>OY288242.1:18625273-21392773 GCA_958450325.1 Agrostemma githago
ACCCCTTTCACTTTTTTTTTTTCCCCGTTTTTTTGCTGCAGATGCTTACAGAAGCTAAAATCGTGTATCATAATTTGATATCCTCTAAAAACCGTCGTGTAGCGGAAAAGTTATCGATGTTACGAGATTCCGATAGCGTAACGGTATACCGGAAGCATTACAACGACGGAGATGGTCAATAGAGAGCAGAAATTGACTCAGTAAAGAGATATTTGCAATATAAACGTACGGGTGCGATCATACCAGCACTAATGCACCGGATCCCATCAGAACTCCGCAGTGAAGCGTGCTTGGGCGAGAGTAGTACTAGGATGGGTGACCTCTTGGGAAGACCTCGTGTTGCACCCCTTTTACTTTTTTTCTTTTTTTTTTCTTTTTTTTTCCCGTTTTTTTGCTGCAGATGCTTACAGAAGCTAAAATCGTGTATCATAATTTGATATCCTCTAAAAACCGTCAGGTAGCGAAAAAATTATCGATGTTACGAGATTCTGATAGCGTAACGGTATATCGGAAGCATTACAACGACGGAGATGGTCAATAGAGAGCAGAAATTGACTCAGTAAAGAGATATTTGCAATATAAACGTACGGGTGCGATCATACCAGCACTAATGCACCGGATCCCATCAGAACTCCGCAGTTAAGCGTGCTTGGGCGAGAGTAGTACTAGGATGGGTGACCTCCTGGGAAGACCTCGTGTTGCACCCCTTTTACTTTTTTTCTTTTTTTTTCTTTTTTTTTTCCCGTTTTTTTGCTGCAGATGCTTACAGAAGCTAAAATCGTGTATCATAATTTGATATCCTCTAAAAACCGTCAGGTAGCGGAAAAATTATCGATGTTACGAGATTCTGATAGCGTAACGGTATATCGGAAGCATTACAACGACGGAGATGGTCAATAGAGAGCAGAAATTGACTCAGTAAAGAGATATTTGCAATATAAACGTACGGGTGCGATCATACCAGCATTAATGCACCGGATCCCATCAGAACTCCGCAGTTAAGCGTGCTTGGGCGAGAGTAGTACTAGGATGGGTGACCTCCTGGTAAGGCCTCGTGTTGCACCCCTTTCGCTTTTTTTTTTTTTTCTCCGTTTTTTTGCTGCAGATGCTTACAGAAGCTAAAATCGTGTATCATAATTTGATATCCTCTAAAAACCGTCGTGTAGCGGAAAACTTATCGATGTTACGAGATTCCGATAGCGTAACTGTATACCGGAAGCATTACAACGACGGAGATGTTCAATAGAGAGCAGAAATTGACTCAGTAAAGAGATATTTGCAATATAAACGTACGGGTGCGATCATACCAGCACTAATGCACCGGATCCCATCAGAACTCCGCAGTTAAGCGTGCTTGGGCGAGAGTAGTACTAGGATGGGTGACCTCCTGGGAAGGCCTCGTGTTGCACCCCTTTTACTTTTTTTTCTTTTTTTTTTTCTTTTTTTTTTCCGTTTTTTTGCTGAAGATGCTTACAGAAGCTAAAATCGTGTATCATAATTTGATATCCTCTAAAAAACCGTCGTGTAGCGGAAAAGTTATCGATGTTACGAGATTTCGATAGCGTAACGGTATACCGGAAGCATTACAACGACGGAGATGGTCAATAGAGAGCAGAAATTGACTCAGTAAAGAGATATTTGCAATATAAACGTACGGGTGCGATCATACCAGCACTAATTCACCGGATCCCATCAGAACTCCGCAGTTAAGCGTGCTTGGGCGAGAGTAGTACTAGGATGGGTGACCTCCTGGGAAGGCCTCGTGTTGCACCCCTTTTACTTTTTTTCTTTTTTTTTTTCCGTTTTTTTGCTGCAGATGCATACAGAAGTTAAAATCGTGTATCATAATTTGATATCCTCTAAAAACCGTCGTGTAGCGGAAAAGTTATCGATGTTACGAGATTCCGATAGCGTAACGGTATACCGGAAGCATTACAACGACGGAGATGGTCAATAGAGAGCAGAAATTGACTCACTAAAGAGATATTTGCAATATAAACGTACGGGTGCGATCATACCAGCACTAATGCACCGGATCCCATCAGAACTCCGCAGTTAAGCGTGCTTGGGCGAGAGTAGTACTACGATGGGTGACCTCCTGGAAAGGCCTCGTGTTGCACCCCTTTTACTTTTTTTTTTCATTTTTTTTCCGTTTTTTTGCTGCAGATGCTTACAGAAGCTAAAATCGTGTATCATAATTTGATATCCTCTAAAAACCGTCGTGTAGCGGAAAAGTTATCGATGTTACGAGATTCCGATAGCGTAACGGTATACCGGAAGCATTACGACGACGGAGATGTTCAATAGAGAGCAGAAATTGACTCAGTAAAGACATATTTGCAATATAAACGTACGGGTGCGATCATACCAGCACTAATGCACCGGATCTCATCAGAACTCCGCAGTTAAGCGTGCTTGGGCGATTGTAGTACTAGGATGGGTGACCTCCTGGGAAGGCCTCGTGTTGCACCCCTTTTACTTTTTTTTCTTTTTTTTTTTTTTCCCCGTTTTTTTGCTGCAGATGCTTACAGAAGCTAAAATCGTGTATCATAATTTGATATCCTCTAAAAACCGTCGTGTAGCGGAAAAGTTATCGATGTTACGAGATTCCGATAGCGTAACGGTATACCGGAAGCATTACAACGACGGAGATGGTCAATAGAGAGCAGAAATTGACTCAGTAAAGAGATATTTGCAATGTAAACGTACGGGTGCGATCATACCAGCACTAATGCACCGGATCCCATCAGAACTTCGCAGTTAAGCGTGCTTGGGCGAGAGTAGTACTAGGATGGGTGACCTCCTGGAAAGGCCTCGTGTTGCACCCCTTTTACTTTTTTTTTCATTTTTTTTCCGTTTTTTTGCTGCAGATGCTTACAGAAGCTAAAATCGTGTATCATAATTTGATATCCTCTAAAAACCGTCGTGTAGCGGAAAAGTTATCGATGTTACGAGATTCTGATAGCGTAACGGTATACCGGAAGCATTACAACGACGGAGATGTTCAATAGAGAGCAGAAATTGACTCAGTAAAGAGATATTTGCAATATAAACGTACGGGTGCGATCATACCAGCACTAATGCACCGGATCCCATCAAAACTCCGCAGTTAAGCGTGCTTGGGCGAGAGTAGTACTACGATGGGTGACCTCCTGGAAAGGCCTCGTGTTGCACCCCTTTTACTTTTTTTTTTCATTTTTTTTCCGTTTTTTTGCTGCAGATGCTTACAGAAGCTAAAATCTTGTATCATAATTTGATATCCTCTAAAAACCGTCGTGTAGCGGAAAAGTTATCGATGTTACGAGATTCTGATAGCGTAACGGTATACCGGAAGCATTACAACGACGGAGATGTTCAATAGAGAGCAGAAATTGACTCAGTAAAGAGATATTTGCAATATAAACGTACGGGTGCGATCATACCAGCACTAATGCACCGGATCCCATCAGAACTCCGCAGTCAAGCATGCTTGGGCGAGAGTAGTACTAGGATGGGTGACCTCCTGGGAAGGCCTCGTGTTGCACCCCTTTTACTTTTTTTTCTTTTTTTTGTTTTTTTTTCCCGTTTTTTTGCTGCAGATGCTTACAGAAGCTAAAATCGTGTATCATAATTTGATATCCTCTAAAAACCGTCGTGTAGCGGAAAAGTTATCGATGTTACGAGATTCCGATAGCGTAACGGTATACCGGAAGCATTACAACGACGGAGATGGTCAATAGAGAGCAGAAATTGACTCAGTAAAGAGATATTTGCAATATAAACGTATGAGTGCGATCATACCAGCACTAATGCACCGGATCCCATCAGAACTTCGCAGTTAAGCGTGCTTGGGCGAGAGTAGTACTAGGATGGGTGACCTCCTGGAAAGGCCTCGTGTTGCACCCCTTTTACTTTTTTTTTCATTTTTTTTCCGTTTTTTTGCTGCAGATGCTTACAGAAGCGAAAATCGTGTATCATAATTTGATATCCTCTAAAAACCGTCGTGTAGCGGAAAAGTTATCGATGTTACGAGATTCCGATAGCGTAACGGTATCCCCGAAGCATTACAACGACGGAGATGTTCAATAGAGAGCAGAAATTGACTCAGTAAAGAGATATTTGCATTATAAACGTACGGGTGCGATCATACCAGCACTAATGCACCGGATCCCATCAGAACTCCGCAGTTAAGCGTGCTTGGGCGAGAGTAGTACTAGGATGGGTGACCTCCTGGGAAGACCTCGTGTTGCACCCTTTTTACTTTTTTTTCTTTTTTTTCTTTTTTTTTCCCGTTTTTTTGCTGCAGATGTTTACAGAAGCTAAAATCGTGTATCATAATTTGATATCCTCTAAAAACCGTCATGTAGCGGAAAAATTATCGATGTTACGAGATTCTGATAGCGTAACAGTATATCGGAAGCATTACAACAACGGAGATGTTCAATAGAGAGCAGAAATTGACTCAGAAATGAGATATTTTCAATATAAACGTACGGGTGCGATCATACCAGCATTAATGCACCGGATCCCATCAGAACTCCGCAGTTAAGCGTGCTTGGGCGAGAGTAGTACTAGGATGGGTGACCTCCTGTTGCACCCCTTTTACTTTTTTTTCTTTTTTTTTTTTTTTTTTTTTTTCTGTTTTTTTGCTGCAGATGCTTACAGAAGCTAAAATCGTGTATCATAATTTGATATCCTCTAAAAACCGTCGTGTAGCGGAAAAGTTATCGATGTTACGAGATTCCGATAGCGTAACGGTATACCGGAAGCATTACAACGACGGAGATGTTCAATAGAGAGCAGAAATTGACTCAGAAATGAGATATTTTCAATATAAACGTACGGGTGCGATCATACCAGCATTAATGCACCGGATCCCATCAGAACTCCGCAGTTAAGCGTGCTTGGGCGAGAGTAGTACTAGGATGGGTGACCTCCTGTTGCACCCCTTTTACTTTTTTTTCTTTTTTTTTTTTTTTTTTTTTTCTGTTTTTTTGCTGCAGATGCTTACAGAAGCTAAAATCGTGTATCATAATTTGATATCCTCTAAAAACCGTCGTGTAGCGGAAAAGTTATCGATGTTACGAGATTCCGATAGCGTAACGGTATACCGGAAGCATTACAACGACAGAGATGGTCAATAGAGAGCAGAAATTGACTCAGTAAAGAGATATTTGCAATATAAACGTACGGGTGCGATCATACCAGCACTAATGCACCGAATCCCATCAGAACTCCGCAGTTAAGCGTGCTTGGGCGAGAGTAGTACTAGGATGGGTGACCTCCTGGAAAGGCCTCGTGTTGCACCCCTTTTACTTTTTTTTTCATTTTTTTTCTGTTTTTTTGCTGCAGATGCTTACAGAAGCTAAAATCGTGTATCATAATTTGATATCCTCTAAAAACCATCGTGTAGCGGAAAAGTTATCGATGTTACGAGATTCTGATAGCGTAACGGTATGCCGGAAGCATTACAACGACGGAGATGTTCAATAGAGAGCAGAAATTGACTCAGTAAAGAGATATTTGCAATATAAACGTACGGGTGCGATCATACCAGCACTAATGCACCGGATCCCATCAGAACTCCGCAGTTAAGCGTGCTTGGGCGAGAGTAGTACTAGGATGGGTGACCTCTTGGGAAGACCTCGTGTTGCACCCCTTTTACTTTTTTTCTTTTTTTTTTCTTTTTTTTTTCCCGTTTTTTTGCTGCAGATGCTTACAGAAGCTAAAATCGTGTATCATAATTTGATATCCTCTAAAAACCGTCATGTAGCGGAAAAATTATCGATGTTACGAGATTCTGATAGCGTAACGGTATATCGGAAGCATTACAACGACGGAGATGGTCAATAGAGAGCAGAAATTGACTCAGTAAAGAGATATTTGCAATATAAACGTACGGGTGCGATCATACCAGCACTAATGCACCGGATCCCATCAGAACTCCGCAGTTAAGCGTGCTTGGGCGAGAGTAGTACTACGATGGGTGACCTCCTGGAAAGGCCTCGTGTTGCACCCCTTTTACTTTTTTTTTTCATTTTTTTTCCGTTTTTTTGCTGCAGATGCTTACAGAAGCTAAAATCTTGTATCATAATTTGATATCCTCTAAAAACCGTCGTGTAGCGGAAAAGTTATCGATGTTACGAGATTCTGATAGCGTAACGGTATACCGGAAGCATTACAACGACGGAGATGTTCAATAGAGAGCAGAAATTGACTCAGTAAAGAGATATTTGCAATATAAACGTACGGGTGCGATCATACCAGCACTAATGCACCGGATCCCATCAGAACTCCGCAGTCAAGCATGCTTGGGCGAGAGTAGTACTAGGATGGGTGACCTCCTGGGAAGGCCTCGTGTTGCACCCCTTTTACTTTTTTTTCTTTTTTTTGTTTTTTTTTCCCGTTTTTTTGCTGCAGATGCTTACAGAAGCTAAAATCGTGTATCATAATTTGATATCCTCTAAAAACCGTCGTGTAGCGGAAAAGTTATCGATGTTACGAGATTCCGATAGCGTAACGGTATACCGGAAGCATTACAACGACGGAGATGGTCAATAGAGAGCAGAAATTGACTCAGTAAAGAGATATTTGCAATATAAACGTATGAGTGCGATCATACCAGCACTAATGCACCGGATCCCATCAGAACTTCGCAGTTAAGCGTGCTTGGGCGAGAGTAGTACTAGGATGGGTGACCTCCTGGAAAGGCCTCGTGTTGCACCCCTTTTACTTTTTTTTTCATTTTTTTTCCGTTTTTTTGCTGCAGATGCTTACAGAAGCGAAAATCGTGTATCATAATTTGATATCCTCTAAAAACCGTCGTGTAGCGGAAAAGTTATCGATGTTACGAGATTCCGATAGCGTAACGGTATCCCCGAAGCATTACAACGACGGAGATGTTCAATAGAGAGCAGAAATTGACTCAGTAAAGAGATATTTGCATTATAAACGTACGGGTGCGATCATACCAGCACTAATGCACCGGATCCCATCAGAACTCCGCAGTTAAGCGTGCTTGGGCGAGAGTAGTACTAGGATGGGTGACCTCCTGGGAAGACCTCGTGTTGCACCCTTTTTACTTTTTTTTCTTTTTTTTCTTTTTTTTTCCCGTTTTTTTGCTGCAGATGTTTACAGAAGCTAAAATCGTGTATCATAATTTGATATCCTCTAAAAACCGTCATGTAGCGGAAAAATTATCGATGTTACGAGATTCTGATAGCGTAACAGTATATCGGAAGCATTACAACAACGGAGATGTTCAATAGAGAGCAGAAATTGACTCAGAAATGAGATATTTTCAATATAAACGTACGGGTGCGATCATACCAGCATTAATGCACCGGATCCCATCAGAACTCCGCAGTTAAGCGTGCTTGGGCGAGAGTAGTACTAGGATGGGTGACCTCCTGTTGCACCCCTTTTACTTTTTTTTCTTTTTTTTTTTTTTTTTTTTTTTCTGTTTTTTTGCTGCAGATGCTTACAGAAGCTAAAATCGTGTATCATAATTTGATATCCTCTAAAAACCGTCGTGTAGCGGAAAAGTTATCGATGTTACGAGATTCCGATAGCGTAACGGTATACCGGAAGCATTACAACGACGGAGATGTTCAATAGAGAGCAGAAATTGACTCAGAAATGAGATATTTTCAATATAAACGTACGGGTGCGATCATACCAGCATTAATGCACCGGATCCCATCAGAACTCCGCAGTTAAGCGTGCTTGGGCGAGAGTAGTACTAGGATGGGTGACCTCCTGTTGCACCCCTTTTACTTTTTTTTCTTTTTTTTTTTTTTTTTTTTTTCTGTTTTTTTGCTGCAGATGCTTACAGAAGCTAAAATCGTGTATCATAATTTGATATCCTCTAAAAACCGTCGTGTAGCGGAAAAGTTATCGATGTTACGAGATTCCGATAGCGTAACGGTATACCGGAAGCATTACAACGACAGAGATGGTCAATAGAGAGCAGAAATTGACTCAGTAAAGAGATATTTGCAATATAAACGTACGGGTGCGATCATACCAGCACTAATGCACCGAATCCCATCAGAACTCCGCAGTTAAGCGTGCTTGGGCGAGAGTAGTACTAGGATGGGTGACCTCCTGGAAAGGCCTCGTGTTGCACCCCTTTTACTTTTTTTTTCATTTTTTTTCTGTTTTTTTGCTGCAGATGCTTACAGAAGCTAAAATCGTGTATCATAATTTGATATCCTCTAAAAACCATCGTGTAGCGGAAAAGTTATCGATGTTACGAGATTCTGATAGCGTAACGGTATGCCGGAAGCATTACAACGACGGAGATGTTCAATAGAGAGCAGAAATTGACCCAGTAAAGAGATATTTGCAATATAAACGTACGGGTGCGATCATACCAGCACTAATGCACCGGATCCCATCAGAACTCCGCAGTTAAGCGTGCTTGGGCGAGAGTAGTACTAGGATGGGTGACCTCCTGGGAAGACCTCGTGTTGCACCCCTTTTACTTTTTTTCTTTTTTTTTCCCGTTTTTTTTGCTGCAGATGCTTACAGAAGCTAAAATCGTGTATCATAATTTGATATCCTCTAAAAACCGTCATGTAGCGGAAAAATTATCGATGTTACGAGATTCTGATAGCGTAACGGTATATCGGAAGCATTACAACGACGGAGATGGTCAATAGAGAGCAGAAATTGACTCAGTAAAGAGATATTTGCAATATAAACGTACGGGTGCGATCATACCAGCATTAATGCACCGGATCCCATCAGAACTCCGCAGTCAAGCGTGCTTGGGCGAGAGTAGTACTAGGATGGGTGACCTCCTGGGAAGGCCTCGTGTTGCACCCCTTTCACTTTTTTTTCCCCCCCGTTTTTTTGCTGCAGATGCTTACAGAAGCTAAAATCGTGTATCATAACTTGATATCCTCTAAAAACCGTCGTGTAGCGGAAAAGTTATCGATGTTACGAGATTCCGATAGCGTAACGGTATACCAGAAGCATTACAACGACGGAGATGGTCAATAGAGAGCAGAAATTGACTCAGTAAAGAGATATTTGCAATATAAACGTACGGGTGCGATCATACCAGCACCAATGCACCGGATCCCATCAGAACTCCGCAGCTAAGCGTGCTTGGGCGAGAGTAGTACTAGGATGGGTGACCTCCTGGGAAGGCCTCGTGTTGCACCCCTTTTACGTTTTTTCTTTTTTCTTTTTCTTTTTTTTTCCGTTTTTTTGCTGCAGATGCTTACAGAAGCTAAAATCGTGTATCATAATTTGATATCCTCTAAAAACCGTCCTGTAGCGGAAAAATTATCGATGTTACGAGATTCGGATAGCGTAACGGTATACCGGAAGCATTACAACGACGGAGATGGTCAATAGAGAGCAGAAATTGACTCAGTAAAGAGATATTTGCAATATAAACGTACGGGTGCGATCATACCAGCACTAATGCACCGGATCCCATCAGAACTCCGCAGTTAAGCGTGCTTGGGCGAGAGTAGTACTAGGATGGGTGACCTCCTGGGAAGGCCTCGTGTTGCACCCCTTTCACTTTTTTTTTTCCCCCGTTTTTTTGCTGCAGATGCTTACAGAAGCTAAAATCGTGTATCATAATTTGATATCCTCTAAAAACCGTCGTGTAGCGGAAAAGTTATCGATGTTACGAGATTCCGATAGCGTAACGGTATACCGGAAGCATTACAACGACGGAGATGGTCAATAGAGAGCAGAAATTGACTCAGTAAAGAGATATTTGCAATATAAACGTACGGGTGCGATCATAACAGCACTAATGCACCGGATCCCATCAGAACTCCGTAGTTAAGCGTGCTTGGGCGAGAGTAGTACTAGGATGGGTGACCTCCTGGGAAGGCCTCGTGTTGCACCCCTTTTACTTTTTTTTTCATTTTTTTTCCGTTTTTTTGCTGCAGATGCTTACAGAAGCTAAAATCGTGTATCATAATTTGATATTTTCTAAAAACCGTCGTGTAGCGGAAAAGTTATCGATGTTACGAGATTCCGATAGCGTAACGGTATACCGGAAGCATTACAACGACGGAGATGGTTCAATAGAGAGCAGAAATTGACTCAGTAAAGAGATATTTGCAATATAAATGTACGGGTGCGATCATACCAGCACTAATGCACCGGATCCCATCAGAACTCCGCAGTTAAGCGTGCTTGAGCGAGAGTAGTACTAGGATGGGTGACCTCCTGGAAAGGCCTCGTGTTGCACCCCTTTTACTTTTTTTTTTCATTTTTTTTCCGTTTTTTTGCTGCAGATGCTTACAGAAGCTAAAATCGTGTATCATAATTTGATATTCTCTAAAAACCGTCGTGTAGCGGAAAAGTTATCGATGTTACGAGATTCTGATAGCGTAACGGTATACCGGAAGCATTACAACGACGGAGATGTTCAATAGAGAGCAGAAACTGACTCAGTAAAGAGATATTTGCAATATAAACGTACGGGTGCGATCATACCAGCACTAATGCACCGGATCCCATCAGAACTCCGCAGTTAAGCGTGCTTGGGCGAGAGTAGTACTAGGATGGGTGACCTCCTGGGAAGGCCTCGTGTAGCACCCCTTTTACTTTTTTTCTTTTTTTTTCTTTTTTTTTTCCCGTTTTTTTGCTGCAGATGCTTACAGAAGCTAAAATCGTGTATCATAATTTGATATCCTCTAAAAACCGTCCTGTAGCGGAAAAATTATCGATGTTACGAGATTCGGATAGCGTAACGGTATACCGGAAGCATTACAACGACGGAGATGGTCAATAGAGAGCAGAAATTGACTCAGTAAAGAGATATTTGCAATATAAACGTACGGGTGCGATCATACCAGCACTAATGCACCGGATCCCATCAGAACTCCGCAGTTAAGCGTGCTTGGGCGAGAGTAGTACTAGGATGGGTGACCTCCTGGGAAGGCCTCGTGTTGCACCCCTTTCACTTTTTTTTTTCCCGTTTTTTTGCTGCAGATGCTTACAGAAGCTAAAATCGTGTATCATAATTTGATATCCTCTAAAAACCGTCGTGTAGCGGAAAAGTTATCGATGTTACGAGATTCCGATAGCGTAACGGTATACCGGAAGCATTACAACGACGGAGATGGTCAATAGAGAGCAGAAATTGACTCAGTAAAGAGATATTTGCAATATAAACGTACGGGTGCGATCATAACAGCACTAATGCACCGGATCCCATCAGAACTCCGTAGTTAAGCGTGCTTGGGCGAGAGTAGTACTAGGATGGGTGACCTCCTGGGAAGGCCTCGTGTTGCACCCCTTTTACTTTTTTTTTTCATTTTTTTTCCGTTTTTTTGCTGCAGATGCTTACAGAAGCTAAAATCGTGTATCATAATTTGATATTTTCTAAAAACCGTCGTGTAGCGGAAAAGTTATCGATGTTACGAGATTCCGATAGCGTAACGGTATACCGGAAGCATTACAACGACGGAGATGTTCAATAGAGAGCAGAAATTGACTCAGTAAAGAGATATTTGCAATATAAACGTACGGGTGCGATCATACCAGCACCAATGCACCGGATCCCATCAGAACTCCGCAGCTAAGCGTGCTTGGGCGAGAGTAGTACTAGGATGGGTGACCTCCTGGGAAGGCCTCGTGTTGCACCCCTTTTACGTTTTTTCTTTTTTCTTTTTCTTTCTTTTTCCGTTTTTTTGCTGCAGATGCTTACAGAAGCTAAAATCGTGTATCATAATTTGATATCCTCTAAAAACCGTCCTGTAGCGGAAAAATTATCGATGTTACGAGATTCGGATAGCGTAACGGTATACCGGAAGCATTACAACGACGGAGATGGTCAATAGAGAGCAGAAATTGACTCAGTAAAGAGATATTTGCAATATAAACGTACGGGTGCGATCATACCAGCACTAATGCACCGGATCCCATCAGAACTCCGCAGTTAAGCGTGCTTGGGCGAGAGTAGTACTAGGATGGGTGACCTCCTGGGAAGGCCTCGTGTTGCACCCCTTTCACTTTTTTTTTTCCCCCGTTTTTTTGCTGCAGATGCTTACAGAAGCTAAAATCGTGTATCATAATTTGATATCCTCTAAAAACCGTCGTGTAGCGGAAAAGTTATCGATGTTACGAGATTCCGATAGCGTAACGGTATACCGGAAGCATTACAACGACGGAGATGGTCAATAGAGAGCAGAAATTGACTCAGTAAAGAGATATTTGCAATATAAACGTACGGGTGCGATCATAACAGCACTAATGCACCGGATCCCATCAGAACTCCGTAGTTAAGCGTGCTTGGGCGAGAGTAGTACTAGGATGGGTGACCTCCTGGGAAGGCCTCGTGTTGCACCCCTTTTACTTTTTTTTTCATTTTTTTTCCGTTTTTTTGCTGCAGATGCTTACAGAAGCTAAAATCGTGTATCATAATTTGATATTTTCTAAAAACCGTCGTGTAGCGGAAAAGTTATCGATGTTACGAGATTCCGATAGCGTAACGGTATACCGGAAGCATTACAACGACGGAGATGGTTCAATAGAGAGCAGAAATTGACTCAGTAAAGAGATATTTGCAATATAAATGTACGGGTGCGATCATACCAGCACTAATGCACCGGATCCCATCAGAACTCCGCAGTTAAGCGTGCTTGAGCGAGAGTAGTACTAGGATGGGTGACCTCCTGGAAAGGCCTCGTGTTGCACCCCTTTTACTTTTTTTTTTCATTTTTTTTCCGTTTTTTTGCTGCAGATGCTTACAGAAGCTAAAATCGTGTATCATAATTTGATATTCTCTAAAAACCGTCGTGTAGCGGAAAAGTTATCGATGTTACGAGATTCTGATAGCGTAACGGTATACCGGAAGCATTACAACGACGGAGATGTTCAATAGAGAGCAGAAACTGACTCAGTAAAGAGATATTTGCAATATAAACGTACGGGTGCGATCATACCAGCACTAATGCACCGGATCCCATCAGAACTCCGCAGTTAAGCGTGCTTGGGCGAGAGTAGTACTAGGATGGGTGACCTCCTGGGAAGGCCTCGTGTAGCACCCCTTTTACTTTTTTTCTTTTTTTTTCTTTTTTTTTCCCGTTTTTTTGCTGCAGATGCTTACAGAAGCTAAAATCGTGTATCATAATTTGATATCCTCTAAAAACCGTCATGTAGCGGAAAAATTATCGATGTTACGAGATTCTGATAGCGTAACGGTATATCGGAAGCATTACAACGACGGAGATGGTCAATAGAGAGCAGAAATTGACTCAGTAAAGAGATATTTGCAATATAAACGTACGGGTGCGATCATACCAGCACTAATGCACCGGATCCCATCAGAACTCCGCAGTTAAGCGTGCTTGGGCGAGAGTAGTACTAGGATGGGTGACCTCCTGGAAAGGCCTCGTGTTGCACCCCTTTTACTTTTTTTTTCATTTTTTTTCTGTTTTTTTGCTGCAGATGCTTACAGAAGCTAAAATCGTGTATCATAATTTGATATCCTCTAAAAACCGTCGTGTAGCGGAAAAGTTATCGATGTTACGAGATTCTGATAGCGTAACAGTATGCCGGAAGCATTACAACGACGGAGATGTTCAATAGAGAGCAGAAATTGACTCAGTAAAGAGATATTTGCAATATAAACGTACGGGTGCGATCATACCAGCACTAATGCACCGGATCCCATCAGAACTCCGCAGTTAAGCGTGCTTGGGCGAGAGTAGTACTAGGATGGGTGACCTCCTGGGAAGACCTCGTGTTGCACCCCTTTTACTTTTTTTCTTTTTTTTCTTTTTTTTTTTTCCCGTTTTTTTGCCGCAGATGCTTACAGAAGCTAAAATCGTGTATCATAATTTGATATCCTCTAAAAACCGTCATGTAGCGGAAAAATTATCGATGTTACGAGATTCTGATAGCGTAACGGTATATCGGAAGCATTACAACGACGAAGATGGTCAATAGAGAGCAGAAATTGACTCAGTAAAGAGATATTTGCAATATAAACGTACGGGTGCGATCATACCAGCATTAATGCACCGGATCCCATCAGAACTCCGCAGTCAAGCGTGCTTGGGCGAGAGTAGTACTAGGATGGGTGACCTCCTGGGAAGGCCTCGTGTTGCACCCCTTTCACTTTTTTTTTTCCCCCCGTTTTTTTGCTGCAGATGCTTACAGAAGCTAAAATCGTGTATCATAATTTGATATCCTCTAAAAACCGTCGTGTAGCGGAAAAGTTATCGATGTTACGAGATTCCGATAGCGTAACGGTATACCGGAAGCATTACAACGACGGAGATGGTCAATAGAGAGCAGAAATTGACTCAGTAAAGAGATATTTGCAATATAAACGTACGGGTGCGATCATACCAGCACTAATGCACCGGATCCCATCAGAACTCCGTAGTTAAGCGTGCTTGGGCGAGAGTAGTACTAGGATGGGTGACCTCCTGGGAAGGCCTCGTGTTGCACCCCTTTTACTTTTTTTTTCATTTTTTTTCCGTTTTTTTGCTGCAGATGCTTACAGAAGCTAAAATCGTGTATCATAATTTGATATCCTCTAAAAACCGTCGTGTAGCGGAAAAGTTATCGATGTTACGAGATTCCGATAGCGTAACGGTATACCGGAAGCATTACAACGACGGAGATGGTCAATAGAGAGCAGAAATTGACTCAGTAAAGAGATATTTGCAATATAAATGTACGGGTGCGATCATACCAGCACTAATGCACCGGATCCCATCAGAACTCCGCAGTTAAGCGTGCTTGAGCGAGAGTACTAGGATGGGTGACCTCCTGGGAAGGCCTCGTGTTGCACCCCTTTTACTTTTTTTTTCATTTTTTTTCCGTTTTTTTGCTGCAGATGCTTACAGAAGCTAAAATCGTATATCATAATTTGATATCCTCTAAAAACCGTCGTGTAGCGGAAAAGTTATCGATGTTACGAGATTCTGATAGCGTAACGGTATACCGGAAGCATTACAACGACGGAGATGTTCAATAGAGAGCAGAAATTGACTCAGTAAAGAGATATTTGCAATATAAACGTACGGGTGCGATCATACCAGCACTAATGCACCGGGTCCCATCAGAACTCCGCAGTTAAGCGTGCTTGGGCGAGAGTAGTACTAGGATGGGTGACCTCCTGGGAAGGCCTCGTGTTGCACCCCTTTTACTTTTTTTCTTTTTTTTTTTCTTTTTTTTCCCCGTTTTTTTGCTGCAGATGCTTACAGAAGCTAAAATCGTGTATCATAATTTGATATCCTATAAAAACCGTCATGTAGCGGAAAAATAATCGATGTTACGAGATTCTGATAGCGTAACGGTATATCGGAAGCATTACAACGACGGAGATGGTCAATAGAGAGCAGAAATTGACTCAGTAAAGAGATATTTGCAATATAAATGTACGGGTGCGATCATACCAGTACTAATGCACCGGATCCCATCAGAACTCCGCAGTTAAGCGTGCTTGAGCGAGAGTACTAGGATGGGTGACCTCCTGGGAAGGCCTCGTGTTGCACCCCTTTTACTTTTTTTTTCATTTTTTTTCCGTTTTTTTGCTGCAGATGCTTACAGAAGCTAAAATCGTATATCATAATTTGATATCCTCTAAAAACCGTCGTGTAGCGGAAAAGTTATCGATGTTACGAGATTCTGATAGCGTAACGGTATACCGGAAGCATTACAACGACGGAGATGTTCAATAGAGAGCAGAAATTGACTCAGTAAAGAGATATTTGCAATATAAACGTACGGGTGCGATCATACCAGCACTAATGCACCGGGTCCCATCAGAACTCCGCAGTTAAGCGTGCTTGGGCGAGAGTAGTACTAGGATGGGTGACCTCCTGGGAAGGCCTCGTGTTGCACCCCTTTTACTTTTTTTCTTTTTTTTTCTTTTTTTTTTCCCGTTTTTTTGCTGCAGATGCTTACAGAAGCTAAAATCGTGTATCATAATTTGATATCCTATAAAAACCGTCATGTAGCGGAAAAATAATCGATGTTACGAGATTCTGATAGCGTAACGGTATATCGGAAGCATTACAACGACGGAGATGGTCAATAGAGAGCAGAAATTGACTCAGTAAAGAGATATTTGCAATATAAACGTACGGGTGCGATCATACCAGCACTAATGCACCGGATCCCATCAGAACTCCGCAGTTAAGCGTGCTTGGACGAGAGTAGTACTAGGATGGGTGACCTCCTGGGAAGGCCTCGTGTTGCACCCCTTTTACTTTTTTTACTTTTTTTTTCCCTTTTTTTGCTGCAGATGCAAACAGAAGCTAAAATCGTGTATCATAATTTGATATCCTCTAAAAACCGTCGTGTAGCGGAAAAGTTATCGATGTTACGAGATTCCGATAGCGTAACGGTATACCGGAAGCATTACAACGACGGAGATGTTCAATAGAGAGCAGAAATTGACTCAGTAAAGAGATATTTGAAATATAAACGTACGGGTGCGATCATACCAGCACTAATGCACCGGATCCCATCAGAACTCCGCAGTTAAGCGTGCTTGGGCGAGAGTAGTACTAGGACGGGTGACCTCCTTGGAAGGCCTCGTGTTGCACCCCTTTTACTTTTTTTTCATTTTTTTTCCGTTTTTTTGCTGCAGATGCTTACAGAAGCTAAAATCGTGTGTCACAATTTGATATCCTCTAAAAACCGTCGTGTAGCGGAAAAGTTATCGATGTTACGAGATTCCGATAGCGTAACGGTATACCGGAAGCATTACAACGACGGAGATGTTCAATAGAGAGCAGAAATTGACTCAGTAAAGAGATATTTGCAATAAAAACGTACGGGTGCGATCATACCAGCACTAATGCACCGGATCCCATCAGAACTCCGCAGTCAAGCGTGCTTGGGCGAGAGTAGTACTAGGATGGGTGACCTCCTGGGAAGGCCTCGTGTTGCACCCCTTTCACTTTTTTTTCCCGTTTTTTTGCTGCAGATGCTTACAGAAGCTAAAATCGTGTATCATAATTTGATATCCTCTAAAAACCGTCGTGTAGCGGAAAAGTTATCGATGTTACGAGATTCCGATAGCGTAACGGTATACCGGAAGCATTACAACGACGGAGATGTTCAATAGAGAGCAGAAATTGACTCAGTAAAGAGATATTTGCAATATAAACGTACGGGTGCGATCATACCATCACTAATGCACCGGATCCCATCAGAACTCCGCAGTCAAGCGTGCTTGGGCGAGAGTAGTACTAGGATGGGTGACCTCCTGGGAAGGCCTCGTGTTGCACCCCTTTTACTTTTTTTTTTTCATTTTTTTTCCGTTTTTTTGCTGCAGATGCTTACAGAAGCTAAAATCGTGTATCATAATTTGATATCCTCTAAAAACCGTCGTGTAGCGGAAAAGTTATCGATGTTACGAGATTCCGATAGCGTAACGGTATACCGGAAGCATTACAACGACGGAGATGTTCAATAGAGAGCAGAAATTGACTCAGTAAAGAGATATTTGCAATATAAACGTACGGGTGCGATCATACCAGCACTAATGCACCGGATCCCATCAGAACTCCGCAGTCAAGCGTGCTTGGCCGAGAGTAGTACTAGGATGGGTGACCTCCTAGGAAGGTCTCGTGTTGCACCCCTTTCACTTTTTTTTTCCCGTTTTTTTGCTGCAGATGCTTACAGAAGCTAAAATCGTGTATCATAATTTGATATCCTCTAAAAACCGTCGTGTAGCGGAAAAGTTATCGATGTTACGAGATTCTGATAGCGTAACGGTATACCGGAAGTATTACAACGACGGAGATGGTCAATAGAGAGCAGAAATTGACTCAGTAAAGAGATATTTGCAATATAAACGTACGGGTGCGATCATACCAGCACTAATGCACTGGATCCCATCAGAACTCCGCAGTTAAGCGTGCTTGGGCGAGAGTAGTACTAGGATGGGTGACCTCCTGGGAAGGCCTCGTGTTGCACCCCTTTCACTTTTTTTTTTTTTTTTTTTTTTTTTTTTCCGTTTTTTTGCTGCAGATGCTTACAGAAGCTAAAATCGTGTATCATAATTTGATATCCTCTAAAAACCGTCGTGTAGCGGAAAAGTTATCGATGTTACGAGATTCTAATAGCGTAACGGTATACCGGAAGCATTACAACGACAGAGATGTTCAATAGAGAGCAGAAATTGACTCAGTAAAGAGATATTTGCAATATAAACGTACTGGTGCGATCATACCAGCACTAATGCAACGGATCCCATCAGAACTCCGCAGTTAAGCGTGCTTGGGCGAGAGTAGTACTAGGATGGGTGACCTCCTGGGAAGGCCTCGTGTTGCACCCCTTTTACTTTTTTTTTTTTCCCCCGTTTTTTTGCTGCAGATGCTTACAGAAGCTAAAATCGTGTATCATAATTTGATATCCTCTGAAAACCGTCATGTAGCGGAAAAATTATCGATGTTACGAGATTCTGATAGCGTAACGGTATACCGGAAGTATTACAACGACGGAGATGGTCAATAGAGAGCAGAAATTGACTCAGTAAAGAGATATTTGCAATATAAACGTACGGGTGCGATCATACCAGCACTAATGCACCGGATCCCATCAGAACTCCGCAGTCAAGCGTGCTTGGGCGAGAGTAGTACTAGGATGGGTGACCTCCTGGGAAGGCCTCGTGTTGCACCCCTTATACTTTTTTTTTTTTCCGTTTTTTTGCTGCAGATGCTTACAGAAGTTAAAATCGTGTATCATAATTTGATATCCTCGTGTTGCACCCCTTTTACTTTTTTTTTCATTTTTTTTCCGTTTTTTTGCTGTAGATGCTTACAGAAGCTAAAATCGTGTACCATAATTTGATATCCTCTAAAAACCGTCGTGTAGCGGAAAAGTTATCGATGTTACGAGATTCCGATAGCGTAACGGTATACCGGAAGCATTACAACGACGGAGATGTTCAATAGAGAGCAGAAATTGACTCAGTAAAGAGATATTTGCAATATAAACGTACGGGTGCGATCATACCAGCACTAATGCACCGGATACCATCAGAACTCCGCAGTCAAGCGTGCTTGGGAGAGAGTAGTACTAGGATGGGTGACCTCCTGGGAAGGCCTCGTGTTGCACCCCTTTCACTTTTTTTTTTTTTTTTTTCCGTTTTTTGCTGCAGATGCTTACAGAAGCTAAAATCGTGTATCATAATTTGATATCCTCTAAAAACCGTCGTGTAGCGGAAAAGTTATCGATGTTACGAGATTCCGATAGCGTAACGGTATACCGGAAGCATTACAACGACGGAGATGGTCAATAGAGAGCAGAAATTGACTCAGTAAAGAGATATTTGCAATATAAACGTACGGGTGCGATCATACCAGCACTAATGCACCGGATCCCATCAGAACTCCGTAGTTAAGCGTGCTTGGGCGAGAGTAGTACTAGGATGGATGACCTCCTGGCAAGGCCTCGTGTTGCACCCCTTTCACTTTTTTTTTTTTTTTTTTCCGTTTTTTGCTGCAGATGCTTACAGAAGCTAAAATCGTGTATCATAATTTGATATCCTCTAAAAACCGTCGTGTAGCGGAAAAGTTATCGATGTTACGAGATTCCGATAGCGTAACGGTATACCGGAAGCATTACAACGACGGAGATGGTCAATAGAGAGCAGAAATTGACTCAGTAAAAAGATATTTGCAATATAAACGTACGGGTGCGATCATACCAGCACTAATGCACCGGATCCCATCAGAACTCCGTAGTTAAGCGTGCTTGGGCGAGAGTAGTACTAGGATGGATGACCTCCTGGCAAGGCCTCGTGTTGCACCCCTTTTACTTTTTTTTTTTTTTTTTTTTTTTTTCCGTTTTTTGCTGCAGATGCTTACAGAAGCTAAAATCGTGTATCATAACTTGATATCCTCTAAAAACCGTCGTGTAGCGGAAAAGTTATCGATGTTACGAGATTCTGATAGCGTAACGGTATACCGGAAGCATTACAACGACAGAGATGTTCAATAGAGAGCAGAAATTGACTCAGTAAAGAGATATTTGCAATATAAACGTACGGGTGCGATCATACCAGCACTAATGCACCGGATCCCATCAGAACTCCGCAATTAAACGTGCTTGGGCGAGAGTAGTACTAGGATGGGTGACCTCCTGGAAAGGCCTCGTGTTGCACCCCTTTCACTTTTTTTTTTTTTTTTTTTTTTTTTTTTCCGTTTTTTGCTGCAGATGCTTACAGAAGCTAAAATCGTGTATCATAATTTGATATCCTCTAAAAACCGTCGTGTAGCGGAAAAGTTATCGATGTTACGAGATTCTGATAGCGTAACGGTATACCGGAAGCATTACAACGACGGAGATGGTCAATAGAGAGCAGAAATTGACTCAGTAAAGAGATATTTGCAATATAAACGTACGGGTGCGATCATACCAGCACTAATGCACCGGATCCCATCAGAACTCCGCAGTTAAGCGTGCTTGGGCGAGAGTAGTACTAGGATGGGTGACCTCCTGGGAAGGCCTCGTGTTGCACCCCTTTTACTTTTTTTTTTCATTTTTTTTCGCACCCGAGGCCTTCCCAAAAGTGAAAGGGGTGCAACACGAGGCCTTCCCAGGAGGTCACCCATCCTAGTACTACTCTGCAGATGCTTACAGAAGCTAAAATCGTGTATCATAATTTGATATCCTCTAAAAACCGTCGTGTAGCGGAAAAGTTATCGATGTTACGAGATTCTGATAGCGTAACAGTATACCGGAAGCATTACAACGACAGAGATGTTCAATAGAGAGCAGAAATTGACTCAGTAAAGAGATATTTGCAATATAAACGTACGGGTGCGATCATACCAGCACTAATGCAACGGATCCCATCAGAACTCCGCAGTTAAGCGTGCTTGGGCGAGAGTAGTACTAGGATGGGTGACCTCCTGGGAAGGCCTCGTATTGCACCCCTTTTACTTTTTTTTTTTCCCGTTTTTTTGCTGCAGATGCTTACAGAAGTTAAAATCGTGTATCATAATTTGATATCCTCGTGTTGCACCCCTTTTACTTTTTTTTTTCATTTTTTTTCCGTTTTTTTGCTGCAGATGCTTACAGAAGCTAAAATCGTGTATCATAATTTGATATCCTCTAAAAACCGTCGTGTAGCGGAAAATTTATCGATGTTACGAGATTCCGATAGCGTAACGGTATACCGGAAGAATTACAACGACGGAGATGTTCAATAGAGAGAAGAAATTGACTCAGTGAAGAGATATTTGCAATATAAACGTACGGGTGCGATCATACCAGCACTAATGCACCGGATCCCATCAGAACACCGCAGTTAAGCGTGCTTGGGCGAGAGTAGTACTAGGATGGGTGACCTCCTGGGAAGGCCTCGTGTTGCACCCCTTTCACCTTTTTTTTCCCCGTTTTTTTGCTGCAGATGCTTACAGAAGCTAAAATCGTGTATCATTATTTGATATCCTCTAAAAACCGTCGTGTAGCGGAAAAGTTATCGATGTTACGAGATTCTGATAGCGTAACGGTATACCGGAAGCATTACAACGACGGAGATGTTCTATAGAGAGCAGAAATTGACTCAGTAAAGAGATATTTGCAATATAAACGTACGGGTGCGATCATACCAGCACTAATGCACCGGATCCCATCAGAACTCCGCAGTTAAGCGTGCTTGGGCGAGAGTAGTACTAGGATGGGTGACCTCCTGGGAAGGCCTCGTGTTGCACCCCTTTTACTTTTTTTTTTTCATTTTTTTTCGCACCCGAGGCCTTCCCAAAAGTGAAAGGGGTGCAACACGAGGCCTTCCCAGGAGGTCACCCATCCTAGTACTACTCTGCAGATGCTTACAGAAGCTAAAATCGTGTATCATAATTTGATATCCTCTAAAAACCGTCGTGTAGCGGAAAAGTTATCGATGTTACGAGATTCTGATAGCGTAACAGTATACCGGAAGCATTACAACGACAGAGATGTTCAATAGAGAGCAGAAATTGACTCAGTAAAGAGATATTTGCAATATAAACGTACGGGTGCGATCATACCAGCACTAATGCACCGGATCCCATCAGAACTCCGCAGTTAAGCGTGCTTGAGCGAGAGTAGTACTTGGATGGGTGACCTCCTGGGAAGGCCTCGTGTTGCACCCCTTTTACTTTTTTTCTTTTTTCTTTTTCTTTTTTTTTCCGTTTTTTTGCTGCAGATGCATACAGAAGCTAAAATCGTGTATCATAATTTGATATCCTCTAAAAACCGTCGTGTAGCGGAAAAGTTATCGATGTTACGAGATTCTGATAGCGTAACGGTATACCGGAAGCATTACAACGACGGAGATGGTCAATAGAGAGCACAAATTGACTCAGTGAAGAGATATTTGCAATATAAACGTACGGGTGCGATCATACCAGCACTAATGCACCGGATCCCATCAGAACTCCGCAGTTAAGCGTGCTTGGGCGAGAGTAGTACTAGGATGGGTGACCTCCTGTTGCACCCCTTTCACTTTGTTTTTTCCCCCATTTTTTTGCTGCAGATGCTTACAGAAGCTAAAATCGTGTATCATAATTTGATATCCTCTAAAAACCGTCGTGTAGCGGAAAAGTTATCGATGTTACGAGATTCTGATAGCGTAACGGTATACCGGAAGCATTACAACGACGGAGATGTTCAATAGAGAGCAGAAATTCACTCAGTAAAGAGATAATTGCAATATAAACGTACGGGTGCGATCATACCAGCACTAATGCACCGGATCCCATCAGAACTCCGCAGTCAAGCGTGCTTGGGCGAGAGTAGTACTACGATGGGTGACCTCCTGGGAAGGCCTCGTGTTGCACCCCTTTTACTTTTTTTCTTTTTTCTTTTTCTTTTTTTTTTCCGTTTTTTTGCTGCAGACAGAAGCTAAAATCGTGTATCATAATTTGATATCCTCTAAAAACCGTCATGTAGCGGAAAAATTATCGATGTTACGAGATTCTGATAGCGTAACGGTATACCGGAAGCATTACAACGACGGAGATGGTCAATAGAGAGCAGAAATTGACTCAATAAAGAGATATTTACAATATAAACGTACGGGTGCGATCATACCAGCACTAATGCACCGGATCCCATCAGAACTCCGCAGTCAAGCGTGCTTGGGCGAGAGTAGTACTAGGATGGGTGACCTCCTGGGAAGGCCTCGTGTTGCACTCCTTTTACTTTTTTTTCTTTTTTTTTCCTTTTTTTTGCTGCAGATGCTTACAAAAGCTAAAATCGTGTATCATAATTTGATATCCTCTAAAAACCGTCGTGTAGCGGAAAAGTTATCGATGTTACGAGATTCCGATAGCGTAACGGTATACCGGAAGCATTACAACGACGGAGATGTTCAATAGAGAGCAGAAATTGACTCAGTGAAGAGATATTTGCAATATAAACGTACGGGTGCGATCATACCAGCACTAATGCACCGGATCCCATCAGAACACCGCAGTTAAGCGTGCTTGGGCGAGAGTAGTACTAGGATGGGTGACCTCTTGGGAAGGCCTCGTGTTGCACCCCTTTCACTTTTTTTTTTCCCCGTTTTTTTGCTGCAGATGCTTACAGAAGCTAAAATCGTGTATCATAATTTGATATCCTCTAAAAACCGTCGTGTAGCGGAAAAGTTATCGATGTTACGAGATTCTGATAGCGTAACGGTATACCGGAAGCATTACAACGACGGAGATGTTCAATAGAGAGCAGAAATTGACTCAGTAAAGAGATATTTGCAATATAAACGTACGGGTGCGATCATACCAGCACAAATGCACCGGATCCCATCAGAACTCCGCAGTTAAGCGTGCTTGGGCGAGAGTAGTACTAGGATGGGTGACCTCCTGGGAAGGCCTCGTGTTGCACCCCTTTTACTTTTTTTCTTTTTTTCTTTTTTCTTTTTTTTTTCCGTTTTTTTGCTGCAGATGCTTACAGAAGCTAAAATCGTGTATCATAATTTGATATCCTCTAAAAACCGTCATGTAGCGGAAAAATTATCGATGTTACGAGATTCTGATAGCGTAACGGTATACCGGAAGCATTACAACGACGGAGATGGTCAATAGAGAGCAGAAATTGACTCAGTAAAGAGATATTTGCAATATAAACGTACGGGTGCGATCATACTAGCACTAATGCACCGGATCCCATCAGAACTCCGCAGTTAAGCGTGCTTGGGCGAGAGTAGTACTTGGATGGGTGACCTCCTGGGAAGGCCTCGTGTTGCACCCCTTTTACTTTTTTTCTTTTTTCTTTTTCTTTTTTTTTTCCGTTTTTTTGCTGCAGATGCTTACAGAAGCTAAAATCGTGTATCATAATTTGATATCCTCTAAAAACCGTCATGTAGCGGAAAAATTATCGATGTTACGAGATTCTGATAGCGTAACGGTATACCGGAAGCATTACAACGACGGAGATGGTCAATAGAGAGCAGAAATTGACTCAATAAAGAGATATTTGCAATATAAACGTACGGGTGCGATCATACCAGCACTAATGCACCGGATCCCATCAGAACTCCGCAGTCAAGCGTGCTTGGGCGAGAGTAGTACTAGGATGGGTGACCTCCTGGGAAGGCCTCGTGTTGCACCTCTTTTACTTTTTTTCTTTTTTTTCTTTTTTTTTCCGTTTTTTTGCTGCAGATGCTTACAGAAGCTAAAATCGTGTATCATAATTTGATATCCTCTAAAAACCGTCGTGTAGCGGAAAAGTTATCGATGTTACGAGATTCCGATAGCGTAACGGTATACCGGAAGCATTACAACGACGGAGATGTTCAATAGAGAGCAGAAATTGACTCAGTGAAGAGATATTTGCAATATAAATGTACGGGTGCGATCATACCAGCACTAATGCACCGGATCCCATCAGAACTCCGCAGTTAAGCGTGCTTGGGCGAGAGTAGTACTAGGATGGGTGACCTCCTGGGAAGGCCTCATGTTGCACCACTTTCACTTTTTTTTTTCCCGTTTTTTTGTTGCAGATGCTTACAGAAGCTAAAATCGTGTATCATAATTTGATATCCTCTAAAAACCGTCGTGTAGCGGAAAAGTTATCGATGTTACGAGATTCTGATAGCGTAACGGTATACCGGAAGCATTACAACGACGGAGATGTTCAATAGAGAGCAGAAATTGACTCAGTAAAGAGATATTTTCAATATAAACATACGGGTGCGATTATACCAGCACTAATGCACCGGATCCCATCAGAACTCCGCAGTTAAGCGTGCTTGGGCGAGAGTAGTACTTGGATGGGTGACCTCCTGGGAAGGCCTCGTGTTGCACCCCTTTTACTTTTTTTTCTTTTTTCTTTTTCTTTTTTTTTCCGTTTTTTTGCTGCAGATGCTTACAGAAGCTAAAATCGTGTATCATAATTTGATATCCTCTAAAAACCGTCGTGTAGCGGAAAAGTTATCGATGTTACGAGATTCCGATAGCGTAACGGTATACCGGAAGCATTACAACGACGGAGATGTTCAATAGAGAGCAGAAATTGACTCAGTGAAGAGATATTTGCAATATAAACGTACGGGTGCGATCATACCAGCACTAATGCACCGGATCCCATCAGAACACCGCAGTTAAGCGTGCTTGGGCGAGAGTAGTACTAGGATGGGTGACCTCTTGGGAAGGCCTCGTGTTGCACCCCTTTCACTTTTTTTTTTCCCCGTTTTTTTGCTGCAGATGCTTACAGAAGCTAAAATCGTGTATCATAATTTGATATCCTCTAAAAACCGTCGTGTAGCGGAAAAGTTATCGATGTTACGAGATTCTGATAACGTAACGGTATACCGGAAGCATTACAACGACGGAGATGTTCAATAGAGAGCAGAAATTGACTCAGTAAAGAGATATTTGCAATATAAACGTACGGGTGCGATCATACCAGCACAAATGCACCGGATCCCATCAGAACTCCGCAGTTAAGCGTGCTTGGGCGAGAGTAGTACTAGGATGGGTGACCTCCTGGGAAGGCCTCGTGTTGCACCCCTTTTACTTTTTTTCTTTTTTTCTTTTTTCTTTTTTTTTTCCGTTTTTTTGCTGCAGATGCTTACAGAAGCTAAAATCGTGTATCATAATTTGATATCCTCTAAAAACCGTCATGTAGCGGAAAAATTATCGATGTTACGAGATTCTGATAGCGTAACGGTATACCGGAAGCATTACAACGACGGAGATGGTCAATAGAGAGCAGAAATTGACTCAGTAAAGAGATATTTGCAATATAAACGTACGGGTGCGATCATACCAGCACTAATGCACCGGATCCCATCAGAACTCCGCAGTTAAGCGTGCTTGGGCGAGAGTAGTACTTGGATGGGTGACCTCCTGGGAAGGCCTCGTGTTGCACCCCTTTTACTTTTTTTCTTTTTTTCTTTTTTCTTTTTTTTTTCCGTTTTTTTGCTGCAGATGCTTACAGAAGCTAAAATCGTGTATCATAATTTGATATCCTCTAAAAACCGTCATGTAGCGGAAAAATTATCGATGTTACGAGATTCTGATAGCGTAACGGTATACCGGAAGCATTACAACGACGGAGATGTTCAATAGAGAACAGAAATTGACTCAGTGAAGAGATATTTGCAATATAAATGTACGGGTGCGATCATACCAGCACTAATGCACCGGATCCCATCAGAACTCCGCAGTTAAGCGTGCGTGGGCGAGAGTAGTACTAGGATGGGTGACCTCCTGGGAAGGCCTCATGTTGCACCACTTTCACTTTTTTTTTTCCCGTTTTTTTGCTGCAGATGCTTACAGAAGCTAAAATCGTGTATCATAATTTGATATCCTCTAAAAACCGTCGTGTAGCGGAAAAGTTATCGATGTTACGAGATTCTGATAGCGTAACGGTATACCGGAAGCATTACAACGACGGAGATGTTCAATAGAGAGCAGAAATTGACTCAGTAAAGAGATATTTTCAATATAAACATACGGGTGCGATTATACCAGCACTAATGCACCGGATCCCATCAGAACTCCGCAGTTAAGCGTGCTTGGGCGAGAGTAGTACTTGGATGGGTGACCTCCTGGGAAGGCCTCGTGTTGCACCCCTTTTACTTTTTTTTCTTTTTTCTTTTTCTTTTTTTTTTCCGTTTTTTTGCTGCAGATGCTTACAGAAGCTAAAATCGTGTATCATAATTTGATATCCTCTAAAAACCGTCATGTAGCGGAAAAATTATCGATGTTACGAGATTCTGATAGCGTAACGGTATACCGGAAGCATTACAACGACGGAGATGGTCAATAGAGAGCAGAAATTGACTCAATAAAGAGATATTTGCAATATAAACGTACGGGTGCGATCATACCAGCACAAATGCACCGGATCCCATCAGAACTCCGCAGTTAAGCGTGCTTGGGCGAGAGTAGTACTAGGATGGGTGACCTCCTGGGAAGGCCTCGTGTTGCACCCCTTTTACTTTTTTTTCTTTTTTTTTCTTTTTTTTTCCGTTTTTTCGCTGCAGATGCTTACAGAAGCTAAAATCGTGTATCATAATTTGATATCCTCTAAAAACCGTCGTGTTGCGGAAAAGTTATCGATGTTACGAGATTCCGATTGCGTAACGGTATACCGGAAGCATTACAACGACGGAGATGTTCAATAGAGAGCAGAAATTGACTCAGTGAAGAGATATTTGCAATATAAACGTACGGGTGCGATCATATCAGCACTAATGCACCGGATCCCATCAGAACTCCGCAGTTAAGCGTGCTTGGGCGAGAGTAGTACTAGGATGGGTGACCTCCTGGGAAGGCCTCGTGTTGCACCCATTTTTCAGTAAAGAGCATTAGAAGGACTGAGTCAATTTCTGCTCTCTATTGACCATCTCCGTCCTTGTAATGCTTCCGGTATACCGTTACGCTATCAGAATCTCGTAACATCGATAATTTTTCCGCTACATGACGGTTTTTAGAGGATATCAAATTATGATACACGATTTTAGCTTCTGTAAGCATCTGCAGCAAAAAAACGGAAAAAAAAAGAAAAAGAAAAAAGAAAAAAAGTAAAAGGGGTGCAACACGAGGCCTTCCCAGGAGGTCACCCATCCTAGTACTACTCTCGTCCAAGCACGCTTAACTGCGGAGTTCTGATGGGATCCGGTGCATTAGTGCTAGTATGATCGCACCCGTACATTTATATTGCAAATATCTCTTCACTGAGTCAATTTCTGCTCTCTATTGAACATCTCCGTCGTTGTAATGCTTCCGGTATACCGTTACGCTATCGGAATCTCGTAACATCGATAACTTTTCCGCTACACGACGGTTTTTAGAGGATATCAAATTATGATACACGATTTTAGCTTCTGTAAGCATCTGCAGCAAAAAAACGGAAAAAAAAAAAAAAAAAAAAAAAAAAAAAAAAAAGAAAAAAAGTAAAAGGGGTGCAACACGAGGCCTTCCCAGGAGGTCACCCATCCTAGTACTACTCTCGCCCAAGCACGCTTAACTGCGGAGTTTTGATGGGATCCGGTGCATTAGTGCTGGTATGATCGCACCCGTACGTTTATATTGCAAATATCTCTTTACTGAGTCAATTTCTGCTCTCTATTGACCATCTCCGTCATTGTAATGCTTCCGGTATACCGTTACGCAATCAGAATCTCGTAACATCGATAATTTTTCCGCTACATGACGGTTTTTAGAGGATATCAAATTATGATACACGATTTTAGCTTCTGTAAGCATCCGCAGCAAAAAAATGAAAAAAAAAAAAAAAAAAAAAAAAGAAAAAAAAAGTGAAAGGGGTGCAACACGAGGCCTTCCCAGGAGGTCACCCATCCTAGTACTACTCTCGCCCAAGCACGATTAACTGCGGAGTTCTGATGGGATCCGGTGCATTAGTGCTGGTATGATCGCACCCGTAAGTTTATATTGCAAATATCTCTTTACTGAGTCAATTTCTGCTCTCTATTGACCATCTCCGTCCTTGTAATGCTTCCGGTATACCGTTACGCTATCAGAATCTCGTAACATCGATAATTTTTCCGCTACATGACGGTTTTTAGAGGATATCAAATTATGATACACGATTTTAGCTTCTGTAAGCATCTGCAGCAAAAAAAACGGAAAAAAAGGAGAAAAAAAAGAAAAAAAGTAAAAGGGGTGCAACACGAGGACTTCCCAGGAGGTCACCCATCCTATTACTACTCTCGCCCAAGCACGCTTAACTGGGAGTTCTGATGGGATCCGGTGCATTAGTGCTGGTATGATCGCACCCGTACGTTTATATTGCAAATATCTCTTCACTGAGTCAATTTCTGCTCTCTATTGACCATCTCCGTCCTTGTAATGCTTCCGGTATACCGTTACGCTATCAGAATCTCGTAACATCGATAATTTTTCCGCTACATGACGGTTTTTGGAGGATATCAAATTATGATACACGATTTTAGCTTCTGTAAGCATCTGCAGCAAAAAAACGGAAAAAAAAAAAAGAAAAAAGTAAAAGGGGTGCAACACGAGGCCTTCCCAGGAGGTCACCCATCCCAGTACTACTCTCGCCCAAGCACGCTTAATTGCGGAGTTCTGATGGGATCCGATGCATTAGTGCTGGTATGATCGCACCCATACGTTTATATTGCAAATATCTCTTCACTGAGTCAATTTCTGCTCTCTATTGACCATCTCCGTCCTTGTAATGCTTCCGGTATACCGTTACGCTATCAGAATCTCGTAACATCGATAATTTTTCCGCTACATGACGGTTTTTAGAGGATATCAAATTATGATACACGATTTTAGCTTCTGTAAGCATCTGCAGCAAAAAAACGGAAAAAAAAAAGAAAAAGAAAAAAGAAAAAAAGTAAAAGGGGTGCAACACGAGGCCTTCCCAGGAGGTCACCCATCCTAGTACTACTCTCGCCCAAGCACGCTTAACTGCGGAGTTCTGATGGGATCCGGTGCATTAGTGCTGGTATGATCGCACCCGTACATTTATATTGCAAATATCTCTTCACTGAGTCAATTTCTGCTCTCTATTGAACATCTCCGTCGTTGTAATGCTTCCGGTATACCGTTACGCTATCGGAATCTCGTAACATCGATAACTTTTCCGCTACACGACGGTTTTTAGAGGATATCAAATTATGATACACGATTTTAGCTTCTGTAAGCATCCGCAGCAAAAAAATGAAAAAAAAAAAAAAAAAAAAAAAAAAAAGAAAAAGTGAAAGGGGTGCAACACGAGGCCTTCCCAGGAGGTCACCCATCCTAGTACTACTCTCGCCCAAGCACGATTAACTGCGGAGTTCTGATGGGATCCGGTGCATTAGTGCTGGTATGATCGCACCCGTAAGTTTATATTGCAAATATCTCTTTACTGAGTCAATTTCTGCTCTCTATTGACCATCTCCGTCCTTGTAATGCTTCCGGTATACCGTTACGCTATCAGAATCTCGTAACATCGATAATTTTTCCGCTACATGACGGTTTTTAGAGGATATCAAATTATGATACACGATTTTAGCTTCTGTAAGCATCTGCAGCAAAAAAAACGGAAAAAAAGGAGAAAAAAAAGAAAAAAAGTAAAAGGGGTGCAACACGAGGACTTCCCAGGAGGTCACCCATCCTATTACTACTCTCGCCCAAGCACGCTTAACTGGGAGTTCTGATGGGATCCGGTGCATTAGTGCTGGTATGATCGCACCCGTACGTTTATATTGCAAATATCTCTTCACTGAGTCAATTTCTGCTCTCTATTGACCATCTCCGTCCTTGTAATGCTTCCGGTATACCGTTACGCTATCAGAATCTCGTAACATCGATAATTTTTCCGCTACATGACGGTTTTTGGAGGATATCAAATTATGATACACGATTTTAGCTTCTGTAAGCATCTGCAGCAAAAAAACGGAAAAAAAAAAAAGAAAAAAGTAAAAGGGGTGCAACACGAGGCCTTCCCAGGAGGTCACCCATCCCAGTACTACTCTCGCCCAAGCACGCTTAACTGCGGAGTTCTGATGGGATCCGATGCATTAGTGCTGGTATGATCGCACCCATACGTTTATATTGCAAATATCTCTTCACTGAGTCAATTTCTGCTCTCTATTGACCATCTCCGTCCTTGTAATGCTTCCGGTATACCGTTACGCTATCAGAATCTCGTAACATCGATAATTTTTCCGCTACATGACGGTTTTTAGAGGATATCAAATTATGATACACGATTTTAGCTTCTGTAAGCATCTGCAGCAAAAAAACGGAAAAAAAAAAGAAAAAGAAAAAAGAAAAAAAGTAAAAGGGGTGCAACACGAGGCCTTCCCAGGAGGTCACCCATCCTAGTACTACTCTCGCCCAAGCACGCTTAACTGCGGAGTTCTGATGGGATCCGGTGCATTAGTGCTGGTATGATCGCACCCGTACATTTATATTGCAAATATCTCTTCACTGAGTCAATTTCTGCTCTCTATTGAACATCTCCGTCGTTGTAATGCTTCCGGTATACCGTTACGCTATCGGAATCTCGTAACATCGATAACTTTTCCGCTACACGACGGTTTTTAGAGGATATCAAATTATGATACACGATTTTAACTTCTGTAAGCATCTGCAGCAAAAAAACGGAAAAAAAGAAAAAAAGAAAAAAAAGAAAAAAAGTAAAAGGGGTGCAACACGAGGCCTTCCCAGGAGGTCACCCATCCTAGTACTACTCTCGCCCAAGCACGCTTAACTGCGGAGTTTTGATGGGATCCAGTGCATTAGTGCTGGTATGATCGCACCCGTACGTTTATATTGCAAATATCTCTTTACTGAGTCAATTTCTGCTCTCTATTGACCATCTCCGTCGTTGTAATGCTTCCGGTATACCGTTACGCAATCAGAATCTCGTAACATCGATAATTTTTCCGCTACATGACGGTTTTTAGAGGATATCAAATTATGATACACGATTTTAGCTTCTGTAAGCATCCGCAGCAAAAAAACGGAAAAAAAAAAAAAAAAAAAAAAAAAAAAAAGTGAAAGGGGTGCAACACGAGGCCTTCCCAGGAGGTCACCCATCCTAGTACTACTCTCGCCCAAGCACGATTAACTGCGGAGTTCTGATGGGATCCGGTGCATTAGTGCTGGTATGATCGCACCCGTAAGTTTATATTGCAAATATCTCTTTACTGAGTCAATTTCTGCTCTCTATTGACCATCTCCGTCCTTGTAATGCTTCCGGTATACCGTTACGCTATCAGAATCTCGTAACATCGATAATTTTTCCGCTACATGACGGTTTTTAGAGGATATCAAATTATGATACACGATTTTAGCTTCTGTAAGTATCTGCAGCAAAAAAACGGAAAAAAAAAAAAAAAAAAAAAAAAGTAAAAGGGGTGCAACACGAGGCCTTCCCAGGAGGTCACCCATCCCAGTACTACTCTCGCCCAAGCACGCTTAACTGCGGAGTTCTGATGGGATCCGATGCATTAGTGCTGGTATGATCGCACCCGTACGTTTATATTGCAAATATCTCTTCACTGAGTCAATTTCTGCTCTCTATTGACCATCTCCGTCCTTGTAATGCTTCCGGTATACCGTTACGCTATCAGAATCTCGTAACATCGATAATTTTTCCGCTACATGACGGTTTTTAGAGGATATCAAATTATGATACACGATTTTAGCTTCTGTAAGCATCTGCAGCAAAAAAACGGAAAACAAAAAAAAAAAAAAAAAAAAAAAAGTGAAAGGGGTGCAACACGAGGCCTTCCCAGGAGGTCACCCATCCTAGTACTACTCTCGCCCAAGCACGCTTAACTGCGGAGTTCTGATGGGATCCGGTGCATTAGTGCTGGTATGATCGCACCCGTACGTTTATATTGCAAATATCTCTTCACTGAGTCAATTTCTGCTCTCTATTGAACATCTCCGTCGTTGTAATGCTTCCGGTATACCGTTACGCTATCGGAATCTCGTAACATCGATAACTTTTCCGCTACACGACGGTTTTTAGAGGATATCAAATTATGATACACGATTTTAGCTTCTGCAGCAAAAAAACGGAAAAAAAAAAAGAAAAAAAAGAAAAAAAGTAAAAGGGGTGCAACACGAGGCCTTCCCAGGAGGTCACCCATCCTAGTAGTACTCTCGCCCAAGCACGCTTAACCGCGGAGTTCTGATGGGTTCCGGTGCATTAGTGCTGGTATGATCGCACCCGTACATTTATATAGCAAATATCTCTTTACTGAGTCAATTTCTGCTCTCTATTGAACATCTCCGTCGTTGTAATGCTTCCGGTATACCGTTACGCTATCAGAATCTCGTAACATCGATAACTTTTCCGCTACACGACGGTTTTTAGAGGATATCAAATTATGATACACGATTTTAGCTTCTGTAAGCATCTGCAGCAAAAAAACGGGAAAAAAAAAAAAGAAAAAAAGTAAAAGGGGTGCGACACGAGGCCTTCCCAGGAGGTCACCCATCCTAGTACTACTCTCGCCCAAGCACGCTTAACTGCGGAGTTCTGATGGGATCCAGTGCATTAGTGCTGGTATGATCACACCCGTACGTTTATATTGCAAATATCTCTTTACTGAGTCAATTTCTGCTCTCTATTGACCATCTCCGTCGTTGTAATGCTTCCGGTATACCGTTACGCTATCAGAATCTCGTAACATCGATAATTTTTCCGCTACATGACGGTTTTTAGAGGATATCAAATTATGATACACGATTTTAGCTTCTGTAAGCATCCGCAGCAAAAAAACGGAAAAAAAAAAAAAAAAAAAAAGAAAGAAAAAGTGAAAGGGGTGCAACACGAGGCCTTCCCAGGAGGTCACCCATCCTAGTACTACTCTCGCCCAAGCACGTTTAACTGCGGAGTTCTGATGGGATCCGGTGCATTAGTGCTGGTATGATCGCACCCGTAAGTTTATATTGCAAATATCTCTTTACTGAGTCAATTTCTGCTCTCTATTGACCATCTCCGTCCTTGTAATGCTTCCGGTATACCGTTACGCTATCAGAATCTCGTAACATCGATAATTTTTCCGCTACATGACGGTTTTTAGAGGATATCAAATTATGATACACGATTTTAGCTTCTGTAAGCATCTGCAGCAAAAAAACGGAAAAAAAAAAGAAAAGAAAAGAAAAGAAAAAAAGTAAAAGGGGTGCAACACGAGGCCTTCCCAGGAGGTCACCCATCCTAGTACTACTCTCGCCCATGCACGCTTGACTGCGGAGTTCTGATGGGATCCGGTGCATTAGTGCTGGTATGATCGCACCTGTAAGTTTATATTGCAAATATCTCTTTACTGAGTCAATTTCTGCTCTCTATTGACCATCTCCGTCGTTGTAATGCTTCCGGTATACCGTTACGCTATCAGAATCTCGTAACATCGATAATTTTTCCACTACATGACGGTTTTTAGAGGATATCAAATTATGATACACGATTTTAGCTTCTGTAAGCATCCGCAGCAAAAAAACGGAAAAAAAAAAAAAGAAAAAAGAAAAAGTGAAAGGGGTGCAACACGAGGCCTTCCCAGGAGGTCACCCATCCTAGTACTACTCTCGCCCAAGCACGATTAACTGCGGAGTTCTGATGGGATCCGGTGCATTAGTGCTGGTATGATCGCACCCGTAAGTTTATATTGCAAATATCTCTTTACTGAGTCAATTTCTGCTCTCTATTGACCATCTCCGTCCTTGTAATGCTTCCGGTATACCGTTACGCTATCAGAATCTCGTAACATCGATAATTTTTCCGCTACATGACGGTTTTTAGAGGATATCAAATTATGATACACGATTTTAGCTTCTGTAAGCATCTGCAGCAAAAAAACGAAAAAAAAAGTAAAAGGGGTGCAACACGAGGCCTTCCCAGGAGGTCACCCATCCTAGTACTACTCTCGCCCAAGCACGCTTGACTGCGGAGTTCTGATGGGATCCGGTGCATTAGTGCTGGTATGATTGCACACGTACGTTTATATTGCAAATATCTCTTTACTGAGTCAATTTCTGCTCTCTATTGACCATCTCCGTTCTTGTAATGCTTCCGGTATACCGTTACGCTATCAGAATCTCGTAACATCGATAATTTTTCCGCTACATGACGGTTTTTAGAGGATATCAAATTATGATACACGATTTTAGTTTCTGTAAGCATCTGCAGCAAAAAAACGGAAAAAAAAAAAAAAAAAAAAAAAAAAAAGTGAAAGGGGTGCAACACAAGGCCTTCCCAGGAGGTCACCCATCCTAGTACTACTCTCGCCCAAGCACGCTTAACTGCGGAGTTCTGATGGGATCCGGTGCATTAGTGCTGGTATGATCGCACCCGTACGTTTATATTGCAAATATCTCTTCACTGAGTCAATTTCTGCTCTCTATTGACCATCTCCGTCCTTGTAATGCTTCCGGTATACCGTTACGCTATCAGAATCTCGTAACATCGATAATTTTTCCGCTACATGACGGTTTTTAGAGGATATCAAATTATGATACACGATTTTAGCTTCTGTAAACATCTGCAGCAAAAAAACGGGAAAAAAAAAAAGAAAAAGAAAAAAAGTAAAAGGGGTGCAACACGAGGCCTTCCCAGGAGGTCACCCATCCTAGTACTACTCTCGCCCAAGCACGCTTGAATGCGGAGTTCTGATGGGATCCGGTGCATTAGTGCTGGTATGATCGCACCTGTAAGTTTATATTGCAAATATCTCTTTACTGAGTCAATTTCTGCTCTCTATTGACCATCTCCGTCGTTGTAATGCTTCCGGTATACCGTTACGCTATCAGAATCTCGTAACATCGATAATTTTTCCGCTACATGACGGTTTTTAGAGGATATCAAATTATGATACACGATTTTAGCTTCTGTAAGCATCTGCAGCAAAAAAAACGGAAAAAAAAGAGAAAAAAAAGAAAAAAAGTAAAAGGGGTGCAACACGAGGACATCCCAGGAGGTCACCCATCCTAGTACTACTCTCGCCCAAGCACGCTTAACTGGGAGTTCTGATGGGATCCGGTGCATTAGTGCTGGTATGATCGCACCCGTACGTTTATATTGCAAATATCTCTTCACTGAGTCAATTTCTGCTCTCTATTGACCATCTCCGTCCTTGTAATGCTTCCGGTATACCGTTACGCTATCAGAATCTCGTAACATCGATAATTTTTCCGCTACATGACGGTTTTTAGAGGATATCAAATTATGATACACGATTTTAGCTTCTGTAAGCATCTGCAGCAAAAAAACGGAAAAAAAAAAAAGAAAAAAAAAAAGAAAAAAAGTAAAAGGGGTGCAACACGAGGCCTTCCCAGGAGGTCACCCATCCCAGTACTACTCTCGCCCAAGCACGCTTAACTGCGGAGTTCTGATGGGATCCGATGCATTAGTGCTGGTATGATCGCACCCGTACGTTTATATTGCAAATATCTCTTCACTGAGTCAATTTCTGCTCTCTATTGACCATCTCCGTCCTTGTAATGCTTCCGGTATACCGTTACGCTATCAGAATCTCGTAACATCGATAATTTTTCCGCTACATGACGGTTTTTAGAGGATATCAAATTATGATACACGATTTTAGCTTCTGTAAGCATCTGCAGCAAAAAAACGGAAAAAAAAAGAAAAAGAAAAAAGAAAAAAAGTAAAAGGGGTGCAACACGAGGCCTTCCCAGGAGGTCACCCATCCTAGTACTACTCTCGCCCAAGCACGCTTAACTGCGGAGTTCTGATGGGATCCGGTGCATTAGTGCTGGTATGATCGCACCCGTACATTTATATTGCAAATATCTCTTCACTGAGTCAATTTCTGCTCTCTATTGAACATCTCCGTCGTTGTAATGCTTCCGGTATACCGTTACGCTATCGGAATCTCGTAACATCGATAACTTTTCCGCTACACGACGGTTTTTAGAGGATATCAAATTATGATACACGATTTTAGCTTCTGTAAGCATCTGCAGCAAAAAAACGGAAAAAAAAAAAAAGAAAAAAAAGAAAAAAAGTAAAAGGGGTGCAACACGAGGCCTTCCCAGGAGGTCACCCATCCTAGTACTACTCTCGCCCAAGCACGCTTAACTGCGGAGTTTTGATGGGATCCGGTGCATTAGTGCTGGTATGATCGCACTCGTACGTTTATATTGCAAATATCTCTTTACTGAGTCAATTTCTGCTCTCTATTGACCATCTCTGTCCTTGTAATGCTTCCGGTATACCGTTACGCTATCAGAATCTCGTAACATCGATAATTTTTCCGCTACATGACGGTTTTTAGAGGATATCAAATTATGATACACGATTTTAGCTTCTGTAAGCATCTGCAGCAAAAAAACGGAAAAAAAAAAAAAAAGTGAAAGGGGTGCAACACGAGGCCTTCCCAGGAGGTCACCCATCCTAGTACTACTCTCGCCCAAGCACGCTTAACTGTGGAGTTCTGATGGGATCCGGTGCATTAGTGCTGGTATGATCGCACCCGTACGTTTATATTGCAAATATCTCTTTACTGAGTCAATTTCTGCTCTCTATTGACCATCATTGTCCTTGTAATGCTTCCGGTATACCGTTAAGCTATCGGAATCTCGTAACATCGATAACTTTTCCGCTACATGACGGTTTATAGAAGATATCAAATTATGATACACGATTTTAACTTCTGTAAGCATCTGCAGCAAAAAAACGGAAAAAAAAAAAGAAAAAAAAGAAAAAAAGTAAAAGGGGTGCAACACGAGGCCTTCCCAGGAGGTCACCCATCCTAGTACTACTCTCGCCCAAGCACGCTTCACTGCGGAGTTCTGATGGGATCCGGTGCATTAGTGCTGGTATGATCGCACCCGTACGTTTATATTGCAAATATCTCTTTACTGAGTCAATTTCTGCTCTCTATTGACCACCTCCGTCGTTGTAATGCTTCCGGTATACCGTTACGCTATCAGAATCTCGTAACATCGATAATTTTTCCGCTACATGACGGTTTTTAGAGGATATCAAATTATGATACACGATTTTAGCTTCTGTAAGCATCTGCAGCAAAAAAACGGAAAAAAAAAAGAAAAAAAAGAAAAAAAGTAAAAGGGGTGCAACACGAGGCCTTCCCAGGAGGTCATCCATCCTAGTACTATTCTCGCCCAAGCGCGCTTAACTGCGGAGTTCTGATGGGATCCGGTGCATTAGTGCTGGTATGATCGCACCTGTACGTTTATATTGCAAATATCTCTTTACTGAGTCAATTTCTGCTCTCTATTGACCATCTCCGTCGTTGTAATGCTTCCGGTATACCGTTACGCTATCAGAATCTCGTAACATTGATAATTTTTCCGCTACATGACGGTTTTTAGAGGATATCAAATTATGATACACGATTTTAGCTTCTGTAAGCATCTGCAGCAAAAAAACGGAAAAAAAAAGAAAAAAAAGTGAAAGGGGTGCAACACGAGGCCTTCCCAGGAGGTCACCCATCCTAGTACTACTCTCGCCCAAGCACGCTTAACTGCGGAGTTCTGATGGGATCCGGTGCATTAGTGCTGGTATGATCGCACCCGTACGTTAATATTGCAAATATCTCTTTACTGAGTCAATTTCTGCTCTCTATTGACCATCTCTGTCCTTGTAATGCTTCCGGTATACCGTTACGCTATCAGAATCTCGTAACATCGATAATTTTTCCGCTACACGACGGTTTTTAGAGGATATCAAATTATGATACACGATTTTAGCTTCTGTAAGCATCTGCAGCAAAAAAACGGAAAAAAAAGAAAAAGTGAAAGGGGTGCAACACGAGGCCTTCCCAGGAGGTCACCCATCCTAGTACTACTCTCGCCCAAGCACGCTTCACTGCGGAGTTCTGATGGGATCCGGTGCATTAGTGCTGGTATGATCGCACCCGTACGTTTATATTGCAAATATCTCTTTACTGAGTCAATTTCTGCTCTCTATTGACCACCTCCGTCGTTGTAATGCTTCCGGTATACCGTTACGCTATCAGAATCTCGTAACATCGATAACTTTTCCGCTACACGACGGTTTTTAGAGGATATCAAATTATGATACACGATTTTAGCTTCTGTAAGCATCTGCAGCAAAAAAACGGAAAAAAAAAGAAAAAAAAGAAAAAAAGTAAAAGGGGTGCAACACGAGGCCTTCCCAGGAGGTCACCCATCCTAGTACTATTCTCGCCCAATCACGCTTAACTGCGGAGTTCTGATGGGATCCGGTGCATTAGTGCTGGTATGATCGCACCTGTACGTTTATATTGCAAATATCTCTTTACTGAGTCAATTTCTGCTCTCTATTGACCATCTCCTTCGTTGTAATGCTTCCGGTATACCGTTACGCTATCAGAATCTCGTAACATCGATAATTTTTCCGCTACATGACGGTTTTTAGAGGATATCAAATTATGATACACGATTTTAGCTTCTGTAAGCATCTGCAGCAAAAAAACGGAAAAAAAAAGAAAAAAAAGTGAAAGGGGTGCAACACGAGGCCTTCCCAGGAGGTCACCCATCCTAGTACTACTCTCGCCCAAGCACGCTTGACTGCGGAGTTCTGATGGGATCCGGTGCATTAGTGCTGGTATGATCGCACCCGTACGTTTATATTGCAAATATCTCTTTACTGAGTCAATTTCTGCTCTCTATTGACCATCTCTGTCCTTGTAATGCTTCCGGTATACCGTTACGCTATCAGAATCTCGTAACATCGATAATTTTTCCGCTACACGACGGTTTTTAGAGGATATCAAATTATGATACACGATTTTAGCTTCTGTAAGCATCTGCAGCAAAAAAACGGAAAAAAAAAAAGAAAAAAAAGAAAAAAAGTAAAAGGGGTGCAACACGAGGCCTTCCCAGGAGGTCATCCATCCTAGTACTATTCTCGCCCAAGCGCGCTTAACTGCGGAGTTCTGATGGGATCCGGTGCATTAGTGCTGGTATGATCGCACCTGTACGTTTATATTGCAAATATCTCTTTACTGAGTCAATTTCTGCTCTCTATTGACCATCTCCGTCGTTGTAATGCTTCCGGTATACCGTTACGCTATCAGAATCTCGTAACATCGATAATTTTTCCGCTACATGACGGTTTTTAGAGAATATCAAATTATGATACACGATTTTAGCTTCTGTAAGCATCTGCATCAAAAAAACGGAAAAAAAAAAAAGTGAAAGGGGTGCAACACGAGGCCTTCCCAGGAGGTCACCCATCCTAGTACTACTCTCGCCCAAGCACGCTTAACTGCGGAGTTCTGATGGGATCCGGTGCATTAGTGCTGGTATGATCGCACGCGTACGTTTATATTGCAAATATCTCTTTACTGAGTCAATTTCTGCTCTCTATTGACCATCTCTGTCCTTGTAATGCTTCCGGTATACCGTTACGCTATCAGAATCTCGTAACATCGATAATTTTTCCGCTACACGACAGTTTTTAGAGGATATCAAATTATGATACACGATTTTAGCTTCTGTAAGCATCTGCAGCAAAAAAACGGAAAAAAAAAAGAAAAAAAAGAAAAAAAGTAAAAGGGGTGCAACACGAGGCCTTCCCAGGAGGTCATCCATCCTAGTACTATCCTCGCCCAAGCACGCTTAACTGCGGAGTTCTGATGGGATCCGGTGCATTAGTGCTGGTATGATCGCACCTGTACGTTTATATTGCAAATATCTCTTTACTGAGTCAATTTCTGCTCTCTATTGACCATCTCCGTCGTTGTAATGCTTCCGGTATACCGTTACGCTATCAGAATCTCGTAACATCGATAATTTTTCCGCTACATGACGGTTTTTAGAGAATATCAAATTATGATACACGATTTTAGCTTCTGTAAGCATCTGCATCAAAAAAACAGAAAAAAAAAAAAGTGAAAGGGGTGCAACACGAGGCCTTCCCAGGAGGTCACCCATCCTAGTACTACTCTCGCCCAAGCACGCTTAACTGCGGAGTTCTGATGGGATCCGGTGCATTAGTGCTGGTATGATCGCACGCGTACGTTTATATTGCAAATATCTCTTTACTGAGTCAATTTCTGCTCTCTATTGACCATCTCTGTCCTTGTAATGCTTCCGGTATACCGTTACGCTATCAGAATCTCGTAACATCGATAATTTTTCCGCTACACGACAGTTTTTAGAGGATATCAAATTATGATACACGATTTTAGCTTCTGTAAGCATCTGCAGCAAAAAAACGGAAAAAAAAAAGAAAAAAAAGAAAAAAAGTAAAAGGGGTGCAACACGAGGCCTTCCCAGGAGGTCACCCATCCTAGTACTATTCTCGCCCAAGCGCGCTTAACTGCGGAGTTCTGATGGGATCCGGTGCATTAGTGCTGGTATGATCGCACCCGTACGTTTATATTGCAAATATCTTTTCACTGAGTCAATTTCTGCTCTCTATTGAACATCTCCGTCGTTGTAATGCTTCCGGTATACCGTTAAGCTATCGGAATCTCGTAACATCGATGACTTTTCCGCTACACGACGGTTTTTAGAGGATATCAAATTATGATACACGATTTTAGCTTCTGTAAGCATCTGCAGCAAAAAAACGGAAAAAAAAAGAAAAAAAAAAGAAAAAAAGTAAAAGGGGTGCAACACGAGGCCTTCCCAGGAGGTCACCCATCCTAGTACTACTCTCGCCCAAGCACGCTTAACTGCGGAGTTCTGATGGGATCCGGTGCATTAGTGCTGGTATGATCGCACTCGTACGTTTATATTGCAAATATCTCTTCACTGAGTCAATTTCTGCTCTCTATTGAACATCTCCGTCGTTGTAATGCTTCCGGTATACCGTTACGCTATCGGAATCTCGTAACATCGATAACTTTTCCGCTACACGACGGTTTTTAGAGGATATCAAATTATGATACACGATTTTAGCTTCTGTAAGCATTTGCAGCAAAAAAACGGAAAAAAAAAAGAAAAAAAAGGAAAAAAGTAAAAGGGGTGCAACACGAGACCTTCCCAGGAGGTCACCCATCCTAGTACTATTCTCGCCCAAGCACGCTTAACTGCGGAGTTCTGATGGGATCCGGTGCATTAGTGCTGGTATGATCGCACCCGTACGTTTATATTGCAAATATCTCTTTACTGAGTCAATTTCTGCTCTCTATTGACCATCTCCGTCGTTGTAATGCTTCCGGTATACCGTTACGCTATCAGAATCTCGTAACATCGATAATTTTTCCGCTACATGACGGTTTTTAGAGGATATCAAATTATGATACACGATTTTAGCTTCTGTAAGCATCTGCAGCAAAAAAACGGAAAAAAAAAAAAAAAAGTGAAAGGGGTGCAACACGAGGCCTTCCCAGGAGGTCACCCATCCTAGTACTACTCTCGCCCAAGCACGCTTAACTGCGGAGTTCTGATGGGATCCGGTGCATTAGTGCTGGTATGATCGCACCCGTACGTTTATATTGCAAATATCTCTTTACTGAGTCAATTTCTGCTCTCTATTGACCATCATTGTCCTTGTAATGCTTCCGGTATACCGTTAAGCTATCGGAATCTCGTAACATCGATAACTTTTCCGCTACATGACGGTTTATAGAAGATATCAAATTATGATACACGATTTTAACTTCTGTAAGCATCTGCAGCAAAAAAACGGAAAAAAAAAAAAAAAGTAAAAGGGGTGCAACACGAGGCCTTCCCAGGAGGTCACCCATCATAGTACTACTCTCGCCCAAGCACGCTTAACTGCGGAGTTCTGATGGGATCCGGTGCATTAGTGCTGGTATGATCGCACCCGTACGTTTATATTGCAAATATCTCTTTACTGAGTCAATTTCTGCTCTCTATTGACCATCTCTGTCCTTGTAATGCTTCCGATATACCGTTACGCTATCAGAATCTCGTAACATCGATAATTTTTCCGCTACACGACGGTTTTTAGAGGATATCAAATTATGATACACGATTTTAGCTTCTGTAAGCATCTGCAGCAAAAAAACGGAAAAAAAAAAAAAGAAAAAAAAAGAAAAAAAGTAAAAGGGGTGCAACACGAGGCCTTCCCAGGAGGTCATCCATCCTAGTACTATTCTCGCCCAAGCGCGCTTAACTGCGGAGTTCTGATGGGATCCGGTGCATTAGTGCTGGTATGATCGCACCTGTACGTTTATATTGCAAATATCTCTTTACTGAGTCAATTTCTGCTCTCTATTGACCATCTCCGTCGTTGTAATGCTTCCGGTATACCGTTACGCTATCAGAATCTCGTAACATCGATAATTTTTCCGCTACATGACGGTTTTTAGAGGATATCAAATTATGATACACGATTTTAGCTTCTGTAAGCATCTGCAGCAAAAAAACGGAAAAAAAAAGAAAAAAAAGTGAAAGGGGTGCAACACGAGGCCTTCCCAGGAGGTCACCCATCCTAGTACTACTCTCGCCCAAGCACGCTTAACTGCGGAGTTCTGATGGGATCCGGTGCATTAGTGCTGGTATGATCGCACCCGTACGTTTATATTGCAAATATCTCTTTACTGAGTCAATTTCTGCTCTCTATTGACCATCTCTGTCCTTGTAATGCTTCCGGTATACCGTTACGCTATCAGAATCTCGTAACATCGATAATTTTTCCGCTACACGACGGTTTTTAGAGGATATCAAATTATGATACACGATTTTAGCTTCTGTAAGCATCTGCAGCAAAAAAACGGAAAAAAAAAAGAAAAAAAAGAAAAAAAGTAAAAGGGGTGCAACACGAGGCCTTCCCAGGAGGTCACCCATCCTAGTACTACTCTCGCCCAAGCACGCTTCACTGCGGAGTTCTGATGGGATCCGGTGCATTAGTGCTGGTATGATCGCACCTGTACGTTTATATTGCAAATATCTCTTTACTGAGTCAATTTCTGCTCTCTATTGACCATCATTGTCCTTGTAATGCTTCCGGTATACCGTTAAGCTATCGGAATCTCGTAACATCGATAACTTTTCCGCTACATGACGGTTTATAGAAGATATCAAATTATGATACACGATTTTAACTTCTGTAAGCATCTGCAGCAAAAAAACGGAAAAAAAAAAAAAAGTAAAAGGGGTGCAACACGAGGCCTTCCCAGGAGGTCACCCATCATAGTACTACTCTCGCCCAAGCACGCTTAACTGCGGAGTTCTGATGGGATCCGGTGCATTAGTGCTGGTATGATCGCACCCGTACGTTTATATTGCAAATATCTCTTTACTGAGTCAATTTCTGCTCTCTATTGACCATCTCTGTCCTTGTAATGCTTCCGATATACCGTTACGCTATCAGAATCTCGTAACATCGATAATTTTTCCGCTACACGACGGTTTTTAGAGGATATCAAATTATGATACACGATTTTAGCTTCTGTAAGCATCTGCAGCAAAAAAACGGAAAAAAAAAAAAAGAAAAAAAAAGAAAAAAAGTAAAAGGGGTGCAACACGAGGCCTTCCCAGGAGGTCATCCATCCTAGTACTATTCTCGCCCAAGCGCGCTTAACTGCGGAGTTCTGATGGGATCCGGTGCATTAGTGCTGGTATGATCGCACCTGTACGTTTATATTGCAAATATCTCTTTACTGAGTCAATTTCTGCTCTCTATTGACCATCTCCGTCGTTGTAATGCTTCCGGTATACCGTTACGCTATCAGAATCTCGTAACATCGATAATTTTTCCGCTACATGACGGTTTTTAGAGGATATCAAATTATGATACACGATTTTAGCTTCTGTAAGCATCTGCAGCAAAAAAACGGAAAAAAAAAGAAAAAAAAGTGAAAGGGGTGCAACACGAGGCCTTCCCAGGAGGTCACCCATCCTAGTACTACTCTCGCCCAAGCACGCTTAACTGCGGAGTTCTGATGGGATCCGGTGCATTAGTGCTGGTATGATCGCACCCGTACGTTTATATTGCAAATATCTCTTTACTGAGTCAATTTCTGCTCTCTATTGACCATCTCTGTCCTTGTAATGCTTCCGGTATACCGTTACGCTATCAGAATCTCGTAACATCGATAATTTTTCCGCTACACGACGGTTTTTAGAGGATATCAAATTATGATACACGATTTTAGCTTCTGTAAGCATCTGCAGCAAAAAAACGGAAAAAAAAAAGAAAAAAAAGAAAAAAAGTAAAAGGGGTGCAACACGAGGCCTTCCCAGGAGGTCACCCATCCTAGTACTACTCTCGCCCAAGCACGCTTCACTGCGGAGTTCTGATGGGATCCGGTGCATTAGTGCTGGTATGATCGCACCTGTACGTTTATATTGCAAATATCTCTATACTGAGTCAATTTCTGCTCTCTATTGACCATCTTCGTCGTTGTAATGCTTCCGGTATACCGTTACGCTATCAGAATCTCGTAACATCGATAATTTTTCCGCTACATGACGGTTTTTAGAAGATATCAATTTATGATACACGATTTTAGCTTCTGTAAGCATCTGCAGCAAAAAAACGGGAAAAAAAAAAAGTAAAAGGGGTGCAACACGAGGCCTTCCCTGGAGGTCACCCATCATAGTACTACTCTCGCCCAAGCACGCTTAACTGCGGAGTTCTGATGGGATCCGGTGCATTAGTGCTGGTATGATCGCACCCGTACATTTATATAGCAAATATCTCTTTACTGAGTCAATTTCTGCTCTCTATTGAACATCTACGTCGTTGTAATGCTTCCGGTATACCGTTACGCTATCAAAATCTCGTAACATCGATAACTTTTCCGCTACACGACGGTTTTTAGAGGATATCAAATTTTGATACACGATTTTAGCTTCTCTAAGCATCTGCAGCAAAAAAACGGGAAAAAAAAAAAAAGTGAAAGGGGTGCAACACGAGGCCTTCCCAGGAGGTCACCCATCCTAGTACTACTCTCGCCCAAGCACGCTTAACTGCGGAGTTCTGATGGGATCCGGTGCATTAGTGCTGGTACGATCGCACCCGTACGTTTATATTGCAAATATCTCTTCACTGAGTCAATTTCTGCTCTCTATTGAACATCTCCGTCGTTGTAATGCTTCCGGTATACCGTTAAGCTATCGGAATCTCGTAACATCGATAACTTTTCCGCTACACGACGGTTTTTAGAGGATATCAAATTATGATACACGATTTTAGCTTCTGTAAGCATCTGCAGCAAAAAAACGGAAAAAAAAAAAGAAAAAAAGTAAAAGGGGTGCAACACGAGGCCTTCCCAGGAGGTCACCCATCCTAGTACTATTCTCGCCCAAGCACGCTTAACTGCGGAGTTCTGATGGGATCCGGTGCATTAGTGCTGGTATGATCGCACCTGTACGTTTATATTGCAAATATCTCTTTACTGAGTCAATTTCTGCTCTCTATTGACCATCTCCGTCGTTGTAATGCTTCCGGTATACCGTTACGCTATCAGAATCTCGTAACATCGATAATTTTTCCGCCACATGACGGTTTTTAGAGGATATCAAATTATGATACACGAATTTAGCTTCTGTAAGCATCTGCAGCAAAAAAACGGAAAAAAAAAAAAGTGAAAGGGGTGCAACACGAGGCCTTCCCAGGAGGTCACCCATCCTAGTACTACTCTCGCCCAAGCACGCTTAACTGCGGAGTTCTGATGGGATCCGGTGCATTAGTGCTGGTATGATCGCACGCGTACGTTTATATTGCAAATATCTCTTTACTGAGTCAATTTCTGCTCTCTATTGACCATCTCTGTCCTTGTAATGCTTCCGGTATACCGTTACGCTATCAGAATCTCGTAACATCGATAATTTTTCCGCTACACGACGGTTTTTAGAGGATATCAAATTATGATACACGATTTTAGCTTCTGTAAGCATCTGCAGCAAAAAAACGGAAAAAAAAAAGAAAAAAAAGAAAAAAAGTAAAAGGGGTGCAACACGAGGCCTTCCCAGGAGGTCATCCATCCTAGTACTATTCTCGCCCAAGCGCGCTTAACTGCGGAGTTCTGATGGGATCCGGTGCATTAGTGCTGGTATGATCGCACCTGTACGTTTATATTGCAAATATCTCTTTACTGAGTCAATTTCTGCTCTCTATTGACCATCTCCGTCGTTGTAATGCTTCCGGTATACCGTTACGCTATCAGAATCTCGTAACATCGATAATTTTTCCGCTACATGACTGTTTTTAGAGAATATCAAATTATGATACACGATTTTAGCTTCTGTAAGCATCTGCATCAAAAAAACGGAAAAAAAAAAAAGTGAAAGGGGTGCAACACGAGGCCTTCCCAGGAGGTCACCCATCCTAGTACTACTCTCGCCCAAGCACGCTTAACTGCGGAGTTCTGATGGGATCCGGTGCATTAGTGCTGGTACGATCGCACGCGTACGTTTATATTGCAAATATCTCTTTACTGAGTCAATTTCTGCTCTCTATTGACCATCTCTGTCCTTGTAATGCTTCCGGTATACCGTTACGCTATCAGAATCTCGTAACATCGATAATTTTTCCGCTACACGACAGTTTTTAGAGGATATCAAATTATGATACACGATTTTAGCTTCTGTAAGCATCTGCAGCAAAAAAAACGGAAAAAAAAAAGAAAAAAAAGAAAAAAAGTAAAAGGGGTGCAACACGAGGCTTTCCCAGGAGGTCATCCATCCTAGTACTATTCTCGCCCAAGCGCGCTTAACTGCGGAGTTCTGATGGGATCCGGTGCATTAGTGCTGGTATGATCGCACCTGTACGTTTATATAGCAAATATCTCTTTACTGAGTCAATTTCTGCTCTCTATTGAACATCTACGTCGTTGTAATGCTTCCGGTATACCGTTACGCTATCAAAATCTCGTAACATCGATAACTTTTCCGCTACACGACGGTTTTTAGAGGATATCAAATTTTGATACACGATTTTAGCTTCTCTAAGCATCTGCAGCAAAAAAACGGGAAAAAAAAAAAGTGAAAGGGGTGCAACACGAGGCCTTCCCAGGAGGTCACCCATCCTAGTACTACTCTCGCCCAAGCACGCTTAACTGCGGAGTTCTGATGGGATCCGGTGCATTAGTGCTGGTACGATCGCACCCGTACGTTTATATTGCAAATATCTCTTCACTGAGTCAATTTCTGCTCTCTATTGAACATCTCCGTCGTTGTAATGCTTCCGGTATACCGTTAAGCTATCGGAATCTCGTAACATCGATAACTTTTCCGCTACACGACGGTTTTTAGAGGATATCAAATTATGATACACGATTTTAGCTTCTGTAAGCATCTGCAGCAAAAAAACGGAAAAAAAAAAGAAAAAAAGTAAAAGGGGTGCAACACGAGGCCTTCCCAGGAGGTCACCCATCCTAGTACTATTCTCGCCCAAGCACGCTTAACTGCGGAGTTCTGATGGGATCCGGTGCATTAGTGCTGGTATGATCGCACCTGTACGTTTATATTGCAAATATCTCTTTACTGAGTCAATTTCTGCTCTCTATTGACCATCTCCGTCGTTGTAATGCTTCCGGTATACCGTTACGCTATCAGAATCTCGTAACATCGATAATTTTTCCGCCACATGACGGTTTTTAGAGGATATCAAATTATGATACACGAATTTAGCTTCTGTAAGCATCTGCAGCAAAAAAACGGAAAAAAAAAAAAGTGAAAGGGGTGCAACACGAGGCCTTCCCAGGAGGTCACCCATCCTAGTACTACTCTCGCCCAAGCACGCTTAACTGCGGAGTTCTGATGGGATCCGGTGCATTAGTGCTGGTATGATCGCACGCGTACGTTTATATTGCAAATATCTCTTTACTGAGTCAATTTCTGCTCTCTATTGACCATCTCTGTCCTTGTAATGCTTCCGGTATACCGTTACGCTATCAGAATCTCGTAACATCGATAATTTTTCCGCTACACGACGGTTTTTAGAGGATATCAAATTATGATACACGATTTTAGCTTCTGTAAGCATCTGCAGCAAAAAAACGGAAAAAAAAAAGAAAAAAAAGAAAAAAAGTAAAAGGGGTGCAACACGAGGCCTTCCCAGGAGGTCATCCATCCTAGTACTATTCTCGCCCAAGCGCGCTTAACTGCGGAGTTCTGATGGGATCCGGTGCATTAGTGCTGGTATGATCGCACCTGTACGTTTATATTGCAAATATCTCTTTACTGAGTCAATTTCTGCTCTCTATTGACCATCTCCGTCGTTGTAATGCTTCCGGTATACCGTTACGCTATCAGAATCTCGTAACATCGATAATTTTTCCGCTACATGACTGTTTTTAGAGAATATCAAATTATGATACACGATTTTAGCTTCTGTAAGCATCTGCATCAAAAAAACGGAAAAAAAAAAAAGTGAAAGGGGTGCAACACGAGGCCTTCCCAGGAGGTCACCCATCCTAGTACTACTCTCGCCCAAGCACGCTTAACTGCGGAGTTCTGATGGGATCCGGTGCATTAGTGCTGGTACGATCGCACGCGTACGTTTATATTGCAAATATCTCTTTACTGAGTCAATTTCTGCTCTCTATTGACCATCTCTGTCCTTGTAATGCTTCCGGTATACCGTTACGCTATCAGAATCTCGTAACATCGATAATTTTTCCGCTACACGACAGTTTTTAGAGGATATCAAATTATGATACACGATTTTAGCTTCTGTAAGCATCTGCAGCAAAAAAAACGGAAAAAAAAAAGAAAAAAAAGAAAAAAAGTAAAAGGGGTGCAACACGAGGCTTTCCCAGGAGGTCATCCATCCTAGTACTATTCTCGCCCAAGCGCGCTTAACTGCGGAGTTCTGATGGGATCCGGTGCATTAGTGCTGGTATGATCGCACCTGTACGTTTATATTGCAAATATCTCTTTACTGAGTCAATTTCTGCTCTCTATTGACCATCTCCGTCGTTGTAATGCTTCCGGTATACCGTTACGCTATCAGAATCTCGTAACATCGATAATTTTTCCGCTACATGACGGTTTTTATAGAATATCAAATTATGATACACGATTTTAGCTTCTGTAAGCATCTGCAGCAAAAAAACGGAAAAAAAAAAAGAAAAAAAAAAAAAGTAAAAGGGGTGCAACACGAGGCCTTCCCAGGAGGTCACCCATTCTAGTACGACTCTCGCCCAAGCACGCTTAACTGCGGAGTTCTGATGGGATCCGGTGCATTAGTGCTGGTATGATCGCACCCGTACGTTTATATTGCAAATATCTCTTCACTGAGTCAATTTCTGCTCTCTATTGACCATCTTTGTCCTTGTAATGCATTCGGTATACCGTTAAGCTATCGGAATCTCGTAACATCGATAACTTTTCCGCTACACGACGGTTTTTAGAGGATATCAAATTATGATACACGATTTTAGCTTCTGTAAGCATCTGCAGCAAAAAAACGGAAAAAAAAAAGAAAAAAAAAAGAAAAAAAGTAAAAGGGGTGCAACACGAGGCCTTCCCAGGAGGTCACCCATCCTAGTACTACTCTCGCCCAAGCACGCTTAACTGCGGAGTTCTGATGGGATCCGGTGCATTAGTGCTGGTATGATCGCACTCGTACGTTTATATTGCAAATATCTCTTCACTGAGTCAATTTCTGCTCTCTATTGAACATCTCCGTCGTTGTAATGCTTCCGGTATACCGTTACGCTATCGGAATCTCGTAACATCGATAACTTTTCCGCTACACGACGGTTTTTAGAGGATATCAAATTATGATACACGATTTTAGCTTCTGTAAGCATTTGCAGCAAAAAAACGGAAAAAAAAAAAGAAAAAAAAGAAAAAAAGTAAAAGGGGTGCAACACGAGGCCTTCCCAGGAGGTCACCCATCCTAGTACTATTCTCGCCCAAGCACGCTTAACTGCGGAGTTCTGAAGGGATCCGGTGCATTAGTGCTGGTATGATCGCACCCGTACGTTTATATTGCAAATATCTCTTTACTGAGTCAATTTCTGCTCTCTATTGACCATCTCCGTCGTTGTAATGCTTCCGGTATACCGTTACGCTATCAGAATCTCGTAACATCGATAATTTTTCCGCTACATGACGGTTTTTAGAGGATATCAAATTATGATACACGATTTTAGCTTCTGTAAGCATCTGCAGCAAAAAAACGGAAAAAAAAAAAAAAAAAAAAAGTGGAAGGGGTGCAACACGAGGCCTTCCCAGGAGGTCACCCATCCTAGTACTACTCTCTCCCAAACACGCTTAACTGCGGAGTTCTGATGGGATCCGGTGCATTAGTGCTGGTATGATCGCACCCGTACGTTTATATTGCAAATATCTCTTTACTGAGTCAATTTCTGCTCTCTATTGACCATCAGTGTCCTTGTAATGCTTCCGGTATACCGTTAAGCTATCGGAATCTCGTAACATCGATAACTTTTCCGCTACATGACGGTTTTTAGAAGATATCAAATTATGATACACGATTTTAACTTCTGTAAGCATCTGCAGCAAAAAAACGGAAAAAAAAAAAAAGTAAAAGGGGTGCAACACGAGGCCTTCCCAGGAGGTCACCCATCATAGTACTACTCTCGCCCAAGCACGCTTAACTGCGGAGTTCTGATGGGATCCGGTGCATTAATGCTGGTATGATCTCTTCACTGAGTCAATTTCTGCTCTCTATTGAACATCTCCGTCGTTGTAATGCTTCCGGTATACCGTTAAGCTATCGGAATCTCGTAACATCGATAACTTTTCCGCTACACGACGGTTTTTAGAGGATATCAAATTATGATACACGATTTTAGCTTCTGTAAGCATCTGCAGCAAAAAAACGGAAAAAAAAAGAAAAAAAAGTGAAAGGGGTGCAACACGAGGCCTTCCCAGGAGGTCACCCATCCTAGTACTACTCTCGCCCAAGCGCGCTTAACTGCGGAGTTCTGATGGGATCCGGTGCATTATTGCTGGTATGATCGCACCCGTACGTTTATATTGCAAATATCTCTTTACTGAGTCAATTTCTGCTCTCTATTGACCATCTCTGTCCTTGTAATGCTTCCGGTATACCGTTACGCTATCAGAATCTCGTAACATCGATAATTTTTCCGCTACACGACGGTTTTTAGAGGATATCAAATTATGATACACGATTTTAGCTTCTGTAAGCATCTGCAGCAAAAAAACGGAAAAAAAAAAAGAAAAAAAAGAAAAAAAGTAAAAAGGGTGCAACACGAGGCCTTCCCAGGAGGTCACCCATCCTAGTACTATTCTCGCTCAAGCACGCTTAACTGCGGAGTTCTGATGGGATCCGGTGCATTAGTGCTGGTATGATCGCACCTGTACGTTTATATTGCAAATATCTCTATACTGAGTCAATTTCTGCTCTCTATTGACCATCTTCGTCGTTGTAATGCTTCCGGTATACCGTTACGCTATCAGAATCTCGTAACATCGATAATTTTTCCGCTACATGACGGTTTTTAGAGGATATCAAATTATGATACACGATTTTAGCTTCTGTAAGCATCTGCAGCAAAAAAACGGAAAAAAAAAAAAAAAGTAAACGGGGTGCAGCACGAGGCCTTCCCAGGAGGTCACTCATCCTAGTACTACTCTCGCCCAAGCACGCTTAACTGCGGAGTTCTGATGGGATCCGGTGCATTAGTGCTGGTATGATCGCACCCGTACGTTTATATTGCAAATATCTCTTCACTGAGTCAATTTCTGCTCTCTATTGAACATCTCCGTCGTTGTAATGCTTTCGGTATACCGTTAAGCTATCGGAATCTCGTAACATCGATAACTTTTCCGCTACACGACGGTTTTTAGAGGATATCAAATTATGATACACGATTTTAGCTTCTGTAAGCATCTGCAGCAAAAAAACGGAAAAAAAAAAAGAAAAAAAGTAAACGGGGTGCAGCACGAGGCCTTCCCAGGAGGTCACTCATCCTAGTACTACTCTCGCCCAAGCACGCTTAACTGCGGAGTTCTGATGGGATCCGGTGCATTAGTGCTGGTATGATCGCACCCGTACGTTTATATTGCAAATATCTCTTCACTGAGTCAATTTCTGCTCTCTATTGAACATCTCCGTCGTTGTAATGCTTCCGGTATACCGTTAAGCTATCGGAATCTCGTAACATCGATAACTTTTCCGCTACACGACGGTTTTTAGAGGATATCAAATTATGATACACGATTTTAGCTTCTGTAAGCATCTGCAGCAAAAAAACGGAAAAAAAAAAAGAAAAAAAAAAAAAGTAAAAGGGGTGCAACACGAGGCCTTCCCAGGAGTTCACCCATCCTAGTACTATTCTCGCCCAAGCACGCTTAACTGCGGAGTTCTGATGGGGTCCGGTGCATTAGTGCTGGTATGATCGCACCTGTACATTTATATTGCAAATATCTCTTTACTGAGTCAATTTCTGCTCTCTATTGACCATCTCCGTCGTTGTAATGCTTCCGGTATACCGTTACGCTATCAGAATCTCGTAACATCGATAATTTTTCCGCTACATGACTGTTTTTAGAGAATATCAAATTATGATACACGATTTTAGCTTCTGTAAGCATCTGCATCAAAAAAACGGAAAAAAAAAAAAGTGAAAGGGGTGCAACACGAGGCCTTCCCAGGAGGTCACCCATCCTAGTACTACTCTCGCCCAAGCACGCTTAACTGCGGAGTTCTGATGGGATCCGGTGCATTAGTGCTGGTACGATCGCACGCGTACGTTTATATTGCAAATATCTCTTTACTGAGTCAATTTCTGCTCTCTATTGACCATCTCTGTCCTTGTAATGCTTCCGGTATACCGTTACGCTATCAGAATCTCGTAACATCGATAATTTTTCCGCTACACGACAGTTTTTAGAGGATATCAAATTATGATACACGATTTTAGCTTCTGTAAGCATCTGCAGCAAAAAAAACGGAAAAAAAAAAGAAAAAAAAGAAAAAAAGTAAAAGGGGTGCAACACGAGGCCTTCCCAGGAGGTCATCCATCCTAGTACTATTCTCGCCCAAGCGCGCTTAACTGCGGAGTTCTGATGGGATCCGGTGCATTAGTGCTGGTATGATCGCACCTGTACGTTTATATTGCAAATATCTCTTTACTGAGTCAATTTCTGCTCTCTATTGACCATCTCCGTCGTTGTAATGCTTCCGGTATACCGTTACGCTATCAGAATCTCGTAACATCGATAATTTTTCCGCTACATGACGGTTTTTATAGAATATCAAATTATGATACACGATTTTAGCTTCTGTAAGCATCTGCAGCAAAAAAACGGAAAAAAAAAAGAAAAAAAAAAAAAGTAAAAGGGGTGCAACACGAGGCCTTCCCAGGAGGTCACCCATCCTAGTACTACTCTCGCCCAAGCACGCTTAACTGCGGAGTTCTGATGGGATCCGGTGCATTAGTGCTGGTATGATCGCACCCGTACGTTTATATTGCAAATATCTCTTCACTGAGTCAATTTCTGCTCTCTATTGACCATCTTTGTCCTTGTAATGCATTCGGTATACCGTTAAGCTATCGGAATCTCGTAACATCGATAACTTTTCCGCTACACGACGGTTTTTAGAGGATATCAAATTATGATACACGATTTTAGCTTCTGTAAGCATCTGCAGCAAAAAAACGGAAAAAAAAAAGAAAAAAAAAAGAAAAAAAGTAAAAGGGGTGCAACACGAGGCCTTCCCAGGAGGTCACCCATCCTAGTACTACTCTCGCCCAAGCACGCTTAACTGCGGAGTTCTGATGGGATCCGGTGCATTAGTGCTGGTATGATCGCACTCGTACGTTTATATTGCAAATATCTCTTCACTGAGTCAATTTCTGCTCTCTATTGACCATCATTGTCCTTGTAATGCTTCCGGTATACCGTTAAGCTATCGGAATCTCGTAACATCGATAACTTTTCCGCTACATGACGGTTTTTAGAAGATATCAAATTATGATACACGATTTTAACTTCTGTAAGCATCTGCAGCAAAAAAACGGAAAAAAAAAAAAAAAAAAAAAAAGTAAAAGGGGTGCAACACGAGGCCTTCCCAGGAGGTCACCCATCATAGTACTACTCTCGCCCAAGCACGCTTAACTGCGGAGTTCTGATGGGATCCGATGCATTAATGCTGGTATGATCTCTTCACTGAGTCAATTTCTGCTCTCTATTGAACATCTCCGTCGTTGTAATGCTTCCGGTATACCGTTAAGCTATCGGAATCTCGTAACATCGATAACTTTTCCGCTACACGACGGTTTTTAGAGGATATCAAATTATGATACACGATTTTAGCTTCTGTAAGCATCTGCAGCAAAAAAACGGAAAAAAAAAGAAAAAAAAGAAAAAAAAGTAAAAGGGGTGCAACACGAGGCCTTCCCAGGAGGTCACCCATCCTAGTACTATTCTCGCCCAAGCACGCTTAACTGCGGAGTTCTGATGGGATCCGGTGCATTAGTGCTGGTATGATCGCACCTGTACGTTTATATTGCAAATATCTCTTTACTGAGTCAATTTCTGCTCTCTATTGACCATCTCCGTCGTTGTAATGCTTCCGGTATACCGTTACGCTATCAGAATCTCGTAACATCGATAATTTTTCCGCTACATGACGGTTTTTAGAGGATATCAAATTATGATACACGATTTTAGCTTCTGTAAGCATCTGCAGCAAAAAAACGGAAAAAAAAAGAAAAAAAAGTGAAAGGGGTGCAACACGAGGCCTTCCCAGGAGGTCACCCATCCTAGTACTACTCTCGCCCAAGCACGCTTAACTGCGGAGTTCTGATGGGATCCGGTGCATTAGTGCTGGTATGATCGCACCCGTACGTTTATATTGCAAATATCTCTTTACTGAGTCAATTTCTGCTCTCTATTGACCATCTCTGTCCTTGTAATGCTTCCGGTATACCGTTACGCTATCACAATCTCGTAACATCGATAATTTTTCCGCTACACGACGGTTTTTAGAGGATATCAAATTATGATACACGATTTTAGCTTCTGTAAGCATCTGCAGCAAAAAAACGGAAAAAAAAAAAAGAAAAAAAAGAAAAAAAGTAAAAGGGGTGCAACACGAGGCCTTCCCAGGAGGTCACCCATCCTAGTACTATTCTCGCTCAAGCACGCTTAACTGCGGAGTTCTGATGGGATCCGGTGCATTAGTGCTGGTATGATCGCACCTGTACGTTTATATTGCAAATATCTCTATACTGAGTCAATTTCTGCTCTCTATTGACCATCTTCGTCGTTGTAATGCTTCCGGTATACCGTTACGCTATCAGAATCTCGTAACATCGATAATTTTTCCGCTACATGACGGTTTTTAGAGGATATCAAATTATGATACACGATTTTAGCTTCTGTAAGCATCTGCAGCAAAAAAACGGAAAAAAAAAAGAAAAAAAAAAGAAAAAAAGTAAAAGGGGTGCAACACGAGGCCTTCCCAGGAGGTCACCCATCCTAGTACTACTCTCGCCCAAGCACGCTTAACTGCGGAGTTCTGATGGGATCCGGTGCATTAGTGCTGGTATGATCGCACTCGTACGTTTATATTGCAAATATCTCTTCACTGAGTCAATTTCTGCTCTCTATTGACCATCATTGTCCTTGTAATGCTTCCGGTATACCGTTAAGCTATCGGAATCTCGTAACATCGATAACTTTTCCGCTACATGACGGTTTTTAGAAGATATCAAATTATGATACACGATTTTAACTTCTGTAAGCATCTGCAGCAAAAAAACGGAAAAAAAAAAAAAAAAAAAAAAAAGTAAAAGGGGTGCAACACGAGGCCTTCCCAGGAGGTCACCCATCATAGTACTACTCTCGCCCAAGCACGCTTAACTGCGGAGTTCTGATGGGATCCGATGCATTAATGCTGGTATGATCTCTTCACTGAGTCAATTTCTGCTCTCTATTGAACATCTCCGTCGTTGTAATGCTTCCGGTATACCGTTAAGCTATGGGAATCTCGTAACATCGATAACTTTTCCGCTACACGACGGTTTTTAGAGGATATCAAATTATGATACACGATTTTAGCTTCTGTAAGCATCTGCAGCAAAAAAACGGAAAAAAAAAGAAAAAAAAGTAAAAGGGGTGCAACACGAGGCCTTCCCAGGAGGTCACCCATCCTAGTACTATTCTCGCCCAAGCACGCTTAACTGCGGAGTTCTGATGGGATCCGGTGCATTAGTGCTGGTATGATCGCACCTGTACGTTTATATTGCAAATATCTCTTTACTGAGTCAATTTCTGCTCTCTATTGACCATCTCCGTCGTTGTAATGCTTCCGGTATACCGTTACGCTATCAGAATCTCGTAACATCGATAATTTTTCCGCTACATGACGGTTTTTAGAGGAGATCAAATTATGATACACGATTTTAGCTTCTGTAAGCATCTGCAGCAAAAAAACGGAAAAAAAAAGAAAAAAAAGTGAAAGGGGTGCAACACGAGGCCTTCCCAGGAGGTCACCCATCCTAGTACTACTCTCGCCCAAGCACGCTTAACTGCGGAGTTCTGATGGGATCCGGTGCATTAGTGCTGGTATGATCGCACCCGTACGTTTATATTGCAAATATCTCTTTACTGAGTCAATTTCTGCTCTCTATTGACCATCTCTGTCCTTGTAATGCTTCCGGTATACCGTTACGCTATCACAATCTCGTAACATCGATAATTTTTCCGCTACACGACGGTTTTTAGAGGATATCAAATTATGATACACGATTTTAGCTTCTGTAAGCATCTGCAGCAAAAAAACGGAAAAAAAAAAAAGAAAAAAAAGAAAAAAAGTAAAAGGGGTGCAACACGAGGCCTTCCCAGGAGGTCACCCATCCTAGTACTATTCTCGCTCAAGCACGCTTAACTGCGGAGTTCTGATGGGATCCGGTGCATTAGTGCTGGTATGATCGCACCTGTACGTTTATATTGCAAATATCTCTATACTGAGTCAATTTCTGCTCTCTATTGACCATCTTCGTCGTTGTAATGCTTCCGGTATACCGTTACGCTATCAGAATCTCGTAACATCGATAATTTTTCCGCTACATGACGGTTTTTAGAGGATATCAAATTATGATACACGATTTTAGCTTCTGTAAGCATCTGCAGCAAAAAAACGGAAAAAAAAAAAAAAAAAAAAAAAAAAAAAAAAAGTAAACGGGGTGCAACATGAGGCCTTCCCAGGAGGTCACCCATCCTAGTACTACTCTCGCCCAAGCACGTTTAACTGCGGAGTTCTGATGGGATCCGGTGCATTAGTGCTGGTATGATCGCACCCGTACGTTTATATTGCAAATATCTCTTCACTGAGTCAATTTCTGCTCTCTATTGAACATCTCCGTCGTTGTAATGCTTTCGGTATACCGTTAAGCTATCGGAATCTCGTAACATCGATAACTTTTCCGCTACACGACGGTTTTTAGAGGATATCAAATTATGATACACGATTTTAGCTTCTATAAGCATCTGCAGCAAAAAAACGGAAAAAAGAAAAAGAAAAAAAGTAAACGAGGTGCAGCACGAGGCCTTCCCAGGAGGTCACCCATCCTAGTACTACTCTCGCCCAAGCACGCTTAACTGCGGAGTTCTGATGGGATCCGGTGCATTAGTGTTGGTATGATCGCACCCGTACGTTTATATTGCAAATATCTCTTCACTGAGTCAATTTCTGCTCTCTATTGAACATCTCCGTCGTTGTAATGCTTTCGGTATACCGTTAAGCTATCGGAATCTCGTAACATCGATAACTTTTCCGCTACACGACGGTTTTTAGAGGATATCAAATTATGATACACGATTTTAGCTTCTGTAAGCATCTGCAGCAAAAAAACGGAAAAAAAGAAAAAGAAAAAAAGTAAACGGGGTGCAGCACGAGGCCTTCCCAGGAGGTCACCCATCCTAGTACTACTCTCGCCCAAGCACGCTTAACTGCGGAGTTCTGATGGGATCCGGTGCATTAGTGCTGGTATGATCACACCCGTACGTTTATATTGCAAATATCTCTTTACTGAGTCAATTTCTGCTCTCTATTGACCATCTCCGTTGTTGTAATGCTTCCGGTATACCGTTACGCTATCAGAATCTCGTAACATTGATAATTTTTCCGCTACATGACGGTTTTTAGAGGATATCAAATTATGATACACGATTTTAGCTTCTGTAAGCATCTGCAGCAAAAAAACGGAAAAAAAAAAAAAAAAAAAAAAAAAAGTAAAAGGGGTGCAACACGAGGCCTTCACAGGAGGTCACCCATCCTAGTACTACTCTCGCCCAAGCACGCTTAACTGCGGAGTTCTGATGGGATCCGGTGCATTAGTGCTGGTATGATCGCACCCGTACGTTTATATTGCAAATATCTCTTCACTGAGTCAATTTCTGCTCTCTATTGACCATCTCCGTCCTTGTAATGTTTCCGGTATACTGTTACGCTATCAGAATCTCGTAACATCGATAATTTTTCTGCTACATGACGGTTTTTAGAGGATATCAAATTATGATACACGATTTTAGCATCTGTAAGCATCTGCAGCAAAAAAACGGAAAAAAAAAAAGAAAAAAAAAGAAAAAAAGTAAAAGGGGTGCAACACGAGGCCTTCCCAGGAGGTCACCCATCCTAATACTACTCTCGCCCAAGCACGCTTAGCTGCGGAGTTCTGATGGGATCCGGTGCATTAGTGCTGGTATGATCGCACCCGTACATTTATATAGCAAATATCTCTTTACTGAGTCAATTTCTGCTCTCTATTGAACATCTCCGTCGTTGTAATGCTTTCGGTATACCGTTACGCTATCAGAATCTCGTAACATCGATAACTTTTCCGCTACACGACGGTTTTTAGAGGATATCAAATTATGATACACGATTTTAGCTTCTGTAAGCATCTGCAGCAAAAAAACGGAAAAAAAAAAAAAAAAAAAAAGTGAAAGGGGTGCAACATGAGGCCTTCCCAGGAAGTCACCCATCCTAGTACTACTCTCGCCCAAGCACGCTTAACTGCGGAGTTCTGATGGGATCCGGTGCATTAGTGCTGGTATGATAACACCCGTACGTTTATATTGCAAATATCTCTTTACTGAGTCAATTTCTGCTCTCTATTGACCATCTCCGTTGTTGTAATGCTTCCGGTATACCGTTACGCTATCAGAATCTCGTAACATCGATAATTTTTCCGCTACATGACGGTTTTTAGAGGATATCAAATTATGATACACGATTTTAGCTTCTGTAAGCATCTGCCGCAAAAAAACGGAAAAAAAAAAAAAAAAGAAAGAAAAAAAGTAAAATGGGTGCAACACGAGGCCTTCCCAGGAGGTCACCCATCCTAGTACTACTCTCGCCCAAGCACGCTTAACTGCGGAGTTCTGATGGGATCCGGTGCATTAGTGCTGGTATGATCGCACCCGTACGTTTATATTGCAAATATCTCTTCACTGAGTCAATTTCTGCTCTCTATTGACCATCTCCGTCCTTGTAATGTTTCCGGTATACTGTTACGCTATCAGAATCTCGTAACATCGATAATTTTTCTGCTACATGACGGTTTTTAGAGGATATCAAATTATGATACACGATTTTAGCATCTGTAAGCATCTGCAGCAAAAAAACGGAAAAAAAAAAGAAAAAAAAGAAAAAAAAGTAAAAGGGGTGAAACACGAGGCCTTCCCAGGAGGTCACCCATCCTAGTACTACTCTCGCCCAAGCACGCTTGACTGCGGAGTTCTGATGGGATCCGGTGCATTAGTGCTGGTATGATCGCACCTGTAAGTTTATATTGCAAATATCTCTTTACTGAGTCAATTTCTGCTCTCTATTGACCATCTCCGTCGTTGTAATGCTTCCGGTATACCGTTACGCTATCAGAATCTCGTAACATCGATAATTTTTCCGCTACATGACGGTTTTTAGAGGATATCAAATTATGATACACGATTTTAGCTTCTGTAAGCATCTGCAGTAAAAAAACGGAAAAAAAAAAAAAAAAAAAAAAAAAAAAGTAAAAGGGGTGCAACACGAGGCCTTCCCAGGAGGTCACCCATCCTAGTACTACTCTCGCCCAAGCACGCTTAACTGCGGAGTTCTGATGGGATCCGGTGCATTAGTGCTGGTATGATCGCACCCGTACGTTTATATTGCAAATATCTCTTTACTGAGTCAATTTCTGCTCTCTATTGACCATCTTCGTCGTTGTAATGCTTCCGGTATACCGTTACGCTATCAGAATCTCGTAACATCGATAATTTTTCCGCTACATGACGGTTTTTAGAGGATATCAAATTATGATACACGATTTTAGCTTCTGTAAGCATCTGCAGCAAAAAAACGGAAAAAAAAAAAGAAAAAGAAAAAAGAAAAAAAGTAAAAGGGGTGCAACACGAGGCCTTCCCAGGAGGTCACCCATCCTAGTACTACTCTCGCCCAAGCACGCTTAACTGCGGAGTTCTGATGGGATCCGGTGCATTAGTGCTGGTATGATCGCACCCGTAAGTTTATATTGCAAATATCTCTTTACTGAGTCAATTTCTGCTCTCTATTTACCATCTCCGTCCTTGTAATGCTTCCGGTATACCGTTACGCTATCAGAATCTCGTAACATCGATAATTTTTCCGCTACATGACGGTTTTTAGAGGATATCAAATTATGATACACGATTTTAGCTTTTGTAAGCATCTGCAGCAAAAAAACGGAAAAAAAAAAAAAAAAAAGTAAAAGGGATGCAACACGAGGCCTTCCCAGGAGGTCACCCGTCCTAGTACTACTCTCGCCCAAGCACGCTTAACTGCGGAGTTCTGATGGGATCCGGTGCATTAGTGCTGGTATGATCACACCCGTACGTTTATATTGCAAATATCTCTTTACTGAGTCAATTTCTGCTCTCTATTGACCATCTTCGTCGTTGTAATGCTTCCGGTATACCGTTACGCTATCAGAATCTCGTAACATCGATAATTTTTCCGCTACATGACGGTTTTTAGAGGATATCAAATTATGATACACGATTTTAGCTTCTGTAAGCATCTGCAGCAAAAAAACGGAAAAAAAAAAAGAAAAAAGAAAAAAAGTAAAAGGGGTGCAACACGAGGCCTTCCCAGGAGGTCACCAATCCTAGTACTACTCTCGCCCAAGCACGCTTAACTGCGGAGTTCTGATGGGATCCGGTGCATTAGTGCTGGTATGATCACACCCGTACGTTTATATTGCAAATATCTCTTTACTGAGTCAATTTCTGCTCTCTATTGACCATCTTCGTCGTTGTAATGCTTCCGGTATACCGTTACGCTATCAGAATCTCGTAACATCGATAATTTTTCCGCTACATGACGGTTTTTAGAGGATATCAAATTATGATACACGATTTTAGCTTCTGTAAGCATCTGCAGCAAAAAAACTGAAAAAAAAAAAAAAAAAAAAAAAAAAAAAAAAGTGAAAGGGGTGCAACACGAGGCCTTCCCAGGAGGTCACCCATCCTAGTGCTACTCTCGCCCAAGCACGCTTGACTGCGGAGTTCTGATGGGATCCGGTGCATTAGTGCTGGTATGATCACACCCGTACGTTTATATTGCAAATATCTCTTTACTGAGTCAATTTCTGCTCTCTATTGACCATCTCCGTTCTTGTAATGCTTCCGGTATACCGTTACGCTATCAGAATCTCGTAACATCGATAATTTTTCCGCTACATGACGGTTTTTAGAGGATATCAAATTATGATACACGATTTTAGCTTCTGTAAGCATCTGCAGCAAAAAAACGGAAAAAAAAAAAAAAAGAAAAAAAGTAAAAGGGATGCAACACGAGGCCTTCCCAGGAGGTCACCCGTCCTAGTACTACTCTCGCCCAAGCACGCTTAACTGCGGAGTTCTGATGGGATCCGGTGCATTAGTGCTGGTATGATCACACCCGTACGTTTATATTGCAAATATCTCTTTACTGAGTCAATTTCTGCTCTCTATTGACCATCTTCGTCGTTGTAATGCTTCCGGTATACCGTTACGCTATCAGAATCTCGTAACATCGATAATTTTTCCGCTACATGACGGTTTTTAGAGGATATCAAATTATGATACACGATTTTAGCTTCTGTAAGCATCTGCAGCAAAAAAACGGAAAAAAAAAAGAAAAAGAAAAAAGAAAAAAAGTAAAAGGGGTGCAACACGAGGCCTTCCCAGGAGGTCACCCATCCTAGTACTACTCTCGCCCAAGCACGCTTAACTGCGGAGTTCTGATGGGATCCGGTGCATTAGTGCTGGTATGATCGCACCCGTAAGTTTATATTGCAAATATCTCTTTACTGAGTCAATTTCTGCTCTCTATTGACCATCTCCGTCCTTGTAATGCTTCCGGTATACCGTTACGCTATCAGAATCTCGTAACATCGATAATTTTTCCGCTACATGACGGTTTTTAGAGGATATCAAATTATGATACACGATTTTAGCTTCTGTAAGCATCTGCAGCAAAAAAACGGAAAAAAAAAAAAAAAAAAAAAAAAAAAAGTAAAAGGGGTGCAACACGAGGCCTTCCCAGGAGGTCACCCATCCTAGTACTACTCTCGCCCAAGCACGCTTGACTGCGGAGTTCTGATGGGATCCGGTGCATTAGTGCTGGTATGATCACACCCGTACGTTTATATTGCAAATATCTCTTTACTGAGTCAATTTCTGCTCTCTATTGACCATCTTCGTCGTTGTAATGCTTCCGGTATACCGTTACGCTATCAGAATCTCGTAACATCGATAATTTTTCCGCTACATGACGGTTTTTAGAGGATATCAAATTATGATACACGATTTTAGCTTCTGTAAGCATCTGCAGCAAAAAAACGGAAAAAAAAAAAAGAAAAAAAGTAAAAGGGATGCAACACGAGGCCTTCCCAGGAGGTCACCCGTCCTAGTACTACTCTCGCCCAAGCACGCTTAACTGCGGAGTTCTGATGGGATCCGGTGCATTAGTGCTGGTATGATCACACCCGTACGTTTATATTGCAAATATCTCTTTACTGAGTCAATTTCTGCTCTCTATTGACCATCTCCGTTCTTGTAATGCTTCCGGTATACCGTTACGCTATCAGAATCTCGTAACATCGATAATTTTTCCGCTACATGACGGTTTTTAGAGGATATCAAATTATGATACACGATTTTAGCTTCTGTAAGCATCTGCAGCAAAAAAACGGAAAAAAAAAAAAAAAGAAAAAAAGTAAAAGGGATGCAACACGAGGCCTTCCCAGGAGGTCACCCGTCCTAGTACTACTCTCGCCCAAGCACGCTTAACTGCGGAGTTCTGATGGGATCCGGTGCATTAGTGCTGGTATGATCACACCCGTACGTTTATATTGCAAATATCTCTTTACTGAGTCAATTTCTGCTCTCTATTGACCATCTTCGTCGTTGTAATGCTTCCGGTATACCGTTACGCTATCAGAATCTCGTAACATCGATAATTTTTCCGCTACATGACGGTTTTTAGAGGATATCAAATTATGATACACGATTTTAGCTTCTGTAAGCATCTGCAGCAAAAAAACGGAAAAAAAAAAAAAAAAAAAAAAAAGTAAAAGGGATGCAACACGAGGCCTTCCCAGGAGGTCACCCGTCCTAGTACTACTCTCGCCCAAGCACGCTTAACTGCGGAGTTCTGATGGGATCCGGTGCATTAGTGCTGGTATGATCACACCCGTACGTTTATATTGCAAATATCTCTTTACTGAGTCAATTTCTGCTCTCTATTGACCATCTTCGTCGTTGTAATGCTTCCGGTATACCGTTACGCTATCAGAATCTCGTAACATCGATAATTTTTCCGCTACATGACGGTTTTTAGAGGATATCAAATTATGATACACGATTTTAGCTTCTGTAAGCATCTGCAGCAAAAAAACGGAAAAAAAAAAGAAAAAGAAAAAAGAAAAAAAGTAAAAGGGGTGCAACACGAGGCCTTCCCAGGAGGTCACCCATCCTAGTACTACTCTCGCCCAAGCACGCTTAACTGCGGAGTTCTGATGGGATCCGGTGCATTAGTGCTGGTATGATCGCACCCATAAGTTTATATTGCAAATATCTCTTTACTGAGTCAATTTCTGCTCTCTATTGACCATCTCCGTCCTTGTAATGCTTCCGGTATACCGTTACGCTATCAGAATCTCGTAACATCGATAATTTTTCCGCTACATGACGGTTTTTAGAGGATATCAAATTATGATACACGATTTTAGCTTCTGTAAGCATCTGCAGCAAAAAAACGGAAAAAAAAAGAAAAAGAAAAAAGAAAAAAAGTAAAAGGGGTGCAACACGAGGCCTTCCCAGGAGGTCACCCATCCTAGTACTACTCTCGCCCAAGCACGCTTAACTGCGGAGTTCTGATGGGATCCGGTGCATTAGTGCTGGTATGATCGCACCCATAAGTTTATATTGCAAATATCTCTTTACTGAGTCAATTTCTGCTCTCTATTGACCATCTCCGTCCTTGTAATGCTTCCGGTATACAGTTACGCTATCAGAATCTCGTAACATCGATAATTTTTCCGCTACATGACGGTTTTTAGAGGATATCAAATTATGATACACGATTTTAGCTTCTGTAAGCATCTGCAGCAAAAAAACGGAAAAAAAAAGAAAAAGAAAAAAGAAAAAAAGTAAAAGGGGTGCAACACGAGGCCTTCCCAGGAGGTCACCCATCCTAGTACTACTCTCGCCCAAGCACGCTTAACTGCGGAGTTCTGATGGGATCTGGTGCATTAGTGCTGGTATGATCGCACCCGTAAGTTTATATTGCAAATATCTCTTTACTGAGTCAATTTCTGCTCTCTATTGACCATCTCCGTCCTTGTAATGCTTCCGGTATACCGTTACGCTATCAGAATCTCGTAACATCGATAATTTTTCCGCTACATGACGGTTTTTAGAGGATATCAAATTATGATACACGATTTTAGCTTCTGTAAGCATCTGCAGCAAAAAAACGGAAAAAAAAAAAAAAAAAAAAAAAAGTAAAAGGGGTGCAACACGAGGCCTTCCCAGGAGGTCACCCATCCTAGTACTACTCTCGCCCAAGCACGCTTGACTGCGGAGTTCTGATGGGATCCGGTGCATTAGTGCTGGTATGATCACACCCGTACGTTTATATTGCAAATATCTCTTTACTGAGTCAATTTCTGCTCTCTATTGACCATCTTCGTCGTTGTAATGCTTCCGGTATACCGTTACGCTATCAGAATCTCGTAACATCGATAATTTTTCCGCTACATGACGGTTTTTAGAGGATATCAAATTATGATACACGATTTTAGCTTCTGTAAACATCTGCAGCAAAAAAACGGAAAAAAAAAAAAAAAAAAAAAAAAAGTAAAAGGGGTGCAACACGAGGCCTTCCCAGGAGGTCACCCATCCTAGTACTACTCTCGCCCAAGCACGCTTAACTGCGGAGTTCTGATGGGATCCGGTGCATTAGTGCTGGTATGATCGCACCCGTACGTTTATATTGCAAATATCTCTTCACTGAGTCAATTTCTGCTCTCTATTGAACATCTCCGTCGTTGTAATGCTTCCGGTATACCGTTAAGCTATCGGAATCTCGTAACATCGATAACTTTTCCGCTACACGACGGTTTTTAGAGGACATCAAATTATGATACACGATTTTAGCTTCTGTAAGCATCTGCAGCAAAAAAACGGAAAAAAAAAAAAAAAAAAAAGTAAAAGGGGTGCAACACGAGGCCTTCCCAGGAGGTCACCCGTCCTAGTACTACTCTCGCCCAAGCACGCTTAACTGCGGAGTTCTGATGGGATCCGGTGCATTAGTGCTGGTATGATCACACCCGTACGTTTATATTGCAAATATCTCTTTACTGAGTCAATTTCTGCTCTCTATTGACCATCTTCGTCGTTGTAATGCTTCCGGTATACCGTTACGCTATCAGAATCTCGTAACATCGATAATTTTTCCGCTACATGACGGTTTTTAGAGGATATCAAATTATGATACACGATTTTAGCTTCTGTAAGCATCTGCAGCAAAAAAACGGAAAAAAAAAAAAAAAAAAAAAAAAAAAGTAAAAGGGATGCAACACGAGGCCTTCCCAGGAGGTCACCCGTCCTAGTACTACTCTCGCCCAAGCACGCTTAACTGCGGAGTTCTGATGGGATCCGGTGCATTAGTGCTGGTATGATCACACCCGTACGTTTATATTGCAAATATCTCTTTACTGAGTCAATTTCTGCTCTCTATTGACCATCTTCGTCGTTGTAATGCTTCCGGTATACCGTTACGCTATCAGAATCTCGTAACATCGATAATTTTTCCGCTACATGACGGTTTTTAGAGGATATCAAATTATGATACACGATTTTAGCTTCTGTAAGCATCTGCAGCAAAAAAACGGAAAAAAAAAAGAAAAAGAAAAAAGAAAAAAAGTAAAAGGGGTGCAACACGAGGCCTTCCCAGGAGGTCACCCATCCTAGTACTACTCTCGCCCAAGCACGCTTAACTGCGGAGTTCTGATGGGATCCGGTGCATTAGTGCTGGTATGATCGCACCCATAAGTTTATATTGCAAATATCTCTTTACTGAGTCAATTTCTGCTCTCTATTGACCATCTTCGTCCTTGTAATGCTTCCGGTATACCGTTACGCTATCAGAATCTCGTAACATCGATAATTTTTCCGCTACATGACGGTTTTTAGAGGATATCAAATTATGATACACGATTTTAGCTTCTGTAAGCATCTGCAGCAAAAAAACGGAAAAAAAAAGAAAAAGAAAAAAGAAAAAAAGTAAAAGGGGTGCAACACGAGGCCTTCCCAGGAGGTCACCCATCCTAGTACTACTCTCGCCCAAGCACGCTTAACTGCGGAGTTCTGATGGGATCCGGTGCATTAGTGCTGGTATGATCGCACCCATAAGTTTATATTGCAAATATCTCTTTACTGAGTCAATTTCTGCTCTCTATTGACCATTTCCGTCCTTGTAATGCTTCCGGTATACAGTTACGCTATCAGAATCTCGTAACATCGATAATTTTTCCGCTACATGACGGTTTTTAGAGGATATCAAATTATGATACACGATTTTAGCTTCTGTAAGCATCTGCAGCAAAAAAACGGAAAAAAAAAGAAAAAGAAAAAAGAAAAAAAGTAAAAGGGGTGCAACACGAGGCCTTCCCAGGAGGTCACCCATCCTAGTACTACTCTCGCCCAAGCACGCTTAACTGCGGAGTTCTGATGGGATCTGGTGCATTAGTGCTGGTATGATCGCACCCGTAAGTTTATATTGCAAATATCTCTTTACTGAGTCAATTTCTGCTCTCTATTGACCATCTCCGTCCTTGTAATGCTTCCGGTATACCGTTACGCTATCAGAATCTCGTAACATCGATAATTTTTCCGCTACATGACGGTTTTTAGAGGATATCAAATTATGATACACGATTTTAGCTTCTGTAAGCATCTGCAGCAAAAAAACGGAAAAAAAAAAAAAAAAAAAAAAAGTAAAAGGGGTGCAACACGAGGCCTTCCCAGGAGGTCACCCATCCTAGTACTACTCTCGCCCAAGCACGCTTGACTGCGGAGTTCTGATGGGATCCGGTGCATTAGTGCTGGTATGATCACACCCGTACGTTTATATTGCAAATATCTCTTTACTGAGTCAATTTCTGCTCTCTATTGACCATCTTCGTCGTTGTAATGCTTCCGGTATACCGTTACGCTATCAGAATCTCGTAACATCGATAATTTTTCCGCTACATGACGGTTTTTAGAGGATATCAAATTATGATACACGATTTTAGCTTCTGGAAGCATCTGCAGCAAAAAAACGGAAAAAAAAAAAAAAAAAAAAAAAAAAAAAGTAAAAGGGATGCAACACGAGGCCTTCCCAGGAGGTCACCCGTCCTAGTACTACTCTCGCCCAAGCACGCTTAACTGCGGAGTTCTGATGGGATCCGGTGCATTAGTGCTGGTATGATCACACCCGTACGTTTATATTGCAAATATCTCTTTACTGAGTCAATTTCTGCTCTCTATTGACCATCTTCGTCGTTGTAATGCTTCCGGTATACCGTTACGCTATCAGAATCTCGTAACATCGATAATTTTTCCGCTACATGACGGTTTTTAGAGGATATCAAATTATGATACACGATTTTAGCTTCTGTAAGCATCTGCAGCAAAAAAACGGAAAAAAAAAAGAAAAAGAAAAAAGAAAAAAAGTAAAAGGGGTGCAACACGAGGCCTTCCCAGGAGGTCACCCATCCTAGTACTACTCTCGCCCAAGCACGCTTAACTGCGGAGTTCTGATGGGATCCGGTGCATTAGTGCTGGTATGATCGCACCCATAAGTTTATATTGCAAATATCTCTTTACTGAGTCAATTTCTGCTCTCTATTGACCATCTCCGTCCTTGTAATGCTTCCGGTATACCGTTACGCTATCAGAATCTCGTAACATCGATAATTTTTCCGCTACATGACGGTTTTTAGAGGATATCAAATTATGATACACGATTTTAGCTTCTGTAAGCATCTGCAGCAAAAAAACGGAAAAAAAAAGAAAAAGAAAAAAGAAAAAAAGTAAAAGGGGTGCAACACGAGGCCTTCCCAGGAGGTCACCCATCCTAGTACTACTCTCGCCCAAGCACGCTTAACTGCGGAGTTCTGATGGGATCCGGTGCATTAGTGCTGGTATGATCGCACCCATAAGTTTATATTGCAAATATCTCTTTACTGAGTCAATTTCTGCTCTCTATTGACCATCTCCGTCCTTGTAATGCTTCCGGTATACAGTTACGCTATCAGAATCTCGTAACATCGATAATTTTTCCGCTACATGACGGTTTTTAGAGGATATCAAATTATGATACACGATTTTAGCTTCTGTAAGCATCTGCAGCAAAAAAACGGAAAAAAAAAGAAAAAGAAAAAAGAAAAAAAGTAAAAGGGGTGCAACACGAGGCCTTCCCAGGAGGTCACCCATCCTAGTACTACTCTCGCCCAAGCACGCTTAACTGCGGAGTTCTGATGGGATCTGGTGCATTAGTGCTGGTATGATCGCACCCGTAAGTTTATATTGCAAATATCTCTTTACTGAGTCAATTTCTGCTCTCTATTGACCATCTCCGTCCTTGTAATGCTTCCGGTATACCGTTACGCTATCAGAATCTCGTAACATCGATAATTTTTCCGCTACATGACGGTTTTTAGAGGATATCAAATTATGATACACGATTTTAGCTTCTGTAAGCATCTGCAGCAAAAAAACGGAAAAAAAAAAAAAAAAAAAAAAAAAAGTAAAAGGGGTGCAACACGAGGCCTTCCCAGGAGGTCACCCATCCTAGTACTACTCTCGCCCAAGCACGCTTGACTGCGGAGTTCTGATGGGATCCGGTGCATTAGTGCTGGTATGATCACACCCGTACGTTTATATTGCAAATATCTCTTTACTGAGTCAATTTCTGCTCTCTATTGACCATCTTCGTCGTTGTAATGCTTCCGGTATACCGTTACGCTATCAGAATCTCGTAACATCGATAATTTTTCCGCTACATGACGGTTTTTAGAGGATATCAAATTATGATACACGATTTTAGCTTCTGTAAGCATCTGCAGCAAAAAAACGGAAAAAAAAAAAAAAAAAAAAAAAAAAAGTAAAAGGGATGCAACACGAGGCCTTCCCAGGAGGTCACCCGTCCTAGTACTACTCTCGCCCAAGCACGCTTAACTGCGGAGTTCTGATGGGATCCGGTGCATTAGTGCTGGTATGATCACACCCGTACGTTTATATTGCAAATATCTCTTTACTGAGTCAATTTCTGCTCTCTATTGACCATCTTCGTCGTTGTAATGCTTCCGGTATACCGTTACGCTATCAGAATCTCGTAACATCGATAATTTTTCCGCTACATGACGGTTTTTAGAGGATATCAAATTATGATACACGATTTTAGCTTCTGTAAGCATCTGCAGCAAAAAAACGGAAAAAAAAAAGAAAAAGAAAAAAGAAAAAAAGTAAAAGGGGTGCAACACGAGGCCTTCCCAGGAGGTCACCCATCCTAGTACTACTCTCGCCCAAGCACGCTTAACTGCGGAGTTCTGATGGGATCCGGTGCATTAGTGCTGGTATGATCGCACCCATAAGTTTATATTGCAAATATCTCTTTACTGAGTCAATTTCTGCTCTCTATTGACCATCTCCGTCCTTGTAATGCTTCCGGTATACCGTTACGCTATCAGAATCTCGTAACATCGATAATTTTTCCGCTACATGACGGTTTTTAGAGGATATCAAATTATGATACACGATTTTAGCTTCTGTAAGCATCTGCAGCAAAAAAACGGAAAAAAAAAGAAAAAGAAAAAAGAAAAAAAGTAAAAGGGGTGCAACACGAGGCCTTCCCAGGAGGTCACCCATCCTAGTACTACTCTCGCCCAAGCACGCTTAACTGCGGAGTTCTGATGGGATCCGGTGCATTAGTGCTGGTATGATCGCACCCATAAGTTTATATTGCAAATATCTCTTTACTGAGTCAATTTCTGCTCTCTATTGACCATCTCCGTCCTTGTAATGCTTCCGGTATACAGTTACGCTATCAGAATCTCGTAACATCGATAATTTTTCCGCTACATGACGGTTTTTAGAGGATATCAAATTATGATACACGATTTTAGCTTCTGTAAGCATCTGCAGCAAAAAAACGGAAAAAAAAAGAAAAAGAAAAAAGAAAAAAAGTAAAAGGGGTGCAACACGAGGCCTTCCCAGGAGGTCACCCATCCTAGTACTACTCTCGCCCAAGCACGCTTAACTGCGGAGTTCTGATGGGATCTGGTGCATTAGTGCTGGTATGATCGCACCCGTAAGTTTATATTGCAAATATCTCTTTACTGAGTCAATTTCTGCTCTCTATTGACCATCTCCGTCCTTGTAATGCTTCCGGTATACCGTTACGCTATCAGAATCTCGTAACATCGATAATTTTTCCGCTACATGACGGTTTTTAGAGGATATCAAATTATGATACACGATTTTAGCTTCTGTAAGCATCTGCAGCAAAAAAACGGAAAAAAAAAAAAAAAAAAAAAAGTAAAAGGGGTGCAACACGAGGCCTTCCCAGGAGGTCACCCATCCTAGTACTACTCTCGCCCAAGCACGCTTGACTGCGGAGTTCTGATGGGATCCGGTGCATTAGTGCTGGTATGATCACACCCGTACGTTTATATTGCAAATATCTCTTTACTGAGTCAATTTCTGCTCTCTATTGACCATCTTCGTCGTTGTAATGCTTCCGGTATACCGTTACGCTATCAGAATCTCGTAACATCGATAATTTTTCCGCTACAGGACGGTTTTTAGAGGATATCAAATTATGATACACGATTTTAGCTTCTGTAAACATCTGCAGCAAAAAAACGGAAAAAAAAAAAAAAAAAAAAAAAAAAAGTAAAAGGGGTGCAACACGAGGCCTTCCCAGGAGGTCACCCATCCTAGTACTACTCTCGCCCAAGCACGCTTAACTGCGGAGTTCTGATGGGATCCGGTGCATTAGTGCTGGTATGATCGCACCCGTACGTTTATATTGCAAATATCTCTTCACTGAGTCAATTTCTGCTCTCTATTGAACATCTCCGTCGTTGTAATGCTTCCGGTATACCGTTAAGCTATCGGAATCTCGTAACATCGATAACTTTTCCGCTACACGACGGTTTTTAGAGGACATCAAATTATGATACACGATTTTAGCTTCTGTAAGCATCTGCAGCAAAAAAACGGAAAAAAAATGAAAAAAAAAAGTAAAAGGGGTGCAACACGAGGCCTTCCCAGGAGGTCACCCGTCCTAGTACTACTCTCGCCCAAGCACGCTTAACTGCGGAGTTCTGATGGGATCCGGTGCATTAGTGCTGGTATGATCACACCCGTACGTTTATATTGCAAATATCTCTTTACTGAGTCAATTTCTGCTCTCTATTGACCATCTTCGTCGTTGTAATGCTTCCGGTATACCGTTACGCTATCAGAATCTCGTAACATCGATAATTTTTCCGCTACATGACGGTTTTTAGAGGATATCAAATTATGATACACGATTTTAGCTTCTGTAAGCATCTGCAGCAAAAAAACGGAAAAAAAAAAGAAAAAGAAAAAAGAAAAAAAGTAAAAGGGGTGCAACACGAGGCCTTCCCAGGAGGTCACCCATCCTAGTACTACTCTCGCCCAAGCACGCTTAACTGCGGAGTTCTGATGGGATCCGGTGCATTAGTGCTGGTATGATCGCACCCATAAGTTTATATTGCAAATATCTCTTTACTGAGTCAATTTCTGCTCTCTATTGACCATCTCCGTCCTTGTAATGCTTCCGGTATACCGTTACGCTATCAGAATCTCGTAACATCGATAATTTTTCCGCTACATGACGGTTTTTAGAGGATATCAAATTATGATACACGATTTTAGCTTCTGTAAGCATCTGCAGCAAAAAAACGGAAAAAAAAAGAAAAAGAAAAAAGAAAAAAAGTAAAAGGGGTGCAACACGAGGCCTTCCCAGGAGGTCACCCATCCTAGTACTACTCTCGCCCAAGCACGCTTAACTGCGGAGTTCTGATGGGATCCGGTGCATTAGTGCTGGTATGATCGCACCCATAAGTTTATATTGCAAATATCTCTTTACTGAGTCAATTTCTGCTCTCTATTGACCATCTCCGTCCTTGTAATGCTTCCGGTATACAGTTACGCTATCAGAATCTCGTAACATCGATAATTTTTCCGCTACATGACGGTTTTTAGAGGATATCAAATTATGATACACGATTTTAGCTTCTGTAAGCATCTGCAGCAAAAAAACGGAAAAAAAAAGAAAAAGAAAAAAGAAAAAAAGTAAAAGGGGTGCAACACGAGGCCTTCCCAGGAGGTCACCCATCCTAGTACTACTCTCGCCCAAGCACGCTTAACTGCGGAGTTCTGATGGGATCTGGTGCATTAGTGCTGGTATGATCGCACCCGTAAGTTTATATTGCAAATATCTCTTTACTGAGTCAATTTCTGCTCTCTATTGACCATCTCCGTCCTTGTAATGCTTCCGGTATACCGTTACGCTATCAGAATCTCGTAACATCGATAATTTTTCCGCTACATGACGGTTTTTAGAGGATATCAAATTATGATACACGATTTTAGCTTCTGTAAGCATCTGCAGCAAAAAAACGGAAAAAAAAAAAAAAAAAAAAAAAAAAAGTAAAAGGGGTGCAACACGAGGCCTTCCCAGGAGGTCACCCATCCTAGTACTACTCTCGCCCAAGCACGCTTAACTGCGGAGTTCTGATGGGATCCGGTGCATTAGTGCTGGTATGATCGCACCCGTACGTTTATATTGCAAATATCTCTTCACTGAGTCAATTTCTGCTCTCTATTGAACATCTCCGTCGTTGTAATGCTTCCGGTATACCGTTAAGCTATCGGAATCTCGTAACATCGATAACTTTTCCGCTACACGACGGTTTTTAGAGGACATCAAATTATGATACACGATTTTAGCTTCTGTAAGCATCTGCAGCAAAAAAACGGGAAAAAAAAAAAAAAAAAAAAAAGTAAAAGGGGTGCAACACGAGGCCTTCCCAGGAGGTCACCCATCCTAGTACTACTCTCGCCCAAGCACGCTTAACTGCGGAGTTCTGATGGGATCCGGTGCATTAGTGCTGGTATGATCACACCCGTACGTTTATATTGCAAATATCTCTTTACTGAGTCAATTTCTGCTCTCTATTGACCATCTCCGTTCTTGTAATGCTTCCGGTATACCGTTACGCTATCAGAATCTCGTAACATCGATAATTTTTCCGCTACATGACGGTTTTTAGAGGATATCAAATTATGATACACGATTTTAGCTTCTGTAAGCATCTGCAGCAAAAAAACGGAAAAAAAAAAAAAAAAAAAAAGTAAAAGGGGTGCAACACGAGGCCTTCCCAGGAGGTCACCCATCCTAGTACTACTCTCGCCCAAGCACGCTTGACTGCGGAGTTCTGATGGGATACGGTGCATTAGTGCTGTTATGATCGCACCCGTACGTTTATATTGCAAATATCTCTTCACTGAGTCAATTTCTGCTCTCTATTGAACATCTCCGTCGTTGTAATGCTTCCGGTATACCGTTAAGCTATCGGAATCTCGTAACATCGATAACTTTTCCGCTACACGACGGTTTTTAGAGGACATCAAATTATGATACACGATTTTAGCTTCTGTAAGCATCTGCAGCAAAAAAACGGAAAAAAAAAAAAAAGTAAAAGGGGTGCAACACGAGGCCTTCCCAGGAGGTCACCCATCCTAGTACTACTCTTGCCCAAGCACGCTTAACTGCGGAGTTCTGATGGGATCCGGTGCATTAGTGCTGGTATGATCACACCCGTACGTTTATATTGCAAATATCTCTTTACTGAGTCAATTTCTGCTCTCTATTGACCATCTCCGTTCTTGTAATGCTTCCGGTAAACCGTTACGCTATCAGAATCTCGTAACATCGATAATTTTTCCGCTACATGACGGTTTTTAGAGGATATCAAATTATGATACACGATTTTAGCTTCTGTAAGCATCTGCAGCAAAAAAACGGAAAAAAAAAAAAAAAAAAAGTAAAAGGGGTGCAACACGAGGCCTTCCCAGGAGGTCACCCATCCTAGTACTACTCTCGCCCAAGCACGCTTGACTGCGGAGTTCTGATGGGATCCGGTGCATTAGTGCTGGTATGATCACACCCGTACGTTTATATTGCAAATATCTCTTTACTGAGTCAATTTCTGCTCTCTATTGACCATCTTCGTCGTTGTAATGCTTCCGGTATACCGTTACGCTATCAGAATCTCGTAACATCGATAATTTTTCCGCTACATGACGGTTTTTAGAGGATATCAAATTATGATACACGATTTTAACTTCTGTAAACATCTGCAGCAAAAAAACGGAAAAAAAAAAAAAAAAAAAAAAAGTAAAAGGGGTGCAACACGAGGCCTTCCCAGGAGGTCACCCATCCTAGTACTACTCTCGCCCAAGCACGCTTAACTGCGGAGTTCTGATGGGATCCGGTGCATTAGTGCTGGTATGATCGCACCCGTACGTTTATATTGCAAATATCTCTTCACTGAGTCAATTTCTGCTCTCTATTGAACATCTCCGTCGTTGTAATGCTTCCGGTATACCGTTAAGCTATCGGAATCTCGTAACATCGATAACTTTTCCGCTACACGACGGTTTTTAGAGGATATCAAATTATGATACACGATTTTAGCTTCTGTAAGCATCTGCAGCAAAAAAACGGAAAAAAAAAGAAAAAAAAGAAAAAAAGTAAAAGGGGTGCAACACGAGGCCTTCCCAGGAGGTCACCCATCCTAGTACTACTCTCGCCCAAGCACGCTTAACTGCGGAGTTCTGATGGGATCCGGTGCATTAGTGCTGGTATGATCGCACCCGTACGTTTATATTGCAAATATCTCTTTACTGAGTCAATTTCTGCTCTCTATTGACCATCTCCGTCGTTGTAATGCTTCCGGTATACCGTTACGCTATCAGAATCTCGTAACATCGATAATTTTTCCGCTACATGACGGTTTTTAGAGGATATCAAATTATGATACACGATTTTAGCTTCTGTAAGCATATGCAACAAAAAAACGGGGGGGGGGGGGGGGGGGAAGTGAAAGGGGTGCAACACGAGGCCTTCCCAGGAGGTCACCCATCCTAGTACTACTCTCGCCCAAGCACGCTTAACTGCGGAGTTCTGATGGGATCCGGTGCATTAGTGCTGGTATGATCACACCCGTACATTTATATTGCAAATATCTCTTTACTGAGTCAATTTCTGCTCTCTATTGACCATCTTCGTTCTTGTAATGCTTCCGGTATACCGTTACGCTATCAGAATCTCGTAACATCGATAATTTTTCCGCTACATGACGGTTTTTAGAGGATATCAAATTATGATACACGATTTTAGCTTCTGTAAGCATCTGCAGCAAAAAAACGGAAAAAAAAAAAAAAAAAAAAAAAAAAGTAAAAGGGGTGCAACACGAGGCCTTCCCAGGAGGTCACCCATCCTAGTACTACTCTCGCCCAAGCACGCTTGACTGCGGAGTTCTGATGGGATCCGGTGCATTAGTGCTGGTATGATCGCACCCGTACGTTTATATTGCAAATATCTCTTCACTGAGTCAATTTCTGCTCTCTATTGAACATCTCCGTCGTTGTAATGCTTCCGGTATACCGTTAAGCTATCGGAATCTCGTAACATCGATAACTTTTCCGCTACACGACGGTTTTTAGAGGACATCAAATTATGATACACGATTTTAGCTTCTGTAAGCATCTGCAGCAAAAAAACGGAAAAAAAAAAAAAAAGTAAAAGGGGTGCAACACGAGGCCTTCCCAGGAGGTCACCCATCCTAGTACTACTCTTGCCCAAGCACGCTTAACTGCGGAGTTCTGATGGGATCCGGTGCATTAGTGCTGGTATGATCACACCCGTACGTTTATATTGCAAATATCTCTTTACTGAGTCAATTTCTGCTCTCTATTGACCATCTTCGTCGTTGTAATGCTTCCGGTATACCGTTACGCTATCAGAATCTCGTAACATCGATAATTTTTCCGCTACATGACGGTTTTTAGAGGATATCAAATTATGATACACGATTTTAACTTCTGTAAACATCTGCAGCAAAAAAACGGAAAAAAAAAAAAAAAAAAAAAGTAAAAGGGGTGCAACACGAGGCCTTCCCAGGAGGTCACCCATCCTAGTACTACTCTCGCCCAAGCACGCTTAACTGCGGAGTTCTGATGGGATCCGGTGCATTAGTGCTGGTATGATCGCACCCGTACGTTTATATTGCAAATATCTCTTCACTGAGTCAATTTCTGCTCTCTATTGAACATCTCCGTCGTTGTAATGCTTCCGGTATACCGTTAAGCTATCGGAATCTCGTAACATCGATAACTTTTCCGCTACACGACGGTTTTTAGAGGATATCAAATTATGATACACGATTTTAGCTTCTGTAAGCATCTGCAGCAAAAAAACGGAAAAAAAAAAGAAAAAAAAGAAAAAAAGTAAAAGGGGTGCAACACGAGGCCTTCCCAGGAGGTCACCCATCCTAGTACTACTCTCGCCCAAGCACGCTTAACTGCGGAGTTCTGATGGGATCCGGTGCATTAGTGCTGGTATGATCACACCCGTACGTTTATATTGCAAATATCTCTTTACTGAGTCAATTTCTGCTCTCTATTGACCATCTCCGTTCTTGTAATGCTTCCGGTATACCGTTACGCTATCAGAATCTCGTAACATCGATAATTTTTCCGCTACATGACGGTTTTTAGAGGATATCAAATTATGATACACGATTTTAGCTTCTGTAAGCATCTGCAGCAAAAAAACGGAAAAAAAAAAGAAAAAGAAAAAAGAAAAAAAGTAAAAGGGGTGCAACACGAGGCCTTCCCAGGAGGTCACCCATCCTAGTACTACTCTCGCCCAAGCACGCTTGACTGCGGAGTTCTGATGGGATCCGGTGCATTAGTGCTGGTATGATCGCACCCGTACGTTTATATTGCAAATATCTCTTCACTGAGTCAATTTCTGCTCTCTATTGAACATCTCTGTCGTTGTAATGCTTCCGGTATACCGTTAAGCTATCGGAATCTCGTAACATCGATAACTTTTCCGCTACACGACGGTTTTTAGAGGACATCAAATTATGATACACGATTTTAGCTTCTGTAAGCATCTGCAGCAAAAAAACGGAAAAAAAAAAAAAAAGTAAAAGGGGTGCAACACGAGGCCTTCCCAGGAGGTCACCCATCCTAGTACTACTCTTGCCCAAGCACGCTTAACTGCGGAGTTCTGATGGGATCCGGTGCATTAGTGCTGGTATGATCACACCCGTACGTTTATATTGCAAATATCTCTTTACTGAGTCAATTTCTGCTCTCTATTGACCATCTTCGTCGTTGTAATGCTTCCGGTATACCGTTACGCTATCAGAATCTCGTAACATCGATAATTTTTCCGCTACATGACGGTTTTTAGAGGATATCAAATTATGATACACGATTTTAACTTCTGTAAACATCTGCAGCAAAAAAACGGAAAAAAAAAAAAAAAAAAAAAGTAAAAGGGGTGCAACACGAGGCCTTCCCAGGAGGTCACCCATCCTAGTACTACTCTCGCCCAAGCACGCTTAACTGCGGAGTTCTGATGGGATCCGGTGCATTAGTGCTGGTATGATCGCACCCGTACGTTTATATTGCAAATATCTCTTCACTGAGTCAATTTCTGCTCTCTATTGAACATCTCCGTCGTTGTAATGCTTCCGGTATACCGTTAAGCTATCGGAATCTCGTAACATCGATAACTTTTCCGCTACACGACGGTTTTTAGAGGATATCAAATTATGATACACGATTTTAGCTTCTGTAAGCATCTGCAGCAAAAAAACGGAAAAAAAAAAGAAAAAAAAGAAAAAAAGTAAAAGGGGTGCAACACGAGGCCTTCCCAGGAGGTCACCCATCCTAGTACTACTCTCGCCCAAGCACGCTTAACTGCGGAGTTCTGATGGGATCCGGTGCATTAGTGCTGGTATGATCACACCCGTACGTTTATATTGCAAATATCTCTTTACTGAGTCAATTTCTGCTCTCTATTGACCATCTCCGTTCTTGTAATGCTTCCGGTATACCGTTACGCTATCAGAATCTCGTAACATCGATAATTTTTCCGCTACATGACGGTTTTTAGAGGATATCAAATTATGATACACGATTTTAGCTTCTGTAAGCATCTGCAGCAAAAAAACGAAAAAAAAAGTAAAAGGTGTGCAACACGAGGCCTTCCCAGGAGGTCACCCATCCTAGTACTACTCTCGCCCAAGCACGCTTAACTGCGGAGTTCTGATGGGATCCGGTGCATTAGTGCTGTTATGATCACACCCGTACGTTTATATTGCAAATATCTCTTTATTGAGTCAATTTCTGCTCTCTATTGACCATCTCCGTTCTTGTAATGCTTCCGGTATACCGTTACGCTATCAGAATCTCGTAACATCGATAATTTTTCCGCTACATGACGGTTTTTAGAGGATATCAAATTATGATACACGATTTTAGCTTCTGTAAGCATCTGCAGCAAAAAAACGGAAAAAAAAAAAAAAAAAAAAAAAAAAAAAAAGTGAAAGGGGTGCAACACGAGGCCTTCCCAGGAGGTCACCCATCCTAGTACTAATCTCGCCCAAGCACGCTTAACTGCGGAGTTCTGATGGGATCCGGTGCATTAGTGCTGGTATGATCGCACCCGTACGTTTATATTGCAAATATCTCTTTACTGAGTCAATTTCTGCTCTCTATTGACCATCTCCGTCGTTGTAATGCTTCCGGTATACCGTTACGCTATCAGAATCTCGTAACATCGATAATTTTTCCGCTACATGACAGTTTTTAGAGGATATCAAATTATGATACACGATTTTAGCTTCTGTAAACATCTGCAGCAAAAAAACGGAAAAAAAAAAAAAAAAAAAAAAAAAAAAAGTAAAAGGGGTGCAACACGAGGCCTTCCCAGGAGGTCACCCATCCTAGTACTACTCTCGCCCAAGCACGCTTGACTGCGGAGTTCTGATGGGATCCGGTGCATTAGTGCTGGTATGATCGCACCTGTAAGTTTATATTGCAAATATCTCTTTACTGAGTCAATTTCTGCTCTCTATTGACCATCTCCGTCGTTGTAATGCTTCCGGTATACCGTTACGCTATCGGAATCTTGTAACATCGATAACTTTTCCGCTACACGACGGTTTTTAGAGGATATCAAATTATGATACACGATTTTAGCTTCTGTAAGCATCTGCAGCAAAAAAACGGAAAAAAAAAAAGAACAAAAAAAAAAAAGTAAAAGGGGTGCAACACGAGGCCTTCCCATGAGGTCACCCATCCCAGTACTACTCTCGCCCAAGCACGCTTAACTGCGGAGTTCTGATGGGATCCGGTGCATTAGTGCTGGTATGATCACACCCGTACGTTTATATTGCAAATATCTCTTTACTGACTCAATTTCTGCTCTCTATTGACCATCTCCGTCGTTGTAATGCTTCCGGTATACCGTTACGCTATCAGAATCTCGTAACATCGATAATTTTTCCGCTACATGACAGTTTTTAGAGGATATCAAATTATGATACACGATTTTAGCTTCTGTAAACATCTGCAGCAAAAAAACGGAAAAAAAAAAAAAAAAAAAGAAAAAAAGTAAAAGGGGTGCAACACGAGGCCTTCCCAGGAGGTCACCCATCCTAGTACTACTCTCGCCCAAGCACGCTTGACTGCGGAGTTCTGATGGGATCCGGTGCATTAGTGCTGGTATGATCGCACCTGTAAGTTTATATTGCAAATATCTCTTTACTGAGTCAATTTCTGCTCTCTATTGACCATCTCCGTCGTTGTAATGCTTCCGGTATACCGTTACGCTATCGGAATCTCGTAACATCGATAACTTTTCCGCTACACGACGGTTTTTAGAGGATATCAAATTATGATACACGATTTTAGCTTCTGTAAGCATCTGCAGCAAAAAAACGGAAAAAAAAAAGAACAAAAAAAAAAAAGTAAAAGGGGTGCAACACGAGGCCTTCCCATGAGGTCACCCATCCCAGTACTACTCTCGCCCAAGCACGCTTAACTGCGGAGTTCTGATGGGATCCGGTGCATTAGTGCTGGTATGATCGCACCCGTACGTTTATATTGCAAATATCTCTTTACTGAGTCAATTTCTGCTCTCTATTGACCATCTCCGTCGTTGTAATGCTTCCGGTATACCGTTACGCTATCAGAATCTCGTAACATCGATAATTTTTCCGCTACATGACGGTTTTTAGAGGATATCAAATTATGATACACGATTTTAGCTTCTGTAAGCATCTGCAGCAAAAAAACGGAAAAAAAAAAAAAAAAAAAAAAAAAAAAAGTGAAAGGGGTGCAACACGAGGCCTTCCCAGGAGGTCACCCATCCTAGTACTAATCTCGCCCAAGCACGCTTAACTGCGGAGTTCTGATGGGATCCGGTGCATTAGTGCTGGTATGATCACACCCGTACGTTTATATTGCAAATATCTCTTTACTGAGTCAATTTCTGCTCTCTATTGACCATCTCCGTCGTTGTAATGCTTCCGGTATACCGTTACGCTATCAGAATCTCGTAACATCGATAATTTTTCCGCTACATGACAGTTTTTAGAGGATATCAAATTATGATACACGATTTTAGCTTCTGTAAACATCTGCAGCAAAAAAACGGAAAAAAAAAAAAAAAAAAAAGTAAAAGGGGTGCAACACGAGGCCTTCCCAGGAGGTCACCCATCCTAGTACTACTCTCGCCCAAGCACGCTTGACTGCGGAGTTCTGATGGGATCCGGTGCATTAGTGCTGGTATGATCGCACCCGTAAGTTTATATTGCAAATATCTCTTTACTGAGTCAATTTCTGCTCTCTATTGGCCATCTCCGTCCTTGTAATGCTTCCGGTATACCGTTACGCTATCAGAATCTCGTAACATCGATAATTTTTCCGCTACATGACGGTTTTTAGAGGATATCAAATTATGATACACGATTTTAGCTTCTATAAGCATCTGCAGCAAAAAAACGGGGAAAAAAAAAAAAAAAGTGAAAGGGGTGCAACACGAGGCCTTCCCAGGAGGTCACCCATCCTAGTACTACTCTCGCCCAAGCACGCTTGACTGCGGAGTTCTGATGGGATCCGGTGCATTAGTGCTGGTATGATCGCACCCGTAAGTTTATATTGCAAATATCTCTTTACTGAGTCAATTTCTGCTCTCTATTGGCCATCTCCGTCCTTGTAATGCTTCCGGTATACCGTTACGCTATCAGAATCTCGTAACATCGATAATTTTTCCGCTACATGACGGTTTTTAGAGGATATCAAATTATGATACACGATTTTAGCTTCTGTAAGCATCTGCAGCAAAAAAACGGAAAAAAAAAAAAAGTGAAAGGTGTGCAACACGAGGCCTTCCCAGGAGGTCACCCATCCTAGTACTACTCTCGCCCAAGCACGCTTAACTGCGGAGTTCTGATGGGATCCGATGCATTAGTGCTGGTATGATCGCACCCGTACGTTTATATTGCAAATATCTCTTCACTGAGTCAATTTCTGCTCTCTATTGAACATCTCCGTCGTTGTAATGCTTCCGGTATACCGTTACGCTATCGGAATCTCGTAACATCGATAACTTTTCCGCTACACGACGGTTTTTAGAGGATATCAAATTATGATACACGATTTTAGCTTCTGTAAGCATCTGCAGCAAAAAAACGGAAAAAAAAAAGAACAAAAAAAAAAAGTAAAAGGGGTGCAACACGAGGCCTTCCCATGAGGTCACCCATCCCAGTACTACTCTCGCCCAAGCACGCTTAACTGCGGAGTTCTGATGGGATCCGGTGCATTAGTGCTGGTATGATCGCACCCGTACGTTTATATTGCAAATATCTCTTTACTGAGTCAATTTCTGCTCTCTATTGACCATCTCCGTCGTTGTAATGCTTCCGGTATACCGTTACGCTATCAGAATCTCGTAACATCGATAATTTTTCCGCTACATGACGGTTTTTAGAGGATATCAAATTATGATACACGATTTTAGCTTCTGTAAGCATCTGCAGCAAAAAAACGGAAAAAAAAAAAAAAAAAAAAAAAAAAAAAAAAAAGTGAAAGGGGTGCAACACGAGGCCTTCCCAGGAGGTCACCCATCCTAGTACTAATCTCGCCCAAGCACGCTTTACTGCGGAGTTCTGATGGGATCCGGTGCATTAGTGCTGGTATGATCACACCCGTACGTTTATATTGCAAATATCTCTTTACTGAGTCAATTTCTGCTCTCTATTGACCATCTCCGTCGTTGTAATGCTTCCGGTATACCGTTACGCTATCAGAATCTCGTAACATCGATAATTTTTCCGCTACATGACAGTTTTTAGAGGATATCAAATTATGATACACGATTTTAGCTTCTGTAAACATCTGCAGCAAAAAAACGGAAAAAAAAAAAAAAAAAAAAAAAAAAAAAGTAAAAGGGGTGCAACACGAGGCCTTCCCAGGAGGTCACCCATCCTAGTACTACTCTCGCCCAAGCACGCTTGACTGCGGAGTTCTGATGGGATCCGGTGCATTAGTGCTGGTATGATCGCACCCGTAAGTTTATATTGCAAATATCTCTTTACTGAGTCAATTTCTGCTCTCTATTGGCCATCTCCGTCCTTGTAATGCTTCCGGTATACCGTTACGCTATCAGAATCTCGTAACATCGATAATTTTTCCGCTACATGACGGTTTTTAGAGGATATCAAATTATGATACACGATTTTAGCTTCTATAAGCATCTGCAGCAAAAAAACGGGAAAAAAAAAAAAAAAAAAGTGAAAGGGGTGCAACACGAGGCCTTCCCAGGAGGTCACCCATCCTAGTACTACTCTCGCCCAAGCACGCTTGACTGCGGAGTTCTGATGGGATCCGGTGCATTAGTGCTGGTATGATCGCACCCGTAAGTTTATATTGCAAATATCTCTTTACTGAGTCAATTTCTGCTCTCTATTGACCATCTCCGTCGTTGTAATGCTTCCGGTATACCGTTACGCTATCAGAATCTCGTAACATCGATAATTTTTCCGCTACATGACAGTTTTTAGAGGATATCAAATTATGATACACGATTTTAGCTTCTGTAAACATCTGCAGCAAAAAAACGGAAAAAAAAAAAAAGAAAAAAAAGTAAAAGGGGTGCAACACGAGGCCTTCCCAGGAGGTCACCCATCCTAGTACTACTCTCGCCCAAGCACGCTTGACTGCGGAGTTCTGATGGGATCCGGTGCATTAGTGCTGGTATGATCGCACCCGTAAGTTTATATTGCAAATATCTCTTTACTGAGTCAATTTCTGCTCTCTATTGGCCATCTCCGTCCTTGTAATGCTTCCGGTATACCGTTACGCTATCAGAATCTCGTAACATCGATAATTTTTCCGCTACATGACGGTTTTTAGAGGATATCAAATTATGATACACGATTTTAGCTTCTATAAGCATCTGCAGCAAAAAAACGGGAAAAAAAAAAAAAAAAAAAAGTGAAAGGGGTGCAACACGAGGCCTTCCCAGGAGGTCACCCATCCTAGTACTACTCTCGCCCAAGCACGCTTGACTGCGGAGTTCTGATGGGATCCGGTGCATTAGTGCTGGTATGATCGCACCTGTAAGTTTATATTGCAAATATCTCTTTACTGAGTCAATTTCTGCTCTCTATTGACCATCTCCGTCGTTGTAATGCTTCCGGTATACCGTTACGCTATCAGAATCTCGTAACATCGATAATTTTTCCGCTACATGACGGTTTTTAGAGGATTTCAAATTATGATACACGATTTTAGCTTCTGTAAGCATCTGCAGCAAAAAAACGGAAAAAAAAAAAAAAGTAAAAGGGGTGCAACACGAGGCCTTCCCATGAGGTCACCCATCCCAGTACTACTCTCGCCCAAGCACGCTTAACTGCGGAGTTCTGATGGGATCCGGTGCATTAGTGCTGGTATGATCACACCCGTACGTTTATATTGCAAATATCTCTTTACTGACTCAATTTCTGCTCTCTATTGACCATCTCCGTCGTTGTAATGCTTCCGGTATACCGGTACGCTATCAGAATCTCGTAACATCGATAATTTTTCCGCTACATGACAGTTTTTAGAGGATATCAAATTATGATACACGATTTTAGCTTCTGTAAACATCTGCAGCAAAAAAACGGAAAAAAAAAAAAAAAAAAAAAAGAAAAAAAGTAAAAGGGGTGCAACACGAGGCCTTCCCAGGAGGTCACCCATCCTAGTACTACTCTCGCCCAAGCACGCTTGACTGCGGAGTTCTGATGGGATCCGGTGCATTAGTGCTGGTATGATCGCACCTGTAAGTTTATATTGCAAATATCTCTTTACTGAGTCAATTTCTGCTCTCTATTGACCATCTCCGTCGTTGTAATGCTTCCGGTATACCGTTACGCTATCGGAATCTCGTAACATCGATAACTTTTCCGCTACACGACGGTTTTTAGAGGATATCAAATTATGATACACGATTTTAGCTTCTGTAAGCATCTGCAGCAAAAAAACGGAAAAAAAAAAGAACAAAAAAAAAAAAGTAAAAGGGGTGCAACACGAGGCCTTCCCATGAGGTCACCCATCCCAGTACTACTCTCGCCCAGGCACGCTTAACTGCGGAGTTCTGATGGGATCCGGTGCATTAGTGCTGGTATGATCGCACCCGTACGTTTATATTGCAAATATCTCTTTACTGAGTCAATTTCTGCTCTCTATTGACCATCTCCGTCGTTGTAATGCTTCCGGTATACCGTTACGCTATCAGAATCTCGTAACATCGATAATTTTTCCGCTACATGACGGTTTTTAGAGGATATCAAATTATGATACACGATTTTAGCTTCTGTAAGCATCTGCAGCAAAAAAACGGAAAAAAAAAAAAAAAAAAAAAAAAAAAAGTGAAAGGGGTGCAACACGAGGCCTTCCCAGGAGGTCACCCATCCTAGTACTAATCTCGCCCAAGCACGCTTAACTGCGGAGTTCTGATGGGATCCGGTGCATTAGTGCTGGTATGATCACACCCGTACGTTTATATTGCAAATATCTCTTTACTGAGTCAATTTCTGCTCTCTATTGACCATCTCCGTCGTTGTAATGCTTCCGGTATACCGTTACGCTATCAGAATCTCGTAACATCGATAATTTTTCCGCTACATGACAGTTTTTAGAGGATATCAAATTATGATACACGATTTTAGCTTCTGTAAACATCTGCAGCAAAAAAACGGAAAAAAAAAAAAAAAAAAGTAAAAGGGGTGCAACACGAGGCCTTCCCAGGAGGTCACCCATCCTAGTACTACTCTCGCCCAAGCACGCTTGACTGCGGAGTTCTGATGGGATCCGGTGCATTAGTGCTGGTATGATCGCACCCGTAAGTTTATATTGCAAATATCTCTTTACTGAGTCAATTTCTGCTCTCTATTGGCCATCTCCGTCCTTGTAATGCTTCCGGTATACCGTTACGCTATCAGAATCTCGTAACATCGATAATTTTTCCGCTACATGACGGTTTTTAGAGGATATCAAATTATGATACACGATTTTAGCTTCTATAAGCATCTGCAGCAAAAAAACGGGAAAAAAAAAAAAAAAGTGAAAGGGGTGCAACACGAGGCCTTCCCAGGAGGTCACCCATCCTAGTACTACTCTCGCCCAAGCACGCTTGACTGCGGAGTTCTGATGGGATCCGGTGCATTAGTGCTGGTATGATCGCACCCGTAAGTTTATATTGCAAATATCTCTTTACTGAGTCAATTTCTGCTCTCTATTGGCCATCTCCGTCCTTGTAATGCTTCCGGTATACCGTTACGCTATCAGAATCTCGTAACATCGATAATTTTTCCGCTACATGACGGTTTTTAGAGGATATCAAATTATGATACACGATTTTAGCTTCTGTAAGCATCTGCAGCAAAAAAACGAAAAAAAAAAAAAAGTAAAAGGTGTGCAACACGAGGCCTTCCCAGGAGGTCACCCATCCTAGTACTACTCTCGCCCAAGCACGCTTAACTGCGGAGTTCTGATGGGATCCGGTGCATTAGTGCTGGTATGATCACACCCATACGTTTATATTGCAAATATCTCTTTATTGAGTCAATTTCTGCTCTCTATTGACCATCTCCGTTCTTGTAATGCTTCCGGTATACCGTTACGCTATCAGAATCTCGTAACATCGATAATTTTTCCGCTACATGACGGTTTTTAGAGGATATCAAATTATGATACACGATTTTAGCTTCTGTAAGCATCTGCAGCAAAAAAACGGAAAAAAAAAAAAAAAAAAAAAAAAAAAGTAAAAGGGATGCAACACGAGGCCTTCCCAGGAGGTCACCCGTCCTAGTACTACTCTCGCCCAAGCACGCTTAACTGCGGAGTTCTGATGGGATCCGGTGCATTAGTGCTGGTATGATCACACCCGTACGTTTATATTGCAAATATCTCTTTACTGAGTCAATTTCTGCTCTCTATTGACCATCTTCGTCGTTGTAATGCTTCCGGTATACCGTTACGCTATCAGAATCTCGTAACATCGATAATTTTTCCGCTACATGACGGTTTTTAGAGGATATCAAATTATGATACACGATTTTAGCTTCTGTAAGCATCTGCAGCAAAAAAACGGAAAAAAAAAGAAAAAAGAAAAAAAGTAAAAGGGGTGCAACACGAGGCCTTCCCAGGAGGTCACCAATCCTAGTACTACTCTCGCCCAAGCACGCTTAAATGCGGAGTTCTGATGGGATCCGGTGCATTAGTGCTGGTATGATCACACCCGTACGTTTATATTGCAAATATCTCTTTACTGAGTCAATTTCTGCTCTCTATTGACCATCTTCGTCGTTGTAATGCTTCCGGTATACCGTTACGCTATCAGAATCTCGTAACATCGATAATTTTTCCGCTACATGACGGTTTTTAGAGGATATCAAATTATGATACACGATTTTAGCTTCTGTAAGCATCTGCAGCAAAAAAACTGAAAAAAAAAAAAAAAAAAAAAAAAAAAAAGTGAAAGGGGTGCAACACGAGGCCTTCCCAGGAGGTCACCCATCCTAGTGCTACTCTCGCCCAAGCACGCTTGACTGCGGAGTTCTGATGGGATCCGGTGCATTAGTGCTGGTATGATCACACCCGTACGTTTATATTGCAAATATCTCTTTACTGAGTCAATTTCTGCTCTCTATTGACCATCTCCGTTCTTGTAATGCTTCCGGTATACCGTTACGCTATCAGAATCTCGTAACATCGATAATTTTTCCGCTACATGACGGTTTTTAGAGGATATCAAATTATGATACACGATTTTAGCTTCTGTAAGCATCTGCAGCAAAAAAACGGAAAAAAAAAAAAAGAAAAAAAGTAAAAGGGATGCAACACGAGGCCTTCCCAGGAGGTCACCCGTCCTAGTACTACTCTCGCCCAAGCACGCTTAACTGCGGAGTTCTGATGGGATCCGGTGCATTAGTGCTGGTATGATCACACCCGTACGTTTATATTGCAAATATCTCTTTACTTAGTCAATTTCTGCTCTCTATTGACCATCTTCGTCGTTGTAATGCTTCCGGTATACCGTTACGCTATCAGAATCTCGTAACATCGATAATTTTTCCGCTACATGACGGTTTTTAGAGGATATCAAATTATGATACACGATTTTAGCTTCTGTAAGCATCTGCAGCAAAAAAACGGAAAAAAAAAAAGAAAAAGAAAAAAGAAAAAAAGTAAAAGGGGTGCAACACGAGGCCTTCCCAGGAGGTCACCCATCCTAGTACTACTCTCGCCCAAGCACGCTTAACTGCGGAGTTCTGATGGGATCCGGTGCATTAGTGCTGGTATGATCGCACCCGTAAGTTTATATTGCAAATATCTCTTTACTGAGTCAATTTCTGCTCTCTATTGACCATCTCCGTCCTTGTAATGCTTCCGGTATACCGTTACGCTATCAGAATCTCGTAACATCGATAATTTTTCCGCTACATGACGGTTTTTAGAGGATATCAAATTATGATACACGATTTTAGCTTCTGTAAGCATCTGCAGCAAAAAAACGGAAAAAAAAAAAAAAAAAAAAAGTGAAAGGGGTGCAACACGAGGCCTTCCCAGGAGGTCACCCATCCTAGTACTAATCTCGCCCAAGCACGCTTAACTGCGGAGTTCTGATGGGATCCGGTGCATTAGTGCTGGTATGATCACACCCGTACGTTTATATTGCAAATATCTCTTTACTGAGTCAATTTCTGCTCTCTATTGACCATCTCCGTCGTTGTAATGCTTCCGGTATACCGTTACGCTATCAGAATCTCGTAACATCGATAATTTTTCCGCTACATGACAGTTTTTAGAGGATATCAAATTATGATACACGATTTTAGCTTCTGTAAACATCTGCAGCAAAAAAACGGAAAAAAAAAAAAAAAAAAAAAAGAAAAAAAGTAAAAGGGGTGCAACACGAGGCCTTCCCAGGAGGTCACCCATCCTAGTACTACTCTCGCCCAAGCACGCTTGACTGCGGAGTTCTGATGGGATCCGGTGCATTAGTGCTGGTATGATCGCACCTGTAAGTTTATATTGCAAATATCTCTTTACTGAGTCAATTTCTGCTCTCTATTGACCATCTCCGTCGTTGTAATGCTTCCGGTATACCGTTACGCTATCAGAATCTCGTAACATCGATAATTTTTCCGCTACATGACGGTTTTTAGAGGATATCAAATTATGATACACGATTTTAGCTTCTGTAAGCATCTGCAGCAAAAAAACGGAAAAAAAAAAAACAAAGAAAAAAAGTAAAAGGGGTGCAACACGAGGCCTTCCCAGGAGGTCACCCATCCTAGTACTATTCTCGCCCAAGCACGCTTAACTGCGGAGTTCTGATGGGATCCGGTGCATTAGTGCTGGTATGATCGCACCTGTACGTTTATATTGCAAATATCTATTTACTGAGTCAATTTCTGCTCTCTATTGACCATCTCCGTCGTTGTAATGCTTCCGGTATACCGTTACGCTATCAGAATCTCGTAACATCGATAATTTTTCCGCTACATGACGGTTTTTAGAGGATATCAAATTATGATACACGATTTTAGCTTCTGTAAGCATCTGCAGCAAAAAAACGGAAAAAAAAAAAAAGTGAAAGGTGTGCAACACGAGGCCTTCCCAGGAGGTCACCCATCCTAGTACTACTCTCGCCCAAGCACGCTTAACTGCGGAGTTCTGATGGGATCCGATGCATTAGTGCTGGTATGATCGCACCCGTACGTTTATATTGCAAATATCTCTTCACTGAGTCAATTTCTGCTCTCTATTGAACATCTCCGTCGTTGTAATGCTTCCGGTATACCGTTACGCTATCGGAATCTCGTAACATCGATAACTTTTCCGCTACACGACGGTTTTTAGAGGATATCAAATTATGATACACGATTTTAGCTTCTGTAAGCATCTGCAGCAAAAAAACGGAAAAAAAAAAGAACAAAAAAAAAAAAGTAAAAGGGGTGCAACACGAGGCCTTCCCATGAGGTCACCCATCCCAGTACTACTCTCGCCCAAGCACGCTTAACTGCGGAGTTCTGATGGGATCCGGTGCATTAGTGCTGGTATGATCGCACCCGTACGTTTATATTGCAAATATCTCTTTACTGAGTCAATTTCTGCTCTCTATTGACCATCTCCGTCGTTGTAATGCTTCCGGTATACCGTTACGCTATCAGAATCTCGTAACATCGATAATTTTTCCGCTACATGACGGTTTTTAGAGGATATCAAATTATGATACACGATTTTCGCTTCTGTAAGCATCTGCAGCAAAAAAACGGAAAAAAAAAAAAAAAAAAAAAAAAGTGAAAGGGGTGCAACACGAGGCCTTCCCAGGAGGTCACCCATCCTAGTACTAATCTCGCCCAAGCACGCTTAACTGCGGAGTTCTGATGGGATCCGGTGCATTAGTGCTGGTATGATCACACCCGTACGTTTATATTGCAAATATCTCTTTACTGAGTCAATTTCTGCTCTCTATTGACCATCTCCGTCGTTGTAATGCTTCCGGTATACCGTTACGCTATCAGAATCTCGTAACATCGATAATTTTTCCGCTACATGACAGTTTTTAGAGGATATCAAATTATGATACACGATTTTAGCTTCTGTAAACATCTGCAGCAAAAAAACGGAAAAAAAAAAAAAAAAAAAAAAAAAGTAAAAGGGGTGCAACACGAGGCCTTCCCAGGAGGTCACCCATCCTAGTACTACTCTCGCCCAAGCACGCTTGACTGCGGAGTTCTGATGGGATCCGGTGCATTAGTGCTGGTATGATCGCACCCGTAAGTTTATATTGCAAATATCTCTTTACTGAGTCAATTTCTGCTCTCTATTGGCCATCTCCGTCCTTGTAATGCTTCCGGTATACCGTTACGCTATCAGAATCTCGTAACATCGATAATTTTTCCGCTACATGACGGTTTTTAGAGGATATCAAATTATGATACACGATTTTAGCTTCTATAAGCATCTGCAGCAAAAAAACGGGAAAAAAAAAAAAAAAGTGAAAGGGGTGCAACACGAGGCCTTCCCAGGAGGTCACCCATCCTAGTACTACTCTCGCCCAAGCACGCTTGACTGCGGAGTTCTGATGGGATCCGGTGCATTAGTGCTGGTATGATCGCACCCGTAAGTTTATATTGCAAATATCTCTTTACTGAGTCAATTTCTGCTCTCTATTGACCATCTCCGTCGTTGTAATGCTTCCGGTATACCGTTACGCTATCAGAATCTCGTAACATCGATAATTTTTCCGCTACATGACAGTTTTTAGAGGATATCAAATTATGATACACGATTTTAGCTTCTGTAAACATCTGGAGCAAAAAAACGGAAAAAAAAAAAAAGAAAAAAAAGTAAAAGGGGTGCAACACGAGGCCTTCCCAGGAGGTCACCCATCCTAGTACTACTCTCGCCCAAGCACGCTTGACTGCGGAGTTCTGATGGGATCCGGTGCATTAGTGCTGGTATGATCGCACCCGTAAGTTTATATTGCAAATATCTCTTTACTGAGTCAATTTCTGCTCTCTATTGGCCATCTCCGTCCTTGTAATGCTTCCGGTATACCGTTACGCTATCAGAATCTCGTAACATCGATAATTTTTCCGCTACATGACGGTTTTTAGAGGATATCAAATTATGATACACGATTTTAGCTTCTATAAGCATCTGCAGCAAAAAAACGGGAAAAAAAAAAAAAAAAAAAGTGAAAGGGGTGCAACACGAGGCCTTCCCAGGAGGTCACCCATCCTAGTACTACTCTCGCCCAAGCACGCTTGACTGCGGAGTTCTGATGGGATCCGGTGCATTAGTGCTGGTATGATCGCACCTGTAAGTTTATATTGCAAATATCTCTTTACTGAGTCAATTTCTGCTCTCTATTGACCATCTCCGTCGTTGTAATGCTTCCGGTATACCGTTACGCTATCAGAATCTCGTAACATCGATAATTTTTCCGCTACATGACGGTTTTTAGAGGATTTCAAATTATGATACACGATTTTAGCTTCTGTAAGCATCTGCAGCAAAAAAACGGAAAAAAAAAAAAAAGTGAAAGGTGTGCAACACGAGGCCTTCCCAGGAGGTCACCCATCCTAGTACTACTCTCGCCCAAGCACGCTTAACTGCGGAGTTCTGATGGGATCCGGTGCATTAGTGCTGGTATGATCGCACCTGTACGTTTATATTGCAAATATCTCTTTACTGAGTCAATTTCTGCTCTCTATTGACCATCTCCGTCGTTGTAATGCTTCCGGTATACCGTTACGCTATCAGAATCTCGTAACATCGATAATTTTTCCGCTACATGACGGTTTTTAGAGGATATCAAATTATGATACACGATTTTAGCTTCTGTAAGCATCTGCAGCAAAAAAACGGAAAAAAAAAAAAAAAAAAAAAGTGAAAGGGGTGCAACACGAGGCCTTCCCAGGAGGTCACCCATCCTAGTACTACTCTCGCCCAAGCACGCTTAACTGCGGAGTTCTGATGGGATCCGGTGCATTAGTGCTGGTATGATCGCACCCGTACGTTTATATTGCAAATATCTCTTCACTGAGTCAATTTCTGCTCTCTATTGAACATCTCCGTCGTTGTAATGCTTCCGGTATACCGTTACGTTATCGGAATCTCGTAACATCGATAACTTTTCCGCTACACGACGGTTTTTAGAGGATATCAAATTATGATACACGATTTTAGCTTCTGTAAGCATCTGCAGCAAAAAAACGGAAAAAAAAAAAAAGAAAAAAAAAAAAAAAAGTAAAAGGGGTGCAACACAAGGCCTTCCCATGAGGTCACCCATCCTAGTACTAATCTCGCCCAAGCACGCTTAGCTGCGGAGTTCTGATGGGATCCGGTGCATTAGTGCTGGTATGATCGCACCCGTACGTTTATATTGAAAATATCTCTTTACTGAGTCAATTTCTGCTCTCTATTGACCATCTCCGTCGTTGTAATGCTTCCGGTATACCGTTACGCTATCAGAATCTCGTAACATCCATAATTTTTCCGCTACATGACGGTTTTTAGAGGATATCAAATTATGATACACGATTTTAGCTTCTGTAAGCATCTGCAGCAAAAAAACGGAAAAAAAAAAAAAAAAAAAGTGAAAGGGGTGCAACACGAGGCCTTCCCAGGAGGTCACCCATCCTAGTACTACTCTCGCCCAAGCACGCTTAACTGCGGAGTTCTGATGGGATCCGGTGCATTAGTGCTGGTATGATCGCACCCGTACATTTATATAGCAAATATCTCTTTACTGAGTCAATTTCTGCTCTCTATTGACCATCTCCGTCCTTGTAATGCTTCCGGTATACCGTTACGCTATCAGAATCTCGTAACATCGATAATTTTTCCGCAACATGACGGTTTTTAGAGTATATCAAATTATGATACACGATTTTAGCTTCTGTAAACATCTGCAACAAAAAAACGGAAAAAAAAAAAAAAAAAAAAAAAAAAAAAAAAAGTAAAAGGGGTGCAACAGGAGGTCACCCATCCTAGTACTACTCTCGCCCAAGCACGCTTGACTGCGGAGTTCTGATGGGATCCGGTGCATTAGTGCTGGTATGATCGCACCTGTAAGTTTATATTGCAAATATCTCTTTACTGAGTCAATTTCTGCTCTCTATTGACCATCTCCGTCGTTGTAATGCTTCCGGTATACCGTTACGCTATCAGAATCTCGTAACATCGATAATTTTTCCGCTACATGACGGTTTTTAGAGGATATCAAATTATGATACACGATTTTAGCTTCTGTAAGCATCTGCAGCAAAAAAACGGAAAAAAAAAAAAAAAAAAAAAAAAGTAAAAGGGGTGCAACACGAGGCCTTCCCAGGAGGTCACCCATCCTAGTACTACTCTCGCCCAAGCACGTTTAACTGCGGAGTTCTGATGGGATCCGGTGCATTAGTGCTGGTATGATCGCACCCGTACGTTTATATTGCAAATATCTCTTCACTGAGTCAATTTCTGCTCTCTATTGAACATCTCCGTCGTTGTAATGCTTTCGGTATACCGTTAAGCTATCGGAATCTCGTAACATCGATAACTTTTCCGCTACACGACGGTTTTTAGAGGATATCAAATTATGATACACGATTTTAGCTTCTGTAAGCATCTGCAGCAAAAAAACGGAAAAAAAAAAGAAAAAAAAGAAAACAAGTAAACGGGGTGCAACACGAGGCCTTCCCAGGAGGTCACCCATCCTAGTACTACTCTCGCCCAAGCACGCTTAACTGCGGAGTTCTGATGGGATCCGGTGCATTAGTGCTGGTATGATCGCACCCGTACATTTATATTGCAAATATCTCTTCACTGAGTCAATTTCTGCTCTCTATTGAACATCTCCGTCGTTTTAATGCTTCCGGTATACCGTTACGCTATCGGAATCTCGTAACATCGATAACTTTTCCGCTACACGACGGTTTTTAGAGGATATCAAATTATGATACACGATTTTAGCTTCTGTAAGCATCTGCAGCAAAAAAACGGAAAAAAAAAAGAAAAAAAAGAAAAAAAGTAAAAGGGGTGCAGGAGGTCACCCATCCTAGTACTACTCTCGCCCAAGCACGCTTAACTGCGGAGTTCTGATGGGATCCGGTGCATTAGTGCTGGTATGATCGCACCCGTACGTTTATATTGCAAATATCTCTTTACAGAGTCAATTTCTGCTCACTATTGACCATCTCCGTCGTTGTAATGCTTCCGGTATACCGTTACGCTATCAGAATCTCGTAACATCGATAATTTTTCCGCTACATGACGGTTTTTAGAGGATATCAAATTATGATACACGATTTTAGCTTCTGTAAGCATCTGCAGCAAAAAAACGGAAAAAAAAAAAAAAAAAGTGAAAGGGGTGCAACACGAGGCCTTCCCAGGAGGTCACCCATCCTAGTACTACTCTCGCCCAAGCACGCTTAACTGCGGAGTTCTGATGGGATCCGGTGCATTAGTGCTGGTATGATCGCACCCGTACATTTATATAGCAAATATCTCTTTACTGAGTCAATTTCTGCTCTCTATTGAACATCTCCGTCGTTGTAATGCTTCCGGTATACCGTTACGCTATCGGAATCTCGTAACATCGATAACTTTTCCGCTACACGACGGTTTTTAGAGGATATCAAATTATGATACACGATTTTAGCTTCTGTAAGCATTTGCAGCAAAAAAACGGAAAAAAAAAAAAAGAAAAAAAGTAAAAGGGGTGCAACACGAGGCCTTCCCAGGAGGTCACCCATCCTAGTACTACTCTCGCCCAAGCACGCTTAACTGCGGAGTTCTGATGGGATCCGGTGCATTAGTGCTGGTATGATCGCACCCGTACGTTTATATTGCAAATATCTCTTTACTGAGTCAATTTCTGCTCTCTATTGACCATCTCCGTCGTTGTAATGCTTCCGGTATACCGTTACGCTATCAGAATCTCGTAACATCGATAATTTTTCCGCTACATGACGGTTTTTAGAGGATATCAAATTATGATACACGATTTTAGCTTCTGTATGCATCTGCAGCAAAAAAACGGAAAAAAAAAAAAAAATGAAAGGGGTGCAACACGAGGCCTTCCCAGGAGGTCACCCATCCTAGTACTACTCTCGCCCAAGCACGCTTAACTGCGGAGTTCTGATGGGATCCGGTGCATTAGTGCTGGTATGATCGCCCCGTACGTTTATATTGCAAATATCTCTTCACTGAGTCAATTTCTGCTCTCTATTGAACATCTCCGTCGTTGTAATGCTTCCGGTATACCGTTACGTTATCGGAATCTCGTAACATCGATAACTTTTCCGCTACACGACGGTTTTTAGAGGATATCAAATTATGATACACGATTTTAGCTTCTGTAAGCATCTGCAGCAAAAAAACGGAAAAAAAAAAGTAAAAGGGGTGCAACACGAGGCCTTCCTATGAGGTCACCCATCCTAGTACTAATCTCGCCCAAGCACGCTTAACTGCGGAGTTCTGATGGGATCCGGTGCATTAGTGCTGGTATGATCGCACCCGTACGTTTATATTGAAAATATCTCTTTACTGAGTCAATTTCTGCTCTCTATTGACCATCTCCGTCGTTGTAATGCTTCCGGTATACCGTTACGCTATCAGAATCTCGTAACATCGATAATTTTTCCGCTACATGACGGTTTTTAGAGGATATCAAATTATGATACACGATTTTAGCTTCTGTATGCATCTGCAGCAAAAAAACGGAAAAAAAAAAAAAAATGAAAGGGGTGCAACACGAGGCCTTCCCAGGAGGTCACCCATCCTAGTACTACTCTCGCCCAAGCACGCTTAACTGCGGAGTTCTGATGGGATCCGGTGCATTAGTGCTGGTATGATCGCCCCGTACGTTTATATTGCAAATATCTCTTCACTGAGTCAATTTCTGCTCTCTATTGAACATCTCCGTCGTTGTAATGCTTCCGGTATACCGTTACGTTATCGGAATCTCGTAACATCGATAACTTTTCCGCTACACGACGGTTTTTAGAGGATATCAAATTATGATACACGATTTTAGCTTCTGTAAGCATCTGCAGCAAAAAAACGGAAAAAAAAAGTAAAAGGGGTGCAACACGAGGCCTTCCTATGAGGTCACCCATCCTAGTACTAATCTCGCCCAAGCACGCTTAACTGCGGAGTTCTGATGGGATCCGGTGCATTAGTGCTGGTATGATCGCACCCGTACGTTTATATTGAAAATATCTCTTTACTGAGTCAATTTCTGCTCTCTATTGACCATCTCCGTCGTTGTAATGCTTCCGGTATACCGTTACGCTATCAGAATCTCGTAACATCGATAATTTTTCCGCTACATGACGGTTTTTAGAGGATATCAAATTATGATACACGATTTTAGCTTCTGTAAGCATCTGCAGCAAAAAAACGGAAAAAAAAAAAAAGTGAAAGGGGTGCAACACGAGGCCTTCCCAGGAGGTCACCCATCCTAGTACTACTCTCGCCCAAGCACGCTTAACTGCGGAGTTCTGATGGGATCCGGTGCATTAGTGCTGGTATGATCGCACCCGTACATTTATATAGCAAATATCTCTTTACTGAGTCAATTTCTGCTCTCTATTGACCATCTCCGTCCTTGTAATGCTTCCGGTATACCGTTACGCTATCAGAATCTCGTAACATCGATAATTTTTCCGCAACATGACGGTTTTTAGAGGATATCAAATTATGATACACGATTTTAGCTTCTGTAAACATCTGCAGCAAAAAAACGGAAAAAAAAAAAAAAAAAAAAGAAAAAAAGTAAAAGGGGTGCAACAGGAGGTCACCCATCCTAGTACTACTCTCGCCCAAGCACGCTTGACTGCGGAGTTCTGATGGGATCCGGTGCATTAGTGCTGGTATGATCGCACCTGTAAGTTTATATTGCAAATATCTCTTTACTGAGTCAATTTCTGCTCTCTATTGACCATCTCCGTCGTTGTAATGCTTCCGGTATACCGTTACGCTATCAGAATCTCGTAACATCGATAATTTTTCCGCTACATGACGGTTTTTAGAGGATATCAAATTATGATACACGATTTTAGCTTCTGTAAGCATCTGCAGCAAAAAAACGGAAAAAAAAAAAAAAAAAATGAAAGGGGTGCAACACGAGGCCTTCCCAGGAGGTCACCCATCCTAGTACTACTCTCGCCCAAGCACGTTTAACTGCGGAGTTCTGATGGGATCCGGTGCATTAGTGCTGGTATGATCGCACCCGTACGTTTATATTGCAAATATCTCTTCACTGAGTCAATTTCTGCTCTCTATTGAACATCTCCGTCGTTGTAATGCTTTCGGTATACCGTTAAGCTATCGGAATCTCGTAACATCGATAACTTTTCCGCTACACGACGGTTTTTAGAGGATATCAAATTATGATACACGATTTTAGCTTCTGTAAGCATCTGCAGCAAAAAAACGGAAAAAAAAAGAAAAAAAAGAAAAAAAGTAAACGGGGTGCAACACGAGGCCTTCCCAGGAGGTCATCCATCCTAGTACTACTCTCGCCCAAGCACGCTTAACCGCGGAGTTCTGATGGGATCCGGTGCATTAGTGCTGGTATGATCGCACCCGTACATTTATATTGCAAATATCTCTTCACTGAGTCAATTTCTGCTCTCTATTGAACATCTCCGTCGTTTTAATGCTTCCGGTATACCGTTACGCTATCGGAATCTCGTAACATCGATAACTTTTCCGCTACACGACGGTTTTTAGAGGATATCAAATTATGATACACGATTTTAGCTTCTGTAAGCATCTGCAGCAAAAAAAGGGAAAAAAAAAAGAAAAAAAAGAAAAAAAGTAAAAGGGGTGCAGGAGGTCACCCATCCTAGTACTACTCTCGCCCAAGCACGCTTAACTGCGGAGTTCTGATGGGATCCGGTGCATTAGTGCTGGTATGATCGCACCCGTACGTTTATATTGCAAATATCTCTTTACAGAGTCAATTTCTGCTCTCTATTGACCATCTCCGTCGTTGTAATGCTTCCGGTATACCGTTACGCTATCAGAATCTCGTAACATCGATAATTTTTCCGCTACACGACGGTTTTTAGAGGACATCAAATTATGATACACGATTTTAGCTTCTGTAAGCATCTGCAGCAAAAAAACGGGAAAAAAAAAAAAAAAAAAAAAAAAGTGAAAGGGGTGCAACACGAGGCCTTCCCAGGAGGTCACCCATCCTAGTACTACTCTCGCCCAAGCACGCTTAACTGCGGAGTTCTGATGGGATCCAGTGCATTAGTGCTGGTATGATCGCACCCGTACATTTATATAGCAAATATCTCTTTACTGAGTCAATTTCTGCTCTCTATTGAACATCTCCGTCGTTGTAATGCTTCCGGTATACCGTTACGCTATCGGAATCTCGTAACATCGATAACTTTTCCGCTACACGACGGTTTTTAGAGGATATCAAATTATGATACACGATTTTAGCTTCTGTAAGCATTTGCAGCAAAAAAACGGAAAAAAAAAAAAGAAAAAAAAGAAAAAAAGTAAAAGGGGTGCAACACGAGGCCTTCCCAGGAGGTCACCCATCCTAGTACTATTCTCGCCCAAGCACGCTTAACTGCGGAGTTCTGATGGGATCCGGTGCATTAGTGCTGGTATGATCGCACCCGTACGTTTATATTGCAAATATCTCTTTACTGAGTCAATTTCTGCTCTCTATTGACCATCTCCGTCGTTGTAATGCTTCCGGTATACCGTTACGCTATCAGAATCTCGTAACATCGATAATTTTTCCGCTACATGACGGTTTTTAGAGGATATCAAATTATGATACACGATTTTAGCTTCTGTAAGCATCTGCAGCAAAAAAACGGAAAAAAAAAAAAAAAAAAATGAAAGGGGTGCAACACGAGGCCTTCCCAGGAGGTCACCCATCCTAGTACTACTCTCGCCCAAGCACGCTTAACTGCGGAGTTCTGATGGGATCCGGTGCATTAGTGCTGGTATGATCGCCCCGTACGTTTATATTGCAAATATCTCTTCACTGAGTCAATTTCTGCTCTCTATTGAACATCTCCGTCGTTGTAATGCTTCCGGTATACCGTTACGTTATCGGAATCTCGTAACATCGATAACTTTTCCGCTACACGACGGTTTTTAGAGGATATCAAATTATGATACACGATTTTAGCTTCTGTAAGCATCTGCAGCAAAAAAACGGAAAAAAAAAAGTAAAAGGGGTGCAACACGAGGCCTTCCCAGGAGGTCACCCATCCTAGTACTAATCTCGCCCAACCACGCTTAACTGCGGAGTTCTGATGGGATCCGGTGCATTAGTGCTGGTATGATCGCACCCGTACGTTTATATTGAAAATATCTCTTTACTGAGTCAATTTCTGCTCTCTATTGACCATCTCCGTCGTTGTAATGCTTCCGGTATACCGTTACGCTATCAGAATCTCGTAACATCGATAATTTTTCCGCTACATGACGGTTTTTAGAGGATATCAAATTATGATACACGATTTTAGCTTCTGTAAGCATCTGCAGCAAAAAAACGGAAAAAAAAAAAAAAAAAGTGAAAGGGGTGCAACACGAGGCCTTCCCAGGAGGTCACCCATCCTAGTACTACTCTCGCCCAAGCACGCTTAACTGCGGAGTTCTGATGGGATCCGGTGCATTAGTGCTGGTATGATCGCACCCGTACATTTATATTGCAAATATCTCTTCACTGAGTCAATTTCTGCTCTCTATTGAACATCTCCGTCGTTTTAATGCTTCCGGTATACCGTTACGCTATCGGAATCTCGTAACATCGATAACTTTTCCGCTACACGACGGTTTTTAGAGGATATCAAATTATGATACACGATTTTAGCTTCTGTAAGCATCTGCAGCAAAAAAACGGAAAAAAAAAAAGAAAAAAAAGAAAAAAAGTAAAAGGGGTGCAGGAGGTCACCCATGCTAGTACTACTCTCGCCCAAGCACGCTTAACTGCGGAGTTCTGATGGGATCCGGTGCATTAGTGCTGGTATGATCGCACCCGTACGTTTATATTGCAAATATCTCTTTACTGAGTCAATTTCTGCTCTCTATTGACCATCTCCGTCGTTGTAATGCTTCCGGTATACCGTTACGCTATCAGAATCTCGTAACATCGATAATTTTTCCGCTACATGACGGTTTTTAGAGGATATCAAATTATGATACACGATTTTAGCTTCTGTAAGCATCTGCAGCAAAAAAACGGAAAAAAAAAAAAAAGCGAAAGGGGTGCAACACGAGGCCTTCCCAGGAGGTCACCCATCCTAGTACTACTCTCGCCCAAGCACGCTTAACTGCGGAGTTCTGATGGGATCCGGTGCATTAGTGCTGGTATGATCGCACCCGTACATTTATATAGCAAATATCTCTTTACTGAGTCAATTTCTGCTCTCTATTGAACATCTCCGTCGTTGTAATGCTTCCGGTATACCGTTACGCTATCGGAATCTCGTAACATCGATAACTTTTCCGCTACACGACGGTTTTTAGAGGATATCAAATTATGATACACGATTTTAGCTTCTGTAAGCATTTGCAGCAAAAAAACGGAAAAAAAAAAAAGAAAAAAAAGAAAAAAAGTAAAAGGGGTGCAACACGAGGCCTTCCCAGGAGGTCACCCATCCTAGTACTATTCTCGCCCAAGCACGCTTAACTGCGGAGTTCTGATGGGATCCGGTGCATTAGTGCTGGTATGATCGCACCCGTACGTTTATATTGCAAATATCTCTTTACTGAGTCAATTTCTGCTCTCTATTGACCATCTCCGTCGTTGTAATGCTTCCGGTATACCGTTACGCTATCAGAATCTCGTAACATCGATAATTTTTCCGCTACATGACGGTTTTTAGAGGATATCAAATTATTATACACGATTTTAGCTTCTGTAAGCATCTGCAGCAAAAAAACGGAAAAAAAAAGTGAAAGGGGTGCAACACGAGGCCTTCCCAGGAGGTCACCCATCCTAGTACTACTCTCGCCCAAGCACGCTTAACTGCGGAGTTCTGATGGGATCCGGTGCATTAGTGCTGGTATGATCGCACCCGTAAGTTTATATTGCAAATATCTCTTTACTGAGTCAATTTCTGCTCTCTATTGACCATCTCTGTCCTTGTAATGCTTCCGGTATACCGTTAAGCTATCGGAATCTCGTAACATCGATAACTTTTCCGCTACATGACGGTTTTTAGAAGATATCAAATTATGATACACGATTTTAGCTTCTGTAAGCATCTGCAGCAAAAAAACGGGAAAAAAAAAAAGTAAAAGGGGTGCAACACGAGGCCTTCCCAGGAGGTCACCCATCCTAGTACTACTCTCGCCCAGGCACGCTTAGCTGCGGAGTTCTGATGGGATCCGGTGCATTAGTGCTGGTATGATCGCACCCGACATTTATATAGCAAATATCTCTTTACTGAGTCAATTTCTGCTCTCTATTGACCATCTCCGTCGTTGTAATGCTTCCGGTATACCGTTACGCTATCAGAATCTCGTAACATCGATAATTTTTCCGCTACATGACGGTTTTTAGAGGATATCAAATCATGATACACGATTTTAGCTTCTGTAAGCATCTGCAGCAAAAAAAATGGGAAAAAAAAAAAGTGAAAGGGGTGCAACACGAGGCCTTCCCAGGAGGTCACCCATCCTAGTACTACTCTCGCCCAAGCACGCTTGACTGCGGAGTTCTGATGGGATCCGGTGCATTAGTGCTGGTATGATCGCACCTGTAAGTTTATATTGCAAATATCTCTTTACTGAGTCAATTTCTGCTCTCTATTGACCATCTCCGTCGTTGTAATGCTTCCGGTATACCGTTACGCTATCAGAATCTCGTAACATCGATAATTTTTCCGCTACATGACGGTTTTTAGAGGATATCAAATTATGATACACGATTTTAGCTTCTGTAAGCATCTGCAGCAAAAAAACGGAAAAAAAAAAAAAAAAAAAAAAAAAAAAGTGAAAGGGGTGCAACACGAGGCCTTCCCAGGAGGTCACCCATCCTAGTACTACTCTCGCCCAAGCACGCTTAACTGCGGAGTTTTGATGGGATCCGGTGCATTAGTGCTGGTATGATTGCACACGTACGTTTATATTGCAAATATCTCTTTACTGAGTCAATTTCTGCTCTCTATTGACCATCTCCGTTCTTGTAATGCTTCCGGTATACCGTTACGCTATCAGAATCTCGTAACATCGATAATTTTTCCGCTACATGACGGTTTTTAGAGGATATCAAATTATGATACACGATTTTAGCTTCTGTAAGCATCTGCAGCAAAAAAACGGAAAAAAAAAAAAAAAAAAAAAAAAAAAAAAAAGAAAAAAAGTGAAAGGGGTGCAACACGAGGCCTTCCCAGGAGGTCACCCATCCTAGTACTACTCTCGCCCAAGCACGCTTAACTGCAGAGTTCTGATGGGATCCGGTGCATTAGTGCCGGTATGATCGCACCCGTACGTTTATATTGCAAATATCTCTTTACTGAGTCAATTTCTGCTCTCTATTGACCATCATTGTCCTTGTAATGCTTCCGGTATACCGTTAAGCTATCGGAATCTCGTAACATCGATAACTTTTCCGCTACATGACGGTTTTTAGAAGATATCAAATTATGATACACGATTTTAACTTCTGTAAGCATCTGCAGCAAAAAAACGGGAAAAAAAAAAGAAAAAAAAAAGAAAAAAAGTAAAAGGGGTGCAACACGAGGCCTTCCCAGGAGGTCACCCATCCTAGTACTACTCTCGCCCAAGCACGCTTCACTGCGGAGTTCTGATGGGATTCGGTGCATTAGTGCTGGTATGATCGCACCCGTACGTTTATATTGCAAATATCTCTTCACTGAGTCAATTTCTGCTCTCTATTGAACATCTCCGTCGTTGTAATGCTTCTGGTATACCGTTAAGCTATCGGAATCTCGTAACATCGATAACTTTTCCGCTACACGACGGTTTTTAGAGGATATCAAATTATGATACACGATTTTAGCTTCTGTAAGCATCTGCAGCAAAAAAACGGAAAAAAAAAAGAAAAAAAAGAAAAAAAGTAAAAGGGGTGCAACATGAGGCCTTCCCAGGAGGTCACCCATCCTAGTACTATTCTCGCCCAAGCACGCTTAACTGCAGAGTTCTGATGGGATCCGGTGCATTAGTGCTGGTATGATCGCACCTGTACGTTTATATTGCAAATATCTCTTTACTGAGTCAATTTCTGCTCTCTATTGACCATCTCCGTCGTTGTAATGCTTCCGGTATACCGTTACGCTATCAGAATCTCGTAACATCGATAATTTTTCCGCTACATGACGGTTTTTAGAGGATATCAAATTATGATACACGATTTTAGCTTCTGTAAGCATCTGCAGCAAAAAAACGGAAAAAAAAAAAAAAAAAAAAAAAAAGTGAAAGGGGTGCAACACGAGGCCTTCCCAGGAGGTCACCCATCCTAGTACTACTCTCGCCCAGGCACGCTTAGCTGCGGAGTTCTGATGGGATCCGGTGCATTAGTGCTGGTATGATCGCACCCGTACATTTATATAGCAAATATCTCTTTACTGAGTCAATTTCTGCTCTCTATTGACCATCTCCGTCGTTGTAATGCTTCCGGTATACCGTTACGCTATCAGAATCTCGTAACATCGATAATTTTTCCGCTACATGACGGTTTTTAGAGGATATCAAATTATTATACACGATTTTAGCTTCTGTAAGCATCTGCAGCAAAAAAACGGAAAAAAAAAAGTGAAAGGGGTGCAACACGAGGCCTTCCCAGGAGGTCACCCATCCTAGTACTACTCTCGCCCAAGCACGCTTAACTGCGGAGTTCTGATGGGATCCGGTGCATTAGTGCTGGTATGATCACACCCGTACGTTTTATTGCAAATATCTCTTTACTGAGTCAATTTCTGCTCTCTATTGACCATCTCCGTCCTTGTAATGCTTCCGGTATACCGTTACGCTATCAGAATCTCGTAACATCGATAATTTTTCCGCTACATGACGGTTTTTAGAGGATATCAAATTATGATACACGATTTTAGCTTCTGTAAACATCTGCAGCAAAAAAACGGAAAAAAAAAAAGAAAGAAAAAAAGTAAAAGGGGTGCAACACGAGGCCTTCCCAGGAGGTCACCCATCCTAGTACTACTCTCGCCCAAGCACGCTTGACTGCGGAGTTCTGATGGGATCCGGTGCATTAGTGCTGGTATGATCGCACCTGTAAGTTTATATTGCAAATATCTCTTTACTGAGTCAATTTCTGCTCTCTATTGACCATCTCCGTCGTTGTAATGCTTCCGGTATACCGTTACGCTATCAGAATCTCGTAACATCGATAATTTTTCCGCTACATGACGGTTTTTAGAGGATATCAAATTATGATACACGATTTTAGCTTCAGTAAGCATCTGCAGCAAAAAAACGGAAAAAAAAAAAAAAAAAAAAAAAAAAAAGTGAAAGGGGTGCAACACGAGGCCTTCCCAGGAGGTCACCCATCCTAGTACTACTCTCGCCCAAGCACGCTTAACTGCGGAGTTCTGATGGGATCCGGTGCATTATTGCTGGTATGATCGCACCCGCAAGTTTATATTGCAAATATCTCTTTACTGAGTCAATTTCTGCTCTCTATTGACCATCTCCGTCCTTGTAATGCTTCCGGTATACCGTTAAGCTATCGGAATCTCGTAACATCGATAACTTTTCCGCTACACGACGGTTTTTAGAGGATATCAAATTATGATACACGATTTTAGCTTCTGTAAGCATCTGCAGCAAAAAAACGGAAAAAAAAAAAAGAAAAAAAAGGAAAAAAGTAAAAGGGGTGCAACACGAGGCCTTCCCAGGAGGTCACCCATCCTAGTACTATTCTCGCCCAAGCACGCTTAACTGCGGAGTTCTGATGGGATCCGGTGCATTAGTGCTGGTATGATCGCACCCGTACTTTTATATAGCAAATATCTCTTTACTGAGTCAATTTCTGCTCTCTATTGAACATCTCCGTCGTTGTAATGCTTCCGGTATACCGTTACGCTATCAGAATCTCGTAACATCGATAACTTTTCCGCTACACGACGGTTTTTAGAGGATATCAAATTTTGATACACGATTTTAGCTTCTGTAAGCATCTGCAGCAAAAAAACGGGAAAAAAAAAAGTGAAAGGGGTGCAACACGAGGTCTTCCCAGGAGGTCACCCATCCTAGTACTACTCTCGCCCAAGCACGCTTAACTGCGGAATTCTGATGGGATCCGGTGCATTATTGCTGGTATGATCGCACCCGCAAGTTTATATTGCAAATATCTCTTTACTGAGTCAATTTCTGCTCTCTATTGACCATCTCCGTCCTTGTAATGCTTCCGGTATACCGTTAAGCTATCGGAATCTCGTAACATCGATAACTTTTCCGCTACACGACGGTTTTTAGAGGATATCAAATTATGATACACGATTTTAGCTTCTGTAAGCATCTGCAGCAAAAAAACGGAAAAAAAAAAAAGAAAAAAAAGGAAAAAAGTAAAAGGGGTGCAACACGAGGCCTTCCCAGGAGGTCACCCATCCTAGTACTATTCTCGCCCAAGCACGCTTAACTGCGGAGTTCTGATGGGATCCGGTGCATTAGTGCTGGTATGATCGCACCCGTACTTTTATATAGCAAATATCTCTTTACTGAGTCAATTTCTGCTCTCTATTGAACATCTCCGTCGTTGTAATGCTTCCGGTATACCGTTACGCTATCAGAATCTCGTAACATCGATAACTTTTCCGCTACACGACGGTTTTTAGAGGATATCAAATTTTGATACACGATTTTAGCTTCTGTAAGCATCTGCAGCAAAAAAACGGGAAAAAAAAAAGTGAAAGGGGTGCAACACGAGGTCTTCCCAGGAGGTCACCCATCCTAGTACTACTCTCGCCCAAGCACGCTTAACTGCGGAATTCTGATGGGATCCGGTGCATTAGTGCTGGTATGATCGCACCCGTACGTTTATATTGCAAATATCTCTTTACTGAGTCAATTTCTGCTCTCTATTGGCCATCTCCGTCGTTGTAATGCTTCCGGTATACCGTTACGCTATCAGAATCTCGTAACATCGATAATTTTTCCGCTACATGACGGTTTTTAGAGGATATCAAATTATGATACACGATTTTAGCTTCTGTAAGCATCTGCAGCAAAAAAACGGGAAAAAAAAAAGTGAAAGGGGTGCAACACGAGGCCTTCCCAGGAGGTCACCCATCCTAGTACTACTCTCGCCCAAGCACGCTTAACTGCAGAGTTCTGATGGGATCCGGTGCATTAGTGCCGGTATGATCGCACCCGTACGTTTATATTGCAAATATCTCTTTACTGAGTCAATTTCTGCTCTCTATTGACCATCTCCGTCGTTGTAATGCTTCCGGTATACCGTTACGCTATCAGAATCTCGTAACATCCATAATTTTTCCGCTACATGACGGTTTTTAGAGGATATCAAATTATGATACACGATTTTAGCTTCTGTAAGCATCTGCAGCAAAAAAACGGAAAAAAAAAAAAAAAAAAAGTGAAAGGGGTGCAACACGAGGCCTTCCCAGGAGGTCACCCATCCTAGTACTACTCTCGCCCAAGCACGCTTAACTGCGGAGTTCTGATGGGATCCGGTGCATTAGTACTGGTATGATCGCACCTGTACGTTTATATTGCAAATATCTCTTTACTGAGTCAATTTCTGCTCTCTATTGACCATCTCCGTCGTTGTAATGCTTCCGGTATACCGTTACGCTATCAGAATCTCGTAACATCGATAATTTTTCCGCTACATGACGGTTTTTAGAGGATATCAAATTATGATACACGATTTTAGCTTCTGTAAGCATCTGCAGCAAAAAAACGGAAAAAAAAAAAAAAAAAAAAAAAAGTGAAAGGGGTGCAACACGAGGCCTTCCCAGGAGGTCACCCATCCTAGTACTACTCTCGCCCAAGCACGCTTAACTGCGGCGTTCTGATGGGATCCGGTGCATTAGTGCTGGTATGATCGCACCCGTAAGTTTATATTGCAAATATCTCTTTACTGAGTCAATTTCTGCTTTCTATTGCCCATCTCCGTCCTTGCAATGCTTCCGGTATACCGTTACGCTATCAGAATCTCGTAACATCGATAATTTTTCCGCTACATGACGGTTTTTAGAGGATATCAAATTATGATACACGATTTTAGCTTCTGTAAGCATCTGCAGCAAAAAAACGGAAAAAAAAAAAAAAAAAAAGAAAAAAAGTAAAAGGGGCGCAACACGAGGCCTTCCCAGGAGGTCACCCATCTGATGGGATCCGGTGCATTAGTGCTGGTATGATCGCACCTGTACGTTTATATTGCAAATATCTCTATACTGAGTCAATTTCTGCTCTCTATTGACCATCTTCGTCGTTGTAATGCTTCCGGTATACCGTTACGCTATCAGAATCTCGTAACATCGATAATTTTTCCGCTACATGACGGTTTTTAGAGGATATCAAATTATGATACACGATTTTAGCTTCTGTAAGCATCTACAGCAAAAAAACGGAAAAAAAAAAAGAAAAGAAAAAAAGTAAACGGGGTGCAACACGAGGCCTTCCCAGGAGGTCACCCATCCTAGTACTACTCTCGCTCAAGCACGCTTAACTGCGGAGTTCTGATGGGATCCGGTGCATTAGTGCTGGTATGATCGCACCCGTACGTTTATATTGCAAATATCTCTTCACTGAGTCAATTTCTGCTCTCTATTGAACATCTCCGTCGTTGTAATGCTTTCGGTATACCGTTAAGCTATCGGAATCTCGTAACATCGATAATTTTTCCGCTACACGACGGTTTTTAGAGGATATCAAATTATGATACACGATTTTAGCTTCTGTAAGCATCTGCAGCAAAAAAACGGAAAAAAAAAAAAAAAAAAAAAAAAAAAGTGGAAGGGGTGCAACACGAGGCCTTCCCAGGAGGTCACCCATCCTAGTACTACTCTCGCCCAAGCACGCTTAACTGCGAAGTTCTGATGGGATCCGGTGCATTAGTGCTGGTATGATCGCACCCGTACGTTTATATTGCAAATATCTCTTCACTGAGTCAATTTCTGCTCTCTATTGAACATCTCCGTCGTTGTAATGCTTCCGGTATACCGTTAAGCTATCGGAATCTCGTAACATCGATAACTTTTCCGCTACACGACGGTTTTTAGAGGATATCAAATTATGATACACGATTTTAGCTTCTGTAAGCATCTGCAGCAAAAAAACGGAAAAAGAAAAAAAAGAAAAAAAGTAAAAGGGGTGCAACACGAGGCCTTCCCAGGAGGTCACCCATCCTAGTACTATTCTCGCCCAAGCACGCTTAACTGCGGAGTTCTGATGGGATCCGGTGCATTAATGCTGGTATGATCGCACCTGTACATTTATATTGCAAATATCTCTTTACTGAGTCAATTTCTGCTCTCTATTGACCATCTCCGTCGTTGTAATGCTTCCGGTATACCGTTACGCTATCAGAATCTCGTAACATCGATAATTTTTCCGCTACATGACGGTTTTTAGAGGATATCAAATTATGATACACGATTTTAGCTTCTGTAAGCATCTGCAGCAAAAAAACGGAAAAAAAAAAAAAAGTGAAAGGGGTGAAACACGAGGCCTTCCCAGGAGGTCACCCATCCTAGTACTACTCTCGCCCAAGCACGCTTAACTGCGGAGTTCTGATGGGATCCGGTGCATTAGTGCTGGTATGATCGCACCTGTACGTTTATATTGCAAATATCTCTTTACTGAGTCAATTTCTGCTCTCTATTGACCATCTCCGTCGTTGTAATGCTTCCGGTATACCGTTACGCTATCAGAATCTCGTAACATCGATAATTTTTCCGCTACATGACGGTTTTTAGAGGATATCAAATTAGGATACACGATTTTAGCTTCTGTAAGCATCTGCAGCAAAAAAACGGGAAAAAAAAAAGTGAAAGGGGTGCAACACGAGGCCTTCCCAGGAGGTCACCCATCCTAGTACTACTCTCGCCCAAGCACGCTTAACTGCAGAGTTCTGATGGGATCCGGTGCATTAGTGCCGGTATGATCGCACCCGTACGTTTATATTGCAAATATCTCTTTACTGAGTCAATTTCTGCTCTCTATTGACCATCATTGTCCTTGTAATGCTTCCGGTATACCGTTAAGCTATCGGAATCTCGTAACATCGATAACTTTTCCGCTACATGACGGTTTTTAGAAGATATCAAATTATGATACACGATTTTAACTTCTGTAAGCATCTGCAGCAAAAAAACGGAAAAAAAAAAAAGAAAAAAAAAAGAAAAAAAGTAAAAGGGGTGCAACACGAGGCCTTCCCAGGAGGTCACCCATCCTAGTACTACTCTCGCCCAAGCACGCTTCACTGCGGAGTTCTGATGGGATCCGGTGCATTAGTGCTGGTATGATCGCACCCGTACGTTTATATTGCAAATATCTCTTCACTGAGTCAATTTCTGCTCTCTATTGAACATCTCCGTCGTTGTAATGCTTCTGGTATACCGTTAAGCTATCGGAATCTCGTAACATCGATAACTTTTCCGCTACACGACGGTTTTTAGAGGATATCAAATTATGATACACGATTTTAGCTTCTGTAAGCATCTGCAGCAAAAAAACGGAAAAAAAAAAGAAAAAAAAGAAAAAAAGTAAAAGGGGTGCAACACGAGGCCTTCCCAGGAGGTCACCCATCCTAGTACTATTCTCGCCCAAGCACGCTTAACTGCGGAGTTCTGATGGGATCCGGTGCATTAGTACTGGTATGATCGCACCTGTACGTTTATATTGCAAATATCTCTTTACTGAGTCAATTTCTGCTCTCTATTGACCATCTCCGTCGTTGTAATGCTTCCGGTATACCGTTACGCTATCAGAATCTCGTAACATCGATAATTTTTCCGCTACATGACGGTTTTTAGAGGATATCAAATTATGATACACGATTTTAGCTTCTGTAAGCATCTGCAGCAAAAAAACGGAAAAAAAAAAAAAAAAAAAAAAAAGTGAAAGGGGTGCAACACGAGGCCTTCTCAGGAGGTCACCCATCCTAGTACTACTCTCGCCCAAGCACGCTTAACTGCGGCGTTCTGATGGGATCCGGTGCATTAGTGCTGGTATGATCGCACCCGTAAGTTTATATTGCAAATATCTCTTTACTGAGTCAATTTCTGCTTTCTATTGACCATCTCCGTCGTTGTAATGCTTCCGGTATACCGTTACGCTATCAGAATCTCGTAACATCGATAATTTTTCCGCTACATGACGGTTTTTAGAGGATATCAAATTATGATACACGATTTTAGCTTCTGTAAGCATCTACAGCAAAAAAACGGAAAAAAAAAAAGAAAAGAAAAAAAGTAAACGGGGTGCAACACGAGGCCTTCCCAGGAGGTCACCCATCCTAGTACTACTCTCGCTCAAGCACGCTTAACTGCGGAGTTCTGATGGGATCCGGTGCATTAGTGCTGGTATGATCGCACCCGTACGTTTATATTGCAAATATCTCTTCACTGAGTCAATTTCTGCTCTCTATTGAACATCTCCGTCGTTGTAATGCTTTCGGTATACCGTTAAGCTATCGGAATCTCGTAACATCGATAATTTTTCCGCTACACGACGGTTTTTAGAGGATATCAAATTATGATACACGATTTTAGCTTCTGTAAGCATCTGCAGCAAAAAAACGGAAAAAAAAAAAAAAAAAAAAAAAAAAAGTGGAAGGGGTGCAACACGAGGCCTTCCCAGGAGGTCACCCATCCTAGTACTACTCTCGCCCAAGCACGCTTAACTGCGAAGTTCTGATGGGATCCGGTGCATTAGTGCTGGTATGATCGCACCCGTACGTTTATATTGCAAATATCTCTTCACTGAGTCAATTTCTGCTCTCTATTGAACATCTCCGTCGTTGTAATGCTTCCGGTATACCGTTAAGCTATCGGAATCTCGTAACATCGATAACTTTTCCGCTACACGACGGTTTTTAGAGGATATCAAATTATGATACACGATTTTAGCTTCTGTAAGCATCTGCAGCAAAAAAACGGAAAAAGAAAAAAAAGAAAAAAAGTAAAAGGGGTGCAACACGAGGCCTTCCCAGGAGGTCACCCATCCTAGTACTATTCTCGCCCAAGCACGCTTAACTGCGGAGTTCTGATGGGATCCGGTGCATTAATGCTGGTATGATCGCACCTGTACATTTATATTGCAAATATCTCTTTACTGAGTCAATTTCTGCTCTCTATTGACCATCTCCGTCGTTGTAATGCTTCCGGTATACCGTTACGCTATCAGAATCTCGTAACATCGATAATTTTTCCGCTACATGACGGTTTTTAGAGGATATCAAATTATGATACACGATTTTAGCTTCTGTAAGCATCTGCAGCAAAAAAACGGAAAAAAAAAAAAAAGTGAAAGGGGTGAAACACGAGGCCTTCCCAGGAGGTCACCCATCCTAGTACTACTCTCGCCCAAGCACGCTTAACTGCGGAGTTCTGATGGGATCCGGTGCATTAGTGCTGGTATGATCGCACCTGTACGTTTATATTGCAAATATCTCTTTACTGAGTCAATTTCTGCTCTCTATTGACCATCTCCGTCGTTGTAATGCTTCCGGTATACCGTTACGCTATCAGAATCTCGTAACATCGATAATTTTTCCGCTACATGACGGTTTTTAGAGGATATCAAATTATGATACACGATTTTAGCTTCTGTAAGCATCTACAGCAAAAAAACGGAAAAAAAAAAAGAAAAGAAAAAAAGTAAACGGGGTGCAACACGAGGCCTTCCCAGGAGGTCACCCATCCTAGTACTACTCTCGCTCAAGCACGCTTAACTGCGGAGTTCTGATGGGATCCGGTGCATTAGTGCTGGTATGATCGCACCCGTACGTTTATATTGCAAATATCTCTTCACTGAGTCAATTTCTGCTCTCTATTGAACATCTCCGTCGTTGTAATGCTTTCGGTATACCGTTAAGCTATCGGAATCTCGTAACATCGATAATTTTTCCGCTACACGACGGTTTTTAGAGGATATCAAATTATGATACACGATTTTAGCTTCTGTAAGCATCTGCAGCAAAAAAACGGAAAAAAAAAAAAAAAAAAAAAAAAAAAAAGTGGAAGGGGTGCAACACGAGGCCTTCCCAGGAGGTCACCCATCCTAGTACTACTCTCGCCCAAGCACGCTTAACTGCGAAGTTCTGATGGGATCCGGTGCATTAGTGCTGGTATGATCGCACCCGTACGTTTATATTGCAAATATCTCTTCACTGAGTCAATTTCTGCTCTCTATTGAACATCTCCGTCGTTGTAATGCTTCCGGTATACCGTTAAGCTATCGGAATCTCGTAACATCGATAACTTTTCCGCTACACGACGGTTTTTAGAGGATATCAAATTATGATACACGATTTTAGCTTCTGTAAGCATCTGCAGCAAAAAAACGGAAAAAGAAAAAAAAGAAAAAAAGTAAAAGGGGTGCAACACGAGGCCTTCCCAGGAGGTCACCCATCCTAGTACTATTCTCGCCCAAGCACGCTTAACTGCGGAGTTCTGATGGGATCCGGTGCATTAATGCTGGTATGATCGCACCTGTACATTTATATTGCAAATATCTCTTTACTGAGTCAATTTCTGCTCTCTATTGACCATCTCCGTCGTTGTAATGCTTCCGGTATACCGTTACGCTATCAGAATCTCGTAACATCGATAATTTTTCCGCTACATGACGGTTTTTAGAGGATATCAAATTATGATACACGATTTTAGCTTCTGTAAGCATCTGCAGCAAAAAAACGGAAAAAAAAAAAAAAGTGAAAGGGGTGAAACACGAGGCCTTCCCAGGAGGTCACCCATCCTAGTACTACTCTCGCCCAAGCACGCTTAACTGCGGAGTTCTGATGGGATCCGGTGCATTAGTGCTGGTATGATCGCACCTGTACGTTTATATTGCAAATATCTCTTTACTGAGTCAATTTCTGCTCTCTATTGACCATCTCCGTCGTTGTAATGCTTCCGGTATACCGTTACGCTATCAGAATCTCGTAACATCGATAATTTTTCCGCTACATGACGGTTTTTAGAGGATATCAAATTAGGATACACGATTTTAGCTTCTGTAAGCATCTGCAGCAAAAAAACGGGAAAAAAAAAGTGAAAGGGGTGCAACACGAGGCCTTCCCAGGAGGTCACCCATCCTAGTACTACTCTCGCCCAAGCACGCTTAACTGCAGAGTTCTGATGGGATCCGGTGCATTAGTGCCGGTATGATCGCACCCGTACGTTTATATTGCAAATATCTCTTTACTGAGTCAATTTCTGCTCTCTATTGACCATCATTGTCCTTGTAATGCTTCCGGTATACCGTTAAGCTATCGGAATCTCGTAACATCGATAACTTTTCCGCTACATGACGGTTTTTAGAAGATATCAAATTATGATACACGATTTTAACTTCTGTAAGCATCTGCAGCAAAAAAACGGAAAAAAAAAAAAAGAAAAAAAAAGAAAAAAAGTAAAAGGGGTGCAACACGAGGCCTTCCCAGGAGGTCACCCATCCTAGTACTACTCTCGCCCAAGCACGCTTCACTGCGGAGTTCTGATGGGATCCGGTGCATTAGTGCTGGTATGATCGCACCCGTACGTTTATATTGCAAATATCTCTTCACTGAGTCAATTTCTGCTCTCTATTGAACATCTCCGTCGTTGTAATGCTTCTGGTATACCGTTAAGCTATCGGAATCTCGTAACATCGATAACTTTTCCGCTACACGACGGTTTTTAGAGGATATCAAATTATGATACACGATTTTAGCTTCTGTAAGCATCTGCAGCAAAAAAACGGAAAAAAAAAAAGAAAAAAAAGAAAAAAAGTAAAAGGGGTGCAACACGAGGCCTTCCCAGGAGGTCACCCATCCTAGTACTATTCTCGCCCAAGCACGCTTAACTGCGGAGTTCTGATGGGATCCGGTGCATTAGTACTGGTATGATCGCACCTGTACGTTTATATTGCAAATATCTCTTTACTGAGTCAATTTCTGCTCTCTATTGACCATCTCCGTCGTTGTAATGCTTCCGGTATACCGTTACGCTATCAGAATCTCGTAACATCGATAATTTTTCCGCTACATGACGGTTTTTAGAGGATATCAAATTAGGATACACGATTTTAGCTTCTGTAAGCATCTGCAGCAAAAAAACGGAAAAAAAAAAAAAAAAAAAAAAAAGTGAAAGGGGTGCAACACGAGGCCTTCCCAGGAGGTCACCCATCCTAGTACTACTCTCGCCCAAGCACGCTTAACTGCGGCGTTCTGATGGGATCCGGTGCATTAGTGCTGGTATGATCACACCCGTACGTTTATATTGCAAATATCTCTTTACTGAGTCAATTTCTGCTCTCTATTGACCATCTTCGTCCTTGTAATGCTTCCGGTATACCGTTACGCTATCAGAATCTCGTAACATCGATAATTTTTTCCGCTACATGACGGTTTTTAGAGGATATCAAATTATGATACACGATTTTAGCTTCTGTAAGCATCTACAGCAAAAAAACGGAAAAAAAAAAAAGAAAAGAAAAAAAGTAAACGGGGTGCAACACGAGGCCTTCCCAGGAGGTCACCCATCCTAGTACTACTCTCGCTCAAGCACGCTTAACTGCGGAGTTCTGATGGGATCCGGTGCATTAGTGCTGGTATGATCGCACCCGTACGTGTATATTGCAAATATCTCTTCACTGAGTCAATTTCTGCTCTCTATTGAACATCTCCGTCGTTGTAATGCTTTCGGTATACCGTTAAGCTATCGGAATCTCGTAACATCGATAATTTTTCCGCTACACGACGGTTTTTAGAGGATATCAAATTATGATACACGATTTTAGCTTCTGTAAGCATCTGCAGCAAAAAAACGGAAAAAAAAAAAAAAAAAAAAAAAAAAAAAAAAAGTGAAAGGGGTGCAACACGAGGCCTTCCCAGGAGGTCACCCATCCTAGTACTACTCTCGCCCAAGCACGCTTAACTGCGAAGTTCTGATGGGATCCGGTGCATTAGTGCTGGTATGATCGCACCCGTACGTTTATATTGCAAATATCTCTTCACTGAGTCAATTTCTGCTCTCTATTGAACATCTCCGTCGTTGTAATGCTTCCGGTATACCGTTAAGCTATCGGAATCTCGTAACATCGATAACTTTTCCGCTACACGACGGTTTTTAGAGGATATCAAATTATGATACACGATTTTAGCTTCTGTAAGCATCTGCAGCAAAAAAACGGAAAAAGAAAAAAAAGAAAAAAAGTAAAAGGGGTGCAACACGAGGCCTTCCCAGGAGGTCACCCATCCTAGTACTATTCTCGCCCAAGCACGCTTATCTGCGGAGTTCTGATGGGATCCGGTGCATTAATGCTGGTATGATCGCACCTGTACATTTATATTGCAAATATCTCTTTACTGAGTCAATTTCTGCTCTCTATTGACCATCTCCGTCGTTGTAATGCTTCCGGTATACCGTTACGCTATCAGAATCTCGTAACATCGATAATTTTTCCGCTACATGACGGTTTTTAGAGGATATCAAATTATGATACACGATTTTAGCTTCTGTAAGCATCTGCAGCAAAAAAACGGAAAAAAAAAAAAAAAAAAAAAAAAAAAAGTGAAAGGGGTGCAACACGAGGCCTTCCCAGGAGGTCACCCATCCTAGTACTACTCTCGCCCAAGCACGCTTAACTGCGGAATTCTGATGGGATCCGGTGCATTAGTGCTGGTATGATCACACCCGTACAATTATATAGCAAATATCTCTTTACTGAGTCAATTTCTGCTCTCTATTGAACATCTCCGTCGTTGTAATGCTTCCGGTATACCGTTACGCTATCAGAATCTCGTAACATCGATAACTTTTCCGCTACACGACGGTTTTTAGAGGATATCAAATTATGATACACGATTTTAGCTTCTGTAAGCATCTGCAGCAAAAAAACGGAAAAAAAAAAAAAAAAAGTAAAAGGGGTGCAACACGAGGCCTTCCCAGGAGGTCACCCATCCTAGTACTACTCTCGCCCAAGCACGCTTGACTGCGGAGTTCTGATGGGATCCGGTGCATTAGTGCTGGTATGATCACACCCGTACGTTTATATTGCAAATATCTCTTTACTGAGTCAATTTCTGCTCTCTATTGACCATCTTCGTCCTTGTAATGCTTCCGGTATACCGTTACGCTATCAGAATCTCGTAACATCGATAATTTTTCCGCTACATGACGGTTTTTAGAGGATATCAATTTATGATACACGATTTTAGCTTCTGTAAACATCTGCAGCAAAAAAACGGGAAAAAAAAAAAAAAGAAAAAAAGCAAAAGGGGTGCAACACGAGGCCTTCCCAGGAGGTCACCCATCCTAGTACTACTCTCGCCCAAGCACGCTTAACTGCGGAGTTCTGATGGGATCCGGTGCATTAGTGCTGGTATGATCGCACCCGTACGTTTATATTGCAAATATCTATTCACTGAGTCAATTTCTGCTCTCTATTGAACATCTTCGTCGTTGTAATGCATTCGGTATACCGTTAAGCTATCGGAGTCTCGTAACATCGATAACTTTTCCGCTACACGACGGTTTTTAGAGGATATCAAATTATGATACACGATTTTAGCTTCTGTAAGCATCTGCAGCAAAAAAACGGAAAAAAAAAGAAAAAAAAGAAAAAAAGTAAAAGGGGTGCAACACGAGGCCTTTCCAGGAGGTCACCCATCCTAGTACTACTCTCGCCCAAGCACGCTTAACTGCAGAGTTCTGATGGGATCCGGTGCATTAGTGCTGGTATGATCGCACTCGTACGTTTATAGTGTAAATGTCTCTTCACTGAGTCAATTTCTGCTCTCTATTGAACATCTCCGTCGTTGTAATGCTTCCGGTATACCGTTACGCTATCGGAATCTCGTAACATCGATAATTTTTCCGCTACATGACGGTTTTTAGAGGATATCAAATTATGATACACGATTTTAGCTTCTGTAAGCATCTGCAGCAAAAAAACGGAAAAAAAAAATAAAATAAAAAGTGAAAGGGGTGCAACACGAGGCCTTCCCAGGAGGTCACCCATCCTAGTACTACTCTCGCCCAAGCACGCTTAACTGCGGAGTTCTGATGGGATCCGGTGCATTAGTGCTGGTATGATCGCACCCGTAAGTTTATATTGCAAATATCTCTTTACTGAGTCAATTTCTGCTCTCTATTGACCATCTCCGTCCTTGTAATGCTTCCGGTATACCGTTACACTATCAGAATCTCGTAACATCGATAATTTTTCCGCTACATGACGGTTTTTAGAGGATATCAAATTATGATACACGATTTTAGCTTCTGTAAACATCTGTAGCAAAAAAACGGGGAAAAAAAAAAAAGAAAGAAAGAAAAAAAGTAAAAGGGGTGCAACACGAGGCCTTCCCAGGAGGTCACCCATCCTAGTACTACTCTCGCCCAAGCACGCTTGACTGCGGAGTTCTGATGGGATCCGGTGCATTAGTGCTGGTATGATCGCACCTGTAAGTTTATATTGCAAATATCTCTTTACTGAGTCAATTTCTGCTCTCTATTGACCATCTCCGTCGTTGTAATGCTTCCGGTATACCGTTACGCTATCAGAATCTCGTAACATCGATAATTTTTCCGCTACATGACGGTTTTTAGAGGATATCAAATTATGATACACGATTTTAGCTTCTGTAAGCATCTGCAGCAAAAAAACGGAAAAAAAAAAAAGTGAAAGGGGTGCAACACGAGGCCTTCCCAGGAGGTCACCAATCCTAGTACTACTCTCGCCCAAGCACGCTTAACTGCGGAGTTCTGATGGGATCCGGTGCATTAGTGCTGGTATGATCGCACCCGTACGTTTATATTGCAAATATCTCTTTACTGAGTCAATTTCTGCTCTCTATTGACCATCTCCGTCGTTGTAATGCTTCCGGTATACCGTTACGCTATCAGAATCTCGTAACATCGATAATTTTTCCGCTACATGACGGTTTTTAGAGGATATCAAATTATGATACACGATTTTAGCTTCTGTAAGCATCTGCAGCAAAAAAACGGAAAAAAAAAAAAAAAAAAAAAAGTGAAAGGGGTGCAACACGAGGCCTTCCCAGGAGGTCACCCATCCTAGTACTACTCTCGCCCAAGCACGCTTAACTGCGGAGTTCTGATGGGATCCGGTGCATTAGTGCTGGTATGATCGCACCCGTAAGTTTATATTGCAAATATCTCTTTACTGAGTCAATTTCTGCTCTCTATTGACCATCTCCGTCCTTGTAATGCTTCCGGTATACCGTTACGCTATCAGAATCTTGTAACATCGATAATTTTTCCGCTACATGACGGTTTTTAGAGGATATCAAATTATGATACACGATTTTAGCTTTTGTAAGCATCTACAGCAAAAAAACGGAAAAAAAAAGAAAAGAAAAAAAGTAAACGGGGTGCAACACGAGGCCTTCCCAGGAGGTCACCCATCCTAGTACTACTCTCGCTCAAGCACGCTTTACTGCGGAGTTCTGATGGGATCCGGTGCATTAGTGCTGGTATGATCGCACCCGTACGTTTATATTGCAAATATCTCTTCACTGAGTCAATTTCTGCTCTCTATTGAACATCTCCGTCGTTGTAATGCTTTCGGTATACCGTTAAGCTATCGGAATCTCGTAACATCGATAACTTTTCCGCTACACGACGGTTTTTAGAGGATATCAAATTATGATACACGATTTTAGCTTCTGTAAGCATCTGCAGCAAAAAAACGGAAAAAAAAAAATAAAATAAAAAGTGAAAGGGGTGCAACACGAGGCCTTCCCAGGAGGTCACCCATCCTAGTACTACTCTCGCCCAAGCACGCTTAACTGCGGAGTTCTGATGGGATCCGGTGCATTAGTGCTGGTATGATCGCACCCGTAAGTTTATATTGCAAATATCTCTTTACTGAGTCAATTTCTGCTCTCTATTGACCATCTCCGTCCTTGTAATGCTTCCGGTATACCGTTACACTATCAGAATCTCGTAACATCGATAATTTTTCCGCTACATGACGGTTTTTAGAGGATATCAAATATGATACACGATTTTAGCTTCTGTAAACATCTGCAGCAAAAAAACGGGAAAAAAAAAAGAAAGAAAGAAAAAAAGTAAAAGGGGTGCAACACGAGGCCTTCCCAGGAGGTCACCCATCCTAGTACTACTCTCGCCCAAGCACGCTTGACTGCGGAGTTCTGATGGGATCCGGTGCATTAGTGCTGGTATGATCGCACCTGTAAGTTTATATTGCAAATATCTCTTTACTGAGTCAATTTCTGCTCTCTATTGACCATCTCCGTCGTTGTAATGCTTCCGGTATACCGTTACGCTATCAGAATCTCGTAACATCGATAATTTTTCCGCTACATGACGGTTTTTAGAGGATATCAAATTATGATACACGATTTTAGCTTCTGTAAGCATCTGCAGCAAAAAAACGGAAAAAAAAAAAAAGTGAAAGGGGTGCAACACGAGGCCTTCCCAGGAGGTCACCCATCCTAGTACTACTCTCGCCCAAGCACGCTTAACTGCGGAGTTCTGATGGGATCCGGTGCATTAGTGCTGGTATGATCGCACCCGTACGTTTATATTGCAAATATCTCTTCACTGAGTCAATTTCTGCTCTCTATTGAACATCTCCGTCGTTGTAATGCTTCCGGTATACCGTTAAGCTATCGGAATCTCGTAACATCGATAACTTTTCCGCTACACGACGGTTTTTAGAGGATATCAAATTATGATACACGATTTTAGCTTCTGTAAGCATCTGCAGCAAAAAAACGGGGGAAAAAAAAAGTGAAAGGGGTGCAACACGCGGCCTTCCCAGGAGGTCACCCATCCTAGTACTATTCTCGCCCAAGCACGCTTAACTGCGGAGTTCTGATGGGATCCGGTGCATTAGTGCTGGTATGATCGCACCTGTACATTTATATTGCAAATATCTCTTTACTGAGTCAATTTCTGCTCTCTATTGACCATCTCCGTCGTTGTAATGCTTCCGGTATACCGTTACGCTATCAGAATCTCGTAACATCGATAATTTTTACGCTACATGACGGTTTTTAGAGGATATCAAATTATGATACACGATTTTAGCTTCTGTAAGCATCTGCAGCAAAAAAACGGAAAAAAAAAAAAAAAAAAAAAAAAAAAAAAAAGTGAAAGGGGTGCAACACGAGGCCTTCCCAGGAGGTCACCCATCCTAGTACTACTCTCGCCCAAGCACGCTTGACTGCGGAGTTCTGATGGGATTCGGTGCATTAGTGCTGGTATGATCGCACCCGTACATTTATATAGCAAATATCTCTTTACTGAGTCAATTTCTGCTCTCTATTGAACATCTCCGTCGTTGTAATGCTTCCGGTATACCGTTACGCTATCAGAATCTCGTAACATCGATAACTTTTCCGCTACACGACGGTTTTTAGAGGATATCAAATTATGATACACGATTTTAGCTTCTGTAAGCATCTGCAGCAAAAAAACGGAAAAAAAAAAAAAAAAAAAAAAAAAAAAGTAAAAGGGGTGCAACACGAGGCCTTCCCAGGAGGTCACCCATCCTAGTACTACTCTCGCCCAAGCACGCTTAACTGCGGAGTTCGGTTGGGATCCGGTGCATTAGTGCTGGTATGATCACACCCGTACGTTTATATTGCAAATATCTCTTTACTGAGTCAATTTCTGCTCTCTATTGACCATCTCCGTCCTTGTAATGCTTCCGGTATACCGTTACGCTATCAGAATCTCGTAACATCGATAATTTTTCCGCTACATGACGGTTTTTAGAGGATATCAAATTATGATACACGATTTTAGCTTCTGTAAACATCTGCAGCAAAAAAGCGGGAAAAAAAAAAAAAAAAAAAGGAAGAAAAAAAGTAAAAGGGGTGCAACACGAGGCCTTCCCAGGAGGTCACCCATCCTAGTACTACTCTCGCTCAAGCACGCTTTACTGCGGAGTTCTGATGGGATCCGGTGCATTAGTGCTGGTATGATCGCACCCGTACGTTTATATTGCAAATATCTCTTCACTGAGTCAATTTCTGCTCTCTATTGAACATCTCCGTCGTTGTAATGCTTTCGGTATACCGTTAAGCTATCGGAATCTCGTAACATCGATAACTTTTCCGCTACACGACGGTTTTTAGAGGATATCAAATTATGATACACGATTTTAGCTTCTGTAAGCATCTGCAGCAAAAAAACGGAAAAAAAAAAATAAAATAAAAAGTGAAAGGGGTGCAACACGAGGCCTTCCCAGGAGGTCACCCATCCTAGTACTACTCTCGCCCAAGCACGCTTAACTGCGGAGTTCTGATGGGATCCGGTGCATTAGTGCTGGTATGATCGCACCCGTAAGTTTATATTGCAAATATCTCTTTACTGAGTCAATTTCTGCTCTCTATTGACCATCTCCGTCCTTGTAATGCTTCCGGTATACCGTTACACTATCAGAATCTCGTAACATCGATAATTTTTCCGCTACATGACGGTTTTTAGAGGATATCAAATATGATACACGATTTTAGCTTCTGTAAACATCTGCAGCAAAAAAACGGGAAAAAAAAAAAGAAAGAAAGAAAAAAAGTAAAAGGGGTGCAACACGAGGCCTTCCCAGGAGGTCACCCATCCTAGTACTACTCTCGCCCAAGCACGCTTGACTGCGGAGTTCTGATGGGATCCGGTGCATTAGTGCTGGTATGATCGCACCTGTAAGTTTATATTGCAAATATCTCTTTACTGAGTCAATTTCTGCTCTCTATTGACCATCTCCGTCGTTGTAATGCTTCCGGTATACCGTTACGCTATCAGAATCTCGTAACATCGATAATTTTTCCGCTACATGACGGTTTTTAGAGGATATCAAATTATGATACACGATTTTAGCTTCTGTAAGCATCTGCAGCAAAAAAACGGAAAAAAAAAAAAAGTGAAAGGGGTGCAACACGAGGCCTTCCCAGGAGGTCACCCATCCTAGTACTACTCTCGCCCAAGCACGCTTAACTGCGGAGTTCTGATGGGATCCGGTGCATTAGTGCTGGTATGATCGCACCCGTACGTTTATATTGCAAATATCTCTTCACTGAGTCAATTTCTGCTCTCTATTGAACATCTCCGTCGTTGTAATGCTTCCGGTATACCGTTAAGCTATCGGAATCTCGTAACATCGATAACTTTTCCGCTACACGACGGTTTTTAGAGGATATCAAATTATGATACACGATTTTAGCTTCTGTAAGCATCTGCAGCAAAAAAACGGGGGAAAAAAAAAGTGAAAGGGGTGCAACACGCGGCCTTCCCAGGAGGTCACCCATCCTAGTACTATTCTCGCCCAAGCACGCTTAACTGCGGAGTTCTGATGGGATCCGGTGCATTAGTGCTGGTATGATCGCACCTGTACATTTATATTGCAAATATCTCTTTACTGAGTCAATTTCTGCTCTCTATTGACCATCTCCGTCGTTGTAATGCTTCCGGTATACCGTTACGCTATCAGAATCTCGTAACATCGATAATTTTTACGCTACATGACGGTTTTTAGAGGATATCAAATTATGATACACGATTTTAGCTTCTGTAAGCATCTGCAGCAAAAAAACGGAAAAAAAAAAAAAAAAAAAAAAAAAAAAAAGTGAAAGGGGTGCAACACGAGGCCTTCCCAGGAGGTCACCCATCCTAGTACTACTCTCGCCCAAGCACGCTTGACTGCGGAGTTCTGATGGGATTCGGTGCATTAGTGCTGGTATGATCGCACCCGTACATTTATATAGCAAATATCTCTTTACTGAGTCAATTTCTGCTCTCTATTGAACATCTCCGTCGTTGTAATGCTTCCGGTATACCGTTACGCTATCAGAATCTCGTAACATCGATAACTTTTCCGCTACACGACGGTTTTTAGAGGATATCAAATTATGATACACGATTTTAGCTTCTGTAAGCATCTGCAGCAAAAAAACGGAAAAAAAAAAAAAAAAAAAAAAAAAAAGTAAAAGGGGTGCAACACGAGGCCTTCCCAGGAGGTCACCCATCCTAGTACTACTCTCGCCCAAGCACGCTTAACTGCGGAGTTCGGTTGGGATCCGGTGCATTAGTGCTGGTATGATCACACCCGTACGTTTATATTGCAAATATCTCTTTACTGAGTCAATTTCTGCTCTCTATTGACCATCTCCGTCCTTGTAATGCTTCCGGTATACCGTTACGCTATCAGAATCTCGTAACATCGATAATTTTTCCGCTACATGACGGTTTTTAGAGGATATCAAATTATGATACACGATTTTAGCTTCTGTAAGCATCTGCAGCAAAAAAACGGAAAAAAAAAAAAAAGTGAAAGGGGTGCAACACGAGGCCTTCCCAGGAGGTCACCCATCCTAGTACTACTCTCGCCCAAGCACGCTTAACTGCGGAGTTCTGATGGGATCCGGTGCATTAGTGCTGGTATGATCGCACCCGTACGTTTATATTGCAAATATCTCTTCACTGAGTCAATTTATGCTCTCTATTGAACATCTTCGTCGTTGTAATGCATTCGGTATACCGTTAAGCTATCGGAATCTCGTAACATCGATAACTTTTCCGCTACACGACGGTTTTTAGAGGATATCAAATTATGATACACGATTTTAGCTTCTGTAAGCATCTGCAGCAAAAAAACGGAAAAAAAAAGAAAAAAAAGAAAAAAAGTAAAAGGGGTGCAACACGAGGCCTTCCCAGGAGGTCACCCATCCTAGTACTACTCTCGCCCAAGCACGCTTAACTGCAGAGTTCCGATGGGATCCGGTGCATTAGTGCTGGTATGATCGCACTCGTACGTTTATATTGTAAATGTCTCTTCACTGAGTCAATTTCTGCTCTCTATTGAACATCTCCGTCGTTGTAATGCTTCCGGTATACCGTTACGCTATCGGAATCTCGTAACATCGATAACTTTTCCGCTACACGACGGTTTTTAGAGGATATCAAATTATGATACACGATTTTAGCTTCTGTAAGCATCTGCAGCAAAAAAACGGAAAAAAAAAAGAAAAAAAAGAAAAAAAGTAAAAGGGGTGCAACACGAGGCCTTCCCAGGAGGTCACCCATCCTAGTACTATTCTCGCCCAAGCACGCTTAACTGCGGAGTTCTGATGGGATCCGGTGCATTAGTGCTGGTATGATCGCACCCGTACGTTTATATTGCAAATATCTCTTTACTGAGTCAATTTCTGCTCTCTATTGACCATCTCCGTCGTTGTAATGCTTCCGGTATACCGTTACGCTATCAGAATCTCGTAACATCGATAATTTTTCCGCTACATGACGGTTTTTAGAGGATATCAAATTATGATACACGATTTTAGCTTCTGTAAGCATCTGCAGCAAAAAAACGGAAAAAAAAAAAAAAGTGAAAGGGGTGCAACACGAGGCCTTCCCAGGAGGTCACCCATCCCAGTACTACTCTCGCCCAAGCACGCTTATCTGCGGAGTTCTGATGGGATCCGGTGCATTAGTGCTGGTATGATCGCACCCGTACGTTTATATTGCAAATATCTCTTTACTGAGTCAATTTCTGCTCTCTATTGACCATCTCTGTCCTTGTAATGCTTCCGGTATACCGTTAAGCTATCGGAATCTCGTAACATCGATAACTTTTCCGCTATATGACGGTTTTTAGAAGATATCAAATTATGATACACGATTTTAGCTTCTGTAAGCATCTGCAGCAAAAAAACGGGAAAAAAAAAAAGTAAAAGGGGTGCAACACGAGGCCTTCCCAGGAGGTCACCCATCATAGTACTACTCTCGCCCAAGCAGGCTTAACTGCGGAGTTCTGATGGGATCCGGTGCATTAGTGCTGGTATGATCGCACCCGTACGTTTATATAGCAAATATCTCTTTACTGAGTCAATTTCTGCTCTCTATTGAACATCTCCGTCGTTGTAATGCTTCCGGTATACCGTTACGCTATCAGAATCTCGTAACATCGATAATTTTTCCGCTACATGACGGTTTTTAGAGGATATCAAATTATGATACACGATTTTAGCTTCTGTAAGCATCTGCAGCAAAAAAACGGAAAAAAAAAAAAGAAAAAAGAAAAAAAGTAAAATGGGTGCAACACGAGGCCTTCCCAGGAGGTCACCCATCCTAGTACTACTCTCGCCCAAGCACGCTTAACTGCGGAGTTCTGATGGGATCCGGTGCATTAGTGCTGGTATGATCGCACCCGTACGTTTATATTGCAAATATCTCTTTACTGAGTCAATTTCTGCTCTCTATTGACCATCTCTGTCCTTGTAATGCTTCCGGTATACCGTTACGCTATCAGAATCTCGTAACATCGATAATTTTTCCGCTACACGACGGTTTTTAGAGGATATCAAATTATGATACACGATTTTAGCTTCTGTAAGCATCTGCAGCAAAAAAAACGAAAAAAAAAAAGAAAAAAAAGAAAAAAAGTAAAAGGGGTGCAACACGAGGCCTTCCCAGGAGGTCACCCATCCTAGTACATTCTCGCCCAAGCACGCTTAACTGCGGAGTTCTGATGGGATCCGGTGCATTAGTGCTGGTATGATCGCACCTGTACGTTTATATTGCAAATATCTCTTTACTGAGTCAATTTCTGCTCTCTATTGACCATCTCCGTCGTTGTAATGCTTCCGGTATACCGTTACGCTATCAGAATCTCGTAACATCGATAATTTTTCCGCTACATGACGGTTTTTAGAGGATATCAAATGATGATATACGATTTTAGCTTCTGTAAGCATCTGCAGCAAAAAAACGGAAAAAAAAAAAGTGAAAGGGGTGCAACACGAGGCCTTCCCAGAAGGTCACCCATCCTAGTACTACTCTCGCCCAAGCACGCTTAACTGCGGAGTTCTGATGGGATCCGGTGCATTAGTGCTGGTATGATCGCACCCGTACGTTTATATTGCAAATATCTCTTTACTGAGTCAATTTCTGCTCTCTATTGACCATCTCTGTCCTTGTAATGCTTCCGGTATACCGTTACGCTATCAGAATCTCGTAACATCGATAATTTTTCCGCTACATGACGGTTTTTAGAGGATATCAAATTATGATACACGATTTTAGCTTCTGTAAGCATCTGTAGCAAAAAAACGGAAAAAAAAAAAAGAAAAAAAGAAAAAGGGGTGCAACACGAGGCCTTCCCAGGAGGTCACCCATCCTAGTACTACTCTCGCCCAAGCACGCTTAACTGCGGAGTTCTGATGGGATCCGGTGCATTAGTGCTGGTATGATCGCACCCATACTTTTATATTGCAAATATCTCTTTACTGAGTCAATTTCTGCTCTCTATTGAACATCTCCGTCGTTGTAATGCTTCCGGTATACCGTTACGCTATCAGAATCTCGTAACTTCGATAACTTTTCCGCTACACGACGGTTTTTAGAGGATATCAAATTTTGATACACGATTTTAGCTTCTGTAAGCATCTGCAGCAAAAAAACGGGAAAAAAAAAAGTGAAAGGGGTGCAACACGAGGCCTTCCCAGGAGGTCACCCATCCTAGTACTACTCTCGCCCAAGCACGCTTAACTGCGGAGTTCTGATGGGATCCGGTGCATTAGTGCTGGTATGATCGCACCCGTACGTTTATATTGCAAATATCTCTTTACTGAGTCAATTTCTGCTCTCTATTGACCATCTCCGTCGTTGTAATGCTTCCTGTATACCGTTACGCTATCAGAATCTCGTAACATCGATAATTTTTCCGCTACATGACGGTTTTTAGAGGATATCAAATTATGATACACGATTTTAGCTTCTTTAAGCATCTGCAGCAAAAAAACGGAAAAAAAAAAGAAAAAAGAAAAAAAGAAAAAAAGTAAAAGGGGTGCAACACGAGGCCTTCCCAGGAGGTCACCCATCCTAGTACTACTCTCGCCCAGGCACGCTTGACTGCGGAGTTCTGATGGGATCCGGTGCATTTGTGCTGGTATGATCGCACCCGTACGTTTATATTGCAAATATCTCTTTACTGAGTCAATTTCTGCTCTCTATTGAACATCTCCGTCGTTGTAATGCTTCCGGTATTCCGTTACGCTATCAGAATCTTGTAACATCGATAACTTTTCCGCTACACGACGGTTTTTAGAGGATATCAAATTATGATACACGATTTTAGCTTCTGTAAGCATCTGCAGCAAAAAAACGGGGGAAAAAAAAAAGTGAAAGGGGTGCAACACGAGGCCTTCCCAGGAGGTCACCCATCCTAGTACTACTCTCGCCCAAGCACGCTTAACTGCGGAGTTCTGATGGGATCCGGTGCATTAGTGCTGGTATGATCGCACCCGTACGTTTATATTGCAAATATCTCTTCACTAAGTCAATTTCTGCTCTCTATTGAACATCTCCGTCGTTGTAATGCTTCCGGTATACCGTTACGCTATCGGAATCTCATAACATCGATAACTTTTCCGCTACAGGACGGTTTTTAGAGGATATCAAATTATGATACACGATTTTAGCTTCTGTAAGTATTTGCAGCAAAAAAACGGAAAAAAAAAAAGAAAAAAAAGAAAAAAAATAAAAGGGGTGCAACACGAGGCCTTCCCAGGAGGTCACCCATCCTAGTACTACTCTCGCCCAAGCACGCTTCACGGCGGAGTTCTGATGGGATCCGGTGCATTTGTGCTGGTATGATCGCACCCGTACGTTTATATTGCAAATATCTCTTTATTGAGTCAATTTCTGCTCTCTATTGACCATCTCCGTCGTTGTAATGCCTCCGGTATACCGTTACGCTATCAGAATCTCGTAACATCGATAATTTTTCCGCTACATGACGGTTTTTAGAGGATATCAAATTATGATACACGATTTTAGCTTCTGTAAACATCTGCAGCAAAAAAACGGAAAAAAAAGAAAAAGTGAAAGGGGTGCAACACGAGGCCTTCCCAGAAGGTCACCCATCCTAGTACTACCCTCGCCCAAGCACGCTTAACTGCGGAGTTCTGATGGGATCCGGTGCATTAGTGCTGGTATGATCGCACCCGTACGTTTATATTGCAAATATCTCTTTACTGAGTCAATTTCTGCTCTCTATTGACCATCTCCGTCGTTGTAATGCTTCCTGTATACCGTTACGCTATCAGAATCTCGTAACATCGATAATTTTTCCGCTACATGACGGTTTTTAGAGGATATCAAATTATGATACACGATTTTAGCTTCTGTAAGCATCTGCAGCAAAAAAACGGAAAAAAAAAAGAAAAAAGAAAAAAAGTAAAAGGGGTGCAACATGAGGCCTTCCCAGGAGGTCACCCATCCTAGTAGTACTCTCGCCCAAGCACGCTTAACTGCGGAGTTCTGATGGGATCCGGTGCATTTGTGCTGGTATGATCGCACCCGTACGTTTATATTGCAAATATCTCTTTACTGAGTCAATTTCTGCTCTCTATTGAACATCTCCGTCGTTGTAATGCTTCCGGTATACCGTTATGCTATCAGAATCTCGTAACATCGATAACTTTTCCGCTACACGACGGTTTTTAGAGGATATCAAATTATGATACACGATTTTAGCTTCTGTAAGCACCTGCAGCAAAAAAACGGGGGAAAAAAAAAGTGAAAGGGGTGCAACACGAGGCCTTCCCAGGAGGTCACCCATCCTAGTACTACTCTCGCCCAGGCACGCTTAACTGCGGAGTTCTGATGGGATACGGTGCATTAGTGCTGGTATGATCGCACCCGTACGTTTATATTGCAAATATCTCTTTATTGAGTCAATTTCTGCTCTCTATTGAACATCTCAGTCGTTGTAATGCTTCCGGTATACCGTTAAGCTATCGGAATCTCGTAACATCGATAACTTTTCCACTACACGACGGTTTTTAGAGGATATCAAATTATGATACACGATTTTAGCTTCTGTAAGCATCTGCAGCAAAAAAACGGAAAAAAAAAAGAAAAAAAAGAAAAAAAGTAAAAGGGGTGCAACACGAGGCCTTCCCAGGAGGTCACCCATCCTAGTACTACTCTCGCCCAAGCACGCTTAACTGCGGAGTTCTGATGGGATCCGGTGCATTAGTGCTGGTATGATCGCACCCGTACGTTTATATTGCAAATATCTCTTCACTAAGTCAATTTCTGCTCTCTATTGAACATCTCCGTCGTTGTAATGCTTCCGGTATACCGTTACGCTATCGGAATCTCGTAACGTCGATAACTTTTCCGCTACACGACGGTTTTTAGAGGATATCAAATTATGATACACGATTTTAGCTTCTGTAAGTATCTGCAGCAAAAAAACGGAAAAAAAAAAAGAAAAAAAAGAAAAAAAGTAAAAGGGGTGCAACACGAGGCCTTCCCAGGAGGTCACCCATCCTAGTACTACTCTCGCCCAAGCACGCTTCACTGCGGAGTTCTGATGGGATCCGGTGCATTTGTGCTGGTATGATCGCACCCGTACGTTTATATTGCAAATATCTCTTTATTGAGTCAATTTCTGCTCTCTATTGACCATCTCCGTCGTTGTAATGCTTCCGGTATACCGTTACGCTATCAGAATCTCGTAACATCGATAATTTTTCCGCTACATGACGGTTTTTAGAGGATATCAAATTATGATACACGATTTTAGCTTCTGTAAGCATCTGCAGCAAAAAAACGGAAAAAAAAAGAAAAAGAAAAAAGAAAAAAAAGTAAAAGGGGTGCAACACGAGGCCTTCCCAGGAGGTCACCCATCCTAGTACTACTCTCGCCCAAGCACGCTTAACTGCGGAGTTCTGATGGGATCCGGTGCATTAGTGCTGGTATGATCGCACCCGTACGTTTATATTGCAAATATCTCTTTATTGAGTCAATTTCTGCTCTCTATTGAACATCTCCGTCGTTGTAATGCTTCCGGTATACCGTTACGCTATCAGAATCTCGTAACATCGATAACTTTTCCGCTACACGACGGTTTTTAGAGGATATCAAATTTTGATACACGATTTTAGCTTCTGTAAGCATCTGCAGCAAAAAAACGGGAAAAAAAAAGTGAAAGGGGTGCAACACGAGGCCTTCCCAGGAGGTCACCCATCCTAGTACTACTCTCGCCCAAGAACGCTTAACTGCGGAGTTCTGATGGGATCCGGTGCATTATTGCTGGTGTGATCGCACCCGTACGTTTATATTGCAAATATCTCTTTACTGAGTCAATTTCTGCTCTCTATTGAACATCTCCGTCGTTGTAATGCTTCCGGTATACCGTTACGCTATCAGAATCTCGTAACATCGATAACTTTTCCGCTACACGACGGTTTTTAGAGGATATCAAATTATGATACACGATTTTAGCTTCTGTAAGCATCTGCAGCAAAAAAACGGGGAAAAAAAAAGTGAAAGGGGTGCAACACGCGGCCTTCCCAGGAGATCACCCATCCTAGTACTACTCTCGCCAAAGCCCGCTTAACTGCGGTGTTCTGATGGGATCCGGTGCATTAGTGCTGGTATGATCGCACCCGTACGTTTATATTGCAAATATCTCTTCACTGAGTCAATTTCTGCTCTCTATTGAACATCTCCGTCGTTGTAATGCTTCCGGTATACCGTTACGCTATCGGAATCTCGTAACATCGATAACTTTTCCGCTACACGACGGTTTTTAGAGGATATCAAATTTTGATACACGATTTTAGCTTCTGTAAGCATCTGCAGCAAAAAAACGGGAAAAAAAAAAGTGAAAGGGGTGCAACACGAGGCCTTCCCAGGAGGTCACTCATCCTAGTACTACTCTCGCCCAAGCACGCTTAACTGCGGAGTTCTGATGGGATCCGGTGCATTAGTGCTGGTGTGATCGCACCCGTACGTTTATATTGCAAATATCTCTTCACTGAGTCAATTTCTGCTCTCTATTGAACATCTCCGTCGTTGTAATGCTTCCGGTATACCGTTACGCTATCAGAATCTCGTAACATCGATAACTTTTCCGCTACAAGACGGTTTTTAGAGGATATCAAATTATGATACACGATTTTAGCTTCTTTAAGCATCTGCAGCAAAAAAACGGAAAAAAAAAAGAAAAAAGAAAAAAAGAAAAAAAGTAAAAGGGGTGCAACACGAGGCCTTCCCAGGAGGTCACCCATCCTAGTACTACTCTCGCCCAGGCACGCTTAACTGCGGAGTTCTGATGGGATCCGGTGCATTTGTGCTGGTATGATCGCACCCGTACGTTTATATTGCAAATATCTCTTTACTGAGTCAATTTCTGCTCTCTATTGAACATCTCCGTCGTTGTAATGCTTCCGGTATTCCGTTACGCTATCAGAATCTCGTAACATCGATAACTTTTCCGCTACACGACGGTTTTTAGAGGATATCAAATTATGATACACGATTTTAGCTTCTGTAAGCATCTGCAGCAAAAAAACGGGGGAAAAAAAAAAGTGAAAGGGGTGCAACACGAGGCCTTCCCAGGAGGTCACCCATCCTAGTACTACTCTCGCCCAAGCACGCTTAACTGCGGAGTTCTGATGGGATCCGGAGCATTAGTGCTGGTATGATCGCACCCGTACGTTTATATTACAAATATCTCTTCACTAAGTCAATTTCTGCTCTCTATTGAACATCTCCGTCGTTGTAATGCTTCCGGTATACCATTACGCTATCGGAATCTCGTAACATCGATAACTTTTCCGCTACACGACGGTTTTTAGAGGATATCAAATTATGATACACGATTTTAGCTTCTGTAAGTATTTGCAGCAAAAAAACGGAAAAAAAAAGAAAAAAAAGAAAAAAAGTAAAAGGGGTGCAACACGAGGCCTTCCCAGGAGGTCACCCATCCTAGTACTACTCTCGCCCAAGCACGCTTCACGGCGGAGTTCTGATGGGATCCGGTGCATTTGTGCTGGTATGATCGCACCCGTACGTTTATATTGCAAATATCTCTTTATTGAGTCAATTTCTGCTCTCTATTGACCATCTCCGTCGTTGTAATGCTTCCGGTATACCGTTACGCTATCAGAATCTCGTAACATCGATAATTTTTCCGCTACATGACGGTTTTTAGAGGATATCAAATTATGATACACGATTTTAGCTTCTGTAAACATCTGCAGCAAAAAAACGGAAAAAAAAGAAAAAGTGAAAGGGGTGCAACACGAGGCCTTCCCAGAAGGTCACCCATCCTAGTACTACTCTCGCCCAAGCACGCTTAACTGCGGAGTTCTGATGGGATCCGGTGCATTAGTGCTGGTATGATCGCACCCGTACGTTTATATTGCAAATATCTCTTTACTGAGTCAATTTCTGCTCTCTATTGACCATCTCCGTCGTTGTAATGCTTCCTGTATACCGTTACGCTATCAGAATCTCGTAACATCGATAATTTTTCCGCTACATGACGGTTTTTAGAGGATATCAAATTATGATACACGATTTTAGCTTCTGTAAGCATCTGCAGCAAAAAAACGGAAAAAAAAAGAAAAAAGAAAAAAAGAAAAAAAGTAAAAGGGGTGCAACACGAGGCCTTCCCAGGAGGTCACCCATCCTAGTAGTACTCTCGCCCAAGCACGCTTAACTGCGGAGTTCTGATGGGATCCGGTGCATTTGTCCTGGTATGATCGCACCCGTACGTTTATATTGTAAATATCTCTTTACTGAGTCAATTTCTGCTCTCTATTGAACATCTCCGTCGTTGTAATGCTTCCGGTATACCGTTATGCTATCAGAATCTCGTAACATCGATAACTTTTCCGCTACACGACGGTTTTTAGAGGATATCAAATTATGATACACGATTTTAGCTTCTGTAAGCATCTGCAGCAAAAAAACGGGGGAAAAAAAAAGTGAAAGGGGTGCAACACGAGGCCTTCCCAGGAGGTCACCCATCCTAGTACTACTCTCGCCCAAGCACGCTTAACTGCGGAGTTCTGATAGGATCCGGTGCATTAGTGCTGGTATGATCGCACCCGTACGTTTATATTGCAAATATCTCTTCACTGAGTCAATTTCTGCTCTCTATTGAACATCTCCGTCGTTGTAATGCTTCCGGTATACCGTTAAGCTATCGGAATCTCGTAACATCGATAACTTTTCCACTACACGACGGTTTTTAGAGGATATCAAATTATGATACACGATTTTAGCTTCTGTAAGCATCTGCAGCAAAAAAACAGAAAAAAAAAGAAAAAAAAGAAAAAAAGTAAAAGGGGTGCAACACGAGGCCTTCCCAGGAGGTCACCCATCCTAGTACTACTCTCGCCCAAGCACGCTTAACTGCGGAGTTCTGATGGGATCCGGTGCATTAGTGCTGGTATGATCGCACCCGTACGTTTATATTGCAAATATCTCTTCACTAAGTCAATTTCTGCTCTCTATTGACCATCTCCGTCGTTGTAATGCTTCCGGTATACCGTTACGCTATCGGAATCTCGTAACATCGATAACTTTTCCGCTACACGACGGTTTTTAGAGGATATCAAATTATGATACACGATTTTAACTTCTGTAAGCATCTGCAGCAAAAAAGCGGAAAAAAAAAAAAACAAAAAAAAAAAGTGAAAGGGGTGCAACACGAGGCCTTCCCAGGAGGTCACCCATCCTAGTACTACTCTCGCCCAAGCACGCTTAACTGCGGAGTTCTGATGGGATCCAGTGCATTAGTGCTGGTGTGATCGCACCCGTACGTTTATATTGCAAATATCTCTTCACTGAGTCAATTTCTGCTCTCTATTGAACATCTCCGTCGTTGTAATGCTTCCGGTATACCGTTACGCTATCGGAATCTTGTAACATCGATAACTTTTCCGCTACAAGACGGTTTTTAGAGGATATCAAATTATGATACACGATTTTAGCTTCTGTAAGCATCTGCAGCAAAAAAACGGAAAAAAAAAGAAAAAGAAAAAAGAAAAAAAAGTAAAAGGGGTGCAACACGAGGCCTTCCCAGGAGGTCACCCATCCAAGTACTACTCTCGCCCAAGCACGCTTAACTGTGGAGTTCTGATGAGATCCGGTGCATTAGTGCTGGTATGATCGCACCCGTACGTTTATATTGCAAATATCTCTTTACTGAGTCAATTTCTCCTCTCTATTGACCATCTCCGTCGTTGTAATGCTTCCTGTATACCGTTACGCTATCAGAATCTCGTAACATCGATAATTTTTCCGCTACATGACGGTTTTTAGAGGATATCAAATTATGATACACGATTTTAGCTTCTGTAAGCATCTGCAGCAAAAAAACGGAAAAAAAAAGAAAAAAGAAAAAAAGAAAAAAAGTAAAAGGGGTGCAACACGAGGCCTTCCCAGGAGGTCACCCATCCTAGTACTACTCTTGCCCAAGCACGCTTAACTGCGGAGTTCTGATGGGATCCGGTGCATTTGTGCTGGTATGATCGCACCCGTACGTTTATATTGCAAATATCTCTTTACTGAGTCAATTTCTGCTCTCTATTGAACATCTCCGTCGTTGTAATGCTTCCGGTATACCGTTACGCTATCAGAATCTTGTAACATCGATAACTTTTCCGCTACACAACGGTTTTTAGAGGATATCAAATTATGATACACGATTTTAGCTTCTGTAAGCATCTGCAGCAAAAAAACGGGGGAAAAAAAAAAGTGAAAGGGGTGCAACACGAGGCCTTCCCAGGAGATCACCCATCCTAGTACTACTCTCGCCCAAGCCCGCTTAACTGCGGTGTTCTGATGGGATCCGGTGCATTAGTGCTGGTATGATCGCACCCGTACGTTTATATTGCAAATATCTCTTCACTGAGTCAATTTCTGCTCTCTATTGAACATCTCCGTCGTTGTAATGCTTCCGGTATACCGTTACGCTATCGGAATCTTGTAACATCGATAACTTTTCCGCTACACGACGGTTTTTAGAGGATATCAAATTATGATACACGATTTTAGCTTCTGTAAGCATCTGCAGCAAAAAAACGGAAAAAAAATGAAAAAAAAAAAGTAAAAGGGGTGCAACACGTGGCCTTTCTAGGAGGTCACCCATCCTAGTACTACTCTCGCCCAAGCACGCTTAACTGCGGAGTTCTGATGGGATCCGGTGCATTAGTGCTGGTATGATCGCACCCGTACGTTTATATTGCAAATATCTCTTTACTGAGTCAATTTATGCTCTCTATTGACCATCTCCGTCGTTGTAATGCTTCCGGTATACCGTTACGCTATCGGAATCTCGTAACATCGATAACTTTTCCGCTACACGACGGTTTTTAGAGGATATCAAATTATGATACACGATTTTAACTTCTGTAAGCATCTGCAGCAAAAAAACGGAAAAAAAATGAAAAAAAAAGTAAAAGGGGTGCAACACGAGGCCTTCCCAGGAGGTCACCCATCCTAGTACTACTCTCGCCCAAGCACGCTTAACTGCGGAGTTCTGATGGGATCCGGTGCATTAGTGCAGGTATGATTGCACCCGTACGTTTATATTGCAAATATCTCTTTACTGAGTCAATTTATGCTCTCTATTGACCATCTCCGTCGTTGTAATGCTTCCGGTATACCGTTACGCTATCAGAATCTCGTAACTTCGATAACTTTTCCGCTACACGACGGTTTTTAGAGGATATCAAATTTTGATACACGATTTTAGCTTCTGTAAGCATCTGCAGCAAAAAAACGGGGAAAAAAAAAGTGAAAGGGGTGCAACACGAGGCCTTCCCAGGAGGTCACCCATCCTAGTACTACTCTCGCCCAAGCACGCTTAACTGCGGGGTTCTGATGGGATCCGGTGCATTAGTGCTGGTATGATCGCACCCGTACGTTTATATTGCAAATATCTCTTTACTGAGTCAATTTCTGCTCTCTATTGACCATCTCCATCGTTGTAATGCTTCCTGTATACCGTTACGCTATCAGAATCTCGTAACATCGATAATTTTTCCGCTACATGACGGTTTTTAGAGGATATCAAATTATGATACACGATTTTAGCTTCTTTAAGCATCTGCAGCAAAAAAACGGAAAAAAAAAAAGAAAAAAGAAAAAAAGTAAAAGGGGTGCAACACGAGGCCTTCCCAGGAGGTCACCCATCCTAGTACTACTCTCGCCCAAGCACGCTTAACTGCGGAGTTCTGATGGGATCCGGTGCATTTGTGCTGGTATGATCGCACCCGTACGTTTATATTGCAAATATCTCTTTACTGAGTCAATTTCTGCTCTCTATTGAACATCTCCGTCGTTGTAATGCTTCCGGTATACCGTTACGCTATCAGAATCTCGTAACATCGATAACTTTTCCGCTACACGACGGTTTTTAGAGGATATCAAATTATGATACACGATTTTAGCTTCTGTAAGCATCTGCAGCAAAAAAACGGGGAAAAAAAAAAGTGAAAGGGGTGCAACACGAGGCCTTCCCAGGAGGTCACCCATCCTAGTACTACTCTCGCCCAAGCACGCTTAACTGCGGAGTTCTGATAGGATCCGGTGCATTAGTGCTGGTATGATCGCACCCGTACGTTTATATTGCAAATATCTCTTCACTGAGTCAATTTCTGCTCTCTATTGAACATCTCCGTCGTTGTAATGCTTCCGGTATACCGTTAAGCTATCGGAATCTCGTAACATCGATAACTTTTCCGCTACACGACGGTTTTTAGAGGATATCAAATTATGATACACGATTTTAGCTTCTGTAAGTATCTGCAGCAAAAAAACGGAAAAAAAAAAAAAAGAAAAAAAGTAAAAGGGGTGCAACACGAGGCCTTCTCAGGAGGTCACCCATCCTAGTACTACTCTCGCCCAAGCACGCTTCACTGCGGAGTTCTGATGGGATCCGGTGCATTTGTGCTGGTATGATCGCACCCGTACGTTTATATTGCAAATATCTCTTTATTGAGTCAATTTCTGCTCTCTATTGACCATCTCCGTCGTTGTAATGCTTCCGGTATACCGTTACGCTATCAGAATCTCGTAACATCGATAACTTTTCCGCTACACGACGGTTTTTAGAGGATATCAAATTATGATACACGATTTTAGCTTCTGTAAGCATCTGCAGCAAAAAAACGGGGAAAAAAAAAGTGAAAGGGGTGCAACACGAGGCCTTCCCAGGAGATCACCCATCCTAGTACTACTCTCGCCCAAGCCCGCTTAACTGCGGTGTTCTGATGGGATCCGGTGCATTAGTGCTGGTATGATCGCACCCGTACGTTTATATTGCAAATATCTCTTCACTGAGTCAATTTCTGCTCTCTATTGAACATCTCCGTCGTTGTAATGCTTCCGGTATACCGTTACGCTATCGGAATCTTGTAACATCGATAACTTTTCCGCTACACGACGGTTTTTAGAGGATATCAAATTATGATACACGATTTTAGCTTCTGTAAGCATCTGCAGCAAAAAAACGGAAAAAAAATGAAAAAAAAAAGTAAAAGGGGTGCAACACGTGGCCTTTCTAGGAGGTCACCCATCCTAGTACTACTCTCGCCCAAGCACGCTTAACTGCGGAGTTCTGATGGGATCCGGTGCATTAGTGCTGGTATGATCGCACCCGTACGTTTATATTGCAAATATCTCTTTACTGAGTCAATTTATGCTCTCTATTGACCATCTCCGTCGTTGTAATGCTTCCGGTATACCGTTACGCTATCGGAATCTCGTAACATCGATAACTTTTCCGCTACACGACGGTTTTTAGAGGATATCAAATTATGATACACGATTTTAACTTCTGTAAGCATCTGCAGCAAAAAAACGGAAAAAAAATGAAAAAAAAAGTAAAAGGGGTGCAACACGAGGCCTTCCCAGGAGGTCACCCATCCTAGTACTACTCTCGCCCAAGCACGCTTAACTGCGGAGTTCTGATGGGATCCGGTGCATTAGTGCAGGTATGATTGCACCCGTACGTTTATATTGCAAATATCTCTTTACTGAGTCAATTTATGCTCTCTATTGACCATCTCCGTCGTTGTAATGCTTCCGGTATACCGTTACGCTATCAGAATCTCGTAACTTCGATAACTTTTCCGCTACACGACGGTTTTTAGAGGATATCAAATTTTGATACACGATTTTAGCTTCTGTAAGCATCTGCAGCAAAAAAACGGGGAAAAAAAAAAAGTGAAAGGGGTGCAACACGAGGCCTTCCCAGGAGGTCACCCATCCTAGTACTACTCTCGCCCAAGCACGCTTAACTGCGGGGTTCTGATGGGATCCGGTGCATTAGTGCTGGTATGATCGCACCCGTACGTTTATATTGCAAATATCTCTTTACTGAGTCAATTTCTGCTCTCTATTGACCATCTCCGTCGTTGTAATGCTTCCTGTATACCGTTACGCTATCAGAATCTCGTAACATCGATAACTTTTCCGCTACACGACGGTTTTTAGAGGATATCAAATTATGATACACGATTTTAACTTCTGTAAGCATCTGCAGCAAAAAAACGGAAAAAAAATGAAAAAAAAAGTAAAAGGGGTGCAACACGAGGCCTTCCCAGGAGGTCACCCATCCTAGTACTACTCTCGCCCAAGCACGCTTAACTGCGGAGTTCTGATGGGATCCGGTGCATTAGTGCAGGTATGATTGCACCCGTAAGTTTATATTGCAAATATCTCTTTACTGAGTCAATTTATGCTCTCTATTGACCATCTCCGTCGTTGTAATGCTTCCGGTATACCGTTACGCTATCAGAATCTCGTAACTTCGATAACTTTTCCGCTACACGACGGTTTTTAGAGGATATCAAATTTTGATACACGATTTTAGCTTCTGTAAGCATCTGCAGCAAAAAAACGGGGAAAAAAAAAAGTGAAAGGGGTGCAACACGAGGCCTTCCCAGGAGGTCACCCATCCTAGTACTACTCTCGCCCAAGCACGCTTAACTGCGGGGTTCTGATGGGATCCGGTGCATTAGTGCTGGTATGATCGCACCCGTACGTTTATATTGCAAATATCTCTTTACTGAGTCAATTTCTGCTCTCTATTGACCATCTCCATCGTTGTAATGCTTCCTGTATACCGTTACGCTATCAGAATCTCGTAACATCGATAATTTTTCCGCTACATGACGGTTTTTAGAAGATATCAAATTATGATACACGATTTTAGCTTCTTTAAGCATCTGCAGCAAAAAAACGGAAAAAAAAAAAAGAAAAAAGAAAAAAAGTAAAAGGGGTGCAACACGAGGCCTTCCCAGGAGGTCACCCATCCTAGTACTACTCTCGCCCAAGCACGCTTAACTGCGGAGTTCTGATGGGATCCGGTGCATTTGTGCTGGTATGATCGCACCCGTACGTTTATATTGCAAATATCTCTTTACTGAGTCAATTTCTGCTCTCTATTGAACATCTCCGTCGTTGTAATGCTTCGGGTATACCGTTACGCTATCAGAATCTCGTAACATCGATAACTTTTCCGCTACACGACGGTTTTTAGAGGATATCAAATTATGATACACGATTTTAGCTTCTGTAAGCATCTGCAGCAAAAAAACGGGGAAAAAAAAAAGTGAAAGGGGTGCAACACGAGGCCTTCCCAGGAGGTCACCCATCCTAGTACTACTCTCGCCCAAGCACGCTTAACTGCGGAGTTTTGATGGGATCCAGTGCATTAGTGCTGGTATGATCGCACCCGTACGTTTATATTGCAAATATCTCTTTACTGAGTCAATTTCTGCTCTCTATTGAACATCTCCGTCGTTGTAATGCTTCCGGTATACCGTTAAGCTATCGGAATCTCGTAACATCGATAACTTTTCCGCTACACGACGGTTTTTAGAGGATATCAAATTATGATACACGATTTTAGCTTCTGTAAGTATCTGCAGCAAAAAAACGGAAAAAAAAAAAAAGAAAAAAAGTAAAAGGGGTGCAACACGAGGCCTTCTCAGGAGGTCACCCATCCTAGTACTACTCTCGCCCAAGCACGCTTCACTGCGGAGTTCTGATGGGATCCGGTGCATTTGTGCTGGTATGATCGCACCCGTACGTTTATATTGCAAATATCTCTTTATTGAGTCAATTTCTGCTCTCTATTGACCATCTCCGTCGTTGTAATGCTTCCGGTATACCGTTACGCTATCAGAATCTCGTAACATCGATAATTTTTCCGCTACATGACGGTTTTTAGAGGATATCAAATTATGATACACGATTTTAGCTTCTGTAAGCATCTGCAGCAAAAAAACGGAAAAAAAAAGAAAAAGAAAAAAAGTAAAAGGGGTGCAACACGAGGCCTTCCCAGGAGGTCACCCATCCTAGTACTACTCTCGCCCAAGCACGCTTAGCTGCGGAGTTCTGATGGGATCCGGTGCATTAGTGCTGGTATGATCGCACCCGTACGTTTATATTGCAAATATCTCTTTATTGAGTCAATTTCTGCTCTCTATTGAACATCTCCGTCGTTGTAATGCTTCCGGTATACCGTTACGCTATCAGAATCTCGTAACTTCGATAACTTTTCCGCTACACGACGGTTTTTAGAGGATATCAAATTTTGATACACGATTTTAGCTTCTGTAAGCATCTGCAGCAAAAAAACGGGAAAAAAAAAAGTGAAAGGGGTGCAACACGAGGCCTTCCCAGGAGGTCACCCATCCTAGTACTACTCTCGCCCAAGCACGCTTAACTGCGGAGTTCTGATGGGATCCGGTGCATTAGTGCTGGTATGATCGCACCTGTACGTTTATATTGCAAATATCTCTTTACTGAGTCAATTTCTGCTCTCTATTGACCATCTCCGTCGTTGTAATGCTTCCTGTATACCGTTACGCTATCAGAATCTCGTAACATCGATAATTTTTCCGCTACATGACGGTTTTTAGAGGATATCAAATTATGATACACGATTTTAGCTTCTGTAAGCATCTGCAGCAAAAAAACGGAAAAAAAAAAGAAAAAAGAAAAAAAGAAAAAAAGTAAAAGGGGTGCAACACGAGGCCTTCCCAGGAGGTCACCCATCCTAGTACTACTTTCGCCCAAGCACGCTTAACTGCGGAGTTCTGATGGGATCCGGTGCATTTGTGCTGGTATGATCGCACCCGTACGTTTATATTGCAAATATCTCTTTACTGAGTCAATTTCTGCTCTCTATTGAACATCTCCGTCGTTGTAATGCTTCCGGTATACCGTTACGCTATCAGAATCTCGTAACATCGATAACTTTTCCGCTACACGACGGTTTTTAGAGGATATCAAATTATGATACACGATTTTAGCTTCTGTAAGCATCTGCAGCAAAAAAACGGGGAAAAAAAAAGTGAAAGGGGTGCAACACGAGGCCTTCCCAGGAGGTCACCCATCCTAGTACTACTCTCGCCCAAGCACGCTTAACTGCGGAGTTCTGATAGGATCCGGTGCATTAGTGCTGGTATGATCGCACCCGTACGTTTATATTGCAAATATCTCTTCACTGAGTCAATTTCTGCTCTCTATTGAACATCTCTGTCGTTGTAATGCTTCCGGTATACCGTTAAGCTATCGGAATCTCGTAACATCGATAACTTTTCCGCTACACGACGGTTTTTAGAGGATATCAAATTATGATACACGATTTTAGCTTCTGTAAGCATCTGCAGCAAAAAAACGGAAAAAAAAAGAAAAAAAAGAAAAAAAGTAAAAGGGGTGCAACACGAGGCCTTCCCAGGAGGTCACCCATCCTAGTACTACTCTCGCCCAAGCACGCTTAACTGCGGAGTTCTGATGGGATCCGGTGCATTAGTGCTGGTATGATCGCACCCGTACGTTTATATTGCAAATATCTCTTCACTAAGTCAATTTCTGCTCTCTATTGAACATCTCCGTCGTTGTAATGCTTCCGGTATACCGTTACGCTATCGGAATCTCGTAACATCGATAACTTTTCCGCTACACGACGGTTTTTAGAGGATATCAAATTATGATACACGATTTTAGCTTCTTTAAGTATCTGCAGCAAAAAAACGGAAAAAAAAAAGAAAGAAAAGAAAAAAGTAAAAGGGGTGCAACACGAGGCCTTCCCAGGAGGTCACCCATCCTAGTACTACTCTCGCCCAAGCACGCTTCACTGCGGAGTTCTGATGGGATCCGGTGCATTTGTGCTGGTATGATCGCACCCGTACGTTTATATTGCAAATATCTCTTTATTGAGTCAATTTCTGCTCTCTATTGACCATCTCCGTCGTTGTAATGCTTCCGGTATACCGTTACGCTATCAGAATCTCGTAACATCGATAATTTTTCCGCTACATGACGGTTTTTAGAGGATATCAAATTATGATACACGATTTTAGCTTCTGTAAGCATCTGCAGCAAAAAAACGGAAAAAAAAAAAGAAAAAGAAAAAAGAAAAAAAGTAAAAGGGGTGCAACACGAGGCCTTCCCAGGAGGTCACCCATCCAAGTACTACTCTCGCCCAAGCACGCTTAACTGCGGAGTTCTGATGGGATCCGGTGCATTAGTGCTGGTATGATCGCACCCGTACGTTTATATTGCAAATATCTCTTTACTGAGTCAATTTCTGCTCTCTATTGACCATCTCCGTCATTGTAATGCTTCCTGTATACCGTTACGCTATCAGAATCTCGTAACATCGATAATTTTTCCGCTACATGACGGTTTTTAGAGGATATCAAATTATGATACACGATTTTAGCTTCTGTAAGCATCTGCAGCAAAAAAACGGAAAAAAAAAAAGAAAAAAGAAAAAAAGAAAAAAAGTAAAAGGGGTGCAACACGAGGCCTTCCCAGGAGGTCACCCATCCTAGTACTACTCTCGCCCAAGCACGCTTAATTGCGGAGTTCTGATGGAATCCGGTGCATTTGTGATGGTATGGTCGCACCCGTACGTTTATATTGCAAATATCTCTTTACTGAGTCAATTTCTGCTCTCTATTGAACATCTCCGTCGTTGTAATGCTTCCGGTATACCGTTACGCTATCAGAATCTCGTAACATCGATAACTTTTCCGCTACACGACGGTTTTTAGAGGATATCAAATTATGATACACGATTTTAGCTTCTGTAAGTATCTGCAGCAAAAAAACGGAAAAAAAAAGAAAAAAAAGAAAAAAAAGTAAAAGGGGTGCAACACGAGGCCTTCCCAGGAGGTCACCCATCCTAGTACTACTCTCGCCCAAGCACGCTTCACTGCGGAGTTCTGATGGGATCCGGTGCATTTGTGCTGGTATGATCGCACCCGTACGTTTATATTGCAAATATCTCTTCACTGAGTCAATTTCTGCTCTCTATTGAACATCTCCGTCGTTGTAATGCTTCCGGTATACCGTTACGCTATCGGAATCTCGTAACATCGATAACTTTTCCGCTACACGACGGTTTTTAGAGGATATCAAATTTTGATACACGATTTTAGCTTCTGTAAGCATCTGCAGCAAAAAAACGGGAAAAAAAAAAGTGAAAGGGGTGCAACACGAGGCCTTCCCCGGAGGTCACCCATCCTAGTACTACTCTCGCCCAAGCACGCTTAACTGCGGAGTTCTGATGGGATCCGGTGCATTAGTGCTGGTATGATCGCACCCGTACGTTTATATTGCAAATATCTCTTCACTGAGTCAATTTTTGCTCTCTATTGAACATCTCCGTCGTTGTAATGCTTTCGGTATACCGTTACGCTATCGGAATCTCGTAACATCGATAATTTTTCCGCTACATGACGGTTTTCAGAGGATATCAAATTTTGATACACGATTTTAGCTTCTGTAAGCATCTGCAGCAAAAAAACGGGAAAAAAAAAAGTGAAAGGGGTGCAACACGAGGCCTTCCCAGGAGGTCACCTATCCTAGTACTACTCTCACCCAAGCACGCTTAACTGCGGAGTTCTGATGGGATCCGGTGCATTAGTGCTGGTATGATCGCACCCGTACGTTTATATTGCAAATATCTCTTTACTGAGTCAATTTCTGCTCTCTATTGACCATCTCCGTCGTTGTAATGCTTCCTGTATACCGTTACGCTATCAGAATCTCGTAACATCGATAATTTTTCCGCTACACGACGGTTTTTAGAGGATATCAAATTATGATACACGATTTTAGCTTCTGTAAGCATCTGCAGCAAAAAAACGGAAAAAAAAAAAAAGAAAAAAGAAAAAAAGTAAAAAAGTAAAAGGGGTGCAACACGAGGCCTTCCCAGGAGGTCACCCATCCTAGTACTACTCTCGCCCAAGCGCGCTTAACTGCGGAGTTCTGATGGGATCCGGTGCATTTGTGCTGGTATGATCGCACCCGTACGTTTATATTGCAAATATCTCTTTACTGAGTCAATTTCTGCTCTCTATTGAACATCTCCGTCGTTGTAATGCTTCCGGTATACCGTTACGCTATCAGAATCTCGTAACATTGATAACTTTTCCGCTACACGACGGTTTTTAGAGGATATCAAATTATGATACACGATTTTAGCTTCTGTAAGCATCTGCAGCAAAAAAACGGGGAAAAAAAAAGTGAAAGGGGTGCAACACGAGGCCTTCCCAGGAGGTCACCCATCCTAGTACTACTCTCGCCCAAGCACGCTTAACTGCGGAGTTCTGATGGGATCCGGTGCATTAGTGCTGGTATGATCGCACCCGAACGTTTATATTGCAAATATCTCTTCACTAAGTCAATTTCTGCTCTCTATTGAACATCTCCGTCGTTGTAATGCTTCCGGTATACCGTTACGCTATCGGAATCTCGTAACATCGATAACTTTTCCGCTACACGACGGTTTTAAGAGGATATCAAATTATGATACACGATTTTAGCTTCTGTAAGTATCTGCAGCAAAAAAACGGAAAAAAAAAGAAAAAAAAGAAAAAAAGTAAAAGGGGTGCAACACGAGGCCTTCCCAGGAGGTCACCCATCCTAGTACTACTCTCGCCCAAGCACGCTTCACTGCGGAGTTCTGATGGGATCCGGTGCATTTGTGCTGGTATGATCGCACCCGTACGTTTATATTGCAAATATCTCTTTATTGAGTCAATTTCTGCTCTCTATTGACCATCTCCGTCGTTGTAATGCTTCCGGTATACCGTTACGCTATCAGAATCTCGTAACATCGATAATTTTTCCGCTACATGACGGTTTTTAGAGGATATCAAATTATGATACACGATTTTAGCTTCTGTAAGCATCTGCAGCAAAAAAACGGAAAAAAAAAGAAAAAGAAAAAAGAAAAAAAGTAAAAGGGGTGCAACACGAGGCCTTCCCAGGAGGTCACCCATCCTAGTACTACTCTCGCCCAAGCACGCTTAACTGCGGAGTTCTGATGGGATCCGGTGCATTAGTGTTGGTATGATCGCACCCGTACGTTTATATTGCAAATATCTCTTTATTGAGTCAATTTCTGCTCTCTATTGAACATCTCCGTCGTTGTAATGCTTCCGGTATACCGTTACGCTATCAGAATCTCGTAACATCGATAACTTTTCCGCTACACGACGGTTTTTAGAGGATATCAAATTTTGATACACGATTTTAGCTTCTGTAAGCATCTGCAGCAAAAAAACGGGGAAAAAAAAAAGTGAAAGGGGTGCAACACGAGGCCTTCCCAGGAGGTCACCCATCCTAGTACTACTCTCGCCCAAGCACGCTTAACTGCGGAGTTCTGATGGGATCCGGTGCATTAGTGCTGGTGTGATCGCACCCGTACGTTTATATTGCAAATATCTCTTCACTGAGTCAATTTCTGCTCTCTATTGAACATCTCCGTCGTTGTAATGCTTCCGGTATACCGTTACGCTATCGGAATCTCGTAACATCGATAACTTTTCCGCTACACGACGGTTTTTAGAGGATATCAAATTATGATACACGATTTTAGCTTCTGTAAGCATCTGCAGCAAAAAAACGGAAAAAAAATGAAAAAAAAAAGTAAAAGGGGTGCAACACGAGGCCTTTCCAGGAGGTCACCCATCCTAGTACTACTCTCGCCCAAGCACGCTTAACTGCGGAGTTCTGATGGGATCCGGTGCATTAGTGCTGGTATGATCGCACCCGTACGTTTATATTGCAAATATCTCTTTACTGAGTCAATTTCTGCTCTCTATTGACCATCTCCGTCGTTGTAATGCTTCCGGTATACCGTTACGCTATCGGAATCTCGTAACATCGATAACTTTTCCGCTACACGACGGTTTTTAGAGGATATCAAATTATGATACACGATTTTAACTTCTGTAAGCATCTGCAGCAAAAAAACGGAAAAAAAAATGAAAAAAAAAGTAAAAGGGGTGCAACACGAGGCCTTCCCAGGAGGTCACCCATCCTAGTACTACTCTCGCCCAAGCACGCTTAACTGCGGAGTTCTGATGGGATCCGGTGTATTAGTGCTGGTATGATCGCACCCGTACGTTTATATTGCAAATATCTCTTTACTGAGTCAATTTCTGCTCTCTATTGACCATCTCCGTCGTTGTAATGCTTCCGGTATACCGTTACGCTATCAGAATCTCGTAACATCGATAATTTTTCCGCTACATGACGGTTTTTAGAGGATATCAAATTATGATACACGATTTTAGCTTCTGTAAGCATCTGCAGCAAAAAAACGGAAAAAAAAAAAAAAAAAAAAAAAAAAAGTAAAAGGGGTGCAACACGAGGCCTTCCCAAGAGGTCACCCATCCTAGTACTACTCTCGCCCAAGCACGGTTAACTGCGGAGTTCTGATGGGATCCGGTGCATTAGTGCTGGTACGATCACACCCATACGTTTATATTGCAAATATCTCTTTACTGAGTCAATTTCTGCTCTCTATTGACCATTTCCGTTCTTGTAATGCTTCCGGTATACCGTTACGCTATCAGAATCTCGTAACATCGATAATTTTTCCGCTACATGACGGTTTTTAGAGGATATCAAATTATGATACACGATTTTAGCTTCTGTAAGCATCTGCAGCAAAAAAACGGAAAAAAAATGAAAAAAAAAGTAAAAGGGGTGCAACACGAGGCCTTCCCAGGAGGTCACCCATCCTAGTACTACGCTCGCCCAAGCACGCTTAACTGCGGAGTTCTGATGGGATCCGGTGCATTAGTGCTGGTATGATCGCACCCGTACGTTTATATTGCAAATATCTCTTTACTGAGTCAATTTCTGCTCTCTATTGACCATCTCCGTCGTTGTAATGCTTCCGGTATACCGTTACGCTATCAGAATCTCGTAACATCGATAATTTTTCCGCTACATGACGGTTTTTAGAGGATATCAAATTATGATACACGATTTTAGCTTTTGTAAGCATCTGCAGCAAAAAAACGGAAAAAAAAAAAAAAAGTAAAAGGGGTGCAACACGAGGCCTTCCCAGGAGGTCACCCATCATAGTACTACTCTCGCCCAAGCACGCTTGACTGCGGAGTTCTGATGGGATCCGGTGCATTAGTGCTGATATGATCGCACCCGTACGTTTATATAGCAAATATCTCTTTACTGAGTCAATTTCTGCCCTCTATTGAACATCTCCGTCGTTGTAATGCTTCCGGTATACCGTTACGCTATCAGAATCTCGTAACTTCGATAACTTTTCCGCTACACGACGGTTTTTAGAGGATATCAAATTTTGATACACGATTTTAGCTTCTGTAAGCATCTGCAGCAAAAAAACGGGAAAAAAAAAAAGTGAAAGGGGTGCAACACGAGGCCTTCCCAGGAGGTCACCCATCCTAGTACTACTCTCGCCCAAGCACGCTTAACTGCGGAGTTCTAATGGGATCCAGTGCATTAGTGCTGGTGTGATCGCACCCGTACGTTTATATTGCAAATATCTCTTCACTGAGTCAATTTCTGCTCTCTATTGAACATCTCCGTCGTTGTAATGCTTCCGGTATACCGTTACGCTATCGGAATCTCGTAACATCGATAACTTTTCCGCTACACGACGGTTTTTAGAGGATATCAAATTATGATACACGATTTTAGCTTCTGTAAGCATCTGCAGCAAAAAAACGGAAAAAAAATGAAAAAAAAAAGTAAAAGGGGTGCAACACGAGGCCTTTCCAGGAGGTCACCCATCCTAGTACTACTCTCGCCCAAGCACGCTTAACTGCGGAGTTCTGATGGGATCCGGTGCATTAGTGCTGGTATGATCGCACCCGTACGTTTATATTGCAAATATCTCTTTACTGAGTCAATTTCTGCTCTCTATTGACCATCTCCGTCGTTGTAATGCTTCCGGTATACCGTTACGCTAACGGAATCTCGTAACATCGATAACTTTTCCGCTACACGACGGTTTTTAGAGGATATCAAATTATGATACACGATTTTAACTTCTGTAAGCATCTGTAGCAAAAAAACGGAAAAAAAATGAAAAAAAAAAGTAAAAGGGGTGCAACACGAGGCCTTCCCAGGAGGTCACCCATCCTAGTACTACTCTCGCCCAAGCACGCTTAACTGCGGAGTTCTGATGGGATCCGGTGTATTAGTGCTGGTATGATCGCACCCGTACGTTTATATTGCAAATATCTCTTTACTGAGTCAATTTCTGCTCTCTATTGACCATCTCCGTCGTTGTAATGCTTCCGGTATACCGTTACGCTATCAGAATCTCGTAACATCGATAATTTTTCCGCTACATGACGGTTTTTAGAGGATATCAAATTATGATACACGATTTTAGCTTCTGTAAGCATCTGCAGCAAAAAAACGGAAAAAAAATGAAAAAAAAAGTAAAAGGGGTGCAACACGAGGCCTTCCCAGGAGGTCACCCATCCTAGTACTACGCTCGCCCAAGCACGCTTAACTGCGGAGTTCTGATGGGATCCGGTGCATTAGTGCTGGTATGATCGCACCCGTACGTTTATATTGCAAATATCTCTTTACTGAGTCAATTTCTGCTCTCTATTGACCATCTCCGTCGTTGTAATGCTTCCGGTATACCGTTACGCTATCAGAATCTCGTAACATCGATAATTTTTCCGCTACATGACGGTTTTTAGAGGATATCAAATTATGATACACGATTTTAGCTTTTGTAAGCATCTGCAGCAAAAAAACGGAAAAAAAAAAAAAAAGTAAAAGGGGTGCAACACGAGGCCTTCCCAGGAGGTCACCCATCATAGTACTACTCTCGCCCAAGCACGCTTGACTGCGGAGTTCTGATGGGATCCGGTGCATTAGTGCTGATATGATCGCACCCGTACGTTTATATAGCAAATATCTCTTTACTGAGTCAATTTCTGCCCTCTATTGAACATCTCCGTCGTTGTAATGCTTCCGGTATACCGTTACGCTATCAGAATCTCGTAACTTCGATAACTTTTCCGCTACACGACGGTTTTTAGAGGATATCAAATTTTGATACACGATTTTAGCTTCTGTAAGCATCTGCAGCAAAAAAACGGGAAAAAAAAAAAGTGAAAGGGGTGCAACACGAGGCCTTCCCAGGAGGTCACCCATCCTAGTACTACTCTCGCCCAAGCACGCTTAACTGCGGAGTTCTAATGGGATCCAGTGCATTAGTGCTGGTGTGATCGCACCCGTACGTTTATATTGCAAATATCTCTTCACTGAGTCAATTTCTGCTCTCTATTGAACATCTCCGTCGTTGTAATGCTTCCGGTATACCGTTACGCTATCGGAATCTCGTAACATCGATAACTTTTCCGCTACACGACGGTTTTTAGAGGATATCAAATTATGATACACGATTTTAGCTTCTGTAAGCATCTGCAGCAAAAAAACGGAAAAAAAATGAAAAAAAAAAGTAAAAGGGGTGCAACACGAGGCCTTTCCAGGAGGTCACCCATCCTAGTACTACTCTCGCCCAAGCACGCTTAACTGCGGAGTTCTGATGGGATCCGGTGCATTAGTGCTGGTATGATCGCACCCGTACGTTTATATTGCAAATATCTCTTTACTGAGTCAATTTCTGCTCTCTATTGACCATCTCCGTCGTTGTAATGCTTCCGGTATACCGTTACGCTAACGGAATCTCGTAACATCGATAACTTTTCCGCTACACGACGGTTTTTAGAGGATATCAAATTATGATACACGATTTTAACTTCTGTAAGCATCTGTAGCAAAAAAACGGAAAAAAAATGAAAAAAAAAAGTAAAAGGGGTGCAACACGAGGCCTTCCCAGGAGGTCACCCATCCTAGTACTACTCTCGCCCAAGCACGCTTAACTGCGGAGTTCTGATGGGATCCGGTGTATTAGTGCTGGTATGATCGCACCCGTACGTTTATATTGCAAATATCTCTTTACTGAGTCAATTTCTGCTCTCTATTGACCATCTCCGTCGTTGTAATGCTTCCGGTATACCGTTACGCTATCAGAATCTCGTAACATCGATAATTTTTCCGCTACATGACGGTTTTTAGAGGATATCAAATTATGATACACGATTTTAGCTTCTGTAAGCATCTGCAGCAAAAAAACGGAAAAAAAAAAAAAAGTAAAAGGGGTGCAACACGAGGCCTTCCCAAGAGGTCACCCATCCTAGTACTACTCTCGCCCAAGCACGCTTAACTGCGGAGTTCTGATGGGATCCGGTGCATTAGTGCTGGTACGATCACACCCATACGTTTATATTGCAAATATCTCTTTACTGAGTCAATTTCTGCTCTCTATTGACCATCTCCGTTCTTGTAATGCTTCCGGTATACCGTTACGCTATCAGAATCTCGTAACATCGATAATTTTTCCGCTACATGACGGTTTTTAGAGGATATCAAATTATGATACACGATTTTAGCTTCTGTAAGCATCTGTAGCAAAAAAACGGAAAAAAAAAAAAGAAAAAAAGAAAAAGGGGTGCAACACGAGGCCTTCCCAGGAGGTCACCCATCCTAGTACTACTCTCGCCCAAGCACGCTTGACTGCGGAGTTCTGATGGGATCCGGTGCATTAGTGCTGGTACGATCGCACCCGTACTTTTATATTGCAAATATCTCTTTACTGAGTCAATTTCTTCTCTCTATTGAACATCTTCGTCGTTGTAATGCTTCCGGTATACCGTTAAGCTATCGGAATCTCGTAACATCGATAACTTTTCCGCTACATGACGGTTTTTAGAGGATATCAAATTATGATACACGATTTTAGCTTCTGTAAGTATCTGCAGCAAAAAAACGGAAAAAAAAAGAAAAAAAAGAAAAAAAGTAAAAGGGGTGCAACACGAGGCCTTCCCAGGAGGTCACCCATCCTAGTACTACTCTCGCCCAAGCACGCTTAACTGCGGAGTTCTGATGGGATCCGGTGCATTTGTGCTGGTATGATCGCACCCGTACGTTTATATTGCAAATATCTCTTTACTGAGTCAATTTCTGCTCTCTATTGAACATCTCCGTCGTTGTAATGCTTCCGGTATACCGTTACGCTATCAGAATCTCGTAACATCGATAACTTTTCCGCTACACGACGGTTTTTAGAGGATATCAAATTATGATACACGATTTTAGCTTCTGTAAGCATCTGCAGCAAAAAAACGGGGGAAAAAAAAAAGTGAAAGGGGTGCAACACGAGGCCTTCCCCAGGAGGTCACCCATCCTAGTACTACTCTCGCCCAAGCACGCTTAACTGCGGAGTTCTGATGGGATCCGGTGCATTAATGCTGGTATGATCGCACCCGTACGTTTATATTGCAAATATCTCTTCACTGAGTCAATTTCTGCTCTCTATTGAACATCTCCGTTCTTGTAATGCTTCCGGTATACCGTTACGCTATCAGAATCTCGTAACATCGATAATTTTTCCGCTACATGACGGTTTTTAGAGGATATCAAATTATGATACACGATTTTAGCTTCTGTAAGCATCTGTAGCAAAAAAACGGAAAAAAAAAAAAGAAAAAAAGAAAAAGGGGTGCAACACGAGGCCTTCCCAGGAGGTCACCCATCCTAGTACTACTCTCGCCCAAGCACGCTTAACTGCGGAGTTCTGATGGGATCCGGTGCATTAGTGCTGGTACGATCGCACCCGTACTTTTATATTGCAAATATCTCTTTACTGAGTCAATTTCTTCTCTCTATTGAACATCTTCGTCGTTGTAATGCTTCCGGTATACCGTTAAGCTATCGGAATCTCGTAACATCGATAACTTTTCCGCTACATGACGGTTTTTAGAGGATATCAAATTATGATACACGATTTTAGCTTCTGTAAGTATCTGCAGCAAAAAAACGGAAAAAAAAAGAAAAAAAAAGAAAAAAAGTAAAAGGGGTGCAACACGAGGCCTTCCCAGGAGGTCACCCATCCTAGTACTACTCTCGCCCAAGCACGCTTAACTGCGGAGTTCTGATGGGATCCGGTGCATTTGTGCTGGTATGATCGCACCCGTACGTTTATATTGCAAATATCTCTTTACTGAGTCAATTTCTGCTCTCTATTGAACATCTCCGTCGTTGTAATGCTTCCGGTATACCGTTACGCTATCAGAATCTCGTAACATCGATAACTTTTCCGCTACACGACGGTTTTTAGAGGATATCAAATTATGATACACGATTTTAGCTTCTGTAAGCATCTGCAGCAAAAAAACGGGGGAAAAAAAAAAGTGAAAGGGGTGCAACACGAGGCCTTCCCCAGGAGGTCACCCATCCTAGTACTACTCTCGCCCAAGCACGCTTAACTGCGGAGTTCTGATGGGATCCGGTGCATTAATGCTGGTATGATCGCACCCGTACGTTTATATTGCAAATATCTCTTCACTGAGTCAATTTCTGCTCTCTATTGAACATCTCCGTCGTTGTAATGCTTCCGGTATACCGTTAAGCTATCGGAATCTCGTAATATCGATAACTTTTCCGCTACACGACGGTTTTTAGAGGATATCAAATTATGATACACGATTTTAGCTTCTGTAAGCATCTGCAGCAAAAAAACGGAAAAAAAAAAAGAAAAAAAGTAAAAGGGGTGCAACACGAGGCCTTCCCAGGAGGTCACCCATCCTAGTACTACTCTCGCCCAAGCACGCTTAACTGCGGAGTTCTGATGGGATCCGGTGCATTAGTGCTAGTATGATCGCACCCGTACGTTTATATTGCAAATATCTCTTCACTGAGTCAATTTCTGCTCTCTATTGAACATCTCCGTCGTTGTAATGCTTCCGGTATACCGTTACGCTATCGGAATCTCGTAACATCGATAACTTTTCCGCTACACGACGGTTTTTAGAGGATATCAAATTATGATACACGATTTTAGCTTCTGTAAGTATCTGCAGCAAAAAAACGGAAAAAAAAAGAAAAAAAAGAAAAAAGGTAAAAGGGGTGCAACACGAGGCCTTCCCAGGAGGTCACCCATCCTAGTACTACTCTCGCCCAAGCACGCTTAACTGCGGAGTTCTGATGGGATCTGGTGCACTTGTGCTGGTATGATCGCACCCGTACGTTTATATTGCAAATATCTCTTTATTGAGTCAATTTCTGCTCTCTATTGACCATCTCCGTCGTTGTAATGCTTCCGGTATACCGTTACGCTATCAGAATCTCGTAACATCGATAATTTTTCCGCTACATGACAGTTTTTAGAGGATATCAAATTATGATACACGATTTTAGCTTCTGTAAGAATCTGCAGCAAAAAAACGGAAAAAAAAAGAAAAAGAAAAAAGAAAAAAAGTAAAAGGGGTGCAACACGAGGCCTTCCCAGGAGGTCACCCATCCTAGTACTACCCTCGCCCAAGCACGCCTAACTGCGGAGTTCTGATGGGATCCGGTGCATTAGTGCTGGTATGATCGCACCCGTACGTTTATATTGCAAATATCTCTTTACTGAGTCAATTTCTGCTCTCTATTGAACATCTCCGTCGTTGTAATGCTTCCGGTATACCGTTACGCTATCAGAATCTCGTAACATCGATAACTTTTCCGCTACATGACGGTTTTTAGAGGATATCAAATTATGATACACGATTTTAGCTTCTGTAAGCATCTGCAGCAAAAAAACGGAAAAAAAAAAAGAAAAAAGAAAAAAAGAAAAAAGTAAAAGGGGTGCAACACGAGGCCTTCCCAGGAGGTCACCCATCCTAGTACTACTCTCGCCCAAGCACGCTTAGCTGCGAAGTTCTGATGGGATCCGGTGCATTTGTGCTGGTATGATCGCACCCGTACGTTTATATTGCAAATATCTCTTTACTGAGTCAATTTCTGCTCTCTATTGAACATCTCCGTCGTTGTAATGCTTCCGGTATACCGTTACGCTATCAGAATCTCGTAACATCGATAACTTTTCCGCTACACGACGGTTTTTAGAGGATATCAAATTATGATACACGATTTTAGCTTCTGTAAGCATCTGCAGCAAAAAAACGGGGAAAAAAAAAGTGAAAGGGGTGCAACACGAGGCCTTCCCAGGAGGTCACCCATCCTAGTACTACTCTCGCCCAAGCCCGCTTAACTGCGGAGTTCTGATGGGATCCAGTGCATTAGTGCTGGTATGATCGCACCCGTACGTTTATATTGCAAATATCTCTTTACTGAGTCAATTTCTGCTCTCTATTGACCATCTCCGTCGTTGTAATGCTTCCGGTATACCGTTACGCTATCGGAATCTCGTAACATCGATAACTTTTCCGCTACACGACGGTTTTTAGAGGATATCAAATTATGATACACGATTTTAACTTCTGTAAGCATCTGCAGCAAAAAAACGGAAAAAAAATGAAAAAAAAAGTAAAAGGGGTGCAACACGAGGCCTTCCCAGGAGGTCACCCATCCTAGTACTACTCTCGCCCAAGCACGCTTAACTGCGGAGTTTTGATGGGATCCAGTGCATTAGTGCTGGTATGATCGCACCCGTACGTTTATATTGCAAATATCTCTTTACTGAGTCAATTTCTGCTCTCTATTGACCATCTCCGTCGTTGTAATGCTTCCGGTATACCGTTACGCTATCAGAATCTCATAACATCGATAATTTTTCCGCTACATGACGGTTTTTAGAGGATATCAAATTATGATACACGATTTTAGCTTCTGTAAGCATCTGCAGCAAAAAAACGGAAAAAAAAGAAAAAAAGTAAAAGGGGTGCAACACGAGGCCTTCCCAGGAGGTCACCCATCCTAGTACTACTCTCGCCCAAGCACGCTTAACTGCGGAGTTCTGATGGGATCCGGTGCATTAGTGCTGGTATGATCACACCCGTACGTTTATATTGCAAATATCTCTTTACTGAGTCAATTTCTGCTCTCTATTGAACATCTCTGTCGTGTAATGCTTCCGGTATACCGTTACGCTATCAGAATCTCGTAACATCGATAACTTTTCCGCTACACGACGGTTTTTAGAGGATATCAAATTATGATACACGATTTTAGCTTCTGTAAGCATCTGCAGCAAAAAAACGGGAAAAAAAAAGTGAAAGGGGTGCAACACGAGGCCTTCCCAGGAGGTCACCCATCCTAGTACTACTCTCGCCCAAGCACGCTTGACTGCGGAGTTCTGATGGGATCCGGTGCATTAGTGCTGGTATGATCGCACCCGTACGTTTATATTGCAAATATCTCTTTACTGAGTCAATTTCTGCTCTCTATTGAACATCTCCGTCGTTGTAATGCTTCCGGTATACCGTTACGCTATCGGAATCTCGTAACATCAATAACTTTTCCGCTACACGACGGTTTTTAGAGGATATCAAATTATGATACACGATTTTAGTTTCTGTAAGCATCTGCAGCAAAAAAACGGAAAAAAAAAGAAAAAAAAGAAAAAAAGTAAAAGGGGTGCAACACGAGGCCTTCCCAGGAGGTCACGCATCCTAGTACTACTCTCGCCCAAGCACGCTTAAATGCGGAGTTCTGATGGGATCCGGTGCATTAGTGCTGGTATGATCGCACCCGTACGTTTATATTGCAAATATCTCTTCACTGAGTCAATTTCTGCTCTCTATTGAACATCTCCGTCGTTGTAATGCTTCCGGTATACCGTTACGCTATCGGAATCTCGTAACATCGATAACTTTTCCGCTACACGACGGTTTTTAGTGGATATCAAATTATGATACACGATTTTAGCTTCTGTAAGTATCTGCAGCAAAAAAACGGAAAAAAAAGAAAAAAAAGAAAAAAAGTAAAAGGGGTGCAACACGAGGCCTTCCCAGGAGGTCACCCATCCTAGTACTACTCTCGCCCAAGCACGCTTAACTGCGGAGTCCTGATGGGATCCGGTGCATTTGTGCTGGTATGATCGCACCCGTACGTTTATATTGCAAATATTTCTTTATTGAGTCAATTTCTGCTCTCTATTGACCATCTCCGTCGTTGTAATGCTTCCGGTATACCGTTACGCTATCAGAATCTCGTAACATCGATAATTTTTCCGCTACATGACGGTTTTTAGAGGATATCAAATTATGATACACGATTTTAGCTTCTGTAAGCATCTGCAGCAAAAAAACGGAAAAAAAAAAAGAAAAAGAAAAAAGAAAAAAAGTAAAAGGGGTGCAACACGAGGCCTTCCCAGGAGGTCACCCATCCTAGTACTACTCTCGCCCAAGCACGCTTAACTGCGGAGTTCTGATGGGATCCGGTGCATTCGTGCTGGTATGATCGCACCCGTATGTTTATATTGCAAATATCTCTTTACTGAGTCAATTTCTGCTCTCTATTGAACATCTCCGTCGTTGTAATGCTTCCGGTATACCGTTAAGCTATCGGAATCTCGTAACATCGATAACTTTTCCGCTACACGACGGTTTTTAGAGGATATCAAATTATGATACACGATTTTAGCTTCTGTAAGCATCTGCAGCAAAAAAACGGAAAAAAAAAGAAAAAAAAAGTAAAAGGGGTGCAACACGAGGCCTTCCCAGGAGGTCACCCATCCTAGTACTACTCTCGCCCAAGCACGCTTAACTGCGGAGTTTTGATGGGATCCAGTGCATTAGTGCTGGTATGATCGCACCCGTACGTTTATATTGCAAATATCTCTTTACTGAGTCAATTTCTGCTCTCTATTGACCATCTCCGTCGTTGTAATGCTTCCGGTATACCGTTACGCTATCAGAATCTCATAACATCGATAATTTTTCCGCTACATGACGGTTTTTAGAGGATATCAAATTATGATACACGATTTTAGCTTCTGTAAGCATCTGCAGCAAAAAAACGGAAAAAAAAGAAAAAAAGTAAAAGGGGTGCAACACGAGGCCTTCCCAGGAGGTCACCCATCCTAGTACTACTCTCGCCCAAGCACGCTTAACTGCGGAGTTCTGATGGGATCCGGTGCATTAGTGCTGGTATGATCACACCCGTACGTTTATATTGCAAATATCTCTTTACTGAGTCAATTTCTGCTCTCTATTGAACATCTCTGTCGTGTAATGCTTCCGGTATACCGTTACGCTATCAGAATCTCGTAACATCGATAACTTTTCCGCTACACGACGGTTTTTAGAGGATATCAAATTATGATACACGATTTTAGCTTCTGTAAGCATCTGCAGCAAAAAAACGGGAAAAAAAAAGTGAAAGGGGTGCAACACGAGGCCTTCCCAGGAGGTCACCCATCCTAGTACTACTCTCGCCCAAGCACGCTTGACTGCGGAGTTCTGATGGGATCCGGTGCATTAGTGCTGGTATGATCGCACCCGTACGTTTATATTGCAAATATCTCTTTACTGAGTCAATTTCTGCTCTCTATTGAACATCTCCGTCGTTGTAATGCTTCCGGTATACCGTTACGCTATCGGAATCTCGTAACATCAATAACTTTTCCGCTACACGACGGTTTTTAGAGGATATCAAATTATGATACACGATTTTAGTTTCTGTAAGCATCTGCAGCAAAAAAACGGAAAAAAAAAGAAAAAAAAGAAAAAAAGTAAAAGGGGTGCAACACGAGGCCTTCCCAGGAGGTCACGCATCCTAGTACTACTCTCGCCCAAGCACGCTTAAATGCGGAGTTCTGATGGGATCCGGTGCATTAGTGCTGGTATGATCGCACCCGTACGTTTATATTGCAAATATCTCTTCACTGAGTCAATTTCTGCTCTCTATTGAACATCTCCGTCGTTGTAATGCTTCCGGTATACCGTTACGCTATCGGAATCTCGTAACATCGATAACTTTTCCGCTACACGACGGTTTTTAGTGGATATCAAATTATGATACACGATTTTAGCTTCTGTAAGTATCTGCAGCAAAAAAACGGAAAAAAAAGAAAAAAAAGAAAAAAAGTAAAAGGGGTGCAACACGAGGCCTTCCCAGGAGGTCACCCATCCTAGTACTACTCTCGCCCAAGCACGCTTAACTGCGGAGTTCTGATGGGATCCGGTGCATTAGTGCTGGTATGATCACACCCGTACGTTTATATTGCAAATATCTCTTTACTGAGTCAATTTCTGCTCTCTATTGAACATCTCTGTCGTGTAATGCTTCCGGTATACCGTTACGCTATCAGAATCTCGTAACATCGATAACTTTTCCGCTACACGACGGTTTTTAGAGGATATCAAATTATGATACACGATTTTAGCTTCTGTAAGCATCTGCAGCAAAAAAACGGGAAAAAAAAAGTGAAAGGGGTGCAACACGAGGCCTTCCCAGGAGGTCACCCATCCTAGTACTACTCTCGCCCAAGCACGCTTGACTGCGGAGTTCTGATGGGATCCGGTGCATTAGTGCTGGTATGATCGCACCCGTACGTTTATATTGCAAATATCTCTTTACTGAGTCAATTTCTGCTCTCTATTGAACATCTCCGTCGTTGTAATGCTTCCGGTATACCGTTACGCTATCGGAATCTCGTAACATCAATAACTTTTCCGCTACACGACGGTTTTTAGAGGATATCAAATTATGATACACGATTTTAGTTTCTGTAAGCATCTGCAGCAAAAAAACGGAAAAAAAAAGAAAAAAAAGAAAAAAAGTAAAAGGGGTGCAACACGAGGCCTTCCCAGGAGGTCACGCATCCTAGTACTACTCTCGCCCAAGCACGCTTAAATGCGGAGTTCTGATGGGATCCGGTGCATTAGTGCTGGTATGATCGCACCCGTACGTTTATATTGCAAATATCTCTTCACTGAGTCAATTTCTGCTCTCTATTGAACATCTCCGTCGTTGTAATGCTTCCGGTATACCGTTACGCTATCGGAATCTCGTAACATCGATAACTTTTCCGCTACACGACGGTTTTTAGTGGATATCAAATTATGATACACGATTTTAGCTTCTGTAAGTATCTGCAGCAAAAAAACGGAAAAAAAAGAAAAAAAAGAAAAAAAGTAAAAGGGGTGCAACACGAGGCCTTCCCAGGAGGTCACCCATCCTAGTACTACTCTCGCCCAAGCACGCTTAACTGCGGAGTCCTGATGGGATCCGGTGCATTTGTGCTGGTATGATCGCACCCGTACGTTTATATTGCAAATATTTCTTTATTGAGTCAATTTCTGCTCTCTATTGACCATCTCCGTCGTTGTAATGCTTCCGGTATACCGTTACGCTATCAGAATCTCGTAACATCGATAATTTTTCCGCTACATGACGGTTTTTAGAGGATATCAAATTATGATACACGATTTTAGCTTCTGTAAGCATCTGCAGCAAAAAAACGGAAAAAAAAAAAGAAAAAGAAAAAAGAAAAAAAGTAAAAGGGGTGCAACACGAGGCCTTCCCAGGAGGTCACCCATCCTAGTACTACTCTCGCCCAAGCACGCTTAACTGCGGAGTTCTGATGGGATCCGGTGCATTCGGGCTGGTATGATCGCACCCGTATGTTTATATTGCAAATATCTCTTTACTGAGTCAATTTCTGCTCTCTATTGAACATCTCCGTCGTTGTAATGCTTCCGGTATACCGTTAAGCTATCGGAATCTCGTAACATCGATAACTTTTCCGCTACACGACGGTTTTTAGAGGATATCAAATTATGATACACGATTTTAGCTTCTGTAAGCATCTGCAGCAAAAAAACGGAAAAAAAAGAAAAAAAAAGAAAAAAAGTAAAATGGGTGCAACACGAGGCCTTCCCAGGAGGTCACCCATCCTAGTACTACTCTCGCCCAAGCACGCTTAACTGCGGAGTTCTGATGGGATCCGGTGCATTAGTGCTGATATGATCGCACCCGTACGTTTATATTGCAAATATCTCTTCACTGAGTCAATTTCTGCTCTCTATTGAACATCTTCGTCGTTGTAATGCTTCCGGTATACCGTTACGCAATCGGAATCTCGTAACATCGATAACTTTTCCGCTACATGACGGTTTTTAGAGGATATCAAATTATGATACACGATTTTAGCTTCTGTAAGCATCTGCAGCAAAAAAACGGAAAAAAAAAGAAAAAGAAAAAAGAAAAAAAAAGTAAAAGGGGTGCAACACGAGGCCTTCCCAGGAGGTCACCCATCCAAGTACTACTCTCGCCCAAGCACGCTTAACTGCGGAGTTCTGATGGGATCCGGTGCATTAGTGCTGGTATAATCGCACCCGTATGTTTATATTGCAAATATCTCTTTACTGAGTCAATTTCTGCTCTCTATTGAACATCTCCGTCGTTGTAATGCTTCCGGTATACCGTTACGCTATCAGAATCTCGTAACATCGATAACTTTTCCGCTACACGACGGTTTTTTGAGGATATCAAATTATGATACACGATTTTAGCTTCTGTAAGCATCTGCAGCAAAAAAAGGGGAAAAAAAAGTGAAAGGGGTGCAACACGAGGCCTTCCCAGGAGGTCACCCATCCTAGTACTACTCTCGCCCAAGCACGCTTAACTGCAGAGTTCTGATGGGATCCGGTGCATTAGTGCTGGTATGATCGCACCCGTACGTTTATATTGCAAATATCTCTTCACTGAGTCAATTTCTGCTCTCTATTGAACATCTCCGTCGTTGTAATGCTTCCGGTATACCGTTACGCTATCGGAATCTCGTAACATCGATAACTTTTCCGCTACACGACGGTTTTTAGAGGATATCAAATTATGATACACGATTTTAGCTTCTGTAAGCATCTGCAGCAAAAAAACGGAAAAAAAAAAAGAAAAAAAAGAAAAAAAGTAAAAGGGGTGCAACACGAGGCCTTCCCAGGAGGTCACCCATCCTAGTACTACTCTCGCCCAAACACGCTTGACTGCGGAGTTCTGATGGGATCCGGTGCATTAGTGCTGGTATGATCGCACCCGTACGTTTATATTGCAAATATCTCTTTATTGAGTCAATTTCTGCTCTCTATTGACCATCTCCGTCGTTGTAATGCTTCCGGTATACCGTTACGCTATCAGAATCTCGTAACATCGATAATTTTTCCGCTACATGACGGTTTTTAGAGGATATCAAATTATGATACACGATTTTAGCTTCTGTAAGCATCTGCAGCAAAAAAACGGAAAACAAAAAGAAAAAGAAAAAAGAAAAAAAGTAAAAGGGGTGCAACACGAGGCCTTCCCAGGAGGTTACCCATCCAAGTACTACTCTCGCCCAAGCACGCTTAACTGCGGAGTTCTGATGGGATCCGGTGCATTAGTGCTGGTATGATCGCACCCGTACGTTTATATTGCAAATATCTCTTTACTGAGTCAATTTCTGCTCTCTATTGACCATCTCCGTCGTTGTAATGCTTCCGGTATACCGTTACGCTATCAGAATCTCGTAACATCGATAATTTTTCCGCTACATGACGGTTTTTAGAGGATATCAAATTATGATACACGATTTTAGCTTCTGTAAGCATCTGCAGCAAAAAAACGGAAAAAAAAAGAAAAAAGAAAAAAAGAAAAAAAGTAAAAGGGGTGCAACACGAGGCCTTCCCAGGAGGTCACCCATCCTAGTACTACTCTCGCCCAAGCACGCTTAACTGCGGTGTTCTGATGGGATCCGGTGCATTTGTGCTGGTATGATCGCACCCGTACATTTATATTGCAAATATCCCTTTACTGAGTCAATTTCTGCTCTCTATTGAACATCTCCGTCGTTGTAATGCTTCCGGTATACCGTTACGCTATCAGAATCTCGTAACATCGATAACTTTTCCGCTACACGACGGTTTTTAGAGGATATCAAATTATGATACACGATTTTAGCTTCTGTAAGCATATGCAGCAAAAAAACGGGGAAAAAAAAAAGTGAAAGGGGTGCAACACGAGGCCTTCCCAGGAGGTCACCCATCCTAGTACTACTCTCGCCCAAGCACGCTTAACTGCGGTGTTCTGATGGGATCCGGTGCATTAGTGCTGGTATGATCGCACCCGTACGTTTATATTGCAAATATCTCTTCACTGAGTCAATTTCTGCTCTCTATTGAACATCTCCGTCGTTGTAATGCTTCCGGTATACCGTTACGCTATCGGAATCTCGTAACATCGATAACTTTTCCGCTACACGACGGTTTTTAGAGGATATCAAATTATGATACACGATTTTAGCTTCTGTAAGCATCTGCAGCAAAAAAAAGGAAAAAAAAGAAAAAAAAGAGTAAAAGGGGTGCAACACGAGGTCTTCCCAGGAGGTCACCCATCCTAGTACTACTCTCGTCCAAGCACGCTTGACTGCGGAGTTCTGATGGGATCCGGTGCATTAGTGCTGGTATGATCGCACTCGTACGTTTATATTGTAAATATCTCTTTATTGAGTCAATTTCTGCTCTCTATTGACCATCTCCGTCGTTGTAATGCTTCCGGTATACCGTTACGCTATCAGAATCTCGTAACATCGATAATTTTTCCGCTACATGACGGTTTTTAGAGGATATCAAATTATGATACACGATTTTAGCTTCTGTCTGCAGCAAAAAAACGGAAAAAAAAAGAAAAAGAAAAAAGAAAAAAAGTAAAAGGGGTGCAACACGAGGCCTTCCCAGGAGGTCACCCATCCTAGTACTACTCTCGCCCAAGCACGCTTGACTGCGGAGTTCTGATGGGATCCGGTGCATTAGTGCTGGTATGATCGCACCCGTACGTTTATATTGCAAATATCTCTTTATTGAGTCAATTTCTGCTCTCTATTGACCATCTCCGTCGTTGTAATGCTTCCGGTATACCGTTACGCTATCAGAATCTCGTAACATCGATAATTTTTCCGCTACATGACGGTTTTTAGAGGATATCAAATTATGATACACGATTTTAGCTTCTGTAAGCATATGCAACAAAAAAAACGGGGGGGGGGGGGGGGGAAGTGAAAGGGGTGCAACACGAGGCCTTCCCAGGAGGTCACCCATCCTAGTACTATGCTCGCCCAAGCACGCTTAACTGCGGAGTTCTGATGGGATCCGGTGCATTAGTGCTGGTATGATCGCACCCGTACGTTTATATTGCAAATATCTCTTTACTGAGTCAATTTCTGCTCTCTATTGACCATCTCCGTCGTTGTAATGCTTCCGGTATACCGTTGCGCTATCAGAATCTCGTAACATCGATAACTTTTCCGCTACACGACGGTTTTTAGAGGATATCAAATTATGATACACGATTTTAGCTTCTGTAAGCATCTGCAGCAAAAAAACGGAAAAAAAAAAGAAAAAAAAAGAAAAAAAGTAAAAGGTGTGCAACACGAGGCCTTACCAGGAGGTCACCCATCCTAGTACTACTCTCGCCCAAGCACGCTTAACTGCGGAGTTCTGATGGGATCCGGTGCATTAGTGCTGGTATGATCGCACCCGTACGTTTATATTGCAATTATCTCTTTACTGAGTCAATTTCTGCTCTCTATTGACCATCTCCGTCGTTGTAATGCTTCCGGTATACCGTTGCGCTATCAGAATCTCGTAACATCGATAACTTTTCCGCTACACGACGGTTTTTAGAGGATATCAAATTATGATACACGATTTTAGCTTCTGTAAGCATCTGCAGCAAAAAAACGGAAAAAAAAAGAAAAAAAAGAAAAAAGTAAAAGGTGTACAACACGAGGCCTTCCCAGGAGGTCACCCATCCTAGTACTACTCTCGCCCAAGCACGCTTAACTGCGGAGTTCTGATGGGATCCGGTGCATTAGTGCTGGTATGATCGCACCCGTACGTTTATATTGCAAATATCTCTTTACTGAGTCAATTTCTGCTCTCTATTGACCATCTCCGTCGTTGTAATGCTTCCGGTATACCGTTACGCTATCAGAATCTCGTAACATCGATAATTTTTCCGCTACATGACGGTTTTTAGAGGATATCAAATTATGATACACGATTTTAGCTTCTGTAAGCATATGCAACAAAAAAAACGGGGGGGAAAAAAAAAGTGAAAGGGGTGCAACACGAGGGCTTCCCAGGAGGTCACCCATCCTAGTACTACGCTCGCCCAAGCACGCTTAACTGCGGAGTTCTGATGGGATCCGGTGCATTAGTGCTGGTATGATCGCACCCGTACGTTTATATTGCAAATATCTCTTTACTGAGTCAATTTCTGCTCTCTATTGACCATCTCCGTCGTTGTAATGCTTCCGGTATACCGTTACGCTATCAGAATCTCGTAACATCGATAATTTTTCCGCTACATGACGGTTTTTAGAGGATATCAAATTATGATACACGATTTTAGCTTCTGTAAGCATATGCAACAAAAAAAACGGGGGGGAAAAAAAAGTGAAAGGGGTGCAACACGAGGCCTTCGCAGGAGGTCACCCATCCTAGTACTACGCTCGCCCAAGCACGCTTAACTGCGGAGTTCTGATGGGATCCGGTGCATTTGTGCTGGTATGATCGCACCCGTACGTTTATATTGCAAATATCTCTTTACTGAGTCAATTTCTGCTCTCTATTGACCATCTCCGTCGTTGTAATGCTTCCGGTATACCGTTACGCTATCAGAATCTCGTAACATCGATAATTTTTCCGCTACATGACGGTTTTTAGAGGATATCAAATTATGATACACGATTTTAGCTTCTGTAAGCATATGCAGCAAAAAAACGGGAAAAAAAAAGTGAAAGGGGTGCAACACGAGGCCTTCCCAGGAGGTCACCCATCCTAGTACTACGCTCGCCCAAGCACGCTTAACTGCGGAGTTCTGATGGGATCCGGTGCATTAGTGCTGGTATGATCGCACCCGTATGTTTATATTGCAAATATCTCTTTACTGAGTCAATTTCTGCTCTCTATTGACCATCTCCGTCGTTGTAATGCTTCCGGTATACCGTTACGCTATCAGAATCTCGTAACATCGATAATTTTTCCGCTACATGACGGTTTTTAGAGGATATCAAATTATGATACACGATTTTAGCTTCTGTAAGCATCTGCATCAAAAAAACGGTAAAAAAAAAAAAAAAAAAAGTAAAAGGGGTGCAACACGAGGCCTTCCCAGGAGGTCACCCATCCTAGTCCTACTCTCGCCCAAGCACGCTTAACTGCGGAGTTCTGATGGGATCCGGTGCATTAGTGCTGGTATGATCGCACCCGTACGTTTATATTGCAATTATCTCTTTACTGAGTCAATTTCTGCTCTCTATTGACCATCTCCGTCGTTGTAATGCTTCCGGTATACCGTTGCGCTATCAGAATCTCGTAACATCGATAACTTTTCCGCTACACGACGGTTTTTAGAGGATATCAAATTATGATACACGATTTTAGCTTCTGTAAGCATCTGCAGCAAAAAAACGGAAAAAAAAAAGAAAAAAAAGAAAAAAGTAAAAGGTGTACAACACGAGGCCTTCCCAGGAGGTCACCCATCCTAGTACTACTCTCGCCCAAGCACGCTTAACTGCGGAGTTCTGATGGGATCCGGTGCATTAGTGCTGGTATGATCGCACCCGTACGTTTATATTGCAAATATCTCTTTACTGAGTCAATTTCTGCTCTCTATTGACCATCTCCGTCGTTGTAATGCTTCCGGTATACCGTTACGCTATCAGAATCTCGTAACATCGATAATTTTTCCGCTACATGACGGTTTTTAGAGGATATCAAATTATGATACACGATTTTAGCTTCTGTAAGCATATGCAACAAAAAAAACGGGGGGGAAAAAAAAAGTGAAAGGGGTGCAACACGAGGCCTTCCCAGGAGGTCACCCATCCTAGTACTACGCTCGCCCAAGCACGCTTAACTGCGGAGTTCTGATGGGATCCGGTGCATTAGTGCTGGTATGATCGCACCCGTACGTTTATATTGCAAATATCTCTTTACTGAGTCAATTTCTGCTCTCTATTGACCATCTCCGTCGTTGTAATGCTTCCGGTATACCGTTACGCTATCAGAATCTCGTAACATCGATAATTTTTCCGCTACATGACGGTTTTTAGAGGATATCAAATTATGATACACGATTTTAGCTTCTGTAAGCATATGCAACAAAAAAAACGGGGGGGAAAAAAAAGTGAAAGGGGTGCAACACGAGGCCTTCGCAGGAGGTCACCCATCCTAGTACTACGCTCGCCCAAGCACGCTTAACTGCGGAGTTCTGATGGGATCCGGTGCATTTGTGCTGGTATGATCGCACCCGTACGTTTATATTGCAAATATCTCTTTACTGAGTCAATTTCTGCTCTCTATTGACCATCTCCGTCGTTGTAATGCTTCCGGTATACCGTTACGCTATCAGAATCTCGTAACATCGATAATTTTTCCGCTACATGACGGTTTTTAGAGGATATCAAATTATGATACACGATTTTAGCTTCTGTAAGCATATGCAGCAAAAAAACGGGAAAAAAAAAGTGAAAGGGGTGCAACACGAGGCCTTCCCAGGAGGTCACCCATCCTAGTACTACGCTCGCCCAAGCACGCTTAACTGCGGAGTTCTGATGGGATCCGGTGCATTAGTGCTGGTATGATCGCACCCGTATGTTTATATTGCAAATATCTCTTTACTGAGTCAATTTCTGCTCTCTATTGACCATCTCCGTCGTTGTAATGCTTCCGGTATACCGTTACGCTATCAGAATCTCGTAACATCGATAATTTTTCCGCTACATGACGGTTTTTAGAGGATATCAAATTATGATACACGATTTTAGCTTCTGTAAGCATCTGCATCAAAAAAACGGTAAAAAAAAAAAAAAAAAAAGTAAAAGGGGTGCAACACGAGGCCTTCCCAGGAGGTCACCCATCCTAGTCCTACTCTCGCCCAAGCACGCTTAACTGCGGAGTTCTGATGGGATCCGGTGCATTAGTGCTGGTATGATCGCACCCGTACGTTTATATTGCAAATATCTCTTCACTGAGTCAATTTCTGCTCTCTATTGAACATCTTCGTCGTTGTAATGCTTCCGGTATACCGTTAAGCTATCGGAATCTCGTAACATCGATAACTTTTCCGCTACACGACGGTTTTTAGAGGATATCAAATTATGATACACGATTTTAGCTTCTGTAAGCATATGCAGCAAAAAAACGGGAAAAAAAAAGTGAAAGGGGTGCAACACGAGGCCTTCCCAGGAGGTCACCCATCCTAGTACTACGCTCGCCCAAGCACGCTTAACTGCGGAGTTCTGATGGGATCCGGTGCATTAGTGCTGGTATGATCGCACCCGTATGTTTATATTGCAAATATCTCTTTACTGAGTCAATTTCTGCTCTCTATTGACCATCTCCGTCGTTGTAATGCTTCCGGTATACCGTTACGCTATCAGAATCTCGTAACATCGATAATTTTTCCGCTACATGACGGTTTTTAGAGGATATCAAATTATGATACACGATTTTAGCTTCTGTAAGCATCTGCAGCAAAAAAACGGAAAAAAAAAGAAAAAAAAGAAAAAAAGTAAAAGGGGTGCAACACGAGGCCTTGCCAGGAGGTCACCCATCCTAGTACTACTCTCGCCCAAGCATCTGATGGGATCCGGTGCATTAGTGCTGGTATGATCGCACCCGTACGTTTATATTGCAAATATCTCTTTACTGAGTCAATTTCTGCTCTCTATTGAACATCTCCGTCGTTGTAATGCTTCCGGTATACCGTTAAGCTATCGGAATCTCGTAACATCGATAACTTTTCCGCTACATGACAGTTTTTAGAGGATATCAAATTATGATACACGATTTTAGCTCCTGTAAGCATCTGCAGCAAAAAAACGGAAAAAAAAAAAAGAAAAAAAAGAAAAAAAGTAAAAGGGGTGCAACACGAGGCCTTGCCAGGAGGTCACCCATCCTAGTACTACTCTCGCCCAAGCATCTGATGGGATCTGGTGCATTAGTGCTGGTATGATCGCACCCGTACGTTTATATAGCAAATATCTCTTTACTGAGTCAATTTCTGCTCTCTATTGAACATCTCCGTCGTTGTAATGCTTCCGGTATACCGTTACGCTATCAGAATCTCGTAACATCGATAACTTTTCCGCTACACGACGGTTTTTAGAGGATATCAAATTATGATACACGATTTTAGCTTCTGTAAGCATCTGCAGCAAAAAAACGCAAAAAAAAAAAGAAAAAAAAGAAAAAAAGTAAACGGGGTGCAACACGAGGCCTTCCCAGGAGGTCACCCATCCTAGTACTACTCTCGCCCAAGCACGCTTCACTGCGGAGTTCTGATGGGATCCGGTGCATTAGTGCTGGTATGATCGCACCCGTACATTTATATTGCAAATATCTCTTTACTGAGTCAATTTCTGCTCTCTATTGACCATCTCCGTCCTTGTAATGCTTCCGGTATACCGTTACGCTATCAGAATCTCGTAACATCGCTAATTTTTCCGCTACATGACGGTTTTTAGAGGATATCAAATTATGATACACGATTTTAGCTTCTGTAAGCATCTGCAGCAAAAAAACGGAAAAAAAATGAAAAAAAAAAAAGTAAAAGGGGTGCAACACGAGGCCTTCCCAGGAGGTCACCCATCCTAGTACTACTCTCGCCCAAGCACGCTTAACTGCGGAGTTCTGATGGGATCCGGTGCATTAGTGCTGGTATGATCGCACCCGTACGTTTATATTGCAAATATCTCTTTACTGAGTCAATTTATGCTCTCTATTGAACATCTCCGTCGTTGTAATGCTTCCGGTATACCGTTAAGCTATCGAAATCTCGTAACATCGATAACTTTTCAGCTACATGACGGTTTTTAGAGGATATCAAATTATGATACACGATTTTAGCTTCTGTAAGCATCTGCAGCAAAAAAACGGAAAAAAAAAAAAAAAAAAAAAAAAAAGAAAAAAAGTAAAAGGGGTGCAACACGAGGCCTTGCCAGGAGGTCACCCATCCTAGTACTACTCTCGCCCAAGCATCTGATGGGATCTGGTGCATTAGTGCTGGTATGATCGCACCCGTACGTTTATATTGCAAATATCTCTTTACTGAGTCAATTTCTGCTCTCTATTGAACATCTCCGTCGTTGTAATGCTTCCGGTATACCGTTACGCTATCAGAATCTCGTAACATCGATAACTTTTCCGCTACACGACGGTTTTTAGAGGATATCAAATTATGATACACGATTTTAGCTTCTGTAAGCATCTGCAGCAAAAAAACGCAAAAAAAAAAGAAAAAAAAGAAAAAAAGTAAACGGGGTGCAACACGAGGCCTTCCCAGGAGGTCACCCATCCTAGTACTACTCTCGCCCAAGCACGATTCACTGCGGAGTTCTGATGGGATCCGGTGCATTAGTGCTGGTATGATCGCACCCGTACGTTTATATTGCAAATATCTCTTTACTGAGTCAATTTCTGCTCTCTATTGACCATCTCCGTCGTTGTAATGCTTCCGGTATACCGTTAAGCTATCAGAATCTCGTAACATCGATAATTTTTCCGCTACATGACGGTTTTTAGAGGATATCAAATTATGATACACGATTTTAGCTTCTGTAAGCATCTGCAGCAAAAAAACGGAAAAAAAAAAGAAAAAAAAGAAAAAAAGTAAAAGGGGTGCAACACGAGGCCTTGCCAGGAGGTCACCCATCCTAGTACTACTCTCGCCCAAGCATCTGATGGGATCCGGTGCATTAGTGCTGGTATGATCGCACCCGTACGTTTATATTGCAAATATCTCTTTACTGAGTCAATTTCTGCTCTCTATTGAACATCTCCGTCGTTGTAATGCTTCCGGTATACCGTTAAGCTATCGGAATCTCGTAACATCGATAACTTTTCCGCTACATGACAGTTTTTAGAGGATATCAAATTATGATACACGATTTTAGCTTCTGTAATCATCTGCAGCAAAAACACGGAAAAAAAAAAAGAAAAAAAAGAAAAAAAGTAAAAGGGGTGCAACACGAGGCCTTGCTAGGAGGTCACCCATCCTAGTACTACTCTCGCCCAAGCACGCTTAACTGCGGAGTTCTGATGGGATCCGGTGCATTAGTGCTGGTATGATCGCACCCGTACGTTTATATAGCAAATTTCTCTTTACTGAGTCAATTTCTGCTCTCTATTGAACATCTCCGTCGTTGTAATGCTTCCGGTATACCGTTACGCTATCAGAATCTCGTAACATCGATAACTTTTCCGCTACACGACGGTTTTTAGAGGATATCAAATTATGATACACGATTTTAGCTTCTGTAAGCATCTGCAGCAAAAAAACGCAAAAAAAAAAAAGAAAAAAAAGAAAAAGAGTAAACGGGGTGCAACACGAGGCCTTCCCAGGAGGTCACCCATCCTAGTACTACTCTCGCCCAAGCACGCTTCACTGCGGAGTTCTGATGGGATCCGGTGCATTAGTGCTGGTATGATCGCACCCGTACATTTATATTGCAAATATCTCTTTACTGAGTCAATTTCTGCTCTCTATTGACCATCTCCGTCCTTGTAATGCTTCCGGTATACCGTTACGCTATCAGAATATCGTAACATCGATAATTTTTCCGCTACATGACGGTTTTTAGAGGATATCAAATTATGATACACGATTTTAGCTTCTGTAAGCATCTGCAGCAAAAAAACGGAAAAAAAATAAATAAATAAATAAATAAAAGGGTTGCAACACGAGGCCTTCCCAGGAGGTCACCCATCCTAGTACTACTCTCGCCCAAGCACGCTTAACTGCGGAGTTCTGATGGGATCCAGTGCATTAGTGCTGGTATGATCGCACCCGTACGTTTATATAGCAAATATCTCTTTACTGAGTCAATTTCTGCTCTCTATTGAACATCTCCGTCGTTGTAATGCTTCCGGTATACCGTTACGCTATCAGAATCTCGTAACATCGATAACTTTTCCGCTACACGACGGTTTTTAGAGGATATCAAATTATGATACACGATTTTAGCTTCTGTAAGCATCTGCAGCAAAAAAACGCAAAAAAAAAAGAAAAAAAAGAAAAAGAGTAAACGGGGTGCAACACGAGGCCTTCCCAGGAGGTCACCCATCCTAGTACTACTCTCGCCCAAGCACGCTTCACTGCGGAGTTCTGATGGGATCCGGTGCATTAGTGCTGGTATGATCGCACCCGTACATTTATATTGCAAATATCTCTTTACTGAGTCAATTTCTGCTCTCTATTGACCATCTCCGTCGTTGTAATGCTTCCGGTATACCGTTACGCTATCAGAATCTCGTAACATCGATAATTTTTCCGCTACATTACGGTTTTTAGAGGATATCAAATTATGATACACGATTTTAGCTTCTGTAAACATCTGCAGCAAAAAAACGGAAAAAATAAATAAATAAATAAATAAAAGGGTTGCAACACGAGGCCTTCCCAGGAGGTCACCCATCCTAGTACTACTCTCGCCCAAGCACGCTTAACTGCGGAGTTCTGATGGGATCCGGTGCATTAGTGCTGGTATGATCGCACCCGTACGTTTATATTGCAAATATCTCTTTACTGAGTCAATTTCTGCTCTCTATTGACCATCTCCGTCGTTGTAATGCTTCCGGTATACCGTTAAGCTATCAGAATCTCGTAACATCGATAATTTTTCCGCTACATGACGGTTTTTAGAGGATATCAAATTATGATACACGATTTTAGCTTCTCTAAGCATCTGCAGCAAAAAAACGGAAAAAAAAAAATAAATAAATAAATAAAAGGGTTGCAACACGAGGCCTTCCCAGGAGGTCACCCATCCTAGTACTACTCTCGCCCAAGCACGCTTAACTGCGGAGTTCTGATGGGATCCGGTGCATTAGTGCTGGTATGATCGCACCCGTACGTTTATATTGCAAATATCTCTTTACTGAGTCAATTTCTGCTCTCTATTGAACATCTCCGTCGTTGTAATGCTTCCGGTATACCGTTAAGCTATCGGAATCTCGTAACATCGATAACTTTTTAGCTACATGACGGTTTTTAGAGGATATCAAATTATGATACACGATTTTAGCTTCTGTAAGCATCTGCAGCAAAAAAACGGAAAAAAAAAGAAAAAAAAGAAAAAAAGTAAAAGGGGTGCAACACGAGGCCTTGCCAGGAGGTCACCCATCCTAGTACTACTCTCGCCCAAGCATCTGATGGGATCCGGTGCATTAGTGCTGGTATGATCGCACCCGTACGTTTATATTGCAAATATCTCTTTACTGAGTCAATTTCTGCTCTCTATTGAACATCTCCGTCGTTGTAATGCTTCCGGTATACCGTTAAGCTATCGGAATCTCGTAACATCGATAACTTTTCCGCTACATGACGGTTTTTAGAGGATATCAAATTATGATACACGATTTTAGCTTCTGTAATCATCTGCAGCAAAAAAACGGAAAAAAAAAAAGAAAAAAAAGAAAAAAAGTAAAAGGGGTGCAACACGAGGCCTTGCCAGGAGGTCACCCATCCTAGTACTACTCTCGCCCAAGCACGCTTAACTGCGGAGTTCTGATGGGATCCGGTGCATTAGTGCTGGTATGATCGCACCCGTACGTTTATATTGCAAATATCTCTTTACTGAGTCAATTTCTGCTCTCTATTGAACATCTCCGTCGTTGTAATGCTTCCGGTATACCGTTAAGCTATCGGAATCTCGTAACATCGATAACTTTTTAGCTACATGACGGTTTTTAGAGGATATCAAATTATGATACACGATTTTAGCTTCTGTAAGCATCTGCAGCAAAAAAACGGAAAAAAAAAGAAAAAAAAGAAAAAAAGTAAAAGGGGTGCAACACGAGGCCTTGCCAGGAGGTCACCCATCCTAGTACTACTCTCGCCCAAGCATCTGATGGGATCCGGTGCATTAGTGCTGGTATGATCGCACCCGTACGTTTATATTGCAAATATCTCTTTACTGAGTCAATTTCTGCTCTCTATTGAACATCTCCGTCGTTGTAATGCTTCCGGTATACCGTTAAGCTATCGGAATCTCGTAACATCGATAACTTTTCCGCTACATGACGGTTTTTAGAGGATATCAAATTATGATACACGATTTTAGCTTCTGTAATCATCTGCAGCAAAAAAACGGAAAAAAAAAAAGAAAAAAAAGAAAAAAAGTAAAAGGGGTGCAACACGAGGCCTTGCCAGGAGGTCACCCATCCTAGTACTACTCTCGCCCAAGCACGCTTAACTGCGGAGTTCTGATGGGATCCGGTGCATTAGTGCTGGTATGATCGCACCCGTACGTTTATATTGCAAATATCTCTTTACTGAGTCAATTTCTGCTCTCTATTGAACATCTCCGTCGTTGTAATGCTTCCGGTATACCGTTAAGCTATCGGAATCTCGTAACATCGATAACTTTTTAGCTACATGACGGTTTTTAGAGGATATCAAATTATGATACACGATTTTAGCTTCTGTAAGCATCTGCAGCAAAAAAACGGAAAAAAAAAGAAAAAAAAGAAAAAAAGTAAAAGGGGTGCAACACGAGGCCTTGCCAGGAGGTCACCCATCCTAGTACTACTCTCGCCCAAGCATCTGATGGGATCCGGTGCATTAGTGCTGGTATGATCGCACCCGTACGTTTATATTGCAAATATCTCTTTACTGAGTCAATTTCTGCTCTCTATTGAACATCTCCGTCGTTGTAATGCTTCCGGTATACCGTTAAGCTATCGGAATCTCGTAACATCGATAACTTTTCCGCTACATGACGGTTTTTAGAGGATATCAAATTATGATACACGATTTTAGCTTCTGTAATCATCTGCAGCAAAAAAACGGAAAAAAAAAAAGAAAAAAAAGAAAAAAAGTAAAAGGGGTGCAACACGAGGCCTTGCCAGGAGGTCACCCATCCTAGTACTACTCTCGCCCAAGCACGCTTAACTGCGGAGTTCTGATGGGATCCGGTGCATTAGTGCTGGTATGATCGCACCCGTACATTTATATTGCAAATATCTCTTTACTGAGTCAATTTCTGCTCTCTATTGAACATCTCCGTCGTTGTAATGCTTCCGGTATACCGTTAAGCTATCGGAATCTCGTAACATCGATAACTTTTCCGCTACACGACGGTTTTTAGAGGATATCAAATTATGATACACGATTTTAGCTTCTGTAAGCATCTGCAGCAAAAAAACGCAAAAAAAAAAAGAAAAAAAAGAAAAAAAGTAAACGGGGTGCAACACGAGGCCTTCCCAGGAGGTCACCCATCCTAGTACTACTCTCGCCCAAGCACGATTCACTGCGGAGTTCTGATGGGATCCGGTGCATTAGTGCTGGTATGATCGCACCCGTACGTTTATATTGCAAATATCTCTTTACTGAGTCAATTTCTGCTCTCTATTGACCATCTCCGTCGTTGTAATGCTTCCGGTATACCGTTAAGCTATCAGAATCTCGTAACATCGATAATTTTTCCGCTACATGACGGTTTTTAGAGGATATCAAACTATGATACACGATTTTAGCTTCTGTAAGCATCTGCAACAAAAAAACGGAAAAAAAAAAGAAAAAAAAGAAAAAAAGTAAAAGGGGTGCAACACGAGGCCTTGCCAGGAGGTCACCCATCCTAGTACTACTCTCGCCCAAGCATCTGATGGGATCCGGTGCATTAGTGCTGGTATGATCGCACCCGTACGTTTATATTGCAAATATCTCTTTACTGAGTCAATTTCTGCTCTCTATTGAACATCTCCGTCGTTGTAATGCTTTTGGTATACCGTTAAGCTATCGGAATCTCGTAACATCGATAACTTTTCCGCTACATGACAGTTTTTAGAGGATATCAAATTATGATACACGATTTTAGCTTCTGTAATCATCTGCAGCAAAAACACGGAAAAAAAAAAGAAAAAAAAAAAAAAAAGTAAAAGGGGTGCAACACGAGGCCTTGCCAGGAGGTCACCCATCCTAGTACTACTCTCGCCCAAGCACGCTTAACTGCGGAGTTCTGATGGGATCCGGTGCATTAGTGCTGGTATGATCGCACCCGTACGTTTATATAGCAAATTTCTCTTTACTGAGTCAATTTCTGCTCTCTATTGAACATCTCCGTCGTTGTAATGCTTCCGGTATACCGTTACGCTATCAGAATCTCGTAACATCGTTAACTTTTCCGCTACATGACGGTTTTTAGAGGATATCAAATTATGATACACGATTTTAGCTTCTGTAAGCATCTGCAGCAAAAAAATGGAAAAAAAAAAAAAAAAAAAGAAAAAAAGTAAAAGGGGTGCAACACGAGGCCTTCCCAGGAGGTCACCCATCCTAGTACTACTCTCGCCCAAGCACGCTTAACTGCGGAGTTCTGATGGGATCCAGTGCATTAGTGCTGGTATGATCGCACCCGTACGTTTATATAGCAAATATCTCTTTACTGAGTCAATTTCTGCTCTCTATTGAACATCTCCGTCGTTGTAATGCTTCCGGTATACCGTTACGCTATCAGAATCTCGTAACATCGATAACTTTTCCGCTACACGACGGTTTTTAGAGGATATCAAATTATGATACACGATTTTAGCTTCTGTAAGCATCTGCAGCAAAAAAACGCAAAAAAAAAAGAAAAAAAAGAAAAAGAGTAAACGGGGTGCAACACGAGGCCTTCCCAGGAGGTCACCCATCCTAGTACTACTCTCGCCCAAGCACGCTTCACTGCGGAGTTCTGATGGGATCCGGTGCATTAGTGCTGGTATGATCGCACCCGTACATTTATATTGCAAATATCTCTTTACTGAGTCAATTTCTGCTCTCTATTGACCATCTCCGTCCTTGTAATGCTTCCGGTATACCGTTACGCTATCAGAATATCGTAACATCGATAATTTTTCCGCTACATGACGGTTTTTAGAGGATATCAAATTATGATACACGATTTTAGCTTCTGTAAACATCTGCAGCAAAAAAACGGAAAAAAAAAAAAAAAAAAAAAAAAAAGAAAGAAAGAAAGAAAAAAAGTAAAAGGGGTGCAACACGAGGCCTTCCCAGGAGGTCACCCATCCTAGTACTACTCTCGCCCAAGCACGCTTAACTGCGGAGTTCTGATGGGATCCGGTGCATTAGTGCTGGTACGATCTCAACTGTACGTTTATATTGCAAATATCTCTTTACTGAGTCAATTTCTGCTCTCTATTGACCATCTCCGTCGTTGTAATGCTTCCGGTATACCGTTACGCTATCAGAATCTCGTAACATCGATAATTTTTCCGCTACATGACGGTTTTTAGAGGATATCAAATTATGATACACGATTTTAGCTTCTGTAAGCATCTGCAGCAAAAAAACGGAAAAAAAAAAAGAAAACAAGTAAAAGGGGTGCAACACGAGGCCTTCCCAGGAGGTCACCCATCCTAGTACTACTCTCGCCCAAGCACGCTTAACTGCGGAGTTCTGATGGGATCCAGTGCATTAGTGCTGGTATGATCGCACCCGTACGTTTATATTGCAAATATCTCTTTACTGAGCCAATTTCTGCTCTCTATTGAACATCTCCGTCGTTGTAATGCTTCCGGTATACCGTTACGCTATCAGAATCTCGTAACATCGATAACTTTTCAGCTAAATGACGGTTTTTAGAGGATATAAAATTATGATACACGATTTTAGCTTCTGTAAGCATCTGCAGCAAAAAAACGGAAAAAAAAAAGAAAAAAAAAAAAGAAAAAAAGTAAAAGGGGTGCAACACGAGGCCTTGCCAGGAGGTCACCCATCCTAGTACTACTCTCGCCCAAGCAAGCTTAACTGCAGAGTTCTGATGGGATCCGGTGCATTAGTGCTGGTATGATCGCACCCGTACGTTTATATAGCAAATATCTCTTTACTGAGTCAATTTCTGCTCTCTATTGAACATCTCCGTCGTTGTAATGCTTCCGGTATACCGTTACGCTATCAGAATCTCGTAACATCGATAACTTTTCCGCTACATGACGGTTTTTAGAGGATATCAAATTATGATACACGATTTTAGCTTCTGTAAGCATCTGCAGCAAAAAAACGGAAAAAAAAAAAAAAAAAAAAAAAAAAAAAAAAAGTAAAAGGGGTGCAACACGAGGCCTTCCCAGGAGGTCACCCATCCTAGTACTACTCTCGCCCAAGCACGCTTGACTGCGGAGTTCTGATGGGATCCGGTGCATTAGTGCTGGTATGATCGCACCCGTACATTTATATTGCAAATATCTCTTTACTGAGTCAATTTCTGCTCTCTATTGACCATCTCCGTCCTTGTAATGCTTCCGGTATACCGTTACGCTATCAGAATATCGTAACATCGATAATTTTTCCGCTACATGACGGTTTTTAGAGGATATCAAATTATGATACACGATTTTAGCTTCTGTAAACATCTGCAGCAAAAAAACGGAAAAAAAAAAAAAAAAAAAAAAAAAAAAAAAGAAAGAAAGAAAGAAAGAAAAAAAGTAAAAGGGGTGCAACACGAGGCCTTCCCAGGAGGTCACCCATCCTAGTACTACTCTCGCCCAAGCACGCTTAACTGCGGAGTTCTGATGTGATCCGGTGCATTAGTGCTGGTATGATCTCAACTGTACGTTTATATTGCAAATATCTCTTTACTGAGTCAATTTCTGCTCTCTATTGACCATCTCCGTCGTTGTAATGCTTCCGGTATACCGTTACGCTATCAGAATCTCGTAACATCGATAATTTTTCCGCTACATGACGGTTTTTAGAGGATATCAAATTATGATACACAATTTTAGCTTCTGTAAGCATCTGCAGCAAAAAAACGGAAAAAAAAAAGAAAAAAAAAAAAAAAAGTAAAAGGGGTGCAACACGAGGCCTTCCCAGGAGGTCACCCATCCTAGTACTACTCTCGCCCAAGCACGCTTAACCGCGGAGTTCTGATGGGATCCAGTGCATTAGTTCTGGTATGATCGCACCCGTACGTTTATATTGCAAATATCTCTTTACTGAGTCAATTTCTGCTCTCTATTGAACATCTCCGTCGTTGTAATGCTTCCGGTATACCGTTAAGCTATCGGAATCTCGTAACATCGATAACTTTTCAGCTAAATGACGGTTTTTAGAGGATATCAAATTATGATACACGATTTTAGCTTCTGTAAGCATCTGCAGCAAAAAAACGGAAAAAAAAAAAAAAAAGAAAAAAAAAAAAGAAAAAAAGTAAAAGGGGTGCAACACGAGGCCTTGCCAGGAGGTCACCCATCCTAGTACTACTCTCGCCCAAGCAAGCTTAACTGCAGAGTTCTGATGGGATCCGGTGCATTAGTGCTGGTATGATCGCACCCGTACGTTTATATAGCAAATATCTCTTTACTGAGTCAATTTCTGCTCTCTATTGAACATCTCCGTCGTTGTAATGCTTCCGGTATACCGTTACGCTATCAGAATCTCGTAACATCGATAACTTTTCCGCTACACGACGGTTTTTAGAGGATATCAAATTATGATACACGATTTTAGCTTCTGTAAGCATCTGCAGCAAAAAAACGGAAAAAAAAAAAAGAAAAAAAAGAAAAAAAGTAAACGGGGTGCAACACGAGGCCTTCCCAGGAGGTCACCCATCCTAGTACTACTCTCGCCCAAGCACGCTTAACTGCGGAGTTCTGATGGGATCCGGTGCATTAGTGCTGGTATGATCGCACCCGTACGTTTATATTGCAAATATCTCTTCACTGAGTCAATTTCTGCTCTCTATTGAACATCTCCGTCGTTGTAATGCTTTCGGTATACCGTTAAGCTATCGGAATCTCGTAACATCGATAACTTTTCCGCTACACGACGGTTTTTAGAGGATATCAAATTATGATACACGATTTTAGCTTCTGTAAGCATCTGCAGCAAAAAAACGGAAAAAAAAAAGAAAAAAATGAAAAAAAGTAAACGGGGTGCAACACGAGGCCTTCCCAGGAGGTCACCCATCCTAGTACTACTCTCGCCCAAGCACGCTTAACTGCGGAGTTCTGATGGGATCCGGTGCATTAGTGCTGGTATGATCGCACCCGTACATTTATATTGCAAATATCTCTTCACTAAGTCAATTTCTGCTCTCTATTGAATATCTCCGTCCTTGTAATGCTTCCGGTATACCGTTACGCTATCGGAATCTCGTAACATCGATAACTTTTCCGCTACACGACGGTTTTTAGAGGATATCAAATTATGATAAACGATTTTAGCTTCTGTAAGCATCTGCAGCAAAAAAACGGAAAAAAAAAAGAAAAAAAAGAAAAAAAGTAAAAGGGGTGCAACACGAGGCCTTCCCAGGAGGTCACCCATCCTAGTACTACTCTCGCCCAAGCACGCTTAACTGCGGAGTTCTGATGGGATCCGGTGCATTAGTGCTGGTATGATCGCACCCGTACATTTATATTGCAAATATCTCTTCACTGAGTCAATTTCTGCTCTCTATTGAACATCTCCGTCCTTGTAATGCTTCCGGTATACCGTTACGCTATCGGAATCTCGTAACATCGATAACTTTTCCGCTACACGACGGTTTTTAGAGGAAATCAAATTATGATACACGATTTTAGCTTCTGTAAGCATCTGCAGCAAAAAAACGGAAAAAAAAAAGAAAAAAAAGAAAAAAAGTAAAAGGGGTGCAACACGAGGCCTTCCCAGGAGGTCACCCATCCTAGTACTACTCTCGCCCAAGCACGCTTAACTGCGGAGTTCTGATGGGATCTGGTGCATTTGTGCTGGTATGATCGCACCCGTACGTTTATATTGCAAATATCTCTTTACTGAGTCAATTTCTGCTCTCTATTGACCATCTCCGTCGTTGTAATGCTTCCGGTATACCGTTACGCTATCAGAATCTCGTAACATCGATAATTTTTCCGCTACATGACAGTTTTTAGAGGATATCAAATTATGATACACGATTTTAGCTTCTGTAAGCATCTGCAGCAAAAAAACGGAAAAAAAAAAAAGAAAAAAAAGAAAAAAAGTAAACGGGGTGCAACACGAGGCCTTCCCAGGAGGTCACCCATCCTAGTACTACTCTCGCCCAAGCACGTTTAACTGCGGAGTTCTGATGGGATCCGGTGCATTAGTGCTGGTATGATCGCACCCGTACGTTTATATTGCAAATATCTCTTCACTGAGTCAATTTCTGCTCTCTATTGAACATCTCCGTCGTTGTAATGCTTTCTGTATACCGTTAAGCTATCGGAATCTCGTAACATCGATAACTTTTCCGCTACACGACGGTTTTTAGAGGATATCAAATTAATATACACGATTTTAGCTTCTGTAAGCATCTGCAGCAAAAAAACGGAAAAAAAAAAAAGAAAAAAATGAAAAAAAGTAAACGGGGTGCAACACGAGGCCTTCCCAGGAGGTCACCCATCCTAGTACTACTCTCGCCCAAGCGCGCTTAACTGCGGAGTTCTGATGGGATCCGGTGCATTAGTGCTGGTATGATCGCACCCGTACATTTATATTGCAAATATCTCTTCACTGAGTCAATTTCTGCTCTCTATTGAACATCTCCGTCCTTGTAATGCTTCCGGTATACCGTTACGCTATCGGAATCTCGTAACATCGATAACTTTTCCGCTACACGACGGTTTTTAGAGGATATCAAATTATGATACACGATTTTAGCTTCTGTAAGCATCTGCAGCAAAAAAACGGAAAAAAAAAAAAGAAAAAAAAGAAAAAAAGTAAAAGGGGTGCAACACGAGGCCTTCCCAGGAGGTCACCCATCCTAGTACTACTCTCGCCCAAGCACGCTTAACTGCGGAGTTCTGATGGGATCCGGTGCATTAGTGCTGGTATGATCGCACCCGTACATTTATATTGCAAATATCTCTTCACTGAGTCAATTTCTGCTCTCTATTGAACATCTCCGTCCTTGTAATGCTTCCGGTATACCGTTACGCTATCGGAATCTCGTAACATCGATAACTTTTCCGCTACACGACGGTTTTTAGAGGAAATCAAATTATGATACACGATTTTAGCTTCTGTAAGCATCTGCAGCTAAAAAACGGAAAAAAAAAAGAAAAAAAAAGAAAAAAAGTAAAAGGGGTGCAACACGAGGCCTTCCCAGGAGGTCACCCATCCTAGTACTACTCTCGCCCAAACACGCTTAACTGCGGAGTTCTGATGGGATCCGGTGCATTTGTGCTGGTATGATCGCACCCGTACGTTTATATTGCAAATATCTCTTTACTGAGTCAATTTCTGCTCTCTATTGACCATCTCCGTCGTTGTAATGCTTCCGGTATACCGTTACGCTATCAGAATCTCGTAACATTGATAATTTTTCCGCTACATGACAGTTTTTAGAGGATATCAAATTATGATACACGATTTTAGCTTCTGTAAGCAGCTGCAGCAAAAAAACGGAAAAAAAAAAAAGAAAAAAAAAAAGTGAAAGGGGTGCAACACGACGCCTTCCCAGGAGGTCACCCATCCTAGTACTACTCTCGCCCAAGCACGCTTACCTGCGGAGTTCTGATGGGATCCGGTGCATTAGTGCTGGTATGATCGCACCCGTACATTTATATAGCAAATATCTCTTTACTGAGTCAATTTCTGCTCTCTATTGAACATCTCCGTCGTTGTAATGCTTCCGGTATACCGTTACGCTATCAGAATCTCGTAACATCGATAATTTTTCCGTTACATGACGGTTTTTAGAGGATATCAAATTATGATACACGATTTTAGCTTCTGTAAGCATCTGCAGCAAAAAAACGGAAAAAAAAAAGAAAAAGAAAAAAGTAAAAGGGGTGCAACACGAGGCCTTCCCAGGAGGTCACCCATCCTAGTACTACTCTCGCCCAAGCACGCTTAACTGCGGAGTTCTGATGGGATCCGGTGCATTAGTGCTGGTATGATCGCACCCGTACATTTATATTGCAAATATCTCTTCACTGAGTCAATTTCTGCTCTCTATTGAACATCTCCGTCCTTGTAATGCTTCCGGTATACCGTTACGCTATCGGAATCTCGTAACATCGATAACTTTTCCGCTACACGACGGTTTTTAGAGGAAATCAAATTATGATACACGATTTTAGCTTCTGTAAGCATCTGCAGCAAAAAAAACGGAAAAAAAAAAAAAAAGAAAAAAAAGAAAAAAATGTAAAAGGGGTGCAACACGAGGCCTTCCCAGGAGGTCACCCATCCTAGTACTATTCTCGCCCAAGCACGCTTAACTGCGGAGTTCTGATGGGATCCGGTGCATTAGTGCTGGTATGATCGCACCCGTACATTTATATTGCAAATATCTCTTCACTGAGTCAATTTCTGCTCTCTATTGAACATCTCCGTCCTTGTAATGCTTCCGGTATACCGTTACGCTATCGGAATCTCGTAACATCGATAACTTTTCCGCTACACGACGGTTTTTAGAGGAAATCAAATTATGATACACGATTTTAGCTTCTGTAAGCATCTGCAGCAAAAAAACGGAAAAAAAAAGAAAAAAAAGAAAAAAAGTAAAAGGGGTGCAACACGAGGCCTTCCCAGGAGGTCACCCATCCTAGTACTACTCTCGCCCAAGCACGCTTAACTGCGGAGTTCTGATGGGATCCGGTGCATTTGTGCTGGTATGATCGCACCCGTATGTTTATATTGCAAATATCTCTTCACTGAGTCAATTTCTGCTCTCTATTGAACATCTCCGTCGTTGTAATGCTTTCGGTATACCGTTAAGCTATCGGAATCTCGTAACATCGATAACTTTTCCGCTACACGACGGTTTTTAGAGGATATCAAATTATGATACACGATTTTAGCTTCTGTAAGCATCTGCAGCAAAAAAACGGAAAAAAAAAAAGAAAAAAATGAAAAAAGTAAACGGGGTGCAACACGAGGCCTTCCCAGGAGGTCACCCATCCTAGTACTACTCTCGCCCAAGCACGCTTATCTGCGGAGTTCTGATGGGATCCGGTGCATTAGTGCTGGTATGATCGCACCCGTACATTTATATAGCAAATATCTCTTTACTGAGTCAATTTCTGCTCTCTATTGAACATCTCCGTCGTTGTAATGCTTCCGGTATACCGTTACGCTATCAGAATCTCGTAACATCGATAATTTTTCCGCTACATGACGGTTTTTAGAGGATATCAAATTATGATACACGATTTTAGCTTCTGTAAGCATCTGCAGCAAAAAAAACGGAAAAAAAAGAAAAAAAGAAAAAAAAGAAAAAAAAGTAAAAGGGGTGCAACACGAGGCCTTCCCAGGAGGTCACCCATCCTAGTACTACTCTCGCCCAAGCACGCTTAACTGCGGAGTTCTGATGGGATCCGGTGCATTAGTGCTGGTATGATCGCACCCGTAAGTTTATATTGCAAATATCTCTTTACTGAGTCAATTTCTGCTCTCTATTGACCATCTCCGTCCTTGTAATGCTTCCGGTATACCGTTACGCTATCAGAATCTCGTAACATCGATAACTTTTCCGCTACACGACGGTTTTTAGAGGATATCAAATTATGATACACGATTTTAGCTTCTGTAAGCATCTGCAGCAAAAAAACGGAAAAAAAAAAAGAAAAAAAAGAAAAAAAGTAAACGGGGTGCAACACGAGGCCTTCCCAGGAGGTCACCCATCCTAGTACTACTCTCGCCCAAGCACGCTTGACTGCGGAGTTCTGATGGGATCCGGTGCATTAGTGCTGGTATGATCGCACCCGTACGTTTATATTGCAAATATCTCTTTACTGAGTCAATTTCGGCTCTCTATTGACCATCTCCGTCGTTGTAATGCTTCCGGTATACCGTTACGCTATCGGAATCTCGTAAAATCGATAACTTTTCCGCTACACGACGGTTTTTAGAGGATATCAAATTATGATACACGATTTTAGCTTCTGTAAGCATCTGCAGCAAAAAAACGGAAAAAAAATGAAAAAAAAAAGTAAAAGGGGTGCAACACGAGGCCTTCCCAGGAGGTCACCCATCCTAGTACTACTCTCGCCCAAGCACGCTTAACTGCGGAGTTCTGATAGGATCCGGTGCATTAGTGCTGGTATGATCGCACCCGTACATTTATATAGCAAATATCTCTTTACTGAGTCAATTTCTGCTCTCTATTGAACATTTCCGTCGTTGTAATGCTTCCGGTATACCGTTACGCTATCAGAATCTCGTAACATCGATAATTTTTCCGCTACATGACGGTTTTTAGAGGATATCAAATTATGATACACGATTTTAGCTTCTGTAAGCATCTGCAGCAAAAAAAACGGAAAAAAAAAAAAAAGAAAAAAAAGTAAAAGGGGTGCAACACGAGGCCTTCCAAGGAGGTCACCCATCCTAGTACTACTCTCGCCCAAGCACGCTTAACTGCGGAGTTCTGATGGGATCCGGTGCATTAGTGCTGGTATGATCGCACCCGTAAGTTTATATTGCAAATATCTCTTTACTGAGTCAATTTCTGCTCTCTATTGACCATCTCCGTCCTTGTAATGCTTCCGGTATACCGTTACGCTATCAGAATCTCGTAACATCGATAACTTTTCCGCTACACGACGGTTTTTAGAGGATATCAAATTATGATACACGATTTTAGCTTCTGTAAGCATCTGCAGCAAAAAAACGGAAAAAAAAAAGAAAAAAAAAGAAAAAAAAGTAAACGGGGTGCAACACGAGGCCTTCCCAGGAGGTCACCCATCCTAGTACTACTCTCGCCCAAGCACGCTTGACTGCGGAGTTCTGATGGGATCCGGTGCATTAGTGCTGGTATGATCGCACCCGTACGTTTATATTGCAAATATCTCTTTACTGAGTCAATTTCGGCTCTCTATTGACCATCTCCGTCGTTGTAATGCTTCCGGTATACCGTTACGCTATCGGAATCTCGTAAAATCGATAACTTTTCCGCTACACGACGGTTTTTAGAGGATATCAAATTATGATACACGATTTTAGCTTCTGTAAGCATCTGCAGCAAAAAAACGGAAAAAAAATGAAAAAAAAAAGTAAAAGGGGTGCAACACGAGGCCTTCCCAGGAGGTCACCCATCCTAGTACTACTCTCGCCCAAGCACGTTTAACTGCGGAGTTCTGATGGGATCCGGTGCATTAGTGCTGGTATGATCGCACCCGTACATTTATATTGCAAATATCTCTTCACTGAGTCAATTTCTGCTCTCTATTGAACATCTCCGTCCTTGTAATGCTTCCGGTATACCGTTACGCTATCGGAATCTCGTAACATCGATAACTTTTCCGCTACACGACGGTTTTTAGAGGATATCAAATTATGATACACGATTTTAGCTTCTGTAAGCATCTGCAGCAAAAAAACGGAAAAAAAAAAAGAAAAAAAAAGAAAAAAAGTAAAAGGGGTGCAACACGAGGCCTTCCCAGGAGGTCACCCATCCTAGTACTACTCTCGCCAAGCACGCTTAACTGCGGAGTTCTGATGGGATCCGGTGCATTAGTGCTGGTATGATCGCACCCGTAAGTTTATATTGCAAATATCTCTTTACTGAGTCAATTTCTGCTCTCTATTGACCATCTCCGTCCTTGTAATGCTTCCGGTATACCGTTACGCTATCAGAATCTCGTAACATCGATAATTTTTCCGCTACATGACGGTTTTTAGAGGATATCAAATTATGATACACGATTTTAGCTTCTGTAAGCATCTGCAGCAAAAAAACGGAAAAAAAAAAAAAAAAAAAAAGTAAACGGGGTGCAACACGAGGCCTTCCCAGGAGGTCACCCATCCTAGTACTACTCTCGCCCAAGCACGCTTAACTGCGGAGTTCTGATGGGATCCGGTGCATTAGTGCTGGTATGATCGCACCCATACATTTATATAGCAAATATCTCTTTACTGAGTCAATTTCTGCTCTCTATTGAACATCTCCGTCGTTGTAATGCTTCCGGTATACCGTTACGCTATCAGAATCTCGTAACATCGATAATTTTTCCGCTACATGACGGTTTTTAGAGGATATCAAATTATGATACACGATTTTAGCTTCTGTAAGCATCTGCAGCAAAAAAAACGGAAAAAAAAAAAAAAAAAAAAGAAAAAAAAGTAAAAGGGGTGCAACACGAGGCCTTCCAAGGAGGTCACCCATCCTAGTACTACTCTCGCCCAAGCACGCTTAACTGCGGAGTTCTGATGGGATCCGGTGCATTAGTGCTGGTATGATCGCACCCGTAAGTTTATATTGCAAATATCTCTTTACTGAGTCAATTTCTGCTCTCTATTGACCATCTCCGTCCTTGTAATGCTTCCGGTATACCGTTACGCTATCAGAATCTCGTAACATCGATAACTTTTCCGCTACACGACGGTTTTTAGAGGATATCAAATTATGATACACGATTTTAGCTTCTGTAAGCATCTGCAGCAAAAAAACGGAAAAAAAAAAGAAAAAAAAAGAAAAAAAGTAAACGGGGTGCAACACGAGGCCTTCCCAGGAGGTCACCCATCCTAGTACTACTCTCGCCCAAGCACGCTTGACTGCGGAGTTCTGATGGGATCCGGTGCATTAGTGCTGGTATGATCGCACCCGTACGTTTATATTGCAAATATCTCTTTACTGAGTCAATTTCGGCTCTCTATTGACCATCTCCGTCGTTGTAATGCTTCCGGTATACCGTTACGCTATCGGAATCTCGTAAAATCGATAACTTTTCCGCTACACGACGGTTTTTAGAGGATATCAAATTATGATACACGATTTTAGCTTCTGTAAGCATCTGCAGCAAAAAAACGGAAAAAAAATGAAAAAAAAAAAGTAAAAGGGGTGCAACACGAGGCCTTCCCAGGAGGTCACCCATCCTAGTACTACTCTCGCCCAAGCACGTTTAACTGCGGAGTTCTGATGGGATCCGGTGCATTAGTGCTGGTATGATCGCACCCGTACATTTATATTGCAAATATCTCTTCACTGAGTCAATTTCTGCTCTCTATTGAACATCTCCGTCCTTGTAATGCTTCCGGTATACCGTTACGCTATCGGAATCTCGTAACATCGATAACTTTTCCGCTACACGACGGTTTTTAGAGGATATCAAATTATGATACACGATTTTAGCTTCTGTAAGCATCTGCAGCAAAAAAACGGAAAAAAAAAAGAAAAAAAAAGAAAAAAAGTAAAAGGGGTGCAACACGAGGCCTTCCCAGGAGGTCACCCATCCTAGTACTACTCTCGCCAAGCACGCTTAACTGCGGAGTTCTGATGGGATCCGGTGCATTAGTGCTGGTATGATCGCACCCGTAAGTTTATATTGCAAATATCTCTTTACTGAGTCAATTTCTGCTCTCTATTGACCATCTCCGTCCTTGTAATGCTTCCGGTATACCGTTACGCTATCAGAATCTCGTAACATCGATAATTTTTCCGCTACATGACGGTTTTTAGAGGATATCAAATTATGATACACGATTTTAGCTTCTGTAAGCATCTGCAGCAAAAAAACGGAAAAAAAAAAGAAAAAAAGTAAACGGGGTGCAACACGAGGCCTTCCCAGGAGGTCACCCATCCTAGTACTACTCTCGCCCAAGCACGCTTAACTGCGGAGTTCTGATGGGATCCGGTGCATTAGTGCTGGTATGATCGCACCCGTACATTTATATTGCAAATATCTCTTCACTGAGTCAATTTCTGCTCTCTATTGAACATCTCCGTCCTTGTAATGCTTCCGGTATACCGTTACGCTATCGGAATCTCGTAACATCGATAACTTTTCCGCTACACGACGGTTTTTAGAGGATATCAAATTATGATACACGATTTTAGCTTCTGTAAGCATCTGCAGCAAAAAAACGGAAAAAAAAAAAGAAAAAAAAAGAAAAAAAGTAAAAGGGGTGCAACACGAGGCCTTCCCAGGAGGTCACCCATCCTAGTACTACTCTCGCCAAGCACGCTTAACTGCGGAGTTCTGATGGGATCCGGTGCATTAGTGCTGGTATGATCGCACCCGTAAGTTTATATTGCAAATATCTCTTTACTGAGTCAATTTCTGCTCTCTATTGACCATCTCCGTCCTTGTAATGCTTCCGGTATACCGTTACGCTATCAGAATCTCGTAACATCGATAATTTTTCCGCTACATGACGGTTTTTAGAGGATATCAAATTATGATACACGATTTTAGCTTCTGTAAGCATCTGCAGCAAAAAAACGGAAAAAAAAAAAAAAAAAAAAAGTAAACGGGGTGCAACACGAGGCCTTCCCAGGAGGTCACCCATCCTAGTACTACTCTCGCCCAAGCACGCTTAACTGCGGAGTTCTGATGGGATCCGGTGCATTAGTGCTGGTATGATCGCACCCATACATTTATATAGCAAATATCTCTTTACTGAGTCAATTTCTGCTCTCTATTGAACATCTCCGTCGTTGTAATGCTTCCGGTATACCGTTACGCTATCAGAATCTCGTAACATCGATAATTTTTCCGCTACATGACGGTTTTTAGAGGATATCAAATTATGATACACGATTTTAGCTTCTGTAAGCATCTGCAGCAAAAAAAACGGAAAAAAAAAAAAAAAAAAAAAAAAAAAAAGTAAAAGGGGTGCAACACGAGGCCTTCCAAGGAGGTCACCCATCCTAGTACTACTCTCGCCCAAGCACGCTTAACTGCGGAGTTCTGATGGGATCCGGTGCATTAGTGCTGGTATGATCGCACCCGTAAGTTTATATTGCAAATATCTCTTTACTGAGTCAATTTCTGCTCTCTATTGACCATCTCCGTCCTTGTAATGCTTCCGGTATACCGTTACGCTATCAGAATCTCGTAACATCGATAACTTTTCCGCTACACGACGGTTTTTAGAGGATATCAAATTATGATACACGATTTTAGCTTCTGTAAGCATCTGCAGCAAAAAAACGGAAAAAAAAAAGAAAAAAAAAGAAAAAAAGTAAACGGGGTGCAACACGAGGCCTTCCCAGGAGGTCACCCATCCTAGTACTACTCTCGCCCAAGCACGCTTGACTGCGGAGTTCTGATGGGATCCGGTGCATTAGTGCTGGTATGATCGCACCCGTACGTTTATATTGCAAATATCTCTTTACTGAGTCAATTTCGGCTCTCTATTGACCATCTCCGTCGTTGTAATGCTTCCGGTATACCGTTACGCTATCGGAATCTCGTAAAATCGATAACTTTTCCGCTACACGACGGTTTTTAGAGGATATCAAATTATGATACACGATTTTAGCTTCTGTAAGCATCTGCAGCAAAAAAACGGAAAAAAAATGAAAAAAAAAAAGTAAAAGGGGTGCAACACGAGGCCTTCCCAGGAGGTCACCCATCCTAGTACTACTCTCGCCCAAGCACGTTTAACTGCGGAGTTCTGATGGGATCCGGTGCATTAGTGCTGGTATGATCGCACCCGTACATTTATATTGCAAATATCTCTTCACTGAGTCAATTTCTGCTCTCTATTGAACATCTCCGTCCTTGTAATGCTTCCGGTATACCGTTACGCTATCGGAATCTCGTAACATCGATAACTTTTCCGCTACACGACGGTTTTTAGAGGATATCAAATTATGATACACGATTTTAGCTTCTGTAAGCATCTGCAGCAAAAAAACGGAAAAAAAAAAGAAAAAAAAAGAAAAAAAGTAAAAGGGGTGCAACACGAGGCCTTCCCAGGAGGTCACCCATCCTAGTACTACTCTCGCCAAGCACGCTTAACTGCGGAGTTCTGATGGGATCCGGTGCATTAGTGCTGGTATGATCGCACCCGTAAGTTTATATTGCAAATATCTCTTTACTGAGTCAATTTCTGCTCTCTATTGACCATCTCCGTCCTTGTAATGCTTCCGGTATACCGTTACGCTATCAGAATCTCGTAACATCGATAATTTTTCCGCTACATGACGGTTTTTAGAGGATATCAAATTATGATACACGATTTTAGCTTCTGTAAGCATCTGCAGCAAAAAAACGGAAAAAAAAAAAGAAAAAAAGTAAACGGGGTGCAACACGAGGCCTTCCCAGGAGGTCACCCATCCTAGTACTACTCTCGCCCAAGCACGCTTAACTGCGGAGTTCTGATGGGATCCGGTGCATTAGTGCTGGTATGATCGCACCCATACATTTATATAGCAAATATCTCTTTACTGAGTCAATTTCTGCTCTCTATTGAACATCTTCGTCGTTGTAATGCTTCCGGTATACCGTTACGCTATCAGAATCTCGTAACATCGATAATTTTTCCGCTACATGACGGTTTTTAGAGAATATCAAATTATGATACACGATTTTAGCTTCTGTAAGCATCTGCAGCAAAAAAAACGGAAAAAAAAAAAAAAAAAAAAAAAGAAAGAAAAAAAAGTAAAAGGGGTGCAACACGAGGCCTTCCAAGGAGGTCACCCATCCTAGTACTACTCTCGCCCAAGCACGCTTAACTGCGGAGTTCTGATGAGATCCGGTGCATTAGTGCTGGTATGATCGCACCCGTAAGTTTATATTGCAAATATCTTTTTACTGAGTCAATTTCTGCTCTCTATTGACCATCTTCGTCCTTGTAATGCTTCCGGTATACCGTTACGCTATCAGAATCTCGTAACATCGATAACTTTTCCGCTACACGACGGTTTTTTAGAGGATATCAAATTATGATACACGATTTTAGCTTCTGTAAGCATCTGCAGCAAAAAAACGGAAAAAAAAAAAAGAAAAAAAAGAAAAAAAGTAAACGGGGTGCAACACGAGGCCTTCCCAGGAGGTCACCCATCCTAGTACTACTCTCGCCCAAGCACGCTTAACTGCGGAGTTCTGATGGGATCCGGTGCATTAGTGCTGGTATGATTGCACCCGTACGTTTATATTGCAAATATTTCTTTACGGAGTCAATTTCGGCTCTCTATTGACCATCTCCGTCGTTGTAATGCTTCCGGTATACCGTTACGCTATCGGAATCTCGTAAAATCGATAACTTTTCCGCTACACGACGGTTTTTAGAGGATATCAAATTATGATACACGATTTTAGCTTCTGTAAGCATCTGCAGCAAAAAAACGGAAAAAAAATGAAAAAAAGAAGTAAAAGGGGTGCAACACGAGGCCTTCCCAGGAGGTCACCCATCCTAGTACTACTCTCGCCCAAGCACGCTTAACTGCGGAGTTCTGATGAGATCCGGTGCATTAGTGCTGGTATGATCGCACCCGTACATTTATATTGCAAATATCTCTTCACTGAGTCAATTTCTGCTCTCTATTGAACATCTCCGTCCTTGTAATGCTTCCGGTATACCGTTACGCTATCGGAATCTCGTAACATCGATAACTTTTCCGCTACACGACGGTTTTTAGAGGATATCAAATTATGATACACGATTTTAGCTTCTGTAAGCATCTGCAGCAAAAAAACGGAAAAAAAAAAAAGAAAAAAAGTAAAAGGGGTGCAACACGAGGCCTTCCCAGGAGGTCACCCATCCTAGTACTACTCTCGCCCAAGCACGCTTAACTGCGGAGTTCTGATGGGATCCGGTGCATTAGTGCTGGTATGATCGCACCCGTACGTTTATATTGCAAATATCTCTTTACTGAGTCAATTTCTGCTCTCTATTGACCATCTCCGTCCTTGTAATGCTTCCGGTATACCGTTACGCTATCAGAATCTCGTAACATCGATAATTTTTCCGCTACATGACGGTTTTTAGAGGATATCAAATTATGATACACGATTTTAGATTCTGTAAGCATCTGCAGCAAAAAAACGGAAAAAAAAAAAGAAAAAAAAAAGAAAAAAAGTAAAAGGGGTGCAACACGAGGCCTTCCCAGGAGGTCACCCATCCTAGTACTACTCTCGCCCAAGCACGCTTAACTGCGGAGTTCTGATGAGATCCGGTGCATTAGTGCTGGTATGATCGCACCCGTACATTTATATTGCAAATATCTCTTCACTGAGTCAATTTCTGCTCTCTATTGAACATCTCCGTCCTTGTAATGCTTCCGGTATACCGTTACGCTATCGGAATCTCGTAACATCGATAACTTTTCCGCTACACGACGGTTTTTAGAGGATATCAAATTATGATACACGATTTTAGCTTCTGTAAGCATCTGCAGCAAAAAAACGGAAAAAAAAAGAAAAAAAGTAAAAGGGGTGCAACACGAGGCCTTCCCAGGAGGTCACCCATCCTAGTACTACTCTCGCCCAAGCGCGCTTAACTGCGGAGTTCTGATGGGATCCGGTGCATTAGTGCTGGTATGATCGCACCCGTACGTTTATATAGCAAATATCTCTTTACTGAGTCAATTTCTGCTCTCTATTGAACATCTCCGTCGTTGTAATGCTTCCGGTATACCGTTAAGTTATCGGAATCTCGTAACATCGATAACTTTTCAGCTACATGACGGTTTTTAGAGGATATCAAATTATGATACACGATTTTAGCTTCTGTAAGCATCTGCAGCTAAAAAGCGGAAAAAAAAAAAGAAAAAAAAAAAGAAAAAAAGTAAAAGGGGTGCAACACGAGGCCTTGCCAGGAGGTCACACATCCCAGTACTACTCTCGCCCAAGCACGCTTAACTGCAGAGTTCTGATGGGATCCGGTGCATTAGTGCTGGTATGATCGCACCCGTACGTTTATATAGCAAATATCTCTTTACTGAGTCAATTTCTGCTCTCTATTGAACATCTCCGTCGTTGTAATGCTTCCGGTATACCGTTACGCTATCAGAATCTCGTAACATCGATAACTTTTCCGCTACACGACGGTTTTTAGAGGATATCAAATTATGATACACGATTTTAGCTTCTGTAAGCATCTGCAGCAAAAAAACGGAAAAAAAAAAGAAAAAAAAGAAAAAAAGTAAACGGGGTGCAACACGAGGCCTTCCCAGGAGGTCACCCATCCTAGTACTACTCTCGCCCAAGCACGTTTAACTGCGGAGTTCTGATGGGATCCGGTGCATTAGTGCTAGTATGATCGCACCCGTACGTTTATATTGCAAATATCTCTTCACTGAGTCAATTTCTGCTCTCTATTGAACATCTCCGTCGTTGTAATGCTTTCGGTATACCGTTAAGCTATCGGAATCTCGTAACATCGATAACTTTTCCGCTACACGACGGTTTTTAGAGGATATCAAATTATGATACACGATTTTAGCTTCTGTAAGCATCTGCAGCAAAAAAACGGAAAAAAAAAAAAAAAAAAAAAATGAAAAAAAGTAAACGGGGTGCAACACGAGGCCTTCCCAGGAGGTCACCCATCCTAGTACTACTCTCGCCCAAGCACGCTTAACTGCGGAGTTCTGATGGGATCCGGTGCATTAGTGCTGGTATGATCGCACCCGTACATTTATATTGCAAATATCTCTTCACTGAGTCAATTTCTGCTCTCTATTGAACATCTCCGTCCTTGTAATGCTTCCGGTATACCGTTACGCTATCGGAATCTCGTAACATCGATAACTTTTCCGCTACACGACGGTTTTTAGAGGATATCAAATTATGATACACGATTTTAGCTTCTGTAAGCATCTGCAGCAAAAAAACGGAAAAAAAAAGAAAAAAAAGAAAAAAAGTAAACGGGGTGCAACACGAGGCCTTCCCAGGAGGTCACCCATCCTAGTACTACTCTCGCCCAAGCACGCTTAACTGCGGAGTTCTGATGGGATCCGGTGCATTAGTGCTGGTATGATCGCACCCGTACGTTTATATTGCAAATATCTCTTTACTGAGTCAATTTCTGCTCTCTATTGACCATCTCCGTCCTTGTAATGCTTCCGGTATACCGTTACGCTATCAGAATCTCGTAACATCGATAATTTTTCCGCTACATGACGGTTTTTAGAGGATATCAAATTATGATACACGATTTTAGCTTCTGTAAGCATCTGCAGCAAAAAAACGGAAAAAAAAAAAGAAAAAAAGTAAAAGGGGTGCAACACGAGGCCTTCCCAGGAGGTCGCCCATCCTAGTACTACTCTCGCCCAAGCACGCTTAACTGCGGAGTTCTGATGGGATCCAGTGCATTAGTGCTGGTATGATCGCACCCGTACGTTTATATAGGAAATATCTCTTTACTGAGTCAATTTCTGCTCTCTATTGAACATCTCCGTCGTTGTAATGCTTCCGGTATACCGTTAAGCTATCGGAATCTCGTAACATCGATAACTTTTCAGCTACATGACGGTTTTTAGAGGATATCAAATTATGATACACGATTTTAGCTTCTGTAAGCATCTGCAGCTAAAAAACGGAAAAAAAAAAAGAAAAAAAAAAAAGAAAAAAAGTAAAAGGGGTGCAACACGAGGCCTTCCCAGGAGGTCACCCATCCTAGTACTACTCTCGCCCAAGCACGCTTAACTGCGGAGTTCTGATGGGATCCGGTGCATTAGTGCTGGTATGATCGCACCCGTACGTTTATATTGCAAATATCTCTTCACTGAGTCAATTTCTGCTCTCTATTGAACATCTCCGTCCTTGTAATGCTTCCGGTATACCGTTACGCTATCGGAATCTCGTAACATCGATAACTTTTCCGCTACACGACGGTTTTTAGAGGATATCAAATTATGATACACGATTTTAGCTTCTGTAAGCATCTGCAGCAAAAAAACGGAAAAAAAAAGAAAAAAAGTAAAAGGGGTGCAACACGAGGCCTTCCCAGGAGGTCACCCATCCTAGTACTACTCTCGCCCAAGCGCGCTTAACTGCGGAGTTCTGATGGGATCCGGTGCATTAGTGCTGGTATGATCGCACCCGTACGTTTATATAGCAAATATCTCTTTACTGAGTCAATTTCTGCTCTCTATTGAACATCTCCGTCGTTGTAATGCTTCCGGTATACCGTTAAGTTATCGGAATCTCGTAACATCGATAACTTTTCAGCTACATGACGGTTTTTAGAGGATATCAAATTATGATACACGATTTTAGCTTCTGTAAGCATCTGCAGCTAAAAAACGGAAAAAAAAAAAGAAAAAAAAAAGAAAAAAAGTAAAAGGGGTGCAACACGAGGCCTTGCCAGGAGGTCACACATCCCAGTACTACTCTCGCCCAAGCACGCTTAACTGCAGAGTTCTGATGGGATCCGGTGCATTAGTGCTGGTATGATCGCACCCGTACGTTTATATAGCAAATATCTCTTTACTGAGTCAATTTCTGCTCTCTATTGAACATCTCCGTCGTTGTAATGCTTCCGGTATACCGTTACGCTATCAGAATCTCGTAACATCGATAACTTTTCCGCTACACGACGGTTTTTAGAGGATATCAAATTATGATACACGATTTTAGCTTCTGTAAGCATCTGCAGCAAAAAAACGGAAAAAAAAAAAGAAAAAAAAGAAAAAAAGTAAACGGGGTGCAACACGAGGCCTTCCCAGGAGGTCACCCATCCTAGTACTACTCTCGCCCAAGCACGTTTAACTGCGGAGTTCTGATGGGATCCGGTGCATTAGTGCTAGTATGATCGCACCCGTACGTTTATATTGCAAATATCTCTTCACTGAGTCAATTTCTGCTCTCTATTGAACATCTCCGTCGTTGTAATGCTTTCGGTATACCGTTAAGCTATCGGAATCTCGTAACATCGATAACTTTTCCGCTACACGACGGTTTTTAGAGGATATCAAATTATGATACACGATTTTAGCTTCTGTAAGCATCTGCAGCAAAAAAACGGAAAAAAAAAAAAAGAAAAAAATGAAAAAAAAGTAAACGGGGTGCAACACGAGGCCTTCCCAGGAGGTCACCCATCCTAGTACTACTCTCGCCCAAGCACGCTTAACTGCGGAGTTCTGATGGGATCCGGTGCATTAGTGCTGGTATGATCGCACCCGTACATTTATATTGCAAATATCTCTTCACTGAGTCAATTTCTGCTCTCTATTGAACATCTCCGTCCTTGTAATGCTTCCGGTATACCGTTACGCTATCGGAATCTCGTAACATCGATAACTTTTCCGCTACACGACGGTTTTTAGAGGATATCAAATTATGATACACGATTTTAGCTTCTGTAAGCATCTGCAGCAAAAAAACGGAAAAAAAAAGAAAAAAAAGAAAAAAAGTAAACGGGGTGCAACACGAGGCCTTCCCAGGAGGTCACCCATCCTAGTACTACTCTCGCCCAAGCACGCTTAACTGCGGAGTTCTGATGGGATCCGGTGCATTAGTGCTGGTATGATCGCACCCGTACGTTTATATTGCAAATATCTCTTTACTGAGTCAATTTCTGCTCTCTATTGACCATCTCCGTCCTTGTAATGCTTCCGGTATACCGTTACGCTATCAGAATCTCGTAACATCGATAATTTTTCCGCTACATGACGGTTTTTAGAGGATATCAAATTATGATACACGATTTTAGCTTCTGTAAGCATCTGCAGCAAAAAAACGGAAAAAAAAAAAGAAAAAAAGTAAAAGGGGTGCAACACGAGGCCTTCCCAGGAGGTCGCCCATCCTAGTACTACTCTCGCCCAAGCACGCTTAACTGCGGAGTTCTGATGGGATCCAGTGCATTAGTGCTGGTATGATCGCACCCGTACGTTTATATAGGAAATATCTCTTTACTGAGTCAATTTCTGCTCTCTATTGAACATCTCCGTCGTTGTAATGCTTCCGGTATACCGTTAAGCTATCGGAATCTCGTAACATCGATAACTTTTCAGCTACATGACGGTTTTTAGAGGATATCAAATTATGATACACGATTTTAGCTTCTGTAAGCATCTGCAGCTAAAAAACGGAAAAAAAAAAAGAAAAAAAAAAAAGAAAAAAAGTAAAAGGGGTGCAACACGAGGCCTTCCCAGGAGGTCACCCATCCTAGTACTACTCTCGCCCAAGCACGCTTAACTGCGGAGTTCTGATGGGATCCGGTGCATTAGTGCTGGTATGATCGCACCCGTACGTTTATATTGCAAATATCTCTTCACTGAGTCAATTTCTGCTCTCTATTGAACATCTCCGTCGTTGTAATACTTCCGGTATACCGTTACGCTATCGGAATCTCGTAACATCGATAACTTTTCCGCTACACGACGGTTTTTAGAGGATATCAAATTATGATACACGATTTTAGATTCTGTAAGCATCTGCAGCAAAAAAACGGAAAAAAAAAAAGAAAAAAAAAAGAAAAAAAGTAAAAGGGGTGCAACACGAGGCCTTCCCAGGAGGTCACCCATCCTAGTACTACTCTCGCCCAAGCACGCTTAACTGCGGAGTTCTGATGAGATCCGGTGCATTAGTGCTGGTATGATCGCACCCGTACATTTATATTGCAAATATCTCTTCACTGAGTCAATTTCTGCTCTCTATTGAACATCTCCGTCCTTGTAATGCTTCCGGTATACCGTTACGCTATCGGAATCTCGTAACATCGATAACTTTTCCGCTACACGACGGTTTTTAGAGGATATCAAATTATGATACACGATTTTAGCTTCTGTAAGCATCTGCAGCAAAAAAACGGAAAAAAAAAGAAAAAAAGTAAAAGGGGTGCAACACGAGGCCTTCCCAGGAGGTCACCCATCCTAGTACTACTCTCGCCCAAGCGCGCTTAACTGCGGAGTTCTGATGGGATCCGGTGCATTAGTGCTGGTATGATCGCACCCGTACGTTTATATAGCAAATATCTCTTTACTGAGTCAATTTCTGCTCTCTATTGAACATCTCCGTCGTTGTAATGCTTCCGGTATACCGTTAAGTTATCGGAATCTCGTAACATCGATAACTTTTCAGCTACATGACGGTTTTTAGAGGATATCAAATTATGATACACGATTTTAGCTTCTGTAAGCATCTGCAGCTAAAAAACGGAAAAAAAAAAGAAAAAAAAAAAGAAAAAAAGTAAAAGGGGTGCAACACGAGGCCTTGCCAGGAGGTCACACATCCCAGTACTACTCTCGCCCAAGCACGCTTAACTGCAGAGTTCTGATGGGATCCGGTGCATTAGTGCTGGTATGATCGCACCCGTACGTTTATATAGCAAATATCTCTTTACTGAGTCAATTTCTGCTCTCTATTGAACATCTCCGTCGTTGTAATGCTTCCGGTATACCGTTACGCTATCAGAATCTCGTAACATCGATAACTTTTCCGCTACACGACGGTTTTTAGAGGATATCAAATTATGATACACGATTTTAGCTTCTGTAAGCATCTGCAGCAAAAAAACGGAAAAAAAAAAAGAAAAAAAAGAAAAAAAGTAAACGGGGTGCAACACGAGGCCTTCCCAGGAGGTCACCCATCCTAGTACTACTCTCGCCCAAGCACGTTTAACTGCGGAGTTCTGATGGGATCCGGTGCATTAGTGCTAGTATGATCGCACCCGTACGTTTATATTGCAAATATCTCTTCACTGAGTCAATTTCTGCTCTCTATTGAACATCTCCGTCGTTGTAATGCTTTCGGTATACCGTTAAGCTATCGGAATCTCGTAACATCGATAACTTTTCCGCTACACGACGGTTTTTAGAGGATATCAAATTATGATACACGATTTTAGCTTCTGTAAGCATCTGCAGCAAAAAAACGGAAAAAAAAAAAAAGAAAAAAATGAAAAAAAGTAAACGGGGTGCAACACGAGGCCTTCCCAGGAGGTCACCCATCCTAGTACTACTCTCGCCCAAGCACGCTTAACTGCGGAGTTCTGATGGGATCCGGTGCATTAGTGCTGGTATGATCGCACCCGTACATTTATATTGCAAATATCTCTTCACTGAGTCAATTTCTGCTCTCTATTGAACATCTCCGTCCTTGTAATGCTTCCGGTATACCGTTACGCTATCGGAATCTCGTAACATCGATAACTTTTCCGCTACACGACGGTTTTTAGAGGATATCAAATTATGATACACGATTTTAGCTTCTGTAAGCATCTGCAGCAAAAAAACGGAAAAAAAAAGAAAAAAAAGAAAAAAAGTAAACGGGGTGCAACACGAGGCCTTCCCAGGAGGTCACCCATCCTAGTACTACTCTCGCCCAAGCACGCTTAACTGCGGAGTTCTGATGGGATCCGGTGCATTAGTGCTGGTATGATCGCACCCGTACGTTTATATTGCAAATATCTCTTTACTGAGTCAATTTCTGCTCTCTATTGACCATCTCCGTCCTTGTAATGCTTCCGGTATACCGTTACGCTATCAGAATCTCGTAACATCGATAATTTTTCCGCTACATGACGGTTTTTAGAGGATATCAAATTATGATACACGATTTTAGCTTCTGTAAGCATCTGCAGCAAAAAAACGGAAAAAAAAAAAAAGAAAAAAAGTAAAAGGGGTGCAACACGAGGCCTTCCCAGGAGGTCGCCCATCCTAGTACTACTCTCGCCCAAGCACGCTTAACTGCGGAGTTCTGATGGGATCCAGTGCATTAGTGCTGGTATGATCGCACCCGTACGTTTATATAGGAAATATCTCTTTACTGAGTCAATTTCTGCTCTCTATTGAACATCTCCGTCGTTGTAATGCTTCCGGTATACCGTTAAGCTATCGGAATCTCGTAACATCGATAACTTTTCAGCTACATGACGGTTTTTAGAGGATATCAAATTATGATACACGATTTTAGCTTCTGTAAGCATCTGCAGCTAAAAAACGGAAAAAAAAAAGAAAAAAAAAAAAGAAAAAAAGTAAAAGGGGTGCAACACGAGGCCTTCCCAGGAGGTCACCCATCCTAGTACTACTCTCGCCCAAGCACGCTTAACTGCGAAGTTCTGATGGGATCCGGTGCATTAGTGCTGGTATGATCGCACCCGTACGTTTATATAGCAAATATCTCTTTACTGAGTCAATTTCTGCTCTCTATTGAACATCTCCGTCGTTGTAATGCTTCCGGTATACCGTTACGCTATCAGAATCTCGTAACATCGATAATTTTTCCGCTACATGACGGTTTTTAGATGATATCAAATTATGATACACGATTTTAGTTTCTGTAAGCATCTGCAGCAAAAAAAACGAAAAAAAAAAAAAAAAAAAAAAAAAGTAAAAGGGGTGCAACACGAGGCCTTCCCAGGAGGTCACCCATCCTAGTACTACTCTCGCCCAAGCACGCTTAACTGCGGAGTTCTGATGGGATCCGGTGCATTAGTGCTGTTATGATCGCACCCATACATTTATATAGCAAATATCTCTTTACTGAGTCAATTTCTGCTCTCTATTGAACATCTCCGTCGTTGTAATGCTTCCGGTATACCGTTACGCTATCAGAATCTCGTAACATCGATAATTTTTCCGCTACATGACGGTTTTTAGAGGATATCAAATTATGATACACGATTTTAGCTTCTGTAAACATCTGCAGCAAAAAAAACGGAAAAAAAAAAAAAAAAAAAAAAAAAAAAAGAAAAAAAAGTAAAAGGGGTGCAACACGAGGCCTTCCCAGGAGGTCACCCATCCTAGTACTACTCTCGCCCAAGCACGCTTAACTGCGGAGTTCTGATGGGATCCGGTGCATTAGTGCTGGTATGATCGCACCCGTAAGTTTATATTGCAAATATCTCTTTACTGAGTCAATTTCTGCTCTCTATTGACCATCTCCGTCCTTGTAATGCTTCCGGTATACCGTTACGCTATCAGAATCTCGTAACATCGATAATTTTTCCGCTACATGACGGTTTTTAGAGGATATCAAATTATGATACACGATTTTAGATTCTGTAAGCATCTGCAGCAAAAAAAACGGAAAAAAAAAAAAAAAAAAAAAAAAAAAAAAAAGTAAAAGGGGTGCAACACGAGGCCTTCCCAGGAGGTCACCCACCCTAGTACTACTCTCGCCCAAGCACGCTTAACTGCGGAGTTCTGATGGGATCCGGTGCATTAGTGCTGGTATGATCGCACCCGTAAGTTTATATTGCAAATATCTCTTTACTGAGTCAATTTCTGCTCTCTATTGACCATCTCCGTCCTTGTAATGCTTCCGGTATACCGTTACGCTATCAGAATCTCGTAACATCGATAATTTTTCCGCTACATGACGGTTTTTAGAGGATATCAAATTATGATACACGATTTTAGATTCTGTAAGCATCTGCAGCAAAAAAAACGGAAAAAAAAAAAAAAAAAAAAAAAAAAAAGTAAAAGGGGTGCAACACGAGGCCTTCCCAGGAGGTCACCCACCCTAGTACTACTCTCGCCCAAGCACGCTTAACTGCGGAGTTCTGATGGGATCCGGTGCATTAGTGCTGGTATGATCGCACCCGTACGTTTATATTACAAATATCTCTTTACTGAGTCAATTTCTGCTCTCTATTGACCATCTCCGTTCTTGTAATGCTTCCGGTATACCGTTACGCTATCAGAATCTCGTAACATCGATAATTTTTCCGCTACATGACGGTTTTTAGAGGACATCAAATTATGATACACGATTTTAGCTTCTGTAAGCATCTGCAGCAAAAAAACGGAAAAAAAAAAAAAAAAAAAAAAGTAAAAGGGGTGCAACACGAGGCCATCCCAGGAGGTCACCCATCCTAGTACTACTCTCGCTCAAGCACGCTTAACTGCGGAGTTCTGATGGGATCCGGTGCATTAGTGCTGGTATGATCACACCCGTACGTTTATATTGCAAATATCTCTTTACTGAGTCAATTTCTGCTCTCTATTGACCATCTCCGTTCTTGTAATGCTTCCGGTATACCGTTACGCTATCAGAATCTCGTAACATCGATAATTTTTCCGCTACATGACGGTTTTTAGAGGATATCAAATTATGCTACACGATTTTAGCTTCTGTAAGCATCTGCAGCAAAAAAACGGAAAAAAAAAAAAAAAAAAAAAAAACAAAAGAAAAAAAGTAAAAGGGGTGCAACACGAGGCCTTCCCAGGAGGTCACCCATCCTAGTACTACTCTCGCCCAAGCACGCTTAACTGCGGTGTTCTGATGGGATCCGGTGCATTAGTGCTGGTATGATCGCACCCGTAAGTTTATATTGCAAATATCTCTTTACTGAGTCAATTTCTGCTCTCTATTGACCATCTCCGTCCTTGTAATGCTTCCGGTATACCGTTACGCTATCAAATCTCGTAACATCGATAACTTTTCCGCTACACGACGGTTTTTAGAGGATATCAAATTATGATACACGATTTTAGCTTCTGTAAGCATCTGCAGCAAAAAAACGGAAAAAAAAGAAAAAAAAGAAAAAAAGTAAAAGGGGTGCAACACGAGGCCTTCCCAGGAGGTCACCCATCCTAGTACTACTCTCGCCCAAGCACGCTTAATTGCGGGGTTCTGATGGGATCCGGTGCATTAGTGCTGGTATGATCGCACCCGTAAATTTATATAGCAAATATCTCTTTACTGAGTCAATTTCTGCTCTCTATTGAACATCTCCGTCGTTGTAAGGCTTCCGGTATACCGTTACGCTATCAGAATCTCGTAACATCGATAATTTTTCCGCTACATGACGGTTTTTAGAGGATATCAAATTATGATACACGATTTTAGCTTCTGTAAGCATCTGCAGCAAAAAAACGGAAAAAAAGAAAAAAAAAAAAAAAAGAAAGAAAAAAAAGTAAAAGGGGTGCAACACGAGGCCTTCCCAGGAGGTCACCCATCCTAGTACTAATCTCGCCCAAGCACGCTTAACTGCGGAGTTCTGATGGGATCCGGTGCATTAGTGCTGGTATGATCGCACCCGTACGTTTATATTGCAAATATCTCTTCACTGAGTCAATTTCTGCTCTCTATTGAACATCTCCGTCGTTGTAATACTTCCGGTATACCGTTACGCTATCGGAATCTCGTAACATCGATAACTTTTCCGCTACACGACGGTTTTTAGAGGATATCAAATTATGATACACGATTTTAGCTTCTGTAAGCATCTGCAGCAAAAAAACGGAAAAAAAAAAAGAAAAAAAAGAAAAAAAGTAAAAGGGGTGCAACACGAGGCCTTCCCAGGAGGTCACCCATCCTAGTACTACTCTCGCCCAAGAACGCTTAACTGCGGAGTTCTGATGGGATCCGGTGCATTAGTGCTGGTATGATCGCACCCGTACGTTTATATTGCAAATATCTCTTTACTGAGTCAATTTCTGCTCTCTATTGACCATCTCCGTTCTTGTAATGCTTCCGGTATACCGTTACGCTATCAGAATCTCGTAACATCGATAATTTTTCCGCTACATGACGGTTTTTAGAGGATATCAAATTATGATACACGATTTTAGCTTCTGTAAGCATCTGCAGCAAAAAAACGGAAAAAAAAAAAGTAAAAAAGTAAAAGGGGTGCAACACGAGGCCTTCCCAGGAGGTCACCCATCCTAGTACTACTCTCGCCCAAGCACGCTTAACTGCGGAGTTCTGATGGGATCCGGTGCATTAGTGCTGGTATGATCGCACCCGTACGTTTATATTGCAAATATCTCTTTACTGAGTCAATTTCTGCTCTCTATTGACCATCTCCGTCGTTGTAATGCTTCCGGTATACCGTTACGCTATCAGAATCTCGTAACATCGATAATTTTTCCGCTACATGACGGTTTTTAGAGGATATCAAATTATGATACACGATTTTAGCTTCTGTAAGCATCTGCAGCAAAAAAACGGAAAAAAAAAAAAAAAAAAAAAAAAAAAGTGAAAGGGGTGCAACACGAGGCCTTCCCAGGAGGTCACCCATCCTAGTACTACTCTCGCCCAAGCACGCTTAACTGCGGAGTTCTGATGGGATCCGGTGCATTAGTGCTGGTATGATCGCACCCGTACGTTTATATAGCAAATATCTCTTTACTGAGTCAATTTCTGCTCTCTATTGAGCATCTCCGTCGTTGTAATGCTTCCGGTATACCGTTACGCTATCAGAATCTCGTAACATCGATAATTTTTCCGCTACATGACGGTTTTTAGAGGATATCAAATTATGATACACGATTTTAGCTTCGGTAAGCATCTGCAGCAAAAAAACGGAAAAAAAAAAAAAAAAGAAAAAAAAGTAAAAGGGGTGCAACACGAGGCCTTCCCAGGAGGTCACCCATCCTAGTACTACTCTCGCCCAAGCACGCTTCACTGCGGAGTTCTGATGGGATCCGGTGCATTAGTGCTAGTATGATCACACCCGTACGTTTATATTGCAAATATCTCTTTACTGAGTCAATTTCTGCTCTCTATTGACCATCTCCGTTCTTGTAATGCTTCCGGTATACCGTTACGCTATCAGAATCTCGTAACATCGATAATTTTTCCGCTACATGACGGTTTTTAGAGGATATCAAATTATGATACACGATTTTAGCTTCTGTAAGCATCTGCAGCAAAAAAACGGAAAAAAAAAAAAAAAAGAAAAAAAAGTAAAAGGGGTGCAACACGAGGCCTTCCCAGGAGGTCACCCATCCTAGTACTACTCTCGCCCAAGCACGCTTAACTGCGGAGTTCTGATGGGATCCGGTGCATTAGTGCTGGTATGATCGCACCCGTACGTTTATATTGCAAATATCTCTTTACTGAGTCAATTTCTGCTCTCTATTGACCATCTCCGTCGTTGTAATGCTTCCGGTATACCGTTACGCTATCAGAATCTCGTAACATCGATAACTTTTCCGCTACATGACGGTTTTTAGAGGATATCAAATTATGATACACGATTTTAGCTTCTGTAAGCATCTGCAGCAAAAAAACGGAAAAAAAAAAAAAAAAAAAAAAAAAAGTGAAAGGGGTGCAACACGAGGCCTTCCCAGGAGGTCACCCATCCTAGTACTACTCTCGCCCAAGCACGCTTAACTGCGGAGTTCTGATGGGATCCGGTGCATTAGTGCTGGTATGATCGCACCCGTACGTTTATATAGCAAATATCTCTTTACTGAGTCAATTTCTGCTCTCTATTGAGCATCTCCGTCGTTGTAATGCTTCCGGTATACCGTTACGCTATCAGAATCTCGTAACATCGATAATTTTTCCGCTACATGACGGTTTTTAGAGGATATCAAATTATGATACACGATTTTAGCTTCGGTAAGCATCTGCAGCAAAAAAACGGAAAAAAAAAAAAAAAAAGAAAAAAAAGTAAAAGGGGTGCAACACGAGGCCTTCCCAGGAGGTCACCCATCCTAGTACTACTCTCGCCCAAGCACGCTTCACTGCGGAGTTCTGATGGGATCCGGTGCATTAGTGCTAGTATGATCACACCCGTACGTTTATATTGCAAATATCTCTTTACTGAGTCAATTTCTGCTCTCTATTGACCATCTCCGTTCTTGTAATGCTTCCGGTATACCGTTACGCTATCAGAATCTCGTAACATCGATAATTTTTCCGCTACATGACGGTTTTTAGAGGATATCAAATTATGATACACGATTTTAGCTTCTGTAAGCATCTGCAGCAAAAAAACGGAAAAAAAAAAAAAAAAGAAAAAAAAGTAAAAGGGGTGCAACACGAGGCCTTCCCAGGAGGTCACCCATCCTAGTACTACTCTCGCCCAAGCACGCTTAACTGCGGAGTTCTGATGGGATCCGGTGCATTAGTGCTGGTATGATCGCACCCGTACGTTTATATTGCAAATATCTCTTTACTGAGTCAATTTCTGCTCTCTATTGACCATCTCCGTCGTTGTAATGCTTCCGGTATACCGTTACGCTATCAGAATCTCGTAACATCGATAATTTTTCCGCTACATGACGGTTTTTAGAGGATATCAAATTATGATACACGATTTTAGCTTCTGTAAGTATCTGCAGCAAAAAAACGGAAAAAAAAAAAAAAAAAAAAAAAAAAAGTGAAAGGGGTGCAACACGAGGCCTTCCCAGGAGGTCACCCATCCTAGTACTACTCTCGCCCAAACACGCTTAACTGCGGAGTTCTGATGGGATCCGGTGCATTAGTGCTGGTATGATCGCACCCGTACATTTATATAGCAAATATCTCTTTACTGAGTCAATTTCTGCTCTCTATTGAACATCTCCGTCGTTGTAATGCTTCCGGTATACCGTTACGCTATCAGAATCTCGTAACATCGATAATTTTTCCGCTACATGACGGTTTTTAGAGGATATCAAATTATGATACACGATTTTAGCTTCTGTAAACATCTGCAGCAAAAAAACGGAAAAAAAAAAAAAAAAGAAAAGAAAAAAAAGTAAAAGGGGTGCAACACGAGGCCTTCCCAGGAGGTCATCCATCCTAGTACTACTCTCGCCCAAGCACGCTTAACTGCGGAGTTCTGATGGGATCCGGTGCATTAGTGCTGGTATGATCACACCCGTACGTTTATATTGCAAATATCTCTTTACTGAGTCAATTTCTGCTCTCTATTGACCATCTCCGTTCTTGTAATGCTTCCGGTATACCGTTACGCTATCAGAATCTCGTAACATCGATAATTTTTCCGCTACATGACGGTTTTTAGAGGATATCAAATTATGCTACACGATTTTAGCTTCTGTAAGCATCTGCAGCAAAAAAACGGAAAAAAAAAAAAAAAAAAAACAAAACAAAAGAAAAAAAGTAAAAGGGGTGCAACACGAGGCCTTCCCAGGAGGTCACCCATCCTAGTACTACTCTCGCCCAAGCACGCTTAACTGTGGAGTTCTGATGGGATCCGGTGCATTAGTGCTGGTATGATCACACCCGTACTTTTATATTGCAAATATCTCTTTACTGAGTCAATTTCTGCTCTCTATTGACCATCTCCGTTCTTGTAATGCTTCCGGTATACCGTTACGCTATCAAATCTCGTAACATCGATAACTTTTCCGCTACACGACGGTTTTTAGAGGATATCAAATTATGATACACGATTTTAGCTTCTGTAAGCATCTGCAGCAAAAAAACGGAAAAAAAAAGAAAAAAAAGAAAAAAAGTAAAAGGGGTGCAACACGAGGCCTTCCCAGGAGGTCACCCATCCTAGTACTACTCTCGCCCAAGCACGCTTAACTGCGGAGTTCTGATGGGATCCGGTGCATTAGTGCTGGTATGATCGCACCCGTAAATTTATATAGCAAATATCTCTTTACTGAGTCAATTTCTGCTCTCTATTGAACATCTCCGTCGTTGTAAGGCTTCCGGTATACCGTTACGCTATCAGAATCTCGTAACATCGATAATTTTTCCGCTACATGACGGTTTTTAGAGGATATCAAATTATGATACACGATTTTAGCTTCTGTAAGCATCTGCAGCAAAAAAACGGAAAAAAAGAAAAAAAAAAAAAAAAAGAAAAAAAAGTAAAAGGGGTGCAACACGAGGCCTTCCCAGGAGGTCACCCATCCTAGTACTAATCTCGCCCAAGCACGCTTAACTGCGGAGTTCTGATGAGATCCGGTGCATTAGTGCTGGTATGATCGCACCCGTACGTTTATATTGCAAATATCTCTTCACTGAGTCAATTTCTGCTCTCTATTGAACATCTCCGTCGTTGTAATGCTTCCGGTATACCGTTACGCTATCGGAATCTCGTAACATCGATAACTTTTCCGCTACACGACGGTTTTTAGAGGATATCAAATTATGATACACGATTTTAGCTTCTGTAAGCATCTGCAGCAAAAAAACGGAAAAAAAAAAGAAAAAAAAGAAAAAAAGTAAAAGGGGTGCAACACGAGGCCTTCCCAGGAGGTCACCCATCCTATTACTACTCTCGCCCAAGCACGCTTAACTGCGGAGTTCTGATGGGATCCGGTGCATTAGTGCTGGTATGATCGCACCCGTACGTTTATATTGCAAATATCTCTTTACTGAGTCAATTTCTGCTCTCTATTGACCATCTTCGTTCTTGTAATGCTTCCGGTACACCGTTACGCTATCAGAATCTCGTAACATCGATAATTTTTCCGCTACATGACGGTTTTTAGAGGATATCAAATTATGATACACGATTTTAGCTTCTGTAAGCATCTGCAGCAAAAAAACGGAAAAAAAAAAAAGTAAAAAAGTAAAAGGGGTGCAACACGAGGCCTTCCCAGGAGGTCACCCATCCTAGTACTACTCTCGCCCAAGCACGCTTAACTGCGGAGTTCTGATGGGATCCGGTGCATTAGTGCTGGTATGATCGCACCCGTACGTTTATATTGCAAAATCTCTTTACTGAGTCAATTTCTGCTCTCTATTGACCATCTCCGTCGTTGTAATGCTTCCGGTATACCGTTACGCTATCAGAATCTCGTAACATCGATAATTTTTCCGCTACATGACGGTTTTTAGAGGATATCAAATTATGATACACGATTTTAGCTTCTGTAAGCATCTGCAGCAAAAAAACGGAAAAACAAAAAAAAAAAAAAAAAGTGAAAGGGGTGCAACACGAGGCCTTCCCAGGAGGTCACCCATCCTAGTACTACTCTCGCCCAAGCACGCTTAACTGCGGAGTTCTGATGGGATCCGGTGCATTAGTGCTGATATGATCGCACCCGTACGTTTATATAGCAAATATCTCTTTACTGAGTCAATTTCTGCTCTCTATTGAGCATCTCCGTCGTTGTAATGCTTCCGGTATACCGTTACGCTATCAGAATCTCGTAACATCGATAATTTTTCCGCTACATGACGGTTTTTAGAGGATATCAAATTATGATACACGATTTTAGCTTCGGTAAGCATCTGCAGCAAAAAAACGGAAAAAAAAAAAAAAAAAAAAAAAGAAAAAAAAGTAAAAGGGGTGCAACACGAGGCCTTCCCTGGAGGTCACCCATCCTAGTACTACTCTCGCCCAAGCACGCTTCACTGCGGAGTTCTGATGGGATCCGGTGCATTAGTGCTAGTATGATCACACCCGTACGTTTATATTGCAAATATCTCTTTACTGAGTCAATTTCTGCTCTCTATTGACCATCTCCGTTCTTGTAATGATTCCGGTATACCGTTACGCTATCAGAATCTCGTAACATCGATAATTTTTCCGCTACATGACGGTTTTTAGAGGATATCAAATTATGATACACGATTTTAGCTTCTGTAAGCATCTGAAGCAAAAAAACGGAAAAAAAAAAAAAAAAAAAAAAAAAAAAGTAAAAGGGGTGCAACACGAGGCCTTCCCAGGAGGTCACCCATCCTAGTACTAATCTCGCCCAAGCACGCTTAACTGCGGAGTTCTGATGGGATCCGGTGCATTAGTGCTGGTATGATCGCACCCGTACGTTTATATTGCAAATATCTCTTCACTGAGTCAATTTCTGCTCTCTATTGAACATCTCCGTCGTTGTAATGCTTCCGGTATACCGTTACGCTATCGGAATCTCGTAACATCGATAACTTTTCCGCTACACGACGGTTTTTAGAGGATATCAAATTATGATACACGATTTTAGCTTCTGTAAGCATCTGCAGCAAAAAAACGGAAAAAAAAAAAAAGAAAAAAAAGAAAAAAAGTAAAAGGGGTGCAACACGAGGCCTTCCCAGGAGGTCACCCATCCTAGTACTACTCTCGCCCAAGCACGCTTAACTGCGGAGTTCTGATGGGATCCGGTGCATTAGTGCTGGTATGATCGCACCCGTACGTTTATATTGCAAATATCTCTTTACTGAGTCAATTTCTGCTCTCTATTGACCATCTCCGTTCTTGTAATGCTTCCGGTATACCGTTACGCTATCAGAATCTCGTAACATCGATAATTTTTCCGCTACATGACGGTTTTTAGAGGATATCAAATTATGATACACGATTTTAGCTTCTGTAAGCATCTGCAACAAAAAAACGGAAAAAAAAAAAAAAGAAAAAAAGTAAAAGGGGTGCAACACGAGGCCTTCCCAGGAGGTCACCCATCCTAGTACTACTCTCGCCCAAGCACGCTTAACTGCGGAGTTCTGATGGGATCCGGTGCATTAGTGCTGGTATGATCGCACCCGTACGTTTATATTGCAAATATCTCTTTACTGAGTCAATTTCTGCTCTCTATTGAGCATCTCCGTCGTTGTAATGCTTCCGGTATACCGTTACGCTATCAGAATCTCGTAACATCGATAATTTTTCCGCTACATGACGGTTTTTAGAGGATATCAAATTATGATACACGATTTTAGCTTCGGTAAGCATCTGCAGCAAAAAAACGGAAAAAAAAAAAAAAAAAAAAAGAAAAAAAAGTAAAAGGGGTGCAACACGAGGCCTTCCCAGGAGGTCACCCATCCTAGTACTAATCTCGCCCAAGCACGCTTAACTGCGGAGTTCTGATGGGATCCGGTGCATTAGTGCTGGTATGATCGCACCCGTACGTTTATATTGCAAATATCTCTTCACTGAGTCAATTTCTGCTCTCTATTGAACATCTCCGTCGTTGTAATGCTTCCGGTATACCGTTACGCTATCGGAATCTCGTAACATCGATAACTTTTCCGCTACACGACGGTTTTTAGAGGATATCAAATTATGATACACGATTTTAGCTTCTGTAAGCATCTGCAGCAAAAAAACGGAAAAAAAAAGAAAAAAAAGAAAAAAAGTAAAAGGGGTGCAACACGAGGCCTTCCCAGGAGGTCACCCATCCTAGTACTACTCTCGCCCAAGCACGCTTAACTGCGGAGTTCTGATGGGATCCGGTGCATTAGTGCTGGTATGATCGCACCCGTACGTTTATATTGCAAATATCTCTTTACTGAGTCAATTTCTGCTCTCTATTGACCATCTCCGTTCTTGTAATGCTTCCGGTATACCGTTACGCTATCAGAATCTCGTAACATCGATAATTTTTCCGCTACACGACGGTTTTTAGAGGATATCAAATTATGATACACGATTTTAGCTTCTGTAAGCATCTGCAGCAAAAAAACGGGAAAAAAAAAAGAAAAAAAAGAAAAAAAGTAAAAGGGGTGCAACACGAGGCCTTCCCAGGAGGTCACCCATCCTAGTACTATTCTCGCCCAAGCACGCTTAACTGCGGAGTTCTGATGGGATCCGGTGCATTAGTGCTGGTATGATCGCACCCGTACATTTATATAGCAAATATCTCTTTACTGAGTCAATTTCTGCTCTCTATTGAACATCTCCGTCGTTGTAATGCTTCCGGTATACCGTTACGCTATCAGAATCTCGTAACATCGATAATTTTTCCGCTACATGACGGTTTTTAGAGGATATCAAATTATGATACACGATTTTAGCTTCTGTAAGCATCTGCAGCAAAAAAAACGGGAAAAAAAAAAAAAAAAACAAAAGAAAAAAAAGTAAAAGGGGTGCAACACGAGGCCTTCCCAGGAGGTCACCCATCCTAGTACTACTCTCGCCCAAGCACGCTTAACTGCGGAGTTCTGATGGGATCCGGTGCATTAGTGCTGGTATGATCGCACCCGTACGTTTATATTGCAAATATCTCTTCACTGAGTCAATTTCTACTCTCTATTGACCATCTCCGTCCTTGTAATGCTTCCGGTATACCGTTACGCTATCGGAATCTCGTAACATCGATAACTTTTCCGCTACACGACGGTTTTTAGAGGATATCAAATTATGATACACGATTTTAGCTTCTGTAAGCATCTGCAGCAAAAAAACGGAAAAAAAAAAGAAAAAAAAGAAAAAAAGTAAAAGGGGTGCAACACGAGGCCTTCCCAGGAGGTCACCCATTCTAGTACTACTCTCGCCCAAGCACGCTTAACTGCGGAGTTCTGATGGGATCCGGTGCATTAGTGCTGGTATGATCGCACCCGTACGTTTATATTGCAAATATCTCTTTACTGAGTCAATTTCTGCTCTCTATTGACCATCTCCGTCGTTGTAATGCTTCCGGTATACCGTTACGCTATCAGAATCTCGTAACATCGATAATTTTTCCGCTACATGACGGTTTTTAGAGGATATCAAATTATGATACACGATTTTAGCTTCTGTAAGCATCTGCAGCAAAAAAACGGAAAAAAAAAAAAAAAAAAAGTGAAAGGGGTGCAACACGAGGCCTTCCCAAGAGGTCACCCATCCTAGTACTACTCTCGCCCAAGCACGCTTAACTGCGGAGTTCTGATGGGATCCGGTGCATTAGTGCTGGTATGATCGCACCCGTACGTTTATATAGCAAATATCTCTTTACTGAGTCAATTTCTGCTCTCTATTGAACATCTCCGTCGTTGTAATGCTTCCGGTATACCGTTACGCTATCAGAATCTCGTAACATCGATAATTTTTCCGCTACATGACGGTTTTTAGAGGATATCAAATTATGATACACGATTTTAGCTTCTGTAAGCATTTGCAGCAAAAAAACGGGAAAAAAAAAAAAAAAGAAGTAAAAGGGGTGCAACACGAGGCCTTCCCAGGAGGTCACCCATCCTAGTACTACTCTCGCCCAAGCACGCTTAACTGCGGAGTTCTGATGGGATCCGGTGCATTAGTGCTAGTATGATCACACCCGTACGTTTATATTGCAAATATCTCTTTACTGAGTCAATTTCTGCTCTCTATTGACCATCTCCGTTCTTGTAATGCTTCCGGTATACCGTTACGCTATCAGAATCTCGTAACATCGATAATTTTTCCGCTACATGACGGTTTTTAGAGGATATCAAATTATGATACACGATTTTAGCTTCTGTAAACATCTGCAGCAAAAAAACGGAAAAAAAAAAAAAAAAAAAAAAAGTAAAAGGGGTGCAACACGAGGCCTTCCCAGGAGGTCACCCATCCTAGTACTACTCTCGCCCAAGCAAGCTTAACTGCGGAGTTCTGATGGGATCCGGTGCATTAGTGCTGGTATGATCGCACCCGTAAGTTTATATTGCAAATATCTCTTTACTGAGTCAATTTCTACTCTCTATTGACCATCTCCGTCCTTGTAATGCTTCCGGTATACCGTTACGCTATCAGAATCTCGTAACATCGATAATTTTTCCGCTACATGACGGTTTTTAGAGGATATCAAATTATGATACACGATTTTAGCTTCTGTAAACATCTGCAGCAAAAAAACGGAAAAAAAAAAAAAAAAAAAAAAAAAAGTAAAAGGGGTGCAACACGAGGTCACCCATCCTAGTACTACTCTCGCCCAAGCACGCTTAACTGCGGAGTTCTGATGGGATCCAGTGCATTAGTGCTGGTATGATCGCACCTGTAAGTTTATATTGCAAATATCTCTTTACTGAGTCAATTTCTGCTCTCTATTGAACATCTCCGTCGTTGTAATGCTTCCGGTATACCGTTACGCTATCAGAATCTCGTAACATCGATAATTTTTCCGCTACATGACGGTTTTTAGAGGATATCAAATTATGATACACGATTTTAGCTTCTGTAAGCATCTGCAGCAAAAAAACGGAAAAAAAAAAAGAAAAAAAGTAAAAGGGGTGCAACACGAGGCCTTCCCAGGAGGTCACCCATCCTAGTACTACTCTCGCCCAAGCACGCTTAACTGCGGAGTTCTGATGGGATCCGGTGCATTAGTGCTGGTATGATCGCACCCGTAAGTTTATATTGCAAATATCTCTTTACTGAGTCAATTTCTGCTCTCTATTGACCATCTCCGTCGTTGTAATGCTTCCGGTATACCGTTACGCTATCAGAATCTCGTAACATCGATAGTTTTTCCGCTACATGACGGTTTTTAGAGGATATCAAATTATGATACACGATTTTAGCTTCTGTAAGCATCTGCAGCAAAAAAACGGAAAAAAAAAAAAAAAAAAGAAGTAAAAGGGGTGCAACACGAGGCCTTCCCAGGAGGTCACCCATCCTAGTACTACTCTCGCCCAAGCACGCTTAACTGCGGAGTTCTGATGGGATCCGGTGCATTAGTGCTAGTATGATCACACCCGTACGTTTATATTGCAAATATCTCTTTACTGAGTCAATTTCTGCTCTCTATTGACCATCTCCGTTCTTGTAATGCTTCCGGTATACCGTTACGCTATCAGAATCTCGTAACATCGATAATTTTTCCGCTACATGACGGTTTTTAGAGGATATCAAATTATGATACACGATTTTAGCTTCTGTAAACATCTGCAGCAAAAAAACGGAAAAAAAAAAAAAAAAAAAGTAAAAGGGGTGCAACACGAGGCCTTCCCAGGAGGTCACCCATCCTAGTACTACTCTCGCCCAAGCAAGCTTAACTGCGGAGTTCTGATGGGATCCGGTGCATTAGTGCTGGTATGATCGCACCCGTAAGTTTATATTGCAAATATCTCTTTACTGAGTCAATTTCTACTCTCTATTGACCATCTCCGTCCTTGTAATGCTTCCGGTATACCGTTACGCTATCAGAATCTCGTAACATCGATAATTTTTCCGCTACATGACGGTTTTTAGAGGATATCAAATTATGATACACGATTTTAGCTTCTGTAAACATCTGCAGCAAAAAAACGGAAAAAAAAAAAAAAAAAAAAAAAAAAAGTAAAAGGGGTGCAACACGAGGTCACCCATCCTAGTACTACTCTCGCCCAAGCACGCTTAACTGCGGAGTTCTGATGGGATCCAGTGCATTAGTGCTGGTATGATCGCACCTGTAAGTTTATATTGCAAATATCTCTTTACTGAGTCAATTTCTGCTCTCTATTGAACATCTCCGTCGTTGTAATGCTTCCGGTATACCGTTACGCTATCAGAATCTCGTAACATCGATAATTTTTCCGCTACATGACGGTTTTTAGAGGATATCAAATTATGATACACGATTTTAGCTTCTGTAAGCATCTGCAGCAAAAAAACGGAAAAAAAAAAAGAAAAAAAGTAAAAGGGGTGCAACACGAGGCCTTCCCAGGAGGTCACCCATCCTAGTACTACTCTCGCCCAAGCACGCTTAACTGCGGAGTTCTGATGGGATCCGGTGCATTAGTGCTGGTATGATCGCACCCGTAAGTTTATATTGCAAATATCTCTTTACTGAGTCAATTTCTGCTCTCTATTGACCATCTCCGTCGTTGTAATGCTTCCGGTATACCGTTACGCTATCAGAATCTCGTAACATCGATAATTTTTCCGCTACATGACGGTTTTTAGAGGATATCAAATTATGATACACGATTTTAGCTTCTGTAAGCATCTGCAGCAAAAAAACGGAAAAAAAAAAAAAAAGTGAAAGGGGTGCAACACGAGGCCTTCCCAGGAGGTCACCCATCCTAGTACTACTCTCGCCCAAGCACGCTTAACTGCGGAGTTCTGATGGGATCCGGTGCATTAGTGCTGGTATGATCGCACCCGTAAGTTTATATTGCAAATATCTCTTTACTGAGTCAATTTCTGCTCTTTATTGACCATCTCCGTCGTTGTAATGCTTCCGGTATACCGTTACGCTATCAGAATCTCGTAACATCGATAATTTTTCCGCTACATGACGGTTTTTAGAGGATATCAAATTATGATACACGATTTTAGCTTCTGTAAGCATCTGCAGCAAAAAAACGGAAAAAAAAAAAAAAAAAAAAAAAAAAAAGCGAAAGGGGTGCAACACGAGGCCTTCCCAGGAGGTCACCCATCCTAGTACTACTCTCGCCCAAGCACGCTTAACTGCGGAGTTCTGATGGGATCCGGTGCATTAGTGCTGGTATGATCGCACCCGTACGTTTATATAGCAAATATCTCTTTACTGAGTCAATTTCTGCTCTCTATTGAACATCTCCGTCGTTGTAATGCTTCCGGTATACCGTTACGCTATCAGAATCTCGTAACATCGATAATTTTTCCGCTACATGACGGTTTTTAGAGGATATCAAATTATGATACACGATTTTAGCTTCTGTAAGCATCTGCAGCAAAAAAACGGAAAAAAAAAAAGAAAAAAAAGTAAAAGGGGTGCAACACGAGGCCTTCCCGGGAGGTCACCCATCCTAGTACTACTCTCGCCCAAGCACGCTTAACTGCGGAGTTCTGATGGGATCCGGTGCATTAGTGCTAGTATGATCACACCCGTACGTTTATATTGCAAATATCTCTTTACTGAGTCAATTTCTGCTCTCTATTGACCATCTCCGTTCTTGTAATGCTTCCGGTATACCGTTACGCTATCAGAATCTCGTAACATCGATAATTTTTCCGCTACATGACGGTTTTTAGAGGATATCAAATTATGATACACGATTTTAGCTTCTGTAAACATCTGCAGCAAAAAAACGGAAAAAAAAAAAAAAAAAAGTAAAAGGGGTGCAACACGAGGCCTTCCCAGGAGGTCACCCATCCTAGTACTACTCTCGCCCAAGCAAGCTTAACTGCGGAGTTCTGATGGGATCCGGTGCATTAGTGCTGGTATGATCGCACCCGTAAGTTTATATTGCAAATATCTCTTTACTGAGTCAATTTCTACTCTCTATTGACCATCTCCGTCCTTGTAATGCTTCCGGTATACCGTTACGCTATCAGAATCTCGTAACATCGATAATTTTTCCGCTACATGACGGTTTTTAGAGGATATCAAATTATGATACACGATTTTAGCTTCTGTAAACATCTGCAGCAAAAAAACGGAAAAAAAAAAAAAAAAAAAAAGTAAAAGGGGTGCAACACGAGGTCACCCATCCTAGTACTACTCTCGCCCAAGCACGCTTAACTGCGGAGTTCTGATGGGATCCAGTGCATTAGTGCTGGTATGATCGCACCTGTAAGTTTATATTGCAAATATCTCTTTACTGAGTCAATTTCTGCTCTCTATTGAACATCTCCGTCGTTGTAATGCTTCCGGTATACCGTTACGCTATCAGAATCTCGTAACATCGATAATTTTTCCGCTACATGACGGTTTTTAGAGGATATCAAATTATGATACACGATTTTAGCTTCTGTAAGCATCTGCAGCAAAAAAACGGAAAAAAAAAAGAAAAAAAGTAAAAGGGGTGCAACACGAGGCCTTCCCAGGAGGTCACCCATCCTAGTACTACTCTCGCCCAAGCACGCTTAACTGCGGAGTTCTGATGGGATCCGGTGCATTAGTGCTGGTATGATCGCACCCGTAAGTTTATATTGCAAATATCTCTTTACTGAGTCAATTTCTGCTCTCTATTGACCATCTCCGTCGTTGTAATGCTTCCGGTATACCGTTACGCTATCAGAATCTCGTAACATCGATAATTTTTCCGCTACATGACGGTTTTTAGAGGATATCAAATTATGATACACGATTTTAGCTTCTGTAAGCATCTGCAGCAAAAAAACGGAAAAAAAAAAAAAAAAAAGTGAAAGGGGTGCAACACGAGGCCTTCCCAGGAGGTCACCCATCCTAGTACTACTCTCGCCCAAGCACGCTTAACTGCGGAGTTCTGATGGGATCCGGTGCATTAGTGCTGGTATGATCGCACCCGTAAGTTTATATTGCAAATATCTCTTTACTGAGTCAATTTCTGCTCTCTATTGACCATCTCCGTCCTTGTAATGCTTCCGGTATACCGTTACGCTATCAGAATCTCGTAACATCGATAATTTTTCCGCTACATGACGGTTTTTAGAGGATATCAAATTATGATACACGATTTTAGCTTCTGTAAGCATCTGCAGCAAAAAAACGAGAAAAAAAAAAAAAAAAAAGAAAAAAAAGTAAAAGGGGTGCAACACGAGGCCTTCCCAGGAGGTCACCCATCCTAGTACTACTCTCGCCCGAGCACGCTTAACTGCGGAGTTCTGATGGGATCCGGTGCATTAGTGCTAGTATGATCACACCCGTACGTTTATATTGCAAATATCTCTTTACTGAGTCAATTTCTGCTCTCTATTTACCATCTCCGTCGTTGTAATGCTTCCGGTATACCGTTACGCTATCAGAATCTCGTAACATCGATAATTTTTCCGCTACATGACGGTTTTTAGAGGATATCAAATTATGATACACGATTTTAGCTTCTGTAAGCATCTGCAGCAAAAAAACGGAAAAAAAAAAAAAAAAAAGTGAAAGGGGTGCAACACGAGGCCTTCCCAGGAGGTCACCCATCCTAGTACTACTCTCGCCCGAGCACGCTTAACTGCGGAGTTCTGATGGGATCCGGTGCATTAGTGCTGGAATGATCGCACCCATACATTTATATAGCAAATATCTCTTTACTGAGTCAATTTCTGCTCTCTATTGAACATCTCCGTCGTTGTAATGCTTCCGGTATACCGTTACGCTATCAGAATCTCGTAACATCGATAACTTTTCCGCTACACGACGGTTTTTAGAGGATATCAAATTATGATACACGATTTTAGCTTCTGTAAGCATCTGCAGCAAAAAAACGGGAAAAAAAAAAGAAAAAAAAGAAAAAAAGTAAAAGGGGTGCAACACGAGGCCTTCCCAGGAGGTCACCCATCCTAGTACTACTCTCGCCCAAGCACGCTTAACTGCGGAGTTCTGATGGGATCCGGTGCATTAGTGCTGGTATGATCGCACCCGTACGTTTATATTGCAAATATCTCTTTACTGAGTCAATTTCTGCTCTCTATTGACCATCTCCGTCGTTGTAATGTTTCCGGTATACCGTTACGCTATCAGAATCTCGTAACATCGATAATTTTTCCGCTACATGACGGTTTTTAGAGGATATCAAATTATGATACACGATTTTAGCTTCTGTAAGCATCTGTAGCAAAAAAACGGAAAAAAAAAAAGCGAAAGGGGTGCAACACGAGGCCTTTCCAGGAGGTCACCCATCCTAGTACTACTCTCGCCCAAACACGCTTAACTGCGGAGTTCTGATGGGATCCGGTGCATTAGTGCTGGTATGATCGCACCCGTACATTTATATAGCAAATATCTCTTTACTGAGTCAATTTCTGCTTTCTATTGAACATCTCCGTAGTTGTAATGCTTCCGGTATACCGTTACGCTATCAGAATCTCGTAACATCGATAACTTTTCCGCTACACGACGGTTTTTAGAGGATATCAAATTATGATACACGATTTTAGCTTCTGTAAGCATCTGCAGCAAAAAAACGGGGAAAAAAAAGTGAAAGGGGTGCAACACGAGGCCTTCCCAGGAGGTCACCCATCCTAGTACTACTCTCGCCCAAGCACGCTTAACTGCGGAGTTCTGATGGGATCCGGTGCATTAGTGCTGGTATGATCACACCCGTACGTTTATATTGCAAATATCTCTTTACTGAGTCAATTTCTGCTCTCTATTGACCATCTCCGTCCTTGTAATGCTTCCGGTATACCGTTACGCTATCAGAATCTCGTAACATCGATAATTTTTCCGCTACATGACGGTTTTTAGAGGATATCAAATTATGATACACGATTTTAGCTTCTGTAAACATATGCAGCAAAAAAACGGAAAAAAAAAAAAGAAAAAAGAAAAAAGAAAAAAAGTAAAAGGGGTGCAACACGAGGCCTTCCCAGGAGGTCACCCATCCTAGTACTACTCTCGCCCAAGCACGCTTGACTGCGGAGTTCTGATGGGATCCGGTGCATTAGTGCTGGTATGATCGCACCTGTAAGTTTATATTGCAAATATCTCTTTACTGAGTCAATTTCTGCTCTCTATTGACCATCTCCGTCGTTGTAATGCTTCCGGTATACCGTTACGCTATCAGAATCTCGTAACATCGATAATTTTTCCGCTACATGACGGTTTTTAGAGGATATCAAATTATGATACACGATTTTAGCTTCTGTAAGCATCTGCAGCAAAAAAACGTAAAAAAAAAAAAAAAAAAAAAAAGTGAAAGGGGTGCAACAAGAGGCCTTCCCATGAGGTCACCCATCCTAGTACTACTCTCGCCCAAGCACGCTTAACTGCGGAGTTCTGATGGGATCCGGTGCATTGGTGCTGGTATGATCACACCCGTACGTTTATATTGCAAATATCTCTTTACTGAGTCATTTTCTGCTCTCTATTGACCATCTCCGTCCTTGTAATGCTTCCGGTATACCGTAACGCTATCAGAATCTCGTAACATCGATAATTTTTCCGCTACATGACGGTTTTTAGAGGATATCAAATTATGATACACGATTTTAGCTTCTGTAAGCATCTGCAGCAAAAAAACGGAAAAAAAAAAAAAAAAAAAAAAAGTGAAAGGGGTGCAACACGAGGCCTTCCCATGAGGTCACCCATCCTAGTACTACTCTCGCCCAAGCACGCTTAACTGCGGAGTTCTGATGGGATCCGGTGCATTAGTGCTGGTATGATCACACCCGTACGTTTATATTGCAAATATCTCTTTACTGAGTCAATTTCTGCTCTCTATTGACCATCTCCGTCCTTGTAATGCTTCCGGTATACCGTTACGCTATCAGAATCTCGTAACATTGATAATATGACGGTTTTTAGAGGATATCAAATTATGATACACGATTTTAGATTCTGTAAACATCTGCAGCAAAAAAACGGAAAAAAAAAAAGAAAAGAAAAAAAGTAAAAGGGGTGCAACACGAGGCCTTCCCAGGAGGTCACCCATCCTAGTACTACTCTCGCCCAAGCACGCTTGACTGCGGAGTTCTGATGGGATCCGGTGCATTAGTGCTGGTATGATCGCACCTGTAAGTTTATATTGCAAATATCTCTTTACTGAGTCAATTTCTGCTCTCTATTGACCATCTCCGTCGTTGTAATGCTTCCGGTATACCGTTACGCTATCAGAATCTCGTAACATCGATAATTTTTCCGCTACATGACGGTTTTTAGAGGATATCAAATTATGATACACGATTTTAGCTTCTGTAAGCATCTGCAGCAAAAAACGTAAAAAAAAAAAAAAAAAAAAAAAGTGAAAGGGGTGCAACACGAGGCCTTCCCAGGAGGTCACCCATCTTAGTACTACTCTCGCCCAAGCACGCTTAACTGCGTAGTTCTGATGGGATCCGGTGCATTAGTGCTGGTATGATCGCACCCGTACATTTATATAGCAAATATCTCTTTACTGAGTCAATTTCTGCTCTCTATTGAACATCTCCGTCGTTGTAATGCTTCCGGTATACCGTTACGCTATCAGAATCTCGTAACATCGATAACTTTTCCGCTACACGACGGTTTTTAGAGGATATCAAATTATGATACACGATTTTAGCTTCTGTAAGCATCTGCAGCAAAAAAACGGAAAAAAAAAGAAAAAAAAAGAAAAGAAAAAAAGTAAAAGGGGTGCAACACGAGGCCTTCCCAGGAGGTCACCCATCCTAGTACTACTCTCGCCCAAGCACGCTTGACTGCGGAGTTCTGATGGGATCCGGTGCATTAGTGCTGGTATGATCGCACCTGTAAGTTTATATTGCAAATATCTCTTTACTGAGTCAATTTCTGCTCTCTATTGACCATCTCCGTCGTTGTAATGCTTCCGGTATACCGTTACGCTATCAGAATCTCGTAACATCGATAATTTTTCCGCTACATGACGGTTTTTAGAGGATATCAAATTATGATACACGATTTTAGCTTCTGTAAGCATCTGCAGCAAAAAAACGGAAAAAAAAAAAAAATAAAAAAAATAAAATAAAAGGGGTGCAACACGAGGCCTTCCCATGAGGTCACCCATCCTAGTACTACTCTCGCCCAAGCACGCTTAACTGCGGAGTTCTGATGGGATCCGGTGCATTAGTGCTGGTATGATCGCACCCGTAAGTTTATATTGCAAATATCTCTTTACTGAGTCAATTTTTGATCTCTATTGACCATCTCTGTCCTTGTAATGCTTCCGGTATACCGTTAAGCTATCGGAATCTCGTAACATCGATAACTTTTCCGCAACATGACGGTTTTTAGAAGATATCAAATTATGATACACGATTTTAGCTTCTGTAAGCATCTGCAGCAAAAAAACGGAAAAAAAAAAAAAAAAAAAGTAAAAGGGGTGCAACACGAGGCCTTCCCAGGAGGTCACCCATCATAGTACTACTCTCGCCCAAGCACGCTTAACTGCGGAGTTCTGATGGGATCCGGTGCATTAGTGCTGGTATGATCGCACCCGTACGTTTATATAGCAAATATCTCTTTACTGAGTCAATTTCTGCTCTCTATTGAACATCTCAGTCGTTGTAATGCTTCCGGTATACCGTTACGCTATCAGAATCTCGTAACATCGATAATTTTTCCGCTACATGACGGTTTTTAGAGGATATCAAATTATGATACACGATTTTAGCTTCTGTAAGCATCTGCAGCAAAAAAACGGAAAAAAAAAGAAAAAAAAAAGTGAATGGGGTGCAACACGAGGCCTTCCCAGGAGGTCACCCATCCTAGTACTACTCTCGCCCAAGCACGCTTAGCTGCGGAGTTCTGATGGGATCCGGTGCATTAGTGCTGGTATGATCGCACCCGTAAGTTTATATTGCAAATATCTCTTTACTGAGTCAATTTCTGCTCTCTATTGACCATCTCCGTCCTTGTAATGCTTCCGGTATACCGTTACGCTATCGGAATCTCGTAACATCGATAACTTTTCCGCTACACGACGGTTTTTAGAGGATATCAAATTATGATACACGATTTTAGCTTCTGTAAGCATTTGCAGCAAAAAAACGGGAAAAAAAAAAGAAAAAAAAGAAAAAAAGTAAAAGGGGTGCAACACGAGGCTTTCCCAGGAGGTCACCCATCCTAGTACTACTCTCGCCCAAGCACGCTTAACTGCGGAGTTCTGATGGGATCCGGTGCATTAGTGCTGGTATGATCACACCCGTAATTTTATATTGCAAATATCTCTTTACTGAGTCAATTTCTGCTCTCTATTGACCATCTCCGTCGTTGTAATGCTTCCGGTATACCGTTACGCTATCAGAATCTCGTAACATCGATAATTTTTCTGCTACATGACGGTTTTTAGAGGATATCAAATTATGATACACGATTTTAGCTTCTGTAAGCATCTGCAGCAAAAAAACGGAAAAAAAAAAATAAAAATAAAAAAATAAAAGGGGTGCAACACGAGGCCTTCCCATGAGGTCACCCATCCTAGTACTACTCTCGCCCAAGCACGCTTAACTGCGGAGTTCTGATGGGATCCGGTGCATTAGTGCTGGTATGATCGCACCCGTAAGTTTATATTGCAAATATCTCTTTACTGAGTCAATTTTTGATCTCTATTGACCATCTCTGTCCTTGTAATGCTTCCGGTATACCGTTAAGCTATCGGAATCTCGTAACATCGATAACTTTTCCGCAACATGACGGTTTTTAGAAGATATCAAATTATGATACACGATTTTAGCTTCTGTAAGCATCTGCAGCAAAAAAACGGAAAAAAAAAAAAAAAAAAAAAAAAAGTAAAAGGGGTGCAACACGAGGCCTTCCCAGGAGGTCACCCATCATAGTACTACTCTCGCCCAATCACGCTTAACTGCGGAGTTCTGATGGGATCCGGTGCATTAGTGCTGGTATGATCGCACCCGTACGTTTATATAGCAAATATCTCTTTACTGAGTCAATTTCTGCTCTCTATTGAACATCTCAGTCGTTGTAATGCTTCCGGTATACCGTTACGCTATCAGAATCTCGTAACATCGATAATTTTTCCGCTACATGACGGTTTTTAGAGGATATCAAATTATGATACACGATTTTAGCTTCTGTAAGCATCTGCAGCAAAAAAACGGAAAAAAAAAAAAAAAAAAAAAAGTGAATAGGGTGCAACACGAGGCCTTCCCAGGAGGTCACCCATCCTAGTACTACTCTCGCCCAAGCACGCTTAGCTGCGGAGTTCTGATGGGATCCGGTGCATTAGTGCTGGTATGATCGCACCCGTACGTTTATATTGCAAATATCTCTTTACTGAGTCAATTTCTGCTCTCTATTGACCATCTCCGTCCTTGTAATGCTTCCGGTATACCGTTACGCTATCAGAATCTCGTAACATCGATAATTTTTCCGCTACACGACGGTTTTTAGAGGATATCAAATTATGATACACGATTTTAGCTTCTGTAAGCATCTGCAGCAAAAAAACGGGAAAAAAAAAGAAAAAAAAGAAAAAAAGTAAAAGGGGTGCAACACGAGGCCTTCCCAGGAGGTCACCCATCCTAGTACTATTCTCGCCCAAGCACGCTTAACTGTGGAGTTCTGATGGGATCCGGTGCATTAGTGCTGGTATGATCGCACCCGTACGTTTATATTGCAAATATCTCTTTACTGAGTCAATTTCTGCTCTCTATTGACCATCTCCGTCCTTGTAATGCTTCCGGTATACCGTTACGCTATCAGAATCTCGTAACATCGATAATTTTTCCGCTACATGACGGTTTTTAGAGGATATCAAATTATGATACACGATTTTAGCTTCTGTAAACATCTGCAGCAAAAAAACGGAAAAAAAAAAACAAAAGAAAAAAAGTAAAAGGGGTGCAACACGAGGCCTTCCCAGGAGGTCACCCATCCTAGGACTACTCTCGTCCAAGCACGCTTGACTGCGGAGTTCTAATGGGATCCGGTGCATTAGTGCTGGTATGATCGCACCTGTAAGTTTATATTGCAAATATCTCTTTACTGAGTCAATTTCTGCTCTCTATTGACCATCTCCGTCGTTGTAATGCTTCCGGTATACCGTTACGCTATCAGAATCTCGTAACATCGATAATTTTTCCGCTACATGACGGTTTTTAGAGCATATCAAATTATGATACACGATTTTAGCTTCTGTAAGCATCTGCAGCAAAAAAACGGAAAAAAAAAAAAAAAAAAAAGTGAAAGGGGTGCAACACGAGGCCTTCCCATGAGGTCACCCATCCTAGTACTACTCTCTCCCAAGCACGCTTAACTGCGGAGTTCTGATGGGATCCGGTGCATTAGTGCTGGTATGATCGCACCCGTAAGTTTATATTGCAAATATCTCTTTACTGAGTCAATTTCTGCTCTCTATTGACCATCTCCGTCCTTGTAATGCTTCCGGTATACCGTTACGCTATCAGAATCTCGTAACATCGATAATTTTGCCGCTACATGACGGTTTTTAGAGGATATCAAATTATGATACACGATTTTAGCTTCTGTACGCATCTGCAGCAAAAAAACGGGGAAAAAAAAAGAAAAAAAAAAGAAAAAAAAGTAAAAGGGGTGCAACACGAGGCCTTCCCAGGAGGTCACCCATCCTAGTACTACTCTCGCCCAAGCACGCTTAACTGCGGAGTTCTGATGGGATCCGGTGCATTAATGCTGGTATGATCACACCCGTACGTTTATATTGCAATAATCTCTTTACTGAGTCAATTTCTGCTCTCTATTGACCATCTCCGTTCTTGTAATGCTTCCGGTATACCGTTACGCTATCAGAATCTCGTAACATCGATAATTTTTCCGCTACATGACGGTTTTTAGAGGATATCAAATTATGATACACGATTTTAGCTTCTGTAAGCATCTGCAGCAAAAAAACGAAAAAAAAAAAAAAAAAAAAAAAAAAAGAAAAAAAGTGAAAGGGGTGCAACACGAGGCCTTCCCAGGAGGTCACCCATCCTAGTACTACTCTCGCCCAAGCACGCTTAGCTGCGGAGTTCTGATGGGATCCGGTGCATTAGTGCTGGTATGATCGCACCCGTATGTTTATATTGCAAATATCTTTTCACTGAGTCAATTTCTGCTCTCTATTAAACATCTCCGTCGTTGTAATGCATTCGGTATACCGTTAAGCTATCGGAATCTCGTAACATCGATAACTTTTCCGCTACACGACGGTTTTTAGAGGATATCAAATTATGATACACGATTTTAGCTTCTGTAAGCATCGGCAGCAAAAAAACGGAAAAAAAAATAAAAAAAGTAAAAGGGGTGCAACACGAGGCCTTCCCAGGAGGTCACCCATCCTAGTACTACTCTCGCCCAAGCACGCTTAACTGCGGAGTTCTGATGGGATCCGGTGCATTAGTGCTAGTATGATCGCACTCGTACGTTTATATTGCAAATATCTCTTCACTGAGTCAATTTCTGCTCTCTATTGACCATCTCCGTCGTTGTAATGCTTCCGGTATACCGTTACTCTATCGGAATCTCGTAACATCGATAACTTTTCCGCTACACGACGGTTTTTAGAGGATATCAAATTATGATACACGATTTTAGCTTCTGTAAGCATCTGCAGCAAAAAAACGGAAAAAAAAAAGAAAAAAAAGAAAAAAAGTAAAAGGGGTGCAACACGAGGCCTTCCCAGGAGGTCACCCATCCTAGTACTATTCTCGCCCAAGCACGCTTAACTGCGGAGTTCTGATAGGATCCGGTGCATTAGTTCTGGTATGATCGCACCCGTACATTTATATTGCAAATATCTCTTTACTGAGTCAATTTCTGCTCTCTATTGACCATCTCCGTCGTTGTAATGCTTCCGGTATACCGTTACGCTATCAGAATCTCGTAACATCGATAATTTTTCCGCTACATGACGGTTTTTAGAGGATATCAAATAATGATACACAATTTTAGCTTCTGTAAGCATCTGCAGCAAAAAAACGGAAAAAAAAAGTGAAAGGGGTGCAACACGAGGCCTTCCCAGGAGGTCACCCATCCTAGTACTACTCTCGCCCAAGCACGCTTGACTGCGGAGTTCTGATTGGATCCGGTGCATTAGTGCTGGTATGATCGCACCCGTACGTTTATATTGCAAATATCTCTTTACTGAGTCAATTTCTGCTCTCTATTGACCATCTCTGTCCTTGTAATGCTTCCGGTATACCGTTAAGCTATCGGAATCTCGTAACATCGATAACTTTTCCGCTACATGACGGTTTTTAGAAGATATCAAATTATGATACACGATTTTAGCTTCTGTAAGCATCTGCAGCAAAAAAACGGAAAAAAAAAAAGTAAAAAGGGGTGCAACACGAGGCCTTCCCAGGAGGTCACCCATCATAGTACTACTCTCGCCCAAGCACGCTTAACTGCGGAGTTCTGATGGGATCCGGTGCATTAGTGCTGGTATGATCGCACCCGTACGTTTATATAGCAAATATCTCTTTATTGAGTCAATTTCTGCTCTCTATTGAACATCTCCGTCGTTGTAATGCTTCCTGTATACCGTTACGCTATCAGAATCTCGTAACATCGATAACTTTTCCGCTACACGACGGTTTTTAGAGGATATCAAATTTTGATACACGATTTTAGCTTCTGTAAGCATCTGCAGCAAAAAAACGGGAAAAAAAAAAGTGAAAGGGGTGCAACACGAGGCCTTCCCAGGAGGTCACCCTTCCTAGTACTACTCTCCCCCAAGCACGCTTAACTGCGGAGTTCTGATGGGATCCGGTGCATTAGTGCTGGTATGATCGCACCCGTACGTTTATATTGCAAATATCTCTTCACTGAGTCAATTTCTGCTCTCTATTGAACATCTCCGTCGTTGTAATGCTTCCGGTATACCGTTAAGCTATCGGAATCTCGTAACATCGATAACTTTTCCGCTACACGACGGTTTTTAGAGGATATCAAATTAAGATACACGATTTTAGCTTCTGTAAGCATCTGCAGCAAAAAAACGGGGGAAAAAAAAAAAAAGTGAAAGGGGTGCAGCACGAGGCCTTCCCAGGAGGTCACCCATCCTAGTACTACTCTCGCCCAAGCACGCTTAACTGCGGAGTTCTGATGGGATCCGGTGCATTAGTGCTGGTATGATCGCACCCGTACGTTTATATTGCAAATATCTCTTCACTGAGTCAATTTCTGCTCTCTATTGAACATCTCCGTCGTTGTAATGCTTCCGGTATACCGTTAAGCTATCGGAATCTCGTAACATCGATAACTTTTCCGCTACACGACGGTTTTTAGAGGATATCAAATTATGATACACGATTTTAGCTTCTGTAAGCATCTGCAGCAAAAAAACGGAAAAAAAAAAAAAAAAAAAAAAAAAAGTAAAAGGGGTGCAACACGAGGCCTTCCCAGGAGGTCACCCATCCTAGTACTATTCTCGCCCAAGCACGCTTAACTGCGGAGTTCTGATGGGATCCGGTGCATTAGTGCTGGTATGATCGCACCCGTACGTTTATATTGCAAATATCTCTTCACTGAGTCAATTTCTGCTCTCTATTGAACATCTCCGTCGTTGTAATGCTTCCGGTATACCGTTAAGCTATCAGAATCTCGTAACATCGATAATTTTTCTGCTACACGACGGTTTTTAGAGGATATCAAATTATGATACACGATTTTAGCTTCTGTAAGCATCTGCAGCAAAAAAACGGAAAAAAAAAAAGAAAAAAAAGAAAAAAAGTAAAAGGGGTGCAACACGAGGCCTTCCCAGGAGGTCATCCATCCTAGTACTATTCTCGCCCAAGCGCGCTTAACTGCGGAGTTCTGATGGGATCCGGTGCATTAGTGCTGGTATGATCGCACCTGTACGTTTATATTGCAAATATCTCTTTACTGAGTCAATTTCTGCTCTCTATTGACCATCTCCGTCGTTGTAATGCTTCCGGTATACCGTTACGCTATCAGAATCTCGTAACATCGATAATTTTTCCGCTACATGACGGTTTTTAGAGAATATCAAATTATGATACACGATTTTAGTTTCTGTAAGCATCTGCAGCAAAAAAACGGAAAAAAAAAAAAAGTAAAAGGGGTGCAACACGAGGCCTTCCCAGGAGGTCACCCATCCTAGTACTACTCTCGCCCAAGCACGCTTAACTGCGGAGTTCTGATGGGATCCGGTGCATTAGTGCTGGTATGATCGCACCCGTACGTTTATATTGCAAATATCTCTTCACTGAGTTAATTTCTGCTCTCTATTGAACATCTCCGTCGTTGTAATGCATTCGGTATACCGTTAAGCTATCGGAATCTCGTAACATCGATAACTTTTCCGCTACACGACGGTTTTTAGAGGATATCAAATTATGATACACGATTTTAGCTTCTGTAAGCATTTGCAGCAAAAAAACGGAAAAAAAAAGAAAAAAAAGAAAAAAAGTAAAAGGGGTGCAACACGAGGCCTTCCCAGGAGGTCACCCATCCTAGTACTATTCTCGCCCAAGCACGCTTAACTGCGGAGTTCTGATGGGATCCGGTGCATTAGTGCTGGTATGATCGCACCCGTACGTTTATATTGCAAATATCTCTTTACTGAGTCAATTTCTGCTCTCTATTGACCATCTCCGTCGTTGTAATGTTTCCGGTATACCGTTACGCTATCAGAATCTCGTAACATCGATAATTTTTCCGCTACATGACGGTTTTTAGAGGATATCAAATTATGATACACGATTTTAGCTTCTGTAAGCATCTGCAGCAAAAAAACGGGAAAAAAAAAAAGTAAAAGGGGTGCAACACGAGGCCTTCCCAGGAGGTCACCCATCCTAGTACTATTCTCGCCCAAGCACGCTTAACTGCGGAGTTCTGATGGGATCCAGTGCATTAGTGCTGGTATGATCGCACCCGTACGTTTATATTGCAAATATCTCTTCACTGAGTCAATTTCTGCTCTCTATTGACCATCTCCGTCGTTGTAATGTTTCCGGTATACCGTTACGCTATCAGAATCTCGTAACATCGATAATTTTTCCGCTACATGACGGTTTTTAGAGGATATCAAATTATGATACACGATTTTAGCTTCTGTAAGCATCTGCAGCAAAAAAACGGGAAAAAAAAAAAGTAAAAGGGGTGCAACACGAGGCCTTCCCAGGAGGTCACCCATCCTAGTACTATTCTCGCCCAAGCACGCTTAACTGCGGAGTTCTGATGGGATCCAGTGCATTAGTGCTGGTATGATCGCACCCGTACGTTTATATTGCAAATATCTCTTCACTGAGTCAATTTCTGCTCTCTATTGAACATCTCCGTCGTTGTAATGCTTCCGGTATACCGTTAAGCTATCAGAATCTCGTAACATCGATAATTTTTCCGCTACACGACGGTTTTTAGAGGATATCAAATTATGATACACGATTTTAGCTTCTGTAAGCATCTGCAGCAAAAAAACGGAAAAAAAAAAAGAAAAAAAAGAAAAAAAGTAAAAGGGGTGCAACACGAGGCCTTCCCAGGAGGTCATCCATCCTAGTACTATTCTCGCCCAAGCGCGCTTAACTGCGGAGTTCTGATGGGATCCGGTGCATTAGTGCTGGTATGATCGCACCTGTACGTTTATATTGCAAATATCTCCTTACTGAGTCAATTTCTGCTCTCTATTGACCATCTCCGTCGTTGTAATGCTTCCGGTATACCGTTACGCTATCAGAATCTCGTAACATCGATAATTTTTCCGCTACATGACGGTTTTTAGAGAATATCAAATTATGATACACGATTTTAGTTTCTGTAAGCATCTGCAGCAAAAAAACGGAAAAAAAAAGAAAAAAAAAAGTAAAAGGGGTGCAACACGAGGCCTTCCAAGGAGGTCACCCATCCTAGTACTACTCTCGCCCAAGCACGCTTAACTGCGGAGTTCTGATGGGATCCGGTGCATTAGTGCTGGTATGATCGCACCCGTACGTTTATATTGCAAATATCTCTTCACTGAGTTAATTTCTGCTCTCTATTGAACATCTCCGTCGTTGTAATGCATTCGGTTTACCGTTAAGCTATCGGAATCTCGTAACATCGATAACTTTTCCGCTACACGACGGTTTTTAGAGGATATCAAATTATGATACACGATTTTAGCTTCTGTAAGCATTTGCAGCAAAAAAACGGAAAAAAAAAAAGAAAAAAAAGAAAAAAAGTAAAAGGGGTGCAACACGAGGCCTTCCCAGGAGGTCACCCATCCTAGTACTATTCTCGCAATCTCGCCCAAGCACGCTTAACTGCGGAGTTCTGATGGGATCCGGTGCATTAGTGCTGGTATGATCGCACCCGTACGTTTATATTGCAAATATCTCTTTACTGAGTCAATTTCTGCTCTCTATTGACCATCTCCGTCGTTGTAATGCTTCCGGTATACCGTTACGCTATCAGAATCTCGTAACATCGATAATTTTTCCGCTACATGACGGTTTTTAGAGGATATCAAATTATGATACACGATTTTAGCTTCTGTAAGCATCTGCAGCAAAAAAACGGAAAAAAAAAAAAAAAGTGAAAGGGGTGCAACACGAGGCCTTCCCAGGAGGTCACCCATCCTAGTACTACTCTCGCCCAAGCACGCTTAACTGCGGATTTCTGATGGGATCCGGTGCATTAGTGCTGGTATGATCGCACCCATACGTTTATATTGCAAATATCTCTTTACTGAGTCAATTTCTGCTCTCTATTGACCATCATTGTCCTTGTAATGCTTCCGGTATACCGTTAAGCTATCGGAATCTCGTAACATCGATAACTTTTCCGCTACATGACGGTTTTTAGAAGATATCAAATTATGATACACGATTTTAACTTCTGTAAGCATCTGCAGCAAAAAAACGGAAAAAAAAAAAAAAGTAAAAGGGGTGCAACACGAGGCCTTCCCAGGAGGTCACCCATCATAGTACTACTCTCGCCCAAACACGCTTAACTGCGGAGTTCTGATGGGATCCGGTGCATTAGTGCTGGTATGATCGCACCCGTACGTTTATATTGCAAATATCTCTTCACTGAGTCAATTTCTGCTCTCTATTGAACATCTTCGTCGTTGTAATGCTTCCGGTATACCGTTAAGCTATCGGAATCTCGTAACATCGATAATTTTTCCGCTACACGACGGTTTTTAGAGGATATCAAATTATGATACACGATTTTAGCTTCTGTAAGCATCTGCAGCAAAAAAACGGAAAAAAAAAAAAAGAAAAAAAAGAAAAAAAGTAAAAGGGGTGCAACACGAGGCCTTCCCAGGAGGTCATCCATCCTAGTACTATTCTCGCCCAAGTGCGCTTAACTGCGGAGTTCTGATGGGATCCGGTGCATTAGTGCTGGTATGATCGCACCTGTACGTTTATATTGCAAATATCTCTTTACTGAGTCAATTTCTGCTCTCTATTGACCATCTCCGTCGTTGTAATGCTTCCGGTATACCGTTACGCTATCAGAATCTCGTAACATCGATAATTTTTCCGCTACATGACGGTTTTTAGAGGATATCAAATTATGATACACGATTTTAGCTTCTGTAAGCATCTGCGGCAAAAAAACGGAAAAAAAAAAAAAAAAAAAGTAAAAGGGGTGCAACACGAGGCCTTCCCAGGAGGTCACCCATCCTAGTACTACTCTCGCCCAAGCACGCTTAACTGCGGAGTTCTGATGGGATCCGGTGCAGTAGTGCTGGTATGATCGCACCCGTACGTTTATATTGCAAATATCTCTTCACTGAGTCAATTTCTGCTCTCTATTGAACATCTCCGTCGTTGTAATGCTTCCGGTATACCGTTAAGCTATCGGAATCTCGTAACATCGATAATTTTTCCGCTACACGACGGTTTTTAGAGGATATCAAATTATGATACACGATTTTAGCTTCTGTAAACATCTGCAGCAAAAAAACGGAAAAAAAAAAAAGAAAAAAAGAAGAAAAGTAAAAGGGGTGCAACACGAGGCCTTCCCAGGAGGTCATCCATCCTAGTACTATTCTCGCCCAAGCGCGCTTAACTGCGGAGTTCTGATGGGATCCGGTGCATTAGTGCTGGTATGATCGCACCCGTACGTTTATATTGCAAATATCTCTTTACTGAGTCAATTTATGCTCTCTATTGACCATCTCCGTCGTTGTAATGCTTCCGGTATACCGTTACGCTATCAGAATCTCGTAACATCGATAATTTTTCCGCTACATGACGGTTTTTAGAGAATATCAAATTATGATACACGATTTTAGCTTCTGTAAGCATCTGCAGCAAAAAAACGGGGAAAAAAAAAGTGAAAGGGGTGCAACACGAGGCCTTCCCAGGAGGTCACCCATCCTAGTACTACTCTCGCCCAAGCACGCTTAACTGCGGAGATCTGATGGGATCCGGTGCATTAGTGCCGGTATTATCGCACCCGTACGTTTATATTGCAAATATCTCTTTACTGAGTCAATTTCTGCTCTCTATTGACCATCTCTGTCCTTGTAATGCTTCCGGTATACCGTTAAGCTATCGGAATCTCGTAACATCGATAACTTTTCCGCTACATGACGGTTTTTAGAAGATATCAAATTATGATACACGATTTTAGCTTCTGTAAGCATCTGCAGCAAAAAAACGGGAAAAAAAAAAAAAGTAAAAGGGGTGCAACACGAGGCCTTCCCAGGAGGTCACCCATCCTAGTACTACTCTCGCCCAAGCACGCTTAACTGCGGAGTTCTGATGGGATCCGGTGCATTAGTGCTGGTATGATCGCACCCGTACGTTTATATTGCAAATATCTCTTCACTGAGTCAATTTCTGCTCTCTATTGAACATCTCCGTCGTTGTAATGCTTCCGGTATACCGTTAAGCTATCGGAATCTCGTAACATCGATAACTTTTCCGCTACACGACGGTTTTTAGAGGATATCAAATTATGATACACGATTTTAGCTTCTGTAAGCATCTGCAGCAAAAAAACGGAAAAAAAAAAAAAAAAAAGTGAATGGGGTGCAACACGAGGCCTTCCCAGGAGGTCACCCATCCTAGTACTACTCTCGCCCAAGCACGCTTAGCTGCGGAGTTCTGATGGGATCCGGTGCATTAGTGCTGGTATGATCGCACCCGTACGTTTATATTGCAAATATCTCTTTACTGAGTCAATTTCTGCTCTCTATTGACCATCTCCGTCCTTGTAATGCTTCCGGTATACCGTTACGCTATCAGAATCTCGTAACATCGATAATTTTTCCGCTACATGATGGTTTTTAGAGGATATCAAATTATGATACACGATTTTAGCTTCTGTAAACATCTGCAGCAAAAAAACGGAAAAAAAAAAAAAACAAAAGAAAAAAAGTAAAAGGGGTGCAACACGAGGCCTTCCCAGGAGGTCACCCATCCTAGGACTACTCTCGCCCAAGCACGCTTGACTGCGGAGTTCTAATGGGATCCGGTGCATTAGTGCTGGTATGATCGCACCTGTAAGTTTATATTGCAAATATCTCTTTACTGAGTCAATTTCTGCTCTCTATTGACCATCTCCGTCGTTGTAATGCTTCCGGTATACCGTTACGCTATCAGAATCTCGTAACATCGATAATTTTTCCGCTACATGACGGTTTTTAGAGGATATCAAATTATGATACACGATTTTAGCTTCTGTACGCATCTGCAGCAAAAAAACGGGGAAAAAAAAAGAAAAAAAAAAGAAAAAAAAGTAAAAGGGGTGCAACACGAGGCCTTCCCAGGAGGTCACCCATCCTAGTACTACTCTCGCCCAAGCACGCTTAACTGCGGAGTTCTGATGGGATCCGGTGCATTAATGTTGGTATGATCACACCCGTACGTTTATATTGCAAATATCTCTTTACTGAGTCAATTTCTGCTCTCTATTGACCATCTCCGTTCTTGTAATGCTTCCGGTATACCGTTACGCTATCAGAATCTCGTAACATCGATAATTTTTCCGCTACATGACGGTTTTTAGAGGATATCAAATTATGATACACGATTTTAGCTTCTGTAAGCATCTGCAGCAAAAAAACGAAAAAAAAAAAAAAAAAAAAAAAAGAAAAAAAGTGAAAGGGGTGCAACACGAGGCCTTCCCAGGAGGTCACCCATCCTAGTACTACTCTCGCCCAAGCACGCTTAACTGCGGAGTTCTGATGGGATCCGGTGCATTAGTGCTGGTATGATCGCACCCGTACGTTTATATTGCAAATATCTCTTCACTGAGTCAATTTCTGCTCTCTATTAAACATCTCCGTCGTTGTAATGCATTCGGTATACCGTTAAGCTATCGGAATCTCGTAACATCGATAACTTTTCCGCTACACGACGGTTTTTAGAGGATATCAAATTATGATACACGATTTTAGCTTCTGTAAGCATCGGCAGCAAAAAAACGGAAAAAAAAATAAAAAAAGTAAAAGGGGTGCAACACGAGGCCTTCCCAGGAGGTCACCCATCCTAGTACTACTCTCGCCCAAGCACGCTTAACTGCGGAGTTCTGATGGGATCCGGTGCATTAGTGCTGGTATGATCGCACTCGTACGTTTATATTGCAAATATCTCTTCACTGAGTCAATTTCTGCTCTCTATTGAACATCTCCGTCGTTGTAATGCTTCCGGTATACCGTTACTCTATCGGAATCTCGTAACATCGATAACTTTTCCGCTACACGACGGTTTTTAGAGGATATCAAATTATGATACACGATTTTAGCTTCTGTAAGCATCTGCAGCATAAAAACGGAAAAAAAAAAGAAAAAAAAGAAAAAAAGTAAAAGGGGTGCAACACGAGGCCTTCCCAGGAGGTCACCCATCCTAGTACTATTCTCGCCCAAGCACGCTTAACTGCGGAGTTCTGATGGGATCCGGTGCATTAGTGCTGGTATGATCGCACCCGTACATTTATATTGCAAATATCTCTTTACTGAGTCAATTTCTGCTCTCTATTGACCATCTCCGTCGTTGTAATGCTTCCGGTATACCGTTACGCTATCAGAATCTCGTAACATCGATAATTTTTCCGCTACATGACGGTTTTTAGAGGATATCAAATAATGATACACAATTTTAGCTTCTGTAAGCATCTGCAGCAAAAAAACGGAAAAAAAAAGTGAAAGGGGTGCAACACGAGGCCTTCCCAGGAGGTCACCCATCCTAGTACTACTCTCGCCCAAGCACACTTGACTGCGGAGTTCTGATGGGATCCGGTGCATTAGTGCTGGTATGATCGCACCCGTACGTTTATATTGCAAATATCTCTTTATTGAGTCAATTTCTGCTCTCTATTGACCATCTCTGTCCTTGTAATGCTTCCGGTATACCGTTAAGCTATCGGAATCTCGTAACATCGATAACTTTTCCGCTACATGACGGTTTTTAGAAGATATCAAATTATGATACACGATTTTAGCTTCTGTAAGCATCTGCAGCAAAAAAACGGAAAAAAAAAAAAAAAAAGTAAAAAGGGGTGCAACACGAGGCCTTCCCAGGAGGTTACCCATCATAGTACTACTCTCGCCCAAGCACGCTTAACTGCGGAGTTCTGATGGGATCCGGTGCATTAGTGCTGGTATGATCGCACCCGTACGTTTATATAGCAAATATCTCTTTACTGAGTCAATTTCTGCTCTCTATTGAACATCTCCGTCGTTGTAATGCTTCCGGTATACCGTTACGCTATCAGAATCTCGTAACATCGATAAATTTTCCGCTACACGACGGTTTTTAGAGGATATCAAATTTTGATACACGATTTTAGCTTCTGTAAGCATCTGCAGCAAAAAAACGGGAAAAAAAAAAGTGAAAGGGGTGCAACACGAGGCCTTCCCAGGAGGTCACCCTTCCTAGTACTACTCTCGCCCAAGCACGCTTAACTGCGGAGTTCTGATGGGATCCGGTGCATTAGTGCTGGTATGATCGCACCCGTACGTTTATATTGCAAATATCTCTTCACTGAGTCAATTTCTGCTCTCTATTGAACATCTCCGTCGTTGTAATGCTTCCGGTATACCGTTAAGCTATCGGAATCTCGTAACATCGATAACTTTTCCGCTACACGACGGTTTTTAGAGGATATCAAATTATGATACACGATTTTAGCTTCTGTAAGCATCTGCAGCAAAAAAACGGGGGAAAAAAAAAAAGTGAAAGGGGTGCAGCACGAGGCCTTCCCAGGAGGTCACCCATCCTAGTACTACTCTCGCCCAAGCACGCTTAACTGCGGAGTTCTGATGGGATCCGGTGCATTAGTGCTGGTATGATCGCACCCGTACGTTTATATTGCAAATATCTCTTCACTGAGTCAATTTCTGCTCTCTATTGAACATCTCCGTCGTTGTAATGCTTCCGGTATACCGTTAAGCTATCGGAATCTCGTAACATCGATAACTTTTCCGCTACACGACGGTTTTTAGAGGATATCAAATTATGATACACGATTATAGCAACTGTAAGCATCTGCAGCAAAAAAACGGAAAAAAAAAAAAAAAAGTAAAAGGGGTGCAACACGAGGCCTTCCCAGGAGGTCACCCATCCTAGTACTATTCTCGCCCAAGCACGCTTAACTGCGGAGTTCTGATGGGATCCGGTGCATTAGTGCTGGTATGATCGCACCCGTACGTTTATATTGCAAATATCTCTTCACTGAGTCAATTTCTGCTCTCTATTGAACATCTCCGTCGTTGTAATGCTTCCGGTATACCGTTAAGCTATCAGAATCTCGTAACATCGATAATTTTTCTGCTACACGACGGTTTTTAGAGGATATCAAATTATGATACACGATTTTAGCTTCTGTAAGCATCTGCAGCAATAAAACGGAAAAAAAAAAAGAAAAAAAAGAAAAAAAGTAAAAGGGGTGCAACACGAGGCCTTCCCAGGAGGTCATCCATCCTAGTACTATTCTCGCCCAAGCGCGCTTAACTGCGGAGTTCTGATGGGATCCGGTGCATTAGTGCTGGTATGATCGCACCTGTACGTTTATATTGCAAATATCTCTTTACTGAGTCAATTTCTGCTCTCTATTGACCATCTCCGTCGTTGTAATGCTTCCGGTATACCGTTACGCTATCAGAATCTCGTAACATCGATAATTTTTCCGCTACATGACGGTTTTTAGAGAATATCAAATTATGATACACGATTTTAGTTTCTGTAAGCATCTGCAGCAAAAAAACGGAAAAAAAAAAAAAAGTAAAAGGGGTGCAACACGAGGCCTTCCCAGGAGGTCACCCATCCTAGTACTACTCTCGCCCAAGCACGCTTAACTGCGGAGTTCTGATGGGATCCGGTGCATTAGTGCTGGTATGATCGCACCCGTACGTTTATATTGCAAATATCTCTTCACTGAGTTAATTTCTGCTCTCTATTGAACATCTCCGTCGTTGTAATGCATTCGGTATACCGTTAAGCTATCGGAATCTCGTAACATCGATAACTTTTCCGCTACACGACGGTTTTTAGAGGATATCAAATTATGATACACGATTTTAGCTTCTGTAAGCATTTGCAGCAAAAAAACGGAAAAAAAAAAAGAAAAAAAAGAAAAAAAGTAAAAGGGGTGCAACACGAGGCCTTCCCAGGAGGTCACCCATCCTAGTACTATTCTCGCCCAAGCACGCTTAACTGCGGAGTTCTGATGGGATCCGGTGCATTAGTGCTGGTATGATCGCACCCGTACGTTTATATTGCAAATATCTCTTTACTGAGTCAATTTCTGCTCTCTATTGACCATCTCCGTCGTTGTAATGCTTCCGGTATACCGTTACGCTATCAGAATCTCGTAACATCGATAATTTTTCCGCTACATGACGGTTTTTAGAGGATATCAAATTATGATACACGATTTTAGCTTCTGTAAGCATCTGCAGCAAAAAAACGGGAAAAAAAAAAAAGTAAAAGGGGTGCAACACGAGGCCTTCCCAGGAGGTCACCCATCCTAGTACTATTCTCGCCCAAGCACGCTTAACTGCGGAGTTCTGATGGGATCCGGTGCATTAGTGCTGGTATGATCGCACCCGTACGTTTATATTGCAAATATCTCTTCACTGAGTCAATTTCTGCTCTCTATTGAACATCTCCGTCGTTGTAATGCTTCCGGTATACCGTTAAGCTATCGGAATCTCGTAACATCGATAACTTTTCCGCTACATGACGGTTTTTAGAAGATATCAAATTATGATACACGATTTTAGCTTCTGTAAGCATCTGCAGCAAAAAAACGGAAAAAAAAAAAAAAAGTAAAAAGGGGTGCAACACGAGGCCTTCCCAGGAGGTCACCCATCATAGTACTACTCTCGCCCAAGCACGCTTAACTGCGGAGTTCTGATGGGATCCGGTGCATTAGTGCTGGTATGATCGCACCCGTACGTTTATATAGCAAATATCTCTTTACTGAGTCAATTTCTGCTCTCTATTGAACATCTCCGTCGTTGTAATGCTTCCGGTATACCGTTACGCTATCAGAATCTCGTAACATCGATAACTTTTCCGCTACCCGACGGTTTTTAGAGGATATCAAATTTTGATACACGATTTTAGCTTCTGTAAGCATCTACAGCAAAAAAACGGGAAAAAAAAAGTGAAAGGGGTGCAACACGAGGCCTTCCCAGGAGGTCACCCTTCCTAGTACTACTCTCGCCCAAGCACGCTTAACTGCGGAGTTCTGATGGGATCCGGTGCATTAGTGCTGGTATGATCGCACCCGTACGTTTATATTGCAAATATCTCTTCACTGAGTCAATTTCTGCTCTCTATTGAACATCTCCGTCGTTGTAATGCTTCCGGTATACCGTTAAGCTATCGGAATCTCGTAACATCGATAACTTTTCCGCTACACGACGGTTTTTAGAGGATATCAAATTATGATACACGATTTTAGCTTCTGTAAGCATCTGCAGCAAAAAAACGGGGAAAAAAAAAAAAGTGAAAGGGGTGCAGCACGAGGCCTTCACAGGAGGTCACCCATCCTAGTACTACTCTCGCCCAAGCACGCTTAACTGCGGAGTTCTGATGGGATCCGGTGCATTAGTGCTGGTATGATCGCACCCGTACGTTTATATTGCAAATATCTCTTCACTGAGTCAATTTCTGCTCTCTATTGAACATCTCCGTCGTTGTAATGCTTCCGGTATACCGTTAAGCTATCGGAATCTCGTAACATCGATAACTTTTCCGCTACACGACGGTTTTTAGAGGATATCAAATTATGATACACGATTTTAGCTTCTGTAAGCATCTGCAGGAAAAAAACGGGAAAAAAAAAAAAAAAAAAAAAAGTAAAAGGGGTGCAACACGAGGCCTTCCCAGGAGGTCACCCATCCTAGTACTATTCTCGCCCAATCACGCTTAACTGCGGAGTTCTGATGGGATCCGGTGCATTAGTGCTGGTATGATCGCACCCGTACGTTTATATTGCAAATATCTGTTCACTGAGTCAATTTCTGCTCTCTATTGAACATCTCCGTCGTTGTAATGCTTCCGGTATACCGTTAAGCTATCAGAATCTCGTAACATCGATAATTTTTCTGCTACACGACGGTTTTTAGAGGATATCAAATTATGATACACGATTTTAGCTTCTGTAAGCATCTGCAGCAAAAAAACGGAAAAAAAAAGAAAAAAAAGAAAAAAAGTAAAAGGGGTGCAACACGAGGCCTTCCCAGGAGGTCATCCATCCTAGTACTATTCTCGCCCAAGCGCGCTTAACTGCGGAGTTCTGATGGGATCCGGTGCATTAGTGCTGGTATGATCGCACCTGTACGTTTATATTGCAAATATCTCTTTACTGAGTCAATTTCTGCTCTCTATTGACCATCTCCGTCGTTGTAATGCTTCCGGTATACCGTTACGCTATCAGAATCTCGTAACATCGATAATTTTTCCGCTACATGACGGTTTTTAGAGAATATCAAATTATGATACACGATTTTAGTTTCTGTAAGCATCTGCAGCAAAAAAACGGAAAAAAAAAAAAAAGTAAAAGGGGTGCAACACGAGGCCTTCCCAGGAGGTCACCCATCCTAGTACTACTCTCGCCCAAGCGCGCTTAACTGCGGAGTTCTGATGGGATCCGGTGCATTAGTGCTGGTATGATCGCACCCGTACGTTTATATTGCAAATATCTCTTCACTGAGTTAATTTCTGCTCTCTATTGAACATCTCCGTCGTTGTAATGCATTCGGTATACCGTTAAGCTATCGGAATCTCGTAACATCGATAACTTTTCCGCTACACGACGGTTTTTAGAGGATATCAAATTATGATACACGATTTTAGTTTCTGTAAGCATCTGCAGCAAAAAAACGGAAAAAAAAAAGAAAAAAAAAGTAAAAGGGGTGCAACACGAGGCCTTCCCAGGAGGTCACCCATCCTAGTACTACTCTCGCCCAAGCACGCTTAACTGCGGAGTTCTGATGGGATCCGGTGCATTAGTGCTGGTATGATCGCACCCGTACGTTTATATTGCAAATATCTCTTCACTGAGTTAATTTCTGCTCTCTATTGAACATCTCCGTCGTTGTAATGCATTCGGTTTACCGTTAAGCTATCGGAATCTCGTAACATCGATAACTTTTCCGCTACACGACGGTTTTTAGAGGATATCAAATTATGATACACGATTTTAGCTTCTGTAAGCATTTGCAGCAAAAAAACGGAAAAAAAAAAAAAAGAAAAAAAAGAAAAAAAGTAAAAGGGGTGCAACACGAGGCCTTCCCAGGAGGTCACCCATCCTAGTACTATTCTCGCCCAAGCGCGCTTAACTGCGGAGTTCTGATGGGATCCGGTGCATTAGTGCTGGTATGATCGCACCCGTACGTTTATATTGCAAATATCTCTTTACTGAGTCAATTTCTACTCTCTATTGACCATCTCCGTCGTTGTAATGCTTCCGGTATACCGTTACGCTATCAGAATCTCGTAACATCGATAATTTTTCCGCTACATGACGGTTTTTAGAGGATATCAAATTATGATACACGATTTTAGCTTCTGTAAGCATCTGCAGCAAAAAAACGGAAAAAAAAAAAAAAAGTGAAAGGGGTGCAACACGAGGCCTTCCCAGGAGGTCATCCATCCTAGTACTATTCTCGCCCAAGCGCGCTTAACTGCGGAATTCTGATGGGATCCGGTGCATTAGTGCTGGTATGATCGCACCTGTACGTTTATATTGCAAATATCTCTTTACTGAGTCAATTTCTGCTCTCTATTGACCATCTCCGTCGTTGTAATGCTTCCGGTATACCGTTACGCTATCAGAATCTCGTAACATCGATAATTTTTCCGCTACATGACGGTTTTTAGAGGATATCAAATTATGATACACGATTTTAGCTTCTGTAAGCATCAACAGCAAAAAAACGGAAAAAAAAAAAGAAAAAAAAGAAAAAAAAGTAAAAGGGGTGCAACACGAGGCCTTCCCAGTTGGTCATCCATCCTAGTACTACTCTCGCCCAAGCACGCTTAACTGCGGAGTTCTGATGGGATCCGGTGCATTAGTGCTGGTATGATCGCACCCGTACGTTTATATTGCAAATATCTCTTTACTGAGTCAATTTCTGCTCTCTATTGACCATCTCCGTCGTTGTAATGCTTCCGGTATACCGTTACTCTATCGGAATCTTGTAACATCGATAATTTTTCCGCTACACGACGGTTTTTAGAGGATATCAAATTATGATACACGATTTTAGCTTCTGTAAGCATCTGCAGCAAAAAAACGGAAAAAAAAAAAAGAAAAAAAAGAAGAAAAGTAAAAGGGGTGCAACACGAGGCCTTCCCAGGAGGTCATCCATCCTAGTACTATTCTCGCCCAAGCGCGCTTAACTGCGGAGTTCTGATGGGATCCGGTGCATTAGTGCTGGTATGATCGCACCCGTACGTTTATATTGCAAATATCTCTTTACTGAGTCAATTTATGCTCTCTATTGACCATCTCCGTCGTTGTAATGCTTCCGGTATACCGTTACGCTATCAGAATCTCGTAACATCGATAATTTTTCCGCTACATGACGGTTTTTAGAGAATATCAAATTATGATACACGATTTTAGCTTCTGTAAGCATCTGCAGCAAAAAAACGGGGAAAAAAAAAGTGAAAGGGGTGCAACACGAGGCCTTCCCAGGAGGTCACCCATCCTAGTACTACTCTCGCCCAAGCACGCTTAACTGCGGAGATCTGATGGGATCTGGTGCATTAGTGCTGGTATTATCGCACCCGTACGTTTATATTGCAAATATCTCTTTACTGAGTCAATTTCTGCTCTCTATTGACCATCTCTGTCCTTGTAATGCTTCCGGTATACCGTTAAGCTATCGGAATCTCGTAACATCGATAACTTTTTTGCTACATGACGGTTTTTAGAAGATATCAAATTATGATACACGATTTTAGCTTCTGTAAGCATCTGCAGCAAAAAAACGGGAAAAAAAAAAAAAAAAAAAAAAAAAAAAGTAAAAGGGGTGCAACACGGGGCCTTCCCAGGAGGTCACCCATCCTAGTACTACTCTCGCCCAAGCACGCTTAACTGCAGAGTTCTGATGGGATCCGGTGCATTAGTGCTGGTATGATCGCACCCGTACGTTTATATTGCAAATATCTCTTCACTGAGTCAATTTCTGCTCTCTATTGAACATCTCCGTCGTTGTAATGCTTCCGGTATACCGTTAAGCTATCGGAATCTCGTAACATCGATAACTTTTCCGCTACACGACGGTTTTTAGAGGATATCAAATTATGATACACGATTTTAGCTTCTGTAAGCATCTGCAGCAAAAAAACGGGAAAAAAAAAAAAAAAAAAAAAAGTAAAAGGGGTGCAACACGAGGCCTTCCCAGGAGGTCACCCATCATAGTACTACTCTCGCCCAAGCACGCTTAACTGCGGAGTTCTGATGGGATCCGGTGCATTAGTGCTAGTATGATCGCACCCGTACGTTTATATAGCAAATATCTCTTCACTGAGTCAATTTCTGCTCTCTATTGACCATCTCCGTCGTTGTAATGCTTCCGGTATACCGTTACGCTATCAGAATCTCGTAACATCGATAATTTTTCCGCTACATGACGGTTTTTAGAGGATATCAAATTATGATACACGATTTTAGCTTCTGTAAGCATCTGCAGCAAAAGAACGGAAAAAAAAAAGAAAAAAAAGAAAAAAAGTAAAAGGGGTGCAACACGAGGCCTTCCCAGGAGGTCATCCATCCTAGTACTATTCTCGCCCAAGCGCGCTTAACTGCGGAGTTCTGATGGGATCCGGTGCATTAGTGCTAGTATGATCGCACCTGTACGTTTATATTGCAAATATCTCTTTACTGAGTCAATTTCTGCTCTCTATTGACCATCTCCGTCGTTGTAATGCTTCCGGTATACCGTTACGCTATCAGAATCTCGTAACATCGATAATTTTTCCGCTACATGACGGTTTTTAGAGGATATCAAATTATGATACACGATTTTAGCTTCTGTAAGCATCTGCGGCAAAAAAACGGAAAAAAAAAAAAAAAAAAAAAAAAAAAAAAAAAAGTAAAAGGGGTGCAACACGAGGCCTTCCCAGGAGGTCACCCATCCTAGTACTACTCTCGCCCAAGCACGCTTAACTGCGGAGTTCTGATGGGATCCGGTGCAGTAGTGCTGGTATGATCGCACCCGTACGTTTATATTGCAAATATCTCTTCACTGATTCAATTTCTGCTCTCTATTGAACATCTCCGTCGTTGTAATGCTTCCGGTATACCGTTAAGCTATCGGAATCTCGTAACATCGATAATTTTTCCGCTACACGACGGTTTTTAGAGGATATCAAATTATGATACACGATTTTAGCTTCTGTAAGCATCTGCAGCAAAAAAACGGAAAAAAAAAAAAAGAAAAAAAAGAAGAAAAGTAAAAGGGGTGCAACACGAGGCCTTCCCAGGAGGTCATCCATCCTAGTACTATTCTCGCCCAAGCGCGCTTAACTGCGGAGTTCTGATGGGATCCGGTGCATTAGTGCTGGTATGATCGCACCCGTACGTTTATATTGCAAATATCTCTTTACTGAGTCAATTTATGCTCTCTATTGACCATCTCCGTCGTTGTAATGCTTCCGGTATACCGTTACGCTATCAGATTCTCGTAACATCGATAATTTTTCCGCTACATGACGGTTTTTAGAGAATATCAAATTATGATACACGATTTTAGCTTCTGTAAGCATCTGCAGCAAAAAAACGGGGAAAAAAAAAGTGAAAGGGGTGCAACACGAGGCCTTCCCAGGAGGTCACCCATCCTAGTACTACTCTCGCCCAAGCACGCTTAACTGCGGAGATCTGATGGGATCTGGTGCATTAGTGCTGGTATTATCGCACCCGTACGTTTATATTGCAAATATCTCTTTACTGAGTCAATTTCTGCTCTCTATTGACCATCTCTGTCCTTGTAATGCTTCCGGTATACCGTTAAGCTATCGGAATCTCGTAACATCGATAACTTTTCCGCTACATGACGGTTTTTAGAAGATATCAAATTATGATACACGATTTTAGCTTCTGTAAGCATCTGCAGCAAAAAAACGGGAAAAAAAAAAAAAAAAAAGTAAAAGGGGTGCAACACGGGGCCTTCCCAGGAGGTCACCCATCCTAGTACTACTCTCGCCCAAGCACGCTTAACTGCGGAGTTCTGATGGGATCCGGTGCATTAGTGCTGGTATGATCGCACCCGTACGTTTATATTGCAAATATCTCTTCACTGAGTCAATTTCTGCTCTCTATTGAACATCTCCGTCGTTGTAATGCTTCCGGTATACCGTTAAGCTATCGGAATCTCGTAACATCGATAACTTTTCCGCTACACGACGGTTTTTAGAGGATATCAAATTATGATACACGATTTTAGCTTCTGTAAGCATCTGCAGCAAAAAAACGGAAAAAAAAAAAAAAAAAAAAAAAAAAAGTAAAAGGGGTGCAACACGAGGCCTTCCCAGGAGGTCACCCATCATAGTACTACTCTCGCCCAAGCACGCTTAACTGCGGAGTTCTGATGGGATCCGGTGCATTAGTGCTAGTATGATCGCACCCGTACGTTTATATAGCAAATATCTCTTCACTGAGTCAATTTCTGCTCTCTATTGACCATCTCCGTCGTTGTAATGCTTCCGGTATACCGTTACGCTATCAGAATCTCGTAACATCGATAATTTTTCCGCTACATGACGGTTTTTAGAGGATATCAAATTATGATACACGATTTTAGCTTCTGTAAGCATCTGCAGCAAAAAAACGGAAAAAAAAAAGGAAAAAAAAAAGAAAAAAAGTAAAAGGGGTGCAACACGAGGCCTTCCCAGGAGGTCACCCATCCTAGTACTACTCTCGCCCAAGCACGCTTAATTGCGGAGTTCTGATGGGATCCGGTGCATTAGTGCTGGTATGATCGCACCCGTACGTTTATATAGCAAATATCTCTTCACTGAGTCAATTTCTGCTCTCTATTGAACATCTCCGTCGTTGTAATGCTTCCGGTATACCGTTAAGCTATCGGAATCTCGTAACATGGATAATTTTTCCGCTACACGACGGTTTTTAGAGGATATCAAATTATGATACACGATTTTAGCTTCTGTAAGCATCTGCAGCAAAAAAACGGAAAAAAAAAAAAGAAAAAAATGAAAAAAAAGTAAAAGGGGTGCAACACGAGGCCTTCCCAGGAGGTCATCCATCCTAGTACTATTCTCGCCCAAGCACGCTTAACTGCGGAGTTCTGATGGGATCCGGTGCAGTAGTGCTGGTATGATCGCACCCGTACGTTTATATTGCAAATATTTTTTCACTGAGTCAATTTCTGCTCTCTATTGAACATCTCCGTCGTTGTAATGCTTCCGGTATACCGTTAAGCTATCGGAATCTCGTAACATCGATAATTTTTCCGCTACACGACGGTTTTTAGAGGGTATCAAATTATGATACACGATTTTAGCTTCTGTAAGCATCTGCAGCAAAAAAACGGAAAAAAAAAAAAGAAAAAAAAGAAAAAAAGTAAAAGGGGTGCAACACGAGGCCTTCCCAGGAGGTCATCCATCCTAGTACTATTCTCGCCCAAGCGCGCTTAACTGCGGAGTTCTGATGGGATCCGGTGCATTAGTGCTGGTATGATCGCACCCGTACGTTTATATTGCAAATATCTCTTTACTGAGTCAATTTATGCTCTCTATTGACCATCTCCGTCGTTGTAATGCTTCCGGTATACCGTTACGCTATCAGAATCTCGTAACATCGATAATTTTTCCGCTACATGACGGTTTTTAGAGAATATCAAATTATGATACACGATTTTAGCTTCTGTAAGCATCTGCAGCAAAAAAACGGGAAAAAAAAGTGAAAGGGGTGCAACACGAGGCCTTCCCAGGAGGTCACCCATCCTAGTACTACTCTCGCCCAAGCACGCTTAACTGCGGAGATCTGATGGGATCCGGTGCATTAGTGCTGGTATTATCGCACCCGTACGTTTATATTGCAAATATCTCTTTACTGAGTCAATTTCTGCTCTCTATTGACCATCTCTGTCCTTGTAATGCTTCCGGTATACCGTTAAGCTATCGGAATCTCGTAACATCGATAACTTTTCCGCTACATGACGGTTTTTAGAAGATATCAAATTATGATACACGATTTTAGCTTCTGTAAGCATCTGCAGCAAAAAAACGGGAAAAAAAAAAAAGTAAAAGGGGTGCAACACGAGGCCTTCCCAGGAGGTCACCCATCCTAGTACTACTCTCGCCCAAGCACGCTTAACTGCGGAGTTCTGATGGGATCCGGTGCATTAGTGCTGGTATGATCGCACCCGTACGTTTATATTGCAAATATCTCTTCACAGAGTCAATTTCTGCTCTCTATTGAACATCTCCGTCGTTGTAATGGTTCCGGTATACCGTTAAGCTATCGGAATCTCGTAACATCGATAATTTTTCCGCTACACGACGGTTTTTAGAGGATATCAAATTATGATACACGATTTTAGCTTCTGTAAGCATCTGCAGCAAAAAAACGGAAAAAAAAAAAGAAAAAATGTAAAAGGGGTGCAACACGAGGCCTTCCCAGAAGGTCACCCATCATAGTACTACTCTCGCCCAAGCACGCTTAACTGCGGAGTTCTGATGGGATCCGGTGCATTAGTGCTGGTATGATCGCACCCGTACGTTTATATAGCAAATATCTCTTCACTGAGTCAATTTCTGCTCTCTATTGAACATCTCCGTCGTTGTAATGCTTCCGGTATACCGTTAAGCTATCGGAATCTCGTAACATCGATAATTTTTCCGCTACACGACGGTTTTTAGAGGATATCAAATTATGATACACGATTTTAGCTTCTGTAAGCATCAACAGCAAAAAAACGGAAAAAAAAAAGAAAAAAAAGAAAAAAAAGTAAAAGGGGTGCAACACGAGGCCTTCCCAGGAGGTCATCCATCCTAGTACTATTCTCGCCCAAGCGCGCTTAACTGCGGAGTTCTGATGGGATCCGGTGCATTAGTGCTGGTATGATCGCACCTGTACGTGTATATTGCAAATATCTCTTTACTGAGTCAATTTCTGCTCTCTATTGACCATCTCCGTCGTTGTAATGTTTCCGGTATACCGTTACGCTATCAGAATCTCGTAACATCGATAATTTTTCCGCTACATGACGGTTTTTAGAGAATATCAAATTATGATACACGATTTTAGCTTCTGTAAGCATCTGCAGCAAAAAAAAAAAAAAAAAAAGTAAAAGGGGTGCAACACGAGGCCTTCCCAGGAGGTCACCCATCCTAGTACTACTCTCGCCCAAGCACGCTTAACTGCGGAGTTCTGATGGGATCCGGTGCATTAGTGCTGGTATGATCGCACCCGTACGTTTATATTGCAAATATCTCTTCACTGAGTCAATTTCTGCTCTCTATTGAACATCTCCGTCGTTGTAATGGTTCCGGTATACCGTTAAGCTATCGGAATCTCGTAACATCGATAATTTTTCCGCTACACGACGGTTTTTAGAGGATATCAAATTATGATACACGATTTTAGCTTCTGTAAGCATCTGCAGCAAAAAAACGGAAAAAAAAGAAAAAAAGTAAAAGGGGTGCAACACGAGGCCTTCCCAGAAGGTCACCCATCATAGTACTACTCTCGCCCAAGCACGCTTAACTGCGGAGTTCTGATGGGATCCGGTGCATTAGTGCTGGTATGATCGCACCCGTACGTTTATATAGCAAATATCTCTTCACTGAGTCAATTTCTGCTCTCTATTGAACATCTCCGTCGTTGTAATGCTTCCGGTATACCGTTAAGCTATCGGAATCTCGTAACATCGATAATTTTTCCGCTACACGACGGTTTTTAGAGGATATCAAATTATGATACACGATTTTAGCTTCTGTAAGCATCAACAGCAAAAAAACGGAAAAAAAAAAGAAAAAAAAGAAAAAAAAGTAAAAGGGGTGCAACACGAGGCCTTCCCAGGAGGTCATCCATCCTAGTACTATTCTCGCCCAAGCGCGCTTAACTGCGGAGTTCTGATGGGATCCGGTGCATTAGTGCTGGTATGATCGCACCTGTACGTGTATATTGCAAATATCTCTTTACTGAGTCAATTTCTGCTCTCTATTGACCATCTCCGTCGTTGTAATGCTTCCGGTATACCGTTACGCTATCAGAATCTCGTAACATCGATAATTTTTCCGCTACATGACGGTTTTTAGAGAATATCAAATTATGATACACGATTTTAGCTTCTGTAAGCATCTGCAGCAAAAAAACGGGAAAAAAAAAAAAAAAAAAAGTAAAAGGGGTGCAACACGAGGCCTTCCCAGGAGGTCACCCATCCTAGTACTACTCTCGCCCAAGCACGATTAACTGCGGAGTTCTGATGGGATCCGGTGCATTAGTGCTGGTATGATCGCACTCGTACGTTTATATTGCAAATATCTCTTCACTGAGTCAATTTCTGCTCTCTATTGAACATCTCCGTCGTTGTAATGCTTCCGGTATACCGTTAAGCTATCGGAATCTCGTAACATCGATAATTTTTCCGCTACACGACGGTTTTTAGAGGATATCAAATTATGATACACGATTTTAGCTTCTGTAAGCATCAACAGCAAAAAAACGGAAAAAAAAAAGAAAAAAAAGAAAAAAAAAAGTAAAAGGGGTGCAACACGAGGCCTTCCCAGGAGGTCATCCATCCTAGTACTATTCTCGCCCAAGCGCGCTTAACTGCGGAGTTCTGATGGGATCCGGTGCATTAGTGCTGGTATGATCGCACCTGTACGTGTATATTGCAAATATCTCTTTACTGAGTCAATTTCTGCTCTCTATTGACCATCTCCGTCGTTGTAATGTTTCCGGTATACCGTTACGCTATCAGAATCTCGTAACATCGATAATTTTTCCGCTACATGACGGTTTTTAGAGAATATCAAATTATGATACACGATTTTAGCTTCTGTAAGCATCTGCAGCAAAAAAAAAAAAAAAAAAAAGTAAAAGGGGTGCAACACGAGGCCTTCCCAGGAGGTCACCCATCCTAGTACTACTCTCGCCCAAGCACGCTTAACTGCGGAGTTCTGATGGGATCCGGTGCATTAGTGCTGGTATGATCGCACCCGTACGTTTATATTGCAAATATCTCTTCACTGAGTCAATTTCTGCTCTCTATTGAACATCTCCGTCGTTGTAATGGTTCCGGTATACCGTTAAGCTATCGGAATCTCGTAACATCGATAATTTTTCCGCTACACGACGGTTTTTAGAGGATATCAAATTATGATACACGATTTTAGCTTCTGTAAGCATCTGCAGCAAAAAAACGGAAAAAAAAAAGAAAAAAAAGTAAAAGGGGTGCAACACGAGGCCTTCCCAGGAGGTCATCCATCCTAGTACTATTCTCGCCCAAGCGCGCTTAACTGCGGAGTTCTGATGGGATCCGGTGCATTAGTGCTGGTATGATCGCACCTGTACGTGTATATTGCAAATATCTCTTTACTGAGTCAATTTCTGCTCTCTATTGACCATCTCCGTCGTTGTAATGCTTCCGGTATACCGTTACGCTATCAGAATCTCGTAACATCGATAATTTTTCCGCTACATGACGGTTTTTAGAGAATATCAAATTATGATACACGATTTTAGCTTCTGTAAGCATCTGCAGCAAAAAAACGGGAAAAAAAAAAAAAAAAAAAAGTAAAAGGGGTGCAACACGAGGCCTTCCCAGGAGGTCACCCATCCTAGTACTACTCTCGCCCAAGCGCGCTTAACTGCGGAGTTCTGATGGGATCCGGTGCATTAGTGCTGGTATGATCGCACCTGTACGTGTATATTGCAAATATCTCTTTACTGAGTCAATTTCTGCTCTCTATTGACCATCTCCGTCGTTGTAATGTTTCCGGTATACCGTTACGCTATCAGAATCTCGTAACATCGATAATTTTTCCGCTACATGACGGTTTTTAGAGAATATCAAATTATGATACACGATTTTAGCTTCTGTAAGCATCTGCAGCAAAAAAAAAAAAAAAAAAAAAAGTAAAAGGGGTGCAACACGAGGCCTTCCCAGGAGGTCACCCATCCTAGTACTACTCTCGCCCAAGCACGCTTAACTGCGGAGTTCTGATGGGATCCGGTGCATTAGTGCTGGTATGATCGCACCCGTACGTTTATATTGCAAATATCTCTTCACTGAGTCAATTTCTGCTCTCTATTGAACATCTCCGTCGTTGTAATGGTTCCGGTATACCGTTAAGCTATCGGAATCTCGTAACATCGATAATTTTTCCGCTACACGACGGTTTTTAGAGGATATCAAATTATGATACACGATTTTAGCTTCTGTAAGCATCTGCAGCAAAAAAACGGAAAAAAAAAAGAAAAAAAGTAAAAGGGGTGCAACACGAGGCCTTCCCAGAAGGTCACCCATCATAGTACTACTCTCGCCCAAGCACGCTTAACTGCGGAGTTCTGATGGGATCCGGTGCATTAGTGCTGGTATGATCGCACCCGTACGTTTATATAGCAAATATCTCTTCACTGAGTCAATTTCTGCTCTCTATTGAACATCTCCGTCGTTGTAATGCTTCCGGTATACCGTTAAGCTATCGGAATCTCGTAACATCGATAATTTTTCCGCTACACGACGGTTTTTAGAGGATATCAAATTATGATACACGATTTTAGCTTCTGTAAGCATCAACAGCAAAAAAACGGAAAAAAAAAAGAAAAAAAAGAAAAAAAAGTAAAAGGGGTGCAACACGAGGCCTTCCCAGGAGGTCATCCATCCTAGTACTATTCTCGCCCAAGCGCGCTTAACTGCGGAGTTCTGATGGGATCCGGTGCATTAGTGCTGGTATGATCGCACCTGTACGTGTATATTGCAAATATCTCTTTACTGAGTCAATTTCTGCTCTCTATTGACCATCTCCGTCGTTGTAATGTTTCCGGTATACCGTTACGCTATCAGAATCTCGTAACATCGATAATTTTTCCGCTACATGACGGTTTTTAGAGAATATCAAATTATGATACACGATTTTAGCTTCTGTAAGCATCTGCAGCAAAAAAAAAAAAAGTAAAAGGGGTGCAACACGAGGCCTTCCCAGGAGGTCACCCATCCTAGTACTACTCTCGCCCAAGCACGCTTAACTGCGGAGTTCTGATGGGATCCGGTGCATTAGTGCTGGTATGATCGCACCCGTACGTTTATATTGCAAATATCTCTTCACTGAGTCAATTTCTGCTCTCTATTGAACATCTCCGTCGTTGTAATGCTTCCGGTATACCGTTAAGCTATCGGAATCTCGTAACATCGATAATTTTTCCGCTACACGACGGTTTTTAGAGGATATCAAATTATGATACACGATTTTAGCTTCTGTAAGCATCTGCAGCAAAAAAACGGAAAAAAAAAAGAAAAAAAGTAAAAGGGGTGCAACACGAGGCCTTCCCAGAAGGTCACCCATCATAGTACTACTCTCGCCCAAGCACGCTTAACTGCGGAGTTCTGATGGGATCCGGTGCATTAGTGCTGGTATGATCGCACCCGTACGTTTATATAGCAAATATCTCTTCACTGAGTCAATTTCTGCTCTCTATTGAACATCTCCGTCGTTGTAATGCTTCCGGTATACCGTTAAGCTATCGGAATCTCGTAACATCGATAATTTTTCCGCTACACGACGGTTTTTAGAGGATATCAAATTATGATACACGATTTTAGCTTCTGTAAGCATCAACAGCAAAAAAACGGAAAAAAAAAAGAAAAAAAAGAAAAAAAAGTAAAAGGGGTGCAACACGAGGCCTTCCCAGGAGGTCATCCATCCTAGTACTATTCTCGCCCAAGCGCGCTTAACTGCGGAGTTCTGATGGGATCCGGTGCATTAGTGCTGGTATGATCGCACCTGTACGTGTATATTGCAAATATCTCTTTACTGAGTCAATTTCTGCTCTCTATTGACCATCTCCGTCGTTGTAATGCTTCCGGTATACCGTTACGCTATCAGAATCTCGTAACATCGATAATTTTTCCGCTACATGACGGTTTTTAGAGGATATCAAATTATGATACACGATTTTAGCTTCTGTAAGCATCTGCAGCAAAAAAACGGAAAAAAAAAAAAAGTGAAAGGGGTGCAACACGAGGCCTTCCCAGGAGGTCACCCATCCTAGTACTACTCTCGCCCAAGCACGCTTAACTGCGGAGTTCTGATGGGATCCGGTGCATTAGTGCTGGTATGATCGCACCCGTACGTTTATATTGCAAATATCTCTTCACTGAGTCAATTTCTGGTCTCTATTGAACATCTCCGTCGTTGTAATGCTTCCGGTATACCGTTAAGCTATCGGAATCTCGTAACATCGATAACTTTTCCGCTACACGACGGTTTTTAGAGGATATCAAATTATGATACACGATTTTAGCTTCTGTAAGCATCTGCAGCAAAAAAACGGGGGAAAAAAAAAAAGTGAAAGGGGTGCAGCACGAGGCCTTCCCAGGAGGTCACCCATCCTAGTACTACTCTCGCCCAAGCACGCTTAACTGCGGAGTTCTGATGGGATCCGGTGCATTAGTGTTGGTATGATCGCACCCGTACGTTTATATAGCAAATATCTCTTCACTGAGTCAATTTCTGCTCTCTATTGAACATCTCCGTCGTTGTAATGCTTCCGGTATACCGTTAAGCTATCGGAATCTCGTAACATCGATAATTTTTCCGCTACACGACGGTTTTTAGAGGATATCAAATTATGATACACGATTTTAGTTTCTGTAAGCATCTGCAGCAAAAAAACGGAAAAAAAAAAAAAGAAAAAAAAGAAAAAAAAGTAAAAGGGGTGCAACACGAGGCCTTCCCAGGAGGTCATCCATCCTAGTACTATTCTCGCCCAAGCACGCTTAACTGCGGAGTTCTGATGGGATCCGGTGCAGTAGTGCTGGTATGATCGCACCCGTACGTTTATATTGCAAATATCTCTTCACTGAGTCAATTTCTGCTCTCTATTGAACATCTCCGTCGTTGTAATGCTTCCGGTATACCGTTAAGCTATCGGAATCTCGTAACATCGATAATTTTTCCGCTACACGACGGTTTTTAGAGGATATCAAATTATGATACACGATTTTAGCTTCTGTAAGCATCTGCAGCAAAAAAACGGAAAAAAAAAAAAGAAAAAAAAGAAAAAAAAGTAAAAGGGGTGCAACACGAGGCCTTCCCAGGAGGTCATCCATCCTAGTACTATTCTCGCCCAAGCACGCTTAACTGCGGAGTTCTGATGGGATCCGGTGCAGTAGTGCTGGTATTATCGCACCCGTACGTTTATATTGCAAATATCTCTTTACTGAGTCAATTTCTGCTCTCTATTGACCATCTCTGTCCTTGTAATGCTTCCGGTATACCGTTAAGCTATCGGAATCTCGTAACATCGATAACTTTTCCGCTACATGACGGTTTTTAGAAGATATCAAATTATGATACACGATTTTAGCTTCTGTAAGCATCTGCAGCAAAAAAACGGGGAAAAAAAAAAAAAAAAAGTAAAAGGGGTGCAACACGAGGCCTTCCCAGGAGGTCACCCATCCTAGTACTACTCTCGCCCAAGCACGCTTAACTGCGGAGTTCTGATGGGATCCGGTGCATTAGTGCTGGTATGATCGCACCCGTACGTTTATATTGCAAATATCTCTTCACTGAGTCAATTTCTGCTCTCTATTGAACATCTCCGTCGTTGTAATGCTTCCGGTATACCGTTAAGCTATCGGAATCTCGTAACATCGATAATTTTTCCGCTACACGACGGTTTTTAGAGGATATCAAATTATGATACACGATTTTAGCTTCTGTAAGCATCTGCAGCAAAAAAACGGAAAAAAAAAAGAAAAAAAGTAAAAGGGTGCAACACGAGGCCTTCCCAGAAGGTCACCCGTCATAGTACTACTCTCGCCCAAGCACGCTTAACTGCGGAGTTCTGATGGGATCCGGTGCATTAGTGCTGGTATGATCGCACCCGTACGTTTATATAGCAAATATCTCTTCACTGAGTCAATTTCTGCTCTCTATTGAACATCTCCGTCGTTGTAATGCTTCCGGTATACCGTTAAGCTATCGGAATCTCGTAACATCGATAACTTTTCCGCTACACGACGGTTTTTAGAGGATATCAAATTATGATACACGATTTTAGCTTCTGTAAGCATCTGCAGCAAAAAAACGGGGGAAAAAAAAAAAGTGAAAGGGGTGCAGCACGAGGCCTTCCCAGGAGGTCACCCATCCTAGTACTACTCTCGCCCAAGCACGCTTAACTGCGGAGTTCTGATGGGATCCGGTGCATTAGTGCTGGTATGATCGCACCCGTACGTTTATATAGCAAATATCTCTTCACTGAGTCAATTTCTGCTCTCTATTGAACATCTCCGTCGTTGTAATGCTTCCGGTATACCGTTAAGCTATCGGAATCTCGTAACATCGATAATTTTTCCGCTACACGACGGTTTTTAGAGGATATCAAATTATGATACACGATTTTAGCTTCTGTAAGCATCTGCAGCAAAAAAACGGAAAAAAAAAAAAGAAAAAAAAGAAAAAAAAGTAAAAGGGGTGCAACACGAGGCCTTCCCAGGAGGTCATCCATCCTAGTACTATTCTCGCCCAAGCACGCTTAACTGCGGAGTTCTGATGGGATCCGGTGCAGTAGTGCTGGTATGATCGCACCCGTACGTTTATATTGCAAATATCTCTTCACTGAGTCAATTTCTGCTCTCTATTGAACATCTCCGTCGTTGTAATGCTTCCGGTATACCGTTAAGCTATCGGAATCTCGTAACATCGATAATTTTTCCGCTACACGACGGTTTTTAGAGGATATCAAATTATGATACACGATTTTAGCTTCTGTAAGCATCTGCAGCAAAAAAACGGAAAAAAAAAAAGAAAAAAAAGAAAAAAAAGTAAAAGGGGTGCAACACGAGGCCTTCCCAGGAGGTCATCCATCCTAGTACTATTCTCGCCCAAGCACGCTTAACTGCGGAGTTCTGATGGGATCCGGTGCAGTAGTGCTGGTATTATCGCACCCGTACGTTTATATTGCAAATATCTCTTTACTGAGTCAATTTCTGCTCTCTATTGACCATCTCTGTCCTTGTAATGCTTCCGGTATACCGTTAAGCTATCGGAATCTCGTAACATCGATAACTTTTCCGCTACATGACGGTTTTTAGAAGATATCAAATTATGATACACGATTTTAGCTTCTGTAAGCATCTGCAGCAAAAAAACGGGAAAAAAAAAAAAAAGTAAAAGGGGTGCAACACGAGGCCTTCCCAGGAGGTCACCCATCCTAGTACTACTCTCGCCCAAGCACGCTTAACTGCGGAGTTCTGATGGGATCCGGTGCATTAGTGCTGGTATGATCGCACCCGTACGTTTATATTGCAAATATCTCTTCACTGAGTCAATTTCTGCTCTCTATTGAACATCTCCGTCGTTGTAATGCTTCCGGTATACCGTTTAGCTATCAGAATCTCGTAACATCGATAATTTTTCCGCTACACGACGGTTTTTAGAGGATATCAAATTATGATACACGATTTTAGCTTCTGTAAGCATCTGCAGCAAAAAAACGGAAAAAAAAAAGAAAAAAAGTAAAAGGGTGCAACACGAGGCCTTCCCAGAAGGTCACCCATCATAGTACTACTCTCGCCCAAGCACGCTTAACTGCGGAGTTCTGATGGGATCCGGTGCATTAGTGCTGGTATGATCGCACCCGTACGTTTATATAGCAAATATCTCTTCACTGAGTCAATTTCTGCTCTCTATTGAACATCTCCGTCGTTGTAATGCTTCCGGTATACCGTTAAGCTATCGGAATCTCGTAACATCGATAATTTTTCCGCTACACGACGGTTTTTAGAGGATATCAAATTATGATACACGATTTTAGCTTCTGTAAGCATCAACAGCAAAAAAACGGAAAAAAAAAAAGAAAAAAAAGAAAAAAAAGTAAAAGGGGTGCAACACGAGGCCTTCCCAGGAGGTCATCCATCCTAGTACTATTCTCGCCCAAGCGCGCTTAACTGCGGAGTTCTGATGGGATCCGGTGCATTAGTGCTGGTATGATCGCACCTGTACGTGTATATTGCAAATATCTCTTTACTGAGTCAATTTCTGCTCTCTATTGACCATCTCCGTCGTTGTAATGCTTCCGGTATACCGTTACGCTATCAGAATCTCGTAACATCGATAATTTTTCCGCTACATGACGGTTTTTAGAGAATATCAAATTATGATACACGATTTTAGCTTCTGTAAGCATCTGCAGCAAAAAAAAAAAAAAAAAAAAAGTAAAAGGGGTGCAACACGAGGCCTTCCCAGGAGGTCACCCATCATAGTACTACTCTCGCCCAAGCGCGCTTAACTGCGGAGTTCTGATGGGATCCGGTGCATTAGTGCTGGTATGATCGCACCCGTACATTTATATAGCAAATATCTCTTTACTGAGTCAATTTCTGCTCTCTATTGAACATCTCCGTCGTTGTAATGCTTCCGGTATACCGTTACGCTATCAGAATCTCGTAACATCGATAATTTTTCCGCTACACGACGGTTTTTAGAGGATATCAAATTATGATACACGATTTTAGCTTCTGTAAGCATCTGCAGCAAAAAAACGGGAAAAAAAAAGCGAAAGGGGTGCAACACGAGGCCTTCCCAGGAGGTCACCCATCCTAGTACTACTCTCGCCCAAGCACGCTTAACTGCGGAGTTTTGATGGGATCCGGTGCATTAGTGCTGGTATAATCGCACCCGTACGTTTATATTGCAAATATCTCTCTACTGAGTCAATTTCTGCTCTCTATTGACCATCTCTGTCCTTGTAATGCTTCCGGTATACCGTTAAGCTATCGGAATCTCGTAACATCGATAACTTTTCCGCTACATGACGGTTTTTAGAAGATATCAAATTATGATACACGATTTTAGCTTCTGTAAGCATCTGCAGCAAAAAAACGGGAAAAAAAAAAAGTAAAAGGGGTGCAACACGAGGCCTTCCCAAGAGGTCACCCATCATAGTACTACTCTCGCCCAAGCTCGCTTAACTGCGGAGTTCAGATGGGATCCGGTGCATTAGTGCTGGTATGATCGCACCCGTACGTTTATATAGCAAATATCTCTTTACTGAGTCAATTTTTGCTCTCTATTGAACATCTCCGTCGTTGTAATGCTTCCGGTATACCGTTACGCTATCAGAATCTCGTAACATCGATAACTTTTCCGCTACACGACGGTTTTTAGAGGATATCAAATTTTGATACACGATTTTAGCTTCTCTAAGCATCTGCAGCAAAAAAACGGGAAAAAAAAAAGTGAAAGGGGTGCAACACGAGGCCTTCCCAGGAGGTCACCCATCCTAGTACTACTCTCGCCCAAGCACGCTTAACTGCGGAGTTCTGATGGGATCCGGTGCATTAGTGCTGGTATGATCGCACCCGTATGTTTATATTGCAAATATCTCTTCACTGAGTCAATTTCTGCTCTCTATTGAACATCTCCGTCGTTGTAATGCTTCCGGTATACCATTAAGCTATCGGAATCTCGTAACATCGATAACTTTTCCGCTACACGACGGTTTTTAGAGGATATCAAATTATGATACACGATTTTAGCTTCTGTAAGCATCTGCAGCAAAAAAACGGAAAAAAAAAAAAAAAAAAAAAAAAAAGTAAAAGGGGTGCAACACGGGGCCTTCCCAGGAGGTCACCCATCATAGTACTACTCTCGCCCAAGCACGCTTAACTGCGGAGTTCTGATGGGATCCGGTGCATTAGTGCTGGTATGATCGCACTCGTACGTTTATATAGCAAATATCTCTTTACTGGGTCAATTTCTGCTCTCTATTGACCATCTCTGTCCTTGTAATGCTTCCGGTATACCGTTAAGCTATCGGAATCTCGTAACATCGATAACTTTTCTGCTACATGGCGGTTTTTAGAAGATATCAAATTATGATACACGATTTTAGCTTCTGTAAGCATCTGCAGCAAAAAAACGGGAAAAAAAAAGTAAAAGGGGTGCAACACGAGGCCTTCCCAGGAGGTCATCCATCCTAGTACTATTCTCGCCCAAGCACGCTTAACTGCGGAGTTCTGATGGGATCCGGTGCAGTAGTGCTGGTATGATCGCACCCGTACGTTTATATTGCAAATATCTCTTCACTGAGTCAATTTCTGCTCTCTATTGAACATCTCCGTCGTTGTAATGCTTCCGGTATACCGTTAAGCTATCGGAATCTCGTAACATCGATAATTTTTCCGCTACACGACGGTTTTTAGAGGATATCAAATTATGATACACGATTTTAGCTTCTGTAAGCATCTGCAGCAAAAAAACGGAAAAAAAAAGAAAAAAAAGAAAAAAAGTAAAAGGGGTGCAACACGAGGCCTTCCCAGGAGGTCATCCATCCTAGTACTATTCTCGCCCAAGCGCGCTTAACTGCGGAGTTCTGATGGGATCCGGTGCATTAGTGCTGGTATGATCGCACCCGTACGTTTATATTGCAAATATCTCTTTACTGAGTCAATTTATGCTCTCTATTGACCATCTCCGTCGTTGTAATGCTTCCGGTATACCGTTACGCTATCAGAATCTCGTAACATCGATAATTTTTCCGCTACATGACGGTTTTTAGAGAATATCAAATTATGATACACGATTTTAGCTTCTGTAAGCATCTGCAGCAAAAAAACGGGAAAAAAAAGTGAAAGGGGTGCAACACGAGGCCTTCCCAGGAGGTCACCCATCCTAGTACTACTCTCGCCCAAGCACGCTTAACTGCGGAGATCTGATGGGATCCGGTGCATTAGTGCTGGTATTATCGCACCCGTACGTTTATATTGCAAATATCTCTTTACTGAGTCAATTTCTGCTCTCTATTGACCATCTCTGTCCTTGTAATGCTTCCGGTATACCGTTAAGCTATCGGAATCTCGTAACATCGATAACTTTTCCGATACATGACGGTTTTTAGAAGATATCAAATTATGATACACGATTTTAGCTTCTGTAAGCATCTGCAGCAAAAAAACGGGAAAAAAAAAAAAGTAAAAGGGGTGCAACACGAGGCCTTCCCTGGAGGTCACCCATCCTAGTACTACTCTCGCCCAAGCACGCTTAACTGCGGAGTTCTGATGGGATCCGGTGCATTAGTGCTGGTATGATCGCACCCGTACGTTTATATTGCAAATATCTCTTCACTGAGTCAATTTCTGCTCTCTATTGAACATCTCCGTCGTTGTAATGCTTCCGGTATACCGTTAAGCTATCGGAATCTCGTAACATCGATAATTTTTCCGCTACACGACGGTTTTTAGAGGATATCAAATTATGATACACGATTTTAGCTTCTGTAAGCATCTGCAGCAAAAAAACGGAAAAAAAAAAAGAAAAAAAGTAAAAGGGTGCAACACGAGGCCTTCCCAGAAGGTCACCCATCATAGTACTACTCTCGCCCAAGCACGCTTAACTGCGGAGTTCTGATGGGATCCGGTGCATTAGTGCTGGTATGATCGCACCCGTACGTTTATATAGCAAATATCTCTTCACTGAGTCAATTTCTGCTCTCTATTGAACATCTCCGTCGTTGTAATGCTTCCGGTATACCGTTAAGCTATCGGAATCTCGTAACATCGATAATTTTTCCGCTACACGACGGTTTTTAGAGGATATCAAATTATGATACACGATTTTAGCTTCTGTAAGCATCAACAGCAAAAAAACGGAAAAAAAAAAAAGAAAAAAAAGAAAAAAAAGTAAAAGGGGTGCAACACGAGGCCTTCCTAGGAGGTCATCCATCCTAGTACTATTCTCGCCCAAGCGCGCTTAACTGCGGAGTTCTGATGGGATCCGGTGCATTAGTGCTGGTATGATCGCACCTGTACGTGTATATTGCAAATATCTCTTTACTGAGTCAATTTCTGCTCTCTATTGACCATCTCCGTCGTTGTAATGCTTCCAGTATACCGTTACGCTATCAGAATCTCGTAACATCGATAATTTTTCCGCTACATGACGGTTTTTAGAGAATATCAAATTATGATACACGATTTTAGCTTCTGTAAGCATCTGCAGCAAAAAAAAAAAAAAAAAAAAAAAGTAAAAGGGGTGCAACACGAGGCCTTCCCAGGAGGTCACCCATCATAGTACTACTCTCGCCCAAGCGCGCTTAACTGCGGAGTTCTGATGGGATCCGGTGCATTAGTGCTGGTATGATCGCACCCGTAAATTTATATAGCAAATATCTCTTTACTGAGTCAATTTCTGCTCTCTATTGAACATCTCCGTCGTTGTAATGCTTCCGGTATACCGTTACGCTATCAGAATCTCGTAACATCGATAATTTTTCCGCTACACGACGGTTTTTAGAGGATATCAAATTATGATACACGATTTTAGCTTCTGTAAGCATCTGCAGCAAAAAAACGGGAAAAAAAAAAAAGTAAAAGGGGTGCAACACGAGGCCTTCCCAGGAGGTCACCCATCCTAGTACTACTCTCGCCCAAGCACGCTTAACTGCGGAGATCTGATGGGATCCGGTGCATTAGTGCTGGTATTATCGCACCCGTACGTTTATATTGCAAATATCTCTTTACTGAGTCAATTTCTGCTCTCTATTGACCATCTCTGTCCTTGTAATGCTTCCGGTATACCGTTAAGCTATCGGAATCTCGTAACATCGATAACTTTTCCGATACATGACGGTTTTTAGAAGATATCAAATTATGATACACGATTTTAGCTTCTGTAAGCATCTGCAGCAAAAAAACGGGAAAAAAAAAAAAAGTAAAAGGGGTGCAACACGAGGCCTTCCCTGGAGGTCACCCATCCTAGTACTACTCTCGCCCAAGCACGCTTAACTGCGGAGTTCTGATGGGATCCGGTGCATTAGTGCTGGTATGATCGCACCCGTACGTTTATATTGCAAATATCTCTTCACTGAGTCAATTTCTGCTCTCTATTGAACATCTCCGTCGTTGTAATGCTTCCGGTATACCGTTAAGCTATCGGAATCTCGTAACATCGATAATTTTTCCGCTACACGACGGTTTTTAGAGGATATCAAATTATGATACACGATTTTAGCTTCTGTAAGCATCTGCAGCAAAAAAACGGAAAAAAAAAAAAGAAAAAAAGTAAAAGGGTGCAACACGAGGCCTTCCCAGAAGGTCACCCATCATAGTACTACTCTCGCCCAAGCACGCTTAACTGCGGAGTTCTGATGGGATCCGGTGCATTAGTGCTGGTATGATCGCACCCGTACGTTTATATAGCAAATATCTCTTCACTGAGTCAATTTCTGCTCTCTATTGAACATCTCCGTCGTTGTAATGCTTCCGGTATACCGTTAAGCTATCGGAATCTCGTAACATCGATAATTTTTCCGCTACACGACGGTTTTTAGAGGATATCAAATTATGATACACGATTTTAGCTTCTGTAAGCATCAACAGCAAAAAAACGGAAAAAAAAAAAAGAAAAAAAAGAAAAAAAAGTAAAAGGGGTGCAACACGAGGCCTTCCCAGGAGGTCATCCATCCTAGTACTATTCTCGCCCAAGCGCGCTTAACTGCGGAGTTCTGATGGGATCCGGTGCATTAGTGCTGGTATGATCGCACCTGTACGTGTATATTGCAAATATCTCTTTACTGAGTCAATTTCTGCTCTCTATTGACCATCTCCGTCGTTGTAATGCTTCCAGTATACCGTTACGCTATCAGAATCTCGTAACATCGATAATTTTTCCGCTACATGACGGTTTTTAGAGAATATCAAATTATGATACACGATTTTAGCTTCTGTAAGCATCTGCAGCAAAAAAAAAAAAAAAAAAAAAAAAGTAAAAGGGGTGCAACACGAGGCCTTCCCAGGAGGTCACCCATCATAGTACTACTCTCGCCCAAGCGCGCTTAACTGCGGAGTTCTGATGGGATCCGGTGCATTAGTGCTGGTATGATCGCACCCGTAAATTTATATAGCAAATATCTCTTTACTGAGTCAATTTCTGCTCTCTATTGAACATCTCCGTCGTTGTAATGCTTCCGGTATACCGTTACGCTATCAGAATCTCGTAACATCGATAATTTTTCCGCTACACGACGGTTTTTAGAGGATATCAAATTATGATACACGATTTTAGCTTCTGTAAGCATCTGCAGCAAAAAAACGGGAAAAAAAAAGCGAAAGGGGTGCAACACGAGGCCTTCCCAGGAGGTCACCCATCCTAGTACTACTCTCGCCCAAGCACGCTTAACTGCGGAGTTTTGATGGGATCCGGTGCATTAGTGCTGGTATGATCACACCCGTACGTTTATATTGCAAATATCTCTTTACTGAGTCAATTTCTGCTCTCTATTGACCATCTCTGTCCTTGTAATGCTTCCGGTATACCGTTAAGCTATCGGAATCTCGTAACATCGATAACTTTTCCGCTACATGACGGTTTTTAGAAGATATCAAACTATGATACACGATTTTAGCTTCTGTAAGCATCTGCAGCAAAAAAACGGGGAAAAAAAAAAAGTAAAAGGGGTGCAACACGAGGCCTTCCCAGGAGGTCACCCATCATAGTACTACTCTCGCCCAAGCTCGCTTAACTGCGGAGTTCTGATGGGATCCGGTGCATTAGTGCTGGTATGATCGCACCCGTACATTTATATAGCAAATATCTCTTTACTGAGTCAATTTCTACTCTCTATTGAACATCTCCGTCGTTGTAATGCTTCCGGTATACCGTTACGCTATCAGAATCTCGTAACATCGATAACTTTTCCGCTACACGACGGTTTTTAGAGGATATCAAATTTTGATACACGATTTTAGCTTCTCTAAGCATCTGCAGCAAAAAAAGGGGAAAAAAAAAAGTGAAAGGGGTGCAACACGAGGCCTTCCCAGGAGGTCACCCATCCTAGTACTACTCTCGCCCAAGCACGCTTAACTGCGGAGTTATGATGGGATCCGGTGCATTAGTGCTGGTATGATCGCACCCGTACGTTTATATTGCAAATATCTCTTCACTGAGTCAATTTCTGCTCTCTATTGAACATCTCCGTCGTTGTAATGCTTCCGGTATACCGTTAAGCTATCGGAATCTCGTAACATCGATAACTTTTCCGCTACACGACGGTTTTTAGAGGATATCAAATTATGATACACGATTTTAGCTTCTGTAAGCATCTGCAGCAAAAAAACGGAAAAAAAAAAAAAAAAAAAAAAAAAGTAAAAGGGGTGCAACACGAGGCCTTCCCAGGAGGTCACCCATCATAGTACTACTCTCGCCCAAGCGCGCTTAACTGCGGAGTTCTGATGGGATCCGGTGCATTAGTGCTGGTATGATCGCACTCGTACGTTTATATAGCAAATATCTCTTTACTGGGTCAATTTCTGCTCTCTATTGACCATCTCTGTCCTTGTAATGCTTCTGGTATACCGTTAAGCTATCGGAATCTCGTAACATCGATAACTTTTCTGCTACATGGCGGTTTTTAGAAGATATCAAATTATGATACACGATTTTAGCTTCTGTAAGCATCTGCAGCAAAAAAACGGGAAAAAAAAAGTGAAAGGGGTGCAACACGAGGGCTTCCCAGGAGGTCACCCATCCTAGTACTACTCTCGCCCAAGCACGCTTAACTGCGGAGTTCTGATGGGATCCGGTGCATTAGTGCTGGTATGATCGCACTCGTACGTTTATATAGCAAATATCTCTTTACTGAGTCAATTTCTGCTCTCTATTGACCATCTCTGTCCTTGTAATGCTTCCGGTATACCGTTAAGCTATCGGAATCTCGTAACATCGATAACTTTTCTGCTACATGGCGGTTTTTAGAAGATATCAAATTATGATACACGATTTTAGCTTCTGTAAGCATCTGCAGCAAAAAAACGGGAAAAAAAAAAGTGAAAGTGGTGCAACACGAGGCCTTCCCAGGAGGTCACCCATCCTAGTTCTACTCTCGCCCAAGCACGCTTAACTGCGGAGTTCTGATGGGATCCGGTGCATTAGTGTTGGTATGATCGCACCCGTACATTTATATTGCAAATATCTCTTTACTGTGTCAATTTCTGCTTTCTATTGAACATCTCTGTCCTTGTAATGCTTCCGGTATACCGTTACGCTATCAGAATCTCGTAACATCGATAATTTTTCCGCTACACGACGGTTTTTAGAGGATATCAAATTATGATACACGATTTTAGCTTCTGTAAGCATCTGCAGCAAAAAAACGGAAAAAAAAAAGAAAAAAAAGAAAAAAAGTAAAAGGGGTGCAACACGAGGCCTTCCCAGGAGGTCATCCATCCTAGTACTATTCTCGCCCAAGCGCGCTTAACTGCGGAGTTCTGATGGGATCCGGTGCATTAGTGCTGGTATGATCGCACCTGTACGTTTATATTGCAAATATCTCTTTACTGAGTCAATTTCTGCTCTCTATTGACCATCTCCGTCGTTGTAATGCTTCCGGTATACCGTTACGCTATCAGAATCTCGTAACATCGATAATTTTTCCGCTACATGACGGTTTTTAGAGGATATCAAATTATGATACACGATTTTAGCTTCTGTAAACATCTGCAGCAAAAAAACGGGAAAAAAAAAGTGAAAGGGGTGCAACACGAGGCCTTCCCAGGAGGTCACCCATCCTAGTACTACTCTCGCCCAAGCACGCTTAACTGCGGAGTTCTGATGGGATCCGGTGCATTAGTGCTGGTATGATCGCACCCGTACGTTTATATTGCAAATATCTCTTTACTGAGTCAATTTCTGCTCTCTATTGACCATCTCTGTCCTTGTAATGCTTCCGGTATACCGTTAAGCTATCGGAATCTCGTAACATCGATAACTTTTCCGCTACATGACGGTTTTTAGAAGATATCAAATTATGATACACGATTTTAGCTTCTGTAAGCATCTGCAGCAAAAAAACGGGAAAAAAAAAAAAAAAAAAAGTAAAAGGGGTGCAACACGAGGCCTTCCCAGGAGGTCACCCATCATAGTACTACTCTCGCCCAAGCACGCTTAACTGCGGAGTTCTGATGGGATCCGGTGCATTAGTGCTGGTATGATCGCACCCGTACATTTATATAGCAAATATCTCTATACTGAGTCAATTTCTGCTCTCTATTGAACATCTCCGTCGTTGTAATGCTTCCGGTATACCGTTACGCTATCAGAATCTCGTAACATCGATAACTTTTCCGCTACACGACGGTTTTTAGAGGATATCAAATTTTGATACACGATTTTAGCTTCTCTAAGCATCTGCAGCAAAAAAACGGGAAAAAAAAAAGTGAAAGGGGTGCAACACGAGGCCTTCTCAGGAGGTCACCCATCCTAGTACTACTCTCGCCCAAGCACGCTTAACTGCGGAGTTCTGATGGGATCCAGTGCATTAGTGCTGGTATGATCGCACCCGTACGTTTATATTGCAAATATCTCTTTACTGAGTCAATTTCTGCTCTCTATTGAACATCTCTGTCCTTGTAATGCTTCCGGTATACCGTTACGCTATCAGAATCTCGTAACATCGATAATTTTTCCGCTACACGACGGTTTTTAGAGGATATCAAATTATGATACACGATTTTAGCTTCTGTAAACATCGGCAGCAAAAAAACGGAAAAAAAAAAAGAAAAAAAAGAAAAAAAGTAAAAGGGGTGCAACACGAGGCCTTCCCAGGAGGTCATCCATCCTAGTACTATTCTCGCCCAAGCGCGCTTAACTGCGGAGTTCTGATGGGATCCGGTGCATTAGTGCTGGTATGATCGCACCTGTACGTTTATATTGAAAATATCTCTTTACTGAGTCAATTTCTGCTCTCTATTGACCATCTCCGTCGTTGTAATGCTTCCGGTATACCGTTACGCTATCAGAATCTCGTAACATCGATAATTTTTCCGCTACATGACGGTTTTTAGAGAATATCAAATTATGATACACGATTTTAGCTTCTGTAAGCATCTGCAGCAAAAAAACGGAAAAAAAAAAAAAAAGTAAAAGGGGTGCAACACGAGGCCTTCCCAGGAGGTCACCCATCCTAGTACTACTCTCGCCCAAGCACGCTTAACTACGGAGTTCTGATGGGATCCGGTGCATTAGTGCTGGTATGATCGCACCCGTACGTTTATATTGCAAATATCTCTTCACTGAGTCAATTTCTACTCTCTATTGAACATCTCCGTCGTTGTAATGCTTCCGGTATATCGTTAAGCTATCGGAATCTCGTAACATCGATAACTTTTCCGCTACACGACGGTTTTTAGAGGATATCAAATTATGATACACGATTTTAGCTTCTGTAAGCATCTGCAGCAAAAAAATGGAAAAAAAAAAAAAAAGTAAAAGGGGTGCAACACGAGGCCTTCCCAGGAGGTCACCCATCATAGTACTACTCTCGCCCAAGCACGCTTAACTGCGGAGTTCTGATGGGATCCGGTGCATTAGTGCTAGTATGATCGCACCCGTACGTTTATATAGCAAATATCTCTTTACTGAGTCAATTTCTGCTCTCTATTGAACATCTCCGTCGTTGTAATGCTTCCGGTATACCGTTACGCTATCAGAATCTCGTAACATCGATAACTTTTCCGCTACACGACGGTTTTTAGAGGATATCAAATTTTGATACACGATTTTAGCTTCTGTAAGCATCTGCAGCAAAAAAACGGAAAAAAAAAAAGTGAAAGGGGTGCAACACGAGGCCTTCCCAGGAGGTCACCCATCCTAGTACTACTCTCGCCCAAGCACGCTTAACTGCGGAGTTCTGATGGGATCCGGTGCATTAGTGCTGGTATGATCGCACCCGTACGTTTATATTGCAAATATCTCTTTACTGGGTCAATTTCTGCTCTCTATTGACCATCTCCGTCGTTGTAATGCTTCCGGTATACCGTTACGCTATCAGAATCTCGTAACATCGATAATTTTTCCGCTACATGACGGTTTTTAGAGGATATCAAATTATGATACACGATTTTAGCTTCTGTAAGCATCTGCAGCAAAAAAACGGGAAAAAAAACAGTGAAAGGGGTGCAACACGAGGCCTTCCCAGGAGGTCACCCATCCTCGTACTACTCTCGCCCAAGCACGCTTAACTGCGGAGTTCTGATGTGATCCGGTGCATTAGTGCTGGTATGATCGCACCCGTACGTTTATATTGCAAATATCTCTTTACTGAGTCAATTTCTGCTCTCTATTGACCATCTCTGTTCTTGTAATGCTTCCGGTATACCGTTAAGCTATCGGAATCTCGTAACATCGATAACTTTTCCGCTACATGACGGTTTTTAGAAGATATCAATTTATGATACACGATTTTAGCTTCTGTAAGCATCTGCAGCAAAAAAACGGGAAAAAAAAAAGTAAAAGGGGTGCAACACGAGGCCTTCCCAGGAGGTCACCCATCATAGTACTACTCTCCCCCAAGCTCGCTTAACTGCGGAGTTCTGATGGGATCCGGTGCATTAGTGCTGGTATGATCGCACCCGTACATTTATATAGCAAATATCTCTTTACTAAGTCAATTTCTGCTCTCTATTGAACATCTCCGTCGTTGTAATGCTTCCGGTATACCGTTACGCTATCAGAATCTCGTAACATCGATAACTTTTCCGCTACACGACGGTTTTTAGAGGATATCAAATTTTGATACACGATTTTAGCTTCTCTAAGCATCTGCAGCAAAAAAACGGGAAAAAAAAAAAAAAGTGAAAGGGGTGCAACACGAGGCCTTCCCAGGAGGTCACCCATCCTAGTACTACTCTCGCCCAAGCACGCTTAACTGCGGAGTTCTGATGGGATCCGGTGCATTATGCTGGTACGATCGCACCCGTACGTTTATATTGCAAATATCTCTTCACTGAGTCAATTTCTGCTCTTTATTGAACATCTCCGTCGTTGTAATGCTTCCGGTATACCGTTAAGCTATCGGAATCTCGTAACATCGATAACTTTTCCGCTACACGACGGTTTTTAGAGGATATCAAATTATGATACACGATTTTAGCTTCTGTAAGCATCTGCAGCAAAAAAACGGAAAAAAAAAGAAAAAAAGTAAAAGGGGTGCAACACGAGGCCTTCCCAGGAGGTCACCCATCCTAGTACTATTCTCGCCCAAGCACGCTTAACTGCGGAGTTCTGATGGGATCCGGTGCATTAGTGCTGGTATGATCGCACCTGTACGTTTATATTGCAAATATCTCTTTACTGAGTCAATTTCTGCTCTCTATTGACCATCTCCGTCGTTGTAATGCTTCCGGTATACCGTTACGCTATCAGAATCTCGTAACATCGATAATTTTTCCGCTACATGACGGTTTTTAGAGGATATCAAATTATGATACACGAATTTAGCTTCTGTAAGCATCTGCAGCAAAAAAACGGAAAAAAAAAAAGTGAAAGGGGTGCAACACGAGGCCTTCCCAAGAGGTCATCCATCCTAGTACTATCCTCGCCCAAGCGCGCTTAACTGCGGAGTTCTGATGGGATCCGGTGCATTAGTGCTGGTATGATCGCACTCGTACGTTTATATAGCAAATATCTCTTTACTGAGTCAATTTCTGCTCTCTATTGACCATCTCTGTCCTTGTAATGCTTCCGGTATACCGTTAAGCTATCGGAATCTCGTAACATCGATAACTTTTCTGCTACATGGCGGTTTTTAGAAGATATCAAATTATGATACACGATTTTAGCTTCTGTAAGCATCTGCAGCAAAAAAACGGGAAAAAAAAAAGTGAAAGGGGTGCAACACGAGGCCTTCCCAGGAGTTCACCCATCCTAGTTCTACTCTCGCCCAAGCACGCTTAACTGCGGAGTTCTGATGGGATCCGGTGCATTAGTGCTGGTATGATCGCACCCGTACATTTATATTGCAAATATCTCTTTACTGTGTCAATTTCTGCTCTCTATTGAACATCTCTGTCCTTGTAATGCTTCCGGTATACCGTTACGCTATCAGAATCTCGTAACATCGATAATTTTTCCGCTACACGACGGTTTTTAGAGGATATCAAATTATGATACACGATTTTAGCTTCTGTAAGCATCTGCAGCAAAAAAACGGAAAAAAAAAGAAAAAAAAGAAAAAAAGTAAAAGGGGTGCAACACGAGGCCTTCCCAGGAGGTCATCCATCCTAGTACTATTCTCGCCCAAGCGCGCTTAACTGCGGAGTTCTGATGGGATCCGGTGCATTAGTGCTGGTATGATCGCACCTGTACGTTTATATTGCAAATATCTCTTTACTGAGTCAATTTCTGCTCTCTATTGACCATCTCTGTCCTTGTAATGCTTACGGTATACCGTTACGCTATCAGAATCTCGTAACATCGATAATTTTTCCGCTACACGACGGTTTTTAGAGGATATCAAATTATGATACACGATTTTAGCTTCTGTAAGCATCTGCAGCAAAAAAACGGAAAAAAAAAAAAGAAAAAAAAGAAAAAAAGTAAAAGGGGTGCAACACGAGGCCTTCCCAGGAGGTCATCCATCCTAGTACTATTCTCGCCCAAGCGCGCTTAACTGCGGAGTTCTGATGGGATCCGGTGCATTAGTGCTGGTATGATCGCACCTGTACGTTTATATTGCAAATATCTCTTTACTGAGTCAATTTCTGCTCTCTATTGACCATCTCCGTCGTTGTAATGCTTCCGGTATACCGTTACGCTATCAGAATCTCGTAACATCGATAATTTTTCCGCTACATGACGGTTTTTAGAGAATATCAAATTATGATACACGATTTTAGCTTCTGTAAGCATTTGCAGCAAAAAAACGGAAAAAAAAAAAAAAAAAAAAAAAAAAAAAAAAGTAAAAGGGGTGCAACACGAGGCCTTTCCAGGAGGTCACCCATCCTAGTACTACTCTCGCCCAAGCACGCTTAACTGCGGAGTTCTGATGGGATCCGGTGCATTAGTGCTGGTATGATCGCACCCGTACGTTTATATTGCAAATATCTCTTCACTGAGTCAATTTCTGCTCTCTATTGAACATCTCCGTCGTTGTAATGCATTCGGTATACCGTTAAGCTATCGGAATCTCGTAACATCGATAACTTTTCCGCTACACGATGGTTTTTAGAGGATATCAAATTATGATACACGATTTTAGCTTCTGTAAGCATCTGCAGCAAAAAAACGGAAAAAAAAAAGAAAAAAAAAAGAAAAAAAGTAAAAGGGGTGCAACACGAGGCCTTCCCAGGAGGTCACCCATCCTAGTACTACTCTCGCCCAAGCACGATTAACTGCGGAGTTCTGATGGGATCCGGTGCATTAGTGCTGGTATGATCGCACTCGTATGTTTATATTGCAAATATCTCTTCACTGAGTCAATTTCTGCTCTCTATTGAACATCTCCGTCGTTGTAATGCTTCCGGTATACCGTTACGCTATCGGAATCTCGTAACATCGATAACTTTTCCGCTACACGACGGTTTTTAGAGGATATCAAATTATGATACACGATTTTAGCTTCTGTAAGCATTTGCAGCAAAAAAACGGAAAAAAAAAAAGAAAAAAAAGAAAAAAAGTAAAAGGGGTGCAACACGAGGCCTTCCCAGGAGGTCACCCATCCTAGTACTACTCTCGCCCAAGCACGCTTAACTGCGGAGTTCTGATGGGATCCGGTGCATTAGTGCTGGTATGATCGCACCTGTACGTTTATATTGCAAATATCTCTTTACTGAGTCAATTTCTGCTCTCTATTGACCATCTCCGTCGTTGTAATGCTTCCGGTATACCGTTACGCTATCAGAATCTCGTAACATCGATAATTTTTCCGCTACATGACGGTTTTTAGAGGATATCAAATTATGATACACGAATTTAGCTTCTGTAAGCATCTGCAGCAAAAAAACGGAAAAAAAAAAAAGTGAAAGGGGTGCAACACGAGGCCTTCCCAAGAGGTCATCCATCCTAGTACTATCCTCGCCCAAGCGCGCTTAACTGCGGAGTTCTGATGGGATCCGGTGCATTAGTGCTGGTATGATCGCACTCGTACGTTTATATAGCAAATATCTCTTTACTGAGTCAATTTCTGCTCTCTATTGACCATCTCTGTCCTTGTAATGCTTCCGGTATACCGTTAAGCTATCGGAATCTCGTAACATCGATAACTTTTCTGCTACATGGCGGTTTTTAGAAGATATCAAATTATGATACACGATTTTAGCTTCTGTAAGCATCTGCAGCAAAAAAACGGGAAAAAAAAAAGTGAAAGGGGTGCAACACGAGGCCTTCCCAGGAGTTCACCCATCCTAGTTCTACTCTCGCCCAAGCACGCTTAACTGCGGAGTTCTGATGGGATCCGGTGCATTAGTGCTGGTATGATCGCACCCGTACATTTATATTGCAAATATCTCTTTACTGTGTCAATTTCTGCTCTCTATTGAACATCTCTGTCCTTGTAATGCTTCCGGTATACCGTTACGCTATCAGAATCTCGTAACATCGATAATTTTTCCGCTACATGACGGTTTTTAGAGAATATCAAATTATGATACACGATTTTAGCTTCTGTAAGCATCTGCAGCAAAAAAACGGAAAAAAAAAAAAAAAAAAAGTAAAAGGGGTGCAACACGAGGCCTTCCCAGGAGGTCACCCATCCTAGTACTACTCTCGCCCAAGCACGCTTAACTGCGGAGTTCTGATGGGATCCGGTGCATTAGTGCTGGTATGATCGCACCCGTACGTTTATATTGCAAATATCTCTTCACTGAGTCAATTTCTGCTCTCTATTGAACATCTCCGTCGTTGTAATGCATTCGGTATACCGTTAAGCTATCGGAATCTCGTAACATCGATAACTTTTCCGCTACACGATGGTTTTTAGAGGATATCAAATTATGATACACGATTTTAGCTTCTGTAAGCATCTGCAGCAAAAAAACGGAAAAAAAAAAAAGAAAAAAAAAAAGAAAAAAAGTAAAAGGGGTGCAACACGAGGCCTTCCCAGGAGGTCACCCATCCTAGTACTACTCTCGCCCAAGCACGCTTAACTGCGTAGTTCTGATGGGATCCGGTGCATTAGTGCTGGTATGATCGCACCTGTACGTTTATATTGCAAATATCTCTTTACTGAGTCAATTTCTGCTCTCTATTGACCATCTCCGTCGTTGTAATGCTTCCGGTATACCGTTACGCTATCAGAATCTCGTAACATCGATAATTTTTCCGCTACATGACGGTTTTTAGAGGATATCAAATTATGATACACGATTTTAGCTTCTGTAAGCATCTGCAGCAAAAAAACGGAAAAAAAAAGAAAAAAAAGTGAAAGGGGTGCAACACGAGGCCTTCCCAGGAGGTCACCCATCCTAGTACTACTCTCGCCCAAGCACGCTTAACTGCGAAGTTCTGATGGGATCCGGTGCATTAGTGCTGGTATGATCGCACCCGTACGTTTATATTGCAAATATCTCTTTACTGAGTCAATTCCTGCTCTCTATTGACCATCATTGTCCTTGTAATGCTTCCGGTATACCGTTAAGCTATCGGAATCTCGTAACATCGATAACTTTTTCGCTACATGACGGTTTTTAGAAGATATCAAATTATGATACACGATTTTAACTTCTGTAAGCATCTGCAGCAAAAAAACGGAAAAAAAAAAGAAAAAAAAAGAAAAAAAGTAAATGGGGTGCAACACGAGGCCTTCCCAGGAGGTCATCCATCCTAGTACTATTCTCGCCCAAGCGCGCTTAACTGCGGAGTTCTGATGGGATCCGGTGCATTAGTGCTGGTATGATCGCACCTGTACGTTTATATTGCAAATATCTCTTTACTGAGTCAATTTCTGCTCTCTATTGACCATCTCCGTCGTTGTAATGCTTCCGGTATACCGTTACGCTATCAGAATCTCGTAACATCGATAATTTTTCCGCTACATGACGGTTTTTAGAGGATATCAAATTATGATACACGATTTTAGCTTCTGTAAGCATCTGCAGCAAAAAAACGGAAAAAAAAAGAAAAAAAAGTGAAAGGGGTGCAACACGAGGCCTTCCCAGGAGGTCACCCATCCTAGTACTACTCTCGCCCAAGCACGCTTAACTGCGGAGTTCTGATGGGATCCGGTGCATTAGTGCTGGTATGATCGCACCCGTACGTTTATATTGCAAATATCTCTTTACTGAGTCAATTTCTGCTCTCTATTGACCATCATTGTCCATGTAATGCTTCCGGTATACCGTTAAGCTATCGGAATCTCGTAACATCGATAACTTTTCCGCTACATGACGGTTTTTAGAAGATATCAAATTATGATACACGATTTTAACTTCTGTAAGCATCTGCAGCAAAAAAACGGAAAAAAAAAAAAAAAAAAAGTAAAAGGGGTGCAACACGAGGCCTTCCCAGGAGGTCACCCATCCTCGTACTACTCTCGCCCAGGCACGCTTAACTGCGGAGTTCTGATGTGATCCGGTGCATTAGTGCTGGTATGATCGCACCCGTACGTTTATATTGCAAATATCTCTTTACTGAGTCAATTTCTGCTCTCTATTGACCATCTCTGTTCTTGTAATGCTTCCGGTATACCGTTAAGCTATCGGAATCTCGTAACATCGATAACTTTTCCGCTACATGACGGTTTTTAGAAGATATCAATTTATGATACACGATTTTAGCTTCTGTAAGCATCTGCAGCAAAAAAACGGGAAAAAAAAAAAAAGTAAAAGGGGTGCAACACGAGGCCTTCCCAGGAGGTCACCCATCCTAGTACTATTCTCGCCCAAGCACGCTTAACTGCGGAGTTCTGATGGGATCCGGTGCATTAGTGCTGGTATGATCGCACCTGTACGTTTATATTGCAAATATCTCTTTACTGAGTCAATTTCTGCTCTCTATTGACCATCTCCGTCGTTGTAATGCTTCCGGTATACCGTTACGCTATCAGAATCTCGTAACATCGATAATTTTTCCGCTACATGACGGTTTTTAGAGGATATCAAATTATGATACACGATTTTAGCTTCTGTAAGCATCTGCAGCAAAAAAACGGAAAAAAAAAGAAAAAAAAGTGAAAGGGGTGCAACACGAGGCCTTCCCAGGAGGTCACCCATCCTGGTACTACTCTCGCCCAAGCACGCTTAACTGCGGAGTTCTGATGGGATCCGGTGCATTAGTGCTGGTATGATCGCACCCGTACGTTTATATTGCAAATATCTCTTTACTGAGTCAATTCCTGCTCTCTATTGACCATCATTGTCCTTGTAATGCTTCCGGTATACCGTTAAGCTATCGGAATCTCGTAACATCGATAACTTTTTCGCTACAGGACGGTTTTTAGAAGATATCAAATTATGATACACGATTTTAACTTCTGTAAGCATCTGCAGCAAAAAAACGGAAAAAAAAAAAAAAAAAAAGTAAAAGGGGTGCAACACGAGGCCTTCCCAGGAGGTCACCCATCATAGTACTACTCTCGCCCAAGCACGCTTAACTGCGGAGTTCTGATGGGATCCGGTGCATTAGTGCTGGTATGATCGCACCCGTACGTTTATATTGCAAATATCTCTTCACTGAGTCAATTTCTGCTCTCTATTGAACATCTCCGTCGTTGTAATGCTTCCGGTATACCGTTAAGCTATCGGAATCTCGTAACATCGATAACTTTTCCGCTACACGACGGTTTTTAGAGGATATCAAATTATGATACACGATTTTAGCTTCTGTAAGAATCTGCAGCAAAAAAATGGAAAAAAAAAAAAGAAAAAAAAGAAAAAAAGTAAAAGGGGTGCAACACGAGGCCTTCCCAGGAGGTCATCCATCCTAGTACTATTCTCGCCCAAGCGCGCTTAACTGCGGAGTTCTGATGGGATCCGGTGCATTAGTGCTGGTATGATCGCACCTGTACGTTTATATTGCAAATATCTCTTTACTGAGTCAATTTCTGCTCTCTATTGACCATCTCCGTCGTTGTAATGCTTCCGGTATACCGTTACGCTATCAGAATCTCGTAACATCGATAATTTTTCCGCTACATGACGGTTTTTATAGGATATCAAATTATGATACACGATTTTAGCTTCTGTAAGCATCTGCAGCAAAAAAACGGAAAAAAAAAAAGAAAAAAAGTAAAAGGGGTGCAACACGAGGCCTTCCCAGAAGGTCACCCATCATAGTACTACTCTCGCCCAGGCACGCTTAACTGCGGAGTTCTGATGGGATCCGGTGCATTAGTGCTGGTATGATCGCACCCGTACATTTATATAGCAAATATCTCTATACTGAGTCAATTTCTGCTCTCTATTGAACATCTCCGTCGTTGTAATGCTTCCGGTATACCGTTACGCTATCAGAATCTCGTAACATCGATAACTTTTCCGCTACACGACGGTTTTTAGAGGATATCAAATTTTGATACACGATTTTAGCTTCTCTAAGCATCTGCAGCAAAAAAACGGGAAAAAAAAAAAGTGAAAGGGGTGCAACACGAGGCCTTCTCAGGAGGTCACCCATCCTAGTACTACTCTCGCCCAAGCACGCTTAACTGCGGAGTTCTGATGGGATCCAGTGCATTAGTGCTGGTATGATCGCACCCGTACGTTTATATTGCAAATATCTCTTTACTGAGTCAATTTCTGCTCTCTATTGAACATCTCTGTCCTTGTAATGCTTCCGGTATACCGTTACGCTATCAGAATCTCGTAACATCGATAATTTTTCCGCTACACGACGGTTTTTAGAGGATATCAAATTATGATACACGATTTTAGCTTCTGTAAGCATCTGCAGCAAAAAAACGGAAAAAAAAAAGAAAAAAAAGAAAAAAAGTAAAAGGGGTGCAACACGAGGCCTTCCCAGGAGGTCACCCATCCTAGTACTATTCTCGCCGAAGCACGCTTAACTGCGGAGTTCTGATGGGATCCGGTGCATTAGTGCTGGTATGATCGCACCTGTACGTTTATATTGCAAATATCTCTTTACTGAGTCAATTTCTGCTCTCTATTGACCATCTCCGTCGTTGTAATGCTTCCGGTATACCGTTACGCTATCAGAATCTCGTAACATCGATAATTTTTCCGCTACATGACGGTTTTTAGAGGATATCAAATTATGATACACGATTTTAGCTTCTGTAAGCATCTGCAGCAAAAAAACGGAAAAAAAAAGAAAAAAAAGTGAAAGGGGTGCAACACGAGGCCTTCCCAGGAGGTCACCCATCCTAGTACTACTCTCGCCCAAGCACGCTTAACTGCGAAGTTCTGATGGGATCCGGTGCATTAGTGCTGGTATGATCGCACCCGTACGTTTATATTGCAAATATCTCTTTACTGAGTCAATTCCTGCTCTCTATTGACCATCATTGTCCTTGTAATGCTTCCGGTATACCGTTAAGCTATCGGAATCTCGTAACATCGATAACTTTTTCGCTACATGACGGTTTTTAGAAGATATCAAATTATGATACACGATTTTAACTTCTGTAAGCATCTGCAGCAAAAAAACGGAAAAAAAAAAAAAAAAAAAAAAGTAAAAGGGGTGCAACACGAGGCCTTCCCAGGAGGTCACCCATCCTCGTACTACTCTCGCCCAGGCACGCTTAACTGCGGAGTTCTGATGTGATCCGGTGCATTAGTGCTGGTATGATCGCACCCGTACGTTTATATTGCAAATATCTCTTTACTGAGTCAATTTCTGCTCTCTATTGACCATCTCTGTTCTTGTAATGCTTCCGGTATACCGTTAAGCTATCGGAATCTCGTAACATCGATAACTTTTCCGCTACATGACGGTTTTTAGAAGATATCAATTTATGATACACGATTTTAGCTTCTGTAAGCATCTGCAGCAAAAAAACGGGAAAAAAAAAAAAAGTAAAAGGGGTGCAACACGAGGCCTTCCCAGGAGGTCACCCATCCTAGTACTATTCTCGCCCAAGCACGCTTAACTGCGGAGTTCTGATGGGATCCGGTGCATTAGTGCTGGTATGATCGCACCTGTACGTTTATATTGCAAATATCTCTTTACTGAGTCAATTTCTGCTCTCTATTGACCATCTCCGTCGTTGTAATGCTTCCGGTATACCGTTACGCTATCAGAATCTCGTAACATCGATAATTTTTCCGCTACATGACGGTTTTTAGAGGATATCAAATTATGATACACGATTTTAGCTTCTGTAAGCATCTGCAGCAAAAAAACGGAAAAAAAAAGAAAAAAAAGTGAAAGGGGTGCAACACGAGGCCTTCCCAGGAGGTCACCCATCCTGGTACTACTCTCGCCCAAGCACGCTTAACTGCGGAGTTCTGATGGGATCCGGTGCATTAGTGCTGGTATGATCGCACCCGTACGTTTATATTGCAAATATCTCTTTACTGAGTCAATTCCTGCTCTCTATTGACCATCATTGTCCTTGTAATGCTTCCGGTATACCGTTAAGCTATCGGAATCTCGTAACATCGATAACTTTTTCGCTACAGGACGGTTTTTAGAAGATATCAAATTATGATACACGATTTTAACTTCTGTAAGCATCTGCAGCAAAAAAACGGAAAAAAAAAAAAAAAAAGTAAAAGGGGTGCAACACGAGGCCTTCCCAGGAGGTCACCCATCATAGTACTACTCTCGCCCAAGCACGCTTAACTGCGGAGTTCTGATGGGATCCGGTGCATTAGTGCTGGTATGATCGCACCCGTACGTTTATATTGCAAATATCTCTTCACTGAGTCAATTTCTGCTCTCTATTGAACATCTCCGTCGTTGTAATGCTTCCGGTATACCGTTAAGCTATCGGAATCTCGTAACATCGATAACTTTTCCGCTACACGACGGTTTTTAGAGGATATCAAATTATGATACACGATTTTAGCTTCTGTAAGAATCTGCAGCAAAAAAATGGAAAAAAAAAAAAGAAAAAAAAGAAAAAAAGTAAAAGGGGTGCAACACGAGGCCTTCCCAGGAGGTCATCCATCCTAGTACTATTCTCGCCCAAGCGCGCTTAACTGCGGAGTTCTGATGGGATCCGGTGCATTAGTGCTGGTATGATCGCACCTGTACGTTTATATTGCAAATATCTCTTTACTGAGTCAATTTCTGCTCTCTATTGACCATCTCCGTCGTTGTAATGCTTCCGGTATACCGTTACGCTATCAGAATCTCGTAACATCGATAATTTTTCCGCTACATGACGGTTTTTATAGGATATCAAATTATGATACACGATTTTAGCTTCTGTAAGCATCTGCAGCAAAAAAACGGAAAAAAAAAAAGAAAAAAAGTAAAAGGGGTGCAACACGAGGCCTTCCCAGAAGGTCACCCATCATAGTACTACTCTCGCCCAGGCACGCTTAACTGCGGAGTTCTGATGGGATCCGGTGCATTAGTGCTGGTATGATCGCACCCGTACATTTATATAGCAAATATCTCTATACTGAGTCAATTTCTGCTCTCTATTGAACATCTCCGTCGTTGTAATGCTTCCGGTATACCGTTACGCTATCAGAATCTCGTAACATCGATAACTTTTCCGCTACACGACGGTTTTTAGAGGATATCAAATTTTGATACACGATTTTAGCTTCTCTAAGCATCTGCAGCAAAAAAACGGGAAAAAAAAAAAGTGAAAGGGGTGCAACACGAGGCCTTCTCAGGAGGTCACCCATCCTAGTACTACTCTCGCCCAAGCACGCTTAACTGCGGAGTTCTGATGGGATCCAGTGCATTAGTGCTGGTATGATCGCACCCGTACGTTTATATTGCAAATATCTCTTTACTGAGTCAATTTCTGCTCTCTATTGAACATCTCTGTCCTTGTAATGCTTCCGGTATACCGTTACGCTATCAGAATCTCGTAACATCGATAATTTTTCCGCTACACGACGGTTTTTAGAGGATATCAAATTATGATACACGATTTTAGCTTCTGTAAGCATCTGCAGCAAAAAAACGGAAAAAAAAAAGAAAAAAAAGAAAAAAAGTAAAAGGGGTGCAACACGAGGCCTTCCCAGGAGGTCACCCATCCTAGTACTATTCTCGCCGAAGCACGCTTAACTGCGGAGTTCTGATGGGATCCGGTGCATTAGTGCTGGTATGATCGCACCTGTACGTTTATATTGCAAATATCTCTTTACTGAGTCAATTTCTGCTCTCTATTGACCATCTCCGTCGTTGTAATGCTTCCGGTATACCGTTACGCTATCAGAATCTCGTAACATCGATAATTTTTCCGCTACATGACGGTTTTTAGAGGATATCAAATTATGATACACGATTTTAGCTTCTGTAAGCATCTGCAGCAAAAAAACGGAAAAAAAAAGAAAAAAAAGTGAAAGGGGTGCAACACGAGGCCTTCCCAGGAGGTCACCCATCCTAGTACTACTCTCGCCCAAGCACGCTTAACTGCGAAGTTCTGATGGGATCCGGTGCATTAGTGCTGGTATGATCGCACCCGTACGTTTATATTGCAAATATCTCTTTACTGAGTCAATTCCTGCTCTCTATTGACCATCATTGTCCTTGTAATGCTTCCGGTATACCGTTAAGCTATCGGAATCTCGTAACATCGATAACTTTTTCGCTACATGACGGTTTTTAGAAGATATCAAATTATGATACACGATTTTAACTTCTGTAAGCATCTGCAGCAAAAAAACGGAAAAAAAAAAGAAAAAAAAAGAAAAAAAGTAAAAGGGGTGCAACACGAGGCCTTCCCAGGAGGTCATCCATCCTAGTACTATTCTCGCCCAAGCGCGCTTAACTGCGGAGTTCTGATGGGATCCGGTGCATTAGTGCTGGTATGATCGCACCTGTACGTTTATATTGCAAATATCTCTTTACTGAGTCAATTTCTGCTCTCTATTGACCATCTCCGTCGTTGTAATGCTTCCGGTATACCGTTACGCTATCAGAATCTCGTAACATCGATAATTTTTCCGCTACATGACGGTTTTTAGAGAATATCAAATTATGATACACGATTTTAGCTTCTGTCAGCATCTGCAGCAAAAAAACGGAAAAAAAAAAAAAAAAAAAAAGTAAAAGGGGTGCAACACGAGGCCTTCCCAGGAGGTCACCCATCCTAGTACTACTCTCGCCCAAGCAAGCTTAACTGCGGAGTTCTGATGGGATCCGGTGCATTAGTGCTGGTATGATCGCACCCGTTCGTTTATATTGCAAATATCTCTTCACTGAGTCAATTTCTGCTCTCTATTGAACATCTCCGTCGTTGTAATGCATTCGGTATACCGTTAAGCTATCGGAATCTCGTAACATCGATAACTTTTCCGCTACACGATGGTTTTTAGAGGATATCAAATTATGATACACGATTTTAGCTTCTGTAAGCATCTGCAGCAAAAAAACGGAAAAAAAAAAAGAAAAAAAAAAGAAAAAAAGTAAAAGGGGTGCAACACGAGGCCTTCCCAGGAGGTCACCCATCCTAGTACTACTCTCGCCCAAGCACGCTTAACTGCGGAGTTCTGATGGGATCCGGTGCATTAGTGCTGGTATGATCGCACCCGTACGTTTATATTGCAAATATCTCTTTACTGAGTCAATTTCTGCTCTCTATTGACCACCTCCGTCGTTGTAATGCTTCCGGTATACCGTTACGCTATCGGAATCTCGTAACATCGATAACTTTTCCGCTACACGACGGTTTTTAGAGGATATCAAATTATGATACACGATTTTAGCTTCTGTAAGCATCTGCAGCAAAAAAACGGAAAAAAAAAAAGAAAAAAAAGAAAAAAAGTAAAAGGGGTGCAACACGAGGCCTTCCCAGGAGGTCATCCATCCTAGTACTATTCTCGCCCAAGCGCGCTTAACTGCGGAGTTCTGATGGGATCCGGTGCATTAGTGCTGGTATGATCGCACCTGTACGTTTATATTGCAAATATCTCTTTACTGAGTCAATTTCTGCTCTCTATTGACCATCTCCGTCGTTGTAATGCTTCCGGTATACCGTTACGCTATCAGAATCTCGTAACATCGATAATTTTTCCGCTACATGACGGTTTTTAGAGGATATCAAATTATGATACACGATTTTAGCTTCTGTAAGCATCTGCAGCAAAAAAACGGAAAAAAAAAGAAAAAAAAGTGAAAGGGGTGCAACACGAGGCCTTCCCAGGAGGTCACCCATCCTAGTACTACTCTCGCCCAAGCACGCTTAACTGCGGAGTTCTGATGGGATCCGGTGCATTAGTGCTGGTATGATCGCACCCGTACGTTTATATTGCAAATATCTCTTTACTGAGTCAATTTCTGCTCTCTATTGACCATCTCTGTCCTTGTAATGCTTCCGGTATACCGTTACGCTATCAGAATCTCGTAACATCGATAATTTTTCCGCTACACGACGGTTTTTAGAGGATATCAAATTATGATACACGATTTTAGCTTCTGTAAGCATCTGCAGCAAAAAAACGGAAAAAAAAAAGAAAAAAAAGAAAAAAAGTAAAAGGGGTGCAACACGAGGCCTTCCCAGGAGGTCATCCATCCTAGTACTATTCTCGCCCAAGCGCGCTTAACTGCGGAGTTCTGATGGGATCCGGTGCATTAGTGCTGGTATGATCGCACCTGTACGTTTATATTGCAAATATCTCTTTACTGAGTCAATTTCTGCTCTCTATTGACCATCTCCGTCGTTGTAATGCTTCCGGTATACCGTTACGCTATCAGAATCTCGTAACATCGATAATTTTTCCGCTACATGACGGTTTTTAGAGAATATCAAATTATGATACACGATTTTAGCTTCTGTAAGCATCTGCATCAAAAAAACGGAAAAAAAAAAGTGAAAGGGGTGCAACACGAGGCCTTCCCAGGAGGTCACCCATCCTAGTACTACTCTCGCCCAAGCACGCTTGACTGCGGAGTTCTGATGGGATCCGGTGCATTAGTGCTGGTATGATCGCACGCGTACGTTTATATTGCAAATATCTCTTTACTGAGTCAATTTCTGCTCTCTATTGACCATCTCTGTCCTTGTAATGCTTCCGGTATACCGTTACGCTATCAGAATCTCGTAACATCGATAATTTTTCCGCTACACGACAGTTTTTAGAGGATATCAAATTATGATACACGATTTTAGCTTCTGTAAGCATCTGCAGCAAAAAAACGGAAAAAAAAAAAGAAAAAAAAGAAAAAAAGTAAAAGGGGTGCAACACGAGGCCTTCCCAGGAGGTCATCCATCCTAGTACTATTCTCGCCCAAGCGCGCTTAACTGCGGAGTTCTGATGGGATCCGGTGCATTAGTGCTGGTATGATCGCACCTGTACGTTTATATTGCAAATATCTCTTTACTGAGTCAATTTCTGCTCTCTATTGACCATCTCCGTCGTTGTAATGCTTCCGGTATACCGTTACGCTATCAGAATCTCGTAACATCGATAATTTTTCCGCTACATGACGGTTTTTAGAGAATATCAAATTATGATACACGATTTTAGCTTCTGTCAGCATCTGCAGCAAAAAAACGGAAAAAAAAAAAAAAAAAAAAAAAAAGTAAAAGGGGTGCAACACGAGGCCTTCCCAGGAGGTTGATAAGCTAGTCGTATACCTATCAAAGATAACCAACTTAGGTCTAACTAAAAATATAGCTAGGGAAGTCAGGATCGTATCCACAAGGAGACAAATAAATTCTACTTGCAACTTAAGTCTATCTAAGTAACCAAATCAGGGGTTTGTAATTGGGTTAACTAAACTAAAGTAGTGAAAGAAAGAGAATTAAAGGAGAAGAAATAACTAAAATAAATAAGATGAATAAATATAGAGAGAAAACTAGGATCGTCGGTTCACCATGAATTTCCTACGGTCACGGTCTAGGTCACAGGTCTGTCGCAGATATTGGTCTAAGGGGTAATGAAAAGGTCCTTCCGGTCCGCTATTCACCCTAGAATGCTTCTAACGGCTTCCGATCTTATTAGGGCAAACTAATGTGTTGTAGCAGGTCTAACTCTTACCAGGCTTCCGATCTTAGGTTCGAGTTCACCAATTCAATTAATCAATTACGTCGACTTAATCAATTAATCTCAATTAAATGCTACAATTAACAACTCAGACGCAATATCGTAGACAGATCTATAAACTAATTAGCAATCATATTCAATTCATGGATCCCCTAAATCCTAGCAAGGAAAATTAGCTACTCATGGAGAAATTTACGACAACAATAATAAAGATGATAAATAAACTAAGCATAGTGAATAGATCTAAAGAGAAATTAAGAATAAAAGAATTAATAAGATGAGGAGAGAAAGAATAAAGAACAAAGAGAATAAGAAAGAACAAAGAAAGAATTAGATTACCGAGTTTAATGGAAGAGTAGAAAAGAATTCATAAATCTAGATCTAAAAGTTGAGGATAGAGAGAAATCTAAAGAAGAGTCTAAGGAGAAGTAAAAAGAGAATAAGGGAGAAGTTGTAGTAAAAAGTATGGAGAAGTTGTAGAATTCTAGTCTAATAGTTTCTTAAATACTAATCTAAAACAAAAGCCTAAAAGTCTTATTAACCCTAAACATCAAATTAGGAAAGTCTCGGTCTTCGTTCATTCTCGAGAATAGTCGGTCGACTATTTTGGATAGTCGGTCGACTATTTGGATAGTCGGTCGACTATTATGATAGTCGGTCGACTATTATTGACTTGTTTCCGTTCTCAGCACTGCGCGCTCAACTTCAAACGCTTGCCATTTCTTCGTTACTTCTTCAAATCGGGCGTGTAAGATACCGTTAAAAAGCTAAGAGAAAGAGCTTTCCAACGCAACTTGAATCAGCTCAATTGGAGTTGTAAAACTCAAGATATTCACGTTTTAAATAGACCCATTTGGAAACGATCATTCTCTTTTCTTATTTCGCAAAAGATTTCATCTTTAAGCACGATTTTTGCCTTGTTTATGCACCAACGGGTCCATTCCCTACAAAAGATGCAACAAGACCACAAAGTATCAAATTCGGGGGAAAATAGTAGATAATGCTACTCGATATGCATGGAAATGCGTGCGTAAAAGACATAATAATCATATATAAATCGAACGCATCAGAGGTCACCCATCCTAGTACTACTCTCGCCCAAGCACGCTTAACTGCGGAGTTCTGATGGGATCCGGTGCATTAGTGCTGGTATGATCGCACCCGTTTGTTTATATTGCAAATATCTCTTCACTGAGTCAATTTCTGCTCTCTATTGAACATCTCCGTCGTTGTAATGCATTCGGTATACCGTTAAGCTATCGGAATCTCGTAACATCGATAACTTTTCCGCTACACGATGGTTTTTAGAGGATAACAAATTATGATACACGATTTTAGCTTCTGTAAGCATCTGCAGCAAAAAAACGGAAAAAAAAAAGAAAAAAAGTAAAAGGGGTGCAACACGAGGCCTTCCCAGGAGGTCACCCATCCTAGTACTACTCTCGCCCAAGCACGCTTAACTGCGGAGTTCTGATGGGATCCGGTGCATTAGTGCTGGTATGATCGCACTCGTACGTTTATATTGCAAATATCTCTTCACTGAGTCAATTTCTGCTCTCTATTGAACATCTCCGTCGTTGTAATGCTTCCGGTATACCGTTACGCTATCGGAATCTCGTAACATCGATAACTTTTCCGCTACACGACGGTTTTTAGAGGATATCAAATTATGATACACGATTTTAGCTTCTGTAAGCATTTGCAGCAAAAAAACGGAAAAAAAAAAAGAAAAAAAAGAAAAAAAGTAAAAGGGGTGCAACACGAGGTCTTCCCAGGAGGTCACCCATCCTAGTACTATTCTCGCCCAAGCACGCTTAACTGCGGAGTTCTGATGGGATCCGGTGCATTAGTGCTGGTATGATCGCACCCGTACGTTTATATTGCAAATATCTCTTTACTGAGTCAATTTCTGCTCTCTATTGACCACCTCCGTCGTTGTAATGCTTCCGGTATACCGTTACGCTATCAGAATCTCGTAACATCGATAATTTTTCCGCTACATGACGGTTTTTAGAGGATATCAAATTATGATACACGATTTTAGCTTCTGTAAGCATCTGCAGCAAAAAAACGGAAAAAAAAAAAAAAAGTGAAAGGGGTGCAACACGAGGCCTTCCCAGGAGGTCACCCATCCTAGTACTACTCTCGCCCAAGCACGCTTAACTGCGGAGTTCTGATGGGATCCGGTGCATTAGTGCTGGTATGATCGCACCCGTACGTTTATATTGCAAATATCTCTTTACTGAGTCAATTTCTGCTCTCTATTGACCATCATTGTCCTTGTAATGCTTCCGGTATACCGTTAAGCTATCGGAATCTCGTAACATCGATAACTTTTCCGCTACATGACGGTTTTTAGAAGATATCAAATTATGATACACGATTTTAACTTCTGTAAGCATCTGCAGCAAAAAAACGGAAAAAAAAAAAAGTAAAAGGGGTGCAACACGAGGCCTTCCCAGGAGGTCACCCATCATAGTACTACTCTCGCCCAAGCACGCTTAACTGCGGAGTTCTGATGGGATCCGGTGCATTAGTGCTGGTATGATCGCACCCGTACGTTTATATTGCAAATATCTCTTTACTGAGTCAATTTCTGCTCTCTATTGACCATCTCTGTCCTTGTAATGCTTCCGGTATACCGTTACGCTATCAGAATCTCGTAACATCGATAATTTTTCCGCTACACGACGGTTTTTAGAGGATATCAAATTATGATACACGATTTTAGCTTCTGTAAGCATCTGCAGCAAAAAAACGGAAAAAAAAAAAGAAAAAAAGTAAAAGGGGTGCAACACGAGGCCTTCCCAGGAGGTCATCCATCCTAGTACTATTCTCGCCCAAGCGCGCTTAACTGCGGAGTTCTGATGGGATCCGGTGCATTAGTGCTGGTATGATCGCACCTGTACGTTTATATTGCAAATATCTCTTTACTGAGTCAATTTCTGCTCTCTATTGACCATCTCCGTCGTTGTAATGCTTCCGGTATACCGTTACGCTATCAGAATCTCGTAACATCGATAATTTTTCCGCTACATGACGGTTTTTAGAGAATATCAAATTATGATACACGATTTTAGCTTCTGTAAGCATCTGCATCAAAAAAACGGAAAAAAAAAAAAGTGAAAGGGGTGCAACACGAGGCCTTCCCAGGAGGTCACCCATCCTAGTACTACTCTCGCCCAAGCACGCTTGACTGCGGAGTTCTGATGGGATCCGGTGCATTAGTGCTGGTATGATCGCACGCGTACGTTTATATTGCAAATATCTCTTTACTGAGTCAATTTCTGCTCTCTATTGACCATCTCTGTCCTTGTAATGCTTCCGGTATACCGTTACGCTATCAGAATCTCGTAACATCGATAATTTTTCCGCTACACGACAGTTTTTAGAGGATATCAAATTATGATACACGATTTTAGCTTCTGTAAGCATCTGCAGCAAAAAAACGGAAAAAAAAAAAGAAAAAAAAGAAAAAAAGTAAAAGGGGTGCAACACGAGGCCTTCCCAGGAGGTCATCCATCCTAGTACTATTCTCGCCCAAGCGCGCTTAACTGCGGAGTTCTGATGGGATCCGGTGCATTAGTGCTGGTATGATCGCACCTGTACGTTTATATTGCAAATATCTCTTTACTGAGTCAATTTCTGCTCTCTATTGACCATCTCCGTCGTTGTAATGCTTCCGGTATACCGTTACGCTATCAGAATCTCGTAACATCGATAATTTTTCCGCTACATGACGGTTTTTAGAGAATATCAAATTATGATACACGATTTTAGCTTCTGTCAGCATCTGCAGCAAAAAAACGGAAAAAAAAAAAAAAAAAAAAAAAGTAAAAGGGGTGCAACACGAGGCCTTCCCAGGAGGTTGATAAGCTAGTCGTATACCTATCAAAGATAACCAACTTAGGTCTAACTAAAAATATAGCTAGGGAAGTCAGGATCGTATCCACAAGGAGACAAATAAATTCTACTTGCAACTTAAGTCTATCTAAGTAACCAAATCAGGGGTTTGTAATTGGGTTAACTAAACTAAAGTAGTGAAAGAAAGAGAATTAAAGGAGAAGAAATAACTAAAATAAATAAGATGAATAAATATAGAGAGAAAACTAGGATCGTCGGTTCACCATGAATTTCCTACGGTCACGGTCTAGGTCACAGGTCTGTCGCAGATATTGGTCTAAGGGGTAATGAAAAGGTCCTTCCGGTCCGCTATTCACCCTAGAATGCTTCTAACGGCTTCCGATCTTATTAGGGCAAACTAATGTGTTGTAGCAGGTCTAACTCTTACCAGGCTTCCGATCTTAGGTTCGAGTTCACCAATTCAATTAATCAATTACGTCGACTTAATCAATTAATCTCAATTAAATGCTACAATTAACAACTCAGACGCAATATCGTAGACAGATCTATAAACTAATTAGCAATCATATTCAATTCATGGATCCCCTAAATCCTAGCAAGGAAAATTAGCTACTCATGGAGAAATTTACGACAACAATAATAAAGATGATAAATAAACTAAGCATAGTGAATAGATCTAAAGAGAAATTAAGAATAAAAGAATTAATAAGATGAGGAGAGAAAGAATAAAGAACAAAGAGAATAAGAAAGAACAAAGAAAGAATTAGATTACCGAGTTTAATGGAAGAGTAGAAAAGAATTCATAAATCTAGATCTAAAAGTTGAGGATAGAGAGAAATCTAAAGAAGAGTCTAAGGAGAAGTAAAAAGAGAATAAGGGAGAAGTTGTAGTAAAAAGTATGGAGAAGTTGTAGAATTCTAGTCTAATAGTTTCTTAAATACTAATCTAAAACAAAAGCCTAAAAGTCTTATTAACCCTAAACATCAAATTAGGAAAGTCTCGGTCTTCGTTCATTCTCGAGAATAGTCGGTCGACTATTTTGGATAGTCGGTCGACTATTTGGATAGTCGGTCGACTATTATGATAGTCGGTCGACTATTATTGACTTGTTTCCGTTCTCAGCACTGCGCGCTCAACTTCAAACGCTTGCCATTTCTTCGTTACTTCTTCAAATCGGGCGTGTAAGATACCGTTAAAAAGCTAAGAGAAAGAGCTTTCCAACGCAACTTGAATCAGCTCAATTGGAGTTGTAAAACTCAAGATATTCACGTTTTAAATAGACCCATTTGGAAACGATCATTCTCTTTTCTTATTTCGCAAAAGATTTCATCTTTAAGCACGATTTTTGCCTTGTTTATGCACCAACGGGTCCATTCCCTACAAAAGATGCAACAAGACCACAAAGTATCAAATTCGGGGGAAAATAGTAGATAATGCTACTCGATATGCATGGAAATGCGTGCGTAAAAGACATAATAATCATATATAAATCGAACGCATCAGAGGTCACCCATCCTAGTACTACTCTCGCCCAAGCACGCTTAACTGCGGAGTTCTGATGGGATCCGGTGCATTAGTGCTGGTATGATCGCACCCGTTTGTTTATATTGCAAATATCTCTTCACTGAGTCAATTTCTGCTCTCTATTGAACATCTCCGTCGTTGTAATGCATTCGGTATACCGTTAAGCTATCGGAATCTCGTAACATCGATAACTTTTCCGCTACACGATGGTTTTTAGAGGATAACAAATTATGATACACGATTTTAGCTTCTGTAAGCATCTGCAGCAAAAAAACGGAAAAAAAAAAGAAAAAAAGTAAAAGGGGTGCAACACGAGGCCTTCCCAGGAGGTCACCCATCCTAGTACTACTCTCGCCCAAGCACGCTTAACTGCGGAGTTCTGATGGGATCCGGTGCATTAGTGCTGGTATGATCGCACTCGTACGTTTATATTGCAAATATCTCTTCACTGAGTCAATTTCTGCTCTCTATTGAACATCTCCGTCGTTGTAATGCTTCCGGTATACCGTTACGCTATCGGAATCTCGTAACATCGATAACTTTTCCGCTACACGACGGTTTTTAGAGGATATCAAATTATGATACACGATTTTAGCTTCTGTAAGCATTTGCAGCAAAAAAACGGAAAAAAAAAAAGAAAAAAAAGAAAAAAAGTAAAAGGGGTGCAACACGAGGTCTTCCCAGGAGGTCACCCATCCTAGTACTATTCTCGCCCAAGCACGCTTAACTGCGGAGTTCTGATGGGATCCGGTGCATTAGTGCTGGTATGATCGCACCCGTACGTTTATATTGCAAATATCTCTTTACTGAGTCAATTTCTGCTCTCTATTGACCACCTCCGTCGTTGTAATGCTTCCGGTATACCGTTACGCTATCAGAATCTCGTAACATCGATAATTTTTCCGCTACATGACGGTTTTTAGAGGATATCAAATTATGATACACGATTTTAGCTTCTGTAAGCATCTGCAGCAAAAAAACGGAAAAAAAAAAAAAAAGTGAAAGGGGTGCAACACGAGGCCTTCCCAGGAGGTCACCCATCCTAGTACTACTCTCGCCCAAGCACGCTTAACTGCGGAGTTCTGATGGGATCCGGTGCATTAGTGCTGGTATGATCGCACCCGTACGTTTATATTGCAAATATCTCTTTACTGAGTCAATTTCTGCTCTCTATTGACCATCATTGTCCTTGTAATGCTTCCGGTATACCGTTAAGCTATCGGAATCTCGTAACATCGATAACTTTTCCGCTACATGACGGTTTTTAGAAGATATCAAATTATGATACACGATTTTAACTTCTGTAAGCATCTGCAGCAAAAAAACGGAAAAAAAAAAAAGTAAAAGGGGTGCAACACGAGGCCTTCCCAGGAGGTCACCCATCATAGTACTACTCTCGCCCAAGCACGCTTAACTGCGGAGTTCTGATGGGATCCGGTGCATTAGTGCTGGTATGATCGCACCCGTACGTTTATATTGCAAATATCTCTTTACTGAGTCAATTTCTGCTCTCTATTGACCATCTCTGTCCTTGTAATGCTTCCGGTATACCGTTACGCTATCAGAATCTCGTAACATCGATAATTTTTCCGCTACACGACGGTTTTTAGAGGATATCAAATTATGATACACGATTTTAGCTTCTGTAAGCATCTGCAGCAAAAAAACGGAAAAAAAAAAAAAGAAAAAAAGTAAAAGGGGTGCAACACGAGGCCTTCCCAGGAGGTCATCCATCCTAGTACTATTCTCGCCCAAGCGCGCTTAACTGCGGAGTTCTGATGGGATCCGGTGCATTAGTGCTGGTATGATCGCACCTGTACGTTTATATTGCAAATATCTCTTTACTGAGTCAATTTCTGCTCTCTATTGACCATCTCCGTCGTTGTAATGCTTCCGGTATACCGTTACGCTATCAGAATCTCGTAACATCGATAATTTTTCCGCTACATGACGGTTTTTAGAGAATATCAAATTATGATACACGATTTTAGCTTCTGTAAGCATCTGCATCAAAAAAACGGAAAAAAAAAAAAGTGAAAGGGGTGCAACACGAGGCCTTCCCAGGAGGTCACCCATCCTAGTACTACTCTCGCCCAAGCACGCTTGACTGCGGAGTTCTGATGGGATCCGGTGCATTAGTGCTGGTATGATCGCACGCGTACGTTTATATTGCAAATATCTCTTTACTGAGTCAATTTCTGCTCTCTATTGACCATCTCTGTCCTTGTAATGCTTCCGGTATACCGTTACGCTATCAGAATCTCGTAACATCGATAATTTTTCCGCTACACGACAGTTTTTAGAGGATATCAAATTATGATACACGATTTTAGCTTCTGTAAGCATCTGCAGCAAAAAAACGGAAAAAAAAAAAGAAAAAAAAGAAAAAAAGTAAAAGGGGTGCAACACGAGGCCTTCCCAGGAGGTCATCCATCCTAGTACTATTCTCGCCCAAGCGCGCTTAACTGCGGAGTTCTGATGGGATCCGGTGCATTAGTGCTGGTATGATCGCACCTGTACGTTTATATTGCAAATATCTCTTTACTGAGTCAATTTCTGCTCTCTATTGACCATCTCCGTCGTTGTAATGCTTCCGGTATACCGTTACGCTATCAGAATCTCGTAACATCGATAATTTTTCCGCTACATGACGGTTTTTAGAGAATATCAAATTATGATACACGATTTTAGCTTCTGTCAGCATCTGCAGCAAAAAAACGGAAAAAAAAAAAAAAAAAAAAAAAGTAAAAGGGGTGCAACACGAGGCCTTCCCAGGAGGTTGATAAGCTAGTCGTATACCTATCAAAGATAACCAACTTAGGTCTAACTAAAAATATAGCTAGGGAAGTCAGGATCGTATCCACAAGGAGACAAATAAATTCTACTTGCAACTTAAGTCTATCTAAGTAACCAAATCAGGGGTTTGTAATTGGGTTAACTAAACTAAAGTAGTGAAAGAAAGAGAATTAAAGGAGAAGAAATAACTAAAATAAATAAGATGAATAAATATAGAGAGAAAACTAGGATCGTCGGTTCACCATGAATTTCCTACGGTCACGGTCTAGGTCACAGGTCTGTCGCAGATATTGGTCTAAGGGGTAATGAAAAGGTCCTTCCGGTCCGCTATTCACCCTAGAATGCTTCTAACGGCTTCCGATCTTATTAGGGCAAACTAATGTGTTGTAGCAGGTCTAACTCTTACCAGGCTTCCGATCTTAGGTTCGAGTTCACCAATTCAATTAATCAATTACGTCGACTTAATCAATTAATCTCAATTAAATGCTACAATTAACAACTCAGACGCAATATCGTAGACAGATCTATAAACTAATTAGCAATCATATTCAATTCATGGATCCCCTAAATCCTAGCAAGGAAAATTAGCTACTCATGGAGAAATTTACGACAACAATAATAAAGATGATAAATAAACTAAGCATAGTGAATAGATCTAAAGAGAAATTAAGAATAAAAGAATTAATAAGATGAGGAGAGAAAGAATAAAGAACAAAGAGAATAAGAAAGAACAAAGAAAGAATTAGATTACCGAGTTTAATGGAAGAGTAGAAAAGAATTCATAAATCTAGATCTAAAAGTTGAGGATAGAGAGAAATCTAAAGAAGAGTCTAAGGAGAAGTAAAAAGAGAATAAGGGAGAAGTTGTAGTAAAAAGTATGGAGAAGTTGTAGAATTCTAGTCTAATAGTTTCTTAAATACTAATCTAAAACAAAAGCCTAAAAGTCTTATTAACCCTAAACATCAAATTAGGAAAGTCTCGGTCTTCGTTCATTCTCGAGAATAGTCAGTCGACTATTTTGGATAGTCGGTCGACTATTTGGATAGTCGGTCGACTATTATGATAGTCGGTCGACTATTATTGACTTGTTTCCGTTCTCAGCACTGCGCGCTCAACTTCAAACGCTTGCCATTTCTTCGTTACTTCTTCAAATCGGGCGTGTAAGATACCGTTAAAAAGCTAAGAGAAAGAGCTTTCCAACGCAACTTGAATCAGCTCAATTGGAGTTGTAAAACTCAAGATATTCACGTTTTAAGTAGACCCATTTGGAAACGATCATTCTCTTTTCTTATTTCGCAAAAGATTTCATCTTTAAGCACGATTTTTGCCTTGTTTATGCACCAACGGGTCCATTCCCTACAAAAGATGCAACAAGACCACAAAGTATCAAATTCGGGGGAAAATAGTTGATAATGCTACTCGATATGCATGGAAATGCGTGCGTAAAAGACATAATAATCATATATAAATCGAACGCATCAGAGGTCACCCATCCTAGTACTACTCTCGCCCAAGCACGCTTAACTGCGGAGTTCTGATGGGATCCGGTGCATTAGTGCTGGTATGATCGCACCCGTTCGTTTATATTGCAAATATCTCTTCACTGAGTCAATTTCTGCTCTCTATTGAACATCTCCGTCGTTGTAATGCATTCGATATACCGTTAAGCTATCGGAATCTCGTAACATCGATAACTTTTCCACTACACGATGGTTTTTAGAGGATAACAAATTATGATACACGATTTTAGCTTCTGTAAGCATCTGCAGCAAAAAAACGGAAAAAAAAAAGAAAAAAAGTAAAAGGGGTGCAACACGAGGCCTTCCCAGGAGGTCACCCATCCTAGTACTACTCTCGCCCAAGCACGCTTAACTGCGGAGTTCTGATGGGATCCGGTGCATTAGTGCTGGTATGATCGCACTCGTACGTTTATATTGCAAATATCTCTTCACTGAGTCAATTTCTGCTCTCTATTGAACATCTCCGTCGTTGTAATGCTTCCGGTATACCGTTACGCTATCGGAATCTCGTAACATCGATAACTTTTCCGCTACACGACGGTTTTTAGAGGATATCAAATTATGATACACGATTTTAGCTTCTGTAAGCATTTGCAGCAAAAAAACGGAAAAAAAAAAGAAAAAAAAGAAAAAAAGTAAAAGGGGTGCAACACGAGGCCTTCCCAGGAGGTCACCCATCCTAGTACTATTCTCGCCCAAGCACGCTTAACTGCGGAGTTCTGATGGGATCCGGTGCATTAGTGCTGGTATGATCGCACCCGTACGTTTATATTGCAAATATCTCTTTACTGAGTCAATTTCTGCTCTCTATTGACCACCTCCGTCGTTGTAATGCTTCCGGTATACCGTTACGCTATCAGAATCTCGTAACATCGATAATTTTTCCGCTACATGACGGTTTTTAGAGGATATCAAATTATGATACACGATTTTAGCTTCTGTAAGCATCTGCAGCAAAAAAACGGAAAAAAAAAAAAAAAAGTGAAAGGGGTGCAACACGAGGCCTTCCCAGGAGGTCACCCATCCTAGTACTACTCTCGCCCAAGCACGCTTAACTGCGGAGTTCTGATGGGATCCGGTGCATTAGTGCTGGTATGATCGCACCCGTACGTTTATATTGCAAATATCTCTTTACTGAGTCAATTTCTGCTCTCTATTGACCATCATTGTCCTTGTAATGCTTCCGGTATACCGTTAAGCTATCGGAATCTCGTAACATCGATAACTTTTCCGCTACATGACGGTTTTTAGAAGATATCAAATTATGATACACGATTTTAACTTCTGTAAGCATCTGCAGCAAAAAAACGGAAAAAAAAAAGTAAAAGGGGTGCAACACGAGGCCTTCCCAGGAGGTCACCCATCATAGTACTACTCTCGCCCAAGCACGCTTAACTGCGGAGTTCTGATGGGATCCGGTGCATTAGTGCTGGTATGATCGCACCCGTACGTTTATATTGCAAATATCTCTTCACTGAGTCAATTTCTGCTCTCTATTGAACATCTCCGTCGTTGTAATGCTTCCGGTATACCGTTAAGCTATCGGAATCTCGTAACATCGATAACTTTTCCGCTACACGACGGTTTTTAGAGGATATCAAATTATGATACACGATTTTAGCTTCTGTAAGCATCTGCAACAAAAAAACGGAAAAAAAAAGAAAAAAAAGAAAAAAAGTAAAAGGGGTGCAACACGAGGCCTTCCCAGGAGGTCACCCATCCTAGTACTATTCTCGCCCAATCACGCTTAACTGCGGAGTTCTGATGGGATCCGGTGCATTAGTGCTGGTATGATCGCACCTGTACGTTTATATTGCAAATATCTCTTTACTGAGTCAATTTCTGCTCTCTATTGACCATCTCCGTCGTTGTAATGCTTCCGGTATACCGTTACGCTATCAGAATCTCGTAACATCGATAATTTTTCCGCTACATGACGGTTTTTAGAGGATATCAAATTATGATACACGATTTTAGCTTCTGTAAGCATCTGCAGCAAAAAAACGGAAAAAAAAAGAAAAAAAAGTGAAAGGGGTGCAACACGAGGCCTTCCCAGGAGGTCACCCATCCTAGTACTACTCTCGCCCAAGCACGCTTGACTGCGGAGTTCTGATGGGATCCGGTGCATTAGTGCTGGTATGATCGCACCCGTACGTTTATATTGCAAATATCTCTTTACTGAGTCAATTTCTGCTCTCTATTGACCATCTCTGTCCTTGTAATGCTTCCGGTATACCGTTGCGCTATCAGAATCTCGTAACATCGATAATTTTTCCGCTACACGACGGTTTTTAGAGGATATCAAATTATGATACACGATTTTAGCTTCTGTAAGCATCTGCAGCAAAAAAACGGAAAAAAAAAAAGAAAAAAAAGAAAAAAAGTAAAAGGGGTGCAACACGAGGCCTTCCCAGGAGGTCATCCATCCTAGTACTATTCTCGCCCAAGCGCGCTTAACTGCGGAGTTCTGATGGGATCCGGTGCATTAGTGCTGGTATGATCGCACCTGTACGTTTATATTGCAAATATCTCTTTACTGAGTCAATTTCTGCTCTCTATTGACCATCTCCGTCGTTGTAATGCTTCCGGTATACCGTTACGCTATCAGAATCTCGTAACATCGATAATTTTTCCGCTACATGACGGTTTTTAGAGAATATCAAATTATGATACACGATTTTAGCTTCTGTAAGCATCTGCATCAAAAAAACGGAAAAAAAAAAGTGAAAGGGGTGCAACACGAGGCCTTCCCAGGAGGTCACCCATCCTAGTACTACTCTCGCCCAAGCACGCTTAACTGCGGAGTTCTGATGGGATCCGGTGCATTAGTGCTGGTATGATCGCACGCGTACGTTTATATTGCAAATATCTCTTTACTGAGTCAATTTCTGCTCTCTATTGACCATCTCTGTCCTTGTAATGCTTCCGGTATACCGTTACGCTATCAGAATCTCGTAACATCGATAATTTTTCCGCTACACGACAGTTTTTAGAGGATATCAAATTATGATACACGATTTTAGCTTCTGTAAGCATCTGCAGCAAAAAAACGGAAAAAAAAAGAAAAAAAAGAAAAAAAGTAAAAGGGGTGCAACACGAGGCCTTCCCAGGAGGTCATCCATCCTAGTACTATTCTCGCCCAAGCGCGCTTAACTGCGGAGTTCTGATGGGATCCGGTGCATTAGTGCTGGTATGATCGCACCTGTACGTTTATATTGCAAATATCTCTTTACTGAGTCAATTTCTGCTCTCTATTGACCATCTCCGTCGTTGTAATGCTTCCGGTATACCGTTACGCTATCAGAATCTCGTAACATCGATAATTTTTCCGCTACATGACGGTTTTTAGAGAATATCAAATTATGATACACGATTTTAGCTTCTGTAAGCATCTGCAGCAAAAAAACGGAAAAAAAAAAAAAAAAAAAAAAAGTAAAAGGGGTGCAACACGAGGCCTTCCCAGGAGGTCACCCATCCTTGTACTACTCTCGCCCAAGCACGCTTAACTGCGGAGTTCTGATGGGATCCGGTGCATTAGTGCTGGTATGATCGCACCCGTACGTTTATATTGCAAATATCTCTTCACTGAGTCAATTTCTGCTCTCTATTGAACATCTCCGTCGTTGTAATGCATTCGGTATACCGTTAAGCTATCGGAATCTCGTAACATCGATAACTTTTCCGCTACACGATGGTTTTTAGAGGATATCAAATTATGATACACGATTTTAGCTTCTGTAAGCATCTGCAGCAAAAAAACGGAAAAAAAAAAGAAAAAAAAAAGAAAAAAAGTAAAAGGGGTGCAACACGAGGCCTTCCCAGGAGGTCACCCATCCTAGTACTACTCTCGCCCAAGCACGCTTAACTGCGGAGTTCTGATGGGATCCGGTGCATTAGTGCTGGTATGATCGCACTCGTACGTTTATATTGCAAATATCTCTTCACTGAGTCAATTTCTGCTCTCTATTGAACATCTCCGTCGTTGTAATGCTTCCGGTATACCGTTACGCTATCGGAATCTCGTAACATCGATAACTTTTCCGCTACACGACGGTTTTTAGAGGATATCAAATTATGATACACGATTTTAGCTTCTGTAAGCATTTGCAGCAAAAAAACGGAAAAAAAAAAAAAAAAAAAAAAGGAAAAAAGTAAAAGGGGTGCAACACGAGTAGGGGTGTGCAAAATCCGGGTCGGACCCGGAAAATGGACCGGACCGGACCGGAATCTACCGGACCGGATCCGGAATAAAAAATTCCGGTCCGGTCTCCGGGCCATCATTTTGGGCGATTCCGGGTTCCGGTCCGGTCCGGTCCTGACCCGGTTTTTTCCGGTCCGGACCGGTTTGGACCGGAAAACCCGGAATTATGCTTATTTCTTAAAAATTCCGGGTTTTCCGGTCCAAACCGGTCCAACCGGGCCGGAATTTTGGACCGGAATTCCCAAAAAAATTGAAAATTCCGGGCCAATCGGGCCAACCGGTCCGGTCCGGGTCGGACCCGGTATTTTTCCGGACCGGACCAGGGTTAATATTTTGGTTTCCGGTCCGGGTTCAGGGTCATGAAATTTGACGATTCCGGATCCGGGTCCAACCGGGTCCGGTCCGGGTCGGACCGGGTCGGACCGGTTGCACAGCCCTAAACACGAGGCCTTCCCAGGAGGTCACCCATCCTAGTACTATTCTCGCCCAAGCACGCTTAACTGCGGAGTTCTGATGGGATCCGGTGCATTAGTGCTGGTATGATCGCACCCGTACGTTTATGTTGCAAATATCTCTTTACTGAGTCAATTTCTGCTCTCTATTGACCATCTCCGTCGTTGTAATGCTTCCGGTATACCGTTACGCTATCAGAATCTCGTAACATCGATAATTTTTCCGCTACATGACGGTTTTTAGAGGATATCAAATTATGATACACGATTTTAGCTTCTGTAAGCATCTGCAGCAAAAAAACGGAAAAAAAAAAAAAAAAAAAGTGAAAGGGGTGCAACACGAGGCCTTCCCAGGAGGTCACCCATCCTAGTACTACTCTCGCCCAAGCACGCTTAACTGCGGAGTTCTGATGGGATCCGGTGCATTAGTGCTGGTATGATCGCACCCGTACGTTTATATTGCAAATATCTCTTTACTGAGTCAATTTCTGCTCTCTATTGACCATCATTGTCCTTGTAATGCTTCCGGTATACCGTTAAGCTATCGGAATCTCGTAACATCGATAACTTTTCCGCTACATGACGGTTTATAGAAGATATCAAATTATGATACACGATTTTAACTTCGGTAAGCATCTGCAGCAAAAAAACGGGAAAAAAAAAAAGTAAAAGGGGTGCAACACGAGGCCTTCCCAGGAGGTCACCCATCATAGTACTACTCTCGCCCAAGCACGCTTCACTGCGGAGTTCTGATGGGATCCGGTGCATTAGTGCTGGTATGATCGCACCTGTACGTTTATATTGCAAATATCTTTTTACTGAGTCAATTTCTGCTCTCTATTGACCATCTCCGTCGTTGTAATGCTTCCGGTATACCGTTACGCTATCAGAATCTCGTAACATCGATAATTTTTCCGCTACATGACGGTTTTTAGAGGATATCAAATTATGATACACGATTTTAGCTTCTGTAAGCATCTGCAGCAAAAAAACGGGAAAAAAAAGAAAAAAAAGTGAAAGGGGTGCAACACGAGGCCTTCCCAGGAGGTCACCCATCCTAGTACTACTCTCGCCCAAGCACGCTTAACTGCGGAGTTCTGATGGGATCCGGTGCATTAGTGCTGGTATGATCGCACCCGTACGTTTATATTGCAAATATCTCTTTACTGAGTCAATTTCTGCTCTCTATTGACCATCTCTGTCCTTGTAATGCTTCCGGTATACCGTTACGCTATCAGAATCTCGTAACATCGATAATTTTTCCGCTACACGACGGTTTTTAGAGGATATCAAATTATGATACACGATTTTAGCTTCTGTAAGCATCTGCAGCAAAAAAACGGAAAAAAAAAAGAAAAAAAAGAAAAAAAGTAAAAGGCGTGCAACACGAGGCCTTCCCAGGAGGTCACCCATCCTAGTACTACTCTCGCCCAAGCACGCTTCACTGCGGAGTTCTGATGGGATCCGGTGCATTAGTGCTGGTGTGATCGCACCTGTACGTTTATATTGCAAATATCTCTATACTGAGTCAATTTCTGCTCTCTATTGACCATCTTCGTCGTTGTAATGCTTCCGGTATACCGTTACGCTATCAGAATCTCGTAACATCGATAATTTTTCCGCTACATGACGGTTTTTAGAAGATATCAATTTATGATACACGATTTTAGCTTCTGTAAGCATCTGCAGCAAAAAAACGGGAAAAAAAAAAAGTAAAAGGGGTGCAACACGAGGCCTTCCCAGGAGGTCACCCATCATAGTACTACTCTCGCCCAAGCACGCTTAACTGCGGAGTTCTGATGGGATCCGGTGCATTAGTGCTGGTATGATCGCACCCGTACATTTATATAGCAAATATCTCTTTACTGAGTCAATTTCTGCTCTCTATTGAACATCTCCGTCGTTGTAATGCTTCCGGTATACCGTTACGCTATCAAAATCTCGTAACATCGATAACTTTTCCGCTACACGACGGTTTTTAGAGGATATCAAATTTTGATACACGATTTTAGCTTCTCTAAGCATCTGCAGCAAAAAAACGGGAAAAAAAAAAAAGTGAAAGGGGTGCAACACGAGGCCTTCCCAGGAGGTCACCCATCCTAGTACTACTCTCGCCCAAGCACGCTTAACTGCGGAGTTCTGATGGGATCCGGTGCATTAGTGCTGGTACGATCGCACCCGTACGTTTATATTGCAAATATCTCTTCACTGAGTCAATTTCTGCTCTCTATTGAACATCTCCGTCGTTGTAATGATTCCGGTATACCGTTAAGCTATCGGAATCTCGTAACATCGATAACTTTTCCGCTACACGACGGTTTTTAGAGGATATCAAATTATGATACACGATTTTAGCTTCTGTAAGCATCTGCAGCAAAAAAACGGAAAAAAAAAGAAAAAAAGTAAAAGGGGTGCAACACGAGGCCTTCCCAGGAGGTCACCCATCCTAGTACTATTCTCGCCCAAGCACGCTTAACTGCGGAGTTCTGATGGGATCCGGTGCATTAGTGCTGGTATGATCGCACCTGTACCTTTATATTGCAAATATCTCTTTACTGAGTCAATTTCTGCTCTCTATTGACCATCTCCGTCGTTGTAATGCTTCCGGTATACCGTTACGCTATCAGAATCTCGTAACATCGATAATTTTTCCGCTACATGACGGTTTTTAGAGGATATCAAATTATGATACACGAATTTAGCTTCTGTAAGCATCTGCAGCAAAAAAACGGAAAAAAAAAAAAGTGAAAGGGGTGCAACACGAGGCCTTCCCAGGAGGTCACCCATCCTAGTACTACTCTCGCCCAAGCACGCTTAACTGCGGAGTTCTGATGGGATCCGGTGCATTAGTGCTGGTATGATCGCACGCGTACGTTTATATTGCAAATATCTCTTTACTGAGTCAATTTCTGCTCTCTATTGACCATCTCTGTCCTTGTAATGCTTCCGGTATACCGTTACGCTATCAGAATCTCGTAACATCGATAATTTTTCCGCTACACGACGGTTTTTAGAGGATATCAAATTATGATACACGATTTTAGCTTCTGTAAACATCTGCAGCAAAAAAACGGAAAAAAAAAGAAAAAAAAGAAAAAAAGTAAAAGGGGTGCAACACGAGGCCTTCCCAGGAGGTCATCCATCCTAGTACTATTCTCGCCCAAGCGCGCTTAACTGCGGAGTTCTGATGGGATCCGGTGCATTAGTGCTGGTATGATCGCACCTGTACGTTTATATTGCAAATATCTCTTTACTGAGTCAATTTCTGCTCTCTATTGACCATCTCCGTCGTTGTAATGCTTCCGGTATACCGTTACGCTATCAGAATCTCGTAACATCGATAATTTTTCCGCTACATGACGGTTTTTAGAGAATATCAAATTATGATACACGATTTTAGCTTCTGTAAGCATCTGCATCAAAAAAACGGAAAAAAAAAAAAAGTGAAAGGGGTGCAACACGAGGCCTTCCCAGGAGGTCACCCATCCTAGTACTACTCTCGCCCAAGCACGCTTAACTGCGGAGTTCTGATGGGATCCGGTGCATTAGTGCTGGTACGATCGCACGCGTACGTTTATATTGCAAATATCTCTTTACTGAGTCAATTTCTGCTCTCTATTGACCATCTCTGTCCTTGTAATGCTTCCGGTATACCGTTACGCTATCAGAATCTCGTAACATCGTTAATTTTTCCGCTACACGACAGTTTTTAGAGGATATCAAATTATGATACACGATTTTAGCTTCTGTAAGCATCTGCAGCAAAAAAAACGGAAAAAAAAAAAGAAAAAAAAGAAAAAAAGTAAAAGGGGTGCAACACGAGGCCTTCCCAGGAGGTCATCCATCCTAGTACTATTCTCGCCCAAGCGCGCTTAACTGCGGAGTTCTGATGGGATCCGGTGCATTAGTGCTGGTATGATCGCACCTGTACGTTTATATTGCAAATATCTCTTTACTGAGTCAATTTCTGCTCTCTATTGACCATCTCCGTCGTTGTAATGCTTCCGGTATACCGTTACGCTATCAGAATCTCGTAACATCGGTAATTTTTCCGCTACATGACGGTTTTTATAGAATATCAAATTATGATACACGATTTTAGCTTCTGTAAGCATCTGCAGCAAAAAAACGGAAAAAAAAAAAGAAAAAAAAAAAAAGTAAAAGGGGTGCAACACGAGGCCTTCCCAGGAGGTCACCCATCCTAGTACTATTCTCGCCCAAGCACGCTTAACTGCGGAGTTCTGATGGGATCCGGTGCATTAGTGCTGGTATGATCGCACCCGTACGTTTATATTGCAAATATCTCTTCACTGAGTCAATTTCTGCTCTCTATTGAACATCTCCGTCGTTGTAATGCATTCGGTATACCGTTAAGCTATCGGAATCTCGTAACATCGATAACTTTTCCGCTACACGATGGTTTTTAGAGGATATCAAATTATGATACACGATTTTAGCTTCTGTAAGCATCTGCAGCAAAAAAACGGAAAAAAAAAAGGAAAAAAAAAGAAAAAAAGTAAAAGGGGTGCAACACGAGGCCTTCCCAGGAGGTCACCCATCCTAGTACTACTCTCGCCCAAGCACGCTTGACTGCGGAGTTCTGATGGGATCCGGTGCATTAGTGCTGGTATGATCGCACTCGTACGTTTATATTGCAAATATCTCTTCACTGAGTCAATTTCTGCTCTCTATTGAACATCTCCGTCGTTGTAATGCTTCCGGTATACCGTTACGCTATCGGAATCTCGTAACATCGATAACTTTTCCGCTACACGACGGTTTTTAGAGGATATCAAATTATGATACACGATTTTAGCTTCTGTAAGCATTTGCAGCAAAAAAACGGAAAAAAAAAGAAAAAAAAGTAAAAAAGTAAAAGGGGTGCAACACGAGGCCTTCCCAGGAGGTCACCCATCCTAGTACTATTCTCGCCCAGGCACGCTTAACTGCGGAGTTCTGATGGGATCCGGTGCATTAGTGCTGGTATGATCGCACCCGTACGTTTATATTGCAAATATCTCTTTACTGAGTCAATTTCTGCTCTCTATTGACCATCTCCGTCGTTGTAATGCTTCCGGTATACCGTTACGCTATCAGAATCTCGTAACATCGATAATTTTTCCGCTACATGACGGTTTTTAGAGGATATCAAATTATGATACACGATTTTAGCTTCTGTAAGCATCTGCAGCAAAAAAACGGAAAAAAAAAAAAAAAAAAAAAAAAAAAAGTGGAAGGGGTGCAACACGAGGCCTTCCCAGGAGGTCACCCATCCTAGTACTACTCTCGCCCAAACACGCTTAACTGCGGAGTTCTGATGGGATCCGGTGCATTAGTGCTGGTATGATCGCACCCGTACGTTTATATTGCAAATATCTCTTTACTGAGTCAATTTCTGCTCTCTATTGACCATCATTGTCCTTGTAATGCTTCCGGTATACCGTTAAGCTATCGGAATCTCGTAACATCGATAATTTTTCCGCTACATGACGGTTTTTAGAGAATATCAAATTATGATACACGATTTTAGCTTCTGTAAGCATCTGCATCAAAAAAACGGAAAAAAAAAAAAAGTGAAAGGGGTGCAACACGAGGCCTTCCCAGGAGGTCACCCATCCTAGTACTACTCTCGCCCAAGCACGCTTAACTGCGGAGTTCTGATGGGATCCGGTGCATTAGTGCTGGTACGATCGCACGCGTACGTTTATATTGCAAATATCTCTTTACTGAGTCAATTTCTGCTCTCTATTGACCATCTCTGTCCTTGTAATGCTTCCGGTATACCGTTACGCTATCAGAATCTCGTAACATCGTTAATTTTTCCGCTACACGACAGTTTTTAGAGGATATCAAATTATGATACACGATTTTAGCTTCTGTAAGCATCTGCAGCAAAAAAAACGGAAAAAAAAAAAGAAAAAAAAGAAAAAAAGTAAAAGGGGTGCAACACGAGGCCTTCCCAGGAGGTCATCCATCCTAGTACTATTCTCGCCCAAGCGCGCTTAACTGCGGAGTTCTGATGGGATCCGGTGCATTAGTGCTGGTATGATCGCACCTGTACGTTTATATTGCAAATATCTCTTTACTGAGTCAATTTCTGCTCTCTATTGACCATCTCCGTCGTTGTAATGCTTCCGGTATACCGTTACGCTATCAGAATCTCGTAACATCGGTAATTTTTCCGCTACATGACGGTTTTTATAGAATATCAAATTATGATACACGATTTTAGCTTCTGTAAGCATCTGCAGCAAAAAAACGGAAAAAAAAAAAGAAAAAAAAAAAAAGTAAAAGGGGTGCAACACGAGGCCTTCCCAGGAGGTCACCCATCCTAGTACTATTCTCGCCCAAGCACGCTTAACTGCGGAGTTCTGATGGGATCCGGTGCATTAGTGCTGGTATGATCGCACCCGTACGTTTATATTGCAAATATCTCTTCACTGAGTCAATTTCTGCTCTCTATTGAACATCTCCGTCGTTGTAATGCATTCGGTATACCGTTAAGCTATCGGAATCTCGTAACATCGATAACTTTTCCGCTACACGATGGTTTTTAGAGGATATCAAATTATGATACACGATTTTAGCTTCTGTAAGCATCTGCAGCAAAAAAACGGAAAAAAAAAAGGAAAAAAAAAGAAAAAAAGTAAAAGGGGTGCAACACGAGGCCTTCCCAGGAGGTCACCCATCCTAGTACTACTCTCGCCCAAGCACGCTTGACTGCGGAGTTCTGATGGGATCCGGTGCATTAGTGCTGGTATGATCGCACTCGTACGTTTATATTGCAAATATCTCTTCACTGAGTCAATTTCTGCTCTCTATTGAACATCTCCGTCGTTGTAATGCTTCCGGTATACCGTTACGCTATCGGAATCTCGTAACATCGATAACTTTTCCGCTACACGACGGTTTTTAGAGGATATCAAATTATGATACACGATTTTAGCTTCTGTAAGCATTTGCAGCAAAAAAACGGAAAAAAAAAGAAAAAAAAGTAAAAAAGTAAAAGGGGTGCAACACGAGGCCTTCCCAGGAGGTCACCCATCCTAGTACTATTCTCGCCCAGGCACGCTTAACTGCGGAGTTCTGATGGGATCCGGTGCATTAGTGCTGGTATGATCGCACCCGTACGTTTATATTGCAAATATCTCTTTACTGAGTCAATTTCTGCTCTCTATTGACCATCTCCGTCGTTGTAATGCTTCCGGTATACCGTTACGCTATCAGAATCTCGTAACATCGATAATTTTTCCGCTACATGACGGTTTTTAGAGGATATCAAATTATGATACACGATTTTAGCTTCTGTAAGCATCTGCAGCAAAAAAACGGAAAAAAAAAAAAAAAAAAAAAAAAAAAAGTGGAAGGGGTGCAACACGAGGCCTTCCCAGGAGGTCACCCATCCTAGTACTACTCTCGCCCAAACACGCTTAACTGCGGAGTTCTGATGGGATCCGGTGCATTAGTGCTGGTATGATCGCACCCGTACGTTTATATTGCAAATATCTCTTTACTGAGTCAATTTCTGCTCTCTATTGACCATCATTGTCCTTGTAATGCTTCCGGTATACCGTTAAGCTATCGGAATCTCGTAACATCGATAACTTTTCCGCTACATGACGGTTTTTAGAAGATATCAAATTATGATACACGATTTTAACTTCTGTAAGCATCTGCAGCAAAAAAACGGAAAAAAAAAAAAGTAAAAGGGGTGCAACACGAGGCCTTCCCAGGAGGTCACCCATCATAGTACTACTCTCGCCCAAGCACGCTTAACTGCGGAGTTCTGATGGGATCCGGTGCATTAATGCTGGTATGATCTCTTCACTGAGTCAATTTCTGCTCTCTATTGAACATCTCCGTCGTTGTAATGCTTCCGGTATACCGTTAAGCTATCGGAATCTCGTAACATCGATAACTTTTCCGCTACACGACGGTTTTTAGAGGATATCAAATTATGATACACGATTTTAGCTTCTGTAAGCATCTGCAGCAAAAAAACGGAAAAAAAAGAAAAAAAAGAAAAAAAGTAAAAGGGGTGCAACACGAGGCCTTCCCAGGAGGTCACCCATCCTAGTACTATTCTCGCCCAAGCACGCTTAACTGCGGAGTTCTGATGGGATCCGGTGCATTAGTGCTGGTATGATCGCACCTGTACGTTTATATTGCAAATATCTCTTTACTGAGTCAATTTCTGCTCTCTATTGACCATCTCCGTCGTTGTAATGCTTCCGGTATACCGTTACGCTATCAGAATCTCGTAACATCGATAATTTTTCCGCTACATGACGGTTTTTAGAGGATATCAAATTATGATACACGATTTTAGCTTCTGTAAGCATCTGCAGCAAAAAAACGGAAAAAAAAAGAAAAAAAAGTGAAAGGGGTGCAACACGAGGCCTTCCCAGGAGGTCACCCATCCTAGTACTACTCTCGCCCAAGCACGCTTAACTGCGGAGTTCTGATGGGATCCGGTGCATTAGTGCTGGTATGATCGCACCCGTACGTTTATATTGCAAATATCTCTTTACTGAGTCAATTTCTGCTCTCTATTGACCATCTCTGTCCTTGTAATGCTTCCGGTATACCGTTACGCTATCAGAATCTCGTAACATCGATAATTTTTCCGCTACACGACGGTTTTTAGAGGATATCAAATTATGATACACGATTTTAGCTTCTGTAAGCATCTGCAGCAAAAAAACGGAAAAAAAAAGAAAAAAAAGAAAAAAAGTAAAAAAGGTGCAACACGAGGCCTTCCCAGGAGGTCACCCATCCTAGTACTATTCTCGCTCAAGCACGCTTAACTGCGGAGTTCTGATGGGATCCGGTGCATTAGTGCTGGTATGATCGCACCTGTACGTTTATATTGCAAATATCTCTATACTGAGTCAATTTCTGCTCTCTATTGACCATCTTCGTCGTTGTAATGCTTCCGGTATACCGTTACGCTATCAGAATCTCGTAACATCGATAATTTTTCCGCTACATGACGGTTTTTAGAGGATATCAAATTATGATACACGATTTTAGCTTCTGTAAGCATCTGCAGCAAAAAAACGGAAAAAAAAAAAAAAAAAAAAAAAAAAAAAAAAAAAAGTAAACGGGGTGCAACACGAGGCCTTCCCAGGAGGTCACCCATCCTAGTACTACTCTCGCCCAAGCACGTTTAACTGCGGAGTTCTGATGGGATCCGGTGCATTAGTGCTGGTATGATCGCACCCGTACGTTTATATTGCAAATATCTCTTCACTGAGTCAATTTATGCTCTCTATTGAACATCTCCGTCGTTGTAATGCTTCCGGTATACCGTTAAGCTATCGGAATCTCGTAACATCGATAACTTTTCCGCTACACGACGGTTTTTAGAGGATATCAAATTATGATACACGATTTTAGCTTCTGTAAGCATCTGCAGCAAAAAAACGGAAAAAAAAAAAAGAAAAAAAAGAAAAAAAGTAAAAGGGGTGCAACACGAGGCCTTCCCAGGAGTTCACCCATCCTAGTACTATTTTCGCCCAAGCACGCTTAACTGCGGAGTTCTGATGGGGTCCGGTGCATTAGTGCTGGTATGATCGCACCCGTACGTTTATATTACAAATATCTCTTTACTGAGTCAATTTCTGCTCTCTATTGACCATCTCCGTCGTTGTAATGCTTCCGGTATACCGTTACGCTATCAGAATCTCGTAACATCGATAATTTTTCCGCTACATGAGGGTTTTTAGAGGATATCAAATTATGATACACGATTTTAGCTTCTGTAAGCATCTGCAGCAAAAAAACGGAAAAAAAAAGAAAAAAAAGTGAAAGGGGTGCAACACGAGGCCTTCCCAGGAGGTCACCCATCCTAGTACTACTCTCGCCCAAGCACGCTTAACTGCGGAGTTCCTGATGGGATCCGGTGCATTAGTGCTGGTATGATCGCACCCGTACGTTTATATTGCAAATATCTCTTTACTGAGTCAATTTCTGCTCTCTATTGACCATCATTGTCCTTGTAATGCTTCCGGTATACCGTTAAGCTATCGGAATCTCGTAACATCGATAACTTTTCCGCTACATGACGGTTTTTAGAAGATATCAAATTATGATACACGATTTTAACTTCTGTAAGCATCTGCAGCAAAAAAACGGAAAAAAAAAAAAAAAAAAAAAAAAGTAAAAGGGGTGCAACACGAGGCCTTCCCAGGAGGTCACCCATCATAGTACTACTCTCGCCCAAGCACGCTTAACTGCGGAGTTCTGATGGGATCCGGTGCATTAATGCTGGTATGATCTCTTCACTGAGTCAATTTCTGCTCTCTATTGAACATCTCCGTCGTTGTAATGCTTCCGGTATACCGTTAAGCTATCGGAATCTCGTAACATCGATAACTTTTCCGCTACACGACGGTTTTTAGAGGATATCAAATTATGATACACGATTTTAGCTTCTGTAAGCATCTGCAGCAAAAAAACGGAAAAAAAAAAGAAAAAAAAAGAAAAAAAAGTAAAAGGGGTGCAACACGAGGCCTTCCCAGGAGGTCACCCATCCTAGTACTATTCTCGCCCAAGCACGCTTAACTGCGGAGTTCTGATGGGATCCGGTGCATTAGTGCTGGTATGATCGCACCTGTACGTTTATATTGCAAATATCTCTTTACTGAGTCAATTTCTGCTCTCTATTGACCATCTCCGTCGTTGTAATGCTTCCGGTATACCGTTACGCTATCAGAATCTCGTAACATCGATAATTTTTCCGCTACATGACGGTTTTTAGAGGATATCAAATTATGATACACGATTTTAGCTTCTGTAAGCATCTGCAGCAAAAAAACGGAAAAAAAAAAGAAAAAAAAGTGAAAGGGGTGCAACACGAGGCCTTCCCAGGAGGTCACCCATCCTAGTACTACTCTCGCCCAAGCACGCTTAACTGCGGAGTTCTGATGGGATCCGGTGCATTAGTGCTGGTATGATCGCACCCGTACGTTTATATTGCAAATATCTCTTTACTGAGTCAATTTCTGCTCTCTATTGACCATCTCTGTCCTTGTAATGCTTCCGGTATACCGTTACGCTATCAGAATCTCGTAACATCGATAATTTTTCCGCTACACGACGGTTTTTAGAGGATATCAAATTATGATACACGATTTTAGCTTCTGTAAGCATCTGCAGCAAAAAAACGGAAAAAAAAAAAGAAAAAAAAGAAAAAAAGTAAAAGGGGTGCAACACGAGGCCTTCCCAGGAGGTCACCCATCCTAGTACTATTCTCGCTCAAGCACGCTTAACTGCGGAGTTCTGATGGGATCCGGTGCATTAGTGCTGGTATGATCGCACCTGTACGATTATATTGCAAATATCTCTATACTGAGTCAATTTCTGCTCTCTATTGACCATCTTCGTCGTTGTAATGCTTCCGGTATACCGTTACGCTATCAGAATCTCGTAACATCGATAATTTTTCCGCTACATGACGGTTTTTAGAGGATATCAAATTATGATACACGATTTTAGCTTCTGTAAGCATCTGCAGCAAAAAAACGGAAAAAAAAAAAAAAAAAAGTGAAAGGGGTGCAACACGAGGCCTTCCCAGGAGGTCACCCATCCTAGTACTACTCTCGCCCAAGCACGCTTAACTGCGGAGTTCTGATGGGATCCGGTGCATTAGTGCTGGTATGATCGCACCCGTACGTTTATATTGCAAATATCTCTTCACTGAGTCAATTTCTGCTCTCTATTGAACATCTCCGTCGTTGTAATGCTTCCGGTATACCGTTAAGCTATCGGAATCTCGTAACATCGATAACTTTTCCGCTACACGACGGTTTTTAGAGGATATCAAATTATGATACACGATTTTAGCTTCTGTAAGCATCTGCAGCAAAAAAACGGAAAAAAAAAAAGAAAAAAAGTAAACGGGGTGCAGCACGAGGCCTTCCCAGGAGGTCACCCATCCTAGTACTACTCTCGCCCAAGCACGCTTCACTGCGGAGTTCTGATGGGATCCGGTGCATTAGTGCTGGTGTGATCGCACCTGTACGTTTATATTGCAAATATCTCTATACTGAGTCAATTTCTGCTCTCTATTGACCATCTTCGTCGTTGTAATGCTTCCGGTATACCGTTACGCTATCAGAATCTCGTAACATCGATAATTTTTCCGCTACATGACGGTTTTTAGAAGATATCAATTTATGATACACGATTTTAGCTTCTGTAAGCATCTGCAGCAAAAAAACGGGAAAAAAAAAAAAGTAAAAGGGGTGCAACACGAGGCCTTCCCAGGAGGTCACCCATCATAGTACTACTCTCGCCCAAGCACGCTTAACTGCGGAGTTCTGATGGGATCCGGTGCATTAGTGCTGGTATGATCGCACCCGTACATTTATATAGCAAATATCTCTTTACTGAGTCAATTTCTGCTCTCTATTGAACATCTCCGTCGTTGTAATGCTTCCGGTATACCGTTACGCTATCAAAATCTCGTAACATCGATAACTTTTCCGCTACACGACGGTTTTTAGAGGATATCAAATTTTGATACACGATTTTAGCTTCTGTAAGCATCTGCAGCAAAAAAACGGGAAAAAAAAGAAAAAAAAGTGAAAGGGGTGCAACACGAGGCCTTCCCAGGAGGTCACCCATCCTAGTACTACTCTCGCCCAAGCACGCTTAACTGCGGAGTTCTGATGGGATCCGGGTCATTAGTGCTGGTATGATCGCACCCGTACGTTTATATTGCAAATATCTCTTTACTGAGTCAATTTCTGCTCTCTATTGACCATCTCTGTCCTTGTAATGCTTCCGGTATACCGTTACGCTATCAGAATCTCGTAACATCGATAATTTTTCCGCTACACGACGGTTTTTAGAGGATATCAAATTATGATACACGATTTTAGCTTCTGTAAGCATCTGCAGCAAAAAAACGGAAAAAAAAAAGAAAAAAAAGAAAAAAAGTAAAAGGGGTGCAACACGAGGCCTTCCCAGGAGGTCACCCATCCTAGTACTACTCTCGCCCAAGCACGCTTCACTGCGGAGTTCTGATGGGATCCGGTGCATTAGTGCTGGTGTGATCGCACCTGTACGTTTATATTGCAAATATCTCTATACTGAGTCAATTTCTGCTCTCTATTGACCATCTTCGTCGTTGTAATGCTTCCGGTATACCGTTACGCTATCAGAATCTCGTAACATCGATAATTTTTCCGCTACATGACGGTTTTTAGAAGATATCAATTTATGATACACGATTTTAGCTTCTGTAAGCATCTGCAGCAAAAAAACGGGAAAAAAAAAAAAGTAAAAGGGGTGCAACACGAGGCCTTCCCAGGAGGTCACCCATCATAGTACTACTCTCGCCCAAGCACGCTTAACTGCGGAGTTCTGATGGGATCCGGTGCATTAGTGCTGGTACGATCGCACCCGTACGTTTATATTGCAAATATCTCTTCACTGAGTCAATTTCTGCTCTCTATTGAACATCTCCGTCGTTGTAATGATTCCGGTATACCGTTAAGCTATCGGAATCTCGTAACATCGATAACTTTTCCGCTACACGACGGTTTTTAGAGGATATCAAATTATGATACACGATTTTAGCTTCTGTAAGCATCTGCAGCAAAAAAACGGAAAAAAAAAGAAAAAAAGTAAAAGGGGTGCAACACGAGGCCTTCCCAGGAGGTCACCCATCCTAGTACTATTCTCGCCCAAGCACGCTTAACTGCGGAGTTCTGATGGGATCCGGTGCATTAGTGCTGGTATGATCGCACCTGTACCTTTATATTGCAAATATCTTTTTACTGAGTCAATTTCTGCTCTCTATTGACCATCTCCGTCGTTGTAATGCTTCCGGTATACCGTTACGCTATCAGAATCTCGTAACATCGATAATTTTTCCGCTACATGACGGTTTTTAGAGGATATCAAATTATGATACACGAATTTAGCTTCTGTAAGCATCTGCAGCAAAAAAACGGAAAAAAAAAAAAGTGAAAGGGGTGCAACACGAGGCCTTCCCAGGAGGTCACCCATCCTAGTACTACTCTCGCCCAAGCACGCTTAACTGCGGAGTTCTGATGGGATCCGGTGCATTAGTGCTGGTATGATCGCACGCGTACGTTTATATTGCAAATATCTCTTTACTGAGTCAATTTCTGCTCTCTATTGACCATCTCTGTCCTTGTAATGCTTCCGGTATACCGTTACGCTATCAGAATCTCGTAACATCGATAATTTTTCCGCTACACGACGGTTTTTAGAGGATATCAAATTATGATACACGATTTTAGCTTCTGTAAACATCTGCAGCAAAAAAACGGAAAAAAAAAGAAAAAAAAGAAAAAAAGTAAAAGGGGTGCAACACGAGGCCTTCCCAGGAGGTCATCCATCCTAGTACTATTCTCGCCCAAGCGCGCTTAACTGCGGAGTTCTGATGGGATCCGGTGCATTAGTGCTGGTATGATCGCACCTGTACGTTTATATTGCAAATATCTCTTTACTGAGTCAATTTCTGCTCTCTATTGACCATCTCCGTCGTTGTAATGCTTCCGGTATACCGTTACGCTATCAGAATCTCGTAACATCGATAATTTTTCCGCTACATGACGGTTTTTAGAGAATATCAAATTATGATACACGATTTTAGCTTCTGTAAGCATCTGCATCAAAAAAACGGAAAAAAAAAAAGTGAAAGGGGTGCAACACGAGGCCTTCCCAGGAGGTCACCCATCCTAGTACTACTCTCGCCCAAGCACGCTTAACTGCGGAGTTCTGATGGGATCCGGTGCATTAGTGCTGGTACGATCGCACGCGTACGTTTATATTGCAAATATCTCTTTACTGAGTCAATTTCTGCTCTCTATTGACCATCTCTGTCCTTGTAATGCTTCCGGTATACCGTTACGCTATCAGAATCTCGTAACATCGATAATTTTTCCGCTACACGACAGTTTTTAGAGGATATCAAATTATGATACACGATTTTAGCTTCTGTAAGCATCTGCAGCAAAAAAAACGGAAAAAAAAAGAAAAAAAAGAAAAAAAGTAAAAGGGGTGCAACACGAGGCCTTCCCAGGAGGTCATCCATCCTAGTACTATTCTCGCCCAAGCGCGCTTAACTGCGGAATTCTGATGGGATCCGGTGCATTAGTGCTGGTATGATCGCACCTGTACGTTTATATTGCAAATATCTCTTTACTGAGTCAATTTCTGCTCTCTATTGACCATCTCCGTCGTTGTAATGCTTCCGGTATACCGTTACGCTATCAGAATCTCGTAACATCGATAATTTTTCCGCTACATGACGGTTTTTATAGAATATCAAATTATGATACACGATTTTAGCTTCTGTAAGCATCTGCAGCAAAAAAACGGAAAAAAAAAAAGAAAAAAAAAAAAAAGTAAAAGGGGTGCAACACGAGGCCTTCCCAGGAGGTCACCCATCCTAGTACTATTCTCGCCCAAGCACGCTTAACTGCGGAGTTCTGATGGGATCCGGTGCATTAGTGCTGGTATGATCGCACCCGTACGTTTATATTGCAAATATCTCTTCACTGAGTCAATTTCTGCTCTCTATTGAACATCTCCGTCGTTGTAATGCATTCGGTATACCGTTAAGCTATCGGAATCTCGTAACATCGATAACTTTTCCGCTACACGATGGTTTTTAGAGGATATCAAATTATGATACACGATTTTAGCTTCTGTAAGCATCTGCAGCAAAAAAACGGAAAAAAAAAAGGAAAAAAAAAGAAAAAAAGTAAAAGGGGTGCAACACGAGGCCTTCCCAGGAGGTCACCCATCCTAGTACTATTCTCGCCCAGGCACGCTTAACTGCGGAGTTCTGATGGGATCCGGTGCATTAGTGCTGGTATGATCGCACCCGTACGTTTATATTGCAAATATCTCTTTACTGAGTCAATTTCTGCTCTCTATTGACCATCTCCGTCGTTGTAATGCTTCCGGTATACCGTTACGCTATCAGAATCTCGTAACATCGATAATTTTTCCGCTACATGACGGTTTTTAGAGGATATCAAATTATGATACACGATTTTAGCTTCTGTAAGCATCTGCAGCAAAAAAACGGAAAAAAAAAAAAAAAAAAGTGGAAGGGGTGCAACACGAGGCCTTCCCAGGAGGTCACCCATCCTAGTACTACTCTCGCCCAAACACGCTTAACTGCGGAGTTCTGATGGGATCCGGTGCATTAGTGCTGGTATGATCGCACCCGTACGTTTATATTGCAAATATCTCTTTACTGAGTCAATTTCTGCTCTCTATTGACCATCATTGTCCTTGTAATGCTTCCGGTATACCGTTAAGCTATCGGAATCTCGTAACATCGATAACTTTTCCGCTACATTACGGTTTTTAGAAGATATCAAATTATGATACACGATTTTAACTTCTGTAAGCATCTGCAGCAAAAAAACGGAAAAAAAAAAAGTAAAAGGGGTGCAACACGAGGCCTTCCCAGGAGGTCACCCATCATAGTACTACTCTCGCCCAAGCACGCTTAACTGCGGAATTCTGATGGGATCCGGTGCATTAATGCTGGTATGATCTCTTCACTGAGTCAATTTCTGCTCTCTATTGAACATCTCCGTCGTTGTAATGCTTCCGGTATACCGTTAAGCTATCGGAATCTCGTAACATCGATAACTTTTCCGCTACACGACGGTTTTTAGAGGATATCAAATTATGATACACGATTTTAGCTTCTGTAAGCATCTGCAGCAAAAAAACGGAAAAAAAAGAAAAAAAAGAAAAAAAGTAAAAGGGGTGCAACACGAGGCCTTCCCAGGAGGTCACCCATCCTAGTACTATTCTCGCCCAAGCACGCTTAACTGCGGAGTTCTGATGGGATCCGGTGCATTAGTGCTGGTATGATCGCACCTGTACGTTTATATTGCAAATATCTCTTTACTGAGTCAATTTCTGCTCTCTATTGACCATCTCCGTCGTTGTAATGCTTCCGGTATACCGTTACGCTATCAGAATCTCGTAACATCGATAATTTTTCCGCTACATGACGGTTTTTAGAGGATATCAAATTATGATACACGATTTTAGCTTCTGTAAGCATCTGCAGCAAAAAAACGGAAAAAAAAAGAAAAAAAAGTGAAAGGGGTGCAACACGAGGCCTTCCCAGGAGGTCACCCATCCTAGTACTACTCTCGCCCAAGCACGCTTAACTGCGGAGTTCTGATGGGATCCGGTGCATTAGTGCTGGTATGATCGCACCCGTACGTTTATATTGCAAATATCTCTTTACTGAGTCAATTTCTGCTCTCTATTGACCATCTCTGTCCTTGTAATGCTTCCGGTATACCGTTACGCTATCAGAATCTCGTAACATCGATAATTTTTCCGCTACACGACGGTTTTTAGAGGATATCAAATAATGATACACGATTTTAGCTTCTGTAAGCATCTGCAGCAAAAAAACGGAAAAAAAAAGAAAAAAAAGAAAAAAAGTAAAAAGGGTGCAACACGAGGCCTTCCCAGGAGGTCACCCATCCTAGTACTATTCTCGCTCAAGCACGCTTAACTGCGGAGTTCTGATGGGATCCGGTGCATTAGTGCTGGTATGATCGCACCTGTACGTTTATATTGCAAATATCTCTATACTGAGTCAATTTCTGCTCTCTATTGACCATCTTCGTCGTTGTAATGCTTCCGGTATACCGTTACGCTATCAGAATCTCGTAACATCGATAATTTTTCCGCTACATGACGGTTTTTAGAGGATATCAAATTATGATACACGATTTTAGCTTCTGTAAGCATCTGCAGCAAAAAAACGGAAAAAAAAAAAAAAAAAAAAAAAAAAAAAAAGTAAACGGGGTGCAACACGAGGCCTTCCCAGGAGGTCACCCATCCTAGTACTACTCTCGCCCAAGCACGTTTAACTGCGGAGTTCTGATGGGATCCGGTGCATTAGTGCTGGTATGATCGCACCCGTACGTTTATATTGCAAATATCTCTTCACTGAGTCAATTTATGCTCTCTATTGAACATCTCCGTCGTTGTAATGCTTCCGGTATACCGTTAAGCTATCGGAATCTCGTAACATCGATAACTTTTCCGCTACACGACGGTTTTTAGAGGATATCAAATTATGATACACGATTTTAGCTTCTGTAAGCATCTGCAGCAAAAAAACGGAAAAAAAAAAAGAAAAAAAAAAAAAAGTAAAAGGGGTGCAACACGAGGCCTTCCCAGGAGTTCACCCATCCTAGTACTATTTTCGCCCAAGCACGCTTAACTGCGGAGTTCTGATGGGGTCCGGTGCATTAGTGCTGGTATGATCGCACCTGTACATTTATATTGCAAATATCTCTTTACTGAGTCAATTTCTGCTCTCTATTGACCATCTCCGTCGTTGTAATGCTTCCGGTATACCGTTACGCTATCAGAATCTCGTAACATCGATAATTTTTCCGCTACATGAGGGTTTTTAGAGGATATCAAATTATGATACACGATTTTAGCTTCTGTAAGCATCTGCAGCAAAAAAACGGAAAAAAAAAGAAAAAAAAGTGAAAGGGGTGCAACACGAGGCCTTCCCAGGAGGTCACCCATCCTAGTACTACTCTCGCCCAAGCACGCTTAACTGCGGAGTTCCTGATGGGATCCGGTGCATTAGTGCTGGTATGATCGCACCCGTACGTTTATATTGCAAATATCTCTTTACTGAGTCAATTTCTGCTCTCTATTGACCATCATTGTCCTTGTAATGCTTCCGGTATACCGTTAAGCTATCGGAATCTCGTAACATCGATAACTTTTCCGCTACATGACGGTTTTTAGAAGATATCAAATTATGATACACGATTTTAACTTCTGTAAGCATCTGCAGCAAAAAAACGGAAAAAAAAAAAAAAAAAAAAAAAAGTAAAAGGGGTGCAACACGAGGCCTTCCCAGGAGGTCACCCATCATAGTACTACTCTCGCCCAAGCACGCTTAACTGCGGAGTTCTGATGGGATCCGGTGCATTAATGCTGGTATGATCTCTTCACTGAGTCAATTTCTGCTCTCTATTGAACATCTCCGTCGTTGTAATGCTTCCGGTATACCGTTAAGCTATCGGAATCTCGTAACATCGATAACTTTTCCGCTACACGACGGTTTTTAGAGGATATCAAATTATGATACACGATTTTAGCTTCTGTAAGCATCTGCAGCAAAAAAACGGAAAAAAAAAGAAAAAAAAGTAAAAGGGGTGCAACACGAGGCCTTCCCAGGAGGTCACCCATCCTAGTACTATTCTCGCCCAAGCACGCTTAACTGCGGAGTTCTGATGGGATCCGGTGCATTAGTGCTGGTATGATCGCACCTGTACGTTTATATTGCAAATATCTCTTTACTGAGTCAATTTCTGCTCTCTATTGACCATCTCCGTCGTTGTAATGCTTCCGGTATACCGTTACGCTATCAGAATCTCGTAACATCGATAATTTTTCCGCTACATGACGGTTTTTAGAGGATATCAAATTATGATACACGATTTTAGCTTCTGTAAGCATCTGCAGCAAAAAAACGGAAAAAAAAAAGAAAAAAAAGTGAAAGGGGTGCAACACGAGGCCTTCCCAGGAGGTCACCCATCCTAGTACTACTCTCGCCCAAGCACGCTTAACTGCGGAGTTCTGATGGGATCCGGTGCATTAGTGCTGGTATGATCGCACCCGTACGTTTATATTGCAAATATCTCTTTACTGAGTCAATTTCTGCTCTCTATTGACCATCTCTGTCCTTGTAATGCTTCCGGTATACCGTTACGCTATCAGAATCTCGTAACATCGATAATTTTTCCGCTACACGACGGTTTTTAGAGGATATCAAATTATGATACACGATTTTAGCTTCTGTAAGCATCTGCAGCAAAAAAACGGAAAAAAAAAAAAGAAAAAAAAGAAAAAAAGTAAAAGGGGTGCAACACGAGGCCTTCCCAGGAGGTCACCCATCCTAGTACTATTCTCGCTCAAGCACGCTTAACTGCGGAGTTCTGATGGGATCCGGTGCATTAGTGCTGGTATGATCGCACCTGTACGATTATATTGCAAATATCTCTATACTGAGTCAATTTCTGCTCTCTATTGACCATCTTCGTCGTTGTAATGCTTCCGGTATACCGTTACGCTATCAGAATCTCGTAACATCGATAATTTTTCCGCTACATGACGGTTTTTAGAGGATATCAAATTATGATACACGATTTTAGCTTCTGTAAGCATCTGCAGCAAAAAAACGGAAAAAAAAAAAAAAAAAAAGTGAAAGGGGTGCAACACGAGGCCTTCCCAGGAGGTCACCCATCCTAGTACTACTCTCGCCCAAGCACGCTTAACTGCGGAGTTCTGATGGGATCCGGTGCATTAGTGCTGGTATGATCGCACCCGTACGTTTATATTGCAAATATCTCTTCACTGAGTCAATTTCTGCTCTCTATTGAACATCTCCGTCGTTGTAATGCTTCCGGTATACCGTTAAGCTATCGGAATCTCGTAACATCGATAACTTTTCCGCTACACGACGGTTTTTAGAGGATATCAAATTATGATACACGATTTTAGCTTCTGTAAGCATCTGCAGCAAAAAAACGGAAAAAAAAAAAGAAAAAAAGTAAACGGGGTGCAGCACGAGGCCTTCCCAGGAGGTCACCCATCCTAGTACTACTCTCGCCCAAGCACGCTTAACTGCGGAGTTCTGATGGGATCCGGTGCATTAGTGCTGGTATGATCGCACCCGTACGTTTATATTGCAAATATCTCTTCACTGAGTCAATTTTTGCTCTCTATTGAACATCTCCGTCGTTGTAATGCTTCCGGTATACCGTTAAGCTATCGGAATCTCGTAACATCGATAACTTTTCCGCTACACGACGGTTTTTAGAGGATATCAAATTATGATACACGATTTTAGCTTCTGTAAGCATCTGCAGCAAAAAAACGGAAAAAAAAAAAGAAAAAAAAAAAAAAGTAAAAGGGGTGCAACACGAGGCCTTCCCAGGAGTTCACCCATCCTAGTACTATTCTCGCCCAAGCACGCTTAACTGCGGAGTTCTGATGGGATCCGGTGCATTAGTGCTGGTATGATCGCACCTGTACATTTATATTGCAAATATCTCTTTACTGAGTCAATTTCTGCTCTCTATTGACCATCTCCGTCGTTGTAATGCTTCCGGTATACCGTTACGCTATCAGAATCTCGTAACATCGATAATTTTTCCGCTACATGACGGTTTTTAGAGGATATCAAATTATGATACACGATTTTAGCTTCTGTAAGCGTCTGCAGCAAAAAAACGGAAAAAAAAAAAAAAGAAAAAAAGTAAACGGGGTGCAACACGAAGCCTTCCCAGGAGGTCACCCATCCTAGTACTAATCTCGCCCAAGCACGTTTAACTGCGGAGTTCTGATGGGATCCGGTGCATTAGTGCTGGTATGATCGCACCCGTACGTTTATATTGCAAATATCTCTTCACTGAGTCAATTTCTGCTCTCTATTGAACATCTCCGTCGTTGTAATGCTTTCGGTATACCGTTAAGCTATCGGAATCTCGTAACATCGATAACTTTTCCGCTACACGACGGTTTTTAGAGGATATCAAATTATGATACACGATTTTAGCTTCTGTAAGCATCTGCCGCAAAAAAACGGAATAAAAAAAGAAAAAAAAGAAAAAAAGTAAACGGGGTGCAACACGAGGCCTTCCCAGGAGGTCACCCATCCTAGTACTACTCTCGCCCAAGCACGCTTAACTGCGGAGTTCTGATGGGATCCGGTGCATTAGTGCTGGTATGATCGCACCCGTACATTTATATTGCAAATATCTCTTCACTGAGTCAATTTCTGCTCTCTATTGACCATCTCTGTCCTTGTAATACTTCCGGTATACCGTTACGCTATCAGAATCTCGTAACATCGATAATTTTTCCGCTACACGACGGTTTTTAGAGGATATCAAATTATGATACACGATTTTAGCTTCTGTAAGCATCTGCAGCAAAAAAACGGAAAAAAAAAAAAAAAGTAAAAGGGGTGCAACACGAGGCCTTCCCAGGAAGTCACCCATCCTAGTACTATTCTCGCCCAAGCACGCTTAACTGCGGAGTTCTGATGGGATCCGGTGCATTAGTGCTGGTATGATCGCACCTGTACGTTTATATTGCAAATATCTCTTTACTGAGTCAATTTCTTCTCTCTATTGACCATCTCCGTCGTTGTAGTTCTTCCGGTATACCGTTACGCTATCAGAATCTCGTAACATCGATAATTTTTCCGCTACATGACGGTTTTTAGAGGATATCAAATTATGATACACGATTTTAGCTTCTGTAAGCATCTGCAGCAAAAAAACGGAAAAAAAAAAAAGAAAAAAAGTAAAAGGGGTGCAACACGAGGCCTTCCCAGGAGGTCACCCATCCTAGTACTATTCTTGCCCAAGCACGCTTAACTGCGGAGTTCTGATGGGATCCGGTGCATTAGTGCTGGTATGATCGCACCTGTACGTTTATATTGCAAATATCTCTTTACTGAGTCAATTTCTGCTCTCTATTGACCATCTCCGTCGTTGTAATGCTTCCGGTATACCGTTACGCTATCATAATCTCGTAACATCGATAATTTTTCCGCTACATGACGGTTTTTAGAGGATATCAAATTATGATACACGATTTTAGCTTCTGTAAGCATCTGCAGCAAAAAAACGGAAAAAAAAAAAAAAAAAAAAAAAAAAAGAAAAAAAGTAAACGGGGTGCAACACAAAGCCTTCCCAGGAGGTCACCCATCCTAGTACTACTCTCGCCCAAGCACGTTTAACTGCGGAGTTCTGATGGGATCCGGTGCATTAGTGCTGGTATGATCGCACCCGTACGTTTATATTGCAAATATCTCTTCACTGAGTCAATTTCTGCTCTCTATTGAACATCTCCGTCGTTGTAATGCTTTCGGTATACCGTTAAGCTATCGAAATCTCGTAACATCGATAACTTTTCCGCTACACGACGGTTTTTAGAGGATATCAAATTATGATACACGATTTTAGCTTCTGTAAGCATCTGCAGCAAAAAAACGGAAAAAAAAAAAAAAAAAAAAAAGTAAACGGGGTGCAACACGAGGCCTTCCCAGGAGGTCACCCATCCTAGTACTACTCTCGCCCAAGCACGCTTGACTGCGGAGTTCTGATGGGATCCGGTGCATTAGTGCTGGTATGATCGCACCCGTACATTTATATTGCAAATATCTCTTCACTGAGTCAATTTCTGCTCTCTATTGACCATCTCTGTCCTTGTAATGCTTCCGGTATACCGTTACGCTAGAATCTCGTAACATCGATAATTTTTCCGCTACACGACGGTTTTTAGAGGATATCAAATTATGATACACGATTTTAGCTTCTGTAAGCATCTGCAGCAAAAAAACGGAAAAAAAAAAAGAAAAAAAAAAAAAAAAAAAAAAGTAAAAGGGATGCAACACGAGGCCTTCCCAGAGTTCACCCATCCTAGTACTATTCTCGCCCAAGCACGCTTAACTGCGGAGTTCTGATGGGATCCGGTGCATTAGTGCTGGTATGATCGCACCTGTACATTTATATTGCAAATATCTCTTTACTGAGTCAATTTATGCTCTCTATTGACCATCTCCGTCGTTGTAATGCTTCCGGTATACCGTTACGCTATCAGAATCTCGTAACATCGATAATTTTTCCGCTACATGACGGTTTTTAGAGGATATCAAATTATGATACACGATTTTAGCTTCTGTAAGCATCTGCAGCAAAAAAACGGAAAAAAAAAAAAAAAAAAAAAGTTAAAGGGGTGCAACACGAGGCCTTCCCAGGAGGTCACCCATCCTAGTACTACTCTCGCCCAAGCACGCTTAACTGCGGAGTTCTGATGGGATCCGGTGCATTAGTGCTGGTATGATCGCACCCGTACGTTTATATTGCAGATATCTCTTTACTGAGTAAATTTCTGCTCTCTATTGACCATCTTTGTCTTTGTAATGCTTCCGGTATACCGTTACGCCATCAGAATCTCGTAACATCGATAATTTTTCCGCTACACGACGGTTTTTAGAGGATATCAAATTATGATACACGATTTTAGCTTCTGTAAACATCTGCAGCAAAAAAACGGAAAAAAAAAGAAAAAAAAGAAAAAAAGTAAAAGGGGTGCAACACGAGGCCTTCCCAGGAGGTCACCCATCCTAGTACTATTCTCGCCCAAGCACGCTTAACTGCGGAGTTCTGATGGGATCCGGTGCATTAGTGCTGGTATGATCGCACCTGTACGTTTATATTGCAAATATCTCTTTACTGAGTCAAATTCTGCTCTCTATTGACCATCTCCGTCGTTGTAATGCTTCCGGTATACCGTTAAGCTATCAGAATCTCGTAACATCGATAATTTTTCCGCTACATGACGGTTTTTAGAGGATATCAAATTATGATACACGATTTTAGCTTCTGTAAGCATCTGCAGCAAAAAAACGGAAAAAAAAAAAAAGAAAAAGAAAAAAAGTAAACGGGGTGCAACACGAAGCCTTCCCAGGAGGTCACCCATCCTAGTACTACTCTCGCCCAAGCACGTTTAACTGCGGAGTTCTGATGGGATCCGGTGCATTAGTGCTGGTATGATCGCACCCGTACGTTTATATTGCAAATATCTCTTCACTGAGTCAATTTCTGCTCTCTATTGACCATCTCTGTCCTTGTAATACTTCCGGTATACCGTTACGCTATCAGAATCTCGTAACATCGATAATTTTTCCGCTACACGACGGTTTTTAGAGGATATCAAATTATGATACACGATTTTAGCTTTTGTAAGCATCTGCAGCAAAAAAACGGGAAAAAAAAAAAAAAAAAAAAAGTAAAAGGGGTGCAACAGGAGGCCTTCCCAGGAAGTCACCCATACTAGTACTATTCTCGCCCAAGCACGCTTAACTGCGGAGTTCTGATGGGATCCGGTGCATTAGTGCTGGTATGATCGCACCTGTACGTTTATATTGCAAATATCTCTTTACTGAGTCAATTTCTTCTCTCTATTGACCATCTCCGTCGTTGTAGTTCTTCCGGTATACCGTTACGCTATCAGAATCTCGTAACATCGATAATTTTTCCGCTACATGACGGTTTTTAGAGGATATCAAATTATGATACACGATTTTAGCTTCTGTAAGCATCTGCAGCAAAAAAACGGAAAAAAAAAAGAAAAAAAGTAAAAGGGGTGCAACACGAGGCCTTCCCAGGAGGTCACCCATCCTAGTACTATTCTTGCCCAAGCACGCTTAACTGCGGAGTTCTGATGGGATCCGGTGCATTAGTGCTGGTATGATCGCACCTGTACGTTTATATTGCAAATATCTCTTTACTGAATCAATTTCTGCTCTCTATTGACCATCTCCGTCGTTGTAATGCTTCCGGTATACCGTTACGCTATCAGAATCTCGTAACATCGATAATTTTTCCGCTACATGACGGTTTTTAGAGGATATCAAATTATGATACACGATTTTAGCTTCTGTAAGCATCTGCAGCAAAAAAACGGAAAAAAAAAAAAAAAAAGAAAGAAAAAAAGTAAACGGGGTGCAACACGAAGCCTTCCCAGGAGGTCACCCATCCTAGTACTACTCTCGCCCAAGCACGTTTAACTGCGGAGTTCTGATGGGATCCGGTGCATTAGTGCTGGTATGATCGCACCCGTACGTTTATATTGCAAATATCTCTTTATTGAGTCAATTTCTGCTCTCTATTGACCATCTCCGTCGTTGTAATGCTTCCGGTATACCGTTACGCTATCAGAATCTCGTAACATCGATAATTTTTCGCTACATGACGGTTTTTAGAGGATATCAAATTATGATACACGATTTTAGCTTCTGTAAGCATCTGCAGCAAAAAAACGGAAAAAAAAAAGAAAAAAAAGAAAAAAAGTAAACGGGGTGCAACACGAGGCCTTCCCAGGAGGTCACCCATCCTAGTACTACTCTCGCCCAAGCACGCTTAACTGCGGAGTTCTGATGGGATCCGGTGCATTAGTGCTGGTATGATCGCACCCGTACATTTATATTGCAAATATCTCTTCACTGAGTCAATTTCTGCTCTCTATTGACCATCTCTGTCCTTGTAATGCTTCCGGTATACCGTTACGCTATCAGAATCTCGTAACATCGATAATTTTTCCGCTACACGACGGTTTTTAGAGGATATCAAATTATGATACACGATTTTAGCTTCTGTAAGCATCTGCAGCAAAAAAACGGAAAAAAAAAAAAGAAAAAAAAGAAAAAAAGTAAAAGGGGTGCAACACGAGGCCTTCCCAGGAGGTCACCCATCCTAGTACTATTCTCGCCCAAGCACGCTTAACTACGGAGTTCTGATGGGATCCGGTGCATTAGTGCTGGTATGATCGCACCTGTACGTTTATATTGCAAATATCTCTTTACTGAGTCAATTTCTGCTCTCTATTGACCATCTCCGTCGTTGTAATGCTTCCGGTATACCGTTACGCTATCAGAATCTCGTAACATCGATAATTTTTCCGCTACATGACGGTTTTTAGAGGATATCAAATTATGATACACGATTTTAGCTTCTGTAAGCATCTGCAGCAAAAAAACGGAAAAAAAAAAAAGAAAAAAAAGAAAAAAAGTAAACGGGGTGCAACACGAAGCCTTCCCAGGAGGTCACCCATCCTAGTACTACTCTCGCCCAAGCACGTTTAACTGCGGAGTTCTGATGGGATCCGGTGCATTAGTGCTGGTATGATCGCACCCGTACGTTTATATTGCAAATATCTCTTCACTGAGTCAATTTCTGCTCTCTATTGAACATCTCCGTCGTTGTAATGCTTTCGGTATACCGTTAAGCTATCGAAATCTCGTAACATCGATAACTTTTCCGCTACACGACGGTTTTTAGAGGATATCAAATTATGATACACGATTTTAGCTTCTGTAAGCATCTGCAGCAAAAAAACGGAAAAAAAAAAAAGAAAAAAAAAGAAAAAAAGTAAAAGGGGTGCAACACGAGGCCTTCCCAGGAGGTCACCCATCCTAGTACTATTCTCGCCCAAGCACGCTTAACTGCGGAGTTCTGATGGGATCCGGTGCATTAGTGCTGGTATGATCGCACCTGTACGTTTATATTGCAAATATCTCTTTACTGAGTCAATTTCTGCTCTCTATTGACCATCTCCGTCGTTGTAATGCTTCCGGTATACCGTTACGCTATCAGAATCTCGTAACATCGATAATTTTTCCGCTACATGACGGTTTTTAGAGGATATCAAATTATGATACACGATTTTAGCTTCTGTAAGCATCTGCAGCAAAAAAACGGAAAAAAAAAAAGAAAAAAAGTAAACGGGGTGCAACACGAAGCCTTCCCAGGAGGTCACCCATCCTAGTACTACTCTTGCCCAAGCACGTTTAACTGCGGAGTTCCTGATGGGATCCGGTGCATTAGTGCTGGTATGATCGCACCCGTACGTTTATATTGCAAATATCTCTTCACTGAGTCAATTTCTGCTCTCTATTGAACATCTCCGTCGTTGTAATGCTTTCGGTATACCGTTAAGCTATCGGAATCTCGTAACATCGATTACTTTTCCGCTACACGACGGTTTTTAGAGGATATCAAATTATGATACACGATTTTAGCTTCTGTAAGCATCTGCAGCAAAAAAACGGAAAAAAAAAAGAAAAAAAAGAAAAAAAGTAAACGGGGTGCAACACGAGGCCTTCCCAGGAGGTCACCCATCCTAGTACTACTCTCGCCCAAGCACGCTTTACTGCGGAGTTCTGATGGGATCCGGTGCATTAGTGCTGGTATGATCGCACCCGTACATTTATATTGCAAATATCTCTTCACTGAGTCAATTTCTGCTCTCTATTGAACATCTCCGTCGTTGTAATGCTTCCGGTATACCGTTACGCTATCGGAATCTCGTAACATCGATAACTTTTCCGCTACACGACGGTTTTTAGAGGATATCAAATTATGATACACGATTTTAGCTTCTGTAAGCATCTGCAGCAAAAAAACGGAAAAAAAAAAAGAAAAAAAAAAAAAAAGTAAAGGGGGTGCAACACGAGGCCTTCCCAGGAGGTCACCCATCCTAGTACTACTCTCACCCAAGCACGTTTAACTGCGGAGTTCTAATGGGATCCGGTGCATTAGTGCTGGTATGATCGCACCTGTACATTTATATTGCAAATATCTCTTTACTGAGTCAATTTATGCTCTCTATTGACCATCTCCGTCGTTGTAATGCTTCCGGTATACCGTTACGCTATCAGAATCTCGTAACATCGATAATTTTTCCGCTACATGACGGTTTTTAGAGGATATCAAATTATGATACACGATTTTAGCTTCTGTAAGCATCTGCAGCAAAAAAACGGAAAAAAAAAAAAAAAAAAAGTTAAAGGGGTGCAACACGAGGCCTTCCCAGGAGGTCACCCATCCTAGTACTACTCTCGCCCAAGCACGCTTAACTGCGGAGTTCTGATGGGATCCGGTGCATTAGTGCTGGTATGATCGCACCCGTACGTTTATATTGCAGATATCTCTTTACTGAGTAAATTTCTGCTCTCTATTGACCATCTTTGTCTTTGTAATGCTTCCGGTATACCGTTACGCCATCAGAATCTCGTAACATCGATAATTTTTCCGCTACACGACGGTTTTTAGAGGATATCAAATTATGATACACGATTTTAGCTTCTGTAAACATCTGCAGCAAAAAAACGGAAAAAAAAAGAAAAAAAAGAAAAAAAGTAAAAGGGGTGCAACACGAGGCCTTCCCAGGAGGTCACCCATCCTAGTACTATTCTCGCCCAAGCACGCTTAACTGCGGAGTTCTGATGGGATCCGGTGCATTAGTGCTGGTATGATCGCACCTGTACGTTTATATTGCAAATATCTCTTTACTGAGTCAAATTCTGCTCTCTATTGACCATCTCCGTCGTTGTAATGCTTCCGGTATACCGTTAAGCTATCAGAATCTCGTAACATCGATAATTTTTCCGCTACATGACGGTTTTTAGAGGATATCAAATTATGATACACGATTTTAGCTTCTGTAAGCATCTGCAGCAAAAAAACGGAAAAAAAAAAAAAGAAAAAGAAAAAAAGTAAACGGGGTGCAACACGAAGCCTTCCCAGGAGGTCACCCATCCTAGTACTACTCTCGCCCAAGCACGTTTAACTGCGGAGTTCTGATGGGATCCGGTGCATTAGTGCTGGTATGATCGCACCCGTACGTTTATATTGCAAATATCTCTTCACTGAGTCAATTTCTGCTCTCTATTGACCATCTCTGTCCTTGTAATACTTCCGGTATACCGTTACGCTATCAGAATCTCGTAACATCGATAATTTTTCCGCTACACGACGGTTTTTAGAGGATATCAAATTATGATACACGATTTTAGCTTTTGTAAGCATCTGCAGCAAAAAAACGGGAAAAAAAAAAAAAAAAAAAAAGTAAAAGGGGTGCAACAGGAGGCCTTCCCAGGAAGTCACCCATACTAGTACTATTCTCGCCCAAGCACGCTTAACTGCGGAGTTCTGATGGGATCCGGTGCATTAGTGCTGGTATGATCGCACCTGTACGTTTATATTGCAAATATCTCTTTACTGAGTCAATTTCTTCTCTCTATTGACCATCTCCGTCGTTGTAGTTCTTCCGGTATACCGTTACGCTATCAGAATCTCGTAACATCGATAATTTTTCCGCTACATGACGGTTTTTAGAGGATATCAAATTATGATACACGATTTTAGCTTCTGTAAGCATCTGCAGCAAAAAAACGGAAAAAAAAAAGAAAAAAAGTAAAAGGGGTGCAACACGAGGCCTTCCCAGGAGGTCACCCATCCTAGTACTATTCTTGCCCAAGCACGCTTAACTGCGGAGTTCTGATGGGATCCGGTGCATTAGTGCTGGTATGATCGCACCTGTACGTTTATATTGCAAATATCTCTTTACTGAATCAATTTCTGCTCTCTATTGACCATCTCCGTCGTTGTAATGCTTCCGGTATACCGTTACGCTATCAGAATCTCGTAACATCGATAATTTTTCCGCTACATGACGGTTTTTAGAGGATATCAAATTATGATACACGATTTTAGCTTCTGTAAGCATCTGCAGCAAAAAAACGGAAAAAAAAAAAAAAAAAGAAAGAAAAAAAGTAAACGGGGTGCAACACGAAGCCTTCCCAGGAGGTCACCCATCCTAGTACTACTCTCGCCCAAGCACGTTTAACTGCGGAGTTCTGATGGGATCCGGTGCATTAGTGCTGGTATGATCGCACCCGTACGTTTATATTGCAAATATCTCTTTATTGAGTCAATTTCTGCTCTCTATTGACCATCTCCGTCGTTGTAATGCTTCCGGTATACCGTTACGCTATCAGAATCTCGTAACATCGATAATTTTTCGCTACATGACGGTTTTTAGAGGATATCAAATTATGATACACGATTTTAGCTTCTGTAAGCATCTGCAGCAAAAAAACGGAAAAAAAAAAGAAAAAAAAGAAAAAAAGTAAACGGGGTGCAACACGAGGCCTTCCCAGGAGGTCACCCATCCTAGTACTACTCTCGCCCAAGCACGCTTAACTGCGGAGTTCTGATGGGATCCGGTGCATTAGTGCTGGTATGATCGCACCCGTACATTTATATTGCAAATATCTCTTCACTGAGTCAATTTCTGCTCTCTATTGACCATCTCTGTCCTTGTAATGCTTCCGGTATACCGTTACGCTATCAGAATCTCGTAACATCGATAATTTTTCCGCTACACGACGGTTTTTAGAGGATATCAAATTATGATACACGATTTTAGCTTCTGTAAGCATCTGCAGCAAAAAAACGGAAAAAAAAAAAAGAAAAAAAAGAAAAAAAGTAAAAGGGGTGCAACACGAGGCCTTCCCAGGAGGTCACCCATCCTAGTACTATTCTCGCCCAAGCACGCTTAACTACGGAGTTCTGATGGGATCCGGTGCATTAGTGCTGGTATGATCGCACCTGTACGTTTATATTGCAAATATCTCTTTACTGAGTCAATTTCTGCTCTCTATTGACCATCTCCGTCGTTGTAATGCTTCCGGTATACCGTTACGCTATCAGAATCTCGTAACATCGATAATTTTTCCGCTACATGACGGTTTTTAGAGGATATCAAATTATGATACACGATTTTAGCTTCTGTAAGCATCTGCAGCAAAAAAACGGAAAAAAAAAAAAGAAAAAAAAGAAAAAAAGTAAACGGGGTGCAACACGAAGCCTTCCCAGGAGGTCACCCATCCTAGTACTACTCTCGCCCAAGCACGTTTAACTGCGGAGTTCTGATGGGATCCGGTGCATTAGTGCTGGTATGATCGCACCCGTACGTTTATATTGCAAATATCTCTTCACTGAGTCAATTTCTGCTCTCTATTGAACATCTCCGTCGTTGTAATGCTTTCGGTATACCGTTAAGCTATCGAAATCTCGTAACATCGATAACTTTTCCGCTACACGACGGTTTTTAGAGGATATCAAATTATGATACACGATTTTAGCTTCTGTAAGCATCTGCAGCAAAAAAACGGAAAAAAAAAAAAGAAAAAAAAAGAAAAAAAGTAAAAGGGGTGCAACACGAGGCCTTCCCAGGAGGTCACCCATCCTAGTACTATTCTCGCCCAAGCACGCTTAACTGCGGAGTTCTGATGGGATCCGGTGCATTAGTGCTGGTATGATCGCACCTGTACGTTTATATTGCAAATATCTCTTTACTGAGTCAATTTCTGCTCTCTATTGACCATCTCCGTCGTTGTAATGCTTCCGGTATACCGTTACGCTATCAGAATCTCGTAACATCGATAATTTTTCCGCTACATGACGGTTTTTAGAGGATATCAAATTATGATACACGATTTTAGCTTCTGTAAGCATCTGCAGCAAAAAAACGGAAAAAAAAAAAGAAAAAAAGTAAACGGGGTGCAACACGAAGCCTTCCCAGGAGGTCACCCATCCTAGTACTACTCTTGCCCAAGCACGTTTAACTGCGGAGTTCCTGATGGGATCCGGTGCATTAGTGCTGGTATGATCGCACCCGTACGTTTATATTGCAAATATCTCTTCACTGAGTCAATTTCTGCTCTCTATTGAACATCTCCGTCGTTGTAATGCTTTCGGTATACCGTTAAGCTATCGGAATCTCGTAACATCGATTACTTTTCCGCTACACGACGGTTTTTAGAGGATATCAAATTATGATACACGATTTTAGCTTCTGTAAGCATCTGCAGCAAAAAAACGGAAAAAAAAAATAAAAAAAAGAAAAAAAGTAAACGGGGTGCAACACGAGGCCTTCCCAGGAGGTCACCCATCCTAGTACTACTCTCGCCCAAGCACGCTTTACTGCGGAGTTCTGATGGGATCCGGTGCATTAGTGCTGGTATGATCGCACCCGTACATTTATATTGCAAATATCTCTTCACTGAGTCAATTTCTGCTCTCTATTGAACATCTCCGTCGTTGTAATGCTTCCGGTATACCGTTACGCTATCGGAATCTCGTAACATCGATAACTTTTCCGCTACACGACGGTTTTTAGAGGATATCAAATTATGATACACGATTTTAGCTTCTGTAAGCATCTGCAGCAAAAAAACGGAAAAAAAAAAAGAAAAAAAAAAAAAAAGTAAAGGGGGTGCAACACGAGGCCTTCCCAGGAGGTCACCCATCCTAGTACTACTCTCACCCAAGCACGTTTAACTGCGGAGTTCTAATGGGATCCGGTGCATTAGTGCTGGTATGATCGCACCCGTACGTTTATATTGCAAATAACTCTTTACTGAGTCAATTTCTGCTCTCTATTGACCATCTCCGTCGTTGTAATGCTTCCGGTATACCGTTACGCTATCAGAATCTCGTAAGATCGATAACTTTTCCGCTACACGACGGTTTTTAGAGGATATCAAATTATGATACACGATTTTAGCTTCTGTAAACATCTGCAGCAAAAAAACGGAAAAAAAAAAAAAGAAAGAAAAAAAGTAAAAGGGGTGCAACACGAGGCCTTCCCAGGAGGTCATCCATCCTAGTACTATTCTCGCCCAAGCGCGCTTAACTGCGGAGTTCTGATGGGATCCGGTGCATTAGTGCTGGTATGATCGCACCCGTACGTTTATATTGCAAATATCTCTTTACTGAGTCAATTTCTGCTCTCTATTGACCATCTCCGTCGTTGTAATGCTTCCGGTATACCGTTACGCTATCAGAATCTCGTAACATCGATAATTTTTCCGCTACATGACGGTTTTTAGAGGATATCAAATTATGATACACGATTTTAGCTTCTGTAAGCATCTGCAGCAAAAAAACGGAAAAAAAAAAAAGTGAAAGGGGTGCAACACGAGGCCTTCCCAAGAGGTCACCCATCCTAGTACTACTCTCGCCCAAGCACGCTTAACTGCGGAGTTCTGATGGGATCCGGTGCATTAGTGCTGGTATGATCGCACCCGTACTTTTATATTGCAAATATCTCTTTACTGAGTCAATTTCTGCTCTCTATTGAACATCTTCGTCGTTGTAATGCTTCCGGTATACCGTTAAGCTATCGAAATCTCGTAACATCGATAACTTTTCCGCTACATGACGGTTTTTAGAGGATATCAAATTATGATACACGATTTTAGCTTCTGTAAGCATCTGCAGCAAAAAAACGGAAAAAAAAGAAAAAGAAAAAAGAAAAAAAGTAAAAGAGGTGCAACACGAGGCCTTCCCAGGAGGTCACCCATCCTAGTACTACTCTCGCCCAAGCACGCTTGACTGCGGAGTTCTGATGGGATCCGGTGCATTAGTGCTGGTATGATCGCACCCGTACGTTTATATTGCAATTATCTCTTTAATGAGTCAATTTCTGCTCTCTATTGAACATCTCCGTCGTTGTAATGCTTCCGGTATACCGTTAAGCTATCAGAATCTCGTAACATCGATAACTTTTCCGCTACACGACGGTTTTTAGAGGATATCAAATTATGATACACGATTTTAGCTTCTGTAAGCATCTGCAGCAAAAAAACGGAAAAAAAAAAAAAAAAAAAGTAAAAGGGGTGCAACACGAGGCCTTCCCAGGAGGTCACCCATCCTAGTACTACTCTCGCCCAAGCACGCTTAACTGCGGAGTTCTGATGGGATCCGGTGCATTAGTGCTGGTATGATCGCACCCGTACATTTATATTGCAAATATCTCTTCACTGAGTCAATTTCTGCTCTCTATTGAACATCTCCGTCGTTGTAATGCTTCCGGTATACCGTTACGCTATCGGAATCTCGTAACATCGATAATTTTTCCGCTACACGACGGTTTTTAGAGGATATCAAATTATGATACACGATTTTAGCTTCTGTAAGCATCTGCAGCAAAAAAACGGAAAAAAAAAAAAAGAAAAAAAGTAAAAGGGGTGCAACACGAGGCCTTCCCAGGAGGTCACCCATCCTAGTACTACTCTCGCCCAAGCACGCTTTACTGCGGAGTTCTGATGGGATCCGGTGCATTAGTGCTGGTATGATCGCACCCGTACATTTATATTGCAAATATCTCTTCACTGAGTCAATTTCTGCTCTCTATTGAACATCTCCGTCGTTGTAATGCTTCCGGTATACCGTTACGCTATCGGAATCTCGTAACATCGATAACTTTTCCGCTACACGACGGTTTTTAGAGGATATCAAATTATGATACACGATTTTAGCTTCTGTAAGCATCTGCAGCAAAAAAACGGAAAAAAAAAAAGAAAAAAAAGAAAAAAAGTAAAGGGGGTGCAACACGAGGCCTTCCCAGGAGGTCACCCATCCTAGTACTACTCTCACCCAAGCACGTTTAACTGCGGAGTTCTAATGGGATCCGGTGCATTAGTGCTGGTATGATCGCACCCGTACGTTTATATTGCAAATAACTCTTTACTGAGTCAATTTCTGCTCTCTATTGACCATCTCCGTCGTTGTAATGCTTCCGGTATACCGTTACGCTATCAGAATCTCGTAAGATCGATAACTTTTCCGCTACACGACGGTTTTTAGAGGATATCAAATTATGATACACGATTTTAGCTTCTGTAAACATCTGCAGCAAAAAAACGGAAAAAAAAAAAAGAAAGAAAAAAAGTAAAAGGGGTGCAACACGAGGCCTTCCCAGGAGGTCATCCATCCTAGTACTATTCTCGCCCAAGCGCGCTTAACTGCGGAGTTCTGATGGGATCCGGTGCATTAGTGCTGGTATGATCGCACCCGTACGTTTATATTGCAAATATCTCTTTACTGAGTCAATTTCTGCTCTCTATTGACCATCTCCGTCGTTGTAATGCTTCCGGTATACCGTTACGCTATCAGAATCTCGTAACATCGATAATTTTTCCGCTACATGACGGTTTTTAGAGGATATCAAATTATGATACACGATTTTAGCTTCTGTAAGCATCTGCAGCAAAAAAACGGAAAAAAAAAAAAAGTGAAAGGGGTGCAACACGAGGCCTTCCCAAGAGGTCACCCATCCTAGTACTACTCTCGCCCAAGCACGCTTAACTGCGGAGTTCTGATGGGATCCGGTGCATTAGTGCTGGTATGATCGCACCCGTACTTTTATATTGCAAATATCTCTTTACTGAGTCAATTTCTGCTCTCTATTGAACATCTTCGTCGTTGTAATGCTTCCGGTATACCGTTAAGCTATCGAAATCTCGTAACATCGATAACTTTTCCGCTACATGACGGTTTTTAGAGGATATCAAATTATGATACACGATTTTAGCTTCTGTAAGCATCTGCAGCAAAAAAACGGAAAAAAAAAAGAAAAAGAAAAAAGAAAAAAAGTAAAAGAGGTGCAACACGAGGCCTTCCCAGGAGGTCACCCATCCTAGTACTACTCTCGCCCAAGCACGCTTGACTGCGGAGTTCTGATGGGATCCGGTGCATTAGTGCTGGTATGATCGCACCCGTACGTTTATATTGCAATTATCTCTTTAATGAGTCAATTTCTGCTCTCTATTGAACATCTCCGTCGTTGTAATGCTTCCGGTATACCGTTAAGCTATCAGAATCTCGTAACATCGATAACTTTTCCGCTACACGACGGTTTTTAGAGGATATCAAATTATGATACACGATTTTAGCTTCTGTAAGCATCTGCAGCAAAAAAACGGAAAAAAAAAAAAAAAAAAAAGTAAAAGGGGTGCAACACGAGGCCTTCCCAGGAGGTCACCCATCCTAGTACTACTCTCGCCCAAGCACGCTTAACTGCGGAGTTCTGATGGGATCCGGTGCATTAGTGCTGGTATGATCGCACCCGTACATTTATATTGCAAATATCTCTTCACTGAGTCAATTTCTGCTCTCTATTGAACATCTCCGTCGTTGTAATGCTTCCGGTATACCGTTACGCTATCGGAATCTCGTAACATCGATAATTTTTCCGCTACACGACGGTTTTTAGAGGATATCAAATTATGATACACGATTTTAGCTTCTGTAAGCATCTGCAGCAAAAAAACGGAAAAAAAAAAAAGAAAAAAAGTAAAAGGGGTGCAACACGAGGCCTTCCCAGGAGGTCACCCATTATAGTACTACTCTCGCCCAAGCACGCTTGACTGCGGAGTTCTGATGGGATCCGGTGCATTAGTGCTGGTATGATCGCACCCGTACGTTTATATAGCAAATATCTCTTTACTGAGTCAATTTCTGCTCTCTATTGAACATCTCCGTCGTTGTAATGCTTCCGGTATACCGTTACGCTATCAGAATCTCGTAACTTCGATAACTTTTCCGCTACACGACGGTTTTTAGAGGATATCAAATTTTGATACACGATTTTAGCTTCTGTAAGCATCTGCAGCAAAAAAACGGGAAAAAAAAAAAGTGAAAGGGGTGCAACACGAGGCCTTCCCAGGAGGTCACCCATCCTAGTACTACTCTCGCCCAAGCACGCTTAGCTGCGGAGTTCTGATGGGATCCGGTGCATTAGTGCTGGTATGATCGCACCCGTACGTTTATATTGCAAATATCTCTTTACTGAGTCAATTTCTGCTCTCTATTGACCATCTCCGTCGTTGTAATGCTTCCTGTATACCGTTACGCTATCAGAATCTCGTAACATCGATAATTTTTCCGCTACCTGACGGTTTTTAGAGGATATCAAATTATGATACACGATTTTAGCTTCTGTAAGCATCTGCAGCAAAAAAACGGAAAAAAAAAAAAGAAAAAAGAAAAAAAGTAAAAGGGGTGCAACACGAGGCCTTCCCAGGAGGTCACCCATCCTCGTACTACTCTCGCCCAAGCACGCTTAACTGCGGAGTTCTGATGGGATCCGGTGCATTTGTGCTGGTATAATCGCACCCGTACGTTTATATTGCAAATATCTCTTTACTGAGTCAATTTCTGCTCTCTATTGAACATCTCCGTCGTTGTAATGCTTCCGGTATACCGTTACGCTATCAGAATCTCGTAACATCGATAACTTTTCCGCTACACGACGGTTTTTAGAGGATATCAAATTATGATACACGATTTTAGCTTCTGTAAGCATCTGCAGCAAAAAAACGGGGGAAAAAAAAAGTGAATGGGGTGCAACACGAGGCCTTCCCAGGAGGTCACCCATCCTAGTACTACTCTCGCCCAAGCACGCTTAACTGCGGAGTTCTGATAGGATCCGGTGCATTAGTGCTGGTATGATCGCACCCGTACGTTTATATTGCAAATATCTCTTCACTGAGTCAATTTCTGCTCTCTATTGACCATCTCCGTCGTTGTAATGCTTCCGGTATACCGTTAAGCTATCGGAATCTCGTAACATCGATAAATTTTCCGCTACACGACGGTTTTTAGAGGATATCAAATTATGATACACGATTTTAGCTTCTGTAAGTATCTGCAGCAAAAAAACGGAAAAAAAAAAAGAAAAAAGAAAAAAAGTAAAAGGGGTGCAACACGAGGCCTTCCCAGGAGGTCACCCATCATAGTACTACTCTCGCCCAAGCACGCTTCACTGCGGAGTTCTGATGGGATCCGGTGCATTTGTGCTGGTATGATCGCACCCGTACGTTTATATTGCAAATATCTCTTTATTGAGTCAATTTCTGCTCTCTATTGACCATCTCCGTCGTTGTAATGCTTCCGGTATACCGTTACGCTATCAGAATCTCGTAACATCGATAATTTTTTGCTACATGACGGTTTTTAGAGGATATCAAATTATGATACACGATTTTAGCTTCTGTAAGCATCTGCAGCAAAAAAACGGAAAAAAAAAAGAAAAAGAAAAAAGAAAAAAAGTAAAAGGGTGCAACACGAGGCCTTCCCAGGAGGTCACCCATCCTAGTACTACTCTCGCCCAAGCACGCTTAACTGCGGAGTTCTGATGGGATCCGGTGCATTAGTGCTGGTATGATCGCACCCGTACGTTTATATTGCAAATATCTCTTTATTGAGTCAATTTCTGCTCTCTATTGAACATCTCCGTCGTTGTAATGCTTCCGGTATACCGTTACGCTATCATAATCTCGTAACATCGATAATTTTTCCGCTACCTGACGGTTTTTAGAGGATATCAAATTATGATACACGATTTTAGCTTCTGTAAGCATCTGCAGCAAAAAAACGGAAAAAAAAAAAGAAAAAAGAAAAAAAGTAAAAGGGGTGCAACACGAGGCCTTCCCAGGAGGTCACCCATCCTCGTACTACTCTCGCCCAAGCACGCTTAACTGCGGAGTTCTGATGGGATCCGGTGCATTTGTGCTGGTATAATCGCACCCGTACGTTTATATTGCAAATATCTCTTTACTGAGTCAATTTCTGCTCTCTATTGAACATCTCCGTCGTTGTAATGCTTCCGGTATACCGTTACGCTATCAGAATCTCGTAACATCGATAACTTTTCCGCTACACGACGGTTTTTAGAGGATATCAAATTATGATACACGATTTTAGCTTCTGTAAGCATCTGCAGCAAAAAAACGGGGGAAAAAAAAAGTGAATGGGGTGCAACACGAGGCCTTCCCAGGAGGTCACCCATCCTAGTACTACTCTCGCCCAAGCACGCTTAACTGCGGAGTTCTGATAGGATCCGGTGCATTAGTGCTGGTATGATCGCACCCGTACGTTTATATTGCAAATATCTCTTCACTGAGTCAATTTCTGCTCTCTATTGACCATCTCCGTCGTTGTAATGCTTCCGGTATACCGTTAAGCTATCGGAATCTCGTAACATCGATAAATTTTCCGCTACACGACGGTTTTTAGAGGATATCAAATTATGATACACGATTTTAGCTTCTGTAAGTATCTGCAGCAAAAAAACGGAAAAAAAAAAAGAAAAAAGAAAAAAAGTAAAAGGGGTGCAACACGAGGCCTTCCCAGGAGGTCACCCATCATAGTACTACTCTCGCCCAAGCACGCTTCACTGCGGAGTTCTGATGGGATCCGGTGCATTTGTGCTGGTATGATCGCACCCGTACGTTTATATTGCAAATATCTCTTTATTGAGTCAATTTCTGCTCTCTATTGACCATCTCCGTCGTTGTAATGCTTCCGGTATACCGTTACGCTATCAGAATCTCGTAACATCGATAATTTTTCGCTACATGACGGTTTTTAGAGGATATCAAATTATGATACACGATTTTAGCTTCTGTAAGCATCTGCAGCAAAAAAACGGAAAAAAAAAAGAAAAAGAAAAAAGAAAAAAAGTAAAAGGGTGCAACACGAGGCCTTCCCAGGAGGTCACCCATCCTAGTACTACTCTCGCCCAAGCACGCTTAACTGCGGAGTTCTGATGGGATCCGGTGCATTAGTGCTGGTATGATCGCACCCGTACGTTTATATTGCAAATATCTCTTTATTGAGTCAATTTCTGCTCTCTATTGAACATCTCCGTCGTTGTAATGCTTCCGGTATACCGTTACGCTATCATAATCTCGTAACATCGATAACTTTTCCGCTACACGACGGTTTTTAGAGGATATCAAATTTTGATACACGATTTTAGCTTCTGTAAGCATCTGCAGCAAAAAAACGGGAAAAAAAAAAAGTGAAAGGGGTGTAACACGAGGCCTTCCCAGGAGGTCACCCATCCTAGTACTACTCTCGCCCAAGCACGCTTAACTGCGGAGTTCTGATGGGATCCGGTGCATTAGTGCTGGTGTGATCGCACCCGTATGTTTATATTGCAAATATCTCTTCACTGAGTCAATTTCTGCTCTCTATTGAACATCTCCGTCGTTGTAATGCTTCCGGTATACCGTTACGCTATCAGAATCTCGTAACATCGATAACTTTTCCGCTACAAGACGGTTTTTAGAGGATATCAAATTATGATACACGATTTTAGCTTCTGTAAGCATCTGCGGCAAAAAAACGGAAAAAAAGAAAAAGAAAAAGAAAAAAGAAAAAAAGTAAAAGGGGTGCAACACGAGGCCTTCCCAGGAGGTCACCCATCCAAGTACTACTCTCGCCCAAACACGCTTAACTGCGGAGTTCTGATGGGATCCGGTGCATTAGTGCTGGTATGATCGCACCCGTACGTTTATATTGCAAATATCTCTTTACTGAGTCAATTTCTGCTCTCTATTGACCATCTCCGTCGTTGTAATGCTTCCTGTATACCGTTACGCTATCAGAATCTCGTAACATCGATAATTTTTCCGCTACATAACGGTTTTTAGAGGATATCAAATTATGATACACGATTTTAGCTTCTGTAAGCATCTGCAGCAAAAAAACGGAAAAAAAAAAGAAAAAAGAAAAAAAGAAAAAAAGTAAAAGGGGTGCAACACGAGGCCTTCCCAGGAGGTCACCCATCCTAGTACTACTCTCGCCCAAGCACGCTTAACTGCAGAGTTCTGATGGGATCCGGTGCATTTGTGCTGGTATGATCGCACCCGTACGTTTATATTGCAAATATCTCTTTACTGAGTCAATTTCTGCTCTCTATTGAACATCTTCGTCGTTGTAATGCTTCCGGTATACCGTTACGCTATCAGAATCTCGTAACATCGATAACTTTTCCGCTACACGACGGTTTTTAGAGGATATCAAATTATGATACACGATTTTAGCTTCTGTAAGCATCTGCAGCAAAAAAACGGGGAAAAAAAAAAAGTGAAAGGGGTGCAACACGAGGCCTTCCCAGGAGGTCACCCATCCTAGTACTACTCTCGCCCAAGCCCGCTTAACTGCGGTGTTATGATGGGATCCGGTGCATTAGTGCTGGTATGATCGCACCCGTACGTTTATATTGCAAATATCTCTTCACTGAGTCAATTTCTGCTCTCTATTGAACATCTTCGTCGTTGTAATGCTTCCGGTATACCGTTACGCTATCGGAATCTCGTAACATCGATAACTTTTCCGCTACACGACGGTTTTTAGAGGATATCAAATTATGATACACGATTTTAACTTCTGTAAGCATCTGCAGCAAAAAAACGGAAAAAAAAATGAAAAAAAAAGTGAAAGGGGTGCAACACGAGGCCTTCCCAGGAGGTCACCCATCCTAGTACTACTCTCGCCCAAGCACGCTTAACTACGGAGTTCTGATGGGATCCGGTGCATTAGTGCTGGTATGATCGCACCTGTACGTTTATATTGCAAATATCTCTTTACTGAGTCAATTTCTGCTCTCTATTGACCATCTCCGTCGTTGTAATGCTTCCGGTATACCGTTACGCTATCAGAATCTCGTAACATCGATAATTTTTCCGCTACATGACGGTTTTTAGAGGATATCAAATTATAATACACGAATTTAGCTTCTGTAAGCATCTGCAGCAAAAAATCGGAAAAAAAAAAAAAAAAAAAAAAAAAGTAAAAGGGGTGCAACACGAGGCCTTCCCAGGAGGTCACCCATCCTAGTACCACTCTCGCCCAAGCACGCTTAACTGCGGAGTTCTGATGGGATCCGGTGCATTAGTGCTGGTATGATCACACCCGTACGTTTATATTGCAAATATCTCTTTACTGAGTCAATTTCTGCTCTCTATTGACCATCTCCGTTCTTGTAATGCTTCCGGTATACCGTTACGCTATCAGAATCTCGTAACATCGATAATTTTTCTGCTACATGACGGTTTTTAGAGGATATCAAATTATGATACACGATTTTAGCTTCTGTAAGCATCTGTAGCAAAAAAATGGAAAAAAAAAAAAGAAAAAAGAAAAAAAGAAAAAGGGGTGCAACACGAGGCCTTCCCAGGAGGTCACCCATCCTAGTACTACTCTCGCCCAAGCACGCTTAACTGCGGAGTTCTGATGGGATCCGGTGCATTAGTGCTGGTATGATCACACCCGTACTTTTATATTGCAAATATCTCTTTACTGAGTCAATTTCTGCTCTCTATTGAACATCTCCGTCGTTGTAATACTTCCGGTATACCGTTACGCTATCAGAATCTCGTAACTTCGATAACTTTTCCGCTACACGACGGTTTTTAGAGGATATCAAATTTTGATACACGATTTTAGCTTCTGTAAGCATCTGCAGCAAAAAAACGGGAAAAAAAAAAGAAAAGTGAAAGGGGTGCAACACGAGGCCTTCCCAGGAGGTCACCCATCCTAGTACTACTCTCGCCCAAGCACGCTTAACTGCAAAGTTCTGATGGGATCCGGTACATTAGTGCTGGTATGATCGCACCCGTACGTTTATATTGCAAATATCTCTTTACTGAGTCAATTTCTGCTCTCTATTGACCATCTCCGTCGTTGTAATGCTTCCTGTATACCGTTACGCTATCAGAATCTCGTAACATCGATAATTTTTCCGCTACATAACGGTTTTTAGAGGATATCAAATTATGATACACGATTTTAGCTTCTGTAAGCATCTGCAACAAAAAAACGGAAAAAAAAAAGAAAAAAGAAAAAAAGAAAAAAAGTAAAAGGGGTGCAACACGAGGCCTTCCCAGGAGGTCACCCATCCTAGTACTACTCTCGCCCAAGCACGCTTAACTGCGGAGTTCTGATGGGATCCGGTGCATTTGTGCTGGTATGATCGCACCCGTACGTTTATATTGCAAATATCTCTTTACTGAGTCAATTTCTGCTCTCTATTTAACATCTCCGTCGTTGTAATGCTTCCGGTATACCGTTACGCTATCAGAATCTCGTAACATCGATAACTTTTCCGCTACACGACGGTTTTTAAAGGATATCAAATTATGATATACGATTTTAGCTTCTGTAAGCATCTGCAGCAAAAAAACGGGGGAAAAAAAAAGTGAAAGGGATGCAACATGAGGCCTTCCCAGGAGGTCACCCATCTTAGTACTGCTCTCGCCCAAGCACGCTTAACTGCGGAGTTCTGATGGGATCCGGTGCATTAGTGCTGGTATGATCGCACCCGTACGTTTATATTGCAAATATCTCTTCACTGAGTCAATTTCTGCTCTCTATTGAACATCTCCGTCGTTGTAATGCTTCCGGTATACCGTTAAGCTATCGGAATCTCGTAACATCGATAACTTTTCCGCTACACGACGGTTTTTAGAGGATATCAAATTATGATACACGATTTTAGCTTCTGTAAGCATCTGCAGCAAAAAAACGGAAAAAAAAATAAAAAAAAGAAAAAAAGTAAAAGGGGTGCAACACGAGTCCTTCCCAGGAGGTCACCCATCCAAGTACTACTCTCGCCCAAGCACGCTTAACTGCGGAGTTCTGATTGGATGCGGTGCATTAGTGCTGGTATGATCGCAACCGTACGTTTATATTGCAAATATCTCTTCACTGAGTCAATTTCTGCTCTCTATTGAACATCTCCGTCGTTGTAATGCTTCCGGTATACCGTTACGCTATCGGAATCTCGTAACATCGATAACTTTTCCGCTACACGACGGTTTTTAGAGGATATCAAATTATGATACACGATTTTAGCTTCTGTAAGTATCTGCAGCAAAAAAACGGAAATAAAAAGAAAAAAAAGAAAAAAAGTAAAAGGGGTGCAACACGAGGCCTTCTCAGGAGGTCACCCATCCTAGTACTACTCTCGCCCAAGCACGCTTAACTGCGGAGTTCTGATGGGATCCGGTGCATTTGTGCTGGTATGATCGCACCCGTACGTTTATATTGCAAATATCTCTTTACTGAGTCAATTTCTGCTCTCTATTGAACATCTCCGTCGTTGTAATGCTTCCGGTATACCGTTACGCTATCAGAATCTCGTAACATCGATAACTTTTCCGCTACACGACGGTTTTTAAAGGATATCAAATTATGATACACGATTTTAGCTTCTGTAAGCATCTGCAGCAAAAAAACGGGGAAAAAAAAAGTGAAAGGGGTGCAACACGAGGCCTTCCCAGGAGGTCACCCATCCTAGTACTACTCTCGCCCAAGCACGCTTAGCTGCGGAGTTCTGATGGGATCCGGTGCATTAGTGCTGGTATGATCGCACCCGTACGTTTATATTGCAAATATCTCTTCACGGAGTCAATTTCTGCTCTCTATTGAACATCTCCGTCGTTGTAATGCTTCCGGTATACCGTTAAGCTATCGGAATCTCGTAACATCGATAACTTTTCTGCTACACGACGGTTTTTAGAGGATATCAAATTATGATACACGATTTTAGCTTCTGTAAGCATCTGCAGCAAAAAAACGGAAAAAAAAAGAAAAAAAAGAAAAAAAGTAAAAGGGGTGCAACACGAGGCCTTCCCAGGAGGTCACCCATCCAAGTACTACTCTCGCCCAAGCACGCTTAACTGCGGAGTTCTGATTGGATCCGGTGCATTAGTGCTGGTATGATCGCACCCGTACGTTTATATTGCAAATATCTCTTCACGGAGTCAATTTCTGCTCTCTATTGAACATCTCCGTCGTTGTAATGCTTCCGGTATACCGTTAAGCTATCGGAATCTCGTAACATCGATAACTTTTCTGCTACACGACGGTTTTTAGAGGATATCAAATTATGATACACGATTTTAGCTTCTGTAAGCATCTGCAGCAAAAAAACGGAAAAAAAAAGAAAAAAAAGAAAAAAAGTAAAAGGGGTGCAACACGAGGCCTTCCCAGGAGGTCACCCATCCAAGTACTACTCTCGCCCAAGCACGCTTAACTGCGGAGTTCTGATTGGATCCGGTGCATTAGTGCTGGTATGATCGCACCCGTACGTTTATATTGCAAATATCTCTTTATTGAGTCAATTTCTGCTCTCTATTGACCATCTTCGTCGTTGTAATGCTTCCGGTATACCGTTATGCTATCAGAATCTCGTAACATCGATAACTTTTCCGCTACACGACGGTTTTTAGAGGATATCAAATTTTGATACACGATTTTAGCTTCTGTAAGCATCTGCAGCAAAAAAACGGGAAAAAAAAAAAAAAAAGTGAAAGGGGTGCAACACGAGGCCTTCCCAGGAGGTCACCCATCCAAGTACTACTCTCGCCCAAGCACGCTTGACTGCGGAGTTCTGATGGGATCCGGTGCATTAGTGCTGGTATGATCGCACCCGTACGTTTATATTGCAAATATCTCTTTACTGAGTCAATTTCTGCTCTCTATTGACCATCTCCGTCGTTGTAATGCTTCCTGTATACCGTTACGCTATCAGAATCTCGTAACATCGATAATTTTTCCGCTACATGACGGTTTTTAGAGGATATCAAATTATGATACACGATTTTAGCTTCTGTAAGCATCTGCAGCAAAAAAACGGAAAAAAAAAAAGAAAAAAGAAAAAAAGTAAAAGGGGTGCAACACGAGGCCTTCCCAGGAGGTCACCCATCCTAGTACTACTCTCGCCCAAGCACGCTTAACTGCGGAGTTCTGATGGGATCCGGTGCATTTGTGCTGGTATGATCGCACCCGTACGTTTATATTGCAAATATCTCTTTACTGAGTCAATTTCTGCTCTCTATTGAACATCTCCGTCGTTGTAATGCTTCCGGTATACCGTTACGCTATCAGAATCTCGTAACATCGATAATTTTTCCGCTACATGACGGTTTTTAGAGGATATCAAATTATGATACACGATTTTAGCTTCTGTAAGCATCTGCAGCAAAAAAACGGAAAAAAAATGAAAAAAAAAAGTAAAAGGGGTGCAACACGAGGCCTTTCCAGGAGGTCACCCATCCTAGTACTACTCTCGCCCAAGCACGCTTAACTGCGGAGTTCTAATGGGATCCAGTGCATTAGTGCTGGTATGATCGCACCCGTACGTTTATATTGCAAATATCTCTTCACTGAGTCAATTTCTGCTCTCTATTGAACATCTCCGTCGTTGTAATGCTTCCGGTATACCGTTAAGCTATCGGAATCTCGTAACATCGATAACTTTTCCGCTACACGACGGTTTTTAGAGGATATCAAATTATGATACACGATTTTAGCTTCTGTAAGCATCTGCAGCAAAAAAACGGAAAAAAAAAGAAAAAAAAGAAAAAAAGTAAAAGGGGTGCAACACGAGGCCTTCCCAGGAGGTCACCCATCCAAGTACTACTCTCGCCCAAGCACGCTTAACTGCGGAGTTCTGATTGGATCCGGTGCATTAGTGCTGGTATGATCGCACCCGTACGTTTATATTGCAAATATCTCTTCACTGAGTCAATTTCTGCTCTCTATTGAACATCTCCGTCGTTGTAATGCTTCCGGTATACCGTTACGCTATCGGAATCTCGTAACATCGATAACTTTTCCGCTACACGACGGTTTTTAGAGGATATCAAATTATGATACACGATTTTAGCTTCTGTAAGTATCTGCAGCAAAAAAACGGAAAAAAAAAGAAAAAAAAGAAAAAAAGTAAAAGGGGTGCAACACGAGGCCTTCCCAGGAGGTCACCCATCCTAGTACTAATCTCGCCCAAGCATGCTTAACTGCGGAGTTCTGATGGGATCCGGTGCATTTGTGCTGGTATGATCGCACCCGTACGTTTATATTGCAAATATCTCTTTATTGAGTCAATTTCTGCTCTCTATTGACCATCTTCGTCGTTGTAATGCTTCCGGTATACCGTTACGCTATCAGAATCTCGTAACATCGATAACTTTTCCGCTACACGACGGTTTTTAGAGGATATCAAATTTTGATACACGATTTTAGCTTCTGTAAGCATCTGCAGCAAAAAAACGGGAAAAAAAAAAAAAGTGAAAGGGGTGCAACACGAGGCCTTCCCAGGAGGTCACCCATCCAAGTACTACTCTCGCCCAAGCACGCTTGACTGCGGAGTTCTGATGGGATCCGGTGCATTAGTGCTGGTATGATCGCACCCGTACGTTTATATTGCAAATATCTCTTTACTGAGTCAATTTCTGCTCTCTATTGACCATCTCCGTCGTTGTAATGCTTCCTGTATACCGTTACGCTATCAGAATCTCGTAACATCGATAATTTTTCCGCTACATGACGGTTTTTAGAGGATATCAAATTATGATACACGATTTTAGCTTCTGTAAGCATCTGCAGCAAAAAAACGGAAAAAAAAAAAAGAAAAAAGAAAAAAAGTAAAAGGGGTGCAACACGAGGCCTTCCCAGGAGGTCACCCATCCTAGTACTACTCTCGCCCAAGCACGCTTAACTGCGGAGTTCTGATGGGATCCGGTGCATTTGTGCTGGTATGATCGCACCCGTACGTTTATATTGCAAATATCTCTTTACTGAGTCAATTTCTGCTCTCTATTGAACATCTCCGTCGTTGTAATGCTTCCGGTATACCGTTACGCTATCAGAATCTCGTAACATCGATAATTTTTCCGCTACATGACGGTTTTTAGAGGATATCAAATTATGATACACGATTTTAGCTTCTGTAAGCATCTGCAGCAAAAAAACGGAAAAAAAATGAAAAAAAAAAGTAAAAGGGGTGCAACACGAGGCCTTTCCAGGAGGTCACCCATCCTAGTACTACTCTCGCCCAAGCACGCTTAACTGCGGAGTTCTAATGGGATCCAGTGCATTAGTGCTGGTATGATCGCACCCGTACGTTTATATTGCAAATATCTCTTTACTGAGTCAATTTCTGCTCTCTATTGACCATCTCCGTCGTTGTAATGCTTCCGGTATACCGTTACGCTATCGGAATCTCGTAACATCGATAACTTTTCCGCTACACGACGGTTTTTAGAGGATATCAAATTATGATACACGATTTTAACTTCTGTAAGCATCTGCAGCAAAAAAACGGAAAAAAAATGAAAAAAAAAGTAAAAGGGGTGCAACACAGGCCTTCCCAGGAGGTCACCCATCCTAGTACTACTCTCGCCCAAGCACGCTTAACTGCGGAGTTCTGATGGGATCCGGTGCATTAGTGCTGGTATGATCGCACCCGTACGTTTATATTGCAAATATCTCTTTACTGAGTCAATTTCTGCTCTCTATTGACCATCTCCGTCGTTGTAATGCTTCCGGTATATCGTTACGTTATCAGAATCTCGTAACATCGATAATTTTTCCGCTACATGACGGTTTTTAGAGGATATCAAATTATGATACACGATTTTAGCTTCTGTAAGCATCTGCAGCAAAAAAACGGGAAAAAAAAAAAGAAAAAAGAAAAAAAGTAAAAGGGGTGCAACACGAGGCCTTCCCAGGAGGTCACCCATCCTAGTACTACTCTCGCCCAAGCACGCTTAACTGCGGAGTTCTGATGAGATCCGGTGCATTAGTGCTGGTATGATCACACCCATACATTTATATTGCAAATATCTCTTTACTGAGTCAATTTCTGCTCTCTATTGACCATCTCCGTTCTTGTAATGCTTCCGGTATACCGTTACGCTATCAGAATCTCGTAACATCGATAATTTTTCCGCTACATGACGGTTTTTAGAGGATATCAAATTATGATACACGATTTTAGCTTCTGTAAGCATCTGCAGCAAAAAAACGGAAAAAAAAAGAAAAAGAAAAAAGAAAAAAAGTAAAAGGGGTGCAACACGAGGCCTTCCCAGGAGGTCACCCATCCTAGTACTACTCTCGCCCAAGCACGCTTAACTGCGGAGTTCTGATGGGATCCGGTGCATTAGTGCTGGTATGATCACACCCGTACGTTTATATTGCTAATATCTCATTACTGAATCAATTTCTGCTCTCAAATGACCATCTCCGTCGTTATAATGCTTCCGGTATACCGTTACGCTATCAGAATCTCGTAACGTCGATAACATTTCCGCTACATGACGGTTTTTAGAGGATATCAAATTATGATACACGATTTTTGCTTCTGTAAGCATCTGCAGCAAAAAAACGGGGAAAAAAAAGAAAGTAAAAGGGGTGCAACACGAGGCCTTCCCAGGAGGTCACCCATCCTAGTACTACTCTCGCCCAAGGACGCTTAACTGCGGAGTTCTGATGGGATCCGGTGCATTAGTGCTGGTATGATCGCACCCGTACGTTTATATTGCAAATATCTCTTTACTGAGTCAATTTATGCTCCCTATTGACCATCTCCGTCGTTGTAATGCTACCGGTATACCATTACGCTATCAGAATCTCGTAACATCGATAATTTTTCCGCTACACGACGGTTTTTAGAGGATATCAAATTATGATACACGATTTTAGCTTCTGTAAGCATCTGCAGCAAAAAAATGAAAAAAAAAAAAGCAAAAGGGGTGAAACACGAGGCCTTCCCAGGAGGTCACCCATCCAAGTACTACTCTCGCCCAAGCACGCTTAACTGCGGAGTTCTGATGGGATCCGGTGCATTAGTGCTGGTATGATCGCACCCATGCGTTTATATTGAAAATATTTCTTTACTGAGTCAATTTCTGCTCTCTATTGACCATCTCCGTCGTTGTAATGCTACCGGTATACCGTTACGCTATCAGAATCTCGTAACATCGATAATTTTTCCGCTACACGACGGTTTTTAGAGGATATCAAATTATGATACACGATTTTAGCTTCTATAAGCATCTGCAGCAAAAAAACGAAAAAAAAAAAAAAAAAAAAGTTAAAGGGGTGCAACACGAGGCCTTCCCAGGAGGTTACCCATCCTAGTACTACTCACGCCCAAGGACGCTTAACTGCGGAATTCTGATGGGATCCGGTGCATTAGTGTTGGTATGATCGCACCCGTACGTTTATATTGCAAATATCTCTTTACTGAGTCAATTTCTGCTCTCTATTGACCATCTCCGTCGTTGTAATGCTACCGGTATACCGTTACGCTATCAGAATCTCGTAAGATCGATAATTTTTCCGCTACACGACGGTTTTTAGAGGATATCAGATTATGATACACGATTTTAGCTTCTGTAAGCATCTGCAGCAAAAAAACGGGAAAAAAAAAGTAAAAGGGGTGCAACACGAGGCCTTCCCAGGAGGTCACCCATCCTAGTACTACTCTCGCCCAAGCACGCTTAACTGTGGAGTTCTAATGGGATCTGGTGCATTAGTGCTGGTATGATCGCAACCGTACGTTTATATTGCAAATATCTCTTTACTGAGTCAATTTCTGCTCCCTATTGACCATCTCCGTCGTTGTAATGCTACCGGTATACCGTTACGCTATCAGAATCTCGTAACATCGATAATTTTTCCGCTACACGACGGTTTTTAGAGGATATCAGATTATGATACACGATTTTAGCTTCTGTAAGCATCTGCAGCAAAAAAACGGGAAAAAAAAGTAAAAGGGGTGCAACACGAGGCCTTCCCAGGAGGTCACCCATCCTAGTACTACTCTCGCCCAAGCACGCTTAACTGTGGAGTTCTAATGGGATCTGGTGCATTAGTGCTGGTATGATCGCACCCGTACGTTTATATTGCAAATATCTCTTTACTGAGTCAATTTATGCTCTCTATTGACCATCTCCGTCGTTGTAATGCTACCGGTATACCGTTACGCTATCAGAATCTCGTAACATCGATAATTTTTCCGCTACACGACGGTTTTTAGAGGATATCAAATTAAGATGCACGATTTTAGTTTCTATAAGCATCTGCCGCAAAAAAACGAAAAAAAAAAAAAAAAAGTTAAAGGAGTGCAACACGAGGCCTTCCCAGGAGGTTACCCATCCTAGTACTACTCACGCCCAAGGACGCTTAACTGCGGAATTCTGATGGGATCCGGTGCATTAGTGTTGGTATGATCGCACCCGTACGTTTATATTGCAAATATCTCTTTACTGAGTCAATTTCTGCTCTCTATTGACCATCTCCGTCGTTGTAATGCTACCGGTATACCGTTACGCTATCAGAATCTCGTAAGATCGATAATTTTTCCGCTACACGACGGTTTTTAGAGGATATCAGATTATGATACACGATTTTAGCTTCTGTAAGCATCTGCAGCAAAAAAACGGGAAAAAAAAGAGTAAAAGGGGTGCAACACGAGGCCTTCCCAGGAGGTCACCCATCCTAGTACTACTCTCGCCCAAACACGCTTAACTGTGGAGTTCTAATGGGATCTGGTGCATTAGTGCTGGTATGATCGCAACCGTACGTTTATATTGCAAATATCTCTTTACTGAGTCAATTTCTGCTCTCTATTGACCATCTCCGTCGTTGTAATGCTACCGGTATACCGTTACGCTATCAGAATCTCGTAACATCGATAATTTTTCCGCTACACGACGGTTTTTAGAGGATATCAAATTATGATACACGATTTTAGCTTCTGTAAGCATCTGCAGCAAAAAAACGGAAAAAAAAAGAAAAAGAAAAAAGAAAAAAAGTAAAAGGGGTGCAACACGAGGCCTTCCCAGGAGGTCACCCATCCTAGTACTACTCTCGCCCAAGCACGCTTAACTGCGGAGTTCTGATGGGATCCGGTGCATTAGTGGTGGTATGATCACACCCGTACGTTTATATTGCTAATATCTCATTACTGAATCAATTTCTGCTCTCAAATGACCATCTCCGTCGTTATAATGCTTCCGGTATACCGTTACGCTATCAGAATCTCGTAACGTCGATAACATTTCCGCTACATGACGGTTTTTAGAGGATATCAAATTATGATACACGATTTTTGCTTCTGTAAGCATCTGCAGCAAAAAAACGGGGAAAAAAAAGAAAGTAAAAGGGGTGCAACACGAGGCCTTCCCAGGAGGTCACCCATCCTAGTACTACTCTCGCCCAAGGACGCTTAACTGCGGAGTTCTGATGGGATCCGGTGCATTAGTGCTGGTATGATCGCACCCGTACGTTTATATTGCAAATATCTCTTTACTGAGTCAATTTATGCTCCCTATTGACCATCTCCGTCGTTGTAATGCTACCGGTATACCATTACGCTATCAGAATCTCGTAACATCGATAATTTTTCCGCTACACGACGGTTTTTAGAGGATATCAAATTATGATACACGATTTTAGCTTCTGTAAGCATCTGCAGCAAAAAAATGAAAAAAAAAAAAGCAAAAGGGGTGAAACACGAGGCCTTCCCAGGAGGTCACCCATCCAAGTACTACTCTCGCCCAAGCACGCTTAACTGCGGAGTTCTGATGGGATCCGGTGCATTAGTGCTGGTATGATCGCACCCATGCGTTTATATTGAAAATATTTCTTTACTGAGTCAATTTCTGCTCTCTATTGACCATCTCCGTCGTTGTAATGCTACCGGTATACCGTTACGCTATCAGAATCTCGTAACATCGATAATTTTTCCGCTACACGACGGTTTTTAGAGGATATCAAATTATGATACACGATTTTAGCTTCTATAAGCATCTGCAGCAAAAAAACGAAAAAAAAAAAAAAAAAAAAGTTAAAGGGGTGCAACACGAGGCCTTCCCAGGAGGTTACCCATCCTAGTACTACTCACGCCCAAGGACGCTTAACTGCGGAATTCTGATGGGATCCGGTGCATTAGTGTTGGTATGATCGCACCCGTACGTTTATATTGCAAATATCTCTTTACTGAGTCAATTTCTGCTCTCTATTGACCATCTCCGTCGTTGTAATGCTACCGGTATACCGTTACGCTATCAGAATCTCGTAAGATCGATAATTTTTCCGCTACACGACGGTTTTTAGAGGATATCAGATTATGATACACGATTTTAGCTTCTGTAAGCATCTGCAGCAAAAAAACGGGAAAAAAAAAGTAAAAGGGGTGCAACACGAGGCCTTCCCAGGAGGTCACCCATCCTAGTACTACTCTCGCCCAAGCACGCTTAACTGTGGAGTTCTAATGGGATCTGGTGCATTAGTGCTGGTATGATCGCAACCGTACGTTTATATTGCAAATATCTCTTTACTGAGTCAATTTCTGCTCCCTATTGACCATCTCCGTCGTTGTAATGCTACCGGTATACCGTTACGCTATCAGAATCTCGTAACATCGATAATTTTTCCGCTACACGACGGTTTTTAGAGGATATCAGATTATGATACACGATTTTAGCTTCTGTAAGCATCTGCAGCAAAAAAACGGGAAAAAAAAGTAAAAGGGGTGCAACACGAGGCCTTCCCAGGAGGTCACCCATCCTAGTACTACTCTCGCCCAAGCACGCTTAACTGTGGAGTTCTAATGGGATCTGGTGCATTAGTGCTGGTATGATCGCACCCGTACGTTTATATTGCAAATATCTCTTTACTGAGTCAATTTATGCTCTCTATTGACCATCTCCGTCGTTGTAATGCTACCGGTATACCGTTACGCTATCAGAATCTCGTAACATCGATAATTTTTCCGCTACACGACGGTTTTTAGAGGATATCAAATTAAGATGCACGATTTTAGTTTCTATAAGCATCTGCCGCAAAAAAACGAAAAAAAAAAAAAAAAAGTTAAAGGAGTGCAACACGAGGCCTTCCCAGGAGGTTACCCATCCTAGTACTACTCACGCCCAAGGACGCTTAACTGCGGAATTCTGATGGGATCCGGTGCATTAGTGTTGGTATGATCGCACCCGTACGTTTATATTGCAAATATCTCTTTACTGAGTCAATTTCTGCTCTCTATTGACCATCTCCGTCGTTGTAATGCTACCGGTATACCGTTACGCTATCAGAATCTCGTAAGATCGATAATTTTTCCGCTACACGACGGTTTTTAGAGGATATCAGATTATGATACACGATTTTAGCTTCTGTAAGCATCTGCAGCAAAAAAACGGGAAAAAAAAGAGTAAAAGGGGTGCAACACGAGGCCTTCCCAGGAGGTCACCCATCCTAGTACTACTCTCGCCCAAACACGCTTAACTGTGGAGTTCTAATGGGATCTGGTGCATTAGTGCTGGTATGATCGCAACCGTACGTTTATATTGCAAATATCTCTTTACTGAGTCAATTTCTGCTCTCTATTGACCATCTCCGTCGTTGTAATGCTACCGGTATACCGTTACGCTATCAGAATCTCGTAACATCGATAATTTTTCCGCTACACGACGGTTTTTAGAGGATATCAAATTATGATACACGATTTTAGCTTCTATAAGCATCTGCAGCAAAAAAACGAAAAAAAAAAAAGCAAAAGGGGTGAAACACGAGGCCTTCCCAGGAGGTCACCCATCCAAGTACTACTCTCGCCCAAGCACGCTTAACTGCGGAGTTCTGATGGGATCCGGTGCATTAGTGATGGTATGATCGCACCCGTGCGTTTATATTGAAAATATTTCTTTACTGAGTCAATTTCTGCTCTCTATTGACCATCTCCGTCGTTGTAATGCTACCGGTATACCGTTACGCTATCAGAATCTCGTAACATCGATAATTTTTCCGCTACACGACGGTTTTTAGAGGATATCAAATTATGATACACGATTTTAGCTTCTATAAGCATCTGCAGCAAAAAAACGAAAAAAAAAAAAAGCAAAAGGGGTGAAACACGAGGCCTTCCCAGGAGGTCACCCATCCAAGTACTACTCTCGCCCAAGCACGCTTAACTGCGGAGTTCTGATGGGATCCGGTGCATTAGTGATGGTATGATCGCACCCGTGCGTTTATATTGAAAATATTTCTTTACTGAGTCAATTTCTGCTCTCTATTGACCATCTCCGTCGTTGTAATGCTACCGGTATACCGTTACGCTATCAGAATCTCGTAACATCGATAACTTTTCCCCTACACAACGGTTTTTAGAGGATATCAAATTATGATACACGATTTTAGCTTCAGTAAGCATCTGCAGCAAAAAAACGAAAAAAAAAAGGGGGTGAAACACGAGGCCTTCCCAGGAGGTCACCCATCCTCGTACTACTCTCGCCCAAGCACGCTTAACTGCGGAGTTCTGATGGGATCCGGTGCATTAGTGCTGGTATGATCGCACCCGTACGTTTATATTGAAAATATTTCTTTACTGAGTCAATTTCTGCTCTCTATTGACCATCTCCGTCGTTTTAATGCTACCGGTATACCGTTACCCTATCAGAATCTCGTAACATCGATAATTTTTCCGCTACACGACGGTTTTTAGAGGATATCAGATTATGATACACGATTTTAGCTTCTGTAAGCATCTGCAGCAAAAAAACGGGAAAAAAAAAGTAAAAGGGGTGCAACACGAGGCCTTCCCAGGAGGTCACCCATCCTAGTACTACTCTCGCCCAAGCACGCTTAAATGCGGAGTTCTGATGGGATCCGGTGCATTAGTGCTGGTATGATCGCACCCGTATGTTTATATTGCAAATATCTCATTACTGAATCAATTTCTGCTCTCTATTGACCATCTCCGTCGTTGTAATGCTTCCGGTATACCGTTACGCTATCAGAATCTCGTAACGTCGATAACATTTCCGCTACACGACGGTTTTTAGAGGATATCAAATTATGATACACGATTTTTGCTTCTGTAAGCATCTGCAGCAAAAAAACGGGGAAAAAAAAAAGAAAGTAAAAGGGGTGCAACACGAGGCCTTCCCAGGAGATCACCCATCCTAGTACTACTCTCGCCCAAGCACGCTTAACTGTGGAGTTCTAATGGGATCTGGTGCATTAGTGCTGGTATGATCGCACCCGTACGTTTATATTGCAAATATCTCTTTACTGAGTCAATTTCTGCTCTCTATTGACCATCTCCGTCGTTGTAATGCTACCGGTATACCGTTACGCTATCAGAATCTCGTAACATCGATAATTTTTCCGCTACACGACGGTTTTTAGAGGATATCAGATTATGATACACGATTTTAGCTTCTGTAAGCATCTGCAGCAAAAAAACGGGAAAAAAGAAAAAAGAAAAAGGGGTGCAACACGAGGCCTTCCCAGGAGGTCACCCATCCTAGTACTACTCTCGCCCAAGCACGCTTAACTGTGGAGTTCTAATGGGATCTGGTGCATTAGTGCTGGTATGATCGCACCCGTATGTTTATATTGCAAATATCTCTTTACTGAGTCAATTTCTGCTCTCTATTGACCATCTCCGTCGTTGTAATGCTACCGGTATACCGTTACGCTATCAGAATCTCGTAACATCGATAATTTTTCCGGTACACGACGGTTTTTAGAGGATATCAAATTATGATACACGATTTTAGCTTCTATAAGCATCTGCCGCAAAAAACGGGGAAAAAAAAAAAGTCAAAGGGGTGCAACACGAGGCCTTCCCAGGAGGTTACCCATCCTAGTACTACTCTCGCCCAAGGACGCTTAACTGCGGAGTTCTGATGGGATCCGGTGCATTAGTGCTGGTATGATCGCACCCGTAAGTTTATATTGCAAATATCTCTTTACTGAGTCAATTTCTGCTCTCTATTGACCATCTCCGTCGTTGTAATGCTACCGGTATACCGTTACGCTATCAGAATCTCGTAACATCGATAACTTTTCCGCTACACAACGGTTTTTAGAGGATATCAAATTATGATACACGATTTTAGCTTCTGTAAGCATCTGCAGCAAAAAAACGAAAAAAAAAAAAAACAAAAGGGGTGAAACACGAGGCCTTCCCAGGAGGTCACCCATCCAAGTACTACTCTCGCCCAAGCACGCTTAACTGCGGAGTTCTGATGGGATCCGGTGCATTAGTGATGGTATGATCGCACCCGTGCGTTTATATTGAAAATATTTCTTTACTGAGTCAATTTCTGCTCTCTATTGACCATCTCCGTCGTTGTAATGCTACCGGTATACCGTTACGCTATCAGAATCTCGTAACATCGATAACTTTTCCCCTACACAACGGTTTTTAGAGGATATCAAATTATGATACACGATTTTAGCTTCAGTAAGCATCTGCAGCAAAAAAACGAAAAAAAAAAAAAAGGGGGTGAAACACGAGGCCTTCCCAGGAGGTCACCCATCCTCGTACTACTCTCGCCCAAGCACGCTTAACTGCGGAGTTCTGATGGGATCCGCTGCATTAGTGCTGGTATGATCGCACCCGTACGTTTATATTGAAAATATTTCTTTACTGAGTCAATTTCTGCTCTCTATTGACCATCTCCGTCGTTTTAATGCTACCGGTATACCGTTACCCTATCAGAATCTCGTAACATCGATAATTTTTCCGCTACACGACGGTTTTTAGAGGATATCAGATTATGATACACGATTTTAGCTTCTGTAAGCATCTGCAGCAAAAAAACGGGAAAAAAAAAAGTAAAAGGGGTGCAACACGAGGCCTTCCCAGGAGGTCACCCATCCTAGTACTACTCTCGCCCAAGCACGCTTAAATGCGGAGTTCTGATGGGATCCGGTGCATTAGTGCTGGTATGATCGCACCCGTATGTTTATATTGCAAATATCTCATTACTGAATCAATTTCTGCTCTCTATTGACCATCTCCGTCGTTGTAATGCTTCCGGTATACCGTTACGCTATCAGAATCTCGTAACGTCGATAACATTTCCGCTACACGACGGTTTTTAGAGGATATCAAATTATGATACACGATTTTTGCTTCTGTAAGCATCTGCAGCAAAAAAACGGGGAAAAAAAAAGAAAGTAAAAGGGGTGCAACACGAGGCCTTCCCAGGAGATCACCCATCCTAGTACTACTCTCGCCCAAGCACGCTTAACTGTGGAGTTCTAATGGGATCTGGTGCATTAGTGCTGGTATGATCGCACCCGTACGTTTATATTGCAAATATCTCTTTACTGAGTCAATTTCTGCTCTCTATTGACCATCTCCGTCGTTGTAATGCTACCGGTATACCGTTACGCTATCAGAATCTCGTAACATCGATAATTTTTCCGCTACACGACGGTTTTTAGAGGATATCAGATTATGATACACTTCCCAGGAGGTCACCCATCCTAGTACTACTCTCGCCCAAGCACGCTTAACTGTGGAGTTCTAATGGGATCTGGTGCATTAGTGCTGGTATGATCGCACCCGTATGTTTATATTGCAAATATCTCTTTACTGAGTCAATTTCTGCTCTCTATTGACCATCTCCGTCGTTGTAATGCTACCGGTATACCGTTACGCTATCAGAATCTCGTAACATCGATAATTTTTCCGGTACACGACGGTTTTTAGAGGATATCAAATTATGATACACGATTTTAGCTTCTATAAGCATCTGCCGCAAAAAACGGGGAAAAAAAAGAAAGTAAAAGGGGTGCAACACGAGGCCTTCCCAGGAGGTCACCCGTCCTAGTACTACTCTCGCCCAAGGACGCTTAACTGCGGAGTTCTGATGGGATCCGGTGCATTAGTGCTGGTATGATCGCACCCGTACGTTTATATTGCAAATATCTCTTTACTGAGTCAATTTCTGCTCTCTATTGACCATCTTCGTCGTTGTAATGCTACCGGTATACCGTTACGCTATCAGAATCTCGTAACATCGATAATTTTTCCGCTACACGACGGTTTTTAGAGGATATCAAATTATGATACACGATTTTAGCTTCTGAAAGCATCTGCCGCAAAAAAACGAAAAAAAAAAAAAAAAAAAAAAAAAAAAGTCAAAGGCGTGCAACACGAGGCCTTCCCAGGAGGTTACCCATCCTAGTACTACTCTCGCCCAAGGACGCTTAACTGCGGAGTTCTGATGGGATCCGGTGCATTAGTGCTGGTATGATCGCACCCGTAAGTTTATATTGCAAATATCTCTTTACTGAGTCAATTTCTGCTCTCTATTGACCATCTCCGTCGTTGTAATGCTACCGGTATACCGTTACGCTATCAGAATCTCGTAACATCGATAACTTTTCCGCTACACAACGGTTTTTAGAGGATATCAAATTATGATACACGATTTTAGCTTCTGTAAGCATCTGCAGCAAAAAAACGAAAAAAAAAAAAAGCAAAAGGGGTGAAACACGAGGCCTTCCCAGGAGGTCACCCATCCAAGTACTACTCTCGCCCAAGCACGCTTAACTGCGGAGTTCTGATGGGATCCGGTGCATTAGTGCTGGTATGATCGCACCCGTGCGTATATATTGAAAATATTTCTTTACTGAGTCAATTTCTGCTCTCTATTGACCATCTCCGTCGTTGTAATGCTACCGGTATGCCGTTACGCTATCAGAATCTCGTAACATCGATAATTTTTCCGCTACACGACGGTTTTTAGAGGATATCAGATTATGATACACGATTTTAGCTTCTGTAAGCATCTGCAGCAAAAAAACGGGAAAAAAAAAAGTAAAAGGGGTGCAACACGAGGCCTTCCCAGGAGGTCACCCATCCTAGTACTACTCTCGCCCAAGCACGCTTAACTGTGGAGTTCTAATGGGATCTGGTGCATTAGTGCTGGTATGATCGCAACCGTACGTTTATATTGCAAATATCTCTTTACTGAGTCAATTTCTGCTCCCTATTGACCATCTCCGTCGTTGTAATGCTACCGGTATACCGTTACGCTATCAGAATCTCGTAACATCGATAATTTTTCCGCTACACGACGGTTTTTAGAGGATATCAGATTATGATACACGATTTTAGCTTCTGTAAGCATCTGCAGCAAAAAAACGGGAAAAAAAAAGTAAAAGGGGTGCAACACGAGGCCTTCCCAGGAGGTCACCCATCCTAGTACTACTCTCGCCCAAGCACGCTTAACTGTGGAGTTCTAATGGGATCTGGTGCATTAGTGCTGGTATGATCGCACCCGTACGTTTATATTGCAAATATCTCTTTACTGAGTCAATTTATGCTCTCTATTGACCATCTCCGTCGTTGTAATGCTACCGGTATACCGTTACGCTATCAGAATCTCGTAACATCGATAATTTTTCCGCTACACGACGGTTTTTAGAGGATATCAAATTAAGATGCACGATTTTAGTTTCTATAAGCATCTGCCGCAAAAAAACGAAAAAAAAAAAAAAAAAGTTAAAGGAGTGCAACACGAGGCCTTCCCAGGAGGTTACCCATCCTAGTACTACTCACGCCCAAGGACGCTTAACTGCGGAATTCTGATGGGATCCGGTGCATTAGTGTTGGTATGATCGCACCCGTACGTTTATATTGCAAATATCTCTTTACTGAGTCAATTTCTGCTCTCTATTGACCATCTCCGTCGTTGTAATGCTACCGGTATACCGTTACGCTATCAGAATCTCGTAAGATCGATAATTTTTCCGCTACACGACGGTTTTTAGAGGATATCAGATTATGATACACGATTTTAGCTTCTGTAAGCATCTGCAGCAAAAAAACGGGAAAAAAAGGAGTAAAAGGGGTGCAACACGAGGCCTTCCCAGGAGGTCACCCATCCTAGTACTACTCTCGCCCAAGCACGCTTAACTGTGGAGTTCTAATGGGATCTGGTGCATTAGTGCTGGTATGATCGCAACCGTACGTTTATATTGCAAATATCTCTTTACTGAGTCAATTTCTGCTCTCTATTGACCATCTCCGTCGTTGTAATGCTACCGGTATACCGTTACGCTATCAGAATCTCGTAACATCGATAATTTTTCCGCTACACGACGGTTTTTAGAGGATATCAAATTATGATACACGATTTTAGCTTCTATAAGCATCTGCAGCAAAAAAACGAAAAAAAAAAAAAGCAAAAGGGGTGAAACACGAGGCCTTCCCAGGAGGTCACCCATCCAAGTACTACTCTCGCCCAAGCACGCTTAACTGCGGAGTTCTGATGGGATCCGGTGCATTAGTGATGGTATGATCGCACCCGTGCGTTTATATTGAAAATATTTCTTTACTGAGTCAATTTCTGCTCTCTATTGACCATCTCCGTCGTTGTAATGCTACCGGTATACCGTTACGCTATCAGAATCTCGTAACATCGATAATTTTTCCGCTACACGACGGTTTTTAGAGGATATCAAATTATGATACACGATTTTAGCTTCTATAAGCATCTGCAGCAAAAAAACGAAAAAAAAAAAAAGCAAAAGGGGTGAAACACGAGGCCTTCCCAGGAGGTCACCCATCCAAGTACTACTCTCGCCCAAGCACGCTTAACTGCGGAGTTCTGATGGGATCCGGTGCATTAGTGATGGTATGATCGCACCCGTGCGTTTATATTGAAAATATTTCTTTACTGAGTCAATTTCTGCTCTCTATTGACCATCTCCGTCGTTGTAATGCTACCGGTATACCGTTACGCTATCAGAATCTCGTAACATCGATAACTTTTCCCCTACACAACGGTTTTTAGAGGATATCAAATTATGATACACGATTTTAGCTTCAGTAAGCATCTGCAGCAAAAAAACGAAAAAAAAAAAAAAAGGGGGTGAAACACGAGGCCTTCCCAGGAGGTCACCCATCCTCGTACTACTCTCGCCCAAGCACGCTTAACTGCGGAGTTCTGATGGGATCCGGTGCATTAGTGCTGGTATGATCGCACCCATACGTTTATATTGAAAATATTTCTTTACTGAGTCAATTTCTGCTCTCTATTGACCATCTCCGTCGTTTTAATGCTACCGGTATACCGTTACCCTATCAGAATCTCGTAACATCGATAATTTTTCCGCTACACGACGGTTTTTAGAGGATATCAGATTATGATACACGATTTTAGCTTCTGTAAGCATTTGCAGCAAAAAAACGGGAAAAAAAAAAGTAAAAGGGGTGCAACACGAGGCCTTCCCAGGAGGTCACCCATCCTAGTACTACTCTCGCCCAAGCACGCTTAAATGCGGAGTTCTGATGGGATCCGGTGCATTAGTGCTGGTATGATCGCACCCGTATGTTTATATTGCAAATATCTCATTACTGAATCAATTTCTGCTCTCTATTGACCATCTCCGTCGTTGTAATGCTTCCGGTATACCGTTACGCTATCAGAATCTCGTAACGTCGATAACATTTCCGCTACACGACGGTTTTTAGAGGATATCAAATTATGATACACGATTTTTGCTTCTGTAAGCATCTGCAGCAAAAAAACGGGGAAAAAAAAAAGAAAGTAAAAGGGGTGCAACACGAGGCCTTCCCAGGAGATCACCCATCCTAGTACTACTCTCGCCCAAGCACGCTTAACTGTGGAGTTCTAATGGGATCTGGTGCATTAGTGCTGGTATGATCGCACCCGTACGTTTATATTGCAAATATCTCTTTACTGAGTCAATTTCTGCTCTCTATTGACCATCTCCGTCGTTGTAATGCTACCGGTATACCGTTACGCTATCAGAATCTCGTAACATCGATAATTTTTCCGCTACACGACGGTTTTTAGAGGATATCAGATTATGATACACGATTTTAGCTTCTGTAAGCATCTGCAGCAAAAAAACGGGAAAAAAGAAAAAAGAAAAAGGGGTGCAACACGAGGCCTTCCCAGGAGGTCACCCATCCTAGTACTACTCTCGCCCAAGCACGCTTAACTGTGGAGTTCTAATGGGATCTGGTGCATTAGTGCTGGTATGATCGCACCCGTATGTTTATATTGCAAATATCTCTTTACTGAGTCAATTTCTGCTCTCTATTGACCATCTCCGTCGTTGTAATGCTACCGGTATACCGTTACGCTATCAGAATCTCGTAACATCGATAATTTTTCCGGTACACGACGGTTTTTAGAGGATATCAAATTATGATACACGATTTTAGCTTCTATAAGCATCTGCCGCAAAAAACGGGGAAAAAAAAGAAAGTAAAAGGGGTGCAACACGAGGCCTTCCCAGGAGGTCACCCGTCCTAGTACTACTCTCGCCCAAGGACGCTTAACTGCGGAGTTCTGATGGGATCCGGTGCATTAGTGCTGGTATGATCGCACCCGTACGTTTATATTGCAAATATCTCTTTACTGAGTCAATTTCTGCTCTCTATTGACCATCTTCGTCGTTGTAATGCTACCGGTATACCGTTACGCTATCAGAATCTCGTAACATCGATAATTTTTCCGCTACACGACGGTTTTTAGAGGATATCAAATTATGATACACGATTTTAGCTTCTATAAGCATCTGCCGCAAAAAAACCAAAAAAAAAAAAAAAAAAAAAAAGTCAAAGGGGTGCAACACGAGGCCTTCCCAGGAGGTTACCCATCCTAGTACTACTCTCGCCCAAGGACGCTTAACTGCGGAGTTCTGATGGGATCCGGTGCATTAGTGCTGGTATGATCGCACCCGTAAGTTTATATTGCAAATATCTCTTTACTGAGTCAATTTCTGCTCTCTATTGACCATCTCCGTCGTTGTAATGCTACCGGTATACCGTTACGCTATCAGAATCTCGTAACATCGATAACTTTTCCGCTACACAACGGTTTTTAGAGGATATCAAATTATGATACACGATTTTAGCTTCTGTAAGCATCTGCAGCAAAAAAACGAAAAAAAAAAGAAGCAAAAGGGGTGAAACACGAGGCCTTCCCAGGAGGTCACCCATCCAAGTACTACTCTCGCCCAAGCACGCTTAACTGCGGAGTTCTGATGGGATCCGGTGCATTAGTGCTGGTATGATCGCACCCGTGCGTATATATTGAAAATATTTCTTTACTGAGTCAATTTCTGCTCTCTATTGACCATCTCCGTCGTTGTAATGCTACCGGTATGCCGTTACGCTATTAGAATCTCGTAACATCGATAATTTTTCCGCTACACGACGGTTTTTAGAGGATATCAGATTATGATACACGATTTTAGCTTCTGTAAGCATCTGCAGCAAAAAAACGGAAAAAAAAAAAAAAAAAAAAAAAAAGTAAAAGGGGTGCAACACGAGGCCTTCCCAGGAGGTCACCCATCCTAGTACTACTCTCGCCCAAGCACGCTTAACTGTGGAGTTCTAATGGGATCTGGTGCATTAGTGCTGGTATGATCGCACCCGTACGTTTATATTGCAAATATCTCTTTACTGAGTCAATTTCTGCTCCCTATTGACCATCTCCGTCGTTGTAATGCTACCGGTATACCGTTACGCTATCAGAATCTCGTAACATCGATAATTTTTCCGCTAGACGACGGTTTTTAGAGGATATCAGATTATGATACACGATTTTAGCTTCTGTAAGCATCTGCAGCAAAAAAACGGGAAAAAAAAAGTAAAAGGGGTGCAACACGAGGCCTTCCCAGGAGGTCACCCATCCTAGTACTACTCTCGCCCAAGCACGCTTAACTGTGGAGTTCTGATGGGATCCGGTGCATTAGTGCTGGTATGATCGCACCCGTACGTTTATATTGCAAATATCTCATTACTAAGTCAATTTCTGCCCTCTATTGACCATCGCCGTCGTTGTAATGCTTCCGGTATACCGTTACGCTATCAGAATCTCGTAACATCGATAATTTTTCCGCTACACGACGGTTTTTAGAGGATATCAAATTATGATACACGATTTTAGCTTCTGTAAGCATCTGCAACAAAAAAACGGAAAAAAAAATAGTAAAAGGGGTGCAACACGAGGCCTTCCCAGGAGGTCACCCATCCTAGTACTACTCTCGCCCAAGCACGGTTAACTGCGGAGTTCTGATGGGATCCGGTGCATTAGTGTTGGTATGATCGCACCCGTACGTTTATATTGCAAATATCTCTTTACTGAGTCAATTTCTGCTCTCTATTGACCATCTCCGTCGTTGTAATGCTTCCGGTATACCGTTACGCTATCAGAATCTCGTAACGTCGATAACATTTCCGCTACACGACGGTTTTTAGAGGATATCAAATTATGATACACTATTTTTGCTTCTGTAAGCATCTGCAGCAAAAAAACGGGGAAAAAAAAAAGTAAAAGGGGTGCAACACGAGGCCTTCCCACGAGGTCACCCATCCTAGTACTACTCTCGCCCAAGGACGCTTAACTGCGGACTTCTGATGGGATCCGGTGCATTAGTGCTGGTATGATCGCACCCGTTCGTTTATATTGCAAATATCTCTTTACTGAGTCAATTTCTGCTCTCTATTGACCATCTCCGTCGTTGTAATGCTACCGGTATACCGTTACGCTATCAGAATCTCGTTACATCGATAATTTTTCCGCTACACGACGGTTTTTAGAGGATATCAAATTATGATACACGATTTTTGCTTCTGTAAGCATCTGCAGCAAAAAAACGGAAAAAAAAAAAAAAAAGTAAAAGGGGTGCAACACGAGGCCTTCCCAGGAGGTCACCCATCCTAGTACTACTCTCGCCCAAGGACGCTTAACTGCGGAGTTCTGATGGGATCCGGTGCATTAGTGCTGGTATGATCGCACCCGTACGTTTATATTGCAAATATCTCTTTACTGAGTCAATTTCTGCTCTCTATTGACAATCTCCGTCGTTGTAATGCTACCGGTATACCGTTACGCTATCAGAATCTCGTAACATCGATAATTTTTCCGCTACACGACGGTTTTTAGAGGATATCAAATTATGATACACTATTTTAGCTTCTATAAGCATCTGCAGCAAAAAAACGAAAAAAAAAAAAAAAGTTAAAGGGGTGCAACACGAGGCCTTCCCAGGAGGTCACCCATCCTTGTACCACTCTCGCCCAAGCACGCTTAACTGCGGAGTTCTGATGGGATCCGGTGCATTAGTGCTGGTATGATCGCACCCGTACGTTTATATTGCAAATATCTCATTACTGAGTCAATTTCTGCCCTCTATTGACCATCTCCGTCGTTGTAATGCTTCCGGTATACCGTTACGCTATCAGAATCTCGTAACATCGATAATTTTTCCGCTACACGTCGGTTTTTAGAGGATATCAAATTATGATACACGATTTTAGCTTCTATAAGCATCTGCCGCAAAAAAACGAAAAAAAAAAAGCAAAAGGGGTGAAACACGAGGCCTTCCCAGGAGGTCACCCATCCAAGTACTACTCTCGCCCAAGCACGCTTAACTGCGGAGTTCTGATGGGATCCGGTGCATTAGTGCTGGTATGATCGCACCCGTGCGTATATATTGAAAATATTTCTTTACTGAGTCAATTTCTGCTCTCTATTGACCATCTCCGTCGTTGTAATGCTACCGGTATACCGTTACGCTATCAGAATCTCGTAACATCGATAATTTTTCCGCTACACAACGGTTTTTAGAGGATATCAAATTATGATACACGATTTTAGCTTCTGTAAGCATCTGCAGCAAAAAAACGAAAAAAAAAAAGCAAAAGGGGTGAAACACGAGGCCTTCCCAGGAGGTCACCCATCCAAGTACTACTCTCGCCCAAGCACGCTTAACTGCGGAGTTCTGATGGGATCCGGTGCATTAGTGCTGGTATGATCGCACCCGTGCGTATATATTGAAAATATTTCTTTACTGAGTCAATTTCTGCTCTCTATTGACCATCTCCGTCGTTGTAATGCTACCGGTATGCCGTTACGCTATCAGAATCTCGTAACATCGATAATTTTTCCGCTACACGACGGTTTTTAGAGGATATCAAATTATGATACACGATTTTTGCTTCTGTAAGCATCTGCAGCAAAAAAACGGGGAAAAAAAAAGAAAGTAAAAGGGGTGCAACACGAGGCCTTCCCAGGAGGTCACCCACCCTAGTACTACTCTCGCCCAAGCACGCTTAACTGTGGAGTTCTAATGGGATCTGGTGCATTAGTGCTGGTATGATCGCACCCGTACGTTTATATTGCAAATATCTCTTTACTGAGTCAATTTCTGCTCTCTATTGACCATCTCCGTCGTTGTAATGCTACCGGTATACCGTTACGCTATCAGAATCTCGTAACATCGATAATTTTTCCGCTACACGACGGTTTTTAGAGGATATCAGATTATGATACACGATTTTAGCTTCTGTAAGCATCTGCAGCAAAAAAACGGGAAAAAAAAAGTAAAAGGTGTGCAACACGAGGCCTTCCCAGGAGGTCACCCATCCTAGTACTACTCTCGCCCAAGCACGCTTAACTGTGGAGTTCTAATGGGATCTGGTGCATTAGTGCTGGTATGATCGCACCCGTACGTTTATATTGCAAATATCTCTTTACTGAGTCAATTTCTGCTCTCTATTGACCATCTCCGTCGTTGTAATGCTACCGGTATACCGTTACGCTATCAGAATCTCGTAACATCGATAATTTTTCCGCTACACGACGGTTTTTAGAGGATATCAAATTATGATACACGATTTTAGCTTCTATAAGCATCTGCCGCAAAAAAACGAAAAAAAAAAAAAAAAAAGTTAAAGGGGTGCAACACGAGGCCTTCCCAGGAGGTCACCCATCCTAGTACTACTCTCGCCCAAGCACGCTTAACTGCGGAGTTCTGATGGGATCCGGTGCATTAGTGCTGGTATGATCGCACCCGTACGTTTATATTGCAAATATCTCATTACTGAATCAATTTCTGCTCTCTATTGACCATCTCCGTCGTTGTAATGCTTCCGGTATACCGTTACGCTATCAGAATCTCGTAACGTCGATAACATTTCCGCTACACGACGGTTTTTAGAGGATATCAAATTATGATACACGATTTTTGCTTCGGTAAGCATCTGCAGCAAAAAAACGGGGAAAAAAAAAGAAAGTAAAAGGGGTGCAACACGAGGCCTTCCCAGGAGGTCACCCATCCTAGTACTACTCTCGCCCAAGGACGCTTAACTGCGGAGTTCTGATGGGATCCGGTACATTAGTGCTGGTATGATCGCACCCGTACGTTTATATTGCAAATATCTCTTTACTGAGTCAATTTCTGCTCTCTATTGACCATCTCCGTCGTTGTAATGCTACCGGTATACCGTTACGCTATCAGAATCTCGTAACATCGATAACTTTTCCGCTACACAACGGTTTTTAGAGGATATCAATGTATGATACACGATTTTAGCTTCTGTAAGCATCTGCAGCAAAAAAACGAAAAAAAAAAAAGCAAAAGGGGTGAAACACGAGGCCTTCCCAGGAGGTCACCCATCCAAGTACGACTCTCGCCCAAGCACGCTTAACTGCGGAGTTCTGATGGGATCCGGTTCATTAGTGCTGGTATGATCGCACCCGTGCGTATATATTGAAAATATTTCTTTACTGAGTCAATTTCTGCTCTCTATTGACCATCTCCGTCGTTGTAATGCTACCGGTATACCGTTACGCTATCAGAATCTCGTAACATCGATAATTTTTCCGCTACACGACGGTTTTTAGAGGATATCAGATTATGATACACGATTTTAGCTTCTGTAAGCACCTGCAGCAAAAAAACGAAAAAAAAAAAAAAAAAAAGTTAAAGGGGTGCAACACGAGGCCTTCCCAGGAGGTCACCCATCCTAGTACTACTCTCGCCCAAGCACGCTTAACTGTGGAGTTCTAATAGGATCTGGTGCATTAGTGCTGGTATGATCGCACCCGTACGTTTATATGCAAATATCTCTTTACTGAGTCAATTTCTGCTCCCTATTGACCATCTCCGTCGTTGTAATGCTACCGGTATACCGTTACGCTATCAGAATCTCGTAACATCGATAATTTTTCCGCTACACGACGGTTTTTAGAGGATATCAGATTATGATACACGATTTTAGCTTTTGTAAGCATCTGCAGCAAAAAAACGGGGAAAAAAAAAGTAAAAGGGGTGCAACACGAGGCCTTCCCAGGAGGTCACCCATCCTAGTACTACTCTCGCCCAAGCACGCTTAACTGTGGAGTTCTAATGGGATCTGGTGCATTAGTGCTGGTATGATGGCACCCGTACGTTTATATTGCAAATATCTCTTTACTGAGTCAATTTCTGCTCTCTATTGACCATCTCCGTCGTTGTAATGCTACCGGTATACCGTTACGCTATCAGAATCTCGTAACATCGATAATTTTTCCGCTACACGACGGTTTTTAGAGGATATCAGATTATGATACACGATTTTAGCTTCTGTAAGCATCTGCAGCAAAAAAACGGGAAAAAAAAAGTAAAAGGGGTGCAACAAGAGGCCTTCCCAGGAGGTCACCCATCCTAGTACTACTCTCGCCCAAGCACGCTTAACTGTGGAGTTCTAATGGGATCTGGTGCATTAGTGCTGGTATGATCGCACCCGTACGTTTATATTGCAAATATCTCTTTACTGAGTCAATTTCTGCTCTCTATTGACCATCTCCGTCGTTGGAATGCTACCGGTATACCGTTACGCTATCAGAATCTCGTAACATCGATAATTTTTCCGCTACACGACGGTTTTTAGAGGATATCAAATTATGATACACGATTTTAGCTTCTATAAGCATCTGCCGCAAAAAAACGAAAAAAAAAAAAAAAAAAAGTTAAAGGGGTGCAACACGAGGCCTTCCCAGGAGGTCACCCATCCTAGTCCTACTCTCGCCCAAGGACGCTTAACTGCGGAGTTCTGATGGGATCCGGTGCATTAGTGCTGGTATGATCGCACTCGTACGTTTATATTGCAAATATCTCTTTACTGAGTCAATTTCTGCTCTCTATTGACCATCTCCGTCGTTGTAATGCTACCGGTATACCGTTACGCTATCAGAATCTCGTAACATCGATAACTTTTCCGCTACACAACGGTTTTTAGAGGATATCAAATTATGATACACGATTTTTGCTTCTGTAAGCATCTGCAGCAAAAAAACGGGGAAAAAAAAAGAAAGTAAAAGGGGTGCAACACGAGGCCTTCCCAGGAGGTCACCCATCCTAGTACTACTCTCGCCCAAGCACGCTTAACTGTGGAGTTCTAATGGGATCTGGTGCATTAGTGCTGGTATGATCGCACCCGTACGTTTATATTGCAAATATCTCTTTACTGAGTCAATTTCTGCTCTCTATTGACCATCTCCGTCGTTGTAATGCTACCGGTATACCGTTACGCTATCAGAATCTCGTAACGTCGATAACATTTCCGCTACACGACGGTTTTTAGAGGATATCAGATTATGATACACGATTTTAGCTTCTGTAAGCATCTGCAGCAAAAAAACGGGAAAAAAAAAGTAAAAGGGGTGCAACACGAGGCCTTCCCAGGAGGTCACCCATCCTAGTACTACTCTCGCCCAAGCACGCTTAACTGCGGAGTTCTGATGGGATCCGGTGCATTAGTGCTGGTATGATCGCACCCGTACGTTTATATTGCAAATATCTCTTTACTGAGTCAATTTCTGCTCTCTATTGACCATCTCCGTCGTTGTAATGCTACCGGTATACCTTTACGCTATCAGAATCTCGTAACATCGATAACTTTTCCGCTACACAACGGTTTTTAGAGGATATCAATGTATGATACACGATTTTAGCTTCTGTAAGCATCTGCAGCAAAAAAACAAAAAAAAAAAAGCAAAAGGGGTGAAACACGAGGCCTTCCCAGGAGGTCACCCATCCAAGTACGACTCTCGCCCAAGCACGCTTAACTGCGGAGTTCTGATGGGATCTGATTCATTAGTGCTGGTATGATCGCACCCGTGCGTATATATTGAAAATATTTCTTTACTGAGTCAATTTCTGCTCTCTATTGACCATCTCCGTCGTTGTAATGCTACCGGTATACCGTTACGCTATCAGAATCTCGTAACATCGATAATTTTTCCGCTACACGACGGTTTTTAGAGGATATCAGATTATGATACACGATTTTAGCTTCTGTAAGCACCTGCAGCAAAAAAACGAAAAAAAAAAAAAAAAAAAGTTAAAGGGGTGCAACACGAGGCCTTCCCAGGAGGTCACCCATCCTAGTACTACTCTCGCCCAAGCACGCTTAACTGTGGAGTTCTAATAGGATCTGGTGCATTAGTGCTGGTATGATCGCACTCGTACGTTTATATGCAAATATCTCTTTACTGAGTCAATTTCTGCTCCCTATTGACCATCTCCGTCGTTGTAATGCTACCGGTATACCGTTACGCTATCAGAATCTCGTAACATCGATAATTTTTCCGCTACACGACGGTTTTTAGAGGATATCAGATTATGATACACGATTTTAGCTTCTGTAAGCATCTGCAGCAAAAAAACGGGGGAAAAAAAAGGTAAAAGGGGTGCAACACGAGGCCTTCCCAGGAGGTCACCCATCCTAGTACTACTCTCGCCCAAGCACGCTTAACTGTGGAGTTCTAATGGGATCTGGTGCATTAGTGCTGGTATGATGGCACCCGTACGTTTATATTGCAAATATCTCTTTACTGAGTCAATTTCTGCTCTCTATTGACCATCTCCGTCGTTGTAATGCTACCGGTATACCGTTACGCTATCAGAATCTCGTAACATCGATAATTTTTCCGCTACACGACGGTTTTTAGAGGATATCAGATTATGATACACGATTTTAGCTTCTGTAAGCATCTGCAGCAAAAAAACGGGAAAAAAAAAGTAAAAGGGGTGCAACAAGAGGCCTTCCCAGGAGGTCACCCATCCTAGTACTACTCTCGCCCAAGCACGCTTAACTGTGGAGTTCTAATGGGATCTGGTGCATTAGTGTTGGTATGATCGCACCCGTACGTTTATATTGCAAATATCTCTTTACTGAGTCAATTTCTGCTCTCTATTGACCATCTCCGTCGTTGGAATGCTACCGGTATACCGTTACGCTATCAGAATCTCGTAACATCGATAATTTTTCCGCTACACGACGGTTTTTAGAGGATATCAAATTATGATACACGATTTTAGCTTCTATAAGCATCTGCCGCAAAAAAACGAAAAAAAAAAAAAAAAAAGTTAAAGGGGTGCAACACGAGGCCTTCCCAGGAGGTCACCCATCCTAGTCCTACTCTCGCCCAAGGACGCTTAACTGCGGAGTTCTGATGGGATCCGGTGCATTAGTGCTGGTATGATCGCACTCGTACGTTTATATTGCAAATATCTCTTTACTGAGTCAATTTCTGCTCTCTATTGACCATCTCCGTCGTTGTAATGCTACCGGTATACCGTTACGCTATCAGAATCTCGTAACATCGATAACTTTTCCGCTACACAACGGTTTTTAGAGGATATCAAATTATGATACACGATTTTTGCTTCTGTAAGCATCTGCAGCAAAAAAACGGGGAAAAAAAAAGAAAGTAAAAGGGGTGCAACACGAGGCCTTCCCAGGAGGTCACCCACCCTAGTACTACTCTCGCCCAAGCACGCTTAACTGTGGAGTTCTAATGGGATCTGGTGCATTAGTGCTGGTATGATCGCACCCGTACGTTTATATTGCAAATATCTCTTTACTGAGTCAATTTCTGCTCTCTATTGACCATCTCCGTCGTTGTAATGCTACCGGTATACCGTTACGCTATCAGAATCTCGTAACATCGATAATTTTTCCGCTACACGACGGTTTTTAGAGGATATCAGATTATGATACACGATTTTAGCTTCTGTAAGCATCTGCAGCAAAAAAACGGGAAAAAAAAAGTAAAAGGGGTGCAACACGAGGCCTTCCCAGGAGGTCACCCATCCTAGTACTACTCTCGCCCAAGCACGCTTAACTGTGGAGTTCTAATGGGATCTGGTGCATTAGTGCTGGTATGATCGCACCCGTACGTTTATATTGCAAATATCTCTTTACTGAGTCAATTTCTGCTCTCTATTGACCATCTCCGTCGTTGTAATGCTACCGGTATACCGTTACGCTATCAGAATCTCGTAACATCGATAATTTTTCCGCTACACGACGGTTTTTAGAGGATATCAAATTATGATACACGATTTTAGCTTCTATAAGCATCTGCCGCAAAAAAACGAAAAAAAAAAAAAAAAAAAGTTAAAGGGGTGCAACACGAGGCCTTCCCAGGAGGTCACCCATCCTAGTACTACTCTCGCCCGAGCACGCTTAACTGCGGAGTTCTGATGGGATCCGGTGCATTAGTGCTGGTATGATCGCACCCGTACGTTTATATTGCAAATATCTCATTACTGAATCAATTTCTGCTCTCTAATGACCATCTCCGTCGTTGTAATGCTTCCGGTATACCGTTACGCTATCAGAATCTCGTAACGTCGATAACATTTCCGCTACACGACGGTTTTTAGAGGATATCAAATTATGATACACGATTTTTGCTTCGGTAAGCATCTGCAGCAAAAAAACGGGGAAAAAAAAAGAAAGTAAAAGGGGTGTAACACGAGGCCTTCCCAGGAGGTCACCCATCCTAGTACTACTCTCGCCCAAGGACGCTTAACTGCGGAGTTCTGATGGGATCCGGTGCATTAGTGCTGGTATGATCGCACCCGTACGTTTATATTGCAAATATCTCTTTACTGAGTCAATTTCTGCTCTCTATTGACCATCTCCGTCGTTGTAATGCTACCGGTATACCGTTACGCTATCAGAATCTCGTAACATCGATAACTTTTCCGCTACACAACGGTTTTTAGAGGATATCAATGTATGATACACGATTTTAGCTTCTGTAAGCATCTGCAGCAAAAAAACGAAAAAAAAAAAGCAAAAGGGGTGAAACACGAGGCCTTCCCAGGAGGTCACCCATCCAAGTACGACTCTCGCCCAAGCACGCTTAACTGCGGAGTTCTGATGGGATCCGGTTCATTATTGCTGGTATGATCGCACCCGTGCGTATATATTGAAAATATTTCTTTACTGAGTCAATTTCTGCTCTCTATTGACCATCTCCGTCGTTGTAATGCTACCGGTATACCGTTACGCTATCAGAATCTCGTAACATCGATAATTTTTCCGCTACACGACGGTTTTTAGAGGATATCAGATTATGATACACGATTTTAGCTTCTGTAAGCACCTGCAGCAAAAAAACGAAAAAAAAAAAAAAAAAGTTAAAGGGGTGCAACACGAGGCCTTCCCAGGAGGTCACCCATCCTAGTACTACTCTCGCCCAAGCACGCTTAACTGTGGAGTTCTAATAGGATCTGGTGCATTAGTGCTGGTATGATCGCACCCGTACGTTTATATTGCAAATATCTCTTTACTGAGTCAATTTTTGCTCCCTATTGACCATCTCCGTCGTTGTAATGCTACCGGTATACCGTTACGCTATCAGAATCTCGTAACATCGATAATTTTTCCGCTACACGACGGTTTTTAGAGGATATCAGATTATGATACACGATTTTAGCTTCTGTAAGCATCTGCAGCAAAAAAACGGGGAAAAAAAAAAGTAAAAGGGGTGCAACACGAGGCCTTCCCAGGAGGTCACCCATCCTAGTACTACTCTCGCCCAAGCACGCTTAACTGTGGAGTTCTAATGGGATCTGCTGCATTAGTGCTGGTATGATGGCACCCGTACGTTTATATTGCAAATATCTCTTTACTGAGTCAATTTCTGCTCTCTATTGACCATCTCCGTCGTTGTAATGCTACCGGTATACCGTTACGCTATCAGAATCTCGTAACATCGATAATTTTTCCGCTACACGACGGTTTTTAGAGGATATCAGATTATGATACACGATTTTAGCTTCTGTAAGCATCTGCAGCAAAAAAACGGGAAAAAAAAAGTAAAAGGGGTGCAACAAGAGGCCTTCCCAGGAGGTCACCCATCCTAGTACTACTCTCGCCCAAGCACGCTTAACTGTGGAGTTCTAATGGGATCTGGTGCATTAGTGCTGGTATGATCGCACCCGTACGTTTATATTGCAAATATCTCTTTACTGAGTCAATTTCTGCTCTCTATTGACCATCTCCGTCGTTGGAATGCTACCGGTATACCGTTACGCTATCAGAATCTCGTAACATCGATAATTTTTCCGCTACACGACGGTTTTTAGAGGATATCAAATTATGATACACGATTTTAGCTTCTATAAGCATCTGCCGCAAAAAAACGAAAAAAAAAAAAAAAAAAGTTAAAGGGGTGCAACACGAGGCCTTCCCAGGAGGTCACCCATCCTAGTCCTACTCTCGCCCAAGGACGCTTAACTGCGGAGTTCTGATGGGATCCGGTGCATTAGTGCTGGTATGATCGCACTCGTACGTTTATATTGCAAATATCTCTTTACTGAGTCAATTTCTGCTCTCTATTGACCATCTCCGTCGTTGTAATGCTACCGGTATACCGTTACGCTATCAGAATCTCGTAACATCGATAACTTTTCCGCTACACAACGGTTTTTAGAGGATATCAAATTATGATACACGATTTTAGCTTCTGTAAGCATCTGCAGCAAAAAAACGAAAAAAAAAAAGCAAAAGGGGTGAAACACGAGGCCTTCCCAGGAGGTCACCCATCCAAGTACGACTCTCGCTCAAGCACGCTTAACTGCGGAGTTCTGATGGGATCCGGTGCATTAGTGCTGGTATGATCGCACCCGTGCGTATATATTGAAAATATTTCTTTACTGAGTCAATTTCTGCTCTCTATTGACCATCTCCGTCGTTGTAATGCTACCGGTATACCGTTACGCTATCAGAATCTCGTAACATCGATAATTTTTCCGCTACACGACGGTTTTTAGAGGATATCAGATTATGATACACGATTTTAGCTTCTGTAAGCATCTGCAGCAAAAAAACGGAAAAAAAAAAAAAAAAAAAAAAGTTAAAGGGGTGCAACACGAGGCCTTCCCAGGAGGTCACCCATCCTAGTACTACTCTCGCCCAAGCACGCTTAACTGTGGAGTTCTAATGGGATCTGGTGCATTAGTGCTGGTATGATCGCACCCGTACGTTTATATTGCAAATATCTCTTTACTGAGTCAATTTCTGCTCCCTATTGACCATCTCCGTTGTTGTAATGCTACCGGTATACCGTTACGCTATCAGAATCTCGTAAAATCGATAATTTTTCCGCTACACGACGGTTTTTAGAGGATATCAGATTATGATACACGATTTTAGCTTCTGTAAGCATCTGCAGCAAAAAAAACGGGAAAAAAAAAGTAAAAGGGGTGCAACACGAGGCCTTCCCAGGAGGTTACCCATCCTAGTACTACTCTCGCCCAAGGACGCTTAACTGCGGAGTTCTGATGGGATCCGGTGCATTAGTGCTGGTATGATCGCACCCGTACGTTTATATTGCAAATATCTCTTTACTGAGTCAATTTCTGCTCTCTATTGACCATCTCCGTCGTTGTAATGCTACCGGTATACCGTTACGCTATCAGAATCTCGTAACATCGATAATTCTTCTGCTACACGACGGTTTTTAGAGGATATCAAATTATGATACACGATTTTAGCTTCTATAAGCATCTGCAGCAAAAAAACGAAAAAAAAAAAAAAGCAAAAGGGGTGAAACACGAGGCCTTCCCAAGAGGTCACCCATCCAAGTACTACTCTCGCCCAAGCACGCTTAACTGCGGAGTTCTGATGGGATCCGGTGCATTAGTGCTGGTATGATCGCACCCGTGCGTTTATATTGAAAATATTTCTTTACTGAGTCAATTTCTGCTCTCTATTGACCGTCTCCGTCGTTGTAATGCTACCGGTATACCGTTACGCTATCAGAATCTCGTAACATCGATAACTTTTCCCCTACACAACGGTTTTTAGAGGATATCAAATTATGATACACGATTTTAGCTTCAGTAAGCATCTGCAGCAAAAAAACGAAAAAAAAAGGGGGTGAAACACGAGGCCTTCCCAGGAGGTCACCCATCCTAGTACTACTCTCGCCCAAGCACGCTTAACTGCGGAGTTCTGATGGGATCCGGTGCATTAGTGCTGGTATGATCGCACCCGTACGTTTATATTGAAAATATTTCTTTACTGAGTCAATTTCTGCTCTCTATTGACCATCTCCGTCGTTGTAATGCTACCGGTATACCGTTACCCTATCAGAATCTCGTAACATCGATAATTTTTCCGCTACACGACGGTTTTTAGAGGATATCAGATTATGATACACGATTTTAGCTTCTGTAAGTATCTGCAGAAAAAAAACGAAAAAAAAAGAAGAAGTAAAAGGGGTGCACCACGAGGCCTTCCCAGGAGGTCACCCATCCTAGTACTACTCTCGCCCAAGCACGCTTAACTGTGGAGTTCTAATGGGATGTGGTGCTTTAGTGCTGGTATGATCGCACCCGTACGTTTATATTGCAAATATCCCTGTACTGAGTCAATTTCTGCTCTCTATTGACCATCTCCGTCGTTGTAATGTTACCGGTATACCGTTACGCTATCAGAATCTCGTAACATCGATAACTTTTCCGCTACACAACGGTTTTTAGAGGATATCGAATTATGATACACGATTTTAGCTTCTGTAAGCATCTGCAGCAAAAAAACGGAAAAAAAAAAAGTAAAAGGGGTGCAACACGAGGCCTTCTCATGAGGTCACCCATCCTAGTACTACTCTCGCCCAAGCACGCTTAACTGCGGAGTTCTGATGGGATCCGGTGCATTAGTGCTGGTATGATCGCACCCGTACGTTTATATTGCAAATATCTCATTACTGAGTCAATTTCTGCTCTCTATTGACCATCTCCGTCGTTGTAATGTTCCGGTATACCGTTACGTTATCAGAATCTCGTAACGTCGATAACATTTCCGCTACACGACGGTTTTTAGAGGATATCAAATTATGATACACGATTTTTGTTTCTGTAAGCATCTGCAGCAAAAAAACGGGAAAAAAAAAGAAAGTAAAAGAGGTGCAACACGAGGCCTTCCCAGGAGGTCACCCATCCTAGTACTACTCTCGCCCAAGGACCCTTAACTGCGGAGTTCTGATGGGATCCGGTGCATTAGTGCTGGTATGATCGCACCCGTACGTTTATATTGCAAATATCTTTTTACTAAGTCAATTTCTGCTCTCTATTGACCATCTTCGTCGTTGTAATGCTACCGGTATACCGTTACGGTATCAGAATCTCGTAACATCGATAATTTTTCCGCTACACGACGGTTTTTAGAGGATATCAAATTATGATACACGATTTTAGTTTCTATAAGCATCTGCCGCAAAAAAACGAAAAAAAAAAAAAAAAGTTAAAGGGGTGCAACACGAGGCCTTCCCAGGAGGTTACCCATCCTAGTACTACTCTCGCCCAAGGACGCTTAACTGCGGAGTTCTGATGGGATCCGGTGCATTAGTGCTGGTATGATCGCACCCGTACGTTTATATTGCAAATATCTCTTTACTGAGTCAATTTCTGCTCTCTATTGACCATCTCCGTCGTTGTAATGCTACCGGTATACCGTTACGCTATCAGAATCTCGTAACATCGATAATTTTTCCGCTACACGACGGTTTTTAGAGGATATCATATTATGATACACGAATTTTGCTTCTGTAAGCATCTGCAGCAAAAAAACGGGAAAAAAAAAATAGTAAAAGGGGTGCAACACGAGTCCTTCCCAGGAGGTCACCCATCCTAGTACTACTCTCGCCCAAGCACGCTTGACTGCGGAGTTCTGATGGGATCCGGTGCATTAGTGCTGGTATGATCGCACCCGTACGTTTATATTGCAAATATCTCTTTACTGAGTCAATTTCTGCTCTCTATTGACCATCTCCGTCGTTGTAATGCTACCGGTATACCGTTACGCTATCAGAATCTCGTAACATCGATAATTTTTCCGCTACACGACGGTTTTTAGAGGATATCAAATTATGATACACGATTTTAGCTTCTATAAGCATCTGCAGCAAAAAAACGAAAAAAAAAAAAAAAAAAAAAGTTAAAGGGGTGCAACACGAGGCCTTCCCAGGAGGTCACCCATCCTAGTACTACTCTCGCCCAAGCACGCTTAACTGCGGAGTTCTGATGGGATCCGGTGCATTAGTGCTGGTATGATCGCACCCGTACGTTTATATTGTAAATATCTCATTACTGAATCAATTTTTGCTCTCTATTGACCATCTCCGTCGTTGTAATGCTTCCGGTATACCTTTACGCTATCAGAATCTCGTAACATCGATAACATTTCCGCTACACGACGGTTTTTAGAGGATATCAAATTATGATACACGATTTTAGCTTCGGTAAGCATCTGCAGCAAAAAAACGGGGAAAAAAAAAGAAAGTAAAAGGGGTGCAACACGAGGCCTTCCCAGGAGGTCACCCATCCTAGTACTACTCTCGCCCAAGGACGCTTAACTGCGGAGTTCTGATGGGATCCGGTGCATTAGTGCTGGTATGATCGCACCCGTACGTTTATATTGCAAATATCTCTTTACTGAGTCAATTTCTGCTCTCTATTGACCATCTCCGTCGTTGTAATGCTACCGGTATACCGTTACGCTATCAGAATCTCGTAACATCGATAACTTTTCCGCTACACAACGGTTTTTAGAGGATATCAAATTATGATACACGATTTTAGCTTCTGTATGCATCTGCAGCAAAAAAACGAAAAAAAAAAAAGCAAAAGGGGTGAAACACGAGGCCTTCCCAGGAGGTCACCCATCCAAGTACGACTCTCGCCCAAGCACGCTTAACTGCGGAGTTCTGATGGGATCCGGTTCATTAGTGCTGGTATGATCGCACCCGTGCGTATATATTGAAAATATTTCTTTACTGAGTCAATTTCTGCTCTCTATTGACCATCTCCGTCGTTGTAATGCTACCGGTATACCGTTACGCTATCAGAATCTCGTAACATCGATAATTTTTCCGCTACACGACGGTTTTTAGAGGATATCAGATTATGATACACGATTTTAGCTTCTGTAAGCATCTGCAGCAAAAAAACGAAAAAAAAAAAAAAAAGTTAAAGGGGTGCAACACGAGGGCTTCCCAGGAGGTCACCCATCCTAGTACTACTCTCGCCCAAGCACGCTTAACTGTGGACTTCTAATAGGATCTGGTGCATTAGTGCTGGTATGATCGCACCCGTACGTTTATATTGCAAATATCTCTTTACTGAGTCAATTTCTGCTCCCTATTGACCATCTCCGTCGTTGTAATGCTACCGGTATACCGTTACGCTATCAGAATCTCGTAACATCGATAATTTTTCCGCTACACGACGGTTTTTAGAGGATATCAGATTATGATACACGATTTTAGCTTCAGTAAGCATCTGCAGCAAAAAAACGAAAAAAAAAGGGGGTGAAACACGAGGCCTTCCCAGGAGGTCACCCATCCTAGTACTACTCTCGCCCAAGCACGCTTAACTGCGGAGTTCTGATGGGATCCGGTGCATTAGTGCTGGTATGATCGCACCCGTACGTTTATATTGAAAATATTTCTTTACTGAGTCAATTTCTGCTCTCTATTGACCATCTCCGTCGTTGTAATGCTACCGGTATACCGTTACCCTATCAGAATCTCGTAACATCGATAATTTTTCCGCTACACGACGGTTTTTAGAGGATATCAGATTATGATACACGATTTTAGCTTCTGTAAGCATCTGCAGCAAAAAAACGGAAAAAAAAAAAAAAAAAAAGTTAAAGGGGTGCAACACGAGGCCTTCCCAGGAGGTCACCCATCCTAGTACTACTCTCGCCCAAGCACGCTTAACTGTGGAGTTCTAATGGGATCTGGTGCATTAGTGCTGGTATGATCGCACTCGTACGTTTATATTGCAAATATCTCTTTACTGAGTCAATTTCTGCTCCCTATTGACCATCTCCGTCGTTGTAATGCTACCGGTATACCGTTACGCTATCAGAATCTCGTAACATCGATAATTTTTCCGCTACACGACGGTTTTTAGAGGATATCAGATTATGATACACGATTTTAGCTTCTGTAAGCATCTGCAGCAAAAAAACGGGGAAAAAAAAAGTAAAAGGGGTGCAACACGAGGCCTTCCCAGGAGGTCACCCATCCTAGTACTACTCTCGCCCAAGCACGCTTAACTGTGGAGTTCTAATGGGATCTGGTGCATTAGTGATGGTATTATCGCACCCGTACGTTTATATTGCAAATATCTCTTTACTGAGTCAATTTCTGCTCTCTATTGACCATCTCCGTCGTTGTAATGCTACCGGTATACCGTTACGCTATCAGAATCTCGTAACATCGATAATTTTTCCGCTACACGACGGTTTTTAGAGGATATCAGATTATGATACACGATTTTAGCTTCTGTAAGCATCTGCAGCAAAAAAACGGGAAAAAAAAAAAGTAAAAGGGGTGCAACACGAGGCCTTCCCAGGAGGTCACCCATCCTAGTACTACTCTCGCCCAAGCACGCTTAACTGTGGAGTTCTAATGGGATCTGGTGCATTAGTGCTGGTATGATCGCACCCGTACGTTTATATTGCAAATATCTCTTTACTGAGTCAATTTCTGCTCTCTATTGACCATCTCCGTCGTTGTAATGCTACCGGTATACCGTTACGCTATCAGAATCTCGTAACATCGATAATTTTTCCGCTACATGACGGTTTTTAGAGGATATCAAATTATGATACACGATTTTAGCTTCTATAAGAATCTGCCGCAAAAAAACGAAAAAAAAAAAAAAAAAAAAAAGAAGTTAAAGGGGTGCAACACGAGGCCTTCCCAGGAGGTCACCCATCCTAGTACTACTCTCGCCCAAGCACGCTTAACTGCGGAGTTCTGATGGGATCCGGTGCATTAGTGCTGGTATGATCGCACCCGTACGTTTATATTGCAAATATCTCATTACTGAATCAATTTCTGCTCTCTATTAACCATCTCCGTCGTTGTAATGCTTCCGGTATACCGTTACGCTATCAGAATCTCGTAACGTCGATAACATTTCCGCTACACGACGGTTTTTAGAGGATATCAAATTATGATACACGATTTTTGCTTATGGAAGCATCTGCAGCAAAAAAACGGGGAAAAAAAAAGAAAGTAAAAGGGGTGCAACACGAGGCCTTCCCAGGAGGTCACCCATCCTAGTACTACTCTCGCCCAAGGACGCTTAACTGCGGAGTTCTGATGGGATCCGGTGCATTAGTGCTGGTATGATCGCACCCGTACGTTTATATTGCAAATATCTCTTTACTGAGTCAATTTCTGCTCTCTATTGACCATCTCCGTCGTTGTAATGCTACCGGTATACCGTTACGCTATCAGAATCTCGTAACATCGATAACTTTTCCGCTACACAACGGTTTTTAGAGGATATCAAATTATGATACACGATTTTAGCTTCTGTAAGCATCTGCAGCAAAAAAACGAAAAAAAAAAAAAGCAAAAGGGGTGAAACACGAGGCCTTCCCAGGAGGTCACCCATCCAAGTACGACTCTCGCCCAAGCACGCTTAACTGCGGAGTTCTGATGGGATCCGGTGCATTAGTGCTGGTATGATCGCACCCGTGCGTATATATTGAAAATATTTCTTTACTGAGTCAATTTCTGCTCTCTATTGACCATCTCCGTCGTTGTAATGCTACCGGTATACCGTTACGCTATCAGAATCTCGTAACATCGATAATTTTTCCGCTACACGACGGTTTTTAGAGGATATCAGATTATGATACACGATTTTAGCTTCTGTAAGCATCTGCAGCAAAAAAACGGAAAAAAAAAAAAAAAAAAAAAAGTTAAAGGGGTGCAACACGAGGCCTTCCCAGGAGGTCACCCATCCTAGTACTACTCTCGCCCAAGCACGCTTAACTGTGGAGTTCTAATGGGATCTGGTGCATTAGTGCTGCTATGATCGCACCCGTACGTTTATATTGCAAATATCTCTTTACTGAGTCAATTTCTGCTCCCTATTGACCATCTCCGTCGTTGTAATGCTACCGGTATACCGTTACGCTATCAGAATCTCGTAACATCGATAATTTTTCCGCTACACGACGGTTTTTAGAGGATATCAGATTATGATACACGATTTTAGCTTCTGTAAGCATCTGCAGCAAAAAAACGGGAAAAAAAAAAGTAAAAGGGGTGCAACACGAGGCCTTCCTAGGAGGTCACCCATCCTAGTACTACTCTCGCCCAAGCACGCTTAACTGTGGAGTTCTAATAGGATCTGGTGCACTAGTGCTGGTATGATCGCACCCGTACGTTTATATTGCAAATATCTCTTTACTGAGTCAATTTATGCTCTCTATTGACCATCTTCGTCGTTGTAATGCTACCGGTATACCGTTACGCTATCAGAATCTCGTAACATCGATAATTTTTCCGCTACACGACGGTTTTTAGAGGATATCAAATTATGATACACGATTTTAGTTTCTATAAGCATCTGCCGCAAAAAAACGAAAAAAAAAAAAAAGTTAAAGGGGTGCAACACGAGTCCTTCCCAGGAGGTCACCCATCCTAGTACTACTCTCGCCCAAGCACGCTTGACTGCGGAGTTCTGATGGGATCCGGTGCATTAGTGCTGGTATGATCGCACCCGTACGTTTATATTGCAAATATTTCTTTACTGAGTCAATTTCTGCTCTCTATTGACCATCTCCGTCGTTGTAATGCTACCGGTATACCGTTACGCTATCAGAATCTCGTAACATCGATAATTTTTCCGCTACACGACGGTTTTTAGAGGATATCAAATTATGATACACGATTTTAGCTTCTATAAGCATCTGCAGCAAAAAAACGAAAAAAAAAAAAAAGCAAAAGGGGTGAAACACGAGGCCTTTCTAAGAGGTCACCCATCCAAGTACTACTCTCGCCCAAGCACGCTTAACTGCGGAGTTCTGATGGGATCCGGTGCATTAGTGCTGGTATGATCGCACCCGTGCGTTTATATTGAAAATATTTCTTTACTGAGTCAATTTCTGCTCTTTATTGACCATCTCCGTCGTTGTAATGCTACCGGTATACCGTTACGCTATCAGAATCTCGTAACATCGATAACTTTTCCCCTACACAACGGTTTTTAGAGGATATCAAATTATGATACACGATTTTAGCTTCAGTAAGCATCTGCAGCAAAAAAACGAAAAAAAAAAGGGGGTGAAACACGAGGCCTTCCCAGGAGGTCACCCATCCTAGTACTACTCTCGCCCAAGCACGCTTAACTGCGGAGTTCTGATGGGATCCGGTGCATTAGTGCTGGTATGATCGCACCCGTACGTTTATATTGAAAATATTTCTTTACTGAGTCAATTTCTGCTCTCTATTGACCATCTCCGTCGTTGTAATGCTACCGGTATACCGTTACCCTATCAGAATCTCGTAACATCGATAATTTTTCCGCTACACGACGGTTTTTAAAGGATATCAGATTATGATACACGATTTTAGCTTCTGTAAGTATCTGCAGAAAAAAAACGAAAAAAAAAGAAGAAGTAAAAGGGGTGCAACACGAGGCCTTCCCAGGAGGTCACCCATCCTAGTACTACTCTCGCCCAAGCACGCTTAACTGTGGAGTTCTAATGGGATGTGGTGCTTTAGTGCTGGTATGATCGCACCCGTACGTTTATATTGCAAATATCCCTGTACTGAGTCAATTTCTGCTCTCTATTGACCATCTCCGTCGTTGTAATGTTACCGGTATACCGTTACGCTATCAGAATCTCGTAACATCGATAACTTTTCCGCTACACAACGGTTTTTAGAGGATATCGAATTATGATACACGATTTTAGCTTCTGTAAGCATCTGCAGCAAAAAAACGGAAAAAAAAAAAAAGTAAAAGGGGTGCAACACGAGGCCTTCTCATGAGGTCACCCATTCTAGTACTACTCTCGCCCAAGCACGCTTAACTGCGGAGTTCTGATGGGATCCAGTGCATTAGTGCTGGTATGATCGCACCCGTACGTTTATATTGCAAATATCTCATTACTGAGTCAATTTCTGCTCTCTATTGACCATCTCCGTCGTTGTAATGTTTCCGGTATACCGTTACGCTATCAGAATCTCGTAACGTCGATAACATTTCCGCTACACGACGGTTTTTAGAGGATATCAAATTATGATACACGATTTTTGTTTCTGTAAGCATCTGCAGCAAAAAAACGGGAAAAAAAAAGAAAGTAAAAGAGGTGCAACACGAGGCCTTCCCAGGAGGTCACCCATCCTAGTACTACTCTCGCCCAAGGACCCTTAACTGCGGAGTTCTGATGGGATCCGGTGCATTAGTGCTGGTATGATCGCACCCGTACGTTTATATTGCAAATATCTTTTTACTAAGTCAATTTCTGCTCTCTATTGACCATCTTCGTCGTTGTAATGCTACCGGTAAACCGTTACGGTATCAGAATCTCGTAACATCGATAATTTTTCCGCTACACGACGGTTTTTAGAGGATATCAAATTATGATACACGATTTTAGTTTCTATAAGCATCTGCCGCAAAAAAACGAAAAAAAAAAAAAAAAAGTTAAAGGGGTGCAACACGAGGCCTTCCCAGGAGGTTACCCATCCTAGTACTACTCACGCCCAAGGACGCTTAACTGCGGAGTTCTGATGGGATCCGGTGCATTAGTGCTGGTATGATCGCACCCGTACGTTTATATTGCAAATATCTCTTTACTGAGTCAATTTCTGCTCTCTATTGACCATCTCCGTCATTGTAATGCTACCGGTATACCGTTACGCTATCAGAATCTCGTAACATCGATAATTTTTCCGCTACACGACGGTTTTTAGAGGATATCATATTATGATACACGAATTTTGCTTCTGTAAACATCTGCAGCAAAAAAACGGGAAAAAAAAAATAGTAAAAGGGGTGCAACACGAGTCCTTCCCAGGAGGTCACCCATCCTAGTACTACTCTCGCCCAAGCACGCTTGACTGCGGAGTTCTGATGGGATCCGGTGCATTAGTGCTGGTATGATCGCACCCGTACGTTTATATTGCAAATATCTCTTTACTGAGTCAATTTCTGCTCTCTATTGACCATCTCCGTCGTTGTAATGCTACCGGTATACCGTTACGCTATCAGAATCTCGTAACATCGATAATTTTTCCGCTACACGACGGTTTTTAGAGGATATCAAATTATGATACACGATTTTAGCTTCTATAAGCATCTGCAGCAAAAAAACGAAAAAAAAAAAAAACAAAAGGGGTAAAACACGAGGCCTTCCCAGGAGGTCACCCATCCAAGTACTACTCTCGCCCAAGCATGCTTAACTGCGGAGTTCTGATGGGATCCGGTGGATTAGTGCTGGTATGATCGCACCCGTGCGTTTATATTGAAAATATTTCTTTACTGAGTCAATTTCTGCTCTCTATTGACCATCTCCGTCGTTGTAATGCTACCGGTATACCGTTACGCTATCAGAATCTCGTAACATCGATAACTTTTCCCCTACACAACGGTTTTTAGAGGATATCAAATTATGATACACGATTTTAGCTTCAGTAAGCATCTGCAGCAAAAAAACGAAAAAAAAAGGGGGTGAAACACGAGGCCTTCCCAGGAGGTCACCCATCCTAGTACTACTCTCGCCCAAGCACGCTTAACTGCGGAGTTCTGATGGGATCCGGTGCATTAGTGCTGGTATGATCGCACCCGTACGTTTATATTGAAAATATTTCTTTACTGAGTCAATTTCTGCTCTCTATTGACCATCTCCGTCGTTGTAATGCTACCGGTATACCGTTACCCTATCAGAATCTCGTAACATCGATAATTTTTCCGCTACACGACGGTTTTTAAAGGATATCAGATTATGATACACGATTTTAGCTTCTGTAAGTATCTGCAGAAAAAAAACGAAAAAAAAAAGAAGAAGTAAAAGGGGTGCAACACGAGGCCTTCCCAGGAGGTCACCCATCCTAGTACTACTCTCGCCCAAGCACGCTTAACTGTGGAGTTCTAATGGGATGTGGTGCTTTAGTGCTGGTATGATCGCACCCGTACGTTTATATTGCAAATATCCCTGTACTGAGTCAATTTCTGCTCTCTATTGACCATCTCCGTCGTTGTAATGTTACCGGTATACCGTTACGCTATCAGAATCTCGTAACATCGTTAACTTTTCCGCTACACAACGGTTTTTAGAGGATATCGAATTATGATACACGATTTTAGCTTCTGTAAGCATCTGCAGCAAAAAAACGGAAAAAAAAAAAAAAGTAAAAGGGGTGCAACACGAGGCCTTCTCATGAGGTCACCCATTCTAGTACTACTCTCGCCCAAGCACGCTTAACTGCGGAGTTCTGATGGGATCCGGTGCATTAGTGCTGGTATGATCGCACCCGTACGTTTATATTGCAAATATCTCATTACTGAGTCAATTTCTGCTCTCTATTGACCATCTCCGTCGTTGTAATGTTTCCGGTATACCGTTACGCTATCAGAATCTCGTAACGTCGATAACATTTCCGCTACACGACGGTTTTTAGAGGATATCAAATTATGATACACGATTTTTGTTTCTGTAAGCATCTGCAGCAAAAAAACGGGAGAAAAAAAAGAAAGTAAAAGAGGTGCAACACGAGGCCTTCCCAGGAGGTCACCCATCCTAGTACTACTCTCGCCCAAGGACCCTTAACTGCGGAGTTCTGATGGGATCCGGTGCATTAGTGCTGGTATGATCGCACCCGTACGTTTATATTGCAAATATCTTTTTACTAAGTCAATTTCTGCTCTCTATTGACCATCTTCGTCGTTGTAATGCTAGCGGTATACCGTTACGGTATCAGAATCTCGTAACATCGATAATTTTTCCGCTACACGACGGTTTTTAGAGGATATCAAATTATGATACACGATTTTAGTTTCTATAAGCATCTGCCGCAAAAAAACGAAAAAAAAAAAAAAAAGTTAAAGGGGTGCAACACGAGGCCTTCCCAGGAGGTTACCCATCCTAGTACTACTCACGCCCAAGGACGCTTAACTGCGGAGTTCTGATGGGATCCGGTGCATTAGTGCTGGTATGATCGCACCCGTACGTTTATATTGCAAATATCTCTTTACTGAGTCAATTTCTGCTCTCTATTGACCATCTCCGTCATTGTAATGCTACCGGTATACCGTTACGCTATCAGAATCTCGTAACATCGATAATTTTTCCGCTACACGACGGTTTTTAGAGGATATCATATTATGATACACGAATTTTGCTTCTGTAAGCATCTGCAGCAAAAAAACGGGAAAAAAAATAGTAAAAGGGGTGCAACACGAGTCCTTCCCAGGAGGTCACCCATCCTAGTACTACTCTCGCCCAAGCACGCTTGACTGCGGAGTTCTGATGGGATCCGGTGCATTAGTGCTGGTATGATCGCACCCGTACGTTTATATTGCAAATATCTCTTTACTGAGTCAATTTCTGCTCTCTATTGACCATCTCCGTCGTTGTAATGCTACCGGTATACCGTTACGCTATCAGAATCTCGTAACATCGATAATTTTTCCGCTACACGACGGTTTTTAGAGGATATCAAATTATGATACACGATTTTAGCTTCTATAAGCATCTGCAGCAAAAAAACGAAAAAAAAAAAAACAAAAGGGGTAAAACACGAGGCCTTCCCAGGAGGTCACCCATCCAAGTACTACTCTCGCCCAAGCATGCTTAACTGCGGAGTTCTGATGGGATCCGGTGGATTAGTGCTGGTATGATCGCACCCGTGCGTTTATATTGAAAATATTTCTTTACTGAGTCAATTTCTGCTCTCTATTGACCATCTCCGTCGTAGTAATGCTACCGGTATACCGTTACGCTATCAGAATCTCGTAACATCGATAACTTTTCCGCTACACAATGGTTTTTAGAGGATATCAAATTATGATACACGATTTTAGCTTCTGTAAGCATCTGCAGCAAAAAAACGAAAAAAAAAAAAAAACAAAAGGGGTGAAACACGAGGCCTTCCCAGGAGGTCACCCATCCTAGTACTACTCTCGCCCGAGCACGCTTAACTGCGGAGTTCTGATGGGATCCGGTGCATTAGTGCTGGTATGATCGCACCCGTACGTTTATATTGAAAATATTTCTTTACTGAGTCAATTTCTGCTCTCTATTGACCATCTCCGTCGTTGTAATGCTACCGGTATACCGTTACGCTATCAGAATCTCGTTACATCGATAATTTTTCCGCTACACGACGGTTTTTAGAGGATATCAGATTATGATACACGATTTTAGCTTCTGTAAGCATCTGCAGCAAAAAAACGGAAAAAAAAAGAAGTAAAAGGGGTGCAACACGAGGCCTTCTCAGGAGGTCACCCATCCTAGTACTACTCTCGCCCAAGCACGCTTAACTATGGAGTTCTAATGGGATCTGGTGCATTAGTGCTGGTATGATCGCACCCGTACGTTTATATTGCAAATATCTCTTTACTGAGTCAATTTCTGCTCTCTATTGACCATCTCCGTCGTTGTAATGCTACCGGTATACCGTTACGCTATCAGAATCTCGTAACATCGATAATTTTTCCGCTACACAACGGTTTTTAGAGGATATCGAATTATGATACACGATTTTAGCTTCTGTAAGCATCTGCAGCAAAAAAACGGAAAAAAAAAAGAAAAAGAAAAAAGTAAATGGGGTGCAACACGAGGCCTTCTCAGGAGGTCACCCATCCTAGTACTACTCTCGCCCAAGCACGCTTAACTGCGGAGTTCTGATGGGATCCGGTGCATTAGTGCTGGTATGATCGCACCCGTACGTTTATATTGCAAATATCTCATTACTGAGTCAATTTCTGCTCTCTATTGACCATCTCCGTCGTTGTACCGCTTCCGGTATACCGTTACGCTATCAGAATCTCGTAACGTCGATAACATTTCCGCTACACGACGGTTTTTAGAGGATATCAAATTATGATACACGATTTTTGCTTCTGTAAGCATCTGCAGCAAAAAAACGGGAAAAAAAAAGAAGTAAAAGGGGTGCAACACGAGGCCTTCCCACGAGGTCACCCATCCTAGTACTACTCTCGCCCAAGGACGCTTAACTGCGGAGTTCTGATGGGATCCGGTGCATTAGTGCTGGTATGATCGCACCCGTACGTTTATATTGCAAATATCTCTTTACTGAGTCAATTTCTGCTCTCTATTGACCATCTTCGTCGTTGTAATGCTACCGGTATACCGTTACGCTATCAGAATCTCGTAACATCGATAATTTTTCCGCTACACGACGGTTTTTAGTGGATATCAAATTATGATACACGATTTTAGTTTCTATAAGCATCTGCTGCAAAAAAACGAAAAAAAAAAGAAAAAAAAAAGTTAAAGGGGTGCAACACGAGGCCTTCCCAGGAGGTCACCCATCCTAGTACTACTCTCGCCCAAGGACGCTTAACTGCGGAGTTCTGATGGGATCCGGTGCATTAGTGCTGGTATGATCGCACCCGTACGTTTATATTGCAAATATCTCTTTACTGAGTCAATTTCTGCTCTCTATTGACCATCTCCGTCGTTGTAATGCTACCGGTATACCGTTACGCTATCAGAATCTCGTAACATCGATAATTTTTCCACTACACGACGGTTTTTAGAGGATATCAATCTATGATACACGATTTTAGCTTCTATAAGCATCTGCAGCAAAAAAACGAAAAAAAAAAAGCAAAAGGGGTGAAACACGAGGCCTTACCAGGAGGTCACCCATCCAAGTACTACTCTCGCCCAAGCACGCTTAACTGCGGAGTTCTGATGGGATCCGGTGCATTAGTGCGGGTATGATCGCACCCGTGCGTTTATATTGAAAATATTTCTTTACTGAGTCAATTTCTGCTCTCTATTGACCATCTCCGTCGTTGTAATGCTACCGGTATACCGTTACGCTATCAGAATCTCGTAACATCGATAACTTTTCCCCTACACAACGGTTTTTAGAGGATATCAAATTATGATACACGATTTTAGCTTCAGTAAGCATCTGCAGCAAAAAAACGAAAAAAAAAAAAAAAAAAAAAAGGGTGAAACACGAGGCCTTCCCAGGAGGTGACCCATCCTAGTACTACTCTCGCCCAAGCACGCTTAACTGCGGAGTTCTGATGGGATCCGGTGCATTAGTGCTGGTATGATCGCACCCGTACGTTTATATTGAAAATATTTCTTTACTGAGTCCATTTCTGCTCTCTATTGACCATCTCCGTCGTTGTAATGCTACCGGTATACCGTTACCCTATCAGAATCTCGTAACATCGATAATTTTTCCGCTACACGATGGTTTTTAGAGGATATCAGATTATGATACACGATTTTAGCTTCTGTAAGCATCTGCAGAAAAAAAACGGAAAAAAAAAGAAGTAAAAGGGGTGCAACACGAGGCCTTCTCAGGAGGTCACCCATCCTAGTACTACTCTCGCCCAAGCACGCTTAACTATGGAGTTCTAATGGGATCTGGTGCATTAGTGCTGGTATGATCGCACCCGTACGTTTATATTGCAAATATCTCTTTACTGAGTCAATTTCTGCTCTCTATTGACCATCTCCGTCGTTGTAATGCTACCGGTATACCGTTACGCTATCAGAATCTCGTAACATCGATAATTTTTCCGCTACACAACGGTTTTTAGAGGATATCGAATTATGATACACGATTTTAGCTTCTGTAAGCATCTGCAGCAAAAAAACGGAAAAAAAAAAGAAAAAGAAAAAAGTAAATGGGGTGCAACACGAGGCCTTCTCAGGAGGTCACCCATCCTAGTACTACTCTCGCCCAAGCACGCTTAACTGCGGAGTTCTGATGGGATCCGGTGCATTAGTGCTGGTATGATCGCACCCGTACGTTTATATTGCAAATATCTCATTACTGAGTCAATTTCTGCTCTCTATTGACCATCTCCGTCGTTGTACCGCTTCCGGTATACCGTTACGCTATCAGAATCTCGTAACGTCGATAACATTTCCGCTACACGACGGTTTTTAGAGGATATCAAATTATGATACACGATTTTTGCTTCTGTAAGCATCTGCAGCAAAAAAACGGGAAAAAAAAAAGAAGTAAAAGGGGTGCAACACGAGGCCTTCCCACGAGGTCACCCATCCTAGTACTACTCTCGCCCAAGGACGCTTAACTGCGGAGTTCTGATGGGATCCGGTGCATTAGTGCTGGTATGATCGCACCCGTACGTTTATATTGCAAATATCTCTTTACTGAGTCAATTTCTGCTCTCTATTGACCATCTTCGTCGTTGTAATGCTACCGGTATACCGTTACGCTATCAGAATCTCGTAACATCGATAATTTTTCCGCTACACGACGGTTTTTAGTGGATATCAAATTATGATACACGATTTTAGTTTCTATAAGCATCTGCTGCAAAAAAACGAAAAAAAAAAGAAAAAAAAAAAGTTAAAGGGGTGCAACACGAGGCCTTCCCAGGAGGTCACCCATCCTAGTACTACTCTCGCCCAAGGACGCTTAACTGCGGAGTTCTGATGGGATCCGGTGCATTAGTGCTGGTATGATCGCACCCGTACGTTTATATTGCAAATATCTCTTTACTGAGTCAATTTCTGCTCTCTATTGACCATCTCCGTCGTTGTAATGCTACCGGTATACCGTTACGCTATCAGAATCTCGTAACATCGATAATTTTTCCACTACACGACGGTTTTTAGAGGATATCAATCTATGATACACGATTTTAGCTTCTATAAGCATCTGCAGCAAAAAAACGAAAAAAAAAAAGCAAAAGGGGTGAAACACGAGGCCTTACCAGGAGGTCACCCATCCAAGTACTACTCTCGCCCAAGCACGCTTAACTGCGGAGTTCTGATGGGATCCGGTGCATTAGTGCGGGTATGATCGCACCCGTGCGTTTATATTGAAAATATTTCTTTACTGAGTCAATTTCTGCTCTCTATTGACCATCTCCGTCGTTGTAATGCTACCGGTATACCGTTACGCTATCAGAATCTCGTATCATCGATAACTTTTCCCCTACACAACGGTTTTTAGAGGATATCAAATTATGATACACGATTTTAGCTTCAGTAAGCATCTGCAGCAAAAAAACGAAAAAAAAAAAAAAAAAAAAGGGTGAAACACGAGGCCTTCCCAGGAGGTGACCCATCCTAGTACTACTCTCGCCCAAGCACGCTTAACTGCGGAGTTCTGATGGGATCCGGTGCATTAGTGCTGGTATGATCGCACCCGTACGTTTATATTGAAAATATTTCTTTACTGAGTCCATTTCTGCTCTCTATTGACCATCTCCGTCGTTGTAATGCTACCGGTATACCGTTACCCTATCAGAATCTCGTAACATCGATAATTTTTCCGCTACACGATGGTTTTTAGAGGATATCAGATTATGATACACGATTTTAGCTTCTGTAAGCATCTGCAGAAAAAAAACGAAAAAAAAAAGAAGTAAAAGGGGTGCAACACGAGGCCTTCCCAGGAGGTGACCCATCCTAGTACTACTCTCGCCCAAGCACGCTTAACTGTGGAGTTCTAATGGGATCTGGTGCATTAGTGCTGGTATGATCGCACCCGTACGTTTATATTGCAAATATCTCATTACTAAGTCAATTTCTGCTCACTATTGACCATCTCCGTCGTTGTAACGCTTCCGGTATACCGTTACGCTATCAGAATCTCGTAACGTCGATAACATTTCCGCTACACGACGGTTTTTAGAGGATATCAAATTATGATACACGATTTTTGCTTCTGTAAGCATCTGCAGCAAAAAAACGGGAAAAAAAAAGAAGTAAAAGGGGTGCAACACGAGGCCTTCCCACGAGGTCACCCATCCTAGTACTACTCTCGCCCAAGGACGCTTAACTGCGGAGTTCTGATGGGATCCGGTGCATTAGTGCTGGTATGATCGCACCCGTACGTTTATATTGCAAATATCTCTTTACTGAGTCAATTTCTGCTCTCTATTGACCATCTTCGTCGTTGTAATGCTACCGGTATACCGTTACGCTATCAGAATCTCGTAACATCGATAATTTTTCCGCTACACGACGGTTTTTAGTGGATATCAAATTATGATACACGATTTTAGTTTCTATAAGCATCTGCTGCAAAAAAACGAAAAAAAAAAGAAAAAAAAAAGTTAAAGGGGTGCAACACGAGGCCTTCCCAGGAGGTCACCCATCCTAGTACTACTCTCGCCCAAGGACGCTTAACTGCGGAGTTCTGATGGGATCCGGTGCATTAGTGCTGGTATGATCGCACCCGTACGTTTATATTGCAAATATCTCTTTACTGAGTCAATTTCTGCTCTCTATTGACCATCTCCGTCGTTGTAATGCTACCGGTATACCGTTACGCTATCAGAATCTCGTAACATCGATAATTTTTCCACTACACGACGGTTTTTAGAGGATATCAATCTATGATACACGATTTTAGCTTCTATAAGCATCTGCAGCAAAAAAACGAAAAAAAAGAAGCAAAAGGGGTGAAACACGAGGCCTTACCAGGAGGTCACCCATCCAAGTACTACTCTCGCCCAAGCACGCTTAACTGCGGAGTTCTGATGGGATCCGGTGCATTAGTGCGGGTATGATCGCACCCGTGCGTTTATATTGAAAATATTTCTTTACTGAGTCAATTTCTGCTCTCTATTGACCATCTCCGTCGTTGTAATGCTACCGGTATACCGTTACGCTATCAGAATCTCGTAACATCGATAACTTTTCCCCTACACAACGGTTTTTAGAGGATATCAAATTATGATACACGATTTTAGCTTCAGTAAGCATCTGCAGCAAAAAAACGAAAAAAAAAAAAAAAAAAAAGGGTGAAACACGAGGCCTTCCCAGGAGGTGACCCATCCTAGTACTACTCTCGCCCAAGCACGCTTAACTGCGGAGTTCTGATGGGATCCGGTGCATTAGTGCTGGTATGATCGCACCCGTACGTTTATATTGAAAATATTTCTTTACTGAGTCCATTTCTGCTCTCTATTGACCATCTCCGTCGTTGTAATGCTACCGGTATACCGTTACCCTATCAGAATCTCGTAACATCGATAATTTTTCCGCTACACGATGGTTTTTAGAGGATATCAGATTATGATACACGATTTTAGCTTCTGTAAGCATCTGCAGAAAAAAAACGAAAAAAAAAAGAAGTAAAAGGGGTGCAACACGAGGCCTTCCCAGGAGGTGACCCATCCTAGTACTACTCTCGCCCAAGCACGCTTAACTGTGGAGTTCTAATGGGATCTGGTGCATTAGTGCTGGTATGATCGCACCCGTACGTTTATATTGCAAATATCTCATTACTAAGTCAATTTCTGCTCACTATTGACCATCTCCGTCGTTGTAACGCTTCCGGTATACCGTTACGCTATCAGAATCTCGTAACGTCGATAACATTTCCGCTACACGACGGTTTTTAGAGGATATCAAATTATGATACACGATTTTTGCTTCTGTAAGCATCTGCAGCAAAAAAACGGGAAAAAAAAAGAAGTAAAAGGGGTGCAACACGAGGCCTTCCCACGAGGTCACCCATCCTAGTACTACTCTCGCCCAAGGACGCTTAACTGCGGAGTTCTGATGGGATCCGGTGCATTAGTGCTGGTATGATCGCACCCGTACGTTTATATTGCAAATATCTCTTTACTGAGTCAATTTCTGCTCTCTATTGACCATCTTCGTCGTTGTAATACTACCGGTATACCGTTACGCTATCAGAATCTCGTAACATCGATAATTTTTCCGCTACACGACGGTTTTTAGTGGATATCAAATTATGATACACGATTTTAGTTTCTATAAGCATCTGCCGCAAAAAAACGAAAAAAAAAAAAAAAAAAAAAAGTTAAAGGGGTGCAACACGAGGCCTTCCCAGGAGGTCACCCATCCTAGTACTACTCTCGCCCAAGGACGCTTAACTGCGGAGTTCTGATGGGATCCGGTGCATTAGTGCTGGTATGATCGCACCCGTACGTTTATATTGCAAATATCTCTTTACTGAGTCAATTTCTGCTCTCTATTGACCATCTCCGTCGTTGTAATGCTACCGGTATACCGTTACGCTATCAGAATCTCGTAACATCGATAATTTTTCCACTACACGACGGTTTTTAGAGGATATCAAATTATGATACACGATTTTAGCTTCTATAAGCATCTGCAGCAAAAAAACGAAAAAAAAAAAAGCAAAAGGGGTGAAACACGAGGCCTTCCCAGGAGGTCACCCATCCAAGTACTACTCTCGCCCAAGCACGCTTAACTGCGGAGTTCTGATGGGATCCGGTGCATTAGTGCTGGTATGATCGCACCCGTGCGTTTATATTGAAAATATTTCTTTACTGAGTCAATTTTTGCTCTCTATTGACCATCTCCGTCGTTGTAATGCTACCGGTATACCGTTACGCTATCAGAATCTCGTAACATCGATAACTTTTCCCCTACACAACGGTTTTTAGAGGATATCAAATTATGATACACGATTTTAGCTTCAGTAAGCATCTGCAGCAAAAAAACGAAAAAACAAAAAAAAAAAAAGGGGTGAAACACGAGGCCTTCCCAGGAGGTGACCCATCCTAGTACTACTCTCGCCCAAGCACGCTTAACTGCGGAGTTCTGATGGGATCCGGTGCATTAGTGCTGGTATGATCGCACCCGTACGTTTATATTGAAAATATTTCTTTACTGAGTCAATTTCTGCTCTCTATTGACCATCTCCGTCGTTGTAATGCTACCGGTATACCGTTACCCTATCAGAATCTCGTAACATCGATAATTTTTCCGCTACACGATGGTTTTTAGAGGATATCAGATTATGATACACGATTTTAGCTTCTGTAAGCATCTGCAGAAAAAAAACGAAAAAAAAAAAAAAGAAGTAAAAGGGGTGCAACACGAGGCCTTCCCAGGAGGTGACCCATCCTAGTACTACTCTCGCCCAAGCACGCTTAACTGTGGAGTTCTAATGAGATCTGGTGCATTAGTGCTGGTATAATCGCACCCGTACGTTTATATTGCAAATATCTCTTTACTGAGTCAATTTCTGCTCTCTATTGACCATCTCCGTCGTTGTAATGTTACCGGTATACCGTTACGCTATCAGAATCTCGTAACATCGATAACTTTTCCGCTACACAACGGTTTTTAGAGGATATCGAATTATGATACACGATTTTAGCTTCTGTAAGCATCTGCAACAAAAAAACGGAAAAAAAAAAGAAAAAAGTAAAAGGGGTACAACACGAGGCCTTCTCATGAGGTCACCCATCCTAGTACAACTCTCGCCCAAGCACGCTTAACTGCGGAGTTCTGATGGGATCCGGTGCATTAGTGCTGGTATGATCGCACCCGTACATTTATATTGCAAATATCTCTTTACTGAGTCAATTTCTGCTCTCTATTGACCATCTCCGTCGTTGTAATGCTACCGGTATACCGTTACGCTATCATAATCTCGTAACATCGATAATTTTTCCGCTACACGACGGTTTTTAGAGGATATCAAATTATGATACACGATTTTAGCTTCTATAAGCATCTGCAGCAAAAAAACGAAAAAAAAAAAAAAGCAAAAGGGGTAAAACACGAGGCCTTCCCAGGAGGTCACCCATCCAAGTACTACTCTCGCCCAAGCACGCTTAACTGCGGAGTTCTGATGGGATCCGGTGGATTAGTGCTGGTATGATCGCACCCGTGCGTTTATATTGAAAATATTTCTTTACTGAGTCAATTTCTGCTCTCTATTGACCATCTCCGTCGTTGTAATGCTACCGGTATACCGTTACGCTATCAGAATCTCGTAACATCGATAACTTTTCCCCTACACAACGGTTTTTAGAGGATATCGAATTATGATACACGATTTTAGCTTCTGTAAGCATCTGCAACAAAAAAACGGAAAAAAAAAAGAAAAAAGTAAAAGGGGTACAACACGAGGCCTTCTCATGAGGTCACCCATCCTAGTACAACTCTCGCCCAAGCACGCTTAACTGCGGAGTTCTGATGGGATCCGGTGCATTAGTGCTGGTATGATCGCACCCGTACATTTATATTGCAAATATCTCTTTACTGAGTCAATTTCTGCTCTCTATTGACCATCTCCGTCGTTGTAATGCTACCGGTATACCGTTACGCTATCATAATCTCGTAACATCGATAATTTTTCCGCTACACGACGGTTTTTAGAGGATATCAAATTATGATACACGATTTTAGCTTCTATAAGCATCTGCAGCAAAAAAACGAAAAAAAAAAAAAAGCAAAAGGGGTAAAACACGAGGCCTTCCCAGGAGGTCACCCATCCAAGTACTACTCTCGCCCAAGCACGCTTAACTGCGGAGTTCTGATGGGATCCGGTGGATTAGTGCTGGTATGATCGCACCCGTGCGTTTATATTGAAAATATTTCTTTACTGAGTCAATTTCTGCTCTCTATTGACCATCTCCGTCGTTGTAATGCTACCGGTATACCGTTACGCTATCAGAATCTCGTAACATCGATAACTTTTCCCCTACACAACGGTTTTTAGAGGATATCAAATTATGATACACGATTTTAGCTTCAGTAAGCATCTGCAGCAAAAAAACGAAAAAAAAAGGGGGTGAAACACGAGGCCTTCCCAGGAGGTCACCCATCCTAGTACTACTCTCGCCCAAGCACGCTTAACTGCGGAGTTCTGATGGGATCCGGTGGATTAGTGCTGGTATGATCGCACCCGTGCGTTTATATTGAAAATATTTCTTTACTGAGTCAATTTCTGCTCTCTATTGACCATCTCTGTCGTAGTAATGCTACCGGTATACCGTTACGCTATCAGAATCTCGTAACATCGATAACTTTTCCGCTACACAATCGTTTTTAGAGGATATCAAATTATGATACACGATTTTAGCTTCTGTAAGCATCTGCAGCAAAAAAACGAAAAAAAAAAAGGGGTGAAACACGAGGCCTTCCCAAGAGGTCACCCATCCTAGTACAACTCTCGCCCGAGCACGCTTAACTGCGGAGTTCTGATGGGATCCGGTGCATTAGTGCTGGTATGATCGCACCCGTACGTTTATATTGAAAATATTTCTTTACTGAGTCAATTTCTGCTCTCTATTGACCATCTCCGTCGTTGTAATGCTACCGGTATACCGTTACGCTATCAGAATCTCGTAACATCGATAATTTTTCCGCTACACGACGGTTTTTAGAGGATATCAGATTATGATACACGATTTTAGCTTGTGTAAGCATCTGCAGCAAAAAAACGGAAAAAAAAAGTAAAAGGGGTGCAACACGAGGCCTTCTCAGGAGGTCACCCATCCTAGTACTACTCTCGCCCAAGCACGCTTAACTGTGGAGTTCTAATGGGATCTGGTGCATTAGTGATGGTATGATCGCACCCGTACGTTTATATTGCAAATATCTCTTTACTGAGTCAATTTCTGCTCTCTATTGACCATCTCCGTCGTTGTAATGCTACCGGTATACCGTTACGCTATCAGAATCTCGTAACATCGATAATTTTTCCGCTACACAACGGTTTTTAGAGGATATCGAATTATGATACACGATTTTAGCTTCTGTAAGCATCTGCAGCAAAAAAACGGAAAAAAAAAAGAAAAAGAAAAAAGTAAAAGGGGTGCAACACGAGGCCTTCTCAGGAGGTCACCCACTCACCCATCCTAGTACTACTCTCGCCCAAGCACGCTTAACTGCGGAGTTCTGATGGGATCCGGTGCATTAGTGCTAGTATGATCGCACCCGTACGTTTATATTGCAAATATCTCATTACTGAGTCAATTTCTGCTCTCTATTGACCATCTCCGTCGTTGTAACGCTTCCGGTATACCGTTACGCTATCAGAATCTCGTAACGTCGATAACATTTCCGCTACACGACGGTTTTTAGAGGATATCAAATCATGATACACGATTTTTGCTTCTGTAAGCATCTGCAGCAAAAAAACGGGAAAAAAAAAAGAAGTAAAAGGGGTGCAACACGAGGCCTTCCCACGAGATCACCCATTCTAGTACTACTCTCGCCCAAGGACGCTTAACTGCGGAGTTCTGATGGGATCCGGTGCATTAGTGCTGGTATGATCGCACCCGTACGTTTATATTGCAAATATCTCTTTACTGAGTCAATTTTTGCTCTCTATTGACCATCTTCGTCGTTGTAATGCTACCGATATACCGTTACGCTATCAGAATCTCGTAACATCGATAATTTTTCCGCTACACGACGGTTTTTAGTGGATATCAAATTATGATACACGATATTAGTTTCTATAAGCATCTGCCGCAAAAAAACGAAAAAAAAAAAAAAAAAAAAAAAAAAAAAAAGTTAAAGGGGTGCAACACGAGGCCTTCCCAGGAGGTCACCCATCCTAGTACTACTCTCGCCCAAGGACGCTTAACTGCGGAGTTCTGATGGGATCCGGTGCATTAGTGCTGGTATGATCGCACCCGTACGTTTATATTGCAAATATCTCTTTACTGAGTCAATTTCTGCTCTCTATTGACCATCTCCGTCGTTGTAATGCTACCGGTATACCGTTACGCTATCAGAATCTCGTAACATCGATAATTTTTCCACTACACGACGGTTTTTAGAGGATATCAAATTATGATACACGATTTTAGCTTCTATAAGCATCTGCAGCAAAAAAACGAAAAAAAAAAAGCAAAAGGGGTGAAACACGAGGCCTTCGCAGGAGGTCACCCATCCAAGTACTACTCTCGCCCAAGGACGCTTAACTGCAAAGTTCTGATGGGATCCGGTGCATTAGTGCTGGTATGATCGCACCCGTGCGTTTATATTGAAAATATGTCTTTACTGAGTCAATTTCTGCTCTCTATTGACCATCTCCGTCGTTGTAATGCTACCTGTATACCGTTACGCTATCAGAATCTCGTAACATCGATAACTTTTCCGCTACACAACGGTTTTTAGAGGATATCAAATTATGATACACGATTTTAGCTTCTGTAAGCATCTGCAGCAAAAAAACGGAAAAAACAAAAACAAAAGGGGTGAAACACGAGGCCTTCCCAGGAGGTCACCCATCCTAGTACTTCTTTCGCCCAAGCACGCTTAACTGCGGAGTTCTGATGGGATCCGGTGCATTAGTGCTGGTATGATCGTACCCGTACGTTTATATTGAAAATATTTCTTTACTGAGTCAATTTCTGCTCTCTATTGACCATCTCCGTCGTTGTAATGCTACCGGTATACCGTTACGCTATCAGAATCTCGTAACATCGATAACTTTTCCGCTACACAACGGTTTTTAGAGGATATCAAATTATGATACACGATTTTAGCTTCAGTAAGCATCTGCAGCAAAAAAACGAAAAAAAAAAACAAAAGGGGTGAAACACGAGGCCTTCCCAGGAGGTCACCCATCCTAGTACTTCTTTCGCCCAAGCACGCTTAACTGCGGAGTTCTGATGGGATCCGGTGCATTAGTGCCGGTATGATCGTACCCGTACGTTTATATTGAAAATATTTCTTTACTGAGTCAATTTCTGCTCTCTATTGACCATCTCCGTCGTTGTAATGCTACCGGTATACCGTTACGCTATCAGAATCTCGTAACACCGATAATTTTTCCGCTACACGACGGTTTTTAGAGGATATCGAATTATGATACATGATTTTAGCTTCTGTAAGCATCTGCAGCAAAAAAACGGAAAAAAAAAAAAGTAAAAGGGGTGCAACACAAGGCCTTCCCAGGAGGTCACCCATCCTAGTACTACTCTCGCCCAAGCACGCTTAACTGTGGAGTACTAATGGGATCTGGTGCATTAGTGCTGGTATGATCGCACCCGTACGTTTATATTGCAAATATCTCTTTACTGAGCCAATTTCTGCTCTCTATTAACCATCTCCGTCGTTGTAATGCTACCGGTATACCGTTACGCTATCAGAATCTCGTAACATCGATAACTTTTCCGCTACACAACGGTTTTTAGAGGATATCGAATTATGATACATGATTTTAGCTTCTGTAAGCATCTGCAGCAAAAAAACGGAAAAAAAAAAGAAAAAGAAAAAAGTAAAAGGGGTGCAACACGAGGCCTTCTCAGGAGGTCACCCATCCTAGTACTACTCTCGCCCAAGCACGCTTAACTGCGGAGTTCTGATGGGATCCGGTGCATTAGTGCTGGTATGATCGCACCCGTACGTTTATATTGCAAATATCTCATTATTGAGTCAATTTCTGCTCTCTATTGACCATCTCCGTCGTTGTAATGATTCCGGTATACCGTTACGCTATCAGAATCTCGTAACGTCGATAACATTTCCGCTACACGACGGTTTTTAGAGGATATCAAATTATGATACACGATTTTTGTTTCTGTAAGCATCTGCAGCAAAAAAACGGGAAAAAAAAAGAAAGTAAAAGGGGTGCAACACGAGGCCTTCCCAGGAGGTCACCCATCCTAGTACTACTCTCGCCCAAGGACGCTTAACTGCGGAGTTCTGATGGGATCCGGTGCATTAGTGCTGGTATGATCGCACCCGTACATTTATATTGCAAATATCTCATTACTGAGTCAATTTCTGCTCTCTATTGACCATCTCCGTCGTTGTAATGCTTCCGGTATACCGTTACGCTATCAGAATCTCGTAACGTCGATAACATTTCCGCTACACGACGGTTTTTAGAGGATATCAAATTATGATACACGATTTTAGTTTCTGTAAGCATCTGCAGCAAAAAAACGGGAAAAAAAAAGAAAGCAAAAGAGGTGCAACACGAGGCCTTCCCAGGAGGTCACCCATCCTAGTACTACTCTCGCCCAAGGACGCTTAACTGCGGAGTTCTGATGGGATCCGGTGCATTAGTGCTGGTATGATCGCACCCGTACGTTTATATTGCAAATATCTCTTTACTGAGTCAATTTCTGCTCTCTATTGACCATCTCCGTCGTTGTAATGCTACCGGTATACCGTTACGCTATCAGAATCTCGTAACATCGATAATTTTTCCGCTACACGACGGTTTTTAGAGGATATCAAATTATGATACACGATTTTAGCTTCTATAAGCATCTGCAGCAAAAAAACGAAAAAAAAAAGAAGCAAAAGGGGTAAAACACGAGGCCTTCCCAGGAGGTCACCCATCCAAGTACTACTCTCGCCCAAGCAAGCTTAACTACAGAGTTCTGATGGGATCCGGTGGATTAGTGCTGGTATGATCGCACCCGTGCGTTTATATTGAAAATATTTCTTTACTGAGTCAATTTCTGCTCTCTATTGACCATCTCCGTCGTTGTAATGCTACCGGTATACCGTTACGCTATCAGAATCTCGTAACATCGATAACTTTTCCGCTACACAATGGTTTTTAAAGGATATCAAATTATGATACACGATTTTAGCTTCTGTAAGCATCTACAGCAAAAAAACGAAAAAAAAAAAAAAAAACAAAAGGGGTGAAACACGAGGTCTTCCCAGGAGGTCACCCATCCTAGTACTACTCTCGCCCGAGCACGCTTAACTGCGGAGTTCTGATGGGATCCGGTGCATTAGTGCTGGTATGATCACACCCGTACGTTTATATTGAAAATATTTCTTTACTGAGTCAATTTCTGCTCTCTATTGACCATCTCCGTCGTTGTAATGCTACCGGTATACCGTTACGCTATCAGAATCTCGTAACATCGATAATTTTTCCGCTACACGACGGTTTTTAGAGGATATCAGATTATGATACACGATTTTAGCTTCTGTAAGCATCTGCAGCAAAAAAACGGAAAAAAAAAAGTAAAAGGGGTGCAACAGGAGGTCACCCATCCTAGTACTACTCTCGCCCAAGCACGCTTAACTGTGGAGTTCTAATGGGATCTGGTGCATTAGTGCTGGTATGATCGCACCCGTACGTTTATATTGCAAATATCTCTTTACTGAGTCAATTTCTGCTCTCTATTGACCATCTCCGTCGTTGTAATGCTACCGGTATACCGTTACGCTATCAGAATCTCGTAACATCGATAATTTTTCCACTACACGACGGTTTTTAGAGGATATCAAATTATGATACACGATTTTAGCTTCTATAAGCATCTGCAGCAAAAAAACGAAAAAAAAAAAGCAAAAGGGGTGAAACACGAGGCCTTCGCAGGAGGTCACCCATCCAAGTACTACTCTCGCCCAAGGACGCTTAACTGCAAAGTTCTGATGGGATCCGGTGCATTAGTGCTGGTATGATCGCACCCGTGCGTTTATATTGAAAATATGTCTTTACTGAGTCAATTTCTGCTCTCTATTGACCATCTCCGTCGTTGTAATGCTACCTGTATACCGTTACGCTATCAGAATCTCGTAACATCGATAACTTTTCCGCTACACAACGGTTTTTAGAGGATATCAAATTATGATACACGATTTTAGCTTCTGTAAGCATCTGCAGCAAAAAAACGGAAAAAAAAAAAACAAAAGGGGTGAAACACGAGGCCTTCCCAGGAGGTCACCCATCCTAGTACTTCTTTCGCCCAAGCACGCTTAACTGCGGAGTTCTGATGGGATCCGGTGCATTAGTGCTGGTATGATCGTACCCGTACGTTTATATTGAAAATATTTCTTTACTGAGTCAATTTCTGCTCTCTATTGACCATCTCCGTCGTTGTAATGCTACCGGTATACCGTTACGCTATCAGAATCTCGTAACATCGATAACTTTTCCGCTACACAACGGTTTTTAGAGGATATCAAATTATGATACACGATTTTAGCTTCAGTAAGCATCTGCAGCAAAAAAACGAAAAAAAAAAACAAAAGGGGTGAAACACGAGGCCTTCCCAGGAGGTCACCCATCCTAGTACTTCTTTCGCCCAAGCACGCTTAACTGCGGAGTTCTGATGGGATCCGGTGCATTAGTGCCGGTATGATCGTACCCGTACGTTTATATTGAAAATATTTCTTTACTGAGTCAATTTCTGCTCTCTATTGACCATCTCCGTCGTTGTAATGCTACCGGTATACCGTTACGCTATCAGAATCTCGTAACACCGATAATTTTTCCGCTACACGACGGTTTTTAGAGGATATCGAATTATGATACATGATTTTAGCTTCTGTAAGCATCTGCAGCAAAAAAACGGAAAAAAAAAAAAGTAAAAGGGGTGCAACACAAGGCCTTCCCAGGAGGTCACCCATCCTAGTACTACTCTCGCCCAAGCACGCTTAACTGTGGAGTACTAATGGGATCTGGTGCATTAGTGCTGGTATGATCGCACCCGTACGTTTATATTGCAAATATCTCTTTACTGAGCCAATTTCTGCTCTCTATTGACCATCTCCGTCGTTGTAATGCTACCGGTATACCGTTACGCTATCAGAATCTCGTAACATCGATAACTTTTCCGCTACACAACGGTTTTTAGAGGATATCGAATTATGATACATGATTTTAGCTTCTGTAAGCATCTGCAGCAAAAAAACGGAAAAAAAAAAGAAAAAGAAAAAAGTAAAAGGGGTGCAACACGAGGCCTTCTCAGGAGGTCACCCATCCTAGTACTACTCTCGCCCAAGCACGCTTAACTGCGGAGTTCTAATGGGATCCGGTGCATTAGTGCTGGTATGATCGCACCCGTACGTTTATATTGCAAATATCTCATTATTGAGTCAATTTCTGCTCTCTATTGACCATCTCCGTCGTTGTAATGATTCCGGTATACCGTTACGCTATCAGAATCTCGTAACGTCGATAACATTTCCGCTACACGACGGTTTTTAGAGGATATCAAATTATGATACACGATTTTTGTTTCTGTAAGCATCTGCAGCAAAAAAACGGGAAAAAAAAAGAAAGTAAAAGGGGTGCAACACGAGGCCTTCCCAGGAGGTCACCCATCCTAGTACTACTCTCGCCCAAGGACGCTTAACTGCGGAGTTCTGATGGGATCCGGTGCATTAGTGCTGGTATGATCGCACCCGTACATTTATATTGCAAATATCTCATTACTGAGTCAATTTCTGCTCTCTATTGACCATCTCCGTCGTTGTAATGCTTCCGGTATACCGTTACGCTATCAGAATCTCGTAACGTCGATAACATTTCCGCTACACGACGGTTTTTAGAGGATATCAAATTATGATACACGATTTTAATTTCTGTAAGCATCTGCAGCAAAAAAACGGGAAAAAAAAAGAAAGCAAAAGAGGTGCAACACGAGGCCTTCCCAGGAGGTCACCCATCCTAGTACTACTCTCGCCCAAGGACGCTTAACTGCGGAGTTCTGATGGGATCCGGTGCATTAGTGCTGGTATGATCGCACCCGTACGTTTATATTGCAAATATCTCTTTACTGAGTCAATTTCTGCTCTCTATTGACCATCTCCGTCGTTGTAATGCTACCGGTATACCGTTACGCTATCAGAATCTCGTAACATCGATAATTTTTCCGCTACACGACGGTTTTTAGAGGATATCAAATTATGATACACGATTTTAGCTTCTATAAGCATCTGCAGCAAAAAAACGAAAAAAAAAAGAAGCAAAAGGGGTAAAACACGAGGCCTTCCCAGGAGGTCACCCATCCAAGTACTACTCTCGCCCAAGCAAGCCTAACTACAGAGTTCTGATGGGATCCGGTGGATTAGTGCTGGTATGATCGCACCCGTGCGTTTATATTGAAAATATTTCTTTACTGAGTCAATTTCTGCTCTCTATTGACCATCTCCGTCGTTGTAATGCTACCGGTATACCGTTACGCTATCAGAATCTCGTAACATCGATAACTTTTCCGCTACACAATGGTTTTTAAAGGATATCAAATTATGATACACGATTTTAGCTTCTGTAAGCATCTACAGCAAAAAAACGAAAAAAAAAAAAAAAAACAAAAGGGGTGAAACACGAGGTCTTCCCAGGAGGTCACCCATCCTAGTACTACTCTCGCCCGAGCACGCTTAACTGCGGAGTTCTGATGGGATCCGGTGCATTAGTGCTGGTATGATCACACCCGTACGTTTATATTGAAAATATTTCTTTACTGAGTCAATTTCTGCTCTCTATTGACCATCTCCGTCGTTGTAATGCTACCGGTATACCGTTACGCTATCAGAATCTCGTAACATCGATAATTTTTCCGCTACACGACGGTTTTTAGAGGATATCAGATTATGATACACGATTTTAGCTTCTGTAAGCATCTGCAGCAAAAAAACGGAAAAAAAAAAGTAAAAGGGGTGCAACAGGAGGTCACCCATCCTAGTACTACTCTCGCCCAAGCACGCTTAACTGTGGAGTTCTAATGGGATCTGGTGCATTAGTGCTGGTATGATCGCACCCGTACGTTTATATTGCAAATATCTCTTTACTGAGTCAATTTCTGCTCTCTATTGACCATCTCCGTCGTTGTAATGCTACCGGTATACCGTTACGCTATCAGAATCTCGTAACATCGATAATTTTTCCGCTACACAACGGTTTTTAGAGGATATTGAATTATGATACACGATTTTAGCTTCTGTAAGCATCTGCAGCAAAAAAACGGAAAAAAAAAGAAAAAGAAAAAAGTAAAAGGGGTGCAACACGAGGCCTTCTCAGGAGGTCACCCATCCAAGTACTACTCTCGCCCAAGCACGCTTAACTGCGGAGTTCTGATGGGATCCGGTGCATTAGTGCTGGTATGATCGCACCCGTACGTTTATATTGCAAATATCTCATTACTGAGTCAATTTCTGCTCTCTATTGACCATCTCCGTCGTTGTAATGCTTCCGGTATACCGTTACGCTATCAGAATCTCGTAACGTCGATAACATTTCCGCTACACGACGGTTTTTAGAGGATATCAAATTATGATACACGATTTTTGCTTCTGTAAGCATCTGCAGCAAAAAAACGGGGAAAAAAAAAAGTAAAAGGGGTGCAACACGAGGCCTTCCCACGAGGTCACCCATCCTAGTACTACTCTCGCCCAAGGACGCTTAACTGCGGAGTTCTGATGGGATCCGGTGCATTAGTGCTGGTATGATCGCACCCGTACGTTTATATTGCAAATATCTCATTACTGAGTCAATTTCTGCTCTCTATTGACCATCTCCGTCGTTGTAATGCTTCCGGTATACCGTTACGCTATCAGAATCTCGTAACGTCGATAACATTTCCGCTACACGACGGTTTTTAGAGGATATCAAATTATGATACACGATTTTTGCTTCTGTAAGCATCTGCAGCAAAAAAACGGGGGAAAAAAAAAAGTGAAAGGGGTGCAACACGAGGCCTTCCCACGAGGTCACCCATCCTAGTACTACTCTCACCCAAGGACGCTTAACTGCGGAGTTCTGATGGGATCCGGTGCATTAGTGCTGGTATGATCGCACCCGTACGTTTATATTGCAAATATTTCTTTACTGAGTCAATTTCTGCTCTCTATTGACCATCTCCGTCGTTGTAATGCTACCGGTATACCGTTACGCTATCAGAATCTCGTAACATCGATAATTTTTCCGCTACACGACGGTTTTTAGAGGATATCAAATTATGATACACGATTTTTGCTTCTGTAAGCATCTGCATCAAAAAAACGGAAAAAAAAAAGTGAAAGGGGTGCAACACGAGTCCTTCCCAGGAGGTCACCCATCCTAGTACTACTCTCGCCCAAGCATGCTTAACTGTGGAGTTCTGATGGGATCTGGTGCATTAGTGCTGGTATGATCGCACCTGTACGTTTATATTGCAAATATCTCTTTACTGAGTCAATTTATGCTCTCTATTGACCATCTCCGTCGTTGTAATGCTACCGGTATACCGTTACGCTATCAGAATCTCGTAACATCGATAATTTTTCCGCTACACGACGGTTTTTAGAGGATATCAAATTATGATACACGATTTTTGCTTCTGTAAGCATCTGCAGCAAAAAAACGGGGGAAAAAAAAAAGTGAAAGGGGTGCAACACGAGGCCTTCCCACGAGGTCACCCATCCTAGTACTACTCTCACCCAAGGACGCTTAACTGCGGAGTTCTGATGGGATCCGGTGCATTAGTGCTGGTATGATCGCACCCGTACGTTTATATTGCAAATATTTCTTTACTGAGTCAATTTCTGCTCTCTATTGACCATCTCCGTCGTTGTAATGCTACCGGTATACCGTTACGCTATCAGAATCTCGTAACATCGATAATTTTTCCGCTACACGACGGTTTTTAGAGGATATCAAATTATGATACACGATTTTTGCTTCTGTAAGCATCTGCATCAAAAAAACGGAAAAAAAAAAGTGAAAGGGGTGCAACACGAGTCCTTCCCAGGAGGTCACCCATCCTAGTACTACTCTCGCCCAAGCATGCTTAACTGTGGAGTTCTGATGGGATCTGGTGCATTAGTGCTGGTATGATCGCACCTGTACGTTTATATTGCAAATATCTCTTTACTGAGTCAATTTATGCTCTCTATTGACCATCTCCGTCGTTGTAATGCTACCGGTATACCGTTACGCTATCAGAATCTCGTAACATCGATAATTTTTCCGCTACACGACGGTTTTTAGAGGATATCAAATTATGATACACGATTTTAGCTTCAGTAAGCATCTGCAGCAAAAAAACGAAAAAAAAAAGGGGGTGAAACACGAGGCCTTCCCAGGAGGTCACCCATCCTCGTACTACTCTCGCCCAAGCACGCTTAATTGCTGAGTTCTGATGGGATCCGGTGCATTAGTGCTGGTATGATCGCACCCGTACGTTTATATTGAAAATATTTCTTTACTGAGTCAATTTCTGCTCTCTATTGACCATCTCCGTCGTTGTAATGCTACCGGTATACCGTTACGCTATCAGAATCTCGTAACATCGATAATTTTTCCGCTACACGACGGTTTTTAGAGGATATCAGATTATGATACACGATTTTAGCTTCTGTAAGCATCTGCAGCAAAAAAACGGAAAAAAAAAAGTAAAAGGGGTGCAACAGGAGGTCACCCATCCTAGTACTACTCTCGCCCAAGCACGCTTAACTGTGGAGTTCTAATGGGATCTGGTGCATTAGTGCTGGTATGATCGCACCCGTACGTTTATATTGCAAATATCTCTTTACTGATTCAATTTCTGCTCTCTATTGACCATCTCCGTCGTTGTAATGCTACCGGTATACCGTTACGCTATCAGAATATCGTAACATCGATAATTTTTCCGCTACACAACGGTTTTTAGAGGATATTGAATTATGATACACGATTTTAGCTTCTGTAAGCATCTGCAGCAAAAAAACGGAAAAAAAAAAGAAAAAGAAAAAAGTAAAAGGGGTGCAACACGAGGCCTTCTCAGGAGGTCACCCATCCTAGTACTACTCTAGCCCAAGCACGCTTAACTGCGGAGTTCTGATGGGATCCGGCGCATTAGTGCTGGTATGATCGCACCCGTACGTTTATATTGCAAATATCTCATTACTGAGTCAATTTCTGCTCTCTATTGACCATCTCCGTCGTTGTAATGCTTCCGGTATACCGTTACGCTATCAGAATCTCGTAACGTCGATAACATTTCCGCTACACGACGGTTTTTAGAGGATATCAAATTATGATACACGATTTTTGCTTCTGTAAGCATCTGCAGCAAAAAAACGGGGAAAAAAAAAAGTAAAAGGGGTGCAACACGAGGCCTTCCCACGAGGTCACCCATCCTAGTACTACTCTCGCCCAAGGACGCTTAACTGCGGAGTTCTGATGGGATCCGGTGCATTAGTGCTGGTATGATCGCACCTGTACGTTTATATTGCAAATATCTCATTACTGAGTCAATTTCTGCTCTCTATTGACCATCTCCGTCGTTGTAATGCTTCCGGTATACCGTTACGCTATCAGAATCTCGTAACGTCGATAACATTTCCGCTACACGACGGTTTTTAGAGGATATCAAATTATGATACACGATTTTTGCTTCTGTAAGCATCTGCAGCAAAAAAACGGGGGAAAAAAAAAGTAAAAGGGGTGCAACACGAGGCCTTCCCACGAGGTCACCCATCCTAGTACTACTCTCACCCAAGGACGCTTAACTGCGGAGTTCTGATGGGATCCGGTGCATTAGTGCTGGTATGATCGCACCCGTACGTTTATATTGCAAATATTTCTTTACTGAGTCAATTTCTGCTCTCTATTGACCATCTCCGTCGTTGTAATGCTACCGGTATACCGTTACGCTATCAGAATCTCGTAACATCGATAATTTTTCCGCTACACGACGGTTTTTAGAGGATATCAAATTATGATACACGATTTTTGCTTCTGTAAGCATCTACATCAAAAAAACGGAAAAAAAAAAAGTGAAAAGGGTGCAACACGAGTCCTTCCCAGGAGGTCACCCATCCTAGTACTACTCTCGCCCAAGCACGCTTAACTGTGGAGTTCTGATGGGATCTGGTGCATTAGTGCTGGTATGATCGCACCTGTACGTTTATATTGCAAATATCTCTTTACTTAGTCAATTTATGCTCTCTATTGACCATCTCCGTCGTTGTAATGCTACCGGTATACCGTTACGCTATCAGAATCTCGTAACATCGATAATTTTTCCGCTACACGACGGTTTTTAGAGGATATCAAATTATGATACACGATTTTAGCTTCAGTAAGCATCTGCAGCAAAAAAACGAAAAAAAAAAGGGGGTGAAACACGAGGCCTTCCCAGGAGGTCACCCATCCTCGTACTACTCTCGCCCAAGCACGCTTAACTGCTGAGTTCTGATGGGATCCGGTGCATTAGTGCTGGTATGATCGCACCCGTACGTTTATATTGAAAATATTTCTTTACTGAGTCAATTTCTGCTCTCTATTGACCATCTCCGTCGTTGTAATGCTACCGGTATACCGTTACGCTATCAGAATCTCGTAACATCGATAATTTTTCCGCTACACGACGGTTTTTAGAGGATATCAGATTATGATACACGATTTTAGCTTCTGTAAGCATCTGCAGCAAAAAAACGGGAAAAAAAAGTAAAAGGGGTGCAACACGAGGCCTTCCCAGGAGGTCACCCATCCTAGTACTACTCTCGCCCAAGCACGCTTAACTGTGGAGTTCTAATGGGATCTGGTGCATTAGTGCTGGTATGATCGCACCCGTACGTTTATATTGCAAATATCTCTTTACTGAGTCAATTTCTGCTCTCTATTGACCATCTCCGTCGTTGTAATGCTACCGGTATACCGTTACGCTATCAAAATCTCGTAACATCGATAATTTTTCCGCTACACGACGGTTTTTAGAGGATATCAAATTATGATACACGATTTTAACTTCTATAAGCATCTGCCGCAAAAAAACGAAAAAAAAAAAAAAAAAAAAGTTAAAGGAGTGCAACACGAGGCCTTCCTTGGAGGTCACCCATCCTAGTACTACTCTCGCCCAAGCACGCTTAACTGCAGAGTTCTGATGGGATCCGGTGCATTAGTGCTGGTATGATCGCACCCGTACGTTTATATTGCAAATATCTCATTACTGAATCAATTTCTGCTCCCTATTGACCATCTCCGTCGTTGTAATGCTACCGGTATACCGTTACGCTATCAGAATCTCGTAACATCGATAATTTTTCCGCTACACGACGGTTTTTAGAGGATATTAGATTATGATACACGATTTTAGCTTCTGTAAGCATCTGCAGCAAAAAAACGGAAAAAAAAAAGTAAAAGGGGTGCAACACGAGGCCTTCCCAGGAGGTCACCCATCCTAGTACTACTCTCGCCCAAGCACGCTTAACTGTGGAGTTCTAATGGGATCTGGTGCATTAGTGCTGGTATGATCGCACCCGTACGTTTATATTGCAAATATCTCTTTACTGAGTCAATTTCTGCTCTCTATTGACCATCTCCGTCGTTGTAATGCTACCGGTATACCGTTACGCTATCAGAATCTCGTAACATCGATAATTTTTCCGCTACACGACGGTTTTTAGAGGATATCAAATTATGATACACGATTTTAGCTTCAGTAAGCATCTGCAGCAAAAAAACGAAGAAAAAAAAAAAAAAAAAAAAAAAAAGTTAATGGGGTGCAACACGAGGCCTTCCCAGGAGGTCACCCATCCTAGTACTACTCTCGCCCAAGCACGCTTAACTGTGGAGTTCTAATGGGATCTGGTGCATTAGTGCTGGTATGATCGCACCCGTACGTTTATATTGCAAATATCTCTTTACTGAGTCAATTTCTGCTCTCTATTGACCATCTCCGTCGTTGTAATGCTACCGGTATACCGTTACGCTATCAAAATCTCGTAACATCGATAATTTTTCCGCTACACGACGGTTTTTAGAGGATATCAAATTATGATACACGATTTTAACTTCTATAAGCATCTGCCGCAAAAAAACGAAAAAAAAAAAAAAAAAAAAAAAGTTAAAGGAGTGCAACACGAGGCCTTCCTTGGAGGTCACCCATCCTAGTACTACTCTCGCCCAAGCACGCTTAACTGCAGAGTTCTGATGGGATCCGGTGCATTAGTGCTGGTATGATCGCACCCGTACGTTTATATTGCAAATATCTCATTACTGAATCAATTTCTGCTCCCTATTGACCATCTCCGTCGTTGTAATGCTACCGGTATACCGTTACGCTATCAGAATCTCGTAACATCGATAATTTTTCCGCTACACGACGGTTTTTAGAGGATATTAGATTATGATACACGATTTTAGCTTCTGTAAGCATCTGCAGCAAAAAAACGGAAAAAAAAAAGTAAAAGGGGTGCAACACGAGGCCTTCCCAGGAGGTCACCCATCCTAGTACTACTCTCGCCCAAGCACGCTTAACTGTGGAGTTCTAATGGGATCTGGTGCATTAGTGCTGGTATGATCGCACCCGTACGTTTATATTGCAAATATCTCTTTACTGAGTCAATTTATGCTCTCTATTGACCATCTCCGTCGTTGTAATGCTACCGGTATACCGTTACGCTATCAGAATCTCGTAACATCGATAATTTTTCCGCTACACGACGGTTTTTAGAGGATATCAAATTATGATACACGATTTTAGCTTCAGTAAGCATCTGCAGCAAAAAAACGAAAAAAAAAAAAAAAAAAAAAGTTAATGGGGTGCAACACGAGGCCTTCCCAGGAGGTCACCCATCCTAGTACTACTCTCGCCCAAGCACGCTTAACTGTGGAGTTCTAATGGGATCTGGTGCATTAGTGCTGGTATGATCGCACCCGTACGTTTATATTGCAAATATCTCTTTACTGAGTCAATTTCTGCTCTCTATTGACCATCTCCGTCGTTGTAATGCTACCGGTATACCGTTACGCTATCAAAATCTCGTAACATCGATAATTTTTCCGCTACACGACGGTTTTTAGAGGATATCAAATTATGATACACGATTTTAGCTTCTATAAGCATCTGCCGCAAAAAAACGAAAAAAAAAAAAAAAAGTTAAAGGAGTGCAACACGAGGCCTTCCTTGGAGGTCACCCATCCTAGTACTACTCTCGCCCAAGCACGCTTAACTGCAGAGTTCTGATGGGATCCGGTGCATTAGTGCTGGTATGATCGCACCCGTACGTTTATATTGCAAATATCTCATTACTGAATCAATTTCTGCTCTCTATTGACCATATCCGTCGTTGTAATGCTTCCGGTATACCGTTACGCTATCAGAATCTTGTAACGTCGATAACATTTCCGCTACACGACGGTTTTTAGAGGATATCAAATTATGATACACGATTTTTGCTTCTGTAAGCTTCTGCAGCAAAAAAACGGGGAAAAAAAAGAAAGTAAAAGGGGTGCAACACGAGGCCTTCCCAGGAGGTCACCCATCCTAGTACTACTCTCGCCCAAGCACGCTTAACTGTGGAGTTCTAATGGGATCTGGTGCATTAGTGCTGGTATGATCGCACCCGTACGTTTATATTGCAAATATCTCTTTACTGAGTCAATTTCTGCTCTCTATTGACCATCTCCGTCGTTGTAATGCTACCGGTATACCGTTACGCTATCAAAATCTCGTAACATCGATAATTTTTCCGCTACACGACGGTTTTTAGAGGATATCAAATTATGATACACGATTTTAACTTCTATAAGCATCTGCCGCAAAAAAACGAAAAAAAAAAAAAAAAAAAAAGTTAAAGGAGTGCAACACGAGGCCTTCCTTGGAGGTCACCCATCCTAGTACTACTCTCGCCCAAGCACGCTTAACTGCAGAGTTCTGATGGGATCCGGTGCATTAGTGCTGGTATGATCGCACCCGTACGTTTATATTGCAAATATCTCATTACTGAATCAATTTCTGCTCCCTATTGACCATCTCCGTCGTTGTAATGCTACCGGTATACCGTTACGCTATCAGAATCTCGTAACATCGATAATTTTTCCGCTACACGACGGTTTTTAGAGGATATTAGATTATGATACACGATTTTAGCTTCTGTAAGCATCTGCAGCAAAAAAACGGAAAAAAAAGTAAAAGGGGTGCAACACGAGGCCTTCCCAGGAGGTCACCCATCCTAGTACTACTCTCGCCCAAGCACGCTTAACTGTGGAGTTCTAATGGGATCTGGTGCATTAGTGCTGGTATGATCGCACCCGTACGTTTATATTGCAAATATCTCTTTACTGAGTCAATTTATGCTCTCTATTGACCATCTCCGTCGTTGTAATGCTACCGGTATACCGTTACGCTATCAGAATCTCGTAACATCGATAATTTTTCCGCTACACGACGGTTTTTAGAGGATATCAAATTATGATACACGATTTTAGCTTCAGTAAGCATCTGCAGCAAAAAAACGAAAAAAAAAAAAAAAAAAAAAAAAGTTAATGGGGTGCAACACGAGGCCTTCCCAGGAGGTCACCCATCCTAGTACTACTCTCGCCCAAGCACGCTTAACTGTGGAGTTCTAATGGGATCTGGTGCATTAGTGCTGGTATGATCGCACCCGTACGTTTATATTGCAAATATCTCTTTACTGAGTCAATTTCTGCTCTCTATTGACCATCTCCGTCGTTGTAATGCTACCGGTATACCGTTACGCTATCAAAATCTCGTAACATCGATAATTTTTCCGCTACACGACGGTTTTTAGAGGATATCAAATTATGATACACGATTTTAGCTTCTATAAGCATCTGCCGCAAAAAAACGAAAAAAAAAAAAAAAAAAAAAAGTTAAAGGAGTGCAACACGAGGCCTTCCTTGGAGGTCACCCATCCTAGTACTACTCTCGCCCAAGCACGCTTAACTGCAGAGTTCTGATGGGATCCGGTGCATTAGTGCTGGTATGATCGCACCCGTACGTTTATATTGCAAATATCTCATTACTGAATCAATTTCTGCTCTCTATTGACCATATCCGTCGTTGTAATGCTTCCGGTATACCGTTACGCTATCAGAATCTTGTAACGTCGATAACATTTCCGCTACACGACGGTTTTTAGAGGATATCAAATTATGATACACGATTTTTGCTTCTGTAAGCTTCTGCAGCAAAAAAACGGGGAAAAAAAAGAAAGTAAAAGGGGTGCAACACGAGGCCTTCCCAGGAGGTCACCCATCCTAGTACTACTCTCGCCCAAGCACGCTTAACTGTGGAGTTCTAATGGGATCTGGTGCATTAGTGCTGGTATGATCGCACCCGTACGTTTATATTGCAAATATCTCTTTACTGAGTCAATTTCTGCTCTCTATTGACCATCTCCGTCGTTGTAATGCTACCGGTATACCGTTACGCTATCAGAATCTCGTAACATCGATAATTTTTCCGCTACACGACGGTTTTTAGAGGATATCAAATTATGATACACGATTTTAGCTTCTATAAGCATCTGCCGCAAAAAACGGGGAAAAAAAAGAAAGTAAAAGGGGTGCAACACGAGGCCTTCCCAGGAGGTCACCCATCCTAGTACTACTCTCGCCCAAGCACGCTTAACTGTGGAGTTCTAATGGGATCTGGTGCATTAGTGCTGGTATGATCGCACCCGTACGTTTATATTGCAAATATCTCTTTACTGAGTCAATTTCTGCTCTCTATTGACCATCTCCGTCGTTGTAATGCTACCGGTATACCGTTACGCTATCAGAATCTCGTAACATCGATAATTTTTCCGCTACACGACGGTTTTTAGAGGATATCAAATTATGATACACGATTTTAACTTCTATAAGCATCTGCCGCAAAAAAACGAAAAAAAAAAAAAAAAAAGTTAATGGGGTGCAACACGAGGCCTTCCCAGGAGGTCACCCATCCTAGTACTACTCTCGCCCAAGCACGCTTAACTGCGGAGTTCTGATGGGATCCGGTGCATTAGTGCTGGTATGATCGCACCCGTACGTTTATATTGCAAATATCTCATTACTGAATCAATTTCTGCTCCCTATTGACCATCTCCGTCGTTGTAATGCTACCGGTATACCGTTACGCTATCAGAATCTCGTAACATCGATAATTTTTCAGCTACACGACGGTTTTTAGAGGATATTAGATTATGATACACGATTTTAGCTTCTGTAAGCATCTGCAGCAAAAAAACGGAAAAAAAAAAGTAAAAGGGGTGCAACACGAGGCCTTCCCAGGAGGTCACCTATCCTAGTACTACTCTCGCCCAAGCACGCTTAACTGTGGAGTTCTAATGGGATCTGGTGCATTAGTGCTGGTATGATCGCACCCGTACGTTTATATTGCAAATATCTCTTTACTGAGTCAATTTATGCTCTCTATTGACCATCTCCGTCGTTGTAATGCTACCGGTATACCGTTACGCTATCAGAATCTCGTAACATCGATAATTTTTCCGCTACACGACGGTTTTTAGAGGATATCAAATTATGATACACGATTTTAGCTTCAGTAAGCATCTGCAGCAAAAAAACGAAAAAAAAAGGGGGTGAAACACGAGGCCTTCCCAGGAGGTCACCCATCCTCGTACTACTCTCGCCCAAGCACGCTTAACTGCTGAGTTCTGATGGGATCCGGTGCATTAGTGCTGGTATGATCGCACCCGTACGTTTATATTGAAAATATTTCTTTACTGAGTCAATTTCTGCTCTCTATTGACCATCTCCGTCGTTGTAATGCTACCGGTATACCGTTACCCTATCAGAATCTCGTAACATCGATAATTTTTCCGCTACACGACGGTTTTTAGAGGATATCAGATTATGATACACGATTTTAGCTTCTGTAAGCATCTGCAGCAAAAAAACGGAAAAAAAAAAGTAAAAGGGGTGCAACACGAGGCCTTCCCAGGAGGTCACCCATCCTAGTACTACTCTCGCCCAAGCACGCTTAACTGTGGAGTTCTAATGGGATCTGGTGCATTAGTGCTGGTATGATCGCACCCGTACGTTTATATTGCAAATATCTCTTTACTGAGTCAATTTCTGCTCTCTATTGACCATCTCCGTCGTTGTAATGCTACCGGTATACCGTTACGCTATCAGAATCTCGTAACATCGATAATTTTTCCGCTACACGACGGTTTTTAGAGGATATCAAATTATGATACACGATTTTAACTTCTATAAGCATCTGCCGCAAAAAAACGAAAAAAAAAAAAAAAAAAGTTAATGGGGTGCAACACGAGGCCTTCCCAGGAGGTCACCCATCCTAGTACTACTCTCGCCCAAGCACGCTTAACTGCGGAGTTCTGATGGGATCCGGTGCATTAGTGCTGGTATGATCGCACCCGTACGTTTATATTGCAAATATCTCATTACTGAATCAATTTCTGCTCCCTATTGACCATCTCCGTCGTTGTAATGCTACCGGTATACCGTTACGCTATCAGAATCTCGTAACATCGATAATTTTTCAGCTACACGACGGTTTTTAGAGGATATTAGATTATGATACACGATTTTAGCTTCTGTAAGCATCTGCAGCAAAAAAACGGAAAAAAAAAAGTAAAAGGGGTGCAACACGAGGCCTTCCCAGGAGGTCACCTATCCTAGTACTACTCTCGCCCAAGCACGCTTAACTGTGGAGTTCTAATGGGATCTGGTGCATTAGTGCTGGTATGATCGCACCCGTACGTTTATATTGCAAATATCTCTTTACTGAGTCAATTTATGCTCTCTATTGACCATCTCCGTCGTTGTAATGCTACCGGTATACCGTTACGCTATCAGAATCTCGTAACATCGATAATTTTTCCGCTACACGACGGTTTTTAGAGGATATCAAATTATGATACACGATTTTAGCTTCAGTAAGCATCTGCAGCAAAAAAACGAAAAAAAAAGGGGGTGAAACACGAGGCCTTCCCAGGAGGTCACCCATCCTCGTACTACTCTCGCCCAAGCACGCTTAACTGCTGAGTTCTGATGGGATCCGGTGCATTAGTGCTGGTATGATCGCACCCGTACGTTTATATTGAAAATATTTCTTTACTGAGTCAATTTCTGCTCTCTATTGACCATCTCCGTCGTTGTAATGCTACCGGTATACCGTTACCCTATCAGAATCTCGTAACATCGATAATTTTTCCGCTACACGACGGTTTTTAGAGGATATCAGATTATGATACACGATTTTAGCTTCTGTAAGCATCTGCAGCAAAAAAACGGGAAAAAAAAAAAGTAAAAGGGGTGCAACACGAGGCCTTCCCAGGAGGTCACCCATCCTAGTACTACTCTCGCCCAAGCACGCTTAACTGTGGAGTTCTAATGGGATCTGGTGCATTAGTGCTGGTATGATCGCACCCGTACGTTTATATTGCAAATATCTCTTTACTGAGTCAATTTCTGCTCTCTATTGACCATCTCCGTCGTTGTAATGCTACCGGTATACCGTTACGCTATCAGAATCTCGTAACATCGATAATTTTTCCGCTACACGACGGTTTTTAGAGGATATCAAATTATGATACACGATTTTAGCTTCTATAAGCATCTGCCGCAAAAAAACGAAAAAAAAAAAAAAAAAAAGTTAAAGGAGTGCAACACGAGGCCTTCCTTGGAGGTCACCCATCCTAGTACTACTCTCGCCCAAGCACGCTTAACTGCAGAGTTCTGATGGGATCCGGTGCATTAGTGCTGGTATGATCGCACCCGTACGTTTATATTGCAAATATCTCATTACTGAATCAATTTCTGCTCTCTATTGACCATATCCGTCGTTGTAATGCTTCCGGTATACCGTTACGCTATCAGAATCTTGTAACGTCGATAACATTTCCGCTACACGACGGTTTTTAGAGGATATCAAATTATGATACACGATTTTTGCTTCTGTAAGCTTCTGCAGCAAAAAAACGGGGAAAAAAAAGAAAGTAAAAGGGGTGCAACACGAGGCCTTCCCAGGAGGTCACCCATCCTAGTACTACTCTCGCCCAAGCACGCTTAACTGTGGAGTTCTAATGGGATCTGGTGCATTAGTGCTGGTATGATCGCACCCGTACGTTTATATTGCAAATATCTCTTTACTGAGTCAATTTCTGCTCTCTATTGACCATCTCCGTCGTTGTAATGCTACCGGTATACCGTTACGCTATCAGAATCTCGTAACATCGATAATTTTTCCGCTACACGACGGTTTTTAGAGGATATCAAATTATGATACACGATTTTAGCTTCTATAAGCATCTGCCGCAAAAAACGGGGAAAAAAAAGAAAGTAAAAGGGGTGCAACACGAGGCCTTCCCAGGAGGTCACCCATCCTAGTACTACTCTCGCCCAAGCACGCTTAACTGTGGAGTTCTAATGGGATCTGGTGCATTAGTGCTGGTATGATCGCACCCGTACGTTTATATTGCAAATATCTCTTTACTGAGTCAATTTCTGCTCTCTATTGACCATCTCCGTCGTTGTAATGCTACCGGTATACCGTTACGCTATCAGAATCTCGTAACATCGATAATTTTTCCGCTACACGACGGTTTTTAGAGGATATCAAATTATGATACACGATTTTAACTTCTATAAGCATCTGCCGCAAAAAAACGAAAAAAAAAAAAAAAAAAAGTTAATGGGGTGCAACACGAGGCCTTCCCAGGAGGTCACCCATCCTAGTACTACTCTCGCCCAAGCACGCTTAACTGCGGAGTTCTGATGGGATCCGGTGCATTAGTGCTGGTATGATCGCACCCGTACGTTTATATTGCAAATATCTCATTACTGAATCAATTTCTGCTCCCTATTGACCATCTCCGTCGTTGTAATGCTACCGGTATACCGTTACGCTATCAGAATCTCGTAACATCGATAATTTTTCAGCTACACGACGGTTTTTAGAGGATATTAGATTATGATACACGATTTTAGCTTCTGTAAGCATCTGCAGCAAAAAAACGGAAAAAAAAAAGTAAAAGGGGTGCAACACGAGGCCTTCCCAGGAGGTCACCTATCCTAGTACTACTCTCGCCCAAGCACGCTTAACTGTGGAGTTCTAATGGGATCTGGTGCATTAGTGCTGGTATGATCGCACCCGTACGTTTATATTGCAAATATCTCTTTACTGAGTCAATTTCTGCTCTCTATTGACCATCTCCGTCGTTGTAATGCTACCGGTATACCGTTACGCTATCAGAATCTCGTAACATCGATAATTTTTCCGCTACACGACGGTTTTTAGAGGATATCAAATTATGATACACGATTTTAGCTTCAGTAAGCATCTGCAGCAAAAAAACGAAAAAAAAAGGGGGTGAAACACGAGGCCTTCCCAGGAGGTCACCCATCCTCGTACTACTCTCGCCCAAGCACGCTTAACTGCTGAGTTCTGATGGGATCCGGTGCATTAGTGCTGGTATGATCGCACCCGTACGTTTATATTGAAAATATTTCTTTACTGAGTCAATTTCTGCTCTCTATTGACCATCTCCGTCGTTGTAATGCTACCGGTATACCGTTACCCTATCAGAATCTCGTAACATCGATAATTTTTCCGCTACACGACGGTTTTTAGAGGATATCAGATTATGATACACGATTTTAGCTTCTGTAAGCATCTGCAGCAAAAAAACGGGAAAAAAAAAAAGTAAAAGGGGTGCAACACGAGGCCTTCCCAGGAGGTCACCCATCCTAGTACTACTCTCGCCCAAGCACGCTTAACTGTGGAGTTCTAATGGGATCTGGTGCATTAGTGCTGGTATGATCGCACCCGTACGTTTATATTGCAAATATCTCTTTACTGAGTCAATTTCTGCTCTCTATTGACCATCTCCGTCGTTGTAATGCTACCGGTATACCGTTACGCTATCAGAATCTCGTAACATCGATAATTTTTCCGCTACACGACGGTTTTTAGAGGATATCAAATTATGATACACGATTTTAACTTCTATAAGCATCTGCCGCAAAAAAACGAAAAAAAAAAAAAAAAAAAGTTAATGGGGTGCAACACGAGGCCTTCCCAGGAGGTCACCCATCCTAGTACTACTCTCGCCCAAGCACGCTTAACTGCGGAGTTCTGATGGGATCCGGTGCATTAGTGCTGGTATGATCGCACCCGTACGTTTATATTGCAAATATCTCATTACTGAATCAATTTCTGCTCCCTATTGACCATCTCCGTCGTTGTAATGCTACCGGTATACCGTTACGCTATCAGAATCTCGTAACATCGATAATTTTTCAGCTACACGACGGTTTTTAGAGGATATTAGATTATGATACACGATTTTAGCTTCTGTAAGCATCTGCAGCAAAAAAACGGAAAAAAAAAAGTAAAAGGGGTGCAACACGAGGCCTTCCCAGGAGGTCACCTATCCTAGTACTACTCTCGCCCAAGCACGCTTAACTGTGGAGTTCTAATGGGATCTGGTGCATTAGTGCTGGTATGATCGCACCCGTACGTTTATATTGCAAATATCTCTTTACTGAGTCAATTTATGCTCTCTATTGACCATCTCCGTCGTTGTAATGCTACCGGTATACCGTTACGCTATCAGAATCTCGTAACATCGATAATTTTTCCGCTACACGACGGTTTTTAGAGGATATCAAATTATGATACACGATTTTAGCTTCAGTAAGCATCTGCAGCAAAAAAACGAAAAAAAAAGGGGGTGAAACACGAGGCCTTCCCAGGAGGTCACCCATCCTCGTACTACTCTCGCCCAAGCACGCTTAACTGCTGAGTTCTGATGGGATCCGGTGCATTAGTGCTGGTATGATCGCACCCGTACGTTTATATTGAAAATATTTCTTTACTGAGTCAATTTCTGCTCTCTATTGACCATCTCCGTCGTTGTAATGCTACCGGTATACCGTTACCCTATCAGAATCTCGTAACATCGATAATTTTTCCGCTACACGACGGTTTTTAGAGGATATCAGATTATGATACACGATTTTAGCTTCTGTAAGCATCTGCAGCAAAAAAACGGGAAAAAAAAAAAGTAAAAGGGGTGCAACACGAGGCCTTCCCAGGAGGTCACCCATCCTAGTACTACTCTCGCCCAAGCACGCTTAACTGTGGAGTTCTAATGGGATCTGGTGCATTAGTGCTGGTATGATCGCACCCGTACGTTTATATTGCAAATATCTCTTTACTGAGTCAATTTCTGCTCTCTATTGACCATCTCCGTCGTTGTAATGCTACCGGTATACCGTTACGCTATCAAAATCTCGTAACATCGATAATTTTTCCGCTACACGACGGTTTTTAGAGGATATCAAATTATGATACACGATTTTAGCTTCTATAAGCATCTGCCGCAAAAAAACGAAAAAAAAAAAAGAAAAAAAGTTAAAGGAGTGCAACACGAGGCCTTCCTTGGAGGTCACCCATCCTAGTACTACTCTCGCCCAAGCACGCTTAACTGCAGAGTTCTGATGGGATCCGGTGCATTAGTGCTGGTATGATCGCACCCGTACGTTTATATTGCAAATATCTCATTACTGAATCAATTTCTGCTCTCTATTGACCATATCCGTCGTTGTAATGCTTCCGGTATACCGTTACCCTATCAGAATCTCGTAACATCGATAATTTTTCCGCTACACGACGGTTTTTAGAGGATATCAGATTATGATACACGATTTTAGCTTCTGTAAGCATCTGCAGCAAAAAAACGGGAAAAAAAAAAAGTAAAAGGGGTGCAACACGAGGCCTTCCCAGGAGGTCACCCATCCTAGTACTACTCTCGCCCAAGCACGCTTAACTGTGGAGTTCTAATGGGATCTGGTGCATTAGTGCTGGTATGATCGCACCCGTACGTTTATATTGCAAATATCTCTTTACTGAGTCAATTTCTGCTCTCTATTGACCATCTCCGTCGTTGTAATGCTACCGGTATACCGTTACGCTATCAAAATCTCGTAACATCGATAATTTTTCCGCTACACGACGGTTTTTAGAGGATATCAAATTATGATACACGATTTTAGCTTCTATAAGCATCTGCCGCAAAAAAACGAAAAAAAAAGAAGAAAAAAAGTTAAAGGAGTGCAACACGAGGCCTTCCTTGGAGGTCACCCATCCTAGTACTACTCTCGCCCAAGCACGCTTAACTGCAGAGTTCTGATGGGATCCGGTGCATTAGTGCTGGTATGATCGCACCCGTACGTTTATATTGCAAATATCTCATTACTGAATCAATTTCTGCTCTCTATTGACCATATCCGTCGTTGTAATGCTTCCGGTATACCGTTACGCTATCAGAATCTTGTAACGTCGATAACATTTCCGCTACACGACGGTTTTTAGAGGATATCAAATTATGATACACGATTTTTGCTTCTGTAAGCTTCTGCAGCAAAAAAACGGGGAAAAAAAAGAAAGTAAAAGGGGTGCAACACGAGGCCTTCCCAGGAGGTCACCCATCCTAGTACTACTCTCGCCCAAGCACGCTTAACTGTGGAGTTCTAATGGAATCTGGTGCATTAGTGCTGGTATGATCGCACCCGTACGTTTATATTGCAAATATCTCTTTACTGAGTCAATTTCTGCTCTCTATTGACCATCTCCGTCGTTGTAATGCTACCGGTATACCGTTACGCTATCAGAATCTCGTAACATCGATAATTTTTCCGCTACACGACGGTTTTTAGAGGATATCAAATTATGATACACGATTTTAGCTTCTATAAGCATCTGCCGCAAAAAAACGAAAAAAAAAAAAAGAAAAAAAGTTAAAGGAGTGCAACACGAGGCCTTCCTTGGAGGTCACCCATCCTAGTACTACTCTCGCCCAAGCACGCTTAACTGCAGAGTTCTGATGGGATCCGGTGCATTAGTGCTGGTATGATCGCACCCGTACGTTTATATTGCAAATATCTCATTACTGAATCAATTTCTGCTCTCTATTGACCATATCCGTCGTTGTAATGCTTCCGGTATACCGTTACGCTATCAGAATCTTGTAACGTCGATAACATTTCCGCTACACGACGGTTTTTAGAGGATATCAAATTATGATACACGATTTTTGCTTCTGTAAGCTTCTGCAGCAAAAAAACGGGGAAAAAAAAGAAAGTAAAAGGGGTGCAACACGAGGCCTTCCCAGGAGGTCACCCATCCTAGTACTACTCTCGCCCAAGCACGCTTAACTGTGGAGTTCTAATGGAATCTGGTGCATTAGTGCTGGTATGATCGCACCCGTACGTTTATATTGCAAATATCTCTTTACTGAGTCAATTTCTGCTCTCTATTGACCATCTCCGTCGTTGTAATGCTACCGGTATACCGTTACGCTATCAGAATCTCGTAACATCGATAATTTTTCCGCTACACGACGGTTTTTAGAGGATATCAGATTATGATACACGATTTTAGCTTCTGTAAGCATCTGCAGCAAAAAAACGGGGAAAAAAAAGTAAAAGGGGTGCAACACGAGGCCTTCCCAGGAGGTCACCCATCCTAGTACTACTCTCGCCCAAACACGCTTAACTATGGAGTTCTAATGGGATCTGGTGCATTAGTGCTGGTATGATCGCACCCGTACGTTTATATTGCAAATATCTCTTTACTGAGTCAATTTTTGCTCTCTATTGACCATCTCCGTCGTTGTAATGCTACCGGTATACCGTTACGCTATCAGAATCTCGTAACATCGATAATTTTTCCGCTACACGACGGTTTTTAGAGGATATCAAATTATGATACACGATTTTAGCTTCTATAAGCATCTGCCGCAAAAAAACGAAAAAAAAAAAAAAAAAAAAGTTAAAGGGGTGCAACACGAGGCCTTCCCAGGAGGTCACCCATCCTAGTACTACTCTCGCCCAAGCACGCTTAACTGCGGAGTTCTGATGGGATCCGGTGCATTAATGCTGGTATGATCGCACCCGTACATTTATATTGCAAATATCTCATTACTGAATCAATTTCTGCTCTCTATTGACCATCTCCGTCGTTGTAATGCTTCCGGTATACCGTTACGCTATCAGAATCTCGTAACGTCGATAACATTTCCGCTACACGACGGTTTTTAGAGGATATCAAATTATGACACACGATTTTTGCTTCTGTAAGCATCTGCAGCAAAAAAACGGGGAAAAAAAAAGTAAAAGGGGTGCAACACGAGGCCTTCCCACGAGGTCACCCATCCTAGTACTACTCTCGCCCAAGCACGCTTAACTGCGGAGTTCTGATGGGATCCGGTGCATTAATGCTGGTATGATCGCACCTGTACGTTTATATTGCAAATATCTCTTTACTGAGTCAATTTATGCTCTCTATTGACAATCTCCGTCGTTGTAATGCTACCGGTATACCGTTACGCTATCAGAATCTCGTAACATCGATAATTTTTCCGCTACACGACGGTTTTTAGAGGATATCAAATTATGATACACGATTTTAGCTTCAGTAAGCATCTGCAGCAAAAAAACGAAAAAAAAAGGGGGTGAAACACGAGGCCTTCCCAGGAGGTCACCCATCCTCGTACTACTCTCGCCCAAGCACGCTTAACTGCTGAGTTCTGATGGGATCCGGTGCATTAGTGCTGGTATGATCGCACTCGTACGTTTATATTGCAAATATTTCTTTACTGAGTCAATTTCTGCTCTCTATTGACCATCTCCGTCGTTGTAATGCTACCGGTATACCGTTACGCTATCAGAATCTCGTAACATCGATAATTTTTCCGCTACACGACGGTTTTTAGAGGATATCAGATTATGATACACGATTTTAGCTTCTGTAAGCATCTGCAGCAAAAAAACGGGAAAAAAAAGTAAAAGGGGTGCAACACGAGGCCTTCCCAGGAGGTCACCCATCCTAGTACTACTCTCGCCCAAGCACGCTTAACTGTGGAGTTCTAATGGGATCTGGTGCATTAGTGCTGGTATGATCGCACCTGTACGTTTATATTGCAAATATCTCTTTACTGAGTCAATTTATGCTCTCTATTGACCATCTCCGTCGTTGTAATGCTACCGGTATACCGTTACGCTATCAGAATCTCGTAACGTCGATAATTTTTCCGCTACACGACGGTTTTTAGAGGATATCAGATTATGATACACGATTTTAGCTTCTGTAAGCATCTGCAGCAAAAAAACGGAAAAAAAAAAAAAAAAAAAAAAAAAAGTAAAAGGGGTGCAACACGAGGCGTTCCCCAGGAGGTCACCCATCCTAGTACTACTCTCGCCCAAGCACGCTTAACTGTGGAGTTCTAATGGGATCTGGTGCATTAGTGCTGGTATGATCGCACCCGTACGTTTATATTGCAAATATCTCTTTACTGAGTCAATTTCTGCTCCCTATTGACCATCTCCGTCGTTGTAATGCTACCGGTATACCGTTACGCTATCAGAATCTCGTAACATCGATAATTTTTCCGCTACACGACGGTTTTTAGAGGATATCAGATTATGATACACGATTTTAGCTTCTGTAAGCATCTGCAGCAAAAAAACGGGAAAAAAAAAGTAAAAGGGGTGTAACACGAGGCCTTCCCAGGAGGTCACCCATCCTAGTACTACTCTCGCCCAAGCACGCTTAACTGTGGAGTTCTAATGGGATCTGGTGCATTAGTGCTGGTATGATCGCACCTGTACGTTTATATTGCAAATATCTCTTTACTGAGTCAAATTATGCTCTCTATTGACCATCTCCGTCGTTGTAATGCTACCGGTATACCGTTACCCTATCAGAATCTCGTAACATCGATAATTTTTCCGCTACACGACGGTTTTTAGAGGATATCAGATTATGATACACGATTTTAGCTTCTGTAAGCATCTGCAGCAAAAAAACGGGAAAAAAAAAAGTAAAAGGGGTGCAACACGAGGCCTTCCCAGGAGGTCACCCATCCTAGTACTACTCTCGCCCAAGCACGCTTAACTGTGGAGTTCTAATGGGATCTGGTGCATTAGTGCTCGTATGATCGCACCCGTACGTTTATATTGCAAATATCTCTTTACTGAGTCAATTTCTGCTCTCTATTGACCATCTCCGTCGTTGTAATGCTACCGGTATACCGTTACGCTATCAAAATCTCGTAACATCGATAATTTTTCCGCTACACGACGGTTTTTAGAGGATATCAAATTATGATACACGATTTTAGCTTCTATAAGCATCTGCCGCAAAAAAACGAAAAAAAAAAAAGAAAAAAAGTTAAAGGAGTGCAACACGAGGCCTTCCTTGGAGGTCACCCATCCTAGTACTACTCTCGCCCAAGCACGCTTAACTGCAGAGTTCTGATGGGATCCGGTGCATTAGTGCTGGTATGATCGCACCCGTACGTTTATATTGCAAATATCTCATTACTGAATCAATTTCTGCTCTCTATTGACCATATCCGTCGTTGTAATGCTTCCGGTATACCGTTACGCTATCAAAATCTTGTAACGTCGATAACATTTCCGCTACACGACGGTTTTTAGAGGATATCAAATTATGATACACGATTTTTGCTTCTGTAAGCTTCTGCAGCAAAAAAACGGGGAAAAAAAAGAAAGTAAAAGGGGTGCAACACGAGGCCTTCCCAGGAGGTCACCCATCCTAGTACTACTCTCGCCCAAGCACGCTTAACTGTGGAGTTCTAATGGGATCTGGTGCATTAGTGCTGGTATGATCGCACCCGTACGTTTATATTGCAAATATCTCTTTACTGAGTCAATTTCTGCTCTCTATTGACCATCTCCGTCGTTGTAATGCTACCGGTATACCGTTACGCTATCAGAATCTCGTAACATCGATAATTTTTCCGCTACACGACGGTTTTTAGAGGATATCAGATTATGATACACGATTTTAGCTTCTGTAAGCATCTGTAGCAAAAAAACGGGAAAAAAAAAGTAAAAGGGGTGCAACACGAGGCCTTCCCAGGAGGTCACCCATCCTAGTACTACTCTCGCCCAAACACGCTTAACTATGGAGTTCTAATGGGATCTGGTGCATTAGTGCTGGTATGATCGCACCCGTACGTTTATATTGCAAATATCTCTTTACTGAGTCAATTTCTGCTCTCTATTGACCATCTCCGTCGTTGTAATGCTACCGGTATACCGTTACGCTATCAGAATCTCGTAACATCGATAATTTTTCCGCTACACAACGGTTTTTAGAGGATATCAAATTATGATACACGATTTTAGCTTCTATAAGCATCTGCCGCAAAAAAACGAAAAAAAAAAAAAAAAAAAAGTTAAAGGGGTGCAACACGAGGCCTTCCCAGGAGGTCACCCATCCTAGTACTACTCTCGCCCAAGCACGCTTAACTGCGGAGTTCTGATGGGATCCGGTGCATTAATGCTGGTATGATCGCACCCGTACGTTTATATTGCAAATATCTCATTACTGAATCAATTTCTGCTCTCTATTGACCATCTCCGTCGTTGTGATGCTTCCGGTATACCGTTACGCTATCAGAATCTCGTAACGTCGATAACATTTCCGCTACACGACGGTTTTTAGAGGATATCAAATTATGACACACGATTTTTGCTTCTGTAAGCATCTGCAGCAAAAAAACGGGGAAAAAAAAAGTAAAAGGGGTGCAACACGAGGCCTTCCCACGAGGTCACCCATCCTAGTACTACTCTCGCCCAAGCACGCTTAACTGCGGAGTTCTGATGGGATCCGGTGCATTAATGCTGGTATGATCGCACCTGTACGTTTATATTGCAAATATCTCTTTACTGAGTCAATTTATGCTCTCTATTGACAATCTCCGTCGTTGTAATGCTACCGGTATACCGTTACGCTATCAGAATCTCGTAACATCGATAATTTTTCCGCTACACGACGGTTTTTAGAGGATATCAAATTATGATACACGATTTTAGCTTCAGTAAGCATCTGCAGCAAAAAAACGAAAAAAAAAGGGGGTGAAACACGAGGCCTTCCCAGGAGGTCACCCATCCTCGTACTACTCTCGCCCAAGCACGCTTAACTGCTGAGTTCTGATGGGATCCGGTGCATTAGTGCTGGTATGATCGCACTCGTACGTTTATATTGCAAATATTTCTTTACTGAGTCAATTTCTGCTCTCTATTGACCATCTCCGTCGTTGTAATGCTACCGGTATACCGTTACGCTATCAGAATCTCGTAACATCGATAATTTTTCCGCTACACGACGGTTTTTAGAGGATATCAGATTATGATACACGATTTTAGCTTCTGTAAGCATCTGCAGCAAAAAAACGGGAAAAAAAAGTAAAAGGGGTGCAACACGAGGCCTTCCCAGGAGGTCACCCATCCTAGTACTACTCTCGCCCAAGCACGCTTAACTGTGGAGTTCTAATGGGATCTGGTGCATTAGTGCTGGTATGATCGCACCTGTACGTTTATATTGCAAATATCTCTTTACTGAGTCAATTTATGCTCTCTATTGACCATCTCCGTCGTTGTAATGCTACCGGTATACCGTTACGCTATCAGAATCTCGTAACGTCGATAATTTTTCCGCTACACGACGGTTTTTAGAGGATATCAGATTATGATACACGATTTTAGCTTCTGTAAGCATCTGCAGCAAAAAAACGGAAAAAAAAAAAAAAAAAAAAGTAAAAGGGGTGCAACACGAGGCCTTCCCCAGGAGGTCACCCATCCTAGTACTACTCTCGCCCAAGCACGCTTAACTGTGGAGTTCTAATGGGATCTGGTGCATTAGTGCTGGTATGATCGCACCCGTACGTTTATATTGCAAATATCTCTTTACTGAGTCAATTTCTGCTCCCTATTGACCATCTCCGTCGTTGTAATGCTACCGGTATACCGTTACGCTATCAGAATCTCGTAACATCGATAATTTTTCCGCTACACGACGGTTTTTAGAGGATATCAGATTATGATACACGATTTTAGCTTCTGTAAGCATCTGCAGCAAAAAAACGGGAAAAAAAAGTAAAAGGGGTGCAACACGAGGCCTTCCCAGGAGGTCACCCATCCTAGTACTACTCTCGCCCAAGCACGCTTAACTGTGGAGTTCTAATGGGATCTGGTGCATTAGTGCTGGTATGATCGCACCTGTACGTTTATATTGCAAATATCTCTTTACTGAGTCAATTTATGCTCTCTATTGACCATCTCCGTCGTTGTAATGCTACCGGTATACCGTTACGCTATCAGAATCTCGTAACATCGATAATTTTTCCGCTACACGACGGTTTTTAGAGGATATCAAATTATGATACACGATTTTAGCTTCAATAAGCATCTGCAGCAAAAAAACGAAAAAAAAAGGGGGTGAAACACGAGGCCTTTCCAGGAGGTCACCCATCCTCGTACTACTCTCGCCCAAGCACGCTTAACTGCTGAGTTCTGATGGGATCCGGTGCATTAGTGCTGGTATGATCGCTCCCGTACGTTTATATTGAAAATATTTCTTTACTGAGTCAATTTCTGCTCTCTATTGACCATCTCCGTCGTTGTAATGCTACCGGTATACCGTTACCCTATCAGAATCTCGTAACATCGATAATTTTTCCGCTACATGACGGTTTTTAGAGGATATCAGATTATGATACACGATTTTAGCTTCTGTAAGCATCTGCAGCAAAAAAACGGGAAAAAAAAGTAAAAGGGGTGCAACACGAGGCCTTCCCAGGAGGTCACCCATCCTAGTACTACTCTCGCCCAAGCACGCTTAACTGTGGAGTTCTAATGGGATCTGGTGCATTAGTGCTGGTATGATCGCACCCGTACGTTTATATTGCAAATATCTCTTTACTGAGTCAATTTCTGCTCTCTATTGACCATCTCCGTCGTTGTAATGCTTCCGGTATACCGTTACGCTATCAGAATCTCGTAACGTCGATAACATTTCCGCTACACGACGGTTTTTAGAGGATATCAAATTATGATACACGATTTTTGCTTCGGTAAGCATCTGCAGCAAAAAAACGGGGAAAAAAAAAGAAAGTAAAAGGGGTGCAACACGAGGCCTTCCCAGGAGGTCACCCATCCTAGTACTACTCTCGCCCAAGCACGCTTAACTGCGGAGTTCTGATGGGATCCGGTGCATTAGTGCTGGTATGATCGCACCCGTACGTTTATATTGCAAATATCTCATTACTGAATCAATTTCTGCTCTCTATTGACCATCTCCGTCGTTGTAATGCTTCCGGTATACCGTTACGCTATCAGAATCTCGTAACGTCGATAACATTTCCGCTACACGACGGTTTTTAGAGGATATCAAATTATGATACACGATTTTTGCTTCTGTAAGCATCTGCAGCAAAAAAACGGGGAAAAAAAAAGAAAGTAAAAGGGGTGCAACACGAGGCCTTCCGAGGAGGTCACCTATCCTAGTACTACTCTCGCCCAAGGACGCTTAACTGCGGAGTTCTGATGGGATCCGGTGCATTAGTGCTGGTATGATCGCACCCGTACGTTTATATTGCAAATATCTCTTTACTGAGTCAATTTCTGCTCTCTATTGACCATCTCCGTCGTTGTAATGCTACCGGTATACCGTTACGCTATCAGAATCTCGTAACATCGATAATTTTCCGCTACACAACGGTTTTTAGAGGATATCAAATTATGATACACGATTTTAGCTTCTGTAAGCATCTGCAGCAAAAAAACGAAAAAAAAAAAGCATAAGGGGTGAAACACGAGGCCTTCCCAGGAGGTCACCCATCCAAGTACTACTCTCGCCCAAGCACGCTTAACTGCGGAGTTCTGATGGGATCCGGTGCATTAGTGCTGGTATGATCGCACCCGTGCGTATATATTGAAAATATTTCTTTACTGAGTCAATTTCTGCTCTCTATTGACCATCTCCGTCGTTGTAATGCTACCGGTATACCGTTACGCTATCAGAATCTCGTAACATCGATAATTTTTCCGCTACACGACGGTTTTTAGAGGATATCAGATTATGATACACGATCTTAGCTTCTGTAAGCATCTGCATCAAAAAAACGAAAAAAAAAAAAAAAAAGTTAAAGGGGTGCAACACGAGGCCTTCCCAGGAGGTCACCCATCCTAGTACTACTCTCGCCCAAGCACGCTTAACTGCGGAGTTCTAATGGGATCTGGTGCATTAGTGCTGGTATGATCGCACCCGTACGTTTATATTGCAAATATCTCTTTACTGAGTCAATTTCTGCTCCCTATTGACCATCTCCGTCGTTGTAATGCTATCGGTATACCGTTACGCTATCAGAATCTCGTAACATCGATAATTTTTCCGCTACACGACGGTTTTTAGAGGATATCAGATTATGATACACGATTTTAGCTTCTGTAAGCATCTGCAGCAAAAAAGGGAAAAAAAAAGTAAAAGGGGTGCAACACGAGGCCTTCCCAGGAGGTCACCCATCCTAGTACTACTCTCGCCCAAGCACGCTTAACTGTGGAGATCTAATGGGATCTGGTGCATTAGTGCTGGTATGATCGCACCCGTACGTTTATATTGCAAATATCTCTTTACTGAGTCAATTTATGCTCTCTATTGACCATCTTCGTCGTTGTAATGCTACCGGTATACCGTTACGCTATCAGAATTTCGTAACATCGATAATTTTTCCGCTACACGACGGTTTTTAGAGGATATCAAATTATGATACACGATTTTAGCTTCTATAAGCATCTGCAGCAAAAAAACGAAAAAAAAAAAACCAAAAGGGGTGAAACACGAGGCCTTCCCAAGAGGTCACCCATCCAAGTACTACTCTCGCCCAAGCACGCTTAACTGCGTAGTTCTGATGGGATCCGGTGCATTAGTGCTGGTATGATCGCACCCGTGCGTTTATATTGAAAATATTTCTTTACTGAGTCAATTTCTGCTCTCTATTGACCATCTCCGTCGTTGTAATGCTACCGGTATACCGTTACGCTATCAGAATCTCGTAACATCGATAACTTTTCCCCTACACAACGGTTTTTAGAGGATATCAAATTATGATACACGATTTTAGCTTCAGTAATCATCTGCAGCAAAAAAACGAAAAAAAAGGGGGTGAAACACGAGGCCTTCCCAGGAGGTCACCCATCCTAGTACTACTCTTGCCCAAGCACGCTTAACTGCGGAGTTCTGATGGGATCCGGTGCATTAGTGCTGGTATGATCGCACCCGTACGTTTATATTGAAAATATTTCTTTACTGAGTCAATTTCTGCTCTCTATTGACCATCTCCGTCGTTGTAATGCTACCGGTATACCGTTACCCTATCAGAATCTCGTAACATCGATAATTTTTCCGCTACACGACGGTTTTTAGAGGATATCAGATTATGATACACGATTTTAGCTTCTGTAAGTATCTGCAGAAAAAAAACGAAAAAAAAAAGAAGAAGTAAAAGGGGTGCAACACGAGGCCTTCCCAGGAGGTCACCCATCCTAGTACTACTCTCGCCCAAGCACGCTTAACTGTGGAGTTCTAATGGGATGTGGTGCATTAGTGCTGGTATGATCGCACCCGTACGTTTATATTGCAAATATCTCTTTACTGAGTCAATTTCTGCTATCTATTGACCATATCCGTCGTTGTAATGTTACCGGTATACCGTTACGCTATCAAAATCTCGTAACATCGATAACTTTTCCGCTACACGACGGTTTTTAGAGGATATCGAATTATGATACACGATTTTAGCTTCTGTAAGCATCTGCAGCAAAAAAACGGAAAAAAAAAAAGAAGTAAAAGGGGTGCAACACGAGGCCTTCTCATGAGGTCACCCATCCTAGTACTACTCTCGCCCAAGCACGCTTAACTGCGGAGTTCTGATGGGATCCGGTGCATTAGTGCAGGTATGATCGCACCCGTACGTTTATATTGCAAATATCTCATTACTGAGTCAATTTCTGCTCTCTATTGACCATCTCCGTCGTTGTAATGCTTCCGGTATACCGTTACGCTATCAGAATCTCGTAACGTCGATAACATTTCCGCTACACGACGGTTTTTAGAGGATATCAAATTATGATACATGATTTTTGCTTCTGTAAGCATCTGCAGCAAAAAAACGGGGAAAAAAAAAAGTAAAAGGGGTGCAACACGAGGCCTTCCCACGAGGTCACCCATCCTAGTACTACTCTCGCCCAAGGACGCTTAACTGCGGAGTTCTGATGGGATCCGGTGCATTAGTGCTGGTATGATCGCACCCGTACGTTTATATTGCAAATATCTTTTTACTAAGTCAATTTCTGCTCTACCATCTTCGTCGTTGTAATGCTACCGGTATTACCGTTACGCTATCAGAATCTCGTAACATCGATAATTTTTCCGCTACACAACGGTTTTTAGAGGATATCAAATTATGATACACGATTTTAGTTTCTATAAGCATCTGCCGCAAAAAAACAAAAAAAAAAAAAAAAAGTTAAAGGGGTGCAACACGAGGCCTTCCCAGGAGGTTACCCATCCTAGTACTACTCTCGCCCAAGGACGCTTAACTGCGGAGTTCTGATGGGATCCGGTGCATTAGTGCTGGTATGATCGCACCCGTACGTTTATATTGCAAATATCTCTTTACTGAGTCAATTTCTGCTCTCTATTGACCATCTCCGTCGTTGTAATGCTACCGGTATACCGTTACGCTATCAGAATCTCGTAACATCGATAATTTTTCCGCTACACGACGGTTTTTAGAGGATATCATATTATGATACACGAATTTTGCTTCTGTAAGCATCTGCAGCAAAAAAACGGGAAAAAAAAAATAGTAAAAGGGGTGCAACACGAGTCCTTCCCAGGAGGTCACCCATCCTAGTATTACTCTCGCCCAAGCACGCTTGACTGCGGAGTTCTGATGGGATCCGGTGCATTAGTGCTGGTATGATCGCACCCGTACGTTTATATTGCAAATATCTCTTTACTGAGTCAATTCCTGCTCTCTATTGACCATCTCCGTCGTTGTAATGCTACCGGTATACCGTTACGCTATCAGAATCTCGTAACATCGATAATTTTTCCGCTACACGACTGTTTTTAGAGGATATCAAATTATGATACACGATTTTAGCTTCTATAAGCATCTGCAGCAAAAAAACGAAAAAAAAAAAAAAAGCAAAAGGGGTAAAACACGAGGCCTTCCCAGGAGGTCACCCATCCAAGTACTACTCTCGCCCAAGCACGCTTAACTGCGGAGTTCTGATGGGATCCGGTGGATTAGTGCTGGTATGATCGCACCCGTGCGTTTATATTGAAAATATTTCTTTACTGAGTCAATTTCTGCTCTCTATTGACCATCTCCGTCGTAGTAATGCTACCGGTATAAAAACAAAAGGGGTGAAACACGAGGCCTTCCCAGGAGGTCACCCATCCTAGTACTACTCTCGCCCGAGCACGCTTAACTGCGGAGTTCTGATGGGATCCGGTGCATTAGTGCTGGTATGATCGCACCCGTACGTTTATATTGAAAATATTTCTTTACTGAGTCAATTTCTGCTCTCTATTGACCATCTCCGTCGTTGTAATGCTACCGGTATACCGTTACGCTATCAGAATCTCGTAACATCGATAATTTTTCCGCTACACGACGGTTTTTAGAGGATATCAGATTATGATACACGATTTTAGCTTCTGTAAGCATCTGCAGCAAAAAAACGGAAAAAAAAAAATAAAAGAGGTGCAACACGAGGCCTTCTCAGGAGGTCACCCGTCCTAGTACTACTCTCGCCCAAGCACGCTTAACTGTGGAGTTCTAATGAGATCTGGTGCATTAGTGCTGGTATGATCGCACCCGTACGTTTATATTGCAAATATCTCTTTACTGAGTCAATTTCTGCTCTCTATTGACCATCTCCGTCGTTGTAATGCTACCGGTATACCGTTACGCTATCAGAATCTCGTAACATCGATAATTTTTCCGCTACACAACGGTTTTTAGAGGATATCGAATTATGATACACGATTTTAGCTTCTGTAAGCATCTGCAGCAAAAAAACGGAAAAAAAAAAAAGAAGAAAAAAGTAAAAGGGGTGCAACACGAGGCCTTCTCAGGAGGTCACCCATCCTAGTACTACTCTCGCCCAAGCACGCTTAACTGCGGAGTTCTGATGGGATCCGGGGCATTAGTGCTGGTATGATCGCACCCGTACGTTTATATTGCAAATATCTCATTACTGAGTCAATTTCTGCTCTCTATTGACCATCTCCGTCGTTGTAACGCTTCCGGTATACCGTTACGCTATCAGAATCTCGTAACGTCGATAACATTTCCGCTACACGACGGTTTTTAGAGGATATCAAATTATGATACACGATTTTTGCTTCTGTAAGCATCTGCAGCAAAAAAACGGGAAAAAAAAAGAAGTAAAAGGGGTGCAACACGAGGCCTTCCCACGAGGTCACCCATCCTAATGCTACTCTCGCCCAAGGACGCTTAACTGCGGAGTTCTGATGGGATCCGGTGCATTAGTGCTGGTATGATCGCACCCGTACGTTTATATTGCAAATATCTCTTTACTGAGTCAATTTCTGCTCTCTATTGACCATCTTCGTCGTTGTAATGCTACCGGTATACCGTTACGCTATCAGAATCTCGTAACATCGATAATTTTTCCGCTACACGACGGTTTTTAGTGGATATCAAATTATGATACACGATTTTAGTTTCTATAAGCATCTGCCGCAAAAAAACGAAAAAAAAAAAAAAAAAAAGTTAAAGGGGTGTAACACGGGGCCTTCCCAGGAGGTTACCCATCCTAGTACTACTCTCGCCCAAGGACGCTTAACTGCGGAGTTCTGATGGGATCCGGTGCATTAGTGCTGGTATGATCGCACCCGTACGTTTATATTGCAAATATCTCTATACTGAGTCAATTTCTGCTCTCTATTGACCATCTCCGTCGTTGTAATGCTACCGGTATACCGTTACGCTATCAGAATCTCGTAACATCGATAATTTTTCCGCTACACGATGGTTTTTAGAGGATATCAAATTATGATACACGATTTTAACTTCTATAAGCATCTGCAGCAAAAAAACGAAAAAAAAAAAAAAGCAAAAGGGGTGAAACACGAGGCCTTCCCAGGAGGTCACCCATCCAAGTACTACTCTCGCCCAAGCACGCTTAACTGCGGAGTTCTGATGGGATCCGGAGCATTAGTGCTGGTATGATCGCACCCGTACGTTTATATTGCAAATATCTCTTTACTGAGTCAATTTATGCTCTCTATTGACCATCTTCGTCGTTGTAATGCTACCGGTATACCGTTACGCTATCAGAATCTCGTAACATCAAATTATGATACACGATTTTAGTTTCTATAAGCATCTGCCGCAAAAAAACGAAAAAAAAAAAAAAAAGTTAAAGGGGTGCAACACGAGGCCTTCTCAGGAGGTTACCCATCCTAGTACTACTCACGCCCAAGGACGCTTAACTGCGGAGTTCTGATGGGATCCGGTGCATTAGTGCTGGTATGATCGCACCCGTACGTTTATATTGCAAATATCTCTTTACTGAGTCAATTTCTGCTCTCTATTGACCATCTCCATCGTTGTAATGCTACCGGTATACCGTTACGCTATCAGAATTTCGTAACATCGATAATTTTTCCGCTACACGACGGTTTTTAGAGGATATCAAATTATGATACACGATTTTAGCTTCTATAAGCATCTGCAGCAAAAAAACGAAAAAAAACAAAAACCAAAAGGGGTGAAACACGAGGCCTTCCCAAGAGGTCACCCATCCAAGTACTACTCTCGCCCAAGCACGCTTAACTGCGGAGTTCTGATGGGATCCGGTGCATTAGTGCTGGTATGATCGCACCCGTGCGTTTATATTGAAAATATTTCTTTACTGAGTCAATTTCTGCTCTCTATTGACCATCTCCGTCGTTGTAATGCTACCGGTATACCGTTACGCTATCAGAATCTCGTAACATCGATAACTTTTCCCCTACACAACGGTTTTTAGAGGATATCAAATTATGATACACGATTTTAGCTTCAGTAATCATCTGCAGCAAAAAAACGAAAAAAAAGGGGGTGAAACACGAGGCCTTCCCAGGAGGTCACCCATCCTAGTACTACTCTTGCCCAAGCACGCTTAACTGCGGAGTTCTGATGGGATCCGGTGCATTAGTGCTGGTATGATCGCACCCGTACGTTTATATTGAAAATATTTCGTTACTGAGTCAATTTCTGCTCTCTATTGACCATCTCCGTCGTTGTAATGCTACCGGTATACCGTTACCCTATCAGAATCTCGTAACATCGATAATTTTTCCGCTACACGACGGTTTTTAGAGGATATCAGATTATGATACACGATTTTAGCTTCTGTAAGTATCTGCAGAAAAAAAACGAAAAAAAAAGAAGAAGTAAAAGGGGTGCAACACGAGGCCTTCCCAGGAGGTCACCCATCCTAGTACTACTCTCGCCCAAGCACGCTTAACTGTGGAGTTCTAATGGGATGTGGTGCATTAGTGCTGGTATGATCGCACCCGTACGTTTATATTGCAAATATCTCTTTCCTGAGTCAATTTCTGCTCTCTATTGACCATCTCCGTCGTTGTAATGTTACCGGTATACCGTTACGCTATCAGAATCTCGTAACATCGATAACTTTTCCGCTACACGACGGTTTTTAGAGGATATCGAATTATGATACACGATTTTAGCTTCTGTAAGCATCTGCAGCAAAAAAACGGAAAAAAAAAAAAAAAAAAAAGTAAAAGGGGTGCAACACGAGGCCTTCTCATGAGGTCACCCATCCTAGTACTACTCTCGCCCAAGCACGCTTAACTGCGGAGTTCTGATGGGATCCGGTGCATTAGTGCTGGTATGATCGCACCCGTACGTTTATATTGCAAATATCTCATTACTGAGTCAATTTCTGCTCTCTATTGACCATCTCCGTCGTTGTAATGCTTCCGGTATACCGTTACGCTATCAGAATCTCGTAACGTCGATAACATTTCCGCTACACGACGGTTTTTAGAGGATATCAAATTATGATACACGATTTTTGCTTCTGTAAGCATCTGCAGCAAAAAAACGGGGAAAAAAAAAGTAAAAGGGGTGCAACACGAGGCCTTCCCACGAGGTCACCCATCCTAGTACTACTCTCGCCCAAGGACGCTTAACTGCGGAGTTCTGATGGGATCCGGTGCATTAGTGCTGGTATGATCGCACCCGTACGTTTATATTGCAAATATCTTTTTACTAAGTCAATTTCTGCTCTCTATTGACCATCTTCGTCGTTGTAATGCTACCGGTATACCGTTACGCTATCAGAATCTCGTAACATCGATAATTTTTCCGCTACACAACGGTTTTTAGAGGATATCAAATTATGATACACGATTTTAGTTTCTATAAGCATCTGCCGCAAAAAAACGAAAAAAAAAAAAAAAAAGTTAAAGGGGTGCAACACGAGGCCTTCCCAGGAGGTTACCCATCCTAGTACTACTCTCGCCCAAGGACGCTTAACTGCGGAGTTCTGATGGGATCCGGTGCATTAGTGCTGGTATGATCGCACCCGTACGTTTATATTGCAAATATCTCTTTACTGAGTCAATTTCTGCTCTCTATTGACCATCTCCGTCGTTGTAATGCTACCGGTATACCGTTACGCTATCAGAATCTCGTAACATCGATAATTTTTCCGCTACACGACGGTTTTTAGAGGATATCATATTATGATACACGAATTTTGCTTCTGTAAGCATCTGCAGCAAAAAAACGGGAAAAAAAAATAGTAAAAGGGGTGCAACACGAGTCCTTCCCAGGAGGTCACCCATCCTAGTATTACTCTCGCCCAAGCACGCTTGACTGCGGAGTTCTGATGGGATCCGGTGCATTAGTGCTGGTATGATCGCACCCGTACGTTTATATTGCAAATATCTCTTTACTGAGTCAATTCCTGCTCTCTATTGACCATCTCCGTCGTTGTAATGCTACCGGTATACCGTTACGCTATCAGAATCTCGTAACATCGATAATTTTTCCGCTACACAACGGTTTTTAGAGGATATCAAATTATGATACACGATTTTAGTTTCTATAAGCATCTGCCGCAAAAAAACGAAAAAAAAAAAAAAAAAAGTTAAAGGGGTGCAACACGAGGCCTTCCCAGGAGGTTACCCATCCTAGTACTACTCTCGCCCAAGGACGCTTAACTGCGGAGTTCTGATGGGATCCGGTGCATTAGTGCTGGTATGATCGCACCCGTACGTTTATATTGCAAATATCTCTTTACTGAGTCAATTTCTGCTCTCTATTGACCATCTCCGTCGTTGTAATGCTACCGGTATACCGTTACGCTATCAGAATCTCGTAACATCGATAATTTTTCCGCTACACGACGGTTTTTAGAGGATATCATATTATGATACACGAATTTTGCTTCTGTAAGCATCTGCAGCAAAAAAACGGGAAAAAAAATAGTAAAAGGGGTGCAACACGAGTCCTTCCCAGGAGGTCACCCATCCTAGTATTACTCTCGCCCAAGCACGCTTGACTGCGGAGTTCTGATGGGATCCGGTGCATTAGTGCTGGTATGATCGCACCCGTACGTTTATATTGCAAATATCTCTTTACTGAGTCAATTCCTGCTCTCTATTGACCATCTCCGTCGTTGTAATGCTACCGGTATACCGTTACGCTATCAGAATCTCGTAACATCGATAATTTTTCCGCTACACGACTGTTTTTAGAGGATATCAAATTATGATACACGATTTTAGCTTCTATAAGCATCTGCAGCAAAAAAACGAAAAAAAAAAAAAAGCAGAAGGGGTAAAACACGAGGCCTTCCCAGGAGGTCACCCATCCAAGTACTACTCTCGCCCAAGCACGCTTAACTGCGGAGTTCTGATGGGATCCGGTGGATTAGTGCTGGTATGATCGCACCCGTGCGTTTATATTGAAAATATTTCTTTACTGAGTCAATTTCTGCTCTCTATTGACCATCTCCGTCGTAGTAATGCTACCGGTATAAAAACAAAAGGGGTGAAACACGAGGCCTTCCCAGGAGGTCACCCATCCTAGTACTACTCTCGCCCGAGCACGCTTAACTGCGGAGTTCTGATGGGATCCGGTGCATTAGTGCTGGTATGATCGCACCCGTACGTTTATATTGAAAATATTTCTTTACTGAGTCAATTTCTGCTCTCTATTGACCATCTCCGTCGCTGTAATGCTACCGGTATACCGTTACGCTATCAGAATCTCGTAACATCGATAATTTTTCCGCTACACGACGGTTTTTAGAGGATATCAGATTATGATACACGATTTTAGCTTCTGTAAGCATCTGCAGCAAAAAAACGGAAAAAAAAAAAGTAAAAGAGGTGCAACACGAGGCCTTCTCAGGAGGTCACCCATCCTAGTACTACTCTCGCCCAAGCACGCTTAACTGTGGAGTTCTAATGGGATCTGGTGCATTAGTGCTGGTATGATCGCACCCGTACGTTTATATTGCAAATATCTCTTTACTGAGTCAATTTCTGCTCTCTATTGACCATCTCCGTCGTTGTAATGCTACCGGTATACCGTTACGCTATCAGAATCTCGTAACATCGATAATTTTTCCGCTACCCAACGGTTTTTAGAGGATATCGAATTATGATACACGATTTTAGCTTCTGTAAGCATCTGCAGCAAAAAAACGGAAAAAAAAAAAGAAGAAAAAAGTAAAAGGGGTGCAACACGAGGCCTTCTCAGGAGGTCACCCATCCTAGTACTACTCTCGCCCAAGCACGCTTAACTGCGGAGTTCTGATGGGATCCGGTGCATTAGTGCTGGTATGATCGCACCCGTACGTTTATATTGCAAATATCTCATTACTGAGTCAATTTCTGCTCTCTATTGACCATCTCCGTCGTTGTAACGCTTCCGGTATACCGTTACGCTATCAGAATCTCGTAACGTCGATAACATTTCCGCTACACGACGGTTTTTAGAGGATATCAAATTATGATACACGATTTTTGCTTCTGTAAGCATCTGCAGCAAAAAAACGGGAAAAAAAAAGAAGTAAAAGGGGTGCAACACGATGCCTTCCCACGAGGTCACCCATCCTAATACTACTCTCGCCCAAGGACGCTTAACTGCGGAGTTCTGATGGGATCCGGTGCATTAGTGCTGGTATGATCGCACCCGTACGTTTATATTGCAAATATCTCTTTTTACTGAGTCAATTTCTGCTCTCTATTGACCATCTTCGTCGTTGTAATGCTACCGGTATACCGTTACGCTATCAGAATCTCGTAACATCGATAATTTTTCCGCTACACGACGGTTTTTAGTGGATATCAAATTCTGATACACGATTTTAGTTTCTATAAGCATCTGCCGCAAAAAAACGAAAAAAAAAAAAAAAAAAAAGTTAAAGGGGTGTAACACGAGGCCTTCCCAGGAGGTTACCCATCCTAGTACTACTCTCGCCCAAGGACGCTTAACTGCGGAGTTCTGATGGGATCCGGTGCATTAGTGCTGGTATGATCGCACCCGTACGTTTATATTGCAAATATCTCTTTACTGAGTCAATTTCTGCTCTCTATTGACCATCTCCGTCGTTGTAATGCTACCGGTATACCGTTACGCTATCAGAATCTCGTAACATCGATAATTTTTCCGCTGCACGATGGTTTTTAGAGGATATCAAATTATGATACACGATTTTAACTTCTATAAGCATCTGCAGCAAAAAAACGAAAAAAAAAAAAAAGCAAAAGGGGTGAAACACGAGGCCTTCCCAGGAGGTCACCCATCCAAGTACTACTCTCGCCCAAGCACGCTTAACTGCGGAGTTCTGATGGGATCCGGTGCATTAGTGCTGGTATGATCGCACCCGTGCGTTTATATTGAAAATATTTCTTTACTGAGTCAATTTCTGCTCTCTATTGACCATCTCCGTCGTTGTAATGCTACCGGTATACCGTTACGCTATCAGAATCTCGTAACATCGATAAGTTTTCCCCTACACAACGGTTTTTAGAGGATATCAAATTATGATACACGATTTTAGCTTCAGTAAGCATCTGCAGCAAAAAAACGAAAAAAAAAAAGAAAAAAAAAGGGTGAATTACGAGGCCTTCCCAGGAGGTGACCCATCCTAGTACTACTCTCGCCCAAGCACGCTTAACTGCGGAGTTCTGATGGGATCCGGTGCATTAGTGCTGGTATGATCGCACCCGTACGTTTATATTGAAAATATTTCTTTACTGAGTCAATTTCTGCTCTCTATTGACCATCTCCGTCGTTGTAATGCTACCGGTATACCGTTACCCTATCAGAATCTCGTAACATCGATAATTTTTCCGCTACACGACGGTTTTTAGAGGATATCGAAGATACACGATTTTAGCTTCTGTAAGCATCTGCAACAAAAAAACGGAAAAAAAAAAGAAAAAAGTAAAAGGGGTGCAACACGAGGCCTTCTCATGAGGTCACCCATCCTAGTACTACTCTCGCCCAAGCACGCTTAACTGCGGAGTTCTGATGGGATCCGGTGCATTAGTGCTGGTATGACCGCACCCGTACATTTATATTGCAAATATCTCATTACTGAGTCAATTTCTGCTCTCTATTGACCATCTCCGTCGTTGTAATGCTTCCGGTATACCGTTACGCTATCAGAATCTCGTAACGTCGATAACATTTCCGCTACACGACAGTTTTTAGAGGATATCAAATTATGATACAAGATTTTTGTTTCTGTAAGCATCTACAGCAAAAAAACGGGAAAAAAAAAGAAAGTAAAAGAGGTGCAACACGAGGCCTTCCCAGGAGGTCACCCATCCTAGTACTACTCTCGCCCAAGGACGCTTAACTGCGGAGTTCTGATGGGATCCGGTGCATTAGTGCTGGTATGATCGCACCCGTACGTTTATATTGCAAATATCTCTTTACTGAGTCAATTATTGCTCTCTATTGACCATCTTCGTCGTTCTAATGCTACCGGTATACCGTTACGCTATCAGAATCTCGTAACATCGATAATTTTTCCGCTACACGACGGTTTTTAGAGGATATCAAATTATGATACACGATTTTAGCTTCTATAAGCATCTGCAGCAAAAAAACGAAAAAAAAAAACAAAACAAAAGGGGTAAAACACGAGGCCTTCCCAGGAGGTCACCCATCCAAGTACTACTCTCGCCCAAGCACGCTTAACTGCGGAGTTCTGATGGGACCCGGTGGATTAGTGCTGGTATGATCGCACCCGTGCGTTTATATTGAAAATATTTCTTTACTGAGTCAATTTCTGCTCTCTATTGACCATCTCCGTCGTTGTAATGCTACCGGTATACCGTTACGCTATCAGAATCTCGTAACATCGATAACTTTTCCGCTACACAATGGTTTTTAGAGGATATCAAATTATGATACACGATTTTAGCTTCTGTAAGCATCTACAGCAAAAAAACGAAAAAAAAAAACAAAAGGGGTGAAACACGAGGCCTTCCCAGGAGGTCACCCATCCTAGTACTACTCTCGCCCGAGCACGCTTAACTGCGGAGTTCTGATGGGATCCGGTGCATTAGTGCTGGTATGATCGCACCCGTACGTTTATATTGAAAATATTTCTTTACTGAGTCAATTTCTGCTCTCTATTGACCATCTCCGTCGTTGTAATGCTACCGGTATACCGTTACGCTATCAGAATCTCGTAACATCGATAATTTTTCCGCTACACGACGGTTTTTAGAGGATATCAGATTATGATACACGATTTTAGCTTCTGTAAGCATCTGCAGCAAAAAAACGGAAAAAAAAAAAAAAAAAGTAAAAGGGGTGCAACAGGAGGTCACCCATCCTAGTACTACTCTCGCCCAAGCACGCTTAACTGTGGAGTTCTAATGGGATCTGGTGCATTAGTGCTGGTATGATCGCACCCGTACGTTTATATTGCAAATATCTCTTTACTGAGTCAATTTCTGCTCTCTATTGACCATCTCCGTCGTTGTAATGCTACCGGTATACCGTTACGCTATCAGAATCTCGTAACATCGATAATTTTTCCGCTACACTACGGTTTTTAGAGGATATTGAATTATGATACACGATTTTAGCTTCTGTAAGCATCTGCAGCAAAAAAACGGAAAAAAAAAAGAAAAAGAAAAAAGTAAAAGGGGTGCAACACGAGGCCTTCCCACGAGGTCACCCATCCTAGTACTACTCTCGCCCAAGGACGCTTAACTGCGGAGTTCTGATGGGATCCGGTGCATTAGTGCTGGTATGATCGCACCCGTACGTTTATATTGCAAATATCTCATTACTGAGTCAATTTCTGCTCTCTATTGACCATCTCCGTCGTTGTAATGCTTCCGGTATACCGTTACGTTATCAGAATCTCGTAACGTCGATAACATTTCCGCTACACGACGGTTTTTAGAGGATATCAAATTATGATACACGATTTTTGCTTCTGTAAGCATCTGCAGCAAAAAAACGGGGAAAAAAAAAAAGTAAAAGGGGTGCAACACGAGGCCTTCCCACGAGGTCACCCATCCTAGTACTACTCTCGCCCAAGGACGCTTAACTGCGGAGTTCTGATGGGATCCGGTGCATTAGTGCTGGTATGATCGCACCCGTACGTTTATATTGCAAATATCTCTTTACTGAGTCAATTTCTGCTCTCTATTGACCATCTCCGTCGTTGTAATGCTACCGGTATACCGTTACGCTATCAGAATCTCGTAACATCGATAATTTTTCCGCTACACGACGGTTTTTAGAGGATATCAAATTATGATACACGATTTTTGCTTCTGTAAGCATCTGCATCAAAAAAACGGAAAAAAAAAGTAAAAGGGGTGCAACACGAGTCCTTCCCAGGAGGTCACCCATCCTAGTACTACTCTCGCCCAAGCACGCTTGACTGCGGAGTTCTGATGGGATCCGGTGCATTAGTGCTGGTATGATCGCACCCGTACGTTTATATTGCAAATATCTCTTTACTGAGTCAATTTCTGCTCTCTATTGACCATCTCCGTCGTTGTAATGCTACCGGTATACCGTTACGCTATCAGAATCTCGTAACATCGATAATTTTTCCGCTACACTACGGTTTTTAGAGGATATTGAATTATGATACACGATTTTAGCTTCTGTAAGCATCTGCAGCAAAAAAACGGAAAAAAAAAAGAAAAAGAAAAAAGTAAAAGGGGTGCAACACGAGGCCTTCTCAGGAGGTCACCCATCCTAGGACTACTCTCGCCCAAGCACGCTTAACTGCGGAGTTCTGATGGGATCCGGTGCATTAGTGCTGGTATGATCGCACCCGTACGTTTATATTGCAAATATCTCATTACTGAGTCAATTTCTGCTCTCTATTGACCATCTCCGTCGTTGTAATGCTTCCGGTATACCGTTACGCTATCAGAATCTCGTAACGTCGATAACATTTCCGCTACACGACGGTTTTTAGAGGATATCAAATTATGATACACGATTTTTGCTTCTGTAAGCATCTGCAGCAAAAAAACGGGGAAAAAAAAAAGTAAAAGGGGTGCAACACGAGGCCTTCCCACGAGGTCACCCATCCTAGTACTACTCTCGCCCAAGGACGCTTAACTGCGGAGTTCTGATGGGATCCGGTGCATTAGTGCTGGTATGATCGCACCCGTACGTTTATATTGCAAATATCTCTTTACTGAGTCAATTTCTGCTCTCTATTGACCATCTCCGTCGTTGTAATGCTACCGGTATACCGTTACGCTATCAGAATCTCGTAACATCGATAATTTTTCCGCTACACGACGGTTTTTAGAGGATATCAAATTATGATACACGATTTTTGCTTCTGTAAGCATCTGCATCAAAAAAACGGAAAAAAAAAAGTAAAAGGGGTGCAACAAGAGTCCTTCCCAGGAGGTCACCCATCCTAGTACTACTCTCGCCCAAGCACGCTTGACTGCGGAGTTCTGATGGGATCCGGTGCATTAGTGCTGGTATGATCGCACCCGTACGTTTATATTACAAATATCTCTTTACTGAGTCAATTTCTGCTCTCTATTGACCATCTCCGTCGTTGTAATGCTACCGGTATACCATTACGCTATCAGAATCTCATAACATCGATAATTTTTCCGCTACACGACGGTTTTTAAAGGATATCAAATTATGATACACGATTTTAGCTTCTATAAGCATCTGCATCAAAAAAACGGAAAAAAAAAAGCAAAAGGGGTGAAACACGAGGCCTTCCCAGGAGGTCACCCATCCAAGTACTACTCTCGCCCAAGGACGCTTAACTGCGGAGTTCTGATGGGATCCGGTGCATTAGTGCTGGTATGATCGCACCCGTGCGTTTATATTGAAAATATGTCTTTACTGAGTCAATTTCTGCTCTCTATTGACCATCTCCGTCGTTGTAATGCTACCGGTATACCGTTACGCTATCAGAATCTCGTAACATCGATAACTTTTCCGCTACACAACGGTTTTTAGAGGATATCAAATTATGATACACGATTTTAGCTTCTGTAAGCATCTGCAGCAAAAAAACGAAAAAAAAAAACAAAAGGGGTGAAACACGAGGCCTTCCCAGGAGGTCACCCATCCTAGTACTTCTTTCGCCCAAGCACGCTTAACTGCGGAGTTCTGATGGGATCCGGTGCATTAGTGCTGGTATGATCGCACCCGTACGTTTATATTGCAAATATCTCATTACTGAGTCAATTTCTGATCTCTATTGACCATCTCCGTCGTTGTAATGCTTCCGGTATACCGTTACGCTATCAGAATCTCGTAACGTCGATAACATTTCCGCTACACGACGGTTTTTAGAGGATATCAAATTATGATACACGATTTTTGTTTCTGTAAGCATCTGCAGCAAAAAAACGGGAAAAAAAAAAGAAAGTAAAAGGGGTGCAACACGAGGCCTTCCCAAGAGGTTACCCATCCTAGTACTACTCTCGCCCAAGCACGCTTGACTGCGAAGTTCTGATGGGATCCGGTGCATTAGTGCTGGTATGATCGCACCCGTACGTTTATATTGCAAATATCTCTTTACTGAGTCAATTTCTGCTCTCTATTGACCATCTCCGTCGTTGTAATGCTACCGGTATACCGTTACGCTATCAGAATCTCGTAACATCGATAATTTTTCCGCTACAAGACGGTTTTTAGAGGATATCAAATTATGATACAAGATTTTTGCTTCTGTAAGCATCTGCAGCAAAAAAACGGAAAAAAAAAAGTAAAAGGGGTGCAACACGAGTCCTTCCCAGGAGGTCACCCATCCTAGTACTACTCTCGCCCAAGCACGCTAGACTGCGGAGTTCTGATGGGATCCGGTGCATTAGTGCTGGTATGATCGCACCCGTACGTTTATATTGCAAATATCTCTTTACTGAGTCAATTTCTGCTCTCTATTGACCATCTCCGTCGTTGTAATGCTACCGGTATACCATTACGCTATCAGAATCTCGTAACATCGATAATTTTTCCGCTACACGACGGTTTTTAGAAGATATCAAATTATGATACACGATTTTTGTTTCTGTAAGCATCTGCAGCAAAAAAACGGGAAAAAAAAAGAAAGTAAAAGGGGTGCAACACGAGGCCTTCCCAGGAGGTCACCCATCCTAGTACTACTCTCGCCCAAGGACGCTTAACTGCGGAGTTCTGATGGGATCCGGTGCATTAGTGCTGGTATGATCGCACCCGTACGTTTATATTGAAAATATTTCTTTACTGAGTCAATTTCTGCTCTCTATTGACCATCTCCGTCGTTGTAATGCTACCGGTATACCGTTACGCTATCAGAATCTCGTAACATCGATAATTTTTCCGCTACACGACGGTTTTTAGAGGATATCAGATTATGATACACGATTTTAGCTTCTGTAAGCATCTGCAGCAAAAAAACGGAAAAAAAAAAAAAAAAGTAAAAGGGGTGCAACACGAGGCCTTCCCAGGAGGTTACCCATCCTAGTACTACTCTCGCCCAAGCACGCTTGACTGCGAAGTTCTGATGGGATCCGGTGCATTAGTGCTGGTATGATCGCACCCGTACGTTTATATTGCAAATATCTCTTTACTGAGTCAATTTCTGCTCTCTATTGACCATCTCCGTCGTTGTAATGCTACCGGTATACCGTTACGCTATCAGAATCTCGTAACATCGATAATTTTTCCGCTACACGACGGTTTTTAGAGGATATCAAATTATGATACAAGATTTTTGCTTCTGTAAGCATCTGCAGCAAAAAAACGGAAAAAAAAAAGTAAAAGGGGTGCAACACGAGTCCTTCCCAGGAGGTCACCCATCCTAGTACTACTCTCGCCCAAGCACGCTAGACTGCGGAGTTCTGATGGGATCCGGTGCATTAGTGCTGGTATGATCGCACCCGTACGTTTATATTGCAAATATCTCTTTACTGAGTCAATTTCTGCTCTCTATTGACCATCTCCGTCGTTGTAATGCTACCGGTATACCATTACGCTATCAGAATCTCGTAACATCGATAATTTTTCCGCTACACGACGGTTTTTAGAAGATATCAAATTATGATACACGATTTTTGTTTCTGTAATCATCTGCAGCAAAAAAACGGGAAAAAAAAAGAAAGTAAAAGGGGTGCAACACGAGGCCTTCCCAGGAGGTCACCCATCCTAGTACTACTCTCGCCCAAGGACGCTTAACTGCGGAGTTCTGATGGGATCCGGTGCATTAGTGCTGGTATGATCGCACCCGTACGTTTATATTGAAAATATTTCTTTACTGAGTCAATTTCTGCTCTCTATTGACCATCTCCGTCGTTGTAATGCTACCGGTATACCGTTACGCTATCAGAATCTCGTAACATCGATAATTTTTCCGCTACACGACGGTTTTTAGAGGATATCAGATTATGATACACGATTTTAGCTTCTGTAAGCATCTGCAGCAAAAAAACGGAAAAAAAAAAAGAAAGTAAAAGGGGTGCAACACGAGGCCTTCCCAGGAGGTTACCCATCCTAGTACTACTCTCGCCCAAGCACGCTTGACTGCGAAGTTCTGATGGGATCCGGTGCATTAGTGCTGGTATGATCGCACCCGTACGTTTATATTGCAAATATCTCTTTACTGAGTCAATTTCTGCTCTCTATTGACCATCTCCGTCGTTGTAATGCTACCGGTATACCGTTACGCTATCAGAATCTCGTAACATCGATAATTTTTCCGCTACACGACGGTTTTTAGAGGATATCAAATTATGATACAAGATTTTTGCTTCTGTAAGCATCTGCAGCAAAAAAACGGAAAAAAAGAAGTAAAAGGGGTGCAACACGAGTCCTTCCCAGGAGGTCACCCATCCTAGTACTACTCTCGCCCAAGCACGCTAGACTGCGGAGTTCTGATGGGATCCGGTGCATTAGTGCTGGTATGATCGCACCCGTACGTTTATATTGCAAATATCTCTTTACTGAGTCAATTTCTGCTCTCTATTGACCATCTCCGTCGTTGTAATGCTACCGGTATACCATTACGCTATCAGAATCTCGTAACATCGATAATTTTTCCGCTACACGACGGTTTTTAGAAGATATCAAATTATGATACACGATTTTTGTTTCTGTAAGCATCTGCAGCAAAAAAACGGGAAAAAAAAAGAAAGTAAAAGGGGTGCAACACGAGGCCTTCCCAGGAGGTCACCCATCCTAGTACTACTCTCGCCCAAGGACGCTTAACTGCGGAGTTCTGATGGGATCCGGTGCATTAGTGCTGGTATGATCGCACCCGTACGTTTATATTGCAAATATCTCTTTACTGAGTCAATTTCTGCTCTCTATTGACCATCTCCGTCTTTGTAATGCTACCGGTATACCGTTACGCTATCAGAATCTCGTAACATCGATAATTTTTCCGCTACACGACGGTTTTTAGAGGATATCAGATTATGATACACGATTTTAGCTTCTGTAAGCATCTGCAGCAAAAAAACGGAAAAAAAAAAAAGTAAAAGGGGTGCAACACGAGGCCTTCCCAGGAGGTCACCCATCCTAGTACTACTCTCGCCCAAGCACGCTTAACTGTGGAGTTCTAATGGGATCTGGTGCATTAGTGCTGGTATGATCGCACCCGTACGTTTATATTGCAAATATCTCTTTACTGAGTCAATTTCTGCTCTCTATTGACCATCTCCGTCGTTGTAATGCTACCGGTATACCGTTACGCTATTAGAATCTCGTAACATCGATAATTTTTCCGCTACACAACGGTTTTTAGAGGATATCAAATTATGATACACGATTTTTGTTTCTGTAAGCATCTGCAGCAAAAAAACGGGAAAAAAAAAGAAAGTAAAAGGGGTGCAACACGAGGCCTTCCCAGGAGGTCACCCATCCTAGTACTACTCTCGCCCAAGGACGCTTAACTGCGGAGTTCTGATGGGATCCGGTGCATTAGTGCTGGTATGATCGCACCCGTACGTTTATATTGAAAATATTTCTTTACTGAGTCAATTTCTGCTCTCTATTGACCATCTCCGTCGTTGTAATGCTACCGGTATACCGTTACGCTATCAGAATCTCGTAACATCGATAATTTTTCCGCTACACGACGGTTTTTAGAGGATATCAGATTATGATACACGATTTTAGCTTCTGTAAGCATCTGCAGCAAAAAAACGGAAAAAAAAAAAAAGTAAAAGGGGTGCAACACGAGGCCTTCCCAGGAGGTTACCCATCCTAGTACTACTCTCGCCCAAGGACGCTTCACTGCGGAGTTCTGATGGGATCCGGTGCATTAGTGCTGGTATGATCGCACCCGTACGTTTATATTGCAAATATCTCTTTAATGAGTCAATTTCTGCTCTCTATTGACCATCTCCGTCGTTGTAATGCTACCGGTATACCGTTACGCTATCAGAATCTCGTAACATCGATAATTTTTCCGCTACACGACGGTTTTTAGAGGATATCAAATTATGATACAAGATTTTTGCTTCTGTAAGCATCTGCAGCAAAAAAACGGAAAAAAAAAAGTAAAAGGGGTGCAACACGAGTCCTTCCCAGGAGGTCACCCATCCTAGTACTACTCTCGCCCAAGCACGCTAGACTGCGGAGTTCTGATGGGATCCGGTGCATTAGTGCTGGTATGATCGCACCCGTACGTTTATATTGCAAATATCTCTTTACTGAGTCAATTTCTGCTCTCTATTGACCATCTCCGTCGTTGTAATGCTACCGGTATACCATTACGCTATCAGAATCTCGTAACATCGATAATTTTTCCGCTACACGACGGTTTTTAGAAGATATCAAATTATGATACACGGTTTTAGCTTCTATAAGCATCTGCAGCAAAAAAACGAAAAAAAAAAAAAAAAAAAGCAAAAGGGTTGAAACACGAGGCCTTCCCAGGAGGTCACCCATCCTAGTACTACTCTCGCCCAAGGACGCTTAACTGCGGAGTTCTGATGGGATCCGGTGCATTAGTGCTGGTATGATCGCACCCGTACGTTTATATTGCAAATATCTTTTTACTGAGTCAATTTCTGCTCTCTATTGACCATCTTCGTCGTTGTAATGCTACCGGTATACCGTTACGCTATCAGACTCTCGTAACATCGATAATTTTTCCGCTACACGACGGTTTTTAGAGGATATCAAATTATGATACACGATTTTAGTTTCTATAAGCATTTGCTGCAAAAAAACGAAAAAAAAAAAAAAGCAAAAGGGTTGAAACACGAGGCCTTCCCAGGAGGTTACCCATCCTAGTACTACTCTCGCCCAAGGACGCTTAACTGCGGAGTTCTGATGGGATCCGGTGCATTAGTGCTGGTATGATCGCACCCGTACGTTTATATTGCAAATATCTCTTTACTGAGTCAATTTCTGCTCTCTATTGACCATCTCCGTCGTTGTAATGCTACCGGTATACCGTTACGCCATCAGAATCTCGTAACATCGATAATTTTTCCGCTACACGACGGTTTTTTGAGGATATCAAATTATGATACACGATTTTTGCTTCTGTAAGCATCTGCAGCAAAAAAACGGGAAAAAAAAAGTAAAAGGGGTGCAACACGAGTCCTTCCCAGGAGGTCACCCATCCTAGTACTACTCTCGCCCAAGCACGCTTGACTGCGGAGTTCTGATGGGATCCGGTGCATTAGTGCTGGTATGATCGCACCCGTACGTTTATATTGCAAATATCTCTTTACTGAGTCAATTTCTGCTCTCTATTGACCATCTCCGTCGTTGTAATGCTACCGGTATACCATTACGCTATCAGAATCTCGTAACATCGATAATTTTTCCGCTACACGACGGTTTTTAGAGGATATCAAATTATGATACACGATTTTAGCTTCTATAAGCATCTGCAGCAAAAAAACGAAAAAAAAAAGCAAAAGGGGTGAAACACGAGGCCTTCCCAGGAGGTCACCCATCCAAGTACTACTCTCGCCCAAGCATGCTTAACTGCGGAGTTCTGATGGGATCCGGTGCATTAGTGCTGGTATGATCGCACCCGTGCGTTTATATTGAAAATATTTCTTTACTGAGTCAATTTCTGCTCTCTATTGACCATCTCCGTCGTTGTAATGCTACCGGTATACCGTTACGCTATCAGAATCTCGTAACATCGATAACTTTTCCGCTACACAACGGTTTTTAGAGGATATCAAATTATGATACACGATTTTAGCTTCTGTAAGCATCTGCAGCAAAAAAACGGAAAAAAAAAATGAAAAAGAAAAAAGTAAAAGGGGTGCAACACGAGGCCTTCTCAGGAGGTCACCCATCCTAGTACTACTCTCGCCCAAGCACGCTTAACTGCGGAGTTCTGATGGGATCCGGTGCATTAGTGCTGGTATGATCGCACCCGTACGTTTATATTGAAAATATTTCTTTACTGAGTCAACTTCTGCTCTCTATTGACCATCTCCGTCGTTGTAATGCTACCGGTATACCGTTACGCTATCAGAATCTCGTAACATCGATAACTTTTCCGCTACACAACGGTTTTTAGAGGATATCAAATTATGATACACGATTTTAGCTTCTGTAAGCATCTGCAGCAAAAAAAAGAAAAAAAAAACAAAAGGGGTGAAACACGAGGCCTTCCCTGGAGGTCACCCATCCTAGTACTTCTCTCGCCCAAGCACGCTTGACTGCGGAGTTCTGATGGGATCCGGTGCATTAGTGCTGGTATGATCGCACCCGTACGTTTATATTGAAAATATTTCTTTACTGAGTCTATTTCTGCTCTCTATTGACCATCTCCGTCGTTGTAATGCTACCGGTATACCGTTACGCTATCAGAATCTCGTAACATCGATAATTTTTCCGCTACACGACGGTTTTTAGAGGATATCAGATTATGATACACGATTTTAGCTTCTGTAAGCATCTGCAGAAAAAAAACGAAAAAAAAAAAAAAAAAGTAAAAGGGGTGCAACACGAGGCCTTCCCTGGAGGTCACCCATCCTAGTACTACTCTCGCCCAAGGACGCTTAACTGTGGAGTTCTAATGGGATCTAGTGCATTAGTGCTGGTATGATCGCACCCGTACGTTTATATTGCAAATATCTCTTTACTGAGTCAATTTCTGCTCTCTATTGACCATCTCCGTCGTTGTAATGCTACCGGTATACCGTTACGCTATCAGAATCTCGTAACATCGATAACTTTTCTGCTACACAACGGATTTTAGAGGAAATCACATTATGATACACGATTTTAGCTTCTGTAAGCATCTGCAGCAAAAAAACGGAAAAAAAAAAGAAAAAGAAAAAAGTAAAAGAGGTGCAACACGAGGCCTTCTCAGGAGGTCACCCATCCTAATACTACTCACGCCCAAGCACGCTTAACTGCGGAGTTCTGATGGGATCCGGTGCATTAGTGCTGGTATGATCGCACCCGTACGTTTATATTGCAAATATCTCATTACTGAGTCAATTTCTGCTCTCTATTGACCATCTCCGTCGTTGTAATGCTTCCGGTATACCGTTACGCTATCAGAATCTCGTAACGTCGATAACATTTCCGCTACACGATGGTTTTTAGAGGATATCAAATTATGATACACGATTTTAGCTTCTATAAGCATCTGCAGCAAAAAAACGAAAAAAAAAAAAAAAAAAAGCAAAAGGGGTGAAACACGAGGCCTTCCCAGGAGGTCACCCATCCAAGTACTACTCTCGCCCAAGCACGCTTAACTGCGGAGTTCTGATGGGATCTGGTGCATTAGTGCTGATATGATCGCACCCGTACGTTTATATTTCAAATATCTCTTTACTGAGTCAATTTCTGCTCTCTATTGACCATCTCCGTCGTTGTAATGCTACCGGTATACCGTTACGCTATCAGAATCTCGTAACATCGATAACTTTTCCGCTACACAACGGTTTTTAGAGGATATCGAATTATGATACACGATTTTAGCTTCTGTAAGCATCTGCAGCAAAAAAACGGAAAAAAAGAAAGAAAAAGAAAAAAGTAAAAGGGGTGCAACACGAGGCCTTCTCAGGAGGTCACCCATCCTAGTACTACTCTCGCCCAAGCACGCTTAACTGCGGAGTTCTGATGGGATCCGGTGCATTAGTGCTGGTATGATCGCACCCGTACGTTTATATTGCAAATATCTCATTACTGAGTCAATTTCTGCTCTCTATTGACCATCTCCGTCGTTGTAATGCTTCCGGTATACCGTTACGCTATCAGAATCTCGTAACGTCGATAACATTTCCGCTACACGACGGTTTTTAGAGGATATCAAATTATGATACACGATTTTTGCTTCTGTAAGCATCTGCAGCAAAAAAACGGGAAAAAAAAAGTAAAAGGGGTGCAACACGAGGCCTTCCCACGAGGTTACCCATCCTAGTACTACTCTCGCCCAAGGACGCTTAACTGCGGAGTTCTGATGGGATCCGGTGCATTAGTGCTGGTATGATCGCACCCGTACGTTTATATTGAAAATATTTCTTTACTGAGTCTATTTCTGCTCTCTATTGACCATCTCCGTCGTTGTAATGCTACCGGTATACCGTTACGCTATCAGAATCTCGTAACATCGATAATTTTTCCGCTACACGACGGTTTTTAGAGGATATCAGATTATGATACACGATTTTAGCTTCTGTAAGCATCTGCAGGAAAAAAACGAAAAAAAAAAAAAAAAAAAAGTAAAAGGGGTGCAACACGAGGCCTTCCCAGGAGGTCACCCATCCTAGTACTACTCTCGCCCAAGGACGCTTAACTGTGGAGTTCTAATGGGATCTGGTGCATTAGTGCTGGTATGATCGCACCCGCACGTTTATATTGCAAATATCTCTTTACTGAGTCAATTTCTGCTCTCTATTGACCATCTCCGTCGTTGTAATGCTACCGGTATACCGTTACGCTATCAGAATCTCGTAACATCGATAACTTTTCCGCTACACAACGGATTTTAGAGGATATCAAATTATGATACACGATTTTAGCTTCTATGAGCATCTGCCGCAAAAAAACGAAAAAAAAAAAAGAAGTAAAAGGGGTGCAACACGAGACCTTCCCAGGAGGTCACCCATCCTAGTACTACTCTCGCCCAAGCACGCTTAACTACGGAGTTCTGATGGGATCCGGTGCATTAGTGCTGGTATGATCGCACCCGTACGTTTATATTGCAAATATCTCTTTACTGAGTCAATTTCTGCTCTCTATTGACCATCTCCGTCGTTGTAATGCTTCCGGTATACCGTTACGCTATCAGAATCTCGTAACATCAATAACTTTTCCACTACACGACGGTTTTTAGAGGATATCAAATTATGATACATGATTTTAGCTTCTGTAATCATCTGCAGCAAAAAAACGGAAAAAAAAATGAAAAAAAAAGTAAAAGGGGTGCAACACGAGGCCTTACCAGGAGGTCACCCATCCTAGTACTACTCTCGCCCAAGCACGGTTAACTGCGGAGTTCTGATGGGATCCGGTGCATTAGTGCTGGTATGATCGCACCCGTACGTTTATATTGCAAATATCTCTTTACTGAGTCAATTTCTGCTCTCTATTGACCATCTCCGTCGTTGTAATGCTTCCGGTATACCGTTACGCTATCAGAATCTCGTAACGTCGATAACATTTCCGCTACACGACGGTTTTTAGAGGATATCAAATTATGATACACTATTTTTGCTTCTGTAAGCATCTGCAGCAAAAAAACGGGAAAAAAAAAAAAAAGTAAAAGGGGTGCAACACGAGGCCTTCGCACGAGTTCACCCATCCTAGTACTACTCTCGCCCAAGGATGCTTAACTGCGGAGTTCTGATGGGATCCGGTGCATTAGTGCTGGTATGATCGCACCCGTACGTTTATATTGCAAATATCTCTTTACTGAGTCAATTTCTGCTCTCTATTGACCATCTCCGTCGTTGTAATGCTACCGGTATACCGTTACGCGATCAGAATCTCGTAACATCGATAATTTTTCCGCTACACGACGGTTTTTAGAGGATATCAAATTATGATACAAGATTTTTGCTTCTGTAAGCATCTGCAGCAAAAAAACGGGAAAAAAAAAAAGTAAAAGGGTTGCAACACGAGTCCTTCCCAGGAGGTCACCCATCCTAGTACTACTCTCGCCCAAGCACGCTTCACTGCGGAGTTCTGATGGGATCCGGTGCATTAGTGCTGGTATGATCGCACCCGTACGTTTATATTGCAAATATCTCTTTACTGAGTCAATTTCTGCTCTCTATTGACCATCTCCGTCGTTGTAATGCTACCGGTATACCATTACGCTATCAGAATCTCGTAACATCGATAATTTTTCCGCTACACGACGGTTTTTAGACGATATCAAATTATGATACACGATTTTAGCTTCTATAAGCATCTGCAGCAAAAAAACGAAAAAAAAAAAAAAAAAAAAAAAGGGTTGAAACACGAGGCTTTCCAAGGAGGTCACCCATCCTAGTACTACTCTCGCCCAAGCACAATTAACTGTGGAGTTCTAATGTGATCTGGTGCATTAGTGCTGGTATGATCGCACCCGTACGTTTATATTGCAAATATCTCTTTACTGAGTCAATTTCTGCTCTCTATTGACCATCTCCGTCGTTGTAATGCTACCGGTATACCGTTACGCTATCAGAATCTCGTAACATCGATAACTTTTCCGCTACACAACGGTTTTTAGAGGATATCGAATTATGATACACGATTTTTGCTTCTGTAAGCATCTGCAGCAAAAAAACGGAAAAAAAAAATGAAAAAGAAAAAAGTAAAAGGGGTGCAACACGAGGCCTTCTCAGGAGGTCACCCATCCTAGTACTACTCTCGCCCAAGCACGCTTAACTGCGGAGTTCTGATGGGATCCGGTGCATTAGTGCTGGTATGATCGCACCCGTACGTTTATATTGAAAATATCTCATTACTGAGTCAATTTCTGCTCTCTATTGACCATCTCCGTCGTTGTAATGCTACCGGTATACCGTTACGCTATTAGAATCTCGTAACATCGATAATTTTTCCGCTACACGACGGTTTTTAGAAGATATCAAATTATGATACACGATTTTTGCTTCTGTATGCATCTACAGCAAAAAAATGGGGGAAAAAAAAAGTAAAAGGGGTGCAACACGAGGCCTTCCCAGGAGGTCACCCATCCTAGTACTACTCTCTCCCAAGGACGCTTAACTGCGGAGTTCTGATGGGATCCGGTGCATTAGTGCTGGTATGATCGCACCTGTACGTTTATATTGCAAATATCTCTTTACTGAGTCAATTTCTGCTCTCTATTGACCATCTTCGTCGTTGTAATGCTACCGGTATACCGTTACGCTATCAGAATCTCGTAACATCGATAACTTTTCCGCTACACTACGGTTTTTAGTAGATATCAAATTATGATACACGATTTTCGCTTCTATAAGCATCTGCAGTAAAGAAACGAAAAAAAAAAAAAGCAAAAGGGGTGAAACACGAGGCCTTCCCAGGAGGTCACCCATCCAAGTACTACTCTCGCCCAAGCACGCTTAACTGCGGAGTTCTGATGGGATCCGGTGCATTAGTGCTGGTATGATCGCACCCGTGCGTTTATATTGAAAATATTTCTTTACTGAGTCAATTTCTGCTCTCTATTGACCATCTCCGTCGTTGTAATGCTACCGGTATACCGTTACGCTATCAGAATCTCGTAACATCGATAACTTTTCCGCTACACGACGGTTTTTAGAGGATATCAAATTATGATACACGATTTTAGCTTCTGTAAGCATCTGCAGCAAAAAAACGAAAAAAAAAAACAAAAGGGGTGAAACACGAGGCCTTCCCAGGAGGTCACCCATCCAAGTACTACTCTCGCCCAAGCACGCTTAACTGCGGAGTTCTGATGGGATCCGGTGCATTAGTGCTGGTATGATCGCACCCGTACGTTTATATTGAAAATATTTCTTTACTGAGTCAATTTCTGCTCTCTATTGACCATCTCCGTCATTGTAATACTACCGGTATACCGTTACGCTATCAGAATCTCGTAACATCGATAATTTTTCCGCTACACGACGGTTTTTAGAGGATATCAAATTATGATACATGATTTTAGCTTCTGTAATCATCTGCAGCAAAAAAACGGAAAGAAAAATGAAAAAAAAAAAAGTAAAAGGGGTGCAACACGAGGCCTTACCAGGAGGTCACCCATCCTAGTACTACTCTCGCCCAAGCACGGTTAACTGCGGAGTTCTGATGGGATCCGGTGCATTAGTGCTGGTATGATCGCACCCGTACGTTTATATTGCAAATATCTCTTTACTGAGTCAATTTCTGCTCTCTATTGACCATCTCCGTCGTTGTAATGCTTCCGGTATACCGTTACGCTATCAGAATCTCGTAACGTCGATAACATTTCCGCTACACGACGGTTTTTAGAGGATATCAAATTATGATACACTATTTTTGCTTCTGTAAGCATCTGCAGCAAAAAAACGGGAAAAAAAAAAAGTAAAAGGGGTGCAACACGAGGCCTTCGCACGAGGTCACCCATCCTAGTACTACTCTCGCCCAAGGACGCTTAACTGCGGAGTTCTGATGGGATCCGGTGCAGTAGTGCTGGTATGATCGCATCTGTACGTTTATATTGCAAATATCTCTTTACTGAGTCAATTTCAGCTCTCTATTGACCATCTTCGTCATTGTAATGCTACCGGTATACCGTTACGCTATCAAAATCTCGTAACATCGATAACTTTTCCGCTACACAACGGTTTTTAGAGGATATCGAATTATGATAACACGATTTTAGCTTCTGTAAGCATCTGCAGCAAAAAAACGGAAAAAAAAAAGAAAAAGAAAAAAGTAAAAGGGGTGCAACACGAGCCTTCTCAGGAGGTCACCCATCCTAGTACTACTCTCGCCCAAGCACGCTTAACTGCGGAGTTCTGATGGGATCCGGTGCATTAGTGCTGGTATGATCGCACCCGTACGTTTATATTGCAAATATCTCATTACTGAGTCAATTTCTGCTCTCTATTGACCATCTCTGTCGTTGTAATGCTTCCGGTATACCGTTACGCTATCAGAATCTCGTAACGTCGATAACATTTCCGCTACACGATGGTTTTTAGAGGATATCAAATTATGATACACGATTTTTGCTTCTGTAAGCATCTGCAGCAAAAAAACGGGAAAAAAAAAAGTAAAAGGGGTGCAACACGAGGCCTTCCCACGAGGTCACCCATCCTAGTACTACTCTCGCCCAAGCACGCTTAACTGCGGAGTTCTGATGGGATCCGGTGCATTAGTGCTGGTATGATCGCACCCGTACGTTTATATTGCAAATATCTCTTTACTGAGTCAATTTCTGCTCTCTATTGACCATCTCCGTCGTTGTAATGCTACCGGTATACCGTTACGCTATCAGAATCTCGTAACATCGATAATTTTTCCGCTACACGACGGTTTTTAGAGGATATCAAATTATGATACACGATTTTAGCTTCTATGAGCATCTGCCGCAAAAAAACGAAAAAAAAAAAAGAAGTAAAAGGGGTGCAACACGAGACCTTCCCAGGAGGTCACCCATCCTAGTACTACTCTCGCCCAAGCACGCTTAACTACGGAGTTCTGATGGGATCCGGTGCATTAGTGCTGGTATGATCGCACCCGTACGTTTATATTGCAAATATCTCTTTACTGAGTCAATTTCTGCTCTCTATTGACCATCTCCGTCGTTGTAATGCTTCCGGTATACCGTTACGCTATCAGAATCTCGTAACATCGATAACTTTTCCACTACACGACGGTTTTTAGAGGATATCAAATTATGATACATGATTTTAGCTTCTGTAATCATCTGCAGCAAAAAAACGGAAAAAAAAATGAAAAAAAAAGTAAAAGGGGTGCAACACGAGGCCTTACCAGGAGGTCACCCATCCTAGTACTACTCTCGCCCAAGCACGGTTAACTGCGGAGTTCTGATGGGATCCGGTGCATTAGTGCTGGTATGATCGCACCCGTACGTTTATATTGCAAATATCTCTTTACTGAGTCAATTTCTGCTCTCTATTGACCATCTCCGTCGTTGTAATGCTTCCGGTATACCGTTACGCTATCAGAATCTCGTAACGTTGATAACATTTCCGCTACACGACGGTTTTTAGAGGATATCAAATTATGATACACTATTTTTGCTTCTGTAAGCATCTGCAGCAAAAAAACGGGAAAAAAAAAAAAGTAAAAGGGGTGCAACACGAGGCCTTCGCACGAGTTCACCCATCCTAGTACTACTCTCGCCCAAGGACGCTTAACTGCGGAGTTCTGATGGGATCCGGTGCAGTAGTGCTGGTATGATCGCATCCGTACGTTTATATTGCAAATATCTCTTTACTGAGTCAATTTCAGCTCTCTATTGACCATCTTCGTCATTGTAATGCTACCGGTATACCGTTACGCTATCAGAATCTCGTAACATCAATAACTTTTCCGCTACACAACGGTTTTTAGAGGATATCGAATTATGATAACACGATTTTAGCTTCTGTAAGCATCTGCAGCAAAAAAACGGAAAAAAAAAGAAAAAAAAAAGTAAAAGGGGTGCAACACGAGGCCTTCTCAGGAGGTCACCCATCCTAGTACTACTCTCGCCCAAGCACGCTTAACTGCGGAGTTCTGATGGGATCCGGTGCATTAGTGCTGGTATGATCGCACCCGTACGTTTATATTGCAAATATCTCATTACTGAGTCAATTTCTGCTCTCTATTGACCATCTCCGTCGTTGTAATGCTTCCGGTATACCGTTACGCTATCAGAATCTCGTAACGTCGATAACATTTCCGCTACACGATGGTTTTTAGAGGATATCAAATTATGATACACGATTTTTGCTTCTGTAAGCATCTGCAACAGAAAAATGGGAAAAAAAAAAAGTAAAAGGGGTGCAACACGAGGCCTTCCCACGAGGTCACCCATCCTAGTACTACTCTCGCCCAAGCACGCTTAACTGCGGAGTTCTGATGGGATCCGGTGCATTAGTGCTGGTATGATCGCACCCGTACGTTTATATTGCAAATATCTCTTTACTGAGTCAATTTCTGCTCTCTATTGACCATCTTCGTCGTTGTAATGCTACCGGTATACCGTTACGCTATCAGAATATCGTAACATCGATAATTTTTCCGCTACACGACGGTTTTTAGAGGATATCAAATTATGATACACGATTTTAGCTTCTATAAGCATCTGCCGCAAAAAAACGAAAAAAAAAAAGAAGTAAAAGGGGTGCAACACGAGACCTTCCCAGGAGGTCACACATCCTAGTACTACTCTCGCCCAAGGACGCTTAACTGCGGAGTTCTGATGGGATCCGGTGCAGTAGTGCTGGTATGATCGCATCCGTACGTTTATATTGCAAATATCTCTTTACTGAGTCGATTTCAGCTCTCTATTGACCATCTTCGTCATTGTAATGCTACCGGTATACCGTTACGCTATCAGAATCTCGTAACATCAATAACTTTTCCGCTACACAATGGTTTTTAGAGGATATCGAATTATGATAACACGATTTTAGCTTCTGTAAGCATCTGCAGCAAAAAAACGGAAAAAAAAAGAAAAAGAAAAAAGTAAAAGGGGTGCAACACGAGGCCTTCTCAGGAGGTCACCCATCCTAGTACTACTCTCGCCCAAGCACGCTTAACTGCGGAGTTCTGATGGGATCCGGTGCATTAGTGCTGGTATGATCGCACCCGTACGTTTATATTGCAAATATCTCATTACTGAGTCAATTTCTGCTCTCTATTGACCATCTCCGTCGTTGTAATGCTTCCGGTATACCGTTACGCTATCAGAATCTCGTAACGTCGATAACATTTTCGCTACACGATGGTTTTTAGAGGATATCAAATTATGATACACGATTTTTGCTTCTGTAAGCATCTGCAACAGAAAAACGGGAAAAAAAAGAGTAAAAGAGGTGCAACACGAGGCCTTCCCACGAGGTCACCCATCCTAGTACTACTCTCGCCCAAGCACGCTTAACTGCGGAGTTCTGATGGGATCCGGTGCATTAGTGCTGGTATGATCGCACCCGTACGTTTATATTGCAAATATCTCTTTACTGAGTCAATTTCTGCTCTCTATTGACCATCTTCGTCGTTGTAATGCTACCGGTATACCGTTACGCTATCAGAATATCGTAACATCGATAATTTTTCCGCTACACGACGGTTTTTAGAGGATATCAAATTATGATACACGATTTTAGCTTCTATAAGCATCTGCCGCAAAAAAACGAAAAAAAAAAAAGAAGTAAAAGGGGTGCAACACGAGACCTTCCCAGGAGGTCACCCATCCTAGTACTACTCTCGCCCAAGCACGCTTAACTGCGGAGTTCTGATGGGATCCGGTGCATTAGTGCTGGTATGATCGCACCCGTACGTTTATATTGCAAATATCTCTTTACTGAGTCAATTTCTGCTCTCTATTGACCATCTCCGTCGTTGTAATGCTTCCGGTATACCGTTACGCTATCAGAATCTCGTAACATCGATAATTTTTCCGCTACACGACGGTTTTTAGAGGATATCAAATTATGATACATGATTTTAGCTTCTGTAATCATCTGCAGCAAAAAAACGGAAAAAAAAATGAAAAAAAAAGTAAAAGTGGTGCAACACGAGGCCTTACCAGGAGGTCACCCATCCTAGTACTACTCTCGCCCAAGCACGGTTAACTGCGGAGTTCTGATGGGATCCGGTGCATTAGTGCTGGTATGATCGCACCCGTACGTTTATATTGCAAATATCTCTTTACTGAGTCAATTTCTGCTCTCTATTGACCATCTCCGTCGTTGTAATGCTTCCGGTATACCGTTACGCTATCAGAATCTCGTAACGTCGATAACATTTCCGCTACACGACGGTTTTTAGAGGATATCAAATTATGATACACTATTTTTGCTTCTGTAAGCATCTGCAGCAAAAAAACGGGAAAAAAAAAAAGTAAAAAGGGTGCAACACGAGGCCTTCGCACGAGGCCACCCATCCTAGTACTACTCTCGCCCAAGGATGCTTAACTGCGGAGTTCTGATGGGATCCGGTGCAGTAGTGCTGGTATGATCGCATCCGTACGTTTATATTGCAAATATCTCTTTACTGAGTCAATTTCAGCTCTCTATTGACCATCTTCGTCATTGTAATGCTACCGGTATACCGTTACGCTATCAGAATCTCGTAACATCGATAACTTTTCCGCTACACAACGGTTTTTAGAGGATATCGAATTATGATAACACGATTTTAGCTTCTGTAAGCATCTGCAGCAAAAAAACGGAAAAAAAAAATAAAAAGAAAAAAGTAAAAGGGGTGCAACACGAGGCCTTCTCAGGAGGTCACCCATCCTAGTACTACTCTCGCCCAAGCACGCTTAACTGCGGAGTTCTGATGGGATCCGGTGCATTAGTGCTGGTATGATCGCACCCGTACGTTTATATTGCAAATATCTCATTACTGAGTCAATTTCTGCTCTCTATTGACCATCTCCGTCGTTGTAATGCTTCCGGTATACCGTTACGCTATCAGAATCTCGTAACGTCGATAACATTTCCGCTACACGATGGTTTTTAGAGGATATCAAATTATGATACACGATTTTTGCTTCTGTAAGCATCTGCAACAGAAAAACGGGAAAAAAAAAAGTAAAAGGGGTGCAACACGAGGCCTTCCCACGAGGTCACCCATCCTAGTACTACTCTCGCCCAAGCACGCTTAACTGCGGAGTTCTGATGGGATCCGGTGCATTAGTGCTGGTATGATCGCACCCGTGCGTTTATATTGAAAATATTTCTTTACTGAGTCAATTTCTGCTCTCTATTGACCATCTCCGTCGTTGTAATGCTACCGGTATACCGTTACGCTATCAGAATCTCGTAACATCGATAACTTTTCCGCTACACAACGGTTTTTAGAGGATATCAAATTATGATACACGATTTTAGCTTCTGTAAGCATCTGCAGCAAAAAAACGGAAAAAAAAAATGAAAAAGAAAAAAGTAAAAGGGGTGCAACACGAGGCCTTCTCAGGAGGTCACCCATCCTAGTACTACTCTCGCCCAAGCACGCTTAACTGCGGAGTTCTGATGGGATCCGGTGCATTAGTGCTGGTATGATCGCACCCGTACGTTTATATTGAAAATATTTCTTTACTGAGTCAACTTCTGCTCTCTATTGACCATCTCCGTCGTTGTAATGCTACCGGTATACCGTTACGCTATCAGAATCTCGTAACATCGATAACTTTTCCGCTACACAACGGTTTTTAGAGGATATCAAATTATGATACACGATTTTAGCTTCTGTAAGCATCTGCAGCAAAAAAAAGAAAAAAAAAAACAAAAGGGGTGAAACACGAGGCCTTCCCTGGAGGTCACCCATCCTAGTACTTCTCTCGCCCAAGCACGCTTGACTGCGGAGTTCTGATGGGATCCGGTGCATTAGTGCTGGTATGATCGCACCCGTACGTTTATATTGAAAATATTTCTTTACTGAGTCTATTTCTGCTCTCTATTGACCATCTCCGTCGTTGTAATGCTACCGGTATACCGTTACGCTATCAGAATCTCGTAACATCGATAATTTTTCCGCTACACGACGGTTTTTAGAGGATATCAGATTATGATACACGATTTTAGCTTCTGTAAGCATCTGCAGAAAAAAAACGAAAAAAAAAAAAAAAGTAAAAGGGGTGCAACACGAGGCCTTCCCTGGAGGTCACCCATCCTAGTACTACTCTCGCCCAAGGACGCTTAACTGTGGAGTTCTAATGGGATCTGGTGCATTAGTGCTGGTATGATCGCACCCGTACGTTTATATTGCAAATATCTCTTTACTGAGTCAATTTCTGCTCTCAATTGACCATCTCCGTCGTTGTAATGCTACCGGTATACCGTTACGCTATCAGAATCTCGTAACATCGATAACTTTTCCGCTACACAACGGATTTTAGAGGATATCAAATTATGATACACGATTTTAGCTTCTGTAAGCATCTGCAGCAAAAAAACGGAAAAAAAAAGAAAAAGAAAAAAGTAAAAGAGGTGCAACACGAGGCCTTCTCAGGAGGTCACCCATCCAAGTACTACTCTCGCCCAAGCACGCTTAACTGTGGAGTTCTGATGGGATCTGGTGCATTAGTGCTGATATGATCGCACCCGTACGTTTATATTTCAAATATCTCTTTACTGAGTCAATTTCTGCTATCTATTGACCATCTTCGTCGTTGTAATGCTACCGGTATACCGTTACGCTATCAGAATCTCGTAACATCGATAATTTTTCCGCTACACGATGGTTTTTAGAGGATATCAAATTATGATACACGATTTTAGCTTCTATAAGCATCTGCAGCAAAAAAACGAAAAAAAAAAAAAAAAAGCAAAAGGGGTGAAACACGAGGCCTTCCCAGGAGGTCACCCATCCAAGTACTACTCTCGCCCAAGCCCGCTTAACTGCGGAGTTCTGATGGGATCTGGTGCATTAGTGCTGATATGATCGCACCCGTACGTTTATATTTCAAATATCTCTTTACTGAGTCAATTTCTGCTCTCTATTGACCATCTCCGTCGTTGTAATGCTACCGGTATTCCGTTACGCTATCAGAATCTTGTAACATCGATAACTTTTCCGCTACACAACGGTTTTTAGAGGATATCGAATTATGATACACGATTTTAGCTTCTGTAAGCATCTGCAGCAAAAAAACGGAAAAAAAGAAAGAAAAAGAAAAAAGTAAAAGGGGTGCAACACGAGGCCTTCTCAGGAGGTCACCCATCCTAGTACTACTCTCGCCCAAGCACGCTTAACTGTGGAGTTCTAATGGGATCTGGTGCATTAGTGCTGGTATGATCGCACCCGTACGTTTATATTGCAAATATCTCTTTACTGAGTCAATTTCTGCTCTCTATTGACCATCTCCGTCGTTGTAATGCTACCGGTATACCGTTACGCTATCAGAATCTCGTAACATCGATAACTTTTCCGCTACACAACGGATTTTAGAGGATATCAAATTATGATACACGATTTTAGCTTCTGTAAGCATCTGCAGCAAAAAAACGGAAAAAAAAAGAAAAAGAAAAAAGTAAAAGAGGTGCAACACGAGGCCTTCTCAGGAGGTCACCCATCCTAATACTACTCACGCCCAAGCACGCTTAACTGCGGAGTTCTGATGGGATCCGGTGCATTAGTGCTGGTATGATCGCACCCGTACGTTTATATTGCAAATATCTCATTACTGAGTCAATTTCTGCTCTCTATTGACCATCTCCGTCGTTGTAATGCTTCCGGTATACCGTTACGCTATCAGAATCTCGTAACGTCGATAACATTTCCGCTACACGACGGTTTTTAGAGGATATCAAATTATGATACACGATTTTTGCTTCTGTAAGCATCTGCAGCAAAAAAACGGGAAAAAAAAAGAAGTAAAAGGGGTGCAACACGAGGCCTTCCCACGAGGTTACCCATCCTAGTACTACTCCCGCCCAAGGACGCTTAACTGCGGAGTTCTGATGGGATCCGGTGCATTAGTGCTGGTATGATCGCACCCGTACGTTTATATTGCAAATATCTCTTTACTGAGTCAATTTCTGCTCTCTATTGACCATCTCCGTCGTTGTAATGCTTCCGGTATACCGTTACGCTATCAGAATCTCGTAACGTCGATAACATTTCTTCTACACGACGGTTTTTAGAGGATATCAAATTATGATACACGATTTTTGTTTCTGTAAGCATCTGCAGCAAAAAAACGGGAAAAAAAAAAGAAAGTAAAAGGGGTGCAACACGAGGCCTTCCCATGAGGTCCCCCATCCTAGTACTACTCTCGCCCAAGGACGCTTAACTGCGGAGTTCTGATGGGATCCGGTGCATTAGTGCTGGTATGATCGCACCCGTACGTTTATATTGCAAATATCTCTTTACTGAGTCAATTTCTGCTATCTATTGACCATCTTCGTCGTTGTAATGCTACCGGTATACCGTTACGCTATCAGAATCTCGTAACATCGATAATTTTTCCGCTACACGATGGTTTTAGAGGATATCAAATTATGATACACGATTTTAGCTTCTATAAGCATCTGCAGCAAAAAAACGAAAAAAAAAAAAAAAAAAAGCAAAAGGGGTGAAACACGAGGCCTTCCCAGGAGGTCACCCATCCAAGTACTACTCTCGCCCAAGCACGCTTAACTGCGGAGTTCTGATGGGATCTGGTGCATTAGTGCTGATATGATCGCACCCGTACGTTTATATTTCAAATATCTCTTTACTGAGTCAATTTCTGCTCTCTATTGACCATCTCCGTCGTTGTAATGCTACCGGTATACCGTTACGCTATCAGAATCTCGTAACATCGATAACTTTTCCGCTACACAACGGTTTTTAGAGGATATCGAATTATGATACACGATTTTAGCTTCTGTAAGCATCTGCAGCAAAAAAACGGAAAAAAAGAAAGAAAAAGAAAAAAGTAAAAGGGGTGCAACACGAGGCCTTCTCAGGAGGTCACCCATCCTAGTACTACTCTCGCCCAAGCACGATTAACTGCGGAGTTCTGATGGGATCCGGTGCATTAGTGCTGGTATGATCGCACCCGTACGTTTATATTGCAAATATCTCATTACTGAGTCAATTTCTGCTCTCTATTGACCATCTCCGTCGTTGTAATGCTTCCGGTATACCGTTACGCTATCAGAATCTCGTAACGTCGATAACATTTCCGCTACACGACGTTTTTTAGAGGATATCAAATTATGATACACGATTTTTGCTTCTGTAAGCATCTGCAGCAAAAAAACGGGAAAAAAAAAAAAGTAAAAGGGTTGCAACACGAGTCCTTCCCAGGAGGTCACCCATCCTAGTACTACTCTCGCCCAAGCACGCTTCACTGCGGAGATCTGATGGGACCCGGTGCATTAGTGCTGGTATGATCGCACCCGTACGTTTATATTGCAAATATCTCTTTACTGAGTCAATTTCTGCTCTCTATTGACCATCTCCGTCGTTGTAATGCTACCGGTATACCATTACGCTATCAGAATCTCGTAACATCGATAATTTTTCCGCTACACGACGGTTTTTAGACGATATCAAATTATGATACACGATTTTAGCTTCTATAAGCATCTGCAGCAAAAAAACGAAAAAAAAAAAAAAAAAAAAAAAAAAAAGGGTTGAAACACGAGGCTTTCCAAGGAGGTCACCCATCCTAGTACTACTCTCGCCCAAGCACAATTAACTGTGGAGTTCTAATGTGATCTGGTGCATTAGTGCTGGTATGATCGCACCCGTACGTTTATATTGCAAATATCTCTTTACTGAGTCAATTTCTGCTCTCTATTGACCATCTCCGTCGTTGTAATGCTACCGGTATACCGTTACGCTATCAGAATCTCGTAACATCGATAACTTTTCCGCTACACAATGGTTTTTAGAGGATATCGAATTATGATACACGATTTTTGCTTCTGTAAGCATCTGCAGCAAAAAAACGGAAAAAAAAAATGAAAAAGAAAAAAGTAAAAGGGGTGCAACACGAGGCCTTCTCAGGAGGTCACCCATCCTAGTACTACTCTCGCCCAAGCACGCTTAACTGCGGAGTTCTGATGGGATCCGGTGCATTAGTGCTGGTATGATCGCACCCGTACGTTTATATTGAAAATATCTCATTACTGAGTCAATTTCTGCTCTCTATTGACCATCTCCGTCGTTGTAATGCTACCGGTATACCGTTACGCTATTAGAATCTCGTAACATCGATAATTTTTCCGCTACACGACGGTTTTTAGAAGATATCAAATTATGATACACGATTTTTGCTTCTGTATGCATCTACAGCAAAAAAACGGGGAAAAAAAAAAGTAAAAGGGGTGCAACACGAGGCCTTCCCAGGAGGTCACCCATCCTAGTACTACTCTCTCCCAAGGACGCTTAACTGCGGAGTTCTGATGGGATCCGGTGCATTAGTGCTGGTATGATCGCACCTGTACGTTTATATTGCAAATATCTCTTTACTGAGTCAATTTCTGCTCTCTATTGACCATCTTCGTCGTTGTAATGCTACCGGTATACCGTTACGCTATCAGAATCTCGTAACATCGATAATTTTTCCTCTACACGACGGTTTTTAGAGGATATCAAATTATGATACACGATTTTATCTTCTATAAGCATCTGCAGTAAAAAAACGAAAAAAAAAAAAAGCAAAAGGGGTGAAACACGAGGCCTTCCCAGGAGGTCACCCATCCAAGTACTACTCTCGCCCAAGCACGCTTAACTGCGGAGTTCTGATGGGATCCGGTGCATTAGTGCTGGTATGATCGCACCCGTGCGTTTATATTGAAAATATTTCTTTACTGAGTCAATTTCTGCTCTCTATTGACCATCTCCGTCGTTGTAATGCTACCGGTATACCGTTACGCTATCAGAATCTCGTAACATCGATAACTTTTCCGCTACACGACGGTTTTTAGAGGATATCAAATTATGATACACGATTTTAGCTTCTGTAAGCATCTGCAGCAAAAAAACGAAAAAAAAAAAACAAAAGGGGTGAAACACGAGGCCTTCCCAGGAGGTCACCCATCCAAGTACTACTCTCGCCCAAGCACGCTTAACTGCGGAGTTCTGATGGGATCCGGTGCATTAGTGCTGGTATGATCGCACCCGTACGTTTATATTGAAAATATTTCTTTACTGAGTCAATTTCTGCTCTCTATTGACCATCTCCGTCATTGTAATACTACCGGTATACCGTTACGCTATCAGAATCTCGTAACATCGATAATTTTTCCGCTACACGACGGTTTTTAGAGGATATCAAATTATGATACATGATTTTAGCTTCTGTAATCATCTGCAGCAAAAAAACGGAAAGAAAAATGAAAAAAAAAGTAAAAGGGGTGCAACACGAGGCCTTACCAGGAGGTCACCCATCCTAGTACTACTCTCGCCCAAGCACGGTTAACTGCGGAGTTCTGATGGGATCCGGTGCATTAGTGCTGGTATGATCGCACCCGTACGTTTATATTGCAAATATCTCTTTACTGAGTCAATTTCTGCTCTCTATTGACCATCTCCGTCGTTGTAATGCTTCCGGTATACCGTTACGCTATCAGAATCTCGTAACGTCGATAACATTTCCGCTACACGACGGTTTTTAGAGGATATCAAATTATGATACACTATTTTTGCTTCTGTAAGCATCTGCAGCAAAAAAACGGGAAAAAAAAAGGTAAAAGGGGTGCAACACGAGGCCTTCGCACGAGGTCACCCATCCTAGTAGTACTCTCGCCCAAGGACGCTTAACTGCGGAGTTCTGATGGGATCCGGTGCAGTAGTGCTGGTATGATCGCATCCGTACGTTTATATTGCAAATATCTCTTTACTGAGTCAATTTCAGCTCTCTATTGACCATCTTCGTCATTGTAATGCTACCGGTATACCGTTACGCTATCAGAATCTCGTAACATCGATAACTTTTCCGCTACACAACGGTTTTTAGAGGATATCGAATTATGATAACACGATTTTAGCTTCTGTAAGCATCTGCAGCAAAAAAACGGAAAAAAAAAAGAAAAAGAAAAAAGTAAAAGGGGTGCAACACGAGCCTTCTCAGGAGGTCACCCATCCTAGTACTACTCTCGCCCAAGCACGCTTAACTGCGGAGTTCTGATGGGATCCGGTGCATTAGTGCTGGTATGATCGCACCCGTACGTTTATATTGCAAATATCTCATTACTGAGTCAATTTCTGCTCTCTATTGACCATCTCTGTCGTTGTAATGCTTCCGGTATACCGTTACGCTATCAGAATCTCGTAACGTCGATAACATTTCCGCTACACGATGGTTTTTAGAGGATATCAAATTATGATACACGATTTTTGCTTCTGTAAGCATCTGCAGCAAAAAAACGGGAAAAAAAAGAAGTAAAAGGGGTGCAACACGAGGCCTTCCCACGAGGTCACCCATCCTAGTACTACTCTCGCCCAAGCACGCTTAACTGCGGTGTTCTGATGGGATCCGGTGCATTAGTGCTGGTATGATCGCACCCGTACGTTTATATTGCAAATATCTCTTTACTGAGTCAATTTCTGCTCTCTATTGACCATCTCCGTCGTTGTAATGCTACCGGTATACCGTTACGCTATCAGAATCTCGTAACATCGATAATTTTTCCGCTACACGACGGTTTTTAGAGGATATCAAATTATGATACACGATTTTAGCTTCTATGAGCATCTGCCGCAAAAAAACGAAAAAAAAAGAAGAAGTAAAAGGGGTGCAACACGAGACCTTCCCAGGAGGTCACCCATCCTAGTACTACTCTCGCCCAAGCACGCTTAACTACGGAGTTCTGATGGGATCCGGTGCATTAGTGCTGGTATGATCGCACCCGTACGTTTATATTGCAAATATCTCTTTACTGAGTCAATTTCTGCTCTCTATTGACCATCTCCGTCGTTGTAATGCTTCCGGTATACCGTTACGCTATCAGAATCTCGTAACATCGATAACTTTTCCACTACACGACGGTTTTTAGAGGATATCAAATTATGATACATGATTTTAGCTTCTGTAATCATCTGCAGCAAAAAAACGGAAAAAAAAATGAAAAAAAAAGTAAAAGGGGTGCAACACGAGGCCTTACCAGGAGGTCACCCATCCTAGTACTACTCTCGCCCAAGCACGGTTAACTGCGGAGTTCTGATGGGATCCGGTGCATTAGTGCTGGTATGATCGCACCCGTACGTTTATATTGCAAATATCTCTTTACTGAGTCAATTTCTGCTCTCTATTGACCATCTCCGTCGTTGTAATGCTTCCGGTATACCGTTACGCTATCAGAATCTCGTAACGTTGATAACATTTCCGCTACACGACGGTTTTTAGAGGATATCAAATTATGATACACGATTTTTGCTTCTGTAAGCATCTGCAACAGAAAAACGGGAAAAAAAAAAAGTAAAAGGGGTGCAACACGAGGCCTTCCCACGAGGTCACCCATCCTAGTACTACTCTCGCCCAAGCACGCTTAACTGCGGAGTTCTGATGGGATCCGGTGCATTAGTGCTGGTATGATCGCACCCGTACGTTTATATTGCAAATATCTCATTACTGAGTCAATTTCTGCTCTCTATTGACCATCTCCGTCGTTGTAATGCTTCCGGTATACCGTTACGCTATCAGAATCTCGTAACGTCGATAACATTTCCGCTACACGATGGTTTTTAGAGGATATCAAATTATGATACACGATTTTTGCTTCTGTAAGCATCTGCAACAGAAAAACGGGAAAAAAAAAAGTAAAAGGGGTGCAACACGAGGCCTTCCCACGAGGTCACCCATCCTAGTACTACTCTCGCCCAAGCACGCTTAACTGCGGAGTTCTGATGGGATCCGGTGCATTAGTGCTGGTATGATCGCACCCGTACGTTTATATTGCAAATATCTCTTTACTGAGTCAATTTCTGCTCTCTATTGACCATCTTCGTCGTTGTAATGCTACCGGTATACCGTTACGCTATCAGAATATCGTAACATCGATAATTTTTCCGCTACACGACGGTTTTTAGAGGATATCAAATTATGATACACGATTTTAGCTTCTATAAGCATCTGCCGCAAAAAAACGAAAAAAAAAAGAAGTAAAAGGGGTGCAACACGAGACCTTCCCAGGAGGTCACACATCCTAGTACTACTCTCGCCCAAGGACGCTTAACTGCGGAGTTCTGATGGGATCCGGTGCAGTAGTGCTGGTATGATCGCATCCGTACGTTTATATTGCAAATATCTCTTTACTGAGTCAATTTCAGCTCTCTATTGACCATCTTCGTCATTGTAATGCTACCGGTATACCGTTACGCTATCAGAATCTCGTAACATCAATAACTTTTCCGCTACACAACGGTTTTTAGAGGATATCGAATTATGATAACACGATTTTAGCTTCTGTAAGCATCTGCAGCAAAAAAACGGAAAAAAAAAAAAGAAAAAGAAAAAAGTAAAAGGGGTGCAACACGAGGCCTTCTCAGGAGGTCACCCATCCTAGTACTACTCTCGCCCAAGCACGCTTAACTGCGGAGTTCTGATGGGATCCGGTGCATTAGTGCTGGTATGATCGCACCCGTACGTTTATATTGCAAATATCTCATTACTGAGTCAATTTCTGCTCTCTATTGACCATCTCCGTCGTTGTAATGCTTCCGGTATACCGTTACGCTATCAGAATCTCGTAACGTCGATAACATTTTCGCTACACGATGGTTTTTAGAGGATATCAAATTATGATACACGATTTTTGCTTCTGTAAGCATCTGCAACAGAAAAACGGGAAAAAAAAAAGTAAAAGGGGTGCAACACGAGGCCTTCCCACGAGGTCACCCATCCTAGTACTACTCTCGCCCAAGCACGCTTAACTGCGGAGTTCTGATGGGATCCGGTGCATTAGTGCTGGTATGATCGCACCCGTACGTTTATATTGCAAATATCTCTTTACTGAGTCAATTTCTGCTCTCTATTGACCATCTCCGTCGTTGTAATGCTTCCGGTATACCGTTACGCTATCAGAATCTCGTAACGTTGATAACATTTCCGCTACACGACGGTTTTTAGAGGATATCAAATTATGATACACTATTTTTGCTTCTGTAAGCATCTGCAGCAAAAAAACGGGAAAAAAAAAAAAGTAAAAGGGGTGCAACACGAGGCCTTCGCACGAGGTCACCCATCCTAGTACTACTCTCGCCCAAGGACGCTTAACTGCGGAGTTCTGATGGGATCCGGTGCAGTAGTGCTGGTATGATCGCATCCGTACGTTTATATTGCAAATATCTCTTTACTGAGTCAATTTCAGCTCTCTATTGACCATCTTCGTCATTGTAATGCTACCGGTATACCGTTACGCTATCAGAATCTCGTAACATCAATAACTTTTCCGCTACACAACGGTTTTTAGAGGATATCGAATTATGATAACACGATTTTTGCTTCTGTAAGCATCTGCAGCAAAAAAACGGAAAAAAAAAGAAAAAAAAAAAGTAAAAGGGGTGCAACACGAGGCCTTCTCAGGAGGTCACCCATCCTAGTACTACTCTCGCCCAAGCACGCTTAACTGCGGAGTTCTGATGGGATCCGGTGCATTAGTGCTGGTATGATCGCACCCGTACGTTTATATTGCAAATATCTCATTACTGAGTCAATTTCTGCTCTCTATTGACCATCTCCGTCGTTGTAATGCTTCCGGTATACCGTTACGCTATCAGAATCTCGTAACGTCGATAACATTTCCGCTACACGATGGTTTTTAGAGGATATCAAATTATGATACACGATTTTTGCTTCTGTAAGCATCTGCAACAGAAAAACGGGAAAAAAAAAAGTAAAAGGGGTGCAACACGAGGCCTTCCCACGAGGTCACCCATCCTAGTACTACTCTCGCCCAAGCACGCTTAACTGCGGAGTTCTGATGGGATCCGGTGCATTAGTGCTGGTATGATCGCACCCGTACGTTTATATTGCAAATATCTCTTTACTGAGTCAATTTCTGCTCTCTATTGACCATCTTCGTCGTTGTAATGCTACCGGTATACCGTTACGCTATCAGAATATCGTAACATCGATAATTTTTCCGCTACACGACGGTTTTTAGAGGATATCAAATTATGATACACGATTTTAGCTTCTATAAGCATCTGCCGCAAAAAAACGAAAAAAAAAAGAAGTAAAAGGGGTGCAACACGAGACCTTCCCAGGAGGTCACACATCCTAGTACTACTCTCGCCCAAGGACGCTTAACTGCGGAGTTCTGATGGGATCCGGTGCAGTAGTGCTGGTATGATCGCATCCGTACGTTTATATTGCAAATATCTCTTTACTGAGTCAATTTCAGCTCTCTATTGACCATCTTCGTCATTGTAATGCTACCGGTATACCGTTACGCTATCAGAATCTCGTAACATCAATAACTTTTCCGCTACACAACGGTTTTTAGAGGATATCGAATTATGATAACACGATTTTAGCTTCTGTAAGCATCTGCAGCAAAAAAACGGAAAAAAAAAAGAAAAAGAAAAAAGTAAAAGGGGTGCAACACGAGGCCTTCTCAGGAGGTCACCCATCCTAGTACTACTCTCGCCCAAGCACGCTTAACTGCGGAGTTCTGATGGGATCCGGTGCATTAGTGCTGGTATGATCGCACCCGTACGTTTATATTGCAAATATCTCATTACTGAGTCAATTTCTGCTCTCTATTGACCATCTCCGTCGTTGTAATGCTTCCGGTATACCGTTACGCTATCAGAATCTCGTAACGTCGATAACATTTTCGCTACACGATGGTTTTTAGAGGATATCAAATTATGATACACGATTTTTGCTTCTGTAAGCATCTGCAACAGAAAAACGGGAAAAAAAAAAGTAAAAGGGGTGCAACACGAGGCCTTCCCACGAGGTCACCCATCCTAGTACTACTCTCGCCCAAGCACGCTTAACTGCGGAGTTCTGATGGGATCCGGTGCATTAGTGCTGGTATGATCGCACCCGTACGTTTATATTGCAAATATCTCTTTACTGAGTCAATTTCTGCTCTCTATTGACCATCTTCGTCGTTGTAATGCTACCGGTATACCGTTACGCTATCAGAATATCGTAACATCGATAATTTTTCCGCTACACGACGGTTTTTAGAGGATATCAAATTATGATACACGATTTTAGCTTCTATAAGCATCTGCCGCAAAAAAACGAAAAAAAAAAAGAAGTAAAAGGGGTGCAACACGAGACCTTCCCAGGAGGTCACCCATCCTAGTACTACTCTCGCCCAAGCACGCTTAACTGCGGAGTTCTGATGGGATCCGGTGCATTAGTGCTGGTATGATCGCACCCGTACGTTTATATTGCAAATATCTCTTTACTGAGTCAATTTCTGCTCTCTATTGACCATCTCCGTCGTTGTAATGCTTCCGGTATACCGTTACGCTATCAGAATCTCGTAACATCGATAATTTTTCCGCTACACGACGGTTTTTAGAGGATATCAAATTATGATACATGATTTTAGCTTCTGTAATCATCTGCAGCAAAAAAAACGGAAAAAAAAATGAAAAAAAAAGTAAAAGTGGGGCAACACGAGGCCTTACCAGGAGGTCACCCATCCTAGTACTACTCTCGCCCAAGCACGGTTAACTGCGGAGTTCTGATGGGATCCGGTGCATTAGTGCTGGTATGATCGCACCCGTACGTTTATATTGCAAATATCTCTTTACTGAGTCAATTTCTGCTCTCTATTGACCATCTCCGTCGTTGTAATGCTTCCGGTATACCGTTACGCTATCAGAATCTCGTAACGTCGATAACATTTCCGCTACACGACGGTTTTTAGAGGATATCAAATTATGATACACTATTTTTGCTTCTGTAAGCATCTGCAGCAAAAAAACGGGAAAAAAAAAAAGTAAAAAGGGTGCAACACGAGGCCTTCGCACGAGGCCACCCATCCTAGTACTACTCTCGCCCAAGGACGCTTAACTGCGGAGTTCTGATGGGATCCGGTGCAGTAGTGCTGGTATGATCGCATCCGTACGTTTATATTGCAAATATCTCTTTACTGAGTCAATTTCAGCTCTCTATTGACCATCTTCGTCATTGTAATGCTACCGGTATACCGTTACGCTATCAGAATCTCGTAACATCGATAACTTTTCCGCTACACAACGGTTTTTAGAGGATATCGAATTATGATAACACGATTTTAGCTTCTGTAAGCATCTGCAGCAAAAAACGGAAAAAAAAAAAATAAAAAGAAAAAAGTAAAAGGGGTGCAACACGAGGCCTTCTCAGGAGGTCACCCATCCTAGTACTACTCTCGCCCAAGCACGCTTAACTGCGGAGTTCTGATGGGATCCGGTGCATTAGTGCTGGTATGATCGCACCCGTACGTTTATATTGCAAATATCTCATTACTGAGTCAATTTCTGCTCTCTATTGACCATCTCCGTCGTTGTAATGCTTCCGGTATACCGTTACGCTATCAGAATCTCGTAACGTCGATAACATTTCCGCTACACGATGGTTTTTAGAGGATATCAAATTATGATACACGATTTTTGCTTCTGTAAGCATCTGCAACAGAAAAACGGGAAAAAAAAAAGTAAAAGGGGTGCAACACGAGGCCTTCCCACGAGGTTACCCATCCTAGTACTACTCTCGCCCAAGCACGCTTAACTGCGGAGTTCTGATGGGATCCGGTGCATTAGTGCTGGTATGATCGCACCCGTACGTTTATATTGCAAATATCTCTTTACTGAGTCAATTTCTGCTCTCTATTGACCATCTTCATCGTTGTAATGCTACCGGTATACCGTTACGCTATCAGAATATCGTAACATCGATAATTTTTCCGCTACACGACGGTTTTTAGAGGATATCAAATTATGATACACGATTTTAGCTTCTATAAGCATCTGCCGCAAAAAAACAAAAAAAAAAAAAAAGTAAAAGGGGTGCAACACGAGACCTTCCCAGGAGGTCACCCATCCTAGTACTACTCTCGCCCAAGGACGCTTAACTGCGGAGTTCTGATGGGATCCGGTGCAGTAGTGCTGGTATGATCGCATCCGTACGTTTATATTGCAAATATCTCTTTACTGAGTCAATTTCAGCTCTCTATTGACCATCTTCGTCATTGTAATGCTACCGGTATACCGTTACGCTATCAGAATCTCGTAACATCAATAACTTTTCCGCTACACAACGGTTTTTAGAGGATATCGAATTATGATAACACGATTTTAGCTTCTGTAAGCATCTGCAGCAAAAAAACGGAAAAAAAAAGAAAAAGAAAAAAGTAAAAGGGGTGCAACACGAGGCCTTCTCAGGAGGTCACCCATCCTAGTACTACTCTCGCCCAAGCACGCTTAACTGCGGAGTTCTGATGGGATCCGGTGCATTAGTGCTGGTATGATCGCACCCGTACGTTTATATTGCAAATATCTCATTACTGAGTCAATTTCTGCTCTCTATTGACCATCTCCGTCGTTGTAATGCTTCCGGTATACCGTTACGCTATCAGAATCTCGTAACGTCGATAACATTTTCGCTACACGATGGTTTTTAGAGGATATCAAATTATGATACACGATTTTTGCTTCTGTAAGCATCTGCAACAGAAAAACGGGAAAAAAAAAGTAAAAGGGGTGCAACACGAGGCCTTCCCACGAGGTCACCCATCCTAGTACTACTCTCGCCCAAGCACGCTTAACTGCGGAGTTCTGATGGGATCCGGTGCATTAGTGCTGGTATGATCGCACCCGTACGTTTATATTGCAAATATCTCTTTACTGAGTCAATTTCTGCTCTCTATTGACCATCTTCGTCGTTGTAATGCTACCGGTATACCGTTACGCTATCAGAATATCGTAACATCGATAATTTTTCCGCTACACGACGGTTTTTAGAGGATATCAAATTATGATACACGATTTTAGCTTCTATAAGCATCTGCCGCAAAAAAAAGAAGTAAAAGGGGTGCAACACGAGACCTTCCCAGGAGGTCACCCATCCTAGTACTACTCTCGCCCAAGCACGCTTAACTGCGGAGTTCTGATGGGATCCGGTGCATTAGTGCTGGTATGATCGCACCCGTACGTTTATATTGCAAATATCTCTTTACTGAGTCAATTTCTGCTCTCTATTGACCATCTCCGTCGTTGTAATGCTTCCGGTATACCGTTACGCTATCAGAATCTCGTAACATCGATAATTTTTCCGCTACACGACGGTTTTTAGAGGATATCAAATTATGATACATGATTTTAGCTTCTGTTATCATCTGCAGCAAAAAAACGGAAAAAAAAAATGAAAAAAAAAGTAAAAGTGGTGCAACACGAGGCCTTACCAGGAGGTCACCCATCCTAGTACTACTCTCGCCCAAGCACGGTTAACTGCGGAGTTCTGATGGGATCCGGTGCATTAGTGCTGGTATGATCGCACCCGTACGTTTATATTGCAAATATCTCTTTACTGAGTCAATTTCTGCTCTCTATTGACCATCTCCGTCGTTGTAATGCTTCCGGTATACCGTTACGCTATCAGAATCTCGTAACGTCGATAACATTTCCGCTACACGACGGTTTTTAGAGGATATCAAATTATGATACACTATTTTTGCTTCTGTAAGCATCTGCAGCAAAAAAACGGGAAAAAAAAAAAAGTAAAAAGGGTGCAACACGAGGCCTTCGCACGAGGCCACCCATCCTAGTACTACTCTCGCCCAAGGACGCTTAACTGCGGAGTTCTGATGGGATCCGGTGCAGTAGTGCTGGTATGATCGCATCCGTACGTTTATATTGCAAATATCTCTTTACTGAGTCAATTTCAGCTCTCTATTGACCATCTTCGTCATTGTAATGCTACCGGTATACCGTTACGCTATCAGAATCTCGTAACATCGATAACTTTTCCGCTACACAACGGTTTTTAGAGGATATCGAATTATGATAACACGATTTTAGCTTCTGTAAGCATCTGCAGCAAAAAAACGGAAAAAAAAAAAAGAAAAAGAAAAAAGTAAAAGGGGTGCAACACGAGGCCTTCTCAGGAGGTCACCCATCCTAGTACTACTCTCGCCCAAGCACGCTTAACTGCGGAGTTCTGATGGGATCCGGTGCATTAGTGCTGGTATGATCGCACCCGTACGTTTATATTGCAAATATCTCATTACTGAGTCAATTTCTGCTCTCTATTGACCATCTCCGTCGTTGTAATGCTTCCGGTATACCGTTACGCTATCAGAATCTCGTAACGTCGATAACATTTCCGCTACACGACGGTTTTTAGAGGATATCAAATTATGATACACTATTTTTGCTTCTGTAAGCATCTGCAGCAAAAAAACGGGGAAAAAAAAAGTAAAAGGGGTGCAACACGAGGCCTTCCCACGAGGTCACCCATCCTAGTACTACTCTCGCCCAAGGACGCTTAACTGCGGACTTCTGATGGGATCCGGTGCATTAGTGCTGGTATGATCGCACCCGTTCGTTTATATTGCAAATATCTCTTTACTGAGTCAATTTCTGCTCTCTATTGACCATCTCCGTCGTTGTAATGCTACCGGTATACCGTTACGCTATCAGAATCTCGTTACATCGATAATTTTTCCGCTACACGACGGTTTTTAGAGGATATCAAATTATGATACACGATTTTTGCTTCTGTAAGCATCTGCAGCAAAAAAACGGAAAAAAAAAGTAAAAGGGGTGAAACACGAGGCCTTCCCAGGAGGTCACCCATCCAAGTACTACTCTCGCCCAAGCACGCTTAACTGCGGAATTCTGACGGGATCCGGTGCATTAGTGCTGGAATGATCGCACCCGTGCGTTTATATTGAAAATATTTCTTTACTGAGTCAATTTCTGCTCTCTATTGACCATCTCCGTCGTTTTAATGCTACCGGTATACCGTTACGCTATCAGAATCTCGTAACATCGATAATTTTTCCGCTACACGACGGTTTTTAGAGTATATCAAATTATGATACACGATTTTAGCTTCTATAAGCATCAGCAGCAAAAAAACGAAAAAAAAAAAAAGCAAAAGGGGTGAAACACGAGGCCTTCCCAGGAGGTCACCCATCCTAGTACTACTCTCGCCTAAGCACGCTTAACTGCGGAGTTCTGATGGGATCCGGTGCATTAGTGCTGGTATGATCGCACCCGTACGTTTATATTGAAAATATTTCTTTACTGAGTCAATTTCTGCTCTCTATTGACCATCTCCGTCGTTGTAATGCTTCCGGTATACCGTTACGCTATCAGAATCTCGTAACGTCGATAACATTTCCGCTACACGACGGTTTTTAGAGGATATCAAATTATGATACACTATTTTTGCTTCTGTAAGCATCTGCAGCAAAAAAACGGGGAAAAAAAAAAGTAAAAGGGGTGCAACACGAGGCCTTCCCAGGAGGTCACCCATCCTAGTACTACTCTCGCCCAAGGACGCTTAACTGCGGAGTTCTGATGGGATCCGGTGCATTAGTGCTGGTATGATCGCACCCGTTCGTTTATATAGCAAATATCTCTTTACTGAGTCAATTTCTGCTCTCTATTGACCATCTCCGTCGTTGTAATGCTACCGGTATACCGTTACGCTATCAGAATCTCGTTACATCGATAATTTTTCCGCTACACGACGGTTTTTAGAGGATATCAAATTATGATACACGATTTTTGCTTCTGTATGCATCTGCAGCAAAAAAACGGAAAAAAAAAAAAGTAAAAGGGGTGCAACACGAGGCCTTCCCAGGAGGTCACCCATCCTAGTACTACTCTCGCCCAAGGACGCTTAACTGCGGAGTTCTGATGGGATCCGGTGCATTAGTGCTGGTATGACCGCACCCGTACGTTTATATTGCAAATATCTCTTTACTGAGTCAATTTCTGCTCTCTATTGACCTTCTCCGTCGTTGTAATGCTACCGGTATACCGTTACGCTATCAGAATCTCGTAACATCGATAATTTTTCCGCTACACGACGGTTTTTAGAGGATATCAAATTATGATACACGATTTTAGCTTCTATAAGCATCTGCAGCAAAAAAACGAAAAAAAAAAAAAGTTAAAGGGGTGCAACACGAGGCCTTCCCAGGAGGTCACCCATCCTTGTACCACTCTCGCCCAAGCACGCTTAACTGCGGAGTTCTGATGGGATCCGGTGCATTAGTGCTGGTATGATCGCACCCGTACGTTTATATTGCAAATATCTCATTACTAAGTCAATTTCTGCCCTCTATTGACCATCTCCGTCGTTGTAATGCTTCCGGTATACCGTTACGCTATCAGAATCTCGTAACATCGATAATTTTTCCGCTACACGACGGTTTTTAGAGGATATCAAATTATGATACACGATTTTAGCTTCTGTAAGCATCTGCAACAAAAAAACGGAAAAAAAAAAGTAAAAGGGGTGCAACACGAGGCCTTCCCAGGAGGTCACCCATCCTAGTACTACTCTCGCCCAAGCACGGTTAACTGCGGAGTTCTGATGGGATCCGGTGCATTAGTGTTGGTATGATCGCACCCGTACGTTTATATTGCAAATATCTCTTTACTGAGTCAATTTCTGCTCTCTATTGACCATCTCCGTCGTTGTAATGCTTCCGGTATACCGTTACGCTATCAGAATCTCGTAACGTCGATAACATTTCCGCTACACGACGGTTTTTAGAGGATATCAAATTATGATACACTATTTTTGCTTCTGTAAGCATCTGCAGCAAAAAAACGGGGAAAAAAAAAAGTAAAAGGGGTGCAACACGAGGCCTTCCCACGAGGTCACCCATCCTAGTACTACTCTCGCCCAAGGACGCTTAACTGCGGACTTCTGATGGGATCCGGTGCATTAGTGCTGGTATGATCGCACCCGTTCGTTTATATTGCAAATATCTCTTTACTGAGTCAATTTCTGCTCTCTATTGACCATCTCCGTCGTTGTAATGCTACCGGTATACCGTTACGCTATCAGAATCTCGTTACATCGATAATTTTTCCGCTACACGACGGTTTTTAGAGGATATCAAATTATGATACACGATTTTTGCTTCTGTAAGCATCTGCAGCAAAAAAACGGAAAAAAAAAAAAAGTAAAAGGGGTGCAACACGAGGCCTTCCCAGGAGGTCACCCATCCTAGTACTACTCTCGCCCAAAGACGCTTAACTGCGGAGTTCTGATGGGATCCGGTGCATTAGTGCTGGTATGATCGCACCCGTACGTTTATATTGCAAATATCTCTTTACTGAGTCAATTTCTGCTCTCTATTGACCATCTCCGTCGTTGTAATGCTATCGGTATACCGTTACGCTATCAGAATCTCGTAACATCGATAACTTTTCCACTACACGACGGTTTTTAGAGGATATCAAATTATGATACATGATTTTAGCTTCTGTAAGCATCTGCAGCAAAAAAACGGAAAAAAAAATGAAAAAAAAAAGTAAAAGGGGTGCAACACGAGGCCTTCCCAGGAGGTCACCCATCCTAGTACTACTCTCGTCCAAGCACGGTTAACTGCGGAGTTCTGATGGGATCCGGTGCATTAGTGCTGGTATGATCGCACCCGTACGTTTATATTGCAAATATCTCTTTACTGAGTCAATTTATGCTCTCTATTGACCATCTCCGTCGTTGTAATGCTTCCGGTATACCGTTACGCTATCAGAATCTCGTAACATCGATAATTTTTCCGCTACACGACGGTTTTTAGAGGATATCAAATTATGATACACGATTTTATCTTCTGTAAGCATCTGCAGCAAAAAAACGGGAAAAAAAAATGAAAAAAGTAAAAGGGGTGCAACACGTGGCCTTCTCAGGAGGTCACCCATCCTAGTACTACTCTCGCCCAAGCACGCTTAACTGCGGAGTTCTGATGGGATCCGGTGCATTAGTGCTGGTATGATCGCACCCGTACGTTTATATTGCAAATATCTCATTACTAAGTCAATTTCTGTCCTCTATTGACCATCTCCGTCGTTGTAATGCTTCCGGTATACCGTTACGCTATCAGAATCTCGTAACATCGATAATTTTTCCGCTACACGACGGTTTTTAGAGGATATCAAATTATGATACACGATTTTAGCTTCTGTAAGCATCTGCAACAAAAAAACGGAAAAAAAAATAGTAAAAGGGGTGCAACACGAGGCCTTCCCAGGAGGTCACCCATCCTAGTACTACTCTCGCCCAAGCACGGTTAACTGCGGAGTTCTGATGGGATCCGGTGCATTAGTGCTGGTATGATCGCACCCGTACGTTTATATTGCAAATATCTCTTTACTGAGTCAATTTCTGCTCTCTATTGACCATCTCCGTCGTTGTAATGCTTCCGGTATACCGTTACGCTATCAGAATCTCGTAACGTCGATAACATTTCCGCTACACGACGGTTTTTAGAGGATATCAAATTATGATACACTATTTTTGCTTCTGTAAGCATCTGCAGCAAAAAAACGGGGAAAAAAAAAAGTAAAAGGGGTGCAACACGAGGCCTTCCCACGAGGTCACCCATCCTAGTACTACTCTCGCCCAAGGACGCTTAACTGCGGACTTCTGATGGGATCCGGTGCATTAGTGCTGGTATGATCGCACCCGTTCGTTTATATTGCAAATATCTCTTTACTGAGTCAATTTCTGCTCTCTATTGACCATCTCCGTCGTTGTAATGCTACCGGTATACCGTTACGCTATCAGAATCTCGTTACATCGATAATTTTTCCGCTACACAACGGTTTTTAGAGGATATCAAATTATGATACACGATTTTTGCTTCTGTAAGCATCTGCAGCAAAAAAACGGAAAAAAAAAAAAAGTAAAAGGGGTGCAACACGAGGCCTTCCCAGGAGGTCACCCATCCTAGTACTACTCTCGCCCAAAGACGCTTAACTGCGGAGTTCTGATGGGATCCAGTGCATTAGTGCTGGTATGATCGCACCCGTACGTTTATATTGCAAATATCTCTTTACTGAGTCAATTTCTGCTCTCTATTGACCATCTCCGTCGTTGTAATGCTATCGGTATACCGTTACGCTATCAGAATCTCGTAACATCGATAACTTTTCCACTACACGACGGTTTTTAGAGGATATCAAATTATGATACATGATTTTAGCTTCTGTAAGCATCTGCAGCAAAAAAACGGAAAAAAAAATGAAAAAAAAAAGTAAAAGGGGTGCAACACGAGGCCTTCCCAGGAGGTCACCCATCCTAGTACTACTCTCGCCCAAGCACGGTTAACTGCGGAGTTCTGATGGGATCCGGTGCATTAGTGCTGGTATGATCGCACCCGTACGTTTATATTGCAAATATCTCTTTACTGAGTCAATTTATGCTCTCTATTGACCATCTCCGTCGTTGTAATGCTTCCGGTATACCGTTACGCTATCAGAATCTGGTAACATCGATAATTTTTCCGCTACACGACGGTTTTTAGAGGATATCAAATTATGATACACGATTTTATCTTCTGTAAGCATCTGCAGCAAAAAAACGGGAAAAAAAAAAGAAAAAAGTAAAAGGGGTGCAACACGTGGCCTTCTCAGGAGGTCACCCATCCTAGTACTACTCTCGCCCAAGCACGCTTAACTGCGGAGTTCTGATGGGATCCGGTGCATTAGTGCTGGTATGATCGCACCCGTACGTTTATATTGCAAATATCTCATTACTAAGTCAATTTCTGCCCTCTATTGACCATCTCCGTCGTTGTAATGCTTCCGGTATACCGTTACGCTATCAGAATCTCGTAACATCGATAATTTTTCCGCTACACGACGGTTTTTAGAGGATATCAAATTATGATACACGATTTTAGCTTCTGTAAGCATCTGCAACAAAAAAACGGAAAAAAAAATAGTAAAAGGGGTGCAACACGAGGCCTTCCCAGGAGGTCACCCATCCTAGTACTACTCTCGCCCAAGCACGGTTAACTGCGGAGTTCTGATGGGATCCGGTGCATTAGTGTTGGTATGATCGCACCCGTACGTTTATATTGCAAATATCTCTTTACTGAGTCAATTTCTGCTCTCTATTGACCATCTCCGTCGTTGTAATGCTTCCGGTATACCGTTACGCTATCAGAATCTCGTAACGTCGATAACATTTCCGCTACACGACGGTTTTTAGAGGATATCAAATTATGATACACTATTTTTGCTTCTGTAAGCATCTGCAGCAAAAAAACGGGGAAAAAAAAAAGTAAAAGGGGTGCAACACGAGGCCTTCCCACGAGGTCACCCATCCTAGTACTACTCTCGCCCAAGGACGCTTAACTGCGGACTTCTGATGGGATCCGGTGCATTAGTGCTGGTATGATCGCACCCGTTCGTTTATATTGCAAATATCTCTTTACTGAGTCAATTTCTGCTCTCTATTGACCATCTCCGTCGTTGTAATGCTACCGGTATACCGTTACGCTATCAGAATCTCGTTACATCGATAATTTTTCCGCTACACGACGGTTTTTAGAGGATATCAAATTATGATACACGATTTTTGCTTCTGTAAGCATCTGCAGCAAAAAAACGGAAAAAAAAAAAAAAAAGTAAAAGGGGTGCAACACGAGGCCTTCCCAGGAGGTCACCCATCCTAGTACTACTCTCGCCCAAGGACGCTTAACTGCGGAGTTCTGATGGGATCCGGTGCATTAGTGCTGGTATGATCGCACCCGTACGTTTATATTGCAAATATCTCTTTACTGAGTCAATTTCTGCTCTCTATTGACCATCTCCGTCGTTGTAATGCTACCGGTATACCGTTACGCTATCAGAATCTCGTAACATCGATAATTTTTCCGCTACACGACGGTTTTTAGAGGATATCAAATTATGATACACTATTTTAGCTTCTATAAGCATCTGCAGCAAAAAAACGAAAAAAAAAAAAAAAGTTAAAGGGGTGCAACACGAGGCCTTCCCAGGAGGTCACCCATCCTTGTACCACTCTCGCCCAAGCACGCTTAACTGCGGAGTTCTGATGGGATCCGGTGCATTAGTGCTGGTATGATCGCACCCGTACGTTTATATTGCAAATATCTCATTACTGAGTCAATTTCTGCCCTCTATTGACCATCTCCGTCGTTGTAATGCTTCCGGTATACCGTTACGCTATCAGAATCTCGTAACATCGATAATTTTTCCGCTACACGACGGTTTTTAGAGGATATCAAATTATGATACACGATTTTAGCTTCTGTAAGCATCTGCAACAAAAAAACGGAAAAAAAAAAGTAAAAGGGGTGCAACACGAGGCCTTCCCAGGAGGTCACCCATCCTAGTACTACTCTCGCCCAAGCACGGTTAACTGCGGAGTTCTGATGGGATCCGGTGCATTAGTGCTGGTATGATCGCACCCGTACGTTTATATTGCAAATATCTCTTTACTGAGTCAATTTCTGCTCTCTATTGACCATCTCCGTCGTTGTAATGCTTCCGGTATACCGTTACGCTATCAGAATCTCGTAACGTCGATAACATTTCCGCTACACGACGGTTTTTAGAGGATATCAGATTATGATACACTATTTTTGCTTCTGTAAGCATCTGCAGCAAAAAAACGGGGAAAAAAAAAAGTAAAAGGGGTGCAACACGAGGCCTTCCCACGAGGTCACCCATCCTAGTACTACTCTCGCCCAAGGACGCTTAACTGCGGACTTCTGATGGGATCCGGTGCATTAGTGCTGGTATGATCGCACCCGTTCGTTTATATTGCAAATATCTCTTTACTGAGTCAATTTCTGCTCTCTATTGACCATCTCCGTCGTTGTAATGCTACCGGTATACCGTTACGCTATCAGAATCTCGTTACATCGATAATTTTTCCGCTACACGACGGTTTTTAGAGGATATCAAATTATGATACACGATTTTTGCTTCTGTAAGCATCTGCAGCAAAAAAACGGAAAAAAAAAAAAAAAAAAGTAAAAGGGGTGCAACACGAGGCCTTCCCAGGAGGTCACCCATCCTAGTACTACTCTCGCCCAAAGACGCTTAACTGCGGAGTTCTGATGGGATCCGGTGCATTAGTGCTGGTATGATCGCACCCGTACGTTTATATTGAAAATATTTCTTTACTGAGTCAATTTCTGCTCTCTATTGACCATCTCCGTCGTTGTAATGCTTCCGGTATACCGTTACGCTATCAGAATCTCGTAACGTCGATAACATTTCCGCTACACGACGGTTTTTAGAGGATATCAAATTATGATACACTATTTTTGCTTCTGTAAGCATCTGCAGCAAAAAAACGGGGAAAAAAAAAAGTAAAAGGGGTGCAACACGAGGCCTTCCCACGAGGTCACCCATCCTAGTACTACTCTCGCCCAAGGACGCTTAACTGCGGAGTTCTGATGGGATCCGGTGCATTAGTGCTGGTATGATCGCACCCGTTCGTTTATACTGCAAATATCTCTTTACTGAGTCAATTTCTGCTCTCTATTGACCATCTCCGTCGTTGTAATGCTACCGGTATACCGTTACGCTATCAGAATCTCGTTACATCGATAATTTTTCCGCTACACGACGGTTTTTAGAGGATATCAAATTATGATACACGATTTTTGCTTCTGTATGCATCTGCAGCAAAAAAACGGAAAAAAAAAAAAAAGTAAAAGGGGTGCAACACGAGGCCTTCCCAGGAGGTCACCCATCCTAGTACTACTCTCGCCCAAGGACGCTTAACTGCGGAGTTCTGATGGGATCCGGTGCATTAGTGCTGGTATGATCGCACCCGTACGTTTATATTGCAAATATCTCTTTACTGAGTCAATTTCTGCTCTCTATTGACCATCTCCGTCGTTGTAATGCTACCGGTATACCGTTACGCTATCAGAATCTCGTAACATCGATAATTTTTCCGCTACACGACGGTTTTTAGAGGATATCAAATTATGATACACGATTTTAGCTTCTGTAAGCATCTGCAACAAAAAAACGGAAAAAAAAATAGTAAAAGGGGTGCAACACGAGGCCTTCCCAGGAGGTCACCCATCCTAGTACTACTCTCGCCCAAGCACGGTTAACTGCGGAGTTCTGATGGGATCCGGTGCATTAGTGTTGGTATGATCGCACCCGTACGTTTATATTGCAAATATCTCTTTACTGAGTCAATTTCTGCTCTCTATTGACCATCTCCGTCGTTGTAATGCTTCCGGTATACCGTTACGCTATCAGAATCTCGTAACGTCGATAACATTTCCGCTACACGACGGTTTTTAGAGGATATCAAATTATGATACACTATTTTTGCTTCTGTAAGCATCTGCAGCAAAAAAACGGGGAAAAAAAAAAGTAAAAGGGGTGCAACACGAGGCCTTCCCACGAGGTCACCCATCCTAGTACTACTCTCGCCCAAGGACGCTTAACTGCGGACTTCTGATGGGATCCGGTGCATTAGTGCTGGTATGATCGCACCCGTTCGTTTATATTGCAAATATCTCTTTACTGAGTCAATTTCTGCTCTCTATTGACCATCTCCGTCGTTGTAATGCTACCGGTATACCGTTACGCTATCAGAATCTCGTTACATCGATAATTTTTCCGCTACACGACGGTTTTTAGAGGATATCAAATTATGATACACGATTTTTGCTTCTGTAAGCATCTGCAGCAAAAAAACGGAAAAAAAAAAAAAAAAGTAAAAGGGGTGCAACACGAGGCCTTCCCAGGAGGTCACCCATCCTAGTACTACTCTCGCCCAAGGACGCTTAACTGCGGAGTTCTGATGGGATCCGGTGCATTACTGCTGGTATGATCGCACCCGTACGTTTATATTGCAAATATCTCTTTACTGAGTCAATTTCTGCTCTCTATTGACAATCTCCGTCGTTGTAATGCTACCGGTATACCGTTACGCTATCAGAATCTCGTAACATCGATAATTTTTCCGCTACACGACGGTTTTTAGAGGATATCAAATTATGATACACTATTTTAGCTTCTATAAGCATCTGCAGCAAAAAAACGAAAAAAAAAAAAAAAGTTAAAGGGGTGCAACACGAGGCCTTCCCAGGAGGTCACCCATCCTTGTACCACTCTCGCCCAAGCACGCTTAACTGCGGAGTTCTGATGGGATCCGGTGCATTAGTGCTGGTATGATCGCACCCGTACGTTTATATTGCAAATATCTCATTACTGAGTCAATTTCTGCCCTCTATTGACCATCTCCGTCGTTGTAATGCTTCCGGTATACCGTTACGCTATCAGAATCTCGTAACATCGATAATTTTTCCGCTACACGACGGTTTTTAGAGGATATCAAATTATGATACACGATTTTAGCTTCTGTAAGCATCTGCAACAAAAAAACGGAAAAAAAAAAGTAAAAGGGGTGCAACACGAGGCCTTCCCAGGAGGTCACCCATCCTAGTACTACTCTCGCCCAAGCACGGTTAACTGCGGAGTTCTGATGGGATCCGGTGCATTAGTGCTGGTATGATCGCACCCGTACGTTTATATTGCAAATATCTCTTTACTGAGTCAATTTCTGCTCTCTATTGACCATCTCCGTCGTTGTAATGCTTCCGGTATACCGTTACGCTATCAGAATCTCGTAACGTCGATAACATTTCCGCTACACGACGGTTTTTAGAGGATATCAGATTATGATACACTATTTTTGCTTCTGTAAGCATCTGCAGCAAAAAAACGGGGAAAAAAAAAAGTAAAAGGGGTGCAACACGAGGCCTTCCCACGAGGTCACCCATCCTAGTACTACTCTCGCCCAAGGACGCTTAACTGCGGACTTCTGATGGGATCCGGTGCATTAGTGCTGGTATGATCGCACCCGTTCGTTTATATTGCAAATATCTCTTTACTGAGTCAATTTCTGCTCTCTATTGACCATCTCCGTCGTTGTAATGCTACCGGTATACCGTTACGCTATCAGAATCTCGTTACATCGATAATTTTTCCGCTACACGACGGTTTTTAGAGGATATCAAATTATGATACACGATTTTTGCTTCTGTAAGCATCTGCAGCAAAAAAACGGAAAAAAAAAAAAAAAAAAAGTAAAAGGGGTGCAACACGAGGCCTTCCCAGGAGGTCACCCATCCTAGTACTACTCTCGCCCAAAGACGCTTAACTGCGGAGTTCTGATGGGATCCGGTGCATTAGTGCTGGTATGATCGCACCCGTACGTTTATATTGAAAATATTTCTTTACTGAGTCAATTTCTGCTCTCTATTGACCATCTCCGTCGTTGTAATGCTTCCGGTATACCGTTACGCTATCAGAATCTCGTAACGTCGATAACATTTCCGCTACACGACGGTTTTTAGAGGATATCAAATTATGATACACTATTTTTGCTTCTGTAAGCATCTGCAGCAAAAAAACGGGGAAAAAAAAAAGTAAAAGGGGTGCAACACGAGGCCTTCCCACGAGGTCACCCATCCTAGTACTACTCTCGCCCAAGGACGCTTAACTGCGGAGTTCTGATGGGATCCGGTGCATTAGTGCTGGTATGATCGCACCCGTTCGTTTATACTGCAAATATCTCTTTACTGAGTCAATTTCTGCTCTCTATTGACCATCTCCGTCGTTGTAATGCTACCGGTATACCGTTACGCTATCAGAATCTCGTTACATCGATAATTTTTCCGCTACACGACGGTTTTTAGAGGATATCAAATTATGATACACGATTTTTGCTTCTGTATGCATCTGCAGCAAAAAAACGGAAAAAAAAAAAAAAGTAAAAGGGGTGCAACACGAGGCCTTCCCAGGAGGTCACCCATCCTAGTACTACTCTCGCCCAAGGACGCTTAACTGCGGAGTTCTGATGGGATCCGGTGCATTAGTGCTGGTATGATCGCACCCGTACGTTTATATTGCAAATATCTCTTTACTGAGTCAATTTCTGCTCTCTATTGACCATCTCCGTCGTTGTAATGCTACCGGTATACCGTTACGCTATCAGAATCTCGTAACATCGATAATTTTTCCGCTACACGACGGTTTTTAGAGGATATCAAATTATGATACACGATTTTAGCTTCTATAAGCATCTGCAGCAAAAAAACGAAAAAAAAAAAAAAAAGTTAAAGGGGTGCAACACGAGGCCTTCCCAGGAGGTCACCCATCCTTGTACCACTCTCGCCCAAGCACGCTTAACTGCGGAGTTCTGATGGGATCCGGTGCATTAGTGCTGGTATGATCGCACCCGTACGTTTATATTGCAAATATCTCATTACTGAGTCAATTTCTGCCCTCTATTGACCATCTCCGTCGTTGTAATGCTTCCGGTATACCGTTACGCTATCAGAATCTCGTAACGTCGATAACATTTCCGCTACACGACGGTTTTTAGAGGATATCAAATTATGATACACTATTTTTGCTTCTGTAAGCATCTGCAGCAAAAAAACGGGGAAAAAAAAAAGTAAAAGGGGTGCAACACGAGGCCTTCCCACGAGGTCACCCATCCTAGTACTACTCTCGCCCAAGGACGCTTAACTGCGGAGTTCTGATGGGATCCGGTGCATTAGTGCTGGTATGATCGCACCCGTTCGTTTATATTGCAAATATCTCTTTACTGAGTCAATTTCTGCTCTCTATTGACCATCTCCGTCGTTGTAATGCTACCGGTATACCGTTACGCTATCAGAATCTCGTTACATCGATAATTTTTCCGCTACACGACGGTTTTTAGAGGATATCAAATTATGATACACGATTTTTGCTTCTGTATGCATCTGCAGCAAAAAAACGGGAAAAAAAAAAAGAAAGTAAAAGGGGTGCAACACGAGGCCTTCCCAGGAGGTCACCCATCCTAGTACTACTCTCGCCCAAGGACGCTTAACTGCGGAGTTCTGATGGGATCCGGTGCATTAGTGCTGGTATGATCGCACCCGTACGTTTATATTGCAAATATCTCTTTACTGAGTCAATTTCTGCTCTCTATTGACCATCTCCGTCGTTGTAATGCTACCGGTATACCGTTACGCTATCAGAATCTCGTAACATCGATAATTTTTCCGCTACACGACGGTTTTTAGAGGATATCAAATTATGATACACGATTTTAGCTTCTATAAGCATCTGCAGCAAAAAAACGAAAAAAAAAAAAAGTTAAAGGGGTGCAACACGAGGCCTTCCCAGGAGGTCACCCATCCTTGTACCACTCTCGCCCAAGCACGCTTAACTGCGGAGTTCTGATGGGATCCGGTGCATTAGTGCTGGTATGATCGCACCCGTACGTTTATATTGCAAATATCTCATTACTGAGTCAATTTCTGCCCTCTATTGACCATCTCCGTCGTTGTAATGCTTCCGGTATACCGTTACGCTATCAGAATCTCGTAACATCGATAATTTTTCCGCTACACGACGGTTTTTAGAGGATATCAAATTATGATACACGATTTTTGCTTCTGTAAGCATCTGCAGCAAAAAAACGGGGAAAAAAAAAAGTAAAAGGGTTGCAACACGAGGCCTTCCCACGAGGTCACCCATCCTAGTACTACTCTCGCCCAAGGACGCTTAACTGCGGACTTCTGATGGGATCCGGTGCATTAGTGCTGGTATGATCGCACCCGTTCGTTTATATTGCAAATATCTCTTTACTGAGTCAATTTCTGCTCTCTATTGACCATCTCCGTCGTTGTAATGCTACCGGTATACCGTTACGCTATCAGAATCTCGTTACATCGATAACTTTTCCGCTACACGACGGTTTTTAGAGGATATCAAATTATGATACACGATTTTTGCTTCTGTAAGCATCTGCAGCAAAAAAACGGGAAAAAAAAAAAAAAAGTAAAAGGGGTGCAACACGAGGCCTTCCCAGGAGGTCACCCATCCTAGTACTACTCTCGCCCAAAGACGCTTAACTGCGGAGTTCTGATGGGATCCGGTGCATTAGTGCTGGTATGATCGCACCCGTACGTTTATATTGAAAATATTTCTTTACTGAGTCAATTTCTGCTCTCTATTGACCATCTCCGTCGTTGTAATGCTTCCGGTATACCGTTACGCTATCAGAATCTCGTAACGTCGATAACATTTCCGCTACACGACGGTTTTTAGAGGATATCAAATTATGATACACTATTTTTGCTTCTGTAAGCATCTGCAGCAAAAAAACGGGGAAAAAAAAAAGTAAAAGGGGTGCAACACGAGGCCTTCCCACGAGGTCACCCATCCTAGTACTACTCTCGCCCAAGGACGCTTAACTGCGGAGTTCTGATGGGATCCGGTGCATTAGTGCTGGTATGATCGCACCCGTTCGTTTATATTGCAAATATCTCTTTACTGAGTCAATTTCTGCTCTCTATTGACCATCTCCGTCGTTGTAATGCTACCGGTATACCGTTACGCTATCAGAATCTCGTTACATCGATAATTTTTCCGCTACACGACGGTTTTTAGAGGATATCAAATTATGATACACGATTTTTGCTTCTGTATGCATCTGCAGCAAAAAAACGGAAAAAAAAAAAGTAAAAGGGGTGCAACACGAGGCCTTCCCAGGAGGTCACCCATCCTAGTACTACTCTCGCCCAAGGACGCTTAACTGCGGAGTTCTGATGGGATCCGGTGCATTAGTGCTGGTATGATCGCACCCGTACGTTTATATTGCAAATATCTCTTTACTGAGCCAATTTCTGCTCTCTATTGACCATCTCCGTCGTTGTAATGCTACCGGTATACCGTTACGCTATCAGAATCTCGTAACATCGATACTTTTTCCGCTACACGACGGTTTTTAGAGGATATCAAATTATGATACACGATTTTAGCTTCTATAAGCATCTGCAGCAAAAAAACGAAAAAAAAAAAAGTTAAAGGGGTGCAACACGAGGCCTTCCCAGGAGGTCACCCATCCTTGTACCACTCTCGCCCAAGCACGCTTAACTGCGGAGTTCTGATGGGATCCGGTGCATTAGTGCTGGTATGATCGCACCCGTACGTTTATATTGCAAATATCTCATTACTGAGTCAATTTCTGCCCTCTATTGACCATCTCCGTCGTTGTAATGCTTCCGGTATACCGTTACGCTATCAGAATCTCGTAACATCGATAATTTTTCCGCTACACGACGGTTTTTAGAGGATATCAAATTATGATACACGATTTTAGCTTCTGTAAGCATCTGCAACAAAAAAACGGAAAAAAAAAAGTAAAAGGGGTGCAACACGAGGCCTTCCCAGGAGGTCACCCATCCTAGTACTACTCTCGCCCAAGCACGGTTAACTGCGGAGTTCTGATGGGATCCGGTGCATTAGTGCTGGTATGATCGCACCCGTACGTTTATATTGCAAATATCTCTTTACTGAGTCAATTTCTGCTCTCTATTGACCATCTCCGTCGTTGTAATGCTTCCGGTATACCGTTACGCTATCAGAATCTCGTAACGTCGATAACATTTCCGCTACACGACGGTTTTTAGATGATATCAAATTATGATACACTATTTTTGCTTCTGTAAGCATCTGCAGCAAAAAAACGGGGAAAAAAAAAAGTAAAAGGGGTGCAACACGAGGCCTTCCCACGAGGTCACCCATCCTAGTACTACTCTCGCCCAAGGACGCTTAACTGCGGACTTCTGATGGGATCCGGTGCATTAGTGCTGGTATGATCGCACCCGTTCGTTTATATTGCAAATATCTCTTTACTGAGTCAATTTCTGCTCTCTATTGACCATCTCCGTCGTTGTAATGCTACCGGTATACCGTTACGCTATCAGAATCTCGTTACATCGATAATTTTTCCGCTACACGACGGTTTTTAGAGGATATCAAATTATGATACACGATTTTTGCTTCTGTAAGCATCTGCAGCAAAAAAACGGAAAAAAAAAAAAAAGTAAAAGGGGTGCAACACGAGGCCTTCCCAGGAGGTCACCCATCCTAGTACCACTCTCGCCCAAAGATGCTTAACTGCGGAGTTCTGATGGGATCCGGTGCATTAGTGCTGGTATGATCGCACCCGTACGTTTATATTGCAAATATCTCTTTACTGAGTCAATTTCTGCTCTCTATTGACCATCTCCGTCGTTGTAATGCTACCGGTATACCGTTACGCTATCAGAATCTCGTAACATCGATAATTTTTCCGCTACACGACGGTTTTTAGAGGATATCAAATTATGATACACGATTTTAGCTTCTATAAGCATCTGCAGCAAAAAAACGGAAAAAAAAAAAAAGTTAAAGGGGTGCAACACGAGGCCTTCCCAGGAGGTCACCCATCCTTGTACCACTCTCGCCCAAGCACGCTTAACTGCGGAGTTCTGATGGGATCCGGTGCATTAGTGCTGGTATGATCGCACCCGTACGTTTATATTGCAAATATCTCATTACTGAGTCAATTTCTGCCCTCTATTGACCATCTCCGTCGTTGTAATGCTTCCGGTATACCGTTACGCTATCAGAATCTCGTAACGTCGATAACATTTCCGCTACACGACGGTTTTTAGATGATATCAAATTATGATACACTATTTTTGCTTCTGTAAGCATCTGCAGCAAAAAAACGGGGAAAAAAAAAGTAAAAGGGGTGCAACACGAGGCCTTCCCACGAGGTCACCCATCCTAGTACTACTCTCGCCCAAGGACGCTTAACTGCGGACTTCTGATGGGATCCGGTGCATTAGTGCTGGTATGATCGCACCCGTTCGTTTATATTGCAAATATCTCTTTACTGAGTCAATTTCTGCTCTCTATTGACCATCTCCGTCGTTGTAATGCTACCGGTATACCGTTACGCTATCAGAATCTCGTTACATCGATAATTTTTCCGCTACACGACGGTTTTTAGAGGATATCAAATTATGATACATGATTTTAGCTTCTGTAAGCATCTGCAGCAAAAAAACGGAAAAAAAAATGAAAAAAAAAAAAAGTAAAAGGGGTGCAACACGAGGCCTTCCCAGGAGGTCACCCATCCTAGTACTACTCTCGCCCAAGCACGGTTAACTGCGGAGTTCTGATGGGATCCGGTGCATTAGTGCTGGTATGATCGCACCCGTACGTTTATATTGCAAATATCTCTTTACTGAGTCAATTTATGCTCTCTATTGACCATCTCCGTCGTTGTAATGCTTCCGGTATACCGTCACGCTATCAGAATCTCGTAACATCGATAATTTTTCCGCTACACGACGGTTTTTAGAGGATATCAAATTATGATACACGATTTTAGCTTCTATAAGCATCTGCAGCAAAAAAACGGAAAAAAAAAAAGTTAAAGGGGTGCAACACGAGGCCTTCCCAGGAGGTCACCCATCCTTGTACCACTCTCGCCCAAGCACGCTTAACTGCGGAGTTCTGATGGGATCCGGTGCATTAGTGCTGGTATGATCGCACCCGTACGTTTATATTGCAAATATCTCATTACTGAGTCAATTTCTGCCCTCTATTGACCATCTCCGTCGTTGTAATGCTTCCGGTATACCGTTACGCTATCAGAATCTCGTAACATCGATAATTTTTCCGCTACACGACGGTTTTTAGAGGATATCAAATTATGATACACGATTTTAGCTTCTATAAGCATCTGCAGCAAAAAAACGAAAAAAAAAAAAAAAGTTAAAGGGGTGCAACACGAGGCCTTCCCAGGATGTCACCCATTCTAGTACTACTCTCGCCCAAGGACGCTTAACTGCGGAGTTCTGATGGGATCCGGTGCATTAGTGCTGGTATGATCGCACCCGTACGTTTATATTGCAAATATCTCTTTACTGAATCAATTTCTGCTCTCTATTGACCATCTCCGTCGTTGTAATGCTTCCGGTATACCGTTACACTATCAGAATCTCGTAACATCGATAACTTTTCCACTACACGACGGTTTTTAGAGGATATCAAATTATGATACATGATTTTAGCTTCTGTAAGCATCTGCAGCAAAAAAACGGAAAAAAAAATGAAAAAAAAAAAAAGTAAAAGGGGTGCAACACGAGGCCTTCCCAGGAGGTCACCCATCCTAGTACTACTCTCGCCCAAGCACGGTTAACTGCGGAGTTCTGATGGGATCCGGTGCATTAGTGCTGGTATGATCGCACCCGTACGTTTATATTGCAAATATCTCTTTACTGAGTCAATTTATGCTCTCTATTGACCATCTCCGTCGTTGTAATGCTTCCGGTATACCGTCACGCTATCAGAATCTCGTAACATCGATAATTTTTCCGCTACACGACGGTTTTTAGAGGATATCAAATTATGATACACGATTTTATCTTCTGTAAGCATCTGCAGCAAAAAAACGGGAAAAAAAAATGAAAAAAGTAAAAGGGGTGCAACACGTGGCCTTCTCAGGAGGTCACCCATCCTAGTACTACTCTCTCCCAAGCACGCTTAACTGCGGAGTTCTGATGGGATTCAGTGCATTAGTGCTGGTATGATCGCACCCGTACGTTTATATTGCAAATATCTCATTACTGAGTCAATTTCTGCTCTCTATTGACCAACTCCGTCGTTGTAATGCTACCGGTATACCGTTACGCTATCAGAATCTCGTAACATCGATAACTTTTCCGCTACACGACGGTTTTTAGAGGATATCAAATTATGATACACGATTTTATCTTCTGTAAGCATCTGCAACAAAAAAACGGAAAAAAAAGGAAAAAGAAAAAGAAAAAAGTAAAAGGGGTGCAACTAGGGCAAATAAAATTCTAAATGAAGTTGAATTCAACTCGAAAAATCCTAATCTTAATTAATCTAGTATTATACGGAGTATACTATTCTATATTTTAAGGCAATACAAAAATGTTACCAAGGCTTAATGTAAAATGAATTAAATTATAACCTACTTACATTAGAAAACACTAACCCAATATAAAAACTACAAAAAAAATTCATTGTTCGGATCGGATCGGATATCCGAAAAAATTATTTTGGATATCCGAATCCGATCCGATATCCGAAATTTTCGAATCGGATATCCGATTCGAAATCATTTTTCGGATCGAATATCCGATTTTTCGGATCGAATACGAATCGAATAGCGGATCGGATTCGGATAGTCGGATAATTTGCTCAGCCCTAGGTGCAACACGAGGCCTTCTCAGGAGGTCACCCATCCTAGTACTACTCTCGCCCAAGCACGCTTAACTGCGGAGTTCTGATGGGATCCGTTCTGATGGGATCCGGTGCATTAGTGCTGGTATGATCGCACCCGTACGTTTATATTGCAAATATCTCTTTACTGAGTCAATTTCTGCTCTCTATTGACCATCTCCGTCGTTGTAATGCTACCGGTATACCGTTACGCTATCAGAATCTCGTAACATCGATAATTTTTCCGCTACACGACGGTTTTTAGAGGATATCAAATTATGATACACGATTTTAACTTCTATAAGCATCTGCCGCAAAAAAACGAAAAAAAAGTAAAAGGGGTGCAACACGAGGCCATCCCAGGAGGTCACCCATCCTAGTACCACTCTCGCCCAAGCACGCTTAACTGCGGAGTTCTGATGGGATCCGGTGCATTAGTGCTGGTATGATCGCACCCGTACGTTTATATTGCAAATATCTCATTACTGAGTCAATTTCTGCCCTCTCTATTGACCATCTCCGTCGTTGTAATGCTTCCGGTATACCGTTACGCTATCAGAATCTCGTAACATCGATAATTTTTCCGCTACACGACGGTTTTTAGAGGATATCGAATTATGATACACGATTTTAGCTTCTGTAAGCATCTGCAACAAAAAAACGGAAAAAAAAAAGTAAAAGGGGTGCAACACGAGGCCTTCCCAGGAGGTCACCCATCCTAGTACTACTCTCGCCCAAGCACGCTTCACTGCGGAGTTCTGATGGGATCCAGTGCATTAGTGCTGGTATGATCGCACCCGTACGTTTATATTGCAAATATCTCATTACTGAGTCAATTTCTGCTCTCTATTGACCATCTCCGTCGTTGTAATGCTACCAGTATACCGTTACGCTATCAGAATCTCGTAACATCGATAACTTTTCCGCTACACAACGGTTTTTAGAGGATATCGAATTATGATACACGATTTTAGCTTCTGTAAGCATCTGCAGCAAAAAAACGGAAAAAAAAAAAAGAAAAAGAAAAAAGTAAAAGGGGTGCAACACGAGGCCTTCTAAGGAGGTCACCCATCCTTGTACTACTCTCGCCCAAGCACGCTTAACTGCAGAGTTCTGATGGGATCCGGTGCATTAGTGCTGGTATGATCGCACCCGTACGTTTATATTGCAAATATCTCTTTACTGAGTCAATTTCTGCTCTCTATTGCCATCTCCGTCATTGTAATGTTTCCGGTATACCGTTACGCTATCAGAATCTCGTAACATCGATAACTTTTCCGCTACACGACGGTTTTTAGAGGATATCAAATTATGATACACGATTTTAGCTTTTGTAAGCATCTGCAGCAAAAAAACGGAAAAAAAAGTAAAAGGGGTGCAACACGAGGCCTTCCCAGGAGGTCACCCATCTTAGTACTACTCTCGCCCAAGCACGCTTAACTGCGGAGTTCTGATGGGATCCGGTGCATTAGTGCTGGTATGATCGCACCCGTACGTTTATATTGCAAATATCTCTTTACTGAGTCAATTTCTGCTCTCTATTGACCATCTCCGTCGTTGTAATGCTACCGGTATACCGTTACGCTATCAGAATCTCGTAACATCGATAATTTTTCCGCTACACGACGGTTTTTAGAGGATATCATATTATGATACACGATTTTAGCTTCTATAAGCATCTGCCGCAAAAAAACGAAAAAAAAAAAAAAAAAAAAAAAAAAAGTAAAAGGTGTGCAACACGAGGCCTTCCCAGGAGGTCACCCATCCTAGTACTACTCTCGCCCAAGCACGCTTCACTGCGGAGTTCTGATGGGATCCGGTGCATTAGTGCTGGTATGATCGCACCCGTACGTTCAGAGGCGAACCCAATAAGTAGCAAGGGGTAGCCGCTGCTACCCCAAGCCCAGAAAACTCAACGAGGAAGATTAGTTTCTGCTACCCCTGTAGAATTGAATAAAAGTAACTGTATAATAACTAATAAAAGACAAGGCATACCAAAGGTGATAGTAGTGGCCCAGTGGTAGCTGTGCTTGGGGTTGTCGTTGTATTTGGTATTATGACGACGCAGGTTCGAATCTCAGTAGGTGCGTATTTCTCAATTATAATTTTTCATAATTAAGTTATCTATTTTACTTATATTAGAGGCTTAGAGCTTACATTTTCTTTGCTTACCTACGGAGTACTTATAATTTTAATCTATATAAAACTCTATATACTTCGTATATTATTTGTATTACAAATCTACAATATATATATATATATATATATATATATATATATATATATATATATATATATATTTATTTATTTAGACTTAATTGTTACACATATTCGATACTCTTTCTGTCTCGGTTATTCGTTGTTCTTGGATTAAAATATTCTTTGATTAAAATACCGCTCACAAATAATATAAAAGAACAACAAATGACCGAGATGAAGAATCTTTTAAATGAAAGTAATTAACGGTTTGTTAGTTGAATACTAACCTTCTAGTTTAACAGGTGCAATAATATCATTAACTACATCGATAACTACAAATAAGTCATTTGTCAAAAACAATTGTTTTCAAATTAATGCTTATTTTAGAAAGGAAAAAAAAACATATAAAAGTTTCGCTACCCCATAAATTACATCCTGGATTCGCCCCTGCGTACGTTTATATTGCAAATATCTCTTTACTGAGTCAATTTCTGCTCTCTATTGACCATCTCCGTCGTTGTAATGCTACCGGTATACCGTTACGCTATCAGAATCTCGTAACATCGATAATTTTTCCGCTACACGACGGTTTTTAGAGGATATCAAATTATGATACACGATTTTAGCTTCTATAAACATCTGCCGGAAAAAAACGAAAAAAAAAAAAAAAAAAAGTAAAAGGGGTGCAACACGAGGCCTTCCCAGGAGGTCACCCAGCCTAGTACTGCTCTCGCCCAAGCACGCTTAATTGCGGAGTTCTGATGGGATCCGGTGCATTAGTGCTGGTATGATCGCACCCGTACGTTTATATTGCAAATATCTCTTTACTGAGTCAATTTCTGCTCTCTATTGACCATCTCCGTCGTTGTAATGCTACCGGTATACCGTTACGCTATCAGAATCTCGTAACATCGATAATTTTTCCGCTACACGACGGTTTTTAGAGGATATCAGATTATGATACACAATTTTAGCTTCTATAAGCATCTGCCACAAAAAAACGAAAAAAAAAAAAAGAAAAGTAAAAGGGGTGCAACACGAGGCCTTCCCAGGAGGTCACCCATCCTAGTACTACTCTCGCCCAAGCACGCTTCACAGCGGAGTTCTGATGGGATCTGGTGCATTAGTGATGGTATGATCGCACTCGTACGTTTATATTGCAAATATCTCTTTACTGAGTCAATTTCTGCTCTCTATTGACCATCTCCGTCGTTGTAATGCTACCGGTATACCGTTACGCTATCAGAATCTCGTAACATCGATAATTTTTCCGCTACACGACGGTTTTTAGAGGATATCGAATTATGATACACGATTTTGGCTTCTATAAGCATCTGCAGCAAAAAAACGAAAAAAAAAAAAAAAGTAAAAGGGGTGCAACACGAGGCCTTACCAGAAGGTCACCCATCCTAGTACTACTCTCGCCCAAGCACGCTTAACTGCGGAGTTCTGATGGGATCCGGTGCATTAGTGCTGGTATGATCGCACTCGTACGTTTATATTGCAAATATTTCTTTACTGAGTCAATTTCTGCTCTCTATTGACCATCTCCGTCGTTGTAATGCTACCGGTATACCGTTACGCTATCAGAATCTCGTAACATCGATAATTTTTCCGCTACACGACGGTTTTTAGAGGATATCAAATTATGATACACGATTTTAGCTTCTGTAAGCATCTGCCACAAAAAAAACGGAAAAAAAAAAGTAAAAGGGGTGCAACACGAGGCCTTCCCAGGAGGTCACCCATCCTAGTACTACTCTTGCCCAAGCACGCTTAACTGCAAAGTTCTGATGAGATCCGGTGCATTAGTGCTGGTATGATCGCACCCGTACGTTTATATTGCAAATATCTCTTTACTGAGTCAATTTCTGCTCTCTATTGACCATCTCCCTCGTTGTAATGCTTCCGGTATACCGTTACGCTATCAGAATCTCGTAACATCGATAATTTTTCCGCTACACGACGGTTTTTAGAGGATATCAAATTATGATACACGATTTTGGCTTCTATAAGCATCTGCAGCAAAAAAACGAAAAAAAAAAAAAAGTAAAAGGGGTGCAACACGAGGCCTTACCAGAAGGTCACCCATCCTAGTACTACTCTCGCCCAAGCACGCTTAACTGCAGAGTTCTGATGGGATCCGGTGCATTAGTGCTGGTATGATCGCACTCGTACGTTTATATTGCAAATATTTCTTTACTGAGTCAATTTCTGCTCTCTATTGACCATCTCCGTCGTTGTAATGCTACCGGTATACCGTTACGCTATCAGAATCTCGTAACATCGATAATTTTTCCGCTACACGACGGTTTTTAGAGGATATCAAATTATGATACACGATTTTAGCTTTTGTAAGCATCTGCCACAAAAAAACGGGAAAAAAAAAAAGAAAAAGAAAAAAGTAAAAGGGGTGCAACACGAGGCCTTCTAAGGAGGTCACCCATCCTTGTACTACTCTCGCCCAAGCACGCTTAACTGCAGAGTTCTGATGGGATCCGGTGCATTAGTGCTGGTATGATCGCACCCGTACGTTTATATTGCAAATATCTCTTTACTGAGTCAATTTCTGCTCTCTATTGCCATCTCCGTCATTGTAATGTTTCCGGTATACCGTTACGCTATCAGAATCTCGTAACATCGATAACTTTTCCGCTACACGACGGTTTTTAGAGGATATCAAATTATGATACACGATTTTAGCTTTTGTAAGCATCTGCAGCAAAAAAACGGAAAAAAAAGTAAAAGGGGTGCAACACGAGGCCTTCCCAGGAGGTCACCCATCTTAGTACTACTCTCGCCCAAGCACGCTTAACTGCGGAGTTCTGATGGGATCCGGTGCATTAGTGCTGGTATGATCGCACCCGTACGTTTATATTGCAAATATCTCTTTACTGAGTCAATTTCTGCTCTCTATTGACCATCTCCGTCGTTGTAATGCTACCGGTATACCGTTACGCTATCAGAATCTCGTAACATCGATAATTTTTCCGCTACACGACGGTTTTTAGAGGATATCATATTATGATACACGATTTTAGCTTCTATAAGCATCTGCCGCAAAAAAACGAAAAAAAAAAAAAAAAAAAAAAAAAAAAGTAAAAGGTGTGCAACACGAGGCCTTCCCAGGAGGTCACCCATCCTAGTACTACTCTCGCCCAAGCACGCTTCACTGCGGAGTTCTGATGGGATCCGGTGCATTAGTGCTGGTATGATCGCACCCGTACGTTCAGAGGCGAACCCAATAAGTAGCAAGGGGTAGCCGCTGCTACCCCAAGCCCAGAAAACTCAACGAGGAAGATTAGTTTCTGCTACCCCTGTAGAATTGAATAAAAGTAACTGTATAATAACTAATAAAAGACAAGGCATACCAAAGGTGATAGTAGTGGCCCAGTGGTAGCTGTGCTTGGGGTTGTCGTTGTATTTGGTATTATGACGACGCAGGTTCGAATCTCAGTAGGTGCGTATTTCTCAATTATAATTTTTCATAATTAAGTTATCTATTTTACTTATATTAGAGGCTTAGAGCTTACATTTTCTTTGCTTACCTACGGAGTACTTATAATTTTAATCTATATAAAACTCTATATACTTCGTATATTATTTGTATTACAAATCTACAATATATATATATATATATATATATATATATATATTTATTTATTTAGACTTAATTGTTACACATATTCGATACTCTTTCTGTCTCGGTTATTCGTTGTTCTTGGATTAAAATATTCTTTGATTAAAATACCGCTCACAAATAATATAAAAGAACAACAAATGACCGAGATGAAGAATCTTTTAAATGAAAGTAATTAACGGTTTGTTAGTTGAATACTAACCTTCTAGTTTAACAGGTGCAATAATATCATTAACTACATCGATAACTACAAATAAGTCATTTGTCAAAAACAATTGTTTTCAAATTAATGCTTATTTTAGAAAGGAAAAAAAAACATATAAAAGTTTCGCTACCCCATAAATTACATCCTGGATTCGCCCCTGCGTACGTTTATATTGCAAATATCTCTTTACTGAGTCAATTTCTGCTCTCTATTGACCATCTCCGTCGTTGTAATGCTACCGGTATACCGTTACGCTATCAGAATCTCGTAACATCGATAATTTTTCCGCTACACGACGGTTTTTAGAGGATATCAAATTATGATACACGATTTTAGCTTCTATAAACATCTGCCGGAAAAAAACGAAAAAAAAAAAAAAAAAAAGTAAAAGGGGTGCAACACGAGGCCTTCCCAGGAGGTCACCCAGCCTAGTACTGCTCTCGCCCAAGCACGCTTAATTGCGGAGTTCTGATGGGATCCGGTGCATTAGTGCTGGTATGATCGCACCCGTACGTTTATATTGCAAATATCTCTTTACTGAGTCAATTTCTGCTCTCTATTGACCATCTCCGTCGTTGTAATGCTACCGGTATACCGTTACGCTATCAGAATCTCGTAACATCGATAATTTTTCCGCTACACGACGGTTTTTAGAGGATATCAGATTATGATACACAATTTTAGCTTCTATAAGCATCTGCCACAAAAAAACGAAAAAAAAAAAAAGAAAAGTAAAAGGGGTGCAACACGAGGCCTTCCCAGGAGGTCACCCATCCTAGTACTACTCTCGCCCAAGCACGCTTCACAGCGGAGTTCTGATGGGATCTGGTGCATTAGTGATGGTATGATCGCACTCGTACGTTTATATTGCAAATATCTCTTTACTGAGTCAATTTCTGCTCTCTATTGACCATCTCCGTCGTTGTAATGCTACCGGTATACCGTTACGCTATCAGAATCTCGTAACATCGATAATTTTTCCGCTACACGACGGTTTTTAGAGGATATCGAATTATGATACACGATTTTGGCTTCTATAAGCATCTGCAGCAAAAAAACGAAAAAAAAAAAAAAAGTAAAAGGGGTGCAACACGAGGCCTTACCAGAAGGTCACCCATCCTAGTACTACTCTCGCCCAAGCACGCTTAACTGCGGAGTTCTGATGGGATCCGGTGCATTAGTGCTGGTATGATCGCACTCGTACGTTTATATTGCAAATATTTCTTTACTGAGTCAATTTCTGCTCTCTATTGACCATCTCCGTCGTTGTAATGCTACCGGTATACCGTTACGCTATCAGAATCTCGTAACATCGATAATTTTTCCGCTACACGACGGTTTTTAGAGGATATCAAATTATGATACACGATTTTAGCTTCTGTAAGCATCTGCCACAAAAAAAACGGAAAAAAAAAAAGTAAAAGGGGTGCAACACGAGGCCTTCCCAGGAGGTCACCCATCCTAGTACTACTCTTGCCCAAGCACGCTTAACTGCAAAGTTCTGATGAGATCCGGTGCATTAGTGCTGGTATGATCGCACCCGTACGTTTATATTGCAAATATCTCTTTACTGAGTCAATTTCTGCTCTCTATTGACCATCTCCCTCGTTGTAATGCTTCCGGTATACCGTTACGCTATCAGAATCTCGTAACATCGATAATTTTTCCGCTACACGACGGTTTTTAGAGGATATCAAATTATGATACACGATTTTGGCTTCTATAAGCATCTGCAGCAAAAAAACGAAAAAAAAAAAAAAGTAAAAGGGGTGCAACACGAGGCCTTACCAGAAGGTCACCCATCCTAGTACTACTCTCGCCCAAGCACGCTTAACTGCAGAGTTCTGATGGGATCCGGTGCATTAGTGCTGGTATGATCGCACTCGTACGTTTATATTGCAAATATTTCTTTACTGAGTCAATTTCTGCTCTCTATTGACCATCTCCGTCGTTGTAATGCTACCGGTATACCGTTACGCTATCAGAATCTCGTAACATCGATAATTTTTCCGCTACACGACGGTTTTTAGAGGATATCAAATTATGATACACGATTTTAGCTTTTGTAAGCATCTGCCACAAAAAAACGGGAAAAAAAAAAGTAAAAGGGGTGCAACACGAGGCCTTACCAGAAGGTCACCCATCCTAGTACTACTCTCGCCCAAGCACGCTTAACTGCAGAGTTCTGATGGGATCCGGTGCATTAGTGCTGGTATGATCGCACTCGTACGTTTATATTGCAAATATTTCTTTACTGAGTCAATTTCTGCTCTCTATTGACCATCTCCGTCGTTGTAATGCTACCGGTATACCGTTACGCTATCAGAATCTCGTAACATCGATAATTTTTCCGCTACACGACGGTTTTTAGAGGATATCAAATTATGATACACGATTTTAGCTTCTGTAAGCATCTGCCACAAAAAAACGGAAAAAAAAAAAGTAAAAGGGGTGCAACACGAGGCCTTCCCAGGAGGTCACCCATCCTAGTACTACTCTCGCCCAAGCACGCTTAACAGCGGAGTTCTGATGGGATCTGGTGCATTAGTGCTGGCATGATCGCACTCGTACGTTTATATTGCAAATATCTCTTTACTGAGTCAATTTCTGCTCTCTATTGACCATCTCTGTCGTTGTAATGCTACCGGTATACCGTTACGCTATCAGAATCTCGTAACATCGATAATTTTTCCGCTACACGACAGTTTTTAGAGGATATCGAATTAAGATACACGATTTTAGCTTCTGTAAGCATCTGCAGCAAAAAAACGGAAAAAAAAAATGAAAAAAAAAGTAAAAGGGGTGCAACACGAGGCCTTCCCAGGAGGTCACCCATCCTAGTACTACTCTTGCCCAAGCACGCTTAACTGCACAGTTCTGATGGGATCCGGTGCATTAGTGCTGGTATGATCGCACCCGTACGTTTATATTGCAAATATCTCTTTACTGAGTCAATTTCTGCTCTCTATTGACCATCTCCGTCGTTGTAATGCTACCGGTATACCGTTACGCTATCAGAATCTCGTAACATCGATAATTTTTCCGCTACACGACGGTTTTTAGAGGATATCAAATTATGATACACGATTTTAGCTTCTGTAAGCATCTGCCACAAAAAAACGGAAAAAAAAAAAAAGTAAAAGGGGTGCAACACGAGGCCTTACCAGGAGGTCACCCATCCTAGTACTACTCTCGCCCAAGCACGCTTAACTGCGGAGTTCTGATGGGATCCGGTGCATTAGTGCTGGTATGATCGCACTCGTACGTTTATATTGCAAATATTTCTTTACTGAGTCAATTTCTGCTCTCTATTGACCATCTCCGTCGTTGTAATGCTACCGGTATACCGTTACGCTATCAGAATCTCGTAACATCGATAATTTTTCCGCTACACGACGGTTTTTAGAGGATATCAAATTATGATACACGATTTTAGCTTCTGTAAGCATCTGCCACAAAAAAACGGAAAAAAAAAAAGTAAAAGGGGTGCAACACGAGGCCTTCCCAGGAGGTCACCCATCTTAGTACTACTCTCGCCCAAGCACGCTTAACTGCAGAGTTCTGATGGGATCCGGTGCATTAGTGCTGGTATGATCGCACCCGTACGTTTATATTGAAAATATTTGTTTACTGAGTCAATTTCTGCTCTCTATTGACCATTTCCGTCGTTGTAATGCTACCGAAATGCCGTAACGCTATCAGAATCTCATAACATCGATAATTTTCCGCTACACGACGGTTTTTAGAGAATATCAAATTATGATACACGATTTTAGCTTCTGTAAGCATCTGCAGCAAAAAAACAAAAAAAAAAAGTAAAAGGGGTGCAACACGAGGCCTTCCCAGGAGGTCACCCATCCTAGTACTACTCTTGCCCAAGCACGCTTAACTGCAAAGTTCTGATGGGATCCGGTGCGTTAGTGCTGGTATGATCGCACCCGTACGTTTATATTGCAAATATCTCTTTACTGAGTCAATTTCTGCTCTCTATTGACCATCTCCCTCGTTGTAATGCTTCCGGTATACCGTTACGCTATCAGAATCTCGTAACATCGATAATTTTTCCGCTACACGACGGTTTTTAGAGGATATCAAATTATGATACACGATTTTGGCTTCTATAAGCATCTGCAGCAAAAAAACGAAAAAAAAAAAAAAAAAGTAAAAGGGGTGCAACACGAGGCCTTACCAGGAGGTCACCCATCCTAGTACTACTCTCGCCCAAGCACGCTTAACTGCGGAGTTCTGATGGGATCCAGTGCATTAGTGCTGGTATGATCGCACTCGTACGTTTATATTGCAAATATTTCTTTACTGAGTCAATTTCTGCTCTCTATTGACCATCTCCGTCGTTGTAATGCTACCGGTATACCGTTACGCTATCAGAATCTCGTAACATCGATAATTTTTCCGCTACACGACGGTTTTTAGAGGATATCAAATTATGATACACGATTTTAGCTTCTGTAAGCATCTGCAACAAAAAAACGGAAAAAAAAAAAAAAAAGTAAAAGGGGTGCAACACGAGGCCTTCCCAGGAGGTCACCCATCTTAGTACTACTCTCGCCCAAGCACGCTTAACTGCGGAGTTCTGATGGGATCCGGTGCATTAGTGCTGGTATGATCGTACCCGTACGTTTATATTGCAAATATCTCTTTACTGAGTCAATTTCTGCTCTCTATTGACCATCTCCGTCGTTGTAATGCTACCGGTATACCGTTACGCTATCAGAATCTCGTAACATCGATAATTTTTCCGCTACACGACGGTTTTTAGAGGATATCAAATTATGATACACGATTTTAGCTTCTATAAGCATCTGCCGCAAAAAAACGAAAAAAAACGAAAAAAAAAAGTAAAAGGGGTGCAACGCGAGGCCTTCCCAGGAGGTCACCCATCCAAGTACTACTCTCGCCCAAGCACGCTTAACTGCGGCGTTCTGATGGGATCCGGTGCATTAGTGCCAGTATGATCGCATTCGTACGTTTATATTGAAAATATTTATTTACTGAGTCAATTTCTGCTCTCTATTGACCATTTCCGTCGTTGTAATGCTACCGGAATACCGTAACGCTATCAGAATCTCGTAACATCGATAATTTTCTGCTACACGACGGTTTTTAGAGGATATCAAATTATGATACACGATTTTAGCTTCTGTAAGCATCAGCAGCAAAAAAACAAAAAAAAAAAAAGTAAAAGGGGTGCAACACGAGGCCTTCCCAGGAGGTCACCCATCCTAGTACTACTCTCGCCCAAGCACGCTTAACAGCGGAGTTCTGATGGGATCTGGCGCATTAGTGCTGGTATGATCGCACTCGTACGTTTATATTGCAAATATCTCTTTACTGAGTCAATTTCTGCTCTCTATTGACCATCTCCGTCGTTGTAATGCTACCGGTATACCGTTACGCTATCAGAATCTCGTAACATCGATAATTTTTCCGCTACACGACGGTTTTTAGAGGATATCAAATTATGATACACGATTTTAGCTTCTGTAAGCATCTGCAGCAAAAAAAGGGGAAAAAAAATGAAAAAAAAAAGTAAAAGGGGTGCAACACGAGGCCTTCCCAGGAGGTCACCCATCCTAGTACTACTCTCGCCCAAGCACGCTTAACTGCGGAGTTCTGATGGGATCCGGTGCATTAGTGCTGGTATGATCGCACCCGTACATTTATATTGCAAATATCTCTTTACTGAGTCAATTTCTGCTCTCTATTGACCATCTCCGTCGTTGTAATGCTACCGGTATACCGTTACGCTATCAGAATCTCGTAACATCGATAATTTTTCCGCTACACGACGGTTTTTAGAGGATATCAAATTATGATACACGATTTTAGCTTCTATAAGCATCTGCCGCAAAAAAACGAAAAAAAAAAAAAAAGTAAAAGGGGTGCAACACGAGGCCTTCCCAGGAGGTCACGCATCCAAGTACTACTCTCGCCCAAGCACGCTTAACTGCGGCGTTCTGATGGGATCCGGTGCATTAGTGCCAGTATGATCGCACCCGTACGTTTATATTGAAAATATTTGTTTACTGAGTCAATTTCTGCTCTCTATTGACCATTTCCGTCGTTGTAATGCTACCGGAATACCGTAACGCTATCAGAATCTCGTAACATCGATAATTTTCTGCTACACGACGGTTTTTAGAGGATATCAAATTATGATACACGATTTTAGCTTCTGTAAGCATCTGCCGCAAAAAAACGAAAAAAAAAAAGTAAAAGGGGGGCAACACGAGGCCTTCCCAGGAGTTCACCCATCCTAGTACTACTCTCGCCCAAGCACGCTTAACTGCGGAGTTCTAATGGGATCCGGTGCATTAGTGCCGGTATGATCGCACCCGTACGTTTATATTGAAAATATTTGTTTACTGAGTCAATTTCAGCTCTCTATTGACCATTTCCGTCGTTGTAATGCTACCGGTATACCGTAACGTTATCAGAATCTCGTAACATCGATAACTGCTACACGACGGTTTTTAGAGGATATCAAATTATGATACACGATTTTAGCTTCTGTAAGCATCTGCAACAAAAAAACAAAAAAAAAAAAAAAAAAGTAAAAGGGGTGCAACACGAGGCCTTCTCAGGAGGTCACCCATCCTAGTACTACTCTTGCCCAAGCACGCTTAACTGCGGAGTTCTGATGGGATCCGGTGCATTAGTGCTGGTATGATCGCACCCGTACGTTTATATTGCAAATATCTGTTTACTGAGTCAGTTTCTGCTCTCTATTGACCATCTCCGTCGTTGTAACGCTTCCGGTATACCGTTACGCTATCAGAATCTCGTAACATCGATAATTTTTCCGCTACACGACGATTTTTAGAGGATATCGAATTATGATACACGATTTTAGCTTCTGTAAGCATCTGCAGCAAAAAAACGGAAAAAAAAAATGAAAAAAAAAAGTAAAAGGGGTGCAACACGAGGCCTTCCCAGGAGGTCACCCATCCTAGTACTACTCTTGCCCAAGCACGCTTAACTGCAAAGTTCTAATGGGATCCGGTGCGTTAGTGCTGGTATGATCGCACCCGTACGTTTATATTGCAAATATCTCTTTACTGAGTCAATTTCTGCTCTCTATTGACCATCTCCGTCGTTGTAATGCTACCGGTATACCGTAAAGCTATTAGAATCTCGTAACATCAATAATTTTTCCGCTACACGACGGTTTTTAGAGGATATCAAATTATGATACACGATTTTAGCTTCTGTAAGCATCTGCAGCAAAAAAAGGGGAAAAAAAATGAAAAAAAAAAGTAAAAGGGGTGCAACACGAGGCCTTCCCAGGAGGTCACCCATCCTAGTACTACTCTCGCCCAAGCACGCTTAACTGCGGAGTTCTGATGGGATCCGGTGCATTAGTGCTGGTATGATCGCACCCGTACATTTATATTGCAAATATCTCTTTACTGAGTCAATTTCTGCTCTCTATTGACCATCTCCGTCGTTGTAATGCTACCGGTATACCGTTACGCTATCAGAATCTCGTAACATCGATAATTTTTCCGCTACACGACGGTTTTTAGAGGATATCAAATTATGATACACGATTTTAGCTTCTATAAGCATCTGCCGCAAAAAAACGAAAAAAAAAAAAAAAGTAAAAGGGGTGCAACACGAGGCCTTCCCAGGAGGTCACGCATCCAAGTACTACTCTCGCCCAAGCACGCTTAACTGCGGCGTTCTGATGGGATCCGGTGCATTAGTGCCAGTATGATCGCACCCGTACGTTTATATTGAAAATATTTGTTTACTGAGTCAATTTCTGCTCTCTATTGACCATTTCCGTCGTTGTAATGCTACCGGAATACCGTAACGCTATCAGAATCTCGTAACATCGATAATTTTCTGCTACACGACGGTTTTTAGAGGATATCAAATTATGATACACGATTTTAGCTTCTGTAAGCATCTGCCGCAAAAAAACGAAAAAAAAAAAGTAAAAGGGGGGCAACACGAGGCCTTCCCAGGAGTTCACCCATCCTAGTACTACTCTCGCCCAAGCACGCTTAACTGCGGAGTTCTAATGGGATCCGGTGCATTAGTGCCGGTATGATCGCACCCGTACGTTTATATTGAAAATATTTGTTTACTGAGTCAATTTCAGCTCTCTATTGACCATTTCCGTCGTTGTAATGCTACCGGTATACCGTAACGTTATCAGAATCTCGTAACATCGATAACTGCTACACGACGGTTTTTAGAGGATATCAAATTATGATACACGATTTTAGCTTCTGTAAGCATCTGCAACAAAAAAACAAAAAAAAAAAAAAAAAAGTAAAAGGGGTGCAACACGAGGCCTTCTCAGGAGGTCACCCATCCTAGTACTACTCTTGCCCAAGCACGCTTAACTGCGGAGTTCTGATGGGATCCGGTGCATTAGTGCTGGTATGATCGCACCCGTACGTTTATATTGCAAATATCTGTTTACTGAGTCAGTTTCTGCTCTCTATTGACCATCTCCGTCGTTGTAACGCTTCCGGTATACCGTTACGCTATCAGAATCTCGTAACATCGATAATTTTTCCGCTACACGACGATTTTTAGAGGATATCGAATTATGATACACGATTTTAGCTTCTGTAAGCATCTGCAGCAAAAAAACGGAAAAAAAAAATGAAAAAAAAAAGTAAAAGGGGTGCAACACGAGGCCTTCCCAGGAGGTCACCCATCCTAGTACTACTCTTGCCCAAGCACGCTTAACTGCAAAGTTCTAATGGGATCCGGTGCGTTAGTGCTGGTATGATCGCACCCGTACGTTTATATTGCAAATATCTCTTTACTGAGTCAATTTCTGCTCTCTATTGACCATCTCCGTCGTTGTAATGCTACCGGTATACCGTAAAGCTATTAGAATCTCGTAACATCAATAATTTTTCCGCTACACGACGGTTTTTAGAGGATATCAAATTATGATACACGATTTTAGCTTCTATAAGCATCTGCAGCAAAAAAACGAAAAAAAAGAAAAGTAAAAGGGGTGCAACACGAGGCCTTCCCAGGAGGTCACCCATCCTAGTACTAATCTCGCCCAAGCACGCTTAACTGCGGAGTTCTGATGGGATCCGGTGCATTAGTGCTGGTATGATCGCACTCGTACGTTTATATTGCAAATATCTCTTTACTGAGTCAATTTCTGCTCTCTATTGACCACCTCCGTCGTTGTAATGCTTCCGGTATACCGTTACGCAATCAGAATCTCGTAACATCGATAACTTTTCCGCTACACAACGGTTTTTAGAGGATATCGAATTATGATACACGATTTTAGCTTCTGTAAGCATCTGCAGCAAAAAAACGGAAAAAAAGAAGTAAAAGGGGTGCAACATGAGGCCTTCCTAGGAGGTCACCCATCCTAGTACTACTCTCGCCCAAGGACACTTAACTGCGGAGTTCTGATGGGATCCGGTGCATTAGTGCTGGTATGATCGAACCCGTACGTTTATATTGAAAATATTTCTTTACTGAGTCAATTTCTGCTCTCTATTGACCATCTCCGTCGTTGTAATGCTAGCGATATACCGTAACGCTATCAGAATCTCGTAACATCGATAATTTTTCCGCTACACAACGGTTTTTGGAGGATATCAAATTATGATACACGATTTTAGCTTCTGTAAGCATCTGCAGCAAAAAAACGAAAAAAAAAAAAAAGTAAAAGGGGTGCAACACGAGGCCTTCCCAGGAGATCACCCATCCTAGTACTACTCTTGCCCAAGCACGCTTCACTGCGGAGTTCTGATGGGATCCGTTGCATTAGTGCTGGTATGATCGCACCCGTACGTTTATATTGCAAATATCTCTTTACTGAGTCAATTTCTGCTCTCTATTGACCATCTCCGTCGTTGTAATGCTTCCGGTATACCGTTAGGCTATCAGAATCTCGTAACATCGATAATTTTTCCGCTACACGACGGTTTTTAGAGGATATCGAATTATGATACACGATTTTAGTTTCTGTAAGCATCTGCTGCAAAAAAACGGAAAAAAAAATAAAAAAAAATAAAAGGGGTGCAACACGGGGCCTTACCAGGAGGTCATCCATCCTAGTACTACTCTCGCCCAAGCACGCTTAACTGCGGAGTTCTGATGGGATCCGGTGCATTAGTGCTGGTATGATCGAACCCGTACGTTTATATTGAAAATATTTCTTTATTGAGTCAATTTCTGCTCTCTATTGACCATCTCCGTCGTTGTAATGCTTCCGGTATACTGTTACGCAATCAGAATCTCGTAACATCGATAACTTTTCCGCTACACAACGGTTTTTAGAGGATATCGAATTATGATACACGATTTTAACTTCTGTAAGCATCTGCAGCAAAAAAAAAAAAAAAAAAGTAAAAGGGGTGCAACACGAGGCCTTCCCAGGAGGTCACCCATCCTAGTACTACTCTCGCCCAAGCACGCTTAACTGCGGAGTTCTGATGGGATCCGGTGCATTAGTGCTGGTATGATCGCACCCGTACGTTTATATTGCAAATATCTGTTTACTGAGTCAATTTCTGCTCTCTATTGACCATCTCCGTCGTTGTAATGCTTCCGGTATACCGTTACGCTATCAGAATCTCGTAACATCGATAATTTTTCCGCTACACGACGGTTTTTAGGGAATATCCAATTATGATACACGATTTTAGTTTCTGTAAGCATCTGCTGCAAAAAAACGGAAAAAAAAAAAAGAAAAAAAAAGTGAAAGGGGTGCAACACGAGGCCTTACCAGGAGGTCACCCATCCTAGTACTACTCTCGCCCAAGCACGCTTAACTGCGGAGTTCTGATGGGATCCGGTGCATTAGTGCTGGTATGATCGCACCCGTACGTTTATATTGCAAATATCTCTTTACTGAGTCAATTTCTGTTCTCTATTGACCATCTCCGTCGTTGTAATGCTTCCGGTATACCGTAAAGCTATCAGAATCTCGTAACATCGATAACTTTTCCGCTACACAACGGTTTTTAGAGGATATCGAATTATGATACACGATTTTAGCTTCTGTAAGCATCTGCAGCAAAAAAAAGAAAAAAAAAGAAAAAAAAAATAAAAGGGGTGCAACACGAGGCCTTACCAGGAGGTCATCCATCCTAGTACTACTCTCGCCCAAGCACGCTTAACTGCGGAGTTCTGATGGGATCCGGTGCATTAGTGCTGGTATGATCGAACCCGTACGTTTATATTGAAAATATTTCTTTACTGAGTCAATTTCTGCTCTCTATTGACCATCTCCGTCGTTGTAATGCTTCCGGTATACCGTTACGCTATCAGAATCTCGTAACATCGATAATTTCTCCGCTACACGACGGTTTTTAGAGGATATCAAATTATGATACACGATTTTAGCTTCTGTAAGCATCTGCAGCAAAAAAACGGAAAAAAAAAAGTAAAAGGGGTGCAACATGAGGCCTTCCTAGGAGGTCACCCATCCTAGTACTACTCTCTCCCAAGGACACTTAACTGCGGAGTTCTGATGGGATCCGGTGCATTAGTGCTGGTATGATCGAACCCGTACGTTTATATTGAAAATATTTCTTTACTGAGTCAATTTCTGCTCTCTATTGACCATCTCCGTCGTTGTAATGCTACCGATATACCGTAACGCTATCAGAATCTCGTAACATCGATAATTTTTCCGCTACACAACGGTTTTTAGAGGATATCAAATTATGATACACGATTTTAGCTTCTATAAGCATCTGCAGCAAAAAAACGAAAAAAAAAAAGAAGTAAAAGGGGTGCAACACGAGGCCTTCCCAGGAGGTCACCCATCCTAGTACTACTCTCGCCCAAGCACGCTTAACTGCAGAGTTCTGATGGGATCCGGTGCATTAGTGCTGGTATGATCGCACTCGTACGTTTATATTGCAAATATCTCTTTACTGAGTCAATTTCTGCTCTCTATTGACCACCTCCGTCGTTGTAATGCTTCCGGTATACCGTTACGCAATCAGAATCTCGTAACATCGATAAATTTTCCGCTACACAACGGTTTTTAGAGGATATCGAATTATGATACATGATTTTAGCTTCTGTAAGCATCTGCAGCAAAAAAACGGAAAAAAAAAAGTAAAAGGGGTGCAACATGAGGCCTTCCTAGGAGGTCACCCATCCTAGTACTACTCTCGCCCAAGGACACTTAACTGCGGAGTTCTGATGGGATCCGGTGCATTAGTGCTGGTATGATCGAACCCGTACGTTTATATTGAAAATATTTCTTTACTGAGTCAATTTCTGCTCTCTATTGACCATCTCCGACGTTGTAATGCTACCGATATACCGTAACGCTATCAGAATCTCGTAACATCGATAATTTTTCCGCTACACAACGGTTTTTAGAGGATATCAAATTATGATACACGATTTTAGCTTCTATAAGCATCTGCAGCAAAAAAACGAAAAAAAAAAAGAAGTAAAAGGGGTGCAACACGAGGCCTTCCCAGGAGGTCACCCATCCTAGTACTACTCTTGCCCAAGCACGCTTCACTGCGGAGTTCTTATGGGATCCGTTGCATTAGTGCTGGTATGATCGCACCCGTACGTTTATATTGCAAATATCTCTTTACTGAGTCAATTTCTGCTCTCTATTGACCATCTCCGTCGTTGTAATGCTTCCGGTATACCGTTACGCTATCAGAATCTCGTAACATCGATAACTTTTCCGCTACACGACGGTTTTTAGAGGGTATCAAATTATGATACACGATTTTAGCTTCTGTAAGCATCTGCAGCAAAAAAAAAAAAAAAAAGTAAAAGGGGTGCAACACGAGGCCTTCCCAGGAGGTCACCCATCCTAGTACTACTCTCGCCCAAGCACGCTTAACTGCGGAGTTCTGATGGGATCCGGTGCATTAGTGCTGGTATGATCGCACCCGTACGTTTATATTGCAAATATCTATTTACTGAGTCAATTTCTGCTCTCTATTGACCATCTCCGTCGTTGTAATGCTTCCGGTATACCGTTACGCTATCAGAATCTCGTAACATCGATAATTTTTCCGCTACACGACGGTTTTTAGAGGATATCCAATTATGATACACGATTTTAGTTTCTGTAAGCATCTGCTGCAAAAAAACGGAAAAAAAAAGAAAAAAAAAGTAAAAGGGGTGCAACACGAGGCCTTACCAGGAGGTCACCCATCCTAGTACTACTCTCGCCCAAGCACGCTTAACTGCGGAGTTCTGATGGGATCCGGTGCATTAGTGCTGGTATGATCGCACCCGTACGTTTATATTGCAAATATCTCTTTACTGAGTCAATTTCTGCTCTCTATTGACCATATCCGTCGTTGTAATGCTTCCGGTATACCGTAAAGCTATCAGAATCTCGTAACATCGATAACTTTTCCGCTACACAATGGTTTTTAGAGGATATCGAATTATGATACACGATTTTAGCTTCTGTAAGCATCTGCAGCAAAAAAATGAAAAAAAAAAAGTAAAAGGGGTGCAACACGAGGCCTTACCAGGAGGTCACCCATCCTAGTACTACTCTCGCCCAAGGACACTTAACTGCGGAGTTCTGATGGGATCCGGTGCATTAGTGCTGGTATGATCGAACCCGTACGTTTATATTGAAAATATTTCTTTACTGAGTCAATTTCTGCTCTCTATTGACCATCTCCGTCGTTGTAATGCTTCCGGTATACCGTTACGCTATCAGAATCTCGTAACATCGATAACTTTTCCGCTACACGACGGTTTTTAGAGGGTATCAAATTATAATACACGATTTTAGCTTCTGTAAGCATCTGCAGCAAAAAAAAAAAAAAAAAAAAGTAAAAGGGGTGCAACACGAGGCCTTCCCAGGAGGTCACCCATCCTAGTACTACTCTCGCCCAAGCACGCTTAACTGCGGAGTTCTGATGGGATCCGGTGCATTAGTGCTGGTATGATCGCACCCGTACGTTTATATTGCAAATATCTGTTTACTGAGTCAATTTCTGCTCTCTATTGACCATCTCCGTCGTTGTAATGCTTCCGGTATACCGTTACGCTATCAGAATCTCGTAACATCGATAATTTTTCCGCTACACGACGGTTTTTAGAGGATATCGAATTATGATACACGATTTTAGTTTCTGTAAGCATCTGCTGCAAAAAAACGGAAAAAAAAAAGAAAAAAAAAAGTAAATGGGGTGCAACACGAGGCCTTACCAGGAGGTCACCCATTCTAGTACTACTCTCGCCCAAGCACGCTTAACTGCGGAGTTCTGATGGGATCCGGTGCATTAGTGCTGGTATGATCGCACCCGTACGTTTATATTGCAAATATCTCTTTACTGAGTCAATTTCTGCTCTCTATTGACCATCTCCGTCGTTGTAATGCTTCCGGTATACCGTAAAGCTATCAGAATCTCGTAACATCGATAACTTTTCCGCTACACAACGGTTTTTAGAGGATATCGAATTATGATACACGATTTTAGCTTCTGTAAGCATCTGCAGCAAAAAAATGAAAAAAAAAAGTAAATGGGGTGCAACACGAGGCCTTACCAGGAGGTCACCCATCCTAGTACTACTCTCGCCCAAGGACACTTAACTGCGGAGTTCTGATGGGATCCGGTGCATTAGTGCTGGTATGATCGAACCCGTACGTTTATATTGAAAATATTTTTATTTACTGAGTCAATTTCTGCTCTCTATTGACCATCTCCGTCGTTGTAATGCTTCCGGTATACCGTTACGCTATCAGAATCTCGTAACATCGATAATTTCTCCGCTACACGACGGTTTTTAGAGGATATCAAATTATGATACACGATTTTAGCTTCTATAAGCATCTGCCGCAAAAAAACGAAAAAAAAAGAAAAAAAAGTAAAAGGGGTGCAACACGAGGCCTTCCCAGGAGGTCACCCATCCAAGTACTACTCTCGCCCAAGCACGCTTAACTGCGGCGTTCTGATGGGATCCGGTGCATTAGTGCCAATATGATCGCACCCGTACGTTTATATTGAAAATATTTGTTTACTGAGTCAATTTCTGCTCTCTATTGAAGATTTCCGTCGTTGTAATGCTACCGGAATACCGTAACGCTATCAGAATCTCGTAACATCGATAATTTTCTGCTACACGACGGTTTTTAGAGGATATCAAATTATGATACACGATTTTAGCTTCTGTAAGCATCTGCAACAAAAAAACAAAAAAAAAAGAAAAAAAAAAGTAAAAGGGGTGCAACACGAGGCCTTCTCAGGAGGTCAGCCATCCTAGTACTACTCTTGCCCAAGCACGCTTAACTGCGGAGTTCTAATGGGATCCGGTGCATTAGTGCTGGTATGATCGCACCCGTACGTTTATATTGAAAATATCTGTTTACTGAGTCAATTTCTGCTCTCTATTGACCATCTCCGTCGTTGTAATGCTTCCGGTATACCGTTACGCTATCAGAATCTCGTAACATCGATAATTTTTCCGCTACACGACGGTTTTTAGAGGATATCGAATTATGATACACGATTTTAGCTTCTGTAAGCATCTGCAGCAAAAAAACGGAAAAAAAAAAAATGAAAAAAAAAGTAAAAGGGGTGCAACATGAGGCCTTCCCAGGAGGTCACCCATCCTAGTACTACTCTTGCCCAAGCACGCTTAACTGCAAAGTTCTGATGGGATCCGGTGCGTTAGTGCTGGTATGATCGCACCCGTACGTTTATATTGCAAATATCTCTTTACTGAGTCAATTTCTGCTCTCTATTGACCATCTCCGTCGTTGTAATGCTACCGGTATACCGTAAAGCTATCAGAATCTCGTAACATCGATAATTTTTCCGCTACACGACGGTTTTTAGAGGATATCAAATTATGATACACGATTTTAGCTTCTATAAGCATCTGCAGCAAAAAAACGAAAAAAAAGAAAAGTAAAAGGGGTGCAACACGAGGCCTTCCCAGGAGGTCACCCATCCTAGTACTACTCTCGCCCAAGCACGCTTAACTGCGGAGTTCTGATGGGATCCGGTGCATTAGTGCTGGTATGATCGCACTCGTACGTTTATATTGCAAATATCTCTTTACTGAGTCAATTTCTGCTCTCTATTGACCACCTCCGTCGTTGTAATGCTTCCGGTATACCGTTACGCAATCAGAATCTCGTAACATCGATAACTTTCCGCTACACAACGGTTTTTAGAGGATATCGAATTATGATACACGATTTTAGCTTCTGTAAGCATCTGCAGCAAAAAAACGGAAAAAAAGAAGTAAAAGGGGTGCAACATGAGGCCTTACCAGGAGGTCATCAATCCTAGTACTACTCTCGCCCAAGCACGCTTAACTGCGGAGTTCTGATGGGATCCGGTGCATTAGTGCTGGTATGATCGAACCCGTACGTTTATATTGAAAATATTTCTTTACTGAGTCAATTTCTGCTCTCTATTGACCATCTCCGTCGTTGTAATGCTTCCGGTATACCGTAACGCTATCAGAATCTCGTAACATCGATAATTTTTCCGCTACACAACGGTTTTTAGAGGATATCAAATTATGATACACGATTTTAGCTTCTGTAAGCATCTGCAGCAAAAAAACGAAAAAAAAAAAAAGTAAAAGGGGTGCAACACGAGGCCTTCCGAGGAGGTCACCCATCCTAGTACTACTCTTGCCCAAGCACGCTTCACTGCGGAGTTCTTATGGGATCCGTTGCATTAGTGCTGGTATGATCGCACCCGTACGTTTATATTGCAAATATCTCTTTACTGAGTCAATTTCTGCTCTCTATTGACCATCTCCGTCGTTGTAATGCTTCCGGTATACCGTTACGCTATCAGAATCTCGTAACATCGATAACTTTTCCGCTACACGACGGTTTTTAGAGGGTATCAAATTATGATACATGATTTTAGCTTCTGTAAGCATCTGCAGCAAAAAAAAAAAAAAAAAAAAAAAAAGTAAAAGGGGTGCAACACGAGGCCTTCCCAGGAGGTCACCCATACTAGTACTACTCTCGCCCAAGCACGCTTAACTGCGGAGTTCTGATGGGATCCGGTGCATTAGTGCTGGTATGATCGCACCCGTACGTTTATATTGCAAATATCTGTTTACTGAGTCAATTTCTGCTCTCTATTGACCATCTCCGTCGTTGTAATGCTTCCGGTATACCGTTACGCTATCAGAATCCCGTAACATCGATAATTTTTCCGCTACACGACGGTTTTTAGAGGATATCGAATTATGATACACGATTTTAGTTTCTGTAAGCATCTGCTGCAAAAAAACGGAAAAAAAATAAAAAAATAAATAAAAGGGGTGCAACACGAGGCCTTACCAGGAGGTCATCCATCCTAGTACTACTCTCGCCCAAGCACGCTTAACTGCGGAGTTCTGATGGGATCCGGTGCATTAGTGCTGGTATGATCGAACCCGTACGTTTATATTGAAAATATTTCTTTACTGAGTCAATTTCTGCTCTCTATTGACCATCTCCGTCGTTGTAATGCTTCCGGTATACTGTTACGCAATCAGAATCTCGTAACATCGATAACTTTTCCGCTACACAACGGTTTTTAGAGGATATCGAATTATGATACACGATTTTAGCTTCTGTAAGCATCTGCAGCAAAAAAATGAAAAAAAAAAAGTAAAAGGGGTGCAACACGAGGCCTTACCAGGAGGTCACCCATCCTAGTACTACTCTCGCCCAAGGACACTTAACTGCGGAGTTCTGATGGGATCCGGTGCATTAGTGCTGGTATGATCGAACCCATACGTTTATATTGAAAATATTTCTTTACTGAGTCAATTTCTGCTCTCTATTGACCATCTCCGTCGTTGTAATGCTTCCGGTATACCGTTACGCTATCAGAATCTCGTAACATCGATAATTTCTCCGCTACACGACGGTTTTTAGAGGATATCAAATTATGATACACGATTTTAGCTTCTATAAGCATCTGCAGCAAAAAAACGAAAAAAAATAAAAGTAAAAGGGGTGCAACACAAGGCCTTCCCAAGAGGTCACCCATCCTAGTACTACTCTCGCCCAAGCACGCTTAACTGCAGAGTTCTGATGGGATCCGGTGCATTAGTGCTGGTATGATCGCACTCGTACGTTTATATTGCAAATATCTCTTTACTGAGTCAATTTCTGCTCTCTATTGACCACCTCCGTCGTTGTAATGCTTCCGGTATACCGTTACGCAATCAGAATCTCGTAACATCGATAACTTTTCCGCTACACAACGGTTTTTAGAGGATATCGAATTATGATACACGGTTTTAGCTTATGTAAGCATCTGCAGCAAAAAAACGGAAAAAAAAAAGTAAAAGGGGTGCAACATGAGGCCTTCCTAAGGAGGTCACCCATCCTAGTACTACTCTCGCCCAAGGACACTTAACTGCGGAGTTCTGATGGGATCCGGTGCATTAGTGCTGATATGATCGAACCCGTACGTTTATATTGAAAATATTTCTTTACTGAGTCAATTTCTGCTCTCTATTGACCATCTCCGTCGTTGTAATGCTACCGATATACCGTAACGCTATCAGAATCTCGTAACATCGATAATTTTTCCGCTACACAATGGTTTTTAGAGGATATCAAATTATGATACACGATTTTAGCTTCTGTAAGCATCTGCAGCAAAAAAAAAAAAAAAAAAAGTAAAAGGGGTGCAACACGAGGCCTTCCCAGGAGGTCACCCATCCTAGTACTACTCTCGCCCAAGGACACTTAACTGCGGAGTTCTGATGGGATCCGGTGCATTAGTGCTGGTATGATCGAACCCGTACGTTTATATTGAAAATATTTCTTTACTGAGTCAATTTCTGCTCTCTATTGACCATCTCCGTCGTTGTAATGCTTCCGGTATACCGTTACGCTATCAGAATCTCGTAACATCGATAATTTCTCCGCTACACGACGATTTTTAGAGGATATCAAATTATGATACACGATTTTAGCTTCTATAAGCATCTGCAGCAAAAAAACGAAAAAAAAGAAAAGTAAAAGGGGTGCAACACGTGGCCTTCCCAGGAGGTCACCCGTCCTAGTACTACTCTCGCCCAAGCACGCTTAACTGCAGAGTTCTGATGGGATCCGGTGCATTAGTGCTGGTATGATCGCACTCGTACGTTTATATTGCAAATATCTCTTTACTGAGTCAATTTCTGCTCTCTATTGACCACCTCCGTCGTTGTAATGCTTCCGGTATACCGTTACGCAATCAGAATCTCGTAACATCGATAACTTTTCCGCTACACAACGGTTTTTAGAGGATATCGAATTATGATACACGATTTTAGCTTCTGTAAGCATCTGCAGCAAAAAAACGGAAAAAAAAAGTAAAAGGGGTGCAACATGAGGCCTTCCCAGGAGGTCACCCATCCTAGTACTACTCTCGCCCAAGGACACTTAACTGCGGAGTTCTGATGGGATCCGGTGCATTAGTGCTGGTATGATCGAACCCGTACGTTTATATTGAAAATATTTCTTTACTGAGTCAATTTCTGCTCTCTATTGACCATCTCCGTCATTGTAATGCTACCGATATACCGTAACGCTATCAGAATCTCGTAACATCGATAATTTTTCCGCTACACAACGGTTTTTAGAGGATATCAAATTATGATACACGATTTTAGCTTCTATAAGCATCTGCAGCAAAAAAACGAAAAAAAAGAAAAGTAAAAGGGGTGCAACACGTGGCCTTCCCAGGAGGTCACCCGTCCTAGTACTACTCTCGCCCAAGCACGCTTAACTGCAGAGTTCTGATGGGATCCGGTGCATTAGTGCTGGTATGATCGCACTCGTACGTTTATATTGCAAATATCTCTTTACTGAGTCAATTTCTGCTCTCTATTGACCACCTCCGTCGTTGTAATGCTTCCGGTATACCGTTACGCAATCAGAATCTCGTAACATCGATAACTTTTCCGCTACACAACGGTTTTTAGAGGATATCGAATTATGATACACGATTTTAGCTTCTGTAAGCATCTGCAGCAAAAAAACGGAAAAAAAAAGTAAAAGGGGTGCAACATGAGGCCTTCCCAGGAGGTCACCCATCCTAGTACTACTCTCGCCCAAGGACACTTAACTGCGGAGTTCTGATGGGATCCGGTGCATTAGTGCTGGTATGATCGAACCCGTACGTTTATATTGAAAATATTTCTTTACTGAGTCAATTTCTGCTCTCTATTGACCATCTCCGTCATTGTAATGCTACCGATATACCGTAACGCTATCAGAATCTCGTAACATCGATAATTTTTCCGCTACACAACGGTTTTTAGAGGATATCAAATTATGATACACGATTTTAGCTTCTATAAGCATCTGCAGCAAAAAAACGAAAAAAAAGAAAAGTAAAAGGGGTGCAACACGTGGCCTTCCCAGGAGGTCACCCGTCCTAGTACTACTCTCGCCCAAGCACGCTTAACTGCAGAGTTCTGATGGGATCCGGTGCATTAGTGCTGGTATGATCGCACTCGTACGTTTATATTGCAAATATCTCTTTACTGAGTCAATTTCTGCTCTCTATTGACCACCTCCGTCGTTGTAATGCTTCCGGTATACCGTTACGCAATCAGAATCTCGTAACATCGATAACTTTTCCGCTACACAACGGTTTTTAGAGGATATCGAATTATGATACACGATTTTAGCTTCTGTAAGCATCTGCAGCAAAAAAACGGAAAAAAAAAAAGTAAAAGGGGTGCAACATGAGGCCTTCCCAGGAGGTCACCCATCCTAGTACTACTCTCGCCCAAGGACACTTAACTGCGGAGTTCTGATGGGATCCGGTGCATTAGTGCTGGTATGATCGAACCCGTACGTTTATATTGAAAATATTTCTTTACTTAGTCAATTTCTGCTCTCTATTGACCATCTCCGTCATTGTAATGCTACCGATATACCGTAACGCTATCAGAATCTCGTAACATCGATAATTTTTCCGCTACACAACGGTTTTTAGAGGATATCAAATTATGATACACGATTTTAGCTTCTATAAGCATCTGCAGCAAAAAAACGAAAAAAAAAAAAGTAAAAGGGGTGCAACACGAGGCCTTCCCAGGAGGTCACCCATCCTAGTACTACTCTTGCCCAAGCACGCTTCACTGCGGAGTTCTTATGGGATCCGTTGCATTAGTGCTGGTATGATCGCACTCGTACGTTTATATTGCAAATATCTCTTTACTGAGTCAATTTCTGCTCTCTATTGACCACCTCCGTCGTTGTAATGCTTCCGGTATACCGTTACGCAATCAGAATCTCGTAACATCGATAACTTTTCCGCTACACAACGGTTTTTAGAGGATATCGAATTATGATACACGATTTTAGCTTCTGTAAGCATCTGCAGCAAAAAAACGGAAAAAAAAAGTAAAAGGGGTGCAACATGAGGCCTTCCCAGGAGGTCACCCATCCTAGTACTACTCTCGCCCAAGGACACTTAACTGCGGAGTTCTGATGGGATCCGGTGCATTAGTGCTGGTATGATCGAACCCGTACGTTTATATTGAAAATATTTCTTTACTGAGTCAATTTCTGCTCTCTATTGACCATCTCCGTCATTGTAATGCTACCGATATACCGTAACGCTATCAGAATCTCGTAACATCGATAATTTTTCCGCTACACAACGGTTTTTAGAGGATATCAAATTATGATACACGATTTTAGCTTCTATAAGCATCTGCAGCAAAAAAACGAAAAAAAAGAAAAGTAAAAGGGGTGCAACACGTGGCCTTCCTAGGAGGTCACCCGTCCTAGTACTACTCTCGCCCAAGCACGCTTAACTGCAGAGTTCTGATGGGATCCGGTGCATTAGTGCTGGTATGATCGCACTCGTACGTTTATATTGCAAATATCTCTTTACTGAGTCAATTTCTGCTCTCTATTGACCACCTCCGTCGTTGTAATCCTTCCGGTATACCGTTACGCAATCAGAATCTCGTAACATCGATAACTTTTCCGCTACACAACGGTTTTTAGAGGATATCGAATTATGATACACGATTTTAGCTTCTGTAAGCATCTGCAGCAAAAAAACGGAAAAAAAAAAGTAAAAGGGGTGCAACATGAGGCCTTCCCAGGAGGTCACCCATCCTAGTACTACTCTCACCCAAGGACACTTAACTGCGGAGTTCTGATGGGATCCGGTGCATTAGTGCTGGTATGATCGAACCCGTACGTTTATATTGAAAATATTTCTTTACTTAGTCAATTTCTGCTCTCTATTGACCATCTCCGTCATTGTAATGCTACCGATATACCGTAACGCTATCAGAATCTCGTAACATCGATAATTTTTCCGCTACACAACGGTTTTTAGAGGATATCAAATTATGATACACGATTTTAGCTTCTATAAGCATCTGCAGCAAAAAAACGAAAAAAAAAAAAGTAAAAGGGGTGCAACACGAGGCCTTCCCAGGAGGTCACCCATCCTAGTACTACTCTTGCCCAAGCACGCTTCACTGCGGAGTTCTTATGGGATCCGTTGCATTAGTGCTGGTATGATCGCACCCGTACGTTTATATTGCAAATATCTCTTTACTGAGTCAATTTCTGCTCTCTATTGACCATCTCCGTCGTTGTAATGCTTCCGGTATACCGTTACCCTATCAGAATCTCGTAACATCGATAACTTTTCCGCTACACGACGGTTTTTAGAGGGTATCAAATTATGATACACGATTTTAGCTTCTGTAAGCATCTGCAGCAAAAAAAAAAAAAAAAAAAGTAAAAGGGGTGCAACACGAGGCCTTCCCAGGAGGTCACCCATCCTAGTACTACTCTCGCCCAAGCACGCTTAACTGCGGAGTTCTGATGGGATCCGGTGCATTAGTGCTGGTAAGATCGCACCCGTACGTTTATATTGCAAATATCTGTTTACTGAGTCAATTTCTGCTCTCTATTGACCATCTCTGTCGTTGTAATGCTTCCGGTATACCGTTACGCTATCAGAATCTCGTAACATCGATAATTTTTCCGCTACACGACGGTTTTTAGAGGATATCGAATTATGATACACGATTTTAGTTTCTGTAAGCATCTGCTGCAAAAAAACGGAAAAAAAAAAAAAAAAAAGTAAAAGGGGTGCAACACGAGGCCTTACCAGGAGGTCACCCATCCTAGTACTACTCTCGCCCAAGCACGCTTAACTGCGGAGTTCTGATGGGATCCGGTGCATTAGTGCTGGTATGATCGAACCCGTACGTTTATTATGAAAATATTTCTTTACTGAGTCAATTTCTGCTCTCTATTGACCATCTCCGTCGTTGTAATGTTTCCGGTATACTGTTACGCAATCAGAATCTCGTAACATCGATAACTTTTCCGCTACACAACGGTTTTTAGAGGATATCGAATTATGATACACGATTTTAGCTTCTGTAAGCATCTGCAGCAAAAAAACGGAAAAAAAAAAAGTAAAAGGGGTGCAACATGAGGCCTTCCCAGGAGGTCACCCATCCTAGTACTACTCTCGCCCAAGGACACTTAACTGCGGAGTTCTGATGGGATCCGGTGCATTAGTGCTGGTATGATCGCACCCGTACGTTTATATTGCAAATATCTGTTTACTGAGTCAATTTCTGCTCTCTATTGACCATCTCCGTCGTTGTAATGCTTCCGGTATACCGTAACGCTATCAGAATCTCGTAACATCGATAATTTTTCCGCTACACGACGGTTTTTAGAGGATATCGAATTATGATACACGATTTTAGTTTCTGTAAGCATCTGCTGCAAAAAAACGGAAAAAAAAAGAAAAAAAAAAAGTAAAAGGGGTGCAACACGAGGCCTTACCAGGAGGTCACCCATCCTAGTACTACTCTCGCCCAAGCACGCTTAACTGCGGAGTTCTGATGGGATCCGGTGCATTAGTGCTGGTATGATCGAACCCGTACGTTTATTATGAAAATATTTCTTTACTGAGTCAATTTCTGCTCTCTATTGACCATCTCCGTCGTTGTAATGCTTCCGGTATACTGTTACGCAATCAGAATCTCGTAACATCGATAACTTTTCCGCTACACAACGGTTTTTAGAGGATATCGAATTATGATACACGATTTTAGCTTCTGTAAGCATCTGCAGCAAAAAAACGGAAAAAAAAAGTAAAAGGGGTGCAACATGAGGCCTTCCTAGGAGGTCACCCATCCTAGTACTACTCTCGCCCAAGGACACTTAACTGCGGAGTTCTGATGGGATCCGGTGCATTAGTGCTGGTATGATCGAACCCGTACGTTTATATTGAAAATATTTCTTTACTGAGTCAATTTCTGCTCTCTATTGACCATCTCCGTCGTTGTAATGCTTCCGGTATACCGTTACGCTATCAGAATCTCGTAACATCGATAATTTTTCCGCTACACGACGGTTTTTAGAGGATATCAAATTATGATACATGATTTTAGCTTCTGTAAGCATCTGCTGCAAAAAAACGGAAAAAAAATGAATAAAAAAAGTAAAAGGGGTGCAACACGAGGCCTTACCAGGAGGTCACCCATCCTAGTACTACTCTCGCCCAAGCACGCTTAACTGCGGAGTTCTGATGGGATCCGGTGCATTAGTGCTGGTATGATCGAACCCGTACGTTTATATTGAAAATATTTCTTTACTGAGTCAATTTCTGCTCTCTATTGACCATCTCCGTCGTTGTAATGCTACCGGTATACCGTAAAGCTATCAGAATCTCGTAACATCGATAATTTTTCCGCTACACGACGGATTTTAGAGGATATCAAATTATGATACACGATTTTAGCTTCTATAAGCATCTGCAGCAAAAAAACGAAAAAAAAGAAAAGTAAAAGGGGTGCAACACGAGGCCTTCCCAGGAGGTCACCCATCCTAGTACTTCTCTCGCCCAAGCACGCTTAACTGCGGAGTTCTGATGGGATCCGGTGCATTAGTGCTGGTATGATCGCACTCGTACGTTTATATTGCAAATATCTCTTTACTGAGTCAATTTCTGCTCTCTATTGACCACCTCCGTCGTTGTAATGCTTCCGGTATATCGTTACGCAATCAGAATCTCGTAACATCGATAACTTTTCAGCTACACAACGGTTTTTAGAGGATATCGAATTATGATACACGATTTTAGCTTCTGTAAGCATCTGCAGCAAAAAAACGGAAAAAAAAGAAGTAAAAGGGGTGCAACATGAGGCCTTCCTAGGAGGTCACCCATCCTAGTACTACTCTCGCCCAAGGACACTTAACTGCGGAGTTCTGATGGGATCCGGTGCATTAGTGCTGGTATGATCGAACCCGTACGTTTATATTGAAAATATTTCTTTACTGAGTCAATTTCTGCTCTCTATTGACCATCTCCGTCGTTGTAATGCTACCGATATACCGTAACGCTATCAGAATCTCGTAACATCGATAATTTTTCCGCTACACAACGGTTTTTAGAGGATATCAAATTATGATACACGATTTTAGCTTCTATAAGCATCTGCAGCAAAAAAACGAAAAAAAAAAAAGTAAAAGGGGTGCAACACGAGGCCTTCCCAGGAGGTCACCCATCCTAGTACTACTCTTGCCCAAGCACGCTTCACTGCGGAGTTCTGATGGGATCCGTTGCATTAGTGCTGGTATGATCGCACCCGTACGTTTATATTGCAAATATCTTTTTACTGAGTCAATTTCTGCTCTCTATTGACCATCTCCGTCGTTGTAATGCTTCCGGTATACCGTTACGCTATCAGAATCTCGTAACATCGATAACTTTTCCGCTACACGACGGTTTTTAGAGGGTATCAAATTATGATACACGATTTTAGCTTTTGTAAGCATCTGCAGCAAAAAAAAAAAAGTAAAAGGGGTGCAACACGAGGCCTTCCCAGGAGGTCACCCATCCTAGTACTACTCTCGCCCAAGCACGCTTAACTGCGGAGTTCTGATGGGATCCGGTGCATTAGTGCTGGTATGATCGCACCCGTACGTTTATATTGCAAATATCTGTTTACTGAGTCAATTTCTGCTCTCTATTGACCATCTCCGTCGTTGTAATGTTTCCGGTATACCGTTACGCTATCAGAATCTCGTAACATCGATAATTTTTCCGCTACACGACGGTTTTTAGAGGATATCGAATTATGATACACGATTTTAGTTTCTGTAAGCATCTGCTGCAAAAAAACGGAAAAAAAAAAAGAAAAAATAAATAAAAGGGGTGCAACACGAGGCCTTACCAGGAGGTCATCCATCCTAGTACTACTCTCGCCCAAGCACGCTTAACTGCGGAGTTCTGATGGGATCCGGTGCATTAGTGCTGGTATGATCGAACCCGTACGTTTATATTGAAAATATTTCTTTACTGAGTCAATTTCTGCTCTCTATTGACCATCTCCGTCGTTTTAATGCTTCCGGTATACTGTTACGCAATCAGAATCTCGTAACATCGATAACTTTTCCGCTACACAACGGTTTTTAGAGGATATCGAATTATGATACACGATTTTAGCTTCTGTAAGCATCTGCAGCAAAAAAACGGAAAAGAAAGAAGTAATAGGGGTGCAACATGAGGCCTTCCTAGGAGGTCACCCATCCTAGTACTACTCTCGCCCAAGGACACTTAACTGCGGAGTTCTGATGGGATCCGGTGCATTAGTGCTGGTATGATCGAACCCGTACGTTTATATTGAAAATATTTCTTTACTGAGTCAATTTCTGCTCTCTATTGACCATCTCCGTCGTTGTAATGCTACCGATATACCGTAACGCTATCAGAATCTCGTAACATCGATAATTTTTCCGCTACACAACGGTTTTTAGAGGATATCAAATTATGATACACGATTTTAGCTTCTATAAGCATCTGCAGCAAAAAAACGAAAAAAAAAAAAAAGTAAAAGGGGTGCAACACGAGGCCTTCCCAGGAGGTCACCCATCCTAGTACTACTCTTGCCCAAGCACGCTTCACTGCGGAGTTCTGATGGGATCCGTTGCATTAGTGCTGGTATGATCGCACCCGTACGTTTATATTGCAAATATCTTTTTACTGAGTCAATTTCTGCTCCCTATTGACCATCTCCGTCGTTGTAACGCTTCCGGTATACCGTTACGCTATCAGAATCTCGTAACATCGATAATTTTTCCGCTACACGACGGTTTTTAGAGGGTATCAAATTATGATACACGATTTTAGCTTCTGTAAGCATCTGCAGCAAAAAAAAAAAAGTAAAAGGGGTGCAACACGAGGCCTTCCCAGGAGGTCACCCATCCTAGTACTACTCTCGCCCAAGCACGCTTAACTGCGGAGTTCTGATGGGATCCGGTGCATTAGTGCTGGTATGATCGCACCCGTACGTTTATATTGCAAATATCTGTTTACTGAGTCAATTTCTGCTCTCTATTGACCATCTCCGTCGTTGTAATGTTTCCGGTATACCGTTACGCTATCAGAATCTCGTAACATCGATAATTTTTCCGCTACACGACGGTTTTTAGAGGATTTCGAATTATGATACACGATTTTAGTTTCTGTAAGCATCTGCTGCAAAAAAACGGAAAAAAAAAGAAAAAAAAAATAAAAGGGGTGCAACACGAGGCCTTACCAGGAGGTCATCCATCCTAGTACTACTCTCGCCCAAGCACGCTTAACTGCGGAGTTCTGATGGGATCCGGTGCATTAGTGCTGGTATGATCGAACCCGTACGTTTATATTGAAAATATTTCTTTACTGAGTCAATTTCTGCTCTCTATTGACCATCTCCGTCGTTGTAATGCTTCCGGTATACTGTTACGCAATCAGAATCTCGTAACATCGATAACTTTTTCGCTACACAACGGTTTTTAGAGGATATCGAATTATGATACACGATTTTAGCTTCTGTAAGCATCTGCAGCAAAAAAATGAAAAAAAAAAAGTAAAAGGGGTGCAACATGAGGCCTTACCAGGAGGTCACCCATCCTAGTACTACTCTCGCCCAAGGACACTTAACTGCGGAGTTCTGATGGGATCCGTTGCATTAGTGCTGGTATGATCGCACCCGTACGTTTATATTGCAAATATCTTTTTACTGAGTCAATTTCTGCTCTCTATTGACCATCTCCGTCGTTGTAATGCTTCCGGTATACCGTTACGCTATCAGAATCTTGTAACATCGATAACTTTTCCGCTACACGACGGTTTTTAGAGGGTATCGAATTATGATACACGATTTTAGCTTCTGTAAGCATCTGCAGCAAAAAAAAAAAAGTACAAGGGGTGCAACACGAGGCCTTCCCAAGAGGTCACCCATCCTAGTACTACTCTCGCCCAAGCACGCTTAACTGCGGAGTTCTGATGGGATCCGGTGCATTAGTGCTGGTATGATCGCACCCGTACGTTTATATTGCAAATATCTGTTTACTGAGTCAATTTCTGCTCTCTATTGACCATCTCCGTCGTTGTAATGCTTCCGGTATACCGTTACGCTATCAGAATCTCGTAACATCGATATTTTTTCCGCTACACGACGGTTTTTAGAGGATATCGAATTATGATACACGATTTTAGTTTCTGTAAGCATCTGCTGCAAAAAAACGGAAAAAAAAAGAAAAAAAAGTAAAAGGGGTGCAACACGAGGCCTTACCAGGAGGTCACCCATCCTAGTACTACTCTCGCCCAAGCACGCTTAACTGCAGAGTTCTGATGGGATCCGGTGCATTAGTGCTGGTATGATCGCACTAATACGTTTATATTGCAAATATCTCTTTACTGAGTCAATTTCTGCTCTCTATTGACCACCTCCGTCGTTGTAATGCTTCCGGTATACCGTTACGCAATCAGAATCTCGTAACATCGATAACTTTTCCGCTACACAACGGTTTTTAGAGGATATCGAATTATGATACACGATTTTAGCTTCTGTAAGCATCTGCAGCAAAAAAACGGAAAAAAAAAAAGTAAAAGGGGAGCAACATGAGGCCTTCCTAGGAGGTCACCCATCCTAGTACTACTCTCGCCCAAGGACACTTAACTGCGGAGTTCTGATGGGATCCGGTGCATTAGTGCTGGTATGATCGAACCCGTACGTTTATATTGAAAATATTTCTTTACTGAGTCAATTTCTGCTCTCTATTAACCATCTCCGTCGTTGTAATGCTACCGATATACCGTAACGCTATCAGAATCTCGTAACATCGATAATTTTTCCGCTACACAACGGTTTTTAGAGGATATCAAATTATGATACACGATTTTAGCTTCTATAAGCATCTGCAGCAAAAAAACGAAAAAAAAAAAAGTAAAAGGGGTGCAACACGAGGCCTTCCCAGGAGGTCACCCATCCTAGTACTACTCTCGCCCAAGCACGCTTCACTGCGGAGTTCTGATGGGATCCGTTGCATTAGTGCTGGTATGATCGCACCCGTACGTTTATATTGCAAATATCTTTTTACTGAGTCAATTTCTGCTCTCTATTGACCATCTCCGTCGTTGTAATGCTTCCGGTATACCGTTACGCTATCAGAATCTCGTAACATCGATAACTTTTCCGCTACACGACGGTTTTTAGAGGGTATCGAATTATGATACACGATTTTAGCTTCTGTAAGCATCTGCAGCAAAAAAAAAAAAAGTAAAAGGGGTGCAACACGAGGCCTTCCCAGGAGGTCACCCATCCTAGTACTACTCTCGCCGAAGCACGCTTAACTGCGGAGTTCTGATGGGATCCGGTGCATTAGTGCTGGTATGATCGCACCCGTACGTTTATATTGCAAATATCTGTTTACTGAGTCAATTTCTGCTCTCTATTGACCATCTCCGTCGTTGTAATGCTTCCGGTATACCGTTACGCCATCAGAATCTCGTAACATCGATAATTTTTCCGCTACACGACGGTTTTTAGAGGATATCGAATTATGATACATGATTTTAGTTTCTGTAAGCATCTGCTGCAAAAAAACGGAAAAAAAAGAAAAAAAAGTAAAAGGGGTGCAACACGAGGCCTTACCAGGAGGTCACCCATCCTAGTACTACTCTCGCCCAAGCACGCTTAACTGCGGAGTTCTGATGGGATCCGGTGCATTATTGCTGGTATGATCGAACCCGTACGTTTATATTGAAAATATTTCTTTACTGAGTCAATTTCTGCTCTCTATTGACCATCTCCGTCGTTGTAATGCTTCCGGTATACTGTTACGCAATCAGAATCTCGTAACATCGATAACTTTTCCGCTACACAACGGTTTTTAGAGGATATCGAATTATGATACACGATTTTAGCTTCTGTAAGCATCTGCAACAAAAAAACGGAAAAAAAAAGTAAAAGGGGTGCAACATGAGGCCTTCCTAGGAGGTCACCCATCCTAGTACTACTCTCGCCCAAGGACACTTAACTGTGGAGTTCTGATGGGATCCGGTGCATTAGTGTTGTTATGATCGAACCCGTACGTTTATATTGAAAATATTTCTTTACTGAGTCAATTTCTGCTCTCTATTGACCATCTCCGTCGTTGTAATGCTACCGATATACCGTAACACTATCAGAATCTCGTAACATCGATTATTTTTCCGCTACACGACGGTTTTTAAAGGATATCAAATTATGATACATGATTTTAGCTTCTATAAGCATCTGCAGCAAAAAAACGAAAAAAAAAAAAAGTAAAAGGGGTGCAACACGAGGCCTTCCCAGGAGGTCACCCATCCTAGTACTACTCTTGCCCAAGCACGCTTCACTGCGGAGTTCTGATGGGATCCGTTGCATTAGTGCTGGTATGATCGCACCCGTACGTTTATATTGCAAATATCTCTTTACTGAGTCAATTTCTGCTCTCTATTGACCATCTCCGTCGTTGTAATGCTTCCGGTATACCGTTACGCTATCAGAATCTCGTAACATCGATAACTTTTCCGCTACACGACGGTTTTTAGAGGATATCAAATTATGATACACGATTTTAGCTTCTGTAAGCATCTGCAGCAAAAAAAAAAAAAGTAAAAGGGGTGCAACACGAGGCCTTCCCAGGAGGTCACCCATCCTAGTACTACTCTCGCCCAAGCACGCTTAACTGCGGAGTTCTGATGGGATCCGGTGCATTAGTGCTGGTATGATCGCACCCGTACGTTTATATTGCAAATATCTCTTTACTGAGTCAATTTTTGCTCTCTATTGACCATCTCCGTCGTTGTAATGCTACCGATATAACGTTACGCTATCAGAATCTCGTAACATCGATAATTTTTCCGCTACCCGACGGTTTTTAGAGGATATCAAATTATGATACACGATTTTAGCTTCTGTAAGCATCTGCCGCAAAAAAACGGAAAAAAAAAAGTAAAAGGGGTGCAACATGAGGCCTTCCTAGGAGGTCACCCATCCTAGTACTACTCTCACCCAAGGACACTTAACTGCGGAGTTCTGATGGGATCCGGTGCATTAGTGCTGGTATGATCGAACCCGTACGTTTATATTGAAAATATTTCTTTACTGAGTCAATTTCTGCTCTCTATTGACCATCTCCGTCGTTGTAATGCTACCGATATACCGTAACGCTATCAGAATCTCGTAACATCGATAACTTTTCCGCTACACGACGGTTTTTAGAGGATATCAAATTATGATACACGATTTTAGCTTCTATAAGCATCTGCAGCAAAAAAACGAAAAGAAAAAAAAAAGTAAAAGGGGTGCAACACGAGGCCTTCCCAGGAGGTCACCCATCCTAGTACTACTCTTGCCCAAGCACGCTTCACTGCGGAGTTCTGATGGGATCCGTTGCATTAGTGCTGGTATGATCGCACCCGTACGTTTATATTGCAAATATCTCTTTACTGAGTCAATTTCTGCTCTCAATTGACCATCTCCGTCGTTGTAATGCTTCCGGTATACCGTTACGCTATCAGAATCTCGTAACATCGATAACTTTTCCGCTACACGACGGTTTTTAGAGGATATCAAATTATGATACACGATTTTAGCTTCTGTAAGCATCTGCAGCAAAAAAAAAAGTAAAAGGGGTGCAAAACGAGGCCTTCCCAGGAGGTCACCCATCCTAGTACTACTCTCGCCCAAGCACGCTTAACTGCGGAGTTCTGATGGGATCCGGTGCATTAGTGCTGGTATGATCGCACCCGTACGTTTATATTGCAAATATCTCTTTACTGAGTCAATTTCTGCTCTCTATTGACCATCTTCGTCGTTGTAATGCTTCCGGTATACCGTTACGCTATCAGAATCTCGTAACATCGATAACTTTTCCGCTACACGACGGTTTTTAGAGGATACCAAATTATGATACACGATTTTAGCTTCTGTAAGCATCTGCAGCAAAAAAACGGAAAAAAAAAATGAAAAAAAAAAAAGTAAAAGGGGTGCAACACGAGGCCTTCCCAGGAGGTCACCCATCCTAGTACTACTCTCGCCCAAGCACAATTAACCGCGGAGTTATGATGGGATCCAGTGCATTAGTGCTGGTATGATCGCACCCGTACGTTTATATTGCAAATATCTCGTTACTGAGTCAATTTCTGCTCTCTATTGACCATCTCCCTCGTTGTAATGCTACCGGTATACCGTTACGCTATCAGAATCTCGTAACATCGATAATTTTTCCGCTACACGACGGTTTTTAGAGGATATCAAATTACGATACACGATTTTAGCTTCTGTAAGCTTCTGCAGCAAAATAAACGGAAAAAAAAAGTAAAAGGGGTGCAACACGAGGCCTTCCCAGGAGGTCACCCATCCTAGTACTACTCTCGCCCAAGGACACTTAACTGCGGAGTTCTGATGGGATCCGGTGCATTAGTGCTGTTATGATCGAACCCGTACGTTTATATTGAAAATATTTCTTTACTGAGTCAATTTCTGCTCTCTATTGACCATCTCCGTCGTTGTAATGCTACCGATATACCGTAACGCTATCAGAATCTCATAACATCGATAATTTTTCCGCTACACGACGGTTTTTAGAGGATATCAAATTATGATACATGATTTTAGCTTCTATAAGCATCTGCAGCAAAAAAACGAAAAAAAAAAAGTAAAAGGGGTGCAACACGAGGCCTTCCCAGGAGGTCACCCATCCTAGTACTACTCTTGCCCAAGCACGCTTCACTGCGGAGTTCTGATGGGATCCGTTGCATTAGTGCTGGATTGCAAATATCTCTTTACTGAGTCAATTTCTGCTCTCTATTGACCATCTCCGTCGTTGTAATGCTTCCGGTATACCGTAACGCTATCAGAATCTCGTAACATCGATAAATTTTCCGCTACACGACGGTTTTTAGAGGATATCAAATTATGATACACGATTTTAGCTTCTGTAAGCATCTGCAGCAAAAAAAAAAAAAGTAAAAGGGGTGCAACACGAGGCCTTCCCAGGAGGTCACCCATCCTAGTACTACTCTCGCCCAAGCACGCTTAACTGCGGAGTTCTGATGGGATCCGGTGCATTAGTGTTGGTATGATCGCACCCGTACGTTTATATTGCAAATATCTCTTTACTGAGTCAATTTCTGCTCTCTATTGACCATCTCCGTCGTTGTAATGCTACCGATATAACGTTACGCTATCAGAATCTCGTAACATCGATAATTTTTCCGCTACCCGACGTTTTTTAGAGGATATCAAATTATGATACACGATTTTAGCTTCTGTAAGCATCTGCCGCAAAAAAACGGAAAAAAAAAGTAAAAGGAGTGCAACATGAGGCCTTCCTTGGAGGTCACCCATCCTAGTACTACTCTCACCCAAGGACACTTAACTGCGGAGTTCTGATGGGATCCGGTGCATTAGTGCTGGTATGATCGAACCCGTACGTTTATATTGAAAATATTTCTTTACTGAGTCAATTTCTTCTCTCTATTGACCATCTCCGTCGTTGTAATGCTACCGATATACCGTAACGCTATCAGAATCTCGTAACATCGATAATTTTTCCGCTAAACGACGGTTTTTAGAGGATATCAAATTATGATACACGATTTTAGCTTCTATAAGCATCTGCAGCAAAAAAACGAAAAAAAAAAAAAAGTAAAAGGGGTGCAACACGAGGCCTTCCCAGGAGGTCACCCATCCTAGTACTACTCTTGCCCAAGCACGCTTCACTGCGGAGTTCTGATGGGATCCGTTGCATTAGTGCTGGTATGATCGCACCCGTACGTTTATATTGCAAATATCTCTTTACTGAGTCAATTTCTGCTCTCTATTGACCATCTCCGTCGTTGTAATGTTACCGATATAACGTTACGCTATCAGATTCTCGTAACATCGATAACTTTTCCGCTACACGACGGTTTTTAGAGGATATCAAATTATGATACACGATTTTAGCTTCTATAAGCATCTGCAGCAAAAAAAAAAAAGTAAAAGGGGTGCAAAACGAGGCCTTCCCAGGAGGTCACCCATCCTAGTACTACTCTCGCCCAAGCACGCTTAACTGCGGAGTTCTGATGGGATCCGGTGCATTAGTGCTGGTATGATCGCACCCGTACGTTTATATTGCAAATATCTCTTTACTGAGTCAATTTCTGCTCTCTATTGACCATCTCCGTCGTTGTAATGTTACCGATATAACGTTACGCTATCAGAATCTCGTAACATCGATAATTTTTCCGCTACACGACGGTTTTTAGAGGATATCAAATTATGATACACGATTTTAGCTTCTGTAAGCATCTGCCGCAAAAAAACGGAAAAAAAAAGTAAAAGGGGTGCAACACGAGGCCTTCCCAGGAGGTCACCCATCCTAGTACTACTCTCGCCCAAGCACGCTTAACTGCGGAGTTCTGATGGGATCCGGTGCATTAGTGCTGGTATGATCGCACCCGTACGTTTATATTGCAAATATCTCTTTACTGAGTCAATTTCTGCTCTCTATTGACCATCTTCGTCGTTGTAATGCTTCCGGTATACCGTTACGCTATCAGAATCTCGTAACATCGATAACTTTTCCGCTACACGACGGTTTTTAGAGGATACCAAATTATGATACACGATTTTAGCTTCTGTAAGCATCTGCAGCAAAAAAACGGAAAAAAAAAATGAAAAAAAAAAAGTAAAAGGGGTGCAACACGAGGCCTTCCCAGGAGGTCACCCATCCTAGTACTACTCTCGCCCAAGCACGCTTAACCGCGGAGTTATGATGGGATCCAGTGCATTAGTGCTGGTATGATCGCACCCGTACGTTTATATTGCAAATATCTCGTTACTGAGTCAATTTCTGCTCTCTATTGACCATCTCCCTCATTGTAATGCTACCGGTATACCGTTACGCTATCAGAATCTCGTAACATCGATAACTTTTCCGCTACACGACGGTTTTTAGAGGATATCAAATTATGATACACGATTTTAGCTTCTATAAGCATCTGCAGCAAAAAAACGAAAAGAAAAAAAAAAGTAAAAGGGGTGCAACACGAGGCCTTCCCAGGAGGTCACCCATCCTAGTACTACTCTTGCCCAAGCACGCTTCACTGCGGAGTTCTGATGGGATCCGTTGCATTAGTGCTGGTATGATCGCACCCGTACGTTTATATTGCAAATATCTCTTTACTGAGTCAATTTCTGCTCTCAATTGACCATCTCCGTCGTTGTAATGCTTCCGGTATACCGTTACGCTATCAGAATCTCGTAACATCGATAACTTTTCCGCTACACGACGGTTTTTAGAGGATATCAAATTATGATACACGATTTTAGCTTCTGTAAGCATCTGCAGCAAAAAAAAAAGTAAAAGGGGTGCAAAACGAGGCCTTCCCAGGAGGTCACCCATCCTAGTACTACTCTTGCCCAAGCACGCTTCACTGCGGAGTTCTGATGGGATCCGTTGCATTAGTGCTGGTATGATCGCACCCGTACGTTTATATTGCAAATATCTCTTTACTGAGTCAATTTCTGCTCTCAATTGACCATCTCCGTCGTTGTAATGCTTCCGGTATACCGTTACGCTATCAGAATCTCGTAACATCGATAACTTTTCCGCTACACGACGGTTTTTAGAGGATATCAAATTATGATACACGATTTTAGCTTCTGTAAGCATCTGCAGCAAAAAAAAAAGTAAAAGGGGTGCAAAACGAGGCCTTCCCAGGAGGTCACCCATCCTAGTACTACTCTCGCCCAAGCACGCTTAACTGCGGAGTTCTGATGGGATCCGGTGCATTAGTGCTGGTATGATCGCACCCGTACGTTTATATTGCAAATATCTCTTTACTGAGTCAATTTCTGCTCTCTATTGACCATCTTCGTCGTTGTAATGCTTCCGGTATACCGTTACGCTATCAGAATCTCGTAACATCGATAACTTTTCCGCTACACGACGGTTTTTAGAGGATACCAAATTATGATACACGATTTTAGCTTCTGTAAGCATCTGCAGCAAAAAAACGGAAAAAAAAAATGAAAAAAAAAAAAGTAAAAGGGGTGCAACACGAGGCCTTCCCAGGAGGTCACCCATCCTAGTACTACTCTCGCCCAAGCACAATTAACCGCGGAGTTATGATGGGATCCAGTGCATTAGTGCTGGTATGATCGCACCCGTACGTTTATATTGCAAATATCTCGTTACTGAGTCAATTTCTGCTCTCTATTGACCATCTCCCTCGTTGTAATGCTACCGGTATACCGTTACGCTATCAGAATCTCGTAACATCGATAATTTTTCCGCTACACGACGGTTTTTAGAGGATATCAAATTACGATACACGATTTTAGCTTCTGTAAGCTTCTGCAGCAAAATAAACGGAAAAAAAAAGTAAAAGGGGTGCAACACGAGGCCTTCCCAGGAGGTCACCCATCCTAGTACTACTCTCGCCCAAGGACACTTAACTGCGGAGTTCTGATGGGATCCGGTGCATTAGTGCTGTTATGATCGAACCCGTACGTTTATATTGAAAATATTTCTTTACTGAGTCAATTTCTGCTCTCTATTGACCATCTCCGTCGTTGTAATGCTACCGATATACCGTAACGCTATCAGAATCTCATAACATCGATAATTTTTCCGCTACACGACGGTTTTTAGAGGATATCAAATTATGATACATGATTTTAGCTTCTATAAGCATCTGCAGCAAAAAAACGAAAAAAAAAAAGTAAAAGGGGTGCAACACGAGGCCTTCCCAGGAGGTCACCCATCCTAGTACTACTCTTGCCCAAGCACGCTTCACTGCGGAGTTCTGATGGGATCCGTTGCATTAGTGCTGGATTGCAAATATCTCTTTACTGAGTCAATTTCTGCTCTCTATTGACCATCTCCGTCGTTGTAATGCTTCCGGTATACCGTAACGCTATCAGAATCTCGTAACATCGATAAATTTTCCGCTACACGACGGTTTTTAGAGGATATCAAATTATGATACACGATTTTAGCTTCTGTAAGCATCTGCAGCAAAAAAAAAAAAAGTAAAAGGGGTGCAACACGAGGCCTTCCCAGGAGGTCACCCATCCTAGTACTACTCTCGCCCAAGCACGCTTAACTGCGGAGTTCTGATGAGATCCGGTGCATTAGTGTTGGTATGATCGCACCCGTACGTTTATATTGCAAATATCTCTTTACTGAGTCAATTTCTGCTCTCTATTGACCATCTCCGTCGTTGTAATGCTACCGATATAACGTTACGCTATCAGAATCTCGTAACATCGATAATTTTTCCGCTACCCGACGTTTTTTAGAGGATATCAAATTATGATACACGATTTTAGCTTCTGTAAGCATCTGCCGCAAAAAAACGGAAAAAAAAAGTAAAAGGAGTGCAACATGAGGCCTTCCTTGGAGGTCACCCATCCTAGTACTACTCTCACCCAAGGACACTTAACTGCGGAGTTCTGATGGGATCCGGTGCATTAGTGCTGGTATGATCGAACCCGTACGTTTATATTGAAAATATTTCTTTACTGAGTCAATTTCTTCTCTCTATTGACCATCTCCGTCGTTGTAATGCTACCGATATACCGTAACGCTATCAGAATCTCGTAACATCGATAATTTTTCCGCTAAACGACGGTTTTTAGAGGATATCAAATTATGATACACGATTTTAGCTTCTATAAGCATCTGCAGCAAAAAAACGAAAAAAAAAAAAAAGTAAAAGGGGTGCAACACGAGGCCTTCCCAGGAGGTCACCCATCCTAGTACTACTCTTGCCCAAGCACGCTTCACTGCGGAGTTCTGATGGGATCCGTTGCATTAGTGCTGGTATGATCGCACCCGTACGTTTATATTGCAAATATCTCTTTACTGAGTCAATTTCTGCTCTCTATTGACCATCTCCGTCGTTGTAATGTTACCGATATAACGTTACGCTATCAGATTCTCGTAACATCGATAACTTTTCCGCTACACGACGGTTTTTAGAGGATATCAAATTATGATACACGATTTTAGCTTCTATAAGCATCTGCAGCAAAAAAAAAAAAGTAAAAGGGGTGCAAAACGAGGCCTTCCCAGGAGGTCACCCATCCTAGTACTACTCTCGCCCAAGCACGCTTAACTGCGGAGTTCTGATGGGATCCGGTGCATTAGTGCTGGTATGATCGCACCCGTACGTTTATATTGCAAATATCTCTTTACTGAGTCAATTTCTGCTCTCTATTGACCATCTCCGTCGTTGTAATGTTACCGATATAACGTTACGCTATCAGAATCTCGTAACATCGATAATTTTTCCGCTACACGACGGTTTTTAGAGGATATCAAATTATGATACACGATTTTAGCTTCTGTAAGCATCTGCCGCAAAAAAACGGAAAAAAAAAGTAAAAGGGGTGCAACACGAGGCCTTCCCAGGAGGTCACCCATCCTAGTACTACTCTCGCCCAAGCACGCTTAACTGCGGAGTTCTGATGGGATCCGGTGCATTAGTGCTGGTATGATCGCACCCGTACGTTTATATTGCAAATATCTCTTTACTGAGTCAATTTCTGCTCTCTATTGACCATCTTCGTCGTTGTAATGCTTCCGGTATACCGTTACGCTATCAGAATCTCGTAACATCGATAACTTTTCCGCTACACGACGGTTTTTAGAGGATACCAAATTATGATACACGATTTTAGCTTCTGTAAGCATCTGCAGCAAAAAAACGGAAAAAAAAAATGAAAAAAAAAAAGTAAAAGGGGTGCAACACGAGGCCTTCCCAGGAGGTCACCCATCCTAGTACTACTCTCGCCCAAGCACGCTTAACCGCGGAGTTATGATGGGATCCAGTGCATTAGTGCTGGTATGATCGCACCCGTACGTTTATATTGCAAATATCTCGTTACTGAGTCAATTTCTGCTCTCTATTGACCATCTCCCTCATTGTAATGCTACCGGTATACCGTTACGCTATCAGAATCTCGTAACATCGATAATTTTTCCGCTACACGACGGTTTTTAGAGGATATCAAATTATGATACACGATTTTAGCTTCTGTAAGCTTCTGCAGCAAAATAAACGGAAAAAAAAAGTAAAAGGGGTGCAACACGAGGCCTTCCCAGGAGGTCACCAATCCTAGTACTACTCTCGCCCACGCACGCTTAACTGCGGAGTTCTGATGGGATCCGGTGCATTAGTGCTGGTATGATCGCACCCGTACGTTTATATTGCAAATATCTCTTTACTGAGTCAATTTCTGCTCTCTATTGACTATCTTCGTCGTTGTAATGCTACCGGTATACCGTTACGCTATCAGAATCTCGTAACGTCGATAACTTTTCCGCTACACGACGGTTTTTAGAGGATATCAAATTATGATACACGATTTTAGCTTCTGTAAGCACCTGCAGCAAAATAACGGAAAAAAAAAATGAAAAAAAACAAGTAAAAGGGGTGCAACACGAGGCCTTCCCAGGAGGTCACCCATCCTAGTACTACTCTCGCCCAAGCACGCTTAACTGCGGAGTTCAGATGGGATCCGGTGCATTAGTGCTGGTATGATCGCACCCGTACGTTTATATTGCAAATATCTCTTTACTGAGTCAATTTCTGCTCTCTATTAACCATCTCCGACGGTGTAATGCTACCGGTATACCGTTACGCTATCAGAATCTCGTAACATCGATAATTTTTCCGCTACACGACGGTTTTTAGAGGATATCAAATTATGATACACGATTTTAGCTTCTGTAAGCATCTGCAGCAAAAAAACGGGAAAAAAAAGTAAAAGGGGTGCAACACGAGGCCTTCCCAGGAGGTTACCCATCCTAGTACTACTCTCGCCCAAGCATGCTTAACTGCGGAGTTCTGATGGGATCCGGTGCATTAGTGCTGGTATGATCGCACCCGTACGTTTATATTGCAAATATCTCTTTACTGAGTCAATTTCTGCTCTCTATTGACCATCTCCGTCGTTGTAATGCTACCGGTATACCGTTACGCTATCAGAATCTCGTAACATCGATAACTTTTCCGCTACACGACGGTTTTTAGAGGATATCGAATTATGATACACGATTTTAGCTTCTGTAAGCATTAGCAGCAAAAAAACGGAAAAAAAAATGAAAAAAAAATAAAAGGGGTGCAACACGAGGCCTTCCCAGGAGGTCACCCATCCTAGTACTACTCTCGCCCAAGCACGCTTAACTGCGGAGTTCTGATGGGATCCGGTGCATTAGTGCTGGTATGATCGCACCCGTACGTTTATATTGCAAATATCTCTTTACTGAGTCAATTTCTGCTCTCTATTAACCATCTCTGACGGTGTAATGCTACCGGTATACCGTTACGCTATCAGAATCTCGTAACATCGATAATTTTTCCGCTACACGACGGTTTTTAGAGGATATCAAATTATGATACACGATTTTAGCTTCTGTAAGCATCTGCAGCAAAAAAACGGGAAAAAAAAAGTAAAAGGGGTGCAACACGAGGCCTTCCCAGGAGGTCACCCATCCTAGTACTACTCTCGCCCAAGCACGCTTAACTGCGGAGTTCTGATGGGATCCGGTGCATTAGTGTTGGTATGATCGCACCCGTACGTTTATATTGCAAATATCTCTTTACTGAGTCAATTTCTGCTCTCTATTGACCATCTCCGTCGTTGTAATGCTACCGATATACCGTAACGTTATCAGAATCTCGTAACATCGATAATTTTTCCGCTACACGACGGTTTTTAGAGGATATCAAATTATGATACACGATTTTAGCTTCTATAAGCATCTGCAGCAAAAAAAACGAAAAAAAAAAAAGTAAAAGGGGTGCAACACGAGGCCTTCCCAGGAGGTCACCCATCCTAGTACTACTCTCGCCCAAGCACGCTTAACTGCGGAGTTCTGATGGGATCCGGTGCATTAGTGTTGGTATGATCGCACCCGTAGGTTTATATTGCAAATATCTCTTTACTGAGTCAATTTCTGCTCTCTATTGACCATCTCCGTCGTTGTAATGCTTCCGGTATACCGTTACGCTATCAGAATCTCGTAACATCGATAACTTTTCCGCTACACGACGGTTTTTAGAGGATATCAAATTATGATACACGATTTAAGCTTCTGTAAGCATCTGCAGCAAAAAAAAAAAAAAAAAGTAAAAGGGGTGCAAAACGAGGCCTTCCCAGGAGGTCACCCATCCTAGTACTACTCTCGCCCAAGCACGCTTAACTGCGGAGTTCTGATGGGATCCGGTGCATTAGTGCTGGTATGATCGCACCCGTACGTTTATATTGCAAATATCTCTTTACTGAGTCAATTTCTGCTCTCTATTGACCATCTCCGTCGTTGTAATGTTACCGATATAACGTTACGCTATCAGAATCTCGTAACATCGATAATTTTTCCGCTACACGACGGTTTTTAGAGGATATCAAATTATGATACACGATTTTAGCTTCTGTAAGCATCTGCCGCAAAAAAACGGAAAAAAAAAAAAGTAAAAGGGGTGCAACACGAGGCCTTCCCAGGAGGTCACCCATCCTAGTACTACTCTCGCCCAAGCACGCTTAACAGCGGAGTTATGATGGGATCCAGTGCATTAGTGCTGGTATGATCGCACCCGTACGTTTATATTGCAAATATCTCTTTACTGAGTCAATTTCTGCTCTCTATTAACCATCTCCGACGGTTTAATGCTACCGGTATACCGTTACGCTATCAGAATCTCGTAACATCGATAATTTTTCCGCTACACGACGGTTTTTAGAGGATATCAAATTATGATACACGATTTTAGCTTCTGTAAGCTTCTGCAGCAAAATAAACGGAAAAAAAAGTAAAAGGGGTGCAACACGAGGCCTTCCCAGGAGGTCACCAATCCTAGTACTACTCTCGCCCACGCACGCTTAACTGCGGAGTTCTGATGGGATCCGGTGCATTAGTGCTGGTATGATCGCACCCGTACGTTTATATTGCAAATATCTCTTTACTGAGTCAATTTCTGATCTCTATTGACTATCTTCGTCGTTGTAATGCTACCGGTATACCGTTACGCTATCTGAATCTCGTAACGTCGATAACTTTTCCGCTACACGACGGTTTTTAGAGGATATCAAATTATGATACACGATTTTAGCTTCTGTAAGCATCTGCAGCAAAATAACGGAAAAAAAATGAAAAAAAACAAGTAAAAGGGGTGCAACACGAGGTCTTCCCAGGAGGTCACCCATCCTAGTACTACTCTTGCCCAAGCACGCTTAACTGCGGAGTTCAGATGGGATCCGGTGCATTAGTGCTGGTATGATCGCACCCGTACGTTTATATTGCAAATATCTCTTTACTGAGTCAATTTTTGCTCTCTATTAACCATCTCCGACGGTGTAATGCTACCGGTATACCGTTACGCTATTAGAATCTCGTAACATCGATAATTTTTCCGCTACACGACGGTTTTTAGAGGATATCAAATTATGATACACGATTTTAGCTTCTGTAAGCATCTGCAGCAAAAAAACGGGAAAAAAAAAAGTAAAAGGGGTGCAACAAGAGGCCTTCCCAGGAGGTCACCCATCCTAGTACTACTCTCGCCCAAGTACGCTTAACTGCGGAGTTCTGATGGGATCCGGTGCATTAGTGCTGGTATGATCGCACCCGTACGTTTATATTGCAAATATCTGTTTACTGAGTCAATTTCTGCTCTCTACTGACCATCTCCGTCGTTGTAATGCTACCGGTATACCGTTACGCTATAAGAATCTCGTAACATCGATAATTGTTCCGCTACACGACGGTTTTTAGAGGATATCAAATTATGATACACGATTTTAGCTTCTATAAGCATCTGCAGCAAAAAAACGAAAAAAAAAAAAAAGTAAAAGGGGTGCAATACGAGGCCTTTCCAAGAGGTCACCCATCCTAGTACTACTCTCGCCCAAGCACGCTTAACTGCGGAGTTCAGATGGGATCCGGTGCATTAGTGCTGGTATGATCGCACCCGTACGTTTATATTGCAAATATCTCTTTACTGAGTCAATTTCTGCTTTCTATTGACCATCTCCGTCGTTGTAATGCTTCCGGTATACCGTTACACTGTCAGAATCTCGTAACATCGATAACTTTTCCGCTACACGACGGTTTTTAGAGGATATCAAATTATGATACACGATTTTAGCATTTGTAAGCATCTGCAGCTAAAAAACGGAAAAAAAAAGTAAAAGGGGTGCAACACGAGGCCTTCCCAGGAGGTCACCCATCCTAGTACTACTCTCGCCCAAGGACGCTTAACTGCGGAGTTCTGATGGGATCTGGTGCATTAGTGCTGGTATGATCGCACCCGTACGTTTATATTGCAAATATCTCTTTACTGAGTCAATTTCTGCTCTCTATTGACCATCTCCGTCGTTGTAATGCTTCCGGTATACCGTTACGCTAACAGAATCTCGTAACATCGATAACTTTTCCGCTACACGACGGTTTTTAGAGGATATCAAGTTATGATACACGATTTTAGCTTCTGTAAGCATCTGCAGCAAAAAAACGAAAAAAAAAGTAAAAGGGGTGCAACACGAGGCCTTTCCAAGAGGTCACCCATCCTAGTACTACTCTCGCCCAAGCACGCTTAACTGCGGAGTTCAGATGGGATCCGGTGCATTAGTGCTGGTATGATCGCACCCGTACGTTTATATTGCAAATATCTCTTTACTGAGTCAATTTCTGCTCTCTATTGACCATCTCCGTCGTTATAATGCTTCTGGTATACCGTTACGCTATCAGAATCTCGTAACATCGATAACTTTTCCGCTACACGACGGTTTCTAGAGGATATCAAATTATGATACATGATTTTAGCTTATGTAAGCATCTGCAGCAAAAAAACGGGAAAAAAAATGAAAAAAAACAAGTAAAAGGGGTGCAACACGAGGCCTTCCCAGGAGGTCACCCATCCTAGTACTACTCTCGCCCAAGCACGCTTAACTGCGGAGTTCTGATGGGATCCGGTGCATTAGTGCTGGTATGATCACACCCGTACGTTTATATTGCAAATATCTCTTTACTGAGTCAATTTCAGCTCTCTATTGACCATCTCCGTCGTTGTAATGCTTCCGGTATACCGTTACGCTATCAGAATCTCGTAACATCGATAACTTTTCCGCTACACGACGGTTTTTAGAGGATATCAAATTATGAAACACGATTTTAGCTTCTATAAGCATCTGCAGCAAAAAAATGGAAAAAAAAAAAGTAAAATGGGTGCAAAACGAGGCCTTCCCAGGAGGTCACCCATCCTAGTACTACTCTCGCCCAAGTACGCTTAACTGCGGAGTTCTGATGGGATCCAGTGCATTAGTGATGGTATGATCGCACCCGTACGTTTATATTGCAAATATCTCTTTACTAAGTCAATTTCTGCTCTCTATTGACCATCTCCGTCGTTGTAATGCTACCGGTATACCGTTACGCTATCAGAATCTCGTAACATCGATAACTTTTCTGCTACACGACGGTTTTTAGAGGATATCGAATTATGATACACGATTTTAGCTTCTGTAAGCATCTGCAGCAAAAAAACGGAAAAAAAAAAGTAAAAGGGGTGCAACACGAGGCCTTCCCAGGAGGTCACCCATCCTAGTACTACTCTCGCCCAAGGACGCTTAACTGCGGAGTTCTGATGGGATCCGGTGCCTTAGTGCTGGTATGATCGCACCCGTACGTTTATATTGCAAATATCTCTTTACTGAGTCAATTTCAGCTCTCTATTGACCATCTCCGTCGTTGTAATGCTTCCGGTATACCGTTACGCTATCAGAATCTCGTAACATCGATAACTTTTCCGCTACACGACGGTTTTTAGAGGATATCAAATTATGAAACACGATTTTAGCTTCTATAAGCATCTGCAGCAAAAAAATGGAAAAAAAAAAGTAAAATGGGTGCAACACGAGGCCTTCCCAGGAGGTCACCCATCCTAGTACTACTCTCGCCCAAGTACGCTTAACTGCGGAGTTCTGATGGGATCCAGTGCATTAGTGATGGTATGATCGCACCCGTACGTTTATATTGCAAATATCTCTTTACTAAGTCAATTTCTGCTCTCTATTGACCATCTCCGTCGTTGTAATGCTACCGGTATACCGTTACGCTATCAGAATCTCGTAACATCGATAACTTTTTCGCTACACGACGGTTTTTAGAGGATATCGAATTATGATACACGATTTTAGCTTCTGTAAGCATCTGCAGCAAAAAAACGGAAAAAAAAGTAAAAGGGATGCAACACGAGGCCTTCCCAGGAGGTCACCCATCCTAGTACTACTCTCGCCCAAGGACGCTTAACTGCGGAGTTCTGATGGGATCCGGTGCATTAGTGCTGGTATGATTGCACCCTTACGTTTATATTACAAATATCTCTTTACTGAGTCAATTTCTGCTCTCTATTGACCATCTCCGTCGTTGTAATGCTTCCGGTATACCGTTACGCTATCAGAATCTCGTAACATCGATAACTTTTCCGCTACACGACGGTTTTTAGAGGATATCAAATTATGATACATGATTTTAGCTTCTGTAAGTATCTGCAGCAAAAAAATGGAAAAAAAAAATGAAAAAAAACAAGTAAAAGGGGTGCAACACGAGGCCTTCCCAGGAGGTCACCCATCCTAGTACTATTCTCGCCCAAGCACGCTTAACTGCGGAGTTCTGATGGGATCCGGTGCATTAGTGTGGTATGATCGCACCCGTACGTTTATATTGCAAATATCTCTTTACTAAGTCAATTTCTGCTCTCTATTGACCATTTCCGTCGTTGTAATGCTACCGGTATACCGTTACGCTATCAGAATCTCGTAACATCGATAACTTTTCTGCTACACGACGGTTTTTAGAGGATATCGAATTATGATACACGATTTTAGCTTCTGTAAGCATCTGCAGCAAAAAAACGGAAAAAAAAAAGTAAAAGGGGTGCAACACGAGGCCTTCCCAGGAGGTCACCCATCCTAGTACTACTCTCGCCCAAGTACGCTTAACTGCGGAGTTCTGATGGGATCCAGTGCATTAGTGATGGTATGATCGCACCCGTACGTTTATATTGCAAATATCTCTTTACTAAGTCAATTTCTGCTCTCTATTGACCATCTCCGTCGTTGTAATGCTACCGGTATACCGTTACGCTATCAGAATCTCGTAACATCGATAACTTTTCTGCTACACGACGGTTTTTAGAGGATATCGAATTATGATACACGATTTTAGCTTCTGTAAGCATCTGCAGCAAAAAAACGGAAAAAAAAAAGTAAAAGGGGTGCAACACGAGGCCTTCCCAGGAGGTCACCCATCCTAGTACTACTCTCGCCCAAGGACGCTTAACTGCGGAGTTCTGATGGGATCCGGTGCCTTAGTGCTGGTATGATCGCACCCGTACGTTTATATTGCAAATATCTCTTTACTGAGTCAATTTCAGCTCTCTATTGACCATCTCCGTCGTTGTAATGCTTCCGGTATACCGTTACGCTATCAGAATCTCGTAACATCGATAACTTTTCCGCTACACGACGGTTTTTAGAGGATATCAAATTATGAAACACGATTTTAGCTTCTATAAGCATCTGCAGCAAAAAAATGGAAAAAAAAAAGTAAAATGGGTGCAACACGAGGCCTTCCCAGGAGGTCACCCATCCTAGTACTACTCTCGCCCAAGTACGCTTAACTGCGGAGTTCTGATGGGATCCAGTGCATTAGTGATGGTATGATCGCACCCGTACGTTTATATTGCAAATATCTCTTTACTAAGTCAATTTCTGCTCTCTATTGACCATCTCCGTCGTTGTAATGCTACCGGTATACCGTTACGCTATCAGAATCTCGTAACATCGATAACTTTTTCGCTACACGACGGTTTTTAGAGGATATCGAATTATGATACACGATTTTAGCTTCTGTAAGCATCTGCAGCAAAAAAACGGAAAAAAAAGTAAAAGGGATGCAACACGAGGCCTTCCCAGGAGGTCACCCATCCTAGTACTACTCTCGCCCAAGGACGCTTAACTGCGGAGTTCTGATGGGATCCGGTGCATTAGTGCTGGTATGATTGCACCCTTACGTTTATATTACAAATATCTCTTTACTGAGTCAATTTCTGCTCTCTATTGACCATCTCCGTCGTTGTAATGCTTCCGGTATACCGTTACGCTATCAGAATCTCGTAACATCGATAACTTTTCCGCTACACGACGGTTTTTAGAGGATATCAAATTATGATACATGATTTTAGCTTCTGTAAGTATCTGCAGCAAAAAAATGGAAAAAAAAAATGAAAAAAAACAAGTAAAAGGGGTGCAACACGAGGCCTTCCCAGGAGGTCACCCATCCTAGTACTATTCTCGCCCAAGCACGCTTAACTGCGGAGTTCTGATGGGATCCGGTGCATTAGTGCTGGTATGATCGCACCCGTACGTTTATATTGCAAATATCTCTTTACTAAGTCAATTTCTGCTCTCTATTGACCATTTCCGTCGTTGTAATGCTACCGGTATACCGTTACGCTATCAGAATCTCGTAACATCGATAACTTTTCTGCTACACGACGGTTTTTAGAGGATATCGAATTATGATACACGATTTTAGCTTCTGTAAGCATCTGCAGCAAAAAAACGGAAAAAAAAAAGTAAAAGGGGTGCAACACGAGGCCTTCCCAGGAGGTCACCCATCCTAGTACTACTCTCGCCCAAGGACGCTTAACTGCGGAGTTCTGATGGGATCCGGTGCCTTAGTGCTGGTATGATCGCACCCGTACGTTTATATTGCAAATATCTCTTTACTGAGTCAATTTCAGCTCTCTACCATCTCCGTCGTTGTAATGCTTCCGGTATACCGTTACGCTATCAGAATCTCGTAACATCGATAACTTTTCCGCTACACGACGGTTTTTAGAGGATATCAAATTATGAAACACGATTTTAGCTTCTATAAGCATCTGCAGCAAAAAAATGGAAAAAAAAAAGTAAAATGGGTGCAACACGAGGCCTTCCCAGGAGGTCACCCATCCTAGTACTACTCTCGCCCAAGTACGCTTAACTGCGGAGTTCTGATGGGATCCAGTGCATTAGTGATGGTATGATCGCACCCGTACGTTTATATTGCAAATATCTCTTTACTAAGTCAATTTCTGCTCTCTATTGACCATCTCCGTCGTTGTAATGCTACCGGTATACCGTTACGCTATCAGAATCTCGTAACATCGATAACTTTTTCGCTACACGACGGTTTTTAGAGGATATCGAATTATGATACACGATTTTAGCTTCTGTAAGCATCTGCAGCAAAAAAACGGAAAAAAAAGTAAAAGGGATGCAACACGAGGCCTTCCCAGGAGGTCACCCATCCTAGTACTACTCTCGCCCAAGGACGCTTAACTGCGGAGTTCTGATGGGATCCGGTGCATTAGTGCTGGTATGATTGCACCCTTACGTTTATATTACAAATATCTCTTTACTGAGTCAATTTCTGCTCTCTATTGACCATCTCCGTCGTTGTAATGCTTCCGGTATACCGTTACGCTATCAGAATCTCGTAACATCGATAACTTTTCCGCTACACGACGGTTTTTAGAGGATATCAAATTATGAAACACGATTTTAGCTTCTATAAGCATCTGCAGCAAAAAAATGGAAAAAAAAAAGTAAAATGGGTGCAACACGAGGCCTTCCCAGGAGGTCACCCATCCTAGTACTACTCTCGCCCAAGCACGCTTAACTGCGGAGTTCTGATGGGATCCGGTGCATTAGTGCTGGTATGATCGCACCCGTACGTTTATATTGCAAATATCTCTTTACTGAGTCAATTTCTGCTCTCTATTGACCATTTCCGTCGTTGTAATGCTATCGGTATACCGTTACGCTATCAGAATCTCGTAACATCGATAACTTTTCTGCTACACGACGGTTTTTAGAGGATATCGAATTATGATACACGATTTTAGCTTCTGTAAGCATCTGCAGCAAAAAAACGGAAAAAAAAAGTAAAAGGGGTGCAACACGAGGCCTTCCCAGGAGGTCACCCATCCTAGTACTACTCTCGCCCAAGGACGCTTAACTGCGGAGTTCTGATGGGATCCGGTGCCTTAGTGCTGGTATGATCGCACCCGTACGTTTATATTGCAAATATCTCTTTACTGAGTCAATTTCAGCTCTCTATTGACCATCTCCGTCGTTGTAATGCTTCCGGTATACCGTTACGCTATCAGAATCTCGTAACATCGATAACTTTTCCGCTACACGACGGTTTTTAGAGGATATCAAATTATGAAACACGATTTTAGCTTCTATAAGCATCTGCAGCAAAAAAATGGAAAAAAAAAAGTAAAATGGGTGCAACACGAGGCCTTCCCAGGAGGTCACCCATCCTAGTACTACTCTCGCCCAAGTACGCTTAACTGCGGAGTTCTGATGGGATCCAGTGCATTAGTGATGGTATGATCGCACCCGTACGTTTATATTGCAAATATCTCTTTACTAAGTCAATTTCTGCTCTCTATTGACCATCTCCGTCGTTGTAATGCTACCGGTATACCGTTACGCTATCAGAATCTCGTAACATCGATAACTTTTTCGCTACACGACGGTTTTTAGAGGATATCGAATTATGATACACGATTTTAGCTTCTGTAAGCATCTGCAGCAAAAAAACGGAAAAAAAAGTAAAAGGGATGCAACACGAGGCCTTCCCAGGAGGTCACCCATCCTAGTACTACTCTCGCCCAAGGACGCTTAACTGCGGAGTTCTGATGGGATCCGGTGCATTAGTGCTGGTATGATTGCACCCTTACGTTTATATTACAAATATCTCTTTACTGAGTCAATTTCTGCTCTCTATTGACCATCTCCGTCGTTGTAATGCTTCCGGTATACCGTCACGCTATCAGAATCTCGTAACATCGATAAATTTTCCGCTACACGACGGTTTTTAGAGGATATCAAATTATGATACATGATTTTAGCTTCTGTAAGTATCTGCAGCAAAAAAATGGAAAAAAAAAATGAAAAAAAACAAGTAAAAGGGGTGCAACACGAGGCCTTCCCAGGAGGTCACCCATCCTAGTACTATTCTCGCCCAAGCACGCTTAACTGCGGAGTTCTGATGGGATCCGGTGCATTAGTGCTGGTATGATCGCACCCGTACGTTTATATTGCAAATATCTCTTTACTAAGTCAATTTCTGCTCTCTATTGACCATTTCCGTCGTTGTAATGCTACCGGTATACCGTTACGCTATCAGAATCGCGTAACATCGATAACTTTTCTGCTACACGACGGTTTTTAGAGGATATCGAATTATGATACACGATTTTAGCTTCTGTAAGAATCTGCAGCAAAAAAACGGAAAAAAAAAAGTAAAAGGGGTGCAACACGAGGCCTTCCCAGGAGGTCACCCATCCTAGTACTACTCTCGCCCAAGGACGCTTAACTGCGGAGTTCTGATGGGATCCGGTGCCTTAGTGCTGGTATGATCGCACCCGTACGTTTATATTGCAAATATCTCTTTACTGAGTCAATTTCTACTCTCTATTGACCATCTCCGTCGTTGTAATGCTTCCAGAATACCGTTACGCTATCAGAATCTCGTAACATCGATAACTTTTCCGCTACACGACGGTTTTTAGAGGATATCAAATTATGATACACGATTTTAGCTTCTATAAGCATCTGCAGCAAAAAAACGAAAAAAAAAGTAAAAGGGGTACAACACGAGGCCTTCCCAGGAGGTCACCCATCCTAGTACTACTCTCGCCCAAGCACGCTTAACTGCGGAGTTCTGATGGGATCCGGTGCATTAGTGCTGGTATGATCGCACCCGTACGTTTATATTGCAAATATCTCTTTACTGAGTCAATTTCTGCTCTCTATTGACCATCTCCGTCGTTGTAATGCTATCGGTATACCGTTACGCTATCAGAATCTCGTAACATCGATAACTTTTCCGCTACACGACGGTTTTTAGAGGATATCGAATTATGATACACGATTTTAGCTTCTAGAAGCATCTGCAGCAAAAAAACGGAAAAAAAAAAAAGAAAAAAAACAAGTAAAAGGGGTGCAACACGAGGCCTTCCCAGGAGGTCACCCATCCTAGTACTACTCTCGCCCAAGGACGCTTAACTGCGGAGTTCTGATGGGATCCAGTGCATTAGTGATGGTATGATCGCACCCGTACGTTTATATTGCAAATATCTCTTTACTAAGTCAATTTCTGCTCTCTATTGACCATCTCCGTCGTTGTAATGCTACCGGTATACCGTTACGCTATCAGAATCTCGTAACATCGATAACTTTTTCGCTACACGACGGTTTTTAGAGGATATCGAATTATGATACACGATTTTAGCTTCTGTAAGCATCTGCAGCAAAAAAACGGAAAAAAAAGTAAAAGGGATGCAACACGAGGCCTTCCCAGGAGGTCACCCATCCTAGTACTACTCTCGCCCAAGGACGCTTAACTGCGGAGTTCTGATGGGATCCGGTGCATTAGTGCTGGTATGATTGCACCCTTACGTTTATATTACAAATATCTCTTTACTGAGTCAATTTCTGCTCTCTATTGACCATCTCCGTCGTTGTAATGCTTCCGGTATACCGTCACGCTATCAGAATCTCGTAACATCGATAAATTTTCCGCTACACGACGGTTTTTAGAGGATATCAAATTATGATACATGATTTTAGCTTCTGTAAGTATCTGCAGCAAAAAAATGGAAAAAAAAAATGAAAAAAAACAAGTAAAAGGGGTGCAACACGAGGCCTTCCCAGGAGGTCACCCATCCTAGTACTATTCTCGCCCAAGCACGCTTAACTGCGGAGTTCTGATGGGATCCGGTGCATTAGTGCTGGTATGATCGCACCCGTACGTTTATATTGCAAATATCTCTTTACTAAGTCAATTTCTGCTCTCTATTGACCATTTCCGTCGTTGTAATGCTACCGGTATACCGTTACGCTATCAGAATCGCGTAACATCGATAACTTTTCTGCTACACGACGGTTTTTAGAGGATATCGAATTATGATACACGATTTTAGCTTCTGTAAGAATCTGCAGCAAAAAAACGGAAAAAAAAAAGTAAAAGGGGTGCAACACGAGGCCTTCCCAGGAGGTCACCCATCCTAGTACTACTCTCGCCCAAGGACGCTTAACTGCGGAGTTCTGATGGGATCCGGTGCCTTAGTGCTGGTATGATCGCACCCGTACGTTTATATTGCAAATATCTCTTTACTGAGTCAATTTCTACTCTCTATTGACCATCTCCGTCGTTGTAATGCTTCCAGAATACCGTTACGCTATCAGAATCTCGTAACATCGATAACTTTTCCGCTACACGACGGTTTTTAGAGGATATCAAATTATGATACACGATTTTAGCTTCTATAAGCATCTGCAGCAAAAAAACGAAAAAAAAAGTAAAAGGGGTACAACACGAGGCCTTCCCAGGAGGTCACCCATCCTAGTACTACTCTCGCCCAAGCACGCTTAACTGCGGAGTTCTGATGGGATCCGGTGCATTAGTGCTGGTATGATCGCACCCGTACGTTTATATTGCAAATATCTCTTTACTGAGTCAATTTCTGCTCTCTATTGACCATCTCCGTCGTTGTAATGCTATCGGTATACCGTTACGCTATCAGAATCTCGTAACATCGATAACTTTTCCGCTACACGACGGTTTTTAGAGGATATCGAATTATGATACACGATTTTAGCTTCTAGAAGCATCTGCAGCAAAAAAACGGAAAAAAAAAAAAGAAAAAAAACAAGTAAAAGGGGTGCAACACGAGGCCTTCCCAGGAGGTCACCCATCCTAGTACTACTCTCGCCCAAGGACGCTTAACTGCGGAGTTCTGATGGGATCCGGTGCATTAGTGCTGGTATGATCGCACCCGTACGTTTATATTGCAAATATCTCTTTACTGAGTCAATTTCTTCTCTCTATTGACCATCTCCGTCGTTGTAATGCTTCCGGTATACCGTTACACTATCAGAATCTCGTAACATCGATAACTTTTCCGCTACACGACGGTTTTTAGAGGATATCAAATTATGAAACACGATTTTAGCTTCTATAAGCATCTGCAGCAAAAAAATGGAAAAAAAAAACTAAAATGGGTGCAACACGAGGCCTTCCCAGGAGGTCACCCATCCTAGTACTACTCTCGCCCAAGTACGCTTAACTGCGGAGTTCTGATGGGATCCAGTGCATTAGTGATGGTATGATCGCACCCGTACGTTTATATTGCAAATATCTCTTTACTAAGTCAATTTCTGCTCTCTATTGACCATCTCCGTCGTTGTAATGCTACCGGTATACCGTTACGCTATCAGAATCTCGTAACATCGATAACTTTTTCGCTACACGACGGTTTTTAGAGGATATCGAATTATGATACACGATTTTAGCTTCTGTAAGCATCTGCAGCAAAAAAACGGAAAAAAAAGTAAAAGGGATGCAACACGAGGCCTTCCCAGGAGGTCACCCATCCTAGTACTACTCTCGCCCAAGGACGCTTAACTGCGGAGTTCTGATGGGATCCGGTGCATTAGTGCTGGTATGATCGCACCCTTACGTTTATATTACAAATATCTCTTTACTGAGTCAATTTCTGCTCTCTATTGACCATCTCCGTCGTTGTAATGCTTCCGGTATACCGTTACGCTATCAGAATCTCGTAACATCGATAACTTTTCCGCTACACGACGGTTTTTAGAGGATATCAAATTATGATACATGATTTTAGCTTCTGTAAGTATCTGCAGCAAAAAAATGGAAAAAAAAAATGAAAAAAAACAAGTAAAAGGGGTGCAACACGAGGCCTTCCCAGGAGGTCACCCATCCTAGTACTATTCTCGCCCAAGCACGCTTAACTGCGGAGTTCTGATGGGATCCGGTGCATTAGTGCTGGTATGATCGCACCCGTACGTTTATATTGCAAATATCTCTTTACTAAGTCAATTTCTGCTCTCTATTGACCATTTCCGTCGTTGTAATGCTACCGGTATACCGTTACGCTATCAGAATCTCGTAACATCGATAACTTTTCCGCTACACGACGGTTTTTAGAGGATATCGAATTATGATACACGATTTTAGCTTCTGTAAGCATCTGCAGCAAAAAAACGGAAAAAAAAGTAAAAGGGATGCAACACGAGGCCTTCCCAGGAGGTCACCCATCCTAGTACTATTCTCGCCCAAGCACGCTTAACTGCGGAGTTCTGATGGGATCCGGTGCATTAGTGCTGGTATGATCGCACCCGTACGTTTATATTGCAAATATCTCTTTACTAAGTCAATTTCTGCTCTCTATTGACCATTTCCGTCGTTGTAATGCTACCGGTATACCGTTACGCTATAAGAATCTCGTAACATCGATAATTTTTCCGCTACACGACGGTTTTTAGAGGATATCAAATTATGATACACGATTTTAGCTTCTATAAGCATCTGCAGCGAAAAAACGAAAAAAAAAAAAAGTAAAAGGGGTGCAATACGAGGCCTTCCTAGGAGGTCACCCATCCTAGTACTACTCTCGCCCAAGCACGCTTAACTGCGGAGTTCTGATGGGATCCGGTGCATTAGTGCTGGTATGATCGCACCCTTACGTTTATATTACAAATATCTCTTTACTGAGTCAATTTCTGCTCTCTATTGACCATCTCCGTCGTTGTAATGCTTCCGGTATACCGTTACGCTATCAGAATCTCGTAACATCGATAACTTTTCCGCTACACGACGGTTTTTAGAGGATATCAAATTATGATACATGATTTTAGCTTCTGTAAGTATCTGCAGCAAAAAAATGGAAAAAAAAAATGAAAAAAAACAAGTAAAAGGGGTGCAACACGAGGCCTTCCCAGGAGGTCACCCATCCTAGTACTATTCTCGCCCAAGCACGCTTAACTGCGGAGTTCTGATGGGATCCGGTGCATTAGTGCTGGTATGATCGCACCCGTACGTTTATATTGCAAATATCTCTTTACTAAGTCAATTTCTGCTCTCTATTGACCATCTCCGTCGTTGTAATGCTACCGGTATACCGTTACGCTATCAGAATCTCGTAACATCGATAACTTTTTCGCTACACGACGGTTTTTAGAGGATATCGAATTATGATACACGATTTTAGCTTCTGTAAGCATCTGCAGCAAAAAAACGGAAAAAAAAGTAAAAGGGATGCAACACGAGGCCTTCCCAGGAGGTCACCCATCCTAGTACTACTCTCGCCCAAGGACGCTTAACTGCGGAGTTCTGATGGGATCCGGTGCATTAGTGCTGGTATGATCGCACCCTTACGTTTATATTACAAATATCTCTTTACTGAGTCAATTTCTGCTCTCTATTGACCATCTCCGTCGTTGTAATGCTTCCGGTATACCGTTACGCTATCAGAATCTCGTAACATCGATAACTTTTCCGCTACACGACGGTTTTTAGAGGATATCAAATTATGATACATGATTTTAGCTTCTGTAAGTATCTGCAGCAAAAAAATGGAAAAAAAAAATGAAAAAAAACAAGTAAAAGGGGTGCAACACGAGGCCTTCCCAGGAGGTCACCCATCCTAGTACTATTCTCGCCCAAGCACGCTTAACTGCGGAGTTCTGATGGGATCCGGTGCATTAGTGCTGGTATGATCGCACCCGTACGTTTATATTGCAAATATCTCTTTACTAAGTCAATTTCTGCTCTCTATTGACCATTTCCGTCGTTGTAATGCTACCGGTATACCGTTACGCTATCAGAATCTCGTAACATCGATAACTTTTCCGCTACACGACGGTTTTTAGAGGATATCGAATTATGATACACGATTTTAGCTTCTGTAAGCATCTGCAGCAAAAAAACGGAAAAAAAAGTAAAAGGGATGCAACACGAGGCCTTCCCAGGAGGTCACCCATCCTAGTACTATTCTCGCCCAAGCACGCTTAACTGCGGAGTTCTGATGGGATCCGGTGCATTAGTGCTGGTATGATCGCACCCGTACGTTTATATTGCAAATATCTCTTTACTAAGTCAATTTCTGCTCTCTATTGACCATTTCCGTCGTTGTAATGCTACCGGTATACCGTTACGCTATAAGAATCTCGTAACATCGATAATTTTTCCGCTACACGACGGTTTTTAGAGGATATCAAATTATGATACACGATTTTAGCTTCTATAAGCATCTGCAGCGAAAAAACGAAAAAAAAAAAAAGTAAAAGGGGTGCAATACGAGGCCTTCCTAGGAGGTCACCCATCCTAGTACTACTCTCGCCCAAGCACGCTTAACTGCGGAGTTCTGATGGGATCCGGTGCATTAGTGCTGGTATGATCGCACCCTTACGTTTATATTACAAATATCTCTTTACTGAGTCAATTTCTGCTCTCTATTGACCATCTCCGTCGTTGTAATGCTTCCGGTATACCGTTACGCTATCAGAATCTCGTAACATCGATAACTTTTCCGCTACACGACGGTTTTTAGAGGATATCAAATTATGATACATGATTTTAGCTTCTGTAAGTATCTGCAGCAAAAAAATGGAAAAAAAAATGAAAAAAAACAAGTAAAAGGGGTGCAACACGAGGCCTTCCCAGGAGGTCACCCATCCTAGTACTATTCTCGCCCAAGCACGCTTAACTGCGGAGTTCTGATGGGATCCGGTGCATTAGTGCTGGTATGATCGCACCCGTACGTTTATATTGCAAATATCTCTTTACTAAGTCAATTTCTGCTCTCTATTGACCATTTCCGTCGTTGTAATGCTACCGGTATACCGTTACGCTATAAGAATCTCGTAACATCGATAATTTTTCCGCTACACGACGGTTTTTAGAGGATATCAAATTATGATACACGATTTTAGCTTCTATAAGCATCTGCAGCAAAAAAACGAAAAAAAAAAAAGTAAAAGGGGTGCAATACGAAGCCTTCCTAGGAGGTCACCCATCCTAGTACTACTCTCGCCCAAGCACGCTTAACTGCGGAGTTCTGATGGGATCCGGTGCATTAGTGCTGGTATGATCGCACCCGTACGTTTATATTGCAAATATCTCTTTACTGAGTCAATTTCTGCTTTCTATTGACCATCTCCGTCGTTGTAATGCTTCCGGTATACCGTTACACTGTCAGAATCTCGTAACATCGATAACTTTTCCGCTACACGACGGTTTTTAGAGGATATCAAATTATGATACACGATTTTAGCTTTTGTAAGCATCTGCAGCTAAAAACGGAAAAAAAAAATGAAAAAAAAAAGTAAAAGGGGTGCAACACGAGGCCTTCCCAGGAGGTCACCCATCCTAGTACTACTCTCGCCCAAGGACGCTTAACTGCGGAGTTCTGATGGGATCCGGTGCATTAGTGCTGGTATGATCGCACCCGTACGTTTATATTGCAAATATCTCTTTACTAAGTCAATTTCTGCTCTCTATTGACCATTTCCGTCGTTGTAATGCTACCGGTATACCGTTACGCTATCAGAATCTCGTAACATCGATAACTTTTCCGCTACACGACGGTTTTTAGAGGATATCGAATTATGATACACGATTTTAGCTTCTGTAAGCATCTGCAGCAAAAAAACGGAAAAAAAAGTAAAAGGGATGCAACACGAGGCCTTCCCAGGAGGTCACCCATCCTAGTACTATTCTCGCCCAAGCACGCTTAACTGCGGAGTTCTGATGGGATCCGGTGCATTAGTGCTGGTATGATCGCACCCGTACGTTTATATTGCAAATATCTCTTTACTAAGTCAATTTCTGCTCTCTATTGACCATTTCCGTCGTTGTAATGCTACCGGTATACCGTTACGCTATAAGAATCTCGTAACATCGATAATTTTTCCGCTACACGACGGTTTTTAGAGGATATCAAATTATGATACACGATTTTAGCTTCTATAAGCATCTGCAGCGAAAAAACGAAAAAAAAAAAAAGTAAAAGGGGTGCAATACGAGGCCTTCCTAGGAGGTCACCCATCCTAGTACTACTCTCGCCCAAGCACGCTTAACTGCGGAGTTCTGATGGGATCCGGTGCATTAGTGCTGGTATGATCGCACCCTTACGTTTATATTACAAATATCTCTTTACTGAGTCAATTTCTGCTCTCTATTGACCATCTCCGTCGTTGTAATGCTTCCGGTATACCGTTACGCTATCAGAATCTCGTAACATCGATAACTTTTCCGCTACACGACGGTTTTTAGAGGATATCAAATTATGATACATGATTTTAGCTTCTGTAAGTATCTGCAGCAAAAAAATGGAAAAAAAATGAAAAAAAACAAGTAAAAGGGGTGCAACACGAGGCCTTCCCAGGAGGTCACCCATCCTAGTACTATTCTCGCCCAAGCACGCTTAACTGCGGAGTTCTGATGGGATCCGGTGCATTAGTGCTGGTATGATCGCACCCGTACGTTTATATTGCAAATATCTCTTTACTAAGTCAATTTCTGCTCTCTATTGACCATTTCCGTCGTTGTAATGCTACCGGTATACCGTTACGCTATAAGAATCTCGTAACATCGATAATTTTTCCGCTACACGACGGTTTTTAGAGGATATCAAATTATGATACACGATTTTAGCTTCTATAAGCATCTGCAGCAAAAAAACGAAAAAAAAAAAAAGTAAAAGGGGTGCAATACGAAGCCTTCCTAGGAGGTCACCCATCCTAGTACTACTCTCGCCCAAGCACGCTTAACTGCGGAGTTCTGATGGGATCCGGTGCATTAGTGCTGGTATGATCGCACCCGTACGTTTATATTGCAAATATCTCTTTACTGAGTCAATTTCTGCTTTCTATTGACCATCTCCGTCGTTGTAATGCTTCCGGTATACCGTTACACTGTCAGAATCTCGTAACATCGATAACTTTTCCGCTACACGACGGTTTTTAGAGGATATCAAATTATGATACACGATTTTAGCTTTTGTAAGCATCTGCAGCTAAAAACGGAAAAAAAAAATGAAAAAAAAAGTAAAAGGGGTGCAACACGAGGCCTTCCCAGGAGGTCACCCATCCTAGTACTACTCTCGCCCAAGGACGCTTAACTGCGGAGTTCTGATGGGATCCGGTGCATTAGTGCTGGTATGATCGCACCCTTACGTTTATATTACAAATATCTCTTTACTGAGTCAATTTCTGCTCTCTATTGACCATCTCCGTCGTTGTAATGCTTCCGGTATACCGTTACGCTATCAGAATCTCGTAACATCGATAACTTTTCCGCTACACGACGGTTCTTAGAGGATATCAAATTATGATACATGATTTTAGCTTCTGTAAGTATCTGCAGCAAAAAAATGGAAAAAAAAAATGAAAAAAAACAAGTAAAAGGGGTGCAACACGAGGCCTTCCCAGGAGGTCACCCATCCTAGTACTATTCTCGCCCAAGCACGCTTAACTGCGGAGTTCTGATGGGATCCGGTGCATTAGTGCTGGTATGATCGCACCCGTACGTTTATATTGCAAATATCTCTTTACTAAGTCAATTTCTGCTCTCTATTGACCATTTCCGTCGTTGTAATGCTACCGGTATACCGTTACGCTATAAGAATCTCGTAACATCGATAATTTTTCCGCTACACGACGGTTTTTAGAGGATATCAAATTATGATACACGATTTTAGCTTCTATAAGCATCTGCAGCAAAAAAACGAAAAAAAAAAAAAGTAAAAGGGGTGCAATACGAAGCCTTCCTAGGAGGTCACCCATCCTAGTACTACTCTCGCCCAAGCACGCTTAACTGCGGAGTTCTGATGGGATCCGGTGCATTAGTGCTGGTATGATCGCACCCGTACGTTTATATTGCAAATATCTCTTTACTGAGTCAATTTCTGCTTTCTATTGACCATCTCCGTCGTTGTAATGCTTCCGGTATACCGTTACACTGTCAGAATCTCGTAACATCGATAACTTTTCCGCTACACGACGGTTTTTAGAGGATATCAAATTATGATACACGATTTTAGCTTTTGTAAGCATCTGCAGCTAAAAACGGAAAAAAAAAATGAAAAAAAATGTAAAAGGGGTGCAACACGAGGCCTTCCCAGGAGGTCACCCATCCTAGTACTACTCTCGCCCAAGGACGCTTAACTGCGGAGTTCTGATGGGATCTGGTGCATTAGTGCTGGTATGATCGCACCCGTACGTTTATATTGCAAATATCTCTTTACTGAGTCAATTTCTGCTCTCTATTGACCATCTCCGTCGTTGTAATGCTTCCGGTATACCGTTACGCTAACAGAATCTCGTAACATCGATAACTTTTCCGCTACATGACGGTTTTTAGAGGATATCAAATTATGATACATGATTTTAGCTTCTGTAAGTATCTGCAGCAAAAAAATGGAAAAAAAAAATGAAAAAAAACAAGTAAAAGGGGTGCAACACGAGGCCTTCCCAGGAGGTCACCCATCCTAGTACTATTCTCGCCCAAGCACGCTTAACTGCGGAGTTCTGATGGGATCCGGTGCATTAGTGCTGGTATGATCGCACCCGTACGTTTATATTGCAAATATCTCTTTACTAAGTCAATTTCTGCTCTCTATTGACCATTTCCGTCGTTGTAATGCTACCGGTATACCGTTACGCTATAAGAATCTCGTAACATCGATAATTTTTCCGCTACACGACGGTTTTTAGAGGATATCAAATTATGATACACGATTTTAGCTTCTATAAGCATCTGCAGCAAAAAAACGAAAAAAAAAAAAGTAAAAGGGGTGCAATACGAAGCCTTCCTAGGAGGTCACCCATCCTAGTACTACTCTCGCCCAAGCACGCTTAACTGCGGAGTTCTGATGGGATCCGGTGTATTAGTGCTGGTATGATCGCACCCGTACGTTTATATTGCAAATATCTCTTTACTGAGTCAATTTCTGCTTTCTATTGACCATCTCCGTCGTTGTAATGCTTCCGGTATACCGTTACACTGTCAGAATCTCGTAACATCGATAACTTTTCCGCTACACGACGGTTTTTAGAGGATATCAAATTATGATACACGATTTTAGCTTTTGTAAGCATCTGCAGCTAAAAACGGAAAAAAAAAATGAAAAAAAAAGTAAAAGGGGTGCAACACGAGGCCTTCCCAGGAGGTCACCCATCCTAGTACTACTCTCGCCCAAGGACGCTTAACTGCGGAGTTCTGATGGGATCTGGTGCATTAGTGCTGGTATGATCGCACCCGTACGTTTATATTGCAAATATCTCTTTACTGAGTCAATTTCTGCTCTCTATTGACCATCTCCGTCGTTGTAATGCTTCCGGTATACCGTTACGCTAACAGAATCTCGTAACATCGATAACTTTTCCGCTACATGACGGTTTTTAGAGGATATCAAGTTATGATACACGATTTTAGCTTCTGTAAGCATCTGCAGCAAAAAAACGAAAAAAAAAAGTAAAAGGGGTGCAACACGAGGCCTTTCCAAGAGGTCACCCATCCTAGTACTACTCTCGCCCAAGCACGCTTAACTGCGGAGTTCAGATGGGATCCGGTGCATTAGTGCTGGTATGATCGCACCCGTACGTTTATATTGCAAATATCTCTTTACTGAGTCAATTTCTGCTCTCTATTGACCATCTCCGTCGTTATAATGCTTCCGGTATACCGTTACGCTATCAGAATCTCGTAACATCGATAACTTTTCCGCTACACGACGGTTTCTAGAGGATATCAAATTATGATACATGATTTTAGCTTATGTAAGCATCTGCAGCAAAAAAACGGGAAAAAAAAATGAAAAAAAACAAGTAAAAGGGGTGCAACACGAGGCCTTCCCAGGAGGTCACCCATCCTAGTACTACTCTCGCCCAAGCACGCTTAACTGCGGAGTTCTGATGGGATCCGGTGCATTAGTGCTGGTATGATCACACCCGTACGTTTATATTGCAAATATCTCTTTACTGAGTCAATTTCAGCTCTCTATTGACCATCTCCGTCGTTGTAATGCTTCCGGTATACCGTTACGCTATCAGAATCTCGTAACATTGATAACTTTTCCGCTACACGACGGTTTTTAGAGGATATCAAATTATGAAACACGATTTTAGCTTCTATAAGCATCTGCAGCAAAAAAATGGAAAAAAAAAAATTAAAATGGGTGCAACACGAGGCCTTCCCAGGAGGTCACCCATCCTAGTACTACTCTCGCCCAAGTACGCTTAACTGCGGAGTTCTGATGGGATCCAGTGCATTAGTGATGGTATGATCGCACCCGTACGTTTATATTGCAAATATCTCTTTACTAAGTCAATTTCTGCTCTCTATTGACCATCTCCGTCGTTGTAATGCTACCGGTATACCGTTACGCTATCAGAATCTCGTAACATCGATAACTTTTTCGCTACACGACGGTTTTTAGAGGATATCGAATTATGATACACGATTTTAGCTTCTGTAAGCATCTGCAGCAAAAAAACGGAAAAAAAAAAGTAAAAGGGATGCAACACGAGGCCTTCCCAGGAGGTCACCCATCCTAGTACTACTCTCGCCCAAGGACGCTTAACTGCGGAGTTCTGATGGGATCCGGTGCATTAGTGCTGGTATGATCGCACCCTTACGTTTATATTACAAATATCTCTTTACTGAGTCAATTTCTGCTCTCTATTGACCATCTCCGTCGTTGTAATGCTTCCGGTATACCGTTACGCTATCAGAATCTCGTAACATCGATAACTTTTCCGCTACACGACGGTTTTTAGAGGATATCAAATTATGATACATGATTTTAGCTTCTGTAAGTATCTGCAGCAAAAAAATGGAAAAAAAAAATGAAAAAAAACAAGTAAAAGGGGTGCAACACGAGGCCTTCCCAGGAGGTCAACCATCCTAGTACTATTCTCGCCCAAGCACGCTTAACTGCGGAGTTCTGATGGGATCCGGTGCATTAGTGCTGGTATGATCGCACCCGTACGTTTATATTGCAAATATCTCTTTACTAAGTCAATTTCTGCTCTCTATTGACCATTTCCGTCGTTGTAATGCTACCGGTATACCGTTACGCTATCAGAATCTCGTAACATCGATAACTTTTCTGCTACACGACGGTTTTTAGAGGATATCGAATTATGATACACGATTTTAGCTTCTGTAAGCATCTGCAGCAAAAAAACGGAAAAAAAAAAAGTAAAAGGGGTGCAACACGAGGCCTTCCCAGGAGGTCACCCATCCTAGTACTACTCTCGCCCAAGGACGCTTAACTGCGGAGTTCTGATGGGATCCGGTGCCTTAGTGCTGGTATGATCGCACCCGTACGTTTATATTGCAAATATCTCTTTACTGAGTCAATTTCTGCTCTCTATTGACCATCTCCGTCGTTGTAATGCTTCCAGAATACCGTTACGCTATCAGAATCTCGTAACATCGATAACTTTTCCGCTACACGACGGTTTTTAGAGGATATCAAATTATGATACACGATTTTAGCTTCTATAAGCATCTGCAGCAAAAAAACGAAAAAAAAAAGTAAAAGGGGTACAACACGAGGCCTTCCCAGGAGGTCACCCATCCTAGTACTACTCTCGCCCAAGCACGCTTAACTGCGGAGTTCTGATGGGATCCGGTGCATTAGTGCTGGTATGATCGCACCCGTACGTTTATATTGCAAATATCTCTTTACTGAGTCAATTTCTGCTCTATATTGACCATCTCCGTCGTTGTAATGCTATCGGTATACCGTTACGCTATCAGAATCTCGTAACATCGATAACTTTTCCGCTACACGACGGTTTTTAGAGGATATCGAATTATGATACACGATTTTAGCTTCTAGAAGCATCTGCAGCAAAAAAACGGAAAAAAAAAAAAAACAAGTAAAAGGGGTGCAACACGAGGCCTTCCCAGGAGGTCACCCATCCTAGTACTACTCTCGCCCAAGGACGCTTAACTGCGGAGTTCTGATGGGATCCGGTGCATTAGTGCTGGTATGATCGCACCCGTACGTTTATATTGCAAATATCTCTTTACTGAGTCAATTTCTTCTCTCTATTGACCATCTCCGTCGTTGTAATGCTTCCGGTATACCGTTACGCTATCAGAATCTCGTAACATCGATAACTTTTCCGCTACACGACGGTTTTTAGAGGATATCAAATTATGAAACACGATTTTAGCTTCTATAAGCATCTGCAGCAAAAAAATGGAAAAAAAAAAACTAAAATGGGTGCAACACGAGGCCTTCCCAGGAGGTCACCCATCCTAGTACTACTCTCGCCCAAGCACGCTTAACTGCGGAGTTCTGATGGGATCCGGTGCATTAGTGCTGGTATGATCGCACCCGTACGTTTATATTGCAAATATCTCTTTACTGAGTCAATTTCTGCTCTCTATTGACCATCTCCGTCGTTGTAATGCTATCGGTATACCGTTACGCTATCAGAATCTCGTAACATCGATAACTTTTCCGCTACACGACGGTTTTTAGAGGATATCGAATTATGATACACGATTTTAGCTTCTAGAAGCATCTGCAGCAAAAAAACGGAAAAAAAAAGAAAAAAAACAAGTAAAAGGGGTGCAACACGAGGCCTTCCCAGGAGGTCACCCATCCTAGTACTACTCTCGCCCAAGGACGCTTAACTGCGGAGTTCTGATGGGATCCGGTGCATTAGTGCTGGTATGATCGCACCCGTACGTTTATATTGCAAATATCTCTTTACTGAGTCAATTTCTTCTCTCTATTGACCATCTCCGTCGTTGTAATGCTTCCGGTATACCGTTACGCTATCAGAATCTCGTAACATCGATAACTTTTCCGCTACACGACGGTTTTTAGAGGATATCAAATTATGAAACACGATTTTAGCTTCTATAAGCATCTGCAGCAAAAAAATGGAAAAAAAAAACTAAAATGGGTGCAACACGAGGCCTTCCCAGGAGGTCACCCATCCTAGTACTACTCTCGCCCAAGGACGCTTAACTGCGGAGTTCTGATGGGATCCAGTGCATTAGTGATGGTATGATCGCACCCGTACGTTTATATTGCAAATATCTCTTTACTAAGTCAATTTCTGCTCTCTATTGACCATCTCCGTCGTTGTAATGCTACCGGTATACCGTTACGCTATCAGAATCTCGTAACATCGATAACTTTTTCGCTACACGACGGTTTTTAGAGGATATCGAATTATGATACACGATTTTAGCTTCTGGAAGCATCTGCAGCAAAAAAACGGAAAAAAAAGTAAAAGGGATGCAACACGAGGCCTTCCCAGGAGGTCACCCATCCTAGTACTACTCTCGCCCAAGGACGCTTAACTGCGGAGTTCTGATGGGATCCGGTGCATTAGTGCTGGTATGATCGCACCCGTACGTTTATATTGCAAATATCTCTTTACTGAGTCAATTTCTGCTCTCTATTGACCATCTCCGTCGTTGTAATGCTATCGGTATACCGTTACGCTATCAGAATCTCGTAACGTCGATAACTTTTCCGCTACACGACGGTTTTTAGAGGATATCAAATTATGATACATGATTTTAGCTTCTGTAAGTATCTGCAGCAAAAAAATGGAAAAAAAAAATGAAAAAAAACAAGTAAAAGGGGTGCAACACGAGGCCTTCCCAGGAGGTCAACCATCCTAGTACTATTCTCGCCCAAGCACGCTTAACTGCGGAGTTCTGATGGGATCCGGTGCATTAGTGCTGGTATGATCGCACCCGTACGTTTATATTGCAAATATCTCTTTACTAAGTCAATTTCTGCTCTCTATTGACCATTTCCGTCGTTGTAATGCTACCGGTATACCGTTACGCTATCAGAATCTCGTAACATCGATAACTTTTCCGCTACACGACGGTTTTTAGAGGATATCGAATTATGATACACGATTTTAGCTTCTGTAAGCATCTGCAGCAAAAAAACGGAAAAAAAAGTAAAAGGGATGCAACACGAGGCCTTCCCAGGAGGTCACCCATCCTAGTACTACTCTCGCCCAAGCACGCTTAACTGCGGAGTTCTGATGGGATCCGGTGCATTAGTGCTGGTATGATCGCACCCGTACGTTTATATTGCAAATATCTCTTTACTAAGTCAATTTCTGCTCTCTATTGACCATTTCCGTCGTTGTAATGCTACCGGTATACCGTTACGCTATAAGAATCTCGTAACATCGATAATTTTTCCGCTACACGACGGTTTTTAGAGGATATCAAATTATGATACACGATTTTAGCTTCTATAAGCATCTGCAGCAAAAAAACGAAAAAAAAAAAAAAGTAAAAGGGGTGCAATACGAGGCCTTCCTAGGAGGTCACCCATCCTAGTACTACTCTCGCCCAAGCACGCTTAACTGCGGAGTTCTGATGGGATCCGGTGCATTAGTGCTGGTATGATCGCACCCTTACGTTTATATTACAAATATCTCTTTACTGAGTCAATTTCTGCTCTCTATTGACCATCTCCGTCGTTGTAATGCTTCCGGTATACCGTTACGCTATCAGAATCTCGTAACATCGATAACTTTTCCGCTACACGACGGTTTTTAGAGGATATCAAATTATGATACATGATTTTAGCTTCTGTAAGTATCTGCAGCAAAAAAATGGAAAAAAAAAATGAAAAAAAACAAGTAAAAGGGGTGCAACACGAGGCCTTCCCAGGAGGTCACCCATCCTAGTACTATTCTCGCCCAAGCACGCTTAACTGCGGAGTTCTGATGGGATCCGGTGCATTAGTGCTGGTATGATCGCACCCGTACGTTTATATTGCAAATATCTCTTTACTAAGTCAATTTCTGCTATCTATTGACCATTTCCGTCGTTGTAATGCTACCGGTATACCGTTACGCTATAAGAATCTCGTAACATCGATAATTTTTCCGCTACACGACGGTTTTTAGAGGATATCAAATTATGATACACGATTTTAGCTTCTATAAGCATCTGCAGCAAAAAAACGAAAAAAAAAAAAAAGTAAAAGGGGTGCAATACGAGGCCTTCCTAGGAGGTCACCCATCCTAGTACTACTCTCGCCCAAGCACGCTTAACTGCGGAGTTCTGATGGGATCCGGTGCATTAGTGCTGGTATGATCGCACCCGTACGTTTATATTGCAAATATCTCTTTACTGAGTCAATTTCTGCTTTCTATTGACCATCTCCGTCGTTGTAATGCTTCCGGTATACCGTTACACTGTCAGAATCTCGTAACATCGATAACTTTTCCGCTACACGACGGTTTTTAGAGGATATCAAATTATGATACACGATTTTAGCTTTTGTAAGCATCTGCAGCTAAAAAACGGAAAAAAAAAATGAAAAAAAAAGTAAAAGGGGTGCAACACGAGGCCTTCCCAGGAGGTCACCCATCCTAGTACTACTCTCGCCCAAGGACGCTTAACTGCGGAGTTCTGATGGGATCTGGTGCATTAGTGCTGGTATGATCGCACCCGTACGTTTATATTGCAAATATCTCTTTACTGAGTCAATTTCTGCTCTCTATTGACCATCTCCGTCGTTGTAATGCTTCCGGTATACCGTTACGCTAACAGAATCTCGTAACATCGATAACTTTTCCGCTACACGACGGTTTTTAGAGGATATCAAGTTATGATACACGATTTTAGCTTCTGTAAGCATCTGCAGCAAAAAAACGAAAAAAAAGTAAAAGGGGTGCAACACGAGGCCTTTCCAAGAGGTCACCCATCCTAGTACTACTCTCGCCCAAGCACGCTTAACTGCGGAGTTCAGATGGGATCCGGTGCATTAGTGCTGGTATGATCGCACCCGTACGTTTATATTGCAAATATCTCTTTACTGAGTCAATTTCTGCTCTCTATTGACCATCTCCGTCGTTATAATGCTTCCGGTATACCGTTACGCTATCAGAATCTCGTAACATCGATAACTTTTCCGCTACACGACGGTTTCTAGAGGATATCAAATTATGATACATGATTTTAGCTTATGTAAGCATCTGCAGCAAAAAAACGGGAAAAAAAAATGAAAAAAAACAAGTAAAAGGGGTGCAACACGAGGCCTTCCCAGGAGGTCACCCATCCTAGTACTACTCTCGCCCAAGCACGCTTAACTGCGGAGTTCTGATGGGATCCGGTGCATTAGTGCTGGTATGATCACACCCGTACGTTTATATTGCAAATATCTCTTTACTGAGTCAATTTCAGCTCTCTATTGACCATCTCCGTCGTTGTAATGCTTCCGGTATACCGTTACGCTATCAGAATCTCGTAACATCGATAAATTTTCCGCTACACGACGGTTTTTAGAGGATATCAAATTATGAAACACGATTTTAGCTTCTATAAGCATCTGCAGCAAAAAAATGGAAAAAAAAAAAGTAAAATGGGTGCAACACGAGGCCTTCCCAGGAGGTCACCCATCCTAGTACTACTCTCGCCCAAGGACGCTTAACTGCGGAGTTCTGATGGGATCCGGTGCATTAGTGCTGGTATGATCGCACCCTTACGTTTATATTACAAATATCTCTTTACTGAGTCAATTTCTGCTCTCTATTGACCATCTCCGTCGTTGTAATGCTTCCGGTATACCGTTACGCTATCAGAATCTCGTAACATCGATAACTTTTCCGCTACACGACGGTTTTTAGAGGATATCAAATTATGATACATGATTTTAGCTTCTGTAAGTATCTGCAGCAAAAAAATGGAAAAAAAAAATGAAAAAAAACAAGTAAAAGGGGTGCAACACGAGGCCTTCCCAGGAGGTCACCCATCCTAGTACTATTCTCGCCCAAGCACGCTTAACTGCGGAGTTCTGATGGGATCCGGTGCATTAGTGCTGGTATGATCGCACCCGTACGTTTATATTGCAAATATCTCTTTACTAAGTCAATTTCTGCTCTCTATTGACCATTTCCGTCGTTGTAATGCTACCGGTATACCGTTACGCTATCAGAATCTCGTAACATCGATAACTTTTCTGCTACACGACGGTTTTTAGAGGATATCGAATTATGATACACGATTTTAGCTTCTGTAAGCATCTGCAGCAAAAAAACGGAAAAAAAAAAAGTAAAAGGGGTGCAACACGAGGCCTTCCCAGGAGGTCACCCATCCTAGTACTACTCTCGCCCAAGGACGCTTAACTGCGGAGTTCTGATGGGATCCGGTGCATTAGTGCTGGTATGATCGCACCCGTACGTTTATATTGCAAATATCTCTTTACTGAGTCAATTTCTGCTCTCTATTGACCATCTCCGTCGTTGTAATGCTATCGGTATACCGTTACGCTATCAGAATCTCGTAACATCGATAACTTTTCCGCTACACGACGGTTTTTAGAGGATATCGAATTATGATACACGATTTTAGCTTCTAGAAGCATCTGCAGCAAAAAAACGGAAAAAAAAAGAAAAAAAACAAGTAAAAGGGGTGCAACACGAGGCCTTCCCAGGAGGTCACCCATCCTAGTACTACTCTCGCCCAAGGATGCTTAACTGCGGAGTTCTGATGGGATCCGGTGCATTAGTGCTGGTATGATCGCACCCGTACGTTTATATTGCAAATATCTCTTTACTGAGTCAATTTCTTCTCTCTATTGACCATCTCCGTCGTTGTAATGCTTCCGGTATACCGTTACGCTATCAGAATCTCGTAACATCGATAACTTTTCCGCTACACGACGGTTTTTAGAGGATATCAAATTATGAAACACGATTTTAGCTTCTATAAGCATCTGCAGCAAAAAAATGGAAAAAAAAAACTAAAATGGGTGCAACACGAGGCCTTCCCAGGAGGTCACCCATCCTAGTACTACTCTCGCCCAAGTACGCTTAACTGCGGAGTTCTGATGGGATCCAGTGCATTAGTGATGGTATGATCGCACCCGTACGTTTATATTGCAAATATCTCTTTACTAAGTCAATTTCTGCTCTCTATTGACCATCTCCGTCGTTGTAATGCTACCGGTATACCGTTACGCTATCAGAATCTCGTAACATCGATAACTTTTTCGCTACACGACGGTTTTTAGAGGATATCGAATTATGATACACGATTTTAGCTTCTGTAAGCATCTGCAGCAAAAAAACGGAAAAAAAAGTAAAAGGGATGCAACACGAGGCCTTCCCAGGAGGTCACCCATCCTAGTACTACTCTCGCCCAAGGACGCTTAACTGCGGAGTTCTGATGGGATCCGGTGCATTAGTGCTGGTATGATCGCACCCTTACGTTTATATTACAAATATCTCTTTACTGAGTCAATTTCTGCTCTCTATTGACCATCTCCGTCGTTGTAATGCTTCCGGTATACCGTTACGCTATCAGAATCTCGTAACATCGATAACTTTTCCACTACACGACGGTTTTTAGAGGATATCAAATTATGATACATGATTTTAGCTTCTGTAAGTATCTGCAGCAAAAAAATGGAAAAAAAAAATGAAAAAAAACAAGTAAAAGGGGTGCAACACGAGGCCTTCCCAGGAGGTCACCCATCCTAGTACTATTCTCGCCCAAGCACGCTTAACTGCGGAGTTCTGATGGGATCCGGTGCATTAGTGCTGGTATGATCGCACCCGTACGTTTATATTGCAAATATCTCTTTACTAAGTCAATTTCTGCTCTCTATTGACCATTTCCGTCGTTGTAATGCTACCGGTATACCGTTACGCTATCAGAATCTCGTAACATCGATAACTTTTCTGCTACACGACGGTTTTTAGAGGATATCGAATTATGATACACGATTTTAGCTTCTGTAAGCATCTGCAGCAAAAAAACGGAAAAAAAAAAGTAAAAGGGGTGCAACACGAGGCCTTCCCAGGAGGTCACCCATCCTAGTACTACTCTCGCTCAAGGACGCTTAACTGCGGAGTTCTGATGGGATCCGGTGCCTTAGTGCTGGTATGATCGCACCCGTACGTTTATATTGCAAATATCTCTTTACTGAGTCAATTTCTGCTCTCTATTGACCATCTCCGTCGTTGTAATGCTTCCAGAATACCGTTACGCTATCAGAATCTCGTAACATCGATAACTTTTCCGCTACACGACGGTTTTTAGAGGATATCAAATTATGATACACGATTTTAGCTTCTATAAACATCTGCAGCAAAAAAACGAAAAAAAAAAGTAAAAGGGGTACAACACGAGGCCTTCCCAGGAGGTCACCCATCCTAGTACTACTCTCGCCCAAGCACGCTTAACTGCGGAGTTCTGATGGGATCCGGTGCATTAGTGCTGGTATGATCGCACCCGTACGTTTATATTGCAAATATCTCTTTTTTGAGTCAATTTCTGCTCTCTATTGACCATCTCCGTCGTTGTAATGCTATCGGTATACCGTTACGCTATCAGAATCTCGTAACATCGATAACTTTTCCGCTACACGACGGTTTTTAGAGGATATCGAATTATGATACACGATTTTAGCTTCTAGAAGCATCTGCAGCAAAAAAACGGAAAAAAAAAAGAAAAAAAACAAGTAAAAGGGGTGCAACACGAGGCCTTCCCAGGAGGTCACCCATCCTAGTACTACTCTCGCCCAAGGATGCTTAACTGCGGAGTTCTGATGGGATCCGGTGCATTAGTGCTGGTATGATCGCACCCGTACGTTTATATTGCAAATATCTCTTTACTGAGTCAATTTCTTCTCTCTATTGACCATCTCCGTCGTTGTAATGCTTCCGGTATACCGTTACGCTATAAGAATCTCGTAACATCGATAACTTTTCCGCTACACGACGGTTTTTAGAGGATATCAAATTATGAAACACGATTTTAGCTTCTATAAGCATCTGCAGCAAAAAAATGGAAAAAAAAAACTAAAATGGGTGCAACACGAGGCCTTCCCAGGAGGTCACCCATCCTAGTACTACTCTCGCCCAAGTACGCTTAACTGCGGAGTTCTGATGGGATCCAGTGCATTAGTGATGGTATGATCGCACCCGTACGTTTATATTGCAAATATCTCTTTACTAAGTCAATTTATGCTCTCTATTGACCATCTCCGTCGTTGTAATGCTACCGGTATACCGTTACGCTATCAGAATCTCGTAACATCGATATTTTTTCCGCTACACGACGGTTTTTAGAGGATATCAAATTATGATACACGATTTTAGCTTCTGTAAGCATCTGCAGCAAAAAAACGGAAAAAAAAGTAAAAGGGATGCAACACGAGGCCTTCCCAGGAGGTCACCCATCCTAGTACTACTCTCGCCCAAGGACGCTTAACTGCGGAGTTCTGATGGGATCCGGTGCATTAGTGCTGGTATGATCGCACCCTTACGTTTATATTACAAATATCTCTTTACTGAGTCAATTTCTGCTCTCTATTGACCATCTCCGTCGTTGTAATGCTTCCGGTATACCGTTACGCTATCAGAATCTCGTAACATCGATAACTTTTTCGCTACACGACGGTTTTTAGAGGATATCGAATTATGATACACGATTTTAGCTTCTGTAAGCATCTGCAGCAAAAAAACGGAAAAAAAGTAAAAGGGATGCAACACGAGGCCTTCCCAGGAGGTAACCCATCCTAGTACTACTCTCGCCCAAGGACGCTTAACTGCGGAGTTCTGATGGGATCCGGTGCATTAGTGCTGGTATGATCGCACCCTTACGTTTATATTACAAATATCTCTTTACTGAGTCAATTTCTGCTCTCTATTGACCATCTCCGTCGTTGTAATGCTTCCGGTATACCGTTACGCTATCAGAATCTCGTAACATCGATAACTTTTCCGCTACACGACGGTTTTTAGAGGATATCAAATTATGATACATGATTTTAGCTTCTGTAAGTATCTGCAGCAAAAAAATGGAAAAAAAAATGAAAAAAAACAAGTAAAAGGGGTGCAACACGAGGCCTTCCCAGGAGGTCACCCATCCTAGTACTATTCTCGCCCAAGCACGCTTAACTGCGGAGTTCTGATGGGATCCGGTGCATTAGTGATGGTATGATCGCACCCGTACGTTTATATTGCAAATATCTCTTTACTAAGTCAATTTCTGCTCTCTATTGACCATTTCCGTCGTTGTAATGCTACCGGTATACCGTTACGCTATCAGAATCTCGTAACATCGATAACTTTTCTGCTACACGACGGTTTTTAGAGGATATCGAATTATGATACACGATTTTAGCTTCTGTAAGCATCTGCAGCAAAAAAACGGAAAAAAAAAGTAAAAGGGGTGCAACACGAGGCCTTCCCAGGAGGTCACCCATCCTAGTACTACTCTCGCCCAAGGACGCTTAACTGCGGAGTTCTGATGGGATCCGGTGCCTTAGTGCTGGTATGATCGCACCCGTACGTTTATATTGTAAATATCTCTTTACTGAGTCAATTTCTGCTCTCTATTGACCATCTCCGTCGTTGTAATGCTTCCAGAATACCGTTACGCTATCAGAATCTCGTAACATCGATAGCTTTTCCGCTACACGACGGTTTTTAGAGGATATCAAATTATGATACACGATTTTAGCTTCTATAAGCATCTGCAGCAAAAAAACGAAAAAAAAAAGTAAAAGGGGTACAACACGAGGCCTTCCCAGGAGGTCACCCATCCTAGTACTACTCTCGCCCAAGCACGCTTAACTGCGGAGTTCTGATGGGATCCGGTGCATTAGTGCTGGTATGATCGCACCCGTACGTTTATATTGCAAATATCTCTTTACTGAGTCAATTTCTGCTCTCTATTGACCATCTCCGTCGTTGTAATGCTATCGGTATACCGTTACGCTATCAGAATCTCGTAACATCGATAACTTTTCCGCTACACGACGGTTTTTAGAGGATATCGAATTATGATACACGATTTTAGCTTCTAGAAGCATCTGCAGCAAAAAAACGAAAAAAAAAAAATGAAAAAAAACAAGTAAAAGGGGTGCAACACGAGGCCTTCCCAGGAGGTCACCCATCCTAGTACTATTCTCGCCCAAGGACGCTTAACTGCGGAGTTCTGATGGGATCCGGTGCATTAGTGCTGGTATGATCGCACCCGTACGTTTATATTGCAAATATCTCTTTACTGAGTCAATTTCTTCTCTCTATTGACCATCTCCGTCGTTATAGGCAATTGTTCCCCCTCTTGGTCTAGGGTTGAGTGTCCTGATGGACTTGATCTGGTGGCCCACCTAAAAGAGGACCGCGGGTTTGCTCTTGGAAACGACTTTGACCGGGTTTTGACCCGGTCGCTAAAAGTCGGTTTTATTTCCAGTGTCGGTTTTGTCCCAAATTAGTCTTATTTGATTGAAAACGACCCACTGGGCCTGGATTTGAGGTCAGTTTTGTTAGATTTGTACTCCATAAAGGGCTTAAGCCAGCGATCAATGGTTTCGAGCCCATATCCGAGCGCGTAGAAACACGTTTGCGTCCGATCATCATCGGGTGTTTTTTGGAAACTGCTATAGACACCGAACGGCCGAATGTGGGTGTCTACAATAGGAGTGAGTCAAGGTAGATCTAGCCGGCCGCTCTAAGTCAACAAAGACACAATAACCTCAAACATGATAAATTAATAAGCATGCAACCAAACCACAATTCCTTAATTCACATTACCCAAGATCTTCTTCCCTTAACCCTCTAACAAGTAAACTTCTCACAATTCATGAAGGAAACTATAAAAACAATAACAATGGTGATCATAACAAAAACATGCATAAAAACAAAATCTAAAGGAAATAAAACTAGAACAACGGAGGAAATTACGATCAACAAAAGAAACTACAAAGTGATCTAAGAACAACGCAAGTAAAATCAATGAAAACGATACAATAATGAAAGAGCAATATTAAATCTAATCTAGAGATGTGGAAGAAGAAGAGAAATATACCAACAATGGAGGAAAATACAATAAAGAAGATCAAGATTCCATAAAATTAGATGAAGCCTTGATGAAGAAGGCAGTGAATTTGTCACTAATATAATCCCTTGATAATCTCCAAAAGAACTTCAATAAAAACACTAGAATTCCTTACAAAGCTTGAATATAAATCTAAGAAGATGAAGATTGATAAAAATTATGAAGAACTACTAGCTTCCTATCTAAGCTATTCTAATGGACGATGAAGATGGAGAAATGAGATTGTATTAAGATGATGATATAATGGAGTGTAATGTGCATCTAACTAGGTTATTTATATATATAGTAGTTGCTTAATGGATCCTTAAATCAAAACTCAAATCCAACTTTTTGCTCCATTAGTGAGACTTTTCCCCAATGAATCTTCATATGGTGAAACTTCACTGTAATCCCCTAGAAATTCTAACGCGATACAATGGCGGAAACACTGTAGAGTTGGGATTACAACACGCTGTAACTATGTCTTAGTAAAATTAAAACGGTAAAGTCGAACAATAGGCCTAAAATAAAATGACCAAAATTTAAACAATCCACAGAAGGGGGTTTAAACATTCCACAAGACATAATTATCAAAAGAGAGTAAGCAGGATCCACAATGCCCGCTAGCCCACACCCGGAAACAAGTATACCTGCCATATTAAAAACATAACAGCCACAATCATTGGGGAGCAACGTCAACGTTCTCCCAGCCGTATGACAGGATTTTACAGCAAATGTCAAATTAAATGTTTTAACGTCTTTTATTTAATTAAACCATTGAATACATTTAGAGTATGTTAAGGGATGTTTTACCTCACAAAGTTTCAGATTTAAATACTTTCAAAATTGCTGGAAAAATATTTCTTTTAGGTGAAACGGATCGTTTTAACGATAAATCGTAATTTTGTCCAAAAATCATTAATATTAATTAATGACTCTAATAAATAGTACAGAAATTACGTAAAATAGCTAAAATATTTTTATGGACATACTGTCTAGAAAATAAAATTTTCCAGAATCCTAGAACTCGGTTTTTAAAGAGTTTTCCCGTTAATCGTCTAATCTCGACAATAACGATTAATAAAAGTAGTAATTACCAAACGATTTACTTAAAAATCATGATTTTCCAGAATCTACAAAATTTCTAGATTTCCAAAAATTCCAGATTTAATAAATCCCGTTTAAACCGTCTTTTAAACCCGTTTTCACAATTAACGATTCCATTACTAAAATTTATCGTTCCTAACATTTTATTAAAGCACTAAAAATCATAAAATTACATTTTATCATGAAATCATCAGAATCATATATTTTTTTTCCATATTTAATCAAAAGACCAGAAATCGAGAATTTAAACGGCAAAACGCGGTTTTTAACGATAAACGATGATTTAAAGTGATTAAATAATTGAGTAAATTAAAAATTACTCCCTTTTAAAATACCTGTGGACATGACATAGGTCCACCTCGAAGCGGCCACGCGCGAGTTTGGGGAGGCGAATGAATCTCAATATGAGATGGGTCGCATGGAAATTTAAATCGAAGTTGGAGTTCGGGCCCGTTCGAACCCACTCTATGTCGTAGTGGACCGTGTACAAAATACGGCCCATTTTCGATGTCAGAGTTTATTGGGTTCATCCCTTAGCATTTGTGTAGACACCCACATTTTGACCGCCAGGTGTCTATAATAGTTCCCGCCAAACACCCGATGATGATTGGACGTAAACGTGCTTTGATAGACTCGGATATGGGCTTGTAATCATGGACATTTGGTTTAGACTTATTACGGAGTACAAATTTTATAAAACCAACCTCAAATCCAGGCCCAGTGGGTTGTTTCGAGTCAAATAAGACTAATTTGGGTCGATTCCGACACCAGGGGTAAAACCGTCTTTTAACGACCGAGTCAAAACCCGGTCAAGGACATTTTTACGAAACCCACGAGCCAACCGTGATACTACACGTCCGGTTTGCACTCAAACACTACAAAATATCAGCTTCAATAAACATTAAACAATTCCGTTAAAGGTAGAATTCGATCTCAAGTAGGAATTCTATCCAGAAACCGGAACAGACACAAACCGAGCTCAAACACTCGGTTTAGGCGTCGCAACTCAGCCAAAATACTCTCCCAGCAGCCGAGACACTTGGCTTCTTCACCAAGAAACGAGACTTTGATTTCCTCTCGAACTCTCGTATTTCCTATCCAAACCGGTATTTCTTGTCACACAAGCAAGACTACCTCGGTTCCTATAAATAGGACCTCTTGTCCAACACAAGAGACACAATTATTTTTCATCAACCTCGACACGATTTGACACGTTTTGAGACACGATTAACACCAAAAAAACAGCCTCATAACACGGTTTTCACACATCCTACATATCTAGCAAATCCCGACACCTTTCCGAAGCCTCGAAGCCCCGAGAAACCGTCCGACCCGACGTCCAACCACCCATCCAAACCGACACCCTAAACTCATCCTCATCATCTCGACGCTCCCAAGTCTAAGCCACTTTCCGACGAGCCTTATCCCGAGAAAACAAAGCATGTAGGTTGAGGGTGTAAATCAGACCCGCTTCTTCTTCTTCTCTTTTCTCCTTCTCGTTTTTTATTATGGGTCTTTCGTCGGTCTTTTTTTATTTTCTAATATCAATATTATTAAAAACTATTTTCATATATCGAACATTCTTAAAAATATGATATCGATTTTCTACAATCGAATATTGTATCGAAAAGAATTATATTAAGATTTCGACGATGTTAAAAATCGTTACACCTTTTTTTCGTTCAAAATCTTTTTTTTAAACTTTTCATTCGAAACAAACTTTTTTTCAAAATCTTTTCTAAAAATCCTTCCGACTATTCGATATCGATTTCATAATCGAATATCGAATACGACGAATATCGAAAATATGAATCGGGTATAAATTAATCCATATTTGTACGCGATTTATAAAATTTAACGATTTTCGACAAAAAATAATAAAAACGGGCAGACCCGCACGCGAGTCGCGCCATGCCCAGGCGACTCGCGCACGGGCCTGTGATCCGGATCGTTTTTTAGCTTTTCGTTCGTTTTTTATTATTTATTTTACGAAACGATTTCTAAAATTTATATCTTTTCTAAAACTATTCCAAATATTTGATATTGATTTCGTAGTCAACTATCGAATATAACGAATATCGGGAATATTAAGTCGAGTACGAATTATGCAATATTCGTACGCGATTTAATCGAAAATTTCCAAAAAACCGCTTTCGAAAACAGGCCGTCACGCGACCCGCCGGCGTCCCGGGCGAGCCGCGCGGCCGGCTGCCTTGGCGCGCCTTTCTCGTTCTTTTTTATTATTTTTTCGAACTTCGTTTTTTATACGAAACAACGTTTTAACAATATTTTCCAGATTTTGATTACTATTTATTTTCTCGATCTCGTATATTTATTTGCTATATTATTATTCAATCGTTACTAACTCGTTTTCTCGTGTTTGTAGCAACTTATTTATTTCCATTGTTTTATTAGACTAAAACAAATTCACATGCTAAAATAACTTTGACGTTATTAGTTTAACATGTATTAAACGACATAGCAACCCATTTATTTATTTTCCTCGTATGACTTAGGAAAATAATCTCTGCATATTATTCAACCGTCGAACTAACGCGTGTACATAAAATGAACGATATCTTAGTAAAGGCCGCTAAGTGCGGGCGGGGTTGGGTGTTCTCAATGAACTTCCCAACACGTACCCTCACCCCTTACTCAGAACCATGGTTTCCGGATGTCCGAATCCATTGGCAACGAGAGTCATTCAATACACGGTATCCGATAATGTCGGTATCGGTATCGTAATGCAAAGGGACAAACCCGATAAACTCTGACATCGGAAATGGGCCATGTTTTAAATATGGCCCACTACGACATAGAGTGGGTTCGAATGGTTCCGAATAACCACAAAATTCGGTGGCGACTCCTACTTCGATTTAAAATTCAATTCGATTCATCTCATATGGAGATTCATTCGCCTCCCCAAACCCGCGCGTGGCCGCGTCGGGGTGGACCTATGTCATGTCCACAATTTGGCGACTCCGCTGGGATTAACTGATGTGTCACTTACCATCGGCATCCTCAGGGTGAGACTCGAAAAGAAATCGTTCGATTAGTAATGTACATGTTTTAGTTCAATGGTTCATGCATAACCCAATTCTTTCCCGGGCCGGTTACTTGTGACCGACGTCCCACTATACCACGGTGCATTCCTACTTGGGTGCACTAAAGACTTCGATGGCGGAACTCGCATGGGTTTTACAGCAGATTCTAAGACCAACTCGGCTTAGGAGGTCCGTCTTGATTTGCGAGAATGCGATCGTTGTTGGTATAGACCCTATTCGACTGACCGAGACTTAGACTAAGAGCATACATGGTGTCGTTATACTGTTTCCGTGACTACATGCTACTTGATCTTCTTTGGTCTTTTTCAAAAAACCGTCATTTTCAAAAAAAAACTTGCATCTTTTCAAACCCATCTATTTTTCAAAACCCGGAAAGCTACCAAATTTAGGACTTATGATTTTGACTCAAAATAGCCTATTTTTAGCCGGTATGCTGTCCAAACCTTTTAAAAAAAAGCCCAAAATCTCGGCCCGATAGCCTTTTTCTCGGTTTTCAAAAAAAATCGGACCATCCTACCCGACCCTGCTCGGTTTTCAAATCCAAATTCCCTTTTCAAAACCCTCTTCTTCTTAGGACTTCCCGTATTTAGCAGTGTCGGGTCTTGTCATATGTTGTAAGAGACTATAGCGTCGAAACTCCATCGATCTTACATCACGGATTTCCACCCCATCCCAGTCCGCCTTATTTGTCAAGGCACGACCCACCTTCGTAGGACAAACTCCTACAAAGGGAAGCCCGTTTACACACTAGAGTCCAAAGTCTGGGGAATTCTCACGTAGACCTTCCTTCGAACGGGACTAGGCCCACTTTGCCGAATCCTAAGGAAGGCCCACCGTCCGCGGGTTATCCGTCTAGAAGTCAGTCTCCGGTCTTTTTCTAGTCTAGTCTTTTCCTTGCTTGGGATGTACTTTTTGATTCTAAGATCTGAGTCAGTTACTGATTACGCGGTGCCCTTACAGACAGGCCACCTTACACTCGAGCCATGACGCAACAAGCCATCGATGATTTGAAGGCCTCAGTGACCAAGCTGGAAAACATGATCACGTCGATGAGAGGGGACCAGATTTCCATCCTCACCCGGGTAAGTGCCGTAGAGCAGGGAACTCCTAGCGGCAGTGTTGATACTACTGGGCCTTTAGCTGAATTGGCCAGCGCAGTCCACAAACTGCAAGAACAGGTCCATCTGTCAACCCAAAACTCCATCCACACGGAGAATGCTCGGACCTACACACCACTGACCGATGAACTACCCGCCAATCTCAATCTGACGGGTCTGCCAATGTTCGAGGGTACTGAAGACCCGGTCCACCATATCCGGGCTTTCAAGGAGTTCATGGCCCTTAAGGGGGTTAAGTCCAACATGTTCAAACACCTGTTCGCTTCGTCTCTCGAGAAGCACCCAAGAGCCTGGTACTACCGGCTCAATTCCAAGAAATACGAAACTTGGGATGACGTGGCAACGGAATTCGCTCGGAACTACGCCGACAACACGGAGATCCAGACCACTATGCGCACCCTCGAAGTAATGGCCCAGGAACCTAAGGAAGGATTCACAAAAATTCCTTCAACGCTGGAGGGCTGAAAGCGTCAAACTGGTCGATAAGCCCGGCGAAAAAGTGCTGGTTGAAGCCTTTGTCAAGAATCTCCTTCCAGCCTACCGGGTCCATCTCCGGTACGCCATCATACCTAGCTTCGCGGTCCTAACTGAAATGGGAACGAGAATCGAAGATGATTTAAGGTTGGAAAGCCTCACTAAGGCCTCCAGTAAGGGATACCAAGGGGCCAGCTCATCAACAAGCAAGCCCGCAACTACTGCTGCCACTCGTAGCATTTTTGACGAGGTAAACGCACTTGATACCTCGTCCCAGAAGAATACCACCCCCCGGGTATTCACCGACATAGGCACCACCTATGAGAATGCCCTGCAGAGGCTTTCATCAAAAGGCCTGATCACCCCGATAGGCCCAACACCTGATCTCCCGGTCGAACGACGCTCCAAGGCCTACAACCTCCAGGCCTACTGTCACTACCATCGCGGTAAGGGGCACGATACTGAGAAGTGTTGGAAGCTAAAGCACCTTATCCAAGATCTCATCGAGAGCGGGAAGATCCCTTTGCCCGGGGGTAAACCCAACAACAAGGATAACCCGTTAGCCACTCACGCCATCTTCTCCGGGGAAATAATGGATTGCTCACACCTCATTTCTCCATTTAGCCCACAAATAAACGGGATCTGGTGCGACGACGAAGACGACGTTTACCTCACCAAAGGGGAAGCTGTCCCCATCACGCTCGAGGAGATTCAAAGGGTTAAGTCCAAAGTCTTAGCCACTAGTCAAGCCCTCATCATCGCCGAGCCACTTAGGGTCGAGCCCGCCCCAGAAGAGCCAACTGCTGAAAAGGCTCTTGTAAAGCAGCTAGGCAAGACTCGAGTTGACCTCTCTATATGGAAACTCCTAGTTAGCTCCCAGGAACATCGAGAGGCACTCACTAAGGCCCTCGATCAAGTCAAAATCGACTCTATGGCTACTCCAGCTGAAATGGTAGCCACGGTTCTACCCCACCTAAAGGGGAGATCCGTAGAAGAAGGCCCACTAATCACCTTCTCTAACGCTGATCTACCACCATTTGGGCCAGCCCACAACATGGCGCTCTACATCACGGTCATCTGCCGTGGAAAGTACCTACCCATGACCCTAATAGACGACGGGTCAGCAGTCAATGTCCTCCCCTTGAGGACCGCCAAAGCCCTCGGCATTACCGAGGCCGACTACATTCCCACAGCTCAAACCATTCAGGCTTTTGACGGAAGCCCTAAGTCAGTAGCCGGAGCCACAAAACTTACTATCATAACAGGCCCAATAGAAAAGGAGCTGGAATTTCAAGTGATCGACGTGACTTCCTCTTTTAACCTTCTCTTGGGAAGACCTTGGATCCACGCGACCAGGGCTGTGTCCTCCACCTTGCATCGGAAAATCAAGCTACCTTTGCACGACACTGTCATCACTCTAGAAGCCACGCCTATGACTGTGGCTAACTGCAACACCTCGGGCCGCACCGATCTCTGGGGGTTCGATTTCGTAGGGGCCATTGAAGAAGATCATCTCTTCCGCCCTTACTTCACGGTCCGCCTTGACTGAATGCTGCAGAATCTTGGCTTTCTACCAGGGGTTACATCAAGGCCCGATCTCCCAGCAGGAAAAATCCTCGAAGTTCTGGACAATGGGAGGACTCAAACAGGCCTGGGCTACACCCTAACCCCAGAAAACATGGGTCAAATCGGAGCCGGGAAGATTGTCTTTGTCACTCCAGTGTTCGAGACTGTCCAAACAGGCCTATATCGGCCCGTCACCACGCGCCCTGGGATCCACTTGGCCCAGGACTGCAACTACATACCGGACGACATCTTCGCTCTCATCCAGTCCGAAGATGCTAAGAATGCTGAGCCTGCGCTAGGGCTACTTTTCGGAGAGGAACTCGCGGTCCCAACGCCGAAGGAAGAACTGGTCAGTCTCATTCTCCGCAGCCGCACCTTTGATCCATCTAAGCTGATCTCAGAGGTCGAATCCGGGACCGGAAGCAGAGCCTGGAGGAAGACTGTCAAGTGGACTGACAGTCAAGGAAGGACTTAAGAGCTGATCACAGGGGAAGGAGAAATGCCAGAATCTGAGTCTGAGTTTGAGTCGGAGTCCCAGTCAGAGTCTAAGATTGAGTCTAGTGAGTCCGGTGCTAGGGTCAGTCCTGTAACTCCCCCTCTCCCTTTAGCTACTCCTGGTGCCTCGGGGTCTGTCCCGGGCACCCTACCTATCCCGCCACTGACTATTGATCAGATGGCAGCTCTCTTCGAGCTATTTTCCCCATTCATGATCAATAATAACAACCGTTCTGCTTACGACTTGTCTCATTTTCAAAACTTTCTCAATTCCAAAAATATTATGTGCAATGACATTGAGAAACCCGACGAACAGGTATCCTTGCCTCCGCATCTGATCGAGCAACTAGAGCAAAGGGAATCTCGCAATCCGGTAATCGAAGAAACCGAATCCATCAACGTGGGAACAACCTTAGAACCTCAGATGCTTAAGATAGGATTATCCTTAGAACCCGAGGAGAAACAACAATTCATAGTTCTCCTTCAAAAATTCAAAGACGTCTTCGCATGGTCCTACAAGGACATGCCGGGGATCGATCGCGAAATAGCCGAGCGCCATATACCGATCAAGGAAGGGTTCAAGCCGGTTAAACAAAAACTCCGACGCATGAGGCCCGAATGGTCCCTCAAAGTCAAAGAGGAAGTCGACAAACAATTCAAAGCTGGGTTCATACGAGTCTTCGAGTATCCAGATTGGGTTGCAAACATTGTACCGGTCCCTAAAAAGGATGGTAAGGTTCGTGTCTGTGTAGACTTTCGGGATCTTAACAAGGCGAGCCCGAAAGACGATTTCCCGTTACCACACATCTATATACTTGTGGATAACACAGCTGATCATGCCCTCCTATCATTTATGGACGGGTATGCAGGGTATAACCAAATAAAAATGGCAGAAGAAGATATGGATAAGACCACCTTCATTACACCTTGGGGTACTTATTGCTATACTGTTATGCCATTTGGTCTCATCAATGCCGGGGCTACATATCAACGAACCGCCACAACTTTATTACATGACATGATGCATAAAGAAGTGGAAGTTTACGTGGACGACATGATTGTCAAATCTAAAGATAGGGACGGTCACATCACCGCCCTGAGAAAGTTCTTCACCCGATTACGCAAGTACAACATGAGGCTAAACCCTCAGAAATGCAGTTTCGGGGTAACATCCGGCAAATTACTGGGTCATATCGTTAGCCAACGAGGTATCGAAGTCAATCCAGCCAAAATCAAGGCCATCACCGAGATGCAGCCCCCTAAAACCGAAAAGGAGATAAGAGGGTTTCTCGGAAAAGTCCAATACATTAGCAGGTTCATTTCAAAGCTGACCATGGTATGTGAACCGATCTTCAAAAAGCTGAAAATAGGGGAACGGTTACTATGGGATGACAAGTGTCAAATAACCTTTGATAAAATCAAAGAAATTCTGGCTTCACCACCGGTCTTGATGCCACCTCAGCACGGTTCGCCTTTGTCGCTATACCTAACCACGACAGAGACAGCCATGGGGGCTATGCTGGCTCAAACGGTCAATTCCGAAGAACGAGCCATATACTACATCAGCAAGAAGTTTTTAGAGTACGAGTGTAAATATACCATGCTCGAAAAGACGTGTTTAGCTCTGGTCTGGGCTACCAAGAAGCTTCTACATTACATGCTCAGTTACGAGCTACAAGTATTATCCAGAATGGATCCAATTAAGTACCTCTTCGAGAAGCCCATCCTCAACGGCAGGATATCAAGATGGACCCTGATGTTGGCAGAGTTCGATCTAAAATTCGTACCATTGAAAGCCATCAAAGGACGAGTAGTAGCCGAATTTCTCGCTGACAGCCCCATAACCGAAGAAGGACACACCGACACTTGGTCCTTCCCGGATGAAGACATTTTCCACACTGACACCGAAGCGTGGGACTTGTACTTTGTCGGGGCATCCAATTTCCGAGGATTTGGAGTCGGGATTCTCCTAATCTCGCCAAGAGAGGAACATACTCCCGTATCCATCAAATTAGACTTCGACGTCACCAACAACGCCGCGGAATATGAAGCATGTATCCACGGGCTACAAGCCGCCGCCGACTTAGGGGTCACAAACCTCCGAGTACACGGTGAATCATCTCTGGTCATTAATCAAGCACTCCAAAAATGGAAAACTCGAAATGCTAATCTCGTGGCCTACCAGGCACGAGTAAGGGATCTCGAGAAACAATTTCACAAGGTAGAATATATATACCTACCTCGGGAAGAAAATCAATTCGCAGATGCACTCTCAAAACTGGCATCTTTGCTAAACATTCCCGATCACATGACCAGTATGCCAATCAGTGTCGAAAGACGATCCGAGCCAGCATATATTTACGACATCGAAGAAATCGAGATACCTAATCCCGAGCCATAGTATCAAGCTGTGTTGACATACCTAGCAACCGGGGAATATCCACCCGGGGCTGACAACCGAGCCAAAAAGGCCCTGCGAATACTGGCAACCCAGTTCATCCGCACCGACGATGGGCAACTCTACAAAAAGACAGCACAGGGGGCTCTCCTTCGATGTGTCGACAAAACCAACGCCGAAAAAGTTATGGCTGAGGTACATGATGGCGAATGCGGCTCACACATGAATGCCCAGATGTTAGTCCGGAAAATCATGAGGCTCGGATACTACTGGAATAGCATGGAAACCGACTGTCAGCTGTATGTTAAACATTGCCATAATTGTCAAATTTTTGCCAATGTACAACATATGCCACCGTCCCTGCTATACACCATGACGTCACCCTGGCCATTTTCAACATGGGGAATCGACATAATTGGGAAGATAAACCCCTCGGGAACCGGAGGACACTGCTTCATTTTGGTAGCAATCGACTATTTCACCAAATGGGTCGAAGCCGAATCCTATCGTATTCTCAACGCCAGCCATGTTGCCAAATTCATTCAGAATAAGATAATATGTCGGTATGGGATCCCTCACGAGTTCATCAGTGACCACGGGACCCATTTTCAAGCCGAAACAGCAGCCTTGCTGACCAAATACAAAATTCAAAGGCATACATCTTCACCATACCGACCCTAAACCAATGGAGTGGTAGAAGCGGCTAACAAAACAATTGTCACCATACTCAAAAAGATGGCTGATAATTACCGAGACTGGCCCGACAAAATACCATTTGCACTTTGGGGATATCGGACCACGATTCGTACTGCGACCGGGGCAACGCCGTATTACCTTACATACGGCATGGAAGCAGTCTAACTTGTTGAGTTAGAGGTACCGTCACTCAGAATCCTACTTGAGAGTCAAATACCCGAAGCTGATTGGGTTCGAGCACGATATGACTCGCTAGTCCTTTTAGACGAACGATGATCTCGTGCCCTCAATAATATACAAATCTATCAGAAGAGAATCCAGCGGGCTTTCAACAAAAGGGTAAGGCCCAGGAACATCAAAGAAGGAGATTTGGTTCTCAAGTCTGTTCGAGCTTTATTACCAGTAGACCCAAGGGAAAAATTCAAACCTAACTGGGCCGGGCCGTATCTGGTAAAGAAGATTCTATCAGGTGGTGCAGTAATGCTAACGGATCTGGACGGGAATGAGTTTGTCAACCAAACTAACCTGGACCAGCTGAAGCGCTATTACCCTTAACCCACCTTTCTCAATGTCATTTGCAAAAGTTTATTAAAAACATCTTTTTTCAAACTTTTAAAGACAAGTCAAAAGCTAGAATTACTTATTCTACTGTTACAAGCATCTTGAACTAATAGTCTTGATGTATTTCGAAATTGCAAATTAAGGCAGTCTGAACTACGTTTGGTTTGATTCCATTTATTATGGATACGTAGGCAGCCCCTCAAAAGGGCACAACCACTGCAATCGAAAAAACAGGAACGGTTCTTTAATAACCCTTTCTTATTTATTTCAAAAAAAAAATCTCCGACAAATTTGGGAAATTACAAAAAAAATCAGCATACAATAAATAATACTAATACTTAAATAATAAAAAAGGACTAAGGCATTTTTCCCTTTCCCTTTCCCTTGTCCTTAGTTTCCTTTTCCATCCACCGGCGTCGACGTGGAGGTGAATGTTCCCTAATCACCAAGGGAATCTCCCTAACCCGGGCTCGTTTCTTCAAACTCGACTCCCGTCTTGATGTATTTCGAAATTGCAAATTAAGGCAGTCTGAACTACGTTTGGTTTGATTCCATTTATTATGGATACGTAGGCAGCCCCTCAAAAGGGCACAACCACTGCAATCGAAAAAACAGGAACGGTTCTTTAATAACCCTTTCTTATTTATTTCAAAAAAAAAATCTCCGACAAATTTGGGAAATTACAAAAAAAATCAGCACACAATAAATAATACTAATACTTAAATAATAAAAAAGGACTAAGGCATTTTTCCCTTTCCCTTGTCCTTAGTTTCCTTTTCCATCCACCGGCGTCGACGTGGAGGTGAATGTTCCCTAATCACCAAGGGAATCTCCCTAACCCAGGCTCGTTTCTTCAAACTCGACTCCCCGGTCACCTCACACGGACCTAGCCTATCTCGGACCGCTAGTCTCGGTCCAAGTCTTCTCTCTAAGTCACTAGCACCGGTCTCATTAGCTCGAGTCTTAGTTTTTGACTTAGGACCAGACCCCGGCTCAGCAAAGGTAGTTGGGATCTCCTCTTTATCAAAGAACCGTCAATTATCTTTTACCGATTCTAGACGGGCCAAGTCAAGTGCCTCTTCAGTCTTCAAAGTCTTAAGGGTCTCTTCTGATTCTTCAGAGGTCCATCTTCGATATGATTCAGAAACCCAAGTGGTTTGACAAGGGCGAGGTATAGTCCACATGACACGGGTAAACCAGCGCTGTAGCCACGTGTCACACATAGCGTCCGTCAATTGGAGCGAAACGCTAATGATTGCTTCAGTCTCGGGGATCTGCTGAAACGAACCGAACTGTCTCAGAATACGGTCCGGATAGATATGGACAATCCAGTCCAAAGACAAGATCACCAGATAACGGGCCTTGTCCCTCCTAGCTAACCCCGTCAGCCTTGAAAGGAACCACCAGATGACGTTCCATCTAATCAAAGGCCCACCATGGAATGTCAGCTCTTCATCCCAATACTTTTGATTTATATGATGACTTGATCTTATTCGTCGGGACCTTGAGCCAATCTGACAGCTACGATATCTGGATATGTTCACCGGGGGCTCTATAATTGACAGACGCTCGGATAACCAGATCTGCAAAATTTTCGAAAAGTAAAAAACTTTCGAAAAATCAAAGAAATCGAAAATTCAAAAAAAAGAAGAATTCAAAAAAATGTTCGAAAAAAATCAAAATTTTCGAAAATTGGAAATTTCGGGAAATTTCGAAAAAACCAAAAAAATTTCGAAAATTGGAAATTTCGAAAATTTTGGAAAATTCGAAGTTTCGGGAAAAATTCGGAAAATCCGGCATTTTTTCGAAAAACGGTTAAATACCTGCAAAAGACGGATGCCTCCTGTCAATGGTTGATCCAGGTCAAGTCTTCTAGCGTCAAGACCCATAATAATCTCCCCAGTTATCAGCCAAGCCGGGCTGTGACCTGTCTCCATTTGGTCAACTATCCTAATTAGCCTGATCTCATCCAAGCACGAGTCAGCATCCATTCGACCTTCAAAGGCATATCTACGCAGCATACAAAAGGCAAAAGCCCTACGCCTATGGGTAGAAGTAATTCTTGCGCCAACTGGGTTCATGAATTTGTCAGCCAGGTCAAATAGGGAAACCGAATCTCCCTTTACCATACGGGCTGTCTCAGCAAGCGACAGGCCTAGAAAATCCCTTAGCCTCCTCCTTGGGTCAGGATAAAATGGGGGAATGGCAGGACGAACACTAGGGCACCAACCGCCTATGGCTGCAATTTTTTCAGGAAGGGGACACATTTCTCCTCGAGAAAATGCAAAAACATGGTGGGTAGTATCCCAAAAGGATAAGCAAGCATCAAGAAAGTGCGAATCTACCCTAAGCCGCTGAAGTGGGAATAAAGCCACAATTCCCATTTGAGTTAGCTGAACTTTATCTTCATCTCGAAAATCCTGGGCCCACGCCTGAAGCATCGCAGTCAAGTGATCAATGCCCATTGCGAGAATAGTTTTTTTTATTATTTATCCTAAAAAGTCTAAGGGATTTTAAGATAAAAGAAAAGATTTGGGTTAGAATATGAAAAATAAGAAGCCAAAGCCCTCTATTTATAATAGAGAATATCCCTTTTCCTAGTCATCACAGGAATAGGCTTTATATCACTTCCTCTACTTCACCTAGGCATACAAGCCTAACCATGAAGTTTCAGAAGTCCGTGTCAGAATCTGATTAGGAATCAAAGTCATCCCAAGCATCCTTATTTCCAAACTTTCCAAAAAAATTCAGCATTTTTTCTCTTCAAAAATTTTCGAAAAAAATCGTCATTTCTTCCCCAGCATGAGTTGGTGTTTCACCTAAATGTTACATACAAATTATGCCAGCATACAGGTATACCCAACACTCCCGAGAAATTCTAAGAAAGATTCCCCGGTGGAAAGTCCAGGCGACATTTTATATCTGTAAACCGATATACCTATAGCTTCCAAGGCAAGCTCCCGCGCAATTCTAAGACAGGATGTACCTGTAAACAGGTATACCCATAGCCTCCAAGACAGCTCCCGCAACATTATCAGCATCAACCCAGGTATGATTTCTATCCTATGGCTGGCGAGCCCTTCACGCAGGTCTAATGGACTATAAACGACCCGATCGGAAGTCTGCCAGGTTTTAATCCTTGATGGACCTGGTAGCTACTCTGACTTTTGCCTTGTCCAAGCCTCAGTCAGAGTGGGGGCTCTATAGACACCCACATTTTGACCGCCAGGTGTCTATAATAGTTCCCGCCAAACACCCGATGATGATTGGACGTAAACGTGCTTTGATAGACTCGGATATGGGCTTGTAATCATGGACATTTGGTTTAGACTTATTACGGAGTACAAATTTTATAAAACCAACCTCAAATCCAGGCCCAGTGGGTTGTTTCGAGTCAAATAAGACTAATTTGGGTCGATTCCGACACCAGGGGTAAAGCCATCTTTTAGCGACCGAGTCAAAACCCGGTCAAGGACATTTTTCCGAAACCCACGAGCCAACCGTGACACTACACGTCCGGTTTGGACTCAAACACTACAAAATATCATCTTCAATAAACATTAAACAATTCCGTTAAAGGTAGAATTCGATCTCAAGTAGGAATTCTATCCAGAAACCGGAACAGACACAAACCGAGCTCAAACACTCGGTTTAGGCGTCCCAACTCAGCCAAAATACTCTCCCACCAGCCGAGACACTTGGCTTCTTCACCAAGAAATGAGACTTTGATTTCCTCTCGAACTCTCGTATTTCCTATCCAAACCGGTATTTCTTGTCACACAAGCAAGACTACCTCGGTTCCTATAAATAAGACCTCTTGTCCAACACAAGAGACACAATTATTTTTCATCAACCTCGACACGATTTGACACGATTTGAGACACGATTAACACCAAAAAAACAGCCTCATAACACGGTTTTCACACATCCTACATATCTAGCAAATCCCGACACCTTTCCAAAGCCTCGAAGCCCCGAGAAACCGTCCGACCCGACGTCCAACCACCCATCCAAACCGACACCCTAAACTCATCCTCATCATCTCGACGCTCCCAAGTCTAAGCCACTTTCCGACGAGCCTTATCCCGAGAAAACAAAGCATGTAGGTTGAGGGTGTAAATCAGACCCGCTTCTTCTTCTTCTCTTTTCTCCTTCTCGTTTTTTATTACGGGTCTTTCGTCGGTCTTTTTTTATTTTCTAATATCAATATTATTAAAAACTATTTTCATATATCGAACATTCTTAAAAATATGATATCGATTTTCTACAATCGAATATTGTATCGAAAAGAATTATATTAAGATTTCGACGATGTTAAAAATCGTTACACCTTTTTTTCGTTCAAAATCTTTTTTTTAAACTTTTCATTCGAAACAAACTTTTTTTCAAAATCTTTTCTAAAAATCCTTTCGAATATTCGATATCGATTTCATAATCGAATATCGAATACGACGAATATCGAAAATATGAATCGGGTATAAATTAATCCATATTTGTACGCGATTTATAAAATTTAACGATTTTCGATAAAAAATAAAAAAACGGGCAGACCCGCACGCGAGTAGCGCCATACCCAGGCGACTCGCGCACGGGCCTGTGACCCGGATCGTTTTTTAGCTTTCCGTTCGTTTTTTATTATTTATTCTACGAAACGATTTCTAAAATTTATATCTTTTCTAAAACTATTCCAAATATTTGATATTGATTTCGTAGTCAACTATCGAATATAACGAATATCGAGAATATTAAGTCGAGTACGAAATATGCAATATTCGTACGCGTTTTAATCGAAAATTTCCAAAAAACTGCTTTCGAAAACAGGCCGTCACGCGACCCGCCGGCGTCCCGGGCGAGCCGCGCGGCCGGCTGCCTTAGCGCGCCTTTCTCGTTCTTTTTTATTATTTTTTCGAACTTCGCTTTTTATACGAAACAGCGTTTTAACAATATTTTCCAGATTTTGATTAATATTTATTTTCTCGATCTCGTATATTTATTTGCTATATTATTATTCAATCGTTACTAACTCGTTTTCTCGTGTTTGTAGCAACTTATTTATTTCCATTGTTTTATTAGACTAAAACGAATTCACATGCTAAAATAACTTTGACGTTATTAGTTTAACATGCATTAAAAGACTTAGCAACCCATTTATTTATTTTCCTCACATGACTTAGGAAAATAATCTCTGCATATCATTCAACCGTCGAACTAACGCGTGTACATAAAACGAACGATATCTTAGTAAAGGCTGCTAAGTGCCGGCGGGGTTGGGTGTTCTCAATGAACTTCCCAACACGTACCCTCACCCCTTACTCAGAACCATGGTTTCCAGATGTCCGAATCCATTGGCAACGAGAGTCATTCAATACACGGTATCCGATAATGTCGGTATCGGTATCGTAATGCAAAGGGACGAACCCGATAAACTCTGACATCGGAAATGGGCCATGTTTTAAATATGGCCCACTACGACATAGAGTGGGTTCGAATGGTTCCGAATAACCACAAAATTCGGTGGCGACTCCTACTTCGATTTAAAATTCAATTCGATTCATCTCATATGGAGATTCATTCGCCTCCCCAAACCCGCGCGTGGCCGCGTCGGGGTGGACCTATGTCATGTCCACAATTTGGACCGATACCGACGTTATCGGATATCGTGTATTGAATGACTCTCGTTGCCAATGGTTTCGGACATCCGGAAACCGAGGTTCTGAGTAAGAGGTGACGGTACGTGTTGGGAAGTTCACAGAGAATACCCAACCCCGCCCGCACATTAGCGGCCTCTACTAAGATATCGAATGACTTTTGAATACGCGCGTTAGTAATATGATGAATGATATGCAAACATTGTTTTCCTTAAGCATGTGAATAATTGAATGTGTTGCTAAGTCGATTTAATGCGACTAAAATTAACGTCAAAGTTGTATTTTAGCATGTGAGGTTCGTTTTAGTCTAATAAAACAAACATGAAAAAAAAAGAAATTGCTACAAACACGAACAAACAAGTTAGTAACGGTTTGTAAATCGAATAAGGAATATAAATACGATAATATGCATGGTTTGAAAAAAAGATTTATTAAATGACACGTGACGTGTGAAAAAAATATCAATGTCCAAAACTGGAAAACACTGTTTTGTAAAAAAACGATGTTCGAATTTTTTTTTTTTTAAAAAAAAAATTGGGTTTCGTTTTCCAGCCGGCCGCGCGCCTCGCCCGGGTCAAAAATCGAGTCGCATGACAGCTTGTTTCGAAATTGCTTTTTTTTTTTTAGAAAATCGATAATTTTATTAAAACGCGTACAAACATGGCATAATTTGTACTCGACTTAATATTTTCGATATTCGTCGTATTCGATATTCGATTATGAAATCGATATCAAATACTCGGAATGGTTTTTAGAAAAGATAAAAAAAAAGTTTTGAAAACTGTTTTTGTAAAATTAAACTAAAAAAACGATGTTTGACTTTCTCCGCGTTTAAAAATCGTCGTATTTTGTATGAAATTATATAACGATTTTTTAGCATCAACGAGATTAATTTAGTTCTTTTTTAGTACGATATTTGATTAGAGAATCGGTATCGTATTTTTAAGAACGTTTTGCTGTATATGAAAATATTTTTTGTATTATCGATATTAAGAAAAAGACGCGACGACGACGACCCATAAAAAAACAACGGACGACGACACGACGCAAAAAGAAGAAAAAAAACGAGAGAAAGGAAGGAAGAGAAAGAGAATTCGGGTTGGATTTTACACCCTCAACCTACATGCTTCGTTTACTCGGAACAGGGCTCGTCGGAATGTGGTTTGGACACGGGAGCGTCGAGATAACGTAGGAGAGTTATGGTGGTTTGGTTTGGACGGGTGAAGTGGCGGGTAGAATGGCCGGTTTCTTCGATCTCGGGTTATACTATCGGTTTTTTTTTTCGATGCTAAGTGTGTAAGGTGTATGTCGTAGATGTAGAAGATATCAAGTGTATGATTTTTCTGTGTGTGTTGAATTGTGTATGTGAGGGTCCTATTTATAGGAGAAAAGGTTAGGAGAAGTATTCTTGTTTGGACAACAAGAAATACCGGTTTAGATAGGAAATGTAAGAAGTCGAGAGGAACGAGAATTCTCTTTCCTTGGCAAAGAAGCCACGAAATTGGCTGGAAAACAGGCTGCTCGGCCGAGTATTTGATGCTCGGTCGAGTGTTTTTTCGGGTGTTCGGATAGGATTTCTACTGGAGATCGAATTCTACCCTTAACGGAATTGTTTAATATTTGTGTAGCTGATTTTTTTGTAGTATTCGAGTCTAGGCCGGACTCGTGAGGTGACACGGCTGGTTCGTGTGCCTCGGGCATATCTACGACCGGGTTTTGACTCGGTCGCTAAAAGACGGTTTTGCCTCTGGTGTCAGATTCGACCCAAATTAGTCTTATTTGACTCGAAATGACTCACTTGGCCTGAATTTGAGGTTGTTTTTGTGAGATTTGTACTCCATAAAAAGCCCAAGCCAAATGTCCATGATTTCGAGCCCATATTCAAGTAAGTTAAAGCATGTTTATGTCCGATCATCATCGGGTGTTTGTCGGAAACTACTATAGACACCTAATGGCCAAATGTGGGTGTCTACAGAGCCCTCACTCTGACTGAGGCATGGATAGGGCGAAAGTCAGAGTAGCTACCAGGTCAAATGAAGACCTAGCAGACTTCCGACCGGGTCGTTTAAAGTCCGTTAGACTATGCGTAAAGGGCCCGCCGGCCACAGATAAGAAACGTACCTGAGCTGATGATGATAACTCTGTGGGGAATTTGGACTTGCCTCGTAAGCCCCAGGTGTACCTATATGTGGGCCCATCCCGTGAAAATGCCGCCGGGGAGTTTTAGCCGTATGGTCCCGACTTGAGTCGTTCCTGTATATAATTATGCAAAGTTGCAAAGTGCATGTAACATTTTTAGGAAAAATGACTCGCGCTGGGGAATAAAATTCGGATATTTCCCACGGTACCCTCGAACTTTGACACATTACACATGGTACCCCTCGTTTTAAGTTTGTTCCTATGGTAACCTTGTGTTTTGTGTTTAGTGCCCATGGTACCCCTGATCAATTTTCTGTCATAATGATTAATTTGTTTCAGAGGAAAAATTAGTTAGAACAATTAACGAACTTCTAATTAAAATAATTGAAAATTGAGGGAATGTCCATGGTACCCCCGTGTTTTCAATGTTTTAGCCATGGTACCCTTATATTTTAAATTCTTTGCCCATGGTACCCTTGTGGTTACAATTCATTCAGAGGTACCATGGACAAATAACTGAAACCACAAGGGTACCATGAACAAAAAATTGAAAATACAAGGGTACCATGGTTAAAATATTAAAAACACAGGGGTACCATGGACATTTCCTTAATTTTCAACTATTTTAATTTGAATTTCATTAATTTTCAAACTAATTTCACCAAAAAAATTAAAATTAATCACTTTAACTAAACTAACTTTTAACACCGTTATGACGGAAAATTGATCAGGGGTACCATGGGCAGTAAATGCAAAACACAAGGTTACCATAGGAACAAACTTAAAATGAGGGGTATCATGTGTAATGTGTCAAAGTTCGCGGGTACCGTAGGAAATATCCCAATAAAATTTTGAGAAAGGTTTTGAATTTTTTTTTGAATTTGAGGAAATTTTGAAAATTAGAGTATTATTTGACTCTGAAAAGGAATAGGAATGCTCGGGATGTCTTAGCTAGACTTTGAGATAAGGCCTGTATGCTAAACCTCCTGGGATTAGGAATCCTAGAGCAAGGAGGAAGGTCTGGGTTTAATGCTATAAATACCATCTTCCTGCTTTTGATTTCTTCACAATTCTCACAATTTCCCTCCTTCTTAAAGAGAAACAAATTCCAAGAGTATTATTTTCTTCTTCTTTTTTTTAAAAAAAATCCAATTATGGGGATCGACTGATTAATCGGAATGCTGCAGGATTGGTCCCGATTTTTCAGAGACGCAGATAAAGTCATTTTTAATCAGAATGGTATAACCCAATTATTCACAATTCGTCAAATGCAAGTGGATCGTCATTTCTTGGATGCTTGCTTGTCCTATTGGGACGATACTTATCATGTCTTTGGCTTCCCTCGAGGCGAAGTCCTATTCCTGAGGAGATTGCTGCCGTAGGAGGATGGAATCCCATACTTCGCCCTGCTATCCCGTTTTCAGTTCACGATCATAGGAGGAAACTACGGGAATTTTTAGGGCTTTCTCATATGGAGGTATCTCGTATGCTAAGGGGAGATACCGTTTCTTTGATCGATTTGACTGAAAGATTTATGAACCCACACGATGTCTGGGTCAGGTCGGTTCATAGCCGTATGGCCTTTGCTTTTTGCATGCTCCATGTTTATGCCTTCGAAGGTCATATGGATTTATTATCTTGCATGGGTCATGTCCGACTCTTCACCATGGTTGACCTGATGGAAACGGACAACAGCCAGGCTCGGCTGATCACAGGAGAGATTATCCAGGGTTTGGATAATCGTAAAAGGGATCCGACGACTCGGTTGACTGGAAGTACCCGTCTTTTACAGGTATGTTGATTTTTGATTTTTTGCAATTTTACGGCTTTTCAATTTTTCCGGTTTTCTCGACTTTTCCGCGGTTTTCACGATTTTCACGATTTTTCTCGATTTTCTCGGTTTTTGCGTTTTTTTTTGCGCGGTTTTTGACAATTTTTCGCGATTTTGATTTTTCGCGGGTTTTTTTTTCAGCTGTGGCTATTCGAGAGGCTATCGATCGTGGATCCTCCACTTGACGTGACCCGATATCGACCGAATCAAGTGATGACGAGGAGACGAACCTTTGATTTTTCTCGCCTCAATACCCAAAAATACTGGGACGAAGTGCTGTCTTTTCACGGAGGCCCATTGATCCGGTGGACCGCTCCATGGTGGCCCATTTACATTCGGACCGGCTTAGAGTCTCGAGATAGGGCTCGATATCAGGTGATCCTATCTTTTAGACAAACAGTTCACCTCTTCCCCGATCGCATACTTAGGCAATATGGTCGGGCCCAAAGAATTCCGGAAATCGAGGCGGTCGTGAGTGAATCTACTCAGTTGACGGATGTAATGTGCGACACCTGGATGCAGAGGTGGTATACCCGGGCTACTTGGTCCGTTCCCATGACTTCTCATTCGATCTGGGTATCTGATTCTTATGTCAAATGGACAAAGGCTGATTCTGCTAAAGCCCGGGCTGCCCTGAAGACTGATGAGGCTTTTGACCTGTTGCGCCAAGAGCAAGCTAAAGATAATAGAAGCTTCTTCGACGAGGGCGATACTCCGGTAAATCAGAAAGGAAAATCTAGGACTCAAGCTGAAGGGTCCAGTACTAAGGGTGCACGGGGGAAAGTGAGCCCCCAGACAGATTTGGAAAGGAGACTTGGCCCAAAATTAAGGGTTCAGGACCGACTTGGTCCTCGAGACAGACTTCCAGAGCACGTACGGGCTCGGCTTGGGCCAGTGACCATGGCAGAAGACCCGTTGTCGAAGAAACGGGTTCGAGCAAAGGAAATTCCCCTTGTGATTAGGGAACGTTCGCCCCCGCCCCGTCAGCCCCGGGCTCCACGCGACCCGAAAGATAAGGGGAAAGGAAAAATGCATGAGTAGTCTCCTAAATTTATTATTTAAGTATTACTACTATTTTTGTGGTGTGATTTTTTTTTGTAATTTCCGAATTTATCGGCTTTTTAATAATAAAAGACATATTAGTGAATACCGTTCCCGTCTTTTCGTTATTGCAGTGGTTGTACCCTTTTGAGGGGTTGCCTACGTATCCACAATTAATGGAATCAAACCATCCGTAGCTCAGATTTATTTTTGCAATTTTCGAAATACATCAAGATTATTAATTCGAGATGTGCGAGGGTAGGATAAGTAATCCTAACTTATTGACTTGCTTACGATTTTTGAAAATTTACATAAAGACAAATTTTTATAAACTTTTTGCAAATGACATTGAGATAAGGCTTATGGGTAGTAACGCTTCAGTTGGTCCAAGTTGGTTGGGTTGACGAACTCGTTCCCGTCCAAGTCTGTCAGCATTACTGCTCCTCCCGAAAGGATTTTCTTTACTAAATATGGCTCAGCCCAATTGGGTTTGAATTTTCCTCTTGGGTCAACCGGTAGCAAGGCCCGGATGGATTTTAGGACTAGATCGTCCTCTTCGATATTCCTGGGCCTGACTCTTTTGTTAAAAGTCCGTTGGATCCTCTTTTGATATATCTGGATATTGTTGAGGGGTCGAGATCACCGTTCGTACAAGAGAAATAGTGAATCGTATCGGGCATGGACCCAATTTGCTTCGGGCACCTGGCTTTCGAGTAGAATCCTGAGGGATGGTACTTCTAGCTCGACCGGTTGGACTGCCTCCATTCCATATGTCATATAATATGGAGTTCTATATGCTTCGGACGAATTGACGTCCGATATCCCCATAAGGCGAAGGGTATCTTGTCCGGCCAGTCCCGGTAATTCTCAGCCATGTTTTTAAGTATGGTGACAATTGTTTTATTAGCTGCCTCTACCGCTCCATTTGTTTAAGGACGGTAAGGCGAAGATATATGCCTCTGGATTTTATATTTTTCCAATAAAGTAGCGGTCTCAGCTTGAAAATGGGTCCCGTGATCACTGATGAACTCGTGCAGGATCCCGTATCGGCATATGATCTTGTTTTGGATGAATTTTGCCACATGCTTGGCATTCAAGATCCGGTATGACTTGGCTTCAACCCATTTGGAGAAATAATCAATAGCCACTAAAATAAAGCAGTGACCCCATATCCCGGAAGGGTTTACTTTCCCAATTATATCGATTCCCCATGTCGAAAATGGCCATGGCGATGTCATTGTATATAATAGGGATGACGGCATATGCTGTACATTCGCGAAAATCTGACAGTTATGGCAGTGCTTGACATATAACTGACAGTCAGTTTCCATGCTATTCCAATAATATCCGAGTCTCGTGATTTTTCGGGCCAACATATGGGCGTTCATATGTGGACCATTTTCACTATCATGTACCTCAGCCATGACCCTTTCGGCTCGCGTCTTGTCAATGCATAGGAGTAGTGCCCCCTGTGCCGTCTTCTTATATAACAGCCCATCGTCCGTGCGGATGAACTGGGCTGCCCATCTTCGCAGGGCTTTCTTGGCCCAGTTTTCAGCTCCCGGAGGATATTCTCCTGATGTTAGATATGTTAGAATAGCCTGATACCAAGGCTCTGGATCAGTTATTTCAATGTCTTGGATAGCGTGGATATATGCCGGCTCGGATCGTCTTTCGACGCAGATCGGCATGCTAGTCAGGTGCTCCGAGATATTTATTAAAGATGCTAACTTGGAAAGCGCATCTGCAAACTGGTTTTCTTCCCGAGGTAGATAAATGTATTCTACTTTTTGGAATTGCTTTACGAGAACCCTTACTCGTGCTTGGTAAGCCACTAGATTTGCGTTCCGAGTCTTCCATTTCTGTAAAGCTTGGTTTATGACTAAAGATGAGTCACCGTGGACCCGGAGGTTTGTTACTCCTAAATCAGCGGCGGTTTGCAACCCGTGAATGCATGCTTCATATTCGGCTGCATTGTTAGTCACATCAAATTCTAGCTTGATGGATAACGGGGTGTGTTCCCCTTGTGGCGAGATTAGCAAAATACCGACCCCAAATCCTCGGAAGTTGGACGCCCCATCAAAGTATAAATCCCACGTTTCAGTGTCAGTATGGAATATATATCTTCATCTGAGAAGGCCCAAGTATCGGTGCGTCCTTCCTCGGATACCGGACTATCGGCAAGGAACTCCGCGACTATCCGGCCTTTGATGGCTTTTAAAGGTACGAACTTGAGATCGAACTCAGCCAGCATTAAAGTCCACCTGGATATTCGGCCATTAAGTACGGGCTTTTCGAACAAGTACTTGATTGGATCTATTTTGGATAAGACATGTATCTCGTGACTGAGCATATAGTGTCGGAGCTTTTTAATGGCCCAAACTAAAGCTAAGCACGTCTTTTCGAGCATCGTATACTTGCACTCGTACTCTAGAAACTTTTTGCTGATGTAATAGATAGCCCGTTCTTCAGAATCGACTGTTTGGGCCAGCATAGCCCTCATGGCTGTCTCGGTCATTGTTAGGTATAACGATAAAGGCGAGCCTGGTTGAGGCGGCATTAACACCGGTGGAGAAGACAGAATCTCCTTAATTTTATCGAAAGCCGTTCCACAGAACCTGTTCTCCTATCTTCAGTTTCTTGAAAATGGGCTCACAGACCATGGTTAGTTTTGAAATGAACCGGCTGATATATTGGACTTTCCCGAGAAACCCCCTTATTTATTTTTCGGTTTTGGGTGGCTACATCTCGGTAATGGCCTTGAATTTGGCTGGGTCAACCTCGATGCCGCGTTGGCTGATGATATGGCCCAGTAACTTGCCCGATGTTACCCCGAAACTGCATTTTTGAGGGTTCAGTCTCATATTGTACTTGCGTAATCAGGTGAAGAATTTTCTTAGGGCTGCAATGTGCCCGTTTCGGTCTTTGGATTTGACAATCATGTCGTCCACGTAGACCTCCACTTCCTTATGGATCATGTCATGCAACAAAGTGGTGGCGGTCCGTTGATAAGTGGCACCGACATTGATAAGCCCAAATGGCATCACGGTGTAACAGTAAGTACCCCAAGGCGTGATGAAGGTGGTCTTACTCATGTCTTCCTCCGCCATTTTAATCTGATTGTATCCGGCATACCCGTGCATGAATGATAGAATGGCATGATCGGCCGTGTTATCCACCAGTATATCGATGTGTGGTAACGGGAAATCGTCTTTTGGGCTGGCCTTATTAAGGTCCCGGAAGTCTACACATACTCGTACTTTACCGTCTTTCTTGGGTACCGGTACGATGTTTGCAACCCAGTCTGGATATTCAGACACTTGTATAAAGCCCGCTTTGAATTGTTTGTCAACTTCTTCTTTGACTTTGAAAGACCATTCGGGCCTCATTCTTCGGAGTTTCTGTTTTACTGGCTTATATCCGTCTTTGATGGGTATACGGTGTTCAGCTATCTCCCGATCTATTCCCGGCATGTCCTTGTAGGACCATGCGAAAAAGTCTTTGAGTTCTTGGAGGAGATCCGTGAATTGTTGCTTCTCCTTAGGATCCAAAGATAAGGCCAACTTAAGCATCTGAGGCTCTAAAGGGGTTCTTACGTTGATGGAATCGGTTTATTCGATTACCGGATTTCGGGACTCCCTTTGTTCGAGTTGCTCGATTAGATGCGGAGGGAGTGGTACCTGTTCGTCGGGTTTCTCAATGTCATTGCAAGTAAATTTTTTGAAAATGTTTTGAAAATAAGACAAGTCGTAAGCAGAACGGTTATCGTTATTATTGATAGTGAATTTTGAAAACAACTCGAAGAGAGCGACCATCTGATCGATGGTCAGAGGCGGGATAGGGAGAGCCCTCGGGACAGACCCCGGGGCTCCAGTGGGTGCTAAAGAAGTGAGAGGGGTTACAGACTCGATCATAGTACTGGACCCTCTAGACTTGGACTCAGACTCCGACTCTGACTCGGACTCAGACTCGGACTCAGTGCCTTGCATATCTTCTACACCAGTAGTCAGCTTGTAGACTCGACTCTGGCTATCGGTCCACTTGATTTCTTTCCTCCAAGCTCTCTTCCCAATGTCAGCACCAACTTCGGAGATTAGCTTGGTTGGATCGAACCTGCTGCTGCGGAGGATCAGGTTCACTAGTTCCTCCTTGGGAGTCGGGATGACCTTTTCTTCCCCAAATAGGAGCCCTAAGACGGGCTCAGCATTATTTTCACCTTCCTTCGATTCGGCCTGGATAAGGGCAAAGATGTCATCCGGGATGAAATTGCATTCCCGAGCCAATTTGGTCTCGGGACATGAGATGGTGGGTTGATAGAGGCCCACCTGAACAGCCCCAAACAATGGAGTGACAAAGTAATCAGTCAGTCTTCGACTGTAAGGGCCCAAGTAGGTACCCTTGAAGATGTTGATGGCCTTCCGGATACCGGTCTGAACCATGTTTTCCGGGGTTATAGCATACCCCAAACTGAATCTTGACTCTTCATTAGTTAAGACCTCGATGATCTTGCCAGCTGGAAGGTCCGGCCTCGAGGTAGCTCCCGGTAGGTAACCCAAAGTTTGTAGCATCGTGTCGATGCTAGTAGTGAAGTAGGGTCAGGAAAGATATTCTTCCTCGATCATTCCCACGAAGTTGAAACCTCGTGGGTCGATCTTGCCTGGCGTGTTGCAGCTTGACACGGCTATAGGGGTAGCCTCGAGAGTGATGACCCCATCTTGTAGAGGCACTTTGACCTTCCTGTGAAGGGTAGAAGATACGGCTTTGACCGCGTGAACCCATGGTCTCCCGATTTCGGGCTTGATTGTTAGCTTGACAGCCCCAGCAACTGATTTCGGGCTTCCGTCAAAAGCCTAGATAGTTTGTGCGGTTGGAAGGTAATCAGCCTCGGTGATGCCGAGGGCTTTAGCAGTCCTTAGGGGAAGGACATTTAATGCGGACCCGTCATCAATTAGGGTCATGGGGAGATATTTTTCCCGGCAGATCACCGTGACGTATAAGGCCAAGTTATGGTTGGCCCCAAACGGTGGAAGGTCGGACTCGGAGAAAGTGATAAGTGGGCCTTCTCCTTTGGACTTGCCTTTGAGGTGAGGCAAAATAGTGGCTACCATTTCGGTGGGGGTAACCAACGAGTCAACCTTGATTTCGTCGAGAGCCTTAGTAAGTACTGCCCGATGCTCCTGAGAACTAACCAAAAGCGGCCATATAGTAAGATCAGTTCGGACCCTCTTTAGTTGTCTGACTAGGGCCGTGTCAGCATTTGGTTCCTCGAGAGTAGGTTCCGTCATGTCAGGTTCAGTGACGGTTTCCGGGGTAGAGAGACCGGTTGTGATGACGTGTGTGCCGGCCAGAGCCTTGGTTTTAGCCTTCCGGATTTCTTCGACAGTGATGGGGACCGCCTCCCCCTTAGCCAGGTAAACGTCATCTTCATCATCGTTCCATATCCCGTTGATTTGGGAAATGAAAGGGTAAATGAGACAAGAACAATCAACTATTTCTCCAGTAAAAATGGCTGAATAGCAAATGGGTTAATTTTGTTACTCGGCTTATCACTGGGTAGTGGTATCTTCCCATTTTTGATTAGATCTTGAATGAGATGCTTCAATTTCCAACATTTCTCAGTGTCGTGCCCGTTGCCTCGGTGATATTGGCAGTAGGCCTGAATGTTGTAGCTCTTGAACCATTTGTCGACCGGAACCTCCGGAGTCGGGCCAATCGGTTGGATTAGGCCTTTTGAAGACAGCCTTTGTAAGTCATTAGCATAGGTTGTACCTATATCAGTGAATACCCGAGTTGGAATATTCCTTTTGGATGAGGTGTCTAGTGAGTTAACCTCCTCAAAGATGATGCGAGTTGCAGCTGGAGTTGCGGGCTTACTGGTGGACGAGCTGGCCCCTTGATATCCCTTGGCAGAGGCTTTAGTAAGGTTCTCTAGGCTTAGATCATCTTCGATTCTTGTACCCATTTCGGTTAAGGTGGCGAAATTGGGTATAACAGCATACCGGAGATGGACTCGGTAAGAAGGATGGAGGTTCTTGACAAAGGCCTCCACTAGCATCTTTTCGGTGGGCTTGTCAAGCAGCTTCACGCTTTCGGCCCTCCATCGCTGAAGATACTTGGTGAATCCCTCTTTGGGTTCTTGGGCCATGACTTCCAGAGTACGCATGGTAGTCTGGATCTCGGTATTGTCTGCATAGTTTCGGGCGAACTCTGTTGCTACAACGTCCCAAGTCTTGTATTTCTTGGAATCGAGCCTGTAGTACTAGGCTCTTGGGTGCTTTTCGAGGGAAGAAGCGAATAGATGCTTGAACATGTTTGATTTAACCCCCTTCAGGGCCATGAACTCCTTGAAAGCCCGGATGTGGTGGACCGGGTCTTCAGTACCCTCGAACATTGGCAGGCCCGTCCGGTTGAGATTAGCGGGCAGCTCATCGGTCAGGGGCGCATAGGCTTGAGTGTTCTTCGTGTGGATTGAGTTTTGGGTCGACAGATGGACCTGTTCCTGCAGTTTGTGGACCGCGCTGGTCAATTCAGCTAACGGCCCATCGAATTCGATATCGCCCTTTGGAGTACCCTGCTCATCGGCGCTTACCCGGGTAAGGATGGCGATCTGATCCCCCCTCATTGACGTGATCATATTCTGCAACTTGGTCAACGAGGCCCTCAAATCATCTATGGCTTGTTGCGTCATGGTTCGAGTGAAGGGCGGCCTGTCTGTAAGAATACGACGCAGTCAGCAACTAACCCAAATCCTAGAGCAAAAGTACATCCCGAGCAAGGGAAAAAGTAGACTAGGAAGGAAATGACTCAGAAAAGACGCCTAGATGGGTGACTTTCGGAAAGTGGGCCTCCCTTAGGATCCAGTTGTGTGGGCCGGGTCCTGTTTGAAAGGAGGTTCACATGGGACGTTCCCCAGACTTTGGAATCGATTGTGTAAACGGGCCCGCTTTTGTAGGAGTATGTCCTACGTAAGTGGGCCTTGCCTTAGTTAAATAAGGCGGACTGGGATAGGGAGGAAACCCGTGATGTAAGATCGATGGAGTTTCAACGCTAAAGACCTTGATGACTTACGACACGACCCGACACTGCTAAATACGGGAAGTTCTAAGAAAGGGAAGGTTTTGAAATGGACTTTTGAAAGCCAGCGAAAATCCGGGGAGGGAGCCCGGCCTTTTTCGATAAAAACGGAAAGGCGAATCGGGCGATGGTTTCGAAAGTTTGAAAATATTTTCGAGTTTTGAAATGGGCAAAATACCGGCTAGAAAAAGCCTATTTTGAGTAAAATCGTAAATCCTAAATTCGGTATATGCCCCGGGTTTTGAAATTGGATGTTTTGAAAAGAATGCAATTTTTGAAAATGACGGTTTTTGAATAGGATGTAGATCAAGTAGCACATAGTCATGGAAACAGTATAACGACACCATGTATGCTCTTAAACTAAGTCTCGGTCAGTCCATAAGGGTCTATACCAGTGTACATAGCCTTTTCGAGAATCGGGGCGGATTTCCTAAGTCGAGTTGAGCTTAGAACATGCCGTAAAACCCATACGAATCTTCTATGAACACTTTTTGACATATCCAATTTGGACCACATCAATGGTATAGTGGGACGTTGGTCACCAGTACCGGTCCGTGAAAAGATAGGGTTATGCATGAACCGTAAAACTAAAACGCGTATTGTACTAGTCAAACGATTTCTATTCGAGTCTCACCATGAGGATGCCGATGGTAAGTCACACATCAGTTAATCTCCAACGGAGTCGCCAAATTGTGGACATGACATAGGTCCACCCCGACGCGGCCACGCGCGGGTTTGGGGAGGCGAATGAATCTCCATATGAGATGGGTCGAATTGAAATTTAAATCGAAGTTGGAGTCGCCACCGAACTTTATGGGAGTTCGGGCCCGTTCGAACCCACTCTATGTCGTAGTGGGCCGTGTACAAAATACGGCCCATTTCCTATGTCAGAGTTTATTGGGTTCGTCCCTTAGCATTTGATACCGATACCGACGTTATCGGATATCGTGTATTGAATGACTCTCGTTGCCAATGGTTTCGGACATCCGGAAACCGAGGTTCTGAATAAGGGGTGAGGGTACGTGTTGGGAAGTTCACAGAGTACACCCAACCCCGCCCGCACATTAGCGGCCTCTACTAAGATATCGAATGACTTTTGAATACGCGCATTAGTAATACGATGAATGATATGCAAACATTGTTTTCCCTAAGCATGTGAATGATTGAATGGGTTGCTAAGTCGATTTAATGCGACTAAAATTAACGTCAAAGTTGTATTTTAGCATGTGAGGTTCGATTTAGTCTAATAAAACAAACGAGAAAAAAAAGAAATTGCTACAAACACAAACAAACAAGTTAGTAACGGTTTGTAAATCGAATAAGGAATATAAATACGATAATATGCATGGTTTTAAAAAAAGATTTTTTAAATGACACGTGACGTGTGAAAAAAATATCAATGTCGAAATCTAGAAAACGCTGTTTTGTAAAAAAACGATGTTCGAAAAATAAAAAAAAAACGAAATTGGGCCTCGTTCTCCAGCCGGCCGCGCGCCTCACCCGGGTCAGGCGCGAGTCGCGTGACAGCTTGTTTCAAAATTGCTTTTTTTTAGAAAATTGATAATTTTATTAAATCGCGTACAAACACGGCATAATTTGTACTCGACTTAATATTTTCGATATTCGTCGTATTCGATATTCGATTATGAAATCGATATCAAATACTCGGAATGATTTTTAGAAAAGATAAAAAAAAGTTTTGAAAACCGTTTTTGTAAAATTAAACTAAAAAAAACGATGTTTGACTCTCTCCGCGTTTAAAAATCGTCGTATTTTGTATGAAATTATATAACGATTTTTTTGCATCAACGAGATTAATGTAGTTCTTTTTTAGTACGATATTTGATTAGAGAATCGGTATCGTATTTTTAAGAACGTTTTGCTGTATATGAAAATATTTTTTGTATTATCGATATTAAGAAAAAGACGCGACGACGACGACCCATAAAAAAACGACCGACGACGACACGACGCAAAAAGAAGAAAAAAAACGAGAGAAAGGAAGGAAGAGAAAGAGAAGTGGGGTTTGATTTTACACCCTCAACCTACATGCTTCGTTTACTCGGAACAAGGCTCGTCGGAATGTGGTTTGGACACGGGAGCGTCGAGGTAACGTAGGAGAGTTATGGTGGTTTGGTTTGGACGGGTGAAGTGGCGGGTAGAATGGCCGGTTTCTTCGATCTCGGGTTATACTATCGGTTTTTTTTTTCGATGCTAAGTGTGTAATGTGTATGTCGTAGATGTAGAAGATATCAAGTGTATGATTTTTCTGTGTGTGTTGAATTGTGTATGTGAGGGTCCTATTTATAGGAGAAAAGGTTAGGAGAAGTATTCTTGCTTGGACAACAAGAAATACCGGTTTGGATAGGAAATGTAAGAAGTCGAGAGGAACCAGAATTCTCTTTCCTTGGTAAAGAAGTCACGAAATTGGCTGGAAAACAGGCTGCTCGGCCGAGTATTTGATGCTCAGTCGAGTGTTTGTTCGGGTGTTCGGATAAGATTCCTACTGGAGATCGAATTCTACCCTTAACGGAATTGTTTAATATTTGTGTAGCTTATTTTTTTGTTGTATTCGAGTTTAGGCCGGACTCGTGAGGTGACACGGCTGGTCCGTGTGCCTCGGGAATATCTTCGGCCGGGTTTTGACTCGGTCGCTAAAAGACGGTTTTTCTCCTGGTGTCGGATTCGAGAGGAACCAAAATTCTCTTTCCTTGGTAAAGAAGTCACGAAATTGGCTGGAAAACAGGCTGCTCGGCCGAGTATTTGATGCTCGGTTGAGTGTTTGTTCGGGTGTTCGGATAGGATTCCTACTGGAGATCGAATTCTACCCTTAACGGAATTGTTTAATATTTGTGTAGCTTATTTTTTTGTTGTATTCGAGTCTAGGCCGGACTCGTGAGGTGACACGGCTGGTCCGTGTGCCTCGGGAATATCTTCGGTCGGGTTTTGACTCGGTCGCTAAAAGACGGTTTTTCCCCTGGTGTCGGATTCGACGCAAATTAGTCGTATTTGACTCGAAATGACCAACTGGGCCTGAATTTGAGGTTGGTTTTGTGACATTTGTACTCCGTAAAAAGCCCAAGCTAAATGTCCATGATTTCGAGCCCATATTCGAGTAAGTTAAAGCATGTTTATGTCCGAACATCATCGGGTGTTTGTCGGAAACTACTATAGACACCTAATGGCCAAATGTGGGTGTCTACAATACCAATTTTAAAATTTACTCCCTTTTGAAATTTTTGTTAAAAATAACTCCCAAAATCTATCAAAAGTTCAAAAATTAGTCCAAAACATAATTTTTGGACGAAAATGCCCCTAACTTTTTTATGTCATATTACTTCACCTCACCCTCTAGCCAAGGGCATTGTCGTCCTAAAAATAAATTTGGGAGCAATTTTTGAACTTTTGATAGAGTTTGCGAGTTATTTTAAAAAAAATTCAAAAGGGAGTAAATTTTAAAATTGGTATTTTAAAAAAGAGTAATTTTTAATTTACTCTAAATAATTCACCCACTTAACAATTCCGAAAAATTATGAAAAATTCAGAAATTTCCTTTTCTCTAGAAACATCATCCACGCCAAATTTCAGATCAAAATGAATTGTTTAAGTATTAGAACTAAAAATTGGCTTTTAATCGTTTTTGTCCGTAATCGGTGATAATTCAATAATCGATAACTAAAATATCAAAAAAAATACTAAATTATTAAAAATCATCAAAAACTTCATTTTTACAAAATATAATCATATATTACAAGTTTAAGCCGAATAATACAATTTTACAAATTAGTATAACAATTTAATCGTTAATCTCGTAAAAGCAATAAAAATACCGAAACATGCAAATTTTAAACTTTTAAAAAATTTCCAGATTATATGACATACATATATTGTCAAAAATGAAATATAAAAATTATACATGCAAATACAAAATTAAAATCATGAAATACCGAGTAACAACGACGTTACCTCTAATCCAAGTTGGCCTCGGGATCGTCCTCGGGATCGGCCTCGGGATCGTCCACAAATCCTACCAAACACGAAAATCATGGCAGAAAAATATCTTGAGAAAAGCTAATAAAATCATGGTAAATAATGATCGAAAACGACATCGATTATTACCTTAACGAAGGGATCAGAAAGAGGATTAATTCGACGATAAAAATGAGACGATTGGGACTCAAATTAAGCAAGAATCAGCCAAGGGAGGAGGGAGAGTGCCACGGCCAAAGGAAGAAGGAAGAAGATAATGTAATATTTTTTTATGCAAAAATGAATGTATGGGAGAAGGATGGTTTATGCATAAATGAAATTAAAATGGGTGAAGAAAACAAGGTGCCTATTAGCCTAAGGTGGTCGGCCAACATAAGTGAGGGAGGAGTATGAAAAGTTTGATAAGAATGCACAAAATAAATGAAAGAAAATAATCTTACGTTTACGGTTTAACGTGGTAAAGTAAAACGTATTAATAAAACGTAGTAAAATTGTGACAAGAAGCTTTGTCGGTTCAAAATATAGGGAAAAGGTCTCAAATGATTTGTAAGTTGATAAAAAGTATTATCGTCAAATAGTTAAAGGCATTTCAAAGTAATTCGAGTAAACTTCGCGTAAGAAAACAATTATTCCCGAAACCTCGTATTAAAATCATAAATGGCTAAATTTTCGTAAATAAAAATATTTACTAGTGAAAATATTATATAAATGTATTTAAATATTTTTAGGAAAATGAATAACTTAAATCCGATCTTAAAAACGTCAATTCGAAGAGAAATAGATTTCCTCGCGGAAAATTAATTAGTTTACGAAGAAAATCAAATAAATAGATTTAAAAGAACTAAAATCTTTTAAAATAAAAATAAATAACATTAAACTCTAAATTGAAAATAAGCTTGGAAAGATCATGAAATATGAGGCCGAAATGTGATAGAGTTATAACGATGTCATAACGGAAAGAATAAAAATGCTAGGAAAATAGCGGGTGTTACAATCCTCTCCACTAAAAGAAAGTTTCGTCATCGAAACTGAGAATAAGCAGAAAGTAAATCGAGGTTTACCTTACTCGAAGAGATGAGGATGCTTAGCTCGCATCGAAGACTCGGTATCCCACGTTTCTTCCTCAAACCGATTACAGCGCCACAAAACTTTTACCAGAGGTACAATTTTGTTCCTTAAACGCTTCTCACGGCGATCAGTAATCTTCACCGGCCTTTCTTCATAAGTCAGATCCGGTTCGAGTTCCACAATCTCGGGTTCCAACACGTGCTCGGGGTCACTAACATATTTCCTCAGCTGAGAAACATGAAAGACATCGTGAACCTTACCCATAAAAGCAGGCAATTCCAGCTTATAAGCAACTTCGCCCACTCTCTTGACTATGGGGTACGGACCAACGAACTTAGGCTGAGCTTGCCCTTAATCCCGAACCGTTTCACCCCCTTCATGGGTGATACCTTCAGGAACACAAGATCACCAACCGAAAACTCCAAAGGTCAGCGACGGACATCCGCAAACGACTTCTGTCGGTCCTGGGTAGACTTCATCCTAGATCCGACCACATTCACAACATCGATAGTCTGAGCTAACAAATCCGGACCCAAAATCTTCACTTCACCGGGAACATCCCAACAAACGGGACTACGACATTTATGACCATGTAATGCCTCGAACGGGGACATCTCAATAGAAGCATGGTAGCTGTTGTTATAGGAAAACTGTACCAGCGGATGATGTTGGATCCAATTCTCTTGGAAATCCGAAGCACAAGTCCGCAACATATCCTCTAGAGTTTGGATCGTTATCTCGGACTGTCCATCTGTAGCAGCATGGAAAGCGGTACTCATCAATAATTTGCTTCCCAAAGCATCTTGCAATGCCTTCCATGAGCAGAATCTTGGATCCCGATCCGAAACAATCTCGAGTGGTACGCCGTGATGACGAACGATCTCGGCAACATACACCTCTGCGAACTTCTCCAGACTCCAAGTGTCGCGAATGGGGACGAATCGTGCACACTTGGTCAAGCGATCCACCACAACCAATATACCATTTCTTCCATTCACGGTCCTCGGTAATGCCATCACAAAATCCATCGATATGCACTGCCACTTCCTTTCTGGAACAGGGAGTGGTTGAAGCAAACCTCCAAGCTTCTTATGCTAGAACTTTACTTGCTGACATGTTAAGCACTTACTTACAAACTCCGCGATGTCCTCTCTCATATGAGGCCACCAGAAATGGAGCTTCAAATCCCGATACAACTTGTCACCACAAGGATGAATAGAGTACCTCGTCTTATGTGCCTCGGTTAGAACTTGCTTTCTCACCTCAGCATCACTAGGAACAACCCATCAGTTCTTAAACTTCAGTGCTCCACTGGAATCCACAGAAAAATCTAGAGCCTTACCAAGATTCATCTTCTCTCGGATACCGGCCACAAAAGGATCTTCCAACTGCTTCTCACAAATCCCTCGGAAAAGAGTTGGTTCTGCAACTAGGGCATTGAGGTGACCATCATAACCTTCATTAACAATATCAATAGATATCTTGGCAAAATCTCAGGCCAACTTCTCAAATAAGCCAAAACACGGAGTTAAGGAATTGAGGGTTTTCTTGCTAAGGGCATCAGCAAGCACGTTAGCTTTTCCCTCACAATACACCAATTCAAGGTCATAATCGTTCACCAACTCGATCCAACATCTCTGTCTCGCATTCAGATCTTTCTGCGTCAAGAGATATCGCAGACTCTTGTGGTCAGTGTGAACCTTGCATCTTACTCCATACAAATAATGCCTCCAAACTTTCAAGGCATGCACCACAGCTGCTAACTCCAAATCGTGGGTAGGGTAATACACCTCATGAACTTTCAACTGTCTCGAGGCATAAGCGATCACCTTACCACTTTGCATAAGGACACAACCCAAACCATTCTTAGAAGCGTCACAATATACATCGAAACCAACGCCTTCTTCAGGTAGGGTCAGGATAGGAGCAGAAGTTAGCTTTCTCTTGAGCTCAGAAAAAGCATCTTCACAGGCTTGACTCCACAAAAATTTATTCTCTTTCTTTAGTACTTGAGTCATAGGCCGTGCTATCTTAGAAAAATCTTCCACAAACCTTCGATAATAACCAGCAAGACCTAGGAAACTTCGGATCTTGCCAACATCTTTGGGACTTGCCCAACTCTCAATAGCTGAAATCTTAGCGGGGTCACTTTAATACCTTCTTTTGCGATAACATGACCCAGAAAAGCTACCTCGGAAGGCCAGAACTCACACTTGGAAAACATAGCATACCACTTTTGATCTCGTAGAATGCCAAGAATAATCTTGAGATGTTCTGCATGCTCAGCTTCCGACTTGGAATAAATCAGGATGTCATCAGTAAAGACAACAACACACAGATCCAAATACTCCCTGAAAGTTCTGTTCATCTGATCCATAAAAACAGTAGGAGCATTGGTTAGTCCAAAAGGCATGACTTTGAATTCATAATGTCCATACCTCGAAATGAAAGCTGTCTTCAGAATATCTGATTCTCGGAATGGAATTTGGTGATATCCAGACCGTAGATCGATCTTGGAAAACACAGAAGCACCCTTAAGTTGATTAAAGAGATCATCATTTCTGGGCAAAGGATATTTGTTCTTGATCGTAATCTTGTTGAGATCACGATAATCAATACACAGGCGCATCGAACCATCTTTCTTCTTGACAAAAAGAACAGGAGCGCCCCAAGGGGAAGAACTTGGATGAATGAAATCTTTCTCAATCATTTCATCCAATTGCTTGCGTAACTCTTGCAACTCAGTAGGAACCATTCTGTAAGGTGCTTTAGCGATCGAGCCAGTACCAAGCACGAGTTCAATAGTGAATTCCACATCTCGTTCGGGTGGAATACCTGGTAACTCGGGAAATACATCTACATAATCACACACTATACGTATTTCCTCGAGTTTAGGGAGTTCAGCAGTTACAATTACCGTGCATAAAAATGCTTGGCAACCTTTTCTCTGCAATCTGATAGCCTTCATGGCAGAAATAATTTTGATACCCTTCTATCTTCGATCACCACGATAAGACACTCGAACACCTTCGGGAGTTTTCAGAAAAATCTTCTGATCTCGACACTGAAACCTTGCATCATATTAAGCCAACCAGTCCATTCCCAAAATAACATCGAACAAAGCGAGACGGAACTCAAGGAGTGTAGAAGGAAGAATAGTACCAGCAAAGAGAATAGGCACATTCTGATAAGCCTTGGAGCAGTCAACAAATTCACCAAAAGGAAGGGAAATAGCTATTGGTTCAGCTTGACAAGGGGTTAAGGATAATTTAGAAGCCAGAATAAAAGATATGACATATGTGGAAGCGCCAGTATCAAATAGTATATATGCACTAACATCAGAAATCATAAACTTACCTGTAACCACATCAGGATTAGCCTCAAGTTCGGCACGGCTCATCATAAAGATACGTCAGCTGCAGTAGCTGTGTTGACAGTTGGCTTCTTTGGACATTGAGGGGAGCGGTGACCCGGTTCTCCACAAGTAAAGCAGGTAATAGGGGAGCCATCACAGTTCTTGCCGGGGTGCATGGGTTGTCTGCACCTAAAGCATGCTGAATCCTTCTTGTTGTTGGATTTTGGTGTGAAATTATTCTTCTTATAACCACTATCTGTAATAGCATACAGTAGAGTCAGAAATCTTTAAAAAGGAAAGAAATAACAGATGAAGAGAAAGGAAAAAAAATTAATCCAAACCTCCAGAGTTGAATTTCTTCGAAGAAGATGAAGAGTTATTCCCAGAATGGGAAAAAGTTCGTTTATAACCAGATGATGGGTTCATAGATTTCACCCGCTCGATTGAAGACTCTGCGTACAGTGCGACATCATAGAGCTCATTAACTGTTGTGAGACTCTGGGGAATATTTAGGGTGATATCGGCTCAGAGTCCTCCTCGATAATAGAAAGCTCGAGAATTCCCGTTGGGTAGCAGGTCTCCGGCATAATTCGCCAGGAAATGGAACCGAGTAGTGTATGCTTCTACAGACATGGTGCCCTGGCATAGAGCGCTGAATTCAGTCATCCTCTGATGCCTCAGCTCCTTAGGATAAAATCTTCGTTCTAGAAGGGTCTTGAATTGAGTCCAGTTGAATCCTGGAGTTTGAAGTGTAGTCGGGCCAACCTAGGTCCACCATCGGTCCGCTTCGTCTGACAGGTACTGCACAGCCAAGTCCACCTTCTGGTCCTCGGGGGCGGAGTAAATTCCGAACTGTCGTTCCATCAGTCGAAACCAACGGTTCATGACTTCAGGGTCAACAGAGCCGTCATAAAAATCCTGCCTACTTTTGGCCATTCCTTCAGTTGCATGAGAGAAGCTAAAGGGTCTCTGGTGGTTCCGGTTGTTCATCTCGTTCGTGGCCTGTGCTGTGTTGTGCAGCGTGTCAACCAGTACTGCGTTGAATCCTCCTTGATTATTGTTGTTGTTTCGGTTGCCCCTCCCGGCCATCTTGAAGGTCACAGATAACAACATATAATCAATGCTAATCATCGAGTTCAGGAAAAGGAAATCCAAACAGATAAGTCCTAATTCATTTCTACCCATTTCTAACAATATTTTTATTTACTGTTTAAATAATTTACTGGCATTTTTTTTAATTTCAGGAGTAAGCGTTGGGAGCAGTAATGCCCTGATACCAACTGTAATCCCCTAGAAATTCTAACGCGATACAGTGACGGAAACACTGTAGAGTCGGGATTACAACACGCTGTAACTATGTCTTAATAAATTAAAACGGTAAAGTCGAACAATAGGCCTAAAATAAAATGGCCAAAATTTAAACAATCCACAAAAGGGGGTTTAAACATTCCACAAGACATAATTATCAAAAGAAAGTAAGCAGGATCCACAATGCCCGCTAGCCCAAACCCGGAAACAAGTAGACCTGCCATGTTAAAAACATAACAGCCACAATCAGTGGGAAGCAACGTCGACGTTCTCCCAGCCGTATGATATGATTTTACGGCAAATGTCAAATTAAATGTTTTAACGTCTTTTATTTAATTAAATCATTGATTACATTTAGAGTATGTTAAAGGATGTTTTAACTCACAAAGTTTCAGATTTAAATACTTTCAAAATGGCTGTAAAAATAATTCTTTTTTGTGAAACAGATTGTTTTAACGATAAATCGTAATTTTGTCCAAAAATCATCACTATTAATTAAAGACTCTAATAAATAGTACAAAAATTACGTATAATAGCTAAAATATATTTATGGACATTCTGTCTAGAAAAGAAAATTTTCTAGAATCCTAGAACTCGGTTTTTAAAGAGTTCCCATTAGTCGTCCAATCTCGTTAATAACGATTAATAAAAATAGTAATTACCAAACGATTTACGTATTAATATCCAAAAATTATTATTAAACTTAAAAATCATGATTTTCCAGAATCTACCAATTTTCTAGATTTCCAAAATTTCCCGATTTAATAAATCTCACTAAAACCGTATTTTAAACCCGTTTTCACAATGAACGATTCCATTACTAAAATTTATCGTTCCTAACATTTTATTAAAGCACTAAAAATCATAAAATTACATTTTATTATGAAATCATCAGAATCATATTTTTTGTTTTTCCAGATTTAATCAAAAGACCAGAAATCGAGAATTTAAACGGCAAATGCGGTTTTTGAGGATAAACGATGATTTAAAGTGATTAATTAATTCACCCACTTAACAATTCCAAAAAATTATGAAAAAATTCAGAATATTCTTTTTCACCAAAAACATCATCCACGCCAAATTTCAGATTAAAATGAATTGTTTAAGTATTAGAACTAAAAATCGGCTTTTAATCATTTTTGTCCGTAATCGGTAATAATTCAATAATCAATAACTAAAATATCAGAAAAATAATAAATTATTAAAAATCATCAAAAACCTCATTTTTACAGAATATTATCATATATTACTAGTTTAGGCCAAATATTACGATTTTACAAATTAGTATAACAATTTAATCGTTAATCTCGTAAAAGCCATAAAAATACCGAAACTGGCAAATTTTCAACTTTTAAAAAATTTCCAGATTATATGACATACATATATAGTCAAAAATGAAATATAAAAATTGTACATGCAAATACACAATTAAACTCATGAAATACCGAGTAACAACGACGTTACCTCTAATCCAAGTCGGAATCAAAAATATACTCGTCGGCCTCGGGATCGTCCACAAATCCTACCAAACACGAAAATCATGGCACAAAAATACCATGAGAAAAGCTAATAAAATCAAGGTAAATAATGATCGAAAATGACATCGATTATTACCTTAACGAAGGAATCGGAAAGAGGATTAATTCGACGATAAATATGAGACGATTGAGACTCGAATTAAGCAAGAATCAGACAAGGGAGGAGGGAGAGTACCACGGCCAAAGGAAGAAGGAAGAAGATTATGTAATATTTTTTTTTATGCAAAAATGAATGTATGGGAGAAGGATGGTTTACGCATAAATGAAATTAAAATGGGTGATGAAAACAAGGTGCATATTAGCCTAAGGTGGCCGGCCAACATAAGTGAGGGAGGAGTATGAAGAGTTTGATAATAATGCACCAAATAAATGAATGAAAATAATCTTACGTTTACGTTTTAACGTGATAAAGTAAAACGTATTAATAAAACGTAGTAAAATTGTGGCAAGAAGCTTTGTCAATCCAAAATATGGGGAAAAGATCTCAAATGATTTGTAAGTTTATAAAAAGTATAATCGTCAAATAGTTAAAGGCATTTCAAAGTAATTCGAGTAAACCTCGCGTAAGAAAACAATTATTCACGAAACTTCGTATCAAAATCATAAATGGCTAAATTTTCGTAAATAAAAAATATTTACTAGTGAAAATATTATATAAATGTATTTCAATATTTTTAGGAAAACGAATAACATAAATCCGAGCTTAAAAACGTCAATTCGAAGAGAAATTGAATTCCTCGCGGAAAATTAATTAGTTTACGAAGAAAATCAAATAAATAGATTTAAAAGAATTAAAATCTTTTAAAATAAATATAAATAACATTAAACTCAAAATTGAAAATAAGCTTGGAAAGATGATGAAATATGAGGCCGAAATGTGATAGAGTTATAACGATGTCATAACGGAAAGAATAAAAATGCTAGGAAAATAGCGGGTGTTACATTCACACTGCGAAATTAGTCAATCACGAGCCAATATTGCCGGGTGAAATTTCACCCGGTGAACTTTCTTCCAGATTTTGCATTTTGAGCCTCTATACCGTCGGGCGAAGTTTCGTCCAGTCAGATCTCATCGGGTGAAACTTCACCCTACGACTTCAAAGGGCCATAACTTTCTCGTTTGATCTTCGATTGGGGCGTGTGATATGTCGTTGGAAAGCTAAGAAGGTATGCTTTCACCTCCAAATAGAATCGCTTCGATCTGAGGTTTAAAACTCTAGATATATCCATTTGAAGTTTGACCTCTACGGTGAAGATGCCCAATGGACTAGTTTTTCCCTTTTGTTAAAGATTTCACCTCTTGGGTTTGGACTTTGGACTTTAATCATGCTTTGGGACAATATTCCGCTCTCTTGTGCCCATGTAAGCTCAAACATGCTCTCGGACAATGGATTCCTATCAAAATAATAGGAAAACTACCCAAAAACACGTAAAATGTACAAGAGAGGTTGCTAGAGTGAGAAAGACTAAAATAAAGCGATAATCGCACATAAATCTTACAAAAGCGATAGGAAAATGAGCTTAGATGAGTGGAAAAATGGTCCAAATTTGACACACATCAAAACCCCATTAAATAAGCTCCATCAATAACTCCGATCATACTCCGTTAACAACTCCGATCATACTCCGTTTTTAACACAACATACTTCGTCAGTAACTCCGATCATCATACCAAGGTATGTTCATGCATAAAATTCGATCATCGTTTTAGTGGTTAAACCTTAAAATTATTTGAATCTCTCTCTAACCTTTTGTACAGGATATAATCATGTATAATATTTTATTTCTTTGTTGATGTAATGTTTTTGCAGATGGAATCTGAATCTCTCCCTAACCCTAAAATTAATTATGTAATGACCTGATATTTCCCTATTGAAGTTCATATAATGCTATTTTTTTAGGCCGATGAGTGTGCTGATTTTTTCATGTTCAAGTTCCCATAATCATCTACCTAATTATGAATATGACTTTGCTAATGATGATCGAAGTATAATTAACTATGTGGCTTTTATTTTCCATTGTATGATTAACTATGTGGTTTTAGTTGTATAGTCTCATAGGTGATATTGTATAGTCACACTCATTATGTTACAGAGTCGCACTCATTCTTGCACTGATTAGTGGGTGCAATCATCATTATAATCATGAATTTGAATTTGCTAGTGATGATTGAAGTATAATTAAGTATATGTTTTTTTTTTCATTTGGTGGTTTTAGTTGTATAGTCGCATAGGTTATGTTGTATAGTCACACAGTTGAAGTTATATAGTCACACAGATTATGTTGTATAGTCACACAGTTGAAGTTGTATAGTCACACAGATTAGGTTGTATAGTCACACAGTTGAAGTTGTATAGTCACACTCGCTATGTTGTAGAGTCACACATGTGAAGTTGTATAGTCATAATCGTTATGTTGTAGAATCACAGAGTTGAAGTTGTATAGTCATGCTTTATGTTGTACACTCATTTTAGTCGCATACTTAGTTGTACAGTCACATTCATTACGCATGTCGTTATTGCAGTGAAATGGCTGGTAGGTAGAAAATTGTTGGTAAGAAGGGCGGTAAGAAGAAAGTCGTGGAAGATAAAGCGGCCGACCGCGTCGTTCGCAAGAAGGGCGTGGGGAAGAAAAAATTTGGTGGGAAGGGGAGTGGGAAGAAGAAGGTAGTGTTTGATACAACGGGCGATACATCGTTGGCGAGATGGGTGTGGGGAAGAAAATTTTTGGTGAGAAGGGCAGTGGGAAGAAGAAGGCCAGGTCGTGGAAGATACAGCGGGCGACCACATCGTTGACGAGAAGGGTGTGGGGAAGACAAAAGTTGGTGAGAAGGGAATTGGGAAGAAGAAGGCCGTGTTTGATATAGCGGTCGACCACGCCATTGGACAACATATTCTTGTGCGCGTACTGGGTACAACCGCTCTTAAGTCTGGGGGTAAGAGGAAAAGAGAACAACCACGAGATCCGCTAGTAGTCAAGAGGAGGTCGGTGATCACTTGTGAACAGAGAGGTCCGCTGGATGTTCATTGTAGGCCTAGGCGGTTGTACACGGTTATTTCAAATTTGACGGCTGAGCCGAAAGAAAGAGTACATGATGTGGGGTTCGGGGGGCTGTTGAAGTTGAGGTTCGATTCGTTTCCCCTAGAGCACGCTTTATGTCCCTTCGCGCGTTCTCTGACGGGTGCCATGTTTTTCGCGCCTCAAGCCGGGAGGCATTCATAGTGTCAAAGTACGACGTGCACGATTGCTTCCATATAACTTTTGGACCTAAGCCGGTGAGGGTAATCCCAACGAAAAACCAAAAAGAGGCAGATTTGCCTCATGTGATCAGGTTAAAGAATAGTTGGAGGGAGCAGTTAGACGTGGTCAAAGCCGGCGGACAGATTGGTTTAGGGTGCGTGTACAGAAAGATACTGGAAACCGATACTGCGGACGATGAATTTTTACGTAGGTTCATCTTGTTCTCATTCTCGTTGTTCCTTACGCCTACTACAAACAACTCACTCGACCTCAGCCTCCTGGCCGCGGTGGAGGACGTGAGATTAATTCGACAACAAGACTGGTGCACTTTAGTGCTGCAAGAGCTGGTGCGCGCGGGTAAGGAGACGCTTGACTTAAGTAAATAACCTAATTACCTCCGGGGATGCATCCCAGTTCTCATGATTGCCTACTTCCAATGCTATGATTTCCATAGCGAGACTTGCAAATATGACATCCCGTTTATCAGGCATTGGGATGCTCGGAGGATAAGCGAGCGTCTAGATGGGGAACTGGCGACAGGGTCACAAGGGAATCAGTTGCGCTCCAAGGTATCGTACCCACGTACATGTGAGGTGACGGGGGTTTGCAGGCTATAACTCTGCACTCTGACAGACAGCGTTCTAGTCCCAAAAGAATAGCGTGTATGGGTGATATTACAGGCGAAGTGGTCCCTCTAACGTCGGGGATCAAGAGCGATGATCAACTGAAGGCCGGAGCCGTGGACATAAGTTATCTCGCAACCACTCTTTATATCGTCAATTGAGGGTGACTGTTTTCAGTTGTTTGCTTGACTATGAGTAAATCAACAGCGACATTACACAATTTACTGCGCACCTATGTTTATGAACCATTTAGTGTGACTGTATACCAGTGTCACACAGTAGAAGTTGAATAGTCACTGTCATTATGTTGTAATATCACACTCATTATGTCGTAGGATCACACACTTTCAGTTATATAGTCACACCCATTTAGTACATTTATTATTCTGTATAGTCACACACTTTAAGATGCTTAGTCACACTCAGTATGCTGTATAGTCACACTCATTATGTTGTAGAATCACGCAGCTTGTACAATCATTATGTTGTATAGTCACACACTTGAATATGTATAGTCACACTCAGTATGATGTGTAGTCAAACTGATTGTCTTGTAGAATCACGCAACTTATACAACCATTGTGCTGTATATTCAGACACTTGTTGACATATAGTCACACTCTGTGTGCTGTATAGTCACGCTCTTGTAGAATCACGTGGCTTGTACAACCATTGTTTTGTATAGTCAGACACTTGAATATCTATAGTCACACTCACTGTGTTGTATAGTCACAGTAATTATGTTGTCGGATCACGCAACTTTACACTCGTTGTCTAACAGAACTAATGATTTGACTTTGACTGACTTATAGGCCGACCATGAGTTTTTCCTGAAGATCGAGAGGAGCGCACTTGCCTTTTGCAAGTGTTGTGAGGAGGCTGCCTCAACTGTAAAGGACATAGCGACGAGGAACCTGGCAGTTCCAAGTCAACACTACCCGTCGTCTCAACAATTCTGGGAGGATCCAACTATTCTCAGGTATGTCGACAAAGTTGTTTCGTTGGTCGACCGGTTGAGGCAAACTACCCAGAACGCCCCCGTCATTGAGGTTGGTACTCAATTTGGAAAGGGCGAGGGACAACGCAGTCTTGGCGTCTCCAAGCAGGTACGCACGATTGTGGAAGACTTACGTGATGCTGGTTAATTGGACGAGGAATTGGAAAATGTTGACCTCGGTCTAGGGGGCAAGGGTCTTAAAGGGAGACCTCGTGTGCTCATATTATAGGAGGGTATGAGGATGAGGGTAGTTTTGAAGGTGGCTTTGTGTCGCCAGGTTTCTGTGAGGGAGAGGATCCCAGGGACGATTACGAGGAGGCTGCCGATTATACGCCCGAGCCTGTTGCGGACGAGCTGCACATCAAAGATACTCTACCCAATACTGAAGAACTCGACGCGGGCTGCGAGGTGCGGGCATCGGTTGGTATGAGTTAGACCATAGTGGTAGCTCTACGACAAGCGAGGTGGGCGACTGCGAACGCATGGACGACTGTGAACGAGCTGGCTATGGAATCTGTCTTGCCATCCACCGAAGAAGACATTACCGTTTACAATGGTGGGATGTCGCCCCAGGGGGCTATAAGGTAGTACTGGCTTTACACCTGGCGGGTTGGGATGCGGTGGAGGCGCGCGTGCCTGTGCTCGATGAGACCACAACCGTAGACTTGTCGACGACCAATGCGGGCGGTGAAGTAACTACGAGCCTTGAAGTGGATCTGCACAAGGCGGGGTGGGATGTAGCGGACGCTGTGAACGTTACCCCCACAACAACGGACGTCGTCACAGAGGATGCTCAGCGACCAGGCGAGATTGCGGAAGCCGACGCGCGCACTGCTGCGAGTGAGAAAAGAACAACGTACGTTCCCAAAGCTGGAGGTGTACATCATCAGTACATTTTCCACTACGACGTGGCATTTGAGTGCATGGGTAACGTGCCGGAAAATTTGGGGTGTTCATTGGACTGTGGGTCTCCGCTAAGGGGGCAGCTTGTGGTATCTCAATTCATGTGCTCCAATATAGTCATCTTCTTAGATGTTCTCAGCGTGCGGAAGGATGTGATAGAATACATCTTCGACCGATAAATTGTGTTGTTCATGTATTTTGGAATACATGTCATTTTATATACATGTGTTCATTGAGACTTTGTTTGACCTACAGCGAGGTATTGGTCGAGTACACAGCGTACGACCGTATAGCGAGGGATGACATGCAGTCGCTTGAGTCCGGATTGCAGGTGACAAATAACGTCATTGACTATTGGTGTAGGCTACTGAACCAGCTGATGTGCGAGAAATCCGCGGCACGCATATCCAGTAGATGTTTCTTCTCTCTTGGACATACGGTACGTTCACCCTCCAAAAGTCTGCAGCTCCAAAAGTTTTTTCAAAAATTCACACACTTTATGTTGTATAGTCACACACTTTGTGATGTACAGTCACACACTTTAAGGTGCATAATCACACACTATAAGTTGTATAGTCACACACAAACGGATGTATAGTCACACACTTTGTGATGTACAGTCACACAGTTTAAGGTGCATAATCACACACTACCAGATGTATAATGACGCACTTTGTGATGTACAGTCACACACTTTAAGGTGCATAATCACACACTATAAGTTGTATAGTCACACACAAACGGATGTATAGTCACACACTTTGTGATGTACAGTCACACACTTTAAGGTGCATAATCACACACTACCAGATGTATAATGACGCACTTTGTGATGTACAGTCAGACACTTTAAGGTGCGTAATCACACATTATAAGCTGTATAGTCACACACTACCAGATGTATAGTCACACACTCACTACAACAAAATCACCTTTTCGTGGCGATTATTTTGATATTTTGTGGCGATTCTATTCGACGCGAAACATTTCCCCATCGATTGTGTATTCGTTGAGGTAGGTGGCGTTGCAGTAGCCTTTCGCGGCGAATAATCTATTCGCTGGGTTAACATCTTAATATCGACGCGGAAGAAGCCGAGGTTTAGTGGCGATTTTTGTGTCGATTATTATTGATGCGATAAATAATTTGATTTTCCCTCTAATAAGAATTGTAGCAATTGTATTCGACACGATAAGTACAATAAAATATCATGTAGTGACAATTGTTGTAATTGTATTTGACACGATAAGTATTATTATATGTCATCTATTTACAACTGTATCAATTGTATTTGACGCGATAAGTATAACCAATTGCATCCATATAATAAATTTGGTATCGATTTCATTCGATACAAAATATCATCTCATCTCTCAATTGTGTTGCGAAAATAAAATAAAAAGAACAAGTGAAAAAACATGTAACTTTTATATTACTCATAAAATCCCAAAAATGATATGTATCTATAGTAGAATAAATTAAATTAATTAAAATAAGTGCAAATGATCTTTTGACAACCAAACAAATTACTACGTCTTTGGCCACAAAAGCAAAGATTTGTGCCATGTATTCCGTATTATGTAGAGCAGTCACGCCTCAAAAAAACTGCAATAAACAAAGATAATATGCATCTTAAGTTAATCCGAGTTTTTATTCATTTCTGACATGTAAGTAAAAAAAATATTTATGTGTTTATTGTGCCTCATATAATGAAATTAAAACAAGGCAAATATGTTTATGTATGATTTGAGGTTAAGGACTACTCACATGCTTATGTAGTTTGATGGATCAAGGCTCTGACGCCTGATACTGGTTCAGATCGGTTCTATTTTCATCGATCTCTTTAGAAGCTTCCTCCAAATGAACCTTCTCTCTGTGATCTCAAATAAATTAAAATGCGAATGAAAATTTTTTGCAAAGGGTAAATCAGAATCTGGCTTTGATTTCACAAACACCATGTAGAACGTTTTGCAAATTAAATATGGTTTCTAAACTATTTTATTCACCAAACATGAAACATCAATAAAACAATAATGTGAGTTTCTCTAAATACTCGCATTCACCTTAGTCATTAATACTAAACTTTTCACAAATACTCCCTCTGTATCTATATGTTTGTCCACTTTGTTTAATATATGGGTGGAGTATTATATTGAAAGTGGACGAACATATAGATACGGAGGGAGTATAAAGTAAACTTACCTAACTACATGCATATATTGATTTTCATACAATAATTGTAAGAACGATGACTACATTCAACGAGTGTAAACATGCACAAGCTCAAATATTCCCAATCAATATGAGCACATTGTCCAAAATACTCTTTGCATAACTTTGGGAACGCAAAACTCAAAATTCAAAGCACAAATAACATTGTGATCTTCCAAAATTTTAAAGCTCCACAAGGTAAATCAGAAACCGCATTCCCAATTTTCCTCTATCTGTAAAAATTCTCTTTCAACATTATGATCCCAACCACCTGCGCTTCCTTCATTTCTCAATCAACATAAAATGCAAGGGAAGATTGAGAATCTGACAATGACTAATTATGATTTATATTTGATCAAACATACACATGTAACATCTATGAACTCTAAAATTGCAATATGAGCATGATTTTGATCGATTCAATTATTAATGTAACAAATCTTCGGAGACCTTTTTACTATAATTTACATAAACAATCTTATGTGAAGACATGGCACCAACCAAAAACCAACAACATGAATAATGAAATTCTCGAAAACAGACCTGACGAATAGAACTTACTGGAGCTTCTGGGTTATGAATTAACACAGAAAGTGCATCGACCACCTCTCCTCGATTGTGGGTAGGGATATTTGTCGCCATCCCGACCTAAAATTATCAATACAGCAGCATTAGCTCAAAAACTGACACAATAAGGCCAACCCTTAATCTCCATAGAAAATTTAGATTATCAATATATGATATTCCCTCCATTCAATTTGATTCTATACATTGGTGTTATATATATGAGGTATATTTAAATCAAACGTATAAAATCAAATGGAATGGAGGAAATAATCATTATAGTGTAGCATAAATCTTAACAGTACCGCAATCCCTGAAGAACCATTCAAAATTATGAGTGGTAGGCGAGAAGTAAACACTGATGGTCGTTCTGTGAGTTATCGAAATTAGGAACAAAATCAACCTGCAATAGAAGTAAAAAAATCATGAGAACAGTGGTCTATTATTTTGACGTTCTTAACAAATGGCTTAAAGTGAAAATGAACTAACTGTATCCAGTACCAGATCAGCCAACAACATCTTTTCAGTTAGTGCCTGCATAATTTCAGGGAGGAAAATCGGTTAAAACCTAACATCTATTTCACAGTTCTATTAATAACAAGTGATAGTGAGATAGATGATCAACTGCATCTTATAAATGATAAAACAAACAAATATTTGCCCATTGAGCTCTGGTTCAAACACCACAGATGTGACTTGCTTTTCAACGAAAAGAATATGTTCGCAAAATAAAAGGAAGTTTACCTTTAGTCTGCATTTAGTGTATCGCATAGAAGCAGTAGGGTCAACAATAATTGAACCAAAGTTTCCATGCCCATGAATAAGTCGGGTCCTCAGAGAGAAATCCTGGAAGTAAGCACATAAATTTTCCAAACAACTATTATCCTATGCAACATCAACAATAATGTTTACAAGGAAATGATGCAAGCCATAAAAACTTGTGAAGACAATTCGAGGCATGTTGCTCTCCCTCATTTCAAGAGGTCTGAAAATAAGGGTGAAATTTTAAAGCAAGAAGTGGGGTGGGGGAACGCTGCAAATAGTGCCAGTTGCATTTACTCACGAGTTTTATACCCAGATACAGGATTCAATGTACAGCTAAACTCAAGAGCATAAAAACGTCAGCATAACTTTGACTGATTGATTCTATATGAGTAAACATGCTGTATCAGACATAGACCCTTAATTAGGAACTTAAGCAAATCATATAAAGCAGTAGGACATACAACTTGACATAATTCAGATTAAAAAAAACTCAAAATTAAACAATCAATTACCTGAGCCATTCTCACAAGAGAATCATAGACCGTCGTATTCTCCCTGTAAGCGTGATTCGAAAATTTGTTAAAGTTGTGCACGAAAACAAGTCGAAAAGTAATCATGTGCATTAATCAATCGAAAAGGGCGACCAAAATAGTGTATAATAGCCCAGAATTTCAGAAAATCGCATAACCCTAATTTCACAAATAAAATTAATTGATGCAAATAAAGTGTTTAAGGAGTAGAATACACCTGAAGGCTTCAACTGATGATTCAATAATGATTAATCAACGTCTTGAATGAATGAACCATAGAAATTAAGGCAATCGAATGAGTGAATGAATGAATTAATTTGGGAAATTACCTCGATGAAATCAAATGAAAAGTGGCGAAATCAAAACAAAAGTTAATTGAAGTATTAAACTTTAAGACAAAGTCTAATCAATTGATTAGATTAAATATACTCCGAATGTGAATCTGGGAATCAATAGGGCTATGCGAGGAGACTGTTGATGGCGATGGAGGTTGGCAATGGAGAGAGATTCAGTGAGTGAATGTGATTAGGGTTAATGAACGAAGGTTTCAATCAAATGTGCTTATTAGGGTTTGGAGAAGATAACCCATCAAATTATCGAGTTTATTAGCATCGATTGGTATTTGTTACGATAGGTGGTTATTCATAAGGAATATAAATATTTTATTGTGTCAATTTTTCAATCATCTTGAAATAATCGCCACAAAAAGGCTTTTTTGTTTTAGTGACTTTAAGGTGTATAATAACTAACTACTTGTATTCACATCGGTGCATGTGAGAAGACGCCCATGCTGGATCTGGACGAACAAATATTGTACGTGTGGGACGAGTGGAAGCAAAACAGTTTCTCCGAATTTGCTTTGGACTCAGACATGGTATTACTCTGCATAAAGTCACACATAATGTTCATTAGTAGTAGTGGTTATTAGCATAATGTTCTGACGCATTGGTTGCAGGTGTTCGTACCGGTTTTATCCGGGGACAAAGACCACTACAGTTGTGCCTGCATAAACTTCCAATCGGAATAAGTAGAGTATCTCTACAACAGTTTGTACGATGACGATTTGAAATTTTGCCTTACTGTGGCATTGCTCGAATAGCGGTAAAACTCTTTTACGTGACATGTGTGACTATTAAATCAATTTTGTGACTGTGAATGTATTCAACAATTTATCCTGGTTTGACTTGTTTTATAGGCTGATAAAATGGGAGAGTACATGGTATAACAGGTGGTGAGCAAGGGTAAGAAAGTCTGTGCGTTTAGGATGGGGAACGTTTCTTTATATTGGCAGGGGGTTGGCTACTCCGCCAATGATTGTGGAGGGTACTCTATAATGCACTGATGTTGTATGCCGGGTTCTCATTTCACTGCTCTTTGGGGACAATGGCGGCCATGAATCTGTGCAGGGCGAAGACCGCCGCGGCCCTTGTTTTGAGTGACATAAACAAGACGAGGGATGCTGTTTTGAAGAGCGTAACAACTTTAAGAACGTACAAGGAATCGTTGTTGTTGAGGTGTGAGAATGAAAGAAATCCGGTGAAAATAACCTCCCAGAAGCGGAAGCATATGAGCACAACCCCGAAGACGCCTGAACCCAAACCCCAATTAGTCCCCAAAGAATGTCGGTCGGCAATCAAGGCTCGATCACATGGCAGTGTGGATGGGTTGGGTTGCTCTTTATACCAAGAGGAACAGGCCCGAGGCCATCGTCATGTCGCTCTTGTTTCGCATGAACACGTCGTCAACTACTGCTTCCTTGATGATAATGGGTACGAAGAAAGGTATGTAACCATTTACGCCCCTGGTTCCTGTTGCATATTTAACAATCTAACTAATACGTAACGCAGGGAGCAATTGGGGTAATACATCGCTCGTGCGAAGCTGGAGAGGCATGAGATTCAAACGCTCTTGTCCGGTGGTAAAATGAGCGAGACGGTGCTGGAGTGTTGGTCGCACCTGATGAACTGGTTGGAGGCGTACGACGCACGGCGTGTACCCTCCCCATCTGGAGTGACGATGGTGTGGTTCGGTATTCGGCACATGGCATGCCCTGCTCCCCCATCTATTACTTTGAATGGTAGAATGACTTCAGACACATTAACTGTGAGTTGGATAATCATGACTCTAAATGATTGTGTGTAATCCCCTAGAAAATCTAACGCAATACAGTGGCGGAAACACTGTAGATTTGGGATTAAAACACATTGATGTGCTGTATTTTAATAAAAGAACGGTCAGTCAATACAGAGGTCACTTTTTACAAAAGGGCTAAAATCAATATTCTCCAAACAGGGTTACAAAAATCCATAAATAAACATGAATGAAGAAAGAGTAGGATCCACGCTACTCGCTAGCTCACACCCAAAACCCAGCAGCAAATACCTGTCATGTTATAAACGTAACAGCCATGTCAGTGGGGAGTAACTCGGACGTTCTCCCAGCCATATTATATTATATGGAAAAATAATAGTATTATTAAATCAAAATACTTGAAATGAGAAAACATTAGAACGATATAATAAAAATAAGTTTTCAGCGAAACTTAAAACATTTGCAAACCTGCAAGTCAAAAATCAATCGATAATAATAATATTCAAAACTGGCGTTATGGAAATTCGATCGGTGTGCACAAGGCTAGACTTTCACTAGGATAATACTGGAAACTAGCTTCGAGAACTGTAGACTTAACTCATAACAGAATCCAGTCTCTAACTAGGCAACTCAACCATAACAGGACTGCGTGCAGCGAGGTCCTGATTTAACTAGTATACACCCCTCCTGGATACAAACCATATTCAGTTCAACCCGACACGACTTACACGATGCGATATCTAAGTTTAAGGGCACAATGCACACTCTCCTGAACACAAACCATGCTCAGTTCAACAACCAATGCGCCCCATAAAGACACACCACCCTTACAGTTGATGGCAAAAACGTACATCCCAGACTATATTACTCTAACCCCACACTTGACTTTATTCCATAACTCCAAAACAGCCATTATTAATATATATATATATATACAAAAGATATAATCATAATAAATAATATGAGAAAAAAGGAATAAACATTTTATATGAAAATAGAAACTTACTATTTTTTAGAAATTGACTTAAAATAGAAATTTGTTATAGAAAATTCGTAAGTTATTAAAATAAGTGAAATGTATAAAAATAACATTTCTAACGAAATTAACATTTTATTATTATCGTTGTTATCGTAACTTTAATATATCTCTAAATTCGTTACTCAACATATTTATAAAATATAATAAGTCAATATATAGTGTTTTATAAATAATTAGGAAATCGAATTAAAACTATAAATTATAGAAAACAGATGTTTTAAGAAAAACGATATCCAAAAATTAATTGAGTCGACGAATTTTATAAATTAAACGAGATTTTATAAAGCTTTCAAATTAGTTTTAGTAAATAGATTTTATCAATAAATAATACTGATTTTACTAAAAATAATCAATCGGAGATAAATGAGAAAATATTAGGGAAAATAGTCTCGACTAAAAATGTATTTACAACAAATCGACTACTTTCTCATTTATTAATATAAGTCGTAAAACGAAATTAATTTATTAAATAAACAAGTATACAAATCTCGATTATAATATAAAAATACGATTTTGAGTTAAAATTATAAATTAACGAAACATGAAGAAAATATGAAATTGTTATTATTTAGTTACTAGTGTCACGATAACCAACAAAATATTATAACGGTCGTAAATAATAAAATTACTAACGATTTAAAAAAAACGATATCGAAAACTGTAAAATGTAACAAGACATACGATTTTAAAATTTAATATTATTAGCAAAATAATAAATAGCTAAAAATTTAGAAAACCGAAACCGGACGAAAACGAGCGAAGAAGAAGAAGAAAAACGAGAAAGAAGAAGATAGACGAAAATGAAGTCTATAGAAATAAATAATTAAACGATGAAATAGTATTTCCCAATAAATGATAAATCTTCGATAATGTGAATTAAATCCATTTCTCGAGGAAAGGTAATAAATGTTTTGACGAAACTTAATGTAAATGAACTTCGAGCCAAAAATAGAAATTCGAGCTTAAATGCAAATAAATAAAAAGAATTTAGAATTTAGATCGTCGAAATAGACTTTCGATAAGAATTAGATTAAATGTATAAAATGAATCGAAATAGAAATAAAAATATGTTTTAAATCTAAGAAGAGTTTCCGAGAAAAATAAAATTTTAGTAGTTTGAAACGATTAAACGATAATAAATTCGTTTTCTAATAATTTTGAGAAGTACGAGTTAAATCGCAAACAAAATAAAAATACGAATATAATTTTAAATTAATTTAATTTATAAAATCAGGGGTGTTACATTGTGTGTGTAACTCTAACGAAGAAGTGGTATGATTGTACCACATCAAAGCTGTGACTTTGCATGTTTTTACATTAACACACTTTATGTTGACTTTGCATGGTTGCATGCTTTAGGTTGTACAGTCACACACTTTATGGTGTATAATCACAGACTTCATTTTGTACAGTCACACACTTTAAGGTGTAAAGTCACAGGCGTAGGTTGCATAGTCACACACTTTATGTTGTACAGTCACACACTTTGTGGTGTACAGTCACACACTTTATATAGTTTTGAGTTAAATTCCGATGATGGAGTTGTGGGTTTGTACCATGTGACTTAGGCAGTCTGCCTTGACCTGTACTCTCTTATGAAATTCGTAACCTCTGCTCTCCGTTATGTACAACTAATATTAACCCTGCCCCCCGTTAGGACTCACTTGTCCGTATACTAGAGCAACTCGAATCAAGTCCCCTCGCGGACGAAGACTATGACGGCGTGTACGCAGCGTGGGATAGATTCGTCCGAGACTGCAACGAAACCTTCGACATGGACGCCGACCTACTGTTTGTCCCGTTACATGCAAGGGGGCACTACGCGTGCATCTGCATCAATTTTAGAGACCGCACCGTGGACATCCTCGATCACCAGACACACGCTCCGGATTCGTATATGTTCGGGGTGTCAAGCAGAATAGTAAGTTGCATCAGTAAGATTTAATTTGCTACGTAAATTATTCTGCTGCTTCTGTAAGTGTTGACGTTTACTTTTACCTAAAATTTCAACAGTCATCCACAGTGCCCGACTACATGGACGATTAGGGACTGATGAAGATCCTTGACATGCCGACGTTTACACATCGCCGCCATATAAAATTGGAATGGCAGAGCACCAGGAAGAACGACGCAGAATCAAGCATTTTCTACTTGATGCACATGTGCATGTACGATGGTGCATCGTTAAACCACGACGATATCTGGACTAAGGTCGGCAGGCGTTATTTGTCATTCGAGATTGCAGCATCCCTCGTTCTTGCTGACATGAATGATGCACGTGGGGATGTGTTGAAGGAAATTAAAGCTTTCATAGAGAACAAGCCGAAAATGTGTAGAGAACTCGAGGCTAAGTGTAAGTCAGTAAAAAAGATAACCAAGTAAATACCCTAACGCGTGAATATGTAGCAAATAGTGTACGAATGAATTTTGACAAATATTTAATGGAATCAATTATTTCAGTATCAAAAAATCTCATGTCGAAGTATCTTTGGAGTATCGTCGATTCGTTGAATACTTGCCTTAGTAAAGTAACAGACCAAATGAATATATCGTCACAGATGAATGATAGATCAATTTATTTGGATTTATGATTTGGGCAGTGAATTTACTTCGGCAGAGTCACATGTATTAGGTGGTACAACCACGCCACTTCTTAGTCAGAGTCACAGCCAAAGTCATGTAGAGTCATGACTGACAACTACAATTCACTGAATAACTGAACAAAGTAACAGATGGATGACAATTCATTTCGTTCAATTTATATGATTTCTAAATATGTTAATCAACATATCAAATATTTTTAAACGCAAAAAAAATACGATGTCGTAATAAACGACTTATCGATTCCTACACTCGCTAAAAATAATAAACACTAGAAACACTAAACAAAATGACTACGTCTTTGTAGCACACGTATTATGATTTGTACTCGGTGACATTAAAGTAATAATTATGTGATTATGCAAATTAAAGCTACTAAATCAATTGAACACAAACACGTATACGTAAATTAATTCACAAATAGATTATTTCACGAAAATATTAATCGTTCCACAAATGTCGACTGCAAAAAAAAATACAAATCGAGTACGTTTATCTTCATGTCGGATAAATGACCGTGAAAGAAGTGATGTTTGTGTGTCTCAATGCACATTGAGAACACAAAAAGTCATATCTCTCTTCTACCTCAATTAATTTTGGCAGGTAGACCCACCTAACCATATGTCATCCCTTCCCCTCTTTTCTACCCCAATTAAATTTTCACATCTCTCTTCCCTTCCCCTTTAAATAGAACCCCCCCCCCCTCCCCCGTTTAACCCCATAATTCATCTTCACCTCTTTAACCCCCTAATTCATCTTCACCTCTTTAACTCCTTAATTCATCTTTAACCTAACAAAAAAATGTCAGTAAAATAGAAGAAGTAAAGAGTTTGATCGTGCAATACGATGGCTTGGTGGAGTCCAATAGATCCAATGAGTTGACAGCCATGCAACTAGTCGTAAGTGCCATAGACGCAAGGAACTTTGTGGCATCCAAGGGCGATACAGTGAAGGAGGCCGAACTGGACGACTAAGTTCAATTCTTGATGGCAAAGTCTCTTGAATGTTTCCACACTAGGAAGAATTTCCAGCGTGATTTGGCCAATTTGAAGAAGATACTTAAAAATTACGAGGGTTAAGTAGGTAGGTTAAAATGTAGCCGAAAAATATGATATGTAATGGATGTTTTTGGTGTAAGAAACTTTCCATCGTATTTGGTGTAAGACTGTTTGTATGGGTTTAAAGGTTTGATGACTGTTTTCCTAGTACTATATTATATGGTGTCTGATATGGGTTAGAACCCATTATCACTTGGAATGTTTTTATGTTTCAAGTACTATGTGATATGTAAAGGATGACCTTTTCCTAATGTACAAATATGCCATCGTTATTTCCTGGTTACAAAATCACGCGAGGTCTACAGCAAAATCACACATACTTTCACTGTAATCCCCTAGAAAATCTAACGCGATACAGTGGCGGAAACACTGTAGAGTCGGGATTAAAACACACTGTAACTATGTCTTAGTAAAATTAAAATGGTAAAGTCAAACAATGGGCCTTAAATAAAATGGCCAAAATTTAAAACAATCCACAGAAGGGGTTTGAACAATCCATAGGACATAATTATAAAAATAAATAAGCAGGATCCACACTGCTCGCTAGCCCACACCCGGAACACGTATACCTGCCATGTTAAAACATAACAGCCACAATCAGTGGGGAGCAACGCCAACGTTCTCCCAGCCGTATAACAGGATTTTAAAATTGTAATTACTATTATAGAAAAATAGTAAAAAGGAAAACATTAAAACATCATATTAAAATAAGCTTTAGCGTAAAACAAAATAATCAAAAGGGTTTCCGAAGAAACATAAAAATATTTGCCAACCTGCAAACCAATTTATATCGATAATAATAAAATAATCAAAATGGCGTTATGGATAGGATTAATGTAGAATCTAGACTTTCACTAGGATAATACTAAAAACTAGTTTCGAGAACTTAGTCAAAACAAATTAGACTTTGGTCTCTAACTAGGCAACTCAACGATAACAGGACTGCGTGCAGCGAGGTCCTGGCTTAAGTAATGTATACCCCTCCTGGACACCAACCGTAATCCAGTTCAACCCGACGGCGACTTACACGATGCGATATCTAAGTTTAAGGTCAAAATATACACACTCCTGAGCACAAACCATGCCCAGTTCAACGACCAATGTGTCTTAACATAGACACACCAGCTTTATAGTTGATGGCAAAACGTACACCCCAGACTATATTACTCTAAACCCACACTTGTCCTTATTCCATAACTCCAAAACAAACCATTATCGATATTTAAAAGTTGTATTCATCATAAACAATATGAGGATAAAAGAAGTAAACATTTATATTCTAAAAGAGGAAACTTTCTATTTTAGGAAACTTCTATTTTAGGAAACTTCTATTTTAGGAAACTTCTAAAAATAGCATCATATCAAAGTGGTGAAAATATTAGTTCATACTAATACCACATTTTAGTAAACGATATAGGTTTATAAAACTAATACTTTCGGCCTTAACAATATTAATTATTAAAGTAAGAACATTTGATTTTATGAAACTATTAAAATATCGTACAAGTGTTATAAAATGATTAGAGACATCTAAAAATATTTAATAATACTAATTAGGGTGTTTTTCGAAAGTTATAAAGCTAAAATTCCCTAATTATTATTAGTTTCGACGATAAAATTATAAATAGGATTTTACGACAAATGTCAAATTAAATCTTTTAACGTCTTTTATTTAATTAAACCAACAAATATATTTAGAGTATGTTAAGGGATGATTTAACTCTTAAAGTTTCAGATTTAAATACTTTCAAAATTGCTGGAAAAATAATTCTTTTAGGTAAGACGAAGCATTTTAACGATAAATCACAATTTGTCCGAAAATCAATATTTATTAATTAAAGACTATAATAAATAGTACAAAAATTACGTAAAATAGTTAAATTATATTTATGGACATTCTGTCCAGAAAAGAAAATTTCCAGAATTCTAAAAACTCGGTTTTTAAAGCGTTTTCTCGTTAATCGTCCAATCTCGACAATAACGATTAATAAAAATAGTAATTACAAAACGACTTAAGTATTAATATCCAAAAATTATTATTACACTTTAAAATCCTAATTTTACAGAATATAAATTTTCCAGATTTTTCCAAAACCCAGATTCAACAAATCTCAATAAAACCGTCATTTAAACCCGTTTTCGCAATTAACGATTTTATTAACAAACCTATCGTTCCAAACATTTTATAAAGGCACTAAAAATCATAATAATACATTTTAATATGAAATCATCAGAATCATAAATTTTTCCAGACTTAAACCAAAAACCAGAAATCGAGAATTTAAACAACAAACACGGTTTTAACGATAAACGATGATTTAAAGTGATTAATTAATTCATCCACTTAACAATTCCGAAAAATTATGAGAAAATTCATAAAATTCTATTTCACCAGAAAGTTATACCACGTCAAAAATCAGATTAAAATAAAATGTTTAAGTATTAGAACTAAAAATCGGTTTTTAATTGTTTTTGTCCGAAAACGATAATAATTCAATAATCGATATAAAAATATCAGAAAAAATACTAAATTAATAAAAATCATCAAAAACAACATTTTTCCAGAATATAAATATATATTACATGTTTAGGCCGATTATTACGATTTTACAAATTAATATAACAATTTAATCGTTAATCTCGTAAAAGCGATAAAAATATCGAAACATGCAAAATTTCATCTTTAAAAATTTTCCAGAATTCGTGACATACATATATTGTCAAAATAAAATATATAAAAATATATACATGCAAATACTCAATTAAAACCTTGAAATACCGAGTAACATCGACGTTACCTCTACTCCAAGTCTGAATCAACGATATATTCGTCGGCTTCGGGATCGTCCAAAAATCCTACCAACACGAAAAATCATGGCAGAAAGTACCATGAGAAAACTAAAAAAAACAAGGTAAAAATTGATCGAAAATGATGACGATTAATACCTTAACGAAGGAATCGGAAAGAGGATGATTGTGACGATAAGAATGATGTGATTGAGACTAGAAATGGAGCAAAAATTTGCCTAGAGAGGCTAAGGATCACACGGCCAAAGAGGGAAGAAAAGAGTGATGAATGTTTTGATGAATGTAAAAGAATGAATGTAGAGAATGAATGTGGAGATGGGTAATACACTACTTAAAAGAGTAAGCATGCATTAAGGCTTACAAAAAAATGCAAGAATGAACCTAGCCTTGGTTTGGCCGGCCAAAAAGGATAGAGAGGGAGTAAGATAAGCTTTGACATAAATGCTACAATGAATGAAAATGATTTATCTTATGATTACGTTTTAATGTGATAAAATGAATCGTTTAAATAAAATGTAATAAAACTTGTGACTAAGAGCTTAGTCGGTCCAAAATGTGAGAAAACAGTCTCAAATAATTTATAAGTTGATAAAAAGTATAATCGTAAAATAGTTAAAGGCATTTCAAAGTAATTCGAGTAAACCTCGCGTAAGAAAATAATTATTCGCGAAGCTTCGTAATAAAATCATAAATGGCTTGTTTTTAGTAACTAAAATATATCTTAGTAGAAAATATTCCATAAACGTATTCAAACATTTTTAGGAAAAAAGAATAACTTAAATCCAAGCTTAAAAATGTCAATTCGGAGAGAAATAGAATTCCTCGCGGAAAAATTACTTAGTTTACGAAGAAACCAAATAAATGGATTTAAAAGAATTTTAAATCTTTAAAATTAAAAATAGAAATTATTAAACTCAAAAATTAAAATAAAGCTTAGTAAAATGATAAAATATGAGGCCAAAAGTGACAGAGTTAAGACGAAGTCCTAACAGAAAGAATAAAATGCTTAGGAAAAATAGCGGGTGTTACATTCACCTTCAGAGTCACGTATTATACAAAATGTTTGTAGCCAAGAGTTGGCGTATGAGCATCGCATTAAGCTGTATAGTCACACTTACCATGTTGTATAGTCACAGTCATCATGTTATATAACCAGTTTATATTTCGGTCTTTCAAATGTCGCACACTTCAATTTGTATAGTCACGCTCCCCATATTGTAGAACACACTCAGTATATATTGTAGAATCACACTCATTATGTTTGTACAACCACACTCATACAATTCGTTTAGTCACGTTCTCGATGTTGTAGAATCACACTCAGTCTATTGTAGAATCACACTACGTATGTTGTACAATTACACTCATTTGGTGCATAATGTCAAACGAATCTGACAGTCGCAGACCTTGACAATTTCAAACATCGATATTCTGTAACATTTTCTTACAGAGAATAAGTGCGTAATGTTCTTGCACAGCTGTATTTGTAGCCACAGATGGACGTATGAGCATCGCATTTCAAAGACAAACACTTTATATTCATTAGGTCATATAGTCACACTTATTAGGTCATATAGTCATGCTCATTATGTCGTAAAATCACACTCATTGTGTTGTAGAATCACAGTACAATTATATGATTACAAAAACAATTGACATACTACTTTTCAAACAATTGATATTTCAGGACGTTGATTTGTTTTTTTACAGCCAATCAACCAAAAACAATTTAGTCCATGATTTACGACTACGCCGTATTAGAAATGATTGAGGTCCGTGATAGGTGAAAACAATTTACGGACCTTAACCATTTCAAACGTCGACATTCTTTATGTTTCAAAAAATTCTTTGTCCACATCAGACAGAGGATATTCACAAACAACCATCCGCATCCCCTATCATGGCCTCCTCCTCTACATCATCGACAGACACGTCGGAATAGGTGGGGTCTCGGCGAACGGGTTGGGACAGTTCCTCTTGTCATGATGGGCCGTCCTCTTGCAGTTGTTACACATCCGTTTATGCTTCCTAGCGATTGCAACTGCCTTCGCCTTCGAAGACAGCATCTGCTTTCCACTGCCCTTGTTCTTTGCTTTCTTCGGGGACAATACAGTTACTTCAATTACGCTCGTATAGCCAAGGATCTCCTCCACTTCTTGTGTCTTACTAAAAGGATCAGCATGGGGCACCACATCGGACCTGAAATCGCGAATGATGTCGGCTAAGCTACTTAAGTCGTCCTTACCATTCTACTAACATGACTAACGGTCTCATAGAAATCAGACCACAGTCTCGTGACTGTGACAACCTTCTCATCGATGAATCAAGTCTCTGTCGGGGGAGGGGCATTTTCATTACATACAACATCCTTTGTCCATCTATTCACAACGTAACATCCCGAGATCCTATTCTGCCGTTTGGAAGAATATATCCATTATAGACACCCAGATTTGGACCTGGTGGCTGCAGGACTGTCCGAGAAACACCTTATGACGATCGGACTGTAACGCGACGCGAGATTACGATGTTTTAGATAGTTTTTATATAGGACGGATAAAATAATTACTCGGAAAAATTAATTTAACATCAAGATAGCCTTAATCGTGTCATTACGATCGCGTCGACAATAATTAGAGTCAATTCCGACACCGGGACCCCGAATCGGCCCCGAAATATGTAAAGTCAAACCCGAGTCAACGCGTCGGGCTGAGCAAACCTCAGGACACTCACCCGAAGTCCAGCCGACACTCGACGCGCTAGGGTTACGGGAATGCTTAATCCCCAAGTCAACACATATACGCATCTTCTCCGTTTTGGAAAGTTTCGAAATCCGATCTTAAAAATTCCAAGCATTTTAGTCTTCATGTGCACGACCCCAGGCGTCTGAGTTCTGGTGCGCGGGAACTCAGGCGTCCTAATGATTGATTTGAACTGCGCGAGCAACTATAAATACCCCCTCATTTCGTTCATTCAACACACACAACAATAATTCCTTCTCTTCTCCCTCTTACTCTTTATGAGTTTCCCTCCTCAACTTAGGTCGCACTCCGACACTAAGTAACGATCCACTTGATCGTTTAGCGAATCGATGCTACTCCTCACTCTCGAGCACCCCACTCGATCCCGAGGAGCCTGTGTTCGACTAGCCAACACCGGGTTTAGCAGCTGAGCTCTGCCGGATTAACCGCGGAAGTAGCCATAGTAACGAAACTCTGCCAAAATCACCACAGAACGAGCTAGAAGGATCCGCCTCGAAGTCGAACCGTCACTAGGTTGTCGTCTAAACAAAACTTTACATTTTTGTACTTTTATTATGCATTTCGATAATGTCGAACGTGGAAACTAGGTCCATGGTACGTTATAAACATGTAACGTCCTAAACATCAATCATAAGCACTAAAACACCCTAACTAAACCCGAGTAGTTCCGAGATCCGTTCTGAACTATCTGCCCATCGTGTCTTGTCTAGTGTACACTCTGAGGGTGCAACTCCTCACTTTGTGATTTACTTACATTCCTCATTTACCGCTTTCATATGATTTACCGCTTTTATGACCTTATAATCGCATGCTAAATCACCTAACACGAAATCAAAACGTAAATAAACTAAAACTTAACAAAGCGATGGTCGCGTTCCGTATTAGTCTCGGTGCTCACAACCCGTGGTTCGATGCATCCTTATTAATACCGAGCCGTTGCATCTTAAGCAGAATACTAGGTAAGGTATACCACGAGAATGACTAATATCCATATTATCACGTTAAAACTGATTTGCTTACAGGTATAATTCTTAGTACCCTCTACTCTCCTATGTGCATCTTTTCATGGCCTTGTTGCCACGTGAAATCGCATGCAAAGAATGTAAACACAACTACTTCGACGACAATAAGCTTACTTGTCTTTAAACAACAGACATAGCAAAGACACACGGTTAAAACAATGGATGTTACCATACTTCTGCCACAATAAAGGAACAAAGTTATCAGCCCATGGATTGATTAGTAGAGGCCGCTATATGCGGGTGAGATTGGGTGTCGATGTCTAGCGGACGTTGGCGTCCCAACACTAATAAAATCACCCGCGTTAACGACGGAAAAAGAGCGACGGAGCAAAAATTCCGTAAAAAATAAAAAAAATCGACGGATTTTCTCAAAATTCCGACGGATCAGTATTTGTGACGGCGAAGCCGTCACAAACCTGAAATAGTCCGTCACACATGTTGGGCGCCAACGACTATAATCTAAGCGGGATAAATTTTTGTCGGAGTTACAGATTTGTGACGGTTAGGGCGTCCAAAATTACTATTTGTAACGGATATTTGGGACGGCTAGGCCGTCACAATAATTCATGACTTAAAAAAAAACCCGACGAACCCTTATGTTGTTTTATTCATTATTACTCCCGTCACAATATCCCAAACCCCTCCCCCTTAACATAGAAACCCAAAAACCGTCCCCTTCGTTTCACCCTCGCCGGCGTCCTTCACCGTCTACGGCGGTCACTTGCCGTCGCCGGTCGTCCCTCGCCGTGCCTCACCTTCGTTGTTCGTCCCACACCGTCCTCCGTATCTCACTCTCCCTTCCTCCTTTCCTCTTCCTCCTTTCCGTTGTGTTCTTCCTCTTCGCCGGCCGTCGTTGTCCGTCAGGCTCTACCCGACGACCACTGCTCCGTTCTCCTCTGTACTCAGAAAATATGGTATATCTAAACCCTAATTATTTTTAATTGTTTGTATCAAGTTTGAGTTGTATTTGGTGTGCTTGCTATTGATTGAAAGTTACATAATTACTAAAAATTGATGGAATGAAGCTTGATTGACTGAAATTATGATCAATTAGATGTTAAATCAGGGTTAAGTATGTGTTGTATTAAGTTGTTTCAATATCCCAAAATTCAGATGACATAGCTTAATAATAATATGGATTTCTTAAATTTTGGCAAATTATAATTTTTGATATCATTTCTCGAATAATAAATAATTTGATCATAATTGTGTGTGTGTTGGGAGGAGTATCTTGAATCAATCGATTTAATCCAATAGGAGTGTACAGGAAATGACTTCCTTTGTACTGGGTATTAGTCAAGTGATGCTGTTTAATTAGGGCGTGTTTCCCTTTCACAGGTACCACGACAATGCATCTGTTACTTCTCGAGTGCTGCACATTGTAGACGGTCTAAACTCTTCTGCAACCTACCCCTTGTGGGAAACTTTGTTCAAGATTCAGGTTCGTCTACTTCATCTCTCTCTATTTATTTTCTAACATTGGGATATTCATATTGATAACTTAGCATATTGCTTCTGCTTTCTGATGTTGTTTATCTCACTTGTGTACTACTGTATATCGTGATAATAGATTATTATTTCGCTTTCGCCTGTTCCATAAAGGTCAAGGGACTTGTTGTCGTTCAGTGACCTTTTTGTTGCTCATGAGCGGTTAGGACAATCACAATAGAATATATGCTCCTAACCCTCCTACTAGAGGAGGGTAAGTAAGTGTTAGTAACCCTCCTGCACATTCTATTTCCATCACTTCCCTCAGAGGAAATAGTAATAATCACTCTCATCTTTATTTGAATTCCTACTTCCTTCATTCATTCATTGTTTACTTTTAAGTAAGTGAAATAAATTAAAATAGTTTGAAAAATAATCAAAGTAGGTGGGAGTCTGAGAGAGAGTCTAATGGTGGAAGAGATTATGGGAGTCATAATAATAATGGAAGTAGTCTTTCTGTTGCTTCCAAACATGGCCTTAAGACTGATGGCTTTGAGAAAAGAGGCCATTCTTGGTATGTAGCCCAAAATGCAAGTGGAGTATCGTAGAAAAATCAAACAATATTAGGGGACAAACAAGGAGTATAACATGGTCGAAAAAATAAACAAAATAGCCGACGTAATATTCGAGAAAATTTTGGTTTTTTTTGTAAAGAAAGAAACAAAAAATCAAAAAAATGAACTTTCATTATTCCATAATAAAATCAGTACTTATTTAATACTCCCTCCACTTCTCTATAATTTTCTACTTAATCAGCATCAGCAGAACACTATTCTGAGGTTAAAGTGTGTATCATTTGGGTATAGATTTATAGTGAATACAATTTGTTCCATTGATATAGGAACACAATTTGTCTAAACTCCTCCATCTTTCTTGTTCCATTGATATAGGAACACATTACTACATGTACTAGTTACAGAGTAGTGTTTGTTTGGTGCCACATTTATGAGACGGATTTAGCATAGGTCAACATCCTAATGAAAAGGGACGTGCGTCGTAATTGGCATATTATACTCCAGTCTCCAGGCGTGCGGCGGCCTAACAAAGTGGAACTAGGCCCATGCCCCATGGCCATGGCTTGTGCAAGGCTGGCATTCTTAATTAAGCTGTTGTCCATTTTGTCGACACACTTTGGCTTCACTTCATACTTACTATAATTCATTAATACTCGTACGATCGAGTGCAATAATACTAAATAAAAGAGGTTACACGCATGTACCATATTATTAAGTTGTTGGATCAAGTTTTGTACCCAGTGAAATGTCATGGTATGTAATTGTCACATACTCACATGGATATAACATTGCATGAATGATGTTAGCATGTTAGATCGAGTAATCTCGTGAAAATTGTACGTTGACATTTTAAATCCGTACATGTCTGAGATTATAAGATGATGGATCGAGTTTTGATATATTGAATTCTCGTGTTAGTTATCCCGTTACTACGACTTAACTATTTAATAATAGTGTATGTGTTAAGCCTATTGATTATAGGAATTGAGATTTGAGGTGAGTTGTCATGTTATGAGAGAGTTGCGTCGAAGGTAACCGAAGGAATAGAGTGAGTGTTGAAGATCACTTGAAATGTTGATCAAGTTTAATTTTTTGATGTACTGAAAAGCTGGTCTTTTTAATTTAACATTTGATTTGATACTAATCCCAACCTAATAAACATTTTCTGACACACTTCCAGTGATGATTATCATGGATCATCGCTCATCATAATTTAATAAGAAATAATGTGTGTAGGCTTGGAAAAACCTCTTTTGAATATCTACAATGGGTGCATTGTTGTAAGAATACATGAAGAGAGGAAAAAGAATTCATTTTAAAGAAAAGAATTATACAGGAGGAGGAAGTAGTCATTTTTTTTTATCATAATAGTTGGAGCTACTGCAATAATAATAATAATAATAATAATAATAATAATAATAATAATAATAATAATAATAGTAGTAGTAGTAGTAATAGTAGTAGTAGACAGAATTGAAATGAAGAAGGAAGGAAGGAAAGAAAGAGATTATTGGGTTGGAAAAGAAACAATGACATACTCCATATATATATATATAATACTCATATAGACGCAGTACTCCGTAGTAGATTCTTGACCATTCTCTATATATAATACTCTCCAATTCAATAAGGATGCTTGATGGATGATGTACTCGATCAATACTCAGAAGAACATTCACTCTCTAAGACTAAATCATTTAAACATGAAGTATACATGAATCAAGAAAAAAAGAAATTGAAAGAATTAGTCATTTTAATTTGGAGGAGGACTATTATGCATATAGACATTATTTATGGATACAGAGTAGTATATAGTGGAGTAGTAGTAGTAATCTTGGCTTTCAAGCTGACATGATATGCATGATCTAAAGATTCTTAATTCACTTTCTCAACTACCTATCTATGCGTTGAAATATTGAGCCAACAAGCAATACATTTAGTATAGTAGGTCCATCCTCTCATTTTTCGATTAATTAACTTGTGGGGTGTGGCTAATCACTCATGATTTATTGTTTTTTAATTCAAGTCAATGAGACGAAGATGTAAATATCAGTAATGAATATGGTATGATATATAGAGAAACCCACTTTTGCCCAAACTTATGCCTCCAATTTAGGCCTTGTTCTTTTGAATTTATTTTCATTTGACTTTGCTCCGTAGGTTCAATGAAAAGATTACAACGACGTTGGATGTATGATCGAGTAGATGAAAAAAAGATACCTAGGCGTGAATTTGCAAATGGGGTTGATGCATTTATTCAGTTTGCTAAACAAAGTGATACGTACATAAGCGACAACGAATTTAGGTGTCCATGTAAGAAATGCAAGAACGAGGCTTTGTTACACGTAGAAGATGTTAAAGATCACCTGTATTTGAATGGTTTCACTCGTCACTATTATGTTTGGTCGTGTCGTGGAGAGAAAAATATCGAGGGTAGTAGTGCAAGTGTAGTTCAGAATGAAAATCCTTATCGAGAGTTTGTGGAACATGCACTTCGTCCTATTGTCGATGAAATATGGGAGGAGCGACTCAATCCCGACAACATCAGTGACGAAGAAGTACGTTTTGAAACCCCTAACTCTCAAGTGTCCTTCTTTGAATTGCTAAAAAATGCGGAACAACTAGTATGTGACGGAAGTGATGCAAGTTTGTTGCAAGTGGCTGCAAGGATGTTAACACTTAAGTGTGAGTTTAACATGCCTCTAAGATGTTTGGATGCTTTGGTGTCGTTAATTGCCGACATCCTTCCAAAGTCGAATAATGTTATGTCCCGCAATTTTTATGAGATTAAGAATGTTCTCAAGGGTCTTCAACTTTCACATAAGAAGATCGACGCATGTTCTAATGGATGTATGCTCTTTTGGAAAGAAGATGATGCACTAGACAAATGTAAAAAATGTCATTTGGATCGATATAAGTCCGTTAAACCGAATTCAAGGGGAAAGCGAGTAGCAAGTAAAGGACTGACTTATTTCCCGCTTGGACCGAGGTTACAAAGACTATATGCAACCAAACACATTGCGGGAGAGATGAGTTGGCACCATAAAAACTCTCATCTAAGGGTTAGCGGAACAATGGCACATCCAAGTGATGGAGAAGCATGGAAAACTTTTGATCGACTGCATCCAGACTTTGCAAGCGAGCCACGCAATGTCCGTCTCGGGTTGTGCACCGATGGATTTTCACTGTACGACCAATGTGGGAAGTCTTATTCATGTTGGCCAGTAATTGTGACTCCTTACAACCTTCCTCCTTGGTTGTGCCTGAAGAAACAATTAATGTTCTTGTCACTAATTGTTCCTGGTCCTAAAAATCCTAAGTCAAATATAGATGTATGTCTTCAACCACTGATCGAGGAGTTAAAACAGTTATGGGATACCGGCGTTTTCACGTACGATGTCTTGAAACAAAAGAACTTCCAACTAAAGGCCGCTTTAATGTGGACTATTAATGATTTTCCTGCAAACGGTATGCTTTCCGGTTGGACAACAACAGGGTATCATGCATGTCCGTATTGTAAGGAGACAAATCATAGATCATTTTGGCTCAAAAATAGTTCGAAGGTTTGTTGGTTTGATTGTCACCGCCAATTTTTATCGAGTGACTATCCTTTTCGAACGAATTGCAAGCATTTTTTAAAGAAGCGGCTAAATGAGAGTAAAATTGCGTCGACAAGACTCAAAGGGGATGAGGTGTGGGATTCGGTAAAGAAGTTACCAAAAATAGTTGATGCTACCGATCAAGAATTAAAAAGACTAAAGGATAAGAAAGAAGGTTGGTGGAAACAATCCATATTCTGGGAACTTCCTTATTGGAAATCGTTGTTAATTCGACACAACTTAGATGTCATGCATATTGAGAAAAACTTTTTCGAGCAGCTTATCAACACGGTCATGGATGTACCAAATAAAACGTCAGTTGGACCCAAGGGCAAAGTTGACTTTAAAGAACATTGCTATGGGCGACCCAAATCATCAAGGTTTGTTCTAGATAAAGCTGAGAAAAAGGCATTATGTGACTGGGTTTCAGGGTTGAAGTTTCCTGATGGTTACGCATCAGATTTATCTAGGTGTGTGGACCATTCCAAGTTGGCCTTGCATGGCATGAAAAGTCATGATTGCCATGTTTTTATGGAGCGTTTGCTTCTCGTTGCTTTGAAGAACCTTCTCCCTTCGAACACATGGAACGCAATTACTGAAATCAGTCAATTTTTTTGAGATTTGTGCGCTTCTACAATTACAGTTGACTCTATGAGCCGACTTGAGAAAAACATTGCTGAGATCAGTCAATTAGAGAAGATATTCCCTCCCTCTTTTTTCAATTCCATGGAACATTTACCAGTACACCTACCTTATGAAGCTATGGTCGGGGGGCCTGTTCAGTATCGTTGGATGTATCCATTTGAGAGGTAATCCCTATTATATTATACATTATAGTTACTGTCTCTTGTTTTCATAAACCGGCATCTCAAACACTAGTTCATCGAAATCGTGTTCTAGGTACCTTAACCACTTGAAACGAAAGATAGGGAACAAAGCTCGAGTCGAAGGTTCGATATGCAATGCTTATTTGCTTGAGGAGTGTAGACACCCGCATTTTGCATGCTAGTATCTATAGCAGTTCCCGACAAACACCCGATGATGATCGGACGCAAACATGACTTAGTATACTCGGATTTGGGCTCAGAATCAATAATATCCGACATGGACTTTTAGCGGAGTACAAATCTCTCAAAACCAACCTCAAATTCAGGCCCAGTGGGTCGTTCCGAGCAAAATGAGACTAATTTGGGCCAAAACCGACACCAAAAATAAAACCCGTCTTTTGGCGACCGGGTCAAAACCCGGTCAAAGATGAACCCATCACAAAAATCAGCCGAATTCACCTTCTAGAAACTGGCGCCCAAATCTAATTCAAAAAAGTCAAACAAATCAAACAAGGTCAACTCCTTCCTAAAATAGCTCGATCCTCTTGATCCACTCGATCGAGTGGATTCACCCACTCGGTCGAGTGGAGCGTCATTTACCGGATCAGGCCCATTTTCTAGGGCACTCGATCGAGTGCACTAGAGCCACTCGATCGAGTGACCCTAGGTCGTGGGGTAAAATCTATAAATACCTCCTCAAACCCTTTGCATTTTCAGTTTTACCTAATGCCATTTTACCTTACATTTTCACCCTAATCCTCCTATACTCTTCACACTACAACCCTAAGCAAATACACACAAAAACCGAGCCCTTCGTCCCTCAAAAAACCGACGAATCATCCACACACACACACACCATAACTTGCATACATCCTCGATACTCCGGCGTCCCGTCGCTATTTACGAGTCCATTTCCGAGGTCCCTACTAAGCATGTATGTTGAGGGTGTCCTAAACCCCATTTCGATCCTTATTACTTCATTTTCATTTACGTTTTCGTATTATCTATATAATAACTATACTAGCATCCTAACACTAACTTTAACATAACTCTAACATTTATTTCTCGTATACTAACTTTTACCTTTTCGTCACTAACACATTATCATACCGTGTATATATATATATACTAGTATTTGTAGACACCCGCATTTTGACTGCCAGGTGTCTATGGTAGTCTCCGACAAACACCCGATGATGATCGGACGCAAACGTGACTTGGTATACTCGGATTTGGGCTCGGAATCAATAATATCCGACATGGATTTTTAGCAGAGTAATAATCTCACAAAACAGACCTCAAATCCAGGCCCAGTGGGTCGTTCCGAGCAAAATAAGACTAATTTGGGCCAAAACCGACACCAAAAATAAATCCCGTCTTTTAGCGACCGGGTCAAAACCCGGTCAAAGACGAACCCGTCACACAAATCAGCCCAATTCAGCTTCTAGAAGTTGGCGCCCAAATCAGAATTCAAAAAGCAAACCCTAATCACTCACTCACTCTATAAATACACCCTTAACCCTCATCATTTGGGGAGATTTTTTCAGCTTTGAGAGTTTAAGAAAAAAGCCTTTGCAAACCCTCATTTACCCTACAAATTCTACCCTAATCTACCTAAACATCCTACTCTACAAACCAAGCAAAACAACACCAAAAACCGAGCCATTTGCTCTCAAAAAAACCGGCACACACACACACACACATATACACACCATAACTCACATTCATCCTCGATACTCCGGCGTTCCGTCGCTATTTACGAGTCTATTTCCGAGGCCTATACCAAGCATGTATGTTGAGGGTGTCCTAAACCCCATTTCGATCCTTACTACTTTCTTTCTATTTACATTTTCGCATTATTTATATTATAAATATACTAGTATCGTAACACTAACTTCTATACTAACACTAACATTTTTAATTCCGTTACTAACTTTTATTTTTTTATGTATACTAACTCTCTAATTTAACACTATCATACCGCATATATATATACTAATACTAAAATTCGGTTTCAAATACGTTTGACTACGACGATCGCCTAAAGTCCGTCTAATCCCTTTACGAGTAACGACGGAGGTGGAGCCCTTTCGAGGAGCCCCGCCCCAATATTCTCAAGGGCGTGACGTGATTGCAATCGGTCGTAGTTGAACGCATTCGATCCCATTTCAATTAGTGCGAAACCCGTTGACACGAAAACCGACATCACATAGTCCGGGAGGATTAGTTTCGATGTCGTGACGTAGAGGGATACAATTTCGTCGCTAATTCAAAATTCTTAATCTATAAAAAAAACATAAATCGAGTAAATAAATCGGCATTGGCACGTGATTATAAAAATTGACGAGTTCTCGACAAATGAATAGCACCCGACCAGACCCACACGCGAGTCGCACGACAGGCCATGCGACTCGCGGGCAGGCCTGTTTGGCCGAACTCACTTTTTCATTTTTTCGACAAATAAAAATGCCTGACCAGACCCACGCGCGAGTCGCGCGACCAGCCATGCGACTCGCGGGCAGGCCTGTTTGGCCGAGTCCACTTCTTTTCGTTTTCCCGACTTTCTACCCTTTACGGTCCTTACATTAATATGCGACCTTCGCAACATATGTCCATTTTTTGAGACTTGTCTTTCCTTCACGACTTTTTTAGTCAACACGTGTAAAGACCATCACGTGAACCCATTTTTCTAAAACTACATCATGACACTTAAAACGACTTTGATCGACGGTCTCACACTATTAAATTTTGTGTCGACGACTCTTTAGTCGTATCCGACACATAATTGATTTAGACTCCATTTCTCGAGATGATAAGTCGGGACAAGACATCGAGGTTCGAGATCGGGTTAGAATCACGCCTAGGTCTCTAACCTCCGTCCTTTGATTAATATGCAATATAATGCGTAATTAATTAAGGTTGGTCCGTCTAGCTAACTCACGATCTAGTGAGTATTCATTATATACGGGTTTTCGTCGAGTCGTGTATTTTATTTCTCGCCTTTCTTATTTAGTTTATTATTTCTTCTAACCGTTATAATAACAATCGTTGTATTGTGAATTCCGGGTTGTATTTCCGCCCGTGTAACTTGTACGTTACTTATTTCCGAGTTTCGTTTATTTACTTGCTTATTGCTTTATAAATGAATCTCGCATGATAAATCACTTCGACCATAATTAGATGCATTAAATGACGTAATTCACATATAATTCGCATGCTTAGCCCGAAAACGCTGTTTGCATATCATTTTATCATTTTACTAACGCGCGTACACGAACACGAACGGTGTCTTAGTAGAGGCCGCGATGTGCGGGCGGGGTTGGGTGTCCTTAGTGGGCTTCCCAACACGTACCCTCACCCCTTACTCAGAACCTTGGTTTCCGGATGCCCGAAACCATTGGCGCACGAGAGTCATTTTATATACGAAAGCCGGTGTAAACGGTATCGGTATAATAATGCAAAGGGACGAGCCCTATGAACTCTGAAATCGAAGTGGGCTTACTTTGTGTATAGCCCATGACGACATAGAGTGGGCTCTTATGGTTCCGAATAACCACAAAATTCGGTGGCGACTCCATTTTGACTTAAATTTCGAACCCGAGAACAATCTCACCACGAGATTCATTCGCCTACCCAAACCCGCGCGTTGCCGCGTCGGGGTGGACCTACGTCATGTCCACAATTTGGCGACTCCGCTGGGGATATCTGATGTACCACATGTCATCGGGGTTCCTAGGGTGAGACTCGAAAAGAAATCGTTCGAATATTAATGTACGCGCATTAGTTTAATGATTCATGCATAACCCAAATTTTGCCCGGGCCGGTTACTTGTGACCGACGTCCCACTATACCACGGTGCATTTCTACATGGGTGCGCTAAAGACATCGATGGTGGAACTCGTCTCGGTTTCGCGGCATGTCCTAAGACCAACTCGGCTTAGGGAGTCCGTCCTTCACACGAGAAAGCCATCGTTGTTGGTATAGACCCTATTTTGACCGACTGAGACTTAGTGTAAAGCATACATAAGCGTCGTTATAATGCTTGCTTGACTACGTGCTGCTTGGTTTCCGTTTCATTTTTCAAAAACCGTCATTTCAAAAATGCATCTTTCCAAAAATACCAAATTTTGAAAAACCCGAAATACTGTCCGCTTCGGGACCCGTCTTTTCAAAATATCCAATTTTCAAAACTTGGAATGCTGCCGAAATTTAGATTTACGATTTGACTCAAAATAGCCTATTTTCTAGCCGGCATGCTGTCCATTTCAAAATTCGAATTTCCGATCCACCATTCGATTTTCGAATTTTCAAATTCTATTTCTATTTTCAAATTTCAAAATTCCATTTCGATTTTTTCAGATCCTCGAGATACGATTCTCGATTTTCAAATCTCCGAGATGCCGTTTTCGATTTTCAAATCTTCGGGATCTTATTTTCGATTTTCAATTTTTCGGAAACTTATTTTTCGATATTCAAATTTTCAAAATTCCAAATATTCAACTTATCAAAAAAAAAAAAAAAAACTCGGCCATGTCGGCATGCTGCCAATTTCAAAAGACGGGATCGCCTCCTCAATTTTCAAAACACGAAATTACTCGCAACCATTCTAATATTTCAAAATGCCCGGTCCTATTGGCCCACTGCCAATTTCAGGACTGTCCTCTCAATTTTCAAAATTCAATCATTTTTCAAAAACCTTTCTTATTATAGGACCTACTGTAATTCGTGTGTCGGGTCTTTTCGTAATACGTCGAAGGTATTTAGCCTCGAAACTCCGTCGATCCTACATCACGGGTTTCTTCCCCATCCTAGTCCGCCTTTTCCTAAAGGCATAACCGACCAACACGAGTCATACACTCGTAAATGGAAGGTACGTCTGAACACTCGAGTCCTAACTAGAAAGTCACACGCGATCTTTCCCTCCGACAGGACGGTCCCCACGACCTTTCCTAAGGGAATTTTGCCCGTCTTTCAATCCGTTAGTCGAGTCATCCCAATTCAAGTCCTTTAACTTAAGGGTCTACCCTAATCGCAAGGTCTATCCTTATTCAAGTCAAGTCAAGGGTCTCTAGCGTCGAAACTTTGCCGATCTTACATCGCGAGTTTCTTCCCTTACCCCGTCTGCCTTCCCTCGAGGCCGAGTCAACCTTTTACAAGGCATAGCCCTGTAGCTAAAGGTTTTTGGTCCTTACATCTAAAGGGTCACTCGTCCGACACTCGAGTCTTAGCAAAATCTTCGATCCCACTCGGGGGCTACCCTTCAGCAGAGCGATTAATCACGGTTGCTCTAAGGGTCATGTCTTACACGTGTTGTCTCACGTACCCCACTTTTTGAGTCACTTAGATGCCGCACCATCTGAGTCCTATCAGAGTCTTCAGTCCCACTTGGGGGCTGTCCTCCACCCGAGCATGCGACCACAGTCACCCTAAGGGGTACCTTACGTTCATCATACACCGGCGTCCTTATGATGTCTTCTTCGAGTCGTACCTATGCTACGAACACCCGAGTCTCCTAAAGGTTTAGGTCGCCACGGTTGGTCCAAACACGTGACGCGGTCAAACATGGTCGCCCCATTTTCGGACTCACCCTCGTGCAGCTTGAAGTCTCATCGTCGAGTCCAAGCCAGGGTCGTTACCTCGTCTAGGTCAACGTTCGAGTATCCCGGTCCAAGAGTCTTTGTCGACCCGTCACCCCGGGCCGTGTCTAGTTTGACTCCCTCTCTTGCATTTGCGCAAAGTCGAGTTTAGGCGAGTCGTGACACCTGTCGTTTTCTCCATTGAAGGACCTTACCAAAAAAAGAAACGACCAACCAAGTATCCGAAAGTCCGGATTCGATTCGAGTCTAAGTCTGAGTCCGAGTCTAGGATATCCTACATCCTCATTTCAAAGTCAGAGTCAGAGTCAACTGTATTCTGTCCTCTTTTCAAAATTCAATAAAATTAGGTTTTCTATTTCTCATATATGCTTCCCTTATGTGTTTCCGAGAACATGATGAACACCATCATACACTGTGAGCACATGCACGTGACTATTATAAGCACATCTATAATGACTGCAGGAACTGAGGCCCGTGTTTTCCTTTACCTATTCCATGTCTGGTATAGAAAGCCACAAAACTACCCCTAGTAGGAGCAGTATCGAATCCTATCACAAATCTAGGTAATCTCCTAGTTTGTGTTCAAGATGGGAGGCAAGCCCATTTCCCACAATAAACACCCCTCCAATAAAACTGACTAATCCCTACCTTAGGCGTTAGTCTGACCAGAAGCAAAAAAAAAGCATCGTGACTCTATAGACTTGATGCCAAAAATACCCAACTAAGGACGATGCTCCAACTAAGCCTGCTCGGAATTATGATGACAATACCGAGATCCAAATCACCATGCTTACCGTAGAGTACTCCACCGCGAGTTGCACTCACCAACTAGGCTTACACCTTACAAAGGTTTAGCTCCACAAGCCTAATCCAACCGATGGGGCGACCCCCAAATCCACCCACAACACCATAGGAGGGGATTACCGTGAAAAAAAAAAGAAAAAAAAATCAAAAGTCCAAAGAAAAAAGAAAATGGCCGAAACAAAAGAGCTGGCCATGACCAAAAAAGAACTCTCAACATCCCTCGACCAGATACGATCAATCCCTTGACTGGGACACAGTCAACTCAAGTGAAGGATCCCACGACCGGGGCTAAGAGGTCAACCCAAAAAAAAACAAAAAAATTCAAATACCCATGACCGTGGTCAACGTTCAACTCAAGTGAAAATCCCTTGACCGGGGTACGGTCAATTCAAAAATTATCAATGCCTATACCGTCCAATAGGGAAAAGACAATCAAGCTGGTCAGCTAACACCACACTTAGCCTTCCCACATTGCAACCCTGAAGACCTTCCCGAGATCTAGGCTAAGAGACAGCCCGGAATTTTGAGGATTCAAGCTCCATAGGATACCTCTAATCATTAGGGCCAGACATGGAAATCAGATTCCGCATTATCAACCTACCGCGATTGAAGTTCGAGTCATTTTTACTCGACTTCCCCCTTTCCTACCACATTACAATACCTTACCCTCGAAGCTTTAGCTCCACAAAATCGAGCTCCAGATTTCAAAACATCAAAGTCACTTGCGACCTAGCTCCACATTTCCAAAAACATCCAAACTAGTTACCAACCCCAAACACGGGAACTCAGCCTGCAGTCGGCATAGAACATGCCCAAATAGTTCACACCACCTCTGAGGTCTACCCCGGAGAACGCTCACAGTCACAGGATCAACATCCTAACCATTCTAGCCCTTTGATCAAGACATCATTGGGAACACACCTAGCCTACACCATCGCTATGGCTAGTTACACACAAAGCCCTAATAAACTAGGCACCATAATATATCTTCCAATCCACTGAACTACGGCTTGGTTTGATTTCACTACACGTGAATACGTAGGCAGCCTTTCAACAAAGGCACAACCACCCACATTGACAACAAATTCAAAAAGCACCATTATTCCGGTCACGACACTGTCATGTTCTCAACAGCTAGCTTTGTCATCCTGGGAGCTTCTCCTAGGCAGAAGTTCTCCTTCCCCTCACAAAATCCAAGATACTTTCAAAAACTAGCCTCCTTTCTGTAGTGTGTCCTAGTACTCGGCTCTGTCGAAGACAAGAATCTGTCAGGACTCGAAGTTATACCCATTTTGGACTGTACCCTAAAAATCAGAGATCCAGAAGAACACTAGACTACAACATTGCCACTGCTGAGTCCTGCAGAAGCAGTCTCATTACAGACTATGACACATCCTTCCCATTTCGATGTATGTTCGATCGTGTTGCCACTCGCCTAGGCTACGGAATAGCATCGCTTAAGAGTCTTGTCATCTTAGGTGGCCCACCCCCCTACCGAGTCGCGGTCCAACCCCTCGAGAGTCCAGTCGTGTCTGTCAACTTGTCGTCCTGTCACGTCCAGAGTCGAGTCTGTCGGTACCTCTCTCCTCAAATTTTCACTTCAAAGTTTGCAAAACTTAGCCATTTGATAAAATCCTTTTCGACAAGGTCAAATTTCAGTCTATTTAAACTGCAAATTTCTTTTCTACCCCTTTCAATTTTGAAAACCTATCTCCTAGCACGTGAGTTGCTTTCAGGACTTCGATTTCAAAAATCATTCTCCCCAGCGCAAGCCAGTCTATAGATGCTAGTTGAATTTCCTACATGCTATCTTGCTATCTGCTATGCCTGCTATTTCTGCCTATGTATCTAACATTTCAGGTACCAGCTGGTGCTTTCCAACGGAACATCAAAGGCGGTGTTTCTCCTGGAATGCTACATGCAAGTTGTCATGTGTCGGCATACGGGTACACCCAAGACTTCAGAAGCAAGTCCCCTGCAAATACTTTACTCCCCAGCGTGAGTCGGTGTTTCTCCTGGAATGCTACATCCAAAATGTGATGTGTCGGCATACGGGTACACCTATGACTTCAAAGGCAAGTCCGACTCCCCACGGAGTTATCATCATCAGAACAGGTATGACCCTCTGCTTATGGCTGGCGAGCCCTTCACGCAAGTCTAATGGACTATATACGACCCGACCGGAAGGCTGCCAGGTCGTAATCCTCGATTGGCCTGGTAGCTACTCTGACTTTCGCCTTGTCCAAGCCTCAGTCAGAGTGGGGGCTCTGTAGACACCCGCATTTTGACTGCCAGGTGTCTATGGTAGTCTTCGACAAACACCCGATGATGATCGGACGCAAACGTGACTTGGTATACTCGGATTTGGGCTCGGAATCAATAATATCCGACATGGATTTTTAGCGGAGTAATAATCTCACAAAACAGACCTCAAATCCAGGCCCAGTGGGTTGTTCCGAGCAAAATAAGACTAATTTGGGCCAAAACCGACACCAAAAATAAATCCCGTCTTTTAGCGACCGGGTCAAAACCCGGTCAAAGACGAACCCGTCACACAAATCAGCCCAATTCAGCTTCTAGAAGTTGGCGCCCAATTCAGAATTCAAAAAGCAAACCCTAATCACTCACTCACTCTATAAATACACCCTTAACCCTCATCATTTGGGGAGATTTTTTCAGCTTTGAGAGTTTAAGAAAAAAGCCTTTGCAAACCCTCATTTACCCTACAAATTCTACCCTAATCTACCTAAACATCCTACTCTACAAACCAAGCAAAACAACACCAAAAACCGAGCCATTTTGCTCTCAAAAAAACCGGCACACACACACACACACATATACACACCATAACTCACATTCATCCTCGATACTCAGGCGTTCCGTCGCTATTTACGAGTCTATTTCCGAGGCCTATACCAAGCATGTATGTTGAGGGTGTCCTAAACCCCATTTCGATCCTTACTACTTTGTTTCTATTTACATTTTCGCGTTATTTATATTATAACTATACTAGTATCGTAACACTAACTTCTATACTAACACTAACATTTTTAATTCCGTTACTAACTTTTATTTTTTTATGTATACTAACTCTCTAATTTAACACTATCATACCGCGTATATATATATACTAATACTAAAATTTGGTTTCAAATACGTTTGACTACGACGATCGCCTAAAGTCCGTCTAATCCCTTTACGAGTAACGACGGAGGTGGAGCCCTTTCGAGGAGCCCCGCCCCAATGTTCTCAAGGGCGTGACGTGATTGCAATCGGTCGTAGTTGAACGCATTCGATCCCATTTCAATTAGTGCGAAACCCGTTGACACGAAAACCGACATCACATAGTCCGGGGGGATTAGTTTCGATGTCGTGACGTAGAGGGATACAATTTCGTCGCTAATTCAAAATTCTTAATCTATAAAAAAAAACATAAATCGAGTAAATAAATCGGCATTGGCACGTGATTATAAAAATTGACGAGTTCTCGACAAATGAATAGCACCCGACCAGACCCACACGCGAGTCGCGCGACAGGCCATGCGACTCGCGGGCAGGCCTGTTTGGCCGAACTCACTTTTTCATTTTTTCGACAAATAAAAATGCCTGACCAGACCCACGCGCGAGTCGCGCGACCAGCCATGCGACTCGCGGGCAGGCCTGTTTGGCCGAGTCCACTTCTTTTCGTTTTCTCGACTTTCTACCCTTTCCGGTCCTTACATTAATATGCAACCTTCGCAACATATGTCCATTTTTTGAGACTTGTCTTTCCTTCACGACTTTTTTAGTCAACACGTGTAAAGACCATCACGTGAACCCATTTTTCTAAAACTACATCATGACACTTAAAACGACTTTGATCGACGGTCTCACACTATTAAATTTTGTGTCTCTTTAGTCGTATCCGACACATAATTGATTTAGACTCCATTTCTCGAGATGATAAGTCGGGACAAGACATCGAGGTTCGATATCGGGTTAGAATCACGTCTAGGTCTCTAACCTCCGTCCTTTGATTAATATGCAATATAATGCGTAATTAATTAAGGTTGGTCCGTCTAGCTAACTCACGATCTAGTGAGTATTCATTATATACGGGTTTTCGTCGAGTCGTGTATTTTATTTCTCGCCTTTCTTATTTAGTTTATTATTTCTTCTAACCGTTATAATAACAATCGTTGTATTGTGAATTCCGGGTTGTATTTCCGCCCGTGTAACTTGTACGTTACTTATTTCCGAGTTTCGTTTATTTACTTGCTTATTGCTTTATAAATGAACCTCGCATGCTAAATCACTTCGACCATAATTAGATGCATTAAATGACGTAATTCACATATAATTCGCATGCTTAGCCCGAAAACGCTGTTTGCATATCATTTTATCATTTTACTAACGCGCGTACACGAACACGAACGGTGTCTTAGTAGAGGCCGCCATGTGCGGGCGGGGTTGGGTGTCCTTAGTGGGCTTCCCAACACGTACCCTCACCCCTTACTCAGAACCTTGGTTTCCGGATGCCCGAAACCATTGGCGCACGAGAGTCATTTTATATACGAAAGCCGGTGTAAACGGTATCGGTATAATAATGCAAAGGGACGAGCCCCATGAACTCTGAAATCGAAGTGGGCTTACTTTGTGTATAGCCCATGACGACATAGAGTGGGCTCGTATGGTTCCGAATAACCACAAAATTCGGTGGCGACTCCATTTTGACTTAAATTTCGAACCCGAGAACAATCTCACCACGAGATTCATTCGCCTACCCAAACCCGCGCGTGGCCGCGTCGGGGTGGACCTACGTCATGTCCACAGTATTAAAATTTGGTTTTGAATACGTTTGACTATAATTATCGCCTAAAGTCCGTCTAATTCCTTTACGAGCAACGACGGAGGTGGAGCCCATTCGAGGAGCCCCGCCCCAATGTACTCAAGGGCGTGACGTGATCGCGATTAATAATAGTTGAACGCATTTGATCCCATTTTTATTAGTACGTAACCCGTTGACACGAAAACCGATATCACGTAATTCGAAAGGATTAGTTTCGATGTCGTGACGTAGAGGGATGCAATTTCGTCACTAATACAAAATTTCTAATCTAGCAAAGGCATTTTCATAAAACTCCGATAACGGTATTATAATCGCATGCATACGCGATTATAGCACCGGAAGCCAAGTTAAATACAAATCGTGCGATATTTGTATTTGATTTGGCCAACCATCGATTTTGAACTAAAAACAAAACGAGTTGGCACTCGTACAGGGGCTACTCGACCGAGTACGTAGGCTACTCGATCGAGTAGCACCCATAAACCTGGGCAGAAGCCTTTTTGAGGACACACTCGACCGAGTCAGACCATGACTCGACCGAGTGGGTCCTGTAGCACAGAAAACCGAGAGCTTAAATGCAACATTTAAGCCTCGTCTTTTTGACGACTTTTAGTCGACTCGTGTAAAGCCAATCACGTGAACCTATTTTTCAAAACTCACGCGTGTCACGACACTTAGCGACTTTGATCGATTTTTCGACATGATAAGTCGGGACAAGGCATCGAGCCATGGGATCGGGCTAGCGTCACGCTTAGGTCCTATGTCTCCGTCATTCGTTTAATACACAACGCAATGTGTATTTAATCGGGGTTCGTCCATCCGCATATTCACGGTCTAGTTTATATACGGGTCCGTTTCCATCCTTTTATTATTTGTTATTCCGTTTGTATGTTATTTGCAATTTTTGTATTGGCCGGGTTGTATTTCCGCCCGTGTAACTTGTACGTTATTTACTTTCGAGTTTTATTTATTTACTTGCTTATCGCTTTATAAATGAACCTCGCATGCTAAATCACTTTGACGTGAATCAAGATGCATTAAATGACGTAGTTAATCAACAACTCGCATGCTTATCTAAAAAACGCTGTTTGCATATCATTTAGTCATTTTACTAGCGCGCGCACACGAACACGAACGATGTCTTAGTAGAGGCCGCCATGTGCGGGCGGGGTTGGGTATCCTTAGTGGGTTTCCCAACAAGTACCTTCACCCCTTACTCAAAACCTTGGTTTCCGGATGCCCGAAACCATTGGCGCACGAGAGTCATTCTATACACGAAAGCCAGTTTAAACGGTATCGGTATTGCAATGTAAAGGGACGAGCCCGATAAACTCTGAAATCGAAGTGGGCCGTACTCGGTGTATAGCCCATGACGATATAGAGTGGGCTCGTATGGTTCCGAATAACCACAAAATTCGGTGGGGACTCCATTTTGACTTAAATTTCCAACTCGAGAACAATCTCACCACGAGGTTCATTCGCCTACCCAAACCCGCACGTGGCCGCGTCGGGGTGGACCTACGTCATGTCCACAATTTGGCGACTCCACTGGGGATACCTGATGTACCACACGTCATCGGGGTTCCTAGGGTGAGACTCGAAGAGAAATCGTTCGTATATTAGTGTGCGCGCATTAGTTTAATGATTCATGCATAACCCATTTTTGCCCGGGCCGGTTACTTTTGACCGACGTCCCACTATACCACGGTGCATTACTACATGGGTGCGCTAAAGACTTCGATGGCGGAACTCGTCTGGGTTTTGCGGCATGTCCTAAGACCAAATCAGCTTAGGGAGTCCGTCCCGATTCACGAGAATGCCATCGTTGTTGGTATAGACCCTATTTTGACCGACCGAGACTTAGTGTAAAGCATACATAAGCGTCGTTGTAATGCTTGCTTGACTACGTGCTATTTGGTTTCCGTGTCATTTTTTTCAAAAACCGTCATTTCAAAAAATGCACCTTTCGAAAAATACCAAATTTTGAAAAACCCGAAATACTGTCCGTTTCAGACCCGTCCTTTCAAAATATCCAATTTCAATAACTCGGAATGCTGCCGAAATTTAGACTTACGATTTGACTCAAAATATCCTTTTTCTCTAGTCGGCATGCTGCCTATTTTAATTCTTGGATTTCCAACACCATTCCGATTTTCTGAATTTTCAAAATTCTAATCTCGGTTGTCGAAATTCCATTTTCAATTTTCGAACTTTTGCAAATTCATCTTTTTTTCATATTCAAATTTCAAGCATCCAACTTTCCTAGTGAACCTTCCTTATTATAGGACCTACCGTCTAGCCGTGTGTCGGGTCTTTGCATAGTATGTCGAAGGTCTATAGCGTCGAAACTCCGCTGATCCTATATCACGAGTTTCCCCCCTTTCCCGAGTCCGCCTTATCTGTCAAGGCACGACCAACCCGCGTAGGGCATACCCCTACAACGGAAGGTCCGTCCATACACTTGAGTCAAAAGTCTGGGGAAAAAAGTCTCACGTGGACCTTCCTTCGAACAGGATTAGGCCCACAAAGCCAAAGTCCTAAAGAAGTTATACCACCCATTGAGTCATCCGTCTAGAGGTCTTTCTCGAGTCTTTAGTCTTCCTTCTTACTGTCGCTCGGGATGTACTTTTCCTTCTTTTTTCCAAGATATGGGTTCGGTTTCCGATTACGCGGTCTTCTTACAGACAGGCCACCGGCAACCAGACACGCTCGAAGGATGGCTACTTTGAACAGTCTGCAAACCTCTCTGGACGCCATGATCGAGAAGCAAACCAACATCGAAGCCCAACTGACTGAAATGAGGGCTGGTCAAGTGGCCATCGTTGCTCGCCTAGCTACGGTGGAGCAAAGGACCCCTAATGTCGAGGCTACTGGGCCTCTAGCTGAACTAGTCAGCGCAGTACGCCAACTAGAAGAACAAGTCCATTTGGCTGGGAGTAACAACATCCATCGGGAGAATAGCCGAGAGTACAACCCGTTGAGCGACAGACTGCCCGCAAACCTGAAACTCACGGGCCTGCCCATGTTTGAGGGAACTGAAGACCCGTTACTACATGTACGGGCCTTCAAGGAATTCATGGCCATCAAGGGAGTGGATTCGTCCATGTTCAAGAACCTCTTTGTTGCATCTCTTGAGAAGCACCAACGGGCCTGATACTATAGGCTAGACCCTAAAAAATACCCTACATGGGATGATGTGGCTACCGAGTTTGCTCGGAACTATGCTGACAACTCCGAGATCCAAACCACAATGCGATCTCTGGAAGTTATGGCCCAAGAGCCGAAGGAAGGTTTTACTAAATACCTTCAACGCTGGAGGGCCGAGAGCGTGAAACTGGTCGATAAGCGCAATGAGAAGACTTTGGTGGAGGCTTTTGTCAAGAACCTCCTCCCCTCCTACCGGGTTCACCTTCGGTACGCTGTCATACCCAATTTCACCACCCTTACTGAAATGGGTATGAGGATCGAAGACGATCTGAGACTGGAAGGCCTCACTAAGGCCGCTAGCAAAGGATACCAAGGGGCTTCTTCCTCCACCACTAAGCCCCAAACTGCAACTCGCAGCATTTTCGACGCGGTTAATCTACTAGATGCCCCGTCCAAGAAGAACACCCCACCTCGGGTCTTCACTGATATAGGTACCACCTATAGCTATGCCTTACAAAGGCTATCCTCCAAAGGCCTAATCCAACCGATAGGCCCAACTCCTGAAGTTCCGGTCGAGCGACGCTCCAAGAACTACAATGCTCAGGCCTATTGCCAATACCACCGGGGCAATGGGCATGATACCAAAAAGTGCTGAAAGCTGAAGCACTTGATCCAGGACTTGATCGAAAGCGGTAAAATCCCGCTACCCGGAGATAAACCAAGCAACAAAGAGAACCCTTTCAGCTCCCATGCCATCTTCGCCGGGGAGGTGATTGATTGCTCTCACCTTATCTCTCCCTTCATCCCGCAAGTGAACGGGATCTGGTTTGACAACGAGGAAGATGTCCACCTCGCTAAAGGGGAAACCGTTCCCATCACCCCTGAACAGATTCGCGAGGCCAAGACCCGAGTCCTAGCCAGCAACCACCTTGGTCGTCCCTATCTAGCCACAAGCTCTAGGGACACTCCCATCCCGACAACCATCACCGATCCACTCGGGATGGAAGTCGCCCCTAAGGAGCCGACCGCTGAAACGGCTATTGTGAAGCAACTGAAGAAGACCCAAGTTGACCTCACTATATGGCAACTCTTGGTTAGCTCACAAGAACATCGAGAAGCACTCACCAAGGCTCTCGATCAAGTTAAGATCGACACTTTGGCTACCTCTGCTGAAATGGTAGCCACAGTCCTGCCCCACTTGAAGGTTAAAACCAAGGAAGGAGGCCCAATGATCACTTTCTCTGAAGCCGACCTGCCACCGTTCGGGGCCTCTCATAATCTGGCCCTCTACATTACAGTGATCTGCCGAGGGAAATACCTCTCGATGACCCTAGTCGATGACGGGTCCGCTGTAAACGGCCTTCCCTTAAGGACCGCCAAAGCCCTCGGTATCACCGAGGCCGATTATGTCCCGACGGCTCAAACCATCCAAGCCTTTGATGGGAGCCCAAAGACGGTATCTGGGGCCGTAAAACTGACCATCATAACGGGCCCGATAGAAAAGGAGCTCGAATTCCAGGTGTTCGATGTCACCTCATCCTTCAACTTGCTCCTAGGAAGGCCATGGATTCACGCAGTCAAAGCCGTGTCATCCACCCTTCACCGTAAGATCAAGATGCCCTTGCTCGACAACGTTATTACTTTGGAGGCAACCCCAATGACCGTGGCTAGCTGTAACGCCACGGGCCGCACGGACCTCTGGGGGTTCGACTTTGTGAGGATGATCGAGGAAGAGTACCTTTTTAGGCCTTACTTCACCACGAGCATTGATACAATGCTCCAAAACCTAGGGTACCTTCCGGGGGCTACCTCTCGACCTGACCTTCCAGTTGGGAAGATCATCGAGGTCCTTAAGGACGAAGACTCTCACTTCGGCCTTGGCTATGCCGCCACTCCGGGCAACGTTCTCCGGGCAGGAATCGAAAAAGCCTGCAACATCATGAAGGGTATCCACTTGAGCCCTTACAGCCCACGGTTGTCTGACTACTTTGTCACACCGGTATTCGGGGCTATCCAGGTTGGTCTGTACCAACCCAATGCTGTGCACCTCGGGACCCAATCGGCCCGGGACTGCAACTACATCCCGGATGAGGTGTTCGCCCTCATCCAGTCTGAGGAAGCTGATGATGCTGAGCCCGCGCTGGGGCTGCTCTTCGGGGAAGACACCATAGTCCCAACCCCAAAGGAAGACCTGGTCAACCTGATTCTCCGCAGCAACAGGTTCGACCCGACCAAGCTGATCTCGGATGTTGGTTCCGAGACGGGAAACAGGGCCTGGAGGAAGACTGTCAAGTGGACTGACAGTCAAGGAAAGATCTACAAGCTGGTCACCGGAGAGGGAGACATGCCTGAGTCTGAGTCCGAGTCTGAGTCAGAGTCTGAGGTCGAGTCTAGGGAAATCGGTGCTAGAGTCACTCCTGTAACTCCTCTCCCTTCTATCATTCCTGCTGCTGGCACTTCGGGGTCTGTCCCGAGTGCTTTACCAATTCCGCCACTGACCAATGATCAGATGGTTGCTCTCATTGAGCTATTTTCCAAATTTTCAATCAATAATAACAACCGTTCTGCTTACGACTTGTCTCTTTTAAATTCTGCTTTCAAAAATGTTTTATGCTATGACATTGAGAAATTCGACGAACAGGTACCCCTACCTCCACATCTGATCGAGCAACTAGAGCAAAGGGAATCCCAGAATCCGGTAATTGAAGAGACCGAGTCCATAAACGTGGGAACAACCTTAGAGCCTCAGATACTTAAGATAGGGTTATCCTTAGATCCCGAGGAGAAACAACAGTTCGTAAACCTCCTCCAAGAATTCAAAGATGTCTTTGCATGGTCCTACAAGGACATGCCGGGGATAGACCGGGAAATAGCCGAGCACCGCATACCTATCAAAGACGGGTGCAAACCGATCAAGCAGAAACTTCGTCGAATGAGGCCCGAGTGGTCTCTCAAAGTAAAAGAAGAAGTCGACAAACAGTTCAAAGCCGGCTTCATACAAGTGTCCGAGTATCCGGACTGGGTTGCAAACATCGTGCCGGTTCCTAAAAAGGACGGTAAGGTGAGGGTATGCGTAGATTTTCGGGATCTTAACAAAGCAAGCCCGAAGGACGATTTTCCGTTACCACACATCGACATACTGGTGGATAATACGGCCGATCATGCCCTTCTATCATTCATGGACGGGTATGCCGGGTATAATCAAATCAAGATGGCGGAAGAAGATATGAGCAAGACTACCTTCACCACACCTTGGGGTACTTACTGCTACACCGTCATGCCATTCGGCCTCATTAATGCTGGGGCCACATACCAAAGGACCGCTACCACCTTACTACACGACATGATGCATAAAGAGGTAAAGGTTTATGTAGACGACATGATCGTCAAGTCCAAAGAACGGGACGGTCACATCACCGCCCTAAGAAAATTCTTCACCCGATTGCGCAAATACAACATGAGACTAAACCCTCAAAAGTGCAGTTTCGGGGTAACGTCAGGCAAATTACTGGGTCATATCGTTAGCCAACGAGGTATCGAGGTCGACCCAGCTAAAATCAAAGCCATTACCGAGATGCAAGCTCCTAAAACCGAAAAAGAAATAAGGGGATTTCTCGGAAAAGTCCAGTATATTAGTCGATTCATTTCCAAACTAACCATGGTATGTGAACCAATTTTCAAGAAACTAAAAATAGGGGAACGAATACTATGGGATGACAAGTGCCAAGCTGCTTTCGACAAGATCAAGGAAATTCTGTCTGCTCCGCCAGTTTTGATGCCACCTCAACCCGGTTTGCCTCTGTCGTTATACCTAACAACGACCGAGACAGCCATGGGGGCTATGCTGGCTCAGACGGTCGACTCCAAAGAACGAGCCATTTATTATATCAGCAAGAAGTTTTTAGAGTATGAGTGCAAATATACCATGCTCGAAAAGACGTGCTTGGCTCTAGCCTGGGCCACTAAGAAGCTCCGACACTATATGCTCAGCTACGAGGTCCATGTTCTATCAAAGATGGACCCGATCAAATACCTCTTCGAAAAGCCCATTCTCAATGGCCGAATTTCCGGATGGACTCTAACGTTGGCAGAGTTCGACCTAAAATTTGTACCACAAAAGGCTATTAAAGGACGAATAGTAGCTGAATTCTGCGCCGACAGCCCGATAACCAAAGAAGGACACACCGACACCTGGTCCTTCCCAGACAAAGATATTTTTCATACCGATGCCGAAACATGGGATTTATACTTCGATGGAGCATCTAATTTTCTAGGGCTCGGAGTCGGGATCCTCCTAATTTCACCAAGAGGGGAGCATACCCCGTCTCCATCAAACTGGACTTTGATGTTACCAATAATGCAGCAGAGTACGAAGCATGCATTTACGGGCTACAAGCCGCCGCCAACCTGGGGATCACAAATCTCCGGGTACATGGTGACTCATCCTTGGTCATTAACCAAGCACTCCAAAAATGGAAGACTCGGAATGCTAATCTCGTGGCCTACCAGGCACGAGTAAGGGATCTCGAGAAACAATTCCAAAAGGTGGAGTATATATACCTGCCTTGGGAAGAAAATCAGTTTGCAGATGCACTCTCAAAATTGGCATCTTTACTGAATATTCCTGACCACGTGACCAGTATGCCAATTTGCGTCGAAAGACGGTCCGAGCCGGCATACATCCATGACATCGAAGGCATCGAGATAACTGACCCCGAACCTTGGTACCAGGCTGTATTAACGTACCTGAAAAATGGAGAGTATCCTCCCGGGACTGAGGGTCGAGCCAAGAAAGCCTTACGAAGGCTAGCCACTCAGTTCATCTGTACTGATGACGGGCAACTGTACAAAAAGACGGCACAGGGGGCTCTTCTCCTTTGTGTTGATAAATATAAGGCCGAGAAAGTAATGGCCGAAGTACATGATGGTGAAAACGGCCCACATATGAATGCTCACATGTTGGTCCGAAAAATCATGAGGCTCGGGTATTACTGGAATACCATGGAAGCTGACTGCCAGTTATATGTCAAACGGTGTCACAACTGTCAAATCTTTGGCAATGTGCAACATATGCCGTCATCTCTGCTTTATACCATGACTTCGCCTTGGCCATTCTCGACATGGGGTATCGACATAATCGGGAAGGTAAATCCCTCCGGTACTGGCGGACACTGTTTCATCTTAGTAGCTATCGACTACTTCACCAAATGGGTCGAAGCTGAATCATATCGCATTCTTAACGCTAAACATGTCGCCAAATTTATCCAGAACAAGGTAATATGTTAGTATGGAATCCCACATGAATTCATCAGTGATCACGGGACTCATTTCCAAGCTGAGACCCCAGCCCTGCTGACTAAATACAAAATTCAAAGGCACACGTCCTCGCCCTACCGTCCTCAAACGAATGGAGCAGTAGAGGCGACCAATAAAACAATTGTCACCATACTCAGAAAGATGGCTGATAATTATCGGGATTGGCCCGACAAAATACCTTTTGCCCTATGGGGGTACCGGACATCAATTCGCACCGCAACCGGAGCGACACCGTATTACCTAACTTATGGAATGGAGGCAGTCCAACCAGTTGAATTAGAGGTACCATCCCTCAGAATTCTGTTAGAAAGTCAAGTACCCGAAGCTAACTGGGTTCGAGCACGGTACGATTTGTTGGTTCTACTAGACGAACGACGGTCCCGCGCTCTCAACAACATCCAAATCTACCAGAAACAGATCCAACGGGCCTTCAACAAAAGGGTAAGGCCCAGAAACATTAAAGAAGGGGATCTAGTCCTTAAGTTTGTTCGAGCTTTACTACCAGTTGACCCAAGGGGAAAGTTCAAACCCAACTGGGCTGGGCCATATCTGGTAAAGAAGATCCTATCAGGGGGAGCAGTAATGCTGACGGACCTGGACGGGAATGAGTTCGTCAACCCAACCAACCTGGACCAGCTGAAGCGTTACTACCCTTAGCCATTTCTCAATGTCATTAGCAAAATTTATCAAAATCTTTTTTACAAAATGCAAGTCAATGAGCTAGAATTACTTATTCTACTGTCACAAAACATCTTGAACCAATAGTCTTGGTGTAATTCGAGATTGCAAATTTACTAAGCTTGAACTACGTTTGGTTTGATTCTGCTAAATGCGGATACGTAGGCAGCCCCTCAAAAGGGCACAACCAGTGCAATCAAGAAAAGACAGGAACGGTTAAATAATATTATTTTATTAATTGTCACAAAAAAAAAGCCCCGATAAACTCGGGAAAAATACAAAATGCAGGAATTCAAAAAAAATTACCCAAAAAAAAGCACACGACAAAAATAGTAATAATACTTAAATAATAAAAAACTAAGGACTCGGTATTTAGGGCATCTTGCCCTTCCCCTTGTCCTTGGTCGTCCACTGATGACGACGTGGAGGAGAGCGTTCCCGAATCACCACAGGAACCTCTTTAGCCCGGACTCGCTTCTTGGAACTCGAGTCCTCGTCCACCTCGATAGGCCCAAGTCGGGCCCTCACGGGCTCAGGAAGCCGGTCACGCGGACCTAGTCGGTCCCGGACCGCCAGCCTTGGCCCAAGTCGTCGTTCCAAATCAGTTTGGGGGCTTAGCCGCCCCCGCGTGCCACTAGCACCGGTATCTTTAGCTCGAGTCTTAGTATGTGACTTAAGACCCGATTCTAATCGGACTAAGGTAGCAGGGGTCTCTCCCTCATCGAAGAATCCCCTATTGTCCTTTGCCGTCTCCCGACGGACCAGTTCGAAGGCCTCATCGACCTTCAGAGCTTTACGAGCTTCCTCGAATTCCTCGAAAGTCCATTTCTCGTAAGCCCGAGAAACCCAAGCAGATTGGCAAGGGTTGGGAATAGTCCATGTAGAACGAGTGAAACATCTCTGCAACCAGGTGTCGCACATAGCGTCTGTCAGTTGGAGCGAGACGCTGATAATGGCTTCAGTCTCAGGAATGCGCTGAGACGAACCGAATTGCCTCAGGATGCGGTCCGGGTAAATATGAATTGTCCAGTCAAAGGACATGATCACCAAATAACGGGCTTGGTCCCTCTTGGCCAGCCCCGACAGCTTGGAGAGGAACCACCAAGCGACAGTCCACCTGATTAAAGGGCCACCATGGAACACCAACTCCTCATCCCAGTAAGCTCGATTTATATGGTGACTTGAGCTTATCCGGCGCCCTCTTGAACTAATTTGGCTGCTGCGGTAGTTGGGAATGCTCGGAGGGGGCTCTATAATCGACAGACGTTCCGACAACCAAACCTGCAAAAAGTATATATAAAATCCGTGAGCAACGGAGTGGTCCGCTACAGCCCACTCGATCGAGTACACCGTCTGACTCGATCGAGTAAGGCCCTGTAAAGGCAAGCAGAATCTCGTCAGGAGTGCCACTCGATCGAGTAAAACATCTGACTCGATCGAGTAAGCCCTCCACAGATGGACAGAAGCACTTCGAAGATTTCACTCGATCGAGTGACAGGTCCACTCGATCGAGTGACTTACGAACCTCAAGAAATCACGCGAAACACAAAGAAATATGAAAATTGCGAGACATATACCTGCAGAATAAGGGTGCTCCCCGTCAGTTGCCGGGTCGGGTCAAGTCGCCTAGCATCCAGACCCATGATGATTTCTCCAGTGGCTAGCCAAGCAGGGCTATGACCAGTCTCCATCTGGTCAACCACTCCGATCAGCCTGATTTGACCCAGGCATGAGTCAACGTCCATCATCCCCTCAAAAACGTAGCGGTGCAGCATGCAAAAGGCAAAAGCCCTACGCATATGAGAAGGGGTAGCCCTTACATCTTGACTGTTCATAAACTTGTCAGCCAAGTCAAAAAGGGAAACAGTATTTCCCCGCACCATTCGATCTGTCTCAGCATGAGACAGACCCAGGAAATCCCTCAACCTCCTCCTCGGGTCCGGGTAGAACGGAGGGATGGCAGGACGAGCGACAGGGCTCCAACCCCCAATAGCTGCGATCTCCTCGGGAAGAGGGCATATCTCTCCCCGCGGGAACGCAAAGACGTGATGGGTAGTATCCCAAAATGACAGACAGGCGTCCAAAAAGTGTGAATCAGTCATTAGACGTTGAAGAGGAAACAGACTGATAATCCCCATTTGGGTCAGTTGAACTTTGTCCTCGTCCCGAAAGTGCTGGGACCAGGCAAAAAACATCGAAGTAAGATGATCGATACCTATGGCAGGAATTAGAATCTTCTCGAAAGACTAAGAGATTTTGAGGAGAAGTAGGAGTTTTCGATTTGAGATACAGTAAACTGAAGCAGGGAGACCTGTATTTATAACAAAAAACCCTAACTGTAACCCTAACTACCTTGCCTCCTCAGCAAACCTGGGCCCCAGCATGCGCAGGCCTGATTTCAGACAAGAACCCAGAATAGGAATCAAGTCGTCCCGAGCTTTCCTGAGAAATTTCTAAAATTCAGTGATAAAAAAAAATCTATCAAAATTTTTCGGCTTTTCAAAATTCCGTATATCTTCCCCAGCACGAGTCGGTGTTTTGTCTATGTGCTACATGCGATTTGTTATGTGTCAGCATACAGGTACACCCCAGACTTCAGAAGCAAGTCTCCGCGCAACTACTTCGTTCCCCAGCGTGAGTCAATATTTATCCCAGAATGCTACAATCAGAGCAATGATGTATCATCATACGGGTACACCTACACCTTCAGAAGCAAGTTTCACTCCCCACAGAGCTATCATCAGCAGAACAGGTATGACCCTCTGCCTATGGCTGGCGAGCCCTTCACGCTAGTCTACTGGACTATAAACGACCCGACCGGAAGGCTGCCAGGTCGTAATCTACAATTGGCCTGGTAGCTACTCTGACTATCGCCTTGTCCAAGCCTCAGTCAGAGTGGGGGCACTGTAGACACCCGCATTTTGCCTGCTAGTGTCTATAGCAGTTCCCGACAAACACCCGATGATGATCGGACGCAAACATGACTTAGTATACTCGGATTTTGGGCTCGGAATCAATAATATCCGACATGGACTTTTAGCGGAGTACAAATCTCTCAAAACCAACCTCAAATTCAAGCCCAGTGGGTCGTTCCGAGCAAAATGAGACTAATTTGGGCAAAAAACGACACCAAAAATAAAACCCGTCTTTTGGTGACCGGGTCAAAACCCGGTCAAAGACGAACCCGTCACAAAAATCAGCCAAATTCACCTTCTAGAAACTGGCGCCCAAATCTAATTCAAAAAAGACAAACAAATCAAACAAGGTCAACTCCTTCCTAAAATAGCTCGATCCTCTTGATCCACTCGATCGAGTGGATTCACCCACTCGGTCGAGTGGAGAGTCATTTACCGGATCAGGCCCATTTTCTAGGGCACTCGATCGAGTGCACTAGGGCCACTCGATCGAGTGACCCTAGGTCGTGGGGTAAAATCTATAAATACCCCCTCAAACCCTTTGCATTTTCAGTTTTACCTAATGCCATTTTACCTTACATTTTCACCCTAATCCTCCTATACTCTTCACACTACAACCCTAAGCAAATACACACAAAAATAGAGCCCTTCGTCCCTCAAAAAACCGACGAATCATCCACACACACACACACACCATAACTTGCATACATCCTCGATACTCCAGCGTCCCGTCGCTATTTACGAGTCCATTTCCGAGGTCCCTACTAAGCATGTATGTTGAGGGTGTCCTAAACCCCATTTCGATCCTTATTACTTCATTTTCATTTACGTTTTCGTATTATCTATATAATAACTATACTAGCATCCTAACACTAACTTTAACATAACTCTAACATTTATTTCTCATATACTAACTTTTACCTTTTCGTCACTAACACATTATCATACCGTGTATATATATATACTAGTATTAAAATTCGGTTTTGAATACGTTTGACTATAATTATCGCCTAAAGTCCGTCTAATCCCTTTACGAGCAACGACGGAGGTGGAGCCCTTTCGAGGAGCCCCGCCCCAATGTACTCAAGGGCGTGACGTGATCGCGATTAATAATAGTTGAACGCATTTGATTCCATTTTTATTAGTACGGAACCCATTGACACGAAAACCGATATCACGTATCCGAAAGGATTAGTTTCGATGTCGTGACGTAGAGGGATGCAATTTCGTCACTAATACAAAATTTCTAATCTAGCAAAGGCATTTTCATAAAACTCCGATAACGGTATTATAATCGCATGCATACGCGATTATAGCACCGGAAGCCAAGTTAAATACAAATCGTGCGATATTTGTATTTGATTTGGCCAACCATCGATTTTGAACAAAAAACAAAACGAGTTGGCACTCGTACAGGGGCTACTCGACCGAGTACGTAGGCTACTCGATCGAGTAGCACCCATAAACCTGGGCAGAAGCCTTTTTGAGGACACACTCGACCGAGTCAGACCATGACTCGACCGAGTGGGTCCTGTAGCACAGAAAACCGAGAGCTTAAATGCAACATTTAAGCCTCGTCTTTTTTACGACTTTTAGTCGACACGTGTAAAGCCAATCACGTGAACCTATTTTTCAAAACTCACGCGTGTCACGACACTTAGCGACTTTGATCGATTTTTCGACATGATAAGTCGGGACAAGGCATCGAGGCATGGGATCGGGCTAGCGTCACGCTTAGGTCCTATGTCTCCGTCCTTCATTTAATACACAACGCAATGTGTATTTAATCGGGGTTAGTCCATCCGCATATTCACGGTGTAGTTTATATACGGGTCTGTTTCCATCCTTTTATTATTTGTTAATCCGTTTGTATGTTATTTGCAATTTTTGTATTGGCCGGGTTGTATTTCCGCCCGTGTAACTTGTACGTTATTTACTTTTGAGTTTTATTTATTTACTTGCTTATCGCTTTATAAATGAACCTCGCATGCTAAATCACTTTGACGTGAATCAAGATGCATTAAATGACGTAGTTAATCAACAACTCGCATGCTTATCTAAAAAACGCTGTTTGCATATCATTTAGTCATTTTACAAGCGCGCGCACACGAACACGAACGATGTCTTAGTAGAGGCCGCCATGTGCGGGCGGGGTTGGGTGTCCTTAGTGGGCTTCCCAACACGTACCCTCACCCCTTACTCAGAACCTTGGTTTCCGGATGCCCGAAACCATTGGCGCACGAGTCATTCTATACACGAAGGCCGGTTTAAACGGTATCGGTATTGCAATGCAAAGGGACGAGCCCAATAAACTTTGAAATCGAAGTGGGCCGTACTCGGTGTATAGCCCATGACGATATAGAGTGGGCTCGTATGGTTCCGAATAACCACAAAACTCGGTGGCGACTCCATTTTGACTTAAATTTCCAACCCGAGAACAATCTTACCACGAGATTCATTCGCCTACCCAAACCCGCGTGTGGCCGCCTCGGAGTGGACCTACGTCATGTCCACAAGGAGACATCAAACTTCTGCTCCTTTTACTTTGAAGATCATGTCGACACAAAAGCAAAGGATCTTGATGTTGGAGGTAAAGAAGGCCAACTAAATTAGTCTAATGATGCTGATATGCCCGAGCCATTCCATGAAGACATGGGGAATACCACTGGAAAGTGCACAAAGAGGTACTTGGATGAAAATGAGTATGCGCAGGCTCACTCTTATGTTCTAAGGAATTGTGGGGACCTGATGAAGCCTTATGAGGAGTAAGTTGACTCATATTTCGTGAATTCTTGATCCAATATAATCTTTTATCATTGAGAACAAATATTTAAAATATGATATTGGTTTAGGGAGTTCGAGAGATTTGTCATGAACACATTTCACGATGTCACTTCTTCCGATGATGTTTGGAGAGAACATGAAAAGAAGTTTCCAATGTGGTTTTATGATGAAGTAAGTTACACTAATTTAAAATATAAACTATACAGGAAAAGACCTTGATATATATTAAAATCTAATTTAATCCCAAATTTAATAGTGTTAAATATATTTTCGATAGGGTAGTAAGTCAGATGATCCTCTCATCAGAATCCTAGCAATGGGCCCTGCTACCCAAGTGAGGAGCTGGAAAAGATACTCCATCAATGGATATAAATTTCGTGTTTTCAAGGATGGAGTTGATGTTCCAAAGTCCACAATAAGTAACGGTTTGTGTGTGAGTTCTACTGAAGGATTATACTACTACGAAACTCTAGAAGATGTAATTGAGCTTGATTATTTCGGTGGACAAAGAAAATGTAAGGCCATACTATTCAAATGTGTTTGGTTAGATAATTCCACACAGGGACTTAATGTCCACAAGCTATACAACCTCGTAGATGTAAATCAATCAAAAAAGTTACGAGGCCATAATCCTTTTGTTTTGGCGCATCAAGTTGATCAAGTTTGTTACGCTCCATATCCAATGATTAAGAAAGGAAATCAGTGGGTAGCTGTGTTTAAAATTAAGGCAAGATCCCAAATTGATGCTCCTATTGATGAAACTGTCTTCCAAGAAACAGTTACGCAAGTTGACCAACCACTTTCATCAGTTTTGATGGACGACATTGAAAATGAAAATATCGAATATGATGTGGTCATGGAAGATGAAGAGGAAAAAGAAGGAGGAGGAGGAGGAGGAGGAGGAGGAGGAGGAGGAGGAGGAGAAGAAGAAGAAGAAGAAGAAGAAGAAGAAGAAGAAGAAGAAGAAGATGATGATGATGACGATGACGATGACGCTGAGGAGGAAGAAGATGGTCTTCTTTTTCCTGATAATGAATATAGTAGTAGTGATAGTGATAGTGATGAAGATTAGGTTATGTAATTAAACTTGACATTATGTTAATTTGGCTGTAATTTTCAAATACAATCGGCTTTCAATCTTTAACTTAATTTATATGTTATTGTACGACGTTTCATTAATGCTAACATTTTTCAAATTTCTTAGATTGAAGACACACATGACAGGTCCAGTTAGGGGTAGTAGTAGTAGTGGTCCACCCGACCGTGACGATGAGGACGAGCCCATACCTAACGATGCAGACTCAGATGGTTCTTCGGAAGGTGACCAAACTAATAATAACGACCGTATTTATCTCTCACGGTTAGATAAAGGTCGTTGGTAAGATATACTTCTATATATTAAGATATATGATTAATTTTAATTATTGAGGATTATAATTTTCTTATTTTGTAGTTATAATGAACTCTTATGGACTTCTTTAGGTGGGATGATCAAAAAATTGGTGCATTGTTGGGTAGGTCCATCAAGTCTACGTGTAAGAGTGTTTACCAAAACTGGAGTAATGCCTCCCTAAAGCAGAGGAAGGACATGTTTGATTATTTTGAGGTAGTTAAATGAATAAAGATGGATATTATGTAACAGAATTTTGTAACCTATATATTGGTTTCTCTTTCAACCTGCATTCTATTCTGACAATCTCTTTGTATTTGCATTGTAACAGAGAGGAGTGAGGGTAGACCCTGGATACGACCTGAGGTCAGGTTACGAGAAACATATAAAAGCGCGTATCACTAAGCTCTTTTACGACATCAGGAAAGGAAAAAAAAAGCCATTGTGGATGCCTAATGCCACCTACGAAGCATTGATGAAACAAAAGGATGATCCCGAGTATCAAAAAATGTCCGCCGTGAAAAAATCAAATAGAAGGAAAGGAGGGAAAGATGAGAAAGCTCAACCGACTCATGCATTAGGGCAAACAAGTATCGCTTCGGCCTTTCGGGGGATAGTAAGTATTTAAAATAATTTGTTAAATTTTATAAACATTAGATTAGATAGTTTTAATAGAAAATACGTATTTCATATGATTAATTATTTCTCAGGGTCCATCGGCTACACCACATCAGTTGTTAGTGAAGTCAAAGAAAAATAAGAAAGGCGAATGGATAAACCCTCTCTCCAAAGAAATTGATGTGAGAATTATTCTAAATTTCTATTTTTTTACAAATTTTAATTTCATTAGAAAACTTTGATTATGTTTGTTAGACACTATTAATTCCATTAGGTGATATTTATATTTTAGGATGCATACCAACGATTATGCGAGACATTTGTCCGGGAAAACAGTAGAGAGCCGACTATTGAAGAGCAATGCAAATTGTATCATGACGCCGTTGGGGGTTTCGATTCCAAATTGCGAATATATGGCGTTGGGAATGTGGCTCCCGAATTTTTTACTCCTCTTCGAGTAGGAGTCGCTCTAATCCTCAAGATCCTTACATTCCGAGCATTACCATTCAAGTTCAAGAGACCGTGAATGAGAAGTTAAGTAAAGTGGAGGCGGAGCAAGCAGAGGCACGTCGTGAACGAGAGGAGGCAAGGCGCGATCGCGAGGAGGCAACACGTGATCGGGAGAAAACTGCGCAAATGATGGAGTTCTTGCGGAAAAAGATGGGGTACCAGCCAGACAAAACTTGCTCTTCCGACCTTGAGTTCCACCGAGATGACTTCGCTGATGACGGACACGGTTTTGGAAGAACGCCGCCGGTCAACCCTGTCGGTTAGACTTGGTTTATTCTCTAATTTAGTATCGCTTTTAGTATCTAAGTGTAGTATTTAATTTAGAATGCACTTAGTTATAAACCTAACCTGTCAAATTTAGCTTGTGTTAAAATTTAGCCTAACTTGTGAAGTCTAGGTTATGCTCGTAGCGCTTTAAAAACTTAGTAAGTTAATGTTTTTGTAAAGTTGTAGATGTGAAGTACTATTATCGATCGGTGTGTTTCTATGCTCCTCGCTCTCATTTATTGATATATTGCTGGGTGATTTTGTTCCCGCTATGCGGTCGACAACATATTTTGAGTAAATGTCGCTTATATAGAGGATGTTGATGCTGATGTCGATGTTTGATTTTATGTGGCAAATGGAGGATCAAAAACCTTCTGCTCCGGGAACAACTTTTTCCAATTGTGACGGCCTTTCTGTCGCAAATGAAAAAAGAAGTCGCAATATTGCCCCGTTTGTGACGGCCTTGCCGTCACAAAATCCGTCAAACAGGGGGAAAGTGTGATGGCCATGCCGTCACAAAATAAAACAATTGGTGACGGCCTAGCCGTCACAAAATATTTGTGACGGCCAAGCCGTCACGGTTCCATTTTTTGTTACAGCTATGTGTGACAGAATTTTTCGACGGGTACGCCGTCACAAATAAGTTTTTGCGACGGATTAAGGTTATTTGCGACGACTTTTTCCGACGCAAATCGCTGTGTTTTTTTGTAGTGAAATACGTACCCTCATCCCTTACTCGGAATCAACGGTTTCTGGATGTCCGAAACCATTGGCAATAAGAGTCATTCCAGGCATGGAATGCTTTAGGGTACAAGTCTTTGTCTTTAGGTCCCGTGCCACTCAACTTTGAGCCGGTTAAGGATCAAAGTTGACTTGAACGGTTTCTGAGTCCCCATAATTGACTCGTGGCGACTCCACAAATCGGTAACAAATTCGGTTCACTAAAAAGGTCGTCTTACCAAACGTATCGGCGTTTAAACATTTACAACCACGATCCGATCAATTCTAACGAAAACACGGGTTCCCGCACCCGTCTAGTACTATTCCGAATCGTCATCCAAATCGAGGTCCGACACATCGCCCCTAACGCGAGATCGGACCGGCCCCCGACCAAGAGGGGGCAGCGTGGGTGGCCGCTGCGAACAAACCGTGTCGGTGCGAATGGACGTCCACATTTTGGCGACTCCGCTGGGGAATTGGAAACAAGTTCCAAGCGATGGTGTAACTCGAACGAGGTCGGTGAAGATCATTTCCTAGTTCCTTGTTGTGGTCACTGTAATCCCCTATAAATTCTAATGCAATACAGTGGCGGAAACACTATAGAAGTGGGATTATAACACACTGTAACTATGTCTTGATTAAATAAAAATGGTAAGTCAATACATAAGCCATAAAATAAAAATGGCTACAAATAAAAAAAATCCATAAAATCGGTTTTAACAATCCATAATACAGTGATCTTATTAAAACAAGCAGGATCCACAACTGCTCGCTAGCCCACCTGAAGGGAAACACATATACCTGCCATGTTAAAAACATAACAGCCACAATCAGTGGGGAGCAACGTCAACGTTCTCCCAACCGTATAACAAGATTTTAAAACTGTAATTACTATTATAGAATAAATAGTAAAAATAGTAAATAGTAAAACATTATAATAAAATAAACTTTTAGTGAAAAACATCACGTATCGAAACAATATAATAAAAACGAGTTTTCCGAAGAAAACATAAAACATTTGCCAATCTGCAAACCAAATTATATCGATAGTAATAAAAATAGTCAAAATGGCGTTATGGTTAGGATTAGTGTAGACGGCTAGACTTTCACTAGGAAAATACGAAAAACTAGTTTCGAGAACTTAGTTCAAATAAATCAAACTTCGATCTCTAACTAAGCTACTCAACCATAATAGGGCGGCGACTTTTAAATGTGTGGCCCTAGTTTAAGATAATGCACACCCCTCCTGGGATTACCTGTCACCCAGTTCAACTTATGACGACGACTTACTGCGAGACCTAAGCTTAAGGTCAAAAAGTACACAACTCCCGGGATACCTGTCACCCGGTTCAACAACCAATGTACCGATTCTTGATACATTAGCCTTATAGTTGATGGCAAAAACGTAGACCCTAGAATATATTACTCTAACCTCACATGTATCCTTATTCCATAACTCCAAAACAAAGCCATTATCGATATTCTAAAGATATAATCGTTATAATAATAAGAGAACAAAAGGAGTAATCATTTTATGCTAAAAGAGGAAACTTTTTATTTTAGGAAACTTCTATTTTTAGAAACATTACTAAAAAAGCATCATATCAAAATATCGAAAATATTAGTTCATACTAATACAACATTTTTAGTAAACGATATAGATTTATAAAACTAATAATACTTTCGGCCTTAACGATATTAATTGTTAAAGTGAGAACGTTTGAGTTTATGAAATTATTGAGGGTTATTTAACATGAATAATCTCAAATTTGGGTGGTATTTCATAAATAAAACCAACTTTAATTAATCTGGGAATAAACTCATGTATGAGACGCATCAAACACGAATGAAATTGACTCAATAATGACCTGTTGCAGCAGGTTTATGTGGGTCTTATAGTTATTAATTAACGCAGCTACATCTTATTCGTTTCCACATCAAGGTCGATTTTTCCCCTAAAACCAAATTTTAAACCCTAATTTTGTGCAACAATTCTAGAAATCCATGGGTAATCCATCAAATTTATGTTCTTCGAATTCATGGGAATCTAACATCTTGAAAGATCTTTCTGCAACCACAAGTTACGGGCAGTGATTAGGACTATCAACAAAGGAGAAAACACTGGGAAGAAGTTTTATGGACGTCCGCTATGGCCGGTAATAAGCTCAATAATTATGATAATGGTTGTTATCAGTTAGTTTAGTAACATCAATTTAACCATAATGGAATAGTGTACGGGCGTAGCAGGTAACAGGTAACCCGAATCCATTCATGTTTGATATGTCTCGTACATGAGTTTATTCCCAGATTAATGAAAGTTGATTTTATTTATGGAATACCACCCAAAGTTGAGATTATTCCTGTTAAATAACCCAATTATTGAAATATCACACGTGTGTTTATAAAATCATGAAAAATACCTTAAACAATTTAATACTACTACTTAAAGTGTTTCCAAAATTTATAAAACTAAAATTTCCTAATTATTAATAGTTTCGACAAAACAAGCATAAATAAGATTTTACGGCAAATGTCAAAATAAATCTTTTAACGTCTTTTATTTAATTAAACCATTAAAGAATAAATTTAGAATATGATAAAGGGTGATTTATATCTTAAAGTTTCAGAATTCAATATTTTCAAAATTGCTGGAAAAAATAATTCATTTAGTTGAAGGGTTATTTAACGACAATAATACCAACTATAGGGTGTCTTCCCAAAATAATACCAATTTCAATAAATCTGAGAATAATACTCCCTCCGTTCCATTTGATTGTTTGCATTTCCTTTTTGGGCACTATTCATAGGTGAGTGAAATCGTCAATGTAACTTCCAATGTATAAGATAAAATATAGTCATGTGGGATCTTGTTTAAATTGTCTAATCGAGTACGTTATAAATATCAAATATATAATTTTTAGAAATACGTAACTAAAAATATAAACAAAAGAAAACAGGCATTGGCAAGTGTGAAAAAGCAAACGCAAACAATCAAATGGAACGGCGGAAGTACGTATTATTGGAGTAGTTAAACAAGAGTAGTATAAGTGACTTTATAACCTGCTACATCAGGTCACTTAATTAATATTTAAGCTGCTACTTATCTTTCATCCTCCTTCTTAGACCTGGAGAACGGGTTAACCGTGTCGGGTTACCTTCGGGTCGGGCCACTTTCGGGTTGTAATAATCAGGTTGACTTCGGGTCAGGTCAGACAATTTCGGGTTCAGGTCATTCTCGGGTTTGCTGTTTTCAACTTTTTTTTAGGGATATCGACTCGTTTTCTATAATAATAGTCGGGTAAGTTTTGGGTTAGCTCGAGTCAATTCGGATTAGGGGTCAAAATCAAGTCTTTAATTCGGGTGTCGGGTCGGGTTTGATTTGGCTTATTTTGGTCGGGTCAGATTTGTCAGGTCTACTCTACCTTACTTCTCTCATTAATCCTCTCTCTCCATTACCCTTTATCCTTCTTTAGTTTTTTTCTATACGTTTCGTTTAGATTAACATGTTGATTTAGGTGTAAGATTGTGTTGTTAGCTAGATTTGGTGAGGGTGAAGACTTGAAGGAAGAGAAAGATGAAGGACATTAATGACGTTTAGTGCCCCATACACTGAATAAGTGAAAAGTAGTGAATTAATATGAAATAAATTAAAGGCGAAAAAGGAAGGTGAATGGGTTATACCGCTAGCTGGTCATTTATTCTAGTATGGTTTAACTACTCCAAAAATACGTATTATTCTCTGATTTATTAAAATCGTAATTATTTTCGGAAGACGCTCTATAGTTTGTATTTTTGCCGTTTAAATAAAATCAAAGGTGAAAAAGGAAGGTGGAGGGGTTCTACAAGTAACCGGTCACCTATACTACTCTGGTTTAACTACTCCAATAATACGTATTATTCTCAGATTTATTAAAATAGATATTATTTTGGAAAGACGCCCTATAGTTGGTTAATTGTTGGTAAATAACCCTTAGTTGAAACATAGCATTTTAACGATAAATCGTAACTTTGTCCAAAAAATCATTACGATTAATTAAAGACTTTGATAAATAGTACAAAAATTACGTAAAATAGCTAAAATACATTTTTGGATATTCTTCCCAGAAAATATTTTTTTTCAAAATCCATAAACTTGGTTTTTAAAGGGTTTTCTCGTTAATCGTCTAATCTCGACAATAACGATTAATAAAAATAGTAATTACAAAATGATTTAAGTATTAATATCCAAAAATTATTATTAAACTTAAAAATCATGATTTTCCAGAAACTACTAACTTTTTCCAGATTTCCAAATTCCAGCTGTAACAAATTCATTTAAAACCGTCTTCTAAAACCCATTTCCATAATTAACTATTCTCTTAATAAATCTTATCATTCCTACCATTTTATTAAAGCACTAAAAATCATAAAAATATACTTTATCATGAAACCATCAGAAACACATTTTTTCCAGGTTTAAAACAAAGACAAGAAAAATCGGTAATTAAAACGGCAAACACGGTTTCAACGATAAACGATGATTTAAAGTGATTAATTAATAAACCCACTTAACAATTCCGAAAAATTATTAAAGAATTCAGAAAATTCCTTTTCATCAGAAAGATTATCCACGTCGAATTTCTGACTAAAATAAAATGTATAAGTACTCGAACTAAAAATCGACTTTTAATCATTTTCCTCCGTAAACGGTAATAATTCAATAATCGATATCTAAAATATCATAAAAATATCAAATTATCAAAATCATCAAAAACATCATTTTTACAGAATATATTCATATATTACTAGTTGGCCGAATATTACGATTTTACAAATTAATATGATGATTAAATCGTTAATCTCGTAAAAGCGATAAAAATACCGAAACATGCAAATTTTCAACATATTGTCAAAATAAAATTATAATTATATACATGCAATCACACAATTAAAATCAAGTAATACCGAGTAACACTGACGTTACCTCTAATCTAAATTCGAGTTGATAAAATATTCGTCCGCTTTGGGATCGTCCAAGAAGCCTATAAAAATATGAAATCCACGGTATGAAACTACCATAAGATCGCTAGAAAAACAAGGTAAAAATGATTGGAAAAGAAATCGATTAATACCTTAACGAAGGAAACGGAAATATGATCGAAGAAGGGGAAAATAAGAGACGAAAAAGAGGATGATGCACACAATTTTTAGGCAGAATTTTGCTGCATAAATGGGCAGGTCTACACAAGCCAAATGAGAGAAAATGAAAGAGTTTATGTCAAGATGAATATTTAGTAAAAGAGTGAATGAAAAGAGTGAAAAGCTTAAGTATAAATGGTGCTTTTAAGATTGATAAAAACAAGGTGAGTGTGTGTGACAAGGGTCACGATCCAATATTTGTCCAAAGAGTCTCATATTGGTTGTAGGTTGATAAAAATGAGAATCGTAAAATTATTAAAGGCATTTTAAAGTAATTCAGGTAAACCTCGCGTTAGAAAGTAATTATTTACGAAACTTCGTAATAAAATCATTAAATGATAAATTTTCATAAATAAAAACACTTTCTTAGTTAAAAATATTATATAAACATGTTTGGACATTTTTAGAAAATTAAATAACTCAAATCCAAGCTTAAAACAATAGTTTGTAGAAAAATGGAGTTCCTCGCGAATAAATAAATAGTTTACGATGAAAATAAAATAAATAGGTTTAAAAGCATTAAAATATTTTAAAATAAAAATAATGTTATAAATATATTGTAGAACAAAGTCGTAAGTAGTAAATCGGAATGAGATTATATTGATGAGTGTATTACAATATTTATAGATATCGAAACATAAAGAACGCGTCTCTTCGCGGAGAGACATATTGCTTGGAAGGATAGTAACATCCATATTATAGCACTCCCCCTTGGATGTTTATTATCAAACAAAATGACATTTTATGATGTGAATGAACCGTTGCCTCATTAAAACCTTACCAGGAAAACCCAGTGGGAAAAAACCATGGTCAAGGAAAAAGAGTACAGCTCGCATTACTCCCCCTCATGATTACATCACTTAATACGTTGAAATGATACATAATTTGGCGAAAACTCTTGATCATCGATGGCGAAAACTTGGTATTGTCTTCGATTAATAAAACTTCGTGATATACTTGTAATCATCTTGTGTCTTCAAACTCATGGAGTAATATTAATGAGTCACCTATCACTCATTTCAAGTATTATATACTATTTTGTGGTATCTTTGTGACATAACTTGTTCATGATAATTATCATGTCAACAACATAAAAGACACACATCTACCTCGTTAAAAACCTAGCTAGGTAAAACCCTGTGGGATAAAATCCTAGTCGAAGGGAAAAAGAGTGTAGAAGTTATCTATCCATTTTGATCCCTTCAGGAGAATCAATTCCGATCATCAAATAAGTTGTCATGATTTTCAGTTTTTATGGTACTTCCAGACCACAAATTATTTTATGTACTTTGGAAGATATTCATTCTTCTATTTCTTCTCATATGCTCATACTTCTGGTCAAGATAATATTACAATTAGATTTTTTGTTCCAACGATATCGGATTCCTCAAATAAACTCTTCAGGAGTATTAATATTTTCTTTTAACTATGGGTAAATTCACATCATAATGAAGAAGTTATACGTACATAATTATACAATAATCAATCCACTAATTACTCTCAATTTCATGATCATTCAAACACAAGCTCCTTCAGGGAGTCATAGATCATGGCAACATTTACGAGTATAATTCTATATATTTATCCTGCAATAAAACATTTAATAACAATAATAATGTGCATGCATATGATATAAACAATGTTTGCTAATAATGATGATAAATGATACAAATATGAAAAGATGAAATTCTATTTACTAGCACACGGTGTAATCCCCTAGAAATTCTAACGCAATAAAGTGGCGGAAACACTGTAGAAGTGGGATTATAACACATTGTATCTATGTCTTGATAAAATTTAAATGGTAAAGTCAAACATTAGGCCTTAAATAAAATGGCCAAAATTAAAACGATCCACAAAGGGGTTTAACAATCCACAAGACAAAATTGTAAAAGAAATAATAATAGCAGGATCCACAATGCCTGCTAGCCCACACCCGGAAACATGCATACCTGTCTTGTTAAAAACATAACAGCCACAATCAGTGAGGAGCAACGTCAACGTTCTCCCAACCGTATAACATGATTTTAAAACAATAATTACTAATATAGGAAAAATAGTAAAAATGGAAAACAGTTAAACAGCATATTAAAATAAGCTTTAGCGTAAAACAAATTAATCAAAAGAGTTTCCGAAGAAACATAAAAATATTTGCCAACCTGCAAACCAATTTATATCGATAATAAATAAAATAATCAAAATGGCATTATGGATAGAATTAGTGTCGACGGCTAGACTTTCACTAGGAGAATACTAAAACTAGCTTCGAGAACTTAGTTCAAACAAATCAAACTTCGGTCTCTAACTAGGCTACTCAACCATAATAGGACGACGACTTATAAATGTGTGGCCCTAGTTTAAGATGATATGTACACCCCTCCCGAGCACCATAAATACTCAGTTCAACCCGACGACGTCTTACACTACGAGGCACGAGTTTAAGGTCAAAATGTTCACACACTCCCGAACACCATATATGCTCGGTTCAACAACCAGTGTGCCCTATAAAGACACACCAGCCTTATAGTTGATGTCAAAAACGTAAACCCCAGAATATATTACTCTAACCTCACACTTGTCCTTATTCCATAACTCCAAAACAAAGCCATTATCGATATTCAAAAAAAATAATCATTATAAATAGTAAGAGAACAAAAAGAAAATGATCACTTTCCAAAAGAGGAAACTTTTCTATTTTAGGAAACTTCTATTTTTAGAAACTTTACCCAAAATATCATCATATCAAAATATCAAAAATATTAGTTCATACTAATAACACATTTTTAGTAAACGATATAGATTTATAAAACTAGTACTTTCGGCCTTAACGATATTAATTCTTAAAACGAGAACATTTGAGTTAATGAAATTATTGAAACGTCATACAAGTGTTTATAAAATGATTTAGAAATGTTTTAAACATTTTAAATACTACTAATTAGGGTGTTTCCAAAATTTACAAAGATAAAATTCCCTAATTATTATTAGTTTCGACAATACGATTATAAATAGGATTTTACGGCAAATGTCAAATTAAATCTTTTAACGTCTTTTATTTAATTAAACTATTGGATATATTAGAATATGTTATGGGATGATTTAACTCTTAAAGTTTCAGATTTAAATACTTTCAAAATTGCTGGAAAAATAATTCTTTTAGGTAAGACGAAGCATTTTAACGATAAATCTCAATTTTTCCAAAAATCAATACTTATTAATTAAAGAGTTTAATAAATAGTACAAAAATTACGTAAAATAGTTAAAATATATTTATGAACATTCTATCCAGAAAAGAAAATTTTCCAGAATCCTAAAACTCGGTTTTTAAAGGGTTTTCTCATTAATTGTCTAATCTCGACAATAACGATTAACAAAAGTAGTAATTACAAAACGATTAAATTATTAATATCCAAAAATTATTATTAAACTTAAAAATCATGATTTTCCAGAATCTACCATTTTTCCAGATTTCCAAAAATTCCAGATTTAATAAATCACGTCAAAACTGTTTTTAAAACCCGTTTTCACAATTAACGATTCCATTAATAAAACTTATCGTTCCTAACATTTTATTAAAACACTAAAAATCATAAAATTACATTTTATTATGAAATTATCAGAATCATATTTTTTTCCAGATTTAAACCAAAGACCAGAAATCGAGAATTTAAACGACAAACACGGTTTTAACGATAAACGATGATTTAAAGTGATTAATTATTTCATCCACTTAACAATTCCAAAAATTTGTGAATAAATTCAGAAAATTCTATTTCATCAGAAAGTTTCACCACGTCAAAAATCAGATTAAAATAAAATGTTTAGGTACTAGAACTAAAAATCGGTTTTTAATCATTTTTGTCCGTAAACGGTAATAATTCAATAATCGATAACTAAAATATCAGAAAAATACTAATTTATTAAAAATCATCAAATACAACATTTTTCCAGAATATAAACATATATTACATGTTTAGGCCGAATATTATGATTTTACAAATTAATAAGACGATTTAATCGTTAATCCCGTAAAAGCGATAAAAATACTGAAACATGCAAATTTTCAACTTTTAAAAATTTTCCAGATTATATGACATACATATATTGCCAAAATAAAACATAAAAATATATACATGCAAATACTCAATTAAAATCATGAAATACCGAGTAACATCGACGTTACCTTCAATCCAAATCCGAGTCTACGATATATTCGTCTTCTGCGGGACCGCTTCGGAACCTTAAAAAAAACATGAATTCCATGGTATGAAAATACCATAATATCGCTAAAAAATTAAGGTGACAACGATTGGAAATGAAGTCGATTAATACCTTAACGAAGGAGACGAAAAGAAGATCGATATAGCGAAAATAATGGAGACGGAAAATGGAGATGATGAACACAAAATTTCTGGGCAGAAATGATGTTGGTTTTTGGTCAGATTTCATAAAAAAAAATAGGGAGAAAGAGAGTATTTGCTTGAATAAAATGGATGAATGAATTATGAGAAAAAATGTGAAGAGATATGGAGTGAATAGTGACTTTAAAATTGATGAAAACTAGGTACATTCACCTCCAAAATTTCAGCCAAGAGTGAATGTGAGAGGAGTGTGAAGAGTTTGCATGAGTCAACAATATTAATTTGTGAGAAAGAAATATATTACGCTTTAATCATATTGTTTTTATAAAAATAAAATGTTACACAAAAAAAATGTTTAGTGGTTGTGTGACATGAGTGTTACGAAAAAAAATGGTTCAAGGTGGTCCCAAAATAGTTGTAAGTCGATAAAAATAAGGATCGTAAAATTATTAAAAGCATTTCAAAGCAATTTGAGTAAACCCCGCGCTAGAAAATAAATAAATGAAAAACTTCGTAATAAAATTATTAAAGGGTAAATTTTCATGAGTAAAATTATTTCTTAGTTGGAAATATTATTTGAATGTGTTTACATTTTTAGCAAAAAAATAACTTAAATTCGAGATTAAAACGTTAATTCGTAGAGAAGTAGAATTCCTCGCGGAAAAATAATAAGTTTACGAAGAAAATCAAATAAATAGATTTAAAAGAATTAAAATCGTTAAAAATAAAAATAAATATCATTAGGCTCAAAAATGAAAATAAAGCTTGGAAAAATGATGAAACATACGGTCGAGATGTGACAAAGTTATGACGAAGTTATAACGGAAAGGATAAAATGCTAGGTAAATAGCGGATGTTACAATCCTCCCCACTAAAAGAAAGCTTCGTCCTCGAAACAGAGAATAAGCAGAAAGGACTCAAGATTACCCCACTCGAAAACATGAGGATACCAATTTCGAATAAAAATTTTGCTCTAAAAGAAAATTTTACAACTTCCAAAGTGACACGAAATAGAATGAAAATATTTATTTCAAGAGGAAATAGGGCTAAGCTACCCGAAGTTTAAAATCTCTTAATTAAAGAAATCGTAAAGTAAAGTTTATTTGATAAATAACGATGTCAAATAATATTTGTAAACAAACTCGAAGGAAATGGGGTAAACAAAACTTTTTTAACTAAAAGTAAAACAATTTGATTAAGAAATTCGATAATGTTTCTTTTTCTGAAGAAACAAAATTTAGTTTGGAGAAATCAAATTTTGTAGTTAGTAAATATCGAACCAGTTGTCAAACATTTTCAATAACAGATTCAAAAATCCACCAACAAAAAAAAAATGAAAAAATAATTTCAAAACGTTAAAATTTCGAAAATGTTATCAAAGTAATTATTAAAGTTTTCAAAAATATTACCAAACTTGAACATACAAAATAATTTCGACAATGTTAAAATGTTTTACATAATAATCCTATAGAAATTGAAATATTTGGAAATATGAAAGTCTTCATAAAATCAAAAATTGAATTAATTTCGAAATAATTTAAAATAAATTATTAGGGCATTTTTAAACATATCTAAAAATAAATATCAACCAAAGATAAAATAAAAGTGAAGTATAAAGTTCTGAAATTATAATTAAAAAATGTTAAATTTAACGATATCCGAAAAGTTTAAGTTAGTTAAACTTTTTACAAAACAGGCAATTTCACAATTAGAAATTATTAACTCAAAATGTTAATATTTTACGCTAGTCAAACTTTTTATAAAAAATAGGGAGTTCGAAAAATGGTTAACGGGTAAATAGAACAAGGATAAATAAATAAATTACAATAAGAGATTTCAAAATCGATAAAGGTCGAAGGGATTAGCAGCAGATGCGGTAACAGAATTCAAGAGAAGTAGAAAGGAAGACGGAGTTGAGAGTTCGAAAAGAGCTCTCAAGGATTATAGAAGAAATTAACCATCTTGAGATTCCTAGCACGACTCTAAAAAACACGGGTTCCTAATTGGCCCATCAAATAACGCTAAATCCAATATCGGTACAGGGTGGTCCTACTCAATCTAAAACCTCCAAAATCATCAACTTCTATAGCCTCCAAAATTAAGCCTTACATACTTATATAATCTTTCAATTAGTATGGTAAGAATCCACAAATGATTTAGACTAATCCATTAATTAAGATTCCAACAGTCATCAAAACATACCCAAACTTGTAATCACTAAGGCTCGTAATTCAAAGCTCATAAGGTCTAAACTCGAGGTATACTTCAAATTTCTCGAGTAAGGAACACTAAATAAAATCCACCTATTAACAATGTTCGGGCACAGAATTCTCAGATTACCAACATGTTATAATGCCACAAGTAAAGAAGTTGGGGAAAGTATAACAAGTCCTCAAACATGCTCAAACCTATTGGTAATGGCTGATAAGTGTGGTTTGTAGTGCCTATTTTGTAGTATTTTGGTCCCATTTTCCTTGTAGAATCGCTCCTTGGGAGCGGTTTAGGGGCTTCTTATGCTTCCTTTAGTTCGTTTCAGGTTCCCGAGACCGATTTGGAAGAGTTGGAGCGATTCCGACTCTATACATACACATTTTGGAGCCAACGGAGTAAAGGAACGATGATTCGATGCCTTGGAATCGACCCCGAGACCTTGGGACCCAATCCCGAGCCTCCGAGACCCGATCCCGAGTCCCGAGAATCGATGGGAAGCCCATGAGAAGCAAGGAGGGACCGAAAAGTTCATATTGGAGGCCTACAAGACCCATCCCGATCGGGAAGGCCTCAAACCCGATCGGGATGAGGTGCACAAAGGACGCACTCACTGTGGAGCATTCCCGATCGGGTTGGCATATTCCCGATCGGGAAAGTGGAAGTTTCCCATCGCGATTTCCCATTCCCGATCAGGAAAGTCCCAGTGGCAGCCGCGCTTTGTTTCTTTCTTCTTCCTTCCATTTGTAACCCTATATATACCCCCCCTCTTGTATTAAGACACCATCGGAGCTTATGTTAGACATTACCCACAAACCCTAGCCTAGTTTTAGCATAGATTAGATTAGATTAGTGTAGATTAGTCCTTAGATTATCGTTAATCCTAGATTAGTGCTTGTAATTTGGGAATTCTTCAAGATCTTCACCAAGTTTGACAAACTTGGATGTTTGTTTTGGGTTTTTCTCATTTATGCAAGTTTCCTTCTTCCTTTCATCTTCTAGTATGGTATAATCTTCTTTTCCTTTCTCTTAATCTTTGTTCTTTAATCAAGTTTGAATCTTTATTATTGTTTGTTCTTGTTCTTGTTAGTTTGATTGAGTTTGTTTAGGTATGTTTGTTTCTCATGATGATTCCTCTTGTTCTTGTTAGTTTTAAGTTGATTATGTTAGAGTAGTGTTCTTGCTAGGGTTAGTAGGGTGATTAGGGTGTTAATTGGGTGATTAAGGGTTTGTTGGAGATGTTGGTGGAAGATTTGGGTTTCCTCTTGGTTTGATGCATATCACATGTTTGTTGGAATGCTTGAATGACTAAGTAGGTTAGAATGCTTGTTTTTCTTGCCTTCCTTTGTCATGTGTGTCGCCGAAATGGGTTCCATGTGGAACCTCTATGTCGGTCTAAGTTGCGAGAGCCCGGACCAACCTAGATCACCCTACTACCTCCTTCGCTCTAGCTCTTCCTTAACCATTCCGTTACCCCTTTGACCCCGACCTAATCCTAGCCCATTTTCCTTGTTTGTTTTCTTGCTTTAGACCTAGCTTAGTCCTAGTCTCCCCCTCCTTAGATTAGCTCGTCTCGAACATAGTCCTAGACCGTAGCATACCTTAGTCCGACCTCCCGTCCCTGTGGATTCGACCCGACTTGCCCTAGCTACCCTAGTTAGGTTTTGCCGGTTTTATTTGACGGTTGGGATCCACGACAAATCCCTTCCCATCAATGGCGCAAACACTCACATCTTCAAACACGTCATTGGGCTAAGGTTTCTAAAAATTCCACCAAATTTCACATTGTATCAGTGAAACCACCAAAATATTTATTAACTCAACGAAGCCACAATTTCGTTGGTCTAGGGTTATAACAGTCCCAATAATATGATCCGTATAATAGTATTCTTCAAAAAACAGCACAGTAAAACCAAACTGTGATTGTGCAAGATAGTTCTCTTCTCCTGGGACAACAACAATTTATCCAAGTTAGATCACTCAACTCCAAAGTTCATAGGTTACAACCTTAAACAACGATCAACGATCAAATCCTTAAGAAATACAGGTAATCTATGTCAACCAAAATTTACTAAGCATTAATGAGGACCTGAAATGGTACCACAACACTCAGGCTAACATCTTAAACAGTGATTTATGATCCCAAAATTCCACAATTAGTCCATTAAGTCAACACTAGGTAGGAATCCCAAGTAATATTATTATTTACACTTGACTAGGTTCTATGTTGGGTATTAGGTATCCATCAAAATATGATATAATTCTCACTATCCAGAAATTTACTCAACTCTAAGTCCTCTATACGATCAAGTAATTCATAACCCATGCTTGATCAATCTCTATGGTACAATCCTAATTCTGTTAATCAACTAATACCATTCAAATCAATTCCTCAAAAGCTCACTAGATTAGATAACAGATCACAACTCTCAATCCTCAAACCGTTGGTAATAAGGAGTTAACTAAACCTCCAAAATATTTAACTCCTAAAAAGGGTTCACTAAGACAGAATACGGTCTAAGCAAAGAATCTCAAGAGAAAGATGGTAAAGTAGAATAATAGAAGAAGGACTCACCATAAGAATGAAGATGAGAATATAAGAGAAGAATTGAAAGAATCAGAGGGTGGAAGATGAAAGAAAAGAATCAATGATCCTAGATAATTAAGATCTTAAACTAGAAGAGAATCTTCGGACCTCCGTACATCACAATGGAATCTAGCTGGATTTCTTCAACTTCAAGTAGAGGAACAAGCACACTAGTATTGGGTCGCTCCATTTGAATCCGAAGTGATTTCACATCTGAGTCTGCTGCACCGTGATGGAACTGGAATCTACCCTTGATCATCTAGCTGTATCTTGAGCAAACTGAATCGGAGATGAAAAGTCACCATCGACATCTTTCTTGGAGCACCAAGTTGTCCACTCGAGTCAGCAGGTGATGAGAGTATTAAGTAAGTCCTGTCTCAATCTGGAGCAGCATCACGTCGGCATCTTGTCCACTTATCATCTTCTTCTTGGACATATAAAACAAATATCCAACGCTAATCATTGAGTTTTAGGAACATGAAAGCTAAACAAATAAGTACTTACTTGTTTCTACCCATCTCTAATAATATTTTTATTTACTATTTAAATAATTTAATGGTATTTTCCCAAATTTCAGGTGTAAGCGTTGGGAGCAGTGATGCTCTGATACCAACTGTAATCCCCTAGAAATTATAATGCAATACAGTGGCGGAAACACTGTAGAAGTGGGATTATAACACACTGTAACTATGTCTTGATAAAATTTAAATGGTAAAGTCAAACATTAGGCCTTAAATAAAATGGCCAAAATTAAAACGATCCACAAAGGGGTTTAACAATCCACAAGACAAAATTGTAAAAGAAATAATAATAGCAGGATCCACAATGCCCGCTAGCCCACACCCGGAAACATGCATACATCTCATGTTAAAAACATAACAGCCACAATCAGTGAGGAGCAACGTCAACGTTCTCCCAACCGTATAACAGGATTTTAAAACAGTAATTACTAATATAGGAAAAATAGTAAAAATGAAAAACAGTAAAACAGCATATTAAAATAAGCTTTAGCGTAAAACAAATTAATCAAAAGGGTTTCCGAAGAAACATAAAAATATTTGCCAACCTGCAAACCAATTTATATCGATAATAAATAAAATAATCAAAATGGCATTATGGATAGAATTAGTGTCGACGGCTAGACTTTCACTAGGAGAATAATAAAACTAGCTTCGAGAACTTAGTTCAAACAAATCAAACTTCGGTCTCTAACTAGGCTACTCAACCATAATAGGACAACGACTTATAAATGCGTGGCCCTAGTTTATGATGATATGTACACCCCTCCCGAGCACCATAAATACTCAGTTCAACCCGACGGCGTCTTACACTGCGAGGCACGAGTTTAAGGTCAAAATGTTAAGACACTCCCGAACACCATATATGCTCGGTTCAACAACCAGTGTGCCCTATAAAGACACACCAGCCTTATCGTTGATGGCAAAAACGTAAACCCCAGAATATATTACTCTAACCTCACACTTGTCCTTATTCCATAACTCCAAAACAAAGCCATTATCGATATTCAAAAAAAATAATCATTATAAATAGTAAGAGAACAAAAAGAAAATGGTCACTTTCCAAAAGAGGAAACTTTTCTATTTTAGGAAACTTCTATTTTTAGAAACTTTACCCAAAATATCATCATATCAAAATATCAAAAATATTAGTTCATACTAATAACACATTTTTAGTAAACGATATAGATTTATAAAACTAGTACTTTCGGTCTTAACGATATTAATTCTTAAAACGAGAACATTTGAGTTAATGAAATTATTGAAACGTCATACAAGTGTTTATAAAATGATTTAGAAATGTTTTAAACATTTTAAATACTACTAATTAGGGTGTTTCCAAAATTTACAAAGATAAAATTCCCTAATTATTATTAGTTTCGACAATACGATTATAAATAGGATTTTACGGCAAATGTCAAATTAAATCTTTTAACGTCTTTTATTTAATTAAACTATTGGATATATTAGAATATGTTATGGGATGATTTAACTCTTAAAGTTTCAGATTTAAATACTTTCAAAATTGCTGGAAAAATAATTCTTTTAGGTTAGACGAAGCATTTTAACGATAAATCTCAATTTTTCCAAAAATCAATACTTATTAATTAAAGAGTTTAATAAATAGTACAAAAATTACCTAAAATAGTTAAAATATATTTATGAGCATTCTGTCCAGAAAAAAACAATTTCCAGAATCCTAAAACTCGGTTTTTACAGGGTTTTCTCATTAATCGTCTAATCTCGACAATAACGATTAACAAAAATAGTAATTACAAAACGATTAAATTATTAATATCCAAAAATTATTATTAAACTTAAAAATCATGATTTTCCAGAATCTACCATTTTTCCAGAATTCCAAAAATTCCAGATTTAATAAATCACGTCAAAACCGTCTTTAAAACCCGTTTTCATAATTAACGATTCCATTAATAAAACTTATCGTTCCTAACATTTCATTAAAACACTAAAAATCATAAAATTACATTTTATTATGAAATTATCAGAATCATATTTTTTTCCAGATTTAAACCAAAGACCAGAAATCGAGAATTTAAACGACAAACACGGTTTTAACGATAAACGATGATTTAAAGTGATTAATTATTTCATCCACTTAACAATTCCAAAAATTTGTGAACAAATTCAGAAAATTCTATTTCATCAGAAAGTATCACCACGTCAAAAATCAGATTAAAATAAAATGTTTAGGTACTAGAACTAAAAATCGGTTTTTAATCATTTTTGTCCGTAAACGGTAATAATTCAATAATCGATAACTAAAATATCAGAAAAATACTAATTTATTAAAAATCATCAAATACAACATTTTTCCAGAATATAAACATATATTACATGTTTATGCCGAATATTATGATTTTACAAATTAATAAGACGATTTAATCGTTAATCCCGTAAAAGCGATAAAAATACCGAAACATGCAAATTTTCAACTTTTAAACATTTTCCAGATTATATGACATACATATATTGCCAAAATAAAACATAAAAATATATACATGCAAATACTCAATTAAAATCATGAAATACCGAGTAACATCGACGTTACCTTCAATCCAAATCCGAGTCTACGATATATTCGTCTTCTGCGGGACCGCTTCGGAACCTTAAAAAAACATGAATTCCATGGTATGAAAATACCATAATATCGCTAAAAAATTAAGGTGACAACGATTGGAAATGAAGTCGATTAATACCTTAACGAAGGAGACGGAAAGAAGATCGATATAGCGAAAATAATGGAGACGGAAAATGGAGATGATGAACACAAAATTTCTGGGCAGAAATGATGCTGGTTTTTGGTCAGATTTCATAAAAAAAAATAGGGAGAAAGAGAGTATTTGCTTGAATAAAATGGATGAATGAATTATGAGAAAAAATGTGAAGAGATATGGAGTGAATAGTGACTTTAAAATTGATGAAAACTAGGTACATTCACCTCCAAAATTTCAGCCAAGAGTGAATGTGAGAGGAGTGTGAAGAGTTTGCATGAGTCAACAATATTAATTTGTGAGAAAGAAATATCTTACGCTTTAATCATATTGTTTTTATAAAAATAAAATGTTACACAAAAAAAATGTGTAGTGGTTGTGTGACATGAGTGTTACGAAAAAAATGATTCAAGGTGGTCCCAAAATAGTTTTAAGTCGATAAAAATAAGGATCGTAAAATTATTAAAAGCATTTCAAAGCAATTTGAGTAAACCCCGCGCTAGAAAATAAATAAATGAAAAACTTCGTAATAAAATTATTAAAGGGTAAATTTTCATGAATAAAATTATTTCTTAGTTGGAAATATTATTTGAATGTGTTTACATTTTTAGGAAAAAAATAACTTAAATTCGAGATTAAAACGTTAATTCGTAGAGAAGTAGAATTCCTCGCGGAAAAATAATAAGTTTACGAAGAAAATCAAATAAATAGATTTAAAAGAATTAAAATCTTTAAAAATAAAAATAAATATCATTAGGCTCAAAAATGAAAAGAAACCTTGGAAAAATGATGATACATACGGTCGAGATGTGACAGAGTTATGACGAAGTCATAACGGAAAGGATAAAATGCTAGGAAAATAGCGGGTGTTACACACGAGGCAAAATGCAAATTAATATTATCCTTTACCATTATTCATAATTTGATCAACTTCGAGTCAATACGTGGACTTCATGTCCATGAGCTCGTTTTAACCATAAATTATATGTCGACAATCTAGATGGACTTTTAAATAAGATCCCCACTAGTGTCCATTTTATATTGCGCGCAAATTGTATTCGGTTCAAAAAAGATATTTATATCGATATAATTTCTTATATTATCAGTACTTCTTGATATCTGAATTCACATATTTCGTATAGGCCATCTATTTTCTTGCAGATATCTACGTCACTTCAGGGACATTATTTTTCTCCAACTTTAGTACCAACTGCACATCTTGCCATTTTTTTACTTATAATATATGAACCGAATATTATTTTCATACTACACATCAAGTGTGATTAATTTATGATTTTGGCAAGCTTTTAAGTATTATATCTTTGTATGATAAGGTGTTGATATATCATCGTCATCATATCCAAGTGATGTAAATCATCATTCATACGGAGTACTTCTTCACTCTCTATATTCATATTTTAACAAGTCACTGAACTTCTCGTTCAGTTGAAGATCAATTATTACTTGTTTGTTCTTTTTACCAGCTTATCCTTATCAATCTCCCCCTAAGGTGGTAAAAACTATCATTACTTGATAGATTTTAAGGGCAATAATATTCACCTTAGCTAGAAATTATTTCATATTTCATTAACTTTAATCAATTGTTTCTTTTCAATCGAATAATATATTGAGGAGCTAGATATAACTGTGGACATGACATAGGTCCACCCTGACGCGGCCACGCGCGGGTTTGAGAAGGCGAATGAATCTCCATATGACATGGGTCGAATTGAAATTTAAATCGAAGTGGAGTCGCCACCGAACTTTGTGGGAGTTCGGGCCCATTCGAACCCACTCTATATCTTAGTGGGCCATGCACAAAGTATGGCCCATTCGGATGTCAGAGTTTATTGGGCTAGTCTCTTTGCATTTGATACCGATACCGACATTATCGGATACCGTGTATTGAATGACTCTCGTGTGCCAGTGGGTTCGGATATCCGGAAACCACGGTTCTGAGTAAGGGTGAGGGTACGTGTTGGGAAGTTCACAAAGAACACCCAACCCCGCCCGCACAAGCGGCCTCTACTAAGATATCGTTTGACGTTTTAATATGCGCGTTAGTTGGACGATGAAAAGGATATGCAAACAGTGTTTTGCCTAAACATGTGAATAATTGAATGGGTTGCTAAGTCGATTTAATGCATCTAGTACTAACGGCAAAGTTATATTTAGCATGCGGGTTCATTTTAGTACAATAAAATGAATAACAGAAATAAATCGACAAAAAGAGAAACAAACATGTTAGTAACGGTATAACGATAATAACGATTTACGACTAATATGGAATGATATAGAATGATGCATGAGTTTTGAAAAAGTGATAAATCACGTGATAGACTTGACACGTGTTGACCGAAGTCATAAAAGTATTTTATCAAAGCTCGAAGGACGTAACAGGACTCACGGTTTTGACGTTAATAAAGCCACTCGATCGAGTCATTGAAGGACTCGACCGAGTGGTCCTCGGGAAAAGGGGTCTGTCCTGTTTTCTAGGTGTCACTCGATCGAGTTATTGAAGAACTCGACCGAGTGGGAAGCCACTCGACCGAGTCACTGTGAGACTCGACCGAGTGGAGGTCTAAAAACCTTTCTGGCTCGTTTTTGGGATGTCACTCGATCGAGTGGCTTATGACACTCGGTCGAGTAACACTTGTACGAACTATAGTTCGTTCCGGTTTTGATTTGGAAATTGCTTTCGGTTTTGAAAATCATTGATTCGTTAGGTCACGTAGAAATATAATGAGACTTATACTCGACCTGAACTTCTTGATACTCGCCATATTCTATGCTCGATTCTGAAATCGATATTGAATATTTTGAGTGTACTCTAAAAAAATACGTTTGTGAGTCGTTTAAATCGGACTAAAACGATATGAATAATCCCCGCGTTTATAGTGTCGTATTAATTCTATTGAATTAGGTGACAGCTATTTTAGCATCAACGAAAATCGTATTAGTTGGATTTGTTGACTAGATCATTTAAATTCGACATCCAACTATTGAGTTGGTATCGAATCTAATAGATTGACGCTTTGTATTTACTGAAAGTTTGATTCCCTCCGCATCCCGACATCACGATAAATCCTTACGGATTGTGTGATGTCGGATCCGCATCAACAGGTTTCGACCCTAAAAAAAGGTATTTGTAAAAAAATAGTTTTGAAATTGATGAAGATGCGATGATTGACGATGATAACGGCACAAACAATAAAAAAACGTGACTAGCGACGCAACGAAATAAAAAAAAAAGATTATTGATGTTGACTTGCTTCAACAATCAAATATTCGGGGTGTCGGGATAAGCGACCGTCAACATCGGGTGCGATACCCTCGTAATATTCAGATTTCTTTATCCCGTCATCCCTCGTATTCGACACGAATTAGCAAGTAATTTAATATCTTGTACTAATAATACTATTGATATTAGAGACACGACGACAAAATTTAAAAACCGACTACTACAACGACGAACGACGCGAGATAGAAGAGAAGGGAAAAGAACAGGATTTTGAACCCTCAACCTACATGTTTTTTGTCTCGAATAGATCTCGTTTGATGTGGCTCTAGCACGGGAGAATCGAGGTTGATGTAAATTGAGTTATGGTGGTTTAGGGTTTGTCTCCTAAGTACTAGGGTTAGGGCTTGAGGATGAGTAATTAGGATTGTAAGATGAAGATTAGGGTTGATTAGGATGTGTAAAGTTGTGTGTCAAAAAGTTGAATTGTGCATGCAAGAGGGTGGTTATATAGGCATTGGTCACCTCACCCGTCTAGGGTTACTCGACCGAGTAGTCCCTTGACTCGGTCGAGTGGCCCAAAGCGACGCAGCCGGGCTTGTTAAAGGGCCCACTCGATCGAGTGGGTCAGCCGTGGTGCAAGGGTCCGATTTATTGGACTGTAGTTTGGATATTTTGTGGATATTGCATTTGGGTTGAGCCTTTGATGTTTGTATGGCTGTTTTTTGTGTCTCAGAAACGGCTTTGACCGGGGTTTGACCTAATCGCTAAAAGTCGGTTTATTTCCGGTGTCGGATTTGACCCAAATTAGTCTCATTTGATTGGAAACGACCCACTGGGCCTGAATTTGAGGTCAGTTTTGTGATATTTGTACTCGGTAAAGGGCCTAAGCCAGCAATCAATGGTTTCGAGCCCATATCCGAGCGCGTGGAAACATGTTTGCGTCCGATCATCATCGGGTGTTTTTTGGAAACTGCTATAGACACCTAGCGGTCAAAATGGGGGTGTCTACAGAGCCCCCACTCTAACTGAGGCTTGGACAAGGCGAAAGTCAGAGTAGCTGCCAGGCCAATCGAGGATTTAGACCTGGCAGACTTCCGGTCGGGTCGTTTATAACCTATTAGACTTGCGTGAAAGGGCTCGCCAGCCATAAGACAGAAATCATACCTGAGTAGATGATGATGATAACTCCGTGGGGAAATTGGACTTGCCGTATAAGTCCTGGGTGCGCCTATATATGGGCCCATCCCGTGTTGTTCCAAGGAAAATACCGCCTAGGGCTTTCTGCTAGGGAGTTATGTGAGTTGTGCGGGCTTGCCTCTGAAGCCTTGAGCCGTACCTGTAGTACTTACATAAATTTTGCATGCAACACGTAGTTGAAAATATGACTCGCGCTAGGGAATACTTTTGAAATTTTGAAAATTTGAAAATTTGAATTTTGAAATTTTGAAATTTTGAAAATTTTGGAATTTTTGACAATTAGGAATACTCGGGATGACTAATTCCCGGGCTAAGATTGGGAAATGGCTGTATGTTGATCCCACTAGAATTAGGAAATTTTTTGTGTAAGGAAGATATGGAAAGAGGGTTGTGGAGTTAATGCTATAAATACCCCTCCCTTGTCTTAATTCTCTTCATAACTTCCTCACAATTCACTCTTCCTCAAAAAGAAAGCTCTTTATTCCTTTCAAGAATTTTAGTCATGGGGATCGATCGATTGACCACGATGCTGCAAGAATGGTCCCGATGCTTTAGGGACGCGGATAGGGTGGCTCTCAATCAGACGGGTATTACTCAGCTGTATCCATTCCGTCAGATGCAAGTTGACCGTTATTTCCTTGATGCTTGTTTGTTCTATTTGGACGATACATATCATGTCTTTTGCCTTTCCCCGAGGAGAAATTTGTCCTTTACCCGAGGAGATTGCTGCTATGGGAGGATGGAACCCAATACTTCGTCCTGCCGTTCCGTTCTCGGTCTATAACCCAAGAAGGAAGCTTCGAGAATTTTTAGGACTTTCCCACAATGAGGTATCTCGCATGATGGAGGATGGCCATATTTCTTTATTGACTTGGCCAAGAAATTTATGAACCCGCATGATGTCCGGGTCTGACCAATTCACAACCGTAGAGCCTTTTCTTTTTGTATGCTTCACGTTTATGCTTTTGAAGGTCACATGGATTTGTTGTCGTGCATGGGAAACACTAGTCTTTTAACCATGGTTGACTTGATGGAGACGGAGCACAGTCCGGCTTGGCTGATTACGTGCGAGATTATCCAGGGCTTAGATAACCGTAAGAAGGATTCATCGATTCGCCTGACTGGAAATACTCGTTTACTGTAGGTATTTCGGATTTTTCTGATTTTTCAATTTCTCAATCTTCGATTTTTTTTGATTTTTTTGTGACTTTCCTGCTGCAGTGGGCACTCGATCGAGTGCCCTCGTAAAAGTCTCCTGTTTCGATTTCAGATGCGCCACTCGATCGAGTGACCCCCAGGCACTCGATCGAGTGCCCTTGGGCGGACACCTATTTTGTCTCGAGGACTCATATTTTGTTTCTTCTTTTTCAGATTTGGTTATATGAGAGGCTATCAGTCACAGATCCTCCCCTTGACTCGAGCAAATACCGACATAATCAGGTGATGACGAGGAGACGGGCCATTGATTTTTCTCGCCAGATCACTCAGAAGTATTGCGACGAGGTGTTATCATTCCATAGTGGTCCGTTAATCCGATGGGTAGTGCCATGGTGGCCCATTTATGTTTGGACGGGCTTCGACCCGAAGGACAAAGCTCGTTATCAGGTAATCTTGTCTTTCAGGCAGACAGTTCGTCTTTACCCGGATCGCATACTAAGGCAGTATGGTTGGACCCAAAGAATCCTAGAAGTCAAAGCAGTTGTGAGTGAATCTACTCAACTGACGGACGTGGTGTGCGATACTTGGATGCAAAGATGGTATACTCGGCACACTTGGCTCATTCCCAAATCTCTCCATTCAATCTGGGTTTCAGATTCTTATGTGAAATGGACCAAAGCAGATACTGCTAAAGCCCGAGCTGCTTTGAAGGTTGATGAAGCTTTTGACCTGCTGCGAAGGGAACAAGTCAGAGATAATAGGGGCTTTTTTGACGAAGGCGACACTCCGGCTACTCTGGTCCGTCTTGTGTCAGGTCAAAGAAAGAAGACTAGGACTCAAGGTGAAGGGTCTAGTGCTAGAGGTGTGCGGGGGAAAGTGAGCCCCCAGACTGACTTAGAAAGGAGACTTGCCCCAAAATTGGCGGTACGGGACCGACTTGGCCCGCGAGACAGACTACCCGAGCACGTGCGGGCTCGATTTGGTCCGATGACAATGGCAGAAGACCCGTTATCGAAGAATCGGGTTCGAGCTAAGGAGGTTCCTGTTGTGATTCGTGAACGCTCGCCCCCGTCGCGTCGACCTCGGGCTCCGCGCGACCCAAAGGATAAGGGAAAGGGCAAAATGCATGAACACTAGTCTCCTTTGCTTTATTATTTAAGTATTACTACAATTTTTTTATGGTGTGTTTTCTGTGTGATTGTCGTTTTTTTTTTTGGGTGTAATTTTGGATTTCCCGAGTTTGTCGGGTTTTTAATAAAAGACATATTAGTGAATACCGTTCCAGTCTTTTTTGTTATTGCAGTGGTTGTGCCTTTTGAGGGGCTGCCTACGTATCCATAATTAGCGGAATCAAACCAAACGTAGTTCAAAAATGGATATTTTTTTTGCAATTTTTCGAAATACACCAAGACTATTAGCTCGAGATGTGCAACAGTAGGATAAATAATCCTAGCTTATTGACTTGTCTATAATTTTTGAAAATTTATAAAAAGAAAAAAAATTTATAAATTTTTGCAAATGACATTGAGATAGGGTTTATGGGTAATAACGCTTGAACTGGTCCAAGTTGGTTGGGTTGACGAATTCGTTCCCGTCCAAGTCTGTCAGCATCACCGCTCCTCCTGATAGGACCTTCTTTACTAAATACAGCCCAGCCCAATTGGGTTCGAATTTTCCTATTGGGTCAACTAGTAGTAGGGCCTGGATGGACTTTAGAACTAGGTCTCCTTCTTTGATATTTATGGGCCTAACTTTTTTGTTGAAATCCCGTTGGATCCTTTTTTGATATATTTGGATATTTTTGAGGGCCCGGGACCGCCGTTCGTCCAAAAGAACTAGCGAATCGTATTGGGCTTGTACCCAATCTGCTTTCGACACTTGTCTCTCAAGTAGGATCCTGAGGGATGACACTTCTAGCTCGACCGGTTGGACCGCCTCCATTCTATATGTCAAATAGTATGGAGTTGCTCCGGTAGCGGTGTGAATTGACGTCCGATACACCCAAAGGGCGAAAGGTATTTTATCGCGCCAGTCCCAGTAATTCTCAACCATCTTTTTAAGTATGGTGACAATTGTTTTATTGGCCGCCTCTACCGCTCCGTTTGTTTGGGGACGGTAAGGTGAAGATGTATGCCTCTGAATTTTATATTTTGCTAGAAATGCAATGGTCTCGGCTTGGAAATGGGTCCCGTGATCACTAATGAATTCGGGCGGGATCCCGTACCGGCATATGATCTTGTTTTGGATGAATTTAGCAACATGCTTGGCGTTTAAGATTCGATATGACTCGGCTTCGACCCATTTGGTGAAATAGTCGATAGCCACCAAAATGAAACAATGACCTCCCGTCCCGGAAGGGTGCACCTTTCCAATTATGTCAATACCCCACGTCGAGAATGGTCATGGTGATGTCATGGTATATAATAGGGAAGATGGCATATGTTCTACATTGGCAAAAATCTGACAATTATGTCAGTGTTTGACGTATAAATGACAGTCCGTTTCCATGGTGTTCTAATAATACCCGAGTCTCATGATTTTTCGGGCTAGCATATGGGTGTTCATATGCGGACCATTTTCACCATCGTGTACCTCGGACATAACCTTTTCGGCCTGTATTTTATCGATACACAGGAGGAGAGCCCCATGTGCCGTCTTTTAGTATAATTGTTCATCGTCTGTGCGAACAAATTGGCTTGCCAATCTTCGTAGGGCTTTCTTGGCCCGGGTTTCCATGCCTGGAGGATATTCGCCCGTTGTTAAGTTGGTTAGGACCGACTGATACCAAGGTTCTGGATTAGTTATTTCGATGTCTTGAATAGCGTGGATGTAGGCCGGCTCGGACCGTCTTTCAACGCAGATTGGCAGGCTGGTTAGGTGCTCCAGGATGTTTAGTAAGGATGCCAATTTGGAAAGTGCATCCGCAAACTGGTTTTTTCGTGTGGTAGATAGATGTATTCTACCTTTTGGAATTGTTTCTCTAGAACCCTTACTCGCGCTTGGTAAGCCACGAGATTGGCATTCCGAGTTTTCCAATTTTTGAGAGCTTGATTGATGACTAGCGATGAGTCACCGTGGACCAGGAGGTTTGTTACTCCTAAATCTGCGGCAGCTTGCAACACGTGAACGCATGCTACATACTCGGCCACGTTGTTAGTCACATCAAAGTCCAATTTAATGGATAACGGTGTATGCTCTCCTTTTGGTGAGATTAATAGAATCCCGACCCCGAACTCTCGAAAGTTGGACGCCCCATCAAAATACAAATCCCATGTCTCGGTGTCGGTATGGAATATGTCTTCATTTGGAAAAGCCCAAGTATCGGTATGCCCCTCTTCAGGTATTGGACTATCGACAAGGAACTCTGCTACTACCCGGTCTTTGATGGCTTTTATTGGCAGGAATTTGAGGTCGAATTTTGCTAACATTAAAGTCCATCTGGACATCCTACCGTTAAGGATGGGCTTCTCGAACAGGTACTTAATAGGATCCATTTTGGATAATACATGTACCTCATGACTGAGCATATAATGTCGGAGCTTTTTAGTGGCCCAAACAAAAGCTAGGCACGTTTTCTCGAGCATTTTAAACTTGCATTCGTACTCCAGGAAATTTTTATTGATGTAGTAAATGGCCCGTTCTTTTGAATCAACTGTCTGCGCCAGCATAGCCCCCATGGCTGTCTCGGTCGTTGTTAGGTATAACGACAAAGGCAAACCGGGTTGAGGTGGCATTAACACTGGCGGTGCAGACAGAATCTCCTTGATTTTATCGAAAGCCGTTTTACATTTATCGTCCCACAGTGTTCGTTCCCCAATCTTCAGTTTTTTGAAAATGGGCTCACATCACATGGTTAGTTTTGAAATGAACCGGCTGATATATTGGACTTTCCCGAGAAACCACCTTATTTCTTTTTCGGTCTTGGGTGGCTGCATCTCGGTAATGGCCTTGATTTTAGCTGGGTCGACCTCGATGCCGCGTTGGCTAACGATATGGCCCAGTAATTTGCCCAATGTTACCCCGAAACTGCATTTTTGAGGGTTTAGCCTCATGTTGTACCTGCGTAGCCGGGTAAAGAATTTTCTCAGGGCCGCAATGTGCCCACCCCGGTCTTTGGACTTGACGATGATGTCGACACATAAACCTCCACTTCTTTATGCATCATGTCGTGTAATAAAGTAGTGGCGGTTCGTTGATAAGTGGCCCCAGCATTGATGAGCCCAAATGGCATAACGGTGTAACAGTAAGTACCCCAAGGTGTATTGAAGGTGGTCTTACTCATGTCTTCTTCCGCCATTTCGATTTGATTGTCTTTTGGGATAGCCTTGTTGAGGTCCCGGAAGTCCTCACATACTCGCACCTTGCCGTCCTTCTTGGGTACCGGCACGATGTTTGCAACCCAGTCTGGATATTCAGACACTTGTATAAAGCCCGCTTTGAATTGTTTGTCGACTTCTTCTTTGACTTTGAGAGACCATTCGGGCCTCATTCTTCGGAGTTTCTGTTTTACCGGTTTGCACCCATCTTTGATGGGTATATGGTGTTCCGCTATTTCCCGATCTATCCCCGGCATGTCCTTCTAGGACCATGCGAAGACGTCCTTGAATTCCTGGAGGAGGTCCATGAATTGTTTCTTCTCCTCAGGATCTAAAGATAGGCCCAACTTAAGCATCTGGGGCTCTAAAGTGGTTCCCACATTGATGGACTCGGTTTCTTCAATTACCGGATCTCGGGATTCCTTTTGTTCGAGTTTCTCGATCAAATGCGGAGGTAGAGGTACCTGTTCGTCGGGTTTATCAATGCCATTGCATATAAAATTTTTGAAATTGAAAGAATTTTGGAAATAAGACAAGTCATAAGCGGAACGGTTTTCGTTATTATTAATAGTAAATTTTGAGAACAGCTCAAAGAGAGCAGCCATCTGCTCGTTGGTCAGTGGCGGGATAGGGAGCGCTCTCGGGACAGGCCCCGAGATTCCAATGGAAGTGGCTAAGGGAAGAGGGGTTACAGACTGGACTCTAGCACCAGACCCTCTAGAGTTGGACTCAGACTCCGACTCTGACTTAGACTCGGACTCGGACTCGGTATCCGGCATGTCTCCCTCGCCTGTGGTCAGCTTGTAGATTGGACCCTGGTTGTCGGTCCACTTGAAGGTCTTCCTCCAGGCCCTCTTCCCGGTGTCCGCACCAACTTCGGAGATCAGCTTGGTTGGGTCAAACCGATTGCTGCGGAGGATCAGGTTGACAAGATCTTTTTTGGAGCAGGGATGACCTTGTCTTCTCCGAATAGGAGCCCCAGCAGGGGCTCAGCGTTGCTTTCACCTTCCTTGGATTCGGCCTGAATAAGGGTGAATATATCATCGGGGATGAAATTGCATTCCTGAGCCGTTTTGGTCTCGGGATATGTGATGGTGGGTTGGTATAGCCCCACTTGAATAGCCCCGAAAACTGGTGTAACGAAGTAATCAGTTAGCTTTGGGCTGTAAGGGCTCAAGTAGGTGCCCTTGATGATGTTCGTGGCCTTCTGAATACCGGCCGGACCACGTTTTTTGGGGTTATAGCATACCCCAAACCGAATTGTGGTTCGCCGTTGTTTAGGACCTCAATGATCTTCCCAACTGGAAGATATGGTCTCGAGGTAGCCCCCAGTAAGTAGCCCAAATTTTGTAGCATCGTATCGATGCTAGTGGTGAAGTAAGGCCTGAAGAGATATTCCTCTTCGATCATCCCCACAAAATCAAATCATCGTGGATCGGCCCGGCCTGTAGCGTTGCAGCTTGCCATGGTAATGGGAGTTGCCTCTAGTGTGATGACACCGTCTTGAAGAGGCATCTTGACTTTCCTATGTAGGGTAGAGGACACGGCCTTGACCGCATGGATCCAAGGCCTTCTGAGCAGCAAGTTGAAGGACGAAGTGACATCAATCACTTGGAACTCCAGTTCTTTCTCGATTGGGCCTGTTATGATTGTTAGCTTGATGGCCCCAGCAATCGGTTTTGCACTTCCGTCAAAGGCCATGATAGTTTGCACCGTCGGGAGGTAGTCGGCCTCGGTGATGCCGAGGGCCTTAGCGGTCCTTAGAGGAAGGACATTTACAGCGGAGCCGTCGTCCATAAGGGTCACTGGGAGGTATTTTCCTCGGAAAATGACCATGTTTATAGGGCCAAGTTATTGTTGGGCCTGAACGGTGGAAGATCAGACTTAAAGAAGGTGATGAGCGGGCCTTCTTCTTTGGATTTCTCCATGAGATAGGGCATAATAGTGGCTACCATTTCAACAGGGGTAACCTGTGAGTCGACCTTGATCTCATCGGGAGCCTTGGTCAGTGCTTTCCGATGTGCTTGTGAGCTAACCAGAAGTTGCCATATGGTGAGATCAGCTCGAACCGTCTTCAATTGCTTGACCAAGGCTGTGTCGTTGCTTGGTTTTTCAGGGTCAGCTTCCGTCCTGGAAGGTTCAGTGACGGTTGTTGGAGTAGGGCGCCCGACTGTGGCGAGGTGGTTCGTGGCTAAGGCCTTAGACTTAGCTTTTCGTACCTCTTCAATAGTGATGGGTACAGCTTCTCCTTTAGCTAGGTAAACATCTTCCTCATCGTCGAACCGTATCCCGCTAATTTGTGGGATAAAAGGGGAAATCAGGTGTGAGCAGTTGATTACCTCTCCAGTGAATATAGCATGGGTGCTGAATGGGTTTTCTTTGTTGCTTGGCTTGTCTCCAGGCAATGGTATTTTCCCTTTATCGATTAGATCTTGGATCAGATGCTTCAATTTCCAACACTTTACAGTGTCGTGCCCATTACCTCGATGATATTGGCAATAGGCCTGGACGTTGTAGCTTTTGGACCTTTTCTCCACTGGAACTTCGAGGGTTGGGCCTATCGGTTGGATCAGGCCCTTTGAAGATAGCCTTTGTAAGGCGTAGGTATAGGTAGTCCCTATATCTTTGAATACCCGAGTTGGAGTATTCTCTTTGGATGAGGTATCCAGAAGATTAACCTCATTGAAGATGCTGCGGGCTGCAGCTGCAGGTGTGGGCTTGCTCACAGATGAATTGGCCCCTTATATCCCTTGGTAGAGGCCTTAGTCAGGCTCTCTAACCTTAAATCATCCTCGATCCTTGTGCCCATTTCAGTAAGGGTGGCAAAGTTGAGAATGACAGCATACCGAAGATGGACCCGGTAGGAAGAGAGGAGGTTGTTGACAATGGCCTCCACTAAAACTTTCTCGCTGGGCTTATCGACCAGCTTCACACTCTCGGCCCTCCATCTTTGCAGATATTTGGTGAACCCTTCTTTGGGCTCTTGGGCCATCACTTCCAGAGTACGCATTGTAGTCTGGATCTCGGTATTATCAGCGTAATTCTGAGAAAATTCAGTTGCCACATCGTCCCAAGTCTTATATTTCTTGGAATCGAGCCTGTAGTACCAAGCTTTGGGATGTTTCTCGAGGGAGGAAGCGAACAAATGTTTGAACATGGTAGACTTCACCCCCTTAACGGCCATAAATTCCTTGAAAGCCCGGATGTGATGGACCGGGTCTTCCGTACCCTCAAACATCGGTATTCCCGTGAGGTTGAGGTTAGCAGGTAGCTCGTCATTCAAAGGCGAGTAGGAGCGAGCATTTTCAGTATGGATCGAGTTGCTTGTTGACAGGTGGACCTGCTCTTCAAGCTTTCGAACAACGCTGATTAGTTCAGCTATGGGCCCGGTGGGCTCAGATCCTTCAACAGGGGCCTCCTTCTCCACGACACTCAAACGGGTGGCCAGGGTGGTTTGATTGGCCCGGATAGCCGGCAACTGAGTTTCTATCTTGACCAGCGCGACCTTCAGTTCGTCCAAGGTTTCTTGCATCTTGCGTTGACGTCTGGTTTCGAGTGGCCTGTCTGTAAGAACACCGCGTAATCAGAAACTAGCCCAAATCCTGGAATAGAAAGTGTATCTCGAGCAAGGCTGAAAAGGGAAATGACTCGAAAAAGACACCTAGACAGGTGACTTGTGAAAGGTGGGCCTCCCTTAGGATTTGGCAATGTGGGTCAGGTCCTGTTCGAAGGAAGGTCCGCGTGAGACATCCCCTGACTTTGGACACGGACGTGTAGACGGGCCCTCCTTTGTAAGAGTATGTCTTACGTAGGTGGACCTTGCCTTAGTCAAATAAGGCGGACTGGGATAGGGAAGAAACTCGTGATGTAAGATCGACAGAGTTTCGACGCTAAAGACTTCGACGACTTATGGCACGACCCGACACTGCTAAATACGGGAAGTCCTAAGAAGAGTAAGCTTTTGAAAAGGGATTTTTAGGAAATCCGAAAAAATTTGATGGAGGGGGGCCGACTTTTGAAAAAAAAAACGTATCGGGCCTCAATTTTGAAAGTTCGAAAATATTTTTGAGTTTTAAAATGGGTAGAATACCGGCTAGAAATAGGCTATTTTGAGTAAAATCAGAAGTCCAAAACTCGGTATACGTCCCGGGTTTTGAAATTGGAAAAAAATATGTATTGTTTGAAAAAAAAATGACGGTTTTTGAAAAACGACCTTAGAAACCAAGTAGCACATAGTCACGCAAGCATAATAACGACACCATGTATGCTCTACACTAAGTCTCGGTCGGTCTATAAAGGGTCTATACCAGTGCACATAGGCTATCCGTGAATCTGGACGGACTCTCTAAGTCGAGTTGAGCTTAGAACATGCCGCAAAACCCATACGAATCGACTATGAAAACCTTTGACATATCCATATTGGAGTACATCACGGTATAGTGGGACGTCGGTCACCAGTACCGGCCCGGGAAAATATTGGGTTATGCATGAACCGTAAAACTAAAACGCGTATTGTACTAGTCAAACGATTTCTAATCGCGTCTCACCCTGAGGATGCCGATGGTATAAGTCATGCATCAGTTAATCCCCAGCGGAGTCGCCAAATTGTGGACATGACATAGGTCCACCCCGACCCGGCCACGCGCGAGTTTCGAGAGGCGAATGAATCTCCATATGAGATGGGTCGAATTGAAATTTAAATCGAAGTGGAGTCGCCACCGAACTTTGTGGGAGTTCGGGCCCATTCGAACCCACTCTATATCTTAGTGGGCCATGCACAAAGTATGGCCCATTCGGATGTCAGAGTTTATTGGGTTCGTCCCTTTGCATTTGATACTGATACCGACATTATCGGATACCGTGTATTGAATGACTCTCGTGTGCCAATGGGTTCGGATATCCGGAAACCACGGTTCTGAGTAAGGGGTGAGGGTACGTGTTGGGAAGTTCACAAAGAATACCCAACCCCGCCCGCACATTAGCGGCCTATACTAAGATATCGTTTGACGTTTTAATATGCGCGTTAGTAGGACGATGAAAAGGATATGCAAACAGTGTTTTGCCTAAACATGTGAATAATTGAATGGGTTGCTAAGTCGATTTAATGTATCTAATACTAACGTCAAAGTTATATTTAGCATGCGGGTTCATTTTAGTACAATAAAATGAATAACGAAAATAAATCGACAAAAAGAGAAACAAACATGTTAGTAACGGTATAACGATAATAACGATTTATGACTAATATGGAATGATATAGAATGATGCATGAGTTTTGAAAAAGTGATAATTCACGTGATAGACTTGACACGTGTTGACCGAAGTCATAAAAGTATTTTTTCGAAGCTCGAAGGACGTTACAGGACTCACGGTTTTGACGTGAATAAAGCCACTCGATCGAGTCATTGAAGGACTCGACCGAGTGGTCCTCGGGAAATGGGGTCTGTCCTGTTTTCTAGGTGTCACTCGATCGAGTTATTGAAGAACTCGACCGAGTGGGAAGCCACTCGACCGAGTCACTGTGAGACTCGACCGAGTGGAGGTCTAAAAACCTTTCTGTCTCGGTTATGGGATGTCACTCGATCGAGTGGCTTATGACACTCAGTCGAGTGACACCTGTACGAACTATAGTTCGTTCCGGTTTTGATTTGGAAATTGCTTTCGGTTTTGAAAATCATTTATTCGTTAGGTCACGTAGAAATATAATGGGACTTATACTCGACCTGAACTTCTCGATACTCGTCATATTCTATGCTCGATTATGAAATCGATATTGAATATTTGGAGTGTACTCTAAAAAAATACGTTTGTGAGTCGTTTAAATCGGACTAAAACGATATGAATAATCTCCGCATTTATAATGTCGTATTAATTCTATTGAATTAGGTGACAACTAACTATTTTAGCATCAACGAAAATCGTATTAGTTGTATTTGTTGACTAGATCATTTAAATTCGACATCCAACTATTGAGTTGGTATCGAATCTAATAGATTGACGCTTTGTATTTACTGAAAGTTTTATTCCCTCCGCATCCCGACATCACGATAAATCCTTACGGATTGTGTGATGTCGGATCCGCATCAACAGGTTTCGCCCCTAAAAAAAGGTATTTGTAAAAAAATAGTTTTGAAATTGATGAAGATGCGATGATTGACGATGATAACGACGCAAACAATAAAAAAACGTGACTAGCGACGCAATGAAATAAAAAAACGATTATTGATGTTGACTTGCTTCAACAATCAAATATTCGGGGTGTCGGGATAAGCGCCCGTCAACATCGGGTGCGATACCCTCGTAATATTCGGATTTCCTTATCCCGTCATCCCTGGTATTCGATACGAATTAGCAAGTAATTTATTATCTTGCACTAATAATACTATTGATATTAGAGACGCGACGACAAAAAAAAACGACTACTACAATGACGACAACGACGGACGACGCGAGATAGAAGAGAAGGGAAAAGAACAGGATTTTGCACCCTTAACCTACATATTTCTTAGTCTCGGATAGATCTCGTTTGATGTGGTTCTAGCACGGGAGAATCGAGGTTGATGTAAATTGAGTTATAGTGGTTTAGGGTTTGTCTCCTATGTACTAGGGTTAGGGCTTGAAGATGAGTAATTAGGGTTGTAAGATGAAGATTAGGGTTGATTAGGATGTGTAAAGTTGTGTGTCAAAAAGTTGGATTGTGCATGCAAGAGGGTGCTTATATAGGCATTGGTCACCTCACCCGTCTAGGGTTACTCGACCGAGTAGCCCCTTGACTCGGTCGAGTGGCCCAAAGTGACACAGCCGGACTTGTTAAAGGGCCCACTCGATCGAGTGGGCTGACACTCGATCGAGTGGGCTGACACTCGATCGAGTGGGCTGACACTCGATCGAGTGGGTCAGCCGTGGTGCAAGGGTCCGGTTTTTTGGAATGTAGTTTGGATATTTTGTGGATATTGCATTTGGGTTGGGCCTTTGATGTTTGTATGGCTGTTTTTTGTGTCTCGGAAACGGCTTTGACTGGGGTTTGACCCAATCGCTAAAAGTCGGTTTTATTTTCGGTGTCGGTTTTGACCCAAATTAGTCTCATTTGATTGGAAACGACCCATTGGGCCTGAATTTGAGGTCGGTTTTGTGAGATTTGTACTCCGTAAAGGGCCTAAGCCAGCAATCAATGGTTTCGAGCCCATATCCGAGCGCGTGTAAACATGTTTGCGTCCGATCATCATCGGGTGTTTTTTGGAAACTGCTATAGACACCTAGCGGTCAAAATTTGGGTGTCTACAATAACGCAGTTAGTTTACCACGTGCTGACTTAAAATTGCCCATTCAGGAGATTACATTGTTCACATAATACTCAAATTGAGAACTTTGATTACACAAACTACTCATAAAATTCTATGTAACTATAGGTCACATAATTAAACCACACATAAACGTTCATTTTCATCATCCAACTACGAGTAGTATTCAAATCGCCAACATAATTTTCCATCTCAGTGTATTGTCGTGCCTCAAATAATATTTCATTGATACACGAGAGAAGTTCAGCACTATATTACATTTATTTCAAGATAAACTACTGGTTTATCAAAACGGGTGTAACAAGAACCCGGATGACCTCAATTTTACATAATCTAATCAGAAGAAATGGTAATTTAAGGCACAAAAAAAATATTGAGTATTAGTGATTTAAACAATAATCATATATACACATCAACACATGTTCATGTTGCAAGATATTTTTATTGATATGATATGCTAATTAGATTCATCTTTTTTTTATTGAAGGAATAGTTTCCCAACAGATGAAAACACATATTTTTTTATCAATATAATTGAACTTAATGATCCAAAGCCATTAATTCTATCACCAAACATGATTAATGCATTTAAAAATCAATGAAAAATATCTAAGAAAGTTATTGGTTCTGGGTAATATATATACGGAGTATTTAGATTTCTTGGTTTACAACCGTATACTTGGAATCTTCAAATACAAAGTCATTACCATATGAAATGTAGTGATATAAATATATATGCATGAATATATGAAATAAATGCTTTAAAATAGATTATAAACAAATATATATATAATAAAGCATTTAGCCAAGGGATAAGGTCTACGTCATGTATATCTCATTAATATCATAAATTTTAACGATTATTGACGATATATATTACAATGTATACGGCAATACAGAGTTTCGGGGATTTTGTTTCTAATGGCATGAAGACATATCCAAATTATTAAACGTATATATGCAAACACATTAACTACGGTGTGTACATGAGTCGAGATTGGTGGCTATCAATGTATCATGCATTAAGATTATCATACTAAATATTAGCAATTGAAATGCCCAACAACGATTAGTACGAGTAACATAAATCCAGATAATGATGTCGGCATATACTATGATCAATATTGAATAACTAACGACATTAGTTGCAATATACAGTAAATGCTAACACAAGATGATTATTAACGTCAAAGACAAAAATAGATAAAATGACTTACCGGTCAAAACTTTTAGGATTTATTCAAGAAAAACAAATATAAGAAAATAATTGTCGAAATATATAGAAAATAAAATCCAATAATTCGATACCAAAAAGATGATTATCTTCCCCTTAAACAATTGTCGATCTTTGAGTAAAGAATCATGATAAAATTAAAAATAAGTAAAAATGATCAAAGGAATATACAGCAAGTTAAATTATGATAAGAAGTTTGATCAAGAAGATGCCAATTATTTATGGTTTCTAGGGAGCAAAAATCAATGAATACAGGCAACTTATATTATGCGTGACAAGCAATTTGACAATGGTGCACAATGATAGTTGATTCAGTTGAAATATTAGAGATGAGACTTACCGAATCAGTTGCCAAGATTTTTACTCCGTACTATAAGAGATGAGACTTCATTAAAAAAAATTACTAGATGAGAAACTTACTGTTTTGGTAAAAATTTACCGGGTTATGATTCAATTTGTGGGTTAAAGTGATCGGACTAACGTTTACGAAATAATGAACTGAGCGGAATTTGCAAACGCAAGAACAGTGAAAGAAGACAAAAAGACACAAGAATTGGTGATGCGAAAACCCAATGTGGGAAAAACCGCGGGGGGAGTCGGAATCCCGCCAAGATTCTACTAAGAATCAAGTGGAACGAACAATGGAATGCAAACACAAATGCTAAACTACAATTGACTGCTCTCTACTTTGCAAGTGCCTTTTCTCAGATTTGAAGTGTGTTGAAGATGGGTTGAATGACTCTGCTTTTGTATTCGTTGCCCTTATATTCGTCCTCTTCCTCTTTGTTCTCCTTATTTTTCTCCCCCTCTGGTGGAACCATCATAAGATTTAGGAGGTTGTTGATTGACCGGGTCTCTTGCTTTGAGGTAGAGTTTTCCTTGCTGTTGCGTTGCTCTTGTTGTTGGATTACTTTTGGCCCATCTCAGGAGTTAACTGCTGTTTGGCCCATATTTATTGTCTAGTCTTCGGGTTGACTTGTTGACTCCAATTTGTGTTAAACTTACGACTTTCGCGACCTTTGACATGCTTCGTAATTTTTCCGCTTTCGATCCCTTGACTTCTTGACTTTGACTTTTGACTTGAGGAGTGCCACGTCATCTCTAAAGACGTAAATTTTATCCTAAACAATTGCCCCCAAATTTCCGACTAAGTTAATCTTAGGCGGGAATTTCCGTTTACGTTGTTCACAGTTCTTGTGACAATTTTTCTCCGTAGAGTTTGTCTTTCAGTCTACTTTTCTCGCTTTCCTAACTGACTCTTCTTCTCCCCTCATGATGATTTTATTCTTCCCCCTTCATAATTGCTCGCTCTTCCCTATTACCACCTCCCCTTCTTTACTTTACTTACTCTTCCTCTCTCCTCACTTACTTCTACTCCCTCTACTTCTCTCCTAACCCGTATTCCGCTCAAAATTCAAACCGCTTTTCCTTCCCCGTTTTCCACCGTCCGTTGCCGTCGTTGTGCTGTGCCTTTTTCATGCTCAGGTGACCTTCTTTCCTTCTTGTTTATTAGTTTTTCATCTATGGCTCCTAAATCGAGTCGTAGCAAACCCTCTACTCTTTCGGATCCCTCCTCGTCGTCATTGCCGATGACGTTTTCTCCCTCCAACATTCTGGTTAAAACGCATTCTTGCAACTCTAGCTTAACCGTCGAGGACCTCTCCTTCATCAGAGAGGTTTTCGGTTTTGGTGAAGGTGTCGAGGTTCATATCCCCTCATCTGGGCAGAAGGCAGACTTCATCCGACCAGGGTGGGTCTGCATGTATGCATATCCATTTCTCCTAAGTTTGAGCTTCCCGTTTCCCCCACTCGTTCAAGAGCTTTTTATCTACTACAAATTAGCCCCTTGTCAGTTGGCCCCCCATACCTGGAGGGTACAGTTGTCCTTCTGTATCTTGAATCATCGCCATCAGAAAGACTTCTCCTTGCGCGATGTCTGCGCCGTGTTCCAGGTGCGGCCCCTGGGACGTGGCCAGGTGACAATGCGTGTAAAAGAGAAGAACTTTCCTGGCATAATCTTCCCATCCAACCCTCCTGACGCAGAATGGTTCAAAGATTTTATCTTTGTGAAGGCTGACTCCCTTTCCCCCCTTCCTCATGATTACCTCTATTCGAAGTGGGGATCTGTCACAGGTACTCATCATGTCCTCAGCTCTTAAGTTTTCTTTCACACTTACGGTGCTTACTGGTTTCATGCTATAGGTCTGCAACAGCCTAAGAAGGTGACATCAATTCTCGATTTTGCTGCCAAGCTTTCCAGTTTAAGTTCTGAGCAACTCACCTTTAACAACCTCTTTATCCCCTCCAGTAACGGCGATTGTCCTCCTTTAGCTGACACTATGTCTCTTGGTGAGGGATATTCTGTTGAGTAGATTTGTACTTTGTTTTTTTTTTGTTTTTTTTGTGTGTGTGGGACTGATTTTGCACTTCTGCCTTCATTAGGCAATTCGAAAGCTCCAATGACCTTGGACCGGGTTAGGGCCAAGAGGAAGAGCATGGCTACTCGCTCGTCCTCCAAGATGGGTTATGGCTCATCTCCTGCCCCTTCAACCAGCTCCAAGAGGAAGCGTAGCCTTTCTCCCCCTGCACGGGTTGGTTCTGCAGATGAGGCTCCTGTGATCAATGTGCCTGATTCTCCTCAGCCCTCTGCTCCACACTCTACTAAGTATGGTCCGGACGACATTCTGCTGGCCTTTCCCAAGGACTTTGGGACCATCAGAGATCTGAAGGACTTATCCCCTCTGGACCAGCTTCTTTTCCCCGGTTCGGAGGTCGTGATGGCCAGGGAACCTCTCATCGAGGTGGCCGCTCACATCACCGCCCATGCCTTCGAGGTAACTTTGCTTACTTGACTCCCGAGTTTTTCAATCTCGATCACGTTACTGATTGTTGCGCCCTTGGTCAGACTCTTCAGATGGGCCTGTTCCTGAAAGGTGGTGTGTCCAACCTCAGGGACTTGGGGAGCCGGTTGCAGTCTGACAATGCTCGTCTGTTTGAGGATGCTGGCCATGCCAGGGAGGAGGCCATAAGGCTGGAGGAGGAGGTTGCCAAGCTGAAGGAGGAGCTGGACCAGGCCAATAGACGGCTTGCTGAGGTGGGGAAACAGAAGGTGGCTGTGGAGGAAATGAGGGTTGAGCTTGCTCGGGTTCAGGATGTCAATTCCGGTCTTCTGGAGAAGGTGGTTGCACTGCAGGAGAATATGGAAGGGGCTCTTAGCAGGTCTGCTCTGAGTACCGAAATTCAAATGGTCAACGCCTACTCTAAGGGGAAGCATGTGAACTGGGACTTTGCTGCCTTAGAGAAGAGGATGGGGGAGGAGTTCCCCAACGGCTTTGATCTGGAGATGCTTGCTGGTGGTGAGGAGGAGGTAGTGGAGGAGTCGGTTTCCTCTCCCCCAGCGGCTCAGGAGGCACCCGGACCACTGGACGCTGTTGTTGATGCTATGATTGTGGAATCCATCGCCTCTCTCCCTCCTGAGGAGGAAAATATCTAGGTTGTTCAGCCTGTTACCTTCTGTTTTTCTTGCCCTGCGTGGCATTAAAAATACTTTGTTAAAGATTTGATCTGTTTCGAATTTTATTTCTGCTCAAGGGAGCAGAATATCCGAATTTTACCTCTGCTCAAGGGAGCAGAGTGTTTGAACTTGTTTGGATGCAATGTTTTTTATTGCACTTGTTTGCTTACTTTGTGATGTTTCTGTGTTTGATTTGCTTGCTTTGTTCTGATTGCTATCATCTGTTGTATGCATGCCTTTGTTTGTATGGTCAACCTTTGATAGGTGGTGGCCTGGGATTTTGTTTACCCACTAAGTCAGAGGTGCCACGCTTTGCGTGGGTGCTAAGTGACGCAGGAGACTGTGATGTCCTGGTTGTAGGCACTTAGCACGAGACGCACGCCTTCTGTTGAAATGGTACACTCCACCAGATCAGTCGCCAATATTGGCTAAAAGGAAGTTGACCAGAGATGGCAAAAATGACAGGTTTGAAAATGTTATGCGGGAAAGAGTTATATTTTCAAAAATGAGTGAAGGGAGAAATCCAATTTTGGAGGTATATAAAAAGGAGATTGAATTTTGCAAATATTGTGAAAAAGGACTTATGTCTGCATAGTGTGCAAAGGATTCAAAATTTGAAAAACATGTGAGAGGAAATTCAGAATTTGAAGACGCATGAAGAAGATTAAATCTTGAAAGAAGGTTTCATAATTTTAATATATATAAAAATCACGTTAAGCTTTAGAGTCTTGCGAAGACCGAGTTAAATTTTAAAGCACGCGAAAATTATATTTTATCTTTTGATGTTAAACAATTTTGCAACCAGAAAAATATTTGAAAGATAAAATAGAGTTAAAAGGACAAAAGATGAGATTGAACTTGGGCTCTGGTGGAGGTGTATTCGGCAGATCGAATGTTTTATTTCTGGCGACAATGGCCTGTACTCCTGGTGACTTTTACTTAGAAGAAGTATTTTTTCAAATGTACTATGTTCCAGGGTTTCTGGATCATCTTTCCTTCCATGGTCATGAGCCGGTATGCTCCGTTTCCAACTACTTTCTCCACTTGGTAGGGTCCTTCCCAATTGCAGGCGAATTTCCCGGCCTGCTAGTTTCTGGTGTTATGGAATACCTTTCTGAGGACCAGGTCTCCTTCCTGCAGGATTCTGACCCTGATGTTCTTGTTGTAGCTTCTGGCGACTGTCTGTCTGTAGGAGACCATTCTGATCTGGGCGTCGGTTCTCAGTTCATCTATAGTGTCCAAGTTACTCGCCATTTCCACCTGGTTTCTTTCCTCTATTATGCAGCCATATCTGTGAGTGGGTACCCTCACCTCTGAAGGAATGACCGCCTCAGCACCGAAGACCAGGCTAAAAGGCGTATGTCCTGTAGCCACCTTAGGTGTGGTTCTGTCTGACCATAGCACTAGGGGAAGCTCTTCTGCCCATCTGCCCCCTGCTTCTTCCAACCTTCTCTTCAGGTTGTCTATTACGATCTTGTTGCTAGACTCCGCCTGACCATTAGATTGAGGATTTTTGGGGGTAGACTTATTCAGAGTGATATTCCACCTGGGACAGTAGGTCCATCTTGTTGCCAATAAATTGGGATCCATTGTCGCAGATGATTTCTGAAGGAATGCCAAACCTGCAGATAATATTACGCTTAATAAAGGATATAACCTGCTTCTCAGTCACCTGAGGGCCTCTATCCACTTGGAGAAGTAGTCGGTCATGGCAAGCATGAAGACTTTGTTTCCTGGTGCTCTTGGCAATTTACCGACAATATCCATTCCCCACTTCATGAAGGGCCAAGGGGAAATTATTGGATGCAGTGGTTCTGCTGGCTGGTGATTGACCGGAGCATGTCTTTGGCAGGCGTCACACTTCTTCACATATTCTTTGGCGTCCCTGCGCATTGTCGTCCAGTAGTATCCTTGGCGAAGCGCTTTGTTGGATAGACTCTTGCCCCCTGCATGATTTCCACATTCACCACTGTGGAGAACATGCATGACAGTCTTTGCCTCCTCCTGACTTAGGTACCTCAGGTATGGCCCAGCGGTTGATCTCTTGAACATGACACTGTCGATTAGGGTGTACCTAGATGCTTTCATTCTAAAGCTTCTGGCTTCTCTCTTGTCTGCTGGCAGGATATCCTTCTCCAGCCACTCTTTGTAAGGTTTCCTCCAATCTGGAATTTCTGCTTGCTCTTCTGTGCTGTTGAAGATTCTTGCTTATTGCTGCCATTGCAACCCTTGCTCTGGTGAACTTTCTTCTTTCTCTGGTGTCTGCTTTCCCTGTGCACTCTAATGAATTGCTGGCTCTAGTACGTGGACTATAGGTATGGTGGATACCACGCCTGGCTTGAAGGTTGCCCCCAGGGTTGCCAGGGCGTCTGCTTCTACATTCTGATCTCTTGGGATCTGGTTGATGGAGAAGGTTACAAACTTGAGGGAGAGTTCCTTTGCCACCTCCAGGTAAGCCATCATCTTGGAGTCTTTTGCTGCATACGAGCCGTTCACGTGATTGACTATCAGCTGAGAATCGCCGTACACCTCCAGGTGCTTGATCTTAAGGTCCAGTGCCAGTTGGAGACCCAAGATTAGAGCTCCGTATTCTGCCTCATTGTTTGTTGTTCGGAATTCACACCGTACCGCCTGAACTATGAGATCCCCCCGAGGAGACTTGACGACCAACCCTGCTCCAGACCCTCTCATGTTGAAGGTGCCATCTACATTCAGCTTCCATACCTGTTCGCCCTTATCTTCCTCCAGAAGGAGTATGTCTTTCTCTGCCTGGGTCTGCAGTGCTGGGCTGAAGTCGGAAACGAAATCTGCCAACGCCTGGGACTTTATTGCTGTTTTGGGGACTAATTTCAGGTCGAAGCCGCTCCAGTGTATGGACCACTTGGCCATTCTTCCTGACAACTCAGGTTTTCTCATAATAGTTTTCAGCGGATAAGTTGTTATTACAGAAATGATATGTGACTCAAAATATGGTCGCAATTTATATGATGCTATAACGAGCGCAAGTACGAGTTTTTCGAGAGATGTGTACCTGGTCTCTGCAGGAAGCAGAGACTTACTCACATAGTAGACTGGATGCTGTGCTCCTTCGTGTTCCCTCACCAGTACTGCGCTAACTGCTACTTCGGTTACCGACAAGTAAAGGAAAAGGGGTTCTCCAGGTTCTGGCTTTGACAGGAGTGGTGGAGTGCTCAGGTAGTGTTTTAACTTGTTGAATGCTTTCTCTTGCTCCTCTGTCCAATCAAACCTTTGAGCCCTCTTCAGGATGTCATAGAACAACCGACATCTATCTGAGGATCTGGAGATAAATCTGTTTAGAGCAGCAATCCTTCCAGTCAGCCGATGTACTTTTTTTGGCCTCTGAGGAGACTCCAGTTGCAGGATGGCTTTGATTTGTTCTGTCCTGGCTTCAATCCCTCTCTGGGTGACCATGTATCCCAAGAACTTTCCACATGATACTCCGAATGTGCATTTGGATGGATTTAACTTCATTTTATACTCCCTCAGGGTGTTGAATGCGTCTTCTAAATGCGCCGTGTGTTGTGAAGCTTGTTTTGATTTGACGACCATGTCGTCAATATATACCTCCATTGTGTTGCCAATTTGCCTTTGAACATCATATTCACCATTCTTTGGTAGGTAGATCCTGCATTTTTCAGACCAAAAGGCATAACATTGTAACAATAGATACCTCTCTCAGACCTGAAGGTGGTTTTCTCCTGATCTGCTGGGTGCATCTTGATTTGGTTGTATCCGCTCCACGCATCAAGGAAAGTCAGCATTTCATGGCCTGATGTGGCGTCCACCATGGAGTCTATGTGCGGCAGAGAAAATGGGTCTTTTGGGCATGCCTTGTTTAAGTCGGTGAAGTCGACGCACACTCTCCATTTGCCATTCTTCTTTGGAACTACCACCACGTTGGACAACCACTCTGGGTACTTTACCTCCCTAATTTTATCAGCAGTCAGCGGGTTATCCACCTCCTGATTGATAACTTGATTCCTCTCTGGAGCAAACTTCCTCCTTTTCTGCTGGATTGGCTTATAGCTTGGGTCCATGCTCAACCTGTGGGTTATGATGCTCGGATCTATACCTACCATATCATCATGGGACCAAGCAAAACAATCCATGTTAGTTTTTAGTAATTCAATAAGGTTTTGTCAGATGATACCTGTACACTCCGATCCAATTAGCACTTTTCGCTCTGGGTGTTGTTTGTCTATGTTGACTTCATCTGTCTCCGCCAGAGGTGGTTCGACGTATTCCTGTAGAGGCAGACGAAGGCTCTGTAGTTGCTATGTTGGCGGACTTGCCGTCCTCTTCAACGCTATCTTATAGCAATCCTTAGCCTCTCTTTGGTCTCAACTGATCTTCTGCACCCCCCAAGGTGTTGGGAATTTTAGGCATTGGTGATAGGTAGAGGTAATCGCCTTCATTTCGTGAATCCATGGTCTCCCGAAGATTACATTGTAAGTAGAAGGACCATCGATAACCAAATACCGCACTTGTTTGTTGACTCCTCCTGCGTAGGTTGGAATTGTGATCTCCCCTAGCGAATACTTGGTTTCTCCACTGAATCCTATTAGGGGAACTGCCTTCTTGCTCAAGTCTTTCTCGCTAAACCCCATATTCTGGAGGGTTTCCAGCATGATGAGGTTGACCGAACTCCCGGTGTCCACCAGTATCTTCCTGACGGTGCAGTTTCCAATGGAGAGCGTGATGATGAGAGCGTCATGGTGGGATTCTGGAGAAGATTCCACATCTGTTTCATCAAAGGTGATTGCTGGAAGGTCCGGGCAGCTGACTCTGCAGAAGTAGTCTGGTTTATTCTCTCTGGACTGAGAGGAATGTCTTTTAGCTGCTGAATAAGTCAGTCCACACAAGTTTGATCCTCCTGTAATCACGTTGACAATCCTGGTGCAGATTGGTGGTGAGGAAGGTAACACCTGGTCTGCGGCATTCGCTCTGCTGGAGCTTCTTGGTAGGAGGTGATCTAAGTTCCCCTGATCATATTGGAACTTCACCTTCTTTCTGAGCAGGAAACATTCATCGGTGTTATGCCCTATGTCATCATGGAATTCACACCTTTTGCCGGCGTCCCTTCGGTCGTTAGCGTACTCTTGTCTTCTGGGCCACCTGACCATGCGCCCCAACTCCCTCAGGGCTTTATGTACGCCAGTAAGGTTAGTGGAGAACCCATATTTACTTACTTTAGGTGGGAGCCCTGGGTTCTCTTTCCAATCCCTATCTTCAGAGACTTTGTTCACGTTCCTGTCATAGGGCTTTGACCTCTCGCCCCTTCTTTCTGCTGGCGCCTTTCGGGAGACGTGCTCAGAGCCATAGGTGACCCTCCTGGGGCCTGAATCTTCTTCCAGCCTGATGGCTGCCATCGCCTTGGTTTGCACGTCCTCAAATGTGGCACAAGGATACTTGGTGAGATCCTTGTAGAGATCGAAATCCTGTAGGAGTCCTTGACGAAAGGCTTCTATGGCGGTGGCTACGTCACATCTGGGGATAGTCACCTTCTCTCTGTTGAACCTGTTGAGGAAGTCACGCGTGGACTCCTCGAACTTCTGCACCACCCGGTACAGGTCACTAGTTTGTTTTTCTGGCTTTCTGCTGCTGGCAAATTGATGGTTGAAGGCGTTGACCAGATCAGCAAAGGAGGTGATACTTCTGTTTGTCAAGCCCACAAACCAGTGAAGGGCTGCTCCCGAAAGAGTGGAACCGAACCCTTTGCACATGCAGGCCTCCTTCAGGGGCCCCGTAGCGGTTACCACCATCATCTTCTGCTTGTATTGGTTGATGTGGTCTAGAGGGTCTGCGGTGCCATCATAGAGCGTCATGGCTGGTGGCACAAAACCTTTGGGCACAGCAATGCAAGCCAGGTCGTCAGTGAAGGGCGAGTCTGCATAGCTGTCTCTGGCTGCTCTCTCCAGGGGACGTGGCATTTCAGGGATTTTGCTGATCAGGTCCCTCAGCTCCTTCAGTTCTTGGTACTGCTGATCTGCAGCACTGTTTATTCCTGTAAGAGGGTTAGAAGAAGGAGGGAAGAAACTGAAAGGGGTACTCCCTGCCTGAGGCCCTCCAAGGTGGCGACTGCTCGGGGGAGGAGGCGGAAGAGACATAGCCACTGCAGGCTCAGGCCGCCATTCTGATGCCAGCTGAGGTGAGTTCTGGGACGGCCAAGTCACTTCAGGGTAAGGGCTGGCGACCATCGGGTTGACTGTTACTCTTAGCTGCCATCCGGGTGTTTGCTGACTGGGGGTGGGTGCTTTTCTCAGATCTGGTGAGAGTCGGTTGTTGGCTGGGGTGCGCATTCCTGGCGAACTTACCGGCTGTCATCCTGATGCCTGGTGAACGGAGGTACCTGCAAGAGACAGCGGATTAGCTTCCTGGTTTTCGACGCTAAAGAAAGGATTACTTGTGACGTAGGGCCCGTCAGGGGTAGGGCCATGAGTCAAGTAGCCCAGTCCTCTGGGTATCATGGCTTGACTAGGCGGTGCCAACTCTAAATCCAGTCTGGTAACCATCTCCTGAGGGAATGACTTGGAAATTTGCCCACTGGTGACAGACTCTCTGTGGGAGCCTGGCGTTTCCTCAGGCATCGTGAACAGGATCTCGGGTGATGACTGGACTGGTACAGGTGGTGGTTTTGATGCCGCCTTCATCTGAGCCTTGATGTCCCGGTTGTCCTTCTCCAGGGTCTTCCCCGCCTGGCGCAAAGTGTTGATCCCTTGGAGTATCTCCATCATGGGATCTGGTGCTGGCGGAGCTCTAGAAGCGTCCCCAAATAACCCTCCATGAGCCGCCGCCTTGGATGGTGCTCCCTCTTTACCGGCTACGAAGGGATTGAACGTCTTTGATGTTGAGGACCCCTGGGGTGGTTTCGAGGCGCTCAGCGTATGCCCTCCCACCTGGCTAACTAGAGCCGCCTGGGTGGATGATGTGACGAGCGGGCCGGTCATTCCTGAGGAAGGTGTTCCTCCAGCAGACTGAGTGGAAGCATTTTGACTGTTGGCAAGATCTTGGCGGGATCCAGACATGTTGACACGCAAGTTGCTTTGCTGCGTGATTTGGCTAGAAAATGATCACTTTGCCCCACGGTGGGCGCCAAATTGTTTTGGTAAAAATTTACCAAGTTATGATTCAATTTGTGGGTTAAAGTGATCGGACTAACGTTTACGAAATAATGAACTGAGCGAAATTTGCAAACGCAAGAACAGTGAAAGAAGACAAAAAGACACGAGAATTGGTGACGCGGAAACCCAATGTGGGAAAACCGCGGGGGGAGTCGGAATCCCGCCAAGTTCTACTATGAATCAAGTGGAACGAACAATGGAATGCAAACACAAATGCTAAGCTACAATTGACTGCTCTCTACTTTGCAAGTGACTTTTCTCAGATTTGAAGTGTGTTGAAGATGGGTTGAATGACTCTACTGTTGTAGTCGTTGCCCTTATATTCGTCCTCTTCCTCTTTGTTCTCCTTATTTCTCTCCCCCTCTGGTGGAACCATCCAAAGATTTAGGAGGTTGTTGATTGACCGGGTCTCTTGCTTTGGGGTAGGGTTTTCCTTGCTGTTGGGTTGCTCTTGTTGTTGGATTACTTTTGGCCCATCTCAGGAGTTAACTGTTGTTTGGCCCATATTTATTGTCTAGTCTTCGGGTTGACTTGTTGACTCCAATTTGTGTTAAGCTTACGACTTTCGCGACCTTTGACATGCTTCGTAATTTTTCCGCTTTCGATCCCTTGACTTCTTGACTTTGACTTTTGACTCGAGGAGTGCCACGTCATCTCTAAAGACGTAAATTTTATCCCAAACACTTACTACGGAGTACTTATGGACTCCTAAAAGTTCATAGAATAAGAATCAGGGATGAGTGAATTCAAAGTATAATCTTGTTGTAATCGAACCCAAAACTTCGATGTCATTCCCGTTGATTAATTAACCGATGTTGATAGAGAATCGTGCTGATAATGTGTTATAAATATATTGTAGAACAAAGTCGTAAGTAGTAAATCGGAATGAGATTATATTGATGAGTGTATTACAATATTTATAGATATCGAAACATAAAGAACGCGTCTCTTCGCGGAGAGACATATTGCTTGGAAGGATAATATTATAGCAAATAAATATTATTTGACTCAAAAATAAAAATAAAGATTGGAAACAAAACGATGAAACAGAAGGCCGAAACGTGATAGAGTTAGGACGAAGTCATAACGGAGAAGATAAAAGCGCTAGGCCAAAAAATAGCGGGTGTTACAGTCACTACAGGTTTTGGCCCTAAAAAGCCCACACTAACCAATATTAGGAGTAGTCCACCTCTTCACTGTAAGATCCTTACGGACAAGCGGAGAGACCCTCGGTTGACGCTCCGGCCGTCCAAGGTAGCCGCGTATTCCGTGGATATACCAAACGAGTTGTTCTGAGCAGACGGTATGACACCCACCTCCCCAAGTGACCTGTCATCACCTAAGCAAAGACTATTCGTGGGCCGCAGCGTACCCTAACCTTCCCGTGTCTGCATCCTGCATGACTTTACGCATTCCTAGTTATGTGTAGCGTGTTTGAACAACCCAAATAAAACACTAAAATCTGGATTCAACCACGACAACATATTTAACCGCACCCAACTCCGTTTTCAAAAAAGAACATCTTCTTTTCAAAACCGCCTTGCAAGCGCCGATGCTCCGGCCAAATTTAAATTATTTCAAAAACATTTTGGCACCGTCACCATCGCAAATTTCACACTCACTACTTTTAAAAAAATACCTTTTCAGCGCCATTGCTTTGGCCAAAGTAAAACTCGTCGTTTTCAAACAACTACGAGGACCGTTATCACCGCCAAATTCACAATCAATGGGACCAAGGCACCAAAAACGGTTACATTTTATTTTTCAGAACATCTTTTTGCACATACCGTTAACACAACCGAAACATCAATTAATGAAGTCAAGGAACCCAAAACGGTTATTACCCTCAATTTGTTTTTACAACGCTCTTCCACCACCGTCAAATAGCCGATTAACGGAATCGACAAACACGGGTCGCCCATTTTAAAAAAAAGTTTTTCTAAAAGAAACACTTTCACTACCTAAATTCTGTAATAAGGATTTAGTCACACCTTCAGAACACCGTCACAGACACCACGTTCTATCACGAACACTGTCTACATCGCAAATGTCGGACTAACTAACTAATAGTAGTCTCGATAAAAGCACGACATCGTTATTTTCAAAACCGGTTCCTTTATAGCCGCGCTTCTTTTGCAAAACCACCATTTACACTTTTGCTATCGTCGAGTTCTCGACGCTCACATAGTAACACTTTTCACATCATTGACGATGTCACTAAACCATCTCTAGGGACAGAATGAGACTCAAGCCGGCTAGGTTTGTCGTAGCTATTGGAGGACGCCCCTTCAGAAGCCTGACAGGCATAGACATGACTTACGCAGAGGCACATAGAATTGCCAACTATGACTGGCAATTATCCCAGCTCGCCCTTACTCCGGATCCACCTCTCGGGGCCCGAGATGCGGACTGGGATCCCAGTGCCTACTGCCTATATCATCAGGGTGGGGCACGACACAGAGGACTTCAACCGCCTCAAACACGACATCCAAGACCTTGTTAGGTATAACGACAAAGGCAAACCGGGTTGAGGTGGCATTAATACCGGCGGTGCAGACAGGATCTCCTTGATTTTGTCAAAATCCGTTTGACATTTATCGTCCCATAGTATTCGTTCTTCGATCTTCAGTTTTTTGAAAATGGGTTCACGTACCATGGTTAGTTTTGAAATGAACCGACTGATGTACTGGACTTTCCCGAGAAACCCCCTTATTTCTTTTTCAATCTTGGGTGGTTGCATCTCGGTGATGGTTTGATTTTAGCTGGGTCGACCTCGATGCCGCGTTGGCTAACGATATGGCCCAGTAATTTGCCTGATGTTACCCCGAAACTGCATTTTTGAGGGTTTAGCCTCATGTTGTATTTGCGTAGTCGGGTAAAGAATTTTCTTAGGGCCATAATGTGCCCACTCCGGTCTTTGGACTTAACGATCCTGTCGTCCACATAGACTTCCACTTCTTTGTGCATAATATCATGTAATAAAGTAGTGGCGGCCTGGTGATAAGTGGCCCCGGCGTTGATAAACCCAAACGGCATGACAGTGTAACAGTAAGTACCCCAAGGTGTAATGAAGGTGGTCTTACTCATATCCTCTTCTGCCATTTTAATTTGATTGTATCCGGCATACCCATCCATGAATGATAGAAGGGCATGGTCGGCCGTGTTATCCACTAATATGTCGATGTGTGGTAATGGGAAATCGTCTTTTGGGATAGCCTTGTTGAGGTCCCGAAAGTCCTCACATACTCGCACCTTGCTGTCCTTCTTGGGTACCGGCACGATGTTTGCGACCCAGTCTGGATATTCAGACGCTTGTATAAAGCCCGCTTTGAATTACTTGTCGACTTCTTCTTTGAATTTGAGGGACCATTCGGGCCTCATTCTTCGGAGTTTCGGTTTTACCGGTTTGCACCCATCTTTGATGAGAATTCGGTGTTCAGCTATTTCCCGGTCTATTCTCGGCATGTCCTTGTACGACCATGCGAAAATGTCCTTGAATTTCTGGAGGAGGTCTGGGAATTGTTTTCTCTCCTCTGGATCTAAAGATAGGCCCAACTTAAGCATCTGGGGCTCTAAAGTGGTTCCCACGTTAATGGACTCGGTTTCTTCGATTACCGGATCTCGGGACTCCATTTGTTCGAGCTGCTCGATCAGATGCGGAAATAGAGGTACCTGTTCGTCGGGTTTCTCAATGTCATTGCATATAAAATTTTTGAAATCGAGAGAATTTTGGAAATAAGACAAGTCGTAAGCAGAACGGTTTTCGTTATTATTATTAATGGTAAATTATGAGAAAAGCTCGAATAGAGCGGCCATCTACTCGTTGGTCAGTGGCGGGATAGGGAGAGGTCTTGGGACAGGCCCCGAGACCTCAGTGGAAGTGGCTAAGGGAAGAGGGGTTACTGAGTTGACTATAGCATTAGACCCTCAAGACTTGGACTCAGAATCCGACTCAGACTCAGACTCAGACTCAGACTCGGACTCGGTATCCGACATGTCTCCCTCGCCGGTGGTCAGCTTGTAGGTCCGTCCCTGGCTGTCGGCCCACTTGATGGTCTTCCTCCTGGCCCTTTTCCCGGTTTCTTCACCTACTTTGGAGATTAGCTTGGTTGGGTCAAACCGATTGCTGCGGAGGATCAGATTGACCAATTCATCTCTTGGAGCGGGGACGACCCTGTCTTCTCCAAATAGGAGCCCCAACACGGGCTCAGAGTTGTTCTCCCCTTCCTTGGACTCGGCTTGAACAAGGGTGAATATGTTCATCGGGGATGAAATTGCACTCCCGAGCCGTTTTTGTCTCGGGAAATGTGATGGTGGGTTGGTAGAGGCCCACTTGAATAGCTCCGAAAACTGGAGTGACGAAGTAGTCAGTTAAGTTCGGGATATAAGGGGCTATGTAAGTACCCTTGAGAATGTTGGTGGCCTTGTGAATACCGGCCCGGACCACGTTTTCCGGGGTTATCGCATACCCCAATCCGAACTGTGATTCGCCATCGTTCAGGACCTCGATAATCTTCCCAGCTGGAAGATTTGGCCTCGAAGTAGCTCCCGGTAGATAGCCCAAGTTTTGTAGCATCGTGTCGATGCTAGTTGTGAAGTACGACCTGAAGAGATATTCTTCTTCAATCATGCCCACGAAATCGAATCCCCGTGGGTCAGCCCGGCTCGTAGCATTGCAGCTTGCTACAGTAATGGGGATTGCTTCTAGAGTGATGACGCCGTCTTGAAGTGGCATCTTAACTTTCCAGTGGAGAGTAGAGGATACGGCCTTGACCGCATGCATCCAAGGCCTTCCTAGTGGTAAGTTGAAGGATGAGGTGACATCAATCACCTGGAACTCTAGTTCTTTTTCGATTGGGCCCGTTATGATGGTCAATTTAACGGCCCCGGCCACTGGTTTTGGGCTTCCATCGAAAGCCTGGATAGTCTGTGCTGTCGGGAGGTAGTCGGCATCGGTGATGCCGAGGGCCCTAGCGGTCCTTAGAGGTAGGACATTTACAGCGGACCCATCGTCGATAAGGGTCATCGGGGGGTACTTCCCTCAGGAAATGACCGTGATGTAAAGGGCCCGATTATGATTGGGCCCGAACGGCGGTAGATCGGACTCAGAGAAGGTTATAAGTGGGCCTTCTTCCTTGGACTTGCCCTTGAGATAGGGCATAATAGTGGCTACCATTTTAGTGGGGGTAACCTGTGAGTCGACCTTGATTTCATCGAGAGCCTTAGTCAGTGCTTCTCGATGTGCTTGTGAGCTGACCAGTAGTTGCCATATGGTTAGATCAGCTCGAACCCTCTTCATTTGTTGGACCAAGGTCGTGTCGTTGCTTGGTTATTCCTCGAGAGTGGGATCCGCCCTTGTAGGTTTAGTGACGGTTATTGGAGTAGAGCGCCCAGCTGTGGCGAGGTGGTTGGTGGCTAAGGCTTTGCACTTAGCCTTTCGGACCTCTTCAAGGGTGATGGGGACAGCTTCCCCTTTGGCTAGGTAAACATCATCCTCGTCATCGAACCATATCCCATTGATTTGTGGAAAAGGGGAGATGAGGTGTGAGCAGTCGATTACCTCACCGGTGAATATTGCATGGGCACTGAACGGGTTTTCTTTGTTGCTCGGCTTGTCTCCGGGCAACGGGATCTTCCCGCTCTCGATCAGGTCCTGGATCAGATGCTTCAGTCTCCAGCATTTTTCAGTATCATGCCCGTTACCCCGATGATACTGACAGTAGGCTTGGGCGTTATAACTTTTGGGCCTCTTCTCTACTGGAACTTTTGGAGTTGGGCCTATCGGTTCGATCAGGCCCTTTGAGGATAGCCTCTGTAAGGGATAAGTATAGGTAGTCCCTATATCTGTGAATACCCGATTTGGTGTATTCTTTTTGGATGAGGTATCAAGCAGATTTACCTCGTCGAAGATGCTGCGAGTTGCAGCTGCGGGTGTGGGCTTGCTCACAGATGAGCTTGCTCCTTGATAGCCCTTGGTAGAGGCCTTAGTCAGGTTTTCTAACCGTAAGTCATCCTCGATCCTTGTACCCATTTCAGTAAGGGTAGCAAAATTAGGGATAACAGCATACCGGAGATGGACCCGGTTGGAAGGGAGGAGGTTCTTGACAAACGCCTCCACTAGTACTTTTTCGCTGGGCTTATAAACCAGCTTCACACTCTCGGCCCGCCATCTTTGGAGATATTTGGTGAACCCTTCTTTGGGCTCTTGGGCCATTACTTCCAGAGTACGCATTGTAGTCTGGATCTCGGTATTATCAACGTAATTCCGAGCAAATTCGGTCGCCACATCATCCCAAGTTTTATATTTCTTGGAGTCGAGCCTGTAGTACCAGGCCTTATGATGCTTCTCCAGGGAGGAAGGGAATAAGTGAGTAAACATGGTGGACTTCACCTCTTTTACCGCCATAAAATCTTTGAAAGCCCGGATATGGTGGACCGGGTCTTCGGTACCCTCAAACATTGGAATTCCCGTAAGGTTGAGGTTAGTTGGTAGCTCGTCATTCAAAGGCGAATAGGAACGAGCAATTTCAGTGTGGATCGAGTTGTTCGTTGACAGGTGAACTTGTTCCTCGATCCTGCGAACAGCGTTGACCAGTTCAGCTATGGGCCCAGTGGGCTCGGATCCAGGAGGAGAAGATCCCTTCTCCATTGCGCCCACACGAGTGGCGAGTGCCGTTTGATCCTTCTGGATGGTAGTCAGTTGGGCTTCAATCTTTTCTAGGGCATCCTTCAATGCGTCCATCTTGCGTTGATATCTGGTTTCGGGTGGCCTGTCTGTAAGAACACCGCGCAATCAGAAACTAGCCCGAATCCCGGAATAGAAAGTACATCCCGAACAAGACTGAAAAGGGAAATGACTCGGAAAAGACACCTAGACGGGTGACTTGTGAAAAGTGGGCCTTCTTTAGGATTCGGCGTGTGGGCCTAGTCCTGTTCGAAAGAAGGTCCACGGGTCCCCAGACTTTTAGACTCGATTGTGTAGACGGGCCCTCCTTTGTAAGAGTATGTCCTACGTAGGTGGGCCTTGCCTTAGTCTAATAAGGCGGACTGGGATAGGGAAGAAACCCGCGATGTAAGATCGACGGAGTTTCGACGCTAAAGACCCCGACGACTTATGACACGACCCGACACTGCTAAATACGGGAAGTCCTAAGAAGAGGGAGGTTTTGGAAATGGATTGTTTTGGAATGTCCAAGAGAACTCGGGGAAGGGCCCGATTTTTTGAGAAAATCGGAAAGTGCATCGGGCCACAAATTTTGAAAGTTCGAAAGTAATTTTGAGTTTTGAAATGGGCAGCATACCGGCTAAAAATAGGCTATTTTGAGTAAAATCATAAGTCCTAAATTTGGTATACGTCTCGGATTTTGAAATTGAATATCTTGAAAAAGATGTATTTTTTAAAAAGTTGACGGTTTTTGAAAACGACACGGAAACCAATTAGCATGTAGTCAGGCAAGCATTATAACGACGCCATGTATGCTTTACACTAAGTCTCGGTCAGTCTATAGAGGGTCTATACCAGTGCACATAGTCTAGATATTGATCGGGACGGACTTTCTAAGTCGAGTTGAGCTTAGGACATGCCGCGAAACCCACTCGAATCGACTATGGACACCTTTTGACATATCCATATTGGAGTACATCAACGGTATAGTGGGACGTCGGTCGCGAGTACCGGCCCGGGAAAGTTTGGGGTTATGCATGAACCGTAGAACTAAAACGCGTATTGTACTAGTCAAGCGATTTCTATTCGAGTCTCACCCTGAGGATGCCGATGGTAAGTCACGCATCAGTTAATCCCCAGCGGAGTCGCCAAATTGTGGACATGACATAGGTCCACCCCGACGCGGCCACGCACGGGTTTGGGGAGGCGAATGAATCTCCATATGAGAATGGATCGAATCGAAATTTAAATCGAAGTGGAGTCGCCACCGAACTTTGTGGGAGTTCGGGCCCATTCGAACCCACTCTATGTCGTAGTGGGCCGTGTACAAAATACGTCCCATTTCCGATGTCAGAGCTTATTGGGCTCGTCTCTTTTCATTGCGATACCGATACCGTCCCTACCGGTTATAGTGTATTGAATGACTCTCGTGCGCCAACGGTTTCGGGCATCCGGAAACCGAGGTTCTGAGTAAGGGGTGAGGTTACGTGTTGGGAAGCCCACTAAGGACACCCAACCCCGCCCGCACATTGGCGGCCTCTACTAAGATATCGAGTGACTTTCTAATACGCGCGTTAGTTGAACGGGAAAATGTTATGCAAACAGTGTTTTCCCTAAGCATGTGAGAAATTGAAAGGGTTTCTATGTCGATTTAATGCAACTAAAATCTTAACGCCAAAGTTGTATTTTAGCATGTGGGTTCATTTTAGTACAATAAAATAAACACAAGTTAAATCGACAAAAGAACAAACGGTTAGTAACGGTATAGTGATAATAACAGTTTGCGTAAATATGGAATGATGTAAATATGGGGATGCAAAGTTTTGAAAAGGGGATGTTTCACGTGATAGATTAGGCATGTGTTGACCTAAGGCATAAAAAACGGTTAACGAGACTAGAAAACGGTGTAGGGCTCACGGTTGACGTGATAAAGGTGCCACTCGACCGAGTCATTGAAGGACTCGGCCGAGTGGACCTCTGAATGAGGGTCTGCCCAGATTTCGTGACGATACTCGGCCGAGTTACGAGGGAACTCGGTCGAGTACATGGTCACTCGATCGAGTTATGGCGAAACTCGACCGAGTGGTTGTCGTGGAAGGGTTCTGTCTCGTTTGTTGTGATATCACTCGATCGAGTGGCCTAGGCACTCGGTCGAGCGACACCTGTACGAACCAGGTTCGTTTGCAATTTTGTTATCGATTTCGAAATTGCTTTTGATTTTGATGATTTGATGCATTGGGCATAAATATTATGGAATTTATACTCGATTCTAAATTTGAATACTCGTTGTATCCCATATTCGATTAGTGAATTGATATGGAATACTAGAGTAGAAATAAAAGAAAATTGCTTTAAGTCGTTTTAAATTAACTATCGCGATATAAGTGGACTTCCTCCGCGTTTAATAATGTCAGGATTCTAACGAATTGTATGACAATTATTTTAGCATCAATAGAAATCGTGTTAATTAATTTATGTGACTAGATCGTTAGATTCGACGTCTAATTATGGAATTAGCATCGAATCTAAGAGTTTGACGCTATGCGAGAATTGAAAGACTTGATTCCCTCCGCATCCCGACATCACAATTGATTCTTGCGAGTAGTTTGATGTCGGATCTGCATCAACGGGTTTCGACCCTTATAAAAAAGTATGTTTTGGAAAATAGGTTTTAGAATTGGCGAAAATTGCGATAACGATGATAAAAAAAGAAAATTAAAGTTGATGTTAATCCGTCTCAACAATCAAGCAATCGGGGTGATGGGATAAGCGACCGGCTACGCTGTGTGCAGTACACTTGTATATTCGGGTTTCCTTATCCCACCATCACTCATGCTCGACACGAATCGATGAATAGTTTAATGTTTTATACTACTTATATTATCGATATTAGGACGCGAATAAAATAAAATAAAATGAAACAAACGACAATGATGATAGACGACACGACGCGAGAAAAATAGAGAAGGGAGAAGAGCGGGGTTTTGCACCCTCAACCTACATGTTCCTTATGCTCGGACAGGACTCGTAGTGGCGACTTGCACGGGAGTATCGAGTATGTAGGCTAAGTTGTGGTGGTTTGAGTTTGAATTCCTAAACGCTAGGGTTAGGGTTTGTATGTGAGTAGGGTTTGATTAGGGTTTTGCTTAGGGTTTCGAAAAGATGATCGAAAGTCTAGGGTTGCAAAAAAGGTGTCTTGAGGTGTGTGTATGGAGGGGTTTATATAGACATAGATATGTATCCCGGTTAGGGTTACTCGACCGAGTAGCCCCTTGACTCGGTCGAGTGGCCCAGGCGTCAGCAGCCGGGCTCAATTGACACTCGATCGAGTGAGCTGAGCACTCGATCGAGTGGCCCAGCTGGGTCGCGTGGGTCAACTTTTGGACCGTGGCTTTGGATGTTTGATGGGTTTTGTATTTGGACTAGCTTTTTGATGTCTGAAAGGCTGTTTTGTATGTCTCGGAAACGACTTTGACTGGGGTTGACCCAATCGCAAAAAAGTCGGTTTTATTTCCGGTGTCGGTTTTTGCCCAAATTAGTCTTGTTTGACTCGGAACGGTCCGCTGGGCCTGGATTTGAGGTTTGTTTTGTGAGATTTGTACTCCATAAGTGCTTAAGCCAACAACTAATAGTTTTGAGCCCATATCCGAGTGCGTAGAAACACGTTAGCGTCCGATCATCATCGGGTGTTTTTTTTGGAAATTGCTATAGACACCTGGCAGTCAAAATGCGGGTGTCTACAGATGGGCTTGTGGTGGCCTGTCAAGACTCCGTTCTCCGGAAACCGACATACCTGCTCGGTTGTGTGCCGTTCCTGATGATCACATACTTTCAGCGTTTCCAATACCGTGATCGTCGTTGCCCGTATGATCTACTGTTGATCAAGCACTAGGATCGCGAGCGGATGCTTGAAAGGTTATTGGGTGAATTTGTTGGGGGTGGGCTTGGTCGTCTTACCAAGTCAAAGGTGAAATACCCCCGTTGTGTACTTGATGAGGGGGTGGATGAGGAGGTGGTGGATGACGTACCGCCGGTGAGGATAACGAACGTCTGGCACACCGATGCCCCAACATCATCCGCGCACAAAGTTGCGAAGTCTATAAACATTGAGCTATCAGATGCCGTCGAGGATGACGACTACTTAAAAGCAAAGGCAGTAGATGTAAGTAATAAAAAATTTTGTCAATAATGTGCATCATGTTACTTTTACTTTGAACTCCTATTACTCTCACGTGCATCATGTGTTACTTTTTTAAGCGTGAAGATGTGTTAATTCATGCGTAAAGATGTGTTACTTTAATGGTTATCATGTGTTACTCTAATAGCAAATATGTGTTACTTTAATACGAATGATGCAGGAGGTACATGAGTTACTTTAATAGCAAAGATGTGTTACTTTAATGCTTATCGTTGTTACTCTAATAGCAAATATGTGTTACTTTAATGCTTATCATGTGTTACTCTAATAGCCGCAGATCATGTGTACAAATATGCCTCCAGATTAACACTTTCTGTACTTTTATGATGCAGGAGGTACATGAGTTGTACCTCATGATGGCAAGGAATGCAGTTGCATTCAATGATTGGTGGATCTCAGCCGCTTCCAAATTGAGAAGAATAACATCCGACAAACCACTGCATCATGACCCTGTTCCGTCACAGGCCTTGCAAAACTTCTGGGGGTAGAGAGGATCTCCACCGCACGGTTGATGAAGTATGCGAGGCGTACGCACGTGCGAAGAACGCAACGACTAAGGGCCTCAGATTCACGGGCCAGCCCACACAACCAGTAGGTGCGGGTATGTGTACAAGTGTGGCTGGGAATGAGAATGTTGGGGTGATCGTGCCATCTCTCGATTTCGGGAATGAAGGCGGTCCTGACTTTGAACTGTACACGACAGCAGAGATGGATGAGGGTGTTAATGGTGGTTCGGAGGACAGGGATCACTGATCCGATGAAGCAAATATTATTGAGAATTTGTGGGTGGAAGTTGATGCACGAAAGGTCTTCCACCCTTATTTCTTCCACTCAGAAAAAATTCTGGAATGCAAGCAAGTTGTCGAGGAGAAGCTTGGATGCTCGTATGATTGTGGGACCCCTGAACCAGACAAGCTAATCGTGTCAGAATTTCTGGTTAAAAACAGCAGGTTGTTTAGGTCCGTTTTGAGTGTTCGGAAAGACGTAATGGATTATGTCTTTTACAACAACGAAAAGTACAGCGCGGAGTAAGTTTTCTATAGTAATCAATGTCCTTAACCTGCTCTTGCTTCTCTATGTTATTCTTTATCGTTTGTCACATAATTCATTCAAATTCTATCAGTGAGATGCTGGTAAGGGTTGACGACTTCTTCAACATAGCTCGTGACGAGTTGTCGACACTTCAGCCGGGGCAGCAGCTCTCAAATGCTGTCATCGATAGCTGGTGCATACTTCTTAACAACTTGGACGCTGGTCAGACTGCACCGCGTCCGACATCACGCTGCTTCTTTGGCGTTAGCCACAGTGAAAGTTTGTCTCTATTATTTTGATCATACTAGTACAATCAACAACGAGTGTTACTCTAATGCATTGATAATGTTACTTTAATACTTCAACAAGTGTTACTCTAAGGCTTTGATACTGTTACTTTAACAAGTGTGTTACTGTGATGAGGATATCCACAACTATTGTTACTGTAAGGCTTTGATGTTCTTACTTTAATACACAACGAGTGTTACTCTAAGGCTTTGATGCTATTACTTTAATACAACAACGAGTGTTACTGTGAGGTGTTGATGTTGTTACTTTAATGCAAGAACCACTGTTACTCTAAGCTGTTGATACTGTACTAGTATGGCTATAATCTGTGTGTTACTGGAACGATTATGAATTCTTATATCAACATATGTCATGAAGAAGACAGTAATGAAATTATGGAAGGGCTTGAAAACTAGTATAAAAGTTGACATTGGCGATGACTTGTTCAGCTTCTGGGACACTTGGACTGAAGTAAACAAAGACACCATCTAGTTAGACTCCGACTTGGTACGTCTATATGAAATACTCATACGTTGACAATTTTATTACAGCTCTTTAGTAATAATCACCAACAACTTAATTACCAAATAACAGGTGTTCGTCCCGGTGCTTTCTGATGACATCGATCACCACAGCTGCGCTTGTATCAACTTCCTCTCAAAGCAGATTGAATACCTCGACAATAGGAGTTATGAAGAGCAGGAATTCGAAAGCCTACCATACGTCGGGATGGCAAAAATTGCAGTAAGTTTTCTCATGTTATATATAATCGGACATCATTTTATACACAAAGAAACGAGTTTTAAACTGTCAGTCTTATATGTTTTTTTAATTTTGTTTCTTAAAGGCTGTGGAAATGGGAAAATATATGGTCAAAAAATCTATCACAAAGGGTTTGACTGTCTCGGAGTTCCCTGTTGTTAATGTCCCATTCGCATGGCAGGGTTGCGGTTTTTCGGCTAACGACTACGGTGTCTACCTCATGATACACATGATATTGTACGCGGGGGAAGTGTTCGACTGTTGTCTAGGCACAATGGAGGCTAACAACCTCCATAGAGCAGAGATTGCAGCGACTCTGATTATGTGCGACATCAACAAGGACAGAGATGAGGTTATAGCGAGGGTGAGAGAGTTCCTGAACGATAGAGCAAATATCGCCATTAAGGAAACAATATCCCGTGTTGCGGGGTCTATGGGGGAGACCGTCAAGAGGGCTGGCGAGGCATAATACGAGAAATGACCGTCGAAGAAGAGCCGACTGTCGACACCTGACCTGGTCGCAGAAATGTTGCTTGATTAAGAGTTGTCAACGCGGACAAGACCCGCTTTGAGGAGCCGAAATCGTGGTGAGGGTGACAGCCTAGGTTGCTCAATTGACTGCGGTGACGCAAATGCGAACTGTAACACCCCTGATTTTATAAATTAAAATTATATTCGTATTTTTCTTTTGTTTACGAATTAACTCGTAATTCTTAAATTTATTATAAAATGGATTTATTGTTAAATCGTTTCAAACACCTAAAATTTTATTTGTCTCGAAAACTCTCCTTAGATTTAAAACATATTTTTGTGTTTGTTTCGATTCATTTTATACATTTAATTTAATTCCTATCGAAAGTCTATTTCGACGATTTAATTTCTAAATTCTTTTTATTTATATATATTAAGCTCGAAGCTCATTTATTTTAAGTTTCGTCAAAATAATTACTTTCTTTCCTCGGGAAAATCAATTTAATTCACTTTATCGAAAATTTATCATTTATCGGGAAATACTATTTGATCGTCTAATTATTTATTTCTGTAAGCTTCGTTTTTGTCTCGAGTGATTTATTTACTCATTTTATTCGACGGCCCGATTATTTATTAATCTTTTTAACTCGTTTTAATTCGATTCGTGGGTCAGTCAACTTATCGTTACGGGATTCGTTTAATTCGTATTTTCCTACCTGATTCATTTCTGAATCCGTACACTTTTTCTTATTTGTTGAGTTGAATCCAACCCTTCATATTTCTGAATTCGGCCCCCCTTATTACTGTCATTCATACTCCTTCCTTTGCTTTACCCTTTCCACCGCTTCTCTTCATCTTCCCTCTTCATTCAGTTTTCCTTTTTTTCTTACATACACTCCATTTCTTTTCATTTTCCACCGTTTCAATGCATACACCTCCTGTTTCATTTTCTTCTCCTTCATGCCTAAATCATCATCGTTTTTCCTCGGCTATGCTATTTACCGATGTCGCTTCTGGTTGTTGTTGCGCACCTGGTCTATGTCCATTTTACTATTGTTTTTGGTCGCTGCAGTTGGTTGCGATGGTACGTACGATTCCCTGTTCAGCATTTTGCCGCTGCTGTCCTGTTCGTATTCTTTTCCTTTTTTTCTCCTTTTCTTCTCCTTCTAATTTCGGTTACTGTTCCGATTTCTACTGCTGCGGTTGTTGTACGTTGTCGCTGTCTTGGATGTCGCAAATCGAGTCCAAGTTCCTCCTCCTCTATTCGTCTTTGCTGCTGCGTTTTATCAGCCAGCCTTATGCGTGAGGGTAATGCTTTTCTCCTATGTCTTTGTTGTTCTGTCCGTTTCGCTCTTCTTTCTTTTCCTTCTTCTCGTTGTTCTCCTTGTTGCTGTTTGTTGCGCTGTATTGCTGCTACCGTCATGCTCTCTACCTTCTAATCTGATCCAGTACTGCTACTCTTGTTCTGATTTACGTGATGCTACTTTATTTTTCTCTTCTTCCTCATTCATTTTGCTGTCACGTTTATTGCTGTTATCGATTCCACTATCGCTGCTTGATGTCACGATCTTCTTGGCCTGTTCGTTGGTGGTTGTAGTTGCTGTTGCCTTGCAGTCTGCTGCTTCTTTTCTTTTTCTCCTTCTTATTCCTCTTCTTCTTCATTTTATCATTTGTTTTTACTGCGTCGAAATTGCTGCTGTTCGCGACCTGTTGCTGTGTGTCGTGTGTATGCTATTCCTGTACTGCTGCTGTTTGTTTCCTGCTACTCCGCTGTTGTTTCCTGCTGCTTCAACTGCTGCTGTTGTTCCTTTGATGTGATCGTTTTCTTTTCTTCTTCTTCTTTTTCTTCTTCTTCTTCTTCTATTTTGTTGTTTTGCTGTTCACGATTGTGGCCTGCTGCTGCTGTTTCGTCCCTCGTCATTGTTGAACCAGGATTTCACTACTGCTACTGTTATTGGTGTACTGCTGTCCATTTATTCTTCTTTCTGCTGCTGTCATCACATTGTTGCTACCGTTGTGCTCATGGCTGCGGTTCGTATCTTATCCATCTTATGATTGTTCTTCTCCTTTGTTTGTGTCGTTCGTTTGATACTTCTATCAAATCATTCCCTCTTACATTGTCTTCCTTCGGCTTCAGTCCTTGAACTTTCGATTTTCATACTCCGTTCTCATTTATTCTTTCCGTTCATCTCCCAAGTTTTCTAGGTAAATTGATTACCGTTATTATCCAATTTGTCCAACTCATTTTATATGGTATTTTATATCGTATAATTGTGTTTCGTAGGATTTCGTGAAGACCCAACCGAGGACAAGTATGTGACCAAGTTGATTGTGAACTCAAGGTAACTTTTGGACGTTACTCGATTTTATATCGTATGTTTGAGTAGTAGTATGTAGTAAATATTTTAACTTCGGTTTTCTAATTTTAGCTATTTATTATTGCTAATATTATAAATTTTTAAGTCGTATGCTTTACAAATATTTTACGGTTTTCGATATCGTTTTATAAATCATTAGTAATTTCACTATTTACGATCGTTATAATATTTTGTTAATTATTGTGACACTAGTAACTAAATAATAACGATTTCATATTTTCTTCATATTTCGTTAATTTATAATTTTAACTCAAAATTGTATTTTTATATTATAATCGAGATTTGTATACTTGTTTAATAAATTAATTTTTGTTTTACGATTTATACTAATAAATGAGAAAATAGTCGATTTTGTTTTAAATACATTTTTTTATTCGAGACTATTTTTCCCTAATAATTTCTCATTTGTTTACGATTTCTTATTTTTATTAAAATCCGTATTATTTATTAATAAAAGCTATTTATTAAAAATAATTTGAAACCTTTGTAAATCTCATAAAACGCGTTGACTCAATTAATTTTGATATCGTTTTTCTTAAAACACCTCTTTTCTAAAATCTATAGTTTTAACTCGATTTCTTGATTATTTATAAAATACTATGTATTGACTTATTATATTTTATTTATATTTTGAGTAACGAATTTAGAAATATATTAAAGTTACGATAACGACGATAATAATAAAATGTTAATTTCGTTAGAAATGCTACTTTTATACATTTCACTTATTTTAATAACTTACGTATTTTCTATAACAATATTTCTATTTTAAGTAAGTTTCTAAAATTAGTAAGTTTCTATTTATAGAAAGTTTTCCTTTTAATATAAAATGGTTATTTCTTTTATCCATATCATTTATATTGATTATATCTTTTGAATATCGATAATGGCTGTTTTGGAGTTATGGAATAAAGAGAAGTGTGGGGTTAGAGTAATATAGTCTGGGATGTACATTTTTGCCATCAACTGTAAGGCTGGTGTGTCTTTATGGGGCACATTGGTTGTTGAACTGAGCATGGTTTGTGTTCAGGAGAGTGTGCATTGTTCCTTAAACTTAGATATCGCATCGTGTAAGTCGCGTCGGGTTGAACTGGATATGGTTTGTATCCAGGAGGGGTGTATACTACTTAAACCAGGACCTCGCTGCACGCAGTCCTGTTATAGTTGAGTTGCCTAGTTAGAGACTGGATTCTGTTATGAGTTAAGTCTACAGTTCTCGAAGCTAGTTTCCAGTATTATCCTAGTGAAAGTCTAGCTTTGTGCACACCGATCAAAATTTCCATAACGCCATTTTTGGAATATTTATATTATCGATTGATTTTGACTTGCAGGTTGGCAAGTGCTTTAAGTTATCTTCGAAAGCTTATTTTTATTATATCGTTTTAATGTTTTCTCTTTTTAAATATTTTGATATAATAATACTATTATTTTTCCATATGATATAATATGGCTGGGAGAACGTCCGAGTTACTCCCCACTGACGTGGCTGTTATGTTTATAACATGACAGGTATTTGCTGCTAGGTTTTGGGTGTGAGCTAGCGAGTAGCGTGGATCCTACTCTTTCTCTAATCATGTAATTTACGGATTTGTATAACCCATTTGGAGAATTTTCTATTTAGCCCTTTTGTAAAAAGTGGCCTTTGTATCGACTTACCATTTCTTTTAATAAGATATAGTTTGTCAGTGTGTTTTAATCCCAACTCTACAGTGTTTCCGCCACTGTATTGCGTTAGATTTTCTAGGGGATTACAGTTGGTATCAGAGCATTGTTGCTCCCGACGCTTACACCTGATTTTAGGAAAAACACCAGCAAATGATTTGAACTTTAAAGAAATATTAGTGAGAGATGGGTAGAAACAAAGTAAGGACTTAATTGTTAGGCTTACATGTTTTTTTTTGTAACTCAATGACTAGCATTGAATATTTGTTCATTTTGTGTCGAGAAGAAGATGAAAGAACAGGATACTGATATGCTGCTCCAGATCGGAACAAGACCTGCTTAGAACTCTCAATGCCTACCGACTCGAGTGGACTACTTGGTGCTCCAAGAAAGATGCCGATGGTGACCTTTCAGCTTAGATTTAGTTCGCTCCAGCTACAGGCCAGACGATCAAGAGTAGATTCCTGTTCCATGATGTTGCAGTCGATCCAGATTGAGTGACCCAGGACTTTCATTCTCGTGCCTCTATAAGAAGATGAAGTAATCCATATACTTTCCTCGTGAACCTTAGAGGTCTAAACTTTCCCTTCTCGGTTTAGGTCTTTATCTTCTAGAATCCTTGATTCTTTTCTTCATGCTTCTGCTTCTTATAATTCTTCTCTTTTATATCCGCGTCTTCATTCTTGTGATCAATCTTTGATTTATTCTTCTATTTTACCATCCTCCTCTTGAGATTCTTTGGTACCGGTTTCTGTCTTACTGAACCCCGTATTATAGATGTTTGATGTTTAGTAAACCCTTGTTACCTGGTTTGAGGATTGAGAGTCTACCCTACCTTCTAAGCAAGTAATAAATTCTTGAGAATTGATTTGAATGGCAAATTGTTGTTTGATGGAATTAGGATGATACCTTAGATACCGATCAGCCTTGGGTTATAGGTTGCATGATTATGTTGAGTACTTTAAGTTGAGTGATCTTTTGGAGTAGTAAGAGTATGTCATATTTTGATGGATGCCTAGTACCTAACCTAGAACCGAACTAAGTGTAACCAATAATATTACTTTGGGATTCTTATCTAATGCTTATTTGATGGATGCATCGTGAATATTTGGGATCATAGAGTATTGTGTAAAGTGTTAGCCTGAGTGTTGTGGTACCATTGAAGGTTTCATTAATGTTGTTAGAAATTTTGGTTGACATAGATTACCCGTATTTCTTAAAGATTAGATCGTTGATCGTCGTGTGAGGTTGTAACCTATGAACTTTGGTGGAATTCTCTGAAACCTTAGTCGAAAGACGTGTTTTGAAGATGTGAGTGTTCACGCCATTACCTATAGGTTTGAGAGGGTTTGAGGATTCGTTGTACTTTTTCAAGTTTTGTACTTGTGGCATATTAAATATGTTAATGATCATTTTTGAGGATTTCGTACCCGAGCCTTGTTTAAATTGGTGGACCTTGTTTAGAGTTTCTCACTCGAGAAATTTGGAGTACACCTCGAGTTCAGACCTTATAAACTTTGGATTAGGAACCCGTGTTGTGGGAGTCGTACCGGGAATCTCGAGATGGTTAACTTCTTCTGTAATTCCTTGAGAGCTCTTTTTGACTCTCAATTTATTCCGTCTTTCCCTTAGCTTTCTTTAATCCTGCTAGTTCTTCTTCGGTCAATCCCTTTGACTTCTTTATCGGGTTTGAAAACTTCTGTTTCGATTTGTTGTTGACCTTGACTCTATTTATCCATTTACCATTTTCCTGAACTTGTGTTGTGAAAAGTTTGACTAACCTACAAATTCTGATTTTCATAAAATTTGAACCTTTCCGAGTTAAACTTCAAAACTTTGTATTTCGTCTTTGTTTTATTTTGGTCATGTTTCAAAAGATCTTAATAACTTACTTTAAAGTATTTCGAAGTTATTTAAAATTTTAATTTTGATTTTTGCGTGATCGAGATTTTATGAAAATTTACTTAATTGCAAATATTTTGATTTCTATGAGATTATTATGTAAAACGATTTAATATTTTCGAAAAACTTCGCAGGTCCAAATTTTGTTTTATTGTCAGTAGACTTTAAATCTATTAATGAAGATGTTTGTCGACTGATTCGATTCTTATTTACTAACTACAAAACTTGATTTCTCGGATTTTTGTTTCATCTGAAAACAAAGTATTGTCGAATTTCTTAATTAGAACGTTTTACTGTTGTTTTGAAAATATTTGGGTACCTTTCACCTTGGAGTTTGTTTACAAATATTATTTATCGTCATTATTTTATCGAATAATTTTTCACTATTGTTAATTTAAATGATTTTAAACTTTGGGTAGTTAAGCCCAACTCATCTTGAAACCACTCCTTTCTTCGATTTCGATTTCATGATCCATTTGAAGTTGTAATTTTTCTTTTAAACCGAGATTGTGATGCGAGTTAAGCATTCTCTTTTTTTTGTCCAAATGATATAACCTTGTTTTCCATTTTATTATTATATTTTTGTTAGTTTCGAGGACGAAACTTCTTTTTAGTGGGGAAGGTTGTAACACCCCTGATTTTATAAATTAAAATTATATTCGTATTTTTATTTTGTTTACGAATTAACTCGTAATTCTTAAATTTATTATAAAATGGATTTATTGTTAAATCGTTTCAAACACCTAAAATTTTATTTGTCTCGAAAACTCTCCTTAGATTTAAAACATATTTTTGTGTTTGTTTCGATTCATTTTATACATTTAATTTAATTCCTATCGAAAGTCTATTTCGACGATTTAATTTCTAAATTCTTTTTATTTATATATATTAAGCTCGAAGCTCATTTATTTTAAGTTTCGTCAAAATAATTACTTTCTTTCCTCGGGAAAATCAATTTAATTCACTTTATCGAAAATTTATCATTTATCGGGAAATACTATTTGATCGTCTAATTATTTATTTCTGTAAGCTTCGTTTTTCTCTCGAGTGATTTATTTACTCATTTTATTCGACGGCCCGATTATTTATTAATCTTTTTAACTCGTTTTAATTCGATTCGTGGGTCAGTCAACTTATCGTTACGGGATTCGTTTAATTCGTATTTTCCTACCTGATTCATTTCTGAATCCGTACACTTTTTCTTATTTGTTGAGTTGAATCCAACCCTTCATATTTCTGAATTCGGCCCCCCTTATTACTGTCATTCATACTCCTTCCTTTGCTTTACCCTTTCCACCGCTTCTCTTCATTTTCCCTCTTCATTCAGTTTTCCTTTTTTTCTTACATACACTCCATTTCTTTTCATTTTCCACCGTTTCAATGCATACACCTCCTGTTTCATTTTCTTCTCCTTCATGCCTAAATCATCATCGTTTTTCCTCGGCTATGCTATTTACCGATGTCGCTTCTGGTTGTTGTTGCGCACCTGGTCTATGTCCATTTTACTATTGTTTTTGGTCGCTGCAGTTGGTTGCGATGGTACGTACGATTCCCTGTTCAGCATTTTGCCGCTGCTGTCCTGTTTGTATTCTTTTCCTTTTTTTCTCCTTTTCTTCTCCTTCTAATTTCGGTTACTGTTCCGATTTCTACTGCTGCAGTTGTTGTACGTTGTCGCTGTCTTGGATGTCGCAAATCGAGTCCAAGTTCCTCCTCCTCTATTCGTCTTTGCTGCTGCGTTTTATCAGCCAGCCTTATGCGTGAGGGTAATGCTTTTCTCCTATGTCTTTGTTGTTCTGTCCGTTTCGCTCTTCTTTCTTTTCCTTCTTCTCGTTGTTCTCCTTGTTGCTGTTTGTTGCGCTGTATTGCTGCTACCGTCATGCTCTCTACCTTCTAATCTGATCCAGTACTGCTACTCTTGTTCTGATTTACGTGATGCTACTTTATTTTTCTCTTCTTCCTCATTCATTTTGCTGTCACGTTTATTGCTGTTATCGATTCCACTATCGCTGCTTGATGTCACGATCTTCTTGGCCTGTTCGTTGGTGGTTGTAGTTGCTGTTGCCTTGCAGTCTGCTGCTTCTTTTCTTTTTCTCCTTCTTATTCCTCTTCTTCTTCATTTTATCATTTGTTTTTACTGCGTCGAAATTGCTGCTGTTCGCGACCTGTTGCTGTGTGTCGTGTGTATGCTATTCCTGTAATGCTGCTGTTTGTTTCCTGCTACTCCGCTGTTGTTTCCTGCTGCTTCAACTGCTGCTGTTGTTCCTTTGATGTGATCGTTTTCTTTTCTTCTTCTTCTTTTTCTTCTTCTTCTTCTTCTTCTTCTTCTTCTTCTATTTTGTTGTTTTGCTGTTCACGGTTGTGGCCTGCTGCTGCTGTTTCGTCCCTCGTCATTGTTGAACCAGGATTTCACTACTGCTACTGTTATTGGTGTACTGCTGTCCATTTATTCTTCTTTCTGCTGCTGTCATCACATTGTTGCTACTGTTGTGCTCATGGCTGCGGTTCGTATCTTATCCATCTTATGATTGTTCTTCTCCTTTGTTTGTGTCGTTCGTTTGATACTTCTATCAAATCATTCCCTCTTACATTGTCTTCCTTCGGCTTTAGTCCTTGAACTTTCGATTTTCATACTCCGTTCTCATTTATTCTTTCCGTTCATCTCCCAAGTTTTCTAGGTAAATTGATTACCGTTATTATCCAATTTGTCCAACTCATTTTATATGGTATTTTATATCGTATAATTGTGTTTCGTAGGATTTCGTGAAGACCCAACCGAGGACAAGTATGTGACCAAGTTGATTGTGAACTCAAGGTAACTTTAGGACGTTACTCGATTTTATATCGTATGTTTGAGTAGTAGTATGTAGTAAATATTTTAACTTCGGTTTTCTAATTTTAGCTATTTATTATTGCTAATATTATAAATTTTTAAGTCGTATGCTTTACAAATATTTTACGGTTTTCGATATCGTTTTATAAATCATTAGTAATTTCACTATTTACGATCGTTATAATATTTTGTTAATTATCGTGACACTAGTAACTAAATAATAACGATTTCATATTTTCTTCATATTTCGTTAATTTATAATTTTAACTCAAAATTGTATTTTTATATTATAATCGAGATTTGTATACTTGTTTAATAAATTAATTTTTGTTTACGATTTATACTAATAAATGAGAAAATAGTCGATTTTGTTTTAAATACATTTTTTTATTGGAGACTATTTTTCCCTAATAATTTCTCATTTGTTTACGATTTCTTATTTTTATTAAAATCCGTATTATTTATTAATAAAAGCTATTTATTAAAAATAATTTGAAACCTTTGTAAATCTCATAAAACGCGTTGACTCAATTAATTTTGATATCGTTTTTCTTAAAACACCTCTTTTCTAAAATCTATAGTTTTAACTCGATTTCTTGATTATTTATAAAATACTATGTATTGACTTATTATATTTTATTTATATTTTGAGTAACGAATTTAGAAATATATTAAAGTTACGATAACGACGATAATAATAAAATGTTAATTTCGTTAGAAATGCTACTTTTATACATTTCACTTATTTTAATAACTTACGTATTTTCTATAACAATATTTCTATTTTAAGTAAGTTTCTAAAATTAGTAAGTTTCTATTTATAGAAAGTTTTCCTTTTAATATAAAATGGTTATTTCTTTTATCCATATCATTTATATTGATTATATCTTTTGAATATCGATAATGGCTGTTTTGGAGTTATGGAATAAAGAGAAGTGTGGGGTTAGAGTAATATAGTCTGGGATGTACATTTTTGCCATCAACTGTAAGGCTGGTGTGTCTTTATGGGGCACATTGGTTGTTGAACTGAGCATGGTTTGTGTTCAGGAGAGTGTGCATTGTTCCTTAAACTTAGATATCGCATCGTGTAAGTCGCGTCGGGTTGAACAGGATATGGTTTGTATCCAGGAGGGGTGTATACTACTTAAACCAGGACCTCGCTGCACGCAGTCCTGTTATAGTTGAGTTGCCTAGTTAGAGACTGGATTCTGTTATGAGTTAAGTCTACAGTTCTCGAAGCTAGTTTCCAGTATTATCCTAGTGAAAGTCTAGCTTTGTGCACACCGATCAAATTTCCATAACGCCATTTTTGGAATATTTATATTATCGATTGATTTTGACTTGCAGGTTGGCAAGTGCTTTAAGTTATCTTCGAAAGCTTATTTTTATTATATCGTTTTAATGTTTTCTCTTTTTAAATATTTTGATATAATAATACTATTATTTTTCCATATGATATAATATGGCTGGGAAAACGTCCGAGTTACTCCCCACTGACGTGGCTGTTATGTTTATAACATGACAGGTATTTGCTGCTAGGTTTTGGGTGTGAGCTAGCGAGTAGCGTGGATCCTACTCTTTCTCTAATCATGTAATTTACGGATTTGTATAACCCATTTGGAGAATTTTCTATTTAGCCCTTTTGTAAAAAGTGGCCTTTGTATCGACTTACCATTTCTTTTAATAAGATATAGTTTGTCAGTGTGTTTTAATCCCAACTCTACAGTGTTTCCGCCACTGTATTGCGTTAGATTTTCTAGGGGATTACAGTTGGTATCAGAGCATTGTTGCTCCCGACGCTTACACCTGATTTTAGGAAAAACACCAGCAAATGATTTGAACTTTAAAGAAATATTAGTGAGAGATGGGTAGAAACAAAGTAAGGACTTAATTGTTAGGCTTACATGTTTTTTTTTGTAACTCAATGACTAGCATTGAATATTTGTTCATTTTGTGTCGAGAAGAAGATGAAAGAACAGGATACTGATATGCTGCTCCAGATCGGAACAAGACCTGCTTAGAACTCTCAATGCCTACCGACTCGAGTGGACTACTTGGTGCTCCAAGAAAGATGCCGATGGTGACCTTTCAGCTTAGATTTAGTTCGCTCCAGCTACTGGCCAGACGATCAAGAGTAGATTTCTGTTCCATGATGTTGCAGTCGATCCAAATTGAGTGACCCAGGACTTTCATTCTCGTGCCTCTATAAGAAGATGAAGTAATCCATATACTTTCCTCGTGAACCTTAGAGGTCTAAACTTTCCCTTCTCGGTTTAGGTCTTTATCTTCTAGAATCATTGATTCTTTTCTTCATGCTTCTGCTTCTTATAATTCTTCTCTTTTATATCCGCGTCTTCATTCTTGTGATCAATCTTTGATTTATTCTTCTATTTTACCATCCTCCTCTTGAGATTCTTTGGTACCGGTTTCTGTCTTACTGAACCCCGTATTATAGATGTTTGATGTTTAGTAAACCCTAGTTACCTGGTTTGAGGATTGAGAGTCTACCCTACCTTCTAAGCAAGTAATAAATTCTTGAGAATTGATTTGAATGGCAAATTGTTGTTTGATGGAATTAGGATGATACCTTAGATACCGATCAGCCTTGGGTTATAGGTTACATGATTATGTTGAGAACTTTAAGTTGAGTGATCTTTTGGAGTAGTAAGAGTATGTCATATTTTGATGGATGCCTAGTACCTAACCTAGAACCGAACTAAGTGTAACCAATAATATTACTTTGGGATTCTTATCTAATGCTTATTTGATGGATGCATCGTGAATATTTGGGATCATAGAGTATTGTGTAAAGTGTTAGCCTGAGTGTTGTGGTACCATTGAAGGTTTCATTAATGTTGTTAGAAATTTTGGTTGACATAGATTACCCGTATTTCTTAAAGATTAGATCGTTGATCGTCGTGTGAGGTTGTAACCTATGAACTTTGGTGGAATTCTCTGAAACCTTAGTCGAAAGACGTGTTTTGAAGATGTGAGTGTTCACGCCATTACCTATAGGTTTGAGCGGGTTTGAGGATTCGTTGTACTTTTTCAAGTTTTGTACTTGTGGCATATTAAATATGTTAATGATCATTTTTGAGGATTTCGTACCCGAGCCTTGTTTAAATTGGTGGACCTTGTTTAGAGTTTCTCACTCGAGAAATTTGGAGTACACCTCGAGTTCAGACCTTATAAACTTTGGATTAGGAACCCGTGTTGTGGGAGTCGTACCGGGAATCTCGAGATGGTTAACTTCTTCTGTAATTCCTTGAGAGCTCTTTTTGACTCTCAATTTATTCCGTCTTTCCCTTAGCTTTCTTTAATCCTGCTAGTTCTTCTTCGGTCAATCCCTTTGACTTCTTTATCGGGTTTGAAAACTTCTGTTTCGATTTGTTGTTGACCTTGACTCTATTTATCCATTTACCATTTTCCTGAACTTGTGTTGTGAAAAGTTTGACTAACCTACAAATTCTGATTTTCATAAAATTTGAACCTTTCCGAGTTAAACTTCAAAACTTTGTATTTCGTCTTTGTTTTATTTTGGTCATGTTTCAAAAGATCTTAATAACTTACTTTAAAGTATTTCGAAGTTATTTAAAATTTTAATTTTGATTTTTGCGTGATCGAGATTTTATGAAAATTTACTTAATTGCAAATATTTTGATTTCTATGAGATTATTATGTAAAACGATTTAATATTTTCGAAAAACTTCGCAGGTCCAAATTTTGTTTTATTGTCAGTAGACTTTAAATCTATTAATGAAGATGTTTGTCGACTGATTCGATTCTTATTTACTAACTACAAAACTTGATTTCTCGGATTTTTGTTTCATCTGAAAAAAAAGTATTGTCGAATTTCTTAATTAGAACGTTTTACTGTTGTTTTGAAAATATTTGGGTACCTTTCACCTTGGAGTTTGTTTACAAATATTATTTATCGTCATTATTTTATCGAATAATTTTTCACTATTGTTAATTTAAATGATTTTAAACTTTGGGTAGTTAAGCCCAACTCATCTTGAAACCACTCCTTTCTTCGATTTCGATTTCATATTCCATTTGAAGTTGTAATTTTTCTTTTAAACCGAGATTGTGATGCGAGTTAAGCATTCTCTTTTTTTTGTCCAACTGATATAACCTTGTTTTCCATTTTATTATTATATTTTTGTTAGTTTCGAGGACGAAACTTCTTTTTAGTGGGGAAGGTTGTAACACCCCTGATTTTATAAATTAAAATTATATTCGTATTTTTATTTTGTTTACGAATTAACTCGTAATTCTTAAATTTATTATAAAATGGATTTATTGTTAAATCGTTTCAAACACCTAAAATTTTATTTGTCTCGAAAACTCTCCTTAGATTTAAAACATATTTTTGTGTTTGTTTCGATTCATTTTATACATTTAATTTAATTCCTATCGAAAGTCTATTTCGACGATTTAATTTCTAAATTCTTTTTATTTATATATATTAAGCTCGAAGCTCATTTATTTTAAGTTTCGTCAAAATAATTACTTTCTTTCCTCGGGAAAATCAATTTAATTCACTTTATCGAAAATTTATCATTTATCGGGAAATACTATTTGATCGTCTAATTATTTATTTCTGTAAGCTTCGTTTTTGTCTCGAGTGATTTATTTACTCATTTTATTCGACGGCCCGATTATTTATTAATCTTTTTAACTCGTTTTAATTCGATTCGTGGGTCAGTCAACTTATCGTTACGGGATTCGTTTAATTCGTATTTTCCTACCTAATTCATTTCTGAATCCGTACACTTTTTCTTATTTGTTGAGTTGAATCCAACCCTTCATATTTCTGAATTCGGCCCCCCTTATTACAGTCATTCATACTCCTTCCTTTGCTTTACCCTTTCCACCGCTTCTCTTCATTTTCCCTCTTCATTCGGTTTTCCTTTTTTTCTTACATACACTCCATTTCTTTTCATTTTCCACCGTTTCAATGCATACACCTCCTGTTTCATTTTCTTCTCCTTCATGCCTAAATCATCATCGTTTTTCCTCGGCTATGCTATTTACAGATGTCGCTTCTGGTTGTTGTTGCGCACCTGGTCTATGTCCATTTTACTATTGTTTTTGGTCGCTGCAGTTGGTTGCGATGGTACGTACGATTCCCTGTTCAGCATTTTGCCGCTGCTGTCCTGTTTGTATTCTTTTCCTTTTTTTCTCCTTTTCTTCTCCTTCTAATTTCGGTTACTGTTCCGATTTCTACTGCTGCGGTTGTTGTACGTTGTCGCTGTCTTGGATGTCGCAAATCGAGTCCAAGTTCCTCCTCCTCTATTCGTCTTTGCTGCTGCGTTTTATCAGCCAGCCTTATGCGTGAGGGTAATGCTTTTCTCCTATGTCTTTGTTGTTCTGTCCGTTTCGCTCTTCTTTCTTTTCCTTCTTCTCGTTGTTCTCCTTGTTGCTGTTTGTTGCGCTGTATTGCTGCTACCGTCATGCTCTCTACCTTCTAATCTGATCCAGTACTGCTACTCTTGTTCTGATTTACGTGATGCTACTTTATTTTTCTCTTCTTCCTCATTCATTTTGCTGTCACGTTTATTGCTGTTATCGATTCCACTATCGGTGCTTGATGTCACGATCTTCTTGGCCTGTTCGTTGGTGGTTGTAGTTGCTGTTGCCTTGCAGTCTGCTGCTTCTTTTCTTTTTCTCCTTCTTATTCCTCTTCTTCTTCATTTTATCATTTGTTTTTACTGCGTCGAAATTGCAGCTGTTCGCGACCTGTTGCTGTGTGTCGTGTGTATGCTATTCCTGTAATGCTGCTGTTTGTTTCCTGCTACTCCGCTGTTGTTTCCTGCTGCTTCAACTGCTGCTGTTGTTCCTTTGATGTGATCGTTTTCTTTTCTTCTTCTTCTTCTTCTTCTTCTTCTATTTTGTTGTTTTGCTGTTCACGGTTGTGGCCTGCTGCTGCTGTTTCGTCCCTCGTCATTGTTGAACCAGGATTTCACTACTGCTACTGTTATTGGTGTACTGCTGTCCATTTATTCTTCTTTCTGCTGCTGTCATCACATTGTTGCTACTGTTGTGCTCATGGCTGCGGTTCGTATCTTATCCATCTTATGATTGTTCTTCTCCTTTGTTTGTGTCGTTCGTTTGATACTTCTATCAAATCATTCCCTCTTACATTGTCTTCCTTCGGCTTCAGTCCTTGAACTTTCGATTTTCATACTCCGTTCTCATTTATTCTTTCCGTTCATCTCCCAAGTTTTCTAGGTAAATTGATTACCGTTATTATCCAATTTGTCAAACTCATTTTATATGGTATTTTATATCGTATAATTGTGTTTCGTAGGATTTCGTGAAGACCCAACCGAGGACAAGTATGTGACCAAGTTGATTGTGAACTCAAGGTAACTTTAGGACGTTACTCGATTTTATATCGTATGTTTGAGTAGTAGTATGTAGTAAATATTTTAACTTCGGTTTTCTAATTTTAGCTATTTATTATTGCTAATATTATAAATTTTTAAGTCGTATGCTTTACAAATATTTTACGGTTTTCGATATCGTTTTATAAATCATTAGTAATTTCACTATTTACGATCGTTATAATATTTTGTTAATTATCGTGACACTAGTAACTAAATAATAACGATTTCATATTTTCTTCATATTTCGTTAATTTATAATTTTAACTCAAAATTGTATTTTTATATTATAATCGAGATTTGTATACTTGTTTAATAAATTAATTTTTGTTTTACGATTTATACTAATAAATGAGAAAATAGTCGATTTTGTTTTAAATACATTTTTTTATTCGAGACTATTTTTCCCTAATAATTTCTCATTTGTTTACGATTTCTTATTTTTATTAAAATCCGTATTATTTATTAATAAAAGCTATTTATTAAAAATAATTTGAAACCTTTGTAAATCTCATAAAACGCGTTGACTCAATTAATTTTGATATCGTTTTTCTTAAAACACCTCTTTTCTAAAATCTATAGTTTTAACTCGATTTCTTGATTATTTATAAAATACTATGTATTGACTTATTATATTTTATTTATATTTTGAGTAACGAATTTAGAAATATATTAAAGTTACGATAACGACGATAATAATAAAATGTTAATTTCGTTAGAAATGCTACTTTTATACATTTCACTTATTTTAATAACTTACGTATTTTCTATAACAATATTTCTATTTTAAGTAAGTTTCTAAAATTAGTAAGTTTCTATTTATAGAAAGTTTTCCTTTTAATATAAAATGGTTATTTCTTTTATCCATATCATTTATATTGATTATATCTTTTGAATATCGATAATGGCTGTTTTGGAGTTATGGAATAAAGAGAAGTGTGGGGTTAGAGTAATATAGTCTGGGATGTACATTTTTGCCATCAACTGTAAGGCTGGTGTGTCTTTATGGGGCACATTGGTTGTTGAACTGAGCATGGTTTGTGTTCAGGAGAGTGTGCATTGTTCCTTAAACTTAGATATCGCATCGTGTAAGTCGCGTCGGGTTGAACAGGATATGGTTTGTATCCAGGAGGGGTGTATACTACTTAAACCAGGACCTCGCTGCACGCAGTCCTGTTATAGTTGAGTTGCCTAGTTAGAGACTGGATTCTGTTATGAGTTAAGTCTACAGTTCTCGAAGCTAGTTTCCAGTATTATCCTAGTGAAAGTCTAGCTTTGTGCACACCGATCAAATTTCCATAACGCCATTTTTGGAATATTTATATTATCGATTGATTTTGACTTGCAGGTTGGCAAGTGCTTTAAGTTATCTTCGAAAGCTTATTTTTATTATATCGTTTTAATGTTTTCTCTTTTTAAATATTTTGATATAATAATACTATTATTTTTCCATATGATATAATATGGCTGGGAAAACGTCCGAGTTACTCCCCACTGACGTGGCTGTTATGTTTATAACATGACAGGTATTTGCTGCTAGGTTTTGGGTGTGAGCTAGCGAGTAGCGTGGATCCTACTCTTTCTCTAATCATGTAATTTACGGATTTGTATAACCCATTTGGAGAATTTTCTATTTAGCCCTTTTGTAAAAAGTGGCCTTTGTATCGACTTACCATTTCTTTTAATAAGATATAGTTTGACAGTGTGTTTTAATCCCAACTCTACAGTGTTTCCGCCACTGTATTGCGTTAGATTTTCTAGGGGATTACACGAACTGTCCTATGTTGTCACCGTGTCTAGCGAACAACAAGACGTTGTTAAGCAAGATCGTCATCCGTCGCAAAAACGTCGTGGACTATTGCCTTGCGGAGCTTGACACTATAGAAAATTGGTATGCATTTACTATAACAGTGATGAGTGAATATTAAAACATATTTTTTGACGAGGTATTTTTTTTCTTTTTCAGCGAGGAGGTGGCATTCTATTCAATCATGGCTAGAATTGAGCGGAATGATATACGTTCAATGTTACCGGGTCAGAAAATGGCGTCGTGCATCATCGAATGCTGGTCGTTTCTGTTGAACAGGCTTGCTTCTTGCGTGACTGGTTCGGACGAGACACCTACGACGGCTTTCTTTGGTCTCTGACAGACGGTACGTATTACTGTTGCATTTGTGTACACATATATAATTATCACCATGGGTCCAGGAGAATACATTTCCCTCGTATAAATTGTTGTGTGAGAGCCAAATTCATAATGTAATCCAAGAGAGGTATTAATGCTGCAAGTATGTATAGTAATTAAATCGGCCATGTTTGTGTTACTCCAACGTAGTGAATGTGTTACTTCAACATACTCTGATTGGAAAAATTCTTTACAGTTGATCCCAATCTAAGACACATTGAATATGTTTGTAGGACTGCCTTTACGGGATGATTGACCAGTATGAAGACGGTCCATCCACGGCGGCAGTGGACATCTTGATGTCCCATCTCGATCTTTTTAAAAGGAAGCAAGTGCGGTCGTTCTCTTAACTTGGAAGCTGTTCTCATCTTTGTTCCTATCAACCTCGATGAGTACTACTCATGCGTATGCATCAACCGTAAGGATAGGACAGTAAATCTCCTTGACCACCAACGCTACACGAACGTGGAAGAAAGAAACTTGTACAAGGACACAAATATAATTGTTAGTGCTCGCCTTCTGATCAGTATATATATGCCAGTAATTATAATTGCATACGGCTATCTGTTTCTCACCTAATAACTTTTCTTTGATACACGCAAGTGTCAATAATTAACGATTACCTCAACAAGCTCAAAGTCGCTGGTGCAGCTGATATCGTTGCCTACGAGTTTAACATGGTGAAGTTTACGTGGAAGAAACCAGGCGTAACCAGGAACGAGTCGGGAATCTTCCTCATGATGCACATGTTAATGTACGAGGGCCGTACATTCCACCACATAGACCTCGAGAGGAAGGTCAACAGACGATATCTGGTGGTCCAACTTGCAGCCACACTTCTATTGGCAGGCAAGAACAGGGTGCGGTCGCGGTTGTTGGAAAATGTAGACAAGTATGCGGACGCGTGACAAAAGATCATCGACAGTCCTAAGACCAAACCAACAAAGGGTCGAAAAAAATAATGTGTCCAATGAATTATGTCACCTTCTTCTGATTATGAATTAATGCTTCGTATTCTTTTGATACTTGTTATGTACATTGGTATTTTGACTATCACCAATGGAACGAAGCTGTTAAACTTTGTTACACTGAGTAGCTGTACCTGTGACTCCAAGTCACTGCTGGTGTTACTATGGGAATGAATGAAGTTAACCCAATATACTTTGGTCTCATAATCAGTGTGTTACACCGACGCATTGTAAATGTTACTTTAATGAATAGATAATGTTACTCTAAGTGATTAATGGTGTTATTCTGATAATGATGGTTAAACAGTGCTATTACAATCAATTACTCTGACACATTATATATTGTTCTTTAAAGAACGAATGTTGTTACTTTGGTAATGAATGGAACTAATCCAACTTATCCTCAGTTACTTTGGTAATGAATTGTTCTAAACACCGCTGCTGTCCTCAGTTACTTCCATTCATTGTGTCTGTTACTGTAACAAACGAATAGTGTTACTACGATTTACATGAGATGTTACTCTAAGCAAAAACACATGTATTCAATAAATATAGAGTCAATTGCAATGTTGCACAGCGCTATGTGTAAAAATTCAGTTACTACTGTAAACCGAAAAAAAATTATCTTAGAATGGCGGCCAAAAACACAAATATTCTCAAAATACTTGTCCTCCTCCTCATCAACCTCAGTCTCTTCTTCACTTTCCTCATCTTCTTCGTTTTCATCTACTTCACCCTCCTCATCCTCACCATTGGATGGTTTAGCCGGCGGTTTAGGTGGTCGTGCTGCGTACGGATTTGGACAGTTTCTTTTGTCTTGGTGCGCCATCTGTTTGCAGTTATTGCACATGCGTTTCGGCTTTCTTGAAAGTACGACTGTCTTTTCCTTTCTCGATATCATCCGCTTTCCGCTGCCCTCTGTCTTAGAAATCTTTGGAGGGAGTATCGTGATATTGCCAGAGGTCGTACACCCAAGCATAATTTCCAATTCCTGTGTTTTGTTAATATTCCCCCCACCAGAAACCGACTGTCTCTGAAGCCTGAACTCCCGAATTAATCCGCACAAACTCTCGACGTCTGCCTTGTCGCCTGCCCTTAAAACTCCCATTGTCTCATGGATTTCCGACCACAATTTCGACATCTCTATCTGTTTTCCGTCGATGATGTCAATGTTTTCGCTGTCTAATCATTCATGACCGATACGAGCAATGCGAACAGCCTCTTTTGTCTACCTTTTAACTACCATGTTTTCGGGTATAGCGATGAGCTCTTTTGATGAATATATCCAGATTACGTGTCTACACAGTATCCCTCGTAAATTAAACAAGTGACATGTGCAGCTTGATGCGGACGTACCTGGACAGATGACAACATATTAATGTGACATTGGTACGGCAAAATAATGCGCCAAAAACAATATAATATCAATTTATTCAATCAGCAAAGACAACAATTACAATGGAGGTAATGGTGAGCAAAATGTAATAAAGTTCAAAATGAGTTACTTTTAAGAATAAGTGATGTTACTTTAATGGATGATCGGTGTTACTTTTGAGAATAAAGCATTCATAACGCAGATGTTCAAATGCTATCCTCAGTTACTCTAACGCATTATGTATGTTACTACTCCCTCCGTTCCAATGAATTTTTTGCCTATTCCATATTGGGGCGTCTCAGTGAATTGTTTGCCTTTCTATTTTAGGAATGTTTTTTGTATGCAATTTGACCCTTCTCATGAGTTTCGCTCCACATGTCGCTCCCTCGTTGGATCCCTTACCCTTGGTGCCAAAACGAAAGGCAAACAATTCATTGGAACGGAGGGAGTATAAGGAACGACTAGTGTTACTTTATTAAATAACATGGCTAACATAAGAAAGGATGGTCTTGACCTAAGAATTAATGGTAAACAACGTTGCTATCATCTGAACAAAATGTCAGTGCATGAATGAGTTTAAGGAGTACCTGATATATACTGGACCGTAAACTCTTTATCTCGTGTAGCATCCCTCACCAATGTCTCCTCAATCTCGTCCTTCTCAAGGAAGCCCCTCACACTACAAGTACCAACAGAAAATTTCACCTCCTCCTGGAATTCTTCAAATGCAGCATGGGTGTTAATTTTCGCAGCGTGATGTTCAATTGGCAGGTGGGTTGCTGTTTTTGGAGAAGCTTGTACATTTTCGTTGTCGAGGTTTTTTTGCGTATACCGTTGCTGGTCCATGGCGCTCGAATTGCATCCAGAATTCGACCAATGTCCCCGATTTTTGTTCGAATATTTTGAAGAAACTGTTCTCACTCTCCGACCTTTGCGTTGTTCGGATTAAGCCGCCCATCTTTAAATCCCTGCAATGTGCCATCACCCAGTGCCTCCTAAGGGAGAATGTAGATGAAAATCACTCGACATCACCCCCACGGTACTTTTCCATTATGTCACGCCATTCCACGTTGAACTTATCTCCATCAATCTCCATATCCCATACTATAACATTCAATCTCTTCAAAAAATCCTGGTAGTCACTCCGCGTTGTACCGTATTTGGTAGGAACTTTGTTCAAGATATACCACATACAGAAACGGTGCAGCGCCGTCTTAAACATTTTCCTCACGGCTGTTATAATACCCGGATCCCGGTCGGTAATAATATACCCCGACTCTTTACCGCCCATTGCAGCCAGAAATCTCTCTAACACCCAGACGAACGATTCATAATCCTCGTGCGCTATCAGAGCCCCAGCAAAAGTTACCGATCGTTTGTGATGATCAATGCCGGTGAACGGCGTGAATATCATTTTATATTTGTTCATCCCGTATGTTAGGTCGAACGAAACTGTATCTCAAAATAATTGGTAATTTCGCCGCGCCTCACCGTTAGCCCAGAAAACCTTGCTCACACTCCCATCTTCATCTAGCTCGTAGTCAAAATAGAAACCCTTCCTATTTTTAGCCATGCCTTTGAAACGATCGATGAATAGCTTACTGTCCCTCTCATGTAGGAAGCACTTTATATCTCTTCCCCCGTTTTTGAATTCGACAAAGCTCGCATCCACATTTGCGAATCTCTCTACCTTCTCCTTGCACATGTTGTATGTCCGCGTTGCGCCAATCTTCAGCAGAAAACAAGAACCAAGAACTACTGAATTACATGCCCAACAAACTAAATTCATCACTCAGTGTTACCATCTGTAGAACATTTATATATGTTATTCTAGACTATTCGTGTACACTTATGTTGTAATAGTGTTACTGTAAAGATATGAAGATGTTACATTAGCAATTTTTATTGTAGGAATACACACAGTTGTGTAACTCTTATCCTTAAGTAGTGTTACTCTATAGAATCACTGGTGTTACTCTAGCAAAAAGTAATTAGATAATGCATACATTGGGCTAATCCAGCTGTTACCACCCCTAAAAAAGGGTGTTACACCCACCTTACACACATGTTACTCTATTAAAAAAATTACGTTACTCCATACCCGTGAATTATTCAAGATCATTTGCTTGTGGTACTTTGTCAGGTTTCTCGATAACTTTTGGAATTCTCTGTCTTTTGGTGAGATCAGTTCGTGGTTGTGGCCGATGTGGAACTTATCAATCCTGAGAGTGCCGCCTTTATTGAACAGCCTAATCCTTGCATTGCACCCGCAACGACAAACTTTCGTCTTCTTTTTAAGCGCGTCCAAAGCAGCTCCTTCCCCAGCTACATCGTTAACAACTTTCACAGCCGCAGGTGTATCGTAAACCCCTGTCTGTTGCAGACTAGGAGTTTCGACTTTATCTTACCACCGTACCATCGCTTGGTGGTATACTTTCTCACATCAAATTCGCAAGCCAGCGCGTAGATTTTGTAAAATTCCACTGCCTCATCAATTGTTCCGAATACTTGCTTCATGTACGGAGTGAAAGCCCCACCCACATCTCTGCACCATTCCTGTGCATTCGGTTCTTTGCCAATGCTAACTGCAAAAAATTAAAATATGTTACGCCCATGGGACATACGTGTTACTTCAACTCATAAGTAGTGTTACTTTAACTCTTAAAGCAAGTTACTTCAACATCAGCGCCAAAAACCCTTTTCAATGTTATGTGTTTGTGTTACTCTAATTAAAATTAGGTGTTATTGTACCGTAGAACGTATGATACTTCAATGTCGTGTCTGCTTCAATAGAAAACAAAACAATAATATCAATGAAGCATACGTTAAACCTGGAATCTATACTAAAACAAGAGCAATGAACCATTGTTATTAATTCATGATTAATCAAATGAATAAAATTCCACCTTTTCCAGTGTTGTCCTATGCGTTCGCATCTTCGCCAATACCACCTGCACAAAATTAAACAATGTTACACCCATGCAAACAATGTGTTACTTCAATTCCTAAGTTGTGTTACTATAACTAGTACAGTACGTTACTTTAACATCATCATCAAACCCTTTTCTCAACGTTCATTTGTGTTACTGTAATTGCAATTAAGTGTTACTGTAACTCAGAAGGTATGTTACTTCAACGACGTTTCTGCGTTAATAGAAAACAAAACAATAGTATCGGTGGATATCATGGAAAATCTAAATAACAAACATAAAACCCTGGAATCTATGAAGATCGAGAGAGCAATTAACCATTGATACGAAACTATGATGAATGAAATGACAATGAAAGCAATATCAACATGAAAATTGACGTTAAAAAAGAACGCAAATTGACGCACGACGTATCCATGAATAAAAATTGAATCAAAACGTGAAAGAAATGTTGAAACTCACCATTGTTATACTCGATCAATTGCTTATCAACAGTTGAAGATGATGATGACGCGGTCATTGAATCCATTGTAACGGGATTTCAAGCACAGAATTTATTGAATGAATGAATGAACGTGATAAAGAAGGTTTTTTTTCAGGTTTGAATGAACCTTGAAACATGAATGACTGAATGATGAATGAACGTGATCAAGGGAGTTATTGTTTCCTAAATTCATGGGAGCTATTTTAGGAACGTAAATCTCCCTTTTTTTTAATGCAAATACTAGGATGCATCTTGTCCATCCATCCTCATCCCATCCATTGGATGGGATGAGGACTTATGGACTCATATAGAGTAAAGGACTCATAAGAGCCTTACTCTCTCTCTCTCTCTCTCTCTCTCTATATATATATATATATATAGAGAGAGAGAGTAGAGATCAAATAAGGTCACCATGTGTCCGTAAGTCTATATTAAAGTTACAGATGACATACGATAAAGTTGCATTTGTTTAAAATTGATATGTAACTATAACGTTCAGCTCTTTTATCACTTCAAGTGATAAAGTGCAACTTTATCACTCATCTCGTGTAACGTTAAACACTTTTTGTGTAACTTTAACACTGGAACTTATGACCTTAAAATAATTGTTGACCTTATTTGAACCTAGAGTTCTCATAAGGTCACTAACTATTTTAAGTTCATAATTTCCAGTGTTAAAGTTACACAAAAAGTGCTTAAAATTACACGGGATGGGGTTTAAAGTTACACTTTATCACTTGAACTGATAACAATGCTAAATGTTATAGTTACATATCAATTTTGAACAAATGAAACTTTATCGTATGTCATCTTTAACTTTAATATAGATTTACTGACATATGGTGAACTTATTTGATCTCTAGTCTCTATATATAGAGAGAAAGAGAGGGAGGGGGTCAAGGAAGTTAGTGACCTCCTTCAAGTCCCTTAGTGTGGATCTTGGCCTTCCATCCATCTTAAGATGGATGGATGGATGGCCTTCAATTTAAAAAGGGGGTGGGGGAGGGAAGACTGCCAAACATCGCGCGTCAATCTTCCCCTCACGCCTTAACTCACTGTCATTACTCTTCCTCCTTTACTCTCCCGCCTACAGCCTATTACTCTTCCCAATCCTTTTGAATTCATATTTACTCAGCCACACTCTCATTCCATCAACAACTAAAATCTCTGCCTAATAAAACCCCATCAAATAAGCTCCATCAAAAACTCCGATAAAACACCAGCAACAACTTTGATCATGCTTGGTTTTGAACACAACAAACATGAAATAACTCCGAAAGTCATTACAACAAAATAAGCACCATCGAATTCTCGAAAAAGGTACCCAGTTCATACTCCGTTGACAACTCCAATCATCATACCAAGATATGTTTATGCATAAAATTCCATCGTCGTTTTAATGGTTAAACCCTAAGAGGATGTAATCTCTCTCTAACCTTTTGTACTGGATATAATCCCTAAAACTTGTAATGGTTAAACCCTAAAAGTTTTTAATGATGTATTGACCTGATATTTCCTTGTTGAAGTTCATGTAATGTTATTTTCATGTTAAAGTTTCCATTATCATCTTTCTAATTATGCATGTGACTTCGCTAATGATGATCGAAGTATAATTAACTATGTTATACTATGTGACGTTTATTTTCCATTATATGATTAACTATGTGGTTTTAGTTGTATAATAACACTGGTGACATAGTATAGTCACAGTCAATATGTTGTAGAGTCGCACTCATTCTTGCTAGTGATATTGAATAATCATAGGTGATATTGTAGTTGTATAGTCATACAGATTATGTTGTATAGTCACATATTTGAAGTTGTATAGTCACACAGATTAGGATGTATAGTCGCATTCGGTATGTTGCAAAGTCACGCGGCTGAGGTTGTATGGTCACAATCGTTATGTTGTCAAATCACACAGTTGTAGTTGTATAATCACAATCACTTTGTTATAGAATCACATAGTTGAAGTTGTATAGTTACTCTTTATGTTCTACACTCATTTCAATAGCATACACAGTTGTACGGTCACACTCACTCATTACGCATGTCATTATTGCATCGAAATGGCTGTTAAGAAGAAAATTGTTGGTAAGAAGGGTGGTAAGAAGAACGTCGTGGAAGAAACAGCAACCGACCACGTCGTTGGCGAGAAGGGGAGTGGGAAGAAGAAGGTTGTGCTTGATACACCGGGCCACCACGTCTATGGCAAGAAGGGTGTGGGGAAGACAAAAAATGTTGAGAAGGGTTGTTCGAAGAAGAAGAAGAAGGTCAAGTTTGATAAAGCGGCCGACCACATCACTGAACAACAAATAGTTGTGCGCGTATCGCATACAACTGCTCGAAAGTCTAGGGGTAAGAGGAAAAGAGAACGACCACAAGATCAGCCGATAGTGAAAAGAAAACCACGGGTCGGTGGTCAACAGCCAGTAGTCCAGGGAGGTCCGCCGGATGTTCATTGTAGGCCTAGGCAGTTATACAATGTTATTTCAAAAATGACGGTTGAGCAGAAAAATAGGGTACGTGATGTGGGGTTCGGTGGGCTGTTGGAGTTGAGATTTGATTCGTTCCCCTTCCATCGCGCGCTTATGTTCCTTCGTACGTTCTCTAACGGGTCCCATGTTTTCCGCGCCTCACGCCGGGAGGCATTCATGGTGTCAAAGTACAACGTGCACGATTTCTTCCAATTACCTTTTGGACCTCGATCGGTGAGCGTTATCCCAACGAGAAACCAGAAAGAGGTAGATTCGCCTCACGTGATCAGGTTAAAGAATAGTTGGAGGGAGCGATTTTTCGTGGTGAAAACCAGCGGTCCAATTAGTTTCAGGTGCATGTACAAAAAAGTACTGGGAACCAATACTTTGGACGATGACTTTGTACGTACATTCGTCTTGTTTGCATTGTCATCGTTCCTCATGCCTACTACAAACAACTCACTCGACCTCAGCCTGCTGGCTGCGGTGGAGGAGTTGGAATTAATTCGACAACAAGACTGGTGCACTTTAGTGCTGCACGATCTGGTGCGGGGAGGTAAGGAGACGCGTGACTCAGCAAACAACCTAATTACCTCTGGGAGGTGCATCCCAGTTCTGATGATTGCCTACTTCCAATGCTATGATTTCCTTAGCGAGTCTAGCAAATACGACCTTTCGTTGGATCGGGCATTGGGATCTGCGGAGGATAAGCGAGCGTCTGGATGGGGAAATGGAGATGGGGTCACTGGGGAATCAGTTGCGCTCCAAGGTATCGTATCCACATACATGTGGGGTGACGGGTGACGAGGGTTTTCCCACTATAACTCTGCCCTCTGATAGTCAGCGTTCTAGTCCCGAAAGAATAGCGTGTACGGGTAATACTACACACGAAGCGGTCCCTCTAATGTCGCAGATTGAGAGTGACAATCAATTGAAGGCCAGAGCCGTGGACGTAAGTTACCTCGCAGCCACTCTTTATACCATGAATTGAGGGGGTCTGTTTTCAATTGTTTACTTGACTATGACTAAATAACTGCAACATTACATAATTTACTGCGCACCTGTGTTTATAAACCATTTAGTGTGACATAGTTGAAGTTGAATAGTCACGGTCATTGTGTCGTAGGATCACACACTCTCAGTTGTATAGTCACACCCATTTAGTACATTCATTATGCTGTATAGTCACACACTACAAGATGCTTAGCCACACTCAGTATGTAATATAGTTACACTCATTACGTTGTAGAATCACGCGGCTTGTACAATTATTATGTTGTATAGTCACACACTTGAAGATGTATAATTACACTCAGTATGATGTATAGTCACACTGATTTTCCTGTAGAATCACGCGACTTGTACAACCATTGTGCTGAATAGTCAAACACTTGAAGATCTATAGTCACACTCAGTGTGTTGTATAGTCATAGTAATTATGTTGTAAGATCACATAGCTTTACATTCGTTGTCTAACTGAACTAATGATTTGACTTTGACTGACTTATAGGCCGACCATGAGTTTTTTCCTGAAGTTCCGGAGGAGCGTGCTTGCCTTTTGCTAGTGTTGTGACCAGGCTGCCTCAACTGTAAAGGAAATAGCGACGAGGAACATGGCAGTTCCAAGTGAAAACCCATCCTCTCAATAATTCTGGGAGGATCTAGTTGTCCTCAGGTTGTCGACGAAGTTGTTTCGTCGGTCGACCGGTAGAGGGAGACTACCCAGAACGCCCCCGTCATTTAGGTCGGTACACAATTTGGAAAGGGTGAGGGACAATGCAGTCATGGTGTCTCTAAACAGGTACGCGGAATTGTGGAGGACTTACGTGATGCTGGTTACTTGGAAGACGAAATTAAGAATGGTTACCTCGGTCACGGGGGCAAGGGTCTTAGCGGGGGACCTCGTACTGAGAGTATAGAAGGGTACGAGGATGAGGGTACTTTTGAAGGTGGCTTCATGTCACTAGGTTTCTGTGAGGGAGACGATCTTGAGGACGACAACGAGGAGGCTACTGATAGTACACCGAAGCCTGTTGCGGACGAGCCGCACAACAAAGATACTCTGCAGTGGGCGACCGTAGGCATCAGTTGGTATGAGTCCGACCGTAGTGGTAGCTCTACGGAAAGCTTGGTGGGCGAACGCGGATGCAAGGATGGTTGTGGATGAGTGTTAAGTGTAGTTTGTAGTGGCTATTCTCTTGTGTTTAGTCTCGGTTTCTCTTGTGAAATCGCTCTTTGGAGCGGTTTCTGAGGCTACTTACGCTTCTTCTAGCTTTTGTTAGGTTTCTAGGACCATTATTGGAGATATGGAGCGATTCTGACTCGTTTCCGACACATTTGGAGCCTTCGAAGAGAAGCGACGATCACTCGGTAGCCTATACTCAATCCCGAGACCTTGGGACCCGTTCCCGAGCCCCTTGGACCCGATCCCGAGCACCGAGAATCGATGATAAGCCTAACAAGAGCAAGGAGGGACCTTTGGGACCATATTAGAGGCCTACAAGACCCATCCCGGTCGGGACAACCCTCATCCCGTCCGGGATGAAGTGCAAACAAAGAAGCTCTTCTGCTGAGTCAACCGGGACGGGATGAAGCCATCCCGGACGGGACCATGAAGTCATTCCGGACGGGACCATCCCTCCCGAATGGGATGAGCCCAGAAATAGGCTGTTTCTCTTTTCTCGCCTCCTCCACTCTTGTAACCCTATAAATACCCCCCCCCCCCTCTTGTAATCTTAGCTTATGTTCTTCATTACCCACTAAACCCTAGACTAGATTAGCTTAGATTAGTGTAGATTAGTCTTTAATTTATCCTTAATCTTAGTAATTAGCCTTGTATTAAGAGGATTCTTGAAGATTCATCCAAGATTGACAACCTTGGGAGATTGTTTTGGGTTTTTTCTTATTAATGCAAGTTCTCTTCTTTTCATCTTCTTGTTCGTAGGTATAATCTTCTTACTCTCTTTACTCTTAATCTTTGTTTAATCTTTCAAGTTTTAATCTTTACATATTGTTCTTTGTTCTTGTTAATTCATAATGTGTGTTTTGGTTATTATGTTGAATTCTCTTGTTAGTGTTAGTATTAACTATATTATGTGTGAGTAGACTCTTCTGGGGTTAGTAGGGAGATTAAGTGTGGATTATGGGTAATTAGGGTTTGATTGAGGGTAAAGATGAATCCTTTTGTTACTAGTCACATGTTGAGCACTCCATGTGTTTGTTGAATTGCTTGTTTGAGTAGAATTGGCCATCCTTCTCATGCTAGTCTTCTTCTTCTCGTTTTGTGGTTGACTTGTGATTGAATTCTTGCGTATTCGGGTTTAGTCTTTGACACGAGAGTGCGGACTTTGGTTTTGACGCGAGAGCGCGGACCAACCTTAGTAACTAGGTGAAGCCTACACCCTCGACCTCCCAATCATGCTACTACACTTATGAACCCAACCTAACCCTACTCTTTCCTTAATTGATTTCTCCTTTTTCTTAGCTTATTCTTAGTCGTAGTTCTTTTCCCTTCTTATCATTCTAGTTTAGTTTAGCCTCGAGACCTAGTTAAGTCTTTAGGTGGAACTTGGTCTAAACCCTCTTTACCGTCCCCGTGGACTCGACCCGACTTGCCCTATCTACGTGTTAGGATTAGTTGGTTATTACTTGTTGGTGGGGTTCCAAGGCAAATCCCTCCCATCAATTTGGCGCCGTTGCCGGGGACGGTGCTAGTTTAGACTTTGTTTGCCTATTTACTTGACTTTGTCTTTTGTTTTTGTGTTTTTCTTTTTGTTCTTTGCTTCTTGTGTGTGCGAAGTTTATTTCCTTCTTGTCTAGTGCCCAAAAAGCACTAGACTTCTCACGTTTGCTCTTAGTCTACAATTTGTACCTAGAGGTGGTGACCATCTTCTTCTTTACAACTTAGAGCCGCTTTAACGGACGGTTGCTAGATTGAGAGGTCCTCAACCGGGTACGAGCCACGATTTTCGAGTATAACATGAGGTTTGATCTAAACTCCCCACCCATAGAAGCTACAACGAGCTACTCCTCTTCCTCCATGAATCGAGACTATGCCATGATGTCTCCGAGCTACCACCAAGCTTCATCGGGTAATCAAGAACCCGTGGGTATGAGTTTCAAGGATATGGAAATGGCTTCCATCAAGTGAGTGCTTATCAACTTTGTGATCGTGGTGGTTTTTACTTAAATTACCATCATGAACCTACCATGCCTCATCATATTTCTCCCTATGGAAGCCAATTTCCCCAAAACCCACCATATTACCAATCACCACAACCTCGCTATCCACAATATGATGCCCCACCACTTAGGCATCATCAAGGTTTACAAGTTGCCCTCCAAAACCCCAATGACCACCAAATGCCCAACTTGGAGTTATATCAATCGTTTCTTCAATTGCAAAGGAGCTAACAAGAAAAGGTCATTCAAATGCAAAAGAACCAAGAGGAATTCATGGCCCAATATCAAAGGGAAACCGAGGCGATGGATGCTCGATTAAACGCGTTATCGGTTAAAACCGTAATGTTTTTATCCCGAACATCGCAACTAGATGAAGGGTGCTCACTTGAGCAAAGGGAGCAACCTAATCACGAAGCCGCCGATGAAGGTCCTTTTAGTAGCGAAATTTCCTTTGAATAACCTCAATCGTCCACCCTAGAAGAGGCAAAAGAGGAGATAATTCTTGATGGAGGAGTTTTTGGTGAAGAATTGGGTGAGGATAGTGGGAATTTGAAGAGTTTCATTGAAGAAAACACCGATATTATAGAGGAAAGTCAATAGTCTACCCCCTCTATACTTGTTGAACCTTCAATCCCCTCCGCTTGCTCTCCTCTTGAGCTTCATGCCACCTCTTGTGAGCCTATTGTTGAGGATGTTGAACTTTGGGATGAGTTGAGTGAGGTGATAAGTGTTGTGAAGTCATGGGACATGAATGAAGAAATCAAGTCGCCCATATGTGATAATCCAATGAAATATTGTGAACCCCTTGTGTGTAATTTGGATCTTGGTTTAGAGGAGGTTGAAACCGCTTGTATGAGTTTTAAATCTCATCTTATTGATGATGTGGGGAAGAACGATGTTTTAGGATTGGGAGATAATGGGCCGGAACTTACTGATGACTTGGGTTTGCTTGATGAAAAGAAGACGGTTAAACTCCCTTTTGACCCTTGTGCTAGAAATTTGAGCTTTGGTTGTGCTAGGAGACGGTGCTTAGGGAGGAAGAGGTCGGTAAGGCTTGAAGGATGGATAGACCCCGAAGACAACATGAAAAATGACGTTGGGTCTTGGGATTACTACTTCTTGCCACCACCTTGGATGTAACAACCCGGATTATCAAAAACTTAATAATAATATATGTAGTATAAATAATAGGGTCAAAGGTGGCGGAAACACCCGACCAAATCCGAATCATTACCATCTCGACGGTTCAACTAATACATTATTCAAAGGTGTTCGAAATAAAATCAAGAGAAACTTAAAGAAAGGTCTCTCTCCACAGGTCTTCCCCAACATCATCATATTCAACAGCATCTCGAAAGACCTGAAAGGGGGGGTCCACAGTCAGTGGGGAGAAACTAGATGTTCTCCCAGTCATGGTTACAACAAGTTGAACATGCATAGCAATAATAATGAAGGATAACATAATTAGACGACGAGTGAAGATATCAATACACATGACCAACATGTTACTAGACACGATCAGGTAATTTATTGCAATCCATAGTTAATCATAACGATCGAGATAGATACTATGTATCCATCCAAACAACTCGGAGCAAGTAACAACAGACTTCATACAAAGATGTATAGGACATAGAATGAACACCGGCTAGAGTATGTAACTGATACTCTAACTAGTCAGAGCGTGTAACTGACCCTCTGACACGGAGCGTGTAACTGACCCTCCGTTTTGTGAAGTATGTAACTGATACTCCACGGTACTATGTATAGCGTGTAACTGATGACTATATGTATAAGACCTGGCCAGAGCTCTCGACGCAGTAACTGTACGTCGAACGACACACGGGAACCCAGAACGTGTAACTGACGAATCTGGACTCACCGAACATAGACCAACTAAACCTCTTGCGAGCAGTATTGGTTCATTCCGATAGTATGTAACTGATACTACCGTCATCTATATCACTAACCATCATGTACGTTGTACAGTGTAACTGACTGCCAACTGCGTGAGCAACCTCACGACTTCTACGTAGTACAGTGTAACTGACTGCACTATGTAGTAATCCGACCTAGTATACTGTCACTGACTATACCAGGGAAAATCAGGCCCTAGATAGTGTAACAGACTATACCAAGTACTAACCAAACCTAGTATAGTGTCACTAACTATACCAGGGAAAATCAGGCCCTAGATAGTGTAACTGACTATACCAAGTGCTAAACAAACCTAGTACAGTGTCACTAACTATACCAGGGAAAATCAGGCCCTAGATAGTGTAACTGACTATACCAAGTGTTAACCATTCGTGATAAATATCACGACTCAAACATAGAACAATGTAACTGATTGTTCCAAAAGAAAGAGTATAGAAGTAATCAAACAACAATAACATGGTAAAGTTATAGCACAACCGACTATAACCTTCAAATAGTGATAGAGTTAATGTTTAACAAAGTATAATCATGAACATCTAACGTGTATTAGTATTCAAGGTTAAGGTAAGGCTACATTAACCTTGTCTACTAAAGTGAAGTTATGCATATAACGTCAACCCAAAGGTGGTGTCATAGTATAACCACTATAACGTCAACTTCAAGTTAAGATTACATTAACCTCGACTATAACCTTGTGAGGTTACCCTAACCTCAGTGAGATTATAGCTTCGTAACGGTGTTACGTAATCCTCAAGTGAAGGATATCGTAACTTCCCATTGAAGTTACTTGACTTCAAGTAAGGTTACATTAATCTTGTTACAACCTCGTGAGGTTACACTAACCTCCGTGAGATTATAACACGCAATAAGGTTACATTATCCTCATGTGAAGTTGTACAGTAACTTTCCAATAAAGTTACGTAAACCTCAACTAAGGTTATATTAACCTTGATCATAACCTCGTGGAGTCACTTAAATTGAGCCCCAACGAGACTATAACCCCGCATTGAAGTTACCTTAACCTTAAGTGAAGTTGTATAGTAACTTTCCAATAAAGTTACATGACCTTCAATCAAGGTTAGATTAACCTCAACCCTAACCTCAACCACCGGGTGATGGTAGGTTGAGTCATCATTGAATCTAGGGTTTGAAACCCTAAAAGCATCGATGAAACAACCCTAGCATCTCCAAACAGAGAGGCCAAGCGGCTCACGTACGAATTTTAGATGTTACAACGAATTAGATCTAACAATTCTAATATAAGCGCAAACGATAGTTATTATAGATCTAACGAAATAATAAATCGTTCAATTAACATACCAATTAATTAGACTCTTTAAATCATGAATAAAGATACAACACAAATCAATTAAATCATGTTACAAGTCATTAAAATCACACAACACCTTCAAGATGCATAAACACGAAAAGAATCACATCTAGTTACCTTGAAGCGTGCTAATTCTCGATCTCGTCTTCTATGACGTATATGTCTTCACCCGGACCCGTCTCCACGCCTAGTCCATCATCAAACACGTGCCAAATACCAAAAGAAAACCCTAATTAAAAACTATTAAAAGAACTACGAAAAACTAGCGCGACAAGAAGCGAAACTTACGAAACAATGCGGAGGATTGCGCTAGGATCGATTAGGATTCGAAAGGGATGAAGATCTATTCTTTAATGAAGAGGAGGAGGCACGAAATTAAGGAGATGGAGGAGATATGAGGCGTGGCTAGGAGGAAAAGAAGAAAGGAGAGGGTGAAACCTAACTTTAGGGTTTTGCAAATGAGAATAAGAGGTGGAAATCTCCACTCTAATCACCTATATATAGGAAAAGTCATGGGCAAAGCTTACTTGGGCCCAAATTCCAATGCTCCCTCAACAAACCACATGTGGAAAGCAAGGATGGTTTAGTCTTGGCCCAAAATCCAAGCTAAACCGACAATAGATTACAGGATACGATTTTCGGACAACTAGACATGAAAAGGGAATATCCGAATAGGAAAATTGTAGGAATTGAATTAAATAAATAATTTCGGATATTAAAATATATGAAATTAAATAAAATAATTATGTCCGAAAATTCGGGGTGTTACAATCCAACCCCCTAAAAAGAAGTTTCGTCCTCGAAACTGGAAAGATGATTACCTCAATCAAAGAGATGTGGATGCTTCTCCCGCATAGACGCTTCGGTCTCCCAAGTTTCCTCTTCGAACCTCTGGTTCCTCCAGAGAACTCGTACTAAGGGAACCACCTTATTCCTTAGAATCTTATCTTTCCTATCCAAGATACGGACTGGACGTTCCTCATACGTCAAATTCGGCTCGAGCTCAATCACATCTGCCCCTATTACATGGGAAGGATCACTGCGATAACGTCTCAACTGAGACACATGAAACACGTCATGAACCTTCGACAGATTCGGAGGTAGGGCCAACCTATAGGCCACCTCACCGACTCTCTCAAGTACCTCGAAGGGGCCAATGTACTTAGGGCTTAGCTTGCCCTTAATTCCAAATCTCTTAACGCCCTTCATTGGAGATACCTTAAGGAGAACCTTATCCCCAACTTCGAACTCGATTGGTCTACGTCGTAAATTTGCATACGACTTTTGACGATCCTGGGCAGCCTGCAATTTCTCACGAATCAACCTCACTTGCTCCATTGATTTCTGTAGCATTTCTGGACCGAGCACAACTGCCTCGCTGCTGTCATCCCAACACATCGGGCTACGACACTTTCTCCCATACAGAGCCTCAAAGGGAGCCATCTGGATACTGACATGGTAACTGTTATTGTAGGAGAACTCCACCAAAGGTAAACTCTTCTCCCAACTTACCTGGAACTCCAAAGCACATGCTCGCAACATATCCTCAAGTGTCTGGATCGTCCTTTCAGTTTGACCATCAGTTGCTGCATGAAATGCTGTACTCATCTTCAACTCACTTCCTAAAGCTTTTTGTAGCTTCCTCCAAAACTGAGAACAGAAACTCGGGTCACGATCTGAGATGATGTCCTTAGGAATTCCATGCAAACGAATGATCTCTCTCTGATAGGCATTTGCAAGTTCATCGAGACTCCAAGTCTCCTTCATCGGGATGAAGTGGGCAACCTTTGTCAACCGATCCACAACAACCCAAATAGCATTCATACCCCTCTGTGATCTCGGTAATCCCATCACGAAGTCCATCGAAATAGAATCCCATTTCCACACGGGGATCTCAAGAGGTTGCAACAAACCTCCAGGTCTTCGATGTTCAAACTTCACCTTTTGGCATACCAGGCAACGGCTGACGAACTCGGCGATCTCCTTTTTCATACCCGGCCACCAAAATCGTAGCTTCAAATCCTTGTACATATTGTCACTTCCAGGATGTACGGAATACGGAGTACTGTGAGCTTCCTTGAGAATCTTACCCTTCAAGATTTCACAGCTCGGGATACACCATCTTCCGTGGAACTTCAAACCACCGTCGGTCCCGACCTCGAAGCCTTCAGCTCGACCCTCACCCAAAGCAACCCGAATTCCTTCAAGGAAGTCATCTTCTCGTTGCTTAGCTCGGATCTCATTGAAGAACTCCGGCTCAGCAATTATCGCGCCCAAATTTAAGGAACCTGGCAAAACTACTTCAAGGTTCAACTTCTGGAATTCTCGAACTAGATCATCAGGTAACACCCTCATGGCATGAAAAGTCTTGCGGCTCAAAGCATCAGCGACCACATTTGCCTTATCCTCATGATACAGAAGCTCAACCTTATAGTCATTGATCAACTCTATCCAACGCCTTTGCCTCATGTTGAGATCTTTCTGCGTGAAGATATACTTTAAGCTCTTATGGTCGGTGTAAATGTTGCAAGAAATACCATACAAGTAGTGTCTCCATAACTTTAGCGCGAATACCACAGCAGCTAACTCCAGATCGTGAGTTGGATAGTTCACCTTGTGAACCTTCAACTGTCTCGAAGCATAGGCAACCACTTTGCCCTTCTGCATCAGAACACAACCCAATCCAAACTTCGATGCATCGCAATATACATCGAATCCAACACCTTCCTCGGGAAGTGCAAGCACTGGAGCAGTAGTTAACCACTTCTTCAACTCCTGAAAAGCAGCTTCACAAGCTTCGGTCCAAAGGAACTTGGACTCCTTCTTCATCAACTGAGTTAATGGCCTTGCTATCCTCGAGAAGTCATTGACAAAGCGACGATAATAGCCAGCGAGACCCAGGAAACTGCGGATCTCATTGACATTCTTAGGACTCTGCCAATCGACCACAGCTTGAATTTTAGTCGGGTCGACCATAACTCCTTCACCAGAAATCACATGACTTAAGAAGGTCACTTCTCTTAGCCAAAACTCACACTTCGAGAACTTGGCGTACCATTTCTGCTTTCGGAGAGTCTCCAAGATGATGCGGAGGTGACTCTCATGTTCTTGATTATCCCTTGAGTAAATGAGTATATCGTCTATGAACACCACAACGCACTTATCCAAATACTCCCTAAAAGTGCGGTTCATCTGATCCATGAACACCGCAGGTGCATTCGTCAAACCAAATGGCATAACCACAAATTCATAGTGACCATACCTCGAACGAAAAGCGGTTTTTGGAATGTCATCCTTTCTCACTGGGATCTGATGATACCCTGACCTCAGGTCGATCTTAGAGAACACACTAGCTCCTCGAAGTTGATCAAACAAATCTTCAATCCTCGGCAGTGGGTACTTGTTCTTGATTGTAACTTTGTTCAATTCTCGGTAGTCAATGCACAACCTCATGCTACCATCTTTCTTGCGAACGAACAAGACTGGGGCACCCCAAGGAGAAGCACTCGGCCTTATAAAGCCCTTTTCGATCATCTCCTCAAGTTGCTTCTTTAGCTCTTTCAACTCAGCTGGTGCCATACGATATGGAGCCTTAGAAATTCGACCTGTACCAGGCAACAGATCGATAGAGAACTCAACGTCTCGCTCGGGTGGGATACCTGGAAGGTCTTCTGGGAAGACATCATCATACTCCCTGACCACAGGAATATCCTCCAACTTCAGCTCTTTAGACACATCGCGAATACTACACAAGTAGATCTGATGGCCTTTCTTACCCATGTTGACCATCTTCATTGCAGACACCCAACGAATAGTTGGTCTAGTCTTGACCCCCTTATACGATAGCCTTGCACCGTCCGGACTCTTGAACACAATCTTCTGATCACGACACTGGAATCTTGCATCATAACGAGCCAACCAATCCATGCCCAAAATGATGTCGAAATCAGCTAGCTGGAAGCTGATCAAATCAGCTGGAAAGGATACCTCCATAATGGAAATCGGGATGTCCTTGAACAGGATATTACAAGGAACTGTCTCACCCGTGGGAGTGGAAATAAGAGTATTCACGGATGAGGATGAAACAAGTCCAGCTCGGGCGGAAAAAGATTCAGATACAAACGACATCGACGCACCCGTATCAAAAAGAACAAAAGCAGGGAAAGAGTGAACTAGAAAGGTACCCGTAATCACATCTGGATTAGCCTCTGCCTCTGCACGGGTCATCACGAACACTCGGCCTTTCTTCGGAGCTTCCTGCTTAGGCTTCTGAGGACAATCAGCAGCTCTATGCCCAGTACCCTTGCAAGTGAAGCAAGTAATTGGAGTCCCATCACAGTACTTACCAGGATGGTAAGCTTTCTGGCACTTGTAGCACGTCCAATCACTCTTGGACTGGCCCAAAAGTGGCTTGTCGAACGTCTTAGTCTCAAACTTCTGCTTCTTCTTTGCAGGTTGTGATGAAGAAACATAAGACCTCTTAGAATAACCCCCAGACTTTATGCGGTCCTCAGACTCAACAGCCATCACCGAGCCATAGATGCTCAGAGCATGATCATAAGCTTGTTGGAAAGAAGTAGACGGGATCCCCGACATAGCTGCTCGGACTCTGGGAGCCAAATTTTTCTCATAGCGACGAGTTTTAGAAACCTCGTCCATGGCGACCAACGTGACAAAGCAGGACAACTTCATAAACTTGTTGGTGTACTCCTCAACAGTCATCGAGCCTTGTTCCAAGCGAAGGAACTCCTGTTCCTTTTGCCACCTCAGCTCCTCCGGATAGAACCTCTTGGTTAGAGCCTCAGTGAAGTTGCTCCATCCAAACCCAGCCTGTGCTTGAAGATCTACCCTTGCTACAGCCCACCAGGTGTCGGCCTCTTCCTTCAAGTAATAGGAAGCCACGTTCACCTTTTGTGCATCCGGACACTCTGTAGCCAGAAACAACTTCTCCATTTTCCGAATCCAAGATTCCAAGGCGACAGGGTCGGTATTACCCTCAAAGGTTGGAGGACGGTGACGGGCAAATCGGTCAAACACCGTTTGGTTGTTGTGCTGCTGGTTGTTGAGTTGATTGTTGGCGTTGTTGACTTGAGTGGCTAACCCTTCAGCTATGGTTGCCAAGGCTTCCTCAATACGTCTGAGGCGAGCGGCCTCCTGGTCATTGTTGTTACCATTGCGTGCCATCTGCAACAACGTACCCTAGGTTATGAAGTGGTTCAAGCCTAGGCACCACTTGCAAGCAACTACTCAAACATTCTACAATGCCACTAAGGCAAGCAAGTCCTTAATTGTTTCTACCCCATTTACTCTCACTCATTTACTAAGTCGAGTTATTCTTTTAGTGGTTAAGCGAGAGTTGGGAGCGTGTTCGCCCTGATACAAACTGTAACAACCCGGATTATCAAAAACTTAATAATAATATATGTAGTATAAATAATAGGGTCAAAGGTGGCGGAAACACCCGACCAAATCCGAATCATTACCATCTCGACGGTTCAACTAATACATTATTCAAAGGTGTTCGAAATAAAATCAAGAGAAACTTAAAGAAAGGTCTCTCTCCACAGGTCTTCCCCAACATCATCATATTCAACAGCATCTCGAAAGACCTGAAAGGGGGGGGTCCACAGTCAGTGGGGAGCAACTAGATGTTCTCCCAGTCATGGTTACAACAAGTTGAACATGCATAGCAATAATAATGAAGGATAACATAATTAGACGACGAGTGAAGATATCAATACACATGACCAACATGTTACTAGACACGATCAGGTAATTTATTGCAATCCATAGTTAATCATAACGATCGAGATAGATACTATGTATCCATCCAAACAACTCGGAGCAAGTAACAACAGACTTCATACAAAGATGTATAGGACATAGAATGAACACCGGCTAGAGTATGTAACTGATACTCTAACTAGTCAGAGCGTGTAACTGACCCTCTGACACGGAGCGTGTAACTGACCCTCCGTTTTGTGAAGTATGTAACTGATACTCCACGGTACTATGTATAGCGTGTAACTGATGACTATATGTATAAGACCTGGCCAGAGCTCTCGACGCAGTAACTGTACGTCGAACGACACACGGGAACCCAGAACGTGTAACTGACGAATCTGGACTCACCGAACATAGACCAACTAAACCTCTTGCGAGCAGTATTGGTTCATTCCGATAGTATGTAACTGATACTACCGTCATCTATATCACTAACCATCATGTACGTTGTACAGTGTAACTGACTGCCAACTGCGTGAGCAACCTCACGACTTCTACGTAGTACAGTGTAACTGACTGCACTATGTAGTAATCCGACCTAGTATACTGTCACTGACTATACCAGGGAAAATCAGGCCCTAGATAGTGTAACAGACTATACCAAGTACTAACCAAACCTAGTATAGTGTCACTAACTATACCAGGGAAAATCAGGCCCTAGATAGTGTAACTGACTATACCAAGTGCTAAACAAACCTAGTACAGTGTCACTAACTATACCAGGGAAAATCAGGCCCTAGATAGTGTAACTGACTATACCAAGTGTTAACCATTCGTGATAAATATCACGACTCAAACATAGAACAATGTAACTGATTGTTCCAAAAGAAAGAGTATAGAAGTAATCAAACAACAATAACATGGTAAAGTTATAGCACAACCGACTATAACCTTCAAATAGTGATAGAGTTAATGTTTAACAAAGTATAATCATGAACATCTAACGTGTATTAGTATTCAAGGTTAAGGTAAGGCTACATTAACCTTGTCTACTAAAGTGAAGTTATGCATATAACGTCAACCCAAAGGTGGTGTCATAGTATAACCACTATAACGTCAACTTCAAGTTAAGATTACATTAACCTCGACTATAACCTTGTGAGGTTACCCTAACCTCAGTGAGATTATAGCTTCGTAACGGTGTTACGTAATCCTCAAGTGAAGGATATCGTAACTTCCCATTGAAGTTACTTGACTTCAAGTAAGGTTACATTAATCTTGTTACAACCTCGTGAGGTTACACTAACCTCCGTGAGATTATAACACGCAATAAGGTTACATTATCCTCATGTGAAGTTGTACAGTAACTTTCCAATAAAGTTACGTAAACCTCAACTAAGGTTATATTAACCTTGATCATAACCTCGTGGAGTCACTTAAATTGAGCCCCAACGAGACTATAACCCCGCATTGAAGTTACCTTAACCTTAAGTGAAGTTGTATAGTAACTTTCCAATAAAGTTACATGACCTTCAATCAAGGTTAGATTAACCTCAACCCTAACCTCAACCACCGGGTGATGGTAGGTTGAGTCATCATTGAATCTAGGGTTTGAAACCCTAAAAGCATCGATGAAACAACCCTAGCATCTCCAAACAGAGAGGCCAAGCGGCTCACGTACGAATTTTAGATGTTACAACGAATTAGATCTAACAATTCTAATATAAGCGCAAACGATAGTTATTATAGATCTAACGAAATAATAAATCGTTCAATTAACATACCAATTAATTAGACTCTTTAAATCATGAATAAAGATACAACACAAATCAATTAAATCATGTTACAAGTCATTAAAATCACACAACACCTTCAAGATGCATAAACACGAAAAGAATCACATCTAGTTACCTTGAAGCGTGCTAATTCTCGATCTCGTCTTCTATGACGTATATGTCTTCACCCGGACCCGTCTCCACGCCTAGTCCATCATCAAACACGTGCCAAATACCAAAAGAAAACCCTAATTAAAAACTATTAAAAGAACTACGAAAAACTAGCGCGACAAGAAGCGAAACTTACGAAACAATGCGGAGGATTGCGCTAGGATCGATTAGGATTCGAAAGGGATGAAGATCTATTCTTTAATGAAGAGGAGGAGGCACGAAATTAAGGAGATGGAGGAGATATGAGGCGTGGCTAGGAGGAAAAGAAGAAAGGAGAGGGTGAAACCTAACTTTAGGGTTTTGCAAATGAGAATAAGAGGTGGAAATCTCCACTCTAATCACCTATATATAGGAAAAGTCATGGGCAAAGCTTACTTGGGCCCAAATTCCAATGCTCCCTCAACAAACCACATGTGGAAAGCAAGGATGGTTTAGTCTTGGCCCAAAATCCAAGCTAAACCGACAATAGATTACAGGATACGATTTTCGGACAACTAGACATGAAAAGGGAATATCCGAATAGGAAAATGGTAGGAATTGAATTAAATAAATAATTTCGGATATTAAAATATTTGAAATTAAATAAAATAATTATGTCCGAAAATTCGGGGTGTTACATTGGAGGCCATGGAGGATAGCTTGGCTCTTTTACTTGAGCCCTCATTATGATGTGGCTCGTGCGTTTGACTTGCTCCTCCGAGCCCTTGATGGCTATGGATAAGAATGAGGAATCCACCATTCTCGGTTTGACGGAGTTCCTAAAGAACCGTCATGTTGTATATTCCCCTTTCCTTCTTCTTTTGAGCTTTTGTGATTCTAATTGTGTTTTTGTGATTTTGTTTCTAGGATTTGTGTGTTTTGTGGAACTCTTGTAATTTGGAATTTTCATGAGCGATGTGAGGGAGAGATTTGATGGTGTTTATTGAGTTTACTTGATAGGTCATAGTGAAGATGAAGTTTCGAGGAGAGTAGTGGATAATAGAAGCTTGGATTTGGGCATGTGAGTCGGTTTTTGAAGCCTTTGACAAGCTTTTGGGGACGAGATTTTAGATCTCGGTGTATTGGTGGCCTTGTGGGTGAAGCTATCAAGGAAATGAAGGGTTAGAAGTTCATCCCGACCGGGAAGGATGTCATCCCGATTGGGATGAGTGTGCTAAAATTTGAGTTTTCTGGAGTGTGATCCCGACCGGGATCAAGTTCATCCCGACCGGGAAGGAGCCATCCCGACCAGGATGGTGCCCAGCTCCTCCTTTTACCTCTTCTTCGACATTTGAGCCCACCCAACCAGTTTATACCCTCTCCCAACCTCCCTATCTACCCTTGCGACTATCCATGATCCCTACACTTCATATATGTACCCTCACCTCATCTTCTCTTCACTACACACCAAGTTTCACCTTGAATCCCACCTCATTTTACCATTGAAAGCCTTGTACTTCAACCATGCGGCCTTGTCAAGAATGAAGAGGAGTAACAATGACGAAGACTAGCTATGTACCGTTATCGAACTTTGAGACGATGGAACGAATGAGTTGCTAACCGATCGGTACGACAACTATCCTTTCTTTTCCGTCTTTTATTGCTTGTCTTCCTTTGTTTGCTCGCTTTCCCTTATACACTTTTGTGTCATGGTGGCCCTCGGGGCCTTGGTTGTCATTTCTCCCGACTCTCGATGACGTAACTACATCGAGAGTCATTTCAAAATCCAAATTACTAGTATTTTCATTTTTTCTTTGATTTCTCTTTCTTTTGTTAGGAATTAGTCAGATTCGGGCGGAATCTGGGTTAGGTGACTTGATTACACCTAGTCCTCCCCTCTCATTTCCTTTTATTTTCTTTTTATTTCTTCCCCCATCCATATCTTTTCTCGTCTCGGCCCATGGTGACTTGATTACACCCCGGCCGGACACATTCTACCCTTTCTTCGCTTTTCTTTTTGATTTTTAGCTTTATTTTCGTAGTTTCTCTTCTTTTTAGTGTCTTCACACACTACCGATCGAGCATGAGGACATTGCTCGGTTTAAGTGTGGGGAGCGATATCCTAGCATAGTTTAGTTTTATTTTCGTAGTTTTTTCGAAAAAAATCTTTAAAAAAAACCCTAAAAATTTGAAAAAATTTCACAAAAATCAAAAAGATTTTTCCTTTGTGTCTTTTCCTTTTGTGTCGTTGTGTCGTATTTTTGTTGTGTTGTGCGTGTTTTGCCTCCCTTTCTCCTTGTAGGTCGCTTTATGACCGTTAACTTTGGAGGGCTTTCAAGACATCCGGTAACATATTTTTATCCCTTCTTCCTCTTTATCTCTTGTGGAGTTTGGAGGAGAATTTGTGATGATGTGTGCTCGGGTGGAGCTTTGTAGAGTTTGAGGTTAATTTGGTGGCTTGTTTGGAAGTTCGGGGTGGTGTTTGTTCTCTTTGTGTGTTTGTTTTGTTTTGTTTTGTCATCATTGTCTCATTTTCTTTTGTTTTTGTCGCGTCTTTGTTTTGTGATGTGTAGTTGTGTCTTGTGTAATAAAAGGTTTTCGAAAACCCGGTTTTGAGGCTAGTGCGCAAGTGTTTACTCTCCCTTCCTAGCAATATGAGTCAAGTCTTGGACTTTAGTCTAGTAGAATGACCCTAAATCAATGATTTCGTTGGTTTCTTACCTTGAGTCCACCTAGCTTACTAGGGATTTACTACGGGATTTGCATTTTGACCATTATGACCACCCACGGAGTGAAAAGGCCTTGGTTGCCGAGTCCCGTCCCTTAGGTGACCATGTTCGGGATTTATTTGACTAGTCCAAGTTCTCCACCTTTTTGTGGGTTTGAAAGGAGATCGCGACTCCCGACTTACCCATTTCCCTACCTCCTGCACATTTCCCACCAATAAGTTGCAAATTTCATAAGTTGTAACTTGGTTGCCAGAAATGCCTACAAAATCCAAGCCAAAAGGGCAAACCAAGAAAAAGAAAGAAAAATGAAAAGAGAAAAAGAAAGAAAAGAAAAGAAAGAAGAAAAAGAAAAGGCACAACAAAAGAAAAACAAAATACAAAAGAAGAAAAAGAAGTGGCATAGCAACTCAAAAGTCAAAGGCAAAAGAAAAGAATGCCAAAGAAAATCATCTCACAAAAAGAACCCTCACCCTCAAAAATAAGCCTTTTTCCGACTATTACCGTGAAGAGCCTACCAAAGGACCGAGTCCCTAGGAAGGATGATAACGGTAATGGTCGGTCTTCCCTCATTTTTGCAACCTTGACCACCTTTTTACTTGGACTAGTTGGGCGATTTTGGATATGGGACGACCCTTTTGGCTTAACGCTAAAGGGGGTGGGACTTCACTTACCTACAGTGTCGACTAACTCCGTGGTTCATCCTTTTTCCATCCCGCCTATCGTCCCGTGGTACGTTCTTAGAAGGTTAGGAGGAACCTAGGTAAGTTACCAACGTTTTTATTGCTTTGTTGTCATACTATTAGGGTTTTATCCATTTCGGTTTGTATTTCTAGCTTCGGAACGTTGTCACTTGCCATGAGTCCTTAACCGGTATCTATTTCACCGCTTTGTTGAGGGAAGCGGTATTTGTTTTGTCTTGGATGCAACCGTTTGGTGTTTATGTGTGTGTGTGTGTGTTTGTTTGTTTGAGTGTTTTCGTGTCCGGTTGCATCCACAGTTTTGTCGCAAGACCCCACTTGCCTTGCGGAGAGCACTTGTCCTCTAAGTGTTCTCGCGTGAGTTGAAAGGGCGTAGGATGCGCTAATACCCGCTCGGCTAGTAGTCTAGTTTCTTTTAGTCTTTAGTTAGTTTGTGCTTACTCGAGGGCGAGTAAGGGTTAAGTGTGGGGGAGTTGATAAGTGTAGTTTGTAGTGCCTATTTTCTTGTGTTTACTCCCGGTTTCTCTTGTGAAATCGCTCTTTGGAGAGGTTTCTTAGGCTACTTACGCTTCTTCTAGCTTTTGTTAGGTTCCTAGGACCATTATTGGAGATATGGAGCAATTCCGACTCGTTTCCGATACATTTGGAGCCTTCGAAGAGAAGCGACGGTCACTCGGTAGCCTATACTCGATCCCGAGACCTTGGCACTCATTCCCGAGCCCCTTGGACCCGATTATTTTTATTGTGCCCATTATTTCCTCTTTGTGCCCATTATTTCCTATTATTTCCTCTTTGTTTATGTAAGGAGAAAAGTTTTCTTATTGTGCCCATTATTTCCTCTTTGTTTATGTAAGGAAATCTCTTCTTGTATCTAGTTTTTGTCATTTTATGTCATGCATGTAACTAGATCTTTATATACTAAATTAACAAGTAATTTAGTAACTAATTAGAGGAGTCTAATTAGAGGGTTATGAACCTTTCAAGTGGTATCAGAGCTTTGTTGTTGCATGCATGTCGATTTTTGACATTTTTTTCGGGTTATATGATAACTTTGTAAAAACCGAAAATTTTGTGTAAAAATTTGTTTCACACGAAATTTTTGGGTACATGCATACCTAATGACCTCAAAAGGGTTGTGGTCGAGTTTGGTAATTTTTGGAATTAATTTGCAAATTTATAATCATTTATGCCTTAAAACCGAGTTTTTATGCCTATTTCATGTTAAAAGTTATCTAAAAATAGTTGCATGTTGTTTTTGGGTATGATATTTTTTTCTACATTTCATCATATGTTTAAGAACATAGTTGTAAATTTTTGAAATTTATTTTGTCCTTTTGGGATGTTTATTGTTTTTTTTATTGGATAAAAAAAACGATAAACATGCATTTATTTGTTCTAAATTTATTCAAAATTTTTGTGGACAAAATTTTGATTTTTTGAGTTCCTGGAAATGTTCCAGAATTTACAAAATTTTTATTTTTATTTTTTGGTATTTTATGATTTAATTTGAATTTATTTCATAAAATTGACCATTTACCGATTAAATTAGCAAATTAAATCAATTTAAACTAATTTTCTATATTTTTCAAATTAGTGGGGACTAATTCTTGAAATTCAAAATTGGTTTGGAAAAATTAGTTTGAGCTCAATTGAGAATTAAGTGTTGATTAATGATTTTTAATGGTTAAAAATCGATAAATTCCATAAAAACCGAGCTAGGATGAACTTGATAAATTATTGGCCGATTTTGGCATGATTTTTACAGCATTTTATTTATTTTAATGTTGTTGAATGAATGAATGTCATTTATTGATTATTTTGCAAGATTGTACCTAGTATGGCCTAGTCTTTTAATCGGTATTACCCGTAATGAAAGGGAATATCGATTTGGTTGTAATTAATTGCGATCTCGTATCGCCCGTTTGTAATAATTAATAGTTTTATTTATACAAATATTTAATAGGAATGCTATGTATTCATTTGTATCATTTGTAATTAATTATTATGAAGACGGAGATTACCCAAGACGGTGGACAAAAGACGGTGCCTTTTGGAGGTGTTCCTTTGAAGAGGCCAAGGACCAACGAGTTGGTTTCCGATTTTGTAATAGTCTAGTTAATTAGATTAGCAAGATGGCCGTACTAGGATTTATTTTGTTTGACGCTTGCTTTATATTCGCTCGTGCCAAAATCGCCAATCATGCATTTTATTTATCGATTGTCAATTCACCAATTTACGTAATCACCAACCTAGTTCACTTATAAGTGATTAGTAACTTAATATTGACAAGACCTCTCACATGCATAGTAACAATTGAGATTAAGCCTTACCAATTAAAGCGCCTATGAACCCCTTGTTCATTAGGGCAACCACAACGTGGACCCTTTTTACCTTGGGTAAGTAGGGTGATAAGATCACATGCCAAGATTGGGTTGGACTCAACGAGATAAGAGTTATTTCGGGGCTAGGAGATGGATTTGGTTGAAATCCGTCAACCGAGAGTTCTAGAGTAGAATTGGTCGAGTAATGACTTACCGTTTTTACATAAGGATTGCATGCGATGTTAGTTCTTATCTAAATGCGGGTCTCGGAATCACTTATATAATTTCGTGAGGGGTCATTATATGAGTGACTTGTTAAAATTGTTTTACAAGTAAATTATATAACAATGGATGTTAATATTTCCTAAATTTTGTTGTAGTATTTATAATTCGCTATGGCTACCAATGCAACCATTCAACTCGGAAAGGATTCTTGGCTTAGGTCCGTTATGGACAAATGTATCTTGAAAGACGATGGAAGTAATTTCATCGAGTGGGAGTCTACCATAAAAGGTGCGGCGTTGTCAGACAACGTCCTTCGTTACTTGAACGATCCACCACCCAATGAACCCGGTCCTAGAGCCACCGCGGCACAAAGGACCGCCTATGAGGAGTTTTTGAAGATATCTAACGATATCAAGAATGTCTTGATATGGTCAATGTCTCCAAAACTCAAGCTTCAATACATTACCCTTAATGCATTCCCAAGAAGCTTGCGATAGGTCGCATTCTTCACTCACTTCCCTCCAAGTTCTCCCAAATTAGGGTGAACTACAATATGCATGGCATGGACAAGAGTTTCCAAGAGTTTCATGCACTCCTCAACCAAGCGGAGAGGGACATGGAGGCTAGTGGGAGTGAGAAAAGAGACATGCTCTCCATGAAAATGAAGATTCTCAATCTTGGGGTTCAAAAGGGTAAAAACAAGGGTAAGACCAAATTCAAGAGACAAGGAAAAGACAAGAACAAAGGGAAAGCTATTGAGAATAGCAAACCTAAGGCTAAGGTTAACAAACATGCCGACGCCGATTGCTATTATTGTAATGGCAAGGGACATTGGAAGCGCAATTGTCCCAAATATTTGAAAGATTTGAAGAACAAGAAAGACGAGAGTGAGACTCCGTCAGGTATTGTTCTCACTTCTCTCTATATGATAGACATTAACTATACTTTCACTTCCACTTGGGTATTAGATACCGGATGCGGTTCTCACCTTTGTAATCATTTACCGGGGCTGAGGGACGTGCGAGCACTAGCCAAGGGTGATGTGGACCTACGCATGGGAAATGGAGCTAGAGTAGCCGCTATATCCGTAGGCACTTATGTACTCACTCTAGCTAGTGGTTTTGAGTTGTATTTGAATAATTGTTATTTCGTACCAACCTTAACCAAGAACATTATCTCCATTTCCGTACTTGATATGGAAGGTTTTTCCTTTATGATTAAGGACAATTGTTGTACTTTTTCATTTAATGACATGGCTTATGGTAAAGCTACGTCTATCGGAGGTATTTATGTTCTAGATAATGTTAATGATATATATCATGTAGAAAACAAGAAGCTCAAAATGGGTTAACCTAATCAATCCTACCTTTGGAATTGTCGTTTAGGACACATAAACGAACGACGCATAAAGAGACTTGTTTCAACGAAACTTCTCAAACCGTTTGATTACGAATCTTATGGCACATGCGAGTCTTGCCTTTTGGGCAAGAGGACTCGTGCTCCTTTCTCAAGTAAAGGAACACGAGCAAGTGAGGTATTGGGCCTTATACATAGCGATGTGTGTGGCCCAATGACTATCACCCCTAGGGGTGGTTACAACTACTTCATTACTTTTACCGACGACTTAAGTAGATATGGGTATGTCTACTTAATGAGGCACAAGAGCGATGCTTTTGAAAAGTTCAAAGAGTTTCAAAGTGAAGTAGAGAACCAATTGAATAAAAAAATTAAAGTACTACGATCCGATCGTGGTGGTGAATACCTAAATAATGAATTTGATTCACACCTAAAAGATTGTGGCATAGTATCACAATGGACTCCTCCTGACACACCACAATTGAATGATGTGGCCGAAAGGAGAAACCGAACTTTATTAGATATGGTTCGGTCCATGATGAGTCTCACTGAGCTTCCTGATTCATTTTGGGGTTTTGCCATTTTGTCCGCAATATTTTCACTAAATCGAAGCCCGACTAAAGCAGCCAATAAGACACCATATGAGATATGGAAGGGAAGGGTTCCTTATTTGTCGTTTATGAGAATATGGGGTTGTGAGGCATATCTTCAGAACAAGTCTGACAACAAACTCGCACCAAGATCCGACAAATGTCTGTTTGTAGGGTATCCAAAGGAAACACAAGGTTATTACTTCTACAATCGTCACGAAAACAAAGTGTTTGTGGCTCGTGACGCTATCTTTCTAGAAAATGACTTCATTTCTAGAACACAGAGTGGGAGAAAATTTGAACTTGATGAAGTCCAAGAGCCACAAACCGAAAATGAAGTGGAGGAAAGTGTTCCCTCCTCCTCGGACACGGTTGATGTTCCCTTTGAACCTAGGAAATCCACGAGGGTTAGTCATCCTCCTGATCGATACCTTGGTATTGTCGAGGAAGATGCGTTGGACATGTTACTTTGCGAAAGTGACGAACCTACAACCTACAAAGCGGCCATATCTAGTCGTGATTCCATGCAATGGCTTGAAGCCATGCGATCCGAAATGGACTCTATGCACGAAAACCAAGTGTGGGATTTGGTTGATTTACCTGAAAAGATGAGACCTCTTCAGTGTAAGTGGATCTTTAAGATCAAGAATGGCATAGATGGACATAAATATGTCTACAAAGCTAGATTGGTGGCAAAGGGTTTTACTCAAGTTCATGGTCTTCACTATGACGAAACCTTTGCTCCAGTCGCAATGCTTCGCTCCATAAGGATTATCCTAGCGATTGCCGCATTTCATGATTATGAGATTTGGCAAATGGATGTCAAAACCGCCTTCTTGAATGGGATTCTAGAAGAGGAAGTGTATATGACACAACCAGAAGGTTTTGTAGATACATCTAATCCTAGGAAGGTATGCAAGCTTAAGAGATCCATTTATGGTCTTAAGCAAGCGTCCAGAAGTTGGAATCATCGCTTTGATCATGTTATCAAAACAGTATGGATTTATTCGAAGTGTCGAGGAACCTTGTTTGTACATGAAGTTTAGTGGGAGTAAGGTAACCTTTCTTGTCTTGTATGTGGATGACATACTTCTTATCGGGAATGACGTTCCGATGCTTGCTTCCGTAAAGGAGTGGCTAAGAAAACACTTCCAAATGAAAGATTTGGGAAATGCACAATGCATTTTGGGTATTCGGATCCATAGAGATAGGTCCAAGAGGACGTTGGTATTAAGTCAAGAAGCTTATATAGATAAGATTCTTCATAGATTCAAAATGAAAGACTCTAAGAGAGGTTTTCTTCCCATGAGTCAAGGTACCATTTTGTGCAAGTCACAGTGTCCTTCCACACCCGAAGAGATTGAACGCATGAAGTTGATCCCATATGCTTCCGCTGTTGGATCAATCATGTATGCCATGACGTGCACTCGTCCCGATGTTTCATATGCTTTGAGCATGACGAGTCGTTATCAAGCCAATCCAGGTGAAAGTCACTGGACAGCCGTAAAGAACATCCTTAAGTACTTGCGAAGGACCAAGGATTCGTTCTTAGTGTTTGGAGGGGATACTGAGTTACGTGTAAGAGGTTACACGGATGCCAGTTTCCAATCCGATCGGGATGATTTGAAGTCCCAATCCGGCTATGTTTATATGTTGAATGGAGGAGCCATTAGTTGGAAGAGCTCCAAGCAAAGTGTCACCGCGGATTCTACAACAGAAGCTGAGTACATTGCGGCTTCGGAAGCTGCAAAGGAAGCTGTTTGGATTCGTCAGTTTTTGGAAGGACTAGGAGTAGTCCACTCTCTCGAAGATCCTATCACCATATATTGTGATAACAGCGGGGCCATTTTTCAAGCAAAAGAGCCCAAGTCTAGCAATAAGTCTAGACATGTACTTAGGAAATACCACGTGATAAGAGATCTCGAGGAAAGAAAGGAAATCGATATATGCAAGGTTGGGACAGACGAGAACATCGCTGATCCTTTAACCAAGCCTCTTTCAAAGGATAAACATGATGGTCATGTTGTCGCAATGGGATTGAGAAAATTCCCAGATTTTCTTTAAGTTATCTAAGATGTAATAATTGGATATTGTAGCAATTTTTACATTTCTGATAATAGCATTCATTGTTCGAGTTTCAATATGAACTCTTTTATTTAGTTTGACTAAAACTTATACCTTGTTCATTCGAATGGATTGTGAGACAATCTTGAACCCTATTCAAGTGAACATTTGAACATGGTATTTTTGCTCCTTGTCACTTAATGAGGTGACGACTCGGAGTGACAAGATTGTATGTTGATCGATGGTTAGTTCAAGACCATGGGGTCATGGAGATGACTGGTCATTTACATAGGCAGACTGATTATCACTCTGCCGGGCAGTGACCACAATAGAGTCCCTTATCAAAATAGTTGAGGCCTGGTCGTGGCGGGGATTTCTATTTTATTCCTATGAGTCGATTCTTTAGACTGGCCACCATTTATCTGAGTCGATGCAGTTTCCAATTGGCTTTGGTTGGTGTCCTAGGTCGTACCGTGAAAGGAGGCTGATGGACATCTTCTGGGTCATGGTGATCTGCATTATACAGTATAAGATGGGTCAACAGGAATTGTCCACCCACGTTGGGTACTAACATCCTTGGGCCACTCGAGGAGAAGTAACTGGAAATGCGTGGCCACGCTCGGAAATAGATCTATGGTAGATTTTCCGGTCAAACAGTTATTCTCCATATCGAGAAAACCACTCTAATTATAATTAAATCACAAGTGCGACCTGAAAGACACCTTATGATGAGTGGGAGGATGTGACATCAAAGAGACAAGATAATCGGTAGCACACAACTTGTATAGACAAGTGGGAGATATTGATGGGGGAGGAGTCCTCCGCAATATAGTGGCTACATGCATAACTTGTATCGGACAAGTGGGAGATTGTTGGAGCAAGTGTCCTCCACAATAGTGCATTGATATATTAAATCTCATGGACGGAATATACTTGGGATAATTAGTACATCGATACTCCACGTCAGTTGATTAACGTAAATCGATAACGCTCAGCTGACTAGAGTTAGACGTTATTGTCGTAAGACGGCGGTGATCAACTGATCTCTTTCGGTCACACCTATAGGATGAGACCCAAATAGAAAACTAATTATTTGTATTTGATACAGTTAATCAGTTCCTTGCGTATATATTTGATATATGCTTTGTAATGAGAGTTATTTATTGGAGATAGAGTTTAGAACTCAGTCTGATTAAGTTTATTAGTCTATTATACGATAATTGACTGAATAAATTTTTCGTCTTATTTTAATACGATTAAATAAGACCTAATTTGGTATTTAAACGTTAATTACTAAATTAGTTGAGGTTTTGTATGCTTTTATGGGTAGTGATAATTAGCCATTAATATTTACAAGAAGTTGTAAATTTAGCTAAGTAATTATTATTATGGGACCTATTATATATAGATATAATAGTAATGTACTACTTAAAGAGTTAAGATTATATTATTTATTTGATGTGATCAATTATATAAGATAATTGATCATGTCACACATAAGCATTTGTATGACAAATGGCAAAAATAATATGGACCCATTATGCATGCAAATAAAATAATGCAATGGTCTTCCCTAATTTAGGGGTGCTGGTTTTGGGAGTCATTTAAGGGAAAATTTTTGTTCTCATTTTGACATCCATTCATTCATTAGTTTTTGCATGACCTCTTCTCCAAAACTCTCTCTCATATTAATATTCATCTTTATTACTAAAGTAGTAATATTCATAATATTAGTATAGGTTCATCACTACTATTATCTAGTTAATAATAATAGTGATTATTTGGGTTGAATCTTGGTGCAACTAGAAGGAGATCTTCTACTTTGAAGATTCAAGATTTTGGAGGATCATCCATACTAATATATGCTCAAGAACAATAAGAAAAGGGGTTTTCTTATTGTGCCCATTATTTCCTCTTTGTTTATGTAAGGAAATCTCTTCTTGTATCTAGTTTTTGTCATTTTAGGTCATGCATGTAACTAGATCTTTATATACTAAATTAACAAGTAATTTAGTAACTAATTAGAGGATTCTAATTAGAGGATTATGAACCTTTCACCCCGTGGACGAAGACTATGATGGCGTGTACGTAGCATGGAAAAGATTCGTACGAGACTGCAATGGAGCATTCGACATGAACGCCGAACTACTGTTTGTCCCGGTACATGTTAGGAGGCACTACGCGTGCATTTACATAAACTTTAGAGACCGCACCGTGGACATCCTCGATCACCAGGCACATGGCCCAGGCTCGTATATGTTCGGGGTGTCACACAGAATAGTAAGTTGCATGAGTAGGATTTAATTCGCCGCGTCAATTATTTTGCTGCTTCTGTAGGTGTTAACGTTAACTTTTACCTAATATTGCAACAGTCATCCGCAGTGGCCGACTATATGGACGATAAGGGACTTATGAAGGGCGTTCACATGTCGAAGTTTACACATCGCCAGATAACATTAGAATGGCAGAGCGCCAAGAAGAACGACAAGGAATCTGGCATTTTTTGCTTGATGAACATGCATGTCCCTGTACGATGGCGCGCCGTTCAGCCATGATGATATTGGGGCTAAGGACAGGAGGCTTTATTTGTTGTTCGAGATTGCAGCGTCCCTCATCCTTGTTGACATGAATGAGGCTCGTGGGGACGCATTGCGGAAAATTAAGGCTTTCATAGAGGATGCACCGGAAATATAGAGAAACCTCGAGGCTAGGCGTAGGTTAGTAAAAAAGTTCACCAAGTAGATACCGTAACGCGTGAATATGTAGCGACTAGTGTACGAATGAATTTTGAAAATCTCATTTTGCAGTATCGAAAAATCTCATGTTGAAGTATCTTTGGTGTATCAGATGAATGACAACTCAATTTATTTGGGTTTATGATTTGGGTAGTGACGTTACTTGGGCAGAGTCACATGCTTGAGATGGTACAATCACGTCACTTCTTAGTCACAATCACAACCAAAGTCATTCTAAAACCACAATTCACTGACTAATTGAACAAAGTAACGGAGGGATGACAATTCATTTCGTTCAATTTATATGATTCCTAAATATATACACATCGAGTATGTTAATCCACATATTAAAGAATATATTATCAAACTCTAAAAAAATACGATGCCGTAATATACGATTTATATGAATTTGTTAAAGAGAGATTTAATACGCCACGTGACACCCCAAACATATACAAACCCATTAACATACTCGTTAAAAATATTAACCAGTAGAAACACTAAACAAAATTATTACGTCTTTGTAGCACACGTATTATGATTTGTACTCGGTGATATTAAATTTTTAACTATGTAATTATGCAAATCAATTAAACACAAACACATAGACGTAAATTATTTTCAGAAACAGATTATTTCACAAAAATATTGATCGTTCCACGAATGTAAAAAACGATACAAATCGAGTACGTTATCTTCCCATCGGATACAATGAACGTGAATGAAGTGTTTTTTGTGTGTCTCAATGCACATTGAGAACACAACCAGTCATGACTCTTTTCTACCCTCAATTAAATTAGGCAAGTAGACCCACCACCTACCCATTCGTCATTTACCCCCCTCTCTTCTACCCTAATTAAATTTACACATCTTTTTTCCCTTCCCCTTTAAATACCACCCTCCCATTTAACCCCCATAATTCATCTTCACCTTTTTCACCCTTTTCACCTCTTTAACAAAGAAATGACTAGCAAAATAGAAGAAGTGAATGGCTTGATAGCGCAGTACAATGCCCTGGTGGACTCTGCTAAATCTAATGAGTTGACAGCCATGCAACTGGTCGTGAGTGCCATACACGCAAGGAACTTTGTGGCATCCAAGGGCGATACACTGAAGGAGGCAGAAATGGACGACTACGTCCAAGTCTTGATGGAAAACTCCCTTGAATGTTTCCGCACTAGGAATGGTTTCCAGCGTGATTTGGCCAATTTGAAGAAGATACTTAAAAAAATGGGGGTTAAGTAGGTAGGTTAAAATGTAGCCAAAAAATATGATATGTAATGGATGTTTTTATGGGTTTAAAGGTTTGATGACTGTTTTCCTAGTATTTAAAGGTTTAAAATGTAGCCAATATTATATGTTGTCTGATATGGGATACAACCCATTTTGTCTTAGAATGTTTTTATGTTTCAAGTAGTATGTGTTATGTAAAAGATGAACTTTTTCTAATATACAAATATTTCCATCGCTATTTCCTAGTTACAAAATCACGCATCGTATTATGCTTTCACCTTCAGAGCTGTATGTCACACTCAACATGTTGTATAGTCACAGTCATCATGTTGTATAATCAGTTTAGATTTCGGTCTTCCAAATTTGTATAGTCGTGCTCCCCATGTTGTAGAATCACACTCAGTAAGTTGTACAACCACACTCATACAATTCGTCTAGTCGCGCTCCCTCTATTGTAGAATCACACTCAGCCTATTGTAGAATCACACTCATTACGTTGAATAACAATAAAATTATATGATTACAAAAACAATTGATATACTACTTTTCTAACGATTGATATTTCAGTACGTTGATTTTTATTTTTACGGTCAATCCACTAAAAACAATTTAGTCCATGATTTATGACTATGCCATATTAGAAATGATTAAGGTCCGCGATAGGCGAAAACAATATCACGGACCTTGACTATTTCAAACGTCGACATTCTTTATGTTTCAAAAAATTCTTTGTCCACAACAGAGAGAGGATATTCACAAACAATCCTCCGCATCCCCTACTACGTCATCCTCCTCCTCCTCCTCCACAACATCGACAGACACGACGGCAATAGGTGGGCTCTCGACAAACGGGCTGGGGCAATTTCGCTTGTCATGATGCCCCATCCTCTTGCAGTTGTTACACAACAGTTTGGGCTTCACATCAATTACAGCAGCCTTCGCCTTGGAAGATAACATCCGCTTCCCACTGCCCTTGTTCTTGGCTTTCTTTGGGGGCAATACAGTTACTTCAATTGCGCTTGTACAGCCAAGGATCTCCTCCAGTTCTGGTGTCTTACTACAAGACCAGCATGGGGCGGCACATCGGATCTGAAATCACGAATGATGTCGGCTAAGCTACTTACGTCGTCCTTACCCATTCTACTGACGTGACTAATTTCGGTCTCATAGAACTCTGAAAACAGTCTCATGACCGTAACAGCCTTCTTGTCGATCAGGCGACTCTCTGTCAGGGGACGTGTATTAGCATTATGTAGAGCATCCTTTGTCCATCTACCAACAACATACCGTTCTGGGATCGTCTTCTGCCCTTTGGAAGAATATATCCAAATAGCGTGCTTGCAGAAAATTTTGTACCGACCGAACTTCCTGAAAGTACAGCTGACCTCACAGGTACCTGCAAGGAAATTACTCACATAAAGAATGCGACTCTCAACCATATGGAACGTACTACACAACGTAGAGAATGTGACTTTCTAAAAGTGTATAGTCACACCCTTTAGGTCATATAGTCATACTCATTATGCCGTATAGTCACAGTCCTTATGTTGCATAATTAAACGCATTACATTGGATAATCACACTCACCGCATTGCAGAGTCACACCTTTTACTTTGCATAGTCACACTCATTATATTGTCGAATAAAACTCATTACGTTGTACACTCAAACTCAGCACGTTGTATAGTAGCACTCATTGCATTTTAGAGTCACACTGTTTAGGTTGTATAGTCACATTTAGACTATACGAGTGTGACTACACAATGTGGAAAGTGACTTTCTAAAAGCTATGCCAGAATCAGACTACCTAGATTGTATTCAACGATATAGTTGTGGTCCCGGATGGAATCCCTAACTGTTGTCGCTTTAATCCCGTTCTTCTCCGGATACCCACGAACGCTGCACGTGTACAGCAAAAACTTGACCTCTTCCTGAAAGTGTGAAAACGCCACGTGCGTACACCCTTGCCGTTTTGGTCTCCATTGGATTCGTCTTTCCAGTTTTGGGATATGTCTTGCCGGTTATCGTTGTCTAGCCTCTTTTGCGTGTGCCTCTGTTGGCCCATCGCACTCTTGAATCGCATCCATAACTAGACCAACGTACCCTTGTTGTCTTCAAACTTTTTGAAGAAGTTGTTCTCACTCTCTAATCTTTGCGTCGTCCTCATAATTCCGGACATCCTCAGCTTCCTGTAATGCACCGCGACCCACTTGCTCCTGATGCCATATATGTATTCGAACCATTTGATCCCCACCGCCTCATGGTCGATCATAATCTGCCCCCACTTATCGTCAAACTCCGACGCCTCACTGTCATCGTCCCAAATAATAGCGTTGAAGTCTTTTACGAATTTCGAGGACTCCTCTCTTGATCTGTCGTGGTTCGATGGGACCTTGTTCATGATGTGCCACGTGCAACACTGTTGGTGCGATGCCTTGAATATTTCCGGGACAACTTTTAAGATCCCGGGATCCTGGTCTGTCATGATATAGCACGGTTCCTTCCCACCCATGGCTTCCAGGAAGCGGGAAAGGACCCCGATAAATGACACGTAGTCCTCCTTCAATAGTAACGCCCCGTAGAACATGACGGATCGTTTGTGGTTGTCTAGGCCGGTGAACGGTGTGAACACCATTGAATACATGTTGGTTTCGTATGTTGGGTTGAACGACACGGCATCACCGAATCCCGTGTAGTTCCTTCATGCTATACCGTTCGCTCAAATGGCCCTACGTAGACTTCCGTCTACATCGACATCGTAGTCAAAGTAAAAGTCCTCCTGACTGTCCCTCAAACTCTTGAATCGATCTACAAATAATTGACCATCTTGCTCGTGAACAAAGCACTTAACGTCCCTACCCCAATTCTTAAATCAACCAACAATGCTCCAATGTTCTGAAATCCGCCCGACATCTCCTTGCACATATTGTATATCTGAGTCGCCTCAATCTTCAGCTGCACACACAAATTGCAGTTCTATTAATCACGCACTGTTAACTGTCAAACGAACACTGACAACATTTTTCACAAACGTTACACATGCCTGAGTTACAAACGATCATCTCCTTCTGATATCTTGAGAGACTTCAAGATGACTTCTGAAACTCTCTGTCGTTGACCATCGCAAAGTTGTGGTTGTGTTCCTCGATGAACTAATCAATAAAGAACCCACTAATCATCGCACAAAGCCTAATCCTTGCGCCACAACGCGTCCTCGTAGCCTTCGTGTTGTGTTCATACAATCCCACAGAGTGTTGAACTTCCTTCTCTTGCGTGCTCGACAACTTGACAATGCTCTAGTTAGCTGTTTGACCCTCCTTATTACAAGCCAACAATTTCTTCTTAATCGAACTGTCATAGGATCTAGTTATCGTGTATCTCTTCGCCTCAAAACCCTAGGAGCATGCGTAATATTGATAGAACTCAAACGCTCCATCGATGTCCACCAACTTCTGCCCTATGTAACGAGCACTAACTATTTCTTCCGCTGACATATACATGAACGAAAATGCAAAGATCAGAGGTTTGAATGAACTTTATAACAACAAAGTTGTGGTCTAAAGTGAAAAAAAATACCCTAAATTAAACCCTAGAAACTATGAATCTTGCAACACATGCATTCAACTCTGACCTCAATGAAGTGTCACTCTACTCAACAACGACTGTGACTTTGATCATATAACTGCGTGATTGTTACTGTGACTTTCAACAACAACGACTGTGACTTTGCTCAAATAACTGCGTGATTGTTAAAGATTTACACCCAAAAAATACAAGGAAAAATGATCTAGCATGTTTTGTATCTGTTTATGATGGAGATTTAAGCTAGATTCAATGATGAAAGGTGCAGATTTAGAGTGGAAATCGTCCAGTTGGTTTTATTAAGTAGATTGTGCTTTATTGGAGAAAAGACGGTTTTTAGAACTCTAATTCCTTTTTATGTGTTTTGGGCTCAAGACGGAGAGTGTGAAGAACAAGCTCAACTAAACCCGAGTGAAATGTCGAAGCGCAGCTCAGGATTGAAGACGGAACTGTTTTGGGTTCTGTGTCAGCTTAATTATTATTTATTATTATATTATTATTACAGTTAGGAAATTACTAGACTTTCCTATAACTTTCCTATTATTGTTATTAGACTAGATATATTATAAGACTATTAGTTTTGGAGTATTACGTTTATCATTCATCAATTACGTTCCTTTCAAGAAGAATAGGAGAAGAAGAACCCTAGTTTGCTAAAGACAATTATGTGTAACTAATTCTTTCTTCTCGGATCAAAGATTTGAAATTTTCTAGTTAATTGATTGTGAGACTTTCTTAATCCTTATTTAATTACTTGAGTATTGTTTATTCCTTGTGCTAATTTTATGATTGTTGTTTGTTTAATATTTTTGGCCAATTGATTATTTCAATCTTCAATCTATTGCAATTCTTTGTGTTTGAATCCGTAATTGTTCAATTCACTAGATAAAGTTGCAACCCTAAAACCTAATTATTTGTATGTGTTTCATCGTAATTGGGTAAAGGGAGGAATAAACATATATTTCGAGCCAATAATCGTGTGTGTTAAAGGTCGTTATTTATATTGATTTGTTCATATCGTTCATGCTGTTATTGAATTAAATCTAGACGCGTGGATTAGGTTGTTCAATAATTAGGTTACTTAGTATCGCGTTTTGACCTAAGTAATATTATCTACGGAACAATTGAGACTTTCAGTTTCACAATAGAATACTCAAGGATTTAATAAAGGTGAGTAGTCGATGATCAATTGTTTAACTAGTTAGTGGATATTCTTTGAGTCGAGTTTCTTAATTATCTGAATTCATCATTATTAGTTATTTCACTTTCGGTACTTTAGTTATTAGTCAAATCACTCACAAAACCCCCCATTATTCTTGTTACGTTTATTTATTTTAATTACACATTAGTTACATCGCCTTCCATGTGGATTCGATACCCGACTTACCTCTACTATATTGTTAAAGGTAATAGAACTTAATTATTTATCTTTGGGAGCATACGACCTTGGCGGCACCAAAAAACTACAAGTACAAGAAACCAAAATGCAATACTCAACAAAAAATTAAAAAACCAAACGAAGACATAACAACAAAAACAAAAAAAATACGCGTGATTATTGTCACTCAAAACATACAACAAAAAACTACAACTACAAGGAACCAAAATGTAATACTCTTACACAAATATTTGGAATGAAATAACCAACACAAGAAAAAATCAACAATAAAAATCGGGACAAAAAATATTGAATTTATACCCATACACAAAAATTGACTTTCGAGCAAGTGATTTCAGTGATAATGATGACGTAATAAGTGATTAAACCCTACGAATATACAATGGAGTAATATCTTATGACATCATTATAACCCACGTATCAAAATCTGTACTCAGCAACGCGTGACTTTCCTTCATATAGAGTGTGACTATCACGTTGTAACAATGTGACTCTTCAAGTTAACAAATAAAAACACAAAAAAATGGAATACAAAAAAATCGAGCATTTGAAATTAATTCAAAATACCAAATGCAGAAGCAAATATATATACTCATCTTACCTCCTACATGTTGCCTGCAAATTTTCGAGCATATGATCATCGAATGAATACGTCGACTGCAAATTTCGAAGAAGAGTACCATTGGAGCATATACGGGTGGAGCAAATTAGGAATTAGGGTTAATTAAATTTTATGGTGGTATGAATGGGGTGTTTAGTAGTATGAATTAGTGGATGAAATAAATTTGAATTGAATTGTAGTGAGAGAGGAATGGTGTGATTGATAGTGAGAGAGTGAGCAAGTGCATCATATGCATGCTGTTGTGCTCCTTTTTCCCTGTTGTTGCTGTTGCTGTCAAGGACGCCTTTCAATCAGGCTTTCCACTTTTCTTTTTTGTATAAACTAATCTAGGTCATACATCCAACCCAAGATCAAGGGCCTACAACATAACTTCCCAACTTTCCAATCCACCACCAACTTCCTTGATACTATTATATATATATATATATATATGAGTTAAAGTAATATAGTTTATGGATTATGGCAGTAACATAGTAAAATACGTACAATGGCAGTAGGAAAATGATGATTTTTTTGGTGAAGATGAAAAAAACTTAATTTTGAAGAAACTTGTTGTGTGAGAGAAATAGACAGCTAAAAGATTGATGAGAGAGAGAAGATTTGCATTGAGATAATTAATGAACAGAGAGAGAAATGATATATTTACCTAGATTTGTTAGTTATTTCCTTAATTATGAAAACAAATCTTAACCATTAATCTATCCTTAAATCAAGGGTTAAGATGAGGACTCACGGACTCAAATTTGATAAGTGGACTCACCTGATCCCTCTTATATATATATATATATATATATATATATATATATATATATAGAGAGAGAGAGAGAGTAAGGCTCTTATGAGTCTTTTACTCTTTGTGAGTCCCTAAGTCCTCATCTCATCCATTGGATGAGATGAGGATGGATGGACAAGATGCATCCATTAAAAAAAAAAAAGATTTACGTTCCTAAAATAGCTCCCATGAATTTAGGAAACAATAACTCCCTATCATATTCATTCATCATTCACATTCATTCATCATATCACGTTCATTCAAACACAAAAAAAACCCCTTTCTTCATTCACGCTCAATCATCGATTTTGTACTCGGAATTCTGTTACAATGGATTCAATGACCGCATCATCGTCTTCAACGGTTGATAAGCAACTGATCGAGTATAACAATGGTGAGTTTCAGTATTTCATTCACGTTTTGATTCAATTTTTATTCATGGATTTCGATGGTCATATTGCTTTCAATGTGCGTTTTAATATCAATGGTTTATCGCGTCAAATTGTGTTTTTTTTACGTCGATTTTCATGTTTATAGTGCTTTCATTGTCATTTCGTATCACAGTTTCGTATCAATTTGCGTTTTTTTTTATGTCATTGCGTTTTGATATCACAGTTTCGTATCAATGGTTATTTGCTCTCTCGATCTTTATAGATTATAGGGCTTTTTATTCAGATTTTCCATGATATCCATTAATACTATTGTTTTGATTTTAATTAACGCATAAACGTCGTTGAAGTAACATGCCTTCTGCATTAAAGTAACACTTACTTGCAATTACAGTAACACAAATGAACGTTCAGAAAAAGGATTTTGATGATGATGTTAGAGTAACGTATTGTACACGTTAGAGTAACACCACTTATGAATTATAGTAACACATTATTTGCATGGGTGTAACGCTGTTTGATTTTGTGCAGGTGGTTTTGCCAAAAATGCGAACGCACATGATAACACTGGAAAAGGTAGAATTTGATTCATTTGATCAATCATGGATTAATAACAATGGTTCATTGATATTATTGTTTCACTGATATTTTTGTTTGCTTTATGTTGAAGCAGTCATGGCATTGAAGTAACACAAGTTATGAATTACAGTAATATCTAATTCTAATTAGAGTAACACAAACACGTAACTGAAAAGGGTTTTTGGCGCTGACGTTGGAGTAACATCCTTTAAGGGTTAAAGTAACACAACTTATGAGTTGAAGTAACACTTATGTCCATGGGCGTGACATTTTTTAATTTCTTGCACGAAGCATTGGCAAAGAACCGAATGCACAGGAATGGTGCAGAGATGTGGGTGAGGTTTTCACTCCGTACATGGAGCAAGTATTCGGAACAATTGATGAGGTAGTGGAATTTTACAAAATCTACGCTGGCTTGCGGATTTGATGTGAGAAAGTATACTAAGCCAACCAAACGAAACTGTCCAAATCCGTACGCAGCACGACCGCCTAAACAGCCTACTAAGCCAACCAATGATGAGGATGACGAGGATGAAGTAGATGAAGGCATCGAAGGAGAGGAAACTGAAGAAGACACCGAGGAAGACGAGGAGGATGAACAAGTGTTTTGAGAATACTCGTGTTTTTTTGTCATTATAAGAATTTTTTCTTTTTTTCTGGTTTACACGAAAAACTAATTTTGTACAATTTTTTTTACACATAGCGCTGTGTTACGGTGCATTTAACACTATATTTATTTAATACATGTGTTTTTTGTTAGAGTAACATCTCATGTGTGTCAGAGTAACACTATTCGTCTGTTACAGTAACGGAAACAATGCATTGAAGTAACAGAAGACAACAGCGTTGTTTAGACAAAATCATTGCCAAAGTAACTGGGGATAACTTGGATTGGTTCCATTCATTGACAAAGTACCAACATTTGTTCTTCAAAAAACAATATATAATGCGTCAGAGGAATTAATTGCAATATCATTGTACAAACATCATTAATAACTTAAAGTAACATAAATTGTTCATTAAAGTAACATTTACAATGCTTCGGTGTAACACACAGATTGTGAGACCAAAGAAAATTGGGTTAACTTCAGTAATCCCATAGTAACACCAGCAGTAAATTAGAGTAACAGGTACAACTAGTTAGTGTAACAGAGTTTAACAGGTTCAATGCATTGGTGATAGTCAAAATACCAATGTAATTAGACAGGTAACTAAAGAATACAAACCATTAATTCGTAGTTAGAAAAGAGATGACATGATTCAGTAAACACGTTATTTTTTTCGGCCCTTTGTTGGCTTGCTCTAGGGAGCGTCGATGATCTTTTGTCTAGCGTCGGCATACTTGTCTACGTTTTCCAACAATCGCGATCGCACCTTGTTCATTATGTTTGCTAAAGTTAGAAAGCTGCTTCAATATAACCTTGCTCGAGTTGAAGGTGAGCGATTGAGTTGAGTTGAGCGATTGAGTTGAATTGTGCGATTGAGTGCTCGGGTGTGCTTGAGTTTAGTGAAAAAATTGAATGAGATGAGAGATGATGAAGGTGAAGGGTTTTTGTGTTAGGCGGGTGTTTGAATGGAAAAAAAATGAATGAGATGAGAGAGAAGAAGATATCAGTTGGCAGTAATTTAGGGAGGAGAGAGAATTTTCTCATATTATTTCCAAAATATGGTAGTTACTACCTTAATTACTACATGTAATCTCAATCATTCATCTTCTTTAGATCAATAGCTAAGAATAGGACTCATGGACTCAAATAAAAAAAAGGGACTCACTTGATCCTCACTCTCTCTCTCTCTCTCTCTATATATATATATAAGGATCAAGTGAGTCCTTTTATTTTTTTTGAGTCTATGAGTCCTATCTACAACCATTGATCTAGAGTGGATGGATGGTGGTGATTGATTCTAGTAATTAAGGCAATAACTATCATATTTTGGTAAAAATAAAATAAAATCCTCTCTCCTCCCTTAATTATCTCCAACCACTAATACATGTTACTTCCTCACATTCAATTTTTTCCTCACATTCAATTTTTTCATTCACATCCTAACTGAAACCCTTCACCTTCATCATCCCAAACACAATCACTCGACTTCCGTTTCTTTTCAAAACACACCCGCGCATCCTCTCGTCTTCAACTCAAGCAAGGCTACATTGAAGCAACTCTCTAACTTTAGCAAAGATAATCTTCAGGCGGCATAATACAAGGTAACTCGCTAATACTCGATTGTTGTACTAAAGAACTAGGTTTAGTTTATATTCGTATCTGATTTCATTAATTTTCTCGCTAATTATTGATTGATTTACTTTGCTGCGTTTGTGCCCTATAATTAATTGGTTTCACTAAAGATTGTTGCGATATCTGGGTATGCATCTGTAGAGTTTAATTTAATTCACCTACTTCATACTATGCTTCTACTCTTCATACTTAGTCTATCATATATTGAATGTTACTCTAATGCGCATATTCAGTTACTGTAATAAACTTGAGGTGTTACTGTAAGGGGTTGTTCAGTTAATTTTACACATGTATGATGTTATTTTAAAGACGACCCTGTGTTACTGTAATGTACAAGATGTGTTACTTTTAATCCCATCTTTGCGTTACTTTGAATGTTAGTAATCTGGTACATTTAATTGTGTAGACGTGTTACTCTAATTTGCACTCTATGTTACTCTAACACTTTCTTTGTGTTACTTTAACGCGTATCAGCTGTACATATGGTGTTTCTTTCACTCGTATCAGTTGCACTTTAATTTTATATACCAGATTAAACTGTAACAATAGTTGTACATAATTATTGTACTTTTCAGATGGCAAAAGGAGGAGACAAATCAAGGTGCGATCGCGGTTGTTGGATAACGTAGATAAGTATGTGGACGCGAGGCAAAAGATCATCGATGGTCCCAAGAGCAAGCCAACAAAGGGTCAAAAAAAATAACGTGTCTAACGAATTATGTCATCTTTTTCTAATTACGGATAATGCTTTGTATCGTTTTCGAAACTTGTTATGTACATTAGTATTTTGATTATCACCAATGGAACATTGCTGTGGGAATGAATGAAGTTTACACAATATACAAATGTGGTCTCATAATCATTGTGTTACATTGACGCATTATAACTGTTACTTTAATGAACAAATGATGTTACTCTAAGTTATTAATGGTGTTATTCTTTGTCTCATGGTTAAACAATACTATTATCATCAATTACTCTGATGCATTATATATGGTTCTTAAAAAAACGAATGTTGTTACTTTGGTAATGAATGGTTCTAATCCAAGTTATCCTCAGTTACTTTGGTATTGAATTGTTTAAACAACGTTGCTGTCCTCAGTTACTTTCATGCATTATGTCTGTTACTGTAACTAATGAATGGTGTTACTCCAATAGACATGAGATGTTACTCTAACCAAATACACATGTATTAAATAAATATATAGTTAATTGCAACGTAGCACAGCGCTATGTGTAAAAAAATGTGTACAAAATCCAGTTCCTGTGTTTTGTCAATATCCCCCCCAGAAACCGGCTGTCTCTGCAACCTGAACTCCCGAATTAATTCGCACAAGCTTTCCACATTTGCCTTGTCTTCTGCCCTTAGAAGTCCGTATCAGTGAAGCTTCAATGTCGTGTCCACTTCAACAGAAAACAAAACAATAATATCAGTGAAGCTTACGTTAAATATGGGATCTATAGTATCACTGTATATCATGGAAAACCTAAATAACAAACATAAAACTCTGGAATTTATAACAATTAACCATTGATATGAATCTATGATGAATGAAATGACAATGAAAGCAATATCAACATGAAAATTGACGAAAAAAAGAACGCAAATTGACGCACGACGTATCCATGATTAAAAATTGAAGCAAAACGTGAAAAAAATATCAAAACTCACCATTGTTATACTCGATTAATTGCTTATCAACAGTTAATGAAGATGTCGGGCTCATTGAATCCATGGTAACGGGATTTCGAACTCAGATTTGAATGAATGAATGAATAACGTGATGACGAAAAAAAACTCACCATTCCTGTGCATTCGGTTCTTGGCAAATGCTACCTGCATAAAATTAAAACTCGTTACAAAATGATACTCGTTTTGTGTTACCCTAATTAGTATTTGGTGTTACTATAATTCATAACGTATGTTACTCTAACTAGTACACTACGTTACTTTAACAGCATCATCAAAATCCTTTTTCTAAACGTGCAGTGTGTTACTGTAATTGCAATTAAGTGTTACTGTAACTCAAAAGGTATGTTACTTCAATGACGTTTCTGCATTAATATAAATCAATGCAATAGTATCAGTGTATATCATGGAAAACCTAAATAAGAAACATAAAAACCTGAAATCTATACAGATCGAGAGAGTAACTAACCATTGATATGAAACTATCATGAATGAAATAACAATGAAAGCAATATCAACATTAAAATTGACGTTAAAAAGTAACGCAACAATGAAAGCAATAACAACAATGAAAATTGACGTGAAAGAAATATTGAAACTCACCATTGTTGTACTCGATCAATTGCTTATCAACAGTTGAAGAAGATGACGCGGTCAATGAATCCATTGTAACGTGATTTTGAGCACAGAATTGATTGAATGAATGAACGTGACGAAGAAAGGGTTTTTTTTTCTCACGTTTGAATGAATGAATGAATGAATGAACGTGATGAATGATGAATGAACGTGATCAAGGGAGTTATTGTTTCCTAAATTCTTGGGAGCTATTTTAGGAACGTAAATCTTCCTCTTTTTCTTTTTTTTAAAATGGATGCATCTTGTCCATCCATCTTCATCCCATCCAATGGATGGGATGAGGACTTATGGACTCATATAGAGTAAAGGACTCATAAGAGCCTTACTCTATATATATATATATATATATATATATATATATATATATATAGAGAGAGAGAGAGAGAGGGGCAGGATCTGGTACATTTGTCAAATTTGGTACAATTTACCTTTTAATTGTGGTCATTGGATCTCACATGATCAAGAGCTAAGATTAAAACTCTCTAAATCCCCAAAGCTATTTTTTCTCAGATTTTTATAGTTATTTCGATGTACAAAGAAGATTATTTTAATAAAAAAACGTTATTTTATAGTCAACTACTAAATTGTTTACTGAGAATAATGTTATCAGGTTATATGTAGTTATTTCAATGTAGATACGTAGTGATTCCAATGTAGAAAGTCAGTTATTGTATTGAATAACTTGTGTTATTGTATTGAGATGAAATTCAAATATAATAATCCGTAAATTTTAGAATAATGTCATCTGATGTTACGTAGTTATTCCAATGTAGAAACTCAGTTATTATAATGAATTACTCATGTTATTATATTTGGCTGACATTCAAATATAATTAGTTTTAGAATAACATTATCTGATTTTACGTAGTTAGTCCAATGTAGAAACTCAGTTATTGTAATAAATAACTCGTGTTATTGTATTGGGATGAAACATCTTTCATGCACCCAGCGAAAGGAACTTCACTGAAAGGCAAAATCAAAGAGGAAGTTAGTTAAAATAAAAATAAACAAAATTAAAGTACAATAATCACATGTGTGCGATAGAATAACTATAAAAACACTATAAAATAACTCTGGTTATAAACCATAGTAACTAATATAATGAAATAACTTAAAGAATAATATAAAATAACTGCAACAATAGTATGGAGTAACATGAATAACATAATAAAATAATTGGGTATTTCATAGTAATAATAATGTATCAAAACCAAAAATTTATACTATGAAATAATATGTAGTTATTTTAATGTTCATCTTCAATTATTTCCTTGTTCATATTCAAATATTGCAATATTCACAATTTCAATTTTTAATCTTGTAATCAAATATCCAGAAATTACTCAAATAATGTATCAAACCATGTAAAATAACACACAAAATTGAGTAAAAAACAGAGTACGGAATTGAAACGAAATTGGAATAAGATTACGAAATTGAAATAGGAATCTGGAGGGGAATTTGAACTAGTTGAGATTGTATTCAAAACAGTAATAACAAAATCATCAACCCCTATAAATTGAATCACTGATTCAAATTTAAAGACAGAATAAAAACAATGAATGTTCATAGTTATAGCAAAAGAAACACGATTAGATGTAATTACATACAATTTATGTTGGCAAACGAAATTGGAAGGACGAAATTGCTGAACACGGATTCTCAAAAGCGAAATTGCTAAGTAATTTAGAAATTACTAGGGTTTCTGATTCAATTACGAAATTAAAGGACGAAAATTGCTGAACACGGAATTGAAACAAAAATACACTTGCAAATTATCACAGCAGAACAAAAATTTAACACTGATTCAATCACATATAGCAAATTGAAAACAAAAATTGGAACGAAATATAACAAATTGAACAATATAGCAACGAAATTCGATTGAAATACCTGATTTTTTGCAAGATTGGGCGTGAGTTAAGTGAGAGGATTCGTGAGAGTTTTGATTTTGCGATTTGATTTCAATCTTAAGAGGGTTTTGATTTGGTGAGAGAAATTTGACTGAGTGGTTTCGGTTTTACGTATACTGTTTGGGTAAGGGTTTGATGTTTACTTTTTTATTTCAAGTTTTAATCTTAGCCCTTCATATACTTATATCTAATGGTTGTGAATGTAAGGTAAAATGTATGAAATATGACATAGGGTAAAAGATCTTACTTCTATATATATATATAGAGAGAGAGAGAGAGTCAAGATCCGGTGAGAACTTATACCATGATGAGAACTGTGAGAACCCTTGGAGTGGTCAGATCTTAACAAAAAAAATAGAAGCATACAAAAAGTGGATCAATCCGCTTCATCTCAGGAGTTGAAAAGATACAATTCTTTAACTTGACAGCTCGCAAGCCTAACCCATCACAACTAACAACCACTAAATACAAAGAGCCCAACCCACGTGTATCTCTAGTTATTGACTTAATTATTGCATGTCTTCATTCCTTCAAGTGTAATTAAAATAATTTATTACCCTAAATATCTTTGTGATGGTTATTTTCGTCACCGATCTATAGTGGGTCATATATCGTCTATATAGGTTAATTGACTTTATCTTCCAATGTGAGCGCAATATTTGACGCGTGAATTATGATATATCTTCTTTGTGACTTCTAACGTGGATCAATGTAGCCACGTTTCTTCTTAAAATTCAAAAAGGGTACACTAAAATGGGTACGCTAAAATTGAGAAGGGGTACACCAAAATAAAAAAATGTACGCTAAAATTCAAAAGTGAGGGTACGCTAAAATTGAATTGAAAAAGGGTACACTAATATAGAAAAAGGGTACGCTAAAAGTGAGGAAGGGTACACTAAAATTGAAATTGAAAAAAAGTACGCTAAAAGTGAAAAAGGGCACGCTAAAATTGAAGAAGGGTACACTAAAATTAAAATTGTAAAAGGTACGCTGAAATTTAAAAAGGGTACGCCAAAATTGAAAAGGGGTACGATAAATTTAAGAAAGGGTACGGTACGCTAAAATTGAAAAATGGTACGCTAAAATTGAAAAAGGAAATTAAATCGAGTAGGGCTTGAAGAAGAAGTGTTGTATTCCGTATAAAATTCGTACAAAAGGAAATTAAAGGACAATACTTTAGATAACTTCTAAGTTAATGAGGAAATTTGGAAAAAAAAACGATAGTTGGGATTATTGCAATTATATTTGCCGACGATAATACTATTACTATTGTAATGAAATAATGAATTTGATCGAATAAGTTAACTCATAAAATAATTAATTTTAAAAAAAATTAAAAGTTACTTAGGTTACTGAGGTTCAATACCCAATTGTGATAAATTGATGGATTGAAAAAAAGTCGATTGAAAAATTGATGGATTGAAAGTCGGATTCAATGGTCGATTGAAGAATTATGGATTAAAGGATTACGGGTCGAAGAATTTTGTAGAAGGAGAAGGAGTTACGACCTTACGGGTTGAAGGCAATCAATTGTGATTAATTGATGGGATTCAAGAATTTTGAAGATCCAACGAATGAGATTGAACACTATGATCTAATGGCTCATATTATAGTTCTCATGGTTCTCATTGAAGGAGTGGTTCTCACATGAACCTAAATATATATATATACACACACACACACACACACACACACACACACACATATATATATATATATTCCATCACATCATAATTTGACGAATGACTACTCTTATTTATAATAGAGAATTTCATACCACATCATAAATTTTCGATGTGTGATAATTTACTTAAGTTTAATTTCACCACTTTATTATAAGGGATTTCATACATGGTGTTCCTATGTTTTTAGCTTTTCTATATGGTACTACGTGTAATTATAAAAGTGCAAGGGTGCCATATAGAAAAGTTAAAAACACGGGGGTACCATGTAGAAAATTCTTTATTATAACTTGGCGATGAAAATCCATCTTTTTATCATAATCATGACGAATTATTGCTTTTTTTTATATAATAAAATTCGACTTATTTAATCTATGGTTTTAAAAGTTTTTTTAAGACTCAAAAAGTTTGTTTTTATATCTAAATTAAGGATGAGATATTACTCTTATTTAAATAATAAAATTCGCACCTTATTATAATTTTTGAACGAATTATTACTCTTATTTATATAATAGCATTTTTTCACCTTATTATAATTTTTTGATGTGGGATAATCTTACCTAAGTTTATTGTCTTAAGTACTTTTTAAGGACTCAAAAGACTTTTTTTTATATATAAGAACGAACCATTAATCTTCTTATTTATAACATTAAATTACATCATCTCATCATAACTTTTCGATGTGGAATAATTTTGTAATTTTGTACTTAAGTTTATAGTTTTAAATGTCTTTTTAAATAGACTCAAAAGATTTTTGGTTGATATCTAAGGACGATCACTTTTATTTATAATACTGTAGAGAATTTCATCAACTCATCATAATTTTTCGATGCGGGCTAATTTTACATAAGTTTATAGTTTTCTGAACTTTTTTTAAGACTAAAAATATTGTTAGTTGAAATTTAAGAACGAATTATTACTCATATTTATACTCCGTGATATAATATAAATTTTATCACCCCATCATATTTTTTTGATGTGAGATAATTTTACTTGACTTTATAGTCTTAGAAGATTTTTCAAGCCTTAAATGATTGTTGGTTAATATAATGATTACTTTATATAATAGAATTCTATCACCTCATTATAATTTCTCGATGTGTGATAATTTTATTTAACTTTGTAGTCTTATTAAGAGTTTTGTAAGATTACAAAATTTTTTGGTTGATAATTAAGGACGAATGAATACTCTTATTTATAATAAAGAATTTCATCACCTCATCATAATTTGAAGGATGATTACTTTTATTTGTATAATAGAATATCATCGTCTTATTATATAATTGATTACTATTATTTCTTATTTATAATATAGAGTTTCATCACACCTTGTTATAATTTTTCGATGTGAGATTATTTTACTTAAGTTTGTAGTCTTATTAAGAAACTTTTTAAGACCCAAAAGTTTTTATTAGTGATATTTAAGAAGGGATGATTATACTTATTTATAATATAGAATTCCATTATCATAATTGTTTTGATGTTAGATAATTTAACGTCTTGAGAGATCTTTTTAAGATCCAAAGGAACACATGATTACTCTTATTTATAATATAGAATCATCATCTTATTTTACTTTTTTTTTATGTGGGATAATTTTAAGTTTGTAGTCTTATTAAGAGTTTTTTTAAGACTCAAAAGTTTTTTGGTCGATATTTAAAAACAATGATTACTCTTATTTATAGTATAATTTCATAACCTCGTCATAATTTTTCGATGTGAGATAACTAATTAAGGTTTATAATCTTAATCTTAAGAGTTCTTTAAGACTTAAAAGATTTTTGGTGGATATCTAAGGACGAATAATTCCTCTCATTTATAATATATAATTTCATCACCATATTATAATTTGTTTATGTGGAATAACTTTAATATCTTTATATGTAATAAATTCATCACTTTTTCGAGCAAATAATATGAATCAAATTATATGAAATATATACTCAAATAAAAACATTTTCTACCAAGATATAATTATTTCATTTTTATAATTTTTTTAATAATAATTTTTTGTTAAACGAAATTTAAAGGTTTTAAGATAAAAATTATAAAACATCACATTAATGTGATAGATTAAGGGCTTGTTTCTATATAGAGGTGGGATCTGGTACATTTGACCATTTTGGTACAATTTACCTTCTTTTAAGAACTGTTGGATCTCACATGATCAAGAGCTGAGATTAAAACTCACTAAATCCTCAAAGCAGTTTTTCTCAGCTTTTCATAGTTATTTCATTGTACAAACATGATTATTTTAATGAAGAAATATAGTTATTTTATAGTCAATTTAGTTGTTTACTAGGATTAATGTTATAGGTTATTTCACTGTAGATATGCAGTTATTCCAATGTAGAAACTCAGTTATTGTATTGAATAATTTAAGTTATTGTATTGATATAAAATAAAAATGTAATCAATTTTAGAGTAATGTTATCTGATTTTACATAGTTACTCTAATGTAGAAATATAGTTATTGTATTGAATAACTCGTGTTATTTTATTGAGATGAAAATCAAATATAACCAATTTTACTATAATGTTATTTGATTTTACGTTGTTATTCCAATGTATAAACTCAGTTATTGTATTGAATAACTCGTGTTATTCAATGTGTTTCAACACCATTGATTCATTGTGAAACAACAATTGCATGATTTCCAATTAGCTCTTCTGCACCTCACTGGAAGACAGAAAAAACAAAAAAAAGTGGGGGTTAGGTTAAAGTAACTATGTCACTAATCAAATTTAAAACCACAATTAAGTATTGGAATAATTGTAATAGTATAAAATAATTGAGTTTTTCTAGAGAAATAAATGCATGGTTTGTCATAATAGAGTAATAACTACGAAAAGTTGAAATACAATAATCATGTATATGTATTAAAATAACTGGAATAATATAATAAAATAACTGGGTATTTCAAATAAATAATAAAGTATCAAAAACACAAAAAATCTACTCTGAAATAATACTACTAGTAATTTAAATGTTCATATTCAAGTATTTCATTGCTTATATTCAATTATTGCAATATTCAGAATTCTGATTTTCAATCTTGTAAGCAAAAATATAAAATTTACTGAAATAACAATGTCTCAAAACATGTAAAATAACACACAAACCCTAAAAATAACTCAACAAATCGAATGAAAACTAGATCTCTAACCATAACAACATCAAAATTAACAAGTTATATGCAATTAAACGAACAAAATGACTACTACATTGAAATCGATCAAATCAAAAATCAAAATCAAAATCAAAATCAAATTCAAAATCAAAATCAGCAAACATAGTATGAAAATGAACAAAATTAAACTGTAAAAGAGGGAAATTGACTTAACCTGAAAGTTTAACCCTTAATTGAAAACTAATTTTGATGAAAAATTGAAGAACAAAATTGAGAGTCAGAGAGTGAAATTAGATTAACCTAAAAATTTAATCTTGAATAGAAACTGATTTGGTTGAGAAATTGAAAAATAAAATTGGGAAATTAAAGTGTGTTTATGAAAGAGGGCAACTTTGAAATAAACTGATCAAATAAACGTAAAGATGAGGAAGTGAGAAAAAATATAGGGTTTTACATGGGGTAAGTAATTAATCTGAGACATTGATATGATAAATCCAATGGCTTAGGAAGTGAGGTAAATTGTACAAAAAATGAGAGAATGTAAAAGATCCTACTTCTATATATATATATATATATATATATATATATATATATATATATATAGAGAGAGAGAGAGAGAGAGAGAGAGAGAGAGGTAGGTTCAAATAAGGTCAACAGTTTTTTTAAGTTCATAAGTTCCAGTGTTAAAGTTACACAAAAAGTGCTTAAAGTTACACGAGATGAGTGATAAAGTTGCACTTTATCACTTGAAGTGATAAAAGTGTTGAATGTTATAGTTACATATCAATTTTGAACAAATGCAACTTTATCGTATGTCATCTGTAACTTTAATATAGACTTAAAAAAATTGTTGACCTTATTTGAACTATATAATATATATATATATATATATATATATATATATATATATATATATATATATATATATATATATATATATATATATATATATATATATATATATATATATATATATATATATATATATATATATATATATATATATATATCTTGTAAATATCTTGTAAATACTATAGATATATTAGTTACCTAACTTATAGCATATTCTGTATCATTCTGATTATATTCTGATTCTGTAATCTCTGTACACTATTTATAAGGAATGCAATACCTAATCTCCCATTCAGGGAATTATCGTAACTTTCATGGTATCAGAGCTTTGATTTCCGAACCAAGCATCCGCATAATCTTCATCTCCCACGTGTGCTTCGGCAACCGATCAGTTTCATTTATTTAACAACGGCTGGAGATGACACATCCAAAAATACCACAAAGATCTTCATCTTGTCTACAGCGTTACTAATATTCAAAACAAAGTGTGTATCCTTGATGGCACAAAAATAACATATAATCATTGGGTTAAACTGTTTACCCTCCACGCACATGGTTATCAAGTTCTCAAACATATTGACGGCACCCCAGCACTGGCAAAAACCGATCCCTCGTATGGTGATTGGCTCCAAATTGACGCAGTTGTGGTGTAATGGATTAATGGATCCATTTTCGAGCATCTTCTTCTTCGAATTCTGGAGGAACCGACAACCTCTCTTGAAGCGTGGAATCGACTAAAGAACCATTTCCTGAATAACAAAGGATATCGGGCTGCCGCGTTGGAACACGAATTTGTGAACTTATCACTAAAGTCAATGCCCTCCCAGGAGGAGTATTGTCAAAAATTGAAAGACGTGGCTGCCCAATTGACTGACGTTGGGGGAAAGGTTAATGATCAGAGACTCGTCCTACAACATTTTCGCGGACTACCAACTGCATACGACACCGTCGGTGCTTACATCAACCAAACCCTACCAAATTCTGAGACAGTCCGGAGTATGCTCCAATTGGAAGCCCAACGTAAGAATAGTAGATCTGACGCGTCGCCAGCATTGGCACTAGTGGCTCCGGCGCTTGACGTCAGCAACCTAGATGACCTACCACCCGCAGCAACGCGGCCATCTGCCACCAGATCTAGAGGCCACGAAAAAAACCACCACCGCGGGCGTGGTGGGCGTGGTGGGCGTGGTAATGATGGCCGCCATAGCCGCAGCAACCATCAATCACAGCAGCGCACCAACCACGGCAACCACCAGATCCGGAGTCAGTACGCCGGAGGGTCAGGACCGCCGGAAACCGTCGCCCCACCGCTGATGTGGGAACCGCCACCATATTTCTGGTTTCCCCCACCGTGTCCTTATCCGTCTCAAGTTGGATGGGTTAACCCTTGGGGTACACCAGGGTATTCGAACCGAGGAAGCCCGAGTCAAAACCAAACCTGATTCACAGGAAAAGCCCACTTGGTCGAGAATTGTGATTTAGAATTCAGTCAAGTCGGTTCTGCTTATCAGGCTATTTCCATGCCAAATCCCGAGGACACACAATGGTATATGGATACGGGGGCTACCTCACACTTGACATCGGATCCAGATATGCTCTCTCCTCCTTTTAATTTGAGTACAGTTCGCTCTATTTATGTTGGTAATGGCAATTCCATTCTGATTCACACATCGGGCATGATCCACATTAAATCCCCGAACCGAAGATTATACCTTCGTAATGTCCTTTATACCCCTCACATAATAAAAAATCTCATTTCGGTCCGTCAATTTACTAAAGACAACAATGTATCTGTTGAATTTGACCCAGATGGTTTTTCTGTGAAGGACCTCAAGACTGGGCTTATGATTATGAGGAGCAGTAGTTGGGGCGAGCTATATCCTGTGTCGTCGTCAACATCATCCACCGAGTCCAAGCCCAAGTCCAAGTGTCATAATTCCGTCTTTATTGCTTCTGCGTCCATCCCATGGCACGATAGGCTCGGCCATCCGGGTTCTAATATTTTGCATTTATTTTCCCGTCAGTCACACATTTCATGTAATAAAGGGTCATCTCAGTTATGTTCATCGTGTCAAATTAGCAAACATAAAAGGTTACCGTTTTCCGCCTCCACTTCCATCTCACTTGCTCCGTTTGACATCATACATAGTGATTTGTGGACATCACCTATTTTGAGTAAAAGCAGATATAAGTATTATAAATGTAAATTATCTCGTCCTCATCGACAATTACACCAATTTTGTGTGGGTTTTTCCATTAAAATTCAAATCCGACACTCACCAAAAATTCGTGCACTTTGCCAAATATATCAAAACTCAATTTGGACGTGTTATTAAAAGTTTTCAATGTGATATGGTTCGTGAATTTGATAATTCATCGTTTCATAACTTCGCCATCCAAAATGGTCTAGTTTTTCGATTCTCGTGTCTCAAAACGTCACAACAAAACGGTAAAGCGGAACGCATGCTCCATCGACTAAATGAGATTGTCCTTGTCCTTCTAGCCCACGCGTCCCTACCACCAAATCTTTGGGTGGACACCCTTCACGTGGCCGTCTACCTTCACAATATACTTCCATCCACCACCATTAACTTCCGCATCCCTTCCTCCATTTTATATTTACGTCACCCTTTCTATGATCACCTCCGCGTCTTCGGGTGTCTATGTTTCCCTAACCTCTCGGCTAATCGCAGTCATAAACTCCATGTCTGGTCCACTAGATGTGTTTTCTTAGGATACCCACCAAACCAACGTGGTTATCGATGTCTTGATCTCACCACTACTAAACTCATTATTTCCCGTCATGTCACATTTGATGAGTCCGTCTTTCCGTTTGCGTCAAACAAGCCCGCGCCTGACTACTCCTCTCTCGCCCCTGATGACTCTCCTCCACTTCCACTTATGCTTCCCCAACTGACAGGCCCAGTCCAAACGACACATATAAACCCCGGCTTGAACTCTCAGCCTAACTCTCCAGCCTAAAATAAATCCTCCTATCCCCACCCAGACCTCCACCCCGGCCCAACATTCCCCCCATACCCAAAATTCCACCCTGGCCCAACATTCCCCCCATACCCAAATTTCCACCCCAGCCCAACATTCCCCTCCCACTCCTGATTCGCACTCTACCACTGCTTCCCAGCCCAAAGCTCTTAGCCCACCTCCCAACTCTATGCACCCATCCACCCCAAATACTCCGCCACCTCCACCACCTCCCCCCTCCCATTCCATGGCCACCTGTGCCACTCACAGCATCTTGAAGCCCAAAATACCCATGAACCTTCACCTTACCTTCACTCCACCAATTTCATCCCTCCCTAAATCCCACATTGAAGCCCTATGTGACTCGAATTGGAACGCCGCCATGATAGATGAGTATCGTGCCCTTATTAAAAATGAGACTTGGGAGCTTGTACCTCGTCCTGTTAACGCGTCTATTATTTGTTGTATGTGGTTATTTCGACACAAATTTTGGTCTGACGGTTCTTTGCAGTGTTATAAAGCTCGTTTGATAGCTAATGGCAAGACTCAACAGGTGGGCATTGACTGTGATGAAACATTTAGCCCGGTTGTGAAATCAACTACCATCCGAACTGTTCTAAGTATTTCCACATCACGTAACTGGCCAATTCATCAATTGGATGTTAAAAATGCTTTTCTCCATGGTGATCTGGCTGAAACGGTCTATATGCATCAACCCCCGGGGTTTCATGATTCAAATAAACTGGGGTTTGTTTGCAGACTTCGGAAATCCTTATACGGGATTAAGCAAGTACCTCATGCTTGGTATTAGCGCTTTACAGCGTACATATTATCCCATGGATTTTAGAGCAGCATTTGTGATCCGTCCCTTTTCATTCTTCAACGGGGCTCTCACACTACGTACTTACTGTTATATGTCGATGACATCATTCTCACGGCCTCGTCTAAGGCGCTCCTCAGTTCCGTTATTCAGTCTTTATCCCAGGAGTTTGCCATGACGGATCTTTGTGCCTTACATCAGTTCCTTGGCATAACCGTCACCCGTAATAACTCAGGTTTATTCTTGTCTCAACGTCAATATGCCTTGGATATTCTTGATCGTGCTTCTATGGCAAACTGCAACCCGTCCAACACACCTGTCGAGCCTGGGGCTAAGCTAAGCGCGGAATCAGGCCCACAGGTCCCTGACCCCACACTATACCGTAGCCTAGCCGGCGCCCTACAGTACCTTACGTTCACTCGACCCGGTATTTCCTATGCGGTCCAACAGGTATGTTTATTTATGCATGAAACCACACCTCGCCTTTCTTAAACGTGTCCTTCGATGCATTAAAGGAACGATTGATCATGGGTTACACATTGGTGTGTCGAAGTCTCTCACTCTCACTGCATACTCTGACGCTGACTGGGTCGGCTGCCCGAATTCTAGACACTCCACTTTAGGGTATGGTATCTTTCTTGGTGACAATCTTATTTCTTGGTCCTCTAAACGCCAATCTATTGTCTCTTGCTCTAGTAATGAGGCTGAATACAGAGGTGTAGCGAATGCTGTTGGTGAAACAAGTTGGCTCCGTAATCTGTTACTGGAGTTACATATTCCACTCCGCCATGCTACTCTTGTATTTTGCGACAATGTGTCGGCTGTTTATCTCACAGGTAACCCAGTCCAACACCAACGCACTAAACATATTGATCTTGACATACATTTAGTGCGTGAAAAGGTGAGAGTCGGCCTTGTACGTGTTCTTCATGTTTCGTCGAAATTTCAGTATGCTGACATATTTAAGAAAGGCCTGCCTCGGTACCTATTCGACCGGTTTCGTTCCAGCCTGAGCGTTCGTCCTCCTCCCGCTCCGACTGTGGGGGTGTATTAGATATTGTAAATATCTTGTAAATATTCTAGATATATTAGTTACCTAACTTATAGCATATTCTGTATCATTCTGATTGTATTCTGATTCTATAATTTCTGTACACTATTTATAAGGAATGCAATACCTAATCTCCCATTCATGGAATTATTGTAATCCCCTAGAAAATCTAACGCGATACAGTGGCGGAAACACTGTAGAGTCGGGATTAAAACACACTGTAACTATGTCTAAGTAAAATTAAAATGGTAAAGTCAAACAATGGGCCTTAAATAAAATGGCCAAAATTTAAAACAATCCACAGAAGGGGTTTGAACAATCCATAGGACATAATTATAAAAATAAATAAGCAGGATCCACACTGCTCGCTAGCCCACACCCGGAACACGTATACCTGCCATGTTAAAACATAACAGCCACAATCAGTGGGGAGCAACGCCAACGTTCTCCCAGCCGTATAACAGGATTTTAAAATTGTAATTACTATTATAGAAAAATAGTAAAAAGGAAAACATTAAAACATCATTTTAAAATAAGCTTTAGCGTAACACAAAATAATCAAAAGGGTTTCCGAAGAAACATAAAAATATTTGCCAACCTGCAAACCAATTTATATCGATAATAAATAAAATAATCAAAATGGTGTTATGGATAGGAGTAATGTAGAATCTAGACTTTCACTAGGATAATACTAAAAACTAGTTTCGAGAACTTAGTCAAAACAAATTAGACTTTGGTCTCTAACTAGGCAACTCAACTATAACAGGACTGCGTGCAGCGAGGTCCTGGCTTAAGTAATGTACACCCCTCCTGGACACCAACCGTAATCCAGTTCAACCCGACGGCGACTTACACGATGCGATATCTAAGTTTAAGGTCAAAATATACACACTCCTGAGCACAAACCATGCTCAGTTCAACGACCAATGTGTCTCAACATAGACACACCAGCTTTATAGTTGATGGCAAAACGTACACCCCAGACTATATTACTCTAAACCCACACTTGTCCTTATTCCATAACTCCAAAACAAACCATTATCGATATTTAAAAGTTGTATTCATCATAAACAATATGAGGATAAAAGAAGTAAACATTTATATTCTAAAAGAGGAAACTTTCTATTTTAGGAAACTTCTATTTTAGGAAACTTCTAAAAATAGCATCATATCAAAGTAGTGAAAATATTAGTTCATACTAATACCACATTTTTGTAAACGATATAGATTTATAAAACTAATACTTTCGGCCTTAACGATATTAATTATTGAAGTAAGAACATTTGATTTTATGAAATTATTAAAATATCGTGTAAGTGGTATAAAATGATTAGAAACATCTTAAATATTTTAATATTACTAATTAGGGTGTTTTCAAAAGTTATAAAGCTAAAATTTCCTAATTATTATTAGTTTCGACGATAAAATTATAAATAGGATTTTACGACAAATGTCAAATTAAATCTTTTAACGTCTTTTATTTAATTAACCAACAAATATATTTAGAGTATGTTAAGGGATGATTTAACTCTTAAAGTTTCAGATTTAAATACTTTCAAAATTGCTGGAAAAATAATTCTTTTAGGTAAGACGAAGCAATTTAGCGATAAATCACAATTTGTCCGAAATCAATATTTATTAATTAAAGACTATAATAAATAGTACAAAAATTACGTAAAATAGTTAAATTATATTTATGGACATTCTGTCCAGAAAAGAAAATTTCCAGAATTCTAAAAACTCGGTTTTTAAAGCGTTTTCTCGTTAATCGTCCAATCTCGACAATAACGATTAATAAAAATAGTAATTACAAAACGATTTAAGTATTAATATCCCAAAAATTATTATTACACTTTAAATCCTAATTTTACAGAATATAAATTTTCCAGATTTTTCCAAAACCCAGATTCAACAAATTTCAATAAAACCGTCATTTAAACCCGTTTTCGCAATTAACGATTTTATTAACAAACCTATCGTTCCAAACATTTTATTAAGGCACTAAAAATCATAATAATACATTTTAATATGAAATCATCAGAATCATAAATTTTTCCAGATTTAAACCAAAAACCAGAAATCAAGAATTTAAACAACAAACACGGTTTTAACGATAAACGATGATTTAAAGTGATTAATTAATTAATCCACTTAACAATTCCGAAAAATTATGAGAAAATTCATAAAATTCTATTTCACCAGAAAGTTTTACCACGTCAAAAATCAGATTAAAATAAAATGTTTAAGTACTAGAACTAAAAATCGGTTTTTAATCGTTTTTGTCCGAAAACGATAATAATTCAATAATCGATATAAAAATATCAGAAAAATACTAAATTACTAAAAATCATCAAAAACAACATTTTTCCAGAATATAAATATATATTACATGTTTAGGCCGATTATTACGATTTTACAAATTAATATAACAATTTAATCGTTAATCTTGTAAAAGCGATAAAAATATCGAAACATGCAAAATTTCAACTTTAAAATTTTTTCCAGAATTCGTGACATACATATATTGCCAAAATAAAATATAAAAATATATACATGCAAATACTCAATTAAAATCTTGAAATACCGAGTAACATCGACGTTACCTCTACTCCAAGTCTGAATCAACGATGTATTCGTCGGCTTCGGGATCGTCCAAGAATCCTACCAACACGAAAATCATGGCAGAAAGTACCATGAGAAAACTAAAAAAAACAAGGTAAAAATTGATCGAAAATGATGACGATTAATACCTTAACGAAGGAATCGGAAAGAGGATGATTGTGACGATAAGAATGATGTGATTGAGACTAGAAATGGAGCAAAAATTTGCCTAGAATGGCTAAGGTCACACGGCCAAAGAGAGGAAAAGAGAGTGATGAATATTTTTGATGAATGTAAAAGAAATGAATGTAGAGAGTAAAGGTGGAGATGGGTGATACACTACTTAAAAGAGTAAGCATGCATTAAGGCTTACAAAAAATGCAAGAATGAACCTAGACCTTGGTTTGGCCGGCCAAAAAGGATAGAGAGGGAGTAAGATAAGCTTAGACATAAATGCTACAATGAATGAAAATGATTTATCTTATGATTACGTTTTAATGTGATAAAATGAATCGTTTAAATAAAATGTAATAAAACTTGTGACCAAGAGCTTAGTCGGTCCAAAAATGTGAGAAAACAGTCTCAAATAATTTATAAGTTGATAAAAAGTATAGCCGTAAAATAGTTAAAGGCATTTCAAAGTAATTCGAGTAAACCTCGCGTAAGAAAATAATTATTCGCGAAGCTTCGTAATAAAATCATAAATGGCTTGTTTTTAGTAGCTAAAATATATCTTAGTAGAAAAAAATATTCCATAAACGTATTCAAACATTTTTAGGAAAACGGAATAACTTAAATCCAAGCTTAAAAATGTCAATTCGGAGAAAAATAGAATTCCTCGCGGAAAAATTACTTAGTTTACGAAGAAACCAAATAAATGGATTTAAAAGAATTTTAAATCTTTAAAATTCAAAATAGAAATTATTAAACTCAAAAATTAAAATAAAGCTTAGTAAAATAATAAAATATGAGGCCAAAAGTGACAGAGTTAAGACGAAGTCATAACGGAAAGGATAAAACTCAAGGAAAAATAGCGGGTGTTACAATCCTCCCCACTAAAAGAAAGTTTCGTCCTCGAAACTAAGATTAAGTAGAAAGAAACTCGAGGTTTACCTTACTCGAAGAGTTGAGGATGCTTAGCTCGCATCGAAGACAAATATCTATTCCAAGAAGAATTGGGCTAACCAACCCGAAGTTTAAAATCTTTTGATTAACGAAATTGTAAAGTAAAGTTATTTGATAAAATAACAACGTTAAATGACATTTGTAAACAAAGTCGAAGAAAATAGGGTAACCAAAACACTTTCCAAAACAAAGTAAGATAATTTGATTAAGAAATTCGATAATATTTCTTTTTTTTTATGAAACAAAATTTAGTTTGGAGAAATCAAATTTTGTAGTTAATAAAAATCGTACCAGCCGTCAAACATTTTCAATAACAGATTCAAAAGTCCACCAACAATAAAATGACAATCAATTCTCAAAACGTTAAAATTTCAAAAATGTTATCAAAGTAATTATGAAAGTTTTCAAAAATGTTATCAAACTTGAACATACAAGATAATTTCGACAATGTTAAAACGTTTTACATAAAAATCCTATACAAATTGAAGTACTTGGAAATATAAAAGTCTTCATAAAATTTTGATCGCTTGAAAATCAAAAATTAAAAATAATTTCGAAATAATTTAAAATAAATTATTAAGGCATTTTGAAATAGATCTAAATATAAATATCAACCAAAGATAAAACAAAGTGAAGTAAAGTTCTTGAATTATAAAATAAAAATGTTAAATTTCACGATAACCCCAAATGTTAAATTGCTCAAAGTTTTTACAAAATGGGGAGTTTTAAAATTTGTAATTATGCTTCAAAATGTTAAAATTTCATGAAAATCCAAAATTTTAAATTAGTCAAACTTTTTACAAAACGGACAAATTCACAATTAGAAATTATAACTCAAAATGTTAAAATTTTACGATAATCCAAATTTTTTTAAAGTAGTCAAACTTTTTATAAAATAGGGAGTTCGAAAAATAGTTAACGGGCAAATAGAACAAGGATAAATAAATTAAAAATAAGAGCTTTCAAAATCGACAAAGGTTGAAGGGATTGGCAGGAGTTACCGTAACAGAATTCAAGAGGAGCAGAAAGAAAGACGGAGTTGAGAATAAAAAAGAGCTCTCAAGGATTATGGAAGAAATTAATCATCTCGAGATTCCTAGCACGACTTCCACAAACACGGGTTCCTAATTCCCATCAAATAACGCTAAGTCCAATATCAGTACAGGGTGGTCCTACTCAATCTAAAACCTCCAAAAACATCAACTGCTATAGCCTCCAAAATTAAGCCTTACATACTTATATAATCTTTCAATTAGTATGGTAAGAATCCACAAACGATTTAGACTAATCCATTAATTAAGATTCCAACAGTCATCAAAACATACCCAAACTTGTAATCACTAAGGCTCGTAATTCAAAGTTCATAAGGTCTGAACTCGAGGTATACTTCAAATTTCTCGAGTAAGGAACACTAACTAAAACCCACCAATTAATAAAGTTCGGACACGAAATCCTCAAAGATGATCACCGTCATATTTATAATACCACAAGTACAGAAGTTGGGGAAGTACAATAAATCCTCAAACACGCTCAAACCTATAGGTAACGGCGCAAACACTCACATCTTCAAACACGTCATTCGATTAATGTTTCTGAGAAGTCCATCAAATTTCTAATCGTAATGGTGTAACCACAAAGTATTTAATAACTCAACGAAGCCACAATCTCGTTGGTCTAAGGTTCTGAACTATAAATCCATTAAGATGATTCGCATTAAGTATTCCTCAAAACAATGCGATAACTCCAACCTCTAATGGCAATATGTTTCTCCTTTTCAAGGTTAACAACAATTTATCCAATTTTAGATCACTCAACTCCAATGTTCATAGGTTACAACCATAACCAACGATTAACGATCTAATCTTAAGAAACACGGGTAATCTATGTTAACCAAAATTTCAATCGGTATTAATGAAAGCCTTCTATGGTACCACAACACTCAGGTTAACAATTTAAACAGTACTCTATGATCCCAAACATTCCCGATGCATCCATCAAATAACATTTAGGTAGGAATCTCAAAATTCTATTATTAGCTACACTTGGTTCGGTTCTAGGTTAAATTAGGTACTAGGTATCCATCAAATACAATATACTCTTACTACCCCAAAATATATTCAACTCTAAGTCCTCCAAATAATCAAGTAACCTATAACCCAGGTTCAGAGTCTAAAGTACCAACCTAATTCCATTAATTGACAATTTATTATTCAAATCGATCCTCAAAAGCTTACTAAGATAGACAACAAGGTATAACTCACAATCCTCAAACCACGTAACAAGGGGTTAACTAAACTTCGAACATTTATAGCTTCCAAAAGTTACACTAAGACAGAATTCGGTCTAACAAAAGAATCTCAAAAGGAAGATGGTAGAGTAGAAGAATATAACAAGGATTCACCAAGAGGATGTAGAGGAGAATATATAAGAGGAGAATTGGAAGAAATAGGGAAAGGAAGAAAAGAATCGATGATCCTATATTACTAAGTTCTTGAACCAAAAGAGAATCTTCGGGCCTCCAGAGTTCACGAGGGAATCCAAAATGGATTACTTCATCTTCTTGTAGAGGAACGAGCACACAAGTCATGGGTCGCTCCATCTGGATCTACTGCGACATCACGGAACATGAATCCACTCTTGACCATCTGGCCTGTAGTTTAAGTAAACTGAACCGGAGCTAAAAGTCATTATCGAAATCTTTCTTGGAGCACCTAGTTGTCCACTCGAGTCGGCAGGCGTTAAGAGTGCTAAGTAGGTCTTGTCCCGATCTGGAGCAGCATATCAGCAACTTGTTCTTTCATCTTCTTCGACATATAAAACAAATATTCAATGCTAATCATTGAGTTCAGGAACAGATAATCTTAACAGTTAAGTCCTTATTTGTTTCTACCCATCTCTAATAATATCTTTATTTACTGTTTAAATAATTTACTGGTATTTTTCCTAATTTCAGGTGTGTAAGCGTCGGGAGCAGTGATGCTCTGATACCAACTGTAATCCCCTAGAAAATCTAACGCGATACAGTGGCGGAAACACTGTAGAGTCGGGATTAAAACACACTGTAACTATGTCTAAGTAAAATTAAAATGGTAAAGTCAAACAATGGGCCTTAAATAAAATGGCCAAAATTTAAAACAATCCACAGAAGGGGTTTGAACAATCCATAGGACATAATTATAAAAATAAATAAGCAGGATCCACACTGCTCGCTAGCCCACACCCGGAACACGTATACCTGCCATGTTAAAACATAACAGCCACAATCAGTGGGGAGCAACGCCAACGTTCTCCCAGCCGTATAACAGGATTTTAAAATTGTAATTACTATTATAGAAAAATAGTAAAAAGGAAAACATTAAAACATCATTTTAAAATAAGCTTTAGCGTAACACAAAATAATCAAAAGGGTTTCCGAAGAAACATAAAAATATTTGCCAACCTGCAAACCAATTTATATCGATAATAAATAAAATAATCAAAATGGTGTTATGGATAGGAGTAATGTAGAATCTAGACTTTCACTAGGATAATACTAAAAACTAGTTTCGAGAACTTAGTCAAAACAAATTAGACTTTGGTCTCTAACTAGGCAACTCAACTATAACAGGACTGCGTGCAGCGAGGTCCTGGCTTAAGTAATGTACACCCCTCCTGGACACCAACCGTAATCCAGTTCAACCCGACGGCGACTTACACGATGCGATATCTAAGTTTAAGGTCAAAATATACACACTCCTGAGCACAAACCATGCTCAGTTCAACGACCAATGTGTCTCAACATAGACACACCAGCTTTATAGTTGATCGCAAAACGTACACCCCAGACTATATTACTCTAAACCCACACTTGTCCTTATTCCATAACTCCAAAACAAACCATTATCGATATTTAAAAGTTGTATTCATCATAAACAATATGAGGATAAAAGAAGTAAACATTTATATTCTAAAAGAGGAAACTTTCTATTTTAGGAAACTTCTATTTTAGGAAACTTCTATTTTAGGAACTTCTATTTTAGGAAACTTCTAAAAATAGCATCATATCAAAGTAGTGAAAATATTAGTTCATACTAATACCACATTTTTGTAAACGATATAGATTTATAAAACTAATACTTTCGGCCTTAACGATATTAATTATTGAAGTAAGAACATTTGATTTTATGAAATTATTAAAATATCGTGTAAGTGGTATAAAATGATTAGAAACATCTTAAATATTTTAATATTACTAATTAGGGTGTTTTCAAAAGTTATAAAGCTAAAATTTCCTAATTATTATTAGTTTCGACGATAAAATTATAAATAGGATTTTACGACAAATGTCAAATTAAATCTTTTAACGTCTTTTATTTAATTAACCAAAAAATATATTTAGAGTATGTTAAGGGATGATTTAACTCTTAAAGTTTCAGATTTAAATACTTTCAAAATTGCTGGAAAAATAATTCTTTTAGGTAAGACGAAGCAATTTAGCGATAAATCACAATTTGTCCGAAATCAATATTTATTAATTAAAGACTATAATAAATAGTACAAAAATTACGTAAAATAGTTAAATTATATTTATGGACATTCTGTCCAGAAAAGAAAATTTCCAGAATTCTAAAAACTCGGTTTTTAAAGCGTTTTCTCGTTAATCGTCCAATCTCGACAATAACGATTAATAAAAATAGTAATTACAAAACGATTTAAGTATTAATATCCCAAAAATTATTATTACACTTTAAATCCTAATTTTACAGAATATAAATTTTCCAGATTTTTCCAAAACCCAGATTCAACAAATTTCAATAAAACCGTCATTTAAACCCGTTTTCGCAATTAACGATTTTATTAACAAACCTATCGTTCCAAACATTTTATTAAGGCACTAAAAATCATAATAATACATTTTAATATGAAATCATCAGAATCATAAATTTTTCCAGATTTAAACCAAAAACCAGAAATTGAGAATTTAAACAACAAACACGGTTTTAACGATAAACGATGATTTAAAGTGATTAATTAATTAATCCACTTAACAATTCCGAAAAATTATGAGAAAATTCATAAAATTCTATTTCACCAGAAAGTTTTACCACGTCAAAAATCAGATTAAAATAAAATGTTTAAGTACTAGAACTAAAAATCGGTTTTTAATCGTTTTTGTCCGAAAACGATAATAATTCAATAATCGATATAAAAATATCAGAAAAATACTAAATTACTAAAAATCATCAAAAACAACATTTTTCCAGAATATAAATATATATTACATGTTTAGGCCGATTATTACGATTTTACAAATTAATATAACAATTTAATCGTTAATCTCGTAAAAGCGATAAAAATATCGAAACATGCAAAATTTCAACTTTAAAAATTTTTCCAGAATTCGTGACATACATATATTGCCAAAATAAAATATAAAAATATATACATGCAAATACTCAATTAAAATCTTGAAATACAGAGTAACATCGACGTTACCTCTACTCCAAGTCTGAATCAACGATGTATTCGTCGGCTTCGGGATCGTCCAAGAATCCTACCAACACGAAAATCATGGCAGAAAGTACCATGAGAAAACTAAAAAAAACAAGGTAAAAATTGATCGAAAATGATGACGATTAATACCTTAACGAAGGAATCGGAAAGAGGATGATTGTGACGATAAGAATGATGTGATTGAGACTAGAAATGGAGCAAAAATTTGCCTAGAATGGCTAAGGTCACACGGCCAAAGAGAGGAAAAGAGAGTGATGAATATTTTTGATGAATGTAAAAGAAATGAATGTAGAGAGTAAAGGTGGAGATGGGTGATACACTACTTAAAAGAGTAAGCATGCATTAAGGCTTACAAAAAATGCAAGAATGAACCTAGACCTTGGTTTGGCCGGCCAAAAAGGATAGAGAGGGAGTAAGATAAGCTTAGACATAAATGCTACAATGAATGAAAATGATTTATCTTATGATTACGTTTTAATGTGATAAAATGAATCGTTTAAATAAAATGTAATAAAACTTGTGACCAAGAGCTTAGTCGGTCCAAAAATGTGAGAAAACAGTCTCAAATAATTTATAAGTTGATAAAAAGTATAGCCGTAAAATAGTTAAAGGCATTTCAAAGTAATTCGAGTAAACCTCGCGTAAGAAAATAATTATTCGCGAAGCTTCGTAATAAAATCATAAATGGCTTGTTTTTAGTAGCTAAAATATATCTTAGTAAAAAAAATATTCCATAAACGTATTCAAACATTTTTAGGAAAACGGAATAACTTAAATCCAAGCTTAAAAATGTCAATTCGGAGAAAAATAGAATTCCTCGCGGAAAAATTACTTAGTTTACGAAGAAACCAAATAAATGGATTTAAAAGAATTTTAAATCTTTAAAATCCAAAATAGAAATTATTAAACTCAAAAATTAAAATAAAGCTTAGTAAAATAATAAAATATGAGGCCAAAAGTGACAGAGTTAAGACGAAGTCATAACGGAAAGGATAAAACTCAAGGAAAAATAGCGGGTGTTACAATTATCATAACTTTCATATATATATATATATGAATTTTAAATTGATTCGATTTTATTAGGTTTAGTTGATTTGAAAATATGAATTCTAATATAATCGTTTCTTATACTCCCTCTATTTCAATGAAAGTTTCCACCTAAAAAGGGCCCATTTTTTAAGAAGAATAATAAAATATTCAAAAGTAGAGAGACAATAAAGTAGGTGGGTCACTTAGGTAATAAGAGAGAAGAGTAATACCAAAACAGAAAGTGGAAGCTATCAAATAAATTTACAAAAAAGGAACAGTAGAAGCTTTCAATGAAACGGAGGGAGTATAATTTATTCTTAGAAAAATAAATGAAGAGGATTAAACGAAAATGGATGTATGAGGGAAGGCTTGATGAGAAAAGATGTCCCACTGTTGAGTTTTTAAAGGGCGTTGAAGTTTTTTGGAGTTTGTTAAACGCTCACCTGACTACGCGTCGAAAGGTGAAGTTAGGTGTCCTTGTATTAAATGCAAGAGCCTTAGATTTTTCTATCTCATTGTGATTAAGAAACATGACATCTCAAACGGTTTCTCGACAAATTATTATTGTTGGATTTGTCATGGTGAGATATCTCCAGATGAGGAACCGAAGATCCGACAAAATGAAGGGGGGTGATCTGAGAAGAATGATAGTCGATGTGGTTGAGTGTAATGTGTTTAACAACGAGAGTATGTATATGAATGATGACCAACCGAACCCACAACTACAAGAGTCAAACCCACAAGAGCCAAACCCACAAGCAAAAGCATTTTTCGACATATTAAATGCTTTAGAAAATTAAAGTTGCTATATGAAGGGTGCGAGATGACTTTGTTAGAAGTCGCGTCTAGAATAGTGAGTCTTAAATGTGAGTTTAACATGTCCTCTAGCTGTATAGACGGCTTTGCGTCCTTGCTTTAGGATCTTCTCCCAAAAGATAACATCATGACCCCAACATTCTATACTACCAAAAAAGTAGTAAAAGATCTTCAACTTCCACATCAAAAAATTGATGCTTGTCCCGATGGATCGATGCATGTTTTTTTGGAAGGATGATGCTATGCTTGAGAAATATAAGAAGTATGATAAGGGTAGATATAAAATCGTTGACAGTGATATTGTTTTGAGAGGTAAAAAAGGAAATAGTGGAACGGGACAATCTTAGTGGGACGGAGGTATATATTATGAATTTAGTCTAGGGTTATTTCATGACAATAATACCAACTATAAGGGGGCTTCTTAGATTAATCTCAACTATACGTAATCTCGTTTTAATATGAACTATGCCTTCATTAATCTCTCATTGATATAGGTGACCGGTTACCTAGAAAACCGGTTGAACCTTCCTCTTCAATTTCGGCTATTGGTTAAAAAAAAATTGAATCTTCCCAAAATTCATCTTGCCTTTTTTTTTCTGATTAGTATTATAGAAGCCATGAAAAAATGCTTTAATTTTCTTGTTGTTTTGGCTTTCATGAACGACGACGGAACACTCAAAGACCCTAGAAAGTCACAACTGGTCACTATTACCGGTAATAGCAGGTCATAATTTTGTCCATAGCGAAATGAGATTAATGAAGGCATAGTTCATAGTAAAATGAGATTACGTATAATTGAGATTATTCTAAGAAGCCCCCTTATAGTTGATATTATTGTCATGAAATAACTCTTTAGTTTATTAGTAGATTAATTTCCACTTTATTAGAACATTAAGACTAAATTTGGTTGTTGATTCAATGTTTTCCATGTTTAGGATTTCCGCGATTTTGATTTAATTTGATTGTTAGTTACATGATGTGTTTTGATGTTGCTATTGTTGTAGGAATGGATGATCACACATTTTCTATTAATGCAAGACTTCATATGAAGGGGGTGATTTGCATCTATAATTGCGGAATACATACCTCTTGTTCGGAGGCAACAACAATTTGATGTAGTCAATAATGACATCGTTAAGCAAAAAATGGAGAGGGGTAGAAACAATGAAGATGAGAAGAAATTTGAAAAAATAGGTGAAACTGAAAAAGGTTAAGGAAAGGGTAGATAAATAAAGGGGCAAAATCGTCATATAATTAGTAGGCGAAATCCAATTGTTGACAGAATTTTCCTTATTCATTAAAGTTCATTTAAGGTATCAAAATCAAATAGAAAATGTTTTACGTATAAGGTAGTAATTTTTGAAGGCGAAAATTACACATTACAGCCTTAAAAAAATCACTTTTTTTCAATTACAGACTTATAAAAAAAACTTCAACAATTTCTGCCTAATAAAACACTTTTCATTTGCGCTTGCTACCTTGAGTGGACTCTGTTGGATTAGTAAGCTAATTTTCGTCCAAATTTTGATTAAAATTAGATTACGCCTAATCCTGTGACCATTTTGCCCTTAAGTCTATATACTCTTTCCCCAACCCTTATCACTCTTACAAGTCTTACTGCTCTTCAATTTCTTTACTCTTCAATTCAAATTTTTCACTTTTCAATTTGTTCACCCTTCTCTCTAATGTTTCTACCTCTTCATTATTTTAGCCACCATCAGTGACTACAGTGTATTGAACTCTTGATACAAACAAGGTATGTAACCCTAATTCATGTAACATCAGCAGACATTTGGCTAAACAAAATCAATAACAAATTGCAGAAACCCTAAAAATTCAAATTATCTAATCGACAATCGCATTCGGCTCTCAACGTGCTAATGAACTGCAATAACACTAAAACTACACTTAATTCATATATGAAAGACTAAATTTAAATGTGAATCTGGGTGTTGTTTTAAGAATCGATTAAAAACCCTAAATTAACAAAGGATTTGGGGATACTTACTTGCAGATTTGTCGTTTCCTTCCATTGCGCCAGAATTTGGTATGGATTTTGGATTCATTTTGTAACACCCCGATATTTTCCGAGTCAATAGAAAGATATTTTTTTTCTCTATTTTATTTAAATCGCGTTTTAAGTTGGAAAGTTATTTATGTTGGATTTATAAATTCTATCGATTTTGGACTATTTTAAAAGTTTAACATTATTTGAAAACCGTCTTCGTTTTGTCTCGGAGTTGGACTCAAACACAAAGAATAAATAAATAAATAATAATCACTGGCAAAACCCCAAAACCCTTCACCGTGTCCTGCTCCCTTTCAAAACCCCAATTTCTTGATTGATCCTTTCTTTATCACTGGCAAAACTATTCCACCCTTCCTCCTCCCTCTGTTTTCAACTTTTCGATCGTCGTGGATAATCGGTTCTTGATTCTTACTTACACCAACATGTTTATACACCGTCTTCATCAAGATCGTAAGTATTTTAATCTACTAATCTCTTTATTTCTTATAATTTTGGGACAAGAGTATTTCAAGTCTAAATATCTTAAACATCGACCCTTATTTTCTAGAAATCGTGTTCTCGCTATCTTCTTGCTGTCATTGTCGGAATGTGGGCGTGTCGTATGTTTATAGATTAAAGATTAAAGATTGTGAAATATTAAATCGTGTGTTATGGGTTGGAATTGGAGGAGAGAATAGTAATAATACGTACATGGTGTATTCTAGTTGGGTGTGCACTTTGCAGGAAGTTTAGCATTGATATATATACGGCAGGAGGTGTCGTTCATGGTTGGTAATGTTGTCACACATTTATGAGTATGGGTTTGGTCACAACTACTATTAGATGAATGGAGATTTGGTGACTCGACAGTTTGAGAGTTATTTGATGAACATAGATTATTGTTCCGGTTGAGTCGGTTTGATCATGATTTATATTTGATGAGTTTTGACCGATACTAGCGGTAGTAGGTTAGGGTTTTACTACGTCTAATGAAGTTTATTATAGTGGGTCAACCGAGAAAATTCTATATGCTTATTTATAAATGAAGTTTCAGGACAAGTCAGTTAATTAGTTGGAGGGTTAAGTTATTGAACCATTTATATTATTTGTAGCTTGGGTTCGAGGAGAAAGAATTTTTGGATTAATATTAGCTTGGATTGACCGTTTCGAGAGGTAAGGACGTTTTGACCTTTTCACCTTTAAGTAAAGAGCATGTTCGGTTTAAATTATATTTTTGAAACGGTTTTATAATTATTTTGTCAACGATGAATTTTTATGATACTCTTGTAATATTTTGGATATTGGAATTTTGTGACAAGTCATATATTGGAATTATTTTGGTACAATTTTTGAGGTTATAACAGACTCTGAGAGCTCTGTTGGTCTATGAGGTTAAGGTGCGTCTGAGACGTCCCTGGGATTTCGTCCCGAAACTGAACTCCTGGCCCAAGTTGTGTTAAGTGGGGTTTTTCCGGCCCCCACTTGCTAGGTAGTTAGACTTCCTCCTTTGGCAGCCTCATCCTACTGACTGCCCAAATGTGAGCAGTGCGCACTATAGTAAGTCTAGCTAAGCATAGGTGGTACCTCTAGATCGTGTAAAAGGGTAGGACCTTGGCACACAGGTGGAAACAATATATTTTGGTTGATTTTGGTTTTGACTACTGTTTTAACAGTACTTTTGGTTTGGTATTGAGACAATAATATTTAACTCTGATTTCAGTTTATTACAAATTATAATTATTGTTTTACGTTTTTAATATAATATATTTTTACTCAGCTTTGCTGACGTTCTTTTGTTTTGGGTCGTTCCCCCGCTGGAACCTGTACCTATTTGTGATTTGGGTACAGTTGATAGGTACAATTAATATGCTGCATGGGTGCATTTGGTTCGGGATGCTGAACGAGGAAGGATTTTATTATTTAATGTTTACCTCCAAACTATTTATATTTATGTTGAATTTTGGTTTGAAGTTGTTTTAAACCGTTTTGAATTTTGTGGGACTTAAGTCTTCCGCTGCTACGTTTTCATTATTTATCGGATTTACATTTCTTTTTAATTCATATACTATATTTTTGCCTTGCATTTGGCCTTGTGAGCTAAATGCGGAGTAACGGCTTTAAATTTTCCTATTTTATTCTTCTATTTTGGTCGCGAAAATTTAGGGCTGTTACTGTTGGTATCAGAGCAATAGGTCTTTCCGAAATGTTATGCAAAATTTGAAATGGTTTTAAAAAAAATTACTACCTGTGTAAAAAAAATCTTTCTTTTAAAACCGAGAGTGTTGGGTGGATTGGGTGCATTGCATACACATGAATTATGTTATTTATATATTTATATTTGTCTTGCTTTAGTGCTATTACCTTACCTGATTGAACTACGATATAGGTGAGCTCTACTTACGTTATTATTTGGTATAGAATCATATTATGGCGGAAAGTTTATCTCATGAATAGAGAGGAAGATGAGAATGTAGACATTGTTTTGGGTAATTTTCTGGTGGACCTTATGTCAACTCATGTTTTGTTTGATCCTGGTGCATCTAAATTGTGGATTTTGATTTTTGCCAACCATTTGTGGACTCAGTAAATCGTAAAAGGATGTATAAGGATGTATATGTGTTTATTGGTGATCTTGATTTTTAGGCAGACTTGTTAGAATTCTCATTACCTTACTTTGATGTGAATTATGAGGATGGATTGGCTTGGATCTCATCGGGCTAATATTGATTTTTGGACATAGTAAAGATCCTTAAGATGACCTAAAAATGTGAGAGTATCTTATCGGACATAGCTTATTTATCAAGGGAAGCTTAGTTGATTTTGTGTCATATAAGGGATTTGAGTGTTGAATATCTTGACTTGAGTGAAGTTCCTGTGGTGAGTGAGTTTTATGATGTGTTTTTCTGAGGAAATACCGAGAATGCCCCCAACTAGAGAAGTTGTGTAATATTGACCTAGTGACAGGAACATGTCCAATCGTTAAATCACCATACCGTATGGAACCCTTAGAAATGCTAGAGCTTAAGAAACAATAAGATGAATTGATGGAGAAAGGGTATATTAAACCTAGTGTTTCGTCCTGGGGTGCCCCCATTTTATTTGGGAAAAAGAAGAATGAAACTTTGAGATTGTGCATTGATTATCGAGAATTGAATCAAGTTACTATAGAATAGGAATCTCTTACCTAAAATTGATGACTTATTTAACCAGGTGAAGGGCCCTACGTTTTCTCTAAAATTGACTTGCGATTTGGGAACCATCAATTTATTATAGCGTTTGAGGATATACCTAAGACTACAATTTCTGCCAGATATGTCCATTGTGAGTTTACTGTGATGCTTTTGGGTTGACTAGTGCACTTGATGTATTTATGAATTTGATGAACCGATCTTTGAGGACTTACCTGGACAAATTTGTTGTGATATTCATTGATGACATAGTGATTTATTCAAATAATGAAGAAGAGCATGAGGAACATTTATGAATTGTCTTAGGTGTCTTGAGAGGAAACTAGTATATGCTAAATTTTCGAGGTGTGATTTTTGGTTGGTTTGAGTAAATTTTTTTGGGGGCATATTATATGTAAGGATGGAGTGTCATAGATCTGCTAAGGTTAAAGCTGTTAAGGAGTGGCATAGACTGAAATTTGTGATTCGAATTCGTAGCCCTTTGGGTTTAGCTGATTACTATAGGAGATTTGTGAAAGACTTTCAAAATAGATAGACCAATGACTACACTGATGTATAAAGCTACAAAAAAAAAATTATTGGGATGAGGGGTGTGAGGAATCGTCTTGAATTTTAAAGAAAAATTTGACCACTGCTTTGGGTTGGCCTTACCTGATGGAAATGAAGCTTATGAAGTTTATACATATGCATTTTAAGAATGGATTAGGTTGTATTTTTCAGCTGAATAAGAAAATGATTGCTTATGCGTTTAGGCAGTTGCACCTTTATGGAAAAAATTACCCTACTTATGATTTTGAGTTAGCAACCGTAGTCGTTACCTTGAAAATTTGGAGACATTATCTGTTTGGTGTACCCTTTAAGATTTTTATGATCACAAAGGTTTAAGATATATATTTACCCACTACGAGCTAATTAAACGTCAGATAAAGTAGGTGGTTGGATTTAATTAAGGACTGTAAGATCGTGACTCAATATCATGTAGGAAATGCCAATGCGGTGGCTGATGCTTTGAATATTTTTTTTTTGTTCTCTCATGAAATATTGTTAGTGATGCATTGTGATAAGCTGAGGGGAGAATTTTTGATATTTGGGATCAAAGTGGTAAAATTAGCGACCCTGTCGAGTGTTTTATCTGTTGAGAGGGAATTGATGAGAGTTATTAGAGAGTTACAAGGTGGTGATAAATTTTTCTAGGATGAGTTGGTTGGTGAATGAGTCTGGTGCTTTGTCAAGCGCGATGAGAATGGATTTATTATGTGTTGAGATAGAATTTGCGTACCTAACCACAAAGAATTAAAGGAAAAGATGTATTATGTTTAATTGTGAGGTGATAAAATGAATGTGGATTTGGAATTAGGATTTTGATGGTCTACTCTGAAGAAACAGATCACAGATTTTGTGGCTCAATACTTATATATTGAAAAGTTAAGAGTGAACACATGAGACCTCGGGGAGAGCTAGATCCTTTAGGAGTTTCCGAGTGGAGGTGGAGTTTAACCTTTATGGATTTTATAGTTGGGTTGTCAAGGTCACATGAAGGGAATAATATGATTTGGGTTATAATTAATAGATTAACTAAGAGTGCACATTTTATTCCCATGAAAGATATGTGAGAGAAGAAGCAACCTATTGATGCTTACATATATCAAGTGGTAAGACTATGGAATTCCAAAGGATATTGTGTTAAGATAGGGAGATCAGATTTGTTTCAATATTTTAGGAGAAACTTCAGACAACTTTGGGAACCAAGCTCAAGACGAGCGCATCATTTCATCCACTTATTGATGGTCAAATTGAAAAGACAAGTCAAATATTTGAGGACATATTGCGAGCTTGTGCCTTATAATTTCACGGAGATTGGGAGGATAAGTTAGATCTTATTGAGTTCTAATAGTTACTAGGTTACATTCAGATGACACCATTTGAGGCTTTGTACGGACATAAGTATAGCATTTTGATGTGTTGGAGTGATATTATCGAGTTTGTGGTTTTAGGGCCTAAGATGATAATTGATATGGTTGAGTAGGTTAAGAGTATACATGAGTGGATAGGAGCAACTTAAGATGATTAGAAGAGTTATGTAGACAAAACTCGTAGACATGTAAAATTTGAGGTTTGGTAAGGAAGACAAATTGAGCCCAAAGTTAATTGGACATATGAAATTTTGGAGCGTGTTTGCGAGATGGAGTACCGACTTGACTTATTAGCTGATATAGAACAAGTACATAATATGTTTCATGTTTCCCACAGGAATACATTAGTGATCCATGACATTTGTTAGACCCGGAGAACATTGAGCGTGATGGGACTACGACTTATGAATCGATGTCCAACTTTTGATAGCAAAGTGCGTAAAACCCGTAAAGGTAAAACAAGAATGGTCAATGTTTTGTGGAATAATAACAATGTGGAGGAGATTACTTTGGATGTTGAGTCAAATACCCTTATCCTTTTACCTAAGGTGATTTTCGTGCTTCGTGGACGAAGCTTTGTTTTAAGGGGGATAGAAATATGCATGACTATCTTGCTTTTGTGTTGGATTAACCTTGTTCTTGTGTGGTTTCATGCTATTTATTGTTGATTGGTTACAAATATGGATATATTGGTTATTGTTGGTGTTTAATTAGCACAATGACGTTGATTATTTGTTGTCACTCGAAATTGATTTGTTCACATATATTGATGGCTTGTTTGTGCTCAACGCACACATATATTATTGGTTGTTTGTTCTCAACGCACATATCTTGGATATTGATGGTTTTGTGCTCAACGCATATATTGTTGGTTGCGAGTGCTAACCGCACTTATTTGACTGATTGATTGATTCATTTTGTGCATTACGCACTTGAAAAATGTTGAACTTGTGAATTTCAAAATCTTGAAATAATTTAAATATTTTTGTCCGACATGCTCTTAACTTGGCAAGTGATACTTTTACCTTAGAGTATGAGAATTTTGGTGGTTTTGAACCTTGGTATTATCTTATGGAATTAGGTGGTCTTGTCTTGTGGATTTAGGTGGTGGTGAAGTTGTATACTTTGAAATTTGAGGAATTAGGTGGTTATGGATTTTGAGGATTTAGAAATGTGATATCTTTAAGGTTGTGTTTAATTTGATGGATTTTGGATGTATGGAGTAAATGATTTATTTTGGAGATATATGAAGAATTTTGGTGGATTTTGGATATATGGAGTGAGCGGGTCATTTTGGACATTCGTAAGTAATGTGAGACATTATTTTCGAGGATGAGTTTAAACTTCGAGGACGAAGTTTTGTTTTAAGAAGGGAAGTCTGTAACACCCCGTTATTTTCCGAGTCAATAGAAAGATATTTTTTTCTCTATTTTATTTAAATCGTGTTTTAAGTTGGAAAGTTATTTATGTTGGATTTATAAATTCTATCGATTTTGGACTATTTTAAAAGTTTAACGTTATTTGAAAACCGTCTTCATTTTGTCTCGGAGTTGGACTCAAACACAAAGAATAAATAAATAAATAATAATCACTGGCAAAACCCCAAAACCCTTCACCGTGTCCTGCTCCCTTTCAAAACCCCAATTTCTTGATTACTCCTTTCTTTATCACTGGCAAAACTATTCCACCCTTCCTCCTCCCTCTGTTTTCAACTTTTCGATCGTCGTGGATAATCGGTTCTTGATTCTTACTTACACCAACATGTTTATACACCGTCTTCATCAAGATCGTAAGTATTTTAATCTACTAATCTCTTTATTTCTTATAATTTTGGGACAAGAGTATTTCAAGTCTAAATATCTTAAACATCGACCCTTATTTTCTAGAAATCGTGTTCTCGCTATCTTCTTGCTGTCATTGTCGGAATGTGGGTGTGTCAGATGTTTATAGATTAAAGATTAAAGATTGTGAGATATTAAATCGTGTGTTATGGGTTGGAATTGGAGGAGGGAATAGTAATAATACGTACATGGTGTATTCTAGTTGGGTTTGCACTTTGCAGGAAGTTTAGCATTGATATATATACGACAGGAGGTGTCGTTCATGGTTGGTAATGCTGTCACACATTTATGAGTATGGGTTTGGTCACAACTACTATTAGATGAATGGAGATTTGGTGACTCGACAGTTTGAGAGTTATTTGATGAACATAAATTATTGTTCCGGTTGAGTCGGTTTGATCATGATTTATATTTGATGAATTTTGACCGATACTAGCGGTAGTAGGTTAGGGTTTTACTACGTCTCATGAAGTTTATTATAGTGGGCCAACCGAGAAAATTCTATATGCTTATTTATAAATGAAGTTTCAGGACAAGTTAGTTAATTAGTTGGAGGGTTAAGTTATTGAACCATTTATATTATTTGTAGCTTGGGTTCGAGGAGAAAGAATTTTTGGATTAATATTAGCTTGGATTGACCGTCTCGAGAGGTAAGGACGTTTTGACCTTTTCACCTTTAAGTAAAGAGCATGTTCGGTTTAAATTATATTTTTGAAACGGTTTTATAATTATTTTGTCAACGATGAATTTTTATGATACTTTTGTAATATTTTGGATATTGGAATTTTGTGACAAGTCATATATTGGAATTATTTTGGTACAATTTTTGTGCTTATAACCGACTCTGGGACCTCTGTTGGTCTATGAGGTTAAGGTGCGTCTGAGACGTCCCTGGGATTTCGTCCCGAAACTTAACTTCTGGCCCGAGTTGTGTTAAGTGGGGTTTTTCCGGCCCCCACTTGCTAGGTAGTTAGACTTCCTCCTTTGGCAGCCTCATCCTACTTACTGCCCAAATGTGAGCAGTGCGCACTATAGTAAGTCTAGTTAAGCATAGGTGGTACCTCTAGATCATGCAAAAGGGTAGGACCTTGGCACACAGGTGAAAACAATATATTTTGGTTGGTTTTGGTTTTGACTACTGTTTTAACAGTACTTTTGGTTTGGTATTGAGACAATAATATTTAACTCTGATTTCAGTTTACTACAAATTATAATTATTGTTTTACGTTTTTAATATAATATATTTTTACTCAGCTTTGCTGACGTTCTTTTGTTTTGGGTCGTTCTCCCGCTGGAACTTGTACCTATTTGTGATTTGGGTACAGTTGATAGGTACAATTAATATGCTGCATGGGTGCATTTTGTTCGGGATGCTGAGCGAGAAATGATTTTATTATTTAATGTTTACCTCCAAACTATTTATATTTATGTTGAATTTTGGTTTGAAGTTGTTTTAAACCGTTTTGAATTTTGTGGGACTTAAGTCTTCCGCTGCAACGTTTTCATTATTTATCGGATTTACATTTCTTTTTAATTCATATACTATATTTTTGCCTTGCATTTGGCCTTGTGAGCTAAATGCGGAGTAACGGCTTTAAATTTTCCTATTTTGTTCTTCTATTTTGGTCGCGAAAATTTAGGGTTGTTACACATTTGTCAATTTAATTAGGGTTTAGGGGATGGTTGACGAGGAAGGTACGGAGTGAGTAGATGAAGAGAGAAGTAAAAGAGGTTAATCAAGGGATTAATGAAGTAGAAAGAAGATTTTAACATCGGGGTATTTTCATCACTTAACAATTTTGGAAACGAAAATCAGCTTACTAATGAACGTAGTCCTCTTCAGGTAGCAAGCGCAAATGCATGAAAAGTACTTTATTAGGTAGTAATTGTTGAATTTTTTTTATAAGTCTGTAATTGAAAAAAAGTGATTTTAATAAGGCTCTAATGTGTAATTTTCGCTTTGTTGAAGAAAATTTTATAACTGTAATAGAAAAAAATATATATATAAGGCAATAATGTGTAATTTTGCCTTTTATTAATCATAACTAATTTTAAAATTGAAATTTCTAAACTAGTCTTTTATTATCAATTTTTTAAAAATTTAAATTTTAAAGATATAATAAAAACAATAATTGAGTAAATGACCCTGATAACCTAGGTGACGCGCACCAAGAAGTAAATATGTAATTAATGTGCATACAATAATGAGGATGCATAGAGTACTGAACAAAACGTACCCAAAATAACAAAGAATCAACATGTTAAACCTTAGCTTGTCTAATTAATTTAATTATCCTTATAAACATCATTAGATTGATGACTAACTAACTACTTGATAAACGAAGCTTCATTTCCACCCAGGAGGGAGACAAGGCAGGACTACTTAAGACATTAATATTATTATTATTATTATTATTATTATTCTCATAATCATCTCCCATATCTAAAGATTGATTTCTACCCCTCATTTCTTGTGAGAAAACCTTGACTCTCCACACCTTAAAGGTTGCATCAGAACTAGCACTAAACACTAAAAATCCCATAGCCAAACTATCCTTCTCTAAGCAAGCCCCTAAGCACTTAATCGGACCTTTATGCCCTTCCAAAACCGCTAAACATTCATAAATCCTCCCTTCCCCTCTCCTCCAAATCTTAATCATCGCGTCTTCTGACCCGCTAATTACCAAATTCTCCAACATTGTTAAGCAAAGTACTGCGAATTGGTGCGCTTGGATGCTACCTTCGTGGTTGTAACGCCCCGACATCTGCTGCTCATACACATTTATACACCCATCGGATGACCCGGCGTACAACAGACTACTTCTTTGGTTCTGCGACTGCGACTGTGACGCATCACTTAAGGCCAAAGCATATATAGGGTATGAATGGAAAGTCAAGGTCATAGTCAATGTGTGAAAATTCTCACCACTTACTTTATTCCACATTTTGACGGTGCCATCGGAGGAACACGTAAAAATAAACCCGTCTTGGTTGATTACCATGTCGTTGATATTATCCGCATGCGCCGCAAATGAGTCGATGCATTTACGATCATTTAAACTCCAAGCCTTGACGGTTTTATCCCAAGATCCGGTGTACAGAATCACGTCTGCATGGTTAAAGGCCATGCACGTGATAGCGTCCTTATGTTGTACGGCACTACTATGACTACTACTAGCCGCCCAAGAGATCAAGAACCTCAAGGGACTTCTTTTGGGAAGGGTGGTGATTTTCTTAGGCCTAAATATTGCATTATGTGTGATGATGTTCCAAACCCTAATCTTGTGATCTTTATGAGCGGTGAATAGCAAGCCGCCGTGGGCTAGCATGGCGCGTACCTTTCCGGAGCTCGTTTGTATGTAACCCTTCTCCCGGCAGTCCAAGGGCTGCCACGCACGCACGTACGTGCTGCTTGAGCCGGTGAAGACGAGCCCCCTGGACACAACGATGGAGAATATGGAGCCTTCGTGACGAAGAGACGAGATGCATCGGTAGAGGAGAGGTGGAGACGGGGTGCATGGAGGAGACGGGACCCACTTCGACTCGGGGCTCCGTGGGGCCAGCGGAGACGAGTCCGGGCTCAGGTTGGCGGCCTCGTGGTGAGACACCATGTCGGGGTGGTGTCGTAGCGAAGGTGAGTTGTAGGTGTGGAGTGATAAGTGATGAAAGCTCGGCGCTATGTCTTTGGTTTCTTCATCTAAGAGGGTTGGGAGAGGGAGAGCATCAAAATTATTTGACAATTGAGGAGTGAAAATATTGGAATTTGAATTATTATTATTATTATTATTATTATTAGAAGAAGATGAACTTGGGGTTTCTGTCATTTTCTTTACTTGGGGATGAATCACAGATGATACATACGATGAGTATAGTATATAATTTGAAAACTCAAATATAATGCAATAATGCATTGAGGCCCCTACATAATAAGTTTGATGCTGTCATAAAAGAAGAAGGAAAAATAAGTTTGATTCAGTGTACTGTTGCCACATTAAGTACACATTCATTTCACACATAAATGTCTCGAACGAATGGAGTAAATGACAAGTCGGACGCGGAGTATTTAAGATTCAATTCTGCATCAACTTGATCATAATGGTGCTTCCAAGAGTTTTTTCTTTTTGTGAAGCTGTAGTTGGTATACGGCCAGGCAACAATAATAATTCTAGATCACCAACTGCTATTTTTAGGGTTTTATGTCGCATGTTTTCGAGGCACGAGCACTATTGTCTCTACGTTAATATTTTTTTTAGCGAATAGATCATTTCATTAATAAAAATTCATACGACATCTACCACTTATATCGAAATTGAACGGATATAATATTATAAAATTTGAGTAAAATAAATTCTCGTTAAAACAAAGATCTTTCACTAAGATTTTGATCTCCGCTTCTACACATCTTCTTTCAACATATCGTTGTTTAATGATACATCTTTTCACAAGAGAGTCTTCGGATCTTCCAAGGTTTTGACGAGAATCAATTTCATCTAACCTAATAGATTGTAGCCGCCGGTCTGACATAAATTGAGATACCACATGATGAACAATTATGGTACTGATCTTCCGCATCCTCTCCACTATAATAGAATCAACATCTCTTCTAAGAGAGAGAGTGAAACCCATCAATTGATGGGAGCGAAACTCTCCCTATTATAACTAAAATAATAATAATACTAATATTAAAAAGATATAATTAATTAAAATTGGGGCTCACCACCATTAATGGTGATAGCCCCAAGTTTTGTTACGGAGGTTAGGGTTATTTTTGGAAGGGAGAAGGGTTTAGAGTCTCTACATTAATGTAAGTTTATCATTAAACATAAAAAACACTCTTTTAGGATAGAGTTAACAACGAAAGTGTTGACTTAACCCCATAAATTTTAATTGTGAAATTAAGTCCCATAAGTTTTAATTGGAGTAATTTAACCCCATATGTATGATATAATGTGAAATTCAACTCTAATTTTATTTTTAGTTAAAATCTCATTATAGATCAATATCTCTTCAATTTCTCAACAAAAAATCACAACCTACATAAAAAAGAAAAATTCAACTAATTAAGATATACAAGTTTCTCCAAAAAAAGTCATTAATAATTATTATATTCTAAATTATTATTATTATTATTAACTATTAATTAATATTTTTATTATTTTTATTATTATTTTTATTTTATTTTTGCAATAAGGTATGCCTCATATTATTAAAATGAGACTAAGCTCTTACAAAAGTCATATCCACTAAAAATCTCAGATCAAGAGTCCTCCACTACTATAAGCATCTATCTATGTGAATATTACGACTATGCAACCTAATAAAAATATCAAACTTGATTTTAGTTACAATACTTTGAATTGAACTCTTCCTACCATCGAAAATCCTCGAATTCCTCTCCTTTCATATGCTATAAACTGCAGCTGCAAGACAAGCACAATACCAAGAGTTTTTCCAATGCCTTCGCTTTGTCCTAGTAGTACACCAGCTTAGCTCAGTCCCCAGGTTGTTAGTTCTTCCCTTAATTTGCATCCAATTGAGAAGATGTTGCCATACTTGACGAGAAAACATGCATCCAAAAAATAAATGAGCAGCATTCTCAAGGTTCTGCTCACAAAGTGCACATCTATTGACAGTGGGTAACCCTCTGAGTTGGATTCTATCTTGCGTTGCTATGGCTTTCTGCCCTGCCATTGCCAAGATAATTCTGTGTTTAGGTATAAGGCGTCCTTCCTTAATTCTGCTCATCCAAGGAATGCTAGGCTTATGTAGTCTGAACCAATCATAAGCAATTGAGGTACTGAATTCACCCTTAGCTGTCCAACTCCGAACCAACTCCGAACCAACTCCTCAGCTCCAACCCCTTCTTTCTGAAGAATCTCGTCTCTAACACTCAAAATGCTTTTAAATGTTGCTGTATGTCTCTCCTTTTTGTCAATATCCCAAATACTTTGCCCCATTAAGACATATCTCTTGTGCCATTCATACCAAAGGCATTGGCGACTCGTTACTATCTTCCACAACCAGTGAGCGATCAAAGTTTTATTTCAACTTTGCAGATTTTTGATATTTAGGCCACCCTCTTTCCATGGAAGACAGATTGTAGTCCAGCTTTTGAAGACCATACGCCTATTATTCAGTCCTCCTGTCCAAAAAAAGCTTCTGCACTTTTGTTCCAGTCGGAGGTGAACATTCACAGGAAAAAGTGCATTAGCGCTCCAGTAGCTAGTTAACCCAAAGATAACCGACGTTAGCAACTGTACCCTTCCAGCATACGTTAGATATCCAGAAGACCAATTGAAGATTTGAGCTTGGATTTTGTTGATGAGAACTTGATATTGGTCTTTTTTGTTGTGAATAGAGTTAGGGGGAGCCCCAAATATCTGCAAGGGAATTCACCTTGGACGAACCCAGTTTGGAGAAGGATTTCATCCTTGATATTATCTGCCACTCCTCCAAAGAAAATGCTTGTTTTATCCTTGTTTGCCTGTAACCCAAACTCTTTAGCAAACGTTTTGAGAGTGGCAACCACAGCATCAACAGAGGGGCAATCTCCTCTAGTGAAAATCATTAAGTCGTCAGCAAAAATCATGTGGTTTAATCGAAGTTGACAGCATTTGGGGTGATAGGAAACTTGAGTCAACAAGTTGATATATCTTAATCTCCTAAAGAGGACTTCCATACTTAAAACAAAAATGTAAGGGGAGAGTGGATCACCTTGACGCACCCCACTCCTACCCTTAAGGAATCCACAAGGTCTACCATTCACTTTCAAAGTGAACCAGGAACCTGTTATACAATTCATAATCCAGCCAACAAGAGCACTCGGAAAATTGAACCCCTCTAACATCTCCTTGATGAAGCTGCATTGCAAAGAATCGAAGGCCTTTCTCAAATCAATTTTCATTAAGCAGCGTGGTGTAAGGTATTTCCTTCCATAACTTTTAACAAGAACTTGAGAAAGTGCAATGTTTTCATGGATGCTACGCCCTTGAATGAAGGCTGCCTGTTCATGACCTACAATGTCTTGCAAAACCCCTTGAATCTTCTTCACTAATAGCTTGCTCACAGCCTTGTAGAAAACTGTGCAACAGGCAATCGGTCTATAGTCAAGGACAGAAAAACAGACATCTTTCTTTGGTATGAGAGTGATGAGAGTAGTATTTGCTTGCTTTAGCATCTTTCCTTTGTGAAAGAACTCTTTTATTGCTGCATAGAAATCTCCTTTAATGGTATTCCATGAAGCTTTAAAGAATTCTGAGGAGAATCCGTCTGGCCCTGGACTCTTGTCGGCCCCTATTGAGAAAACAACCTCCTTCACTTCCTCTTCAGTAGAGATATGCAGCAGCTTCCTCCATTCTCCCTCAGGTACCATCTTCCCTCGTGTAAAGATAACTGGATCTATTGGTTGCACAGGTTTAGCTGTGCCCAGCAAACCTTGGTAATAGTCCACAAAACCCTTAGCAACTTCATCAAGACCTTCCCTAATCTCACCATCGCAATCTGCAATACTCCCAATTATTTGATGTGGCCTCCGTTCTTTAATTCTTGAGTAAAAGAATTTAGTGGATTCATCTCCTTTAATAATGTTCTCTATTTTTGCTCTTTGTCTCAAGATGCTTAGCTCTGCATCCTTAAGTGCTATGTAAGCTGCAACTAGGTCCCTTTCCTCAGAGATTAAGGCCAAAGAAAAGGGATTTTCCTGCAATTTTCCATGACAGTCTGCCAGTTCGATTCTAAGATCCTCGATTCTCCCCTTTATATCTGAGAATCTCTGATGGTGCATTAGTTTCAGAGCCTGCTTAACCTTCCTTAGCATTCCAAAAAGCCTGTAACAGACCGTGCCATGTTCTGGAGTAGTCCACGCTTTCTTAACCGCTTCCTGATAATTTGGAGATTTGATCCAACAATTGAGAAAGCTAAAGCTTCCTCTTCCTTTCTGCTGCTGAAGAATAGTCAACTGTATCGGGGAATGGTCGGAGATTCCAGAACATAATATTGAAGCAAAAGAGGTTGGATAGGAATCTAACCAAGCTCCATTAATCAAGGCCCTGTCCAGTCTAGACCAAACCCTATCATCTGAATTTTGCTTATTGGTCCAGGTGAATTCATATCCTTGCCCATTTATCTCTTGTAACCCATTTGCAAAAATACAATCATTGAAGTCTGCCATCTCTTTGACATCAGGCGTCGATCCTCCTATCTTTTCCCCCATGTTGCGGATTACATTAAAATCTCCAATAACTAACCAGCTATCATTAACAACTCGCAAATCATTAAGTGCGTGCCAGAGATCCTCCCGTTCCTTGCCATCATTGCTTCCATATACTACCGACAAGAAAGTTTCCTGTCTAGTAGCATGATGATGCACATGACAGTGTATCATCTGAGCCTGAGAATAGAAAACATTAACTCGAACAGTACTTTTATTCCATAGTAACCATATTCTACCATTATAATGGTGTTCATAATTCCAAGCAAAACCAAAGTCCTTAAACTTTCTTCTTACTATTGGAACTGCCTTAGCAAGCTTTATTCTCGTTTCTAGAATTCCTAAAACATCCAAATTATTATTCCTGAAGAGAGATAATATTTCATTTTGTTTAATCTCTTCATTCCCCCCTCTTACATTCCATGTTGCCAGATTCATTGTTGAATGTCTGGTGGAACATTCTCCTGGACCCCCGGCCCCTTCTCCCCTAGCTCACTGTGTTGCTGCAATATTTCAAACTGATTTTTATGCAATATTTCAATTTTCTTCTCCTTTGGCATGTGTAAACCCGGGGAGAGGTGGCTTCCTACTCCAGAGCGATGCACAACCAGGCTAAAGCCTGCGACCTCTTCGTTTTGCCCTCCCTCGTCCCTTTCTAATCCTCTATCCAATTCTGCCCTTCCTAATCCGTCTAATCTCCCTGAGATTGAATTGGGGTCTGGGTCACCAGCTATTGCCTCTCCAGTTACAATTTCAGTGTCTGCCCCTCCTGTTCCACCTAGCTCGAAAGCCAGATTGGGTTCACCGATGCTGGATGCAGTCTCCACTTCCACTGTATGCTTGACATGAGTGTACCTTTGTGTAGGTTTAACTGTTGCCTTTTTCTTCTCAAGCTTACATGTATTTCTCAGATTCCCAAGTTTACCACAACAATGACAATAGTATGGAAGCCATTCATATGTGATTCTCTGCTTAGACTTCCCCAGAATCGGGATGTTTATCGTCACCGTATCCGGCAAATCAGTAGACAAGTCCACTTCAACCATTATCCTAGCAAAAGAGAGCCTCTCTTTCGAGGTGGTAGTAGGATCAGCAAACAGGGGTTTCCCAATCCGACTAGCCATTTGACTGAGAACTGCTTCTGTCCAGAGATAAGGGTCGAGATCTGGGAAAATCACCCAAGTTGGTACAACCGCAATCCTTTCCATCTCTAATGAAAAAGATGGGCTCCATTGTTTTAAGATCCAAGAATGTGCCCCTATCTGCCATGGACCACCCTTCAAAACCTCCTCCATTGCACTCTTATTTCTAAATCTGAATGAGAACCAACCCTTTTTGAAATATTGCACAGTTGGCTTCTCAATGGAATTCCATCTGGTGGCAACAAAATCAGGAACCTTACAAAGTGTTGGCCTCGATCCAATGACATGACCCATTAACGTAGTCTGCCATAGTCGCAGTTCATCTTCATAGTCCTCATATTCAATGGTTATTTCCTCAGCTGCTGCCCAATAATCATCAAAATATAAACTCATACCAGATTTCTTTTCTCTCGTATGATCAGCCCATGAACCTGATAGTTTTGGTTCAGGCCGGAGAGTCTCCCTCAGAGTGAACGGCTGTTCCGTTGTACTCTGAGGCTCCTTCTCTTTCCCATGGCTTCGCACTCCAGATTGAGTAGCCTTTATCGCCTCCGTCGTCTGGATGACTGGCTGTTCCGTTGTATCCAGAGACCCGTCCTTGTTTTCAGAATTCTGGATGACCGGCTGTTCCGTAGTATCCAGAATTCTATTTTTTTCACGCATAGATCCGGCGTTTCCTGTCAAGCGATTTGCAGATTGCAGAGCTAGGTCGATTAGGTCATTGATCATATTCTTCCCCTGTTTCTGAAGACCCAAATCTTCATTCAATTCTTCAGATTGAGTACTGTTAGATCGAGTAACATAGTCCTGATTAGATTGCGAATTTTCTCGTGCTTGTTTCTTTGGCCTCCTCCATCCCTTACCTCGTGGCGCCGTCGATATCATAGCATTCCGGTGATGAAAGACGAGGAAATCTTCCCCTAGAGAGAGGGTAGAGAGAGGATTATTATTATTATTGTTGTTGTTGTTGTTGTTATTGTTATTGTTATTGTTATTGTTATTATTATTGTTATTATTGTTTTATTATTGTTTTTATTATTGTTTTTATTATTATTATTGTTATTGTTATTGTTATTGTTATTGTTGTTGTTGTTGTTGTTGTTGTTGTTATTTTTATTACTATTATTACTATTATTACTATCATTATCATTATTATTATCATTATCATTATCATTATTATTATCATTATTGTTATTATTATTATTATTTATTTATTTATTTATTTTTATTTTTATTTTGTAAGAATGGTATGCCTTATTTTATTTAATAAAGCTAGTTCTTACAAAAAGATATAACCCCTAATAGATGGGAATAAAAACCATCTATTCTCCAAATTACAAAAAACGTAATATAGCTAAATCTATTCCTTTACTACGTAATCTTGTGTATACGTCAAACTTAATTTGACCCACTATTGCACTACTTGAGCTCCGTTTATTTTCAAAGACTGCTGTGTTACAGGCTGTCCATATATTATGTACAGCTGCTGCAATGCTACATCGATACCAAATATTCTTCCAATTTCGCTTGTTCTTCCTTCTTACACTCCAGTTGAGTTCTACCAACAAATCAAGGCTTCGACCTGTTATTTGCATCCAACTCAGTAATTCCTGCCAAATCTTTCTCGAGAAAGAGCAAGAAAAGAAGAGATGTGAATGTGTTTCCTCAGCCTGTTGACACAGCACACATTTATTTGCAAGAGATAGTCACTAGTACATTTAGTCCCATTGACATCGCCACAGTGCCATCAGTTTTTCAAAAAAGTGATGTACCTTCTTTTATGATGGCTATTTACATCACTTTCTTGTGAAGAAGCGATGTAGATTTTATACAAAAAAAAATTACATCAGTTATTTACATCAATTTTAAATAACCGATGTACATACGCTGTCATTGACATCTGTTGATCTATAACGATGTATTTATGTAGACACCCACATTTTGACCGCCAGGTGTCTATAGCAGTTTCCGACAAACACCCGATGATGATCGGACGCAAATGTGCTTTAACGTACTCGGAAATGGGCTTGACGGGTACTCCCAGTCAACCGGGTTGACGGATCCCTTTTGCGATTATCCAAACCCTGGATAATCTCTCCTATAATCAGCCAAGCCGGGCTGTGCTCCGTTTCCATCAGGTCAGCCAAAGTGAAAAGTCGGACGTGACCCATGCAAGATAATAAATCCATATGACCTTCGAAGGTGTAAACATGGAGCATACAGAAAGTAAAGGCCCTACGGCTATGGTGACCCGGACGTCATCTGGGTTCATAAATTTTTCAGCCAAATCGATCAAAGAAACGGTATCTGCCTCCAACATACGAGATACCTCCATATGAGAAAGCCCTAAAAATTCCCGTAGCTTTCTCCTCGGGTCATGAACTGAAAACGGGATAGCGGGACGAAGTATGGGATTCCATCCTCCTACAGCAGTAATTTCCTCAGGGATAGGACAGATTTCGCCTCGAGGAAAGCCAAAAACATGATAAGTGTCGTCCCAATAGGACAGACAAGCATCCAAAAAGTGACGGTATACTTGCATCTGGCGGATCGTAAATAATTGGGTAACACCATTCTGGTTCAGAATAACTTTATCTGCATCTCTGAAAAATCGGGACCAATCCTACAACATTCCAATTAATCGATCGATTCCCATAATTGGATTTCTAAAAAGAAGAATAAATTTCTCAAGGCTTGTTTCTCTTTAAGAAGGAGGAGTTGTGAGAATTATGAAAAATTATGAGCAAGGAAAGGGTATTTATAGCATGAAATCAACTTTCCTCCTCACTTTAGGATTCCCAATCCTAGAGGATTTAGCATACAGACCTTATCCTAGGATCTAGCTAAGTCATCCCGAGCATTCCTATTCCTTTTCAGAGTCAAAATTTTCTAATTTTCAAAGACTCTTTCAAACCCAAAAATTCAAACCTTTCTCAAAAATTTTATTCCCCCTGCGCGAGTCATTTTTCCTACAAATGTTACATGCAGAACTTTGCAACTTTGCATAATTATCTACAGGAACGACTCAAGCAGGATCATACACTAAACTCCCCAGCGGCATTTAACGGGATGGGCCCATATATAGGCACACCCAAGACTTATACGACAAGTCCAATTCCCCACGGAATTATCATCAACAGCTCAGGTACATTTCTGATCCGTGGTTGGCGGGCCCTTCACGCAGGTCTAATGGACTTTAAACGACCCGATCGAAAGTCTGCTAGGTCTTAATTCGACCTGGTAGCTACTCTGACTTTCGCCCTGTCCAAGCCTCAGTCAGAGTGAGGGCTCTGTAGACACCCACATTTTGACCGCCAGGTGTCTATAGTAGTTTCCGACAAACACCCGATGATGATCTGACACAAACGTGTTTTAACGTACTCGGAAATGGGCTCGAAATCAATGGTATTTGGCTTGGGCTTACTACGGAGTACAAATTTCACAAAACCAACCTCTAAACCAGGCTCAGCGGGTCATTTCGAGCCAAATAAGTCTAATTTGGGTCGAGTTCGACACCAGGGGCAAAACCGTCTTTTAGCGACCGAGTCAAAACTCGGTCAAAGATATTCCCGAGACACACAGACCAGCCGTGTCACCTCACGAGTCCGGCCTAGACTCGAATACTACAAAAAATCAGCTACGACAAATATTAAACAATTTCGTTTAAGGTAGAATTCGATCTCAAGTAGGAATTCTATCCGAACATCGAATCAAACACTCGACCGGGCGTAGGATACTCGGCCGAGCTCCCCTTCCCAACCGAGATTTTCTTTCTTCTTCACCAAGTAACGGAATTCTCGTTCCTTTCAAATTCTTATGTTTCCTATCCAAACCGGTATTTCTTGTTGTTCAAGCAAGATACCTCTCTCAACCTTCTTTTCCTATAAATAGGACCCTCACATACACAATTCATACACATTGAATACATCTAGAACCCACAAAACACACACACTTATTAAACCTTGAGACTCATACACGTAGCATCGAAAGACCGATAGTGTGACCCGAGACCCGACAAAAAAACGGCTCCCTTAGACCCGACACCCTACACGTCCAAACCCGAACCATCCTAAGTCACTTACGCTAACTCGACGCTCATGTGCCTTAGCCACGTATCGACGAGCCCCGATCCGAGTAAACAAAAGAATGTAGGTTGAGGGTGTAATCAAATCCGACTTCTCTTTTCTCTCTTCTCCTTTCTCTCGTTTTCTTCTTCTTCTTTTTTTGGGTCGTTGTCGTCGGTCGTTTTATTACGGGTCATTCATCGTATTTTATTATTTCTAATATCGACATTACAAAACTATTTTCATATAACGAATATTCTTAAAAATATGATATCGATTCTCTAATCGAATATCGTATTACAAGAATTGCATTAATCTCGTTGATGCTAGAAAATTGTTATACAATCTCAAAAACATAATACAGACGATTTTCAACGCGGAGAGAGTCAAATATCGTTTTTTTTAATTTTTACAAAAATGATTTTCAAAACTCTTTTTTATCTTTTCTAAAAAAATTATTCCGAGTATTTGATATCGATTTCATAATCGAATATCGAATATAACGAATATCGAAAATATTGAGTCGAGTACAAATTATGCAATATTTGTACACGATTTAATAAAATTATCGACTTTCGAAAATAAACGAGCCGAGACAGCCGCCCACGCGAGTGGCGCCCCTCCCAGGCGACTCGCGCGGGGGCCTGGAAACCGCGGCCTCCTTTTTTGTTTTCTCTATTCTTCTTAACATCGTTTTTTTACATAAAAACAACGGTTTTTATCGGCATATTTTCAGATTTCGACAAATATTTTTCGACCTCGGTCAACACGTGTTAATCCATCACGTGCCATAAACTTTTTCAAAATCATGCATATTATCAAATTCATTTTTATTATTCAATCGTTACTAACACGTTTGTTCATCTTTTTAGCAATTTATTTTCATCATTTGTTTTATTATACTAAAACGAACCTCACATGCTAAAATACAACTTTGACGTTAATTTTAGTTGCATTAAACTGACTTAGCAACCCATTCAATTTCTCGCATGTTTAGGGAAAACAATGTTTGCATAACATTTTCATCGTTCTACTAACACGCGTATTCAAAAGTCATTCGATATCTTAGTAGAGGCCGCTAATGTGCGGGCGGGGTTGGGTGTTCTTAGTGAACTTCCCAACACGTACCCTCACCCCTTACTCAGAACCTCGATTTCCGGATGTCCGAAACCATTGGCAACGAGAGTCATTCAATACACGGTATCCGATCAAGTCGGTATCAGTATCAAAATGTAAAGGGACGAACCCAATAAACTCTGACATCGGAAATGGGCCGTATTTTGTACACGGCCCACTACGACATAGAGTGGGTTCGAACGAGACCGAACTCCCACAAAGTTCGGTGGCGACTCCAGCTTCGATTTAAATTTCAATTCGATCCATTCTCATATGGAGATTCATTCGCCTCCCCAAACCCGCGCGTGACCGCGTCGGGGTGGACCTATGTCATGTCCACAATTTATAACAACTTCATTTACAACGATTGTCGCACAACCGATGTAAATCCATTCTCCTTGAATCGGTTGATCTTTAATCGACGTATTTAAAACTGATGTAACTGCTCTCTCAATATTGTCATCGCTATAGAATAAATAGATGTAAATATTGATCTCATCATCAAAAACAGGTCAAACCCTGATAATATTACCCTGATAATATTATTGTAATTCGTTTTATATCGATGAATATATATTATTCTTACGCGTAAAAACAAATTACATAAAAAAAACAAGACCGTGTTAATTTATATAGTATATAATACCGTTTTAATAGGGTCGGAATCCCATCCGAATCTTAGTTCGATCTGAATCGTCCGAACAATATAATACTCCGTATGAAGTAACAAAAAAAACACGGGCTTTAATCAATCAGTTCATCGTCTATCAACCGTCTCACAGTTCATCGTTCATTTTTTTCCCCAATTTACCTGCCATTCGTTTTGCGATTTTTAAAAATCGATTGTTCCCTCAATCAATCATCTCAAATCCTTCAGTCAATAAGTTTGCCGCTTAATCCTTCAGTCAATCCTCTCAATATCTCATCCCTGATTTTAGGTTTGTGGTTTTCTCATCTGCGATTTCGATTTTCAAGTTTTTCAGTTGAGTTTCTTTGACGAATTCGTCGAGTTCTTCTGGAATTTGATTCCAAGTACAGTGTGGATGTTTTTTATGCTTTGATTGATTGATTTTGTGTGATTAGGTTTTTGAATTCGATTGATGTATGCAAGTTCTTCTATTTCTGATTCATCTATTTAGGTTTATCTTAGTCTCAACTCTCAAGCAATTAAATGGAGTTTGATTGTTATTTGTACGTTTATCTTATATACAGGTGAACTATAAAATTTACAGTAGAAAACATAATACAACTACGTTACCCTGCATCAAAGGCTTTCACCTGTGGTACACTTTTGTGTCAAATGCACAAATACAACATATACATCAGTTTTACAAAAACCGATGTAAATAAACAAATAATGACATCGGTTCAAAAGTGATGTAAATGACAAATCCCTAATATACATCGGCTGGATATACATCGCCCAAAAAGCGATGTAAATGTAAATAACTGATGTCAGTGGGGCTTTTTCTACTAGTGAGTCCTCGTTTATGAATGTTGTCTAGAGTTGCGAGCTTTCGCTGTCCTGCCATTGCTGCTATTGTCCCGTGTCTTGGGATTATTCTCCCATCTTTAATGCTCTCCATCCAAGCAATCCTCTGATCTTTCGGCCTAAACCACTCATATTCAAGACCAGTTTGGTACTTACCGTTGATAGCCCAGCTATTAACCAAGTTTAAAGCTGCTGCTTCACTCCCTATTTCTAAAAGCAACTGATCTCTAATACACAAGACACCATTAAGAGTAGCAGTATATCTTTCCTTCTTCTCCAGTTGCCAAATAGACTTGCCTCCAAGAACATATTTTTTGTGCCAATCTCCCCAAATTCCTCCTCTCTTAGCCTGAAGTTTCCATAACCATTGCCCCATCATCGCCTTGTTCCAATTACCCAAGTGCTTGATGTCAAAGCCTCCCTCCTGCCATGGTTTGCAGACAGACTTCCAGCTCTTATAGACCATCTTTTTAACATTCAAGTTTCCCGATCAGAAGTAATTCTTGCACACTTGCTCAATTTTTTTTTTTACATTAACTGGAAATAGCGCATTTGCACTCCAATAACTCGTTAATCCAAACACCACCGTATTAATCAATTGGACTCTACCCGCATATGAGAGCAGCCTGGATGACCAGTTAAGCACATTCAGTTGTATTTTATGAATAAGAGAGGAGTATTGCTCCTTCTTATTATTAACTGAGTGTAGAGGGAGCCCCAGATAACGACATGGAAGGGACCCTTGGTGAAATCCAGTCTGTCTAAGAATGGTCTTCTCAATATTGCTATCCACCCCACCAAAGAAAATATCTGTTTTGTCAGGATTAGCATGAAGCCCTGATTCTGCCGCAAACTTCTTTAATGCGTGTCTAACTGCAGCCACTGATGGACAGTCTCCTCTCATGAAGACCACCAAGTCATCCGCAAATACCAAGTGATTTAGTTTTAGTTGAGTGCATTTGGGATGATAAGATACCTGCGCTTGTAGATGTATTAGCCTCATTCTTCTCGATAATACCTCCATACTCAACACAAAAAGATAGGGCGATAAAGGGTCACCTTGGCGTACCCCACTCTTCCCCTTGAAAAACCCTTGAGTTGATCCATTTATTTTGATTGAGAACCAACAGCCTGTTATACAATACAAGCCATTGTCCACTTAATAATCTGATCCGGGAAGTTGAATGCAATTAGGATTTTTTCCAAGAAGCCCCATTGAAGTGAATCAAAGGCTTTTCTTAAATCTATCTTCATAAGGCAACGCGGAGTGATATATTTCCTCCCATAATTCCTGATTAGAGCTTGAGACAAAGCTATATTCTCATGGATGTTTCGTCCTTGCACAAACGCAGCTTGTTCTAGTCCAATTATCTCTTGAAGAACCATCTGAATTCGATTTGTGAGGATTTTGCTCACAGTTTTATAAAAAAGTGAGCAACATGAAATGGGTCGAAACTCAAGGACTGACTTACAGACCTCCTTTTTCGGGATGAGAGTAAGGATAGTGGTATTTGCTTGTTTTATTAACTTTCCTTTTCTGAAAAACTCCCAAACCGCTTCACAGAAATCCTGTTTAACTACTTGCCATGATACCTTGAAGAATTTTGATGAGAATCCGTCAGGGCCTGGGCTACGATTGGACCCTATAGTATGGAGTGCTTTTCTAATTTCTTCCTCTGTTGGCAATCTGGTAATGGCACCCCAGCTTTCCTCCTATACTATTTTCCCCTGATTGATGATATTAAGATCAATTTCATCAACCTGAATAGCTTTCCCCAATAGTCCCTGATAGTAATCAATAAATCCCTGCGCTACCTCCTTAGGGCCTGTCCTCTCTTTCCCTTCAGAATCATAAATGGTCCCAATAATTTGTTGCGATCGTCTTTCTTTAATTTTGGTATGAAAATAGCTTGTGGACTCATCCCCTAGAGTGAAATAATCCATTTTTGCTCTCTGTCTGAGTATACTAATTTCTGCTTCTTTTAATGCCTTGTACCTATCCAAAATATCCTTCTCCTCCAGCATTAGACCATAAGAGAATGGATCAAGTTGCAGACTGCTTTGACAGGTTTCTAGTTCTTTGCTAATTTCAAGAAGTCTAGTTTCTATATGCTTGAGAAATACTGTTTGTGCAGGTCTTTAAGAGCTAATTTTACCTGCCTTAGTTTGGCAAAAAGTTGGAATCCTTTAGTACCAAAAGTAGGCTTATCCCATGCCCTTTTTACAGTAGCAGCATAACAAGGGTGCTTGGTCCAACAGTTAAGAAAACTGAATCTAGATTTCCTCCTTTCCCCAACAAAGATAGTCACAAAAACGGGTAAATGATCAGAGATACCTGAATTGAGATAGTTAACATTAGAATCAGGACATAAATTAATCTAATCCAGATTTACCAATGCTCTATCCAACTTTGTCCAAACCCTCGTACCAGGTTCGTGTTTGTTGGTCCAGGTAAATTCATTTCCTTGCCCTATGAGGTCCTGCAACCTACTGTCTCTAATACAATGATTATAATCTTCCATGTCTCGCTCGTCTGGGGGAAGACCTCCTATCTTTTCCTCCAGTGATCTCACAATATTAAAGTCCCCTCGGACTATCCAACTTGTAACAACAACACTAAAGCGTCTTAAATGCCTCTAAACTTCCTCTCTATCTTTGGAGTTACTACTTGCATACACTACAGTTTGGTAGAATTCCTTCTAGTTGCATAATGATGAACTAGAGCATGCACAAATTGAGCATTCTTCTCTAATATAGTGACACCCACCGTACTCGGGTTCCAAATGAGCCATATTCTTCCATTATAGTGGTGTGCATAATTGCATTCCACCCTATAATTCTGAAAACTCCCCTGAATGATAGCTTTAGCTTTGTCAACCTTGATTCTAGTTTCAAGTAACCCTAATATGTCAATTTTCCTACTTTTGATCAGCTTTACCACCTCTATTTGCTTAATTGCCTCATTTCCACCCCTAATATTCCAGGCAGCGATATTCATGTATTTATGTCAGGTGGGATTGGGAACTCTACAGGAAATACAGTTTCCTCCTACCCTTGATTATCACCCTGCTGCTGCAATATTTCAAAGCTATTCGAGGAATGCAGATGAACAAGACCTGCTCCACCCATATCTGTTCCTTCTTCGAGCAAATCCCCAGAGCCATACACCTTAAAGCCTATCCTATTGCATCTTGGCGCCTAGTAACAGGAGTGAACCCTGGTTCTAAGTCGACATGTGGAGTAAGACCTAGCCCTAGGCATCCTGAGTCCTCCATCATGCGCTTTTGCCCAAGTCCTCCTGTTTCATCAGCACCTAGCACATAGGGTCCTGAGCTAGTGGTTAGGCCTCCGGAGAGCTCCTTCTCAGGGGATACTGAGTGCATTACAACTGATGGAATGACAGGATTAGGTACTACCTCAATCACTGCTTCATTCCCCGTTGAGGTACCACCTAGCCCCTGAGGAATTATCTTCTTTGGCGTATATCGAGTTAGAATACGCTCTACTCCTGCTGCGTTTTGTTTATTGCGCTCCCATTTGCAGGTGTTTTTCAAGTGGCCAAGTTTTCCACAGCCATGACAGTAATATGGTACCCTTTCGTACTCGATTCGCTGCAATGATGCATAACGGTAACGTGTATTAATCCAAACAGATTTAGGCAGTTCCTTAGAGATGTCTACCTCAATCTTAACTCGAGAAAATGAGAGTTTCTCCTTGAATGTAGTCATAGTATCAGCAAACATAGGCGTTCCCACCTTGCTAGCGATCTTACTCAGGACTGTAGCTGTCCACAAATAAGGGTCCAAATCTGGAAGAAGAACCCAGACTGGCTCCAATGAAATGCGGTCCATTTCTTGGGAGAAAGTTGGACTCCATTGGTTCAATATTATTGTGTTTTGCCCAATTTGCCATGGCCCTCCCTTGAGTATAGTATTCATATCCTCTTGATTTCTGAATCGGAAAGAAAACCAACCTTTTTTTGAAGTATTGTATCACAGGTAGTGTAACATGATTCCAGTGCTTCGTAACGAATTCCGAAATATGTTTGAGAGTCGGCTTTGCACCAAGAACATTCCCCATTAGCGTAAATTTCCATAATCGAAGTTCTTCCTCAAAGTCCTCTTCTCCAATTCAGATTTCTGTCGCATTAGCACTGTCCTCATCAAAGAACAGCTCCATACCTATCTTCTTTGAAGTGACCTTGTGTAACCAAGTTTGTGGTTCCTCCGTGGGTTTTGGACTCCCAAATTCTGAATTGGCTGTAGTTCTTCCTCCAATTCCGAATTCTTCTTTGTTTCCCCTTCCTCATGATTAATTTCATCTTTTGATGCTGATTTCTGCGTAGAGTGAAAAGCTCTATGGATAAGATCATTGATGCTCAATGATCCCTGTTTTTCATTCGTTCGGGTTTTGATTTGTTCTTCCTGCGATTCGTGGTTCTGATTGATTTCATGATCAATCGAATCCTCGTGTCTTGCTTGTTCTGATTGTACTATTTTCCGCGGTCTTCCCCTTCCCCTTCCCGTGTTCGCCGTAACTTTCGTGTTCGTCATCAATGGTGGGCGAGAGAATCTTCTCTAGAGAGAGAGAGAGGAGAGAGAAAGTTTATTATTATTATTATTATTATTATTGTTATTATTGTTGTTATTATTATTATTGTTATTATTGTTATTATTGTTATTATTAGAACTTGCATTAACCCCAGAACAAATTACAAGAAGTTAGAGAGAAGCCATGCTCCCTTAGCGATCGCAAAACTAATTCTACTGAAAAAATGAACTGCGGCACGTGCTCCAGCATCCTGTGATATAGAGAATTTACGAATCCGCTGGAGCAGAGAAACAACGTCCGTGTTGTTAGAATTATGAAAGAATTATGAATCGCATAATTAACATTGAGTTACAAGTCAGGTATTTATATGAACGGTTTTTCTAACAGTGCCCAGTGGGCACATATTAACACATTAATGAAGGTAAGTTTATCAAATATATTCTCTAAGTATGGTAATTATAGGTTAATCTTTCAACTTCTCATGATAATTTGATTGATAAACCTACCTTAATTAAGGTATTAACATGTGCCCAGTGGGCACATGTTAGAAAATCCGTTATACGAATTACAAGAAGATAAATAAAGACCTAAACCCTAACCAATAGCCGTTATACTAACGTAAACCTAATATGTAAAATATACAATCAAATCACAAGATTATAACAACCGTATACTAAAGATATATATATATATATATATTCTATGTGATATATTTTCAATACGCTCCCGAAAGATGGATGCCCGAAGGTAAGACCAATCTTGACAAGATGAAGATGAATACGGGTGAAGGTGCGTAACTCGCCAGTCTCAGTGCGTAACTCGCCAGTCTTGGGTGCGTAAACTCGCCAGTTTAGGATATCGGAACAAAATTGTCCGAAAATACTCGACAAAATATTTGACCGAAGAGAAATTTGAGAGAAGTTTGAATTAGAAATTAGGGGATAAAGGAATAAACTTATAATTTAAAGTAGAAGAGTGAATGTGTGGAGATGTACGTAGGGAGGATTTTTTTTTTTTGATGCGAGAGGTATTGATAGAAAATATTATCTGATGCGTAACTCGTCAGTGTAGGATGCGTAAACTCGTCAGTCTATGGTGCGTAAATTCGCCAGTCTATGGTGCGTAAACTCGTCAGTCTAGGGTGCGTAAACTCGCCAGTAATTTAGAAGGGACCAAGAAATTTATGGTCAAATTGAATTTGAGAGTGTAGAAAATTTAATCACAGATTTGATTAAAGTGGAGAAGATTTTGGGTTTAAGGGGTAAAAGATTAGATTTAGTGAGGGTAAAGGGAAGTTTATGGGGGTGAGGGAGAAGTGAGAAATATTTTGATGCAATTTAACGGTAGGGCAGCGGAGGTACATGCTAATTATATAGATCTGGGCTCTGATACCATGTTAGAATTATGAAAGAATTATGAATTGCATAATTAACATTGAGTTACAAGTCAGGTATTTATATGAATTACAAGAAGATAAATAAAGACCTAAACCCTAACCAATAGCCGTTATACTAACGTAAATCAAATATGTAAAATATACTATCAAATCACAAGATTATACGTGTCGAGCTCAACGATTATTATTATTATTATTATTATCACCCAGTAAATATATATAAATCACAACCCAATTTATTATTATTATAATTATTAATTATTATATAATTTTTAATTATTAATTATTATAATTATTAATTATTTTTTATTAATATTATTACTTATTAATAATGTAATAATGAATAATAATAATAATTATTAATTATTAATTATTACTCCGTAATTATTGATTATGAGTTATGAATTATTTATTACTATTAATTATTAATTGTAATCTTTTATAATTACAATTATAATTATAATTTTAACTAATTATTATTAGAAATTATATTATTTTTTTGCAAGAAAGTTATGACTCTTATTCATCCATATAGGATAAAAACAAGAGACTTATCTTACAAAGATATAACCCATATGAATATACAACCTTCCTTCATTGCATCATAGTAGTGCTAGGATACCCACTATGAGATCGTATAAAAAACTCATTTTTTATTTGGCTAACTAAAGCTCGAATTGGTCTCTATGCTCTCACAAATATCCTGACATTCCGTTCAATCCAGAGATGGTAAATCGTCGCCACAATCATACTACAATACCACTTATGCTTCCAATGTTTATTTTCTTCGCAACCGATCTGCACTCCATCGTAATTCAATAGTCAAATCAATAGATCTTCTTTCTATACCCAACCAATCCTTAAGCTGCCTCCATATCTCCTGTGAATACTTACATTTGAAAAAAAGATGTACATGACTCTCATTCTCTCCCTTACAGAGAACACATCGATTAGTAATATATATACCATGCTTCCTCATATTGTCAATGGTTGCAAGCTTCCTTTGAACCGCCATTGAGGCTATAATTCCTTGTTTTGGAATAATAGATGGTCCCTTCAGTAAATTCAACCATCCACAAGGTGCATACTTCCTCCGAAACCATTCATAAGCTTTACTCACCCGATAACCTTGAATATCATGCCAGCTTTTCACCTTCGCTGCTATTTCAGCAGCTCCTCCTTCTATTGCTCGTATCTCATCCCTAACTTTAAGTATGCTGTTGAAAGCTGCAGTGTATCTGTCTTGCTTCTCAAGATCCCAGACCATTCTTCCTCCCAAGATATAGTATTTTACCCATTTACCCCATAAACCCCCTTCCTCATTCAAAATCTTCCATAACCAATGACTTATCAACGCTTTATTCCAAATAGAGATGTCCTTAATATTGAATCCACCCTCTATCCAAGGTGCACATATACTCTCCCAACTCTTGTAGTAAGCACCACGATCCTTCTTTCCTCCTGTCCAAAAGTAGTTCCTACAGACTTGAACCAATTTATCTGTGACATTCCTAGGCAATAATGCATTAGAACACCAGTAGTTCATTATTCCAAATTGAATTGAATTATAACCTGCACCCGTCCTGCATATGTTAAACTGGTAGAGGACAAGCTACTGAGTACATTTCTCACTGCATTTATCAAACCATTATAATGAATTAATTTACTATTGATGTCATTGAGGCACTACTACAAAATTAGTCATAGACATGTCCTAATAGACCACTACTACAAAACATCAAATAGACATGGGTCGTTTTCACTAATAGACATGGGTTTCGCGACCCATGTTAAGTTGAGTGACATCTATTGTCAAATACTTAGACATAGGTCGTATGACCTATGTCTATATTTTAGATAGACATAGGTTTTTCTAATAACCCATGTCTATTTTCATATTAGACACAGGTTTGCATAATTAACCCATGTCTATAAAAACAGTAGACATGGGGTTTTTGTACGCCCTATGTCTATTTATAAATATAGACGGGTTATTTGTTCGCCCTATGTTTATTGTCATAGTATAGACGTGGGTTATTTTGTATGCCCTATGTCTATTGAACTGCTAAATTACAAAAAAAATACGAAATAGGCGCACCACTTTCAGATAAATGATAATTAAATTTTATTAATAACAAAACAAGTAATTACATACCTGTATTCCTTCCACACTATAGAGATACTTAACTACAAATCTAAATTGGATCCCCGATCAAGAAACCTAATAAACATGCTAATAAAGCGACTAGAATCAAGACACCGTTGCCCATGATGTTCTTCTACCTTTCTCCGAACTATCTCCTGTCAATCAAACAAGGGTACGGTTAACAACATTAAAGAGTTTCCAAGGCTGAAGTTAACATTTTCCAAGCCTTAGGCAACACAACATAATCTACACGCTATGATCATAAACATATGAAATACGTCAAAACACTTCATAATCAACAATTTAACGAAGATGTCACTTACTTTTCGTCCAGCGTCTTAAGCTCATCCTAGATACTCTTTCGCATCGAATCAAGCACCGATTGATCCAACTCTGTGATGCCCTTGGCAGCCAAATTTTCGTACAACGACACCAACAATTAGTTCAATCTTATACAACTACTAAAAGGGTAGCACAAAGTTGAAGACAAACCAAAGGAGTAAAAGAAAAAGAGCAACATATAAATCTAGAGTGCTTTAATTACTCTATATAATTAATTTAGGCAACTGATGCAAGAACTAGTCCACAATAGTCAGGACTCAGGGTACAATATAGTGTCCTGAAAGGAGCTGTTGTTTACCATAGCATTTACATAAATAGATACTAACTTATACATCAGATATCATGTGAGAAATTATAGCAGCGCAATTATGGACTTAACAAGTACAGAAAAGAATAGAAACCAACACTGATAATTGGTGATACACTTGTACAAACTCTGGATCACATAGGATATGGGACCGATCATTTAGCCAAAACCAATTGATAGGCATTGTCACAGACTTGAGAGGAGTTAACGCATGGTTATATGTATGTTCTACCACTGAAAGAAAAATACACACATTACATTAATTATATCATCTTTTTGGCAAGTGAAAGAAAACAAGGCGATACAGCAACAAAAACTCTTCCAAATCTCAATAAAATCATGTTTGCTTGATCTTTCCTACGCAAATTGCTAAGGTTACAGAAGATTTTGATGTTATTAGACCTCTTCTACTTCATAAGACAGACAACGCATGAAGTCGATGACAATCAACAAGAATCGTCCTTCACCATGTCTCAGAATTCAGTAGGCTAAATAGTGTCCTACTGTCCTAGGCAAGCAACTGTTTAAACCCCTATCCTTTTGCAAGCGAATCAAACCCCAGCATAAATGCTACGAGTATTTTCTAGTGCTATTAAGAAATTATGATATAAGGCCATGTTCTCCTGGACTTATATTAAGACAGTTTCAGTTCAATTCAGTTCAGACACTTTCAGTTCAGTTCAGACACATTCAGTTCAGTTCAGTTCAGATTATTATTATTATTATTTTTTTTGCAAGAATTGTATGACTCTTTGTTCATCCAATCGGGAATTATAAAGCGCCTAAACTTACAAAAACAATATCCCCTACTATGTGTATATGCACATAGAAATTTACATGTTCACTCGAAATCTCAACTCAATATTCCTACTCTTTAATCTAGCAAAAACATCAAACTTAATTTGTCTAATAAGCTGCTGTATCGATCTAACTTTACTGTCAAAAATCCTTGTATTCCTCTCCGCCCATATATAGTATATTGTTGCTGCTAGAGTTGATAAAAACCATTTGTTCTGCCAGTGCTTCTTCATTTTCCTTGTGCTACTCCAATGCATTTCAAGCTTACAGTTATTACTCCTGCCCATTATATTAATCCATTGAAGTAATTCTCCCCAAATTTGCCTTGCATATACACAATCAAAAAATAGAAGATCACGGCTCTCCTCATTTTGAGTGCATAGCACACATCGATTCACAACATAAATGGCTCTCTTGTACATGTTGTCTAAGGTGGCCAATTTATTTTGCCCCGCTAACGATGCAATTATCCCGTGTTTAGGTATAACCGCAGCTTCCTTAAAACCCATTAACCAGCGCTTCTTTGGTCTCTTTAGCCTGAACCAATAATATGCAGTGGCATTACAGTACAATCCATTGTTGCTCCAACTGCGCACTAGCTCATCAGCCTTCCTCGCATCACCTGTTTTAATGACAATCAGATTCCTGACCTGCAGAATCCCCCTGCATAAACCAGGGTGATTATCCTTCTGAGCTACATCCCAAATACTCTGATTTCCTAGTATATAAGCTTTAACCCATTGGCACCAAATCCCTCCTGTATTAGTTATAATCTTCCATAACCAATGACTTAATTGTACCTTATTCCAAACCCTGATATCTTTTGCATTAAACCCTCCTTCTTCCCAAAATCCACACACACTTGCCCAACTCTTATAAGCTTTGCTCATTCCTTCCGAACCTCCAGTCCAGGAAAAAGTTCTACAAAACTTCTCAATCCGTGCAAGCACATTATCAGGCAAGAGAGCATTAGCACTCCAACAATTCATCACCCCAAAAATAACAGAGTTAATCAGTCAAATACGTCCGGCGTAAGTGAGGCAATGAGCAGACCAATTATTCATAGCATTCTGAACAGTACTAATGAGACTAGAATAATGTTTCATTCTATTAATCACATCATTTAAAGGTATCCCAAGATATTTACAAGGGAATTGCCCTTGTTTAAAGCCTAAAACAGCCAGAATTTGCTCCTGAACATCTTCACAAGTTCCCCCAAAATAGACTTCCGTCTTCTCCCTATTGGCCAAGAGTCCAGCAGCAAACCTGTCTAGTGTAGTATTCACAGCCTGTACAGAAGGAGTATCCCCCTCATGAAAACCATTAAGTCATCCGCAAAAACTAAATGATTAAGATTGACCTTCCTACATTTAGGATGTAAAGAAACCTGAGATAGATGGTTGATTAATCGTAAATGACGGGATAAAACTTCCATGCTCAACACAAAAATATAAGGAGATAAAGGGTCTCCTTGTATAATCCCACTTTTACCTTTGAAAAACCCATGGATGGTTCCATTAACCTTTAGTGAGAACCAAGAACCCGAAATGCATTCTAGAATCCATTGCACAAACCTAGGTGGGAAATTAAGCCCCTTAAGCATTTTCTCAATGAATATCCATTGAAGAGAGTCAAAAGCCTTCCGTAAATCTATCTTCATTAAGCACCGAGGTTTAATAAGCTTCCTTCCATACCCTTTAATTAGAGATTGGGATAGGGCTATATTTTCATGTATACTTCTTCCGGGAATAAAAGCAGCCTGTTCAACTCCAATGAGCTTTTGCAACACATCTTTCAGTCTATTAGTCAGAAGTTTGCTAATAGTTTTATAGAGAATTGAACAGCATGAAATAGGGCGATAATCCATCACAGATTGACATACCTCTTTCTTTGGGATGAGTGTAAGAATAGTAGTGTTAGCTTTCTTGATTAATTTCCCTTTCTGAAAAAACTCCAAAACTGCTTTACAGTAGTCATCCTTCACTATCCACCAAGTAGCTTTAAAAAATCCAGCGGTAAAACCATCAGGCCCTGGGCTTTTATCCGACCCCATAGAGAATACAACCTTTTTAATCTCCTCCTCTTTTGGAAGAGCTAGAAGACCACACCAATCCTGCTCGGAGACCATCTTACCTGTACTAAATATGCGAGGGTTCGTAGGTTCTACATCTTTGTCATTTCCTAGCAGATAATCATAGTATTCCACGAACCCTTTAGCAACCTCCTTTTCACCTCTTCTTATATTTCCATCTTTATCTTCAATGGTTCCAATAATTTGTTGTAACCTACGTTCCTTAATTTTCAAATGAAAGTAAGAAGTAGCCTCATGATCTAATTTTATATTCTTCATCTTGGCCCTCTGCTGTAAAATACTAATTTCTGCCTTTTTTAATTGCAGGCAAACATCAGATATTGCTTTCTCCTTCTGAATTAGACCCATAGAAAACGGGGAAGCCTCAAATCTTGCTGACATACTGCCAGGTCCTTTTCCAATTCATTTATTCTATTACCTATGCTGGTGTATTGCCTCTTATGTAAATCTTTTAACCCTTGCTTTACATTTTTCAACTTACTGAAAAATTTATATCCTGCAGTCCCATAAACCTTCTTGTCCCAAGCTTTCTTCACAATAGAGGTGAAATCAGGATGCTTCGTCCAACAATTGAGAAAACTAAATCTCTTCCTTCTAACCTGCTCCTCAAACATGTTCACCAAAACTGAGGAATGATCAGAGACCCCAGCAGGTAATGTAACCGCATAAGAGTCTGTAAAATCAAAAACCCAATGGAGATTGATTAGGGCTCTGTAAAGTTTAGTCCACACCCTAGTAGAAGGATCTTGTTTGTTTGTCCAAGTAAACTCACAACCTTGCGTAACCAAATCTTGCAACCCACTCATCATAATACAGTTATTGAAATCATCCATTTCCTCATCACTAGGCCGTGATCCACCCACTTTCTCCTCATTATACCTAACTATATTATAGTCCCCAACCAAAACCTAGCTCTGTACAGTCTTACTAATATTAACCAAGTGCTTCCACAAATCCAACCTTCCTTTAGCATCATTAAAACCATATACAAAGGAAACATGAAAGTTCTTCCTACTAGCAAAATGAGTTACCTGATAGTGCATAAATTGCTCATGTACCTGTACAGGAATCAATCTCATAACATTAGGATTCCAAATAACCCATATCCTCCCATTATAATGCTTGGAGTAATTACATTGAACCTTGTAATTCCTAAATTTCCCTCGAATAATCTTGTTAGCTTTACTTTCTTTAACTCTAGTTTCCAGTAAACCCAGAAGTTCAATTCCTCTACCCCTCATAAGATTTAACACTTCATTTTGCTTGAGGGTTTCATTTGCACCTCTAATATTCCAGGAGGCAATAATCATTTTAAATCCGGTGGAATAGGATCCAATATTGGAGGAATATCATCCCCCCAAGAACTAGTTTGAAGAGGCTCAAACCTGTTAGGGGATATGATTGCTTCCCCACTGTCATCATCCTCCTTCGATTCCAACTCTGAACTCATCCTGGAGCCTTTCACCTTTAAGCCCATCCCATTGCATCCTTGACGCCTTACAACAGGAATGAAGACTTCTTCAGAGCTAGAATGGGCAGCCTGACCTAGCTCCAAGCATTCTGAGTCAGAATGTGCCCTAGACAGCTCATCAGAAAGTCCCAAGCACGTTGAGGTACCGCCTAGCAAATGGGGTCCAGAGCCAGTGATAATCAGGCCTCCAGGAGGTTCTTCCACAAGGGGTCCTTGATGCATTTCAACTGTGTGAGTAGGATTCAATCCCACCCAGTTGAGGTACCACCTAACCCTTGTGGATCAATCACCTTCTTCGGAGTGTATCTCTGTTTCTGTACTGTCACAATAGGTTTTGCAACCTGTTTGTTTTTCCTGCAATTTGACTTTTCGTGCCCCAAATTACCACCATCAGTACAATGATAAGGAAGCCACTCATATTCAATTCTTTGCACTAATTGCCCAATTAATGGAAGATTAAGAGTAATCGTACGAGGGAGCTCCTGTGCAACATCTACCTCTACCAAGACTCTTGCAAAAGACAATCGTTCCTTATAAGTTTTAGTGGTATCTGCAAACATCGGAATTCCAACCTTGCTCGCCATCTTACTTAATACTATCTCAGTCCACAAATATGGATCAAGGTCCGGGAATAAAACCCAAGTTGGAACAACTAATATTCGATCCATTTCCAGGAAAACATAGGACTCCATTGTTTTAAAACCAAAGATTTCTTACCACACATCCAAGGACCACCTTGGAGTACAGTATCCATGGCTTCCTGACTATGGAATCGGAATGAGAACCACCCCTTCTTGAAATACTGGACTGTAGGTAATGATACATGATTCCAGAACCTTCCCACGAAGTCCTGTATTTGCTTGAGTGTAGGTCTTGCCCCAATGACGTTTCCCATCAGAGTATACTTCCATAACTGAAGCTCTTCCTCGAAGTCCTCCATCACAATATCAATTTCCGTTGAATCAACGCTTTCTTTGTCAAAGAACAATCCCATACCTCTTTTAGTCTCTTTTGTCTTCTGAACCCATGAGAGCTTAGAGGAATCAAGTTCCGATGTCTTCAGATCGTCAGTAAACTTCTCCCTGTTTTCTCCCAATTTAGCTTCCGAGGGATTCATGACTAATTCCTCAGAACTCTGTCGATGAATCTGAATATTCTCACCCTGAGGCGATCCTGATGAATTCCGAACAACTTTGAAAGCTGAATTGATCAGTTCATTTATGGATAGCCCCCCTGCTTCTCAGTTGATTGGGTTTCTGTAATCTCCGGATTGGGTCCTCTATTGTTAAAATTCTCCGTACCAATAGCTTCCTGATGATCTTTAGCGTCTATTCGTGACTTATTTTTAGGAGGTCTCCCTCTCCCCCGACCTGTGCCCGTCATGCTCAACGTCCATCAATGGTGATCAAATCGCATTTTGAGAGAGATTTTCTATCTCTAGAATCGAGGAGAGAGAAAGTTTATTTATTATTATTATAGTTATAATTATTATAATTATAATTATAATTATTATTATTATTATTGTTGTTGTTATTATTGTTGTTATTATTATTATTATTATTATTATTATTATTTTTTTTTTTTTTATTATTATTATTTTTATTATTATTTTTATTATTTTTATTATTATTTTTATTATTATTATTATTAATATTATTATTATTATTATTATTATTATTATTATTATCATTATTATTATTATTATTATTATTATTATTATTATTATTATTATTACTATTATTATTATTATTATTGTTATTATTATTATTATTATTATTATTATTATTATTATTATTATTATTATTATTATTATTATTATTATTATTATTATTATTATTATTATTATTATTATTATTATTATTTTTAATAATAAACTGGAACTTGCATTAATAACGAAACAAATTACAAGAAGTTAGTGGGTAGCCGAGATACTATCTGGGCACCCACTCCCTTAGCGATAGAAAAACTAAGACGAGTAAAAATAAAAGCAGCTGCTCGAGCTCCCGCGTCCTGAGAGATAGAGAATTTCTGAATCCGCTTGAGTAAAGCAGCTGCCTCCGCGTCAAGCTCCCCTAGAGAAGAGAAAGAGAAAGGAAGGAACCCGTACCCAGTCTTAGTGCACAAATCTCCATACTTGGCGCACTTGCGCTGAGCAGCATCAGCGACCGCGCGGCCAGGCAGAAAATCAGACATCGCGGACTGAGTCAAAGGGGACGACCCTGTCAGATCGACACACACATCGCGCCCCCTATCCCAGGAATACAGAAGTAAATCCGCCGGGCGAAGGGGCTTGTCGTGCCCATCAATCAAACCGATATCCACCTCCTTACCGGCCAAAATACCAGATCGGAAGCAAATATCCAAAAGAGTGTCGCGAACCAGGTTATGTCTATGCTTGATACCAACGGTACCAGCACACGACACAACATGGTCCCCAAAAATGTCCCCAACACAAACCCGGGAGCAGGCAGAGCAAGGCTTAGGTACCGGGAACAAAGGGACCCCCAACCGATAGCTAAGGACAGAGCGGTAGGTCCTCCCATTCATGGTCTGCCCCAGCCCAGAGATGGGTACAGCGCGCAACCAGTCAGACGCGTGGGCACCTTGCAGAGACTTCCACAAAACCACCTGTCGCCGAGTCAAAGAGAAAACCGATTCTACCGAAGCAGCAACCTTCGTGAAATATATATCTGCCAATTTTTTCATGAGTTTGGGGGCAGCGATCTCACTAGGATTACGGAGAAGGTCGGAACCGGTGGTCTCACTAAACAGAGCCAAGGCCGCATCGAAGGTCGCCCCGGAAGTAGGGACGCCTGAAGGCCGTAGGAGCAAAGCCTGCAACTCAGAGGACTGAAGGCGAGATGCCAAAAAGGCATAGTGCCTGACATCCCCGGCGCTGTAAACACCCAAGGGCAGTGTGGAAAGACGCCACTGCCAATCCCCGAACCCGGGGCCGGACGCGGTGACAATGCGTTCCAGGCTAGACCGTAAAGCCGCATCAAAGGTCTGAGCCGAGTCGAAGACCGAAGGGGGACAGGTACGCAGAGAGAAAGAAAGCTTAGAAATACCGGCGCAAGCACGAAGTAACAACAGCTCACACTGAGGGTCCTCAATCCTGGCAACCGAGTCCATAAGCTCAATGGCTCTCGAAACTCTCTTCGCCACAAGCTCACTGCTGAAAGCACGACAAATACTGACAGGGCCACCAAGAACTTTGACACCACGCAGCGGTCGAGAAATACCATGAGGGAAAACACCCGGTAGTCGACTCCTAGGATCATCCTTAGGCCAAAAAACCTCAGCTTTTCCGACATTAAGGTGAAGGCCCAAGGGAGGACCATCCTCCATAATCATCCCCAAAACCTTCCCCACGACCAAGGTATCCCCAACAACGGTGCCATCATCCAAGTACCAAGCCTGCAAGCTCAAGGGAAAAGAGTCCCGGATCTTGCAAATCAAGGGATGCAAGACCAAAGCAAAAAGAAGAGGGCCCAAAGGGTCACCCTGCTGGACCCCCTGACAAGACCAAAGGCTGTGTTCCCCGTAGAAAAGCCTGGCAGGCCGCGAGTAGCAAAACTCGACCCAGCGGGAAAGAACAGGGCAACAACGGCGAACCTCGCGCAACATGACCTCCCGGTCGACCAAATTAAAAGCATTCTGGAAGTCAACCAAAAGCATGGAAAGGCCCACGTCCCCACCACGATCCTCAACAAACCGGTTCAAGGCGTGCAAAATGGCCTCTCCCCCACCGGAAACCCCGACTCCAAACTGGAGGCCCTCAAAATACCCGCAAAGCGACGGACCAATCAGAACAGCCCCAACCTTGGAGACAAGGCGTCTCCAAATCGTGCCCACAGCAATAGGACGGACTCCACCACCTGGTTTAACAAGCGGGGTGAGCGGAGCACTAGCGATGTACTCACTGAGAACCTGCGGGCATCTGCCCTCGAGAAACAGGTTAACCACCCTAGTGATAGAGGTGATCAGATCATCCGAGATAGCAACCGCGGCCCCGCTCAAACAATCCAGAAGATGTTGGGCACGAAAACCGTCCCGTGCACAAGAAGTGCCCCGCGGAAAACTCCTGATCATATCCAACACAACGGTCGAGGACGCGACGAGCTGAGGGTGAGCGGCAGGCAAAGGCGGCAAGGAAGGGGGCGGAACAGAGAGGTGCTTATCTTTTAACGCCTGCAGAGTATCAGCCGTGTAAGGGGCAACGCCAGACGAGGAAAGCACCCGGACAGCGGCAGCATAATGACCATCACAAATCTTCCGCCGACACTGCCGCAAGTTAACCTCACTAGAGTCAGGGTCCTCCTCCAAATGAAGAGAAGGCCCCTCCTCAGCGAAGGTCTCCTGCAGAAGCAGAGCAATACCACCAGGGGCACCCCAAGTACGAATGGCCCTGGTAATACACTCCTCCTGACGCTGGCGCTTCACGACAGCTCTACACTCAAGGTTACTCCTGGGGGAAAAAGACTTAAGAACACAGAGAGGTAAAATAAGCAAGCTAACCCAGCGAGAAAGATCATCAGGGGAGTCAGCCACCGCATCAAGGGCCCCCCTGAAGATCCTAGAAAACCCAAGGCGACATCTGGGAGGGACAGATTTCACAGTACGCACCCCTACCGACAGCAAGCGATCTAGAGAAGCCACGTCAAGGCAACCCAACCCAACAGGCCCCACAACATCGCCTGGAGACGAAGATGGAGCGAGCGGCCGAGGGATGCCATAAACAAAAAAACGAGCAACTCCGTCACCACAATCAGGGGGTGCAACAAAATCAGACCCCGGACCGTGCCGACACTTGGAAGAAAGAGAATGCGTGGTAAAGCAAACCCCACAAAGCCAAAGACTCATACGCTTAAGGGTAACCTCTGCCTCAGAAAAAACAGATAAACTAGAAGAAAGAGCTTGACGCGTAGTTACCTGAGCTTCTCCAAGGCCATGTCGATTTCCGAGGTGGATGATCATGGAGGTTTTAACCAGACCCTTCCCATTATTGTCACAACACTCAGAAAGACCGACGAAGGGGCAATGGAAACGCGCGAGTCCTGGCATGAAGAAAGAGAACCCAAAACAGCCGACTAAAGAAAAACGGAACAAACAACGCAACAAAAGAACAGCAGGCGAGGAGGGTGACGGAGGAAAACACAAAGACAGAGATGGCAGGAGGGTGACGGAGAAAACCCGAAAAAAACAAAACCCGACGAAAGCCCCACTGTCCACCAGGGAGGGAGCCGAAAAAGACCCGCCGACGAGGACGGAGGCAGGCAGCAGATTGCAGCAAACAACCCAGAAAACAAAAGCAGCAGACAACAAAAGCAGCAGGGGCAAACAACCCAGAAAACCCAGAAGCAAACAGAGGCCAAGCAGCAGCAGCAAACAGACGGCAACCGAGCAGCAGCGGCAAGCAACGGTCACCAGCAGAACGCAGAGAGCCGACCAGAGGAACGGACCGGACCGGCAGGGAGGAAGACAGACGGAGGAAAAAGAGAGGGCCACCGTGGAGCCCAGCGACAGAGCACTGGCGAACAGCCCGGAGGAACGGCAGAGCAACAGAGAACTAAAAACGAAACAGAATTCCGGCAGAAAACTAACCGGAAGAACGGAAAGGGACGGCGGAAGGCGACGGGAGGCGAAGAAAGGAAGAAGGACGGCCGGCAAAAGCAGAGCACCGGCGGCGAGTACAAGGAGCGCGAAGAGGAGACACGGAGGAGGAGACGGCGAGGAGAGCAGAAAAAGACCCGGCAGCAGCCCAGGCAAGGGGGAAGCCGGCGAGCACAAAGAGGCGGTCCGCCGGGGTTAGCGGCCACCGGCGGCCGGAACCCTAACAGGGGAGACGCAGGGGAAGGAGGAATCGCCTTCTCTATCTAAACCAGTTCAAAAAAACTTTATTATTATTATTAGTATTAGTATTATTATTATTATTATTATTTTTATTATTATTATTATTATTATTATTATTATTATTATTATTATTATTATTATTATTATTATTATTATTATTATTATTATTATTATTATTATTATTATTATTATTATTATTATTATTATTGATTGGGGTCGGCAGCCTGACACTAACAGCCTACTAGGCAGGCTCCCATAGGATTGCCCAGAAGGCCCAGAAACCGACCCGGCAAACAGTCAAAACAAAGAACATGGAAGTGGGAAGAACTACTAAGGAAAACAGCTGACCGCCGGGCCAACAGGGTGACGCAGCCTGCTGGAGCCTAGCTCTCACAACTCAAACCCGCCTACCCCCTGGGGAAATCACCGCCGGCAGAGCAGGGATCCCCAGGGGCCTACTCGTCATTTTGCCTAAGGTAATTGAGAGTGGGTGGATGAGAAGACGCCACTTGTCACCATCTTATCCACCCAATCTCCTTCTACTTCCCTCTCTTGTGGGAAGGTATAAATACCCTTTCATTTCCGACAAGAGAGGGGTTGGATTTTCTCTCTCTAGAACTCTTACTCTTAAATCGCCACCTAGTTCCTCACGAGCTAGATTTCTTAAGGCATTCACGGACTGACTTAGGCATCGGAGAGGGTTTCCTCGGACAACCTCCGAGGCCCTGTGCGTTCTGTGTGCAGGGAGCCAGCCCATTCCGCCGGGAAGGTCCGACTGAGGGAGTAGGAGGAAGGAGAGCCTGTCAAGATTGATCGATTGACATTCAAAGCAACGTTGAACGATACGAACCCGAATTCCACGTCGGGTTAATTGATTCCCATACCGGAACAATTTGGCGCCGTCTGTGGGGAAGATCTGGTTGTATCCACGAATTACCCACAAAAATCAACCATTCCCAATTACAAAAACTAACCAATCAAAGTAATTATGCCGGAAATCGTTGACACTAGTGTAGGGGTCGGTCCGACGGTCCCACCGGTGACCCCCCTATACGGCATGCCGCAGCCGGAGAGAGTTCCTCCCATCACGATCCTGGGGATAGGGGGAACCAGTCTCCTGGGCATGCCAAAAGCAGCTGTAACACTAGAGTTGGGGGCACATCCAGGGCACACCCTGAACCTGACCCCAGCTCAGATGATACAGACAACCGCCTTCTTCTCTGCGATGCTAAACCAGGAGTTCACTCCTGAGGACCTGGTAGGCAGGGTTGCAACGACCCCCAGGCAGCCTCCCTCAATGAGCAGGGATGGAGCTGGGGGCACGAAGCCAACCGCCGCCAGAAACGCCCAGAGGAAAGCAAGAAGAACAGCTCAAGTATACGCGCAGGTGCAGAGGCGCATCACAGCAGGCATCCAAGAGCCGCCTGCCCAACAACAGGCGTTCTCCATTCACACCACGGAGTCCGCGTCTGGAGAGCAGAGAGGTCTATCCCAGGGATTGCAGGAACGGATGAGGCACAAGGAGCCTGCATCTAAGCGCCTGGGGGAAAAGCAGGGCGGAGTCTTCTCCAGGTTAACGCCAGCAGCCAAGGGACAGCCAGCCCCAGGGTTGTCCCAAAGCCTGCAATCTAGGCTTAACCGGGGGCAGCCGCTTGAGTCCAGATACCCCCAAGAAAGAACGCACTGCCTACCAGCCAAGATTTGACAGCTACACGGCCCTCAACAGGCCGAGGGCAGAAATCTTTGAGTTGGAGAAAGAAACAGCAAAATGGAATCGTCCAAACAAGCCGCGCAGCCCAAAAGGGGATCCTAAAAAATTCTGCACGTTCCATGATTGCATAGGACACACCACAGAAGAAGTCCGACACTTAAAAGACAAAATAGAGAAACTCATAAGAAACGGCTGGCTGAGTAACTATGCAGCGAGGAACAAAACCCAAAAGGAAGCGGCGGACAAGCCTGAAGGCTCGGCCCAAAATCGCACAATCTTTCATGTAGTATCAGGAGATGCAGAGGGGCGAACTAGCAGACGAAGCCAGAAAAGGCAGATCCGCGAATTACGGAACCAGATTTGCTACGCCGAGAAGGCAGGAAGCCCGAGGGGCACGACCCTGAGCATCACCCCTGAGGACGCAGGGAGAGTAATATACCCACACAGTGATCCTTTGGTCCTAACTCTTGAAATTAGCAATCACATTGTCAAGAGGTGCATGGTGGACACTGGCGCCTACACAAACCTTTTGTACAAAGACGCCTTTGAGAAAATGAATCTAGAAAAAAGACATCTGAAGCCAGCCCCTGGATCTTTGTATGGGTTCAGTGGGGCAGGTGTACTTCCCATGGGGGTTATCGACTTACCAGTGACATTTGGGGAGGGGGCCACTGCCAGGAATGTCAGGGCGTCATATGTTGTGGTGGATGCAAAGTCTGCATACAACGCCCTGATTGGCCGAGCCACCCTAGATGAAATCGAAGCTGCTGTGTCGATCAGGGCTCTCACCATAGCCTATGTGACAGACTTTGGCATGGAAGGAAAGGTCCACGGAGATCAAGAGTCAGCCAGACATTGCTACACCGTGGCCCTGCAAGCCCATGGGACAGAAAGGAAAGGAAAGCGAAAAGCCGAAGGCTCTCCCAGCAGGGAGGGTGAAATCCCGGCTGCCCAGCAAAAAGCAGCCCACTTAGAACCTGAAGGAGAGAGCATGCTGGTAGACTTAGAACCAGGGAGGCAGGTCCTCATGGGGGCCGACCTGGAGGAGTCCTACCAAAAGGAGTTAATTGCAGTCCTGAGAGAAAACAAGGACGTATTTGCTTACTCTGCGGATGAGATGCCAGGGGTCGACCCAGCTTTTATTGTTCACAAGCTGGACGTTAGCCCGGAAGCTCGCCCTGTAAAGCAAAAGAAAAGAAACATGTCCGTAGAGAAAGACGCGGCGATAAAAGAAGAAATAGACAAACTCTTAAAGGCAGACTTCATCGAAGTCTGTGATTACCCTGAATGGTTGGCAAACGTTGTGATGGTGAAAAAGTCGTCATGCGCATGGAGAATGTGCGTAGACTTCACGAATCTTAACAAAGCCTGCCCAAAAGACTGATACCCCCTGCCCAGGATAGACCAACTGGTGGACGCCACTAGTGGGTATACCACGTTAAGTTTCTTGGATGCATTCTCAGGGTACCATCAAGTGTATCTCTGGCAGCCTGACAGGATGAAGTGCGCCTTCATAACCAGCCATGGCACTTACATGTATAAGATGATGCCATTTGGGCTGAAGAATGCAGGCGCCACCTATCAGCGATTGGTGGACAAGGTCTTTGAAAACCAAAAAGGGAGAAACTTGGAAGCCTATGTCGATGATGCAATTGTCAAGAGTAAGGGGGACAAGGAGCATCTAACAGACCTGCAGGAAACATTCTCCTCCCTGCGGTCATACAAGATGAAGCTGAATCCAAAAAAATGCACATTCGGAGTCCGATCCGGAAAATTCCTGGGATTCTTAGTCAGCTCCAGGGGGATAGACGCCAATCCTGAAAACATTCAGGCGGTCCTAGACCTCCCGGAGCCTAAGACCATAAGGGACATTCAGCGGCTCACAGGCAGGATGGCTGCCCTGACCCGCTTTATCGCCAGATCGGCAGACAAGTCCACCTCATTCTTCAAAGTGTTGAAGGGCAATAAGCAATTCAAATGGGAAGATGAACAAAAGAAAGCCTTCGAACAATTGAAGGAACACCTGAAGAAACTCCCTACCTTGGCAAGACCAGTGGCCGGAGAAAAAATGTACCTATACATTGCTGTCACCAACACAACAGTAAGTGCAGTCATCCTAAGGGAGGAAGCAGGATCACAACAGCCCATCTACTTTGTGAGTCACGCCCTGGGGGCAGCCGAAAGAAACAATCCTTTGATAGAAAAAGCCGCCTATGCAGTCATCATTGCAGCCAGAAAACTCAGACCCTACTTTGACGCACATCCCGTTGTGGTCCTCACCGACCAGCCACTGGAAAAGATATTGGAAAAATTTGAGAAATCAGGAAGGCTGCTAAAATGGGCAATCGAGTTAAGCGGGCTGGGGATATCATACCAACCGAGGACAGCCATCAAGGCACAAGCCCTGGCTGACTTCCTGGCTGAGTGTTCCCATTCAGGGGAAGAAGAGCCCCCCGCCGAAGAATGGATTGTGCACACAGACGGATCCTCAACAGCCAATGGTGCAGGGGCAGGCGTTGTACTGACCAGCCCTGAGGGAGTGGATTTTGAGCATGCGCTCAGATTCACCTTCCTTGCATCAAACAACGAGGCAGAATATGAGGCCGTACTCGCAGGGATAAATCTGGCTAAGGCAGCAGGGGCAGAGCGGGATGTACTAGCAACTGACTCCCAGCTCATTGCTAATCAAATTAATGGAGAATATGAGGCTAGAGATCAGACCATGGCCACCTACCTTGAAAAGGTAAAACAGGAATTATCAAGCCTGAAGTCCTATGAAATCAGGCAAATACCCCGATCACAGAATAATCGGGCTGACGCTCTGTCAAAGCTGGCTAGCTCCAGCCTGCAAGACATAAGGAGGTCAGTTTGGGTTGATGTTATGCATGAGAAGTCCACCACTTCCTGTCAGGCAGTCAGCACCATTGAGGAGGGACAGGAAAACTGGATGACCCCCTTCATTCAGTTCAAAAGATACGGCATCCTACCACCTGATCCGGTACAGAAAAAGAAAATACAGGCCAAAGCAGCCTGGTTCATAATCATTGACGAAGAGCTCTACAAGAAATCTTTCACTTACCCCCTGCTCAGATGCCTAGGGGTAGACCAGGCCACGGAAGTTCTAGAGGACATCCACTAAGGAATCTGCGGACATCACATTGGAGGAAGGTCATTGGCCCACCAAGCTCTAAGGGCGGGCTATTACTGGCCTACCATGCTAACAGATGCTAGGAGCCTAACCCAAAAATGCAGAAAATGCCAACTCTTCGCTCCATCAATCCATGTCCCAGCCCAAGAACTCAGGCCGATTTTATCTCCCATTCCTTTCGCCCAATGAGGGATGGACATACTGGGTCCCTTTACCACGGCTACAGGGGGACGAAAATTTCTGATCGTGGGGATAGACTACTTCACAAAGTGGGTTGAAGCTGAAGCAGTCCCAAACATCACCGAGCCGGCGGTCTGGAAGGTCATATGGAGGAACATTATAACCAGATTTGGCCTTCCAAAAACATTGGTATTTGACCATGGAAGGCAATTTGATAATGACCCCCTAAGAGCCTGGCTGGAGGGGCATGGGATAGCCGTCGCCTATTCCGCCGTCTGCCACCCCCAGACCAATGGGCAGGCCGAGGCCGCAAACAAACAGATCTTAAACGGACTCAGAAAAATGGTAGATGACCTCAAGGGAAGATGGGCAGACGAGCTACCAAGCATCCTCTGGTCAATAAGGACCACCAGAAAGAGTCAACAGGTCAGACACCCTTTGGCCTAGTGTATGGAGCAGAGGCTCTGCTACCCATCGAACTGCGAATTCCTACCCTGCAATCTCAGCAATACAACCAGGCAGACAACGACGAAGCAATGGACGAGCTCTTGACCTGGTCCACGAAGTCAGGGAGGAGGCTAGCACCAACATAGCAGCCTACCAGCAAAGAATGAGAAAAGCGTACAACAAAAGGGTGCATGAGAGAAGATTTCAGGTAGGCGACCTAGTACTAAGGAAGACACAGGCTGTTGGAAAATCTAGGGAACACGGCAAACTAAGCGCCAACTGGGAAGGCCTATACCAAGTGACCCAGATCTTGGGAACAGGCACGTACAAAATCGCCAACCCAGCAGGCCAAGAGTTGAACGCACATTGGAACGCCGACACCCTAAAAAGATACTATGTATAGCCAAGTCTTAAGGAAATCACGTCTCTAGAAAAAAATACTGGCGGAGGACGATCAAAAAAGAAATGTCGACGACTCCGACCAATCTTATGTTTTAACGAAATTTCTATAACACTCAAGAATTCATACTCGTTGTCTGTTTAAGCTTGCGCTCTCACACACAAACGAGCAGGGGGCAATAGGGGGAGGCCCCCCTGTTGCTAAAACCGAGGAAAATGGACCCCTCCAGCAAAAAATGCAAAAGCCCTCCCTGCCTACCTCTAGGCAGGCAGGAGGCAGGCCCCCTGGACTCCGAGCAGAGGCCAGGGACAGGCCAGGCTGCACACAGCTAACAAGGACTGGGGACAATTCCCCCAACCTTGTATAAAAAACGCAAAAGCCCTTCCTGCCTACCTCTGAGCAGGCAGGGGGCAGGTCCCTTGGACTCCCAGCAGAGGCCAGGGACAGGCCAGGCTACGCACCGCTGACAAGAACTGGGGGCAATTCCCCCAACCTTGTATAAAAAACGCAAAAGCCCTTTCTGCCTACCTCTGGGCAGGCAGGGGGCAGGTACCCTGGACTCCAAGCAGAGGCCAGGGACAGGCCAGGTTACGCACAGCTAACAAGGGCTGGGGGCAATTCCCCCAACCTTGTATAAAAAACGCAAGAGAAGCAGACTAAAACAAAGGAAAAACATTCCATAACAAAACCCATGAAGGGTAGAAAGTTTTTTACAAAACAACTAAGGCGGCAAAGATCCGGAAGAATAGATATTACAGACAGCTGGCCATAACAAAGGCTCAGCACCGAGAGTAAGGCTATTACAAGAAAGGATGAGCATCATGGAGCATCCTGGCTTGGGCCAGCAGCTGCCTCAGGTGGTCTGGACGCCCGAGCCTCATTCTTAGCAGAGTAGAGACTCCGGAAAGCCTCCTCATCAAACGCAGGGAACATTTCCCCAATCACCTCCATCACCAACTCCAGGGAAGAGTTGGCACCACTCACGAAGCTTGCATCCACCGCAGCCTCGGTCTCCTCCGCAAGGGTTTCTTTTTCTTTCTTCCACTCTCCCTTGGCCTGCTCAAAAGCTGAGTCAGCTCTGGACAGTTGGTCCTCCAAATCAGCTACTTTTCCATTTAGGTGCCCCATCTCAGCCAGAGAAAGGGTACCCTGCTCCATCGCTAAACGGCTCTCCTTCAGCTCAGCTTCAAGCTTGGCTGTTTCCCTCACAGCTCTCTCTCCCTGAAGCCTCCACTGGCCAGCCTGACTCTTTGCCTCCTCCAGCTCACTCTTTTGCCTCGCCAACTTGTCCTTCAGATTACTTATCAAAGTTATGTTCCTTTCCACCATGGCCAGGCAGTCAGGAGGGGGAGCCCCTGGTGTGACGGTCAACTCTTCATCACTCAGACGGCTGAGGGCCGCCAGCTCGGCAGATGCCAGCAAAACCTTAGAGGTACACTGGATATATTGGAGCACCTGGTGAGAGGTTGAAGTCACGGACTTGGTAAGGCGGTCAGCCAAGACTACGCCAGAGTCGGAAAGCAGGCCTGATACGTCTACACTATCACCAACAGTATAATGGAACTCCGTGTTCTCCTCTGGAAAAGGAATGCTCGAAAGTTCACGTGCAGGGCGCTTTGCTTCAGGGGTAGCAACATCTGCCTCCAAGTCCACCACATCAGCTCCTGAGGGCTCCCTACCCCTCTTCCTTCTCGAATCCAAGGGGGCACTCTCCCCAGTCCCTTCTGAATTCACAGGGTGCGATCCCTGGGAAGCTCGAGGTCCGGCTGGAGAGGCACCCTGCTTCTGGCCAGGGGAAGGGGTGGCCCCTGAGGTGACCTCAGCCTCCCCTTCATGAATACTGGGGGGAAGGGGTCGCCGGCTTTCCTGACGGCAGTCGGGGAGTGAGAGGCAGCCTCCGACCAGCAGCGAAATCCTTCACGAGCTTCATCAAGCTTTTCTCCCCTTTCTTGAAATTTGAAGGGAGGGAGGGACGCTTGGAAAGGACGACAAACTCCTCACTCAAACCTAACCTCCTAACTTGCCTCCTTGTCCAACGACGAGAAGAGAAGTCTGCAAGAGAAAAAAGGGCAGTCAGTTAAAAAGCAAAAGAATAAAAATCTCAGAAAAATCGCGCCAGCAAAAGCCCCCCCAGAACTACCTTCACGGCTAGTGATTAGGCCCATTGGGAGCAAGTACTCATCTGTGGCTATGAGCTCTGCATGGGGGAGCCAGAAAGCAGTGCCAAAGGTATCGGACTTATCCACAACTATTTCAAACTTCTTCACTAAAATCTCCGCTCTGGCACTCAGCTTTACCTCCAGGGCCTTCCCCCCGATGCCTGGGTGGTACTCTTCGCGAGTTTCCATACGGGTATGGACGTGGTTCCTAAAATGCCTAGGAATCCTCCACCCTGACGCGCTATGTACGTAGAAGAAATTATTCTTCCAGTCTTTCAGGCTGCTCAAAGCAGGCCAGACCAGAGCGTACTTCTTCTGTCTCTGCAGGGACCAATAACCACGGGAACCGTCCCCACTTACGAGGATACCATTTGAAGACCAACCATGAAGCGAAGGGCATCAATGTAAGGCCCCTCACCATGGAAAAGACAGGTCCAAGTGTAAACTATCAAGGACCTAATAGCTGAGGCAGTCAGCTGAGCTATAGCAACATTCATCCTTCTGAAGGTCTCCTCCAGGAAGGGATGAAGAGGGAATCGCAGGCCGAATTCTAAAGCCTTGTGATAGACAGCCACACAACCCTCCGGGGGGCAGCATACCGTGTCCTTTTCCCCCGGGACTACGACAGTGTACCCTTTCCCAAAATTATAGAACTTTTCAATTTCCTCGGCAGCATTGCTTTCTAAGATCAAGTCCCTATTCTTGGCCTCGGGGTAGGTCTTTAAGGGAACCAAGTATTTCTTCTTATTCAAATAGTAAGTTTTCCCCCTCTCCCTACGGATGAGAGGGCCGGCAATCCTGGAAGGGTCTACTTCCAGGGCCTCGTTGTCAGAGTCAACAACGTCAAAGGGAGCGGGTTCGGGTGATTCAGCACCCTCCCCCCTGTCAAGATCATCCTCTTCCCTGGGCCCAACCCCAGAAGAGGAGGCTAAATCACGTCCACCTCTGTCTCCACCTTCAGACCTCTCAAGCAAAGAGACAAAAGAAAAAGCGCGGACTCGAGACATACTGGGTATGAAGAAAAGTACCGATGAAAGAGAAAGAGGACGAAGATTCAAAGAAAGATTCTAACCTAGAATGTCGGTCGTCGCTGGAAAATATGACAGTAGACACTTCTTGATCTCACAAAGTTCTCAGCAACGAAGACGGTTTGGGAATATGAGAGAAGTTTCGAATTTTGAAAAGTGTAAAAAAGGAAATGAAAGAGGAGAGGGGCTTATATAAAGCCCAGGAAGCTTAAAAGGCCACCTCTCTGACAAGACGTCCCCAACAACCTACCCCACATCTCACGCGCTGAACACAAGTTGCTCACTCCTTCCCAAGAAGGGCCTCGAAAAGGCCAAAAGTGTCAGAGGAATAGTCGACTGGCAACGTCATCCCCGCAAAAAAAAAGGGAAACAAAGAGAATAGCCAAGTCGCTCAGATTTTTTTTATTAGCCTTAATGGAAAATGGGCAGGGTACATATCATGCCAGGCAAGTAAAGAAAATACATAAAGAGCCTAAATTTCCAGCTCGACGCACCTATGCCCTGCTAGGCAGGCCTAATCATCATCTAAATCTGGAGAATGGTCTCCAGGGCTACTTTGACCCCCGAAATCCGATCCCAAATCCCAGTCTGGGGAGTCCTTGAAAGGGTCATCAGGGAGTCCATCCTCATCCCTGTCGCTCAAACAGCCTAGACCCTCATTGTCTTCGGAGTCTCGGCTACTGTCATCCCAATCCCTGCCATAGGGAACAGCCTGGGATTCATCACAAGTACGACAACCTGTTCTCCTCACAGGAGAAGAGGGGCCTGACCCCAGGGAAGAATCTGCATCAGAGCAGTCGGAGTCAAATTGTTCAGGGTGCAGCCACGGGAAACATTCGTGGCAGCCCCGATCAAAGCACCCACCTCCCTGAGGGCAGCGCTTAAACCTGGAAGCAGCAGGAGGCGAAGATCTCTTGGGGCGCTTGCCCGCCCTGATGAAAGCATTCCGACCACTCCGACGAGGGTGTGGCCGTGAACGACGGCTGCGGTAAATGGTCCGGTAAGCCGCCCGAGCATACCGGAGTCTCCAAAATCCTTTGAAAAGAAAGGTGACAGTACGAACTCCATGGCGAGTAGTGAATTTTTTGATCCAAACCATAATTCAACAAAGAGAAGTGGAAGGATTGGGGATGAGTTAAACGAAAATGGCAAGAAAAGCTGGAATATATACGAGTGAAACGCAGCATTAATTGGCATCCCAACCACCCTGGAAGGGAAAGCCACCAATCACGAAGTCTTCACATTTCCCGAAAATCCATTGAGCAAAAAGGGTAATCATTGCAAGAAACCCTTCAACTCTTTGCGTACCTGACACAACTGAGCTTCATTCCTTGGGAAGGTACAAAGCATTAAATGCATCAGTAAAGGTGGAAATAAGTCAACCTCCCTCCATCTAAGTAAAAGTCGCCAGCCGGAAGGAAGCCTTGCTCCCCTCCTGCTTGCGAGGGCCAATTGATTGGGGTCGGCAGCCTGACACTAACAGCCTACTAGGCAGGCTCCCATAGGATTGTCCAGAAGGCCCAGAAACCGACCCGGCAAACAGTCAAAACAAAGAACATGGAAGTGGGATGAACTACTAAGGAAAACAGCTGACCGCCGGGCCAGCAAGGTGACGCAGCCTGCTGGAGCCTAGCTCTCACAACTCAAACCCGCCTACCCCCTAGGGAAATCCCCGCCGGCAGAGCAAGGATCCCCAGGGGCCTACTCGTCATTTTGCCTAAGGTAATTGAGAGTGGGTGGATGAGAAGACGCCACTTGTCACGTCCTTATCCATCCATTCTCCTTCTACTTCCCTCTCTTGTGGGAAAGTACAAATACCCTTCCATTTCCCACAAGAGAGGGGTTGGATTTTCTCTCTCTAGAACTCTTACTCTTAAATCGCCACCTAGTTCCTCACGATCTAGGTTTCTTAAGGCATTCACGGACTGACTTAGGCATCAGAGAGGGTTTCCTCGGACAACCTCCGAGGCCCTGTGCGTTCTGTGTGCAGGGAGCCAGCCCATTCCGCCGGGAAGGTCCGACTGAAGGAGTAGGAGGAAGGAGAGCCTGTCAAGATTGATCGATTGACATTCAAAGCAACGTTGAACGATACGAACCCGAATTCCACGTCGGGTTAATTGATTCCCATACCGGAACAATTATTATTATTATTATTATTTTTATTATTATTATTCTTATTATTCTTATTATTCTTATTCTTATTATTATTATTATTATTATTATTATTATTATTATTATTATTAATATTATTATTATTTGTTCCGGTATTGGAATCAATTAACCCGATTCGGAATTCGGGCTTGAATTGTTCGGTGTTGCCTTGAATTAGTTAATCGGTTAGTCTTGCCAAGCTCTCCTTCCTTCTACTCCACTGGTCGGACCTTTCCCGGCGGAATGGGCTGGCTCCCTGCACACAGAACGCACAGGGCCTCGGAGGTTGTCCGAGGGAACCCTCTCCGATGCCTAAGTCAGTCCGTGAATGCCTTGAAGAACCTAGCTCGTGAGGAACTAGGTGGCGTTTTTAGAGTAAGAGTTCTAGAGAGAGAAAATCCAACCCCTTTCTTGTGGGAAATGGAAGAGTATTTATACCTTCCCTCAAGAGAGGGAAGTAGAAGGAGGATGGGTGGATGAGGGGGTGACAAGTGGCTTCACCTCATCCACCCATTTTCATTTACCTTAGGCGAAATGACGAGGGGGCCCCTTGGTGGTCCCTGCCCTGCCTGCGGGGATTTCCCCAGAGGACAGGCGGGTAGGGGTTCTGTGAAGGCCGGTGTTGAGCAGGCCGCATCGCCCTGCCGGGCAAATGATTGTATGAAGTTCTCCCCAGGGGGCTCTTTTTAATGACTTTTCTCTGATTGTCTGTCAGGTCGGTTCCCGGGCTTCTTGGGTAGAGTCCTCTGAGGGCCTGCTTTGCAGGCGGTCCAGAGTAGGCTGCCGACCCTCATCAATTGGCCCTCGCAAGCTGGGAGGGGGTAAGGCTTTCTTCCGGCTGGTGACTTTTGCTTAGATGGAGGGAGGTTGACTTAATTTTGGTTTTACTGCTGCATTTAATGCGTTTGCACTTTCCCGAGGAAGGAAGTGTTAACTGCGTCAAGTATGCAAAGAGTTGAGAGGTCTTTTGCAATGATTACCTTTCATGCTTGGTGGATTTTCGGGCAATCTGAGGACTTCATGATTGGTGGCATTCCCCGTCAGGACGGTTGGGATGCCATTTAATGCCTCATTTCCCTTGTATAAATTCCAGCTTCCTTCGCCATTTTGTTACTTCATCCTCAATTGTTCCACTTTTCTTCTGTTGAATCATGGCTTGGATTAAGAAATCTATTACCCGCCGTGGAGTTCGCACTGTTACCTTTCTTTTTAAAGGATTTTGGAGGCTCAGGTATGCTCGGGCGGCTTATCGGGCCCTTCGCCGCAGCCTTCGTCCACGGCCACATCCTCGTCGAAGTGTTCAGAGGGCTTCCATTAGGGCGGGCAAGCGCCCTAGAAGATCTTCGCCTCCTGCTGCTTCCAGGTTCAAGCGCTGCCTTCAAGGAGGAAGGTGCTTTGATCGGGGTTGCCATGAGTGTTTCCCATGGCTGCACCCTGAACAATTCGACTCTGACTGTTCTGATGCAGACTCTTCCCTGGGGTCGGGACCTTCTTCTCCAGTGAAGAAAACAGGTTGTCGTACCTGTGATGAATCCCAGGCTGTTCCCTATGGCAGGGACTGGGATGTCAGTAGTCGGGACTCTGAAGACAGTGAGGGTCTGGGCTGCTTGAGTGATAGAGATGAGGTCGGCCTCCCTGACGATCCCTTCAAGGATTCCCCTGAATGGGATTGGGGGTCGGACTTTGGAGGTCAAGACAGCCCTGGGGATTATTCTCCAGACTTAGGTGATGACTAGGCCTGCTCGCAGGGCATAGGCGCGTTGAGCCGGAAATTCAGGCTCCTTATGTATTTTCTTTATTTGCCAGGCATAACATGTAACTTGTCCATTTTCCATTAAAGTTAATGAAAAAATCCGAGCGACTTTGTTATTCTCTTCTTCTTCTTTTTTTTTTCTATTTTTTTTGAATCTGGGGATGACGTCGCCGGCTGACCGTTCCTCTGACACTTTTGCTTTTTCGAGGCCCTTCTTGGGAAGAGGTGAGCGGCCCATGTTCAGAGTGTGAGACGTGGGGTAGATTGTTGGGGACGTTTTGTCAGAGAGGCGGCCTTTTTGGCTTCCTGGGCTTTATATAAGCCCTTCCCCTCCATTTCTTTCTTTTACATTTTTCGAAACTCATAATCTCTCTCCTACTCCCAAACCGTCTTCGTTGCTGAGAACTTTGTGAGACCAAGGAGTGCTTACTGCCACACTTTCCAGCGACGACCAACGTTTTAGGTTAGGATCTCTCTTTGAATCTTCGCCCTTTTTCCCTTTCATCGATACTTTTCTTTGTACACCAGTATGTCTCGAGTTCGGGCTTTCTCTTTTAGTTTACTGTCTGAGAGGGCTGAGGGTAGAGACGGGGATAGACGTGATCTAGCCTCCTGTTCTGGGGTTGGGCCCAGAGAGGAGGATCATATTGACAGGGGGGAGGGTGTTGAATCCCCCGAACCCGCTCCCTTTGATGTTGTTGATTCAGACAACGAGGCACTGAAGGTGGACCCCTCCAGGATTGCCGGCCCCCACATTCGCAGGGAAAGAGAGAAGACTTATTACTTGGATAAGAAAAAAATACTTGATTCCCCTAAAAACCTACCCTGAAGCCAAGAATAGGGATTTGATCTTAGAAAGCAATGCCGCTGAGGAAATCGAGAAATTTTATCATTTCGGGGAGGGGTACACAGTCGTAGATCCAGGGGAAAAGGACACAGTGTGCTGCCCCTCTGAAGGTTGTGCGGCTGTATACCATAAGAGCTTGGAATTCGGTCTGCGATTCCCCCTTCACCCTTTTCTGGAGGAGACCTTCAGGAGAATGAACGTGGCTATAGCCCAACTTACTGCCACAACCATTAGGTCCCTGATAGCCTACACCTGGACCTGTCTTTTTCATGGTGAGGGGTCTTATATTGACGCCCTTCGCTTTAAGGTGGGGCTGCAAATGGTGTCTTCGTCAGGGGGAGACGGTTCCCTTGGGTATTGGTCCCTGCAGAGACAGAAGAAGTACGCTCTGGTCTGGTCGGCTTTGAGCAGCCTGAAAGACTGGAAGAATAATTTTTTGTATGTACATAGCGCGTCAAGGTGGAGTATTCCTAGGCATTTTAGGAATCATGTTCATACCCGTATGGAAACTTGCGAAGAGTATCATCCAGGCGTCGGGGGGAAGGCCCTGGAGGTAAAGCTGAGTGCCAAAGAAGAGATTTTAGTCAAGAAGTTTGAAATAGTTGCGGATAAGTCTGGTGTTTTTGGCCCTGCTTTCTGGCTCCCCCACGCGGAGCTTATTGCCACAGACGAATACTTGCTCCCATTGGGCCTGATCCCTAGCCTTGAAGGTAGTTCTAGGGGGCCTTTGCTGGCGCGATTTTTCTGAGACTTTTATTTCTTCGCTTTTTAGCTGACTGCCTATCTTTTTCTGCAGTTTCCGCGTCTCGTCATTGGACAAGGAAGCAGGTTAAGAGGTTAGGTTTGAGTGAGGAGTTCATCATCGTCTCGAAGCGTCCTTCTCTACCTCCAAATTTCAAGAAAGGGGAGAAAAGTTTAATGAGACTCGTCAAGGATCTCGCTGCTGGCAGGAGGCTGCCTCTTCCCCCTCGTCTGCCGTCGGCAAAGCCGACGACTCCTTCCCCCAGAATCCAGGATGGGGAGGCTGAAGTTACTTCAGGGGCCACTCCTTCCTCTAGAGGTAGGCAAGGTGACTCTCCCGCCGGGACTCGTGTTTCCTAGGGAACGCGTCCTGCTAATTCTGAGGGAACTGGGGAGAGTGTCCCCCCGGAGCTGAGAAGGAAGAGGGATAAAGAGCCCTCAGGGACTACTCCTGTGGTGGACTTGAAGGCTGATGCTTGTACTCCTGAGGCAAAAAGCCCTGCTCGTGACATTCCGAGCACCCTTTTTCAGGAGGAGAATGCGGAGTTTCATTATACTGCTGGCGACAGCGTAGACGTGTCAGGCCTGGTCTCTGATTCTGGCGCCGTCTTGGCCGACCGCCTTACCAATTCTGTCACTTCAACTTCTCACCAATTGATTCAGTATATCCAGCGTACCTCCAAGGTGTTGCTGGCGTCTGCCGAGCTGGCGTCTCTAAGTCGTTTGAGTGACGAAGAGCTGACTGTCACACCCGGGGCTCCCCCTTCTGACCGTCTGGCTATGGTGGAAAGAGACATAACTCTGATAAATAACTTGAAGGACAAGTTGGCTAAGCAGGAGGGTGAGCTGGAGGAGGCGAGAAGTCAGGCTGCCCAGTGGAGGCTTCAAGGGGAGAGAGCTGTGAGGGAAGGAGCCAAGTATGAAGCTGAGCTGAAGGAGAGTCGCTTGGCGATGGAGAAGGCTACTCTTTCTCTGGCTGAGATGGAGCACCTAAAAAGGAAGGCAGCTGATTTCGAGGAACGTCTGTCCAAAGCTGACTCAACTTTTGAGCAGGCTAAGAGTGAGTGGAAGAAAGAGAAGGATGCCCTTGCGGAGGAGACCGAGGCTGCAGTGGATGCAATTTTTGTGAGTGGAGCCAACTCTTCCCTGGAGCTGGTGATGGAGGTGATTGGGGATGTTCCCTGTGTTTGATGAGGAGGCCTTCCGAAGCCTCTACTCTGCTAAAAATGAGGCTCGGGCGGGCAAACCCCCTGAGGCGGCGGCTGGTCCAAGCCAGGAGGCTCCATGATGTTTATCCTCTCTTGAAAATAGCCTTATTCTCTGCGCTGAGCTTTTGTTATGGCCAGCTGTTTGTAATATTTAGTTTTTGGATCTTAGCCTTAGTTATTTTGTAAAAACTTTTTTGCCCTTTTATGGGTTTGTTATGGAATGCTTTCCCTGGTTTTGGCCTGCTTTTTTCTCTTTTCTTCAAGGTATGGCCTGGTCCGAGGATGGGAGAATTGTCCCCAGTCTTTGTTAGCTGTGCGTAGGCTGGCCTGTCCCTGGCCTCTGCTTGGAGTCTAGGGGGCCTGCCCCCTGCCTGCTCAGAGGTAGGCTGGGAAGGCTTTTGCGTTTTTATACAAGGTTGGGGGAAATTGCCCCCAGTCCTTGTTAGCTGTGCGTAGCCTGGCCTGTCTCTGGCCTCTGCTTGGAGTCCAGGGGGCCTGCCTCCTGCCTGCCCAGAGGTAGGCAGGGAGGGCTTTTGCATTTTTTATACAAGGTTGGGGGGAATTGCCCCCAGTCCTTGTTAGCTGTGTGTAGCTTGCACCCGAAATTTTTGTTGGGGGGGCCATTTTCCTTGGTTCTGGCAACAGGGGGCCTCCCCCTATTGCCCCCTGCTCGTTTGTGTGTGAGAGCGCAAGCTTAAACAGACAACGAGTATGAATTCTTGAGTATTATATATAAAAACTTTGTTAGAACATAAGGGTGGTCGGAGCCGTCGACATTTCGTTCTGATCGTTCTCCGCCAGTACTTTTTCTTAGAGACAAGATTTTTCTAAGGTTTAGCTAAACATAGTATATTTTCAGGGTGTCGGCGTTCCAATGTGCGCTCAGCTCTTGGCCTTCTGGGTTGACAATTTTGTATGTGCCTGTTCCCAAAATCCGGGTCACCTAGTATGGGCCTTCCCAGTTGGCGCTTAGTTTGCCGTGCTCCCTAGACTTTCCTATAACCTACGTCTTCCTTAGTACTAGGTCACCTATCTGGAACCTTCTCTCATGCACCTTCTTGTTGTATGCCTTTCTCATCCTTTGTTGATGGGCGGCTATGTTGGTGCTGGCCTCCTCCCTGATTTCATGGACCAGGTCTAGGGCTTCGGCCATTGCTGGGTCGTTGTCAGCTTTGCTGTATTGCTGAGACCGTAGGGTAGGAACTCGTACTTTGATGGGTAGTAAAGCTTCTGCTCCATATACCAGGCTAAATGGCGTCTGACCTGTTGATTCTTTTCTGGTGGTCCTTATTAACCAGAGTATACATGGTAGCTCGTCTGCCCATCTTCCTTTGAGATCATCCACCATCTTTTTGTGCCCATTTAGGATTTGTTTATTAGCGGCCTCAGCCTGCCCATTGGTCTGCGGGTGGCAGACGGCAGAATAGGCGACAGTTATTCCATGCCCTTCTAGCCAGGCTCTCAGGGGGTCATTATCAAATTGCCTCCCATGATCAAACACTAACACTTTTGGTAGGCCGAATCTGGTTATGATGTTTCTCCAGATGACCTTCCTGACTGTCGGTTGGGTGATGTTTGGGACTGCCTCGGCTTCAACCCACTTTGTGAAGTAGTCAATCCCCACGATTAGGAACTTCCGTCCCCCGGTGGCTGTAGCAAAGGGGCCCAGTATGTCCATCCCCCATTGAGCGAAAGGAATGGGAGATAAAATTGGTCTGAGTTCCTGGGCTGGGGCATGAATTGATGGAGCGAAGAGTTGGCACTTTCTGCATTTCCGAGTTAGGCTCCTCGCATCTGCTAACATGGTAGGCCAGTAGTAGCCTGCTCTTAGAGCTTTGTGGGCCAGCGATCTTCCTCCAATGTGATGCCCGCAGATCCCCGAGTGGATGTCATCCAGAACTTCAGCGGCCTGCTCTGCCCCCAGGCATCTGAGCAGGGGGAAGGTGAAGGATTTTTTGTACAACTCTTCATCAATTATTATGAACCATGCTGCCTTGGTCTGTATTTTCCTTTTTTGCACTGGATCAGGCGGCAGGACGCCGTATTTTTTGAACTGAATGAGGAGGGTCATCCAGTTCTCCTGCCCCTCTTCGACGACGTTGACTGTCTGACAGGCAGTAGTAGATTTTTCATGCACAACATCAACCCAAACTGACCTTCTTATGTCTTGCAGGACGGAACTGGCCAGTTTTGACAGGGCGTCAGCTCGATTGTTCTGTGATCGGGGTATCTGCCTGATTTCATAGGACTTCAGGCTTGATAATCCCAGCTTCACCTTTTCTAGGTAGGTGGCGATGGCCTGATCCCTAGCCTCATACTCTCCGTTGATTTGATTGGCAATGAGCTGGGAGTCAGTTGCTAGTATAATCCGCTCTGTACCTGCAGTTTTAGCTAGATTTATTCCTGCAACTACGGCTTCATATTCTTCCTCGTTGTTTGATGCGAGGAAGGTGAATCTGAGCGCATGCTCAGAATCCACTCCTTCAGGACTGGTCAGCACGACACCTGCCCCTCCTCCATTGGCCGTTGAGGACCCGTCAGTGTATACTATCCATTCTTCGGCGGAAGGTTCCTCTTCCCCTGAATGAGAACATTCAGCCAGGAAATCTGCCAGGGCTTGTGCCTTGATGGCTGTCCTGGGTTGGTATGATATCCCCAGTCCGCTTAATTCAATTGCCCATTTTAGCAGCCTTCCTGATTTTTCAAACTTTTCCAGTATCCACTCTAGTGGCTGGTTGGTGAGGACAACAACAGGGTGTGCGTCGAAGTAGGGCCTGAGTTTTCTGGCTGCTATTACGACTGCATAGGCGGCTTTTTCTACCATAGAATAGTTTCTTTCGGCTGCCCCCAGGGCGTGACTTACAAAGTAGATGGGCTGCTGTGAGCCTGCTTCTTCTTTCAGGATGACTGCACTCACTGTTGAGTTGGTGACAGCAATGTATAGGTATAGTTTTTCTCCGGCCACGGGTCTCGCCAAGGTAGGGAGCTTCTTCAGGTGCTCTTTCAATTGTTCGAAGGCTTTCCTTTGCTCATCCTCCCATTTGAATTGTTTGTTGCCCTTCAACACTTTGAAGAAAGGGGTTGACTTGTCTGATGACCTGGCGATAAAGCGAGCCAGTGCAGCATCCTGCCTGTGAGCCGTTGAATGTCCCTTATGGTCTTAGGCTCTGGGAGGTCTAGGACCGCCTGAATCTTTTCGGGATTGGCGTCTATCCCCCTGGAGTTGACTAAGAACCCTAAGAATTTGCCCGATCGGACTCCGAATGTGCACTTTTTTGGATTCAACTTCATTTTGTATGATCGCAGGGAGGAGAATGTTTCCTGCAGGTCCGCCAGGTGCTCCCTGTCCCCCTTGCTCTTGACAATTGCGTCATCGACGTAGGCTTCCAAGTTTCTCCCTTTTTGATTTTCAAAAACTTGTCCACAAGTCGCTGATAGGTAGCGCCTGCATTCTTCAGTCCAAATGGCATCATTTTATACGTGTATGTTCCATGGCTGGTTATGAAGGCGCACCTCACCCTGTCAGGCTGCCAGAGGTACACTTGATGGTACCCTGAGAATGCATCCAGGACTTAGCGTGGTATATCCACTAGTGGCATCCACCAGTTGGTCTATCCTTGGCAGAGGGTAGCAGTCCTTTGGGCAGGCTTTGTTAAGATTTGTGAAGTCTACGCACATTCTCCATGCGCCCGATGACTTTTTCACCATCACAACGTTTGCCAACCACTCAGGGTAATCACAGACTTCAATGAAATCTGCTTTCAAGAGTTTTTCTATCTCCTCTTTTATCGCCGCGTCTTTTTCTACGGACATATTTCTTTTCTTTTGCTTTACGGGGCGAGCCTCTGGGTTAACGTTCAACTTGTGAACAATAAAAGCCGGGTCGACTCCTGGCATCTCATCTGCAGAGTAAGCAAATACGTCTCTGTTTTCTCTCAAGACTGCAATCAACTCTTTCTGGTAGAACTCCTCCCGGTCGGCCCTTATGAGGACCTGCCTCCCTGGTTCTAAGTCCACCAGCATGCTTTCCTCTTCAGGCTCTAAGTGGGCTGCTTTTTGCTGAGCAGCCAGGATTTCACCCTCCCTGCTGGGGGAACCTTCGGCTTTTCGTTTTCCTTTTCTTTCTGTTTCATGGGCTTGCAGGGCCACGGAATAACAGTGTCTGGCCGACTCCTGATCCCCATGGACCTTCCCCTCCATGCCAAAGTCTGTCACATAGGCTATGGTGAGGGCCCTGATTGACACAGCGGCTTCGATTTCATCTAGGGTGGCCCGGCCTATCAGGGCGTTGTATGCAGACTTTGCATCCACCACAACAAATGACGCCCTGACATTCTTGGCGGAGGTCCCCTCCCCGAATGTTACCGGTAAGTCAATAATCCCCATTGGAAGTACTCTTGCCCCGTAGAACCCATACAAAGATCCAGGGGCTGGCTTCTGATGTCTTTTCTCTAAGTTCATCCTTTCAAAGGCGTCCTTGTACAAGAGGTTTGTGTAGGCGCCAGTGTCCACCATGCATCTCTTGACAATGTGATTGCTAATTTTAAGAGTTAAGACCAAAGGGTCGCTGTGCGGGTATATGACTCTTCCTGCGTCTTCAGGGGTGATGCGCAGGGTCGTGCCCTTTGGGCTTCCTGCCCTCTCGGCGTAGCAAATCTGGTTTCGCAATTCGCGGATCTGCTTTTTCTGACTTCGTCTGCTTGTTCATCCTTCTGCATCCCCTGACACTACATGAATTATCATGCGATTTTGGGCTGAACCCTCAGGTTTGTCTGACGCCTCCTTTTGGGGTTTTTTCCTTGCTGCGTAGTTTCTCAGCCAGCCATTTCTTATGAGTTTTTCTATCTCATCTTTTAAGTGTCGGCATTCTTCAGTAGTGTGGCCTATGCAATCATGGAACGTGCAGAATTTTTTAGGATTTCCCTTCGGGCTGCGCGGCTTACTCGGGCGATTCCATTTCGCAGTTTCCTTCTCCAGCTCAAAGATTTCTGCCCTCGGCCTGTTGAGGGCCGTGTAGCTATCAAACCTTGGCTGGTAAGTTGTTCGTTCTTTCTTGGGGGTATCCCCCTCCTCCTTCTGCTTTCCTTGCTCGTTCCTGCCGCGTCCATCCAGCGGTTCCCCGTGCGGCCTTGCTTGGCCTGCAGGGGTGTCCGGCAGGCTGTGAAACTCTTCCTGCAGAATGAACCCTTCAGCGATTTTTTTGGCCTTTGCCAAAGTTTCAGGCTGGGCCCTGATCATCTGGTTCTTCATCTCCCCTGGGAGCAGGGAGATTGTCAGGGCGTAGGCAGCAGTTGAATCATCAATCTCTCTGACTTGTTGGTAGGACAAGTCGAATCTCTTTAGGTACTCCCTGACGCTTTCGCCCTTGTTCTGTTTTAGGGTCATAAGGTCAAAACGAGTGAGTCGTCTCCTCTTGTTCCCTGCATATTGTTCAAGGAATGCCTCGGCTAACTCTATAAAGAAACTGATTGACCCCTGGCGAAGGTCCCTGAACCATCCCTGTGCAAGCCCTACAAGGGTGGTTGGGAAGATTTAGCACCAGATCGCATCATCCACATCATACATGCCCATGTGACTTTCAAATGCCGCCAGATGGTCCTCTGGATCTGCAGTCCCGTCAAACTTGACTGTGGGCATTTTAATCTTTGGGATGGGGTACTCTTGTACGTCAGGATGGAGAGGAGTTTTTGTGGGCCTGCCTACCATTCGTGACCTTCTTTCCCCAGACTGGTTACCGTGGATATCCCATTGTCTAGGGACCGGTTTCATCGTACTGGGGGAGCGGTGCCTTGGTGGCCGCCTGCTCGCTACTTCGTCCTCCGAGTCAGGGGAGACTTGTCTGGATCGTTTTCTCCGGAATTGACCGAGGTTGTCATCTTGGTGGTACCTTGATTCAAGCGGCTGTCCCCGGTTAAGCCTAGACTGCAGGCTTTGGGACAACCCCGGGGCTGGTTGTCCTTTTGCTGCTGGCGTTAACCTGGAAAAGACTCTGCCCTGCTTTTCTCCCAGGCGCTTAGACGCAGGCTCCTTGTGCCTCATCCGCTCCTGCAATCCCTGAGACAGACCTCTCTTCCCTCCAGATGCGGACTTTGTGGTGTGTATGGAGAACACCTGTTGCTGGGCAGGCGGCTCTTGGCTGCCTGCTGTGATGCGCCTCTGCACCTCTGCGTATACTTGAGCCGTTCTTCTTGCTTTCCTCAGGGCGTTCCTGGCGGCGGTTCGCTTCGTGCCCCCAGCCACATCCCTGCTAACTGAGGGGGGTTGTCTGGGGGTCGTCGCGACCCAGCCTACCAGGTCCTCAGGAGTTAATTCCTAGTTAAGCATTGCGGAGAAGATAGCGGCTGTCTGTACCATCTGAGCTGGGGTTAGGTTCAGGGTGTGCCCTGGATGTGCCCCCAGCTCTGGTGCTACAGCTGCACTTAGCATGCCCATGAGACTGGTTCCTCCCATCCCCAGGATCGTGATGGGAGGTGCCTTCTCCGGCTGCGGCATGCCGTATAGGGGGGTCACCGGTGGGACCGTCGGACCTACCCCTACACTAGTGTCAACGATCTCAGGCATGATTACTGTGATTGGTTAGTTTTTGTAATTGGGAATGGTTGATTTTTGTGGGTAATTCGTGGATACAACCAGATCGTCCCCACAGACGGCGCCAAATTGATCGTCCCCACTGTGATCGATCAGCTTCTTTATAGAGTTAGCCGAGGCCTTCCTTGAACAATATGCAGGCAACAAAAGGAGACGACTCACTCGGTTTGATCTTATGACCCTGAAACAGAAAAAGGGCGAAAGCGTCAAGGAGTACCTAAAGAGGTTTGACTTGTCCTACCAACAAGTCAGGGAGATTGATGATTCCACCGCTCCCAGGGGAAATGAAGAATCAGATGATCAGGGCCCAGCCCGAGACCTTGGCCAAGGCCAGGAAAATCGCCAAAGGGTTTATTCTGCAGGAAGAGTTTCACAACCTGCCGGACACCCCTGCAGGCCAAGCAAGGGCGCAAGGGGGACCGCGGGGTGGGCGTGGCAGAAACGAGCCAGGCAAACAGAAAGAGGAGGGGGGATACCCCCAAGAAAGAACGCACAGCTTACCAGCCAAGGTTTGACAGCTACACGGCCCTCAACAGGCCGAGGGCAGAAATCTTTGAGCTGGAGAAGGAAACAACAAAATGGAATCGCCCAAATAAGCCGCGCAGCCCAAAGGGGGATCCTAAAAAATTCTGCACGTTCCACGATTGCATAGGCCACACCACTGAAGAATGCCGACACTTAAAAGACGAGATAGAAAAACTCATAAGAAACGGCTGGCTGAGTAACTATGCAGCAAGGAACAAACCCCAAAAGGAGGCGGCAGACAAGCCTGAAGGTTCAGCCCAAAATCGCATGATAATTCGTGTAGTGTCAGGGGATGCAGAGGGACGAACAAGCAGACGAAGCCAGAAAAGACAGATCCGCGAATTACGGATCCAGATTTGCTACGCCGAAAAGGCAGGAAGCCCAAGGGGCACCACCCTGAGCATCACCCCTGAAGACGCAGGGAGAGTAGTGTACCCAAAAAGTGACCCTTTGGTCCTAACTCTTGAGATTAGCAATCACATTGTCAGGAGATGCATGGTGGACACTGGCGCCTACACAAACCTCTTGTACAGGGACGCCTTCGAAAGAATGAACTTAGAGAAGTGACACCTTAAGCTGGCCCCTGGATCTCTGTATGGGTTCAGTGGGGCAGGCGTACTTCCCATGGGGATTATCGACTTACTGGTAACGTTTGGGGAGGGGGCCTCTGCCAGGAATGTCAGGGCGTCATTTGTTGTGGTAGATGCAAAGTCTTGAGAGAAAACAGGGACGTATTCGCTTACTCTGCAGATGAGATGCCAGGGGTCGACCCGACTTTTATTGTTCACAAGCTGAACGTTAACCCGGAGGCCCGCCCTGTAAAGCAGAAGAAAAGAAATATGTCCGCAGAAAATGACGCGGCGATAAAAGAAGAGATAGAAAAACTCTTGAAAGCAGACTTCATTGAAGTCTGTTATTACCCTGAATGGTTGGCGAACGTTGTGATGGTGAAGAAGTCATCAGGCGCATGGAGAATGTGCGTAGACTTCACAAATCTTAACAAAGCCTGCCCAAAGGACTTCTACCCCCAGCCCAGGATAGACCAACTAGTGGATGCCACTAGTGGATATACCACGTAAAGTTTTCTGGATGCGTTCTCAGGGTAGCATCAAGTGTACCTCTGGCAGCCTGACAGGGTGAGGTGTGCCTTCATAACCAGCCATGGAACGTACATGTATAAAATGATGCCATTTGGACTGAAGAATGCAGGCGCCACCTATCAGCGATTGGTGGACAACGTCTTTGAAAATCAAAAGGAGAGAAACTTGGAAGCCTATGTCGATGATGCAATTGTCAAAAGCAAGGGGGACAGGGAGCACCTGGGGGACCTGCAGGAAACATTCTCCTCCCTGCGATCGTACAAAATGAAGTTGAATCCAAAAAAGTGCACGTTCGGAGTCCGATCTGGCAAATTCTTAGGATTCTTAGTCAGCTCCAGGGGGATAGACGCCAATCCCGAAAAAATTCAGGCGGTCCTAGACCTCCCAGAGCCTAAAACCATAAGGGACATTTAACGGTTCACAGGCAGGATGGCTGCCCTGGCTCGCTTTATCGCCAGATCAGCAGACAAGTAGACCCCTTTCTTCAAAGTATTGAAAGGCAATAAGCAATTCAAATGGGAGGATAAGCAAAAGAAAGCCTTCGAACAATTGAAAGAGCATCTGAAAAAGCTCCCTACCTTGGCGAGACCAATGGCCGGAGAAAAACTATACCTATACATTGCGGTCACCAACTCAACGGTGAGTGCAGTCATCCTGAAAGAAGAAGCAGGCTCACAGCAGCCCATCTACTTTGTAAGTCACGCCCTGGGGGCAGCTGAAAGAAACTATCCTTTGGTAGAAAAAGTCGCCTATGCAGTCGTCATAGCAGCCAGAAAAATCAGGCCCTACTTCGACGCACACCCTGTTGTAGTCCTCACCGACCAGCCAGTAGAAAAGATATTGGAAAATTTTGAAAAATCAGGAAGGCTGCTAAAATGGGCAATTGAGTTAAGCGGACTGGGGATATCATACCAACCCAGGACAGCCATCAAGGCACAGGCCCTGGCGGACTTCGTGGCTAAATGTTCTCATTCAGGGGAAGAGGAACCTCCCGCCGAAGAATGGATAGTATACACTGACGGGTCCTCAACGGCCAATGGTGCAGGGGCAGGTGTCGTACTGACCAGCCCTGAAGGAGTGGATTTTGAGCATGCGCTCAGATTCACCTTCCTTGCATCAAACAACGAGGCGGAATATGAGGCCGTAGTTGCAGGAATAAATCTAGCTAAGGCTGCAGGTGCAGAGCGGATTATACTAGCAACTGACTCCCAGCTCATTGCCAATCAAATCAACGGAGAATATGAGGCTAGGGATCAGGCCATGGCCACCTACCTAGAAAAGGTGAAGCAGGGATTATCAAGCCTAAAATCCTATGAAATCAGGCAAATACCCCGATCACAGAATATTCGGGCCGACGCCCTATCAAAACTGGCCAGCTCCAGCCTACAACACATAAGGAGGTCAGTTTGGATTGATGTTGTGCATGAGAAATCCACTACTGCCTGTCAGACAGTCAACATCGCCGAAGAGGAACAGGAAAACTGGATGACCCCCCTCATTCAGTTAAAAAAATACGGCATCCTACCGCCTGATCCAGTGCAAAAAAGGAAAATACAGACCAAACCAACATGGTTCGTAATAATTGATGAAGAGCTATACAAGAAATCCTTCACCTTCCCCCTGCTCAGATGCCTGAGGGCAGAGCAGGCCGCTGAAGTTTTGGATGACATCCACTTAGGGATCTGCGGGCATCACATTGGAGGAAGATCGTTGGCCCACAAAGCTCTAAGGGCAGGCTACTAATGGCCCACCATGTTAGCAGATCCAAGGAGCCTAACTCGGAAATGCAGAAAATGCCAACTCTTCGCTCCATCAATTCATGCCCCAGCCCAAGAACTCAGGCCAATTTTATCTCCCATTCCTTTCGCTCAATGGGGGAAGGACATACTGGGTCCCTTTGCTACAGCCACAGGGGGACGAAAGTTTCTGATCGTGGGGATTGACTACTTCACAAAGTGGGTTAAAGCCGAGGCAGTCCCAAACATCACCGAGCCGACAGTCAAGTATACTCTGGTCAATAAGGACCACAAGAAAAGAATCAACAGGTCAGACGCCATTTGGCCTGGTGTATGGGGCAGAAGCTTTACTACCCATCGAAGTGCGAATTCCTACCCTACGGTCTCAACAGTACAACAAAGCTGACAACGAGGCAGCAATGGCCGAAGCCCTAGACCTGGTCCATGAAGTCAGGGAGGAGGCCAGCATCAACATAGCCGCCTATCAGCAAAGGATGAGAAAGGCATACAAGAAAAGGGTACATGAGAAAAGGTTCCAGGTAGGCGACCTAGTACTAAGGAAGACGCAGGCTGCAGGAAAATATAGGGAGCATGGTAAACTAAGTGCCAACTGGGAAGGCCCGTACCAGGTGACCCAGATTTTGGGAACAGGCACATACAAAATTGCCAACCCAGCAGGCCAAGAGCTGAGCGCACATTGGAATGCCGACACCCTGAAAAGATACTATGTTTAACCAAGTCTTAGGAAAATCTCGTCTTTAGAAAAAAGTACTGGCGGAGAACGATCAGAATGGAATGTCGACGGCTCCGACCACTCTTATGTTTTAACAAAGTTTTTATATACAACACTCAAGAATTCATACTTGTTGTCTGTTTTAAGCTTGCACTCTCACACACAAACGAGCAGGGGGCAATAGGGGGAGGCCCCCTGTTGCCAGAACCGAGGAAAATGGACCCCCCAACAAAAAATTCTAAAACCCTCTACCTACCTCTGGACAGGAAGGGTGCAGGCCTCACACGCCGAACTGATAAGGACTGGGGGCAACTCCCCAAACCTTGTATAAAAAATGCAAAAGCCCTCCCTGCCTACCTCTGGGCAGGCAGGGGGCAGGCCCCCTGGACTCCAAGTAGAGGTCAGGGACAGGCCCGGCTACGCACAACTAACAAGGACTGGGGGCAATTCCCCCATCCTTGTATAAAAAACGCAAAAGCCCTCACTGCCTACCTCTGGGCAGGCAGGGGGCAGGCCCCCTGGACTCCAAGCAGAGGCCAGGGATAGGCCAGGCTACGCACAACTAACAAGGACTGGGGGCAATTCCCCCAACCTTGTATAAAAAACGCAAAAGCCCTCCCTGCCTACCTCTGGGCAGGCAGGGGGCAGGCCCCCTGGACTCCGAGCAGAGGCCAGGGACAGGCCAGGCTACGCACAGCTAACAAGGACTGGGGGCAATTCCCCCAACCTTGTATAAAAAACGCAAAAGCCCTCGGCAGGCAGGGGTCAGGCCCCCTGGACTCCGAGCATAGGCCAGCGACAGGCCAGGCTACGCACAGCTAACAAGGACTGGGGGCAATTCCCCTAATCTTGTATAAAAAACGCGAGAGTCCTCCCTGCCCACCTCTGGGCAGGCAGGGGGCAGGCCCCCTGGATTCCAAGCAAAGGCCAGGGACAGACCAGGCTACGCACAGCTAACAAGGACTGGGGGTAATCCCCCCAACCTTGGATCAGGTCATACCTTAAGGAAGAGAGAAAAAAGCAGACCGAAACAAGAAAAAGCATTCCATAACAAACCCATGAAGAGTAAAAAGTGTTTACAAAGTGACAAAGGCAAGAATCCGAAAAACTAAATATTACAAACAGCTGGCCATAGCAAGGCTCAGAACAGAGAACAGAGCTATTTCAAGAAAAGATAAACATTATGAAGCATCCTGGCTTGGACCGGCAGCCGCCTCAGGGGGTCTGGCCACCCAAGCCTCGTTTTTAGCAGAGTAGAGACTTCGGAAGGCCTCTTCATCAAACAGAGGGAACATCTCCCCAATCACCTCCATCACCAGCTCCAGGGAAGAGTTGGCCCCACTCACAAAACTTGCGTCCATCGCAGCATCGGTCTCCTCCACAAGGGCATCCTTTTCTTTCTTCCACTCACTCTTAGCCTGCTCAAAAGTTGAGTCAGCTTTGGATAGACGTTCCTCCAAATTAGCTGCCTTCCTTTTTAGATGCTCCATCTCAGCCAGAGAAAGGGTAGCCTGCTCCATCGCCAAGCGACTCTCCTTCAGCTCAGCTTCAAACTTGGCTGATTCCCTCAAAGCTCTCTCCCCTTGAAGCTTCCATTGGCCTGCCTGATTCTTCGCCTCCTCTAGCTCGCTCTCCTGCTTAGCCAGCTTATCTTTCAAGTTATTTATCAAAGTTATGTTTCTTTCCACCATAGCCAGACAGTCAGGAGGTGGAGCCCCGGGTGTGACAGTCAGCTCTTTGTCGCTCAAGCGGCTAAGAGCCGCCAGCTCAGCAGATGCCAGCAACACCTTGGAGGTACGCTGGATATATTGAATTACTTGGTGAGAAGTCGAAGTTACAGACTTAGTAAGACGGTCGGCCAAAACGACGCCAGAATCGGAGAGCAGGCCCGACACGTCCACACTATCACCAGCAGTGTAATGAAACTCCGTATTTTCCTCCAGCAAGAGGGCGCTCGGAACGTCACGAGCAGGGCGTTTTGCCTCAGGAGTAACAACATCAGCCTCCAAAATCCCTTAAAGAAAAAGGTAACAGTACGAACTCCATAACAGGTAACAGACTTCTTGATCCAAACCATGATTCAACGATGAAAAGTGGAAGAGTTGAGGATGAGTTAACAAAATGGCAAAGAGAGCTGGAATTTATACAAAGGAAATGAAGCATCAAATGGCATCCCAACCATCCTGGCAGGAAATGCCAGCAATCGTGAAGTCTTCACATTGCCCAAAAATCCACCAAGCGTGAGGGGTAATCATTGCAAAAGACCTCTCAACTCTTTGCATACCTGACACAATTAACACTTCATTTCTGGGGAAAGTACAAACGCATTAAATGCAGCAGTGAAACCAAAAGCAAGTCAACCTCCCCTCATCTGAGCAAAAGTCACCAGCCAGAGGGAAGCCTCACTCCCCCCCAGCTTGCGAAGGCTAATTGATGAGGGTCGGCAGCCTGTTCCGGGCCCCCTGCCTAGCAGGCCCCCAGAAGACTCCGCCCAAGGAGCCCGGGAACCAACCCGGCAGGCAGTCAGAGCAAGACCATTAAAAGAGAGCCTACCAAGGACTTCAGATGGCCGCCTGCCCGACAGGGAGGGGCGGTCTGCCAAACTCAGCCTTCGCATAACCCCTACCTGCCTGTCTTTAGGGAAAAATCTCCACAGGCAGGGCAGAGACCGCCAAGGGACCTCCTCGTCATTTCGCCTAAGGTAAATGAGAATGGGTGGATGAGGTGAAGCCACTTGTCACCTCCTCATCCACCCATCCTCCCTCTACTTTCCTCTCTTGTGGGAAGGTATAAATACTCCTTCATTTCCCACAAGAAAGGGGATTGGATTTTCTCTCTCTAGACTCTTACTCTAAAAACGCCACCTAGTTCCTCACGAGCTAGGTTCCTTAAGGCATTCACGGACTGACTTAGGCATCGGAGAGGGTTTCCTCGGACAACCTTCGAGGCCCTGTGCGTTCTGTGTGCAGGGAGCCAGCCCATCCTGCCGGGAAGGTCCGACCAGTGGAGTAAGAGGAAGAAGAGGTTGGCAAGATCGACCGATTGTTAATTCAAAGCGACATCGAACAGTGCGAACCCGAATTCCGAATCGGGTTAATTGATTCCAATACCGAAACAATTATTATTATTATTATTATTATTATTATTATTATTATTATTATTATTATTATTATAATTTTTTTTATTATTATTATAAACGGATCTTGGATTAATACCAGAGCAAATTACAAGAAGTTAGAGGGGAGCCTAGATACTATCTGGGCTCCCACTCCCTTAGCAATCGCAAAACAAATTCTAGTGAAAATATGAACTGCAGCACACGCTCCAGCATCCTGTGACATAGCGAATTTACGAATCCGCTGGAGCAGAGAGACAGCCTCCGTGTCGAGCTCACCGAGAGAGGAGAAGGAGAAAGGAAGGAAACCATATCCAATGGCCGTACAACGTGCCTGATACTTGGCACACTTAAGACGAGCAGCATCAGCAATGACCCGTCCGGGCTCAAAAGAAGTCAAGCCGGACAGGGTCAAAGGAGAGGACCCGGTCAGATCAACACACACATTATTATTATTATTATTATTATTATTATTATTATTATTATTATTATTATATATTTTTTTTGCAAGAAAGATCATCATTTCATTCATTGTGAACAAAATTACATTTTTGCAAAAAGCTATCACTCTAAGAACTCAAACAATGAGTCACAATCTCTCCAAAATTCCTCTAACCTTTAGTGACTTTGTACAAGCAGATAGTCTAGTAATTACTATGAACTTTAATTGCTCAAAAATAGACTCCACAGAACTCTCCTTCCCCGTGAAAATTCTTTTATTTCTTTCCTTCCAAAGCAATGTAACTGCAGCAACAAGTGAAGCTTGAAGCCAAGCATTCTTCCAATGCTTGCAATGAAATCTATTTCTTGTTCACGCAGCAATCTCTGAAATCTTCATGGTATAATTTTTTTGGTAAAAAATTTACCGGATCTATGATTTAGATTACGGGTTAAAGCGATCGTCCTATAATTACGGGTTGTCTAAGCGACATCGAACCTATTAAACGAAGAACAATGAAAGAGAGAAAATGACACAACGTTTTGGTGACGCAGAAACCCGATGTGGGAAAACCCGCGGGGGGAGTCGGAATCCCGCCAATATTCTACTATGAACGGGAAATAGTGAAGAAAAGGAATATAAATACAAGTAATATTGCTATGGTTGTGACTAAAGTTGATTGTTAGTGTTTATCGTGATGTATGTTTGGGTGTGTTTGGATGATGATTCGTTGAGGATGAGTTGAGTAAGGTTGAATGTCCTTCCTCTTTCCTTCTCCTTGCCTTTTATACTGTTATTGGGCTTGGGACCGTTATCCTCCTTTATTGTCCATAATCTTTGCATTCATTCCTCTTTATTGCCCTTGACCTTTTCTTCCTAGCCGTTGCATTCCTCTTCTCCTGATTTCTCTCTTGCTCTGGTGGCACTACCCTGGAATCTAGGGGGTTGGTTATTTAACTGGGTCTTGTGCTTGGGGTAGGGTTACTTTGAGTGGTTGGCTGTCTTCGGCCCATTTCGGGGCTTGGATGCTCTCCGGCCCAATGCTACTGTTGGGTTTTACTTTGTTGATTGGTTGACTTTCTTCGTAACAAATCCTTGACTTTTACGACTTTGGACTTTCCGAGTATTACTTCGTGATTTTTCCTTTTTGATTTTCTGACTTTTTGACTATCGACTATCGTCTTTTGACCTTTGACCCTTTGACCGTCCACTCGTAGCATGCCACGTTGCATTCCGAAGGTGCAAATTTTTAGCCCAAACAATAATGTTGTATAGCTATCCAATTAAGAACCAATCTCCAAACATCCATGGAAAAGGAGCATTGAAAAAATAAATGTGAATGAGACTCTGCCTGTGCCTTGCAAAGACAACATCTATTAGCCAGATGATAACCTCTTTTACAGTATTGATCCACCGTTGCCAGTTTATGCTGTAATGCTAATGTAGTAATTACCCTATGACTTGGAACCAAGGCGGGAGACTGCAGTACTTTACTCCAGATCCATCGATAGTAGAATGAGGTATGCTCTTTTAACCTTGAATCTGCTTCCCACCACACAATTACAAATAAACTGCTGTACACCTTGAATAGAGCCAAACTGAACCAGCAGCTTCAACTTAGCATAGATAATATGTTTAATACCAGCAGGAAAGTATTCCTTAACCTCAAGGCTCCATATAGTAGACTTCCCCAAAATATAGGCATGACACCATTTGCTCCAAATATTATCAGGTTCCTTGCCTAAGACCCAAAGCTATTTTGAGAGAAGAGCAAGATTCCAAATCTCCAAATTTTTAATGTTCATACCTCCATCTTCCCAAGGAAAGCAGATTTCCTTCCATTTTTTGAAGACATGCCTCTGTGTTCCTTCAGCAATACCCCAAAAGAAGTCCTTACATACTTTGTTTAAACGTTTAACCACCGCTTTGGGTAGCATTATGCTAGAGCACCAGAAATTTTCCATTCCAAAAATGATGGAATTCATTAGCTGACATTTGCCAGCATATGTGAGCAGATGTGAAGACCAATGTTGAACAGCATTCTGAACTTTCAGCAGGAAGCTATCAAACATCTGAATACTAATTCTAGAGTCAGAGAGAGGGATGCCAAGGTACCTAAAGGGGAAAGTCCCTTGAACAAACCCTGAGGAATCCAGAATTTCCTTTTGTATATCAGGATGCACCCCCCCCCCCCCCCCCCCAAAATATATATTTGTTTTATCCAAATTGGCCTCAAGACCAGACAACTGAGCAAACCTGAACAAACAGTTCTTTATAGCCATAATTGAAGGTACATCACCCCTAGAAAAGATCATAAGGTCGTCTGCGAAAATAAGATGTGATAACCTGATTTTGCAGCACTTCGGATGGAATGATACCTGATCTTGCTCACACATTGTTCTTAGAAATCTAGATAATACCACCATACTCCATCACAGAGATAATCGAATTTTGAATACATATGAAAAGAAAATTAAATCTTGAAGACATGTGACAAGAAAATTAAATTTTGAAGACGTATGAAAAGGAAATTAAATTTTGAAGACGTATGAAAAGAAAGTTAAACTTTGATGCAAAAAGGAAACCGAATTTTGATGACACATGCAAAAAGAAAATCAAACTTTGATGCAAAAGAAAATCGAATTCTGATGACACAAAGGAGAGAGTCAAACTCTAAAGGCATACTTGAAAATAAAACATTTGACTTTCAAAAATCACGAAAAAGAAAGCAAAACAGATAGCAGGAGAAAAGGAAAGTTTAAATATATGTTTGCAAGGTTTGATAAGATGAAACCTGGGTTCTGGTGGAGGTGTATCTGGCAGAATAGATGCCATGTTTCTGGCGGCAGTGGCCCATGTTTCTGGCGGCAGTGGCCCATTTAGAAGAAATACTTCTTCAAGTGTACTATATTCCAGGATTTCTGGATGGTTTCTCCTTCCACGGTCATAAGTCGGTAGGCTCCATTCCCAACTACTTTCTCCACCTGACAAGGTCCTTCCCAATTGTAGTAGAATTTCCCTTCCTGCTAATTTCTGGTGTTCTGGAAGACTTTCCTGAGAATTAGGTCTCCTTCCTGCAGACTCTGATTCTGGCATTCTTGTTGTAGCTCCTGACGACTGTTTGCCTGTAGGAGGCCATCCTGATTTGGGCATCAGTTTTGAGTTCGTCTATGGTATCCAAGTTGTTCGCCATTTCCACCTGGTTCTTTTCTTCTGACATGGGTAGGCACTCTTACTTCTGAAGGAATGACCGCCTCAGCACCAAAGACCAAGCTGAAAAGGTGTCTGTCCTGTAGCCACCTTGGTTGTGCTTTTGTCAGACCATAGCTCCAACGGGAGTTCTTCTGCCCATCCGCCCCCTGCCTCCTTCAGCCTTCTGTTCAGGTTGTCTATCACAATTTTGTTGCTAGACTCCGCCTGACCATTAGACTGAGGATTTCTGGGGGTAGACTTGCTTAGTGTGATGTTCCACTTGGCGCAGTAGGCCTCCATATTGTTGCCAATAAACTGGGATCCGTTGTTGCAGATGATCTCTGAAGGAATGTCAAACCTGCAGATAATGTTACGCTTTATGAAGGAAATAACCTGCTTCTCAGTCACCTGAGGGAATGCTTCTGCTTCTATCCACTTGGAGAAGTAGTCTGTCATGGCCAACATAAGGACTTTGTTTCCTGGAGTTCTTGGTGACTTGCCAACAATATCCATCCCCCACTTCATGAAGGGCCAGGGCGAATTTATTGGGTGCAACGGCTCTACTGGCTGGCGATTGATTGGTGCATGTTTCTGGCAGGCGTCACACTTCTTAACATATTCCCTCGCGTTCTTGCGTATTGTCGGCCAGTAGTAACCTTGGCGGAGTGCTTTGTTGGATAGACTCTTGCCCCCTGCATGATTTTCACACTCACCACTGTGGAGATCATGCATAACCACCTCTGCCTCCTGCTGACTTAGGCGCCTCAAGTATGGTCCAGTGGCTGATCTTTTGAACATGACACCATCAATGAGGGTGTACCTGGACGCTTTCATCCTAAAACTTCGGGCTTCCTTCTTGTCTGCTGGCAGAATATCGTTTTGCAGCCATTCTTGGTAGGGTTTTCTCCAGTATGGGATTCTTTCTTGCTCTGCTGAGGTGCTGCAGACTCCTGCCTTCTGCAGCCACTGCAATCCCTGGTCTGGTGAATTGTCCCCCTGCCTCAGCACCTGGCGTTCCTGTTTGCCTATCCAAACTGCTGGCTCCAGTACATGGACAATGGGTATGGTGTAAACTACGCCTGGTTTGAAGGTTGCCCCCAGGGTGGCTAGGGCGAAATTATTGGGAATCTTGTTGATCCAATCTGTTTCCACGTTCTGGTCTCTAGGGACTTGGTTGATTGAGAAGGCTACGAACCTAAGGGAGAGCTCCTTTTCCACTTCAAGGTAGGACGCCATCTTGGAGTCTTTAGCTGCATACGAACCATTCATGCGGTTGACTATTAGCTAGGAATTGCTGCATGCCTCTAGGCGCTTGATTTTGAGGTTTAGAGCCAGCTGCCTCGTTGTTTTGTTGTTCGGAACTCGCACTGTACTTGCTTGGACTATGAGATCCCCCTGAGGAGACTTCAGAACTAATTCTGCTCCAGACCCTCGCATGTTGGAGGCGCCATCTATATTTAGTTTCCACGCCTGTTCGCCTTTGTCCTCCTCAAGGAGGTGGATGTCTTTCTCTTCCTGGGTCTGCAGTGCTGGGCTGAAGTCATATACGAAGTCTGCTAACGCCTGGGACTTTATCGCGGTTCTGGGGACAAATTTCAGATCGAAGCCGCTCAAGTGTATAGACCACTTGGCCATTCTCTCTGATAACTCAGGTTTTCTCATAATAGTTTTCAGTGGGTAATTAGTTATTACAGAAATAGCATGCGGTTCAAAATGAGGTCGAAGTTTATAAGACGCTGTAACGAGTGCAAGTACAAGTTTTTCAAGGGATGTGTACCTGGTCTCTGCAGGAAGCAGAGACTTACTGACATAATATACTGGCATTGTGCCCCTTCGCATTCACGTACTAATACCGCGCTGACTGCTACCTCGGTTACTAATAAATACAGGAAGAGTGGTTCTCCAGGCTCTGGTTTTGACAGTAGAGGTGGAGTGTTGATGTAGTGCTTTAGTTCGTTGAACGCCTTCTCGTGCTCTGCTGTCCACTCAAACCTTTGGGTCTTCTTCAGTATATCATAGAACAGCCGACATCTATCTGAGGATCTGGAGATAAATCTCTCTCAGATCTGGAGGTCGTCTTCTCCTGGTCTGCTGTATGCATCTTTATCTGGTTGTACCCATTCTTGTTTAAGTCGGTAAAGTCAACGCATATCCTCCACTTGTCATTCTTCTTTGGGGCTACCATCACATTAGATAGCCACTCTGGGTACTTTACCTCCCTGATTTTTCCAGCAGCCAGCAGACTGTCTACCTCCTGATTTATGACTTGGTTTCTCTCTGGGGCAAACTTCCTTCTCTTCTGTTGGACTGGTTTGCAGTTTGGGTACACACTTAGCCTGTGGGTTATAACGCTCGGATCTATACCTACCATATCATCATGCGACCAAGCAAAACAATCCATGTTAGTTTTAATAGTTCAATGAGGTTTTGGCGGATATTACCTGTACGTTCTGACCCAACCAGCACTTTCTGCTCTGAGGGCAGCTTATCCAGGTTGATTTCATCTACCTAAGTCTGAGGAGGTTCGATGTACTCCTCCTGAATGTGTTGGGTTTGTGATTGCTATGCTGGATCATAAGTAACTCCTCTAGGATCTGAATCCTCCTCCAGCCTGATGACTGCCAATGCTTTTGTTTGCACCTCCTCAAATGTGGCGCATGGATACCTGGTGAGGTCCTTGTACAACTCTGAATCCTGGTGGAGTCCCTGGCGGAAGGATTTTATAGCGGTTGCTATGTCACATCTGGGGATGGTCACCTTCTCTTTAATGAATCTGCTAAGGAAATCACGCATGGATTCTTCGAACTCCTGCACCACCCGGTATAGATCGCTGGTTTGCTTCTCCGGTTTTCTGCTGGTGGCAAACTGCTGGTTGAAAGCATTAACCAAGTCCGCAAAGGAAGTGATACTCTGGTTGGGCAGACTAACGAACCACTGCAGAGCTGCTCCTGACAAGGTGGAGCCAAATCCCTTGCACATGCATGCCTCCTTCAGAGGTCCTGCTGCAGTCACCACCATCATCTTCTGCTTATACTGATTGATGTGATCCAACGGGTCTGCGGTACCGTCATAGAGTGTCATGGCAGGTGGCACGAATCCCTTGGGTACAGCGACGCAGGCTAGATCTTCAGTGAAGGGCGAATCTGTGTAGCTGTCCCTAGCTAATCTCTCCAGGGGGCGTGGCATTCCAGCAATCTTGTTGATCAGGTCTCTCAATTCCTTCAGTTCCTGGCGATACTGATCTGCTGTGCTGACTGCTCCTGCAAGAGGGTTAGGAGGAGAAAAGCTGAAAGGTGTACCTCCCGACCAGACACATCCTCCAGGATATTGACTACTAGGAGGGTTGGGCAATGGTGTGGCGTTGATTGTGGATCCGGGTTGCCATCCTCCTACAGATTGCTGGAATGGGACTCCTTCTGGATACAGGTTGTTGACGGGGGTCGCCGTGCCGGTTGGGGCTCCTGGCTGTCATCCTGACTCCTGTTGGATGGGGGTGGCTGTTGACCATGCTCCTTCAGAGGACTGACCGCTGGATGGGGTGACTACTCCTGGTTGAGCTACGGACTGCCATCCTGGTGTCTGGGGGATAGGGGTACCTGTAAGAGACAGTGAGTTAGTTCCTCGATTTTCGATGCTAGAGAAGGAATTACCTGTGATGTGAGATCTGTCAGATGTGGGGCCGTAAGACAGGTAGCCTAGTTTTCGAGGCTCAATGACTGGGTCTGGTGGAGCGAATCCTAGCTCCATTCTGGTGACCAATTCTGAGGGAATCTCCCTGGTGGCACGTCTGCTGGCTGTTGGTTCCATGCGGGTGCTGGGCTCTCCTCTAGGCATCAGGAACAACATCTCTGGTGACGGCTGGACCGATGTGGCTGGAGTCTTGTCTGCTGCCAAGATCCGAGCCCTGATGTCTTGGTTGTCCTTCTGCAGAGTTTCCACCGCCTGCTGCAGAGCGTTGATCCCCTGGAGCACATCCTTCAGGGGGTCTGGTGAGGCTGAGATTCTGGAGAAGTCTTCAAGTGACCCCCCCTGAACCGTTGTTTTGGATGAAGCGCCTTCTCTGCTGGTCCTGAAGGGATTGGACATTTTCGACACCTTAGGCACGTGAGGTGGTCCTGAGGCTACTGGTACGTGTCCTGCTGCCAGACTGGTGGAGACTGCCTTGGTAAGGGGTGCGAAGATTGATCCTGATGGCCCTAGTGGCGATTCTCCTCTAGCAGGCTGAATTGATGCTCCTAGGCTGCTAGATAGACTTTGATCGGATTCGGACATGACGATATGAGATTGCTTCACCGTAGGATGTAGCTTATGGGAAATGATCACTTTTCCCCACAGACGGCGCCAATTTGTTTTGGTAAAAAATTTACCGGATCTATGATTTAGATTACGGGTTAAAGCGATCGTCCTATAATTACGGGTTGTCTAAGCGACATCGAACCTATTAAACGGAGAACAATGAAAGAGAGAAAATGACACAAAGTTTTGGTGACGCGGAAACCCGATGTGGGAAAAACCGCGGGGGGAGTCGGAATCCCGCCAATATTCTACTATGAACGGGAAATAGTGAAGAAAAGGAATATAAATACAAGTAATATTGCTATGGTTGTGACTAAAGTTGATTGTTAGTGTTTATCGTGATGTATGTTTGGGTGTGTTTGGATGATGATTCGTTGAGGATGAGTTGAGTAAGGTTGAATGTCCTTCCTCTTTCCTTCTCCTTGCCTTTTATATTGTTATTGGGCTTGGGACCGTTATCCTCCTTTATTGTCCATAATCTTTGCATTCATTCCTCTTTATTGCCCTTGACCTTTTCTTCCTAGCCGTTGCATTCCTCTTCTCCTGATTTCTCTCCTGCTCTGGTGGCACTACCCTGGAATCTAGGGGGTTGGTTACTTTGAGTGGGTCTTGTGCTTGGGGTAGGGTTACTTTGAGTGGTTGACTGTCTTCGGCCCATTTCGGGGCTTGGATGCTCTCCAGCCCAATGCTACTGTTGGGTTTTACTTTGTTGATTGGTTGACTTTCTTCGTATCGAATCCTTGACTTTTACGACTTTGGACTTTCCGAGTATTACTTCGTGATTTTTCCTTTTTGATTTTCTGACTTTTTGACTATCGACTCTCGTCTTTTGACCTTTGACCCTTTGACCGTCCACTCGTAGCATGCCACGTTGCATTCCGAAGGTGCAAATTTTTAGCCCAAACAATAATGTTGTATACCTATCCAATTAAGAACCAATCTCCAAACATCCATAGAAAAGGAGCATTGAAAAAATAAATGTGAATGAGACTCTGCCTGTGCCTTGCAAAGACAACATCTATTAGCCAGATGATAACCTCTTTTACAGTATTGATCCACCGTTGCCAGTTTATGCTGTAATGCTAATGTAGTAATTACCCTATGACTTGGAACCAAGGCGGGAGACTGCAGTACTTTACTCCAGATCCATCGATAGTAGAATGAGGTATGCTCTTTTAACCTTGAATCTGCTTCCCACCACACAATTACAAACAAACTGCTGTACACCTTGAATAGAGCCAAACTGAACCAGCAGCTTCAACTTAGCATAGATAATATGTTTAATACCAGCAGGAAAGTATTCCTTAACCTCAAGGCTCCATATAGTAGACTTCCCCAAAATATAGGCATGACACCATTTGCTCCAAATATTATCAGGTTCCTTGCCTAAGACCCAAAGCCATTTTGAGAGAAGAGCAAGATTCCAAATCTCCAAATTTTTAATGTTCATACCTCCATCTTCCCAAGGAAAGCAGATTTCCTTCCATTTTTTGAAGACATGCCTCTGTGTTCCTTCAGCAATACACCAAAAGAAGTCCTTACATACTTTGTTTAAACGTTTAACCACCGCTTTGGGTAGCATTATGCTAGAGCACCAGAAATTTTCCATTCCAAAAATGATGGAATTCATTAACTGACATTTGCCAGCATATGTGAGCAGATGTGAAGACCAATGTTGAACAGCATTCTGAACTTTCAGCAGGAAGCTATCAAACATCTAAATACTAATTCTAGAGTCAGAGAGAGGGATGCCAAGGTACCTAAAGGGGAAAGTCCCTTGAACAAACACTGAGGAATCCAGAATTTCCTTTTGTATATCAGGATGCACCCCCTCAAAATATATATTTGTTTTATCCAAATTGGCCTCAAGACCAGACAACTGAGCAAACCTGAACAAACAGTTCTTTATAGCCATAATTGAAGGTACATCACCCCTAGAAAAGATCATAAGGTCGTCTGCGAAAATAAGATGTGATAACCTGATTTTGCAGCACTTCGGACGGAATGATACCTGATCTTGCTCACACATTGTTCTTAGAAATCTAGATAATACCTCCATACTCATCACAAATAAGTAAGGTGAGAGGGGATCACCTTGTCTGACTCCACTTTTCCCCTGAAAAAACCCAGATATACTACCATTAATTTTGAAGGAATACCAAGAGTTTTTCACACAACCAAGAATCCATTTAGAGAACTGAGAAGGAAACCCCATGCTTGATAACATGTGAGGTATAAACTCCCACTGCAAAGAATCGAACGCCTTTCTTATATCCAATTTCACAAGGCATCTAGGAGTAAGGAACTTCCTTGAGTAACCCTTAACCAAGGCCTGAGAGAGCATCGTGTTATCAAATATGTTTCTGCGTGCTACAAAAGCTGCTTGCTCTTCTCCAATTATTTCAGGCAATACCACCTTTAATCTATTAGCAAGAACCTTGGAAATTGCTTTATAGAATACCGTACAGCAGGATATAGGCCTATAGTCTAAGACAGAAACAACATCCTTCTTCTTTGGAATAAGAGTTACCAATGTGGAACATGCCTGTTTCGATAGAAAATTGTTCCTGTACTGGAATCAATTAACCCGATTCGGAATTCGGGCTTGCGGTGTACGATACTCCTTCGAATTAACAATCGGTCAATTTTGCCAAGCTCTCCTTCCTCCTACTCCACTGGTCGGACCTTCCCGGCGGAATGGGCTGGCTCCCTGCACACAGAACGCACAGGGCCTCGGAGGTTGTCCGAAGGAACCCTCTCCGATGCCTAAGTCAGTCCGTGAATGCCTTAAAGAACCTAGCTCGTGAGAAACTAGGTGGCGTTTGTAGAGTAAGAGTTCTAGAGAGAGAAAATCCAACCCCTTTCTTGTGGGAAATGGAAGAGTATTTATACCTTCCCACTAGAGAGGGAAGTAGAAGGAGGATGGGTGGATGAGGGGGTGACAAGTGGCTTCACCTCATCCACTCATTCTCATTTACCTTAGGCGAAATGACGAGGGGGCCCCTTTGGTGGTCCCTGCCCTGCCTGCGGGGAATGCCCTGAAGGGAGGTAGGCTGGGTCTATGCGAAGATGGAGTTCGGCAGACCACCTCTCCCTGTCGGGCAGGCGGTCGTCTGAAGTTCCTTGTGGGTTCTTTTTTAGTGACTTTGCTCTGATCGCCCGCCAAGTTGGTTCACTGACTCCTTGAGTAGAGTCTTCTGATAGCCTGCTTTACAGGCGGTACGGAGCAGGCTGCCGACCCTCATCAATTGGCCCTCGCAAGCTGGGAGGGAGCTAGGCTTCCTTCCGGCTGGCGACTCTTGCTTAGATGGAGGGAGGTTGACTTATTTTCGGCTTTACTGCTGCATTTAATGTGTTTGTACTTTCCCGAGGAAGGAAGTGTTAATTGTGTCAGGTATACAGAGAGTTGAGAGGTCTCTTGTAATGATTACCTTTTATGCTTGGTGGATTTTCGGGCAATGTGAGGACTTCATGATTGGTGGCATTCCCTGCCAGGACGGTTGGGATGCCATTTAATGCCTCATTTCCCCTTATATAAATTCCAGCTTCCCTCGCCATTTTGTTACTTCATCCTCAATTCTTCCACTTTTCTCTGTTGAATCATGGCTTGGATTAAGAAATCTATTACCCGCCGTGGAGTTCGCACTGTTACCTTTCTTTTTTAAGGATTTTGGAGACTCAGGTATGCTCGGGCGGCTTACCAGACCCTTCGCCGCAGCCGTCGTTCACGGCCATATCCTCGTCGGAGTGTTTGGAAGGCTACCATTAGGGCGCGCAAGCGCCTTAAGAGATCCTCGCCTTCTGCTGCTTCCAGGTTCAAGCGCTGCCCTCAGGGAGGAGGGTGCTTTGATCGGGGTTGCCACGAGTGTTTCCCGTGGCTGCACCCTGAACAATTTGACCCCGACTGCTCTGACCCAGACTCTTCCCTGGGGTCAGGCCCCTCTTCTCCAGTGAAGAAAACAGGCTGCCGTACTTGTGATGAATCCCAGACTGCTCTCTATGGCAGGGACTGGGATGTTAGCAGCCGAGACTCTGAAGACAGTGAGGGTCTGAGCTGCTTGAGTGACAGAGATGAGGACGGACTCCATGATGACCCTTTCCAGGATTCCCCTGACTGGGATTGGGGGTCGGATTTTGGAGGTCAAGACAGCCCTGGGGATTATTCTCCAGACTTAGGTGATGACTAGGCCTGCTTGTATGGCGTAGGTGCGTTGAGCCGGAAAATCAGGGTCCTTATGTATTTCATTTATTTGTCAGGTATAACATGTAACTTGTCCATGTCCCATTAAAGTTACTGAAAAAATCCGAGCGACTTTGTTATTCTCTTTTTTTTCCTTTTTGAATGCGGGGATGACGTCGCCGGCTGACCATTCCTCTGACACTTTTGCTTTTACGAGGCCCCTCTTGGGAAGAGGTGAGCGGCCCATGTTCAGAGTGTGACACGTGGGGTAGATTGTTGGGGACGTTATGTCAGAGAGGCGGCCTCTTTGGCTTCCTGGGCTTTATATAAGCCCTTCCCCTTCCTCATTTCTTTCTTTTACATTTTTCGAAACTCACAATCTCTCTTCTATTCCCAAACCGTCTTCATTTCTGAGAACTTTGTGAGACCAGGGAGTGCTTACTGCCACACTTTCCAGCGACGACCAACGTTTTTAGGTTAGGATCTCTCTTTGAATCTTCGCCCTTTTCCCTTTCTTCGATACTTTTCTTTGTACACCAGTATGTCTCGAGTTCGGGCTTTCTCTTTTAGTTCACTGTCTGAGGGTAGAGACAAGGATAGACGTGATCTAGCCTCCTCTTCTGGGGTTGGGCCCAGAGAGGAGGATCATATTGACTGGGGGGAGGGGGCTGAATCCCCCGAACCCGCTCCTTTTGATGTTGTTGATTCAGACAACGAGGCACTGGAGGTGGACCCCTCCAGGATTGCCGGCCCCCTCATTCGCAGGGAAAGAGGGAAAACTTATTACTTGGATAAGAAAAAATACTTTATTCCCCTAAAAACATACCCTGAAGCCAAGAATAGGGATTTGATCTTAGAAAGCATTGCCGCCGAGGAAATCGAGAAATTTTATCATTTCGGGGAGGGGTACACAGTCGTAGTTCCAGGGGAAAAGGACACAATGTGCTGCCCCCCTGAAGGTTGTGTGGCTGTATACCATAAGAGCTTGGAATTCGGTCTGCGATTTCCCCTTCACCCTTTCCTGGAGGAGACCTTCAGGAGAATGAACGTGGCTATAGCCCAACTTACTGCCACAGCCATTAGGTCCCTGATAGCCTACACCTGGACCTGTCTTTTTCATGGCGAGGGGCCTTATATTGATGCCCTTCGCTTTATGGTGGGGCTGCAAATGGTGTCTTCGTCAGGGGGAGACGGTTCCCCTGGGTATTGGTCCCTGTAGAGACAGAAGAAGTACGCTCTGGTCTGGCCGGCTTTGAGCAGCCTAAAAGACTGGAAGAATAATTTCTTGTATGTACATAGCGCGTCAGGGTGGAGGATTCCTAGGCATTTTAGGAATCATGTTCATACCCGTATGGAAACTCGCGAAGAGTACCATCCAGGCGTCGGGGGGAGGGCCCTGGAGGTAAAGCTGAGTGCCAAAGAAGAGATTTTAGTCAAGAAGTTTGAAATAGTTGCGGATAAGTCTGGTGTTTTTGGCCCTGCTTTCTGGCTCCCCCACGCGGAGCTTATAGGCACAGACGAATACTTGCTCCCGTTGGGCCTGATCCCCAGCCTTGAAGGTAGTTCTAGGGGGCCTTTGCTGGCGCGATTTTTCTGAGACTTTTATTCTTTTGCTTTTTAACTGACTGCCTTTCTTTTTCTGCAGTTTCTCGTCATTGGACAAGGAAGCAGGTTAAGAGGTTAGGTTTGAGTGAGGAGTTCGTCATCGTCTCGAAGCGTCCTTCTCTCCCTCCAAATTTCAAGAAAGGGAAGAAAAGTTTAATGAGGCTCGTCAAAGATCTCGCTGCTGACCGGAGGCTGCCTCTTCCCCCACGACTACCGTTAGCAAAGCCGACGACTCCTTCCCCCAGCATTCGTGATGGGGAGGCTGAGGTTACCTCAGGGGCCACCCCTTCCCCTGGATGCAAGCAGGGTGACTCTCCAGCCGGGCCCCGAATTTCCCAGGGATCGCGCCCTGTGGATTCTGAGGGGACTGGGGAGAGTGTTCCCCTGGAGCAGAGAAGGAAAAGGGGTAGGGAGCCCTTAGAGACTACTGTGGTGGACTTGGAGGCAGACGTTGTTACTCCTGAGGCAAAACGCTCTGCTCGTGACATTCCGAGCACCCTGTTTCAGGAGGAGAACACAGAGTTCCATTATACTGCTGGCGACAGCGTAGACGTGTCGGGCCTGCTCTCCGATTCTGGCGCCGTCTTAGCCGACCGTCTTACCAAGTCTGTAACTTCAACTTCTCACCAAGTGATTCAGTATATCCAGCGTACCTCCAAGGTGTTGCTGGCGTCTGCCGAGCTGGCGGCTCTAAGCCGTTTGAGCGACGAAGTGCTGAATGTCACACCCGGGGCTCCCCCTCCTGATCGTCTGGCCATGGTGGAAAGGGACATAACTGTGATAAATAACTTAAAGGACAAGCTGGCTAAGCAGGAGGGTGAGCTGGAGGAGGCGAGGAGTCAGGCTGGCCAGTGGAAACTTCAAGGAGAGAGAGCTGTGAGGGAAGCAGCCAAGCTTGAAGCTGAACTGAAGGAGAGTCGCTTGGCGATGGAGCGGGCTAACCTTTCTCTGGCTGAGATGGAGCACCTGAAAAGGAAAGCAGCTGACCTGGAGGAACGCCTGTCCAAGGCTGACTCAACTTTTGAGCAGGCCAGGAGCGAATGGAAGAAAGAGAAGGATGCCCTTGTGGAGGAGACAGAAGCTGCGGTGGATGCAAGCTTCGTGAGTGGGGCCAACTCTTCCCTGGAGCTGTTGATGGAGGTGATTGGGGAGATGTTCCCTGTGTTTGATGAAGAGGCCTTCCGAAGTCTCTATTCTGCTAAGAACGAGGCTCGGGCGGCCAAACCCCCTGAGGCGGCTGCCGGTCCAAGCCAGGATGCTCCATAATGTTTATCTTTCCTTAACATAGCCCTATTCTCTGCGCTGAGCCTTGTTATGGCCAGCTGTCTGTAACATTTATTTTTTCAGATCTTTTGTTTTCTGCCACTTTGTGAAAAACTCTTTACCCTTTATGGGATTGTTATGGAATACCTTTCTTTTGTTTTGGTCTGCTTCTTTTGCGTTTTTTATACAAGGTTGGGGGAATTGCCCCCAGTCCTTGTTAGCTGTGCGTAGCCTGCCCCCTGCTTGCCCAGAGGTAGGTAGGGAGGGTTTATGCGTTTTTTATACGAGGTTGGGGGAATTGCCCCCAGTCCTTGTTGGCTATGCATAGCCTGCCCCCTGCCTGCCCAGAGGTAGGCAGGGAGGGCCTTTGCGTTTTTTATACAAGGTTGGGGGAATTGCCCCCAGTCCTTGTTGGCTGTGCGTAGCCTGCCCCCTGCTTGTCCAGAGGTAGGCAGAGAGGGCTTTTTGCGTTTTTTATACAAGGTTTGGGGAATTGCCCCCAGTCCTTGTTAGCTATGCGTAGCCCGGCCTGTCCCTGGCCTCTGCTTCGAGTCCAGGGGGCCTGCCCCCTGCCTGCCCAGAGGTAGGCAGAGAGGGTTTTTGCGTTTTTTATACAAGGTTGGAGGTATTGCCCCCAGTTGGCTGTGCGTAGCCTGCCCCCTGCTTGCCCAGAGGTAGGTAGGGAGGACTTTTTGCGTTTTTTATACAAGGTTGGAGGTATTTCCCCCAGTCCTTGTTGGCTGTGCGTAGCCTGCCTCCTGCTTGCCCAGAGGTAGGCAGGGAGGGCTTTTTGCGTTTTTTATACAAGGTTGGGGGAATTGCCCCCAGTCCTTGTTAGCTATGCGTTGCCCGGCCTGTCCCTGGCCTCTGCATGGAGTCCAGGGGGCCTGCCCTCCGCCTACCTATAGGTAGGCAGGGAGTTTTCAGAATTTTCGTTAGGGGGTCCATTTTCCTTGGTTTTGGCAACAGGGGGGTCTCCCTCTATTGCCCTCTGCTCGTTTGTGTGTGAGAGCGCAAGCTTAAACAGACAACGAGTATGAATTCTTGAGTATTATATAAAAAGCTTTGTTTAGAACATAAGGGTGGTCGGAGCCGTCGACATTTCATTCTGATCGTTCTCCGCCAGTACTTTTTCTAAGTTTTTGCTTAAACATAGTATTTTTTCAGGGTGTCGGCGTTCCAATGCGCGCTCAGCTCTTGGCCTTCTGGGTTGGCGATTTTGTATTTGCCTGTTCCCAGAATCTGGGTCACCTGGTACGGGCCTTCCCAGTTGGCGCTTAGTTTGCCGTGCTCCCTAGACTTTCCTACAGCGTGTGTCTTCCTTAGTACTAGGTCACCTATCTGGAACCTTCTCTCATGCACCTTCTTGTTGTATGCCTTTCTCATCCTTTGCTGCTAGGCGGCCATATTGATGCTGGCCACCTCCCTGATTTCATGGACCAGGTCTAGGGCTTCGGCCATTGCTGCGTCGTTGTCAGCTTTGCTGTATTGCTGAGACCGTAGGGTGGGAATTCGCGCTTTGATGGGTAGTTGAGCTTCTGCCCCGAATACCAGGCCAAAAGGTGTTTGCCCTGTGGATTCTTTCCTGGTGGTCCTAATTAACCAGAGTATGCTTGGTAGCTCGTCTGCCCACCTTCCTTTGAGATCATCCATCATTTTTCTGAGCCCATTTAGGATTTGTTTGTTAGCGGCCTCTGCCTGCCCATTGGTCTGTGGGTGGCAGACGGCAGAGTAGGCGACGGTTATTCCATGCCCTTCCAGCCAGGCTCTTAGGGGGTCATTATCAAATTGTCTCCCATGATCAAACACCAACATTTTTGTTTGGCCGAATCTGGTTATGATGTTTCTCCAGATGACCTTTCTGACTGCGGGTTCAGTGATGTTTGGGACTGCCTCGGCTTCAACCCACTTTGTAAAGTAGTCAATCCCCACGATCAGGAATTTTCGTCCCCCTGTGGCTGTAGTGAAGGGACCCAGTATGTCCATCCCCCATTGGGCGAAGGGAATGGGAGATAGAATTGGCCTGAGTTCTTGGGCTGGGGCATGACTTTACTTGAACAAGATCTGCTTTATAGGCTTGTCTGACACACCTTTTGGGGTTTGTTCCTCGCTGCGTAGTTGCTCAGTCAGCCGTTTCTTATGAGTTTTTCTATCTCATCTTTTAAGTGTCGGCATTCTTCAGTGGTGTGGCCTATGCAATCGTGGAACGTGCAGAATTTTTTAGGATCTCCCTTTGGGTTGCGCGGCTTATTCGGGCGATTCCATTTCGCAGTTTCCTTCTCCAGCTCAAAGATTTCTGCCCTCGGCCTGTTGAGGGCCGTGTAGCTGTCAAACCTTGGCTGGTAGATTGTTCGTTCTTTCTTGGGGGTATCCCCATCCTCCTTCTGCTTGCCTGGCTCGTTCCTGCCACGTCCACCCTGCGGTCCCCCGTGCGGCCTTGCCTGGCCTGCAGGGGTGTCCGGCAGGATGTGAAACTCCTCCTGCAGAATGAACCCTTCAGCGATTTTTCTGGCCTTTGCCAAAGTTTCAGGCTGGACCCTGATCATCTGGTTCTTCATCTCCCCTGGGAGCAGGGAGATTGTTAGGGCGTAGGCAGCAGTTGAATCATCAATCTCCCTGACTTGTTAGTAGGACAAGTCGAATCTCTTTAGGTACTCCCTGACGCTTTCGCCCTTGTTCTGTTTTAGGGTCATAAGGTCAAAACGAGTGAGTCGTCTCCTCTTGTTCCCTGCATATTGTTCGAGGAATGCCTCGGCTAACTGTATAAAGAAACTGATTGACCCCTGGCGAAGGTCCCTGAACCATCCATGTGCAAGCCCTACAAGGGTTGTTGGGAAGATTTTGCACCAGATTGCATCATCCACATCATACATGCCCATGTGACTTTCAAATGCCGCCAAATGGTCCTCTGGATCTGTAGTCCCGTCAAACTTGACTGTGGGCATTTTAATCTTTGGGATGGGGTACTCTTGTACGTCAGGATGGAGAGAAGTTTTTGTGGGTCTGCCTACCATTCGTGACCTGCTTTCCCCAGATTGGTTACCGTGGATATCCCATTGTCTAGGGACCGATTTCCTCGTACTGGAGGAGCGGTGCCTTGGTGGCCGCCTGCTCGCTGCTTCGTCTTCCGAGTCAGGGGAAACTTGTTTGGATCGTTTTCTCCGGGATTGACCGAGGTTGTCATCTTGGTGGTACCTTGATTCAAGAGGCTGTCCCCGGTTAAGCCTAGACTGCAGGCTTTGGGACAACCCCGGGGCTGGTTGTCCTTTTGTTGCTGGAGTTAACATGGAAAAGACTCCGCCCTGCTTTTCTCCCAGGCGCTTAGACGCAGGCTCCTTGTGCCTCATCCGCTCCTGCAATCCCTGAGACAGACCTCTCTTGCCTCCAGATGCAGACTCCGTGGTGTGTATGGAGAACGCCTGTTGCTGGGCTGGTGGCTCTTGGCTGCCTGCTGTGATGCGCCTCTGCACCTGTGCGTATACTTAAGTTGTTCTTCTTGCGGTTCGGTTCGTGCCCCCAGCCCCATCCCTGCTAACTGAGGGGGGATGTCTGGGGGTCGTCGCGACCCTGCCTACCAGGTCCTTGGGAGTGAATTCCTGGTTAAGCATTGCAGAGAAGAAAGCGGCTGTCTGTACCATCTGAGCTGGGGTTAGGTTCAGGGTGTGCCCTGGATGTGCCCCCAGCTCTGGTGCTACAGCTGCACTTGGTATGCGCAGGAGACTGGTTCCCCCCATCCCCAGGATTGTGGTGGGAGGTGCCCTCTCTGGCTGCAGCATGCCGTATAGGGGGGTCACCGGTGGGACCGTCGGACCTACCCCTACACTAGTGTCAACGATCTCAGGCATAATTACTTTGATTGGTTAGTTTTTGTATTTGGGAATGGTTGATGTTTTGTGAGTAATTCGTGGACACAACCAGATGTTCCCCACAGATGGCGCCAAATTGTTCCGGTACTGGAATCAATTAACCCGATTCGGAATTCGGGCTTGCGGTGTACGATACTGTTTCGAATTAACAATCGGTCAATTTTGCCAAGCTCTCCTTCCTCCTACTCCACTGGTCGGACCTTCCCAGCGGAATGGGCTGGCTTCGTGCACACAGAACGCACAGGGCCTCGGAGGTTGTCCGAGGGAACCCTCTCCGATGACTAAGTCAGTCCGTGAATGCCTTAAAGAACCTAGCTCGTGAGAAACTAGGTGGCGTTTGTAGAGTAAGAGTTCTAGAGAGAAAATCCAACCCCTTTCTTGTGGGAAATGGAAGAGTATTTATACCTTCCCACAAGAGAGGGAAGTAGAAGAAGGATGGGTGGATGAGGGGGTGACAAGTGACTTCACCTCATCCACTCATTCTCATTTACCTTAGGTGAAATGACGAGGGGGCCCCCTTGGTGGTCCCTGCCCTGCCTGCGGGGAATGGCCTGAAGGGAGGTAGGCTGGGTCTATGCGAAGATGGGGTTCAGCAGACCACCTCTCCCTGCCGGGCAGGCGGTCGTCTGAAGTTCCTTGTGGGTTCTTTTTTAGTGACTTTGCTCTGATCGCCCGCCAAGTTGGTTCCCTGACTCCTTGAGTAGAGTCTTCTGATGGCCTGCTTTGAAGGCGGTCCGGAGCAGGCTGCCGACCCTCATCAATTGGCCCTCGCAAGCTGGGAGGGAGCTAGGCTTCCTTCCGGCTGGAGACTCTTGCTTAGATGGAGGGAGGTTGACTTATTTTCGGCTTTACTGCTGCATTTAATGTGTTTGTACTTTCCCGAGGAAGGAAGTGTTAATTGTGTCAGGTATACAGAGAGTTGAGAGGTCTCTTGTAATGATTACCTTTTATGCTTGGTGGATTTTCGGGCAATGTGAGGACTTCATGATTGGTGGCATTCCCTGCCAGGACGGTTGGGATGCCATTTAATGCCTCATTTCCCCTTGTATAAATTCCAGCTTCCCTCGCCATTTTGTTACTTCATCCTCAATTCTTCCACTTTTCTCTGTTGAATCATGGCTTGGATTAAGAAATCTATTACCCGCCGTGGAGTTCGCACTGTTACCTTTCTTTTTTAAGGATTTTGGAGACTCAGGTATGCTCGGGCGGCTTACCAGATCCTTCGCCGCAGCCGTCGTTCACGGCCATATCCTCGTCGGAGTGTTTGGAAGGCTACCATTAGGGCGGGCAAGCGCCCTAAGAGATCCTCGCCTTCTGCTGCTTCCAGGTTCAAGCGCTGCCCTCAGGGAGGAGGGTGCTTTGATCGGGGTTGCCACGAGTGTTTCCCGTGGCTGCACCCTGAACAATTTGACCCCGACTGCTCTGACCAAGACTCTTCCCTGGGGTCAGGCCCCTCTTCTCCAGTGAAGAAAACAGGCTGCCGTACTTGTGATGAATCCCAGACTGCTCTCTATGGCAGGGACTGGGATGTTAGCAGCCGAGACTCTGAAGATAGTGAGGGTCTGAGCTGCTTGAGTGACAGAGATGAGGACGGACTCCCTGATGACCCCTTCCAGGATTCCTCTGACTGGGATTGGGGGTCGGATTTTGGAGGTCAAGACAGCCCTGGGGATTATTCTCCAGACTTAGGTGATGACTAGGCCTGCTTGTAGGGCGTAGGTGCGTTGAGCCGGAAAATCAGGGTCCTTATGTATTTTATTTATTTGTCAGGCATAACATGTAACTTGTCCATGTCCCATTAAAGTTAATGAAAAAATCCGAGCGACTTTGTTATTCTCTTTTTTTTCTTTTTTGAATGCGGGGATGACGTCGCCGGCTGACCATTCGTCTGACACTTTTGCTTTTACGAGGCCCCTCTTGGGAAGAGGTGAACGGCCCATGTTCAGAGTGTGACACGTGGGGTAGATTGTTGGGGACGTTATGTCAGAGAGGCGGCCTCTTTGGCTTCCTGGGCTTTATATAAGCCCTTCCCCTTCCTCATTTCTTTCTTTTACATTTTTCAAAACTCACAATCTCTCTCCTATTCCCAAACCGTCTTCATTTCTGAGAACTTTGTGAGACCAGGGAGTGCTTACTGCCACACTTTCCAGCGACGACCAACGTTTTTAGGTTAGGATCTCTCATTGAATCTTCGCCCTTTTCCCTTTCTTCGATACTTTTCTTTGTACACCAGTATGTCTCGAGTTCGGGCTTTCTCTTTTAGTTCACTGTCTGAGGGTAGAGACAAGGATAGACGTGATCTAGCCTCCTCTTCTGGGGTTGGGCCCAGAGAGGAGGATCATATTGACTGGGGGGAGGGGGCTGAATCCCCCGAACCCGCTCCTTTTGATGTTGTTGATTCAGACAACGAGGCACTGGAGGTGGACCCCTCCAGGATTGCCGGCCCCCTCATTCGCAGGGAAAGAGGGAAAACTTATTACTTGGATAAGAAAAAATACTTTATTCCCCTAAAAACATACCCTGAAGCCAAGAATAGGGATTTGATCTTAGAAAGCATTGCCGCCGAGGAAATCGAGAAATTTTATCATTTCGGGGAGGGGTACACAGTTGTAGTTCGAGGGGAAAAGGACACAGTGTGCTGGCCCCCTGAAGGTTGTGTGGCTGTATACCATAAGAGCGTGGAATTCGGTCTGCGATTTCCCCTTCACCCTTTCCTGGAGGAGACCTTCAGGAGAATGAACGTGGCTATAGCCCAACTTACTGCCACAGCCATTAGGTCCCTGATAGCCTACACCTGGACCTGTCTTTTTCATGGCGAGGGGCCTTATATTGATGCCCTTCGCTTTATGGTGGGGCTGCAAATGGTGTCTTCGTCAGGGGGAGACGGTTCCCCTGGGTATTGGTCCCTGTAGAGACAGAAGAAGTACGCTCTGGTCTGGCCGACTTTGAGCAGCCTAAAAGACTGGAAGAATAATTTCTTGTATGTACATAGCGCGTCAGGGTGGAGGATTCCTAGGCATTTTAGGAATCATGTTCATACCCGTATGGAAACTCGCGAAGAGTACCATCCAGGCGTCGGGGGGAGGGCCCTGGAGGTAAAGCTGAGTGCCAAAGAAGAGATTTTAGTCAAGAAGTTTGAAATAGTTGCGGATAAGTCTGGTGTTTTTGGCCCTGCTTTCTGGCTCCCCCACGCGGAGCTTATAGGCACAGACGAATACTTGCTCCCGTTGGGCCTGATCCCCATCCTTGAAGGTAGTTCTAGGGGGCCTTTGCTGGCGCGATTTTTCTGAGACTTTTATTCTTTTGCTTTTTAACTGACTGCCCTTCTTTTTCTGCAGTTTCCGCGTCTCGTCATTGGACAAGGAAGCAGGTTAAGAGGTTAGGTTTGAGTGAGGAGTTCGTCATCGTCTCGAAGCGTCCTTCTCTCCCTCCACATTTCAAGAAAGGGGAGAAAAGTTTAATGAGGCTCGTCAAAGATCTCGCTGCTGGCCGGAGGCTGCCTCTTCCCCCACGACTACCGTTAGCAAAGCCGACGACTTCTTCCCCCAGCATTCGTGATGGGGAGGCTGAGGTTACCTCAGGGGCCACCCCTTCCCCTGGATGCAAGCAGGGTGACTCTCCAGCCGGGCCCCGAATTTCCCAGGGATCGCGCCCTGTGGATTCTGAGGGGACTGGGGAGAGTGTTCCTCTGGAGCAGAGAAGGAAAAGGGGTAGGGAGCCCTTAGAGAATACTGTGGTGGACTTGGAGGCAGACGTTGTTACTCCTGAGGCAAAACGCTCTGCTCGTGACATTCCGAGCACCCTGTTTCAGGAGGAGAACACAGAGTTCCATTATACTGTTGGCGACAGCGTAGACGTGTCGGGCCTGCTCTCCGATTCTGGCGCCGTCTTAGCCGACCGTCTTACCAAGTCTGTAACTTCAACTTCTCACCAAGTGATTCAGTATATCCAGCGTACCTCCAAGGTGTTGCTGGCGTCTGCCGAGCTAGCGGCTCTAAGCCGTTTGAGCGACGAAGAGCTGAATGTCACACCCGGGGCTCCCCCTCCTGATCGTCTGGCCATGGTGGAAAGGGACATAACTGTGATAAATAACTTGAAGGACAAGCTGGCTAAGCAGGAGGGTGAGCTGGAGGAGGCGAGGAGTCAGGCTGGCCAGTGGAAACTTCAAGGAGAGAGAGCTGTGAGGGAAGCAGCCAAGCTTGAAGTTGAACTGAAGGAGAGTCGCTTGGCGATGGAGCGGGCTAACCTTTCTCTGGCTGAGATGGAGCACCTGAAAAGGAAAGCAGCTGACCTGGAGGAACGCCTGTCCAAGGCTGACTCAACTTTTGAGCAGGCCAGGAGCGTATGGAAGAAAGAGAAGGATGCCCTTGTGGAGGAGGCTGAAGCTGCGGTGGATGCAAGCTTCGTGAGTGGGGCCAACTCTTCCCTGGAGCTGTTGATGGAGGTGATTGGGGAGATGTTCCCTGTGTTTGATGAAGAGGCCTTCCGAAGTCTCTATTCTGCTACGAACGAGGCTCGGGCGGCCAAACCCCCTGAGGCGGCTGCCGGTCCAAGCCAGGATGCTCCATAATGTTTATCTTTCCTTAACATAGCCCTATTCTCTGCGCTGAGCCTTGTTATGGCCAGCTGTCTGTAACATTTATTTTTTCAGATCTTTTGTTTTCTGCCACTTTGTGAAAAACTCTTTACCCTTTATGGGATTGTTATGGAATACCTTTCTTTTGTTTTGGTCTGCTTCTTTTGCGTTTTTTATACAAGATTGGGGGAATTGCCCCCAGTCCATGTTAGCTGTGCGTAGCCTGCCCCCTGCTTGCCCAGAGGTAGGTAGGGAGGGTTTCTGCGTTTTTTATACAAGGTTGGGGGAATTGCCCCCAGTCCTTGTTGGCTGTGAATAGCCTGCCCCCTGCCTGCCCAGAGGTAGGCAGGGAGGGCCTTTGCGTTTTTTATACAAGGTTGGGGGAATTGCCCCCAGTCCTTGTTGGCTGTGCGTAGCCTGCCCCCTGCTTGTCCAGAGGTAGGCAGAGAGAGCTTTTTGCGTTTTTTATACAAGGTTTGGGGAATTGCCCCCAGTCCTTGTTAGCTATGCGTAGCCCGGCCTGTCCCTGGCCTCTGCTTGGAGTCCAGGGGGCCTGCCCCCTGCCTGCCCAGAGGTAGGCAGGGAGGGCTTTTGCGTTTTTTATACAAGGTTGGAGGTATTGCCCCCATTTGGCTGTGCGTAGCCTGCCCCCTGCTTGCCCAGAGGTAGGTAGGGAGGACTTTTTGCGTTTTTTATACAAGGTTGGAGGTATTTCCCCCAGTCCTTGTTGGCTGTGCGTAGCCTGCCTCCTGCTTGCCCAGAGGTAGGCAGGGAGGGCTTTTTGCTTTTTTTATACAAGGTTGGGGGAATTGCCCCCAGTCCTTGTTAGCTATGCGTAGCCCGGCCTGTCCCTGGCCTCTGCTTGGAGTCCAGGGGGCCTGCCCTCCGCCTACCTATAGGTAGGCAGGGAGTTTTCAGAATTTTCGTTAGGGGGTTCATTTTCCTTGGTTTTGGCAACAGGGGGTCTCCCCCTATTGCCCCCTGCTCGTTTGTGTGTGAGAGCGCAAGCTTAAACAGACAACGAGTATGAATTCTTGAGTATTATATAAAAAGCTTTGTTTAGAACATAAGGGTGGTCGGAGCCGTCGACATTTCATTCTGATCGTTCTCCGCCAGTACTTTTTCTAAGGTTTTGCTTAAACATAGTATTTTTTCAGGGTGTCGGCGTTCCAATGCGCGCTCAGCTCTTGGCCTTCTGGGTTGGCGATTTTGTATTTGCCGGTTCCCAGAATCCGGGTCACCTGGTACGGGCCTTCCCAATTGGCGCTTAGTTTGCCGTGCTCCCTAGACTTTCCTACAGCGTGTGTCTTCTTTAGTACTAGGTCACCTATCTGGAACCTTCTCTCATGCACCTTCTTGTTGTATGCCTTTCTCATCCTTTGCTGCTAGGCGGCCATATTGATGCTGGCCTCCTCCCTGATTTCATGGACCAGGTCTAGGGCTTCGGCCATTGCTGCGTCGTTGTCAGCTTTGCTGTATTGCTGAGACCGTAGGGTGGGAATTCGCGCTTTGATGGGTAGTTGAGCTTCTGCCCCGAATACCAGGCCAAAAGGTGTTTGTCCTGTGGATTCTTTCCTGGTGGTCCTAATTAACCAGAGTATGCTTGGTAGCTCGTCTGCCCACCTTCCTTTGAGATCATCCACCATTTTTCTGAGCCCATTTAGGATTTGTTTGTTAGCGGCCTCTGCCTGCCCATTGGTCTGTGGGTGGCAGACGGCAGAGTAGGCGACGGTTATTCAATGCCCTTCCAGCCAGGCTCTTAGGGGGTCATTATCAAATTGTCTCCCATGATCAAACACCAACATTTTTGTTTGGCCGAATCTGGTTATGATGTTTCTCCAGATGACCTTTCTGACTGCGGGTAAAGTGATGTTTGGGACTGCCTCGGCTTCAACCCACTTTGTAAAGTAGTCAATCCCCACGATCAGGAATTTTCGTCCCCCTGTGGCTGTAGTGAAGGGACCCAGTATGTCCATCCCCCTTTGGGCGAAGGGAATGGGAGATAGAATTGGCCTGAGTTCTTGGGCTGGGGCATGACTTTACTTGAACAAGATCTGCTTTATAGGCTTGTTTGACACACCTTTTGGGGTTTGTTCCTCGCTGCGTAGTTGCTCAGTCAGCCGTTTCTTATGAGTTTTTCTATCTCATCTTTTAAGTGTCGGCATTCTTCAGTGGTGTGGCCTATGCAATCGTGGAACGTGCAGAATTTTTTAGGATCTCCCTTTGGGCTGCGCGGCTTATTCGGGCGATTCCATTTCGCAGTTTCCTTCTCCAGCTCAAAGATTTCTGCCCTAGGCCTGTTGAGGGCCGTGTAGCTGTCAAATCTTGGCTGGTAGATTGTTCGTTCTTTCTTGGGGGTATCCCCATCCTCCTTCTGCTTGCCCGGCTCGTTCCTGCCACGTCCACCCTGCGGTCCCCCGTGCGGCCTTGCCTGGCCTGCAGGGGTGTCCGGCAGGCTGTGAAACTCCTCCTGCAGAATGAACCCTTCAGCGATTTTTCTGGCCTTTGCCAAAGTTTCAGGCTGGACCCTGATCATCTGGTTCTTCATCTCCCCTGGGAGCAGGGAGATTGTTAGGGCGTAGGCAGCAGTTGAATCATCAATCTCCCTGACTTGTTAGTAGGACAAGTCGAATCTCTTTAGGTACTCCCTGACGCTTTCGCCCTTGTTCTGTTTTAGGGTCATAAGGTCAAAACGAGTGAGTCGTCTCCTCTTGTTCCCTGCATATTGTTCGAGGAATGCCTCGGCTAACTCTATAAAGAAACTGATTGACCCCTGGCGAAGGTCCCTGAACCATCCCTGTGCAAGCCCTACAAGGGTTGTTGGGAAGATTTTGCACCAGATTGCATCATACACATCATACATGCCCATGTGACTTTCAAATGCCGCCAGATGGTCCTCTGGATCTGTAGTCCCGTCAAACTTGACTGTGGGCATTTTAATCTTTGGGATGGGGTACTCTTGTACGTCAGGATGGAGAGGAGTTTTTGTGGGTCTGCCTACCATTCGTGACCTGCTTTCCCCAGACTGGTTACCGTGGATATCCCATTGTCTAGGGACCGATTTCCTCGTACTGCGGGAGCAGTGCCTTGGTGGCCGCCTGCTCGCTGCTTCGTCTTCCGAGTCAGGGGAAACTTGTTTGGATCGTTTTCTCCGGGATTGACCGAGGTTGTCATCTTGGTGGTACCTTGATTCAAGAGGCTGTCCCCGGTTAAGCCTAGACTGCAGGCTTTGGGACAACCCCGGGGCTGGTTGTCCTTTTGCTGCTGGAGTTAACCTGAAAAAGACTCCGCCCTGCTTTTCTCCCAGGCGCTTAGACGCAGGCTCCTTGTGCCTCATCCGCTCCTGCAATCCCTGAGACAGACCTCTCTTGCCTCCAGATGCAGACTCCGTGGTGTGTATGGAGAACGCCTGCTGCTGGGCTGGTGGCTCTTGGCTGCCTGCTGTGATGCGCCTCTGCACCTGTGCGTATACTTAAGCTGTTCTTCTTGCGGTTCGGTTCGTGCCCCCAGCCCCATCCCTGCTAACTGAGGGGGGATGTCTGGGGGTCGTCGCGACCCTGCCTACCAGGTCCTTGGGAGTGAATTCCTGGTTAAGCATTGCAGAGAAGAAAGCGGCTGTCTGTACCATCTGAGCTGGGGTTAGGTTCAGGGTGTGCCCTGGATGTGCCCCCAGCTCTGGTGCTACAGCTGCACTTGGTATGCGCAGGAGACTGGTTCCCCCCATCCCCAGGATTGTGGTGGGAGGTGCCCTCTCTGGCTGCAGCATGCCGTATAGGGGGGTCACCGGTGGGACCGTCGGACCTACCCCTACACTAGTGTCAACGATCTCAGGCATAATTACTTTGATTGGTTAGTTTTTGTATTTGGGAATGGTTGATGTTTTGTGGGTAATTCGTGGACACAACCAGATGTTCCCCACAGACGGCGCCAAATTGTTCCGGTACTGGAATCAATTAACCCGATTCGGAATTCGGGCTTGCGGTGTACGATACTGTTTCGAATTAACAATCGGTCAATTTTGCCAAGCTCTCCTTCCTCCTACTCCACTGGTCGGACCTTCCCGGCGGAATGGGCTGGCTCCGTGCACACAGAACGCACAGGGCCTCGGAGGTTGTCCGAGGGAACCCTCTCCGATGACTAAGTCAGTCCGTGAATGCCTTAAAGAACCTAGCTCGTGAGAAACTAGGTGGCGTTTGTAGAGTAAGAGTTCTAGAGAGAAAATCCAACCCCTTTCTTGTGGGAAATGGAAGAGTATTTATACCTTCCCACAAGAGAGGGAAGTAGAAGGAGGATGGGTGGATGAGGGGGTGACAAGTGACTTCACCTCATCCACTCATTCTCATTTACCTTAGGTGAAATGACGAGGGGGCCCCCTTGGTGGTCCCTGCCCTGCCTGCGGGGAATGGCCTGAAGGGAGGTAGGCTGGGTCTATGCGAAGATGGGGTTCAGCAGACCACCTCTCCCTGCCGGGCAGGCGGTCGTCTGAAGTTCCTTGTGGGTTCTTTTTTAGTGACTTTGCTCTGATCGCCCGCCAAGTTGGTTCCCTGACTCCTTGAGTAGAGTCTTCTGATGGCCTGCTTTGAAGGCGGTCCGGAGCAGGCTGCCGACCCTCATCAATTGGCCCTCGCAAGCTGGGAGGGAGCTAGGCTTCCTTCCGGCTGGAGACTCTTGCTTAGATGGAGGGAGGTTGACTTATTTTCGGCTTTACTGCTGCTTTTAATGTGTTTGTACTTTCCCGAGGAAGGAAGTGTTAATTGTGTCAGGTATACAGAGAGTTGAGAGGTCTCTTGTAATGATTACCTTTTATGCTTGGTGGATTTTCGGGCAATGTGAGGACTTCATGATTGGTGGCATTCCCTGCCAGGACGGTTGGGATGCCATTTAATGCCTCATTTCCCCTTGTATAAATTCCAGCTTCCCTCGCCATTTTGTTACTTCATCCTCAATTCTTCCACTTTTCTCTGTTGAATCATGGCTTGGATTAAGAAATCTATTACCCGCCGTGGAGTTCGCACTGTTACCTTTCTTTTTTAAGGATTTTGGAGACTCAGGTATGCTCGGGCGGCTTACCAGATCCTTCGCCGCAGCCGTCGTTCACGGCCATATCCTCGTCGGAGTGTTTGGAAGGCTACCATTAGGGCGGGCAAGCGCCCTAAGAGATCCTCGCCTTCTGCTGCTTCCAGGTTCAAGCGCTGCCCTCAGGGAGGAGGGTGCTTTGATCGGGGTTGCCACGAGTGTTTCCCGTGGCTGCACCCTGAACAATTTGACCCCGACAGCTCTGACCCAGACTCTTCCCTGGGGTCAGGCCCCTCTTCTCCAGTGAAGAAAACAGGCTGCCGTACTTGTGATGAATCCCAGACTGCTCTCTATGGCAGGGACTGGGATGTTAGCAGCCAAGACTCTGAAGACAGTGAGGGTCTGAGCTGCTTGAGTGACAGAGATGAGGACGAACTCCCTGATGACCCCTTCCAGGATTCCTCTGACTGGGATTGGGGGTCGGATTTTGGAGGTCAAGACAGCCCTGGGGATTATTCTCCAGACTTAGGTGATGACTTGGCCTGCTTGTAGGGCGTAGGTGCGTTGAGCCGGAAAATCAGGGTCCTTATGTATTTTATTTATTTGTCAGGCATAACATGTAACTTGTCCATGTCCCATTAAAGTTAATGAAAAAATCCGAGCGACTTTGTTATTCTCTTTTTTTTCTTTTTTGAATGCGGGGATGACGTCGCCGGCTGACCATTCCTCTGACACTTTTGCTTTTACGAGGCCCTTCTTGGGAAGAGGTGAACGGCCCATGTTCAGAGTGTGACACGTGGGGTAGATTGTTGGGGACGTTATGTCAGAGTGGCGGCCTCTTTGGCTTCCTGGGCTTTATATAAGCCCTTCCCCTTCCTCATTTCTTTCTTTTACATTTTTCGAAACTCACAATCTCTCTCCTATTCCCAAACCGTCTTCATTTCTGAGAACTTTGTGAGACCAGGGAGTGCTTACTGCCACACTTTCCAGCGACGACCAACGTTTTTAGGTTAGGATCTCTCTTTGAATCTTCGCCCTTTTCCCTTTCTTCGATACTTTTCTTTGTACACCAGTATGTCTCGAGTTCGGGCTTTCTCTTTTAGTTCACTGTCTGAGGGTAGAGACAAGGATAGACGTGATCTAGCCTCCTCTTCTGGGGTTGGGCCCAGAGAGGAGGATCATATTGACTGGGGGGGAGGGGGCTGAATCCCCCGAACCCGCTCCTTTTGATGTTGTTGATTCAGACAACGAGGCACTGGAGGTGGACCCCTCCAGGATTGCCGGCCCCCTCATTCGCAGGGAAAGAGGGAAAACTTATTACTTGGATAAGAAAAAATACTTTATTCCCCTAAAAACATACCCTGAAGCCAAGAATAGGGATTTGATCTTAGAAAGCATTGCCGCCGAGGAAATCGAGAAATTTTATCATTTCGGGGAGGGGTACACAGTCGTAGTTCGAGGGGAAAAGGACACAGTGTGCTGCCCCCCTGAAGGTTGTGTGGCTGTATACCATAAGAGCTTGGAATTCGGTCTGCGATTTCCCCTTCACCCTTTCCTGGAGGAGACCTTCAGGAGAATGAGCGTGGCTATAGCCCAACTTACTGCCACAGCCATTAGGTCCCTGATAGCCTACACCTGGACCTGTCTTTTTCATGGCGAGGGGCCTTATATTGATGCCCTTCGCTTTATGGTGGGGCTGCAAATGGTGTCTTCGTCAGGGGGAGACGGTTCCCCTGGGTATTGGTCCCTGTAGAGACAGAAGAAGTACGCTCTGGTCTGGCCGGCTTTGAGCAGCCTAAAAGACTGGAAGAATAATTTCTTGTATGTACATAGCGCGTCAAGGTGGAGGATTCCTAGGCATTTTAGGAATCATGTTCATACCCGTATGGAAACTCGCGAAGAGTACCATCCAGGCGTCGGGGGGAGGGCCCTGGAGGTAAAGCTGAGTGCCAAAGAAGAGATTTTAGTCAAGAAGTTTGAAATAGTTGCGGATAAGTCTGGTGTTTTTGGCCCTGCTTTCTGGCTCCCCCACGCGGAGCTTATAGGCACAGACGAATACTTGCTCCCGTTGGGCCTCATCCCCAGCCTTGTAGGTAGTTCTAGGGGGCCTTTGCTGGCGCGATTTTTCTGAGAGTTTTATTCTTTTGCTTTTTAACTCACTGCCCTTCTTTTTCTGTAGTTTCCGCGTCTCTTCATTGGACAAGGAAGCAGGTTAAGAGGTTAGGTTTGAGTGAGGAGTTCGTCATCGTCTCGAAGCGTCCTTCTCTCCCTCCAAATTTCAAGAAAGGGGAGAAAAGTTTAATGAGACTCGTCAAAGATCTCGCTGCTGGCCGGAGGCTGCCTCTTCCCCCACGACTACCGTTAGCAAAGCCGACGACTTCTTCCCCCAGCATTCGTGATGGGGAGGCTGAGGTTACCTCAGGGGCCACCCCTTCCCCTGGATGCAAGCAGGGTGACTCTCCAGCCGGGCCCCGAATTTCCCAGGGATCGCGCCCTGTGTATTCTGAGGGGACTGGGGAGAGTGTTCCTCTGGAGTAGAGAAGGAAAAGGGGTAGGGAGCCCTTAGAGACTACTGTGGTGGACTTGGAGGCAGACGTTGTTACTCCTGAGGCAAAACGCTCTGCTCGTGACATTCCGAGCACCCTGTTTCAGGAGGAGAACACAGAGTTCCATTATACTGTTGGCGACAGCGTAGACGTGTCGGGCCTGCTCTCCGATTCTGGCGCCGTCTTAGCCGACCGTCTTACCAAGTCTGTAACTTCAACTTCTCACCAAGTGATTCAGTATATCCAGCGTACCTCCAAGGTGTTGCTGGCGTCTGCCGAGCTAGCGGCTCTAAGCCGTTTGAGCGACGAAGAGCTGAATGTCACACCCGGGGCTCCCCCTCCTGATCGTCTGGCCATGGTGGAAAGGGACATAACTGTGATAAATAACTTGAAGGACAAGCTGGCTAAGCAGGAGGGTGAGCTGGAGGAGGCGAGGAGTCAGGCTGGCCAGTGGAAACTTCAAGGAGAGAGAGCTGTGAGGGAAGCAGCCAAGCTTGAAGCTGAACTGAAGGAGAGTCGCTTGGCGATGGAGCGAGCTAACCTTTCTCTGGCTGAGATGGAGCACCTGAAAAGGAAAGCAGCTGACCTGGAGGAACGCCTGTCCAAGGCTGACTCAACTTTTGAGCAGGCCAGGAGCGAATGGAAGAAAGAGAAGGATGCCCTTGTGGAGGAGACTGAAGCTGCGGTGGATGCAAGCTTCGTGAGTGGGGCCAACTCTTCCCTGGAGCTGTTGATGGAGGTGATTAGGGAGATGTTCCCTGTGTTTGATGAAGAGGCCTTCCGAAGTCTCTATTCTGCTAAGAACGAGGCTCGGGCGGCCAAACCCCCTGAGGCGGCTGCCGGTCCAAGCCAGGATGCTCCATAATGTTTATCTTTCCTTAACATAGCCCTATTCTCTGCGCTGAGCCTTGTTATGGCCAGCTGTCTGTAACATTTATTTTTTCAGATCTTTTGTTTTCTGCCACTTTGTGAAAAACTCTTTACCCTTTATGGGATTGTTATGGAATACCTTTCTTTTGTTTTGGTCTGCTTCTTTTGCGTTTTTTATACAAGATTGGGGGAATTGCCCCCAGTCCTTGTTAGCTGTGCGTAGCCTGCCCCCTGCTTGCCCAGAGGTAGGTAGGGAGGGTTTCTGCATTTTTTATACAAGGTTGGGGGAATTGCCCCCAGTCCTTGTTGGCTATGCATAGCCTGCCCCCTGCCTGCCCAGAGGTGGGCAGGGAGGGCCTTTGCGTTTTTTATACAAGGTTGGGGGAATTGCCCCCAGTCCTTGTTGGCTGTGCGTAGCCTGCCCCCTGCTTGTCCAGAGGTAGGCAGAGAGGGCTTTTTGCGTTTTTTATACAAGATTCGGGGAATTGCCCCCAGTCCTTGTTAGCTATGCGTAGCCCGGCCTGCCCTGGCCTCTGCTTGGAGTCCAGGGGGCCTGCCCCCTGCCTGCCCAGTGGTAGGCAGGGAGGGCTTTTGCGTTTTTTATACAAGGTTGGAGGTATTGCCCCCAGTTGGCTGTGCGTAGCCTGCCCCCTGCTTGCCCAAAGGTAGGTAGGGAGGACTTTTTGCGTTTTTTATACAAGGTTGGAGGTATTTCCCCCAGTCCTTGTTGGCTGTGCGTAGCCTGCCTCCTGCTTGCCCAGAGGTAGGCAGGGAGGGCTTTTTGCGTTTTTTATACAAGGTTGGGGGAATTGCCCCCAGTCCTTGTTAGCTATGCGTAGCCCGGCCTGTCCCTGGCCTCTGGTTGGAGTCCAGGGGGCCTGCCCTCTGCCTACCTATAGGTAGGCAGGGAGTTTTCAGAATTTTCGTTAGGGGGTCCATTTTCCTTGGTTTTGGCAACAGGGGGGTCTCCCCCTATTGCCCCCTGCTCGTTTGTGTGTGAGAGCGCAAGCTTAAACAGACAACGAGTATGAATTCTTGAATATTATATAAAAAGCTTTGTTTAGAACATAAGGGTGGTCGGAGCCGTCGACATTTCATTCTGATCGTTCTCCGCCAGTACTTTTTCTAAGGTTTTGCTTAAACATAGTATTTTTTCAGGGTGTCGGCGTTCCAATGCGCGCTCAGCTCTTGGCCTTCAGGGTTGGCGATTTTGTATTTGCCTGTTCCCAGAATCCGGGTCACCTGGTACGGGCCTTCCCAGTTGGCGCTTAGTTTGCCGTGCTCCCTAGACTTTCCTACAGCGTGTGTCTTCCTTAGTACTAGGTCACCTATCTGGAACCTTCTCTCATGCACCTTCTTGTTGTATGCCTTTCTCATCCTTTGCTGCTAGGCGGCCATATTGATGTTGGCCTCCTCCCTGATTTCATGGACCATGTCTAGGGCTTCGGCCATTGCTGCGTCGTTGTCAGCTTTGCTGTATTGCTGAGACCGTAGGGTGGGAATTCGCGCTTTGATGGGTAGTTGAGCTTCTGCCCCGAATACCAGGCCAAAAGGTGTTTGCCCTGTGAATTCTTTCCTGGTGGTCCTAATTAAACAGAGTATGCTTGGTAGCTCGTCTGCCCACCTTCCTTTGAGATCATCCACCATTTTTCTGAGCCCATTTAGGATTTGTTTGTTAGCGGCCTCTGCCTGCCTATTGGTCTGTGGGTGGCAGACGACAGAGTAGGCGACGGTTATTCCATGCCCTTCCAGCCAGGCTCTTAGGGGGTCATTATCAAATTGTCTCCCATGATCAAACACCAACATTTTTGTTTGGCCGAATCTGGTTATGATGTTTCTCCAGATGACCTTTCTGACTGCGGGTTCAGTGATGTTTGGGACTGCCTCGACTTCAACCCACTTTGTAAAGTAGTCAATCCCCACGATCAGGAATTTTCGTCCCCCTGTGGCTGTAGTGAAGGGACCCAGTATATTCATCCCCCATTGGGCGAAGGGAATGGGAGATAGAATTGGCCTGAGTTCTTGGGCTGGGGCATGACTTTACTTGAACAAGATCTGCTTTATAGGCTTGTCTGACACACCTTTTGGGGTTTGTTCCTCGCTGCGTAGTTGCTCAGTCAGCCGTTTCTTATGAGTTTTTCTATCTCATCTTTTAAGTGTCGGCATTCTTCAGTGGTGTGGCCTATGCAATCGTGGAACGTGCAGAATTTTTTAGGATCTCCCTTTGGGCTGCGCGGCTTATTCGGGCGATTCCATTTCGCAGTTTCCTTCTCCAGCTCAAAGATTTCTGCCCTCGGCCTGTTGAGGGCCGTGTAGCTGTCAAACCTTGGCTGGTAGATTGTTCGTTCTTTCTTGGGGGTATCCCCATCCTCCTTCTGCTTGCCTGGCTCGTTCCTGCCACGTCCACCCTGCGGTCCCCCGTGCGGCCTTGCCTGGCCTGCGGGGGTGTCCGGCAGGCTGTGAAACTCCTCCCGCAGAATGAACCCTTCAGCGATTTTTCTGGCCTTTGCCAAAGTTTCAGGCTGGACCCTGATCATCTGGTTCTTCATCTCCCCTGGGAGCAGGGAGATTGTTAGGACGTAGGCAGCAGTTGAATCATCAATCTCCCTGACTTGTTAGTAGGACAAGTCGAATCTCTTTAGGTACTCCTTGACGCTTTCGCCCTTGTTCTGTTTTAGGTTCATAAGGTCAAAACGAGTGAGTCGTCTCCTCTTGTTCCCTGCATATTGTTCGAGGAATGCCTCGGCTAACTCTATAAAGAAACTGATTGACCCCTGGCGAAGGTCCCTGAACCATCCCTGTGCAAGCCCTACAAGGGTTGTTGGGAAGATTTTGCACCAGATTGCATCATCCACATCATACATGCCCATGTGACTTTCAAATGCCGCCAGATGGTCCTCTGGATCTGTAGTCCCGTCAAACTTGACTGTGGGCATTTTAATTATTGGGATGGGGTACTCTTGTACGTCAGGATGGAGAGGAGTTTTTGTGGTCTGCCTACCATTCGTGACCTGCTTTCCCCAGACTGGTTACCGTGGATATCCCATTGTCTAGGGACCGATTTCCTCGTACTGGAGGAGCGGTGCCTTGGTGGCCGCCTGCTCGCTGCTTCGTCTTTCGAGTCAGGGGAAACTTGTTTGGATCGTTTTCTCCGGGATTGACCGAGGTTGTCATCTTGGTGGTACCTTGATTCAAGAGGCTGTCTCCGGTTAAGCCTAGACTGCAGGCTTTGGGACAACCCCGGGGCTGGTTGTCCTTTTGCTGCTGAAGTTAACCTGGAAAAGACTCCGCCCTGCTTTTCTCCCAGGCGCTTAGACGCAGGCTCCTTGTGCCTCATCCGCTCCTGCAATCCCTGAGACAGACCTCTCTTGCCTCCAGATGCAGACTCCGTGGTGTGTATGGAGAACGCCTGTTGCTGGGCTGGTGGCTCTTGGCTGCCTGCTGTGATGCGCCTCCGCACCTGTGCGTATACTTAAGCTGTTCTTCTTGCTTTCCTCTGGGCATTCCTGGCGGCGGTTCGGTTCGTGCCCCCAGCCCCATCCCTGCTAATTGAGGGGGGATGTCTGGGGGTTGTCGCGACCCTGCCTACCAGGTCCTTGGGAGTGAATTCCTGGTTAAGCATTGCAGAGAAGAAAGCGGCTGTCTGTACCATCTGAGCTGGGGTTAGGTTCAGGGTGTGCCCTGGATGTGCCCCCAGCTCTGGTGCTACAGCTGCACTTGGTATGCGCAGGAGACTGGTTCCCCCCATCCCCAGGATTGTGGTGGGAGGTGCCCTCTCTGGCTGCAGCATGCCGTATAGGGGGGTCACCGGTGGGACCGTCGGACCTACCCCTATACTAGTGTCAACGATCTCAGGCATAATTACTTTGATTGGTTAGTTTTTGTATTTGGGAATGGTTGATGTTTTGTGGGTAATTCGTGGACACAACCAGATGTTCCCCACAGACGGCGCCAAATTGTTCCGGTACTGGAATCAATTAACCCGATTCGGAATTCGGGCTTGCAGTGTACGATACTGTTTCGAATTAACAATCGGTCAATTTTGCCAAGCTCTCCTTCCTCCTACTCCACTGGTCGGACCTTCCCGGCGGAATGGGCTGGCTCCGTGCACACAGAACGCACAGGGCCTCGGAGGTTGTCCGAGGGAACCCTCTCCGATGACTAAGTCAGTCCGTGAATGCCTTAAAGAACCTAGCTCGTGAGAAACTAGGTGGCGTTTGTAGAGTAAGAGTTCTAGAGAGAAAATCCAACACCTTTCTTGTGGGAAATGGAAGAGTATTTATACCTTCCCACAAGAGAGGGAAGTAGAAGGAGGATGGGTGGATGAGGGGGTGACAAGTGACTTCACCTCATCTACTCATTCTCATTTACCTTAGGTGAAATGACGAGGGGGCCCCCTTGGTGGTCCCTGCCCTGCCTGCGGGGAATGGCCTGAAGGGAGGTAGGCTGGGTCTATGCGAAGATGGGGTTCGGCAGACCACCTCTCCCTGCCGGGCAGGCGGTCGTCTGAAGTTCCTTGTGGGTTCTTTTTTAGTGACTTTGCTCTGATCGCCCGCCAAGTTGGTTCCCTGACTCCTTGAGTAGAGTCTTCTGATGGCCTGCTTTGAAGGCGGTCCGGAGCAGGCTGCCGACCCTCATCAATTGGCCCTCGCAAGCTGGGAGGGAGCTAGGCTTCCTTCCGGCTGGTGACTCTTGCTTAGATGGAGGGAGGTTGACTTATTTTCGGCTTTACTGTTGCATTTAATGTGTTTGTACTTTCCTGAGGAAGGAAGTGTTAATTGTGTCAGGTATACAGAGAGTTGAGAGGTCTCTTGTAATGATTACCTTTTATGCTTGATGGATTTTCGGGCAATGTGAGGACTTCATGATTGGTGGCATTCCCTGCCAGAACGGTTGGGATGCCATTTAATGCCTCATTTTCCCTAGTATAAATTCCAGCTTCCCTCGCCATTTTGTTACTTCATCCTCAATTCTTCCACTTTTCTCTGTTGAATAATGGCTTGGATTAAGAAATCTATTACCCTCCGTGGAGTTCGCACTGTTACCTTTCTTTTTAATGGATTTTGGAGACTAAGGCATGCTCGGGCGGCTTACCGGGCCCTTCGCCGCAGCCGTCGTTCACGGCCATATCCTCGTCGGAGTGTTCGGAAGGCTACCATTAAGTCGGGCAAGCGCCCTAAGAGATCCTCGCCTCCTGCTGCTTCCAGGTTCAAGCGTTGCCCTCAGGGAGGAGGGTGCTTTGATCGGGGTTGCCACGAGTGTTTCCCGTGGCTTCACCCTGAACAATTTGACCCCGACTGCTCTGACGCAGACTCTTCCCTGGGGTCAGGCCCCTCTTCTCCAGTGAAGAAAATAGGCTGCCGTACTTGTGATGAATCCCAGACTGCTCCCTATGGCTGGGACTGGGATGTTAGCAGCCGGGACTCTGAAGACAGTGAGGGTCTGGGCTGCTTGAGTGACAGAGATGAGGACGGACTCCCTGACGACCCCTTCCAGGATTCCCCTGACTGGGATTGGGGGTCGGATTTTGGAGGTCAAGACAGCCCTGGGGATTATTCTCCAAACGTAGATGATGACTAGGCCTGCTTGCAGGGCGTAGGTGCGTTGAGACGGAAAATCAGGCTCCTTATGTATTTTCTTTATTTGCCAGGCATAACATGTAACTTGTCCATTTCCCATTAAAGTTAATGAAAAAATTCGAGCGACTTTGTTATTCTCTTGTTGAATCATCAATCTCTCTGACTTGTTGGTAGGACAAGTCGAATCTCTTTAGGTACTCCCTGACGCTTTCGCCCTTGTTCTGTTTTAGGGTCATAAGGTCAAAACGAGTGAGTCGTCTCCTCTTGTTCCCTGCATATTGTTCGAGGAATGCCTCGGCTAACTCAATAAAGAAACTGATTGACCCCTGGCGAAGGTCCCTGAACCATCCCTGTGCAAACCCTAAAAGGGTGGTTGGGAAGATTTTGCACCAGATCGCATCATTCACATCATACTTGCCCATGTGACTTTCAAATGCCGCCAGATGGTCCTCTGGATCTGTAGTCCCGTCAAACTTGACTGTGGGCATTTTAATCTTTGGGATGGGGTACTCTTGTACGTCAGGATGGAGAGGAGTTTTTCTGGGTCTGCCTACCATTCGTGACCTGCTTTCCCCAGACTGGTTACCGTGGATATCCCATTGTCTAGGGACCGGTTACCTCATACTGGGGGAGCGGTGCCGTGGTGGCCGCCTGCTCGCTGCTTCTTCTTTCGAGTCAGGGGAAACTTGTCTGGATCGTTTTCTCCAGGATTGACCGAGGTTGTCATCTTGGTGGTACCTTGATTCAAGAGGCTGTCCCCGGTTAAGCCTAGACTGCAGGCTTTGGGACAACCCCGGGGCTGGTTGTCCTTTTGCTGCTGGAGTTAACCTGGAAAAGACTCCGCCCTGCTTTTCTCCCAGGCGCTTAGACGCAGGCTCCTTGTGCCTCATCCGCTCCTGCAATCCCTGAGACAGACCTCTCTTGCCTCCAGATGCGGACTCCGTGGTGTGTATGGAAAACGCCTGTTGCTGGGCAGGTGGCTCTTGGCTGCCTGCTGTGATGCGCCTCTACACCTGTGCGTATACTTGAGTTGTTCTTCTAGCTTTCGTCTGGGCATTCGTGGCGGCGGTTCGGTTCGTGCCCCTAGCCCCATCCCTGCTAACTGAGGGGGGCTGTCTGGGGGTCGTCGCGACTCTGCCTACCAGGTCCTCGGGAGTGAATTCCTAGTTAAGCATTGCAGAGAAGAAAGCGGTTGTCTGTACCATCTGAGATGGGGTTAGGTTCAGGGTGTGCCCTGGATGTGCCCCCAGCTCTGGTGCTACAGCTACACTTGGCATGCCCAGGAGACTGGTTCCCCCCATCCCCAGGATCGTGGTGGAAGGTGCCCTCTTTGGCTGCGGCATGCCGTATAGGGGGGTCACCGGTGAGACCGTCGGACCTACACCTATACTAGTGTCAACGATCTCAGGCATAATTACTTTGATTGGTTAGTTTTTGTATTTGGGAATGGTTGATTTTTTGTGGGTAATTCGTGGACACAACCAGATGTTCCCCACAGACGGCGCCAAATTGTTCCGGTACTGGAATCAATTAACCCGATTCGGAATTCGGGCTTGCGGTGTACGATACTGCTTAGAATTAACAATCGGTCAATTTTGCCAAGCTCTCCTTCCTCCTACTCCACTGGTCGGACCTTCCCGGCGGAATGAGCTGGCTCCCTGCACACAGAACGCACAGGGCCTCGGAGGTTGTCCGAGGGAACCCTCTCCGATGCTTAAGTCAGTCCGTGAATGCCTTAAAGAACCTAGCTCGTGAGAAACTAGGTGGCGTTTGTAGATTAAGAATTCTAGAGAGAAAAAATCCAACCCCTTTCTTGTGGGAAATGGAAGAGTATTTATACCTTCCCACAAGAGAGGGAAGTAGAAGGAGGATGGGTGGATGAGGGGGTGACAAGTGGCTTCACCTCATCCACTCATTCTCATTTACCTTAGGCGAAATGACGAGGGGGCCCCCTTGGTGATCCCTGCCCTGCCTGCGGGGAATGGCCTGAAGGGAGGTAGGCTGGGTCTATGCGAAGATGGGGTTCGGCAGACCACCTCTCCCTGCCGGGCAGGCGGTCGTCTGAAGTTCCTTGTGGGTTCTTTTTTAGTGACTTTGCTCTGATCGCCCGCCAAGTTGGTTCCCTGACTCCTTGAGTAGAGTTTTCTGATAGCCTGCTTTGCAGGCGGTCCGGAGCAGGCTGCCGACCCTCATCACAAACCATTCCTGAAGAAACAATGAGCTGCCTTACAAAAAAGAGGACCAACAATTTGCCAAGTAGCTTAAGAAAAACCAGCAGAAAACCCATCGACCCCCGGACTGCTATTATTGTTCATTCCAAACACTGCAAGCCTTATTTCTTCATCAGTGTCTGGTCTGATAAGTGAGGATATCTGAGCATCAGTAAGTGTACTGGTGGGAATGGATCCTACAGTAGGCTTACTTGTGCCAAGAAGACGAATATAGTAATCCTGAAAAGCACCTGTTACAGACTCATTTCCCTGATGTAAAACACCAGAGTAATCTTTAATGGCCCCTATACTTTGCTGCATTCTCCTATCAGATATTTTAGCAAAAAAGTACTTAGATGAGCAGTCACTAAGTTGCAAATGATCAATTTTTGCTCGTTGCTGTAGCATACTAAGTTCAGCTTTCTTTTGAATACTAAATGACTGAGCCAGTGCCTTCTCTTCAAGAATAAGAGATTCAGAAAAGGGATCACTTCTGAGTTGCTGCTGACAAACCAAAAGGGCCTTCTTGGTATCCTTAACCTGAAGAGAGATGTTCACAAACGAGCCTTTATGGAGTTGTGCAAGAGCCTTTTTAACTGACTTAAGTTTTTGAAATAAACAATACATCGGAGAGCCATTTATAGGACTCTTCCAAGCCTTTTCCACTATGTTAAGAAACTCAGGATGATCCACCCAACTATTCAGGAAACTAAACCTTCTTTTAACCTGTAAATCTCCTTTGACTTGCATAATAATGGGATTATGGTCTGATACACCAGCCTCCTCAACTGTAGCAAAGGAAGAAGGGAAATAAACATTCCATTGAGGGTTAACTAAGGCCCTGTCCAATTTGGACCAAATTCTAGTAGAAACTTCCCGTTTATTAGTCCAGGTCATCTGCCCTGTACCAGGCATATCTTCAAGCTTGCAATCCAAAATACATTTATTTAAATCCCACATGTCAGTCAGGGAAGGAGGATTATTCCCCAACTTTTCATCAGGATGTCGTACTACATTGAAATCACCCATCACAAGCCATGGAAGCGAAGAATTAGTGCCTGCTAGATCATTCCAAAGAGACATTCTAGCTACACCATCATTCATACCATAGACAAAGCTAAGGTAGATTTCATTATTCGAAGGGATATGTCTAAATTTACCAGCAATCATTTGATCTGATTTCTGCAAACAAGTAAAGGAGGAGGTTCCCGAATTGACAAGAACCCAGATCCGTCTGATCAACGCATTTTATATCGTATTTTATTGTCCCCCGACAACCGTATTTGGGCTTTTCTTCTTCTATATTTATTTGATTAATGTCGATTTCTATTAGAAAGTCGATACTGTCGGTCCTCGTGCTATTCTGTAGGTTAAGTGCAATTTTGAGCATATTTTGGAGTAATAACCCGGATAGCCGAGACGAGGACGGAAGACAATGAAGAAAACGAAAAGCCGAGAAGTAAAGGAATAACTCGATCAAGAGCTCAGCAGCATCCACTCGATCGAGTGGCGTAGAGTACTCGATCGAGTGCCATTCTTCCAGACTTAATGTGAAGCTTTCACGCATCCACTCGATCGAGTGCACGCATGTACTCGATCGAGTGCCTTGCATTCAGGCCGCGGATTGGATTTCTCTTTTAATTAGAATTGGGCCTGTTTGTAAGTCCAACTGATTTCTTTTAAATCAGTTGGAAGAGGATTGTCAGACGACTTTTTTTTCATTCTATCTTTTGGGAGACTTTACGTTACATTAGTTAGCATAGAAGCCACGTTCATTCGGTCCTTCTTAGGGAGATTCATCATACTCCGTTCTTCCTTTTTTTTCAGATCTGAATTTGTTCGGTATCGCCACTTTAATTTTAATTTTAATTTCAATTTCAATTCCCTAGTTTTATAATTCTTGTCTTAATCTCTAGTTTAATTTCTGTCTGAATTCGTTCTTAATTTTCATAGTTATCTGATTTCAGTCTCGTAGTTTAATTCAATTCACATTCATCATGTTTAACTGCAATTCATGTTTTGTTAGTTTATTTACGATCGTCATGAGTAGCTAATTTTTATCTAGGGTTTAAGGGGATCGATGGGTGTTAATTGGGTTATAGAAAATTGACCTGTCTCTGATCATATGAACTGTCTCCTGAATGTTGTTTTTAATTCTGATTGATTAATTACTGGCCAGGATTAATTAATTAGTATCACAATTAGGACTTTCCGCCGACCGGGTTAAGGACTAATTAGGTCACGGCATTTTGGGTAGACTAGCTTAATTCTAGCGACCGCAGGTTAAGTTTAGTTCTATAGTCTGTAGTAGTACCGACCGGACCTACACCTTAGACAGTTCGATTAGTGACCTGTTAGTTGACTCCCTGACCCAATTGACATTCATTGTGAACCTGAGACCCTAGACCCTTTTTATTATTGATTTACCTTATAGCAATTAGTTATTAGTCCACTCAAACAAATCGGAAAATAGTGACCCGCAATCTTTATTCTAGATCTTAGAGCAAGTAATTGAGCCCCATCTCCTTGTGGTTCGACCCCTACTTCACTATCTGCATTAGTTAGTGGACCTTAGGGTATTTTTGATTAGGGATACGACTGCCCCTGTCAAATTTTGGCGCCGTTGCCGGGGAGACGGTGTTATTTATTTACCTGTTTTGTGTTTTAGTCTTTTGATTGCTTGTCTCGAGGAACTCCAGTTCCTTGAGACTGTTTCTCACAATTTTTTTGTAGTTTCCTCGTATGCCCAGGTCCTCTCGAATTTCAGGCTACGTACCACCATTCGATCCTGAACTAGAGAGAACTCTCCGCAGGTCCAGGAAATTCTACAAGGAGATTGCTGAGACAGAACGATCAAATTCTGTGGAACATTCGGACGACGAGCATATATCCGAAGCACTGTCCTTTGAAGAGGATAATCCCACTACTATTCCCGAGACACCGCTAGTCAAGATGCCTCCTAAACTTGCTAGCCATTCCGAGCCGGAGCAAAGTGCCCTACCGAAACCGTTGAAGAGACCCACTGCCACTACGGGTACGTTCGAGATTCGCCCCGCCTTTATTACATTGGTGGAGCGCAATCAATTCGGTGGAGGTCCTGATGAAGACCCGGCGAAGCACATGAAGCTCTTCACCGACTATTGCTCAACTATACCACTCCCCGCGGGAGTGACACAAGAAGAGGTGATGGAGATGCTATTCATGTTTTCCCTACGTGACAATGCGAGAGACTGGATCACGGATCTAGATAAAGAGACTGAGGGAATCACAGATTGGAACTCCTTGGCCTTAGCTTTTTACAAGCACTATTACACGCCGCAGAAGACCAACATGTTGAGGAGTCAGATTACTAACTTCCGACAGACATCTCACGAGAATATCTACGAGGCGTGGGTAAGGTTTAAAAAGCTAGTTAAGGAGTGCCCACATCACGGATTCGAGGTATGGTTTTTGTGCAATCAATTTTATAATGGTTTATATGACGATTGCCAAGCTACGCTCGATTCTGCAGCTAATGGCAGGTTCCAAAACAACGTCGATGATGATAAAGCATGGAAATTGATTGAAGACATGGCTACTCATCACTCACGTTGGGGAAATCCACGAGGTAATACCCGGGGAAATAGTGGTGACTCCGAGTCATCAAATGCCATAGTTAGCCACCTAGCCGCTTTAACTAAGCGGATCGACTCCATGGAGCTAGCTAGAACCCAAAACCACCAACAACAAGGCGGTATGTACCAAGTCAATGCCATGTCTGAGGTTGTTTGCGAGAGTTGTGGGGATGTGGGTCATTATACCCAAGAGTGTGTGAGAGTAGAAACGGCGAATGCATTTCAATCCATGAGACCACACCAACCCTACATGAACCAACCGGGCTATGACAAGTCCTTGTTATCTTATAGGAGTCAAAATGTGCTTAACCCACCACCACCCGGCGGTAACAAGACCGTCCCATACGTAGCACCCCATAACCGACCCTCCCAAAGCCATAGCAATAACCGTCAACAATTCCAAGGAGGGCAACAAAATTGGGGCAACCAACAAGGGTGGGGTAACCAACAACAAGGGTGGGGTAACCAACCACAGTGGGGTAATAACCAACCTTGGGGTAACCAACAAGGGTGGGGGAACCAACAACAATTCCAACCGATCCCACAAAACCAAAACCAAGCTCAAGATTAAGCTCAAGCTCCAACCAACACCGAGTTTGCAGAGATTAAAGCATTGTTGATGCAAGGTATCCAAAGTCATAACAAGCTAGAGACTCAGGTCAACCAGATACTTGCCCATAACAAGATGCTAGATACCCAAGTAGCACAACTTGCCGCCCAAAAGCAAGCTAGGCCACCGGGTACTTTACCTCCTCAAGGCGAACAATCACACGAGCAAGCCAATGCGATCACATTGAGAAGCGGAACCCATTATGACGGTCCGAAGATGCCCGAGGAGTATGTTGTGATTGATGAGACCGAGTTGGAGAAGCAAGAGCTAGTCGAGGAAGTGTTGAGTAGGCCACGAATTGAGGCTACTCGATCGAGTAACACCACCTCACTCGATCGAGTAGACCCTCTAAAACCTAGCAGAGAGCAGTCAAGTGTACCACTCGACCGAGTCACGCCTGACTCGATCGAGTTGGAGCTCACTCGACCGAGTGGTATCAGCCCACTCGATCGAGTAATACCTCCAAAAAGAGTCAGTAGCTCCCCAGTGATGCCACTCGATCGAGTGCCTTCAGGTGACTCGACCGAGTGTGATGATACTCGACCGAGTCAGCCTGAACTCGATCGAGTGGAAACCGTAACGCCTAATTCTGCTACTTTTCATTCCCAGGTTGCAATCAAGGATGCTAATTCGTCTCAAGCGTCCCCGTCTCAAGCAAGGGCGCCTGCAATTCCGATCATACTTCCATTTCCCCACCGACAGCGTAAGACAAAGCTCGATCAACAGTTCGGTAAGTTCATGGAAGTCGTTAAGAATCTGCAGGTAAGTGTTCCTTTTACTGATTTGATCACTCAAGTTCCTGCTTACGCGAAGTTTATGAAAGAAATACTAACTCGTAAGCGGTCTTTTAGTGAAACTGAGACAGTTGTTTTCACAGAGGAATGCAGCGCGTTACTACAGAGTCGTACTCCGCCAAAGCTCAAGGATCCAGGGAGTTTTTCTATCCCTTGTACTATAGGGAAGTTAGCTATCGATAAGGCCCTGTGTGATTTAGGAGCTAGCGTCAGCGTCATGCCGTATTCTATTTGTCAGAAATTGAATATGGGTGTTTTGAAATGCACTAATATGACTCTGCAGATGGTTGATCGATCGGTCAAATATCCTTTAGGTGTCTTAGGGGATGTTCCGGTCCAAGTAGGGAAATTCTTTATTCCCGTAGACTTTGTTGTCTTAGACATGGCTGAGGATGCCATAATACCCATTATCCTCGGTCGCCCTTTCCTACACACGGCGGGGGCGATCATCGATGTCAAGAATGGGAAGCTCACACTCTCCGTAGAAGATGATACCGTGACTTTTAGTCTCGATCAAGCTCTTAGGAAGCCCATGATAGAAGAGTCTTGCTATAGCATAGACGTCATTGATTTAGAAATAGAAAATTATATTGACGACTATCTTGGCAGAGACCCTTTGGAGAAATTGCTTACATCCGGCGATGCTGATGCCGAGAAAAGATCATGGAGCGCGGAAGTGGATGAGCTGGAACGAATGCTGAACGGAAAGGAAGGCACTATCGAGAAGGTATACTGTCTCGGCACCCCTAAAAAGGAGGTCGAGGTAAGTAAACCTGAACTAAAACCCCTCCCCTCTAATTTGAAATATGCATTTCTAGATGATAAGGGTCTAAACCCCGTAATTGTCAACGCCGCACTCACAGATAGCCAACTTTCGGAGTTGTTAGTCATCTTACGACGACATAAGAAGGCTATTGGGTACAGTATTGATGACCTACGGGGTATTAGTCCCGAGTTTTGCATGCATCGCATTCACTTAGAGGGAGACCATAGACCATCCATTCAGGGACAACGTAGGTTGAACCCGAACATGCAGGATGTGGTTAGGAAGGAGGTTATGAAACTCCTAGATGCCGGCATCATCTACCCCATTTCCGACTCTAAATGGGTCAGTCCAGTCCAAGTGGTCCCTAAGAAGGGTGGGACCACGGTTATCACGAACGAGAGGAATGAACTTATTCCTACTCGATTAGTGACTGGATGGAGGATGTGCATTGACTATCGTAAGCTGAACGTAGCTACGAGGAAAGACCATTTCCCCCTCCCCTTCATTGACCAGATGCTAGAGCGTCTTGCTTGCCATAAGTACTTCTGCTACTTTGATGGCTACTCGGGATTTTTCCAAATCCCAATTCACCCAGACGACCAGGAGAAAACAACTTTCACCTGTCCCTACGGCACCTTCGCATACCGAAGGATGCCTTTTGGCCTTTGTAATGCCCCGGCCACTTTCCAACGTTGTATGATGTCCATATTTTCGGACCTTATCGAGTCTGTCATGGAAGTCTTCATGGATGATTTCAGTGTATATGGCACTGATTATGATGCATGCTTACTTAATCTTACACGGGTCTTGCAACGTTGTGAGGAGACCAATTTGGTCTTAAACTGGGAGAAATGTCACTTCATGGTGACCGAGGGAGTCGTTTTGGGTCATTTAGTGTCCGAACGCGGCATCCAAGTGGATAAAGCGAAGGTCGAGGTAATTGAGCAATTACCATACCCCGTTAATGTTAAGGGTGTGCGGAGTTTTCTTGGTCACGCGGGTTTTTACCGCCGTTTCATCCAAGATTTCTCCAAGATTGCCAAACCCTTGACTCAGCTGCTCCTCAAGGATGCCCCGTTCGTTTTTACTGACGAGTGTGCTCGAGCTTTTGACAGGATTAAGCAGGCTCTCATTTCCGCACCTATTATCCGAGCTCCCGATTGGGATTTGCCTTTCGAAGTTATGTGCGATGCTAGCAATTATGCTGTAGGAGCCGTGCTCGGGCAAAGGAAAGACAAGGCTTTACATGCGATCTACTATGCTAGTCGGACGTTAGATATGGCGCAGATCAATTATGCTACCACGGAAAAGGAGTTATTGGCCATCATCTATGCTCTAGACAAGTTTCGGGCCTATCTCATTGGCTCGAAGGTGATAGTATATACAGATCATGCGGCCTTGAAGTACCTTCTAGCGAAGAAGGAGGCCAAACTGAGACTTATTAGATGGATCCTATTACTGCAGGAGTTTGACTTAGAGATCCGTGATAAGTCCGGGGCCGAGAATGTCGTAGCCGATCACCTATCTCGGCTAAGATATGATGGTGGGGATCTCGCTCCAATTGACGATTCATTCCCCGACGACCATTTGCTCGCTATCACCATGGACACTCCATGGTTTGCTGATTATGCCAACTTCCTAGTTGGAGGTACTCTACCTCCCGACCTTCAGTATCAGCAGAAGAAGCGATTTCTACATGACGTGAAGAGGTATTTCTGGGACGACCCGTATCTCTTCCGAGAATGTGCAGATGGTTTATTTAGGAGATGTATTCCCGAGAGTGAGGTACATTCTATCCTCACTAGATGCCATTCCTCTCCTTATGGTGGACATCATGGTCCTTCGAAGACCTTCGCAAAGGTAATGCAATCGGGTTTTTATTGGCCTACTATTCTCAAGGATGCCACCACCTTTATCCGTTCTTGCGACGCATGCCAACGAACGGGAAATATTTCTCGGCGACACGAAATGCCTCAAACCGGGATTCTTGAAGTAGAACTATTTGATGTTTGGGGTATAGACTATCAAGGACCGTTCCCTTCTTCTTATGGGAATCGGTATATTTTGGTCGCCGTGGATTATGTTTCTAAGTGGGTGGAAGCCATCGCTTCACCTACTAACGATGCCAACGTGGTGATCCGGCTCTTTAAGAAGACAATATTCCCGCGTTTTGGGGTCCCACGGGCTATTATTAGTGATGGCGGTTCACATTTTCATGAACGCCAACTCACTAAGCTACTGCAGAAATACGGTGTTCACCACCGTACCGGGCTAGCTTACCATCCACAAACTAGTGGCCAAGTCGAGATCTCGAACCGTGAGATCAAGTCTATTCTCAAGAAGGTTGTCCATACTTCAAGGAAAGATTGGAGTTCGAAGCTCGACGATTCTCTTTGGGCTTACCGGACCGCATTCAAGACTCCTATCGGGACATCCCCGTATAGGCTTGTTTATGGCAAGGCTTGCCATCTACCCGTCGAGCTCGAGTTTAAGGTTATGTGGGCCTTAAGGGAGCTCAATCTCGATCCGAAGCTAGCCGGAGAGAAGCGCCTTATGCAATTGAACGAATTAGATGAATTCCGTCTCCATGCTTATGATAACGCGAGAATTTATAAGGAGCGGACCAAAAGATGGCATGATAAGCGCATTATCCCCCGAGAGTTCCATGTCGGCGATAAGGTACTTTTATTCAATTCCCGACTTCGACTCTTTCCCGGGAAACTTAAATCCCGATGGTCTGGACCGTTCACGGTCACTGAAGTGAATAAATTCGGGTCGGTTACACTCACTACCGACAAAGGCGAAATATTCAAGGTGAACGGTCAACGCCTCAAGCTCTATCACGAAGGTGCGTACGTCGGTGTTGTAGAGGCCATGGACCTCAACGACACTCTCGATTCCACCTAATCAAATTGAGGTAAACCGGTCGAGCGGGACCGTAAAAACCAGCGCTAACCGGGAGGCAACCCGGCACCACTTGTATAAATTTGTAATTTCCCCTTCCGCATTTTTTTTTATTTTTATTTTTTATTTTTTAGCTTGGTAGCTCTAATTGGGAGTTAGTATTATTTATCGAGTGAGGACGAGGGAATTTTACGGTTTAATTGATTTAATTTTAGGATTTAGACACAATTTAAAGGAAAAAAATGAAGAAGTAGCAGGTGCAGTGGTCACTCGACCGAGTGGCCCATGCACTCGGTCGAGTGCTCTGACGGAGGAGCTACTGTCCACTTTTCATGGGCTCACTCGACCGAGTGGTCCATGCACTCGGTCGAGTGCCCTTACGGAGCAGCCACTGCCAACTTTTCAGGGGTTAACTCGATCGAGTGGCTTATGCACTCGGTCGAGTGCCCCTGAACCGGGTCCAGCTTCGGTTTTTCCGTCTCCTTTAATTTCTTCTTACTCTTTTTTTTTAAATCAGTTTTCTGAATTACATCCCCTCCCCCTCACATTACATAAGAACCCTAACCCCCAATTCACCCAAATCACTCTTATTTCATCAATTCCTCACCAAATCTCACGATTTTTGCTTCTAAATTGCAATTAGGAGTGTTTCTTTGTGTTTCTTGGTGTCGATTTCTGAAATTTTCGTCCCTTTCTCCCCTATTTTCGTCCAAACCGTCACCCTTGAGGTATACTACGAGATTTTTGATTTCCTTGCTTCTTTTCTTGATTATATAGCTTAATTTCATCCTTAGTTATATACTAATCCCATTGCATGCTTGATTTTGTGTTGATTTCACCACTTTGTGCTCAAAATTCGATTTTTGTGTATAGGGTCTGATTTTGGCCGAGATAATGTGTTTTTTTTTTTTTTTTGTGGGATTTTTGTATAATTTTGCTTTGTTATTATGCTATAGTCATGGCAGGAAGAAGGAATCCGCCCCGAAACAACAACAGAAACAGGAACGCAAGGCAGCCGACTGTTCAGCCTGTGCCAGGCTATGAAGAAATTGTTTGCAGGGACGAGGCCCAGAGAGCTCGTTTAGTTACCTTGATACCCAGGGCGATGGAGGCTACCCGGTGCTGCTCATCACAGTTCGCAATCGAGCTCGGGTTGAACGAGCAATTATCACATCTCTTGTCCATGACCGGATTCGGTGGCTTATGGACACTACGTGAGTTATCTTACCGAGTACTCACTTTAGAGTTTTTAAGTTCATTTGAATTTGATAGAGAGGAGAGCATGATTAACTTTCGGTTGAACAATGAGGAGCAATCAACCTACCTTAGTAACTTGTCCGAGTGTCTAAGGCTTACTTCTGACCAGGCCGATGACATACTAGACATACCCGAGAGCTCGAGAGCACCTTCCTACTTTAAGTTATTTTCGGGTCGTAGTGCACTTGTCACCGCTATGGCGCTCAACGCCATCCCACACCCTACTATCCGCCTCTTCTTGCGGATTTTGAGTCATGTGGTTTTTCCACGCTCCGACATGAGTAAACTTCACTCATTGGAGGTGTTGATTCTAGGACACTACCTAAACCCCTTTAGGCGATCCCTGAAGGCGTTTAGTGCACCGGGTATGATCTGTATCGGAATCGAGCGCCAGATCAGGGGGTCTGGACCGATTGCTTGTGGAGCCATTGTCACCGCGCTAGCGAAGCGCTATATCTAGGGTTTAAGGGGATCGATGGGTGTTAATTGGGTTATAGAAAATTGACCTTTCTCTGATCATATGAACTGTCTCCTGAATGTTGTTTTTAATTCTGATTGATTAATTACTGGCCAGGATTAATTAATTAGTATCACAATTAGGACTTTCCGCCGACCGGGTTAAGGACTAATTAGGTCACGGCATTTTGGGTAGACTAGCTTAATTCTAGCGACCGCAGGTTAAGTTTAGTTCTATAGTCTGTAGTAGTACCGACCGGACCTACACCTTAGACAGTTCGATTAGTGACCTGTTAGTTGACTCCCTGACCCAATTGACATTCGTTGTGAACCTGAGACCCTAGACCCTTTTTATTATTGATTTACCTTATAGCAATTAGTTATTAGTCCACTCAAACAAATCGGAAAATAGTGACCCGCAATCTTTAGTCTAGATCTTAGAGCAAGTAATTGAGCCCCGTCTCCTTGTGGTTCGACCCCTACTTCACTATCTGCATTAGTTAGTGGACCTTAGGGTATTTTTGATTAGGGATACGACTGCCCCTGTCAAATTTTGGCGCCGTTGCCGGGGATCCCTGAAGGCGTTTAGTGCACCGGGTATGATCTGTATCGGAATCGAGCGCCAGATCAGGGGGTCTGGACCGATTGGTTGTGGAGCCATTGTCACCGCGCTAGCGAAGCGCTACATTATGGGTTTTGGGGATACAGTCACTTTTCAGAGCCTTACCGACCGCGTCCCGTTGCTAGACCGCAACTATCTCTTCTCCACTTTGAAGTGGGTTCGAAGCAATCCCCTGGAATTTTTGTGGCGCGTCCGGGACAAGGTTTGGATGCAGCTCCCGGTTGTCGAAGGGACGATCCTACCCCCACTACTTGCCTTACCACCCACCCCCGAGGGTGATCCCACACCCGACCCACTGCGCTACCTCATTCCCGAGGCGCTATTCATCGACGAGGGTGGTGCTCAACCCCCTCGACGTAGGGTTCGTGTAGAGACCGTACCCGATGAGACCGAGCCCCCCAGGGCCGTACACACACCCACCCCGACCTTCCCGTTCCAGACTCCGGGTGCCGAGTTTCCGCACCCGTACCCGTTTATGTATGATCCAGTTTATGAGCACCAGAGACGGGTACACGAGGGGATTAACCAGAGCATCGTCAACCGCGAGATCCACGAGTACTTGCTTACTCAAGGCGTCTCGGCACCTCAGCACCCGTCCTACTGGAGAGGTCCGGGTGACACCAGTGGTATATTCCACGACTACGGGGTTGATCCAGCTGCTTGGGGTCCGGACTACGGGCACACCTACGGCGGCCTAGGAGCACAGTGGCTGAGAGGCTTGCGACAGTCAGGTCAGCAGGGTGGTGCTAGCGGCTCTGGCCAGGGCGATTCTGGAGCCGGTCCATCTGGGACCGGTGGAGGCGACGATATGGCTGATTAGCCGGTTTGGGGGAGCTACCATTGTATATACGGTACTTTCTTTCCTTTTTATTTTTGTTTTTATTGCTTTCTTAGATTTTTTTTCTTCCCCTTAGGTCGAGTTGTCCTTAGGATTGGCTGTGGATTTGTTTGTCATATATGCTGTAGAGTCACATTGAGGACACTGTGACATTTAGGTTTGGGGGAGAATTTGTGTGTTTTTTGTGTGCTTTTATTTTTTGTTGTGTGCTTTAAAAAAAAAAAAAAAATTCCAAAAAATTTGAAATATCAGAAAAATACAAAAAGATTTTATTTTTGTGTGCTTTGTGTCTGTGTTGTGTCCGGTGTGAAACATGCAAAACGACGATGATGACATTGCATTTTACATGACTTCTCCTAATTGATAGCTAAATTCGTACCTGAATGCATGTAATATTTGAGATGAGATGACTTTGATATGATTGCCTATTGGACCGTTAACTGCCAAATGAGTAAATTTGACCATTTTGTTGGCAAACCACAAAAATTCTGAGGATTTAGAGCTTCCTAGGCCAGTAACATCTATAACTAGTCTCATTTATATTTAGGAATTGAGTGGTTTTTCCATTTGGAATGTGTACATCAATTTGCATAAATATGACGTCCGTCTCTTGACATTGAATGCGTGTTTGGTTTGAGGAGGAGGTACATGAGGAAAGGCATTTCTGTTTTTGACGAGCTCCACATAGCCAAAATGACCCATTTTTACTACCCTGTAGATTTAGGTTATTTTTTTCTCTGTTTAGCCCGTTTCAGCTGTTGTAAGCCAGTTTTCATGATATTTATATCATTTAGCTACAACCCAGAACAGCCTACCTTACCAGGACAGTCGCAGTGAACTTAATTGGGAACTATTTCACTAAGCGGTCATAATTTGGATTTTTACATCGTTTGGATCTTAGTGGAGGATACTGTTATGTGACTTTGTATTCGCCTTCCCCTTGTCTGAATTGAGAAAAATATGGAAGCATGAAAAAGAAGGAAAAGAAAGAAGATGGAATTGATTGAAAAAAAAAAAAAAAAAATTGCTTCTTGTAATTTTCGGGGAACGGTGGATAAGTTATGACTAGAATTGAACTGTAATTTAGAGGATGACAGAATTTCCTCTTATGCTCTTTTGAGTTGTTATTTCTAGCTAGTGGCCGGAATTTATAGATGAGGTTTTTGGATGGATAGTTTTTATTGTGTAGCTGCGACTACTGGTCTTAGCCCCACATTTCCATACGTGCTTTAGACACAATCCATTTTATTCCCTCACATATAAGCCACCCCTTGTAAGTCCTTGGCATGTACTATGGTCCTGATTGGTGGAACACGTGTTTAATTGGGGAGATTGATTTCATATTCGGTTGCATGCATATTTCATAAGTCGAGTGAGTGTCTTTATTCCTTCCTATCTTCACATATACACTTACCCGTACTTATGAGTGTCGGGCGACAACCGAAAGGAAGTCCGACATTATTGGTCTCGCAAGATTGAAAGTTTGGCAGGCAATTGTTTGATTATGGCATGATTATTGATCTCGTTGCATTCTTGAGCATTACGTGGTTTCTCGTCGGTCTTAGTTGATTTTAGGAGAATGATTGTAATTCAGCTCTGAGTCGTGTTTCACATCACTTGTCCTCATTTGTATATATTTTAGTTGTTTGCTTGAGGACAAGCAAAGGTTTGGTTTGGAGGAGTTTGATCAACGCATTTTATATCGTATTTTATTGTCCCCCGACAACCGTTTTTGGGCTTTTCTTCTTCCATATTTATTTGATTAATGTCGATTTCTATTAGAAAGTCGATACTGTCGGTCCTCGTGCTATTCTGTAGGTTAAGTGCAATTTTGAGCATATTTTGGAGTAATAACCCGGATAGCCGAGACGAGGACGGAAGACAAGGAAGAAAACGAAAAGCCGAGAAGTAAAGGAATAACTCGATCAAGAGCTCAGCAGCATCCACTCGATCGAGTGGCGTAGAGTACTCGATCGAGTGCCATTCATCCGGACTTAATGTGAAGCTTTCACGCATCCACTCGATCGAGTGCACGCATGTACTCGATCGAGTGCCTTGCATTCAGGCCGCGGATTGGATTTCTCTTTTAATTAGAATTGGGCCTGTTTGTAAGTCCAACTGATTTCTTTTAAATCAGTTGGAAGAGGATTGTCAGACGACTTTTTTTTCATTCTATCTTTTGGGAGACTTTACGTTACATTAGTTAGCATAGAAGCCACGTTCATTCGGTCCTTCTTAGGGAGATTCATCATACTCCGTTCTTCCTTTTTTTTCAGATCTGAATTTGTTCGGTATCGCCACTTTAATTTTAATTTTAATTTCAATTTCAATTCCCTAGTTTTATAATTCTTGTCTTAATCTCTAGTTTAATTTCTGTCTGAATTCGTTCTTAATTTTCATAGTTATCTGATTTCAGTCTCGTAGTTTAATTCAATTCACATTCATCATGTTTAACTGCAATTCATGTTTTGTTAGTTTATTTACGATCGTCATGAGTAGCTAATTTTTATCTAGGGTTTAAGGGGATCGATGGGTGTTAATTGGGTTATAGAAAATTGACCTGTCTCTGATCATATGAACTGTCTCCTGAATGTTGTTTTTAATTCTGATTGATTAATTACTGGCCAGGATTAATTAATTAGTATCACAATTAGGACTTTCCGCCGACCGGGTTAAGGACTAATTAGGTCACGGCATTTTGGGTAGACTAGCTTAATTCTAGCGACCGCAGGTTAAGTTTAGTTCTATAGTCTGTAGTAGTACCGACCGGACCTACACCTTAGATAGTTCGATTAGTGACCTGTTAGTTGACTCCCTGACCCAATTGACATTCATTGTGAACCTGAGACCCTAGACCCTTTTTATTATTGATTTACCTTATAGCAATTAGTTATTAGTCCACTCAAACAAATCGGAAAATAGTGACCCGCAATCTTTAGTCTAGATCTTAGAGCAAGTAATTGAGCCCCGTCTCCTTGTGGTTCGACCCCTACTTCACTATCTGCATTAGTTAGTGGACCTTAGGGTATTTTTGATTAGGGATACGACTGCCCCTGTCACCGTCCATTATAATGGCTCTCATAATTGGTTACATTATTCCAACCTTGAAACTTTCTATTGAGAATCTTCAAAGCCTTATTTCTCTTGACCCTAGTCTCCAAAATTGCCGGAATATCCAGCTTATTTGCAACTAAAAACTCCTTAACTTCACTGATCTTTATTGGGTCATTCAACTCCCGAACATTCCAAGAAGAGATTTTCATTAGATATCAGGAGGAATTTTCTGAGCAGCTAGGACAGGATCACCCCCATCTTCATCACCTTCCCCAATAAGTCTTTCCTCCTCCATAGAATCTGAGATAAGTTGGAAAGGATTTCCAATTATCATAGGCTCTAATATGGTCTCCTTTCTACTCCTGTTGGATGAGGAATTCCTCTTTGATACAGGATGTAATGTCTGGTGGTGAGGCTACAAGTTCCTCTTCCTGCAGAATTTCTCCTCCATGTATCTTAGACTTCTCCTCTGGTTTAGTAACCTTAGCCAATTTCTTTTTCTCCCATTTACAAGAGGAAATTGTCTGACCAAGCTTACCATAACCCTTGCAATAGTACGGAATCCATTCATATTGGATCTTCTGCACTGAATAGTCACAGTAAGGTGTCCTTATAGTCACCTGTTCAGGCAACTCTTTAGATACATCAGCCTCAACCAACACTCTTGCAAATGATAACTTGGCTTTAGTAGTAGTAGCTAAGTCTGCGCATAAAGGCTTTCCCACCTTGCTAGCCATCTTACTCAACACAGAATCCGACCATAAGAATGGATCTAAGTCTGCGCATTATTATTATTATTACTATTATTATTATTATTATTATTATTATTATTATTATTATTATTATTATTGTTATTGTTATTGTTATTATTATTGTTATTGTTATTATTATTGTTATTGTTATTATTATTGTTATTATTATTATTATTATTGTTATTATTATTGTTATTATTATTATTATTATTATTATTAATATTATTATTACTATTATTATTGTTCTTATTATTACTATTACTATTACTATTACTATTAGTGTTAGTATTAGTGTTATTATTATTATTATTGTTATTATTATGAGTATTATTATTATTGTTATTATTGTTATTATTATTATTATTATTGTTGTTGTTGTTGTTGTTGTTGTTGTTGTTGTTGTTATTATTATTAATATTGTTGTTCCGGTATTGGAATCAATTAACCCGACTTGGCATTCGGGTCTGTGAAGTTCAGTGTTACTTTGAATGATGATCAGACAATCTTGTCCGCCTCTCCTTCCTCTTACTCCACTAATCGGACCATCCCGACGGAATGGGCCTGCTCCCTGCACACAGAGCGCACAGGGCCTCGGAGGTTGTCCGAGGAAACCCTCTCCGATGCCTAAGTCAGTCCGTGAATGCCTTAATGAACCTAGCTCGTAAGGAACTAGATGGCGTTTTTCAGAGTGAGAGTCTAGAGAGAGAAAATCCAACCCCTCTCTTGTGGGAAATGGGGGATTATTTATACCTTTCCACAAGAGGGGGAAGTAGAAGGAGGATGGGTGAATGAGGAGGTGACAAGTGGCTTCACCTCATCCACCCATTCTTATTTACCTTAGGCGAAATGACGAGGAGGTCCCTTGATGGTTCCTGCCCTGCCTGTGGAGATTTCCCTCCAGAGGACAGGCGGGTAGGGGTTGTGAAGGCTGGTCTTCAGCAGGCCGCATCGCCCAGCTGGGCAGGCGGTCGTCTGAGGTCCCTAGTGGGCTCTCTTTTTAGTGACTTTGCTCTGATTGTCTGCCGGGTTGGTTCCCGGGTTCCTTGGGTGGAGCCTTCTGGGGGGCTTGCTTAGCAGGCGGTCCGGAGCAGGCCGCCGACCCTCATCAATTGGCCCTCGCAAGCTGGGGGGAGCAAGGCTTCCCTCCGGCTGGCGAATTTTGCTCAGATGAGGGGAGGTTGACTTGTTTTGGGCTTCACTGCGGCATTTAATGCGTTTGTACCTTCCCGGGGAAGGAAGTGTTAATTGCGTCAGGAATGCAAGGAGTTGAGAGTTCTTTTGCAATGATTACCCCTCATGTTTGGTGGATTTTCAGGCAATGTGAGGTCTTCATGATTGGTGGCATTCCCTGCCAGGACGGTTGGGACGCCATTTAATGCTTTATTTCCTTTGTATAAATCCTGGCTTTCTTTGCCATTTCGATAATTCATCCTCAATTCTTCTGCTTTTCCTTGTTGAATCACGGTTTGGATTAAGAAATCTGTTACTCGCCAGGGAGTTCGCACTGTCACCTTCCTCTTTAAGGGTTTTTGGAGGCTAAGGTATGCACGAGCGACTTTTCGGGCCCTTCGTCGCAGCCGTCGGCCACATCCCCGCCGGAACGTCCAGAAGGCTCCTATTAGGGCGGGCAAGCGCCCTAGAAGATCCTTGCCCCCTGCAGCTCCCAGATTCAAGCGCTGCCTTCAAGGAGGAGGGTGTTTCGATCGGGGTTGCCATGAGTGTTTCCCATGGTTGCACCCTGAACAGTTCGACCCCAACTGTTCCGACGTAGACTCCTCTCTAGGGTCAGGCCCTCCCTCTCCAGTGAAGAAAACGGGCTGTGTCACTTGTGACGATCTCCAGGCAGTTCCCTATGGCAGGGACTGGGACGTCAGCAGTCGGGACTCTGGAGACAGCGAGCGTCTGGGCTGCTCGAGTGGCAGAGACGAGGACGGGCTCCTTGACGATCCCTTCAAGGATTCCTATGACTGGGACTGGGGATCTGACTTTGGAGACCTAGGCAGCCCTAGGGACTACTCTCCGGACTTAGGTGATGACTAGGCCTGCTTGCAGGGTGCAGGCGTGTTGGGCCGGAAATCCAAGCTCCTTTTGTATTTTCTTTCTTTGCTAAATATGACATGTAGCTTGTCCATTTTCCATCAAAGTTAATGAAAAAAATCCGAGCGACTTTGTTACTTGTTGTTCTCCTTTTTTTTTAATTTTGAATGCGTGGGTGACGTCGTTGGGTGACTATCCTCCTGACACTCTTTTGTTTTTTTCGAGGCCCTTCTTGGGAAGGGGTGAGCGGCTCATGTTCAAAGCACGACACGTGGGGCAATTTTGCTGGGGGCGTCCTGTCAGAGAGGCGGCCCTTTTCGCTTCTTGGGCTTTATATAAGCCCTTCTTCCCCTTTACTTTCCTTTTTTCCGCATTCTTTCGAATTTTGAATCCCTCTTCATACTCCTGAATTATCTTTGGTTCTGAGAATCTCATAAGTTCAAGGAGCGCCTACTATCCCATTTTCCGGCGACGACCATCGTTCTAGGTTAGAATCTCTCCTTAAATTCTCGCCTTCTTTCCTTTTCCTCAATACTTTTTCTTCATAAACCAGCATGTCTCGCGTTCGTGTTTTTTCTTTTGGTCCATTGCCTGAGAGGACTGAGGGTAGAGATGGGAGTAGACGCGTCCTAGCCTCCTCTTCTGGGGTTGGGCCCAGTGAGGAGTATCGCCTTGAAAGGGGGGAAGGTGCTGAATCCCCCGAACCCGCTCCCTTTGACGTCGTCGACTCTGACGACGAGGCACTGGAGGTGGACCCCTTCACGATTGTCGGCCCCCTCATTCCCAGGGAAAAAGGGAAAATTTATTATTTGGACAAGAGAAAGTACTTGATTCCTCTGAAAACCTACCCCGAAGCCAAGAACAGAGATTTGATCTTAGAAAGTAATGCTGCTGGGGAGATTCAGAAGTTTTATAATTTCGGGGAGGGATATACGGTCATAGTTCCAGGGGAAAGGGACACGGTATGCTGTCCCCCTGAAGGCTGTGTGGTTGTTTATCACAAAAGCCTGGAATTCGGCCTGCGATTCCCTCTCCACCCCTTCCTGGAGGAGACCTTCAGGAGGATGAATGTGGCCATAGCCCAACTGACTGCCACAGCCATTAGGTCCCTGATAGCTTATACTTGGACCTGTCTTTTCCATGGTGAGGGGCCTTATATTGACGCCCTTCGCTTTATGGTTGGGCTGCAAATGGTGTCTTCATCAGGGGGGATGGCTCCCCTGGGTACTGGTCCCTCCAACGACAGAAAAAGTATGCTCTAATCTGGCCGGCTTTAAGCAGCCTGAAAGACTGGAAGAACAATTTTTTGTATGTACATAGTGCTTCTGGGTGGCGGATTCCTAGGCACTTTAGGAATCATGTTCATACTCGTATGGAGACTCGTGAAGAGTATCTCCCAGGCGTCGGAGGAAAGGCCTTGAAGGTAAAGCTGAGTGAAAAAGAAGAGATACTGGTTAAGAAGTTCGAGATTGTTGTGGATAAATCAGGCGTTTGTGGCCCTGGTTTCTAGCTCCCTCACGCGGAGCTCATAGCCACAGACGAATACTTGCTTCCATTGGGCCTGATCCCTAGCCTCAAAGGTAGTTTTAGGGGGCTTTCGCCCGTGCAATTTTCCTGAGACTTTCTTTTCTTTGCTTTTTTAGCTAACTCCCCTTTCTTCCCTGCAGATTCCGCTTCTCGTCGTTGGACAAGGAAGCAGGTCAAGAGGCTAGGTTTGAGCGAGGAGTTTGTCATTGTTTCAAAGCGTCCATCCCTTCCTTCAAATTTCAAGAAAGGGGAAAAAAGTTTAATGAGGCTCGTAAAGGATCTAGCTGCTGGCCAGAGGCTCCCTCTGCCGCCACGACTGCCGTCGTCAAAGCCGGCGACTCCTTCTCCCAGTATCCAGGATGGGGAGGCGGAGGTTACCTTAGGGCCACTCCTTCCCCTGGACGTAGGCAAGGTGACTCTCCAGCCGGGGCTCGTGTTCCTCAGGGATCGCGTCCCGCGAACTCTGAGGGGACTGTGAAGAGTGTTCCCCTGGAGCTGAGAAGGAAAGGGGATAGGGATCCCTCAGGGACTACTCCTGTGGTGGACTTGGAGGCTGACGTTTGTACTCCTGAGGCAAAACGCCTTGCTCGTGATATTCCGAGCACCTTTTTTCAGGAGGAGAATACGGAGTTTCACTATACTGCCGGCGACACTGTAGACGTGTCGGGCCAGCTCTCCGACTCTGGCGCCGTTTTGGCCGACCGTCTTACCAAGTCTGTAACTTCAACTTCTCACCAAGTGATTCAATATATCCAGCGTACCTCCAAGTTGTTGCTGGCATCTGCTGAGTTGGCGGCTCTTAGCCGCTTGAGCGACGAAGAGCTGACTGTCACACCCGGGGCTCCCCCTCCTGACCGTCTGGCTATGGTGGAGAGGGACATAACTTTGATAAATAATTTGAAAGATAAGCTGGCGAAGCAGGAGGGCGAGCTAGAGGAGGCGAAGAGTCAGGCAGGCCAGTGGAAGCTTCAAGGAGAGAGAGCTGTGAGGGAAGCAGCCAAGTTTGAAGCTGAGCTGAAGGAGAGTCGCTTGGCGATGGAGCAGGCTACTCTTTCTCTGGCTGAGATGGAGCATCTAAAAAGAAAGACGGCTGATTTGGAGGAACGTCTGTCCAAAGCTGACTCAACCTTTGAGCAGGCGAAGAGTGAATGGAAGAAAGAAAAGGATGCCCTCGTGGAGGAGACCGATGCTGCGGTGGACGCAAGTTTTTTGAGTGGGGCCAACTCTTCCCTGGAGCTGGTGATGGAGGTGATTGGGGAGATGTTCCCTGTGTTTGATGAAGAGGCCTTCCGAAGTCTTTACTCTGCTAAAAATGAGGCTCGGGCGGCCAAACCTCCTGAGGCGGCTGCCGGCCCAAGCCAGGATGCTTCATAATGTTTATCTTTTCTTGAAATAGCACTGTTCTCCGTGCTGGGCCTTGCTATGGCCAGCTGTTTTGTAACATTTAGTTTTTCAGATTTTTGCCTTGTTACTTTGTGAAAACCTTTACTCATCATGGGTTTGTTATGGAATACTTTTTCTTGTTTTGGTCTGCTTTTTCTTTCTTCCTTATGATATGGCCTGATCCAAGGTTGGGGGAGTTGCCCCCAGTCTTTGCTAGTTGCGCGTAGCTTGGCCTTTCCCTTGCCTCTACTCGGAGTCCAGGGGGCTTGCCCCCTGCCTGCCTAGAGGTAGGCAGGGAGGGTTTTTTTGCGTTTTTTATGCAAGGTTGGGGGAATTGCTCCCAGTCCTTGTTAGCTGTGCGTAGCCTGGCCTGTCCCTGGCCTCTGCTCGGAGTCCAGGGGGCCTGCCCCCTGCCTGCCCAGAGGTAGCTAGGGAGGGCTTTTGCGTTTTTTATACAAGGTTGGGGGAATTGCCCCCAGTCCTTGTTAGTTGTGCGTAGCCTAGCCTGTCCCTGACCTCTGCTAGGAGTCCAGGGGGCCTGCCCCCTGCCTGCCCAAAGGTAGGTAGGGAGAGCTTTTGCGTTTTTTTACAAGGTTGGGGGAATTGCCCCCGGTCCTTGTTAGTTGTGCGTAGCCTGGCCTGTCCCTGGCCTCTGCTCGGAGTCTAGGGGGCTGCCTAGAGGTAGGTAGGGAGGGCTTTTGCGTTTTTTATGCAAGGTTGGGGGAATTGCCTCCAGTCCTTGTTAGCTGTGCGTAGCCTGGCCTGTCCCTTGCCTCTGCTCGGAGTCCAAGGGGCCTGCCCCCTGCCTGCCCAGAGGTAGGTAGGGAGGGCTTTTGCATTTTTTATACAAGGTTGGGGGAATTGCCCCCGGTCCTTGTTAGTTGTGCGTAGCCTGGCCCCTGACCTTTGCTCGAAGTCCAGGGGGCCTGCCCCCTGCCTGCCCAGAGGTAGGTAGAGAGGGCTTTTGCGTTTTTTATACAAGGTTGGGGGAATTGCCCCCAGTCCTTGTTAGCTGTTCGTAGCCTGGCCTGTCCCTGGCCTGTGCTCGGAGTCCAGGGGGCCTGCCCCCTGCCTGCCCAGAGGTAGGTAGGGAGGGCTTTTGCGTTTTTTATACAAGGTTGGGGGAATTGCCCCCAGTCCTTGTTAGTTGTGCGTGTGAGGCCTGCTCTCTTCCTGCTCAGAGGTAGGTAGAGGGGTTTAGAATTTTGTTGGGGGGCCCATTTTCTTTGGTTCTGGCAACAGGGGGCCTCCCCCTATTGCCCTTTGCTCGTTTGTGTGTGAGAGCGCAAGTTTAAACAGACAACGAGTATGAATTCTTGAGTGTTATATATGAAAACTTTGTTTAAACATAAGGGTGGTCGGAGTCGTCGACATTCCATTCTGATCGTTCTCCGCCAGTACTTTTTCTAAAGACGAGATTTTCCTAAGACTCGGTTAAACATAGTATCTTTTCAGGGTGTCGGCGTTCCAATGTGCGCTCAGCTCCTCACCTTCTGGGTTGGCGATTTTGTATGTGCCTGTTCCCAAAATCTGGGTCACCTGATATGGGCCTTCCCAATTGGCACTTAGCTTGCCATGCTCCCGAGATTTTCCAACAGCCTGTGTCTTCCTTAGTACTAGGTCGCCTATCTGGAATCTTCTCTCATGTACCCTTTTGTTGTATGCCTTTATCATCCTTTGCTGATAGGCGACTATGTTGATGCTGGCCTCTTCCCTGACTTCATGGACCAGGTCTAGGGCTTCGGCCATTGCTGCATCATTGTCAGCTCTATTGTACCGCTGAGACCGTAGGGTAGGAATTCGCACTTCGATGGGTAATAAAGCTTCTGCTCCATACACCAGGCCGAACGGCGTCTGACCTGTAGATTCCTTTCTGGTGGTCCTTATTGACCAGAGTATACTTGGTAGCTCGTCTTCCCACCTTCCTTTGAGATCATCCACCATCTTTTTGAGCCCATTTAGGATCTGCTTGTTGGCGGCCTCGGCCTGCCATTGGTTTATGGGTGGCAGACGGAAGAATAGGCGACTGTTATTCCATGCCCTTCCAGCCAGGCTCTTAGGGGGTCATTATCAAACTACCTCCCATGATCAAATACTAGCATTTTTGGCAGGCCGAATCTGGTTATGAAGTTTCTCCAGATGACCTTTCTGACTGCGGGTTCAGTGATGTTTGGGACTGCCTTGGCTTCAACCCACTTTGTAAAGTAGTCAATCCCCACGATCAGAAACTTTCGTCCCCCTGTGGCTGTAGTAAAGGGACCCAGTATGTCCATCCCCCATTGAGCGAAAGGAATGGGAGACAGAATTGGCCTGAGCTCTTGGGCTGGGGCATGAATGGATGAGGCGAAGAGTTGGCATTTTCTGCATTTCCGGGTTAAGTTCCTTGCATCTGCTAACATGGTAGGCCAATAGTAGCCGGCCCTTAGGGCTTTGTGGGCCAACGACCTCCCTCCAATGTGATGCCCGTAGATTCCTGAGTGGATGTCATCCAAAACTTCAGCGACCTACTCTGTCCTCAGGCATTTGAGCAGGGGGAAGGTGAAGGATTTCTTGTATAGCTCTTCATCAATTATTACGAACCATGCTGCTTTGGTCTGTACTTTCCTTTTTTGCACTGGATCAGAAGGTAGGGTGCCGTATTTTTTGAACTGTATGAGGGGGGTAATCCAGTTTTCCTGTTCCTTTTCTTCGATGTTGACTGTCTGACAGGCAGCAGTGGATTTCTCATGCACAACATCAACCCAAACTGACCTCCTTATGTCCTGTAGGCTGGAGCTGGCCAGTTTTGACAGGGCGTCGGCCCGATTATTCTGTGATCAGGGTATTTGCCTGACTTCGTAGGATTTTAGGCTTGACAGTCCCTGCTTCACCTTTTCTAGGTAGGCGGCCATGGCCTGATCCCTAGCTTCATACTCTCCGTTGATTTGATTGGCAATGAGCTGGGAGTCAGTCGCTAGTATAATCCGCTCTGCTCCTGCTGCCTTAGCTAGGTTTATCCCTGCAAGTAGGGCCTCATATTCCGCCTCGTTGTTCGATGCAAGGAAGGTGAACCTTAGCGCATGCTCAAAATCCACTCCTTCAGGGCTGGTCAGTACGACACCCGCCCCTGCACCATTGGCCGTTGAGGACCCGTCAGTGTATACTATCCATTCTCCGACGGGGGGTTCCTCTTCCCCTGAATGAGAACATTCAGCCAGGAAGTCTGCCAGGGCCTATGCCTTAATGGCTGTCCTGGGTTGGTATGATATCCCTAGGCCGCTTAGCTCAATTGCCCATTTTAGCAGCCTCCCTGATTTTTCAAATTTTTCCAATATCTTTTCTAGTGGTTGGTCGGTAAGGACCACAACAGGGTGTGCGTCGAAGTAGGGCCTGAGTTTTCTGGCTGCTATGACGACTGCGTAGGCGGCTTTTTCTACCATAGGGTAGTTTCTTTCGGTTGCCCCCAGGGCGTGGCTTACAAAGTAGATGGGCTGCTGTGAGCCTGCTTCTTTCTTCAGGATGACTGCACTTACCGTTGAATTGGTGACAGCAATGTATAGGTATAGTTTTTCTCCGGATACTGGTCTTGCCAGGGTAGGGAGCTTTTTCAGATGTTCTTTCAATTGTTCGAAGGCTTTCTTTTGCTCATCCTCCCATTTGAATTATTTATTGCCTTTCAATATTTTGAAGAAAGGGGTCGACTTGTCTGCTGATCTGGCGATGAAGAGAGCCAGGGCAGCCATCCTGCCTGTGAGCCGTTGAATGTCTCTTATGGTTTTAGGCTCTGGGAGGTCTAGGCTTGCCTGAATCTTTTCGGGATTGGCGTCTATCCCCCTGGAGCTGACTAAGAATCCTAAGAATTTGCCAGATCGGACTCCGAACGTGCACTTTTTTGGATTCAACTTCATTTTGTATGAGCGTAGGGAGGAGAATGTTTCCTGCAGGTCTGCCAGGTGCTCCCTGTCTCCTTTGCTTTTAACAATAGCGTCATCGACATAGGCTTCCAAGTTTCTCCCCTTTTGATTTTCAAAGACCTTGTCCACCAATCGCTGATAGGTAGCGCCTGCATTGTTCAGTCCAAATGACATCATTTTACACATGTACGTTCCATGGCTGGTTATGAAGGCACACTTCACCCTGTCAGGCTGCCAGAGGTACACTTGATGATACCTTGAGAATGCATCCAGAAAACTTAACGTGGTATATCCACTAGTGGCATCCACCAGTTGGTCTATTCTGGGCAGGGGGTAGCAGTTCTTTGGGCAGGCCTTGTTAAGACTTGTGAAGTCTACGCACATTCTCCATGCACCTGATGACTTCTTCACCATCACAACGTTTGCCAACCACTCAGGGTAATCACTGAGTTCAATGAAATCTGCTTTCAAGAGTTTTTCTATCTCCTCTTTTATCGCCGCGTCTTTTTCTGCGGACATATTTCTTATCTTCTGTTTTACAGGGCGGGCCTCCGGGTTAACGTTCAGCTTGTGAACAATAAAAGTCGGGTCGACCCCTGACATCTCATCTGTAGAGTAAGCAAATCTGGTTCCGTAATTCGCGGATCTGCCTTTTCTGGCTTCGTCTACTTGTTCGTCCCTCTGCATCCCCGGACACTACATGAATTATCGTGCGATTTTGGGCTGAACCTTCAGGCTTGTCTGCTGCCTCCTTTTGGGATTTGTTCCTTGCTGCGTAGTTACTCAGCCAGCCGTTTCTTATGAGTTTTTCTATCTCGTCTTTTAAGTGTCGGCATTCTTCAGTGGTGTGGCCTATGCAATCATGGAACGTGCAGAATTTTTTAGGGTCCCCCTTTGGGCTGCGCGACTTATTTGGGCGATTCCATTTTGCTGTCTCCTTCTCCAGCTCAAAGATTTCTGCCCTTGGCCTGTTGAGGGCCGTGTAGCTGTCAAATCTTGGCTGGTAGGCCGTGCGCTCTTTCTTGGGGGTATCCCCCTCCTCTTTTTGCTTGCCTGGCTCGTTTCTGCCCCGTCCACCCTGCGGTCCCCCGTGCGGCCTTGCTTGGCCTGCAGGGGTGTCCGGCAGGCTGTGAAACTCTTCCTGCAGAATGAACCCTTCAGCAATTTTTCTGGCTTTTGCCAAGGTTTCAGGCTGGGCTTTGATCATCTGGTTCTTCATCTCCCCTGGGAGCAGGGAGATTGTCAGAGCGTAGGCAGCAGTTGAATCATCAATCTCCCTGACTTGTTGGTAGGACAAGTCAAATCTCTTTAGGTACTCCCTGACGCTCTCGCCCTTGTTCTGCTTCAGGGTCATAAGATCAAAACGAGTGAGTTGTCTCCTCTTGTTCTCTGCGTGTTGTTCAAGGAATGCCTCGGCTAACTCTATAAAGAAACTGATTGACCCCTGGCGAAGGTCCCTGAACCATCCCTGTGCAAGCCCTACAAGGGTGGTTGGGAAGATTTTGCACCAGATTGCATCATCCACATCATACATGCCCATGTGACTTTCAAATGCCGCCAGATACTCTTGCACGTCAGGATGGAGAGGGGTCTTCGTGGGCCTGCCTACCACCCGTGACCTGCTTTCCCCAGACTGATTACCCTGAACATCCCATTGTCTAGGGGTCGGTTTCCTCGTATTGGAGGAGCGGTGCTTTGGTGGTTGTCTCCTGGTTGCCTCGTCCTCTGTGTCAAGGGAGAGTTGCCTGGATTGCTTTCTCCGGGATTGACCGAGGTTGTCATCCTGGTGATACCTTGACTCGAGCGGCTGCCCCCGGTTAAGCCTAGACTGCAGGCTTTGGGACAGCCCTGGAGCTGGTTGTCCTTTTGCTGCCGGCGTTAACCTGGAAAAGACTTCGCCCTGCTTTTCTCCCAGGCGTTTAGACGCAGGCTCCCTGTGCCTCATTCGATCCTGCAGTCCCTGAGACAGACCCCTTTTCTCCCTGGACGTGGATTCCGTAGTGTGTATAGAGAACGCATGTTGTTGAGCCGGCGGTTCCTGGCTGCCTGTTGTGATACGCCTCTGTACCTGTGCGTATACTTGAGCTATTCTTCTTGCCATCCTCTGGGCGTTTCTGGCGGCGGTTCGCTTCGTGCCCCCATCCCCCTCTCTGCTTACTGAGCGGGGCTGTCTGGGGGTCGACGCGACCTTGCCTACCAGGTCTTCGGGGGTGAATTCCTGGTTGAGCATTGTGGAGAAGAAGGCTGTTGTTTGTACCATCTGAGCTGGGGTTAAGTTCAGGGTGTGACCTGGATGTGCCCCCTGCCCTGGTGCCACAGCTGTATTTGGCATGCCCAGGAGACTGGCTCCCCCCACTCCCAGGATCGTGGCGGCAGGAGCTCTCTCCGGCTGTGGCATGCCGTATAGGGGAGTCACCGGTGGGACCGTCGGACCTACCCCTACACTAGTATCCACAATCTCAAGCATGATTGCTTCAATGGGTTAGTTCTTTGTATTTGGGAATGGTTGATTTTTTGTTGGTAATTCGTGGATACAACCAGATCTTCCCCACAGACGGCGCCAAATTGTTTCGGTATTGGAATCAATTAACCCGACTTGGCATTCGGGTCTGTGAAGTTCAGTGTTACTTTGAATTATGATCAGACAATCTTGTTCGCCTCTCCTTCCTCTTACTCCACTAATCGGACCTTCCCGGCGGAATGGGCCTGCTCCCTGCACACAGAACGCACAGGGCCTCGGAGGTTGTCCGAGGAAACCCTCTCCGATGCCTAAGTCAGTCCGTGAATGCCTTAATGAACCTAGCTCGTGAGGAACTAGATGGCGTTTTTCAGAGTGAGAGTCTAGAGAGAGAAAATACAACCCCTCTCTTGTGGGAAATGGGGGAGTATTTATATCTTTTCACAAGAGAGAGAAGTAGAAGGAGGATGGGTGGATGAGGAGGTGACAAGTGGCTTCACCTCATCCACCCATTCTCATTTACCTTAGGCGAAATGACAAGGAGGTCCCTTGATGGTCCCTGCCCTGCCTGTGGAGATTTCCCTCCAGAGGACAGGCGGGTAGGGGTTGTGAAGGCTGGTCTTCAGCAGGCCGCATCGCCCTGCTGGGCAGGCGGTCGTCTGAGGTCCCCAGTGGGCTCTCTATTTAGTGACTTTGCTCTGATTGTCTGCCGGGTTGGTTCCCGGGTTCCTTGGGTGGAGCCTTCTGGGGGCCTGCTTAGCAGGCGGTCCGGAGCAAGCCGCCGACCCTCATCAATTATTATTATTATTAGGGGTTTTCTACGTTGTACCCTCCTGTTTTTCCGTTTTCTACCATGTACCCTTCCTATTTTCAAAACCCCCACTTATACCCCTGTAGTTTATTAACTTCATGAAACGTGACCTATTCACAAATATCTGTCTAATGCTTCGTTAATTAGATGACATGACAATGATTCAAGGCTATGACCATAACCAGTTTTGACGACCTTGACATGTATTCCCTCATGTTTCCCCAACTTTTCCTCCATTTCATTAATATTCTCCATTTAGCTCATTTTATATATCAACTTTTTATTCTTTTTTAACTTATTGATTTTCCTTCATTTTCTCCCCAACTTATTCTTTAACTTAAATTAATGATATTTTACTAATGTCTAACGAAATTAATTTAATCTCGTGAACAAACAAAGCATTGATGTTGCACTTAAAATAAAAAGTGAAAGAATTATGATAAAATGAAGAAAAAAATTAGAAACTATACATGCAAAATTAGAATTAGAGAAAACATAAGAGATAGAGATGAAAATTAATTAGAGTTTTTGAGTAGAATAATTGTAATTAGGTCACGTTTAATGAAATTAATGAACTACAGGGTTATAAGTGGGGCTTTAGAAAATCGGAGGGGTATATGGTAGAAAACGGAAAAACTGAAGGGTACAACGTAGAAAAACCCTTATTATTATTATTATTATTAATTTTTTTTTTTTATTTTTTTTTTTCAAGAAAATGGTATGCCTCTTCCATTCAAACAAAATTTGAGTACAAGATACTAGATCTTACAAAAAGAAAGAACCACTACAAAAAATTTCCTTCAACATATAAAGCACTACTAAGCTGGTATTAACACCTTACTCCTCTATCTCTCAATCTTACTGCAACCTCAAACTTAATCTGTTCAAGTAACTGTGTATGAGAACGGACTGTGTCCAAGAAAATCTTTCTATTCCTTTTCCCCAAACATGATAAACTACTGCTGCAAAGGCTATGCGATACATTTTATTCTTCCTATGTTTTTGTTGTTTCCTGCCCACACACCATCTTAGCTCCATTTGCAAGTCATCACTGCGTTCCACCACCTCCATCCACTCCTTGATTCCATGCCAAAGCCCCAAGGCAAAAGAACATTTGAAGAACAAATGGGAATGGCATTCATAGGCCCCCTTACAAAGAACACACCAATTAACAATATAAACAAACTTCTTTGTTATATTATCGGGCGTAGCGAGCTTCCTCTGTGCTGCCAAAGCTGTTATCAAGCTATGCCGTGGAATTGCATTCCCTTCTACTGCTTTCATTCACCTTTTCTCTTCATACTTCACCCTGAACCAATTATATGCTAAACTGACTCTAAAAGCACCATCAAATTGCCAACTCCTCAACAAATCTGCAATTGCATCCTCACTCCCTTCCTTATTTAGCAGCTCATTCCTAATCTTTATGATGCTTCTCAACGTAGCTGTATATCGGTCCTCATTTTTTATGGTCCAAACAGATTGCCCCTTTAATATATACTGATTTATCCATTTTCCCCACACTCCTCCTGCATTATTTAGGATCTTCCAAAGCCAAATACACATCAATGATTTGTTCCAAGCTTTAATATCCTTAATTCCCATACCTCCTTCATCCCAAGGAGCACATATGCTCTCCCAGCTCTTGTGGGACTGATGACTGCCCACTGCCTCACCCGTCCAGAAGAAATTCCTGCACAATTTAACTATTTGGGACACGACATTACCCGGCAGCAGAGTGTTTGCACACCAATAATTCAAGACACCAAAAATAATTGAATTAATAAGTTGAACCCGTCCGGCATATGTCAGTCTACTGGCAGACCAACATTGTACGAACCCACGCAGCTTCTGAAAAAGCACAGAATAATGTACCAGTCTGTTGTTGATATCATTTAAAGGAAGGCCTAGATATCTACAAGGAAAGACTCCTTACTTGTAACTTGTTTTAGTCATGATACAATCCCTAACTTCCTTATGGACTCCTCCAAAGTAAATCTCCGTCTTCTCCTTGTTAGCAACCAGACCAGATTCCTTTGCAAAGTAGCCAGAGCTCTGTTGACAGCCACAACTGAGGGTACATCTCCCCTTACAAACACCATTAGATCATCGGCAAATATAAGGTGATTTAGCTCTAACCTTCTACATTTTGGATGGTATGAAACTTGCTCTTCTTTACCAATCTCCCTCATATGCCTTGACAAGATTTCCATGCTAAGAACAAACAAGTAAGGAGACAACGGGTCGCCTTGTCTCACTCCACTATTCCCTTTGAAGAACCCATGAGTATTCCCATTAATTTTAATGGAAAACCAAGAACCTTGTATGCAACCTCTTATCCACTGAACAAGAGCCTGCGGGAAACTAAACTCCTCCAACATATTATCCAGAAAAGTCCATTGCAGAGAGTCAAAGGCTTTTCTAAGATCAATCTTCATTAAACATCTTGGCGTCAAATATTTTCGACTATATCCCTTAATTAAAGACTGGGATAAAGCAATATTCTCATGAATACTTCTCTTTGCAATAAATGCAGCCTGTTCATGGCCTACAATGTCATGGATTACTAATTTAACTCTGTTTGTTAGAATTTTACTAACAGTTTTGTAGAGCACCGAGCAACAGGAAATTTGTCTGGAATCTAGTACTGACTGGCATACCTGCTTCTTAGGAATTAGAGATATAATGGTTGTGTTAGCTTGTTTTATCAGTTTTCCCTTTCTAAAGAATTCATACACAGCCTCACAGAAGTCTGATTTGATTATTTCCCAGGCTAACTTAAAGAAAGGTGATGAGAACCCATCAGGTCCTGGACTTCTATCCGATCCAATTGAGAAAACTGCCCCTTTTATTTCATCTTCAATCGGCAGTGCAGTTAGAGACGACCACTTATCTTCAGTCACCTTAGGCCCATGTCTAACACAGATTCTCTGTACTCCCTTTTTTTCCCCCAAAAGTGATTCATAATAATCTATAAACCCTTGAGCAACTTCATCAACTCCCTCTCTAGTTCTTCCTTTAGCATCAACAATAGACCCTATGACTTGCTGCTGCCTTCTTTCTCTCAGCCTACTATGAAAATAGGACGTTGCCTCATCATCTAATGACAACTTCTCCATTTTTGCTCTTTGCTGGAGGATGCTAAGTTAAGCTTTTTTTATTGTTCGCCACTCCTCCTGTAGTTGTTTGTAATTAGCTATGAGATATGTATCCAAAGGACTCTTCTGAAGAAAACCAGCACAAATTTCCATTTGCTTTCCAACCTTAGCAATTCTCAATCCTACACTAGAGAATTCCTGCCTATGCATGAGTTTAAGGGCAGCTTTAACATTCTTCAACTTACTAAAAAGTTGATATCCTGCTGTACCGTAAACCCTCCTTCCCCAAGCAGCTCTAACCACTGACAAATAAGAAGGATGTTGAATCCAACAATTGAGAAAACTAAATCTCTTTTTAATCTTATTCTCATGAATCGCAGTAACTAGAACTGGACAATGGTCAGAATTGCCTGAATGAAGGAACTGAGCACTCGAATTAGGGAAATCAACCACCCACTGATGATTAATAAGAGCCCTATCAAGCTTCGTCCAAACCCTAGACCCAGGCTCCTGGTTATTTGTCCAGGTATACTCAACCCCTGCCCTATTAATTCTTGCAAATCACACTGTGATGTACAATCATTAAATGCTTCCATTTCTGCATCATCAGGAACTGCCCCTCCTATCTTCTCACTTGCATCCCTGACTATGTTAAAGTCCCCTAAAACAATCCAACTACGATTAACACTCTTAATACTTACTAGCCTCATCCAAAGTTTTTCTCTACATTCAGCATCATTGGCCCCATAGACCATAGAAACAAAAATCTCTTTACCTGTGGCATTATGTTTAACTAAACAATGCAAGAACTGATCATGCTCCTCAAGAACTGTAAGATGTATAGTACTAGAGTTCCAAATAATCCAAATTCGTCCATTATAGTGGCTTCCATAGTTACAAACTACTGCGTAATCCTGAAACAATCCAGTAATTATCCCCTTAGCTTTATTCTCCTTAACCCTTGTTTCTAATAAACGCAAAACATCTACTCTTCTAGTCCTCATCAGCTTTAAAACTTCTTGTTGCTTGAGAGGCTCATTTCCTCCTCTAATATTCCAAGAGCAAATGATCATACTGGTATATCTGATGGAACCACCCCTCCTATTGAAGGAAACAAGTCCTCCACACTCATATTCCTTGCCGGACTTTCTGGCCCCTCCTGTAAAATTGCAAATCTATTTGGTGTGTGCAGCAAAGCCAGCGTCTCCGTTATCAAATCCTCATGGTCCTTACTAGAGTGGGTCAGCTTTGAACCTACTCCAGAACTTCCTGCACGCCTCATAATAGATGTGAATTCTGTCTTTATACCCTTTGTAGGTGCTATACCTACATTCTCAGGTTGACTAGATGGATTGCTCATAGTTGATATTTCCCCTGCATGCTGAGGCTCTTCTCCAATCTGACCTCCCACAGGCCCTTTTCCATTTGATTTTTGATGCTGAGTTATCCCCTGAGCATCAACCTTTTTAGGTGTGTATCGCATTGTTTTAACTACTCGACCCTCTTCTTTCTCCTGCTTCTTGTCTTGCTTGCAAGTTTTCTGCATATGACCTAGCTTCCCGCAGCCATGACAGTAAAAAGGTATCCATTCATACTCAATTTTCTGCACTGGTTTACCTAGAAGTGGAATATTAATTGTTAGAGTGTCAGGCAACTCATTGGAAACATCTACTTCTACCATGATTCTGGCAAAAGATAGACGCTCCTTGAATGTCGTTGTAGCATCTGCATACATTGGTCGTCCTATCTTGCTTGCCATTTTGCTCAGTACCAAATCAGTCCATAGGTATGGATCTAGATCAGGAAACAAAACCCATACAGGCACAATAGAGACTCGATCCATTTCCTGTGAGAAAAGCGGACTCCATTGCTTATGTATGATGGTATTCCTTCCCAATTGCCAAGGCCCTCCTCGAAGAGCTTGATCCATTTTCTCCTGGGTACGAAACTTAAACGAGAACCATCCTTTCTTAAAGTATTGGACATTTGGGTAAGCATGATTCCAGTTTTTCTTAGCAAAGTCACTCATCTGTTTAAGCGACGGTTTGGCTCCAATTACATTACCCATTAACGTAAATTTCCACTGCTTCAATTCATCCATGAAGTCATCAAGCTCTATTTCAATTTCATCTGAATTAGCACTAGTATCATCAAAGAAAAGTCCCATACCAATTTTTGTGTTCTTCACCTGCTTTGCCCAATTTGAATTAGTTGAATCTTTCGTGGCCGGTTGTTCCGTCGCCACTGATTGTAGAGTTATGATAGCCGGCTGTTCCGTAGCTACCTTACTAGAAGCCGGTTGTTCCGTCGCTTCTAGCTCCAAAGCTATGGTAGCCGGTTGTTCCGTCGCTACCGCGCTTCGTAAAGTAGCCGGTTGTTCCGTCGCTACTGGTTCCAAAATTGCAGTTCCACCAATGTTATCCCTCGTTTCCGCCGCTGCTTTCTCCATCCTTCCACCAGATGAACCGTCTCCTCGGATATTGCGGATTGACTGCATTGCTTGGTTAATCAGATCATTCACTATCAGAGTTCCCTATTTTTTCCCCTGAACATTAGGCTGTAACTCATCTTCTTCACCATTGTTAACCATCCCGGTATTGTTAGCTTCAGTATGACCATGTGCTTCCGATTCTCTGCGTTTTCGCGGCCTCCCTCGACCCCGTCCCGTGCCTGCCGTCGTCTTCTGCATCGGGTTTCTTTTGGTTTCTTGGAGAGAAAACTTTCTCTAGAGAGAGAGAGTAGAGAGAGGTTATTATTATTATTATTATTATTATTATTAATTTTTTATTTTTTAAATGTCAACAATAAATCAATAATTCATAATTTATTATTATATTTTTTTTTTAAAGGAGAATTTTATTGATGAATCAAAAAGCAGGTTACAAAAAATTGGTGGGTAACCGAGATACAATCTAAGCCCCCACCCCCTTAGCTATAGCAAAGCTAAGTCTGGTAAAAATAAAAGGAGCAGCGCGTGCTCCGGCATCCTGTGCTATCGAAAATTTTTGAATTCTCTTGAGTAAGCCGATAATAAAAGGATTTTATTATTATTATTATTATTGTTATTGTTATTATTATTATTATTATTATTATTTTTATTATTATTGTTATTATTATTGTTATTGTTATTATTGTTATTATTATTGTTGTTATTATTATTATTATTATTATTATTATTATTATTATTAATAATATTAATAATAATATTAACATTAATATTAATATTAATATTAATATTATTATTATGATTATTGTTATTATTATTGTTATTGTTGTTATTATTGTTATTATTATTGTTATTATTGTTATTGTTGTTGTTATTGTTATTGTTATTGTTATTGTTATTGTTATTATTATTATTTTTATTATTATTGTTATTGTTATTTTTATTGTTGATGTTATTGTTATTATTATTATTGTTATTGTTATTATTATTGTTATTGTTATTATCATTATTATTGTTATTGTTATTATTATTATTATTTTATTTTTATTTTTTTTTAATTTTTTTTTTATTATTATAAACTGGAACTTGCATTAATAACGAAACAAATTACAAGAAGTTATTATTATTATTATTATTATTATTATTGTTATTATTATTATTATTATTATTATTATTATTATTATTATTATTATTATTATTATTATTGTTATTGTTATTGTTGTTATTATTTGATGGGGGTCGGTAGCCAGCCTCGGGTCGCCTGCCGGTCAGGCCCCAGGGCGCTCAATCCATGAATAAGAGATGACCTACCCAGCAGACCTCCTAGCAATGTCATTAAAAACTCCAAGTGAATGGCCTTAACCATTTAGCCGCCTGGCACGGCCTTGCGGCCTGCCAAGCAGGGCAGACAAAGCTTCCTGCCTGCTTCCAGGGCGCTCCCGCCCAAGCAGGACCAAAGGAAGACCGAGGACCCATCCGTCATTTTACCTAAGGTAAGGGGAAGTGAGTGGACAAGGTGAGTCCACGTGTCACACAAGTATCCACCCATTTCCCTCTTCTCTTTTCTCTTTTCCTCTCTCTTGTGGGAAGGTATAAATACTTTCCCATTTCCCACATGAGGGGGGTTGGATTTTCTCTCTCTAGACTCTTACTCCTAAAAATGCCGCCTAACTCCTCACGAGCTAGGTTCATCAAGGCATTTCACGGACTGACTTAGGCATCGGAGAGGGTTTTCTCGGACAACCTCCGAGGCCCTGCGCGTTCATTGTGCAGGGAGCAGGCCAACTCCGCCGGGAAGGTCTGATCAAGGAAGTAAGATAAAGGAGAGGTTCAAGGAAGTCGGACGATCAATTGTTCACTTACAACTCATTTGTACAACTCGGATCCAGAGCCGGGTTAATTGTTTCCGTAACCGGAACAATTTGGCGCCGTCTGTGGGGAACTTACGGTTGTGCTCACGAGTTACCCACTAAAATCAACCACTCATAATCACAAAAAACTAAAACAATCATGCCAGAAATTGTCGATACCAGTGCAGGGACGGGCCCGACGGTCCCACCGGTGGCCCCCCTGTATGGTATGCCGCAGTTGGAGAGGGTTCCTCCTGCCACAATCCTGGGGATGGGGGGAACTAGCCTCCACGGCGGGCCAAACGCTGCTGTAACACCTGAGTTGGGGACACACCCTGGGCACGCTCTGAATCTGACCCCAGCTCAGATGGTGCAGACGGCCGCCTTCTTCTCCGCAATGCTAAACCAGGAGTTCACTCCTGAGGACTTGGTGGGCAGGGTCGCATCGGCCCCCAGGCAGTCACCCTCAGTAAGCAGGGATGGGGCTGGGGGCACGAGGCGGACCACCGCCAGAAATGCTCAGAGGAAGGCAAAAAGGACGGCACAAGCGTACGCGCATGTACAAAGGCGCATTACAACAGGCAACCCAGAACCACCCGTCCAGCAGGCGTTCTCCATTCACACAACAGAATCCGCGTCCGGTGAACAGAGAGGCTTATCCCGGGAATTACAGGAGCGAATAAGGCCCAGGGAGCCCATGTCAAAACGCCTGGGAGAAAAGCCAGGCGGGGTTTTTTCCAGGCTAACACCGGCGGTCAAAGAGCAATCAGCCCCTGGTTTATCCCAAAGCCTGCAGTCAAGGCTCAACCGGGGGCAAACGCTCGAATCTAAGTATCACCAGGGTGAGAGCTTCTGTCACTCTCAGAGGAAGAGACCCAGGCAAATCTCCCCTGAAACAGAAGATGAAGCAGCGAGCAGGCCGCCTCCAAGGCACCGCTCCCCCAGTATGAGGAAACCGGCCCATAGACAATGGGATACTCATGGTAACCAATCTGGGGAAAGCAGGTCACGATTGGTAGGCAGGCCCACAAAAACCCCACTTCATCCTGAGGTACAAGAATATCCCATTCCAAAAATTAAAATGCCCACCATTAAGTTTGATGGGACAACAGACCCAGAGGACCACCTGGCGGCATTTGAGAGCCACATGGGCATGTACGACGTAGATGATGCCATCTGGTGCAAAGTTTTCCCAACCACCCTGGTAGGGCTTGCACAAGGATGGTTCAGGGACCTCCGCCAGGGGTCAATCAAGTTCTTCATAGAGTTGGCCGAGATCTTCCTCGAACAATACGCTGGGAATAAAAGAAGACGCCTCACTCGTTTCGATCTCATGACCCTAAAACAGAAAAAGGGTGAAAGTGTAAGGGAATACCTGAGAAGGTTTGATCTATCCTACCAGCAGGTCAGGGAGATCGATGACTCCACCGCCGCCTACGCCCTGACAATCTCCCTGCTTCCAGGGGAAATGAAAAACCAGATGATCAGGGCCCAGCCAGAAACCTTGGCCATGGCCAGGAAAATTGCTGAAGGTTTTATTCTGCAGGAGGAGTTCCACGGCCTGACGGATACCCCTGCAGGCCAAACAAGGCCGCAAGGGGGACCGCAGGGTGGGCGTGGCAGAAATGAGCCAGGCAAGCAGAAAGAAGAGGGAGACACTCCCAAGAAGGAGCGCACTGTCTACCAGCCAAGGTTTGACAGTTACACTGCCCTCAACAAATCCAGGGCGGAGATCTTCGAACTGGAAAAGGAAACCGCTAAGTGGAATCGCCCGAACAAACCTCGCAGCCCAAAGGGAGACCCCAAGAAATTCTGCACCTTCCACGACTGCATAGGCCACACCACTGAGGAATGTCGCCACCTGAAAGACGAAATTGAGAAGTTAATCAGGAACGGATGGTTGGCCAACTACGCAACCAAGAATAAGTCTCAGAAAGAAGTGTCTGAAAAACGCGAAGGGTCAGGGCAGAATCGCATGGTGATCCACGTAATATCAGGGGTTACTAAGGGCCAGCTCAGTCGAAGAGGCCAAAAAAGACAAATGCGTGAACTAAAGAACCAGATCTGTTATGCTGAGAAAGCAGGAAGTCCAAGAGGAGTAACATTAAGCATCACCCCTGAGGATGCAGAGTGTGTGGTGTACCCGCACAGTGATCCTTTGGTGCTGTCCCTGGAGATCAGCAACCACATTGTGCAGAGGTGCATGGTAGACACTGGCGCATACACGAATCTGCTGTATAAGGACGCCTTCGAGAAAATGGGCCTGGAAAAAAGGCACTTACGACCTGCCCCCGGATCGTTATACGGGTTCAGTGGAGCAGGCGTGCTGCTCATGGGAGTCATAGACCTACCCGTAACCTTTGGGGAAGGCTCTACTGCCAGAAACGTCAGGGCAACCTTTGTTGTTGTGGATGCAAGATCCGCCTACAACGCTCTAATTGGCAGAGCCACCCTGGACGAAATCGAGGTGGCCATCTCCATCAGGGCCCTCACCATAGCATATGTCACCGATTTCGGGCTAGAAGGAAAAGTGCGCGGGGACCAAGAGTCAGCCAGACAATGCTACTCCGTGGCCCTGCAGACACACGAAAAAGAGAGAAAAGGAAAAAGAAAGGCTGACAGTTCCCCCAGCAGGGAAGGCGAAATTCCAGCCGAGAATCAGGCGTCCAACCACCTGGAGCCAGGGGGCGAAAGCATGCTGGTAGACTTAGAGCCAGGGAGGCAGGTCCTAATAGGAGCAGACCTGGAGGAGTCCTACCAGGCTGAACTGATCAAGCTGCTGAAAGAAAACAAGGACGTGTTCGCCTACTCGGCAGATGAGATGCTCGGGGTTGATCCATCGTGCATCGTTCACAGGCTGAACGTAAGCACGGACGCTCGCCCTATAAACAGAAAAAGCGAAATATGTCCGCAGAGAAGGACGCGGCAATCAAGGAAGAAATTGACAAGCTTTTGAAAGCAGATTTTATTGAGGTCTGTGACTACCCAGAATGGCTGGCGAATGTAGTCATGGTCAAAAAATCGTCGGGCGCATGGAGAATGTGCGTAGACTTTACAAACCTCAACAAGGCCTGCCCAAAAGACTGCTATCCGCTCCCCAGAATCGACCAACTGGTGGACGCCACTAGTGGTTATACCATGCTGAGCTTCCTAGACGCCTTTTCAGGGTATCAACAAGTATACTTATGGCAGCCGGACAGAGTGAAGTGTGCGTTCATCACCAGTTCAGGCACCTACATGTACAAGATGATGCCATTCGGGCTTAAAAATGCAGGGGCCACATACCAACGTTTAGTTGATAAAGTGTTTGAGGGTCAAAAAGGCAGAAACATTGAAGCTTACATCGATGACGCCATCGTAAAAAGCAAAGAAGACAGGGAGCACCTGATAGACCTGCAGGAGACCTTCTGTTCCCTGCGCGCCTACAAAATGAAACTCAATCCAAAAAAGTGTACATTTGGGGTCCGATCCGGTAAATTCCTGGGGTTCTTGGTCAGCTCTCGGGGGATAGACGCCAACCCTGAGAAAATTCAGGCAGTTCTAGACCTTCCTGAGCCCAAGACCATTAGAGACATCCAGCGCCTGACGGGCCGCATGGCCGCCTTGGCGCGATTCGTCGCCCGATCAGCAGACAAGTCTACTCCTTTCTTCAAGATACTGAAAGGAAACAAACAGTTCAAGTGGGAAAACGAGCAGAAAGAGGCCTTCGAGCAATTGAAGGACCATCTTAAGAAGCTCCCCACCCTGGCAAGACCAGTAGCAGGGGAAAAACTTTTCCTCTACATCGCTGTGACTAATATAACTGTCAGCGCGGTCATCTTACGGGAAGAGGCAGGCACCCAGCAACCTATATACTTTGTAAGCCATGCGCTGGGGGCAGCCGAGAAAAATTACCCGATGGTCGAAAAAGCCGCCTACGCGGTCATAATTGCTGCCAGAAAACTCAGACCTTACTTTGACGCGCATCCGGTCGTGGTCCTCACCGACCAGCCGCTGGAGAAAGTGTTGGAAAAGTTTGAAAAATCAGAGAGATTACTGAAATGGGCGATAGAGCTGAGTGGGCTAGGGATATCTTACCAGTTAAGAACAACCATCAAAGCCCAAGCCTTAGCAGATTTTCTGGCTGAATGCTCCCATTCAGGGGAAGAAGAGACCCCTGCCGAGGAGTGGGTCGTGCATACTGATGGATACTCGACAGCCAATGGCGCAGGCGCAGGCGTCGTACTAACCAGCCCAGGGGGGGCTGACTTTGAGCATGCACTCAGGTTTGTCTTCCCGGCATCGAACAACGAAGCAGAGTACGAAGCAGTACTCGCAGGCGTCAGGCTAGCCAAGGCCGCAGGGGCAGAACGGATGTTCCTGGCAACGGACTCTCAGCTCATCGCCCACCAAATCAATGGTGAATATGAAGCCAGGGACCAAGCAATGGCCACATACCTAGAGATGGTAAAAGGAGAGTTATCAGGCCTGAAATCATTTGAGATCAAACAGATCCCCCGCTCCCAGAACAGTCGAGCAGATGCCCTGTCAAAACTGGCAAGTTCCAGTCTACAGGACATACGGAGGTCAGTATGGGTTGACGTCTTGCATGAGAAGTCTACCAACCCCTGTCAGGCGATTAGCACCGTGGAAGAAGGGCTGGAAAGTTGGATGACTCCCTTCATCCAATTCAAGAAACATGGTGTCCTACCATCAGACGCAGCACAAAAGAGAAAGGTACAGGCTAAAGCAGCCTGGTTCATACTCATTGATGGGGAACTCTATAAGAAATCTTTTACTTATCCCCTGCTCAAATGCCTACGGGCAGATCAAGCTGCTGAAGTGTTGGAAGATATCCACTCAGGGATTTGTGGACATCACATCGGAGGGAGATCACTGGCCCACAAAGCCCTAAGGGCATGCTACTACTGGCCTACTATGCTGGCGGATGCCAAGAGCCTGACCCAGAAATGCAGAAAATGCAAACTCTTCGCCCCGTCAATCCATGCCCCGGCCCAGGAGCTCAGGCCAATCCTATCCCCCATCCCCTTCGCTCTACGGGGGATGGACATACTAGGACCCTTCACGGTGGCCACAGGGGACAGGAAATTCTTGATTGTCGCCATAGACTACTTCACCAAGTGGGTAGAGGCCGAAGCGGTGCCCAACATTACTGAGCCGGCAGTCAGAAAAGTGGTCTGGCGAAATATTATCACCAGGTTCGGCTTACCAAAAATGTTGGTATTTGACCATGGCAAACAATTTGATAATGATCCTCTAAGAATCTGGCTGGAAAGCCACAACGTCGCAGTCGCTTACTTAGCCATCTGTCACCCTCAAACCAACGGACAGGTAGAAGCAGCCAACAAACAAATCTTAAATGGCCTGAAGAAAATGGTGGATGACTGCAAGGGTAGGTGGGCTGACGAACTTCCCAGTATACTCTGGTCAATCCGGACAACCAGAAAAGAATCTACAGGCCAGACCCCGTTTGGTCTGGTATATGGAGCAGAGGCATTATTACCAATTGAGGCAAGGATCTCTTTTCTGCGCTCCCTGCAGTACGACCGGGCTGAAAACGAAGCTGCAATGGTCGAGGCCTTGGACCTGGTAAATGAGTTAAGGGAGGAGGCCAGTACCAACATCGTTGCCTATCAGCAACGAATGAGGAAAGCCTTCAACACCAAAGTCCGTCAGAGGAACTTCCAGATGGGCGAATTGGTTCTAAGAAAAACGCAGGCGATTGGAAAATCAAGGGAACATGGAAAGCTAAGTGCCAACTGGGAAGGTCCATACCAAGTGACTCAAATCCTAGGACCAGGCACATACAAAATCGCCAACCTTGAAGGGCAAGAATTGCATGCTCACTGGAATGCGGACACCCTGAAAAAATATTACGTCTGAACAAAATTCGAAGATAGTTTTTATTTTTGCTAAAAACAAATGGCGGAGGACGGTCAAAGAATGTCGACGGCTCCGACCACCCAAAATGTCACAAGTTTTATAAAGAAATGAGAAAGACCCAGATTTATACTCGTTGCCTGTTCAAACTTGCGCATTCACACACAAACGAGCAGTGGGCAATAGGGGGAGGCCCCCCTGTTGCCAAAATCAGGAAAAATGAACCCCCCAACAAAAAATCCAAACCTCCCTACTTACCTCTGGGTAGGGAGGGGGCAGGCCCCCTGAACTTTGAACAAAAGCCAGGGACAGGCCAGATCAACAAGGACTGGGGGCAGGCCCCCCAACCTTGTATAAAAAACGCAAAAGCCTCCCTGCTTGCCTCTGGGCAGGCAGGGAGCAGGCCCCCTGGACTTTGAACAGAAGCCAGGGACAGACCGGATCAACAAGGACTGGGGGCAGGCCCCCCAACCTTGTATAAAAAACGCAAAAGCCTCCCTGCTTGCCTCTGGGCAGGCAGGGAGCAGGCCCCCTGGACTTTGAACAAAAGCCAGGGACAGGCCGGATCAACAAGGACTGGGGGCAGGCCCCCCAACCTTGTATAAAAAACGCAAAAACCTCCCTGCTTACCTCTGGGCAGGCAGGGAGCAGGCCCCCTGGACTTTGAATAAAAGCCAGGGACAGGCCAGATCAACAAGGACCGGGGGCAGGCCCCCCAAACTTGTATAAAAAACGCAAAAGCTTCCCTGCTTACCTCTGGGCAGGCAGGGAGCAGGCCCCCTGGACTTTGAACAAAAAGCCAGGGACAGGCCGGATCAACAAAGACTGGGGGCAGGCCCCCCAATCTTATATAAAAAATGTTTAAAGAACCCCCCTGCTTACCTCTAGGCAGGCAGGGACAGGCTGCGCAGCAGACTCATGAAAAACCGAACAAAAACAGACAAAGCAAATTGAAAAATCTACATAAAAAGGAATAGTGTCAAAGGAGCACAGGATAAGAGTTTTTAAAAAAACAAATGATTACAATTAAACACGGCAGCCGGCCACCAAAGGGCTCGGCGCGCAAAGAAGTAAGGAAGTTAAAGCGTTGGCACAGGCGCAGCAGGAGACGAGCAAGAGCCCTCTGAGGAAGACTGCCCTCTATGTTAAGCAGGGGGAACATCTGGGCCGGAAGTAGCAGCTCCTTCAGACAGTCTGCGCATTTGAGCTTCGTCCTTGGCAGTGTAGAGGGCTCGAAAAGCATCTTCATCATAACCAGGAAACATCTCCCTGACAGTATCCCTAACTACCCCCAGACAAGAGTTGGCGCCATTCACAAAGCCCGCCGACACAGCCGTATCCACCTCCTGGAGTATTTCGTCCCTCTCCTTCTCCCATTCCTCGGTCTTCGCCGCCAAATCGCCAAGAGCCGCCTGCAGATCTGAGTTTGCCTGGGAAAGGCGCTCCCCTAGGTCGACGACACTCTTCTTGGCGTGATCCAGCTCAGCCAAAGCTTTCCTGGCCTGCTCCAACTCCGCGAAGGCCTGCTGAGCTCTCTTTGACTCCTCCCCCAGGCGGGACACCTCCCTGGGAGCCTTCTCATTTTCAGACTTCCAGTGGATCGCCTGACCCTTGGCCTCCTCCAGCTCGGCCTCCTTTCTCGCCAACTGATCCTTCAGGCTGGCAATGAGAGCAACGTCCCTCTCGACTGCAGAAAGGCGGTCAGAGGTAGACAGTTCCTCATCGCTCAGGCGGCTAAGGGCCGCCAGCTCTGCAGAAGCTTGGATGATTTTGGCAGTACGCTGGATGTACTGGGTCACTTGGTTGGTGGCGGAGTTGACGGTCTTGAGAAGATGGTCCGCTAGAACTGCCCCGGAGTCAGAAAGTAGGGCGGAAACATCTTGACTATCGCCGGCGGTATAATGAAACTCAGTGTTCTCCTCAGAAAAAAGGGTAGCAGGAACCCCCTGAGCAAAACGTTTAGGTTCAGGCGTGGAAGTCTCCAGGTCCACCACTTGGTCAGCATTTGGAGCCTCCCTGCTCCTCTTTCTAATCAGCCCCCTGGGAGTACTCTCCCCAGTCTCTTCGGAGCCTGCAGCCCGCGGCCCCGAGGGAATCTGAACCCCTACTGAAAGGCCCCCCTGCCTGCCAACAGGCGAAGGGGTAGCCTCACAGGCAATCACCTTCGCAACTGGAGAGGGAGTGGCCTCAGAAACCGCCGTTTTTGCAGGCGTTGCTCTAGGAGGGGGAGGAAGCCTTGGTCTACTGAACGACAGACCCTTCAAATGCTTCATCAGATTCTTCTCACCTCTCTTAAAATCAGGGGGAAGAGAAGGACGACTGTGGACAACAGTGAGAGTCTCGGTCAGGCCCAGGCGCCTCACCTCCCCTTTTCTCCAAACAAAGGTAGCAAGATCTGCAAGGCAAACATACAAGCTGTCAGGGCACTTTTGAAAAGAGAAAAGAATAAGAAAGAATCATCAACACTCCTGAACTACCTTCATCTAGACCCGGGTTCATGCCCAACCGGGTCAAGTATTTATCAGACGCAATAAGCTCCGCATGGGGGAGCCATAATGTAGGGCCATACACCCCATACTTATCAGTGTGGGCAGCAAAATAGCCCGTCAATTCCTTGTCTTTCTCGCCCAGCTTCACCTCCAAGGCTCTTCCACCCACGCCAGGGTGATACTCCTCAGGGGTCTCTAGCCTGGTGTGGACATGATTCCAGAAATGACGGGGAATCTTCCACCCATGGGTGCTGTGTACATAAAGGAAGTTGTTCTTCCAGTCTCTCAAACTATCCATGGCAGGCCACACCAAAGAATGTCCCTTCTGCCTCAAAAGGGACCAATAACCAGGGGAGCCCGCACTCCCAGAAGAAACCATTTGTAAGCCCACCATAAACCGCAGGGCGTCAATGGAAGGCTCGATGCGGTGGAACAGACAAGTCCAGACGTATGAAATTAACGCCCTGACAGCCGTGGCTGTCAGCTGGGCGATGGCGACATTCATACGCCTGAAGATCTCCTCCAGGGAAGGATGGAGGGGAAAGCGAAGGCCGAACTCCAGACATTTATGGTAAACCGCTATGCACCCATCGGGAGGGTTGCATACGGTATCCTTTTCGCCGGGGACAACGACTGTGTACCCCTCCCCGAAATTGTAAAGCCGCTCAATCACGTCGGCGGCGTTCTTTGCAAGGATCAGCTCCCGATTTTTCGGGACAGGGAAAGTACTCAAAGGGATGCGGTATTTGACTTTATCTAAATAGTAAACCCTACCCCTTTCCCGACGAACAAGGGGGCCAGAGGTTCTAGAAGCGTCAACTTCCAACGCCTCGTCGTCCGAGTCAATGGCGTCAAACGAAGGGGGGTCAGGAGAGTTACCACCCTCGCTGTCCACCGAATGCTCTAACTCAAAACCAACCTCCCTAGAGGAGGAGGCTAAATTCACCCCTTCCCCCTTCTTTGATGGGTCAGTAAAGGGAAGAATCCGCTCACAGGTTCTAGACATTTTACTCTAATGGAAGTGGAAAACAGGAAATCAAAAAGAAAAAGCAGGAAATGGAAGGCAAAAGTCTGACCTAAGATCGCCTGCCAGTGCGGTAAAAGCCCGAAGAAGGAATCTCCCCGAGAAATGGGGGTACAAAGTGGGGTACGATTCGTCAAACACCCAAGGGTTTTGCAGAAAGAAAGAGTAGGAAGATTTCAAGAAAAGAAAGATTGAAGAAGGAAAAGGAAGAAGAATGTGTAACTGATTGCTTTTATAGAGAGAAAGGCATGCAAAGAGTCGCCAAAATCTCAGGAGTCCACCCAAAGACCACTGCCCACGCGTCACTTCCTCAGGAGTCAGCCCTGTGGGGTTTCCCAAGAATAACCTCGAAAAGTCCAAAAAGTGTCCGGGGATTGATCACCCTATGACATCCCCTCTTCACTTAAAAAAAAAAAGTAATAAACACATATTAAAAACACAATACACAAACACATCGCCTGAATTTCATTTCATTAAATCTTACAAGGGAAAATTACATTCAGTGCCCAGCAAGGGAAGAAAATGTACAAGGGCCCAGAAATTCCGGCCCAACGAGTAAACGCCCTGCTAAGCAGGCCTAATCATCATCTAGGTCAGGGGAAGGGTCCCCAGGGCTGCCTGGACCCCCAAAGTCCGAACCCCAATCCCAGTCTGGGGAGTCTTTGAAGGGATCATCAGGGATCCCATCCTCATCCCTGTCACTCAAACAACCAAGGCCCTCACTGTCGTCAGAGTCTCGGCTGCTATCCTCCCATTCCCTGCCAAAGAGAACGGCCTGGGATTCGTCGCAGGTGCGACAGCCTGTCTTCTTCACAGGCGAGGAGGGGCCTGACGCCAAGGAGGAGTCAGTGTCAGAGAAGTTGGGGTCAAATTGTTCGGGGTGCAGCCACGGAAAGCACTCGTGGCATCCCCTGTCAAAGCAGCCCCCTCCCTGGGGGCAACGCCTGAATCTAGGCGCAGCAGGCGGTGAGGACCTCTTGAGGCGCTTGTTCATCCTAGCAGGAGCCTTCTTACCCTTTCGGCGGGAATGAAGCCGTGAACGGCGGCTACGGCGGACAGCTCGATAAGCAGCTCGAGCATATTGAAGCCTCCAAAACCCTCTAAAAATAAAAGTGACATATCTAACTCCACGGCGAGTCACAAATTTCTTAATCCAAACCGTGATTAAAGACAAAGAAAGGAAGGAAAGTTGGAAATGGGGCGTGAAAGTGGTGAAGGGAGATGCAATTTATACAAAGAGGAGAAGCAGAGCATTAATGGAGCTTCAACCACCTCTGCAAGGAGGAGAGCCAATCATCAAACTGGCACACTGTTTGAAAACCCACTTTGCAAAGAAGAAAAATCATGAAAGAGGACGTTTAAACTCTCTGCATACCCAGAGAAGTTAAAGCTCGTTCCCTCGGGAACATGCAACGCATTTAATGCAAGAGTGTTCAGGGAGTCAACCTCCCGCCTTCCCAAAACAAGATGTCGCCTGCCGAGCAGGAGCCTCGCTCCCCCTCAGCCGGCGAGGGCCAATTGATGGGGGTCGGTAGTCAGCCTCGGGTCGCCTGCCGGTCAGGCCCCAGGGCGCCCAATCCCTGAATAAGAGATGACCTACCCAGCAGACCTCCTAGCAATGTCGTTAAAAACTCCAAGTGAATGGCCTTAACCATTTAGCCGCCTGGCACGGCCTTGCCGCCTGCCAAGCAGGGCAGACCAAGCTTCCTGCCTGCTTCCAGGGCGCTCCCGCCCAAGCAGGACCAAAGGAAGACCGAGGACCCATCCGTCATTTTACCTAAGGTAAGGGGAACTGAGTGGACAAGGTGAGTCCACGTGTCACACAAGTATCCACCCATTTCCCTCTTCTCTTTTCTCTTTTCCTCTCTCTTGTGGGAAGGTATAAATACTTTCCCATTTCCCACATGAGGGGGGTTGGATTTTCTCTCTCTAGACTCTTACTCCTAAAAACGCCGCCTAACTCCTCACGAGCTAGGTTCATCAAGGCATTTCACGGACTAACTTAGGCATCGGAGAGGGTTTCCTCGGACAACCTCCGAGGCCCTGTGCGTTCATTGTGCAGGGAGCAGGCCAACTCCGCCGGGAAGGTCCGATCAAGGGAGTAAGATAAAGGAGAGGTTCAAGGAAGTCGGACGATCAATTGTTCACTTACAACTCATTTGTACAACTCGGATCCAGAGCCGGGTTAATTGTTTCCGTAACCGGAACATTATTGTTATTATTATTATTGTTATTATTGTTATTGTTGTTGTTATTGTTATTGTTATTGTTATTGTTATTGTTGTTATTGTTATTGTTATTGTTATTGTTATTATTATTATTATTGTTGTTATTGTTGTTGTTATTTTTATTATTATTATTATTGTTATTGTTATTGTTATTGTTATTGTTATTATTATTATTATTATTATTATTATTATTATTATTATTAATTTTTTTTTTTTTTTGTGCAAGAATTTAGATCTCTTATTCATCCATAAAGGGTAGAAAAAAGAGAACAAAGCTTACAAGTATATCCCAAAATTTTGCAAAGAGCAAAACCACGTCCAATAAACCACAAAAAAAATTAATGAACCAACTAGTTACAAATCTAGCCTAACTATCATAGTCACTAAAATTGTTATTATTATTATTATTATTATTATTATTATTATTATTTTGCAAGAAAGGTACATTTTATTAATATAATAAGAATAGAGATCTTACAAAAGATAGTCCAATATGAGAACGAAGTTCCCTAATTACATCAAACTCCTCACACTAATATCAATTCCCCTTCCCCTTAATCTAGTGTAGATATCAAATTTGACCTTCTTTACAATACTATCTATCGAATGATATTTTTCCTCAAAAATGCGTGCATTTCGCTCAGTCCAAATAGAGTATACTGCAGCTGCGAGACTACTACAATACCGTTGATGGTTCCAATGCCTTTGTTTCCCTCGTCGAGCACACCATTTAAGCTCCCTTATAAGATGATTACTCCTTCCAGTTATCTGCATCCAGCAGAGTAAGTGCTGCCATATTTGCCAAGAAAATGAACAGCAAAAGAAAAGATGCATAGCAGTTTCCTCCTCCTTCAAACAGAGCACGCATCTGCTCACAAATTGAAGGCCTCTTCTCTTCATGTTGTCATGAGTAGCTAGAGTTTTCAATCCTGCAAGCGTGATGAAGAGTCTATGCTTAGGAGTGATAGTTGTGAAATTTATGCCTTTCAACCAAGAGATTGTAGGGCGTTTCCCCCTAAACCAATCATACGCGGCCCCAACATTGTATGATCCACCTGCAGTCCAGCCGAGTAGTAGACTTTCAGCCTCTCCCTGATCCCGTGTACCTTGCAGGATTTCATCTCTAACACTCAAAATTCCATTGAAAGTTGCAGTAAATGTTTCAGACTTAGTAATATCCCAAATGCTTCTACGCTTCAGAACATAGTGTTTATGCCATTGTTCCCAAAGTCCACCCTTTGCTGTAATGAGCAACCACAACCAGCGTGCCATAAGCGCCTTATTCCCGTACAATAGATGCTTGATGTTGAATCCACCCTCATTCCAAGGAGCACATATTGTATCCCACCCCTTGAAAACCATCCTGACCTTCTCCCCATCTCCAGACCAGAAGAATCGGAGACTCAACTGATCAATTTTCTTAATCACATTAATAGGAAATATAGCATTGGAATACCAATAATTTGTAAGCCCAAAAATAACAGAACTAAGTAACTGCAGTCTTCCCGCGTAGGATAGAAAAGTAGAAGACCATTTATGAATCAAACTACCAATTTTGCTAATAAGAACCTGATATTCCCCCTTTCTATTATTAACAGAATTAAGAGGAAGCCCCAAGTATCGGCAAGGAAACCAACCCACAGAGAATCTAGTTTGAGCCAAAATAAGCTCTTGTACCTCACACTAGTAGAAAAAAGTTGATTTGCGGCTCCAAAAAAACCCACATATGAGGCGTTTTTATTTGTTGCCGTATATGGCGGGGCCGCAAATAGGAAAATATGGTGCGGCATCAAAAAAAACGCCTCAAATAACGGTTTATGTGCGGCGTTATTCATAAAAAACGCCGCGAATAAGGACACTATTTGAGGCGTTTATTAGTACAAAACGCCGCAAATGAAGGCTTATTTGAAGCGTTTTTCATGTATTACGCCGCAAATAGTATTAATTTTGAATTTTAAAAAAAAATTAGAGCTTTTTTGACGAATTTCAATATGCATTTTCAATGAAACCAAACCAAATATTTTACATTAATTATTCCAATGGACGTAAGCAAATTTATACAAGTCCAAAGAGTAATTAACATGAATACAATAAAAATACTCATAAGTAAAATAAAATCTTAAAAAGTTAGAATTAGCTAGTCTAATTCACGTACAACGACTTGTAAATTATAAAGCCCATTTATACCGCAATTCACATCTATCTTCACCGTGATTGTAGGGCTCCACTTTTCAGAATACTTATAAACTAGATAGAGTTCTATATAGGTTGGAATAAGCTAGTCTAATTCACGTACAATGATGATTATATGAAGCTAATTTGTTTTGCAATTAATTCAACTCATCTTTCATCGTAGTTGTAGGTTCCTCTTTATGCTAGATCCAAACCTACAAAATACTGAAGATCAACAAATTAACATGGATTAGCAAATTGATGGTCTAATCATAAAAACAATTAACCATCTAATCATGTTTTGTCCGTAAGAAAATAAAATAATCCACCGTAAATATATCAGGTATATAATGACAACAAGTGCGTATTCCACACTAATTTTCAATGCAATACATCAACCATACAACAATTGCATATTCCAGCATGTTAAGGGAGTATCCTATATTTTCCCTTATGTCCATGAATTTGAAAAAGACACGATATCAATACATAACAGTCTAAGGATTTAATATTTTGGATTGACCACATAGAACAAACAATAGACCAAGCACACTCACAAAATAAAAAGTTGGGATTTTCTACGTGGTACCCCTGAACTTTTTACTTTTCTACCTTGTACCCCTACACTTTTTACATGTATACATGATACCCTTGTACTTTACTAAAAGTTTCTTTGATATCCCTAAACTTTATTATTATCTTTATTGGTACCCCTAAACTTTTTTTCCCGTCAAATATTGACAAAAAATTACCTTTTTATGTTCAAGATTAAAAGTTAAACATCATTTAACATACCTAATTAACGGATAATTGAACTTAAACTAACTATTTTGTACATGTTTGTAGTTATACTCTGAATCTAAACGGATTATATTTTTGACGTTATATCGTCAAATCAAATGATAATGCTTAAATTAAACTCAATTACTTGTTAATTATCTAAGTTAAATGATATTGAAGTCTTAATTCTAAGGTAAAAACATAACCTAACGACAAAACTTGATGAAAAAAAAATTCGTGGCGCTGGTTAAATTAATAATAAAATTCAAGGGTACCATGTATAAACATTGAAAAGGTAGGGGTACCATGTAGAAAAGTGAAAAATATAGGGGTACTGTGTAGAAAATCCCTAAAAAGTTTCATACTTCTAGGCTTTGTAGATCGACCAAACACGCTAAAAAAATCCTAATTCTGTAAATTTTCGTCACATCGTCCCTCATCACCTACTGCACACAAATAAAACAACAAACTTAACCCATTCTTACCTCCACCAAAATCACACAACTCTTCATTATCAGGGGAACAGCGACCACTCGTGTATCTCCATCACCAACACTAAATTACTATCTACTTCAACAAAAGGATTAATTCAGCATTCATTTTCTAAAAAGCAATGAGAGATGCATTAGACATATCAGAAAACATATAAACAATCCTAACATACGAGCAACTCAGATAGTTTGTTAGTTCATAATTGAGTTTTGTGACTTTTGTCACTTTTACTATAGAATGATCTAATTGGAAAGGTTACTAGAAATATAATTCATAAATCACAATGCTGCCAAAGTTATGAGATAATGCATCAGACCATGTACGTGTGTAGAGGAAACAATGTGGCATTATCGGACGCATGTCAGCGGACTAGGGTCAACATGGTCACGATCTAATAATGCGCAAGCTCACTTTGGCATAGCATGAAACGCCATGGCTCGTACAAAATGTTCTGTCGAATTATGAGAAAAACATTCTGCCTAACCTAAGCACAACACACGTGGTTAGTCCCAAAATGCAAGGAGATACGCAGAAGATTGTATTCGACACACCAAAACACGACAAGACACGTGTTTAAGTTATTTTTCCCATACACCTACAAGTCACGACACGACGCAACATGAAACCCACCTAATAGGCGTTGAATTGAACAGAAGTACATTAGACAAAATGAACCTCGTGAGGTTGAAATAAAATGGATTTTTTTTAAAAGAACGTGATCAAACAAAGATAAAAGATCGACTCAGATCCAAACACCATGTAATAGTTGCACCGACTTTACCAACATAGCTGGTCGACTGCGCCTTCAAAATATGCAATTCACCATCAAATTGGCCCAATCCAATTAATCCTTATTTCTCTCTCGTAGGGTTCCTACTTCTCACTTCTCAATTCTTCATCATTTCTTCATCCGATCAGGTATCTCCATCTCTCTGATTCTCAGTTTTCAGCATTATATTCATCTTCACAATCTCAACAATTGAATTTGCAAGTTCAATTTTTGATTCTACTCCTTCACGTTAGTCTTTTGATGATTTCCCAGCAATATTTAATGTAATTATGTGCTAGAAATTGAACTTAATACAATTATAAACCCATATAAATCAAACATAGTATAATACATGAAAAGAGAAAAATCTTAAGTTTTAAAAAAAATAAAACAAAGACAGCAAAACCAAAAAAAATAAGGATACGTCGCGTTTAGAAAATGAAAATTACCCTGAATTTTGGCTTTGATTTACTTTTTCATCTTCTGCTCCTTATTGAATCGCTTTAGAAAAGGAAAAGTAGTAGTTCTCCTGCCCATTAAATTGGATAGTTTCCAACAAAGAAGTAAATGTATAAGTGTTCAAGGGCGAGACAACCCATCGAACCCATCCGGTCCGACCCGTAAAAGAATTTTCAAAAATATACAAATGCCTGCCACAAACCAATTTACCCAACTTGTCCGTGAGCCAATTTTTCATAGTTATTCCGCCCAATGCCACATATGATCACCTCTAAGTAGTAAGTATAGTATCAAAAACCACAAATTTTATGGAAAAAAATAACATGGTACAGGTAGTATGTAGAGAAAGAAAGATAGTTGATCGTTGAGGCACAAGCATGCATTAAGCAGGTACTTTGAACAAACATTTGGAATGCAAGAAGAAAGAGAAAGAGCAAGAGAAGAGGGTTATACCTTGAAATGAAGTGGGGGTGTGAACAAGTGGAGGTAGAACTTGGTCAGTGAATTTGGGAGAAAAGGAGGCAGAAATTAAGAACCGTGTACAAAATACAAAAATGAGACACGAGAAATGAAAAGGAAAGGGTGAAAATAAAGAACCCAAATCAGTTAAGAGTTTAATTGAATTATAGTGTAAGAGTAAGATTAAGAGTTAGGTATCCAACTGGATGAAGAAATGTGAGATAAGAAGAGATGTTGCAAATTTGACAACTCACTGCTCAACGTTCATGCCATTTATGAATTCCTAATGCAAATGAAAATTAACCTCATACACGTGAAGTCGACAGGTATTCCTAGCTCTCTTGCATTTGAGATCATAGCCTTGGCAATCTCATTTGTCCTCTGTAGAGTTCATCAGGTACATTAGATACAAACACACAGCATGCAAACATAATTCATGCACCGAAACCGATTAAAATAGCGGGAAAGTAAAGTGATGATGAGCGAAATTGATAAGGGTGTAAAACTGAATGTGTAACCTTATGACTGACTTATTTAGTGAGATTAAATGGTTACCTTTGGAGATGGTGGCCATAGATAGGGATTAAAACGAACTGAACAATATCCATCATGTCATTCAAAATAATTTTCGTAAAGAAAAGAGTGAAGGGAGGGAGGGAGGGATGAAGGATCTAGATTTGAGTGACCTTAAAGCAACCAGAAAATCCTTCTGTTCTTTGGTATGTTGGGGTAACTCGAATTCACTCGAGTTTATGAAGTTATGTTAGATAAAGAAAAGCCGGAATAATTGATCGTGGAGTTGGTGAGACGTCGATTTGCAACAGTTCTATGCACATGCCAGATCTCAACTAAGGCTCTGCAAAAGACATACTTAAGCTGGTAAGCTTCGTATAGAAAAATAAAAGAGTATACTAGACTAATCATGATCATAATTCCGACTTTTCCGAGCCCATCTCATCAAAATCTAAACAAATCAAATCAATAAGATCATATTTAGACTCTTGAGAGTTCATCACATCAAAATCTAAACTAATTATATAAGATTTTTCCTAATTCATCGCCTCAAAATCTAAACTTAAACTAATCAATAAGATCGTGATTAAGACTTTTCCAAATTTATCACATCAAAATCTAATCAACAAGAACAAGATTTCGACTTTATTTTCGTGAGTTCATCCCATCAAATTCTAAATTAATCAATAGTCCATAAGTCTGACTTTCCTGAGTTCATCACATTAATAAAAATCTAAACTAATCAACAAGATCATAATTCTAACTTTCCCGAGTTTATTACATTAAATAAAAATCAAAATTAATCAACACGATCATAATTCTGACTATCCCGACTTCCACATCAAATACCCCAGCAAATAAATTAGAAGTTCATAAGCAGCATAACTAACCTGCATATATACCTGCTGGATTATCACGGAACTATTGTTGCTGCTTACCATCAGGTAACAATGCACAATAATTTCCTCGACAAAAATTTGATTCCGCTTCCATTCTCAGCTGGGTTGGCGAGACATCAACCAGAAAATTTGATAGGACATCTCTTCAAAACATTGAAACAAACAGAGTAATATTGAAATGAAACATCTCAAATTTGAAGCCTGAAACCTAGCATTGTACACGGAGCTAGCATTTCAGATTCTAGTTAGCATTGTACACGCAGAATTTAACATCAATTTAACATTTGAAGCCTGAATCCTAGCAAATAACTTCATCAATTAGAACAAGCAAACGAAAAAGTAGTACGAAGTTGTGAAATAGACCGTGTAAATTAGTATACTGAATAATACCTGTCATAAATTAGACATATCACGCCAAAATTTGGAAGAAGAATAATTGAAATCGACATCAAAGACTGGGTATGGTTGGCAGCGGTGGCGACATCAGGGTAGTCAAGGGTAGAGGGAACGGGGATTCTCCTGCTTCTAGGAGTTGCGTTGGGTGGCGTTGGCCTTCGAATCCTTCTAACGGCGGGGGTGTGGTGGATCTGGTGGTGTTGTGGTGAAAAATGGAGGAGGTAAAGTCAAGGGTAGGGTTAGGATGAAAGAAGTGAATGAGCCGAGGGTTTCAGTTAATGGGATTTATTCTTCCTTTTTTTCCCCTTTTTTTTCCTTTCAATAAATTGGTTCACAGTTTTTGAATTGCTGCTATTCGTGAAAAATGCCGCAATTCTATAGCTGCAATTGAACATTTTTCTACTAGTGTCAATTGAAACACCGCCAAAAAATATGTTAGTCTTCTCGCAATTAGCATGAAGCCCGGATTCCAGAGAAAAAGAATTAAGAGCCTCCATAACCGCAGCTACGGATGGACAGTCCCCCCTCATGAAAACCATTAAATCGTCAGCAAAGACAAAATGGTTCAAGCGTACCTGGCAACATTTGGGATGATATGAGACCGAAGCTTGCGAATTAATCTGCCGTAATCTTCTCGAGAGCACCGCCATACATAAGACAAAAAGATAAGGGGATAGCGGATCCCCTTGCCTGAGGCCACTTCTTCCTTCGAAAAACCCATGAGCAATCCCATTTATCTTAAGCATAAACCAGGAACCAGTAATGCAAGACATGATCCAACTAACAAACTGTGGGGGAAAATTGAGGGCTAAAAGCATCTTCTCTATAAAAAGTCTTTGAAGGGAGTCAAACTCTTTGTGCAGATCTATCTTCATAAGGCATCTAGGAGTAAGATAAGCTCTCCCATAGTTCTTTATAAGAGATTGAGACAGAGCTATATTGGCATGGATGCTTCTCCCAGGAACAAAAGCAGCCTGTTCAAGACCTATAATATCCTCTAACACTCCCTGAATTCGTAAGACTAAAATCTTACTAACGACTTTATATAAAACTGAGCAGCAAGAAATAGGTCTGAAGTCGAGGACAGATTGACACAACTCCTTCTTAGGGATCAAAGAAATAATTGTTGTGTTAGCTTGCTTAATCATATTCCCTTTAATGAAAAATTCTTTACAGCTAAACAGAAATCTCCTATGACAGTTAACCGTGAAGTTTTGAAAAATTCAGACGAGAATCCGTCCGGCCCAGGGCTTCTGTCAGATCCTATATAGAAAACACATTGCCTTATTTCATCCTCAATAGGCAGCCTGAGCAAGGCTGCCCATTTCTCCTGATGCACTAAAGGGCCAGTTCTTATCAAATCTAAATCAATATCTTGTACCATCTTATTAGTACCAAGCAAATCCTTATAGTAATCAATAAAGCTTTGAGCAACATTATGCAATCCCTCTTGATATTGGCCATGTCTATCCACAATTGCTCCAATAGTCTGCAGTTGTCGTCGCTCTTTAAGCCTAGAGTGAAATAATTTGGTAGACTCATCACCCATTATAATGTTATCCATTTTAGATCTTTGTCTAAGAATACTTATTTCAGCTTCACAAAGTGTCTTATGCTTTTGTAGCAAATCCTTTTCCAAGTCAATATGACTCTGAGAAAAAGGGTTCTGATGAAGATCATCTTGGCAAACCTCAATAAGTTTTCGAACTTCAATGATCCTGCAATGTATGCTAGAGAAGCTACTTCGATGCATCCTCTTTAAAGCTTCCTTAGCTCTTTTCATCTTACTAAAAAGCTGGTATCCATGTGTTACCCTAACATCCTGCCTCCACGCTTCATCCACCACACCAGGATATGAAGGACTAAGAGTCCAACAATAAAGGAAACTAAACCTAGGTTTCCCTCTATCTTCACTTAGTATTGAAACAACCAAGGGCGTATGATCAGATATACCAGGGTGCAGGACAGAGGCAAAGGATGTTGGAAATGAATTAATCCATGTTCCATTTACTAAAACCATGTCTAACCTAGACCATATTCTCGTATTAGCGTCATGTTTACTGGTCCAAGTGAATTCATAACCATGGTGGTGAAGTTCCTGTAACCCATTATCAACAATACAGTTATTAAAGTCATTCATGTCATTATCCTCCGGAAGAGATCCCCCAATCTTCTCATTCACATTTCCAACAATATTAAAATCTCCAGAAATGATCCAGTTACCCAAACTATTGATGGTGCAAAGATCCTTCCAAAGGGCTCTCCTTCCTTCTCCATCATTAAGCCCATAAATAAAAGTAAACAGCAGCTCACATTTAGTTCCATAATGAAATATAGAACAATGAATAAGCTGATTAACAGTAAATATTATTAATATTATTATTATTATTATTATTGTTGTTGTTGTTGTTGTTGTTGTTGTTGTTGTTGTTGTCGTCTTATTATTGTTGTTGTTGTTGTTATTATTCTTATTATTATTATTATTATTCTTCTTATTATTATTATTATTATTTTTGTTGTTGTTGTTATTATTATTGTTATTGTTATTGTTATTGTTGTTATTATTATTGTTATTGTTGTTGTTATTATTATTATTGTTGTTGTTGTTATTGTTGTTGTTGTTGTTGTTGTTGTTGTTGTTGTTGTTGTTGTTGTTGTTGTTGTTGTTGTTGTTGTTATTATTATAAAAACGGAACTTGCATTAAACACCAGAACAAATTACAAGAAGTTAGAGGGAAGTCGAGATACTATCTGGGCCCTCACTCCCTTAGCAATTGCAAAGCTAATTCTAGTGAAAATATGAACCGCGGCACGCGCTCCAGCATCTTGTGATAAAGCGAATTTCCGAATCCGCTGGAGCAGAGAAACAGCGTCCGTGTCGAGCTCGCCGAGAGAGGAGAAGGAGAAAGGTAAGAAACCATACCCAATCGCTGTGCAGCGTGCCTGATACTTGGCACACTTACGACGAGCAGCATCAGCAACGACCCGTCCAGGCTCAAAAGCGGTAAGGCCAGACTGAGTCAAGGGCGAGGACCTAGTCAGATCAACACAAACATCACGCCCCTTGTCCCATGAGTAGAGCAGGAGGTTGGTTGGTCGCAAGGGCTTGCCGTTATCGTCGCAGAGGCCAATCTCCATCTCCTTACCTGCAGAGATCCCCGTCCGGAAGCAAATATCCAACAGTGTGTCACGGACAAGGTTATGGCGATGTTTAATCCCCACAGTACCAGCACACGAAACCGCGTGATCACCAAAAATATCGTCTCTGAGTCCTCTGGAGCAAGAAGGGCAGGTCCCGGAAGGCGGAAACAAAGGGACTCCAAGGCGATAACTAAGCACACTGCGATATGTCCGACCGTTCATGGTTTCCCGAGCCCAGTAATAGGGACAGCCCTCAGCCAGTCAGAAGAATGGTCCCCCTGCTGAGATTTCCACAGAGCAACCTGTCGAGGGGTAAAGGAGAAAACAGATTCCGCTTCTGTAGCAACCCTCGTGAAATATATATCTGCCAGTTTCTTCATAAGTTTTGGGGCAGCGATCTCAGAGGGGTTACTCAAGAAGTCAGAACTGGTAGCCTCAACAAACCCACTCAAGGCAGACTCAAAGGCAGATCCAGGGGAGGCGATCTCGGAGGGACGAAGCAGTTTAGCCTGCAAATCGGAAGATTGGAGACGAGAAGCAAGGAAGGCAAAGTGCAGGGCATCAGTGACGGCAAAGACACCGAGCCCCCTAGGGAAAAGGGGAGGGTGGCCAGCCGCCACTGCCACTTCCCAAAACCGGGTCCAGACGCCGTGATAATACGCTCAAGACTAGAGCGGAGCGCAGTGTCGGAAGAAAGGTGGGCCGACCCAAAAGCACGGGGAGAGCAAGTGCGCAAAGCAAAGTATAACTTAGAAATACCTGTGCACGCCCGGAGAAGAAGTAACTCACACTGGGGATCCTCAATCGTAGCAACCAAGTCCATGAGCTCTATAGTACGGGCGACCCTCTTCGATACAAGAGCGCCACTGAAAGCTGGGCACACGCTGACCGGTCCCCCAATGACCTTAACACCGTACAAGGGCCTGGCAATAGAGGTGGGAAAAACACCAGCACACCTGCTTCTCTGATCCTCGACAGGTCAGAAAACCTCCGTTTTAGTTACGTTGAGGTGGAGGCCAGAACGGGGACCCTCATCCATAATCATCTGGAGAACCTTCCCCACAACAAGCGTATCCCCAACGATGGTACCATCATTGAGGTACCAAGCCTGGAAGCAAAGATCAAAGGAGTCCCTGATCCTACAAACTAGGGGGTGGAGAACCAGAGAGAAAAGGAGGGGGCCTAAGGGGTCACCCTGCTGGACCCCCTGGCAAGAGCGGAGGTAGTGCTCCCCGTAGTAGAGCCTAGCTGGGCTGGAATAGCAAAACTCAATCCAACGGGAGAGGGCAGGACACTGACGGCGGACCTCTCCCAGCATAGTCTCTCTGTCAACCAAGTTAAAGGCATTCTGGAAATCGACGAGTAACATGGAGAGGCCCACATCAGCGCCACGATCCTCTACAAGGCGGTTCAAGGAATGCAGAATAGCCTCACCCCCGCTAGAAACACCTACCCCGAATTGAAGGCCCTCAAAATAGCTACCTAAAGATGGGCCAACCAAGTAGGCTCCAACCTTGGAGACAAGGCGCCTCCAGATGGTGCCCACAGCAATAGGACGAACCCCTCCCTCTGGCTTAACGAGCGGGGTGAGCGGAGCACTAGCAATGTACTCACCTAGTACCTGCGGACACTTCCCCTCGAGAAAAAGGTTGACCACCCGAGCGATAGAGTCAATCAGATCATCAGAAACGGCAATAGCAGCACCACTCAAACAATCCAACAGATGTTGGGCCCGAAATCCATCCCTCCCACAAGACGTGCCCCGAGGAAAACTCTGAATCATGTCTAAAACAACAGACGCCGATGCATCAAGACAATGGCCAGAAGGCTCAGACGGAAGGGCAGGAGGAAGAGCGGCTGGGTGCTTATCCTGAAGAGCTCGGAGGGTGGCATCAGTGTACGAGGCTACACCGGACGAAGAAAGAACACGAACGGCGGCCGTGTAATGACCATCAGAAATCTTCTTACGATACTGACGGATGTTGAGCTCACCTAAGTCAAGCTCCTCCTCCACCCAAAAAGAAGGGGAGGCCTCCGCTAGGGCTTCGCGCAAGAGCAACGACTTCCCCCCCGGCCCTCCCCAAGTGTGAATGGCTTTGGAAATAGCCTCTTCCCGACGTTGACGTCTAATAGCAGTTCTACATTCCAAACTACTCCTTGGGGCAAAGATCTTCAGGACACAAAGGGGTAAGACAAGCAAGGAAATCCAAAGAGAAATATCAAAAGGGGAGCCAACGACATCATCCAGGGCACCCTTCAACACCCGCGCGAATCCAAGTCGACACCTAGGGGGAATAGATTTAACCGTGCGCAACCCCTTAGAGAGCAAACGATCAAGAGAAGTCAAAGAAAAGCAAGGGGGCATGTCCTGATCAATATCTCCCACTGACGGCACAGGGGACGGAACAGGGCGAGGAAGATCATACAGAATAAATCGAACGAATCCGTCCCCACAATCAGGCGCCTCAACACGATCCCCCGCCCCATGCCGACAACAAGAAGTGAGCGAATGAGTCAAAAGGCAAACACCACACAACCAAATACTCATACGCTTAAAGGTGACCTCAGCAGAAGAGTAGACAGACAAACTACTGGAGAGGGTTTGTCGCGTTAATACCTGAGCAACGGCACAAAAATGGCGGTTCTGCAAGTGGATGCGCAGGGATTGTTTGGTAAGACCCTTTCCGCACCCGTCCCGACAGTCAGAAAGACCCACGAAGGGACAATGGAAGCGAACTGAAGGAGGCATGGGGAAGCAAGAAAGACCCACCAAGCAGAAGCACAAAAGAAACAGGGGCGAGCACGGGCTCGAAGTCCGAAAACACCAAGGAATCGTTACCGAAACAGCAACGCCCGAGAAGGAAAAACAAGCAGCGACAAGGAGAAAAACAGGGGACGCACAGAAGGCAAACACATAGGACGACAAACAAGGAAAACAGCAGGCTGGAGAAGTGCCCAAAAGCGAGGCTGGACGGAGCTGGAAACAGCGGATAAACCCAGGCCAAAAACAGGGGAAAACCAAGCCAAAAACAGGGGGAAACAACCGGAAAAGCAGCAGGTCCGTTACCCACGTCGAAGACAAGAGCAGAACCTGATGGCAGAGGAGAAGGAGGGCAGAGGGGAAGGAGGGACAGCAGGCAGCAGAAGCCGACAACCAAAGGAGCGGCCGGCAGCGGTGGCAGCAGAACGCCGGCAGGGAAAGCAACAGCAGCAACCGCGCAGAAAGGAAAGCCCAAACCCTGGCCGGCGGCGGCACTCTAAAAGAGGGAGAAACGGCGGCGCCACCCAGGTCAGCAGCGACGGGCCGAGGCCGAGGCCGAGGACGGAACCGGCGAGCGGTGGGAAGACAGCAAAACAGCGACAAGAGCAACAGGCCGCGGAGAAGAGGTAATCCGGACCTGTCCGGCGGCGACACCCAGGAGGAGGAACGGCGGCGACACCCAGGCCGGCAGCGACGGACGGCGGCCGCGGACGGAGCCGACGAGCGGTGGACTGGCAGGGAAACCCTAGGCGGGGAAGGCTGATCGCACACACCCTCACGCTCTCTAAAAGTTCAAATTTTGAACTATTATTATTATTATTATTATTATTATTATTATTATTGTTATTATTGTTATTATTGTTATTATTGTTGTTGTTGTTGTTGTTATTATTATTATTATTATTATTATTATTATTATCATCATTATTATTATCATCATTATCATTATCATTATTATCATTATTATTATCATTTTTATTATTATTATTATTATTATTATTATTATTTTATTATTATTATAAACCGAACTTTAATTAACACCAGAACAAATTACAAGAAGTTAGAGGGAAGCCGAGATACTATCTGGGCTCCCACTCCCTTAGCGATCACAAAACTAATTCTAGTGAAAATATGAACCGCGGCACGTGCTCCAGCATCATGAGATATAGCGAATTTTCGAATCCGCTGGAGCAGAGAAACAACATCCGTGTCGAGCTCACCGAGAGAGGAGAAGGAGAAAGGAAGGAAACCATACCCAATCTTGGTGCACAAATCTCCATACTTGGCGCGCTTACGTTGAGCAGCATCAATGACCACGCGACCAGGTAGGAAATCAGCCGTCGCAGATTGGGTCAAAGGCGACGACCCTGTCAGATCGACACACACATCACGCCCCCTATCCCATGAATATAGAAGCAAATCCGCCGGGCGTAGGTGGTTGTCATGCCCATCCACCAAACCGACCTCTACTTCCATACCGGCAGAAATACCCGATCGGAAACAGATATCCAAAAGGGTGTTGCGAACCAGGTTATGTCTATGCTTGATACCAACGGTACCAGCACACGACACAACATGGTCCCCAAAAATATCGCCAACAGACACTCGGGAACAGGCGGGACAAGGTCTAGGTATCGAGAACAAAGGGATACCTAACCGATAGCTAAGCATAGAGCGGTAAGTCCTCCCATTCATGGTCTGCCCCAAACCGGAGATAGGTACTGCGCGAAGCCAATCGGAGGTATGAGCACCCTGCAGAGACTTCCAAAGCACAATCTGTCGCTGAGTCAATGAGAAATCCAATTCTACCGAAGCAGCAATCTTCGTGAAATATATATATGCCAATTTCTTCATGAGTTTGGGGGCAGCGGTCTCACTAGGATCACGGGGAAGGTCGGAACCGGTGGACTCATTAAACAGAGCCAAGGCCGCATCGAAGGTCGGCCCAGGAGCTAAGACAGCTGAAGGCCGAAGAAGCATAGCCTGCAACTCAGAGGACTGGAGACGAGAAGCCAAAAAGACATAATGCAGAACATCCCTAGCACAATACACACCAAGCCCTCCAAAGTGGAAGGGTAGTGTAAAGAGACGTCACTTCCAGTCCCCAAACCCAGGGCCGGACGCGGTGACAATGCGCTCCAAGCTAGACCGCAGAGCAGCATCAAAGAAAATCTTAGCCGAACCAAAAACCGAAGGGGGGCAAGTGCGTAGAGCAAAAGAAAGCTTGGAAACACCCGTACAAGCACGAAGCAGCAACAACTCGCACTGAGGATCCTCAATCCTGGCAACAGAATCCATAAGCTTAATGGTCCGAGTTACTCTCTTCCCCACAAGCTCACTGCTGAAATCACGACAGACACTGACGGGGCCACCAAGAACTTTGACACCACGCGACGGTCGAGAAATGTCGGGGGGGAAAACACCAGGAAGTCGACTCCTAGGATCCTCCTTAGGCCAAAAAACCTCAGTTTTGCCGACATTAAGGTGAAGACCTAAGCGAGGACCGTCCTCCATAATCAGCTCCAAAACTTTCCCCACCACCAAAGTATCTCCAACGATGGTGCCGTCGTCCAAGTACCAAGCCTGCAAGCTCAAGGCGAAAGAGTCTCGGATCTTACAAATCAAAGGATGTAAGACCAAAGCGAAAAGAAGAGGGCCTAGAGGGTCACCCTGATGGACCCCTTGGCAAGACCGTAGGCTGTGCTCCCCGTAATAAAGTCTGGCAGGCCTCGAGTAACAAAACTCGACCCAGCGGGACAGAACAGGGCAACAACGACGAACCTCGCGCAACATGATTTCTCGGTCGACCAAATTAAAGGCGTTCTGAAAGTCGACCAAAAGCATGGAAAGGCCCACATCGCCACCTCGATCCTCAATAAACCGGTTCAAGGCATGCAAAATAGCCTCTTCTCCACCGGAGACCCCAACCCCAAACTGGAGACTCTCAAAATACCCACACAGCGACGGACCAATCAGAACAGCCCCATCTTTAGAGACAAGGCGTCTCCGAACCGTGCCCACAGCAATAGGACGAATCCCACGGCCTGGTTTAACAAGCGGGGTGAGCTAAGCACTAGCAATGTACTCACCGAGAACCTGCGGGCACCTGCCCTCAAGAAAAAGATTGACCACCTTAGTGATAGAGGTGATCAAATCATCCGAGATAGCAACTGCGGCTCCGCTCAAACAATCCAGAAGATGTTGGGCACGGAAACCGTCCCGCCCACAAGAAGTGCCACGCGGAAAACTCCTTATCATATCCAACAAAACGGACGCAGACGCGACGAGCTGAGGGTGGGCAGGAGGCAAAGGTGGCAAGGAAGGGGGCGGAAAAGCGGGGTGCTTATCTTTCAAAGCCTGCAGAGTATCGGCAGTGTAAGGAGCAACGCCAGACGAAAAGAGCACCCGGACGTCGGTCGCATAATGGCCATCACATATCTTCCGCCGGCACTGCCGAACGTTAACCTCACTAGAGTCAACGTCCTCCTCTAAAAGAAAAGAAGGAACCTCCTCAGCTAAAGTCTCCTGCAAAAGCTGAACAATACCACCAGGGGCACCCCAAGTACGAATGGCACTGGTAATACACTCCTCCTGACGCTGGCGCTTCACAACAGATCTGCACTCAAGGTTACTCCTGGGGGAAAACGTCTTAAGTATACAGAGAGGCAAAATAAGCAAGCTAACCCAGCGAGAAAGGTCACCAGGGGAGTCAGCCACAGAATCGAGGGCTCCCCTAAGGACCCTAGAAAAACCAAGGCGACATCTGGGAGGGATAGATTTCACAGTGCGCACCCTCAAAGACAGCAAGCGATCCAGAGAAGCAACATCAAGACAACCCAATCCCGTAGGCCCCACAACATCGCCAGGGGACGATGATGAAGCGGGCGGTCTGGGGATACGAAAGATAAAAAAACGAGCAACTCCATCACCACAGTCGGGGGATGCAACAAAATCAGACACCGGCCCGTGCCGACACTTGGTAGCAAGAGTATGCGAAGTAAAGCAAACCCCACAAAGCCAAAGACCCATACGCTTAAGCGTAGCCTCTGCCGCAAAAAAAACAGATAAACTAGAAGAAAGAGCTTGACGCGTAATTACCTGATCCTTTCCAAGGCCATGTCGATCTCAGAGGTGGAAGATCATGGAGGTTCTAACAAGACCCTTCCCATTATTGTCACGACACTCAAAAAGACCAACGAAGGGGCAATGGAAACGCGCTACTCTCGACATGGAGAAAACCGAGCACAGAGAAACAGCCACCAAGAATCCCGATGACACAAACACCCAAAGCAAAAACAAACGACCGAAAAAAAACAGAACAAACAGAAGAAACACAACAAGCCAAAAACCGACACCGGGGACCCACTCAGAAGGGGCTGGCGAGCAGCGGCAGAGACCCAAGAGGAAGGACGAGAAATCAGCAGCAGCAACAGAACAGGGGAACGGTAGCAGAAAAACCGATCCGATTCCGGCAGGAGACCGAATCGGTGGAAGAATGACGGAGGAACAAGAGAGAACGGCAACGAAAAAACCAAAAAGGACAGCCGGTACCCACACCGGAAAAAACCGCCGGCCAGAAGCAAGAGCCGGAACCCTCCGACAAGGGCCAGCCGGCGACAAACAGTGACAGAGAACAGTAGCGGTGATAGAGAACAACAGGACAGAAGAAAAGCAGCAGAATTCCGGCGGAATTCCGGCCAGGGGGAACGGACAGAAGCAACGGAAGGTCGACGGAGGAAGGAAAGGTGCAACCAGCAAGAAGGCCAGCGGCAGAGCAATGGCAGAACACCGGCGGCAGCAGAGATGGAAACCCACGGAAAGCAGCGAAAGAAGGAGGAAACAGGCCGACGGCGACGAAGGAAGGCCGGAATATGACGACCGGAGGAAGGAGAAGGTCGCCGTGGTCGGCGGCCGGCGGCGGCAAGAACCCTAGGGCAGGGGACGACAATCGCACTCCCTCTCTAGAGCAGCAGCAGTTCAAAATTATTCATTATTATTATTATTATTATTATTATTATTATTATTTTAATTTTTTTTTGCAAAAACAGTTATCATTTCATATATGGTTATGAAATTACAGATTTGCAAAAGAGCTAACACACTAGTATATGCCACTAACGACTAGATATCGTGTCTATAATCCTTTTATACTTGGGATTTGCTTTGTACAATGAGAATCTAGCTGAAACTACAAATTTTAAGTGGGAAAATAAAGCATCTTCATCCATGTATGCTGAGCTAAAAAATCTCGAGTTTCTCTCTTTCCAGATGAAGTAGACACCCGCTGCAATGCTCGCACGAACCCAATCTGATTTCCAGTGTTTCTTCTTACATGCTTTGGATATCCACTTTAATGAATGAGTAAGATCAAGATGAGGCAAAGCGATAATGTCAATCCAATCCTTCAATTTATACCAAATAGCTCTAGAATAACAACAATTAAAGAAAAGATGCCGAGTCGATTCTTCCTCATGCTGGCATAACACACACCTGTTGCCAAGGGAGAAACCTTTCTACTGCAACTTCTTCATCGTAGCCAGTTGATCCTGAACTGCTAAAGACATTATAATTCTATGTCTTGGAACCAAAACAGGGGACATCAAACACTTACTCCAAGCTCTAGGTGTTGGATTATGAAGAAAAGCATAAGCTTTTGATACTTGAAACTTGCCCCCAGTAACACAATCGTTAACAGCAGCTGTAGCAGCAATTACGGAACCACACCTATTAACGAATTCATCTCTAACTTTCAGTACATTCTTCAGCCCCGAGGAGAAATATTCTTTCGATTTAAGTGACCAAATAGAGCTGTCTTGAAGAATATAACATTTACACCATCGAATCCAGATACTTCCTTTATTTTCTTAGAGCTGCCATAACCATTTTGCAAGTAGAGCCTTATTCCAGGCGTCTAACAGTTTGATGTTAAATCCTCCTGCAGACCATGGCTGACATATATCCGTCCATTTTTTGAATGTAAGCCGCCTATCACCAGGTCCTATACCCCAAAAGAAGTCCTTACATAATTTGTTGATTGATTTAATAACTGTCTTTGGGAGAAGAATGCTTGAACACCAGAAATTTTGTAATCCAAACACCACCGAATTAATCAATTGAGCTTTACCCGCATAGGATAGCAGATTAGATGTCCAATGTCTTATGGCTTTCTGGATCTTGAGAATAAGAGGATCGAACATCGAGACTTTAATAGATGCATCATTTAGTGGGACACCGAGGTAACGAAATGGGAATGTACCAGATGTATAACCTGTACATTGAAGAATACTGGACTGAACATCAGGTTTTGTTCCTCCAAAATAAATGCATGTTTTCTCGAGATTTGCTTTTAATCCAGAAATGTTCCCAAAAGAATCAAGCTCCGATTTGATAGCCTGAACTAAAGGAACATCCCCCCTTGAGAATATCATAAGATCATCCGCGAAAATTAAATGAGTTAGATTGATCCTGCAACATTTAGGATGATACGAAACTTGCTCCAAACCCCCAATATCTCTTAGAGATCTTGAGAGAAATTCCATACTAAGAACAAAAAGATAAGGGGACAAAGGATCCCCTTGTCTTATTCCACTTTTCCCTTAAAAAAAACCATAAACACCTCCATTCAATTTGAAAGAATACCAAGGATTGGAATTACAACTCATAACCCATTTAACAAATAACGGAGGAAAACCAAGCATAGTAAGTAGATTCTGCAGAAAACTCCATTGAAGTGAGTCGAATGCTTTCCGAATATCGACTTTAATCATGCATCTGGGAGTGATAAATTTCCTAGTGTATCCTTTAACCAAAGTTTGAGATAAGAGTGTATTTTCAAAAAGACTTTGACCTTTAATGAAGGCGGCTTGTTCATCCGCTATAAGAGTTGGCAAGATATGTTTAAGTCGATTTGAAATTATCTTACTTACAGTCTTGTAAAAAACTGTACAACACGAGGTCGGCCTAAACTCCATGACAGAGGTTGCATCCATCTTCTTAGGGATCATTGTAATGAGTGTAGAGTTCGCCTGTTTCGACATTTTACCCTTCAGAAAAAAACTCATGACAACTTTTCAGAAGACTTCTTCAATAATGGTCCAAGCGGCTTTGAAAAAACCCGCTGAAAACCCATCAATGCCCGGACTGCTATTAATGTCCATACTGAAAACTGCTTCTTTAATCTCCTGTCTAGTAATTGGACTACTAAGAGTAGTCTGCTGATCATCAGTAAGACGCGGTCCCTTATTAATCAGATGAGAAGGGAGTGGACTGATGTCACACCTACTGCCCAAAAGCCCGATATAATAGTCTTGAAATGCTGCAGCAACTGAAGTAGTCCCTTCATGTAATAAACCCGACGCACCCTTTATAGCTCCAATCATTTGATGATTTCTGCGCTCTGCAATTTTCGCATAAAAATATTTTGATGAGCAATCAGACAGTTGCAGATCCTGGATCTTAGCCCTTTGTTGTAGCATGGACAATTCAGCTTCCTTTAATTTTGAGTAATTAAGAGATAACTCCTTTTCTTCCAACAGTAGCGCTTCATAAAAAGGAAGATTTTGTTGCTTAAGTTGACAGGAAAGTAATTGAAGTTTAGATTCCTTGACTTGATTGGAAATATTGGAAAAATGGGTTTTATGAAAGCTTTGAAGTGCTCTCTTGACTAACTTGAGTTTACCAAAAAGGCAAAACATAGGAGACCTAGAAACCTTTCCTTCCCAAGCCATTTTGATAGTTGAGAGGAAATCTGGATGCGCAATCCAGCTGTTAAGGAATGCAAAAGCTATTCTGGCTTTAGGCTGCTGCTGCAATAAACTCACAATTATGGGAGAGTGATCAGATAAGCCCGCTTCAGTTATAATAGCCGAAGTTGCAGGAAAGTACGAAAACCAATGAGTATTAACTAGAACTCTGTCTAGTTTTGACCAAACCCTAGTATCAGCTCCTTGTTTATTCGTTCAAGTTAGCGAGCAGCCTGTACTAGGGAGGTCATCCAACTGACAAGATGAAAGACAATCATTAAAAGCCAACATAGCAGGCAAATTTATTATTATTATTATTACTATAATTACTATAATTATTTTTTATTATTATTATTATTATTCTTATATTATTATTATTATTATTATAATTATTATAATTATTATAATTATTATTGTTATCATTGTTATCATTGTTATCATTGTTATTGTTATTGTTATTGTTATTCTTCTTCTTGTTATTGTTATTATTGTTATTATTATTATTATTATTATTATTATTATTATTATTATTATTGTTATTATTATTGTTATTATTATTGTTATTATTATTATTATTATTATTATTATTTTTATTGTTATTGTTATTGTTATTGTTATTGTTATTGTTATTGTTATTGTTATTTATATTGTTATTGTTATTATTGTTATTATTATTATTATTACCACTTAATATTATCGTCATCATCATATTCATTATTATTATTGTTGTTGTTGTTATTATTATTATTATTATTATTATTATTATTAGAGTGGATGATGAAAATAATAACGGTAAAAGAACGATATTTTCAAAGTTAAACTTACATAAATGACCACAAATATTTTCGTCAATACAATCTAAATCCTTTACGTCAATAGTTTTGATGAATACAAATTACGTCAAATGATTAAGTAAATCATCTACATCAATTTGCCGCGTTTCCTCTTCATCTCCATCGGAATCTTCATCGGAATCTTCATTTGAATCTTCTTCAATGTCACTATCGGCACGATTAGCTAACCATATGTCTTTAGCTATAGTCGTTCGCACTTTGTTCATAAGTTTCTTCCGTTTGACGTCGTTCATGTTTGTATCTGCTCTTCCCTGACTAATTGCATGTTGTATTATTGGTATACTATTATAAGTTATAAATATTTATTACTTAAAGTAAAAGTAATATTACTAATATTTTAAAGTAATATGACTTTATAAAGTATTATCATTTACTGAATAAATTAGTAATAATATTATTAATTTTATTATTATTACGATTATATTAATATTAATTATACTAATAATAATAACATTATTATTATTATTAAAATTAATTATTATTATTATTATTATTATTATTATTATTATTATTTTTTTTTTAGTTCAGACACATTCAGTTCAGTTCCGTTCAGACATGTTCGGTTCAGTTCAGTTCAGACACATTCAGTTCAGTTCAGTTCAGTCAATTTAAGTCCTAGAGAACAGGGCCTAAGTCATAAATTCATAATACCTCAAACTCTTAGTTGTGAAAGTCGCAAAAGCCCATCAGGTTCCAGTAAGATGAAAGTATCATGTAGATAACATGGCTATCAGATAGATATAACTATTTCGTAACACTATGAATTCTGGTCTATGAACTGGTTAACTAAGAGGTTATTAATTGTTGGTAAATTAGTATGAGTAGTAATTCTTGCATAATTGTTGGGATAAAGGAGGAATTTTCCTTGTATCCGTAGTAATAAGATCAATAAATCATATGCCAGTTAGAGTGGATGGCCTAGATTTTGTTCAAAATGGAAAATACACAGTTGGTAGACCTCTAACTAAGTGTAATGTTCTTGTTTGAAAACAAAGAATTACTGAGCAAGCTGATGTACTTCTCACACTTGATCTGAAACCCATTGAGGTACTACTTTAATGCTCTCGTATTTTTGCGCAGCTTTGGTCTAGATGGGTCTCATTTTTCTTGTGTTTCTTTGTTTCAACAGGGTGATTGGAATGGAGCTGGATGTCATACCAACTAGATAAATGTAGATTTTTTTTACTTGAGTCATTTCCATGTTACTAACACTTTTTCTCCGACCATAAAAGCACCTCGATGAACTAATTTAGTTTAACATGCTTTCATGAATGAGTTAATCGGTTCACAAAATGAGTTAACATGTTCATTTCTTCGAGATAACAGAGAAATATACAATATGCACCATAATGTGTGTTGAAACCATCCAAACCGAGATCGGTCTGTAAACTAGAAATCTGAAATCCGAAAAGAAAAAAAAATGGAAACATGTAGACACAAAATTGGTGTCAAACAGTAAGATTACATCAAATTTCTTTCCTGCAACAATTTAACTTAGAATCATGAAGATTAACGATCACAAATGCAACATTACATGAGAATTGCGATGCTGTTGTCAACAAATTAACCCATAGATGATGATTGGGGAACAATCAGCAGCATATTAATCACATTAAATAATAACTCAGTGACGAACAAATTGGAACGAAATCGCTAAAATCGTTACTACTGTATAATATTTGAAATTCAAAGTAGGGTCAGCTCAAATCAATAATCAGACAATGCAAAATTGAGGTAAAATCGACGAGAAATCACATTGAATAATCACTCAGTGACAAAAAAATTGGAACGAAATCGCTAAAATCATTACTACTGTATAATATTTGAAATTCAAACTAGAGTTAGCTCAAATTAAGAATCAGGCGATGCAAAATTGAAGAGAAATACGAGAAAGTATTCGATCACATTGAATAATCACTCACTGACGAGCAAATTCAAACAAATTGAGCTACAATAGTTACGATAATTGTTTGAAATTCAAACTAAGGTTAGCTCAATCAATAATCAGGCAATGCGAAATGGAGGTAAAATCGACGATAAATCACATCGCATAATCACTTAGTGATGAACAAATTGGAATGAAATCGCTAAAATCGGTAGAACAATATTTGAAATTCAAACTAGGGTTAGCTCAAATTAATAATCAGTCAACAAAAAAAATTAGGAAAAAGTCAAAGAGAAATAAGATAACGTATTCGATTACAAACCCAGAAGATGAACCGAATTAGGGAAGACGAAGAAGGCGAAATACAAAGAGGGCGACGTACAGAGGAGACGAGGAGTCGATTACTGAAGGAAGAAAGGATACAGTCGGAGGATAATTGGTGGGGAACAGAAGCCGGACGGTACTGGTGGCGGAGCAGGATGACAGGTGTCGAGCGTTCAGAAAAATGACTGGTGGCGCACAATAACTTCTGGGTTACGAATGCTTGGAGGAAGAGGATTCTAGAAGAAGGATGAATATTTATGAGTAGATCGAAGGATATGAGTAGGGTGAAGGCTTGGAGGATCAAAGGATTCATCTCGTTTAATTTTAAGATTCTCGTTTTGACTAAATGATCCAGACAAATGAATATAATGAGATTAAATTGAATTCATTGAAATAAACTGAAAATAAGACCAATAATATATGACTAAATAATACTAATTGTATGTATCATATGGTGGGAGTGACATCGAGTAACAATAATTAACAAATGTAATGGTGTATGATGATGTATGCAAAGACCAATATATATATATATATATATATAGAGTAAGGCTCTTATGAGTCCCTTACTCTATATGAGTCCCTGAGTCCTCATCCCATCCGTTGGATGAGATGAAGATGGATGGACAAGATTCATTGCATTAAAAAAAAAAAAAAAGGAAAGATTTACGTTCCTAAAATAGATCCCAAGAATTTAGGAAACAATAACCACTCCATCACGTTCATTCATCATTCATCACATTCATTCATTAATTCAACCGTGAGAAAAAAAACCCTATCTTCATCACGTTCATCCTTTCATTCAATCAAAATTGTGCACGAAAACGCGTTACAATGGATCCAGAATCAGTATCATCTTCTTCAACAATTGATAAGCAATCGTCTGAGTATAACAATGGTGAGTTTCAATAATAATTTGACGTCGATTTTCATTGTTGCTATTACTTTCATTGTCGATTTTCATGGTGAGTATAACAATTATTTTTTCTTCATGGATTTCAATAGTCATATTGCTTTCAATTTGCGTTTTCATATCAATGTTTTATCGCGTCGAATTGCGTTTTTTTTACGTCGATCTTCATGTTTATAGTGCTTTCATTGTCATTTCGTATCACAGTTTCGTATCAATTTGCGTTTTTTTGATGTCATTGCGTTTTGATATCACAGTTTCGTATCAATGGTATTTTGATATCTTGATCTCTATAGATTACAGGTCTTTATGCTTTTTATTAAGATTTTCCCTGATATCCATTGATTCTATTTTTTTTATTTCAGTTAACGCAGATTCGTCGTTGAAGTAACATGCCTTCTGAGTTAAAGTAACACTTAATTGCAATTACAGTAACACAAATGAACGTTCAGGAAAAGAATTTTTATGATATGCTAGAGTAACGTATTGTACACGTTAGGGTAACACCACTTATGAATTACAGTAACACATTATTTACATTGATGTAACGCTGTTTGATTTTGTGCAGGTAGTTGCGCCAGAGATGCGAACGCACAAGACAACACTGGAAAATGTGGAATTTAATTCGTTTGATTAATTATGGATTAATATTATGGTTCATTGATATTATTGTTTCACCGATATTATTGTTTTGCTTTATGTTGAAGCATGCATGGCATTGAAGTAACACAAGTAATGAATTACAGTAATACCTACTTTTAATTAGAGTAACACAAAAATGTAACACTAAAAAAGGGTTTTTGGCGCTGACGTTGGAGTAACATTTTTTTAGAGTTAAAGTAACGCAACTTAGGAGTTACAGTAACACTTATGCCCATGGGCCTGACTTTTCTTAATTTTTGGCAGGAAGCATTGGTAAAGAGCCGAATGCACAGGAATGGTGCAGAGATGTGGGTGAGATTTTCACTCCGTACTGAAAAAGACATAGAGGAAGACGAGGATGAACAAATGTTTTGATAATACTCGTGTTCTTTGAATATTACAAGAATTTTTTCTTTTTTCCTGGTTTACACGAAAAACTAATGTTGTACACATTTGTGCAATTAACACTATATTTATTTAATAAATGTGTTTTTGGTTAGAGTAACATCTCATGTGCGTTGAAGTAACACTATTAATTTGTTACAGTAACAGAAAAAATGCATTGTAGTAACTGAGGACAGCAGTGTTGTTCATTCATTGAAAGAGAACCAATATTGATGATTGCAATATCATTGTACTACCGGCATTAATCACTTAAAGTAACATAATTTGTTCATTAAAGTAACACACACAGTGCTTCGGTGTAACACACAGATTGTGAGACCAACGAAAATTGTGTTAATTTCAATAATCCCCATAGTAACACCAACAGTGAATTAGAGTAACAGGTGCAGCTGGTCATTGTAACAGAGTTTCACAGCTTCAATGTACTGGTGATAGTCAAAATACCAATGTAATTAGACAGGTAACTAAAGAATAGAGACCATTAAATCGTAGTTACAAAAGAGATGACATGATTCAGTAAACATGCTATTTTTTTTGGCCCTTTGTTGGCTTGCTCATGGGACCGTCGATGATTTTTTGTCTAGTGTTCTCATACTTGGCTACGTTTTCCAACAATTTCGATCGTACAGTGTTCCTGTCTGCCAATAGAAGTGTGGAGTAACATAAGAAGCAGATTAGAGTAACAAATGTACACAATTGAGGGTTTACAAGGATTCAAAGTATCACGAAGATGAGAGTTAAAGTAACACCTCTTATGCATTACAGTAACACATGGTTGTCTTTGAAATAACACCGTACATCAAACACAGTAACGAAGCACCCCTTACAGTAACACATCAAGTTTATTACAGTAACAGCGTATGTGCATTAAAGTAACATTCGATATATGTTCGTCTGTAGTTGAATTCAATTACACGAAACAGATGAAAACCCAGATAGCAAAACAGTCTTCAGTGAAAAAAATTAATTATATGGCACAGACGCAGCAAAATAAATGAATCAATAATTAGCGAAAGAGGTAATGAAATATAACACAGATGTAAACAAAACCTAGATCTTCAGTAAAATAATAATCTTGCTCGAGTTGAGGACAGCGATTGAATTGAGTTGAGCGACATAGTTCAGTTGAGCGAGTGCTCGAGAATCCTAGAGTTGAGCGAGCGATTGAGTTGAGTTGAAGGATTGAGTGTGAGTTGAAGGATTGAGTGCTCGGGTATGCCTGAGTTGAGCGCAAAAGTTGAAGTTGAAGTGGAGCGATTGAGTTTGAGTTGAGCGTTTGAGTGTAAGGCTGTGATTGAGTTGAGCGAATAAAATTGAGCGAGATGAGAGAAGAGATGAAGATGAAGGGTTTTCTTAAGCGGACGTTTGAAAGCAAAAAAATAAATGAGATGAGAGAGAAGGTTGCAGTTGGCGCTAATCTAGGGAGGAGGAGGATTTTTTTATTTTTTTCCAAAATTTGGTAGTTACTACCTTAATTACCCTATACAATCTCACCCATCCATCTTGTTTAGATCAATGGCCAAGATTAGGACTCATGGACTCAAAAAAAATAAAAGGACTCACTTGATCTTTACTATATATATATATATATATATATATATGTTGGGCCATATTATGGTTAGTGTTAGTTTGTCCATATTATTTATTGGATCATTCTTATTTTGGATGTACGAAAGGTTGTCTCTCTTGGATGGTGTCGGCATATATAGGAGTTATAATTATAATCCTTCGTTCTCTTAGCTCACTATAAATCAGATGGGAAAAATAAAATAAACGTAAGTTATCGATTGGAAATTTGAGATAGAAAAAAAATAGTAAATATAAATTAGAAATTAGAAATGAGGCAGCTAATAAATATTATAAGAAACGAGGTTGCGTGAAAAAAACAAAAATGAAGTAATTTTAAGATTTTGGAGGAAGGATAAGTAATTCTAGTGTTTATTAGTTTAGGAGTAATAGACATGGGTCGCTATTTTATTAGCTTTATTTCAATATACATGGGTTTTCATATGTCCTACTTCTATTCATATATTATAGACATAGGTTTTAATTTCACCTATGTCTATAACTTATAGACATGGGTTTTAATATTGACCTATGTATATTCTCTTTTATATACATAGGTTTTTTAAATAACTTATGTCTACTAAAAATAGATGTGGGTTTTCTTTTAACCTATGTCTATTAGGTCATGAAAAACAGAGGGAGTAATGTACTCCAGCTTAGATTGAAACTACTGTAGGACTGATATAGCTTCACAAATCAACTCCACAATTCTTAACGGGATGAAACTTAGATCGAAGAAAAAGATCGAGAATCCTTCGATCCTTTCTCCATCATCCTTTAAGCCTTCAATCTAGCTTTTGTTCGTGTTGAATGCTCAATCAATCAATCATCATATGTTCCATCACCCTAATATATTCATGTTGCTTCCTTCAAGATCGAGGTTACTGTTCGTGGTGAATGCTCGCCACCATTCTTTCTCTAGTTTGTGCGCTCCCTTTCTTCATTCCACTCAATTTTCATGTATTTATTTATAATCCTCCAATTATTAATACTTTGAGTTTAACCTAAATAAGTATCGTTTTGATTCGTCTGTCGATTCAATTTAATTGTTGAAGAAGAAGAAGATATGGGACAGATCCAGTATTCAGAGAAATACTTTGGTGATACTTTTGAGTACAGATCCCTTTACCAATTCTTATTATCCCTTTCTTTATTTATTCTCCTCATTTTAGGGTTTTCAATTTATTTGAATTCATTCATATTGCAGGCGTGTTGTTCTCCCTCCTGAGGTCGCTAAACTTCTCCCCAAGAATCGCCTTCTCTCTGAGGTTTCTTTCTGCTGCGATTCTATATCTCAACTCAACTTCATCTTGTTTCCGAATTGTATTTTTTTTTGCGAAATCATTATGAATGTTTCGTATGCTGATTGCTTCCCAAGTTTGAAATGTTTTTTCTACAACTTTCATTATGTTCTTCATGTTGTTACTGCATATTCTAATGCTGAAATCTGCTTTGATTATGTCTTATTCTTATACGCAAATTGTGTATGCTTGTATCGAGGGATTTAGAGGTAAAGGAAAAGAGATGGGAAGGAGAATGAGAGGTTTTCGTATGATAATACTCCCTCGGTCCCACTAAGATTGTCTCGTATTTCTTTTTGGATAAGTTCTTAAAGATTGTCCCATTTCTCTACTTTCCTATTTTGTCCATCCTTTTTTACAACTTCGTCCCTACCAAGTTAAAGTATTTACCATTTTGCCATCAATTAACCCACACCACCTCACAAGACACTATGACTCACCTTATAAAGGGAGTAATCATTGCCTACATACTCAATCATCACACCAATTTCTTAGTTATTGTGCAAAAGTTTATGTGGCAATCATTTTGGGACGGAGGGAGTATATTTTTGATTAATCCTTATCCTAGGATTATGCGAAAGAAATCATATATTGTCTTGCTGAGCAGCCATCTTATTATTACAGAATGTTGTTCATCTCTATCATAAACCTTCCATCTCTATAATTAGCAACCAATGTATGTTATTGAGAGAAACCCATCTCCACAACTCTTAAGTGATGAAAATCCAAATGCATGTTGCATTAATGAATTAATCAACAACCAAGTGTGTAAGTAATTAAGGGATTTATTAGGGGTATAGGATGAATCACATACTACTATATCAAGTTAATTAAAGTTTGAGCAAGCTTATGTAATTCTCATGTTTTTAGATGGTCTTATTGTAAGTTTCATCATCATTACTACATTATAATAGAGAGTTGATTAGCATGTGATTATACTACTCGTATGATAGTATCATCATGGACTCATGGTATATTGGTATGTATGTACTTTGATGTATGTATTCCCGGCCAGCCTCGGGCAGTAATTAATCGATAATACTACTACCAAATTGTATACGAGCGAGTAACTCCTTTTGATCTCTTAGTTATCTTGAGTAGTAAGGTTATACTCCATCTCCACATTCATGATCCATTATTTATGTTTCAGTATCAAAATCAACCAGGGACTGGTGTTGATGATGGTTTCCTCATGATCTGGTGTAGGGACTGAAAATAGAGGTCGCATAACAGCACCATCAAATTGTCCCCAATAGTAATGGACTGTATTAGTAGGCTCACTTACGAGCATGCCTAAAGTGGTTTTACGACCGATATTACTTGCCATACCTGCATCTGAATCTCGTAAATTCCCAAGTAATGGCAGTGTCATTGAACTAACACTATTGGTGTTGGTCGGCGAAGGCACCAGAAGCTTAAGCAGAGGGCAAGTCAACATTCCAAAAAGCATAGTACTAAAATAGATGATAGTGATGCTGCTAGTGATCATTATAGCACTTCCCTTTTCGTGTACATGATCTTAGTCTTGTAAACTGATAGTGTTACACTTTCTGTATGTCGCCTTTGTTCATCTTCTGAAATCACATCGATCTCTTCACTAAAATCAATCGACATAAATTTTTCCTAAATTGGGTTTTCTGTGTTATAATCGCCGCCTCTTTTTGTGTTGGAATTTCGAATGTCTTTGAATTGGGTTATCAATTGTTCGTCTGTGTTGGTCTGGGTTATAAATTGGGTTTCCTCTCTGTGTTGGCCTGTGTTATCAATCGTTTGTCATGAATCGACAAGAATCGATTCGAATTTCTTGTCTAAAATCAATCGACATGAATCTCGAGTTACTGTTTTTGAGTTGGAGTAACTGTTTTACTGTTTTCGAGTTGCATTTCGGGTTTAATTGGGTTTTCCGATTGAAAACAGTCCTTATGAATAACCCAGCATTGTTTAGACATTGTTAACTTCTATTGTGAACAGTTTTCCGGGTGAAAGATGACATTGGGTTGACTTCCAATTCAGCATGTTTAACCTTCTAGGGATGAATATCCTTCTTCCTTTTTACATGTTCTTTTTGTGCAAAGGCTTAATTGACTCGACCAGAACCCGGTCTAACACCCAAAGTGAAGTCTCGATCTAACCCAACCCAAATGGTCTATTTCGGCAAACGAATCATTACACACCCGAAATCAACAAACATGAAGCGACATAGTTCAGCCTGATGCCCTGACATTACCTTACCTGAACTCTTACAAACCCGTAAATGACTACCATGTACAACTCTCATCCTTTACTTCTCCAGACTTGGGACCGGCATGGTAGGGCGTATTGGAAAGGATATCTGTTTTTAAAGTACTACTCTTATTTATTTTTTGTATTCCAATCTTATTGCTTGAGCAAAGCAAGGACTATGCGTTGTATTAGGGCCTTTTCTATTGGCATTGGATGACGAGTGAGTTTTGGATAGAAACTTGACCATGATTTTATTGAATAAAATTTAACCGTAATGAACAAAGAGCCTTTTCACAATTCTCCAAAACAATAAATTTTTGGTATTGATTTTTCGTACATTCTGTACAAGGCAACACAACTCACAAACTCAGAACTTATAACCTGTGGGGAAGTTGCTACATGGAGATAAAATTATCCTTCCATTTCTTTACGCTCCATGTCCTTGAACTCCTTCCAAATGAATAATTTTTCATTCCACGCTTTCCTTCCATTTCTTTCCTCCCAAACAGTCCATTTATCACTCTCATGGTTATTATCTCTCCGTATTATTTTAGTTTCTGTTTTTAACTATTTATATGTGTGCTTGTATTTAAATCTAATCGTCTTGATGAAATGAATGTCGATACCGGGGTGTATCTGTATTTATTACGATATAGCTGGTGACATGTAAAATTTAGCTGCTTATCCGAGTAATACAGTAATAACCAAGGAGATATTAATTCAACTTTAGGATATGCTTGACTTCTTTGAATATACTCAAGATTTTGAACCCGTAATGTTCTCAAAAGTCATTGAATATATCTTCTTTGAGAACTACCGTATATGCCCTCTGCAAGGATTTTATCCAGCAGATTCGTGTATGGATTTGATGTTTGACGACCATGATGGTAGATCTGTCAAATCGGAGTTTGAGTTGCTCTGTCATGTTTGATGTTCCGAAGCCTTCTACACTGCCAGCAGGTATGGGATCAGACCACTTTGTTTGACATTTGGAGCATCTTAAATCTTTGTTAACAATATTTGTGGTTATAAGATGCAAAAGCATTATAGTCATTCGGATCTAACGTCCTGTTTTGGGAGGTGAATTGTCAACCGTGGTCAAGGGTTATACCTGTACCGCTCGTAATTTTGATCCAGTGTCCCTTTGCTCAGCTCATCAACCTACATCAGAAAGATAGTACATACATGTAGTAAGGGTGAGTCGGAAGGTTAAAGTCACTTATTTGGCTAAAGTGTGTAACTAGTTGTATTATAATTGTATAACCTATAATAGTTTTATGAGCCATACGGTGTGTTATATAAATCCAGGAATATCAACCTTTCAGGACAACATGAAAAAGGTATGACAGTAATCTATTTCTCATTCTTAGTTTTTTTCTGTGTGATCACAGTTTTGGCAAAGTGAAGCAGCAAGCTTGAGGCAACAATTGCAGTATTTAAAAGAAAGTCACAGGTATAGGGGACTACTTTAAGTTTAGACTATAGAGAGATAGATAAATTAGTAATCAAAAAACTTGGAAATGGGGACACCATAAAAACTTATCATATTTAATAAGGTACTACCCTTAAGGAGAGGACAATAAAGAACTTGTTCTTGATATTACACTTAAATATATAGTTAATTGCTCTTGCCTCTTAGTATGAAGAAAGACATTGTTGCTGGACCTGATACTTCAAGTTTGATGACTGCAGGAGACTGTTGGGGGAAGAACTTTCAGATTTAACCATCAAAGATTTACAGAGTCTCGGAGATCAATTTCAAACAAAGTGGTTTGATGATGATTTGGTGTTAACTTCAGCCTTGGAACCAATTTAATGTTGTTAACCCTTGTTTAATTGACAGGAGATATTTCGAAGAAAGGTTAAGAGGGACATCATGAGCAGCGGTGTCTTGATTCTAGTCGCTTTATTATCATGCTTATTAGGTTTCTTGATCGGGTATCTAATTTAAATTTGTAGTTAAGTATTTCAATAGTGTACAAGGAAGAGAGATAATGTTTGTGGTTGTAATTAGTTATTTTGTTATTTATAAAATTCTATTACCATTTATGTGAATCTGGCTCGCCTATTTTGTAATTTTTTTTTTGTAATGTAGCAGTTCAATAGACATAGGGCGTACAAAATAACTCATGTCTATACTATGACAATAAACATAGGGCAAACAAATAACCCATGTCTATATTTATAAATAGACATAGGGCATAAATAAAACTCATGTCTATTGTTTTATAGACATGGGTTAATCATGAAACCTATGTCTAAATATTTGACAATAGATGTCACTCACCTTAACATGGGTCGCGAAACCCATGTCTATTAGTGAAAATGACCCATGTCTATTTGATGTTTTGTAGTAGTGAGGGGAAGCCCGAGATATGGACAAGGAAATCTTCCATTTGAAAAACCAGAAACCTGCAGGATTTGTTCCTGTATTGCAGGCGCTACTCCACCGAAGAAGATATTAGTTTTCTCCCTGTTAACATGTAAACCAGACACAGCCGCGAACTTGTCTAGCTCATCAACTGCAGCAACCACCGAGGGCACATCCCCTCTAGTGAAACTCATGAGATCGTCCGCGAAAATTAAGTGGGTAAGGCTTACCCTCCTACACTTCGGGTGATATGAAACTTGGTGCTTCTCCATCATTTTCCTGAGATATCAAGAGAGAACTTCCATACTCAAGACAAATATATAAGGTGATAAAGGGTCACCTTGCCTAATTCCACTTCGCCCTTTAAAGAATCCATGTGTAGATCTTTTCATTTTAATTGAAAATCATGACCCCTGAATGCAGCTTTTGATCCAATCTACAAGCCTAGGCGGAAAATTTAATTCCTGCAACATAGCATCAATAAAACCCCATTGCAGCGAGTCAAATGCTTTACGTAAATCAATTTTCATGAGACATCTTGGGGTTAAACACTTCCTCCCATAACCCTTAATCAATAATTGAGATAAAGCAATGTTTTCATGGATGCTTCGACCCTTGATAAACGCAGCTTGTTCCGGTCCGATTATTTTATACATTACCAACTGTAATTTGTGAGTCAATATTTTGCTAATCGTCTTATATAAGACAGAGCAACAAGATATTGGACGATAATCAAGAACAGAACAACATGTGGCCTTCTTAGGAATTAGAGCAATCATAGTAGTATTAGCCTGCTTGACCATCTTTCCTTTTTGAAAGAATTCATATACCGCGTTACAGAAATCCTCCTTAATTATTTGCCAAGAAGACTAAAAGAAAACAGAAGAAAATCCATCTGGACCTAGGCTTTTATCCACTCCAATTGAGAAGACAGTTCTCCTAATCTCTTCATCATTTGGCATGGCTGTAAGTGCCTCCCAATCCTCTTCTTCAATTTTAGAACCATCCAGTATACCAAGAGCTGTAGTAGCTGTTTCAGTACCCAATAGATGAGTATAGTACTCAACGAATCCACAAGCTACCTTCTTGAGGCCTCTTCTTTGGTTGCCCTGGGAATCCTGTATTTCTCCAACTATCTGTTGTTGTCGACGCTCCTTGAGCCTAGTATGAAAAAACCTAGAAGAAGCATCATCTAGAGTAATGCTATCCATTTTCGTCCTCTGTTGCAAAATGCACAATTCTGCCTTTTTGAGCACTTTTCCCTCCTCCTACAAACACCGTTCAACATTAATTAAATCCTCTTGCATTGGGTTAAGATGTAACGCAGCCTGACAGCTCTCCAGAGCAGCATCCAGTTCCAAAATTCTATCCCTAATGCTAGAATAATTCTGTTTATGCATATCCTTGAGTGCCCATTTGACTTGCTTCAATTTACTAAATAATCTGAATCCTGCAGTTCCATATGCTCTAGATTTCCAAGCATTCTTAACCGTTTCATTAAATTGAGGATGAGCAATCCAACAATTAAGAAAACTAAATCTCCTCCTAGATCTCTCCTCCTTAAGAACATGAACTAAGACCGGGGAGTGATCAGACACCCCAGCCATCAGATATTGCGCATTAGAGTTAGGAAGGTCATTAAGCCATTGATCATTAACCAAGGCTCTATCCAATCTAGAATACACTCTAGAGTTGGGATCTTGGTTGTTAGTCCAAGTAAATTCGCTACCCTGCCCATTAAGTTCCTGCAAACCACTATTAGAAATACAATTGTTGAAAGCCTCCATATCCGCCTCATCAGGAATTGTACCACCAATTTTCTCCTCACTAGTTCGAATAATATTGCAGTCACCAAGAAGAATCCATCGAGATACATCTCTACTCAACCTACAAATCTGGTCCCATAAATTTTCCCGTCTTGTAGCATCATTAAACCCATATATCAAGGTAACAAACACCTCCAAACCAGTAGCAAAATAATACACATTACAGTGCATTAGTTGCTCATGCTCCTGTAAAACAGAAACCCTCACAGTACTAGCATTCCAAATTACCCATATCCGCTCATTATAATAGGAGTTGTAATTGCATTGAACTCTATAAGCACTGAATTTCTTTTTAATAATAGTTCTAGCCAGGGGCGGATCTAGGGCTAGGCTACTCGGGCTTTAGCCCTAGTTAAATTCAGAATACATAATTTTTAGGTTATGGAATAGTTAGTTGTCTGCTCTTGCCGTAGTGGTAGGAGTATTTAAGTTTCGTGTGGGAGACCCGAGTTCAACTCCCACTGGCAGCAGTCTTGTGTTAGTTTTATCATTTTACTTTATTTTTCTACTTTTCATAACTTTCTCAAAATTAAAATGGTTCAAAACATCAAATACTATCCACTTTGAAACAATTTTTTGAACTAATTCCTACCTATTTTCAATATCTAGAAAAATGATCTCAATATCTTACAACTCTCTCCCAAAAAAAAAAAATTACTTCGCATGATTGAACCGTCAAGGTTAATTTAGCCCAAGATACTTTCAAATCCTGGATCCGCCCCTGGTTGTAGCTTTAGCCTCCTTTATTCTAGTTTCTAACAGTCCCAAAACATCAATACCTCTAGCCTTCATAAGTTTAATAACCTCATTCTGCTTATAAGGCTCATTTCCTCCTCGAATATTCCAAGAACATATCCTCATTGTTGCTTGTCCGGTGGTATTGCTTCCTCTAATAGAGTAAATAACTCCTCCATTATCATCTGCCTTGCTGGATTCTCTTCACCAGACTTTAATATTGTATATCTGTTAGGAGTATGTAAAAGAATCAACATCTCAGTACTCTCCTTCAACCCATAGTCTGGAATGGAGCCTTTCACCTTAAGGCCTACCCCGGAGCATCCTTGACGCCTTACAACATGAGTAAAGCCTTCCTCAAGAACAGCGTGACTGGCATGACCTAGCTCATTGCATTCTGAGTCATCAACATTCACAAGCTGTCCTGAGGCTGGCTTTAGCACTGTTGAGATACCGCCTAGCTCCTCGGGTCCTGAGCCAATGATAATCAGGCCTCCATCCGACTCTTTCTCAAGGGATCCTTGATGCATTACAGATGGTTCAGGATGGTCAAGCATCCCCTCCTCTGTGGTACCACCTAGCCCCTGAGAGATCACCTTCTTAGGAGTATGCCTCATTAGAATTAAGGTTCCTCCCTCACCAGATTTCTTTGCCTTCTCTTTTTTACATGAACTTTGAATATGACCCAATTTACCACATGAATGACAATAATACGGAAGCCATTCATAATCATCAAGTTACGATCCCTTCAAGGATTCCTCTGACTGGGACTGGGGATCTGACTTTGGAGACCAAGGCAGCCCTGGGGACTACTCTCTGGACTTAGGTGATGACTAGGCCTGCTTGCAGGGTGCAGGCGTGTTGGGCCGGTAATCCAGGCTTCTTTTGTATTTTCTTTGTTTGCTAACTATGACATGTAACTTGTCCATTTTCCATCAAAGTTAATGAAAAAAATCCGAGCGACTTTGTTACTTGTTGTTTGTTGTTCTGACGTTTGTACTCCTGAGGCAAAACGCCTTGCTCGTGATATTCCGAGCACCCTTTTTCAGGAGGAGAATACGGAGTTTCACTATACTGCCGGCGATACTGTAGACGTGTCGGGCCAGCTCTCCGACTCTGGCGCCGTTTTGGCCGACCGTCTTACCAAGTCTGTAACTTCAACTTCTCACCAAGTGATTCAATATATCTAGCGTACCTCCAAGGTGTTGCTGGCATCTGCTGAGTTGGCGGCTCTTAGCCGCTTGAGCGACGAAGAGCTGACTGTCACACCCGGGGCTCCCCCTCCTGACCGTCTGGCTATGGTGGAGAGGGACATAACTTTGATAAATAATTTGAAAGATAAGCTGGCGAAGCAGGAGGGCGAGCTAGAGGAGGCGAAGAGTCAGGCAGGCCAGTGGAAGCTTCAAGGAGAGAGAGTTGTGAGGGAAGCAGCCAAGTTTGAAGCTGAGCTGAAGGAGAGTCGCTTGGCGATGGAGCAGGCTACCCTTTCTCTGGCTGAGATGGAGCATCTAAAAAGGAAGACGGTTGATTTGGAGGAACGTCTGTCCAAAGCTGACTCAACCTTTGAGCAGGCCAAGAGTGAATGGAAGAAAGAAAAGAATGCCCTCGTGGAAGAGACCGATGCTGCGGTGGACGCAAGTTTTGTGAGTGGGGCCAACTCTTCCCTGGAGCTGGTGATGGAGGTGATTGGGGAGATGTTCCCTGTGTTTGATGAAGAGGCCTTCCGAAGTCGTTACTCTGCTAAAAATGAGGCTCGGGCGGCCAAACCTCCTGAGGCGGCTGCCGGCCCAAGCCAGGATGCTTCATAATGTTTATCTTTTCTTGAAATAGCCTCGTTCTCCGTGCTGAGCCTTGCTATGGCCAGCTGTTTTGTAAGATTTAGTTTTCAGATTTTTGCCTTGTTACTTTGTGAAAACCTTTACTCCTCATGGGTTTGTTATGGAATGCTTTTTCTTGTTTCGGTCTGCTTTTTCTTTCTTCCTTATGGTATGGCCTGATCCAAGGTTGGGAGAGTTGCCCCCAGTCTTTGCTAGTTGCGCGTAGCCTGGCCTGTCCCTTGCCTCTACCCGGAGTCCAGGGGGCTTGCCCCCTGCCTGCCTAGAGGTAGGCAGGGAGAGTTTTTTGCGTTTTTTATGCAAGGTTGGGGGAATTGCTCCTAGTCCTTGTTAGCTGTGCGTGGCCTGGCCTGTCCCTGGCCTCTGCTCGGAGTCCAGGGGGCCTGCCCTCTGCCTGCCCAGAGGTTGGTAGGGAGGGCTTTTGCGTTTTTTATACAAGGTTGGGGGAATTGCCCCCGGTCCTTGTTAGTTGTGCGTAGCCTGGCCTGTCCCTGGCCTCTGCTCGGAGTCCAGGGAGCCTGCCCAGAGGTAGGTAGGGAGGGCTTTTGCGTTTTTTATACAAGGTTGGGGGAATTGCCCCCAGTCCTTGTTAGTTGTTCGTAGTCTGGCCTGTCTCTGGCCTCTGCTCGGAGTCCAGGGGGCCTGCCCAGAGGTAGGTAGGGAGGGCTTTTGCGTTTTTTATACAAGGTTGGGGGAATTGCCCCCGGTCCTTGTTAGTTGTGCGTAGCCTGGCCGCTGGCCTCTACTCGGAGTCCAGGGGGCCTGCCCCCTGCCTGCCCAGAGGTAGGTAGAGAGGGCTTTTGCGTTTTTTATACAAGGTTGGGGGAATTACCCCAGTCCTTGTTTGCTGTGCGTAGCCTGGCCTGTCCCTGGCCTCTGCTCGGAGTCCAGGGAGGCCTGCCCCCTGCCTGCCCAGAGGTAGGTAGGGAGGACTTTTGCGTTTTTTATACAAGGTTGGGGGAATTGCCCCCAATCCTTGTGAATTGTGCGTGTGAGGCCTGCTCTCTTCCTGCTCAGAGGTAGGTAGAGGGTTTAGAATTTTGTTGGGGGCCCATTTTCTTTGGTTCTGGCAACAGAGGGGCCTCCCCCTATTGCCCTCTGCTCGTTTGTGTGTGAGAGCGCAAGTTTAAACAGACAACGAGTATGAATTCTTGAGTGTTATATATGAAAACTTTGTTTAAACATAAGGGTGGTCGGAGTCGTCGACATTCCATTCTGATCGTTCTCCGCCAGTACTTTTTCTAAAGACGAGATTTTCCTTAGACTCGGTTAAACATAGTATCTTTTCAGGGTGTCGGCGTTCCAATGTGCGCTCAGCTCCTCACCTTCTGGGTTGGCGATTTTGTATGTGCCTGTTCCCAAAATCTGGGTCACCTGATATGGGTTTGCCATGCTCCTTAGATTTTCCTACAGCCTGTGTCTTCCTTAGTACTAGGTCGCCTATCTGAAATCTTCTCTCATGTACCCTTTTGTTGTATGCCTTTATCATCCTTTGCTGATAGGCGGCTATGTTGATGCTGGCCTCTTCCCTGACTTCATGGACCAGGTCTAGGGCTTCGGCCATTGCTGCATCGTTGTCAGCTCTATTGTACTGCTGAGACCGTAGGGTAGGAATTTGCACTTCGATGGGTAATAAAGCTTCTGCTCCATACACCAGGCCGAACGGCGTCTGACCTGTAGATTCCTTTCTGGTGGTCCTTATTGACCAGAGTATACTTGGTAGCTCGTCTGCCCACCTTCCTTTGAGATCATCCACCATCTTTTTGAGCCCATTTAGGATCTGCTTGTTGGCGGCCTCGGCCTGCCCATTGGTTTGTGGGTGGCAGACGGAAGAATAGGCGACTGTTATTCCATGCCCTTCCAGCCAGGCTCTTAGGGGGTCATTATCAAACGGCCTCCCATGATCAAATACTAGAATTTTTGGCAGGCCGAATCTGGTTATGATGTTTCTCCAGATGACCTTTCTGACTGTGGTTCAGTGACGTTTGGGACTGCCTCGGCTTCAACCCACTTTGTAAAGTAGTCAATCCCCACGATCAGAAACTTTCGTCCCCCTGTGGCTGTAGTAAAGGGACCCAGTATGTCCATCCCCCATTGAGCGAAAGGAATGGGAGACAGAATTGGCTTGAGCTCTTGGGCTGGGGCATGAATTGATGGGGCGAAGAGTTGGCATTTTCTGCATTTCCGGGTTAAGTTCATTGCATCTGCTAACATGGTAGGCCAATAGTAGCCGGACCTTAGGGCTCTGTGGGCCAACGACCTCCCTCCAATGTGATGCCCGTAGATGCCTGAGTGGATGTCATCCAAAATTTCAGCGACCTGCTCTGTCCTCAGGCATTTGAGCAGGGGGAAGGTGAAGGATTTCTTGTATAGCTCTTCATCAATTATTACGAACCATGCTGCTTTGGTCTGTACTTTCCTTTTTTGCACTGGATCAGACGGTAGGGTGCCATATTTTTTGAACTGTATGAGGGGGGTAATCCAGTTTTCCTGTTCCTTTTCGACGATGTTGACTGTCTGACAGGCAGCAGTGGATTTCTCATGCACAACATCAACCCAAACTGACCTCCTTATGTCCTGTAGGCTGGAGCTGGCCAGTTTTGACAGGGCATTGGCCCGATTATTCTGTGAACAGGGTATTTGCCTGACTTTGTAGGATTTTTGGCTTGACAGTCCCTGCTTCACCTTTTCTAGGTAGGCGGCCATGACCTGATCCCTAGCTTCATACTCTTCGTTGATTTGATTGGCAATAAGCTGGGAGTCAGTCGCTAGTATAATCCGCTCTGCTCCTGCTGCCTTAGCTAGGTTTATCCCTGCAAGTACGGCCTCATATTCCGCCTCGTTGTTCGATGCAAGGAAGGTGAACCTTAGCGCATGCTCAAAATCCACTTCTTCAGGGCTGGTCAGTACGACACCCGCCCCTGCACCATTGGCCGTTGAGGACCCGTCAGTGTATACTATCCATTCTCCGACGGGGGGTTCCTCTTCCCCTGAATGAGAACATTCAGCCAGGAAGTCTGCCAGGGCCTATGCCTTAATGGCTGTCCTGGGTTGGTATGATATCCCTAGTCCGCTTAGCTCAATTGCCCATTTTAGCAGCCTCCCTGATTTTTCAAATTTTTCCAATATCTTTTCCAGTGGTTGGTCGGTGAGGACCACAACAGGGTGTGCGTCGAAGTAGGGCCTGAGTTTTCTGGCTGCTATGACGAATGCGTAGGCGGCTTTTTCTACCATAGGGTAGTTTCTTTCGGCAGCCCCCAGGGCGTGGCTTAGAAAGTAGATGGGCTGCTGTGAGCCTGCTTCTTCCTTCAGGATGAGTGCACTTACCGTTGAATTGGTGACAGCAATGTATAGGTATAGTTTTTCTCCGGATACTGGTCTTGCCAGGGTAGGGAGCTTTTTCAGATGTTCTTTCAATTGTTCGAAGGCTTTCTTTTGCTCATCCTCCCATTTGAATTGTTTATTGCCTTTCAATATTTTGAAGAAAGGGGTCGACTTGTCTGCTGATTTAGCGATGATGAGAGCCAGGGCAGCCATCCTGCCTGTGAGCCGTTGAATGTCTCTTATGGTTTTAGGCTCTGGGAGGTCTAGGCTTGCCTGAATCTTTTCGGGATTGGCGTCTATCCCCCTGGAGCTGACTAAGAATCCTAAGAATTTGCCAGATCGGACTCCGAACGTGCACTTTTTTGGATTCAACTTCATTTTGTATGAGCGTAGGGAGGAGAATGTTTCCTGCAGGTCTGCCAGGTGCTCCCTGTGTCCTTTGCTTTTTACAATAGCGTCATCGACATAGGCTTCCAAGTTTCTCCCCTTTTGATTTTCAAAGACCTTGTCCACTAATCACTGATAGGTAGCGCCTGCATTATTCAGTCCAAATGGCATCATTTTATACATGTACGTTCCATGGCTGGTTATGAAGGCACACTTCACCCTGTCAGGCTGCCAGAGGTACACTTAATGATACCCTGAGAATGCATCCAGAAAACTTAACGTGGTATATCCACTAGTGGCATCCACCAGTTGGTCTATCCTGGGAAGGGAGTAGCAGTCCTTTGGGCAGGCTTTGTTAAGACTTGTGAAGTCTACGCAGATTCTCCATGCGCCTGATGACTTCTTCAACATCACAACGTTTGCCAACCACTCAGGGTAATTACAGAGTTCAATGAAATCTGCTTTCAAGAGTTTTTCTGTCTCCTCTTTTATCGCCGCGTCTTTTTCTGCGGACATATTTCTTTTCTTCTGTTTTACAGGGCGGGCCTCCGGGTTAACGTTCAGCTTGTGAACAATAAAAGTCGGGTCGACCTCTGGCATCTCATCTGTAGAGTAAGCAAATACGTCCCTGTTTTCTCTCAAGACTGCGATCAACTCTTTCTGGTAGGACTCCTCTAGGTCGGCCCCTACGAGGACCTGCCTCCCTGGTTCTAAGTCCACCAGCATGCTTTCCCCTTCAGGCTCCAGGTGGGCTGCTTTTTGCTGAACAGCCGGGAATTCACCCTCCCTGTTGGGGGAACTTTCGACTTTTCGTTTTCCCTTTCTTTCTGTTTCATAGGCTTGCAGGGCCACGGAATAGCAATGTCTGGCAGACTCCTGATCCCCGTGAACCTTTTCTTCCATGCCAAAGTCTGTCACATAGGCTATGGTGAGGGCCCTGATTGATACGGCGGGCTTAGATTTCGTTAAGGGTGGCCCGCCCTATCAGGGCGTTGTATGCAGACTTGGCATCCACCACAATGAATGACGCCCTGACATTCCAGGCAGAGGCCCCTTTCCCTAATGTTACCGGTAAATCGATAATCCCCATGGGAAGTACGCCTGCCCCACTGAACCCATACAGAGATCCAGGAGCCGGCTTAAGGTGTCTTTTGTCTAAGTTCATTCTTTCAAAGGCGTCCTTGTACAAGAGGTTTGTGTAGGCGCCAGTGTCCACCATGCACCTCTTGACAATGTGATTGCTAATCTCAAGAGTTAGGACCAAAGGATCACTGTGTGGGTATATTACTCTCCCTGCGTCCTCAGGGGTGATGCTCAGGGTCGTGCCCCTCGGGCTTCCTGCCTTCTCGGCGTAGCAAATCTGGTTCCGTAATTCGCGGATCTGCCTTTTCTAGCTTCGTTTACTTGTCCGTTCCTCTGCATTCCCAGACACTACATGAATTATCATGCGATTTTGGGCTGAACCTTCAGGCTTGTCTGCTGCCTCCTTTTGGGATTTGTTCCTTGCTGCATAGTTACTCAGCCAGCCGTTTCTTATGAGTTTTTCTATCTCGTCTTTTAAGTGTTGGCATTTTTCAAATGTGGGGCCTATGCAATCATGGAACGTGCAGAATTTTTTAGGGTCCCCCTTTGGGCTGCGCGACTTATTTGGGAGATTCCATTTTGCTGTCTCCTTCTCCAGCTCAAAGATTTCTGCCCTTGGCCTGTTGAGGGCCGTGTAGCTGTCAAATCTTGGCTGGTAGGTCGTGCGCTCTTTCTTGGGGGTATCCCCCTCCTCTTTCTGCTTGCCTGGCTCGTTCCTGCCCCGTCCACTCTGCGGTCCCCCGTGCGGCCTTGCTTGGCCTGCAGGGGTGTCCGGCAGGCTGTGAAACTCTTCCTGCAGAATGAACCCTTCAGCAATTTTTCTGGCTTTTGCCAAGGTTTCAGGCTGGGCTTTGATCATCTGGTTCTTCATCTCCCCTGGGAGTAGGGAGATTGTCAGGGCGTAGGCAGCAGTTGAATCATCAATCTCCCTGACTTGTTGGTAGGACGGACAAGTCGAATATCTTTAGGTACTCCCTGACGCTCTCGCCCTTGTTCTGCTTCAGGGTCATAAGATCAAAACGAGTGAGTCGTCTCCTCTTGTTCTCCGCGTATTGTTCAAGGGATGCCTCGACTAACTCTATAAGAAAACTGATTGACCCCTGGCGAAGGTCCCTGAACCATTCCTGTGCAAGCCCTACAAGGGTGGTTGGGAAGATTTTGCACCAGTTTGCATCATCCACATCATACATGCCCATGTGACTTTCAAATGCCGCCAGATGGTCCTCTGGATCTGCAGTCCCGTCAAACTTGACTGTGGGCATTTTGATCTTTGGGATGGGATACTCTTGTACGTCAGGATGGAGAGGGGTCTTCGTGGGCCTGCCTACCACCCGTGACCTGCTTTCCCCAGACTGATTACCGTGAACATCCCATTGTCTAGGGGTCGGTTTCCTCGTACTGGGGGAGCGGTGCTTTGGTGGTTGTCTGCTGGTTGCCTCGTCCTCTGTGTCAAGGGAGGGTTGCCTGGATTGCTTTCTCCGGGATTGACCGAGGTTGTCATCCTGGTGATACCTTGACTCGAGCGGCTGCCCCCGGTTAAGCCTAGACTGCAGGCTTTGGGACAGCCCTGGAGCTGGTTGTCCTTTTGCTGCCGGCGTTAACCTGGAAAAGACTCCGCCCTGCTTTTCTCCCAGGCGTTTAGACGCAGGCTCCCTGTGCCTCATTCGATCCTGCAGTCCCTGAGACAGACCCCTTTTCTCCCTGAACGTGGATTCCGTAGTGTGTATAGTGAACGCATGTTGTTGAGCCGGCGGTTCCTGGCTGCCTGTTGTGATACGCCTCTGTACCAGTGCGTATACTTGAGCTGTTCTTCTTTCCTTCCTCTAGGCGTTTCTGGCGGCGGTTCGCTTCGTGCCCCCAGCCCCCTCTCTGCTTACTGAGCGGGGCTGTCTGGGGGTCGTCGCGACCTTGCCTACCAGGTCTTCGGGGGTGAATTCATGGTTGAGCACTGCGGAGAAGAAGGCTGTTGTTTGTACCATCTGAGCTGGGGTTAAGTTCAGGGTGTGACCTGGATGTGCCCCCTGCCCTAGTGCCACAGCTGTATTTGGCATGCCCAGGAGACTGGCTCCCCCCACTCCCAGGATCGTGGCGGCAGGAGCTCTCTACGGCTGTGGCATGCCGTATAGGGGAGTCACCGGTGGGACCGTCAGACCTACCCCTACACTAGTATCCACAATCTCAGGCATGATTGCTTCAATGGGTTAGTTCTTTGTTTTTGGGAATGGTTGATTTTTTGTGGGTAATTCGTGGATACAACCAGATCTTCCCCATAGACGGCGCCAAATTGTTCCGGTATTGGAATCAATTAACCCGACTTGGCATTCGGGTCTGTGAAGTTCAGTGTTACTTTGAATGATGATCAGACAATCTTGTCCGCCTCTCCTTCCTCTTACTCCACTAATCGGACCTTCCCGGCGGAATGGGCCTGCTCCCTGCACACAGAACGCACAGGGCCTCGGAGGTTGTCCGAGGAAACCCTCTCCGATGCCTAAGTCAGTCCGTGAATGCCTTAATGAACCTAGCTCGTGAGTAACTAGATAGTGTTTTTCAGAGTGAGAGTCTAGAGAGAGAAAATCCAACCCCTCTCTTGTGGGAAATGGGGGAGTATTTATACCTTTCCACAAGAGAGGGAAGTAGAAGGAGGATGGGTGGATGAGGAGGTGACAAGTGGCTTCACCTCATCCACCCATTCTCATTTACCTTAGGCGAAATAACGAGGAGGTCCCTTGATGGTCCCTACCCTGCCTGTGGAGATTTCCCTCCAGGGGACAGGCGGGTAGGGATTGTGAAGGCTGGTCTTCAGGAGGCCGCATCGCCCTGCTGGGCAGGCGGTCGTCTGAGGTCCCCAGTGGGCTCTCTTTTTAGTGACTTTGCTCTGATTGTCTGCGGGTAGGTTCCCGGGTTCCTTGGGTGGAGCCTTCTGGGGGCCTGCTTAGCAGGCGGTCCGGAGCAGGCCGCCGACCCTCATCAATTATTATTATTATTATTATTATTATTATTATTATTATTATTATTATTTTGTTTTTTTTTGTTTTTTTTGTTTTTTTTTGCAAGAAAATGGTATGCCTCTTCCATTCAAACAAAATTTGAGTACAAGAGACTAGATCTTACAAAAAGAAAGAACCACTACAAAATATTTCCTTCAACATATAAAGCACTACTAAGCTGGTATTAACACCTTACTCGTCTATCTCTCAATCTTACTGCAACCTCAAACTTAATCTGTGCAAGTAACTGTGTATGAGAACGGACTGTGTCCAAGAAAATCCTGCTATTCCTTTCCCCCCAAACATGATAAACTACTGCTGCAAAGGCTATGCGATACATTTTATTCTTCCTATGTTTTTGTTGTTTCCTGCCCACACACCATCTTAGCTCCATTTGCAAGTCATAACTGCGTTCCACCACCCCCATCCACTCCTTGATTCTATGCCAAAGCCCCAAGGCAAAAGAACATTTGAAGAACAAATGGGAATGGCATTCATAGGCCCCCTTACAAAGAACACACCAATTAACAATATAAACAGACTTGTTTGTTATATTATCGAGCGTAGCGAGCTTCCTCTGTGCTGCCAAAGCTGTTATCAAGCTATGCCGTGGAATTGCATTCCCTTGTAATGCTTTCATCCACCTTTTCTTTTCATACTTCACCCTGAACCAATTATATGCTAAACTGACTCTAAAAGCACCCTCAAATTGCCAACTCCTCAACAAATCTGCAATAGCATCCTCACTCCCTTCCTTATTTAGCAGCTCATTCCTGATCTTTATGATGCTTCTTAACGTAGCTGTATATCGGTCCTCATTTTTTATGGTCCAAACAGATTGCCCCTTTAATATATACTGATTTATCCATTTTCCCCACACTCCTCCTGCATTATTTAGGATCTTCCAAAGCCAAATACACATCAATGATTTGTTCCAAGCTTTAATATCCTTAATTCCCATACCTCCTTCATCCCAAGGAGCACATATGCTCTCCCAGCTCTTGTGGGACTGATGACTGCCCACTGCCTCACCCGTCCAGAAGAAATTCCTGCACAATTTAACTATTTGGGACACGACATTACCCGGCAGCAGAGTGTTTGCACACCAATAATTCAAGACACCAAAAATAATTGAATTAATAAGTTGAACCCGTCCTACATATGTCAGTCTACTGGCAGACCAACATTGTATGAACCCACGCAGCTTCTGAAAAAGCACAGAATAATGTACCAGTCTGTTGTTGATATCATTTAAAGGAAGGCCTAGATATCTACAAGGAAAGACTCCTTGCTTGTAACCTGTTTTAGTCATGATACAATCCCTAACTTCCTTATGGACTCCTCCAAAGTAAATCTCCGTCTTCTCCTTATTAGCAACCAGACCAGATTCCTTTGCAAACGTAGCCAGAGCTCTGTTGACAGCCACAAATGAGGGTACATCTCCCCTTACAAACACCATTAGATCATCGGCAAATATAAGGTGATTTAGCTCTAACCTTCTACATTTTGGATGGTATGAAACTTGCTCTTCTTTAGCAATCTCCCTCATATGCCTTTACAAGATTTCCATGATAAGAACAAACAAGTAAGGAGACAAAGGGTCGCCTTGTCTCACTCCACTATTCCCTTTGAAGAACCCATGAGTATTCCCATTAATTTTAATGGAAAACCAAGAACCTTGTATGCAACTGATAAGTGTAGTTTGTAGTGCCTATTTCGTAGTGTTTTGGTCCCATTTTCCTTGTGGAATCGCTCCTTGGGAGCGATTTATGAGCTACTTATGCTTCCTCTAGTTCGTTTCAGGTTCCCAAGACCCTTCGTGAAGAGTTGGAGCGATTCCGACTCAATACATACACTTTTCGGAGCCAACGAAGTGGAGGAACGATCACTCGATGCCTTGGATTTGACCCCGAGACCTTGGGACCCAATTCCGAGCCTCCGAGACCCAATCTCGAGTCCCGAGAATCGATGAGAAGTCCATGTGAAGCAAGGAGGGACCAAAAGGATCATATTGGAGGCCTACAAGACTCATCCCCGACGGGTATGACCTCAACCCGTCCGGGATCAAGTGCACAAAAGAGAAGCTGCTGTTTTGAGGCCTTCCCGACCAGGAAGGGGTCCATCCCGACCTGGACCACCTCATCCCGACCGGGACCAACTCATCCCGGACGGGATGGCCCAGTTACAGCCCGTGATTGCATTGTTTCATCTCCCTTTGCATTGTAACCCTATATATACCCTTCCTCTTGTATTCCTTTGTTATGTTATTCATTACCCACAAACCCTAGCCTAGTTTTAGCATAGATTAGATTAGATTAGTGTAGATTAGTCCTTAGATTATCGTTAATCCTAGATTAGTGCTTGTAATTTGGGAATTCTTCAAGATCTCCACTAAGATTGACAACCTTGGTTGATTGTTTTTGGGTTCTTCCATTTATGCAAGTTTCCTTCTTCTTTTCATCTTCTAGTATGGTATAATCTCTTTTCCTTTATCTTAATCTTTGTTCTTTCATCAAGTTTGAATCTTTAGTTCTTGTTTATTGTTTTGTTCTTCATCTTTGCTAGTTTCATATATGCATCCTCTTGTTCTTGTGTTGATTCCTCTTGTTCTTGTTAGTTGTAGTTTGATTATGTTTGAGTAGACTCTTGCTAGGGTTAGTAAGGTGATTAGGGTGTTAATTGGATGATTACGGGATTGTTGGAGATGTTGGTGGAAGATTTGGGTTTCCTCTTGGTTCGATGCATGGTACATGTTTGTTGAAATGCTTGAATGACTAGTATGTGCATATGCTTGTTTTTCTTGCTTTTCTCTTGTGGGTGATAGTTTGCTTGTGGGTTCGGTCACCTCACTAAGTAGCGAGAGCCCGGTGAGGACGACCCCTAGGTCGGTCTAAGTTGCGAGAGCCCGGATGCGATCTAGGCCACAATGACACACTAGTAACCCTGTTTGTCATGTGTGTCGCCAAAATGGGTTTTAGGTGGAACCTCTAGGTGAGTCTAAGTTGCGAGAGCCCGGACCACACCTAGATTACCCTACTACCTCCTTCACTCTAGCTCTTCCTCGACCATTCCGTTACCCCTTTGACCCCGACCTAATCCTAGCCCGTTTCCTTTGATTGTTTTCTTGCTTTAGACCTAGCTTAGTCTTAGTCTCCCCCTCCTTTGATTAGCTCGTCTCGAACCTAGTCCTACAACGTAGCATACCTTAGTCCGACACCCCGTCCCTGTGGATTCGACCCAACTTGCCCTAGCTACCCACTAGGAACGGTTGGTTAATTATTTGATGGTTGGGATCCACGACAAATCCCTCCCATCAAATTGGCGCCGTTGCCGGGGACGACATAGTTTAGGCTTTTGTGTGCTTAGTTTTGGACTTTGTTCTTGATTTTTGTGTTCTCTTCTCCTTGTATATCTCCGTTTTTCTGCTTGTGTGTTACTCTCCCTTCCTAGTGCCTCAAAAGCACTAGGATACTAACGTTTGCTCAAGTGCTTCTAGCTCATCTTAGGTACCAAAGCAACGTTATGGACATGGCGCGTCCAAGCTACCATCAATCATCACGGGACAACTATGGGGCGAATTACCAAAACCCACAACTTTACAAACCATATCAACCTCATCAACAATCTTATGAACCCTCTTCTTATGGTTACCAAGAAAGTTGTCAAGGATCGTTCCCACATCCTAACAACTACCAAACACCCTCACATAACCCACAACCAAATATCCCTAACTTTGAGACTTGTCAAATGTTGGTCCAAACACAAGGGAGCCGACATGAGATGATGATGTTATTGCAAAAGGGTCAACAATTGTTGTTGACTCAAATACAAGGGGTTAGGGAGGAGTTCAAGGCCCAAATAGAGGTGCAAGAAGCTCGCATCAATGCACTCATGGCTCATATCACGATGTTGGCCACTCGAGCTCCACTACATGTTGAGGAAGGTTCATTTGGGCAAGAAGGTCGGGTGCCTCCACAAGAAAGTCAACCTAACCTTGAAGCTACAAATGAAGAAGAGAGGGTCGATCAAGAGACCATTGTTGAGTGTTGCTTGGGTGGTGAAGATAGGGAGAGAATAGAGGAAGTTGAAGCTTCAGGGGCCAACAATGAGGAGGGGAGTGAACATGATTCTCAAGATAACTCTTGGGGAGCCGATGTATTGGTTATCAAATTGGATTTGTTCGATTTTCTTCGTGATGAACCGGGTCTAGATAATCCAAAGCCAAGTGAAGACATACCTCCTCTAGGCCATATAGACAAGGTGAGCGAAAAGGAGCGCAATAATTGGGAGAAAGAAGTAGATGCCTTGGAACTTGCTTTGTATGGGAAATTGGAGGATCCTAAAGCCTCCAATGAAGAAAACTTGATGCCTTCTCCTCCTCTACCGCACTCGATGTCTAGTCCCTTGTCTTGTGAGACGGTTGGTGAAGAGGATCCTTGTCGGGCGGTGGAAAAGAGTTCCACTCTCGACCCCGTAGAAGAAGCGACACCCCTAGGGTGTGATCTCCCACATCATGATACCGAGCTTGACTCTAGACCACTATACCTACCGGATGGTCATAAGAGTCGTAGCTATGTTGGTTCCGAAGACCCGGAAGATCACGAGAACCCCGAGCTTAATGAAGATGATCGCTTCTCACCTCCGACTTGGAAACTATTGAAAGTGGCTAGGCTCGGCCATGTGAGCTTAAATGAAGATGTTGCTAGAGCATTTGACTTACTCCTTCGAGCTCTTGATGGCTATGGAGGTGTAGTTGGTGAGAGTACCTTATTGTATATATCTCTTTTTCTTTTCCTTTTTGCTTTTGTGTGTGTATATATGTTTGTTTGGTACCTTGGTTTCTAGGATTGTTAGTTTAGTGGAATTCTTGGAATTTGGTATTTTGATGAGCGTTGTGAGGGAGAGAATTTGATGTTGTGTTTGAGTTTATTGTGATAGGTGAAGTGAAGATGAACCATAGAGAGGAATGGTTAATGATAGAGTTTGGGTCGCGAGTATGGAAGTTGGTTTTTGAAGCTTCGGTGAAGCATTTGGGGTTTTGGAGGTCAAGAAGACCCATCTCGGGCGGGAAGGGAGCTTCCCGACCGGGAAGGATATGCCATCCCGACCAGGAAGGATCCGTCCCGATCGGGATAGAGGTGCAAAATTGGAGCTTGATGGAGTGTCGTCCCGACCGGGAAGGTGGCTTCCCGACCGGGACGAGTGTGTCTTCCCGACCGGGACCATCCATCCCGACCGGTATGGTCCCCTTTCTCCTCTTTTGGACTCTTCTTCGACATTTGGGCCCACCCAACCATTGTATACCCCCACCCAACCTCCCTACTCATCCTTGCTCATGTCATATGACCTTTACACTTCATTTACATACCCTCACCTCATTTCTCTTCCCTTTACACCGAGTTTCACATCGAATACCACTCCCCTCACACCATTACTACCTCTACCATGCGGTTTGATTGAGAATGAAGAGGAATAGCAATGACGAAGACAAGTTTTATGCCTATATTGATCTATGAGACGATGGAGCGAGTGAGTTGCTAACCTATTGGTACGACAACTATCCTTTCTTTCCCGTCTTTTATAGCTTGTTTTCTTTTGTGTTTATTCCCTTCCCCTTGTACACTTTTGTGTCTTGATGTCATGGTGGCCTTCGAGGCCTTGGTTTTGGTTGCTCCCGACTCTCGATGATGTGACTACATCGAGAGTCCTTTTCAAAATCCAAATTTTACAAGTTTTTCACCCTTTTTTGTAGGATTTAGTCGGATTTAGGCGGAATCCGGGCTAGGTGACTTGATTACACCTAGCCCTCCCCTCCCATTTCCTTTTATTTCCTTCTTTTTATTTTCTTCCCCCATCCATATCTTTTTCTCGTCTCGGCCCACGGTGACTTGACTACACCCTGGCCGGACACTTTCTACCCTTTTCTTCACATTATTTTTGATTTTTAGCTTTATTTTCGTAGTTTCTTTTCTTTTTCTTTTGTCTCTCCGCACACTACGATCGAGCATGAGGACATGGCTCGGTTTAAGTGTGGGGGAGCGATATTCTATCGTCGTTAGTTTTATTTTCTTAGTTTTTCGAAAAATTCTTCAAAAAACCCTAAAAATTTGAAAAATTTCACAAAAATCAAAAAGATTTTCTTTTGTGTCTTTTCCTTTTTGTGTCGTTATGTCGTATTTTTGTTTTGTTGTGCGTGTTTTGCCCCCCCTTTTTTCCTTATAGGTTGCCTAATCGCCGTTAGCTTTGGTGAGCTTTCAAGACTTCCGGTAACATCTCTTCGTCCCTTTTTCCCTCTTTGCTTCTTGTGAGTTTGGAGGAGATTTTTGATGATGTGTGCTCGGGAGGAGCTTTGTAAAGATTGTGGTGGATTTGGAGACTTGTTTGAAGATCGGGGTGGTGTTTGTTTTGTTTATGTGTTGTTTCTCCTTGTTTTGTTTTGTTTTGTTTTGTTTTGTTGCCTTTGTTTCTTTTTCTTTCATCTTCGTCATGTCTTTGTTTTGCGTTGTGTTGTGTGTTTTGTGTGCAAACCGTTTTTGAAAACCCGGTGTAGAGGCTAGTGTGCGAGCGTCTATTTTCCCTTCCTAGTTGTATAAATCGAGTCTTGGACTTTAGTCTAGTAGAATGACCCTAAATCAATGAGTTCGTTGGTTTCTTACCTTGAGTCCACCTAGCTTACTAGGGATTTACTACGGGATTTGCATTTTGACCATTTTGACCACCCACGGTGTGAAAAGGCCTTGGTCACCGAGTCTTGTCCCTTAGGTGACCACGTTTGAAATTTGCTAGATTAGTCCAAGTTTTCTCCCCTTTTTGTGGGTTTGAAGAGAAATCGCGACCCCCGACTCACCCATTACCCTACCTCCTACACATATCCACACAATAACTTGCAACTTGTTGATTCCTCTCTTTCTTGTCATACAAAGAAATGCCAAAAAGCCAAATCTTGCCAAAAAGGGCAAAGAAAAGAAAAAAAAGAAAGAAAAATGAAAGAAAGAAAAGAAATGAAGAAAAAGAAAAGGCACAAAAAAGCCAAAAAAGAAAATAGAAAAAAAGAAAAAGAAATGGCATGGCAACAAACGAGCAAAAATGCAAAAGAAAGAAAAATGCCAAAAAGAAAACCCGTCTCACAAAAATAATCCTTACCTCAAAAAATAAGCCTTTTACCGACTATTACCGTGAAGAGCCTACCAAAGGACCGAGTCCCTAGGAAGGATGATAGCGGTAATGGTCGGTCTTCCCTCATTTTGCAATTATTTCCACCTTTTTACTCGGACTAGTTAGGCGGTTTCGGACATGGGACGACCCTCTTGGCTCTTTGCTAAAGGGGGCGGGGTCTCACTTACCTACAGTGTTGACTAACACCGTGGTTCATCACTTTCCATCCCGCCGATCGTCCCGTGGTACGTTCTTAGAAGGTTAGGAGGAACCTAGGTAAGTTACCAACGTTTTTATTGCTTTGTCGTCATGCTATTAGGGTTTAGTTCATCTCGATTTGTATGATTAGCTTGGGAACGTTGTCACTTGCCTTGAGTCCTAAACCGGTCTTTCTTTCACCGCTTTGTTGAGGGAAGCGGTATTTGTTTTCTTTTGGGTGCAACCGATTATGTGTTTGTTTGTATGTTTGTTTGTCTATGTGTTTTGTGTCCGGTTGCATCCACAGTTTTGTCGCCAGACCCCACTTGCCTTGCGGAGAGCACTTATCCTCTAGGTGCTCTCGCGTGAGTTGAAAGGGCGTAGGGTGCGCTAATACCCACTTGGCTAGTTTATTAGTTAGTATGTGCTTACTCGAGGGGGAGTAAGGGTTAAGTGTGGGGGAGTTGATAAGTGTAGTTTGTAGTGCCTATTTCGTAGTGTTTTGGTCCCATTTTCCTTGTGGAATCGCTTCTTAGGAGCGATTTATGGGCTACTTATGCTTCCTCTTGTTTGTTTCAGGTTCCCAAGACCCTTTGTGAAGAGTTGGAGCGATTCCGACTCAATACATACACTTTTCGGAGCCAACGAAGTGGAGGAACGATCACTCGATGCCTTGGATTCGACCCCGAGACCTTGGGACCCAATCCCGAGCCTCCGAGATCCAATCCCGAGTCGCAAGAATCGATGAGAAGTCCATGTGAAGCAAGGAGGAACCAAAAGGATCATATTGGAGGCCTACAAGACTCATCCCCAACGGGTATGACCTTAACCCGTCCGGGATGAAGTGCACAAAAGAGGAGCTGCTGTTTTGAGGCCTTCTCGACCGGGAAGGGGTCCATCCCGACCGGGACCACCTCATCCCGACCGGGACCACCTCATCCCGACCGGGACCAACTCATCCCGGACGAGATGGCCCAGTTACAGCCCGTGATTGCATTGTTTCATCTCCCTTTGCATTGTAACCCTATATATACCCTTCCTCTTGTATTCCTTTGTTATGTTCTTCATTACCCACAAACCCTAGCCTAGTTTTAGCATATATTAGATTAGATTAGTGTAGATTAGTCCTTAGATTATCGTGAATCCTAGATTAGTGCTTGTAATTTGGGAATTCTTCAAGATCTCCACTAAGATTGACAACCTTGGTTGATTGTTTTTGGGTTCTTCCATTTATGCAAGTTTCCTTCTTCTTTTCATCTTCTAGTATGGTATAATCTCTTTTCCTTTATCTTAATCTTTGTTCTTTCATCAAGTTTGAATCTTTAGTTCTTGTTTATTGTTTTGTTCTTCATCCTTGCTAGTTTCATATATGCATCCTCTTGTTCTTGTGTTGATTCCTCTTGTTCTTGTTAGTTGTAGTTTGATTATGTTTGAGTAGACTCTTGCTAGGGTTAGTAAGGTGATTAGGGTGTTAATTGGATGATTAAGGGATTGTTGGAGATGTTGGTGGAAGATTTGGGTTTCCTCTTGGTTTGATGCATGGTACATGTTTGTTGAAATGCTTGAATGACTAGTATGTGCATATGCTTGTTTTTCTTGCTTTTCTCTTGTGGGTGATAGTTTACTTGTGAGTTCGGTCCCCTCACTAAGTAGCGAGAGCCCGGTGAGGATGACCCCTAGGTCGGTCTAAGTTGCGAGAGCCCGGATGCGATCTAGGCCACAATGACACGCTAGTAACCCCGTTTGTCATGTGTGTCGCCAAAATGGGTTTTAGGTGGAACCTCTAGGTGAGTCTAAGTTGCGAGAGCTAGGACCACACCTAGATTACCCTACTACCTCCTTCACTCTAGCTCTTCCTCGACCATTCCGTTACCCCTTTGACCCCGACCTAATCCTAGCCCGTTTCCTTTGATTGTTTTCTTGCTTTAGACCTAGCTTAGTCCTAGTCTCCCCCTCCTTAGATTAGCTCGTCTCGAACCTATTCCTAGACCGTAGCAAACCTTAGTCCGACACCCCGTCCCTGTGGATTCGACCCGACTTGCCCTAGCTACCCACTAGGATCGGTTGGTTAATTATTTGACGGTTGGGATCCACGACAAATCCCTCCCATCAGCAACCTCTTATCCACTGAACAAGAGCCTGCGGGAAATTAAACTCCTCCAACATATTATCCAGAAAAGTCCATTGCCGAGAGTCAAAGGCTTTTCTAAGATCAATCTTCATTAAACATCTTGGCGTCAAATATTTTCGACTATATCCCTTAATTAAAGACTGGGATAAAGCAATATTCTCATGAATACTTCTCTTTGCAATAAATGCAGCCTGTTCATGGCCTACAATGTCATGGATTACTTATTTAACTCTGTTTGTTAGAATTTTACTAACAGTTTTGTAGAGCACCGAGCAACAGGAAATTGGTCTGGAATCTAGTACTGACTGGCATACCTGCTTCTTAGGAATTAGAGATATAATGGTTGTGTTAGCTTGTTTTATCAGTTTTCCCTTTCTAAAGAATTCATACACAGCCTCACAGAAGTCTGATTTGAATATTTCCCAGGCTGACTTAAAGAAAGGTGATGAGAACCCATCAGGTCCTGGACTTCTATTTGATCCAATTGAGAAAACTACCCTTTTTATTTCATCTTCAATCGGCAGTGCAGTTAGGGACGACCACTTATCTTCAGTCACCTTGGACCCATGTCTAACACAGATTCTCTGTACTCCCCTTTTTTCCCCCAAAAGTGATTCATAATAATCTATAAACCCTTGAGCAACTTCATCAACTCCCTCTCTAGTTCTTCCTTTAGCATCAACAATAGACCCTATGACTTGCTGCTGCCTTCTTTCTCTCAGCCTACTATGAAAATAGGACGTTGGCTCATCATCTAATGACAACTTCTCCATTTTTGCTCTTTGCTGGAGGATGCTAAGTTTAGCTTTTTTTTAGTGTTCGCCACTCCTCCTATAGTTGTTTGTAATTAGCTATGAGATATGTATCCAAAGGACTCTTCTGAAGAGAACCAGCACAAATTTCCATTTGCTTTCCAACCATAGCAATTCTCAATCCTACACTAGAGAATTCCTGCCTATGCATGAGTTTAAGGGCAGCTTTAACATTCTTCAACTTACTAAAAAGTTGATATCCTGCTGTACCGTAAACCCTCCTTCCCCAAGCACCTCTAACTACTGACAATAAGAAGGATGCTGAATCCAACAATTGAGAAAACTAAATCTCTTTTTAATCTTATTCTCATGAATCGCAGTAACTAGAATTGGACAATGGTCAGAATTGCCTGAATGAAGGAACTGAGCACTCGAATTAGGGAAATCAACCACCCACTGATGATTAATAAGAGCCCTATCAAGCTTCGTCCAAACCCTAGACCCAGGCTCCTGGTTGTTTGTCCAGGTATACTCAACCCCTGCCCTATTAATTCTTGCAAATCACACTGTGATATACAATAATTAAAGGCTTCCATTTCTGCATCATCAGGAACTGCCCCTCCTATCTTCTCACTTGCATCCCTGACTATGTTAAAGTCCCCTAAAACAATTCAACTACGATTAACACTCTTAATACTTACTAGCCTCATCCAAAGTTTTTCTCTACATTCAGCATCATTGGCCCCATAGACCATAGAAACAAAAATCTCTTTACCTGTGGCATTATGTTTAACTAAACAATGCAAGAACTGATCATGCTCCTCAAGAACTGTAAGATGTATAGTACTAGAGTTCCAAATAATCCAAATTCGTCCATTATAGTGGCTTCCATAGTTACAAACTACTGCGTAATCCTGAAACAATCCAGTAATTATCCCCTTAGCTTTATTCTCCTTAACTCTTGTTTCTAATAAACCCAAAACATCTACTCTTCTAGTCCTCATCAGCTTTAAAACTTCTTGTTGCTTGAGAGGCTCATTTCCTCCTCTAATATTCCAAGAGCAAATGATCATACTGGTATATCTGGTGGAACCACCCTTCCTATTGAAGGAAACTAGTCCTCCACGCTCATATTCCTTGCCGGACTTTCTGGCCCCTCCTGTAAAATTGCAAATCTATTTGGTGTGTTCAGCAAAGCCAGCGTCTCCGTTATCAAATCCTCATGGTCCTTACTAGAGTGGGTCATCTTTGAACCTACTCCAGAACTTCCTGCACGCCTCATAACAGATGTGAATTCTGTCTCTATACCCTTTGTAGGTGCTATACCTACATTCTCAGGTTGACTAGATGGATTGCTCTTAGTTGATATTTCCCCTGCATGCTGAGGCTCTTCTCAAATCTGATCTCCCACAGGCCCTTTTCCATTTGATTTTTGATGCTGAGTTATCCCCTGAGCATCAACCTTTTTAGGTGTGTATTGCATTGTTTTAACTACTCGACCCTCTTCTTTCTCCCGCTTCTTGTCTTGCTTGCAAGTTTTCTGCATATGACCTAGCTTCCCACAACCATGACAGTAAAAAGGTATCCATTCATACTCAATTTTCTGCACTGATTTACCCAGAAGCGGAATATTAATTGTTAGAGTGTCAGGCAACTCATTGGAAACATCTACTTCTACCAGGATTCTGGCAAAAGATAGACGCTCCTTGAATGTCGTTGTAGCATCTGCATACATTGGTCGCCCTATCTTGCTTGCCATTTTGCTCAGTACCAAATCAGTCCATAGGTATGGATCTAGATCAGGAAACAAAACCCATACAGGCACAATAGAGACTCGATCCATTTCTTGTGAGAAAAGCGGACTCCATTCCTTATGTATGATGGTATTCCTTCCCAATTGCCAAGGCCCTCCTCGAAGAGCTTGATCCATTTCCTCCTGGGTACGAAACTTAAACGAGAACCATCCTTTCTTAAAGAATTGGACATTTGGGTAAGCATGATTCCAGTTTTTCTTAGCAAAGTCACTCATCTGTTTAAGTGATGGTTTGGCTCCAATTACATTACCCATTAACGTAAATTTCCACTGCTTCAATTCATCCATGAAGTCATCAAGCTCTATTTCAATTTCATCTGAATTAGCACTAGTTTCATCAAAGAAAAGTCCCATACCAATTTTTGTGTTCTTCACCTGCTTTGCCCAATTTGAATTAGTTGAATCTTTCGTGGCCGGTTGTTCCGTCGCCACTGATTGTAGAGTTATGGTAGCCGGCTGTTCCGTAGCTACCTTACTAGAAACCGGTTGTTCCGTCGCTTCTAGCTCCAAAGCTATGGTAGCCGGTTGTTCCGTCGCTACTGGTTCCAAAATTGTAGTTCCACCAATGTTATCCCTCGTTTCCGCCGCTGCTTTCTCCATCCTTCCACCAGATGAACCGTCTCCTCGGATATTGCGGATTGACTGCATTGCTTGGTTAATCAGATCATTCACTATCAGAGTTCCCTGTTTTTTCCCCTGAACATTAGGCTGTAACTCATCTTCTTCACCATTGTTAACCATCCCGGTATCGTTAGCTTCAGTATGACCATGTGCTTCCGATTCTCTGCGTTTTCGCGGCCTCCCTCGACCCCGTCCCGTGCCTGCCGTCGTCTTCTGGATCGGGTTTCTTTTGGATTCTTGGAGAGAAAACTTTCTCTAGAGAGAAAGAGTAGAGAGAGGTTATTATTATTATTTTTTTTAAATGTTGACAATAAATCAATAATTCATAATTTATTATTATATTTTTTTTAAAGGAGAATTTTATTGATGAATTAAAAACCAGGTTACAAAAAATTGGTGGGTAACCAAGATACAATCTGGGCCCCACCCCCTTAGCTATAGCAAAGCTAAGTCTGGTAAAAATAAAAGGAGCAGCGCGTGCTCCGACATCCTGTGCTATCGAAAATTTTTGAATTATTTTGAGTAAGCCGATAATAAAAGGATTTTATTATTATTATTATTATTATTATGATTGTTATTGTTATTATTATTATTATTATTATTATTTTTATTATTATTGTTATTGTTATTATTATTGTTATTGTTATTATTATTATTATTATTATTATTATTATTTTTGTTATTATTATTATTAATATTATTAATATTAATTATTATTATTATTATTATTATTAATATTATTAATATTATTATTAATATTATTATTAATATTAATATTAATATTAACATTAATATAATTATTATTATTATTATTATTATTATTATTATTGTTATTGTTATTATTATTGTTATTGTTGTTATTGTTGTTATTATTGTTATTATTATTGTTATTGTTGTTGTTATTGTTATTGTTGTTGTTATTATTATTATTGTTATTATTATTGTTATTGTTATTGTTGATGTTGATGTTATTGTTATTATTATTATTGTTATTGTTATTGTTATTATTATTGTTATTGTTATTGTTATTGTTATTGTTATTGTTATTGTTATTATTATTATTATTATTGTTGTTGTTGTTGTTGTTGTTATTGTTATTATTATTGTTATTGTTATTGTTATTGTTGTTGTTATTATTATTATTATTATTATTATTATTATTAATTTTATTTTTTGCAAGAATTTAGATCTCTTATTCATCCATAAAGGGTAGAAAAAAGAGAACAAAGCTTACAAGTATATCCCAAAATTTTGCAAAGAGCAAAACCACCTCCAATCAACCACAAAAAAAAATTAATGAACCAACTAGTTACAAATCCAGCCTAACTATCATAGTCAATAAAATTATTATTATTATTATTATTAATTTTTTTTTTTTTGCAAGAAAGGTACATTTTATTAATATAATAAGAATAGAGATCTTACAAAAGATAGTCCAATATGAGAACGAAGTTCCCTAATTACATCAAACTCCTCACACTAATATCAATTCCCCTTCCCCTTAATCTAGTGTAGATATCAAATTTGACCTTCTTTACAATACTATCTATCGAATGACATTTTTCCTCAAATATGCGTGCATTTCGCTCAGTCCAAATAGAGTATACTGCAGCTGCGAGACTACTACAATACCATTGATGCTTCCAATGCCTTCGTTTCCCTCGCCGAGCACACCATTTAAGCTCCCTTATAAGATGATTACTCCTTCCAGTTATCTGCATCCAGCAGAGTAAGTGCTGCCATATTTGCCAAGAAAATGAACAGCAAAAGAAAAGATGCATAGCAGTTTCCTCCTCCTTCAAACAGAGCACGCATCTGCTCACAAATTGAAGGCCTCTTCTCTTCATGTTGTCATGAGTAGCTAGAGTTTTCAATCCTGCAAGCGTGATGAAGAGTCTATGCTTAGGAGTGATAGTTGTGAAATTTATGCCTTTCAACCAAGAGATTGTAGGGCGTTTCCCCCTAAACCAATCATACGCGGCCCCAACATTGTATGATCCACCTGCAGTCCAGCCGAGTAGTAGACTTTCAGCCTCTCCCTGATCCCGTGTACCTTGCAGGATTTCATCTCTAACACTCAAAATTCCATTGAAAGTTGCAGTAAATGTTTCAGACTTAGTAATATCCCAAATGCTTCTACGCTTCAGAACATAGTGTTTATGCCATTGTTCCCAAAGTCCACCCTTTGCTGTAATGAGCAACCACAACCAGCGTGCCATAAGCGCCTTATTCCCGTACAATAGATGCTTGATGTTGAATCCACCCTCATTCCAAGGAGCACATATTGTATCCCACCCCTTGAAAACCATCCTGACCTTCTCCCCATCTCCAGACCAGAAGAATCGGAGACTCAACTGATCAATTTTCTTAATCACATTAATAGGAAATATAGCATTGGAATACCAATAATTTGTAAGCCCAAAAATAACAGAACTAAGTAACTGCAGTCTGCCGCGTAGGATAGAAAAGTAGAAGACCATTTATGAATCAAACTACCAATTTTGATAATAAGAACCTGATATTCCCCCTTTCTATTATTAAAAGAATTAAGAGGAAGCCCCAAGTATCGGTAAGGAAACCAACCCACAGAGAATCTAGTTTGAGCTAAAATAAGCTCTTGTACCTCACACTAGTAGAAAAAAGTTGATTTGCGGCTCCAAAAAAACCCACATATGAGGCTTTTTTATTGTTGTCGTATATGGCGGGGCCGCAAATAGGAAAATATGGTGCGGCGTCAAAAAAAACGCCTCAAATAACGGTTTATGTGCGGCGTTATTCATAAAAAACGCCGCAAATAAGGACACTATTTGAGGCGTTTATTAGTACAAAACGCCGCAAATGAAGTCTTATTTGAAGCGTTTTTCATGGATTACGCCGCAAATAGTATTTGTTCCGGTCAAGGAAACAATTCACCCGGCCTAGGATCCGGGTTGTACAATCGGGTTAATGGTGAACAATGGGTCGTTTGATTTCCCTTGGCCTCCCCTTTCTCTCACTCCCGGATCGGACCTTCCCGGCGGAAATGGCCTGCTCCCTGCACAATGAACGCACAGGGCCTCGGAGGTTGTCCGAGGAAACCCTCTCTGATGCCTAAGTCAGTCCGTGAAATGCCTTTACGAACCTAGCTCGTGAGGAACTAGGCGGCGTTTTTAGGAGTAAGAGTCTAGAGAGAGAAAATCCCACCCCTCTTATGTGGGAAATGGGTAGGTATTTATACCTTCCCACAAAAGAGAGGAAAAGAGAAAGAAGAAAAGGGAAATGGGTGGATGCTGGCGCGACACGTGGACTCACCTTGTCCACCCATCTCCCCTTACCTTAGGCAAAATGACGGATGGGTCCTCGGTTCTCCTTCGGTTCTGTTCAGGCGGGAACGCCCTGGGAGCAGGCGGCAGGCCTGGTTTGCTCTGTTTGGCGGGTGGCTTAAGGGATTGGGGCCACACTTGGAGATTTCAGTGATTTTGATGGAAAGGCTGCTGGGCAGACCTTTCCTCCTCATGGGATTGGTCGCCCTGGGGCCTGATTGGCAGGCGGCCAAAGGCAGGCAACCGACCCTCATCAATTGGCCCTCGCCGGCTGAGGAGGAGCAGGGCTCCTACTCGGCAGGCGACGTCTTCCTTTGGGACGGCGGGAGGTTGCCTCTTTGGACACTTGTATTAAATGCGTCGCATGTTCCCGAGGGAACATGCTTTAATTTCTCTGAGCGCGTAGGGAGTTCAAACGTCTTTTGTTATGATTACCCTCCTTTGCGTAGAGAATTTTTGGGCAGTGTGCTAGTTCGATGATTGGCTTCCTCCCTTGCAGAGGTGGTTGGGGCACCATTAATGCCCTGCTTCTGTTTTCTGTATAAATTGCATCCTCCTTCACTATTTTTATGACCCATTTCCAATCTTCATCCTTTATCTTTGATCATGGCTTGGATCAAAAAAAGTGTAACTCGTCGTGGAGTTAAGCATGTTACTTTCATCTTCAGGGGCTTTTGGAGGCTCCGTTATGCTCGTGCTGCTTACCTAGCTGTTCGCCGGAGTCACCGTTCACGACTTCATCTTCGCCGGAGGAGTCAGAAGGCCTCCGTTAGGATGGGTAAACGCCCTAGGAGGTCCTCGCCTCCTGTTGCGCCTAGGTTCAGGCGCTGCTCCCAGGGAGGGGGCTGTTATGACAGGGGATGCCATGAGTGCTTTCCATGGCTGCACCCTGAACAATTTGACCCCAACTCTGACACCGATTCCTCCGTGGCGTCGGGTCCCTCTTCGCATGTGAAGAAGACAAGCTGTCGCACCTGCGACGAGTCCCGAGCTGTTCCCTTTGGAAGGGACTGGGAAGATAGCAGCCATGACTCTGATGACAGCGAGGGTCTTGGCTGCCTGAGCGACAGGGATGGAGACAGGGCCTCTGATGACCCTTTTCAGGGTTCCCCAGGTTGGGACTGGGGTTCGGCTCTCGGGAGTCCAGGCAGCCCTGGGGATTGTTCCCCAGATTTGGGGGATGACTAGGCCTGCGTGGCAGGGCATTTGATTTCTGTCAGGCCGGAACTTTTGGGCCTTATGTATTTTTCTTTTCATATCAATCTTAAGATGTAACTTTTCTTTGTAAGACTTTAATGAAATGAAGATCAGGCGACGCGTTTGTGTATTGCGATATATATATATATATATTTTTTTTTTAGGGGGGACGTCATAGGGTGACCAGTCTGCTGACACCCTTTGGTCCTCCCGAGGTTTTTCTTGGGAAGCTGCTTAGGGCAAACCTCCCCAGGAGTGACACGTGGACCGCAGCCCTTGGATGAATTCCAGAGGGTTGGGCGACTCTTGGCATGCCTTCCTCTATAAAAGTGATCAATTATCCATCACTTCCTTCTTTTCCAATCTTTCTTTTCTTTCGACATTCCTTCATTCTCTTCATCTTGTCAAAAACCCTTGAGTATTGACGGATCGCATCTACCTTGCACCCCCATTTCCCTGAGACTCTTTCTTCGGGCTTGTGACGTGCTGTCAGGCGATCTTTAGGTCAGATTTTCATCCTCCATTCTTTTTTCTTTCTTCGATTTCCTTTTTCCGCTTCTTTTTTAGAGTATCATGTCTAGAACCCGTGGATTGATTTTGCCCTTTATCGACCCAACAAAGAGGGGAGAAGGGATGGATTTTGCCTCCTCCTCTAGGGAGGTTGGTCTTGAGGAAGAGCATTCGTCGGGCAGTGGGGGCGGCAATTCTTCTGACCCCCCTTCGTATGATGCTATTGACTCAGACGACGGGGCGTTGGAAGTTGACCCTTCCAGAACTTCCGGCCCCCTCGTTCGTCGGGAAAGAGGTAGGGTTTATTATCTAGACAAGGTTAAATACCGCATCCCTCTGAGTACTTTTCCCGACCGGAAAAATCGGGAGACGATTCTTGCTAAGAATGCCGCCGTTGTGATTGAGCGGCTCTATAACTTCGGGGAAGGGTACACAGTTGTTGTCCCTGGCGAAAAGGATACCGTATGCAACCCCCCGGATGGGTGCATAGCGGTTTATCACAAATGCTTAGAGTTTGGTCTTCGCTTCCCCCTCCATCCTGCTTTAGAGGAGATCTTCAGGCCCATGAACGTCGTCGTCGCCCAGCTGACAGCCACAGCTGTCAGGGCGCTGATCTCATATGTCAGGACCTGTCTTTTCCACCGCATGGAGCCTTACATCGACGCCCTGCGGTTCATGGTGGGTTTACAGATGGTTTCTTCTGGGAGTACGGGCTCCCCTGGTTATTGGTCCCTCTTGAGGCAGAAGGGACATTGTTTGGTGTGGCCTGGTATGGACAGCTTGAGGGACTGGAAGAACAACTTCCTTTATATCCACAGCACCCATGGGTGGAAGATTCCTCGTCATTTCAGGAATCATGTCCACACCAGGATGGAGACCCCTGAGGAGTACCACCCTGGCGTGGGTGGAAAGGCCTTGGAGGTTAAGCTAAGTGAGAAGGAGAAGGAGTTGACGGCCTACTTTGCAGGCCACACTAACAATTACGGGGTGTATGGCCCCACCTTATGGCTCCCTCATGCGGAGCTTATAGCGACCGACAATTATTTGACCCGGTTGGGCATGAATTCGGGTCTGGATAAAGGTAGTTCAGGAGTGCTGGTGATTCCTTCTTACTCTTTTTTCTTTTGAAAATATTTTGACAGCCTGTTTGTCTGTCCTCCAGGTCTTGCCACTTTTCTTTGGAAAAAAGGGGAGGTGAGACGCCTGGGCTTGGACGAGAATCTCACTGTTATCCAGAGTCGCCCTTCTCTTCCCCCTGGTTTTAAGAGAGGCGAGAAGAATCTGATGAAGCATTTGAAGGGCCTGTCCTTCAGTAGACCAAGGCTTCCCTCTCCTCCTCGGGTCACGCCTGCTAAGACGGCGGTTTCTGAGGCCACCCCCTCTCCAGCCGCGAAGACGATTGCTTTCGAGGCTACCCCTCCGCCTGTTGGCAGGCAAGAAGGCCTTTCAGCAGGGGTTCAGGTTACCCCGGGGTCGCGGGCCGCAGGTTCCGAGGAGACTGGGGAGAGTACCCCCCGGGCATTAACTAGAAAAAGGAGTCGGGAGGCTCCCGGTGCTGACCAGGTGGTGGACTTGGAGACTTCCACGCCTGAACCCAAGCGTTTTGCTCCGGAGATTCCTGCCACCCTTTTTTCTGAGGAGAACGTTGAGTTTCACTATAATGCTGGTGACAGCCAAGACGTTTCCGCCCTACTCTCTGACTCAGGGGCAGTTCTGACAGACCATCTTCTCAAGACTGTCAAGTCTGCTACAAGTCAAGTGACCCAGTATATTAAACGCACCTCTCGAATTATGCAGGCTTCCGCGGAGCTGGCTGCCCTCAGTCGCCTGAGTGATGAGGAACTGGCCAACTCTGACCGCCTTTCTGCGGTTGAGAGGGACGTTGCTCTCATTGCCAGCCTGAAGGATCAGCTGGCGAAAAAGGAGACTGAGCTAGAAGAGGCCAGGGGTCAGGCGATTCACTGGAGGTCTGAGAGCGAGAAGGCTACTAGGGAAGTGTCTCGCCTGGGGGAAGAGTCCAAGAGAGCACAGCAGGCCTTTGCTGAACTGGAGCAGGCCAGAAAGGCTTTGGCTGAACTGGACCATGCTAAGAAGAGCGTCATTGACCTCGGGGAACGCCTTTCCAAGGTAAACTCTGATCTGCAGGCGGCCCTCGGCGATTTGGCGGCGAAGACCGAGAGTTGGGAGAAAGAGAGGGATGAGATTCTTCAGGAGGTGGAAATGGCGGTATCGGCAGGCTTCGTCAATGGCGCTAATTCCTGCCTGGGGGTTGTCATGGAAACTGTCAGGGAGATGTTCCCTGGTTTTGACGAGGATGCTTTCCGAGCCCTTTATGATGCTAAGGATGAAGCTCAAATGCGCAGGCTATCTGAGGGAGCTGCTGCTTCCGGCCCAGATGTACCCCCTGCTTAACATGGAGGGCAGTCTTCCTCATAGGGCTCTTGCTCGTCCCCTGCTGCGCCTGCGCCAACGTTTTAATTTCCTTGCTTCTTTGCGCGCCGAGCCCTTTGGTGGCCGGTTGCCGTATTCTTGATTGTAATCATTTGTTTTTAAAAACTCTTGTCCTGTATTCCTTTGACGCTACTTTTTCTTTTATGTATAAACTCTGTTTGCTTCTGTATATTTTGATTCCCCATGAACTTGATTCGTAGTTTGCCTGCCTGTTAGCCTGGCCTGTCCCTAGCTTTTCGTTCAAAGTCCAGGGGGCCTGCCCCCTGCCTACCCAGAGGTAAACAGGGTAGCTTTTTCGTTTTTTATACAAGGTTGGGGGGCCTGCCCCCCGTCCTTGTTAGCTTGGCCTGTCCCTGGCTTTTCGTTCAAAGTCCAGGGGGCCTGCCCCCTGCCTGCCTAGAGGTAAGCAGGGCGGCTTTTACGTTTTTTATACAAGGTTGGGGGGCCTGCCCCCAGTCCTTGTTAGCCTGGCCTGTCCCTGGCTTTTCGTTCAAAGTCCAGGGGGCCTGCCCCCTGCCTGCCCAGAGGTAAGCAGGGCGGCTTTTACGTTTTTTATACAAGGTTGGGGGCCTGCCCCCAGTCCTTGTTAGCCTGGCCTGTCCCTGGCTTTTCGCTCAAAGTCCAGGGGGCCTGCCCCCTGCCTACCCAGAGGTAAACAGGGTAGCTTTTGCGTTTTTTATACAAGGTTGGGGGGCCTGCCCCCAGTCCTTGTTAGCCTAGCCTGTCCCTGGCTTTTCGTTCAAAGTCCAGGGGGCCTGCCCCCTGCTTGCCCAGAGGTAAGCAGAGCGGCTTTTGATTTGCGTTGGGGGGTTCACTTTTCCCAATTTCGGCAACAGGGGGGCCTCCCCCTATTGCCCCCTGCTCGTTTGTGTGTGAAAGACGCAAGTGTGAACAGGCAACGAGTATAAATTTTTATCTTCTCATTTCTCTTAAAAATTCTTTTTGACATTGGGGTGGTCGGAGCCGTCGACATTTTTGACCGTCCTCCGCCTTTTTTTAGTAAAAGTAAAAACTGCTTGTATTCTTGCTCAGACGTAATATTTCTTTAGTGTGTCTGCATTCCAGTGAGCATTTAGCTCTTGTCCCTCCAGATTGGCTATTTTGTACGTGCCTGGTCCCAGAACCTGAGTTACTTGGTATGGGCCCTCCCAATTGGCACTCAGCTTTCCATGCTCTCTTGACTTCCCAATCGCCTGTGTCTTTCTCAGAACCAGCTCGCCCATCTGAAAACTCCTCTGTCGGACCTTGCTGTTGAAAGCTTTCCTCATTCACTGCTGGTAGGCAGCGATGTTGGTACTGGCTTCCTCCCTTAGCTCATTTACCAGGTCCAAGGCTTCAACCATTGCAGCTTCGTTATCAGCCTGGTCGTACTGCAGGGAGCGCAGAGAGGGAATTCTTGCCTCAATTGGCAATAGTGCCTCTGCACCATATACCAGACCAAATGGGGTTTGGCCTGTAGACTCTTTTTTGGTAGTCCGGATTGACCAGAGTATACTGGGGAGTTCGTCAGCCCACCTACCCTTGCAGTCATCCACCATTTTCTTCAGGCCGTTCAGGATTTGTTTGTTGGCTGCTTCCGCCTGTCCGTTGGTTTGAGGATGGCAGACAGCTGAGTAGGCGACTGAAATGTTGTGGCTTTCCAGCCAGATTCTCAGCGGATCGTTATCGAATTGTCTGCCATGGTCAAATACCAACATCTTTGGTAGACCGAATCTGGTGATGATGTTTCGCCAGATCACTTTTCCGACCGCCGGTTCAGTGATATTGGGCACTGCTTCGGCCTCCACCCACTTGGTGAAGTAATCTATGGCGACAATTAAGAATTTTCTGCCCCCTGTGGCCACCGCGAAGGGTCCCAGAATGTCCATCCCCCATTGAGCGAAGGGGATGGGGGATAGGATTGGCCTGAGCTCTTGGGCTGGGGCATGGATAATTGATGGGGCAAAGAGCTGGCATTTCCTGCATTTCTGGGTCAGGTTCTTGGCATCCGCCAGCATGGTAGGCCAGTAGTAGCCTGCCCTGAGGGCCTTGTGGGCCAGTGCTTTCCCACCAATGTGGTGTCCACATATTCCTGAGTGGATATCCTCTAATACCTCAGCGGCCTGATCCGCCCGCAGACATTTGAGCAGCGGATGAGTAAAAGACTTCTTGTAAAGCTCTTCGTTAACGAGTATGAACCAGGCTGCCTTAGCCTGCGTCTTCCTTTTTTGTAATGAATCTGATGGCAAGATACCATGTTTCTTGTACTGGATGAAGGGAGTCATCCAGCTTTCTGGCTCTTCTTCCACAGTGTTAACCGCCTGACAGGGGTTAGTGGATTTCTCGTGCAAAACGTCGACCCATACTGATCTCCGGATGTCCTGCAGACTGGAGCTTGCCAGTTTTGACAGAGCATCTGCTCTGTTGTTCTGGGATCGGGGGATTTGTTTGACCTCGTAAGATTTTAGGCCGGATAACTCTCCCTTCACCATTTCCAGGTATGTGGCCATTGCTTGGTCCCTTGCCTCGTATTCTCCATTGATTTGGTTGGCGATTAGCTGGGAGTCTGTCGCCAGGACAATTCGTTCTGCTCCTGCGGCTTTAGCTAGCCTGATGCCTGCGAGTACTGCTTCGTACTCTGCTTCATTGTTTGATGCTGGGAAAACAAATCTGAGAGCATGCTCAAAATCAGTCCCTTCTGGGCTGGTTAGCACAACGCCTGCGCCTGCGCCATTGGCTGTCGAGGATCCGTCAGTATACACGATCCATTCCTGGGCAGGGGCTTCTTCCTCCCCTGAATGGGAGCACTCAGCCAGAAAATCTGCCAAGGCCTGGGCCTTGATGGCCGTTCTCGGCTGTTAAGATATACCTAGTCCACTCAGCTCAATTGCCCATTTCAACAATCTCCGATTTTTCGAATTTTTCCAACACCTTTTCCAGGGGTTGGTCGGTGAGGACTATGACTGGATGCGCGTCGAAGTAAGGTCTGAGCTTCCTGGCAGCAACTATGACCGCGTAGGCGGCTTTTTCGACCATCGGGTAATTCTTCTCGGCTGCCCCCAGTGCATGACTTACAAAGTATATAGGCTGCTGGGCGCCTGCCTCTTCTCGTAGGATGACTGCGCTGACGGTTATATTGGTTACTGCAATGTAGAGGAAAAGCTTTTCTCCTGCTACTGGCCTAGCCAGGGTGGGGAGCTTCTTAAGATGGTCCTTTAGTTGCTCAAAGGCCTCTTTCTGCTCGTTTTCCCACTTGAACTGCTTGTTTCCTTTCAGTATTTTGAAGAAAGGAGTGGCCTTGTCCGCTGATCGGGCGACGAACCGTGCTAAGGCGGCCATGCGGCCCGTCAGGCGCTGGATGTCTCTGATGGTCTTGGGCTCAGGGAGGTCTAGAACTGCCTGAATTTTTTCAGGGTTGGCATCTATACCCCGAGAACTGACCAAGAATCCCAGGAATTTTCCGGAGCGGACTCCAAACGTACACTTTTTCGAATTTAGTTTCATTTTGTAAGCGCGCAGGGAACTGAAGGTTTCCTGCAAGTCTATCAGGTGTTCCCTGTCTTCTCTGCTTTTCACGATGGCGTCGTCAACGTAAGCCTCGATGTTTCTGCCTTTTTGTTTCTCAAACACTTTATCAACCAGCCGCTGGTACGTGGCCCCTGCATTTTTGAGCCCGAATGGCATCATCTTGTACATGTAGGTGCCCAAACTAGTGATGAACGCACACTTCACCCTGTCCGGCTGCCACAAGTATACTTGATGATACCCTGAAAAGGCGTCTAGGAAGCTCAGCATGGTATAGCCACTGGTGGCATCCACTAGTTGATCGATTCGGGGGAGCGGATAGCAGTCTTTTGGGCAGGCCTTGTTCAGGTTTGTAAAGTCGACGCACATTCTCCATGCGCCTGACGATTTTTTGACCATGACAACATTTGCCAGCCATTCTGGGTAGTCGCAGACTTCAATGAAGTCTGCTTTCAAGAGTTTGTCAATTTCTTCCTTGATTGCTGCGTCTTTTTTCGCAGACATGTTTCGTTTCTTCTGTTTTACAGGGCGAGCATCTATGCTTACATTCAGCTTGTGAACGATGCATGATGGATCAACGCCGGGCATCTCGTCTGCAGAATAGGCAAATACGTCTTTGTTCTCTTTCAGTAGTTTAACCAGTTCGGCCTGGTAGGATTCCTCTAGGCCTGATCCTACCAGGACCTGTCTTCCTGGCTCCAAGTCCACCAGCATACTTTCGCCCCCTGGTTCCAGGCGGTCGGGCGCCGGGTGCTCGACTGGGACTTCGCCTTCTCTGCAGGGGGAACTGTCAGCTTTTCTTTTTCCTTTTCTGTCTTTCTCGTGCTCTTGCAGGGCCACGGAGTAGCATTGTCTGGCTGACTCCTGGTCCCCGCGTACCTTTCCTTCCAGCCCCAAGTCAGTGACATACGCGATGGTGAGAGCCCTGATGGAGATGGCCGCTTCGATTTCGTCCAGAGTGGCCCTGCCAATCAGGGCGTTGTAGGCAGATCTCGCGTCCACAACAACAAAGGTTGCCCTGACATTCCTGGCCGTAGAGCCTTCCCCGAAGGTTACAGGCAAGTCGATGACTCCCATGGGCAGCACGCCTGCCCCGCTGAATCCATGCAGTGATCCGGGAGCAGGTCGTAGGTGCCTTTTTTCCAGGCCCATTTTTTCGAAGGCGTCCTTGTACAATATATTTGTGTATGCCCCTGTGTCTACCATACACCTCCGCACAATGTGGTTGCTGATCTCAAGAGACAGCACCAAAGGGTCACTGTGCGGGTATATTACGCGCCCTGCATCATCAGGGGTGATGCTTAATGTCACCCCCCTTGGACTCCCTGCTTTCTCTGCATAGCAAATCTGGTTCCTTAGCTCGCGCGTTTGTCTTTTTTGGCCTCTTCGACTGAGCTGGCCTTCAGTGCCCCCTGAAATTACATGGATCACCATGCGGTTCTGCGCCGACCCCTCGGGTTTCTCAGACACTTCCTTCTGTGACTTATTTTTAGCCGCATAGTTGGCTAACCATCCGTTTCTGATCAACTTCTCGATTTCGTCCTTCAGGTGACGGCATTCCTCAGTGGTATGGCCTATACAGTCGTGGAAGGTGCAGAACTTTTTGGGGTCTCCTTTTGGGCTGCGAGGTTTGTTCGGGCGGTTCCATTTAGCAGTTTCTTTTTCCAGTTCGAAGATCTCTGCCCTGGATTTGTTCAGAGCAGTGTAACTGTCGAATCTGGGCTGGTAGACTGGGCGCTCCTTCTTGGGAGTGTCTCCCTCTTCCCTTTGCTTGCCTGGCTCACTTCTGCCCCTTCCACCCTGCGGTCCCCCTTGAGGCTTTGTTTGGCCTGCAGGGGTATCCGTCAGGCCGTGGAACTCCTCTTGCAGAATGAACCCTTCCGCAATCTTCCTGGCCATGGCCAAGGTTTCTGGCTGGGCCCTGATCATCTGGTTTTTCATTTCCCCCGGAAGTAGGGAGATTGTCAGGGCGTAGGCGGCAGTGGAATCGTCGATCTCCCTGACCTGTTGGTAGGATAGATCAAACCTTCTCATGTATTCTCTCACACTCTCACCCTTTTTCTGTTTTAGGGTCATGAGATCGAAACGGGTAAGGCGTCTTCTCTTATTTCCGGCATACTGTTCGAGGAAAATTTCAGCCAACTCTATGAAGAACCTGACTGACCCCTGGCGGAGGTCTCTGAACCATCCCTGCGCGAGCCCCACCAGGGTGGTAGGGAAAACTTTGCACCAGATGGCATCATCTACGTCATACATGCCCATGTGGCTTTCAAAGGCTGCCAGGTGGTCTTCAGGGTCTGTCGTCCCGTCAAATTTGATGGTTGGCATTTTGATTTTTGGAATGGGGTACTCTTGTACCTCAGGGTGCAGCGGGGTTTTTGTGGGCCTGCCCACCAATCGTGACCTGCTTTCCCCAGACTGGTTACCGTGAGAATCCCATTGTTTATGGGTCGGTTTCCTCGCACTGGGGGAGCGGTGCCTTGGTGGTGGCCTGCTTGCCGCTTCATCCTCTGTTTCCGGGGAGATCTGCCTGGGCCTCTTCCTCTGAGAGTGGCAGAGGTTTTCGCCCTGATGGTGCCTGGATTCGAGCGTTTGTCCCCGGTTGAGCCGGGATTGCAGGCTCTGGGATAAGCCTGGGGCCGACTGTTCCTTGGCTGCAGGTGTTAGCCTGGAGAAAACTCCGCCCGACCTTTCCCCTAAGCGTTTCGACATGGGCTCCCTGGGCCTCATTCGCTCTTGTAATCCTTGGGATAAGCCTCCCTGTCCTCTAGACGCTGACTCTGTTGTATGAATGGAGAATGCCTGCTGGACAGGTGGCTCTGGATTGCCGGTAGTGATGCGCCCTTGCACGTGCGTATATACTTGAGCTGTTCTTCTCGCTTTTCTTTGAGCATTTCTGGCGGCGGTCCGCCTCGTGCCCCCGGCCTCGTCCCTGCTGACTGGGGACGGCTGCCTGGGAGCCGATGCGACCCTGCCTACCAAGTCTTCAGGTGTGAATTCCTGATTCAGCATCGCAGAGAAGAACGCGGCCGCCTGTGCCATCTGAGCTGGGGTCAGATTGAGAGCACGTCCTGGGTGTGTCCCCAACTCAGGTGTCACAGCAGTGTTGGACCCACCGAGGGGATTGGTTCCCTCCACCCCTAGGATCGTGGCAGGAGGAACCCTTTCCGACTGCGGCATACCATACAGGGGGGTCACCGGTGGGACCGTCGGACCCCCTCCTGTACTGGCATCAACGATTTCTGGCATGATTGTGTATAGTTTTGTGATTATGAGTGGTTGATTTTAGTGGGTAACTCGTGAGCACAACCGTAAGTTCCCCACAGACGGCGCCAAATTGTTCCGGTCAAGGAAACAATTCACCCGGCCTAGGATCCGGGTTGTACAATCGGGTTAATGGTGAACAATGGGTCGTTTGATTTCCCTTGGCCTCCCCTTTCTCTCACTCCCGGATCGGACCTTCCCGGCGGAAATGGCCTGCTCCCTGCACAATGAACGCACAGGGCCTCGGAGGTTGTCCGAGGAAACCCTCTCCGATGCCTAAGTCAGTCCGTGAAATGCCTTTACGAACCTAGCTCGTGAGGAACTAGGCGGCGTTTTTAGGAGTAAGAGTCTAGAGAGAGAAAATCCCACCCCTCTTATGTGGGAAATGGGTAGGTATTTATACCTTCCCACAAGAGAGAGGAAAAGAGAAAGAAGAAGAGGGAAATGGGTGGATGCTGGCGCGACACGTGGACTCACCTTGTCCACCCATCTCCCCTTACCTTAGGCAAAATGACGGATGGCTCCTCGGTTCTCCTTCGGTTCTGTTCAGGCGGGAACGCCCTGGGAGCAGGCGGCAGGCCTGGTTTGCTCTGTTTGGCGGGTGGCTTAAGGGATTGGGGCCACACTTGGAGATTTAAGTGATTTTGATGGAAAGGCTGTTGGGCAGACCTTTCCTCCTCCTGGGATTGGTCGCCCTGGGGCCTGATTGGCAGGCGGCCAAAGGCAGGCAACCGACCCTCATCAGTATTAATTTTGAATTTAAAAAAAAATTTAGAGCTTTTTTGACGAATTTCAATATGCATTTTCAATGAAACCAAACCAAATATTTTACATTATTTATTCCAATGGACGTAAGCAAATTTATACAAGTCCAAAGAGTAATTAACATGAATACAATAAAAATACTCATAAGGAAAATAAAATCTTAAAAAGTTAGAATTAGCTAGTCTAATTCACGTACAACGACTAGTAAATTATAAAGCCCATTTATACCGCAATTCACATCTATCTTCACCGTGATTGTAGGGCTCCACTTTTCAGAATACTTATAAACTAGATAGAGTTCTATATAAGTTGGAATAAGCTAGTCTAATTCACGTACAATGATGATTATATGAAGCTAATTTGTTTTGCAATTCATTCAACTCATCTTTCATCGTAGTTGTAGGTTCCTCTTTATGCTAGATCCAAACCTACAAAATACTGAAGATCAACAAATTAACATGGATTAGCAAATTGATGGTCTAATCATGGAAACAATTAACCATCTAATCATGTTTTGTCTGTAAGAAAATAAAATAATCCACCGTAAATATATCAGGTATATAATGACAACAAGTGCGTATTCCACACTAATTTTCAATGCAATACATCAACCATACAACAATTGCATATTCCAGCATGTTAAGGGAGTATCCTATATTTTCCCTTATGTCCATGAATTTGAAAAAGACACGATATCAATACATAACAGTCTAAGGATTTAATATTTTGGATTGACCACATAGAACAAACAATAGACCAAGCACACTCACAAAATAAAAAGTTGGGATTTTCTACGTGGTACCCCTGAACTTTTTACTTTTCTACCTTGTACCCCTAGACTTTTTACATGTTTACATTATACCCTTGTACTTTACTAAAAGTTTCTTTGATATCCCTAAACTTTATTATTATCTTTATTGGTACCCCTAAACTTTTTTTCCCGTCAAATATTGACAACAAATTACCTTTTTATGTTCAAGATTAAAAGTTAAACATCATTTAACATACCTAATTAACGGATAATTGAACTTAAACAAACTATTTTGTACATGTTTGTAGTTATACTCTGAATCTAAACGGATTATATTTTTGACGTTATATCGTCAAATCAAATGATAATGCTTAAATTCAACTCAATTACTTGTTAATTATCTAAGTTAAATGATATTGAAGTGTTAATCCTAAGGTAAAAACATAATCTAACGACAAAACTTGATGAAAAAAAAAATCGTGGCGCTAGTTAAATTAATAATAAAATTCAAGGTACCGTGTATAAACATTGAAAAGGTAGGGGTACCATGTAGAAAAGTGAAAAAAATAGGGGTACTGTGTAGAAAATCCCTAAAAAGTTTCAGACTTCTAGGCTTTGTAGATCGACCAAACACGCTAAAAAAATCCTAATTCTGTAAATTTTCGTCACATCGTCCCTCATCACCTACTGCACACAAATAAAACAACAAACTTAACCCATTCTTAGCTCCACCAAAATCACACAACTCTTCATTATCAGGGGAACAGCGACAACTCGTGTATCTCCATCACCAACACTAAATGACTATCTACTTCAACAAAAGGATTAATTCAGCATTCAGTTTCTAAAAAGCAATGAGAGATGCATTAGACATATCGGAAAACATATAAACAATCCTAACATACGAGCAACTCGGATAGTTTGTTAGTTCATAATTGAGTTTTGTGACTTTTGTCACTTTTACTACAGAATGATCTAATTGGAAAGGTTACTAGAAATATAATTCATAAATCACAATGCTGCCAAAGTTATAAGATAATGCATCAGACCATGTACGTGTGTAGAGGAAACAATGTGGCATTATCGGACGCATGTCAGCGGACTAGGGTCAACATGGTCACGATCTAATAATGCGCAAGCTCACTTTGGCATAGCATGAAACGCCATGGCTCGTACAAAATGTTCTGTCGAATTATGAGAAAAACATTGTGCCTAACCCAAGCACAACACACGTTGTTAGTCCCAAAATGCAAGGAGATACGCAGAAGATTGTATTCGACACACCAAAACACGACAAGACACGTGTTTAAGTTATTTTTCCCATACACCTACAAGTCACGACACGACGCAACATGAAACCCACCTAATAGGCGTTGAATTGAACAGAAGTACATCAGACAAAATGAACCTCGTGAGGTTGAAATAAAATGGATTTTTTTTAAAAGAACGTGAGCAAACAAAGATAAAAGATCGACTCAGATCCAAACACCATGTAATAGTTGCACCGACTTTACCAACTTAGCTGGTCGACTGCGCCTTCAAAATATGCAATTCACCATCAAATTGGCCCAATCCAATTAATCCTTATTTCTCTCTCGTAGGGTTCCTACTTCTCACTTCTCAATTCTTCATCATTTCTTCATCCGATCAGGTATCTCCATCTCTCTGATTCTCAGTTTTCAGCATTATATTCATCTTCACAATCTCAACAATTGAATTTGCAAGTTCAATTTTTGATTCGACTCCTTCACGTTAGTCTTTTGATGATTTCCCAGCAATATTTAATGTAATTATGTGCTAGAAATTGAACTTAATACAATTATAAACCCATATAAATCAAACATAGTATAATACTTGAAAAGAGAAAAATCTTAAGTTTTAAAAAAAATAAAACAAAGACAGCAAAACCAAAAAAAAATAAGGATACGTCGCGTTTAGAAAATGAAAATTACCCTGAATTTTGGCTTTGATTTACTTTTTCATCTTCTGCTCCTTATTGAATCGCTTTAGAAAAGGAAAAGTAGTAGTTCTCCTGCCCATTAAATTGGATAGTTTCCAACAAAGAAGTAAATGTATAAGTGTTCAAGGGCGAGACAACCCATCGAACCCATCCGGTCCGACCCGTAAAAGAATTTTCAAAAATATACAAATGCCTGCCACAAACCAATTTACCCAACTTGTCCGTGAGCCAATTTTTCATAGTTATTCCGCCCAATGCCACATATGATCACCTCTAAGTAGTAAGTATAGTATAAAAAACCACAAATTTTATGTAAAAAAATAACATGGTACAGGTAGTATGTAGAGAAAGAAAGATAGTTGATCGTTGAGGCACAAGCATGCATTAAGCAAGTACTTTGAACAAACATTTGGAATGCAAGAAGAAAGAGAAAGAGCAAGAGAAGAGGGTTATACCTTGAAATGAAGTGGGGGTGTGAACAAGTGGAGGTAGAACTTGGTCAGTGAATTTGGGAGAAAAGGAGGCAGAAATTAAGAACCGTGTACAAAATACAAAAATGAGACACGAGAAATGAAAAGGAAAGGGTGAAAATAAAGAACCCAAATCAGTTAAGAGTTTAATTGAATTATAGTGTAAGAGTAAGATTAAGAGTTAGGTATCCAACTGGATGAAGAAATGTGAGATAAGAAGAGATGTTGCAAATTTGACAACTCACTGCTCAACGTTCACACCATTTATGAATTCCTAATGCAAATGAAAATTAACCTCATACACGTGAAGTCGACAGGTATTCCTAGCTCTCCTGCATTTGAGATCATAGCCTAGCAATCTCATTTGTCCTCTGTAGAGTTCATCAGGTACATTAGATACAAACACACAGCATGCAAACATAATTCATGCACCGAAACCGATTAAAATAGCGGGAAAGTAAAGTGATGATGAGCGAAATTGATAAGGGTGTAAAACTGAATGTGTAACCTTATGACTGACTTATTTAGTGAGATTAAATGGTTACCTTTGGAGATGGTGGCCATAGATAGGGATTAAAACGAACTGAACAATATCCATCATGTCATTCAAAATAATTTTCGTAAAGAAAAGAGTGAAGGGAGGGAGGGAGGGATGAAGGATCTAGATTTGAGTGACCTTAAAGCAACCAGAAAATCCTTCTGTTCTTTGGTATGTTGGGGTAACTCGAATTCACTCGAGTTTATGAAGTTATGTTAGATAAAGAAAAGCCGGAATAATTGATCGTGGAGTTGGTGAGACGTCGATTTGCAACAGTTCTATGCACATGCCAGACCTCAACTAAGGCTCTGCAAAAGACATACTTAAGCTGGTAAGCTTCGTATAGAAAAATAAAAGGAGTAAACTAGACTAATCATCAATAAAATCATAATTCCGACTTTTCCGAGCCCATCTCATCAAAATCTAAACAAATCAAATCAATAAGATCATATTTAGACTGTTGAGAGTACATCACATCAAAATCTAAACTAATTATATAAATTTTTTCCTAATTCATCGCATCAAAATCTAAACTTAAACTAATCAATAAGATCGTGATTCAGACTTTTCCAAATTTATCACCTCAAAATCTAATCAACAAGAACAAGATTTCGACTTTATTTTCCTGAGTTCATCCCATCAAATTCTAAATTAATCAATAGTCCATAAGTCTGACTTTCCTGAGTTCATCACATTAATAAAAATCTAAACTAATCAACAAGATCATAATTCTGACTTTCCCGAGTTCATTACATTAAATAAAAATCAAAATTAATCAACACGATCATAATTCTGACTATCCCGACTTCCACATCAAATACCCCAGCAAATAAATTAGAAGTTCATAAGCAGCATAACTAACCTGCATATATACCTACTGGATTATCACAGAACCATTGTTGCTGCTTACCATCAGGTAACAATGCACAATAATTTCCTCGACAAAAATTTGATTCCGCTTCCATTCTCAGCTGGGTTGGTGAGACATCAACCAGAAAATTTGATAGGACATCTCTTCAAAACATTGAAACAAACATAGTTATATTGAAATGAAACATCTCAGATTTGAAGCCTGAAACCTAGCATTGTACACGGAGCTAGCATTTCAGATTCTAGTTAGCATTGTACACGCAGAATTTAACATCGATTTAACATTTGAAGCCTGAAACCTAGCAAATAACTTCATCAATTAGAACAAGCAAACGAAAAAGTAGTACGAAGTTGTGAAATAGACCGTATAAATTAGTATACTGAATAATACCTATCATAAATTAGACATATCACGCCAAAATTTGGAAGAAGAATAATTGAAATCGACATCAAAGACTGGGTATGGTTGGCAGCGGTGGCGACATCAGGGTAGTCAAGGGTAGAGGGAACGGGGATTCTCCTGCTTCTAGGAGTTGCGTTGGGTGGCGTTGGCCTTCGAATCCTTCTAACGGCGGGGGTGTGGTGGATCTGGTGGTGTTGTGGTGAAAAATGTAGGAGGTAAAGTCAAGGGTAGGGTTAGGATGAAAGAAGTGAATGAGCCGAGGGTTTCAGTTAATGGGATTTCTTCCTCCTTTTTTTTCCCTTTTTTTCCTTTCAATAAATTGGTTCACATTTTTTGAATTGCTGTTATTCGTGAAAAATGCCGCAATTCTATAGCTGCAATTGAACATTTTTCTACTAGTGTCAATTGAAACACCGCCAAAAAATATGTTAGTCTTCTCGCAATTAGCATGAAGCCCGGATTCCAGAGAAAAAGAATTAAGAGCCTCCATAACCGCAGCTACGGATGGACAGTCCCCCCCTCATGAAAACCATTAAATCGTCAGCAAAGACTAAATGGTTCAAGCGTACCTGGCAACATTTGGGATGATATGAGACCGAAGCTTGCGAATTAATCTGCCGTAATCTTCTCGAAAGCACCTCCATACATAAGACAAAAAGATAAGGGGATAGCGGATCCCCTTGTCTGAGGCCACTTCTTCCTTCAAAAAACCCATGAGCAATCCCATTTATCTTAAGCATAAACCAGGAACCAGTAATGCAAGACATGATCCAACTAACAAACTGTGGGGGAAAATTGAGGGCTAAAAGCATCTTCTCTATAAAAAGCCATTGATGGGAGTCAAACGCTTTGCGCAAATCTATCTTCATAAGGCATCTAGGAGTAAGATAAGCTCTCCCATAGTTCTTTATAAGAGACTGAGACAGAGCTATATTGGCATGGATGCTTCTCCCAGGAACAAAAGCAGCCTGTTCAAGACCTATAATATCCTCTAACACTCCCTGAATTCGTAAGACTAAAATCTTACTAACGACTTTATATAAAACTGAGTAGCAAGAAATAGGTCTGAAGTCGAGGACAGATTGACACACCTCCTTCTTAGGGATCAAAGAAATAATTGTTGTGTTAGCTTGCTTAATCATTTTCCCTTTAATGAAAAATTCTTTTACAGCTAAACAGAAATCTCCTTTGACAGTTAACCATGAAGCTTTGAAAAATTCAGACGAGAATCCATCCGGCCCAGGGCTTCTGTCAGATCCTATAGAGAAAACACATTGCCTTATTTCATCCTCAGTAGGCAGCCTGAGCAAGGCTGCCCATTTCTCTTGATGCACTAAAGGGCCAGTTCTTATCAAATCTAAATTAATATCTTGTACCATCTTATTAGTACCAAGCAAATCCTTATAGTAATCAATAAAGCTTTGAGTAACATTATGCAATCCCTCTTGATATTGGCCATGTCTATCCACAATTGCTCCAATAGTCTACTGTTGTCGTCGCTCTTTAAGCCTAGAGTGAAAGAATTTGGTAGACTCATCACCCATTATAATGTTATCCATTTTAGATCTTTGTCTAAGAATACTTATTTCATCTTCACAAAGTGTCTTATGCTTTTGTAGCAAATCCTTTTCCAAGTCAATATGACTATGAGAAAAAGGGTTCTGATGAAGATCATCTTGGCAAACCTCAATAAGTTTTCCAACTTCAATGATCCTGCAATGTATGCTAGAGAAGCTACTTCGATGCATCCTCTTTAAAGCTTCCTTAGCTCTTTTCATCTTACTAAAAAGCTGGTATCCATGTGTTCCCCTAACATCCTGCCTCCACGCTTCATCCACCACACCAGGATATGAAAGACTAAGAGTCCAACAATAAAGGAAACTAAACCTAGGTTTCCCTCTATCTTCACTTAGTATTGAAACAACCAAGGGCGTATGATCAGATATACCAGGGTGCGGGACAGAGGCAAAGGAAGTTGGAAATGAATTAATCCATGTTCCATTTACTAAAACCCTGTCTAACCTAGACCATATTCTCGTATTAGCATCATGTTTATTGGTCCAAGTGAATTCATAACCCTAGTGGTGAAGTTCCTGTAACCCATTATCAACAATACAGTTATTAAAGTCATTCATGTCATTATCCTCCGGAAGAGATCCCCCAATCTTCTCATTCACATTTCCAACAATATTAAAATCTCCAGAAATGATCCAGTTACCCAAACTATTGATGGTGCAAAGATCCTTCCAAAGGGCTCTCCTTCCTTCTCCATCATTAAGCCCATAAATAACAGTAAACAGCAGCTCACATTTAGTTCCATAATGAAATATAGAACAATGAATAAGCTGATTAACAGTAAATATTATTATTATTATTATTGTTATTGTTGTTGTTGTTGTTGGTGGTGTTGGTGTTGGTGTTGTTGTTGTTGGTGTTGTTGTTGTTGTTATTTTTATTGTTGTTGTTGTTGTTATTATTATTATTATTATTATTATTATTATTATTATTATTATTATTATTATTATTATTATTATTATTATTATTATTATTATTATTATTATAAAAACGGAACTTGCATTAAACACCAGAACAAATTACAAGAAGTTAGAGGGAAGCCGAGATACTATCTGGGCCCCCACTCCCTTAGCGATTGCAAAGCTAATTCTAGTGAAAATATGAACCGCGGCACGCGCTCCAGCATCTTGTGATAAAGCGAATTTCCGAATCCGCTGGAGCAGAGAAACAGCGTCCGTGTCGAGCTCGCCGAGAGAGGAGAAGGAGAAAGGTAAGAAACCATACCCAATCGCCGTGCAGCGTGCCTGATACTTGGCACACTTACGACGAGCAGCATCAGCAACGACCCGTCCAGGCTCAAAAGCGGTAAGGCCAGACTGAGTCAAGGACGAGGACCCAGTCAGATCAACACAAACATCACGCCCCTTGTCCCACGAGTAGAGCAGGAGGTCGGCTGGTCGCAAGGGCTTGCCGTTATCGTCGCAGAGGCCAATCTCCACCTCCTTACCTGCAGAGATCCCCGTCCGGAAGCAAATATCCAACAGTGTGTCACAGACAAGGTTATGGCGATGTTTAATCCCCACAGTACCAGCACACGAAACCGCGTGATCACCAAAAATATCGTCTCTAAGTCCCCTGGAGCAAGAAGGGCAGGTCCCGGAAGGCGGAAACAAAGGGACTCTAAGGCGATAACTAAGCACACTGCCATATGTCCGACCGTTCATGGTTTGCCCGAGTCTAGTAATAGGACAACCCTCAGCCAGTCAGAAGAATGGTCCCCCTGAGATTTCCACAGAGCAACTTGTCGAGGGGTCAAGGAGAAAACAGATTCCGCTTCTGTAGCAACCCTCGTGAAATATATATCTGCCAGTTTCTTCATAAGTTTTGGGGCAGCGATCTTAGAGGGGTTACTCAAGAAGTCAGAACCGGTAGCCTCAACAAACCCACCCAAGGCAGACTCAAAGGTAGATCCAGGGGAGGCGATCTCGGAGGGACGAAGCAGTTTAGGCTGCAAATCAGAAGACTGGAGGCGAGAAGCAAGTAAGGCAAAGTGCAGGGCATCAGCGACGACAAAGACACCGAGCCCCCCTAGGGAAAAGGGGAGGGTGGCCAGCCGCCACTGCCACAACCCAAAACCGGGTCCAGACACCGTGACAATACGCACAAGACTAGAGCGGAGCGTAGTGTCGAAAGAAAGGTGGGCCGACCCAAAAGCACGGGGAGTGCTAGTGCGCAAAGCAAAGTATAACTTAGAAATACCTGTGCACGCCCGGAGAAGAAGTAACTCACACTGGGGATCCTCAATCGTAGCAACCAAGTCCATGAGCTCTATAGTACGGGCGACCCTCTTCGAGACAAGAGCGCCACTGAAAGTTGGGCACACGCTGACCGGTCCCCCAAGGACCTTAACACCGTACAAGGGCCTGACAATAGAGGTGGGAAAAACACCAGCACACCTGCTTCTCGGATCCTCGACAGGCCAGAAAACCTCTGTTTTAGTTACGTTGAGGTGGAGGCCAGAACGGGGACCCTCATCCATAATCATCTGGAGAACCTTCCCCACAACAAGCGTATCCCCAACGATGGTACCATCATCGAGGTACCAAGCCTGGAAGCAAAGATCAAAGAAGTCCCTGATCCTATAAACCAGGGGGTGGAGAACCAGGGAGAAAAGGAGGGGGCCTAAAGGGTCACCCTGCTGGACCCCCTGGCAAGAGCGGAGGTAGTGCTCCCCGTAGTAGAGCCTAGATGGGCTGGAATAGCAAAACTCAACCCAGCGGGAGAGGGCAGCACACTGACGGCGGACCTCTCCCAGCATAGTCTCTCTGTCAACCAAGTTAAAGGCATTCTGGAAATCGACAAGTAACATGGAGAGGCCCACATCAGCGCCACGATCCTCTACAAGGCGGTTCAAGGAATGCAGAATAGCCTCACCCCCGCTAGAAACACCTACCCCGAATTGAAGGCCCTCAAAATAGCCACCTAAAGATGGGCCAACCAAGTAGGCTCCAACCTTGGAGACAAGGCGCCTCCAGATGGTGCCCACAGCAATAGGACGAACCCCTCCCACTGGCTTAACGAGCGGGGTGAGCGGAGCACTAGCAATGTACTCACCTAGTACCTGCGGACACTTCCCCTCGAGAAAAAGGTTGACCACCCGAGCGATAGAGTCAATCAGATCATCAGAAACGGCAATAGCAGCACCACTCAAACAATCCAACAGATGTTGGGCCCGAAATCCACCCCTCCCACAAGACGTGCCCCGAGGAAAACTCTGAATCATGTCGAAAACAACAGACACCGATGCATCAAGACAATGGCTAGAAGCCTCAGACGGAAGGGCAGGAGGAAGAGCGGCTGGGTGCTTATCCTGAAGAGCTCGGAGGGTGGCATCAGTGTACGGAGCTACACCGGACGAAGAAAGAACACGAACGGCGGCCGTGTAATGACCATCAGAAATCTTCTTACGACACTGACGGATGTTGAGCTCACCTAAGTCAAGCTCCTCCTCCACCCGAAAAGAAGGGGAGGCCTCCGCTAGGGCTTCGCGCAAGAGCAACGACTTCCCCCCCGGCCCTCCCCAAGTGTGAATGGCTCTGGAAATAGCCTCTTCCTGACGTTGACGTCTAATAGCAGTTCTACATTCCAAACTACTCCTTGGGGCAAAGATCTTCAAGACACAAAGGGGTAAGACAAGCAAGGAAATCCAAAGAGAAATATCAAAAGGGGAGCCAACGACATCATCCAGGGCACCCTTCAACACCCGCACGAATCCAAGTCGACACCTAGGGGGGATAGATTTAACCGTGCGCAACCCCTTAGAGAGCAAACGGTCAAGAGAAGTCAAAGAAAAGCAAGGGGGCATGTCCTGATCAATATCTCCCACTGACGGCGCAGGGGACGGAACGGGGCGAGGAAGATCATACAGAATAAATCAAACGAATCCATCCCCACAATCAGGCGCCTCAACACGATCCCCCGCCCCATGCCGACAACAAGAAGTGAGCGAATGAGTCGAAAGGCAAACACCACACAACCAAATACTCATACGCTTAAAGGTGACCTCAGCAGAAGAGTAGACAGACAAACTACTGGAGAGGGTTTGTCGCGTTAATACCTGAGCATCGGCACAAAAATGGCGGTTCTGCAAGTGGACGCGCAGGGGATTGTTTGGTAAGACCCTTTCCGCACCCGTCCCGACAGTCAGAAAGACCCACGAAGGGACAATGGAAGCAAACTGAAGGAGGCATGGGGAAGCAAGAACGACCCACCAAGCAGAAGCACAAAAGAAACAGGGGCGAGCACGGGCCCGAAGTCCGAAAACACCAAGGAATCGTTACCGAAACAGCAACTCCCGAGAAGGAAAAACAAGCAGCGACAAGGAGAAAAATAGGGGACGTACAGAAGGCAAACACAGAAGACGACAAACAAGGAAAACAGCAGGCTGGAGAAGTGCCCAAAAGCGAGGCTGGACGGAGCCGGAAACAGCGTATAAACCCAGGCCAAAAACAGGGGAAAACCAAGCCAAAAACAGGGGGAAACAGCCGGAAAAGCAGCAGGTCCGTTACCGACGTCGAAGACAGGAGCAGAACCTGATGGCAGAGGAGAAGGAGGGCAGAGGGGAAGAAGGGACAGCAGGCAGCAGAAGCCGACAACCAAAGGAGCGGCCGGCAGCGGTGGCAGCAGAACGCCGGCAGGGAAAGCAACAAAGCAACAGCAGCAACCGCGCAGAAAGGAAAGCCCAAACCCTGGCCGGCGGCGGCACTCTGAAAGAGGGAGAAATGGCGGCGCCACCCAGGTCAGCAGCGACGGGCCGAGGCCGAGGCCGAGGACGGAACCGGCGAGCGGCGGGAAGACAGCAAAACAGCGACAAGAGCAACAGGCCGCGGAGAAGAGGTAATCCAGACCTGTCCGGCGGCGACACCCAGGTGGAGGGACGGCGGCGACACCCAGGCCGGCAGCGACGAACGGCGGCCGCGGACGGAGACGACGAGCGGTGGACCGACAGGGAAACCCTAGGCGGGGAAGGCTGATCGCACACACCCTCACCCTCTCTAAAAGTTCAAATTTTGAACTACTATTATTATTATTATTATTGTTGTTATTGTTATTATTATTATTATTATTATTCTTGTTGTTGTTATTATTGTTATTATTATTATTATTATTATTATTATTATTATTATTATCATCATCATTATTATTATCATTATTATCATTATCATCATTATCATTATCATTATTATTATTATCATTATTATTATTATTATTATTATCATTATTATTATTATTATTATTATTATTATTTTATTATTATAAACCGAACTTTCATTAACACCAGAACAAATTACAAGAAGTTAGAGGGAAGCCGAGATACTATCTGGGCTCCCACTCCCTTAGCGATCACAAAACTAATTCTAGTGAAAATATGAACCGCGGCACGTGCTCCAGCATCATGAGATATAGCGAATTTACGAATCCGCTGGAGCAGAGAAACAACATCCGTGTCGAGCTCACTGAGAGAGGAGAAGGAGAAAGAAAGGAAACCATACCCAATCTTGGTGCACAAATCTTCGTACTTGGCGCGCTTACGTTGAGCAGCATCAACGACCACGCGACCAGGTAGGAAATCAGCCGTCGCAGACTGGGTCAAAGGTGACGACCCTGTCAGATCGACACACACATCACGCCCCCTATACCATGAATAAAGAAGCAAATCCACCGGGCGTAGGTGGTTGTCATGCCCATCCACCAAACCGACGTCTACTTCCTTACCGGCAGAAATACCCTATCGGAAACAGATATCCAAAAGGGTGTTGCGAACCAGGTTATGTCTATGCTTGATACCAACGGTACCAGCACACGACACAGCATGGTCCCCAAAAATATCGCCAACAGACACTCGGGAATAGGCGGGACAAGGTCTAGGTATCGAGAACAAAGGGATACCTAACCGATAGCTAAGCACAGAGCGGTAAGTCCTCCCATTCATGGTCTGCCCCAAACCGGAGATAGGTACTGCGCGAAGCCAATAGGACGTATGAGCACCATGCAGAGACTTCCAAAGCACAATCTGTCGCTGAGTCAATGAGAAATCCGATTCTACTGAAGCAGCAATCTTCGTGAAATATATATATGCCAATTTCTTCATGAGTTTAGGGGCAGCGATCTCACTAGGATCACGGGGAAGGTCGGAACCGGTGGACAAATTTAACAGAGCCAAGGCCGCATCGAAGGTCGGCCCAGGAGCTAAGACAGCTGAAGGCCGAAGAAGCATAGCCTGCAACTCAGAGGACTGGAGGCGAGAAGCCAAAAAGGCATAATGCAGAACATCCCTAGCACAATACACACCAAGCCCTCCAAAGTGGAAGGGTAGTGTGGAGAGATGCCACTGCCAGTCCCCAAACCCAGGGCCGGACGTGGTGACAATGCGCTCCAAGCTAGACCGCAGAGCAGCATCAAAGAAAATCTTAGCCTAACCAAAAACCGAAGGGGGGCAAGTGCGTAGAGCAAAAGAAAGCTTGGAAACACCCGTACAAGCACGAAGCAGCAACAACTCGCACTGAGGATCCTCAATCCTGGCAACAGAATCCATAAGCTCAATGGTCCTAGTTACTCTCTTCCCCACAAGCTCACTGCTGAAATCACGACAGACACTGACGGGGCCACCAAGAACTTTGACACCACGCGAAGGTCGAGAAATGTCGGGGGGGAAAACACCAGGAAGTCGACTCCTTGGATCCTCCTTAGGCTAAAAAACCTCAGTTTTTCCGACATTAAGGTGAAGACCTAAGCGAGGACCGTCCTCCATAATCAGCTCCAAAACTTTCCCCACCACCAAAGTATCTCCAACGATGGTGCCGTTGTCCAAGTACCAAGCCTGCAAGCTCAAGGCGAAAGAGTCTCGGATCTTACAAATCAAAGGATGTAAGACCAAAGCGAAAAGAAGAGGGCCTAGAGGGTCACCCTGATGGACCCCCTGGCAAGACCGTAGGCTGTGCTCCCCGTAATAAAGTCTGGCAGGCCTCGAGTAACAAAACTCGACCCAGCGGGACAGAACAGGGCAACAACGACGAACCTCGCGCAACATTATTTCTCGGTCGACCAAATTAAAGGCGTTCTGGAAGTCGACCAAAAGCATGGAAAGGCCCACATCGCCACCACGATCCTCAATAAACCGGTTCAAGGCATGCAAAATAGCCTCTCCTCCACCGGAGACCCCAACCCCAAACTGGAGACCCTCAAAATACCCACACAGCGACGGACCATTCAGAACAGCCCCATCTTTAGAGACAAGGCGTCTTCGAACCTTGCCCACAGCAATAGGACGAATCCCACGGCCTGGTTTAACAAGCGGGGTGAGCGGAGCACCAGAAATGTACTCACCGAGAACCTACGGGCACCTGCCCTCAAGAAAAAGATTGACCACCTTAGTGATAGAGGTGATCAAATCATTCGAGATAGCAACTGCGGCTCCGCTCAAACAATCCAGAAGATGTTGGGCACAAAAACCGTCCCGCCCACAAGAAGTGCCACGCGGAAAACTCCTTATCATATCCAACACAACGGACGCAGACGCGACGAGCTGAGGGTGGGCAGGAGGCAAAGGTGGCGAGGAAGGGGGCGGAAAAGCGGGGTGCTTATCTTTCAAAGCCTGCAGAGTATCGGCGGTGTAAGGAGCAACGCCAGACGAAGAGAGCACCCAAACGTCGGCCGCATAATGGCCATCACATATCTTCCGCCGGCACTGCCGAACGTTAACCTCACTAGAGTCAACGTCCTCCTCTAAAAGAAAATAAGGACCCTCCTCAGCTAAAGTCTCCTGCAAAAGCTGAACAATACCACCAGGGGCACCCCAAGTACGAATGGCATTGGTAATACACTCCTCCTGACGCTGGCGCTTCACAACAGATCTGCACTCAAGGTTACTCCTGGGGGAAAACGTCTTAAGTATACAAAGAGGCAAAATAAGCAAGCTAACCCAGCGAGAAAGGTCACCAGGGGAGTCAGCCACAGAATCGAGGGCTCTCCTAAGGACCCTAGAAAAACCAAGGCGACATCTGGGAGGGATAGATTTCACGGTGCGCACCCTCAAAGACAGCAAGCGATCCAGAGAAGGCACATCAAGACAACCCAATCCCGTAGGCCCCACAACATCGCCAGGGGGCGAAGATGAAGTGGGCGGTCTGGGGATGCCAAAGATAAAAAAACGAGCAACTCCATCACCACAGTCGGGGGATGCAACAAAATCAGACCCCGGCCCGTGCCGACACTTGGCAGCAAGAGTATGCGAAGTAAAGTAAACCCCACAAAGCCAAAGACCCATATGCTTAAGCGTAGCCTCTGCCGCAGAAAAAACAGATAAACTAGAAGAAAGAGCTTGACGCATAATTACCTGATCCTTTCCAAGGCCATGTCGATCTCGGAGGTGGAAGATCATGGAGGTTCTAACAAGACACTTCCCATTATTGTCACGACACTCAAAAAGACCAACGAAGGGGCAATGGAAACGCGCTACTCTCGACATGGAGAAAATCGTGCACAGAGAAACAGCCACCAAGAATCCCGATGACACAAACACCCAAAGCAAAAACAAACGACCGAAGGAAAACAGAACAAACAGAAGAAACACAACAAGCCAAAAACCGACACCAGGGACCCACTCAAAAGGGGCTGGTGAGCAGCGGCAGAGACCCAGGAGGAAGGACGAGAAACCAGCAGCAGCAACAGAACAGAGGGACGTCATTCTTCCACCGATCCGATTCCGGCAAGAGACCGAATCGGTGGAAGAATGACGGAGGAACAAGAGAGAACGACAACGGAAAAACCAAAAAGCACAGCCGGTACCCACACCGGAAAAAACCGCCGGCCAGAAGCAAGAGCCGGAACCCTCCGACAAGGGCCAGCCGGCGACAAACAGTGACAGAGAACAGCAGCAGTGACAGAGAACAACAGGACAGAAGAAAAGCAGCAGAATTCCGGCGGAATTCCGGCCAGGGGGAACGGACAGAAGCAACGGAAGGTCGACGGAGGAAGGAGAGGTGCAACCGACAAGGAAGCCAGCGGCAGAGCAATGGCAGAACACCGGCGGCAGCAGAGATGGAAACCCACGGAAAGCAGCGAAAGCAGGAGAAAACAGGCCGACGGCGACGAAGGAAGGCCGGAATATGACGACCGGAGGAAGGAGAAGGTCGCCGCGGTCGGCGGCCGCCGGCGGCAAGAACCCTTGGGCAGGGGACGACAATCGCACTCCCTCTCTAGAGCAGCAGCAGTTCAAAATTATTCATTATTATTATTATTATTATTATTATTTTTGCAAAACAGTTATCATTTCATATATGGTTATGAAATTGCAGATTTGCAAAAGAGCTAACACACTAGTATATGCCACTAACGACTAGATATCGTGTCTATAATCCTTTTATACTTGGGATTTGCTTTGTACAATGAGAATCTAGCTGAAACTACAAATTTTAAGTGGGAAAATAAAGCATCTTCATCCATGTATGCTGAGCTAAACAATCTCGAGTTTCTCTCTTTCCAGATGAAGTAGACACCCGCTGCAATGCTCGCACGAACCCAATCTGATTTCCAGTGTTTCTTCTTACATGCTTGGGATATCCACTTTAATGAATGAGTAAGATCAAGATGAGGCAAAGCGATGTCAATACAATCCTTCAATTTATACCAAATAACTCTAGAATAGCAGCAATTAAAGAAAAGATGTCGAGTCGATTCTTCCTCATGCTGGCATAACACACACCTGTTGGCAAGGGAGAAACCTTTCTGCTGCAACTTCTTCATCGTAGCCAGTTGATCCTGAACTGCTAAAGACATTATAATTCTATGTCTTGGAACCAAAACAGGGGACATCAAACACTTACTTCAAGCTCTAGGTGTTGGATTATGAAGAAAAGCATAAGCTTTTGATACTTGAAACTTGCCTCCAGTAACACAATCGTTAACAGCAGCTGTAGCAGCAATTACGGAACCACACCTATTAACGAATTCATCTCCAACTTTCAGTACATTCTTCAGCCCCGAGGAGAAATATTCTTTCGATTTAAGTGACCAAGTCCTTGTTATTGTTGTTATTATTATTATTATTATTATTATTATTGTTATTGTTATTGTTATTGTTATTGTTATTGTTATTGTTATTGTTATTGTTATTGTTATTGTTATTGTTATTGTTATTGTTATTGTTATTGTTATTATTGTTATTATAATAATAATAATAATAATAATAATAACAATAATAACAATAAGTCTCTTAACTTCACCAATGAGACCACATTCTTTAACCGGTTTCTTAGGGTTAAGACACCGGTGAGATGGAGACCGGTTGTTAACCGGTTTCTTATGCCATTTTTAACTGGTTTCTTTGACACTTTTTGTAGTAGTGTTACCACTTAATATTATCGTCATCATCATATTCATTATTATTGTTGTTGTTGTTGTTGTTATTATTATTATTATTATTATTATTAGAGTGGATTATGAAAATAATAACGGTAAAAGAACGATATTTTCGAAGTTAAACTTACATAAATGACCACAAATATTTTCGTCAATACAAGCTAAATCCTTTACGTCAATAGTATTGATGAATACAAATTATGTCAAATGATTAAGTAAATCATCTACATCAATTTGCCCCGTTTCCTCTTCATCTCCATCGGAATCTTTATCGGAATCTTCATTTGAATCTTCTTCAATGTCACTATCGGCACGATTAGCTAACCATATGTCTTTAGCTATAGTCGTTCGCACTTTGTTCATAAGTTTCTTCCGTTTGACGTCGTTCATGTTTGTATCTGCTCTTCCCTGACTAATTGCATGTTGTATTATTGGTATACTATTATAAGTTATAAATATTTATTACTTAAAGTAAAAGTAATATTACTAATATTTTAAAGTAATATGACTTTATAAAGTATTATCATTTACTGAATAAATTAGTAATTTTATTATTAATTTTATTATTATTATTATTATTATATTAATATTAATTATACTAATAATAATAACATTATTATTATTATTAAAATTAATTATTATTATTATTATTATTATTTTATTTTTATTTTTTTCAGTTCAGTTCAGTTCAGACACATTCAGTTCAGTTCAGTTCAGACACGTTCGGTTCAGTTCAGTTCAGACACATTCAGTTCAGTTCAGTTCAGTCAATTTAAGTCCTAGAGAACAGGGCCTAAGTCATAAATTCATAATACCTCAAACTCTTAGTTGTGAAAGTCGCAAAAGCCCATCAGGTTCCAGTAAGATGAAAGTATCATGTAGATAACATGGTTATCGGATAGATATAACTATTTCATAACACTATGAATTCTGGTCTATGAACTGGTTAACTAAGAGGTTATTAATTGTTGGTAAATTAGTATGAGTAGTAATTCTTGCATAATTGTTGGGATAAAGGAGGAATTTTCCTTGTATCCGTAGTAATAAGATCAATAAATCATATGCCAGTTAGAGTGGATGGCCTAGATTTTGTTCAAAATGGAAAATACACAGTTGGTAGACCTCTATTTAAGTGTAATGTTCTTGTTTGAAAACAAAGAATTACTGAGCAAGCTGATGTACTTCTCACACTTGATCTGAAACCCATTGAGGTACTACTTTAATGCTTTCGTATTTTTGCGCAGCTTTCGTCTAGATGGGTCTCATTTTTCTTGTGTTTCTTTGTTTCAACAGGGTGATTGGAATGGAGCTGGATGTCATACCAACTAGATAAATGTAGATTTTTTTTACTCGAGTCATTTCCATGTTACTAACACTTTTTCTCCGACCATAAAAGCACCTCGATGAACTAATTTAGTTTAACATGCTTTCATGAATGAGTTAATCAGTTCACAAAATGAGTTAACATGTTCATTTCTTCGAGATAACAGAGAAATATACAATATGCACCATAATGTGTGTTGAAACCATCCAAACCGAGATCGGTCTGTAAACTCGAAATCTGAAATCCGAAAAGAAAAAAAAATGGAAACATGTAGACACAAAATTAGTGTCAAACAGTAAGATTACATCAAATATCTTTCCTGCAACAATTTAACATAGAATCATGAAGATTAACGATCACAAATGCAACATTACATGAGAATTGCGACGCTGTTGTCAACAAATTAATCCATAGATGATGATTGGGGAACAATCAGCAGCATATTAATCACATTAAATAATAACTCAGTGACGAACAAATTGGAACGAAATCGCTAAAATCGTTATTACTGCATAATATTTGAAATTCAAAGTAGGGTCAGCTCAAATCAATAATCAGACAATGCAAAATTGAGGTAAAATCGACGAGAAATCACATTGAATAATCACTCAGTGACAAACAAATTGGAACGAAATCGCTAAAATCATTACTACTGTATAATATTTGAAATTCAAACTAGAGTTAGCTCAAATTAAGAATCAGGCGATGCAAAATTGAAGAGAAATACGAGAAAGTATTCGATCACATTGAATAATCACTCACTGACGAGCAAATTCAAACAAATTGAGCTACAATAGTTACGATAATTGTTTGAAATTCAAACTAAGGTTAGCTCAATCAATAATCAGGCAATGCGAAATGGAGGTAAAATCGACGAGAAATCACATCGCATAATCACTCAGTGATGAACAAATTGGAATGAAATCGCTAAAATCGGTAGAACAATATTTGAAATTCAAACTAGGGTTAGCTCAAATTAATAATCAGTCAATAAAAAAATTAGGAAAAAATCAAAGAGAAATAAGAGAACGTATTCGATTACAAACCCAGAAGATGAACCGAATTAGGGAAGACGAAGAAGGCGAAATACAAAGAGGGCGACGTACAGAGGAGACGAGGAGTCGATTACTGAAGGAAGAAAGGATACAGTCGGAGGATAACTGGTGGGGAACAGAAGCCGGACGATACTGGTGGCGGAGCAGGATGACAGTTGATGAGCGTTCAGAAAAATGACTGGTGGCGCACAATAACTTCTTGGTTACGAATGCTTGGAGGAAGAGGATTCTAGAAGAAGGATGAATATTTATGAGTAGATCGAAGGATATGAGTAGGGTGAAGGCTTGGAGGATCAAAGGATTCATCTCGTTTAGTTTTAAGATTCTCGTTTTGACTAAATGATCCAGACAAATGAATATAATGAGATTAAATTGAATTCATTGAACTAAACTGAAAATAAGACCAATAATATATGACTAAATAATACTAACTGTATGTATCATATGGTGGGAGTGACATCGAGTAACAATAATTAACAAATGTAATGGTGTATGATGATGTATGCAAAGACCAATATATATATATATATATATATATATATATATATATATATATATATATATATATATATATATATATATATATGTTGGGCCATAATATGGTTAGTGTTAGTTTGTCCATATTATTTATTGGATCATTCTCATTTTGGATGTATGAAAGGCTGTCTCTCTTGGACGGTGTCGGCATATATAGGAGTTATAATTGTAATCCTTCGTTCTCTTAGCTCACTATAAATCAGATGGGAAAAATAAAATAAACGTAAGTTATCTATTGGAAATTTGAGATAGAAAAAAATAGTAAATATAAATTATTAATTAGAAATGAGGCAGCTAATAAATATTATAAGAAATGAGGTTGCGTGAAAAAAACAAAAATGAAGTAATTTTAAGATTTTGGAGGAAGGATAAGTAATTCTAGTGTTTATTAGTTTAGGAGTAATAGACATGGGTCGCTATTTTATTAGTTTTATTTCAATATACATGGGTTTTCATATGCCCTACTTCTATTCATATATTATAGACATAGGTTTTAATTTCACTCATGTCTATAAATTATAGACATGAGTTTTAATATTGACCTATGTATATTCTCTTTTATATACATAGGTTTTTTAAATAACCTATGTCTACTAAAAATAGATGTGGGTTTTCTTTTAACTTATGTTTTCTTTTAAATAACCTATGTGGGAGTAATGTACTCCAGCTTAGATTGAAACTACTGTAGGACTGATATAGCTTCACAAATCAACTCCACAATTCTTAACGGGATGAAACTTAGATCGAAGAAAACGATCGAGAATCCTTCGATCCTTCCTCCATCATCCTTCAAGCCTTCAATCTAGCTTTTGTTCGTGTTGAATGCTCAATCAATCAATAATCATATGTTCCATCACCCTAATATGTTCATGTTGCTTCCTTCAAGATCGAGGTTACTGTTCGTGGTGAATGCTCGCCACCATTCTTTCTCTAGTTTGTGCGCTCCCTTTCCTCATTCCACTCAATTTTCATGTATTTATTTATAATCCTCCAATTATTCATACTTTGAGTTTAACCTAAATAAGTATCGTTTTGATTCGTCTGTCGATTCAATTTGATTGTTGAAGAAGAAGAAGATATGGGACAGATCCAGTATTCAGAGAAATATTTTGGTGATACTTTTGAGTACAGATCCCTTTACCAATTCTTATTATCCCTTTCTTTATTTCTTCTCCTCATTTTAGGGTTTTCAATTTATTTGAATTCATTCATGTTGCAGGCGTGTTGTTCTCCCTTCTGAGGTCGCTAAACTTCTCCCCAAGAATCGCCTTCTCTCTGAGGTTTCTTTCGCTGGGATTCTATATCTCAACTCAACATCATCTTGTTTCCGAATTGTATTTTTTTTTGTGCGAAATCATTATGAATGTTTCGTATGCTGATTGCTTCCCAAGTTTGAAATGTTTTTTCTACAACTTTCATTATGTTCTTCATGTTGTTACTGCATATTCTAATGCTGAAATCTGCTTTGATTATGTCTTATTCTTATACGCAAATTGTGTATGCTTGTATCGAGGGATTTAGAGGTAAAGGAAAAGAGATGGGAAGGAGAATGAGAGGTTTTCGTATGATAATACTCCCTCGGTCCCACTAAGATTGTCTCGTATTTTTTTTTGGGTAAGTTCTTTAAGATTGTCCCATTTCTCTACTTTCCTATTTTGTCCATCCTTTTTTACAACTTCGTCCCTACCAAGTTAAAGTATTTACCATTTTGCCATCAATTAACCCACACCACCTCACAAGACACTATGACTCACCTTATAAAGGGATTAATCATTGCCTACATACTCAATCATCACACCAATTTCTTAGTTATTGTGCAAAAGTTTATGTGGCAATCATTTTGGGACGGAGGGAGTATATTTTTTGTTTGATTAATCCTTATCCTAGGATTATGCGAAAGAAATCATATATTGTCTTGCTGAGCAGCCATCTTATTATTACAGAATGTTGTTCATCTCTATCATAAACCTTCCATCTCTATAATTACCAACCAATGTATGTTATTGAGAGAAACCCACCTCCACAGCTCTTAAGTGATGAAAATCCAAATGCATGTTGCATTAATTAATTAATCAACAACCAAGTGTGTAATTAATTAAGGGCTTTATTAGGGGTATAGGATGAATCACATACTACTATATCAAGTTAATTAAAGTTTGAGCAAGCTTATGTAATTCTCATGTTTTTAGATGGTCTTATTGTAAGTTTCATCATCATTACTACATTATAATAGAGAGTTGATTCGCATGTGATTATACTACTCGTATGATAGTATCATCATGGACTCATGATATATTGGTATGTATGTACTTTGATGTATGTATTTCCGGCCAGCCTCGGGCAGTAATTAATCGATAATACTACTACCAAATTGTATACGAGCGAGTAACTCCTTTTGATCTCTTAGTTATCTTGAGTAGTAAGGTTATACTCCATCTCCACATTCATGATCCATTATTTATGTTTCAGTATCAAAATCAACCAGGGACTGGTGTTGATGATGGTTTCCTCATGATCTGGTGTAGGGACTGAAAATAGAGGTCGCATAACAGCACCATCAAATTGTCGCCAATAGTAATGGACTGTATTAGTAGGCTCACTTAAGAGCATGCCAAAAGTGGTTTTACGACCGATATTACTTGCCATACCTGCATCTGAATCTCGTAAATTCCCAAGTAATGGCAGTGTCATTGAACTAACACTATTGGTGTTGGTCGGCGAAGGCACCAGAAGCTTAAGCAGAGGGCAAGTCAACATTCCAAAAAGCATAGTACTAAAATAGATGATAGTGATGGTGCTAGTGATCATTATAGCACTTCCCTTTTCGTGTACATAATCTTGGTCTTGTAAACTGATAGTGTTACACTTTCTGTATGTCGCCTTTGTTCATCTTCTGAAATCACATCGATCTCTTCACTAAAATCAATCGACATAAATTTTTCCTAAATTGGGTTTTCTGTGTTATAATCGCCGTCTCTTTTTGTGTTGGAATTTCGAATGTCTTTGAATTGGGTTATCAATTGTTTGTCTGTGTTGGTCGGGGTTATAAATTGGGTATCCTCTCTGTGTTGGCCTGTGTTATCAATCGTTTGTCATGAATCGACAAGAATCGATTCGAATTTCTTGTCTAAAATCAATCGACATGAATCTCGAGTTACTGTTTTTGAGTTGGAGTAACTGTTTTACTGTTTTCGAGTTGCATTTCGGGTTTAATTGGGCTTTCCGATTGAAAACAGTCCTTATGAATAACCCAGCATTGTTTAGACATTGTTAACTTCTATTGTGAACAGTTTTCCGGGTGAAAGATGACATTGGGTTGACTTCCAATTCAGCATGTTTAACCTTCTAGGGATGAATATCCTTCTTCCTTTTTACATGTTCTTTTTGTTCAAAGGCTTAATTGACTCGACCAGAACCCGGTCTAACACCCAAAGTGAAGTCTCGATCTAACCCAACCCAAATGGTCTATTTCGGCAAACGAATCATTAACACACCCGAAATCAACAAACATGAAGCGACATAGTTCAGCCTGATGCCCTGACATTACCTTACCTGAACTCTTACAAACCCGTAAATGACTACCATGTACAACTCTCATCCTTTACTTCTCCAGACTTGGGACCGGCATGCTAGGGCGTATTGGAAAGGATATCTGTTTTTAAAGTACTACTCTTGTTTATTTTTTGTATTCCAATCTTATTGCCTGAGCAAAGCAAGGACTATGCGTTGTATTAGGGCCTTTTCTATTGGCATTGGATGACGAGTGAGTTTTGGATAGAAACTTGACCATGATTTTATTGAATAAAATTTAACCGTAATGAACAAAGAGCCTTTTCCCAATTCTCCCAAACAATAAATTTTTGGTATTGATTTTTCGTACATTCTGTACAAGGCAACACAACTCACAAACTCACAACTTATAACCTGTGGGGAAGTTGCTACATGGAGATAAAATTATCCTTCCATTTCTTTACGCTCCATGTCCTTGAACTCCTTCCAAATGAATAATTTTTCATTCCACGCTTTCCTTCCATTTCTTTCCTCCCAAACAGTCCATTTATCTCTCTTATGGTTATTATCTCTCCGTATTATTTTAGTTTCTGTTTTTAACTATTTATATGTGTGCTTGTATTTAAATCTAATCGTCTTGATGAAATGAATGTCGATACCGGGGTGTATCTGTATTTATTACGATATAGCTGGTGACATGTAAAATTTAGCTGCTTATCCGAGTAATACAGTAATAACCAAGGAGATATTAATTCTACTTTAGGATATGCTTGACTTCTTTGAATATACTCAAGATTTTGAACCCGTAATGTTCTCAAAAGTCATTGAATATATCTTCTTTGAGAACTACCGTATATGCCCTCTGCAAGGATTTTATCTAGCAGATTCGTGTATGGATTTGATGTTTGACGACCATGATGGTAGATCTGTCAAATCGGAGTTTGAGTTGCTCTGTCATTTTTGATGTTCCGAAGCCTTCTACACTGCCAGCAGGTATGGGATCAGACCACTTTGTTTGACATTTGGAGCTTCTTAAATCTTTGTTAACAATATTTGTGGTTGTAAGATGCAAAAGCATTATAGTCATTCGGATCTAACGTCCTGTTTTGGGAGGTGAATTGTCAACCGTGGTCAAGGGTTATACCTGTACCGCTCGTAATTTTGATCCAGTGTCCCTTTGCTCAGCTCATCATCCTACATCAGAAAGATAGTACATACATGTAGTAAGGGTGAGTCGGAAGGTTAAAGTCACTTATTTTGCTAAAGTGTGTAACTAGTGGTATTATAATTGTATAACCTATAATAGTTTTATGAGCCATACGGTGTGTTATATAAATCCAGGAATATCAACCTTTCAGGACAACATGAAAAAGGTATGACAGTAATCTATTTCTCATTCTTAGTTTTTTTCTGTGTGATCACAGTTTTGGCAAAGTGAAGCAGCAAGCTTGAGGCAACAGTTGCAGTATTTAAAAGAAAGTCACAGGTATAGGGGACTACTTTAAATTTAGACTATAGAGAGATAGATAAATTAGTAATCAAAAAACTTGGAAATGGGGACACCGTAAAAACTTATCATATTTAATAAGGTACTACCCTTAAGGAGAGGACAATAAAGAACTTGGTACTGATATTACACTTAAATATATAGTTAATTGCTCTTGCCTCTTAGTATGAAGAAAGACATTGCTGCTGGACCTGATACTTCAAGTTTGATGACTGCAGGAGACTGTTGGGGGAAGAACTTTCAGATTTAACCATCAAAGATTTACAGAGTCTCGGAGATCAATTTCAACCAAAGTGGTTTGATGATGATTTGGTGTTAACTTCAGCCTTGGAACCTATTTAATGTTGTTAACCCTTGTTTAATTGACAGGAGATATTTCGAAGAAAGGTTAAGAGGGACATCATGATCAGCGGTGTCTTGATGTTAGTCGCTTTATTATCATGCTTATTAGGTTTCTTGATCGGGTATCTAATTTAAATTTGTAGTTAAGTATCTCAATAGTGTATAAGGAAGAGAGATAATGTTTGTGGTTGTAATTAGTTATTTTGTTATTAATAAAATTCAATTACCATTTATGTGAATCTGGCTCGCCTATTTTGTAATTTTTTTTGTAATGTAGCAGTTCAATAGACATAGGGCGTACAAAATAACTCATGTCTATATTATGACAATAAACATAGGGCAAACAAATAACCCATGTCTATATTTATAAATAGACATAGGGCATAATAAAACTCATGTCTATTGTTTTATAGACATGGGTTAATCTTGGAAACCTATGTCTAAATATTTGACAATAGATGTCACTCAACTTAACATGGGTCGCGAAACCCATGTCTATTAGTGAAAATGACCCATGTCTATTAGTGAAAATGACCCATGTCTATTTGATGTTTTGTAGTAGTGAGGGGAAGCCCGAGATATCGACAAGGAAATCTTCCATTTGAAAAACAAGAAACCTGCAGGATTTGTTCCTGTATTGCAGGCGCCACTCCACCGAAGAAGATATTAGTTTTCTCCCTGTTAACATGTAAACCAGACACAGCCGCGAACTTGTCTAGCTCATCAAATGCAGCAACCACCGAGGGCACATCCCCTCTAGTGAAGCTCATGAGATTGTCCGCGAAAATTAAGTGGGTAAGGCTTACCCTCCTACACTTCGGGTGATATGAAACTTGGTGCTTTCCATCATTTTCCTGAGATATCGAGAGAGAACTTCCATACTCAAGACAAATATATAAGGTGATAAAGGGTCACCTTGCCTAATTCCACTTCGCCCTTTAAAGAATCCATGTGTAGCTGCTTTCATTTTAATTGAAAACCATGACCCCTGAATGCAGCTTTTGATCCAATCTACAAGCCTAGGCGGAAAATTTAATTCCTGCAACATAGCATCAATAAAACCCCATTGCAGCGAGTCAAATGCTTTACGTAAATCAATTTTCATGAGACATCTTGGGGTTAAATACTTCCTCCCATAACCCTTAATCAATAATTGAGATAAAGCAAGGTTTTCATGGATGCTTCGACCCTTGATAAACGCAGCTTTTTCCGGTCCGACTATTTTATGCATTACCAACTGTAATTTGTGAGTCAATATTTTGCTAATCGTCTTATATAAGACAGAGCAACAAGATATTGGACGATAATCAAGAACAGAACAGCAGGTGGCCTTCTTAGGAATTAGAGCAATCATAGTAGTATTAGCCTGCTTGACCATCTTTCCTTTTTGAAAGAATTCATATACCGCGTTATAGAAATCCTCCTTAATTATTTGCCAAGAAGACTGAAAGAAAACAGAAGAAAATCCATCTGGACCTAGGCTTCTATCCACTCCAATTGAGAAGACAGTTCTCCTAATCTCTTCATCATTTGGCATGGCTGTAAGTGCCTCCCAATCCTCTTCTCCAATTTTAGAACCATCCAGTCTACCAAGAGTTGTAGTAGCTGTTTCAGTACCCAATAGATCAGTATAGTACTCAACGAATCCACAAGCTACCTTCTTGAGGCCTTTTCTTTGGTTGCCCTGGGAATCTTGTATTTCTCCAACTATCTGTTGTTGTCGACGCTCCTTGAGCCTAGTATGAAAAAACCTAGAAGAAGCATCATCCAGAGTAATGTTATCCATTTTCGTCCTCTGTTGCAAAATGCATAATTCTGCCTTTTTGAGAACTTTTCCCTCCTCCTGCAAACACCGTTCAGCATTAATTAAATCCTCTTGCATTGGGTTAAGATGTAACGCAGCCTGACAGCTCTCCAGAGCAGCATCCAGTTCCAAAACTCTATCCCTAATGCTAGAATAATTCTGTTTATGCATATCCTTGAGTGCCCATTTGACTTGCTTCAATTTACTAAATAATCTGAATCCTGCAGTTCCATATGCTCTAGATTTCCAAGCATTCTTAACCGTTTCATTAAATTGAGGATGCGCAATCCAACAATTAAGAAAACTAAATCTCCTCCTAGATCTCTCCTCCTTAAGAACATGAACTAAGACCGGGGAGTGATCAGACACCCCAGCCATCAGATATTGCGCATTAGAGTTAGGAAGGTCATTAAGCCATTGATCATTAACCAAGGCTCTATCCAATCTAGAATACACTCTAGAGTTGGGATCTTGGTTGTTAGTCCAAGTGAATTCGCTACCCTGCCCATTAAGTTCCTGCAAACCACTATTAGAAATACAATTGTTGAAAGCCTCCATATCCGCCTCATCAGGAATTGTACCACCAATTTTCTCCTCACTAGTTCGAAAAATATTGAAGTCACCAAGAAGAATCCATCGAGATACATCTCTACTCAACCTACAAATCTGGTCCCATAAATTTTTCCCGTCTTGTAGCATCATTAAACCCATATATCAAGGTAACAAACACCTCCAAACCAGTAGCAAAATAATACACATTACAGTGCATTAGTTGCTCATGCTCCTGTAAAACAGAAACCCTCACAGTACTAGCATTCCAAATTACCCATATCCGCCCATTATAATAGGAGTTGAAATTGCATTGAACTCTATAAGCACTGAATTTCTTTTTAATAATAGTTGTAGTTGTAGCTTTAGCCTCCTTTATTCTAGTTTCTAACAGTCCCAAAACATCAATACCTCTAGCCTTCATAAGTTTAATAACCTCATTCTGCTTATAAGGATCATTCCCTCCTCGAATATTCCAAGAACATATCCTCATTGTTGCTTGTCCGGTGGTATTTCTTCCTCTAATGGAGTAAATAACTCCTCCACTATCATCTGCCTTGCTGGATTCTCTTCACCAGACTTTAATATTGTATATCTGTTAGGAGTATGTAAAAGAATCAACCTCTCAGTACTCTCCTTCAACCCATAGTCTGGAATGGAGCCTTTCACCTTAAGGCCTACCTCGAAGCATCCTTGACGCCTTACAACATGGGTAAAGCCTTCCTCAAGAACAGCGTGACTGGCATGACCTAGCTCATTGCATTCTGAGTCATCAACATTCACAAGCTGTCCTGAGGCTGACTTTAGCACTGTTGAGATACCGCCTTGCTCCTCGGGTCCTGAGCCAGTGATAATCAGGCCTCCATCCGACTCTTTCTCAAGGGATCCTTGATGCATTACAGAGGGTTCAGGATGGTCAAGCATCCCCTCCTCTGTGGTACCACCTAGCCCCTGAGAGATCACCTTCTTAGGAGTATGCCTCATTGAAATTAAGGTTCCTCCCGCACCAGATTTCTTTGCCTTCTCTTTTTTACATGAACTTTGAACATGACCCAATTTACCACATGAATGACAATAATACGGAAGCCATTCATAATCTATCCGCTGAACAGACTTCCTCAAGAAAGGAATATTCAGAGTAACTGATTGAGGCAAGTCCTTGGAGACATCGACCTCGACCATAACTCTAGCAAACGATAGTCGTTCCTTGTATGTTGTTGTTGTATCAACATAAAGTGGAACTTCAGCCTTACTTGCCATCTTACTAAGAACCTGCTCAGACCATAGATAAGGGTCTAAGTCAGGAAAGAGTACCCAAATCGGAACAATGGAAATTCAATCCATCTCTTGAGAGAATAACGGGCTCCATTGCTTCAGAACTAAGGTATTGCATCCCATGTGCCATGGCCCTCCTCGTAAAACTTGATCCATGTCCTCTTTGTTCCTGAATCTGAATGAGAACCATCCCCGTTTAAAGTACTGAATCACAGGAAAAACGTTGTTCCAATGCTTCTGTGCAAACTCTATCATCTGTTTTAAAGTTGGTTTTGCACCAATTACATTACCCATTAATGTATACTTCCAAAATTTAATTCATCCTCAAAATCCTTTATCCCAATGTCAATTTCCTCAGAAATCGCACTGGTTTCATCATAATAAAATCCCATACCCTTTTTTTGCTCTTTAGCTCTCGATACCCATGATGTCTGATCCACAGCTGCAGCTGTATTACCATCAGTTTCCCCAGTAATTTGCATCTTACCACCACTCTTTGGATTGTTATTAGTTACTTGATCCATTAACTCAGAATTCAATGTAGAGTTGATGGGCGAAATAGTAGGAGAAATTGTCTCCTTACCTCATCCGTCATTCTTCTCCACTTTAGTCTGAGCTGCCTGTTGCTGTACCTTCTTACCTCCTGACAAACTTCCCTCCCGAGAATGACGAACTGACTGCGTCGCACGATCAATCAGGTCATTAACAAGTGGATTGCCCTGTTTTTGTAACTGAGCTTGCGATTGCAGGTCATCCCCTTCACCGATGACGTTCAAATTGGTACCATTAGAATCGCCATGGCCATATGTATCAGATTCCTTATGCTTTCGCGGTCTCCCTCGTCCCCGTCCCGTGCCTGCCGTCGATTTTTGCATCCGTCAGTTGATCGCTTGGATAGAAAGCTTTCTCTAGAGAGAGAAGAGAGTGAATCTTTTTAAAAATTATATTATTATTATTATTATTAATTATATTACTATTACTATCATCACCATCATCATCATCATCTCTTTTTTAGCCTACTTCAGTTCATTTCAGTTCAGCTTATTTCAGTTCCGTTCAGAATAGTTTAATTTTGTTCAACTCAATACTTTAACAACCCGGATTTTCGATGACTTAAAATAATAGATAATACGGAAAGTTATCTAAGTCATTTAATTAAAATTATATCAGAGTGTAAATAAATCTGGATCGCTACGTATTCTTACAACAAACGACTATCTTAATCTTAATAATTATATAAAAGATAACACCTCAAAACATGACGTGGCAGCATGTACATACACAAAATACATTTTCGACAACCCTCATTAATTGGACATAATCGTCCATTCACTTAAAAATTTTCCAATACTATGTAAAATGTAGGGGTAAATTTGACACTACATCGCGTAAATATAATTCGACAACTTTCTCATTTTCAACTCACACACCACACACACACATTAAAATTTTACGTCATATATAAAAAATAAATTATATATACATATTTACATGTACATACATATATATGCATATATAAATACATATACATTTTTACGTCATACGTCAATTTTGTATATATACATATGTAAAAAAAATATATTACATAAATTTTACGTCAACAATTTTCATTTTGGCTTATATATTTTTTCGTCAACATAGTTAAAAAAACCATTTGCGTAAATTATATTTTTTATGGGTTTACGTTGATAAATAATTTTACTTACTCTTATACACTTACAATTATTATTATTACGTAAATATAGTGTGTGTGTATGTATAAAAATTACAAACTTTTTTTTTCATTTTAAAAATCTTTTACATGATTTACATATTTTAAATTAAAAAATCTCCGAGTTGATGATTATCAAAAGTTTGTAGGACATTGAATATAAAATACTTCGTAATATATTCACAATCACGCAAAATATAGGCAAAATAATCAAATATCAATAATTGTTATAGAATAATATGTGGATGTCCATCGGGCTTTATAGCCCATTACGATGTAACCCTAGGATATAGCATGTACCATATATATACCCCTTGATGGGATGAATAAACCACCTCTCTGATTTCTCTCATTCCCTTATCTCTCTAGTTTCTCTTATCTCTTCCTTTCATAACACGTTATCAGCACGAACTCTTAGAAAAACAAAGATTTTTTTTACGTGATTTTATTTCAATTGGTGGTTTATTTTGTTTGTTTATTTTCGTGAACAACACCAACAAATTCACATAACTTCTTTTATTTGTTTTCAATTACATATTGGTTAAACATTACACCGATCTTACATCTACACAATACGTAGGTTGCGTCAATCGGTTTTACCAATGCTTATTATTTCTTATTAATTATGATTGCTGACTTATTGGTGCGGTGATTAATTATATTAGCACAATATGAAAGTTTCATAATTAGTTACCGCTCGTCAATTTTTTTTTATAGTCGTAATTGCATATACTCCGTATGTATGATTTATGACAGTAGTCGTATATTCACTAGAGTGCAATTCACTACACGAGGGTGATTGGTATATAATTTATGCTTCAAACTAATAAGTTCAGATCTGCTAAGTTCCTAACCAATTGAGTATCAATTATTCAGATCTAATAATATGGATCTTAATATAAAATCGTATTTTATTTAATAAGTCAGTCTGTCACCATTCGTAGTCATAAGACTTGACAATTTATTTATCTTTTATGCGATTATTATTTCCTCAATTTTTTTATTTTCTTTCAATTACTCCGTGTATACTAATCAAATGAGCATTGAATTTGTGTTCTAATGATAAAAATTATGTCGAATTTTGTCAAACTTTAATTTATTGATCCGAATACTTTTGTGAAGATTAATATATCAAGAGAAAAGAAATATATGGAAAGAGGATAATTTATGATTTTCTTCTTTTAATAGAAGATGTAAGATAAATCAGTCTTACAGACTGTATATATGAATGTATCAGACTGTATATATGAATGTATCTATTTTGGAGGTAATAATTCAATATACCAGGAATTCATATGAGGATACGGTTTTCTATCCTTTAACATTTTTATAAAAGGTGTTTTATTCAGTCACGTAGACTGCATGTATATTTATGGATCAATTTCAATCCGTATGATGAAAGCTCATATTATATTTGAACGGAAGTTCAAAAACTATTTAATTTTTTAATTATGAGCGGTGAAATAATGTTATCATGTATGGTGACAAATATTTTGGACAGAAGTTTCATAAAATATTGTATACCTGAAGTATACACGATTATTTTGAATGATAAATATGTTAATACAGCTGTCCCAGAAAATATGATATCGCGGAAATAAAATAGCCTCAAAGGCATTGTATCATGAAAAACATACTTCGTCTGAGTACGTACATGAAATTATATCGAGATAATTATCACTTTAAAGTTGAAGTTGATAAAATTTATACTTCGTGTAAGTAAAGTACATGAAATTGTACCATTTTCATATCACTTTCAAATTGAGATAAAAATTATGTGAAAAAAAAGTACATGAAATTGTACTGTATTTAATACCACTTATTATTGTCCTAAGACAAGATATCATGAGGAGAGGTCATGAGAAATCCTCCGAATTAATTTAATATATTATAATTAATATTGAAAGACGATGGATCTCTTTCAGTTGAATGAGTCTATTCCCTGAAGTGAATGTGACATTCGATAAAGACTCCGTCAGAAGCAGAAGTCGAGAACATGGCAGAAAAATAAGCCAAATGTTGTGGCCTTAATTGAGCCTAATGATAATGCGGCCTTAATTAATTCTTATTCGGTCAATTAAAGTACATAACTCATGAAAAATCATGTGACCCTCATATATGCGACGTTCGATATGAGAGGAAGAAAAATTATATACGAGTTGGAATTTTGACACGCACACTATGACCTAAAAATCATAGTGTTTATATATACTGAACCTATGACGAGAAATCATAGTGTTGAATTGTTGACCAATATTGAAACAGTGACGTGAAATTCACTGTGTCTTACAAATTTTCGTTTTGCGTGTAGCAAATATTATTTTGAGTATCAAAAATTAAGATTAAACTTGACGTTTTTCACGGATGTTTGCAAAGTATGAGATACTCTTAATAGTTGATATTTCGTATCAAAATAATATAAACCATTTCCTGAAGCGAATAGTATTATTATCATATATTCATGATGTAATACTCGTATATTTTATTTTCTCATACAAATTATGCGTGATGTCTCGTATCCGCATGTCATGATTGAGCAAATTAATGTGATATTAAAATCGTGAGTCTCGTATAGGTGATTAATAGTCATTTTTCTGGTAATAGATATGACATGAATAAAATATTCGATATGATATGAAAATTATGTTACCAGTTGTAGACACCCATGTTTTGACCGCCAGGTGTCTATAATAGTTCCCGCCAAACACCCGATGATGATTGGACGTAAACGTGCTTTGATAGACTCGGATATGGGCTTGTAATCATGGACATTTGGTTTAGACTTAATAAGGAGTACAAATCTTACAAAACCAACCTCAAATCCAGGCCCAGTGGGTCGTTTCGAGTCAAATAACACTAATTTGGGTCGAATCCGACACCAGGGGTAAAACCGTCTTTTAGCGACCGAGTCAAAACCCGGTCAAAGATTTTCCCGAGACATGTGAGTCAGTCGTGACACTTCACACGGTTGATTCATACTCAAATTCCTACAAAATTTCAGCTTCATTAAAACATTAAACAATTCTGTTAAAAGTAGAATTCGACCTCAAATAGGAATTCTATCCAGAAACCGGAACAGACACAAACCGAGCTCAAACACTCGGTTTAGGCGTCCCAACTCAGCCAAAATACTCCTCCACCAGCCGAGATTCATGAATTCTTCATCAAGAAACGGGACATTGACTTCCTCTCGAACTCTCGTATTTCCTATCCAAACCGGTATTTCTTGTCATACAAGCAAGGATACCTCGGTTCCTTTAAATAGGACCTCTTGTCAAACACGACAATTACTTCATCAACCTCGACACAATTATCACCGAAAAACAGCCTCATAACACGGTTCTCATACATCCTCGATATCTAGCAAATCCCGACACCTTTCCGAAGCCTCGAAGCCCTGAGAAGCCGTCCGACCCGACGTCCAACCACCCAAACCGACACCCTAAACTCATCCACATCATCTCGATGCTCCTAAGTTTAAGCCACTTTCCGACGAGCCTTATCCCGAGAAAATAAAGCATGTAGGTTGAGGGTGTAAATCAAACCCGCTTCTTCTTCTTCTCTTTTCTCTTTCTCGTTTTTTATACGGGTCTTTCGTCGGTCTTTTTTTATTTATTTTCTAATATCAATACTGTTAAAAAAAACTATTTTCCTATATCGAATATTCTTAAGAATATGATATCGATTTTCTATAATCGAATATTGTATCGAAAAGAATTATATTAAGATTTCGATGATTTTAAAAATCATTACATTTTTTTTCGTTCAAAATATTTTTTTAAAACTTTTCGTTCAAAACAAACTTTTTTCAAAACCTTTTCTAAAAATCCTTCCGACTATTCAATATCGATTTCATAATCGAATATTGAATACGACGAATATCGAAAATATGAATCGGGTATAAATTAATCCATATTTGTACGCGATTTTTAAAATTTAACGATTTTCGACAAAAAATAATAAAAACGGGCAGACCCGCACGCGAGTCGCGCCATGCCCAGGCGACTCGCGCACGGGCCTGTGACCCGGATCGGTTTAGCTTTTCGTTCGTTTTTTTATTATTTATTCTACAAAACGATTTCTAAAATTTATATCTTTTCTAAAACTATTCCAAATATTTGATATTGATTTCGTAGTCAACTATCGAATATAACGAATATCGAGAATATTAAGTCGAGTACGAATTATGCAATATTCGTACGCGATTTAATCGAAAATTTCCAAAAAAACGCTTCCGAAAACAGGCCGTCACGCGACCCGCCGGCGTCCTGGGCGAGTCGCGCGGCCGGCTGCCTTCGCGCGCCTTTCTCGTTCTTTTCTATTATTTTTCGAGCTTCGTTTTTTATACAAAACAGCGTTTTAACAATATTTTTCAGATTTCGATTAATATTTATTTTCTCGATCTCGTATGTTTATTTGCTATATCATTATTCAATCGTTACTAACTCGTTTTCTCGTGGTTGTAGCAATTTATTTTCATATTTTGTTTTATTAAACTAAAACGAATTCACATGCTAAAATAACTTTGACGTTATTAGTTTAACATGCATTAAACGACTTAGCAACCCATTTATTTAATTTTATCACATGTCTTAGGAAATTAATCTTTGCATATCATTCAACCGTCGAACTAACGCGTGTACACAAAACGAACGATATCTTAGTAAAGGCCGCTAAGTGCGGGCGGGGTTGGGTGTTCTCAATTAACTTCCCAACACGTACCATCACCCCTTACTCAGAACCATGGTTTCCGGATGTACGAATCCATTGGCAACGAGAGTCATTCAATACACGGTATCCGATAATGTCGGTATCGGCAAATGCTAAGGGACGAACCGGATAAGCTCTGACATAGGAAATGGGCCATGTTTTGAATATGGCCCACTACGACATAGAGTGGGTTCGAATGGTTCCGAATAACCACAAAATTCGGTGGCGACTCCTACTTCGATTTAAAATTCAATTCGATCCATCTCATATGGAGATTCATTCGCCTCCCCAAACCCGTGCGTGGCCGCGTCGGGGTGGACCTATGTCATGTCCACAATTTGGCGACTCCGCTGGGGATTAACTGATGCGTCACTTACCATCGGCATCCTCAGGGTGAGACTCGAAAAGAAATCGTTCGATTAGTAATGTACACGTTTTAGTTCAATGGTTCATGCATAACCCCGTTCTTTCCTGGGCCGGTTACTTGTGACCGCCGCCCCACTATACCACGATGCATTCCCACTTGGGTGCACTAAAGACTTCGATGGCGGAACTCGCATGGGTTTTACGGCAGATTCTAAGACCAACTCGGCTTAGAAGGTCCGTCCTGATTTGCGAGAATGCGATCGTTGTTGGTATAGACCCTATTCGACTGACCGAGACTTAGACTAAGAGCATACATGGCGTCGTTATACTGTTTCCGTGACTACATGCTACTTGATCTTCTTTGGTCTTTTTCAAAAACCTTTTTTTTAAAAAAAAAAAACTTACATCTTTTTCAAATCCATTTTTTTTAAAAACCCGGAAAGCTGCTGAATTTAGGACTTATGATTTTGACTCAAAATAGCCTTTTTTTTTTAGCCGGTATGCTGTCCAAACCTTTTCAAAAAGCCCGAAATCTCGGCCCGATAACCTCTTTCTCGGTTTTCAAAAAATCGGATCTTCCAATCTGACCTTGCTCGGTTTTCAAATCCAAATTCCCTTTTCATAACCCTCTTCTTCTTAGGACTTCCCGTATTTAGCAGTGTCAGGTCGTCTCATAAGTTAGAGTCTATAGCGTCAAAACTCCGTCGATCTTACATCACGGATTTCCACCCCATCCCAGTCCGCCTTATTTGTCAAGGCACGGCCCACCTACGTTGGACAGACTTCTACAAAGGGAAGCCCGTTTACACACTTGAGTCCAAAGTCTGGGGAATTCTCACGTAGACCTTCTTTCGAACGGGACTTGGCCCACTTTGCCGAATCCTAAGGAAGGCCCACCGTCCACGGGTCATCCGTCTAGAAGTCAGTCTCCGGTCTTTTTCTAGTCTAGTCTTTTCCTTGCTCGGGATGTACTTTCGATTCTAAGATCTGGGTCAGTTACTGATTACGCGGTGCCCTTACAGACAGACCACCCCACACACGAGCCATGACGCAACAAGCCGTCGATGATTTGAAGGCCTCATTGACCAAGCTGGAAAACATGATAACGTCGATGAGAGGGGACCAGATCTCCATCCTCACCCGGGTAAGTGCCATAGAGCAGGGAACTTCTAGCGGCAGTGTCGATACCACTGGGCCTTTAGCTGAATTGGCCAGCGCAGTCCACAAACTCCAGGAACAGGTCAATCTGTCAACCCAAAGCTCCATCCATACGGAGAATGCTCGGACCTACACCCCACTGACCGACGAACTACCCGCCAATCTCAATCTGACGGGTCTGCCAATGTTCGAGGGTACTGAAGACCCGGTCCACCATATCCGGGCTTTCAAAGAGTTCATGGCCCTTAAGGGGGTAAAGTCCAACATGTTCAAGCACCTGTTCGCTTCTTCTCTCGAGAAGCACCCAAGAGCCTGGTACTACCGGCTAGATTCCAAGAAATACAAAACTTGGGATGACGTGGCAACAGAATTCGCTCGGAACTACGCCGACAACACGGAAATCCAGACCACCATTCGCACCCTGGAAGTAATGGCCCAGGAACCTAAGGAAGGATTCACGAAATATCTCCAACGTTGGAGGGCTGAAAGCGCCAAACTGGTCGATAAGCCCAGTGAAAAAGTGCTGGTTGAAGCCTTCGTCAAGAACCTCCTCCCATATTAGTGGGTCCATCTCCAGTACGCCATCATACCTAGCTTCGCGGTCCTAACTGAAATGGGAACGAGAATCGAATATGATTTAAGGTTGAAAAGCCTCACTAAGGCCTCCACCAAGGGATACCAAGGGGCCAGCTCATCAACGAGCAAGCCCACAACTACTCCTGCCACTCGTAGCATTTTTGACGAGGTAAACGCACTTGATACCTCGTCCCAGAAGAATACCACCCCCCGGGTATTCACCGACATAGACACCACCTATGAAAATGCCCTGCAGAGGATATCATCAAAAGGCCTGATCACCCCGATAGGCCCAACACCTGATCTCCCGGTCGAACGACGCTCCAAGGCCTACAACCTCCAGGCCTACTGTCACTACCATTGTGGTAAGGGGCACGATACCGAGAAATGCTGGAAGCTAAAGCATCTTATCCAAGATCTCATCGAGAACGGGAAGATCCCTTTGCCCGGCGGTAAACCCAACAACAAGGATAACCCGTTGGCCACTCACGCCATCTTCTCCGGGGAAATAATGGATTGCTCACACCTCATTTCTCCATTTGTCCCGCAAATAAACGGGATCTAGCGCGACGACGAAGACGACGTCTACCTCACCAAAGGGAAAGCTGTCCCCATCACACCCGAGGAGATTCAGAAGGTTAAGTCCAAGGTCTTAGCCACTAGTCAAGCCCTCATCATCGCCAAGCCACTTAGGGTCGAGCCCGCCCGAGAAGAGCCAACTGCTGAAAAGGCTCTTGTAAAACAGCTAAACAGGACTCGAGTTGACCTATCTATATGGCAACTCCTAGTTAGGTCCCAGGAACATCGAGAGGCAGTCACTAAGGCCCTCGATCAAGTCAAAATCAACTCTATGGCTACTCCAGCTGAAATGGTAGCCACGGTTCTACCCCACCTAAAGGGAAGATCCATAGAAGAAGGCCCACTAATCACCTTCTCCAATGCTGATCTACCACCATTTGGGCCAGCCCACAACATGGCTCTCTACATCACGGTCATCTGCCGTGGAAAGTACCTACCCATGACCCTAATAGACGACGGGTCAGCAGTCAATGTCATCCCCTTGAGGACCGCCAAAGCCCTCGGCATTACCGAGGCCGACTACATTCCTACGGCTCAAACCATACAGGCTTTTGACGGAAGCCCAAAGTCAGTAGCTGGAGCCACAAAACTCACTATCATAACGGGCCCGGTAGAGAAGGAGCTGGAATTCCAAGTGATCGATGTGACTTCCTCCTTCAACCTTCTTTTGGGAAGACCTTGGATCCACGCGACCAGGGCTGTATCCTCCACCTTGCATCGGAAAATCAAGCTACCTTTGCACGACACCGTCATCACTCTAGAAGCCACACCTATGACTGTGGCTAACTGCAACACCTCGGGCTGCACCGATCTCTGGGGGTTCGATTTTGTTGGGGCCATCGAAGAAGACCATCTCTTCCGTCCTTACTTCACGGTCCGCCTTGACCGAATGCTGCAGAATCTGGGCTTTCTACCAGGGGTTACATCAAGGCCCGATCTCCCTGCAGGAAAAATCCTCGAAGTTCTGGACAATGGGAGGACTCAAACAGGCCTGGGCTACACCCTAACTCCGGAAAACATGGGCCAAACCGGAGCCTGCAAGATTATCTTTGTCACTCCAGTGTTCGAGACTGTCCAAACTGGCCTATATCGGCCCATCACCACGCGCCCTGGGACCCACTTGGCCCAGGACTGCAACTACATACCGGATGACATCTTCGCTCTTATCCAGTCCGAAGATGCTAAGAATGCTAAGCCCGCACTAGGGCTACTTTTCGGAGAGGAACTCGCGGCCCCAACGCCGAAGAAAGAGCTGGTCAGTCTCATTCTCCGCAGCCGCACCTTTGATCCATATAAGCTGATCTCAGAGGTCGGATCCGAGACCGGAAGCAGAGCCTGGAGGAAGACTGTTAAGTGGACTGACAGTCAAGGAAGGACTTACAAGCTGATCACAGGGGAAGGAGAAATGCCAGAATCTGAGTCTGAGTCTGAGTCTGAGTCTGAGTCCGAGTCCGAGTCAGAATCTAAGATTGAGTCTAGTGAGTCCGGTGCTAGGGTCAGTCCTGTAACTCCCTCTCTCCCTTTAGCTATTCCTGGTGCCTCGGGGTCTGTTCCAGGCACCCTACCTATCCCGCCACTGACTAGTGATCAGATGGAAGCTCTTTTCGAGCTCTTTTCCCAATTCATGATCAATAATAACAACCGTTTTGCTTACGACTTGTCTCATTTTCAAAACTTTCTCAATTTCAAAAACTTTATGTGCAATGACATTGAGAAAACCGACGAACAGGTATCCTTACCTCCACATCTGATCGAGCAACAAGAGCAAAGGGAATCCCGCAATCCGGTAATCAAGGAAACCGAATCCATCAACGTGGGAACAACCTTAGAACCTCAGATGCTTAAGATATGATTATCCTTAGATCTCGAGGAGAAACAACAATTCATAGTTCTCCTTCAAGAATTCAAAGACGTCTTCGCATGGTCCTACAAGGACATGCCGGGGATCGATCGCAAAATAGCCCAGCATCATATACCGATCAAGGAAGGGTTCAAGCTGGTTAAACAAAAACTCCGACGCATGAGGCCCGAATGGTCCCTCAAAGTCAAAGAGGAAGTCGACAAACAATTCAAGGCTGGGTTCATACGAGTCTCCGAGTATCCAGATTGGGTTGCCAACATTGTACCAGTCCCTAAAAAGGATGGTAAGGTTCATGTCTGTGTAGACTTTCGGGATCTTAAAAAGGCGAGGCCGAAAGACGATTTCCCGTTACCACACATCGATATACTGGTAGATAACACAGCAGATCATGCCCTTCTATCATTTATGGACGGGTATGCGGGGTATAACCAGATAAAAATGGCAGAAGAAGAAATGGATAAGACCACCTTCAGTACACCTTGGGGTACTTATTGCTATACTGTTATGCCGTTTGGTCTCATCAATGCCGGGGCTACATATCAACGAACCACCACAACTTTATTACATGACATGATGCATAAGGAAGTGGAAGTCTACGTGGACGACATGATCATCAAATCCAAAGACAGGGACGGTCACATCACCGCCCTGAGAAAATTCTTTACCCGATTACGCAAATACAAGATGAGGCTAAACCCTCAGAAATACAGTTTCGGGGTAACATCTGGCAAATTACTGGGTCATATCGTTAGCCAACGTGGTATCGAAGTCGATCCAGCCAAAATCAAGGCCATCACCGAGATGCAGTCCCCTAAAACCGAAAAGGAGATAAGAGGGTTTCTCGGAAAAGTCCAATACATTAGTAGGTTCATTTCAAAGCTAACCATGGTGTGTGAACCGATCTTTAAGAAGCTAAAAATAGGGGAACGGTTACTATGGGACGACAAATGTCAAGCAGCCTTTGATAGAATCAAGGAAATTTTGTCTTCACCACCGGTCCTGGTGCCACCTCAGCACGGTTTGCCTTTGTCGCTATACCTAACCACGACAGAGACAACCATGGGGGCTATGCTGGCTCAAACGGTCAATTCCGAAGAACGAGCCATATACTACATCAGCAAGAAGTTTTTAGAGTACGAGTGTAAGTACACCATGCTCGAAAAGACGTGTTTAGCTTTGGTCTGGGCCACTAAGAAGCTCCGACATTACATGCTCAGTTACGAGGTACAGGTATTATCCAGAATGGATCCAATCAAATACCTCTTCGAAAAGCCCATCCTCAACGGCAGGATATCGAGATGGACCCTAATGTTGGCAGAGTTCGATCTAAAGTTTGTACCATTGAAAGCCATCAAAGGACGAATAGTAGCCGAATTTCTCGCTGACAGTCCCATAACCGAAGAAGGACACACCGACACTTAGTCCTTCCCGGATGAGGACATTTTCCACACTGACACCGAAGCGTGGGACTTATACTTTGACGGGGCATCCAATTTCCGAGGATTTGGAGTCGGGATTCTCCTAATCTCACCAAGAGGAGAGCATACTCCCGTATCCATCAAGTTAGACTTCGACGTCACCAACAATGCCGCTGAGTATGAAGCATGTATCCACGGGCTACAAGCCGCCGCCGACTTAGGGGTCACAAACCTCCGAGTACACGGTGATTCATCTCTGGTCATTAATCAAGCACTCCAAAAATGGAAGACTCGAAATGCAAATCTCATGGCCTACCAGGCACGAGTACGGGATCTCGAGAAACAGTTCCAGAAAGTAGAATATATATACCTACCTCGGGAAGAAAATCAATTAGCAGATGCACTCTCAAAACTGGCATCCTTGCTAAATATTCCCGATCATATGACCTGTATGCCAATCTGTGTCGAAAGACGATCCGAGCCAGCATATATCCATGACATCGAAGAAATCGAGATACCTGATCCCAAGCCATGGTATCAAGCTGTTTTGACATATCTAGCAACCGGGGAATATCCACCCGGAGCTGAGAACCGAGACAAAAAGGCCCTGCGAAGACTGGCAACCCAGTTCATCCGCACCGACGATGGGCAACTCTACAAAAAGACAACACAAGGGGCTCTCCTTCGATGCGTCGATAAGACCAACGATGAAAAAGTTATGGCTGAGGTACATGATGGCGAATGCGGCCCACACATGAATGCCCAGATGTTAGTCCGGAAAATCCTGAGGCTCGGTTACTACTAGAATAGCATGGAAACCGACTGTCAGCTATATGTTAAACATTGCCATAATTGTCAAATTTTTGCCAATGTACAGCATATGCCACCATCCCTGCTATACACCATGACGTCACCATGGCCATTTTCAACATGGGGAATCGACATAATTGGGAAGATAAACTCCTCGGGAACCGGAGGACACTGTTTCATTTTGGTGGCTATCGATTACTTCACCAAATGGGTCGAAGCTGAGTCCTATCGTATTCTCAACGCCAGCCATGTTGCCAAATTCATTCAAAATAAGATAATATGCCGGTATGGGATCCCTCACGAGTTCATCAGTGACCACGGGACCCATTTTCTAGCCGAAACAGCAGCCTTGCTGACCAAGTACAAAATTCAAAGGCATACATCTTCACCCTACCGACCCCAAACCAATGGAGCGGTAGAAGCGGCTAATAAAACGATTGTCACCATACTCAAAAAGATGGCTGATAATTACCGGGATTGGCCCGACAAAATACCATTTGCACTTTGGGGATATCGGACCTCGATTCGTACTGCGACCAGAGCAACACCGTATTACCTTACATACGGCATGGAAGCAGTCCAACCTGTTGAGTTAGAGGTACCGTCACTCAGAATCCTACTCGAAAGTCAAGTACCCAAAGCTGATTGGGGTCGAGCACGATATGACTCGCTAGTCCTTTTAGACGAACGACGATCTCGTGCCCTCAATAATATACAAATCTATCAAAGGAGAATCCAACGGGCTTTCAACAAGAGGGTAAGGCCCAGAAACATCAAAGAAGGAGATTTGGTTCTCAAGTCTGTTCGAGCTTTATTACCAGTAGACCCAAGGGGAAAATTCAAACCTAACTGGGCTGGGCCATATCTGGTAAAGAAGATTCTATCAGGTGGAGCGGTAATGCTAACGGATCTGGACGGGAATGAGTTTGTCAACCCAACTAACCTGGACCAGCTGAAGCGCTATTACCCTTAACCCACCTTTCTCAATGTCATTTGCAAAAGTTTATTAAAAACATCTTTTTTCAAACTTCTAAAGACAAGTCAAAAGCTAGAATTACTTATTCTACTGTTACAAACATCTTGAATCAATAGTCTTGATGTATTTCGAAATTGCAAATTATGTCTGAACTACGTTTGGTTTGATTCCATTTATTATGGATACGTAGGTGATGGTGGGATTTGTCGTGGATCCCGCCGATCAAATAAATAACCAACTAATCCTAGTGGGTAGCTAGGGTAAGTCGGGTCGAATCCACGGGGACGGTAAGAGGCGTCTAGACTAGGTCGGCCTAAAAAGGAGACTAAGTCAACGAGCTAAGCTAAACTAGAGAATGATAGAAGGGGAGAAGGCTAGACTAAGACTAAGGTACCGGAGAAACAAACAAAGAAACGGGCTAGGATTAGGTCGGGGTCAAAGGGGTAACGGAATGGTCGAGGAAGAGCTAGAGTGAAGGAGGTAGTAGGGTAATCTAGGTATAGTCCGGGCTCTCGCAACTTAGACCAACCTAGAGGTTCCACCTAAAACCCATTTTGGCGACACACATGACAAACGGGGTTACTAGCGTGTTATTGTGGCCTAGATCGCATCCGGGCTCTCGCAACTTATACCGACCTAGGGGTCGTCCTCACCGGGCTCTCGCAACTTAGTGAGGGAACCAAACCCACGGGCAAACTATTACCCACAAGAGAAAGGCAAGAAAAACAAGCATATGCATACAACTCATTCAAGCATTTCGACAAACATGTACCATGCATCAAACCAAGAGGAAACCCAAATCTTCCACAAACATCTCCAACAATCCCTTAATCATCCAATTAACACCCTAATCACCTTACTAACCCTAGCAAGATACTACTCTTACATGATTAAAGGAAAACTAATACTAATAAGATGAATCAACATAGCAATCAAAACAAACATGAAGAAACTAACAAGAACTATGAACTATGAACAATACATTCAACAAAAAATCAAACTTTAATGAAAGAACAAGGATTAAGAGAAAGGAAAAGAAGATTATACCATACTAGAAGATGAAAAGAAGAAGGAAACTTGCATAAATGGAAGAACCCAAAACAAACATCCAAGGTTGTCAAGCCTGAATGGAGATCTTGAAGAATTCCCAAATTACAAGCATTAATCTATGATTAACGATAATCTAAAGACTAATCTACACTAATCTAATATAATCTAACCTAAAGTAGTCTAGGGTTTAAGGAGAGGTGAAGAACATAAGCTAAGATTACAAGGGGGGGGGGGGTATTTATAACGTTACAAGAGCAAAGGAATTGAAGGAAAGTCACGCGGTGCTGTATTGGGCTCATCCCGATCGGGATGGATGGTCCCGTCCGGGATGGCTTCATGGTCCCGTCCAGGATGGTGATCTCGTCCGGGATGGCTCCATGGTCCCATCCGGGATGGCTTCATCCCGTCCCGGTTGACTCAGCAGAAGAGCTTCTTTGTTGGCACTTCATCCCGGACGGGATGAGGGTTGTCCCGACCGGGATGGGTCTTGTAGGCCTCCAATATGATCCTTTTGGTCCCTCCTTTCTTCACATGGACTTCTCATCGATTCTCGAGACTCAGGATCGGGTCTCGGAGGCTCGGGATTGGGTCCCAAGGTTTCGGGGTCGAATCCAAGGCATCGAGTGATCGTTCCTTCACTTCGTTGGCTCCGAAAAGTGTATGTATTGAGTCGGAATCGCTCCAACTCTTCACGAATGGTCTCGGGAACCTGAAACGAACTAGAGGAAGCATAAGTAGCCCATACATCGCTCCCAAGGAGCGATTCTACAAGGAAAATGGGACCAAAACACTACGAAATAGGCACTACAAACTACACTTATCAACTCCTCCACACTTAACCCTTACTCGCCCTCGAGTAAGCACATACTAACTACTAAACTAGCCGAGTGGGTATTAGCGCACCCTAAGCCCTTTCAACTCATGCGAGTGCACTTAAAGGAAAACTGCACTCCGCAAGGCAAGTGGGATCTTGCGACAAAACCGTGGGTGCAACCGGACACAAAACACATAAACAACAAACACACAAACAAACACACAAAAGGTTGCACCCAAAAGAAAAGAAATACCGCTTCCCTCAAACAAGCGGTGAAAGGAGCACCGGTTTAGGACTCAAGGCAAGTGACCACGTTCCCAAGCTAGCATTACAAACCAAACTGGACAAAACCCTAATAGTATGACGATAAAGCAATAATAACGTTGGTAACTTACCATGGTTCCTCCTAACCTTCTAAGAACGTACTACGGGACGATCGGCGGGATGGAAAGTGACGAACCACGGTGTTAGTCGACACTGTAGGTAAGTGAGACCCCGCCCCCTTTAGCAAAGAGCCAAGAGGGTCGTCTCATGTCCGAAACCGCCTAACTAGTCCAAGTAAAAAGGTGGAAATAATTGCAAAATGAGGGAAGACCGACTAATGCCGCTATCATCCTTCCTAGGGACTCGGTCCTTTGGTAGGCTCTTCATGGCAAAAGTCGGAAAAAGGCTTATTTTGAGAGGTAGGGGTTATTTTTGTGAATCGGGTTTTATTTTGGCATTTTCTCTTTTCTTTTGCATTTTTGCCTTGTTTTGCCATGCCATTCTTTTTCTTCTTTTCTATTTTCTTTTTGGCTTTTGTGCCTTTTCTTTTTTTCTTCATTCTTTTCTTTCTTTCATTTTCTTTCTTTTTCTTTTCTTTGCCCTTTTGGCTTGATTTGGCTTTTTGGCATTTGAGAAAGAGAGACTTCAACAAGTTGCAAATTATTGTGTGGATATGTGTAAGAGGTAGGTGAATGGGTGAGTCGGGGGCGCGCTTTCCCCCTTCAAACCCACAAAAAGGTGGAGAACTTGGACTAATCAAACAACCTCAGACACGGTCACCTAAGGGTAGGGACTCGGTAACCAAGGCCTTTTCACACCGTGGGTGGTCATAATGGTCAAAAGTGCAAATCCCGCAGTAAATCCCTAGTAAGCTAGGTGGACTCAAGGTAAAGGACCAACGAAATCATTGATTTAGGGTCATTCTACTAGGCTAAAGTCCAAGACTCGATTTACACTACTAGGAAGCGAAAGTAAGCACTCATACACTAGCCTCTAAACCGGGTTTTCGAAAACCATTTACACACAAGACACACAACAAAACACAAAACAAAGACTCAACGAAAACGAAAGAAAAAGAAACAAAAGCAACAAAACAAGAACAACACAAAACGAACACATACATAACACAAACACCACCCCTAGCTTCCAAATGAGCAACCAACCAACATCAAACTTTACAAAGCTCCTCCCGAGCACACCACATCACATTCTCCTCCAAATTCCGCAAGAGACAAAGAAGGAAAAAGGGATAGAAGATGTTACCGGACATCTTGAAAGCTTTCCAAAGCCATCGGTGGTTTAAGCAACCTATAAGGAAAAAGGGAGGCAAAACATGCACAACACAACAAATACACGATACAACGACATAAAAGGAAAACACACAAAAGGAAAATCTTTTCAATTTTTATGAAATTTTTTCAAATTTTTAGGATTTTTAAAGATTTTTTTGGAAAAACTACGAAAATAAAACTAACTACGATAGAATATCGCTCCCCCACACTTAAGCCGAGCCATGTTCTCATGCTCGACCGTAGTGCATGGGAGCACAAAAGAAAAGAAACTACGAAAATAAAGCTAAAAATCAAAAAGTGGAGAAAATGGTAGAATGTGTCTGGCCGGGGTGTAGTCAAGTCACAATGAGCCGAGACAAGAAAAGATATGGATGGGGGAAGAAATAAAAAGAAAGAAATAAAAGGAAATGAGAGGGGAGGACTAGGTGTAATCAAGTCACCTAGCCCGGATTCCGCCTAAATCCGACTAAATCCTCAAAAAGAAAGAGTAAAAAACTTGTAAAATTTGGATTTTGAAAATGACTCTCGATGTAGTCACATCATCGAGAGTCGGGAGCAACCACTACCAAGGCCTCGAAGCCCACTAAGATACCATGAGTCAAGGGGAAGGGAATAAACAAAGGAAAACAAGCAACAACAAAAACGGAAAAGAAAGGATAGTTGCCGTACCATAGGTTATCAACTCACTCTCTCCATCGTCTCATAGATCAATATAGGCACTTGCTTGTCTTCATCATTGCTATCCCGCTTCTAGCTTGATAGAATCGCATGGTAGAGGTAGTAATGGTGCGAGGGGGTGGGATTTGATGTGAATATCGGTCTAAAGTGAGGAGGAAATGAGGTTAAGGTATGTAAATGAGGTACATGGGTGGTATGATACGAGAAAGGAAGGTAGGGAGGTTAGGTGGGGGTATACAATGGTTGGGTGGGCTTAAATGTCGAAGAAGAAGCACCAAAAAGGAGTAGGAGATCATCCCGGTCGGGATGGATGATCCCGGTCGGGTTGATAAACCCTTCCCGGTCGGGAAGCCTCCTTCCCGATCGGGATGACACTCCAGTGGACTCGATTTTTGGCACCCTCATCCCGATCGGGACGGCCCCATCCCGGTCGGGACGACACACCCTTCCCGGTCGGGAAGGGTCTTCATGACTCCCAGGACCCCAAAAACCGACTCCCTTACTCACGATCCAAGCTCTATCACTAACCACTCCTTTCTAGGAGTCACCTTCACTTCAACTATCACAATAAACTCAAAGTACACATCAAATTCACTCCCCCACATCGCTCATCAAAATACCAAATCAATTACAAGAGCTTCACAAAACAACAAAAATCAAGAGAAAAATCACACAAATACAAACACAAGTACTCCAAAGAGGAGAGGAGAATATACAACATGACGGTTCTTTAGGAACTCCATCAAACCTAGGATGGTGGACTCTCCTTCAACCGTAGCCCTCAAGGGCATGGAGGAGCAAGTCGAACGCGCTACCGACATCATAATGAAGGCCCAAGAAGCGCTCGAGCCTAGCCAACCTCCACGGCTTCCAAGGAGGAGGCAAGAAGTAGGAATCCCAAGACCCATCGTCATCATTCATGTCATCTCCGGGGTCTATCCATCCTACGAGCCTAACCGACCTCTTCCTCCCTAAGCATCGCCTCCAATCACAAGCAAGCTTCATCTCCAAGAAACAAGGCACAAAAAGCGGTTTTGGCCTCATCTCCTCAATGCACACCCCCACACTTTCCTCAAGTTGTGGTTCCCCATCTTCATCACTAGGCCCCACATCTTCTTGGAGGAGAGGATTGAAACTTCCACCGGCGGTTTCAATCTCTTCCAAACCATCGCTTGGTGTACTAGTAAGGGGCTCTTGATGTTTTTCCACATTCTCGGACATTGGCAACTTGGGCTCATCAATTTCACCCAACAACTTCATAAATTCTACCAACCCATCCAACTCACTAACTTCCTCCAATTCCTCACCAATGTTGTCTTCACCAAGGGTCATATCCTCATTCGTCACTTTTTGGGTAGACGATTGAGGTTCTTCAAAGCAAATCTCTCCTCCAAAGGGAACTACATCGGCGGCTTCATGGTTAGGTGGCTCCTCTTTCTCAAGTGGGCACCCTTCATTTAATTGTGATGTTCGGGATAAAAACATTACCGTTTGAACCGATATTGCATTTAATCGAGCATCCCTCGCCTCGTTTTCCCTTCGAAATTGGGCCATGAGTTCTTCTCGCTTCTTTTTCATTTGAATGGTCATTTCTTCTGTGCTCCTTTGCAATTGAAGAATCGAATGATACAACTCCAAGTTTGACGATTGGTGGTCATTGAGGTCTTGTAAAGCTCCTTGATAATCTTGATGATGCCCAAGGGGTGGGGCATCATATTGTTGGTAGTGAGGTTGAGGTGATTGGTAGTATTGTGGGTCATGGGGTTCATATTGTGGTTGGGGTGGAGGGTAATATGGTGGATTTTGGGGGTATTGGTCCATAAGGTGAATCTTGATTGAACATGGTGGGTTCACATTGATAACTCGAGTAATAGTCACCATGATCGTAGGATTGGTAATCGTTCACTTGTTGGTAGCCGTTTTCATAACCTTGAAGTTCATACCCACTAGAGTCTTGATCCCCCCAAGGAGCTTGATAGTAATTAGGAGTCATCATGTCATAGCTTTGGTTCATAGAAGAAGAGGAGTAGCTCATATCGGCTTCCATGAGTGGGGAGTTTAGATCAAACCCCATGCTTGCTCGAAAATCGTGGTCCATACCCGGTTGGAAACCTCTCACTCTAGCAACCGTCCGTTAAAGCGGCTCTAAGTTGCAAGAAGAAGATAGTCACCACCTCTAAGCACAAACTGTAGACTAAGAACAAACGCGAGAAGCCTAGTGCTTTTTGGGCACTAGACAAGAGAGAAATAAACTTCACACACACAAGAAGCAAGGTAACAAAAAGAAAAAAGAAAAACACAAACACAAAGACAAAGTCAAGTAACTAGGAAAACAAAGTCTAAACTAGCACCGTCCCCGGCAACGGCGGCAAATTGATGGTGGGATTTGTCGTGGATCCCGCCGATCAAATAAATAACCAACTAATCCTAGTGGGTAGCTAGGGTAAGTCGGGTCGAATCCACGGGGATGGTAAGAGGCGTCTAGACTAGGTCGGCCTAAAAACGAGACTAAGTCAACGAGCTAAGCTAAACTAGAGAATGATAGAAGGGGAGAAGGCTAGACTAAGAATAAGGTACCGGAGAAACAAACAAAGAAACAGGCTAGGATTAGGTCGGGGTCAAAGGGGTAACGGAATGGTCGAGGAAGAGCTAGAGTGAAGGAGGAAGTAGGGTAATCTAGGTATAGTCCGGGCTCTCGCAACTTAGACCAACCCAGAGGTTCCACCACTACTACAATTTTAGCCTTTCATAACGCTAAATAGATGACGGTTACACACGGAACCATGCTCTAGATATGTTTTGTATTTGGCGCCATAATAAAATAACAATTAGGACGGTTGTGTGAGAAAAGTGACATCTTATATATAACAAAGAGGTCGGTTGGTCAAAATAACCATGCTCTTTTTCTCAAAGAATACGGGTGAGAAACAAAACCGACCTCTATGATAGAAAAAGAGAACATTTTATCTACTAAACCGACATAAATGTTAATAGTTACATAGTGAGTACGAGTATATATTTTATTAACCCAGAACCTTCCACAGACGCTTCTTGTTATTCCTATTCCTATAATCTTATTTCTAAAAAAAAACTAAACCGACATCAATTCTCTTCCATCCTTCATCAGCATCCCAAGAACGGCTCTTCGTATTCCTTCATCACCATCCAGGCCACCACGCTGCGCCTTCAGTAATCCCACGCACGCCGCCGTTTGTTCACCATCCTCCTTCCGTCGTCGTCCGTTCGCAGTCATCTTCGTCGTTAGTCCCATTTACACTCGCCCTTCATTTGACATTGTTCTTAGGCTGCAAACAACCACGAATGCTGCCTCATCTCACTCTATACACCACCAAGGTATGATTTCATTTTAGGGTTGAAACCATTTTAGGGTTTGATGCGTCGTCTAACTGACCAATGTATTGCAATGGGTATTGTATTTGTCAGTGTATTTTTAGGGTTTCTGTTGTTTCCTTCCCATGTTTCCACTTTCCTAATCACAGTACACTCATCACATAATTAAACAAGAGTGTTTTAGCACAACTTAATCAACTTTTTCTCTCTTATTTGCTTCCTTGTCTCACCGCTCTTCCCTTTTTCCTTTGTTTCCTTGTTCTGGGTTCAAATTATTTGATAAAATCGGTTCGTGCTCCTTGTTCCCTTCCTCCTTCATAAATACAAATTGGAAAGTATTCAGTTTATTAGATCAAACAATTCGTTGATCTGTGATGGTATGAGGTTATTCCAATTGGTATTGTATGACCACTGTTGAGAAAGTTTTCAATTGGTATTATCGAACCTTGTCGGTGTAGAATTTGGGTGATTAGTCTTGTATTAATAATTTGTGTTTTAAAAATTAACCTAGTGGTGGTAAACCTAGTGGTGATGTTGTAAAAACTTACAGTGATGGTATGTTTTAAAGAACTAATCATTGGCATGTGTCGTGACCGCATGGGGTAAGAGAAGACGCGAGTGCCGGCTGTTCTTTTACAAAGAAAAAGGATGATGCAGTGATGATGCAGGAATGGTGTATTTAAGTGCTTAATTATAAGTAGTACTTACAATGAATATGATACAAATTGGAGATTTTGAGCATGTTGTCAACTTGTCATACATTAGTCACTGCCAATTTTAGAGATTGTTAGCATCGATGGTCGTATTGATTAGCAGGCTGGTTCAGGTGATTGATTTGAGATTCTAATATGGGGTCATGTCAGAAACCGTATCTTGGGAACTTGTGTAATGAGTAAATTAGTTTTAGGGTGAAAGTTGAACGACATGATATGATAGGAGACTTAGATTAGGGACTTAGATTCACATTATATATACGGTACTAATAAGTTGAGTTCACATCGACTTTAGCTTGTGGGTTTGAGGAGAAAGAGTTTTTGGATTAACATTAGCTTGTCCAAGAAGTCATACTAATAGATTGTCCTAGACGGACATGAGTTATAAACTAGAACTTCTCGAATCAGACTTTTATTATCGTAAGAAGTCATATAAGGTTCGACATGAAGTATTGGGTATGAATTAGGGAGTAATAAGGTCTCATCGTAATAAATACCCTAACAATAATAAGGGGAAGAATAGACAATAAAATTAAAGTTGATAAGGCTAGCTTAGGAAGAAGAGAGTAAGCTAAGAAAAATAAAGTAAGGTGTAGATTTAAGTATTTAACTAAGCATTTGGGGTAATGACAGTTGGTCGAGTTGTGGGAAAGAAGATGATAGTTGGATGAAGAAGGAAGAAGAAGACATGAATGAAGTGGGGAAGGAAAGAAAATGTTGTTTAAATGAGATTTGGGAATGAATAATAGTATTTGTCTATATCCAAAGTGAAAAAATATGAAGAGATAAAGCAGTTGAGAAGAAACAGTTAAAGTGAAAATTAGGAAGAATGAGGCGAACACCCGAAATTGGCGGTCTTCATGCTGCTGCAGCTGCTAGGGTTCGTCTTAATTGATTTTGATTTTTATTTCTTCGATTAAATATTGGAACATGATTTCAGTAACTTGTGTTAACAGGATCAATATCGATTACTGGGAGAAAATGTATCGAAATTGAGGACTGATCTTATGAAGGAACAACTCTCCACTTTTTGATCTCAACTCGAAGATTTCTCCCGTAAACACAAGGTTCATCAATTCATGTTTCTTTAGCTTTTCTCTTTATTCAATTTTATCTGCAGCATTCTGTATTTCTATGATATGTTGAAAATTTTTGATGTTGAAAGTTTTGAAATTTGACTGCAGTGTTTTACTAGCCAAAGAGGTGGCTGGAACTTGCATGCAGTGTTTTAGAATCAGTAATTTAATGTAAAATTTTTACTAGTACTTTCACATTGTCACCCTTACGTGCATGCAGTGTTTCAAGTCTTCATTTGTAGTCATAATTTTGATCTATTTTGACTCTTCATATTTTATTGTGTTTTTTTGGATTTTCGACACTCGAGCATGAATACGAGTCAATACTTGTACACACAACCATATTTGACAATCTTAGGCGAGTTTGTGTAACATAGACTTTTGTTACTTGGTTATTTTCTTATATATCTATTATCTTCTTGGATAAGGGTATAAATTGTTGAAATATGTTTGGCAACAAGACCCATCAATGGAGGCTTGATAAACTTGCAAGAATCTACGGGAGAAAAGGAAAAATGCTCGTGAAGCTGTGTCAGAGGATGACTGTTTACGTGCTATTAGTAAGCTGAAGGTATTTGGTTTGAAGTAATAGTGATTTTAAAATTGTTTTACTATTGATCGAGTATGTAAAAGAAGCACCCTCTATAGCCCTATGTAACATGTGTGTGCTGCTTATTTATGCATTCATACATCATATACTGCTCTCAATAGAGAGTACTTGTTTTGTCAACCGATCTACTTGACTGCTTGCACAATTTAACAACTTTCAATCTTGTCTGCAATGAAGTAATTTTTTTAAGTTTTACTCTATACATCATACATATATTATTTTCGTTGCTTAATTTCGTTTTTATATATCAGATTATGATTAGATCCCCAAAGACATATCCGGCTCAAAATTGACGAGGTGCGTGATATTTGGGCTAGTTATGCACTCCAATTCAAGCAATAATAAGTAATAAGTGTTGCTGAAGTTCAGGTTAGCCAAGATGAATTTCTATCACCAATTCTATTCATATATAGTTCATGTTTTAGTGATTAAATTTGACTTTTGGGATTAATAAATGGACGTTTAACTTTATTAACTACAGTAGTAGTTTTGTGATGTTTATTTAGTACTCCGTACTTTCTAGTGAAACTTATCAAAACTATATGGCTACTTAATACGTAGTAACAAGCTTTCATTCATGGTTTTTCTTCATTCTCCAGCATATCCGCAATTTCTACACGAAGTCATCAGGTACTTGGAGTGGATTGACTTTGCTAGCATTCACTTATTTGCAAAGACAATGCACTTATAAGTTGCTATTTTGATGTATTTTGGTTTGTTTTTGCAAGAATCACTACTACAAAATTGGTCATAGACATGACCTAATAGACATAAGTTAAAAGTAAAACCCACATCTATTTTTAATAGACATAGGTTATTTAAAAAACCTATGTATATAAAGGAGAATATACATAGGTCAAAATTAAAACCCATGTCTATAAATTATATACATAGGTCAAATTAAAACCTATGTCTATAATTTATAGACATAGAAGTAATGCATATAAAAAAACCTTGTATATTGAAATAAACTCAAAAGGCAAAAGAAATGAACTCAGTATTATTGACAAAATATCGTGGACTCCCTCATCCATACGATTATACCGTGAACATTCATATCAAATTTAATCATCCACACAAAAAACCACGGAGTAAAACTTTAATATCGATTTCCCGTGAGTTGTCCCTTTCATGTTTTTCTTTTTCCCTTTTTTTCCCTTCTCTTAAAAGGTTCAGAAGAAGGGAGAGAAGAAGAAGAAAATGGTGATGGAAGACAGCGACGGCAGTTCTCATATCAACCGACGGCGACGGCGGAGTCACGCTGTCCACGGCCGCGTCCACGGCATCGCAAAACACGAGGCAGCAACGGCAAAAGCTTGAAGTATACAACGAAGTGCTTCAAAAGTTGAAGGAATTGAACATTCCAGAAGCTTTGGTTCCTGGTTTGGATGATGAACTTTGGGCTCATTTTCATCGTCTTCCTGCTCGGTAATTTTGATAATTACTGCTAATTTCTTCTGTAATTTTGATGTTGATGTGATACCAGCGATTCGAAGGATGTTAATTTGATTTTATTTCCAATTCTTTCTTCTCCAATCATCCAAATCGCACACCATTTCAAATAAAATCAAATCAAATCGAAAAAATTAGATCGAAGAAGATGAACGACAACGATGTATCGAAGCAGATCGAACAGACGGTCTGAATCATCCTTCAAGAAGCCGAAGAAAAAGCCAATGAGATTTCAGTTTCTTCTGAAGAAGTACTGATTTCTCACCTTGAATTTAAGTTTTCTTTAATGATTGTAATCCGATTGAGTGATTATGATCGTGATTTTTGCATAATTGCAGGAGTTCAACATTTTCAAATTGCAGTTAGTTGAAACGGAGAAGAAGATCAGACAAGAGTATGAGCGTAAGGAGAAGCAAGTTCAAGTCAAAATGAAGTTGCAAGTCAAAAGGCAAGTTCAAATTATTTCTGGTATAAATAATTTAGTGTCAGTCTCAGTATCGCATAAACTCTTCGTCTCACTCGTTCTCCATCGTTTTTGCTCACCTTCATCCTCCATTTCTATGCTCCGACCTCCTCTGTCTCGTTTGCCCTCCGTTTGTCTTCCCGACCTCCAACTCCCGTCCTCTGTCTCACTCAAAGGTATAAACCATAATTTCTTTTGTTTCTATTCAGTTTTTGTCACATCCTGTTTTACAAACCCCTTTGTTCTTGATTCATCATGAGGTACAATTATTACTCTCTCTTCTAATCATATGTTTGATACTTGCTCCAATTCTTTTAGGATTTATGATGAGAAATTCAATCTAATGTAGCAATTCGTCTTTATTTTTTGTCGTTTGCATCGAATTAGAATATTTGATTTGCATTCAAGTTTTAATTGTTCAGATTAGTAATGTTTTGGTTAGATGAAATTGATTAGTACGATGCTTTCTTAATGAAGGACATCACCGAAACCAAGAATCAGGAACTTTAGGTTCAATCAATTCCAATAACCATTGCTCTTCCTTGTCAAGATAGTACTATTAATCAGAACTTATGTATCTTAATCTGTGTCTGAACGCGCGCGCTAAGACAAAATATAATGAAACGACATAGAAAAGTTTGGTTGAAGTTTAGAATACCTACCTCAAAGGCATTGCTTTATCCCAAAACTGTTTAGGTGGCCACTCATTACTAACTGTTGAAGCTTAACAAACGCATGTTGTGATTTGTATTGTAGAGTGGACTCGAGAGGTCCAAAATATCACATATTCACCTGATGGCAAGTCAGTATTTGTTGTCTACCGTGTCACATTACATGGCACAGATGCTGAGGTTAACTTTCTTCAATCACATGTCTATCTACAGTTTACTCCTGAATTCATTCATCCTTTGTTTCACTAGTATTCGACACTCACACTAGGGAAAGAGACTTCTCCTTCAACTAAATACGTTTTTGTAATCATGGCTACAAGTATATGTGTGTAATCAATAATCATGCATGGCTAAATTTCATCTTAGTGAGAATCTCTAGAATCTGTTTATATCCCATTGTAGCACTGAGGCAGGGTTTACTTGGGACGGGTGATTGTCACTGGGTAATCAGTAATAAGATTAAAACGTAGGGGGGAAAAGGATGTGTTGGTTGTAAAGGTGGAAAAGGGGGATCTTTGTTATTTGTTGATGGGGATAAAACGGAAGATTACCAAATGCTTTTCTCATAATCACACGCTTGCTGGATATTTAGTAATCACCGCCTTGTTGTGTGATAGGTATAAAAATGAAGATTACTCAATATGGGGATAATGTGTTACTTTTAGCTAGCGGAGCCATGCAACTGTTATTTCCATTTAGTCTCCTCATTTTCGTTTTCATTTCCTAGTGACCTAGGAAGACAAACGCGGACATATCTGGAAGCAAAAGTGGAGTGAACATAATCGTCAGTAGTTTCGGGAACTACTGCTTTTGCAAGAGCCATTATTCTTAATTACTACACTTACTATTAATTTCAGATTGTTACTTAGTTACTTAAGCTGATGATGATGAATATAATAATAATGAGATGGATTTAAGTGAGAAATAATAATGGAATGGAATGGGATTAAAAAGAAGAAAATTAAAATAGAGTGTTTGATTGGCGAAGAAGAAGGTGAAGGGGACGAATGTTATAGAGAGGCTAGCAGTAGTTAGGGTGACTATTTCCACCATAATTAATTAAGGTTAATAATAGCTTTATGGTTTATATTAAATCTTCTAAATTATGCTCCTAATTTGTCTTTTACTTGTTTCAGACTAGTAGTATAAAGACTAGTAGTTGGTAGTAATACCGGAGTATGTCCTACGTGAAATCAGGTTCCAAATTAGTAGTACCGTTTTCATTTATTTCTTTGTTATTATTGTTTTCAACTTATTTCAACTCGGTTTACTTAAATGTACCCTTTTTCAATATTTAATTAAGTTAATTTTTATCCACTAGGTGGTGATCCTCGTGTTTTAGCGGGGTGTAAGAAACTCAAATCTTAAAATTATATTGAAAATCTGTGTTTCCTTCTTTTTATTTCTTTGGTTAATTGTTTTTTTCTTCTTCCTGTATTGCCTCTAGTTTTCAAACGATGTTCCTAAATAGCCTGATTATCTTATATCTCACGAAAAAGTGAGCAGTCTGTACAACTCGTCAAGACCTCTCCTAACCCATTTGAAAATTTTCTTTTGAGCAACTTGTATTGCTTTAGTAGTGAAAGTTACTTCTATTACTTTCGGAAGGTTCTGTGGCGTATAGGGAACATCTTTAAATAGGAGATGCTAGTGAGCTAAGTTACATGCAGTAACTACAATCAATTCCTAGTGTGTAAAAATATCATTACCGAGCTATGAATATTCAATTATCATAGGTTGATAATTAAGTATTATGCTTCTTGTCATTACTATAAATTAAGTACTATTCTCCTCGTCATTACTAGATGAGGAACTATGATAATTTGAGTTAGGTTGCTAATCAAGTACTATGTCGTTATTGATGTTTCAAGGATGCAGGTACCTACATGATGTTTTTAAGGTTCTTTTGGTGATTCAATTAACAAGTGATGAAAAGTGTATGTGGAAGGACTTGTCCGTGGAGGAGAGCATTAGACTTGCTCGAGCTAATGCCAAAGACATTATTGCCTGTAGTTTTGACATTTCCAAGACCTTCATATTTACAGATTTCCTATGTAGAAGGTGTGTGTTCCGTTTATTCCATGTAGATGGTTTATTTAAACTAGTTTAGACCGTTGGTTGTTTTGCAGCTCATTCTACGAGAATTTGATCAGGATATCTAAGTGTGTTACCTACAATAAGGTAAGTGCTGTATAAATGATGAATAATATGTGTACCTTTGAATCTTTGATTTCATTGCTATCGCAATCTTTTTGTGTTTGACTTTGACTTTGTGATTTAGCAGTGCGTTGTTGTCTTCAGATTGTAATCAAATATGGGATATATGATTAAACTATTACTGAATACCCATGAAGTTTCATCTTGTCTTGTAAACTACGGGTTAGTGCATGATTAACAGCTTCATATTAAACCCATTTTCTGTCGTTTAAATTTAAGACCTCTAAGGAGTCGGGCATTATTGAGTCTGATTTTGTTGAATGTAAGATAAACCCTGTTAATCTTCAATGTGTGACTGCTTGTTCGGACCAATGGAAGTTCATTGTTCCTATAATCTTACTTTACTGTTTGTACTATAAGCCTCTTGACTTTAGTTTTCTGAATTTACTCCTCTTTGTGATAGACACTCTTTTTATACCCTGCCCCACCAGGACTGAACTGCTTTGTCTCTAGAGTGCTTTGTTAATCTGAACATTTCATTATTTACTGATGCACATCATTTTCATGCAATTGTATGTAGTTTCATACATTTTCATGCAATTACTATTTCAGAACTGGGATTTGGTTTCAAAGCTAGAGGAGAGATTCCGCGTGGTTCTAGAAAATCAAGAACTGCAATTACGAATTAGTTAGTACTTACTCAACCCTATGTATGTAACTTTTAACAACGCAGTTAGCAAAATTAGCATGAAATACGAATCATTAAATTTTAACTTCAGCCTTGAAAACTCTTTAATATTTTTAATGTTTGATTGACAGGAGATAGTTCATAGAAAGGTTAAGAGGAGCATCATGAGCAGCAATGTCTGATTCTAGCCTCTTTATTAGCGTGTTTATTAGGTTTCCCAATTTAGATTTGTAGTTAAGTATCTCTATACTGTGAAAGAAAGAGAGATATAATGTCTTTTGGCTGAAATTAATTGTTTTGTTATTAATAAAATATAATTACTATTTATGTGAAAGTGAAGCGCCTATTTTGTAATTTTTTTTGTAATTTAGCAGTTCAATAGACATAGGGCGTAACAATGACCCATGTCTATATTTATAAATAGACATTGGGCAAATCAATAACCCATGTCTATTATTCCTATAGACATGGGTTAATTCTGCAAACCTATGTCTAATATAAATATGGACATGGGTTATTAAAAGAACCTATGTCTATGTTTTAGATAGACATAGGTTGTACGACCTATGTGTAAGTATTTGACAATAGATGTCACTCAACTTAACATGGGTCGCAAAACCCGTGTCTATTAGTGAAAATGACCCATGTCTATTTGATGTTTTGTAGTAGTGAATATGTATTTTGTTTGTAGATATTGAAGTTCTTGCAGTCACCTTCATGTGTGTGAAGTTTCTTTCATGGAATTCCTACTGTTTTGTAATATACACATACTGAAGTTCATGGAATCGCGGTTTCTTTTGTAACATTATTTGTCGGAATGCAATGTTGGGCTCTATTGGATTGTAGGATGTATTATATGGTCAAGATATTTGAAAACAAATTGTGTAGACCAAAATATGTAACAATGTTGCGGTTGGTCTATATGATACAAACCAACCGCGAATTTTATTAAATATTTTTGTTTACAAAGATGACGGTTTTAACAATGAAGCGTGTTGTATTAGAAGGCAACATAGATCACGATTTTGACAAGGGATTGTCCTCTTTCATAGGAATAACAAAGATGACGGTTTCAGAAGAAAGCGTGCTCTGGAAGTATAACAACAATGACGGTTCTGTAGTTCAACCGTCATCCTTGATAATAACAAATAAGACATTTTGACCCACTTTAAACCGTGATTGATTATCAACGATCACGGTGACCTATATGACGGTTATAAACTTATTCAAGGACGGTTTTGAACCGTAATCTTTTGTATGTTTTGTAGTAGTGCACCTAAAACCCATTTTGGCGACAAACAAGACAAACGGGGTTACTAGCGTGTTATTGTGGCCTAGATCGCATCCGGGCTCTCGCAACTTATACCGACCTAGGGGTCGTCCTCACCGGGCTCTCGCAACATAGTGAGGGAACCAAACCCACGAGCAAACTATTACCCACAAGAGAAAGGCAAGAAAAACAAGAATATGCATACAAGTCATTCAAGCATTTCAACAAACATGTACCATGCATCAAACCAAGAGGAAACCCAAATCTTCCACCAACATCTCCAACAATCCCTTAATCATCCAATTAACACCCTAATCACCTTACTAAACCTAGCAAGATACTACTCTAACATGATTAAAGGAAAACTAATACTAATAAGATGAATCAACATAGCAATCAAAACAAACATGAAGAAACTAACAAGAACTATGAACTATGAACTATAAAAATACATTCAACAAAGAATCAAACTTTAATGAAAGAACAAGGATTAAGAGAAAGGAAAAGAAGATTATACCATACTAGAAGAGGAAAAGAAGAAGGAAACTTGCATAAATGGAAGAACCCAAAACAAACATCCAAGGTTGTCAAGCTTCAATGGAGATCTTGAAGAATTCCCAAATTACAAGCATTAATCTATGATTAACGATAATCTAAAGACTAATCTACACTAATCTAATCTAATCTAACCTAAAGTAGTCTAGGGTTTAAGGAGAGGTGAAGAACATAAGCTAAGATTACAAGAGGGGGGTTATTTATAAGGTTACAAGAGCAAAGGAATTGAAAGGAAGTCACGCGGTGCTGTATTGGGCTCATCCAGGTCGGGATGGATGGTCCCGTCCGGGATGGCTTCATGGTCCCGTCCGGGATGGTGATCCCGTACGGGATGGCTCTATGGTCCCGTCCGGGATGGCTTCATCCCGTCCCGGTTGACTCAGCAGAAGAGCTTCTTTGTTGGCACTTCATCCCGGACGGGATGAGGGTTGTCCCGACCGGGATGGGTCTTGTAGGCCTCCAATATGATCCTTTTGGTCCCTCCTTTCTTCACAAGGACTTCTCATCGATTCTCGGGACTCGGGATCGGGTCTCGGAGGCTCGGGATTGGGTCCCAAGGTTTCGGGGTCGAATCCAAGGCATCGAGTGATCGTTCCTTCACTTCGTTGGCTCCGAAAAGTGTATGTATTGAGTCGGAATCGCTCCAACTCTTCACGAATGGTCTCGGGAACCTGAAACGAACTAGAGGAAGCATAAGTAGCCCATAAATCGCTCCCAAGGAGCGATTCCACAAGGAAAATGGGACCAAAACACTACGAAATAGGCACTACAAACTAGACTTATCAGTAGGGAGCCCCTCAAAAGGGCACAACCACTGCAATCGAAAAAACAGTAACGGTTCTTTAATAAACCTTTCTTTATTTATTTCAAAAAAAATCTCTCCGACAAATTCGGAAAATTACAAAAAAAAATCAAAAAAAAAACAGCACGTAATAAATAATACTAATACTTAAATAAAAAAACTAAGGCATTTTTCCCTTTCCCCTGTCCTTAGTTTCCTTTTCCATCCACCGGCGTCGACGTGGAAGTGAACGCTCCCTAACCACCAAGGGAATCTCCTTAACCCGGGCTCGTTTCTTCAAACTCGACTCCCCGGTCACCTCACACGGACCTAGCCTATCTCAGACCGCTAGTTTCGGTCCGAGCCTCCTCTCCAAGTCACTAGCACCGGTCTCATTAGCTCGAGTCTTAGTTCTTGACTTAGGACCCGACCTCGGCTCAACAAAGGTAGTTGGGATTCCTCGTTATCAAAGAACCGTCTATTATCTTTTACCGATTCTTGACGGGCCAAGTCAAGTGCCTCTTCAATCTTCAAAGTCTTACGGGTCTCTTGCGATTCTTCAGAGGTCCATCTTCGATATGATTCAGAAACCCAAGTGGTTTGACAAGGGCGAGGTATAGTCCACATGACACGGGTAAACCAGTGCTGTAGCCACGTGTCACACATAGCGTCCGTCAATTGGGATCGAAACGCTAATAATTGCCTCAGTCTCAGGGATCTCTTGAAACGAACCGAACTGTCTTAGAATACCGTCCGGATAGATATGGACAGTCCAGTCCAAAGACAAGATCACCAGATAACGGGCCTTGTCCCTCCTAGCTAACCCCGTCAGCCTTGAAAGGAACAACCAGATGATGTTCCATCTAATCAAAGGCCCACCATGGAATGTCAGCTCTTCATCCCAATATTTTCGATTTATATGATGACTTGATCTTATTCGTCGGGACCTTGAGCCAATCTGACAGCTACGATATCTGGATATATTCACTGGGGGCTCTATGATTGACAGACGCTCCGATAACCAGATCTGCAAAAATTTCGAAAATTAAAAAAAAAAATCGAAAATTCAAAAAAAAAATTCGAAAAAAAACAAAAATCAAAAATTGGAATTTTCAAAAATTTCGGAAATTTCAAGATTTTGGGAAAGAATTCGGAAAATCGGGCAATTTTTCGAAAAAAAAAAGAAAAAAAAACCGTTAAATACCTGCAAAAGACGGATGCCTCCTTTCAATTGTCGATCCGGGTCAAGCCTCCTAGCGTCAAGGCCCATAATAATCTCCCCAGTTATCAGCCACGCCGGGCTGTGACCTGTCTCCATTTGGTCAACTATGCTAATAAGCCTGATCTCACCCAAGCACGAGTCAGCATCCATTCGACCTTCAAAGGCATATCGATGCAGCATACAAAAGGAGAAAGCCCTACGCCTATGGGTAGAAATGATTCTTGCGCCAACTGGGTTCATGAATTTGTCAGCCAGGTCAAATAGGGAAACTGAATCTCCCTTTACCATACGGGCTGTCTCAGCATGCGACAGACCTAGAAAGTCCCTTAGCCTCCTCCTTGGGTCAGGATAAAATGGGGGAATGGCACGACGAGCATCGGGGCACCAACCGCCTATAGCTGCAATTTCTTCAGGAAGGGGACAAATTTCTCCTCGAGAAAATGCAAAAACATGATGGGTAATATCCCAAAAGGATAAGCAAGCATCAAGGAAGTTCGAATCTACCCTAATTCGCTGAAGTGGGAATAAAGCCACAATTCCCATTTAAGTTAGCTGAACTTTATCTTCATCTCGAAAATCCTGGGCCCACGCCTGAAGCATCACAGTCAAGTGATCAATACCCATTGCGAGAATAGTTTCTTTTATTTATCCTAAAAGTCTAAGGGATTTTAAGGTAGAAGAAAAGATTTGGGTTAGAATATGAAAAATAAGACGCCAGAACCCTCTATTTGTAATAGAGAATATCCCTTTCCCTAGTCATCACAGGAATAGGACTTTTATATCACTTCCCCTGCTTCATCTAGGCATACAGGCCTAACCAGGAAATTCTAGGAATCCGTGTCAGAATCCGGTCAGGAATCAAAGTCATCCAAATCATCCTTATTTCCAAACTTTTCAAAAAAAATCAGCATTTTCCTTTTCAAAAATTTTCAAAAAAACCATCATTTCTTCCCCAGCATGAGTCGGTGTATCACCTAAATGTTACATACAAATTATGTCAGCATACAGGTACACCCAAGACTCCCGAGAAATTCTAAGAAAAGTTCCCCAGTGGAAAGCTCAGACGAATTTTTTACTGAAAAATCAGGATATGTCTGTAAACAGATGTGCCCATAGCTTCCAAGGCAAGCTCCCGCGCAATTCTAAGACAGGATGTACCTGTAAACAGGTATACCCATAACTTCCAAGACAGCTCCCGCGACATTATCAACATCAACCCAGGTATGATTTCTATCCTATGGCATGCGAGCCTTCACGCAGGTCTAATGGACTCTAAACGACCCGATCGAAAGTCTGCCAGGTTTTAATCCTTGATTGACCTTGTAGCTACTCTGACTTTTGCCTTGTCCAAGCCTCAGTCAGAGTGGGGGCTCTGTAGACACCCACATTTTGACCGCCAGGTGTCTATAATAGTTCCCGCCAAACACCCGATGATGATTGGACATAAACGTGCTTTGATAGACTCGGATATGGGCTTGTAATCATGGACATTTGGTTTAGACTTATTAAGGAGTACAAATCTTACAAAACCAACCTCAAATCCAGGCTCAGTGGGTCGTTTCGAGTCAAATAACACTAATTTGGGTCGAATCCGAGACCAGGGGTAAAACCGTCTTTTAGCGACCGAGTCAAAACCCGGTCAAAGATTTTCCCGAGACACGTGAATCAGTCGTGACACTTCACACGGTTGATTCATACTCAAATTCCTACAAAATTTCAGCTTCATTAAAACATTAAACAATTCTGTTAAAGATAGAATTCGACCTCAAGTAGGAATTCTATCCAGAAACCGGAACAGACACAAATCGAGCTCAAACACTCGGTTTAGGCGTCCCAACTCAGCCAAAATACTCCTTCACCAGCCGAGATTCACGACTTCTTCACCAAGAAATGGGACTTTGACTTCCTCTCGAACTCTCGTATTTCCTATCCAAACCGGTATTTCTTGTCACACAAGCAAGGATACCTCGGTTCCTATAAATAGGACCTCTTGTCAAACACGACAATTACTTCATCAACCTCGACACAATTATCACCGAAAAACAGCCTCATAAAACGGTTCTCATACATCCTCGATATCTAGCAAATCCCGACACCTTTCCGGAGCCTCGAAACCGCGAGAAGCCCTCCGACCCGACGTCCAACCACCCAAACCGACACCCTAAACTCATCCTCATCATCTCGACGCTCCTAAGTTTAAGCCACTTTCCGACGAGCCTTATCCCGAGAAAACAAAGCACGTAGGTTGAGGGTGTAAATCAAACCCGCTTCTTCTTCTTCTCTTCTCTCTTTCTCGTTTTTTATACGGGTCTTTCGTCGGTCATTTTTTTTTTTTTTTTTCTAATATCAATACTATTAAAAAAAACTATTTTCCTATACCGAATATTCTTAAAAATATGACATCGATTTTTCTATAATCGAATATTGTATCGAAAAGAATTATATTAAGATTTCGACGATTTTAAAAATCGTTACATTTTTTTTCGTTCAAAATTTTTTTTTAAACTTTTCGTTCAAAACAAACTTTTTTCAAAACCTTTTCTAAAAATCCTTCCGCCTATTCGATATCGATTTCATAATCGAATATTGAATACAACGAATATCGAAAATACGAATCGGGTATAAATTAATCCGTATTTGTACGCGATTTTTAAAATTTAACGATTTTCGACAAAAGATAATAAAAACGGGCAGACCCGCACCCGAGTCGCGCCATGCCCAGGCGACTCGCGCACGGGCCTGTGATCCGGATCGTTTTTTAGCTTTTCGCCCGTTTTTTTATTATTTATTCTACGAAACGATTTCTAAAATTTATATCTTTTCTAAAACTATTCCAAATATTTGATATTGATTTCGTAGTCAACTATCGATTATAACGAATGTCAAGAATATTAAGTCGAGTACGAATTATGCAATATTCGTACGCGATTTAATCGAAAATTTCAAAAAAACCGCTTCCGAAAACAGGCCGTCACGCGACCCGCCGGCGTCCCGGGCGAGTCGCGCGCCTTTCTCGTTCTTTTCTATTATTTTTCGAGCTTCGTTTTTTATACAAAACAGCGTTTTAACAATATTTTTCAGATTTCGATTAATATTTATTTTCTCGATCTCGTATGTTTATTTGCTATATCATTATTCAATCGTTACTAACTCGTTTTCTCGTGGTTGTAGGAATTTATTTTCATATTTTGTTTTATTAGACTAAAACGAATTCACATGCTAAAAAAACTTTGACGTTATTAGTTTAACATGCATTAAACAACTTAGCAACCCATTTATTTATTTTTTTCACATGTCTTAGGAAAATAATCTTTGCATATCATTCAACCGTCGAACTAACGCGTGTACACAAAACGAATGATATCTTAGTAAAGGCCGCTAAGTGCGGGCGGGGTTGGGTGTTCTCAATGAACTTCCCAACACGTACCCTCACCCCTTACTCAAAACCATGGTTTCCGGATGTCCGAATCCATTGGCAACGAGAGTCATTCAATACACGGTATCCGATAATGTCGGTATCGGTATCAAATGCTAAGGGACGAACCCGATAAGCTCTGACATCGGAAATGGGCCATGTTTTGAATATGGCCCACTACGACATAGAGTGGGTTCGAATGGTTCCGAATAACCACAAAATTCGGTGGCGACTCCTACTTCGATTTAAAATTCAATTCGATCCATCTCATATGGAGATTCATTCGCCTCCCCAAACTCGCGCGTGGCCGCGTTGGGGTGGACCTATGTCATGTCCACACCAGTCAATACAAGGAGGTGACTATTTTAATTACAGGAAACAGTATAGTAAAGATCACAATATCTTGTGAAGGCAATGTGATAATGCGACTATGTATTTATATGGTGAAATAAATGATCAGTTGATTAATGATCAATTTACAGTTATTATTATCACATGGAATTGAATTACTCTAAGAGTAATATATATAGTCATATTTCGGGAAGGAATATTGACGGGTCTTGCCTATTGTATTAGACACCAATTGTGTCATGTGACTATCATTTGCTATGGCCATATGACTAAATAAAATTAGTGTGCACATAAGATTGAATGTAGCTAAACAGAAGTTTAGCAGGATGAGAATCGGTTGTTGTGTGCTAAATTTAGACCGTTTTCCCCTTCATTTAGACCCGTTTTTCCCTCGTTTTGCGAGTTTAGAGTGCGATTATCGCCATATTTTGTGTACTTCTCGCATTAGCGTCCCTCTTGTGCGTTTTACGTGTTTTTGGTAGTTTTTCTATCGATTTTGATAGGATTTGGCACCGAAATTACAATCGAGCTTCCACGAGCACAAGAGAAGGGAATACCGTCCAAAGAGCAAAGCACACAACTTAAAGTTTAAATCCATCCAATCAACTAACGAAGAATGAGACAAGAAATGAGGCCAGCAGAATGACCGGGCGAAATTTCACCCGACGGTAAAAACGCCTCCCCGAAGATTTTCCGAGACTCCCCATCGGGCAAAACTGACCGGGCGAAATTTCGCCCACCGGGTGAAATTTCGCCCGATAGGAAGAAGTGCCAAAAACGCATAAAAAGGAAGAAAATCTGACCGGGTGAAATTTCACCCGGTGGGAATTATTGTCAAGACCGCAGGGCAAAGTTTCACCCCATGAAGATGCTAAGGGAGATTGTCTCACTAATGGAGCATGAAGTGGATTTGGGCTTTAGGTTAAATACCCATTAAGAAGATTACTATATATATGTTACCCTAGTTTGTTGCCCAAGGCATCCATCATTAGACTATGTAAGTAGTAGTAGGCCTTCATTAGTGGATTATTTGAATTTAGAGTTGAAGACTTGGATTATTTGAATTTAGAGGTATTGCTGGGTTGCTTGCATGTTGGTTTACCTTGTTTGTGGTTGTTGTGTCATTGTTGTTTTAGTCTGGCCAACTAGACCGACCTTGACTCGTTTCTATCAATATGGGGAAACTCGGGGTAGAAATTACCATAACAAGAGACTTACCCTTCTTCGCCGCGAAAGCGGGTTTTTAGGTGGGTTGGATGAAGAAATCGAAAGGTGGCATTCTCCCTTTATCAACGTGGCAACAAAAACTCGATCCCGACCTTCTTACATTCCATGATCCGAATCCCGACTTCTCCTCAACGCCTTTCCCTAGATTAATTACCCCTAGCCATTCTCGTAGTGATTTCTCTAGCATAGACTCGACCATAGACTCGACCCTTAGAAAACCCTCCTCTAGACATCAAACACATCGCTTTAAACTAGTCAATACATCCGTTCCCTGTGTACCGACCTCGACTTACCACGAATACTTGTTTGTTTTTGTGTGTCATCTCGAGTCTTATAAATATCGTTTGGTCTCCCGTCCTTCGTTAACGACCGATCCGATTGGGAGGCGATCATCGGTCGACTGGTAAAATTGACACGAAAATATTAAAGATGTGACAAATTGAGGCCATCCGGGTTCTTCTTACACCCGTTTCGAAAAACCCGACGTTTATCTTGAAAGAATTTAATGGCGTGCTGATCAAACTCTCTAGTGTACCATTAAAATTATATTTAAGGCAAGACAATACACTGAGATTGAGTATGCGAAATATTGGAGATCTAAATACTACTCGCAGTTGGATAATGGAGATGAACATCGATATCCGATTGACCTTAGCTTTATTGTTTTAATTATGTGACCTATAGTCACATAGAATTTTACGAGTAGTTCATGTAATCAAAGTTTACAATGTAAATATTATTTGAATATGGTGATCTCCCGAATGGGCAATTTTAATTCAGCACGTGGAAAACCAACTGCGCTAAGTTGACTTCTCAAATATATTATTTTACTGAAGAGAATCAGTTGATAAAGTCCTTGAAATATGAGACGAATTCTAAGGTGGATATTGCCCCTTAAATCTATCAAGTAATGATAGTTTTTACCACCTTAGGGGGAGATTGATAAGGACAAGCTGGTAAAAACAAATAAGTTATGTTGATCCCAACTGAACCAGAAGTTCAGAGACTTGTTTTGAATATGAAATACATCAATTAGAGGTTCATGAAATATGAATAATGATTCGATCATTGTGTTATGATGATGTATATGATGATATATCAACTTGATTACTTATCTTATTAAATATGTTATACATTAAAATTTATGATTTGACTATAGACAGATTCACCCTCCTTGTGGTGCAGCAAGTTACAGATAAGTCATGGATAGTAGATCTAATGAACATTGAGATTCTTGCCAAATTTTCAATACTCACACGTGATATAGTGTCGGGGGTTTTATTCGGTTAATTTGCTATAAGAAAATGGCAAGCATGTGTAGTTGGTATTCGTAAAGAGTAATGAAATTGAATGTCTCGAAGTGGCATAGATATTTGATGATAATAGATGGCCTATATAAAAAGATTGGTACCACATATATTCAGACTCAGATATCAATAATCAGTACTAATGATAAGAGATTATATCGATATATTAATTCATGGAACCGAATAATAGTTGTGCGCATTCGACCCTAATAGGGATCTATATAAAAGTCCATTTTGATTGTTGACGTACAATCTATGGTTAAAAATGAGCTATGGACTGTAGTCCACGTATTGGCTTGAATTCACTCCAATTATGAATGTTGGTGGAGAATATACTGTACAGTTTACATTTGTGTCTCATGTGCATGTAATATAGTTATTTTATCATTGCATATTAGTTTAAGATTGCATCGTTGCATCAATTTAGAATATACATTATCAAGCATTATTCATATTATTACATGCATGCACGAGATTATTATTATTATATATATTGCAGGCTATATCTTTAAAAAGAGATCATACTCCAAGATTGATAAGTTCTCCGGGAAGGAGCTTATATTATAAATGATCAGCACATGACAATGGTTGATCAAATGAGTTCGTAAAGGACTCGTGATTAAGTATATGAACCTTTACACGATAAGTGTATTTATGAGAGCATTCAACATGCATGTGATATGGTGTAAATGCACGGTTTCTTTGTCTCAACTTGAAGTTTGAGCGTATGAGAAATCATATATGAATAAATTTCTTGTCATGTGCAAATATTTTACGGTCCAGAAGCGCCATAACAGTTGCAAAATAATGTAGTGAAATGCTACAATGAATATGTGAATCTGTACAATGACAAGAAAGATCAATTACTATTTAAGATAAAATGGTGTAGACACCCAAATTTTGCTGCCAGGTGTCTATAGTAGTTTCCGACAAACACCCGATGATGATCGGACGCAAACATGCTTTAACATACTCGGAAACGGGTTCAAAATCATTGACATTTGGCTTGGGCTCATTATGGAGTACATATCTCACAGAACCAACCTCAAAATCAGGCCCAGCGGGTCGTTCGAGTCAAATAACACTAATTTGGGTAGAATCCGACACCAGGGGTAAAACCGTCTTTTAGCGACCGAGTCAAAACCCGGTCAAAGATATTTCCCGAGACTTGTGGACCGACCGTGATGTCTCACGTGTCCAATTCGGACTCCAACTCCACAAAAAAATCAGCTTCACAAAATAATAAACAATTCCGTTTAAGGTGGAATTCGATCTCAAGTAGGAATCCTATCCGAAAACCGATTCAAACACCCAACCGAGTGCAAACACTCGGCCGATCAGCACAAACCATCCGGGTTTCCTTTTCTTCCTTCACAAGAAAACAGAATTCTTATTTCCCACAACTTCCTACGTTTCCTATCCTAAGCAGTAGTTCTAATTCAAATGCACCTCTCCTAGCCAAGGTCGGGAATTTCCTATAAATAGCCCCTTGCACAACACAATTGACACACAGAGAATTCCTGAGATTATTCAGAGACACACAACTTTCTCACATCAATCATCCTTACACATACACTCATCGAAACCGATATTACAAACTCGAAGGAAACCGGCCCGATACCCGACACCCTTCACACGTCCCACCTAACCGAACCACCACAGACTTACCGACATCCACTGGACGCTCTTGTGCCCAAGCCAAGTCCCGACGAGCCCCGATCCGAGTAAACAGAAGCATGTAGGTTGAGGGTGTACCAAACCCGATTTTTCTCTTCTTCTCTTCTCCTTCTCATCTTTTCTTTCTTCCTCGTCAGTCGTCTCTTTATTACGGGTCGTCGTCGTTTTTTTTCTTCTAATATCGATATTATCAAAAACTATTTTCATATATCAAACATTCTTAACAATATGATACCAACTCTATAGTTGAATATCGTATTACATTAAATCTCGACGATGTTAAAAATCGTTACATCTTTTTTCGTTCAAACTTCTTTTTACAAAACGCTTTTTTAATTCATTCCGAATACTCGATATCGATTTCATAATCGAATATCGGGTACGACGAATATCGAAAACATAAAATCAAATACAAATTAATTCATATTTTGTACGCGATTTATCAAAGTTAGCAATTTCAAACAAAAAATAAAAATCGGACAGACCCGCACGCGAGTCGCGCCACGCCCAGGCGACTCGCGCACGGGCCTGAAACCCGGATCCTTTTTTTAGCTTTTCGTTCGTTTTTATTATTTATTCTACGAAACGATTTCTAAAATTTACATCTTTTCTAAAACTATTCCGAGTATTTGATATTGGTTTCGTAGTCAATTATCGAATATAACGAATATCGAAAATATTAGATCGGGTACAAGTTATGCAATATTTGTACGCGGTTTAGTCGAATCTTCGAAAAATCATCTTCAAAAAAAAACACTGACCGACACGCGGCTCGCCGGAATCCCGAACGAGCCGCGCATCCGGCTGCCGTGACGCACTTTTCTTCGTTTTTTTTTATTATTTTTCGAACATTGTTTTTTATACAAAACAGCGTCTTTTATACAATATTTTTCTGATTTCGATTAATATTTATTTTCTCGATCTCGCATATTTATTTTATTTGCTATATTATTATTTACAAATCGATACTAACTCGTTTGTTTATCTTGTAGCAAAATTCATTCCTTTTCATCATTTGTTTTATTATACTAAAACAAACCTCACATGCTAAATTCAACTTCGACGTCAAATTTTTCATGCATTAAACCGACTTAGCAACCCGTTTAATTCCTCACATGCTTAGGAAAAAAATATTTGCATATCATTCATCGTATTACTAACGCGCGTATTAAAAAATCATTCGATATCCTAGTAGAGGCCGCTAATGTGCGGGCGGTGTTGGGTGTTCTTAGTGAACTTCCCAACACGTACCCTTACCCCTTACTCATAACCGTGGTTTCCGGATGTCCGAAACCATTGGCAACGAGAGTCATTCAATATACGATAAACCGCTCAAGTCGGCATCGGTATCAAATGCTAAGGGACGAACCCAATAAACTCTGACATCGGAAATGGGCCGTATTTTGTACACGGCCCACTACGACATAGAGTGGGCTCGAACGGTTCCGAATAACCATAAAATTCGGTGGCGACTCCAACTTCGATTTAAATTTCAATTTGACCATCTCATATGGAGATTCATTCGCCTCCCCAAACCCGCGCGTGGCCGCGTCGGGGTGGACCTATGTCATTTCCACAATTTGGCGACTCCGCTGGGGATTTACTGATGCGTTACTAACCTTCGGTATCCTCAGGGTGAGACTCGAATCGAAATGGTTTGACCAGTACAATACGCGTTTTAGTTTTACGGTTCATGCATAACCCCATCTTTCCCGGGCCGGTACTGGTGACCGACGTCCCACTATACCATTGATGTAGTCCAAATTGGATATGTCAAAGGTGTCCACTAGCCGATTCGTATGGGTTTTACGGCATGTCCTAAGCTCAACTCGACTTAGGGAGTCCGCCCCGATTCTCGATAGGCTATGTACACTGGTATAGACCCTTATAGACTGACCGAGACTTAGCTTAAGAGCATACATGGCGTCATTATACTGTTTCCATGACTACATCTTTTTCAAAAACCGTCATTTTCAAAATTTTGCATCCTTTTCAAAATATCCAATTTCAAAACCCCGGACATATACGGAATTTAGAACTCATGATTTTACTCAAAATAGCCTTTTTCTAGCCGGTATTATGCCCAATTCAAAACTCGAAGTTATTTTCGAAATTTTCAAACCATCACCCGGCCCACCTTTTCCGTTTTCCTCGAAAAAGTGCCGGTTCTACCCGATTTTTTTTTCGAGCCTTTTCAAAAAATCATATTTCAAAACTTCCTCTTCTTAGGACTTCCCGTATTTAGCAGTGTCGGGTCGTGTCATAAGTCGTTGAAATCTCTAGCGTCGAAACTATGTCGATCTTACATCACGAGTTTCCCCCCTATCCTAGTCCGCCTTATTTTACTGAGGCAAGGCCCACCTACGTAGGACATACTCCTACAAAGGTTGGCCCATTTACACAATCGAGTCTAAAAGTCTGGGAATGTCTCACGTGAACCTTCCTCCAAACAGGGCCCAACCCACATAGTTGGATCCTGAGGAAGGCCCCCCTTTCACAAGTCACCCGTCTAGGTGTCTTTTCCGAGTCATTACCGTTTTAGTCTTCTTCCTTTTTTCCCTTGCTCGGGATGTACTTTTCTTAGGATTCGGGTTAAGTTACTGATTACGCGGTGTTCTTACAGACAGGCCACCCTTCACTCGAACCATGTCGAAAGAATCCATCGATGAGTTGACGGCTTCATTGGCCAAAATTCAAGACTAATTGCGGCAAATGAGGGAGGACCAAATTGCCATCGTCACTCGGGTTAGTGCCGTGGAACAGGGAACCCCCAATGCTTCAGTTGAAGATGACGGGCCTTTGGCCGCACTGGCCGGCGCGGTCCAAAAACTACAGGAACAGGTCCTCTCGACCACTAGAAACACTATTCTCACAGAAAATGCTCGCATTTATTCACCCTTAACTGATGAACTGCCCGCTAACCTCAACTTAACGGGCTTGCCAATGTTCGACGGGACTGAAGACCCGGTACTTTATATTCGGGCTTTCAAGGACTTTATGGCCGTTAAGGGGGTCAAATCGACCATGTTCAAGCATCTCTTTGCTTCCTCTCTGGAAAAACACCCGAAAGCCTGGTACTATAGGCTTGACCCCAAGAAATACAAAACTTGGGACGATGTTGCAATGGAATTCGCGCGAAACTACGCGGATAATGCTGAAATCCAGACTACCATGCGTACTCTGGAAGTTATGGCCCAAGAGCCTAAGGAGGGTTTCACTAAATACCTTCAAAGGTGGAGGACCGAAAGTGTTAAGCTGGTGGACAAGCCCAGCGAAAAGGTACTAGTGGAGGCCTTTGTCAAAAACCTCCTCCCAGCTTACCAAGTTCATCTCCGGTATGCCATCATACCCGACTTCACCACTTTGACCGAAATGGGTACTAGAATCGAAGACGAACTAAGGCTAGAGAACCTTACTAAGGCCTCTACAAAAGGATATCAAGGAGCCAGTTCTTCCTCCAGCAAGCCTGCAACCACAACGGCAGCCCGGAGCATCTTCCACGAGGTTAACTCATTGGACACCTCGACAAAAAAAAATACTTCAAATCGGGTATTCACCGACATAGGGACAACCTATGCTAATGCCTTACAAAGGGTGTCTTCAAAAGGCCTAATCCAACCGATAGGCCCAATTCCAGAAGTTCTCGTGGAAAAGCGATCCAAGAGCTACAACGTTCAAGCCTATTGCCACTATCACCAAGGCAACGGGCACGACACAGAGAAATGCTGGAAATTGAAACATCTTATTCAAGATCTGATCGAAAGTGGGAAGATACCACTACCCAGTGACTAGCCAAGTAACAAAAATAATCCTCTTGCTACTCATGCCATTTTTACTGGAGAGGTAGTCAACTGCTCTCATCTCATTTCCCCTTTCATTCCCCAAATCAATGGGATATGGAACGACGATGAAGATGATGTTTACCTGGCTAAGGGGGAAGCTGTCCCCGTCACCATCGAAGAAATCCGGAAAGCTAAAGCCAGAGCTCTGGCTGGCACACACACCATCACGACCAGTCTCGCAACTCCGGAAACCATCACTGAACCTTCCAGGACGGAACTCACTCCCGAAGAGCCAAACGCTGACATGGCCCTAGTCAGACAACTAAAGAGGGTCCGAATTGATATTACTATATGGCAGCTTTTGGTTAGTTCACAAGAGCATCGGGCAGCACTTACTAGGGCCCTTGATGAAATCAAGGTCGAATCATCGGTTACCCCCACCGAGATGGTAGCCACGATCTTGCCACACCTCAAGGACAAGTCCAAAGGAGAAGGCCCACTTATCACTTTCTCCGAGTCCGACCTTCCACCATTCGGGACCACCCATAACTTGGCCCTATATATCACGGTGATCTGCCGAAACAAGTATCTCCCAATTACCCTGATTGATGAGGGGTCCGCAGTAAACGTCCTTCCTTTAAGGACAGCCAAGGCCCTCGGCATTACCGAGGCTGACTACCTTCCGACTGCACAAACTATCCAGGCTTTTGATGGAAGCCCAAAATCAGTTGCTGGGGTCGTTAAACTAACAATCATAACAGGCCCGATCGAGAAAGAGTTAGAAGTTCAAGTGATCGATGTTAGTTCATCTTTCAAACTGCTACTCGGGAGACCGTGGATTCACGCGGTCAAAGCTGTGTCTTCCACTCTTCACAGGAAGGTCAAGCTAGCTACCTTTACAAGATGGGATCGTCACTCTTGAAGCTACTCCCATAACCGTGTCAAGCTGCAACACGACAGGCTCAGCTGACCCACGAGGTTTCAACTTTGTAGAAATGATCGAGGAAGAATACCTTTTCCGGCCATACTTTACTACTAGCATCGATACGGTGCTACAGAATCTGGGTTGCCTACCAGGAGTCACATCAAGGCCCTATCTTCCAGCTGGGAAGATTATCGAAGCCTTAAACAACAAGCAATCTCGCCTCGGTCTAGGCTACACTATGGCGCTCGGATACACGGACCAAACCAAGGCGGTCACGTTCGTCACCCCGGTATTCAGAGCTATTCAAACGGGCCTCTACCAGCCCACCATCTCATATCTCGGGAATGCAATTTCATCCCAGAAGATATCTTCGCCCTTATCCAGGACGAATCAAAGGAGGGCACAAACAATACTGAGCCCATCCTAGGACTACTCTTCGGGGAAGACAAGGTCGTCCCGACCCCTAAATAAGAGTTAGTCAGCTTAATTCTCCGCAGCAGCAGGTTTGATCCAACCAAGCTGATCTCTGAAGTTGGTGCCAACACTGGGAAGAGAGCTTGGAGGAAGACAACTAAATGGACCGACAGTCAGGGTCGAGTCTACAAGCTAACTACTGGTGAAGGAGATATGCATAGTGCCTAGTCTGAGTCCGAGTCCGAGTCAGAGTCTGAGTTGGAGTCTGAGTCGAAGTCTAGAGGGTCCAGTACTAGGATCGAGTCTGTAACCCCTCTCCCTTCTTTAGTCACACCATCGGGAGCCCCGGAGTCTGTCCCGAGGGCTCTCCCTATCCCGCCTCTGACCAACGATCAGATGGCAGCTCTCTTCGAGCTATTTTCAAAATTCACTATCAATAATAACGATAACCGTTCTGCTTACGACTTGGCTTATTTTCAAAATATTTTCAAAAATCTTACTTGCAATGACATTGAGAAACCCGACGAACAGGTACCATTACCTCCGCATCTAATCGAGCAACTCGAGCAAAGGGAGTCCCGAGATCCGGTAATCGAAGAAACCGATTCCATCAACGTAGGAACCCCTTTAGAACCTCAGATGCTTAAGTTGGGCCTATCTTTAGATCCCGAGGAGAAACAACAATTCACAGATCTCCTCCAGGAATTCAAAGACATCTTTGCATGGTCCTACAAGGACATGCCGGGAATAGACCGGGAGATAGCTGAACACCGAATACCCATCAAAGACGGGTACAAGCCGTTAAAACAGAAACTCTGAAGAATGAGGCCCGAATGGTCTCTCAAAGTCAAGGAAGAAGTCGATAAACAATTCAAAGCGGGCTTTATCCAAGTGTCTGAATATCCAGACTGGGTTGCAAACATAGTACCAGTACCCAAAAAGGATGGCAAAGTCCGAGTATGTGTAGACTTTCGGGACCTTAATAAGGCCAGCCCAAAAGACGATTTTCCGTTGCCACACATCGACATATTGGTGGATAACACGGCCGACCATGCCCTTCTATCATTCATGGACGGGTATGCCGGATATAATCAGATCAAAATGGCGGAAGAAGACATGAGTAAGACCACCTTCATCACATCTTGGGGGACTTACTGCTATACCGTAATGCCATTTGGTCTTATTAATGCAGGTTCCACTTATCAACGGACCGTCACCACTTTATTGCATGACATGATGCATAAGGAAGTGGAGGTCTACGTCGACGACATGATTGTCAAATCCAAGGACCGAAACGGGCACATTGCAGCCCTAAGGAAGTTCTTCACCCGACTACGCAAGTACAACATGAGGTTAAACCCTCAAAAATGCAGTTTCGGGGTAACATCGGGCAATCTACTGGGCCACATTGTCAGCCAACGTGGCATCGAAGTTGACCCAACAAAGATCAAGGCCATAACCGAGATGCAACCGCCTAAAACCGAAAAGGAGAAAAGGGGGTTTCTCGGGAAAATCCAATATATAAGCCGGTTTATTTCAAAGCTAACCATGGTATGTGAACCCATTTTCAAGAAACTGAAGATAGGAGAACGAACACTATGGGACGACAAATGTCAAATGGGCTATCCTCTCCACCGGTGTTAATGCCACCTCAGCGCGGTTTGCCTCTATCACTATACTTAACAACGACCGAGATGGCCATGGGCGCTATGCTAGCCCAGACGGCCGATTCCGAAGAACGGGCTATTTACTACATCAGTAAAAAGTTCTTGGAATACGAATGCAAGTACACAATGCTCGAGAAGACGTGTCTAGCTTAGTATGGGCCACTAAAAAGCTCCGACACTACATGCTTAGTCACGAGGTACATGTGCTCTCCAAAATGGATCCAATCAAGTATCTGTTCGAAAAGCCCGTCCTCAACGGCCGTATATCCAGATGGACTTTAATGCTAGCTGAGTTCGACCTCAAGTTCGTACCTTTAAAAGCCATCAAAGGCCGGGTAGTAGCAGAATTTCTCGCCGATAGCCCGGTATCCGAAGAAGAACACACCGATACTTGGGCCTTCCCAGATGAAGACATATTCCATACCGACACCGACACATGGGATCTGTATTTTGACGGAGCATCCAACTTCCGTGGATTTGGTGTCAGGATCTTGCTAATCTCACCACAAGGGGAACACACCACGCTATCCATCAAGCTAGATTTTGACGTGACTAACAACGTAGCCGAGTACGAAGCATGCATTCACGAACTGCAAGCCGCCGCTGATTTAGGAGTAACAAACCTCCGGGTCCACGGTGACTCATCTTTAGTCATAAATCAAGCCTTACAAAAATGGAAGACTCGGAACGCGAATCTCGTGGCTTACCAAGCACGAGTAAGGGTTCTCGAAAAACAATTCCATAAAGTGGAGTACATCTATCTGCCTTGGGAAGAAAACCAGTTTGCAGATGCTCTCTCAAAATTAGCATCTTTACTGAATATCCCAGCACATCTAACCAGCATGCCCATTTGCGTCGAAAGACGATCCGAGCCTGCATACATCCACGCTATCCAAGATATCGAGATAGCTGATCCAGAACCTTGGTATCAGGCTATTCTAACCTACTTAACGTCAGGGGAATATCCTTCGGGAGCTGAAAACCGGGCCAAGAAAGCTCTACGAAGATGGGCAACTCAGTTCATCCGCATAGACGAGGGACAGTTATATAAGAAGACAGCACAGGGGGCTTTACTCCTATGCATTGACAAAACTCGAGCCGAAAGAGTTATGGCCGAGGTACATGATGGTGAAAACGGTCCACATACGAACGCCCATATGTTGGCCCGGAAAATCGCAAGACTCGGTTACTACTGGAATAGCATGGAAACTGACTGTCAGTTATATGTCAAACACTGCCATAACTGTCAGATTTTCGCCAATGTTCAGCATATGTCTTCATCCCTATTATATACAATGACATCACCATGGCCATTCTCAACATGGGGAATTGATATAATCGGGAAAGTGAACCCTTCCGGGACGGGAGGTCACTGCTTCATCCTAGTGGCTATTGACTATTTCACTAAATGGGTCGAAGCCGAATCATACCGGATCTTGAATGCCAAACATGTGGCTAAATTCATCCAAAATAAAATTATATGTCGATACGGGATTCCACACGAATTCATCAGCGATCACGGCACCCATTTCCAAGCTGAAACTGCTACTTTGTTGGAAAAGTACAAGATCCAAAGGCATACATCGTCACCTTACCGTCCCCAAACAAATGGAGCGGTGGAGGCAGCCAATAAGACAATTGTCACCATACTTAAAAAGATGGCTGAGAATTACCAGGACTGGCCCGACAAGATACCCTTTGCCTTATGGGGATATTGGACATCAATTCGAACTGCAAATGGAGCAACTCCATACTATCTGACATATGGAATGGAAGCAGTCCAGCCAATCGAGCTAGAAGTACCATCCCTTAGGATCCTGCTCGAGAGCCAGGTACCTGAAGCAGATTGGGTCCAAGCCCGATATGACTCACTAGTCCTCTTAGACGAACGGCGATCCCGGGCTCTGAATAATATTCAGATATATCAGAAAAGGATCAAACGGGCTTTTAACAAGAGGGTTAGGCCCAGGAATATCAAAGAGGGCGATCTAGTCCTAAAATCTGTTCGAGCATTACTACCAGTTGACCCAAGGGGAAAATTCAAACCCAATTGGGCCGGGCCATATTTAGTGAAGAAAATTCTTTCGGGAGGAGCGGTAATGCTAACAGACTTGGAAGGAAATGAGTTCGTCAACCCAACAAATTTGGACCAGCTGAAGCGTTACTATCCATAAACCCTATCTTAATGTCATTTGCAAAATTTATAAAATTTCCTTTTTATGAATTTTCAAAAATTTTAAGCAAGTCAATAAGTTAGGATTATTTATCCTACCGTTGCACATCTCGAATTAATAATCTTGATGTATTTCGAAAAATTGCAAAAATACTTCTGAACTACGGAAGGTTTGATTCCATTAATTTTGGATACGTAGGCAACCCCTCAAAAGGGTACAATCATTGCAATAACGAAAAAGACGGGAATGGTATTCACTAATATGTCTTTTTATTATTTAAGAAAAGCCAATAAACTCGGAAATTTCGAAATACACCACAAAAAAATACACAAACAAAATCACACCACAAAAATAGTAGTAATACTTAAATAATAAATTTAGGAGACTACTCATACATTTTTCCTTTCCCCTTATCTTTCGGGTCACGTGGAGCCCGAGGCCGACGGGGTGGGGGCGAACGTTCCCTAATCACAAGGGGAATTTCTTTAGTTCGAACCCGCTTCTTCGATTTTGGGTCATCCACCATTTGCACCGGTCCAAGCCGAGCCCTAACGGGTTCGGGAAGCCTGTCTCGAGGACCAAGTCGGTCCTTAACCGCCAGCTTTGGCCCTAGTCTCCTTTCTAATTTCGTCTGGGGGCTCACTTTCCCCCATGCACCCTTAGTACTGGACCCTTTAGTCTGAGTCCTAGATTTCTCTTTCTGACCTGTCGGAGTAGCTTCTTCGGCAAAGAAGCTTCTATTATCTTTAGCACGCTCCCGACGTAACAGGTCATAGGCCTCGTCAGTCTTCAAGGCAGCTCGGGTTTTAGCTGAATCAGCTCTTGTCCATCTCACATAAGAGTCAGATACCCAGATCGAATGAGGATTTCTAGGAACGGGCCAAGTAGCTCGTGTATACCACCTTTGCATCCAGGTGTCACACCTTACATCCGTCAACTGAGTAGATTCACTCACGACCGCCTCGATTTCTGGGATTCTTTGCACCTGACCATATTGCCTAAGTATGCGATCGGGAAAGAGATGAATTGTCTGTCTAAAAAATAGGATTACCTGATATCTAGCCCTATCTCGAGACTCCAAACCGGTCCAAACGTAAATCGACCACCATGGCACGGCCCAGCGGATCAGTAGGCCTCCATGGAAGGATAGCACCTCATCCCAGTATTTTTGGGTGTTGAAGCGAGAAAAGGCAATAGCTCGTCTCCTCGCCATTACTTGCCTGGGTTGATATCGGCTCACGTCTAGGGGAGGATTCAAGATTGATAGCCTCTCGAACAGCCACAGCTGAAAAACCCGCAAAAAAAAATCAAAATCGCAAAAAATTGTCAAAATCTCGTAAAAAAAAACAACGTGAGAAACGTGAAAACCGAGAAAACCGCAGAAATCGGGAAAAAACCGAAAAAATAAAAAAAAGCAGAAAAAAAAAATCAAAAAAAAAACCGCATACCTGTAGAAGACGGGTACTCCCAGTCAGCCGGACTGACGGATCCCTCTTGCGATTATCCAAACCCTGGATAATTTCTCTTGTAATCAACCAAGCCGGGCTATGCTCCGTCTCCATCAGGTCAGCCACAGTGAAAAGTCTAACGTGGCCCATGCAAGATAATAAATCCATATGCCCTTCGAAGGCATAGACATGGAGCATGCAAAAAGTAAAGCAATACGGCTGTGGACCGGCCTGACCCGGACGTCATCTGGGTTCATAAATTTTTCAGCAAGATCAATCTAGGAAACTGTATCTCCTTCTAGCATACGGGATACCTCCATATGAGAAAGCCCTAAAAATTCCCGTAACTTCCTCCTTGGGTCAGAAATCGAAAACGGGATAGCTGGGCGAAGTATGGGATTCCATCCTCCTGCAGCAGCAATTTCCTCAGAATAGGGCAGATTTCTCCTCGAGGAAAACTAAATACATGATAAGTATCGTCCCAATAGGACAGGCAAGCATCCAAGAAGTGACGATCTACTTGCATCTGACGGATCACGAACAATTGGGTAACGTCATTCTGATTTCGGATAGCCGTATCGGCTTCCCTGAAATATTTGGACCATTCATGCAACATTCCAACTAATCGGTCGATTCCCATATTTGGATTTCTAAAAGAAAGAATGAATTTCTCAAGGCTTTTTTTCTTTAAGAAAGAGAGAGAATTGTGGAATTATGAGAATTTATGAAGCAAGGAAGGGGTATTTATAGCATAAAACCAAATTCTCCTCCTCACCTTAAGATTCGCAATCCTAGAGTATTTAGCATACAATCCTTATCCTGAGATTTAGCTAAGTCATCTCGAGCATTCCTATTCCTTTTCAGAGTCAAAAATCTCAAATTTTCAAAGACTCCTACAAACTAAAAAATTCAAAACCTTTTCTCAAAATTTTTATTCCCCAGCGCGAGTCATTTTTTCCTACAAATATTACGTGCAAAACTTTGCTACTTTGCATAAATATGTACAGACGACTCAAGCAGGACCATGCAATTCATATAACTCCCCAGCGGCATTTAGCAAGATGAGCCCATATATAGGCCCATTTAAAGTCTTATGCGACGAGTTCAAACGCCCACGAAGTTATCACCGGCTCAGGTACATTTCTAGTCTGTGGCCGGCGGGCCCTTTACGCAGGTCTAATGGACCTTAAACGACCAGACCGAAAGCTACCGGGTTTTTATCCTTGATTGACCCGGTAGCTACTCTGACTTTTGCCCTGACAAGCCTCAGTCAGAGTGGGAGCTCTGTAGACACCCACATTTTGCTGCCAGGTGTCTATAGTAGTTTCCGACAAACACCCGATGATGATCGGACGCAAACGTGCTTTAACATACTCGGAAACGGGCTCAAAATCATTGGCATTTGGCTTGGGCTCATTATGGAGTACATATCTCACAGAACCAACCTCAAAATCAGGCCCAGCGGGTCGTTTCGAGTCAAATAACACTAATTTGGGTCGAATCCGACACCAGGGGTAAAATCGTCTTTTAGCGACCGAGTCAAAACCCGGTCGAAGATATTTCCCGAGACTTGTGGACCGACCGTGATGTCTCACGTGTCCAATTCGGACTCCAACTCCACAAAAAAATCAGCTTCACAAAATATTAAACAATTCCGTTTAAGGTGGAATTCGATCTCAAGTATGAATCCTATCCGAAAACTGATTCTAACACCCGACCGAGTGCAAACACTCGGCCGAGCAGCACAAACCATCCGGGTTTCCTTTTCTTCCTTCACAAGAAAACGGAATTCTTATTTCCCACAACTTCCTACGTTTCCTATCCTAAGCGGTAGTTCTAATTCAAATGCACCTCTCCTAGCCAAGGTCGGGAATTTCCTATAAATAGCCCCTTGCACAACACAATTGACACACAGAGAATTCCTGAGATTATTCAGAGACACACAACTTTCTCACATCAATCATCCTTACACATACACTCATCGAAACCGATATTACAAACCCGAAGGAAACCGGCCCGATACCCGACACCCTTCACACGTCCCACCTAACCGTACCACCACAGACTTACCGATATCCACTCGACGCTCTTGTGCCCAAGCCACGTCCCGACGAGCCCCGATCCGAGTAAACAAAAGCATGTAGGTTGAGGGTGTACCAAACCCGATTTCTCTCTTCTTCTCTTCTCCTTCTCATCTTTTCTTTCTTCCTCGTCGGTCGTCTCTTTATTACGGGTCGTCGTTGTTTTTTTTTTCTTCTAATATCGATATTATCAAAAACTATTTTCATATATCAAACATTCTTAACAATATGATACCAACTCTATAGTTGAATATCGTATTACATTAAATCTCGACGATGTTAAAAATCGTTACATCTTTTTTCGTTCAAACTTCATTTTACAAAACTTTTTTTTAATTCATTCCGAATACTCGATATCGATTTCATAATCGAATATCGGGTACGACGAATATCGAAAACATAAAATCAAATACAAATTAATTCATATTTTGTACGCGATTTATCAAAGTTAGCAATTTCGAACAAAAAATAAAAATCGGACGGACCCGCATGCAAGTCGCGCCACGCCCAGGAGACTCGCGCACGTGCCTGAAACCCGGATCGTTTTTTTTAGCTTTTCGTTCGTTTTTATTATTTATTCTACGAAACGATTTCTAAAATTTACATCTTTTCTAAAACTATTCCGAGTATTTGATATTGATTTCGTAGTCAATTATCGAATATAACGAATATCGAAAATATTATATCGGGTACAAGTTATGCAATATTTGTACGCGGTTTAGTCGAATCTTCGAAAAATCGTCTTCAAAAAAATAGCACAGACCGATACGCGACTCGCCGGAATCCCGGGGGAGCCGCGCGGCCGGCTGCCGTGACGCACTTTTCTTCGTTTTTTTATTATTTTTCGAACTTCGTTTTTTATACAAAACAGCGTCTTTTTAACAATATTTTTCAGATTTCGATTAATATTTATTTTCTCGATCTCGCATATTTATTTTATTTGCTATATTATTATTTACAAATCGATACTAACTCGTTTGTTTATCTTGTAGCAAAATTCATTCCTTTTCATCATTTGTTTTATTATACTAAAACAATCCTCACATGCTAAATTCAACTTCGACGTCAAATTTTTCATGCATTAAACCGACTTAGCAACCCGTTTAATTCCTCACATGCTTAGGAAAACAATGTTTGCATATCATTCATCGTATTACTAACGCGCGTATTAAAAAATCATTCGATATCCTAGTAGAGGCCGCTAATGTGCGGGCGAGGTTGGGTGTTCTTAGTGAACTTCCCAACATGTACCCTCACCCCTTACTCAGAACCGTGGTTTCCGGATGTCCGAAACCATTGGCAACGAGAGTCATTCAATATACGATAAACCGCTCAAGTCGGCATCGGTATCGAACTGCAAAGGGACGAGCCCAATAAACTCTGACATCAGAAATGGGCCGTATTTTGTACACGGCCCACTACGACATAGAGTGGGCTCGAACGGTTCCGAATAACCATAAAATTCGGTGGCGACTCCAACTTCGATTTAAATTTCAATTTGACCATCTCATATGAAGATTCATTCGCCTCCCCAAACCCGCGCGTGGCCGCGTCGGAGTGGACCTATGTCATGTCCACAAATGGATTGATTGATTCTCGTGAAGATCGATAATCAGTTGAGAAATAATGTTAGCTACACTCTTTATCCCTTCGACTAGGTTTTTTTTTCCCAATTGGTTTTTCCTAGCAAGATTTTTAACGAGGTAGTGCTGCGCTATAGACGTGTTAATACGCCATAGTTATAATCATCATAGTTTTGAAATGACGAGATACATATTTGGTAATTCATTGAAGAGTCATGATTGACGATGTCCGAAGAAATGTGATTATCACGGATTCCTATTGATTGAAGATACCAAGTATGTTGGTTACGACAAATTTATTTCAACGCCTTGCAGTTACATGAAGACGTGAAGTATTTCAAGAAATATCAAGTTGTGTAATCATCAAGGGGAGTAAGCACGCGCTGTACTCTTTTTTCTAAGCCATAGTTTTGTCCCATTGGGTTTTCCATGGAAAGGTTTTAACGAGGCAGCCTGTTATGCGTGTTTGAAGATCTATGTACTCTTTTGCCTTTACTAGTTTTTTTTCTCACCGGGTTTTTTTTAGTCGAGGTTTTAACGAGGCATGTTATTTAGTGATGTACATCCAAGGGGGAGTGTTATAGAATAATATGTGGATGTCAATCGGGCCTTATACCCCATTAAGATGTAACCCTAGGATATAACATGTACTATATATATACCCATTGATTGGATGAATAAACCACCTCTCTGATTTCTCTCATTCTCTTATATCTCTAGTTTCTCTTCTCTCTTCCTTTCACAACAATAATGCAATAATTAAGAATATTTTGACAATATTTGAGGCCAAACATTTAAGACTAACTCGAAATATTTAGAGCATATACACCAACTTAAGGCAACTTTTCCAAGAATATCATGACAATATTTTACAAAAATGTTTCCATGATGTATGTTACCATTATTTAAGGTAACGTTTTTATATTGATATACAAAATATTTTCAATTTTCGATTGATAAATAGGTATTTATGATAGCTTTTTTGAATTGATGCAAAAAATTTGGGCCATATACCGAATATTTATAGGAAAAACGAAAATTATTCCTACTTTTATTACAATATTTTTTCTGGTATCCCAAAATTGTATTGTTTCCTCATTCATATTTATATGTTGTCTTCACCTCCCCTGTGATCATACTTCTTGACCTCTATGCTTATATTTCTTCACCTCCTATTCTTATTTTTTTGCTAAATTTTAGTTTCTTTTTTTTGCTAACAGGTGACCGAATGATATCCATTATTGAACTAAAGAGAGGGACGAGAGCCGGGAATCGACAATGGAAGTCATGCACGACAAGCAACAATAACATCGATAACACACTAACAACAACAACCAACCTTGCAGCAATAGCAATAGGAACGAAAAACTAAACACAACAAATGCATAAGGTAATATTTCGTTTTAGTTCGTTACCATCTCTTTTTTTAATAAATTTTTTGTGTGTTCTGAATGCTATGTCTAATTCATATCGTCTTATAATTTTTCAATTATATAATAAGTAGCCTACTTTTTTTTCTTCGTTTTCCTAATTAAATTGATTTAAAGTGAAAGGAGAAGATCGACGATGATTTACTGCCTTTTCTCAATGCCTTTATTTCGTTGCATTTTGTAGGAGATGCAGTTATAAAGCCAAGGGTAAAGTTCGAGAAAGATTTTACGTATTTTTCTAAAGATAATGACTATTTTTTATATCTGTCGATAGAAGAATAATAAAAATATGGGTTTATATTGCAGGATTGGGAAGTCAATTGCTTGTAGATCTAATTTACCTTTTTTTGGTCATGGACTCATGAAGACCTTACCTAAACTATTAGCTATGCCTTTGAGTAATAATGGTACGCAATAATCTAATCGAATTAAACATTTTTTCGGTTTTGGTTATTACATTTTTTTATTTAGTTGGTAATTGTTGTCATTTATCGGTTAATGAATGCACTCCGTAGTTTTTTTTCTTTTGGATTTTTTTGAAGAAAATCTCAAAATCGGGATTAGACTATCGTGATAGATGTTTTAGGGGGTCAATGATTAAAATAAAATAGGCTAATTCATTTCTTACATCCTCCATATCGGATAGCGGTTACTTCGTAGTATATTTTATGCAAAACAATTTTGGTTGGATAATTTGTCTAATGTTATTTAATCTAGATTTGGGGTTTTCCAAAAAAATAAATTAGATTAACGATTTTTTTCCCAGGAATTATATATTAACAAATTTTTATGTCATGTGTTTGAATCGAAAATATTATTAGTTGGTGTATGACTTACAATAGTAAGATAAAGATATTTATTGGGGAAAAAAATAACAGGATAAAGATATCAAAGTCGATGGATCATACCCTCCCAACACAAACACCAAAAACAAAAGAGCCTTACGAATACAAGCCGCCCATTACGTCCTAAACCAAGGACTACTGTACAAACGAACCCCACATGGAATTCTCGTTAGATGCATAAACAAAACCCAATCCGAGAGAGTCATGGAAGAAGTACATGACGGGGAATGCGGACCCCATATGAGCGCACACCAATTAGCCTGAAAAATAATGAGACTAGCTTATTAATGGGTCACCCTGGAGGCAGATGGTTGGCGTCACGTCCGTCACTGCCATAATTGCCAAATATTCGCCAACATCCAACACCTACCACCATATCCTCTCCACACCATAACAACACCATGGCCCTTCTCTGCATAGGGAATTGCCATCATAGAGAAGGTAAATCCAATCGGGACCGGCAGACACTGTTTTGTACTACTGGTCGTCGATTACTTTACCAAATGGGTAGAAACAACCTCTTACACCATACTAACCTGTAAACAAGTAGTCAAATTCCTACAAAACAACATCATTTGCCGATACGGCATACCTCACGAAATCATTAGTGATCAAGGGGCTCATTTTAGGGCCGACACCAAAAAACTCCAAGACAAATACAAAATCCAAAGACACAAATCTTCTTCCTATAGACCTCAGACAAACGGGGCCGTGGAGGCAGCAAACAAAACCATTAGCACGATCGTTAAGAAAATGATAGACAACTAACGAGATTGGCCAAACAAATCCCTTCGTATTGAGGGGATACCGAACCTCCTACCGAAAACCTGTAACACCCGCTATTTTATTAAAATAAAACCGACTTTTGTTACGATTATGTCGTAACTCTATACTCTATTCCGTCAATTTTGATATCAATTCCTATCTCTTGTATATCAACCCGTAAATTATTTTGGGTCCGAATCGAGTCCAATATTAAGTCTTTTGAGCTAGTCGGTTTTGGTGACTTTTGTTTAATCTTTATAATATTATTAATCATGGTTAATCTATCTTCTTTTTATTAATCGTGTTAACTAGCAAACTACTCATACTCTAACTATTCCGTAATCTTTGAAGTGGGTTTGAAAACAAACTCTTAACTTCCTTTTCTTTTGGTGTACGTGCATAAGTTGATAATCAACTACAATACAACACCTCCTCTACATATCATCACATATACACATTCATTCATAGTATTCATCTTGTTCCTACGTAAGCTAGTTTACCTTTCTTTTACCCTTAACAAAAGACGTGACCTCGTTGCTGATCTAACAAGTTTATTTATCCTCTTGTTCTCTCAAAACCGTTCTCCACTCTTACTCCTTGTCCTCCGTCGTTTCGTTCTAAACTCAGGGTAATTCAATTACTCTTAATCCGCGTAGTTCTTAGTCTGTAGGATAGCTTTTATATGGTCGTAACACCATATATGTGTATAGTTTTGTAGGCTATTTGGAGGATCCCGAGGTGGACGAGTACATTGTCGATTCGGATCTCGAAGACTAAACAAGGTAACAATGATGGCACGACTCGGTATTGCGTTATATATATGTCGTAGTTGCTTGTAGTAATGTTAAATCGTATTTTTACTATTAGACTTGTTTTACTACGAAGTATATTATTATGGTAATAGTTTTAATCAATTTCTCACGTGTTGTTTTTTATCGTTTTAATGTTACAAATCGCATGCTATAATTTGTCGTGCATCGAATCTACTAAGATTATTATAAGGTTGAGACTAAAACACACAAACAATAATTTGTCACTTAATATTTGTGATTTTTAGTATGAAATACCAAATTGGAAGTTTTATTGTTTTAAACATAATTACAGCATGTTCCAGAAACGTTTAGTATTTTTGTACGATTTATTACTCATATTTAAATACTTTATTATCGAAAACGTTGAAAAGGGACTACCATTTATTTTATGTCTTTTATACGTCTGTTAAATTTTGTAAATTAATTTCAAGTATTTTTGTCACAGTAAATCATTTATGAAACTGTGACGGATTAGTTTGAGAATCTGTCAGTTGTTGAAAAACCTAATTTAAAACCTAGGATAAAATTTTAATTTAATTTCTGTAAATTACTTAAATTAACTTTAAGAAGTCTAATTAATGTTTCCATTTTGATTTGTTTCAAAATAAGTTTTTAAAATTGTTTTATTAAGAAAATACGATCGGGTGTCAGATTCTGTCAGTTTACAAAAATACGAATAAAACCCGCTTTTAAGTTAATAATTTTGATTTTCTCCAGAAACAAAGGTTTTAGATAAGCTTCTAAAGGTTTCAACCTCACTAATCGTACATCGTTTTGATTTTTAATGATTTAATTATGAATTTTATAGTAAGACAGTGAAATTCTGAAAAATCTGTAAACTTATAATTTATTACTTTTAATTACTTAAACTCCAACCTTTTGAGAAATAATTATGATTTTTACTTTCCTTGACTTTTAATCATTAATTATACATTAATCTAATAAATATAATGTTTATGTCTCAAGGCCTAATATTAAATATTTTATATAACTCATATATTAAACGATTTCTAATTTTAAGAACACCTATATTGGAAAGTTAATATTTTAAGAAAGTTTCTATATTTGGAAGGTTACTATTTTGGGAATATTTAAGATATCTTCGGATAAAATATTTATTGGTTTGAATATGGAATAATGTTGGAAATGAGAATGTACAGTATATAAGTCTAGGATATGTTGGTTGTTACCATCAGCTATATGGTCAGTGTATTTGCGTCAGGGATACATTGATTGTCGAACTGGGTATCGTTTATGCTCAGGAGTCATGCGCATGTACTTAGGCTAGGACCTTGCTAAACGCAGTCCTATGATAGTTTGAGTTGTCCGGTAAGAGGGCTTAAGAGTCGCTTCGTGGGCACTGAGTTCTTTATCTAGTGACACTTCGGTGTTGTTTTGACATATCTCTAGTAGTAAAAGTTGTACTGATCATCGGTTTTATATTCCATTATTCGTCTTGACGCCGTCAGGCTACTAAATTGTTTTCTGGTTTTGAATCTTTTTTGATATATATAATGTTTTGAGTTTGAATCTATTTTCTTATATTATGCTTCTATTGCTTATATATTATGTAATATGGCTAGGAAAACTGCCTGAGTTGCTCCCCACTGAATTGTGGCTATTATGTTTAACATGACAGGTTATCTCTTTTGCGGGATTGGGTTTAAGCTAGCGAGTAGTCATGATCCTACTCATTTATATTATTATTAATGTTGTTTCATTTATGGATTGTTTACCGGATTTTGGAAGTTTTATTTTCGCCCTTTTTAGGAAAAGTGACATTTGCCTCAGACTTACCTTTTGATCATACAATAATCTATTAGACATCAATGTGTTTCAATCCCATCAACAGTGATTCCGCCATTGTTTTGCATTAGAATTTCTAGGGGATTACAGTTGGTATCAGAGCATCACTGCTCCCGACGCTTACACTTGATCTTAGGCAAAATACTAATAAATAGATGAGAAAATAATGAATCACTTAGTAATAGAAGGGTAGAAACCAAATAAGGACTTGTTTGGTAGCTTGCTTGTTCTTGATAACTCAATGACTAGCATTGATTAAATGTTTACTTATTTTTGTCCCCGAAGAAGATGGTTGGACGTGGACGTAGACGTGAGGCTGGAAACCAGGATGAGATTAACCTCGCCGTTCTCAACTCGCTGAACACGTTGATGAAGAGGACCCAACACTTGGGCCCTGAGCAACGTCGTTTCAGTTTCTCTAAGGCGGCAACGGAGATGGCTGAGAGTAAGTTGACATTCTGTAATGGTGATGTTGATCCCGAGAAGATGACGCTCTGGACACGTCAGATAGAACGCCAGTTCGAGACTCACGAGGTACCAGCGCAACACAAGGTAGGCTTGGCAGCTCATTACTTGGAGGATGAGGCCGACCGCTGGTGGATTTAAGTTGGACCCAATGCTCTCCTTACTCCTGGATTTGGGTGGCAACAATTCAAAACCTTTCTGGAAACAAGATTCTATCCTGAGGAGCTGAAGCACAGGAAGCTGTTGGATTTCACATCACTTGAGCAAGGTTCAAAGTTGAAGGTGTAGGAGTATACAGACCTATTTCATGAGCTAAGCCACTATGCCACGAGTTGCTACCAAATGAGGCTCAAAAAGTGTTCTTCTTTAGGAAAGGTTTGAGACCAGACATTGCTCACACTATTCCCCGCGAAGCTGATACAGTAGAGAAGATATACAATGCTGCACTATGGGCTGAGAAGTCCCTAGAACGAATGAAGGACGTTGCTGCTCCTGTTTATTCTGGCTACAAAAGGCCTTTCACTTCTTCCAATTCTTCTAATCCCGGTTCTGCTAAGAGGTTCCAGCCAAGCGGAGGTCTGTCCACATCCTTTCTTCTTAATCCTTCTTTTCTCCCCTTTTTTGTGTTAGTAATTGCTGCTACCTATCTCATTCAGTTGCTGGTTCTAAGAAACCGTTTACCCCGGGACGTTTTGAGAAGAAGGATATGACCTGCTACAGGTGCAAGAAGGCTTTCCACCCAAGAAAGAACTGTGATGGATCGGTGATTACATGCTTTGTCTGCAAGGAGGTTGGACACAAGGCAAACCAGTGTCCTAAGAAGACAGCTGAAACTACTGCTACTGCTACTGCCTCTGGTGCTGTGGTTGCTCCCCGTCGTAAAGGCCGTTTGTTTCTGATGAGTCGAGCTGAAGCTAAGGCAAATCCCGATGTTGTTACGGGTATGTTTTTGATTTTTGGTTTTCAAGCTTCTATTTTGTTCGATACTGGTGCATCTGTGTCTGTTATATCTCCTAGTCTTGTTGTCAAAGCTTCTTTAGTACCCACCCCAGCTGAATCTATCTCTATATCCTTACCTTCTGGAGAAATCCTTTCGTCTGCCAAGGCATATGTGGATGTCCCTCTCTTGTTTGCTAATATGGTATTCCCTACTACATTACTCGAATTCCCTTTGGTTGAGTTCGACGTAATCCTCGGTATGGATTGGTTGGCTCATTATGATGCAAGATTCCGATGTCGAGACCAGAAAATATCTTTGAAAGGTCCTGATGGTGCTCGTGTCACGTATCGAGGTGGTAGACGTCAAGAGGGTATTAAGATTATATCCGCTATGAAGATGCTGAGTTTACAGAGGAAGGGTTGTCAAGTATTCCTATGCTCTGTGACTAAAACTTTGGAGCTACCTAAACTTGAAGAGGTATTGTAATCCCCTATTATTTCTAATGCAAAACAGTGGCGGAATCACTGTCGAGTTGAGATTATATCACACTGATAACTAAATTTATCAAATAAAGGTAAGTCAATACAATGACCACTTTTTATAAAAGGGCTAAAAATTAAAATCCTCGAAGTGTTTATCAAAAACCCAAAGCATAAATATTAAATCAGCAGCGCAAGACCAAATGCAGCTCGCTAGCTCACACCACCACCCGGAACATAGAATACCTGTCATGTTATAAACATAACAGCCACAAATCAGTGGGGAGTAACGACGACGTTCTCCCAGCCATATTACATGGTATTAAAGCATAATTACTATTATATCAAAATAGTTCAAAATGGAAAACGTTTAAAACGATATAGTAAAATAATTCAAAATGATTGCCAACCTGCAAGTCAATATCAACCAATAATAATAACGGCGTTATGGATATGAATCAATGCAATAGAATAGACTTTCACTAGGAGAATACAAAAAACTAGCTTCGAGAACTTAGTTCAAACAAATCAAACTTCGATCTCTAATCTAGGCAACTCAACCATAATAGAACGGCGACTTATAAATGCGAGGTCCTAGCTTAAGTAAATATGCACACCCCTCCTGGAACACCAAGTGTGCCCAGTTCAACCCGACGGCGTCTTACATGCGAGGTACGAGCTTAAGGTCAAAATGAACATACACTCCTGGACAAGAACATGCCCAGTTCAACAACTAATGCATCCCGCTCGGATACACTAGCCTTATAGCTGATGGCAAAACGTATACTCTAGACTGTATTACTCTACCCGTACACTTCTCTTATTCCATAACTCCAAAACAAAGCCATTATCGAAATTCAATAGGATTATAGTTCGTTCTTAAAAGAGAAAACTTTATAAAAATAATAACTTTTCAAAAGTAGGTACTATTATAAATAGAAACCGATTAAAATAGGAGTTATATAAAATAGTTAATATTAGGGGCTCGAGACGTAAACATTATATTTATGTTATAAATATATAATTCATGATTAAATTATTGAAGTTTATCAAAATCATAATTATTTATCATAAGATTGAAGTTTAAGTAATTGAAAGTATTTAAATAACAAATTGACAGATTTTCCAGAATTGCACTGTCTTACTATAAAATCCGTAATTAAATCATTAAAAATCACAACAACGTAAGATCAGTGAGGTTGAAAACTTTAGAAACTTAGTACAACCTTTATTTCTGGAGAAACTCCAAATTCCAAATAAAACATGGGTTTATGTTCGTATATTTAAAAACTGTCAGAATTAGACACCCGATTGCATTTCTTTAATAAAAGACGTTTAAAAATTTATTTTAAATAAAATCCAGAAGGAAAATTTAACTAAACTCTTCATAGTTTCTGTACGTAAATTACCAATATTAAACAAAAAGTTTAACATATGATTCGATTTAGATCTTATCACAATTGACAGAATCGCGGATTAACTTGACACCTGCACATAAACAATTTATTGTGACCAAACCACTTTGAATTAATTTACGAAATTAAATATTCATAAAGTAGACTTAAAATAAATAGCAGTCTCTTTTCAAAAGTTTTCGGAAATAAAGTCTTTAAAATAGAATATTAATTTGCACAAAAACACTATCAGATTCTGAAACATGCTGTAACTTTGTTAAAAATAATAAAACTTTCAATTTGATAGTTCATAGTTTAAAATCACGAAAATTATAAAATAAATTTATTAGGCGTATGTTTTAGCCTTGACCTTATAATACTTTTTAATAATTAAAAGAACGACTTATTCGCAAATCTCGTAAAAACGATTTAAAATAACCAAACATGTGAAAACTTATGATTTTAAAGTTTTTATTATTAAAAACGAGACATAAATATATTGTCTAACAAAAATCTAATTTCTATACCTGCAACTACAACAATAACATCACATAATACCGAGTAACGTGTCAATGTTACCTTAATCGAGATCCGAATCAATAATATACTCGTCTTCGTCGGGGTTGCCGTGAAATCCTACAAAACAATATAAATATGGTATGGAACCTATATTAGCATAGGAACTCATCTCAAGATAGAGTAGGGAATAGAAGAAACGAGTCGGAAATTCGGATTACCCGAATTAGGGAGGGAAAGGAACGATTAGAAGTAAGGACGGAACGAGCAAACAAGAATCGATGAAGAGCAAAGGCATAGAAAACAGAAGCAGTAAAGTACGACGAGAGGAATAGAGACACAGGCCGGTTATGTTGTTTGATTTTCAGGGAGTAAGATGCAAGGTAATTGCTTGGCTAGAAAAGGGAGCAGCCTGCTTGTCAGCTTTAAGTTGTACGTACAAAGTGATGTATTCAAAGTGCAGCTTGCTCGTGTGCTTGAACATAAGAGAGTTTACGTATAAGTAGCACAACAAGGGAAGAAGGGAATTAGTTCAGATCAAATTCTGGAACAATAGAGTTGGAACGGCAGTCGAAAGCTAATAGACAAATAAGGAGAGTTTGTATTCTTTTAGAAGACGGACAAGAAATATCAATTCTTGAAATTCACAAAATGGATTAAATAAATCTTAAAAGTCGAGCGTAAAAGATTATAAAATAGAATGCGGGTTCAAGGAGAAATCGGGTCAAAATCGCATTAGAAAAGAATTAGGCCCAAACAGTGAAACAAGCTAAAAATATTATTTTGTCGTAAATTTAAATTTCGGCCATGTTTGATGTTAAATAAAAATAATTAGTTGACTCGAGAAATCAAATGGGTCAATCTCGAGTTTAAAACAAATGTTTGTAAAGAAATGAAGTCCCACGAAGAGTCAATGAATAATTTTCAATGAAAACGAATTAAATTAATTTCTCAAAAATAAAATATGATTATTCAAAAAAAGTTTAATAAAATGATTTCTCATGAAGATAACAATTATTTGATGAAAAGTTTGATAATAATGATTTTCGAGGAACAACCGTAATCACAATTAAATTACAAACAAAATTTTAATTTATAAAATCAGGGGTGTTACAGGTACACATTGTGAGTGAATACCCCGATGTGTTTCCTGAAGAATTACCTGGTATTCCCCCAGAGTGAGATGTTGAATTCACCATCGAACTCGTACCATGTACTAGACCAATTGCTAAAGCTTCTTATAGAATGGCTCCTGCTGAATTGCAAGAATTGCGCAAACAGCTCGATGAAATGATTGAGAAGGACTTTATTCGTCCTAGTTCTTCCCCGTGGGGTGCTTCTGTACTGTTTGTAAAGAAGAAAGACGGTACTATGAGGCTATGTATTGACTACCGAGAGCTTAATCGGGTTACAGTCAAGAACAAGTATCCTTTGCCTAGAACTGATGATTTGTTCGACCAGTTGAAAGGTGCTTCTGTGTTTTCCAAAATCAATTTAAGGTCTGGTTATCATCAGATCCCAGTTCGAGAGTCGGATATTCCTAAAACCGCTTTTAGCTCAAGGTACGGCCACCACGAATTCAAAGTAATGCCATTTGGACTAACCAATGCCTCTGCTGTCTTTATGGATCAGATGAATCGCACATTCCGTGAGTATTTGGATAAGTGTGTCGTTGTCTTTATTGATGACGTCCTGATTTATTCCAAGTCTGAAGATGAACATGTTGAGCATTTAAGAATCGTCCTAGGCATCCTAAGGAGTGAAAAGTGGTTTGCTAAACTCTCTAAGTGCGAGTTCTGGCTACCTGAAGTTGCCTTTTTAGGTCATGTAGTCACGAAAGACGGTATCAAGGTCGATCCAGCTAAGATTTCGGCCATTGCTGATTGGAATAGCCCCTCTGATGTCGGTGAGATCCGTAGTTTCTTGGGCCTTGCAGGCTATTACAGGAGATTTGTGCAAGATTTCTCTAAGATAGCTCGTCCAATGACTCAATTATTGAAGAAGTAATCCAAGTTTGTTTGTTCTGAAGCCTGTGAAGATGCATTTCTCGAGCTTGAAAAGAGACTCACTTCTGCTCCAGTTTTGACCCTACCGGACGAAGGTGTTGATTTTGAAGTATTCTGTGATGCTTCCAAGTTTGGTTTGGGTTGTGTCCTTATGCAGTGTGGTAAGGTGATCGCTTATGCCTCCAGACAATTGAAAGTTCATGAGGTGAATTACCATACTCACGTTTTGGAGTTGGCTGCTGTTGTACATGCCCTCAAGATTTGGAGACATTACCTATATGGAGTGAAGTGCAAGGTGCATACCGACCATAAGAGCCTACGATATCTCTTTACGCATAAAGATTTAAATGCGAGACAATGACGTTGGATTGAATTGACCAGTGACTATCATTTGGAACTGGTGTACTATGAGGGGAAGGCTAATGTTGTGGCAGATGCCTTAAGCAGAAAGAATATTCATGCCCTTGTTTCTCATCCTTGTCTACCTGAAGAGTTGGTTCGTAAGTTTGACAAGCTCACAATAGGTGTGGAGATGGACGGTGATGATGAGTGTGTTAGTGCCTTGGTTGCTGAACCTGCTTTATTCTGTGAGATCCGTGAGAAGCAATTGTCAGATTCATTTATTGCTGGCATTCGAATCAAGATGGGTCTAGGTAAGGCCGTTGACTTCGCTGAAGATTCAAATGGTGCTTTGAAGTTCAAGGATCGTTGGGTCATTCCTTCTGATGAGGAATTAAGGAAGCAGATTCTAGATGAAGCTCATAAGACTCCTTATTCTGTGCATCCTGGAGGTGATAAGATGTACAAAGACCTGAAGCTGCAGTTTTGGTGGCCATACATGAGAGACGATATTGCTGCTTATGTAAGTAAATGCTTGACTTGTCAACAGGTGAAGTTCGAGCATAAGAGACCTGGTGGTTTGCTAAAACCATTACCTGTGCCTGAATGGAAATGACAGGGTATTGCGATGGACATTGTTATGGCAATGCCTAGAACCGTAAATGAAAGAAAAGGTATTTGGGTAATAGTTGATCGTTTGACCAAGTGTGCACGCTTTGTTCCTATTCGTGATACTTGGAGTTTGGAAAGACTTGCTGAAGTATATGTTGCTGGGGTGGTTCGACATCATGGTGTGCCATTAGAAATCGTGTCTGATCGAGACCCGAGATTCTGTTCTAAGTTCTGGAAGGCTTTGCAGAGTGCTTTGGGAAGTCAGTTGTTGATGAGTACTGCTTTTCATGCTGCGACTGACGGTCAATCTGAGAGAACTATTCAGACTTTGGAGGATATGCTCCGTGCTTGTGCCCTAGATTTTCAAGGTTGTTGGGACCGACATTTACCGTTGGTTGAGTTCTCCTACAACAACAATTATCATGCTTCTATCAAGATGGCTCCGTTTGAGGCACTTTATGGTCGAAAGTGTCGTAGTTCTGTGTGTTGGGATGAACCTCGAGAAGTGAAGACTTTAGGACTTGATTACTTAGCCGAGATTGTGGATGTGGTGCAATTAATTCGTTCCAGGATGAAGTCTGCTGAAGATCGTCAGAAGTCTTATGCTGATGTCCGTCGAAGACCCCTTGAGTTTGAAGTTGGTGACCTGGTATTTTTGAAGGTCTTGCCGATGAAAGGTGTGAAGAGATTTGGGATAAAGGGTAAGCTTAGCCCTAAGTTTGTTGGACCATATCCCATAGTAGAGAAAATCGTTGTTGTGGCATATAAGCTGGAATTGCCTGCTTCTATGGGTAAGGTGCATGACGTGTTCCATGTCTCTCAGTTGCGTGGATACGTTAGTGATCCCGAGCATGTGCTGAAACCTGAGGTCCTTGAGTTAGAACCAGATTTGACTTATGAGGATAGACCTATTCGTATCACCGATAGAAAGGAGAAGCGACTAAGAAATAAGGTTGTTCTCTTGGTGAAAGTTCTATAAAGGTGTAATCGCTTTGAGGAGGAGACTTGGGAGACCGAATCTTCAATGTTATCCAAACATCCCCATCTGTTTGAGTAAGGTATACTCATTTCATTTCCGCTCTCTTTTCGTCCCTACAAGTTTCGGGGACGAAACTTTTTTTTAGTGGGGAAGGTTGTAACACCCGCTATTTTATTAAAATAAAACCGACTTTTGTTACGATTATATCGTAACTCTATACTCTATTCCGTCAATTTCGATATCAATTCCTATCTCTTGTATATCAACCCGTAAATTATTTTGGGCCCGAATCGAGTCCAATATTAAGTCTTTTGGAGCTAGTCGGTTTTGGTGACTTTTGTTTAATCTTTATAATATTATTAATCATGGTTAATCTATCTTTTTTTTATTAATCGTGTTAACTAGCTAACTACTCCTACTCTAACTATTCCGTAATCTTTGAAGTGGGTTTGAAAACAAACTCTTAACTTCCTTTTCTTTTGGTGTACGTGCATAAGTTGATAATCAACTACAATACAACACCTTCTCTACATATCATCACATATACACATTCATTCATAGTATTCATCTTGTTCCTACGTAAGCTAGTTTACCTTTCTTTTACCCTTCACAAAAGACGTGACCTCGTTGCTGATCTAACAAGTTTATCCTCTTGTTCTCTCAAAACCGTTCTCCACTCTTACTCCTTGTCCTCCTTCGTTTCGTTCTAAACTCAGGGTAATTCAATTACTCTTAATCCGCGTAGTTCTTAGTCTGTAGGATAGCTTTTATATGGTCGTAACACCATATATGTGTATAGTTTTGTAGGCTATTTGGAGGATCCCGAGGCGGACGAGTACATTGTCTATTCGGATCTCAAAGACTAAACAAGGTGACAATGATGGCACGACTCGGTATTGCGTGATATATATGTCGTAGTTGCTTGTAGTAATGTTAAATCGTATTTTTATTATTAGACTTGTTTTACTACGAAGTATATTATTATGGTAATAGTTTTAATCAATTTCTCACGTGTTGTTTTTATCGTTTTAATGTTACAAATCGCATGCTATAATTTGTTGTGCATCGAATCTACTAAGATTATTATAAGGTCGAGACTAAAACATACAAATAATAATTTGTCACTTAATTTTTGTGATTTTTAGTATGAAATACCAAATTGGAAGTTTTATTGTTTTAAACATAATTACAGCATGTTCCAGAAACGTTTAGTGTTTTTGTACGATTTATTAATCATATTTAAAAACTTTATTATCAAAAACTTTGAAAAGAGACTACTGTTTAATTTACGCCTTTTATTTGTCTGTTAAATTTCGTAAATTAATTTCAAGTATTCTCGTAACAATAAATCGTTTATGAAACTGTGACGGATTAGTTCAAGAATCTGTCAGTTGTTGTAAAACCTAATTTAAAACCTAGGATAAAATTTTAATTTAATTTCGGTAAATTACGTAAATTAACTTTAAAGAGTCTAATTAATTTTTCAATTTTGATTTGTTTCAAAATAAGTTTTTTAAATTCTTTTATTGAGAAAATACGATCGGGTGTCAGATTTTGTTAGTTTACAAAAATACAAATACAAACCGCTCTTAATTTAATAATTTCGATTTTATCCAGAAACAAAAGTTGTAGTTAAGCTTCTAAAGGTTTCAACCTCACTAATCGTACGTCGTTTTGATTTTTATTGATTTAATTATGAATTTTATAGTAAGACAGTGAAATTCTGAAAAATCTGTAAACTTATAATTTATTACTTTTAATTACTTAAACTCCAACCTTTTGAGAAATAATTATGATTTTTAATTTCCTTGACTTTTAATCATTAATTATACATTTATCTAATAAATATAGTGTTTATGTCTCAAGGCCTAATATTAAATATTTTATATAACTCATATATTAAACGATTTCTAATTATAAGAACACCTAATTTGGCAAGTTAATATTTGAAGAAAGTTTCTATATTTGAAAGGTTACTATTTTGGGAATATTTAAGATATCTTCGGAAATATTTATTGGTTTGAATATGGAATAATGTTGGAAATGAGAATGTACAGTATATAAGTCTAGGATATGTTGGTTGTTACCATCAGCTATATGGTCAGTGTGTTTGCGTCAGGGATACATTGATTGTCGAACTGGGAATTGTTTATGCTTAGGAGTCATGCGCATGTACTTAGGCTAGGACCTCCCTGAACACAGTCCTACTATAGTTTGAGTTGTCTGGTAAGAGGGCTTAGGACTCGCTTCGTGGGCACTGAGTTCCTTAATAACTAGTGAGGCTTAGGAGTCGCTTCGTGGGTACTGAGTTCTTTATCTAGTGACACTTTTGTGTTGTTTTGACATATCTCTAGTAGTAAAAGTTGTACTGATCATCGGTTTTTATATTCTATTATTCGTTTTGACGCCGTCAGGCTACTGAATTGTTTTCTGGTTTTGAATCTATTTTGATATATATAATGTTTTGAGTTTTAATCTATTTTCTTATATTATGCTTCTATTGCTTATATATTATGTAATATGGCTGGGAGAACTGTCTGAGTTGCTCCCCACTGAATTTTGGCTGTTATGTTTAACATGATAGATTATCTGTTTTGCGGGAACGGGTTTAAGCTAGCGAGTAGTCATGATCCTACTCATTTATATTATTATTAATGTTGTTTCATTTATGGATTGTTTTACCAGATTTTGGAAGTTTTATTTTCGCCCTTTTTAGGAAAACTGACATTTGTTTCAGACTTACCTTTTGATAATACAATAATCTATTTGACATCAATGTGTTTCAATCCCATCAACAGGGATTCCGCTACTGTTTTGCATTAGAATTTCTAGGGGATTACAACACCCACCGGAGCAACGCCTTACTACCTAACCTATGGTTCCGAAGCCGAGCAACCCATAGAGTTAGAGATACCCTCACTAAGGATACTAGCCGAAAGCGGCATCCCCGAAGAAAAATGGAACCAAAAACGTTACGATGAGCTAGTACTCCTAGATGAGCGTAGAATACATGCACTATCCAACGTACAAGCCTACCAACAACGTATACAACGAGCCTTTAACAAAGGAGTCAAATCCCAAAACATACATGAGGGAGACTTAGTAGTCAAATCCATTAGAGAACCCCTTCTCGTCGACCCCAGAGGGAAGTTCAAACCAAACTGGGCGGGCCCTTACCTCGTCAAGAAAATACTCTCGGGGGGCGCTGTAATCCTTACCGACCTAGACGGTCAAAAGTTCTCAACCCCAGCCAACATGGACCAACTCAAGCGATATTACCCCTAAACATCCCAACAATCCCATCCTGATCTCCGACCTAGGGCGAAAACCCATGCAAAACATTTTTAAAGAAAATAATTTGCATTGATAATTGGCATAACGAGTCTAAAGCAAAATCACTCAAAGAAACCCGTAAGGGCGCTCCAGGCAAAATGAAGAAACGAGTTGCGAGTCGTAAAAACAAAGAAAACAAAAAAAAGCAAAACAAAAGGTGAGCCAACGATGGAGTAAAAACCCGAAATGGCGCTCCGGGTAAAATGAAGAAACGAGTTGCGAGGCACCACATAAAAATATAATGAAAAAAAATATGTGCTTCTCATTAATAAAAAAATCAGTTGAATTGAGCCTTTGTAGAGGCACTTTACATCAAGCATCCGAAATCCGTCTTCCTAACCTTTGACTTGCTCTGTCCTGACGGGTGTTCATAAACCCCCCACTGGAAGAAACTAACGTCGGTCGTTCGAATACTCTCTGTAACAACGGGACGTGAAATTTTTTGTTCCCAAGGCACCCTAAACTTCTTGAACGAATTCTCCGTCCATTAGTACAGTCATACCTAGGAGCACCCCTAGTGACCTCTCCAGTGGTCGACCTCAACCCCATTTGGTTTGACAACTCGCCCGGATAAATATAAACCGGGTCCAATAAGGATAATATCAACATAGCCTGAGTAGAGGACGAGAAAGGAAGCCCGACTTGTCCACTAATATGCCACCACGGGACTGTCCACCTGATAGAAACTTGCCTATTGTCCAACTAGGAATGCCATCCTTCTTCGGTATGACCAGCACTCCATGCCTGCACCATCTTGCGACCTGTGAAGCCTTTATAGCTATAACCTTTAACAGACCGAGGAGGGTCTACCAAGCGGATCCTTTCTTGTGGCCAAACCTGCACGAACCACAACACAATGTCGCTTCTTCGAACGAAGATGGATTTCGAAAAAAAAGGAAAAATAAAACAACAACAAAAATTGCATCCCATGTACCTGCAAAATGATTCTAGAACACCGAAAAGGAGCCCGATGCAACCGGGCACGAGCGTCAAGACATAGAATGAGCTCGCCCAAAATTATTAAAGAGGGCGACCGCCCATGTTCCATCCCCATTACAACATTCAAAACCCAAGGATTACCCCTATCACCATGCACTAGCGCATCCTCGAAAAGATAGTAACAAGCCACCGCAATATTGAAAGCCCGTCGACAAGCTAGGGATGAAATATCACGGGAAACCATCTGTGAGAATGTCCTAAATAGCAACCCTAGGTCGATACCATCTGTCCCGAAGAAAGCATTAGCTTCCTCTAATGAGGAAAGGTCCAAAAAATGGCGAAACCGTTCCACAAAAGCATCATCTCCCAGAGCCACACATGGTCGAACCGAGGACCACCCACCTATAGCATCTAGCTCCTCGAGAAGAGGACAAACCCGACCCCCAGTAAAAGCAAAGACATGCCTTTTTACGTCCCAAAACTTAGTGCATGCTAATAAGAAATTATCTTCCACCTTAACCTGCCTTAACGCGATAACCATGGACAAACCATCGCTTGGAAAAACCTCGGGATCACATTTCTTAAAACAACTCGCCCACTCGGTCAAAAGATTGGCGAAACCCGACATGACTCCAAATAATACCAAGAAGCTATAACGACACTATGGGTGATCTAATATGTCAAAGACAAGCACCCATAACCCGCATATATAGCCCTAAACCCACAACGATTAGAAAACTAGAAAAATTTCCATAAACAAGACTTGGGCCGCTCAAACCCGAGCGCCCAAATATCCAGCCGCCTGAGCCCAGGCGACCCGGAACCCAACCGCCCCAACCCGGGCGTCCGTTCCCCAAGACACCAACACCCCTATAAGCCAAAAACTGAGACATCAACCCCGCGTTATCACCACAATTACCACATGACAACCCCGGACATTGGGAACGACCTCCCGAAGTCACTAAAACCCTATCAGAACACCAAAATATCTGCACAAGAGATGCGAGGTCACGCGGACAACACATTTCACCCATCGGACTTAGACGTCTTTTCTTTTCTTTTTTTAGGGGGATAAGCTACTGCACCTAGGTATGTTGTAGCCTTTAACGGCGTCGTCGATTCGCGTCTGTAGCCCGATACGGCATTGTCGGTATACCCGGTCACGCCACTATATCCCAGCGTCCATCTCCTCGGTAGAACACGTGGGGAGAGGCTCAGTGAAAGCTACCTCAGCTTCGTCCACCCTAAGCAACGTCAAGAGGAAGTCTGGGGGCTGAACAGCATCAGTCGAATCAGCCAGCTAAAGGAAAAGCAAATCGGTCAAAGAGCAAATAAACACTAAGCCATAGGATAAAACAAGCCTTAAAACAGAAACGAGTACTCACCACGAGGCGGTGGCAAGCTAGCCGCCGACTGACATGAGATAGATAGGAGGCGCCAGGCACCAGTAGCGCATCGCCTCCTTCTCCACCCTTGCCCTCAAGGACCTCTGCGGCGGTCGGTGGTCTGAACATGGTCCGAGGAGGATCAACCGGTACCCTGAAATCGTTATACAAGCACTGACGCACCAACCGTTCACCCAAATACCAAAATGGGCGAAACAACGCAGGATGGAGCATCCTTCTGTAACTTCTAGGCCTCAACTCCGCCGTCACATACCTAGGCACACCCTCGTAATCGGCTCAAGGACGGGCCACAAACTACACAAACATAATCGACACCTCAACAACCCTAAATCCAGGAGACTATTAAATAAAACATGCTTTAAGAAGGAAACTTACATCTTCGAGCCCCAGCTGGTTCACCAACACATTTTCCGTCGGGTGGTGACTCGTCATGCTCTTAGCCTGAGCCAGTCTCCACTCGATCCCCGCTGGGAACCTAACCGGACGAGCCCACACTGTCTTGGGTGCCAATCTAGGGAAATAAGAATAAATCCAAGCCTACAAAACATCCTTAGCAAAACCAAGACAGATTAGCAGAACCCGAAAACGAATACAAAGACAATGACTAACCTCCAGCACTAGACCTAGGCCCACGATGGGCAAAGCTGAGGCCGATTCCACCTGCAATGGCCTCACCATGACTTGCAAGCAGCGAGTCCTCTCCGCGAAAGTCACGGTCACCCAATCAAAATGCCCCAGCTGATCCAGATCAGCTAGAAGAGGCAAAATCCTAGTACTAAACCTCTCGCCCTTATCCGAGAAGTGGGTCGATCCAAGGAAATATCACAACCACAGTCGGGCATCCTCCTCCGGCGTGTTGGGTGCTCGACCCTCCAATACCGCCACCCTCTCGAAGTGGTCAGTAATGTACAAACTCACCAGAGCATGAGGCGTATTGTAAACCTCACGCTCCAAACAATCCTCGATCCATTCACGGATCTCGTCGCTATCTAACCTAGGGCCCTCGGCAGCCCATCTAATCCTCTCCGGACCCTAGGGTAAGCTCGTAATAACTCTTAAGTCCTTTAGAGTCATCCCGACCTTCCTAAAGGACATGTGGAAGGTCAAGGTAGTGTTGTGAAAGCGATCTATTATCGCTCTAATCACCATAAGGTTGCACTTGGTCTTGCAACCCACCAATCGGACCCAGTGCCCGACCACGGGACCCAGAGCGGTCCTCGCGATAATCCTCTTTGCCGCGGGGGTCAGCTTTTGAAAATATATCTCTAGGCAGGTCGTAAAACTCGAGAAGGTCCTCATTGGACTTGGGGGCTGCAAATCGGGACGATACAAGCATAAACAAAACTAACCAAACCAACCGAAACCAAATTTTAAAGCCTAGACCAATAACCATGAGTGGAGATACTCACCAGATCCTGCGTAATGCGATGGGAGACATGCAAGTCAGGACGAAACCATAACTGGTGGCCATCCCAGTCCCGAGCCCACTAAGGATCCTCATAGACTATCTCCTCGTTCTCTGGCATGGGAATTGGGACATGAGCCCTTCTTGAGCTAGCCCCTTGATACCCTTTGCTAGAGGCCTTAATAAGGCCCTCTAGTCTCAAGTCATTTTCAATCCTCGTCCCCATTTCAGTTAAGGTGGCGAAGTTGGGTATGACAGCATACCGGAGATGGACCTAGTAGGAGGGGAGAAGACGAAGGCCTCCACTAAAACTTTTTCATTGGGCTTGTCGACCAACTTCACACTCTCAGCCCTCCAGCGTTGAAGATATTTCGTAAAACCTTCGTTGGGTTCATGGGTCATAACCTCCAGGGTGCGCATCGTGGTTTGGATTTCAGTGTTGTCAGCATAATTCGGAGCAAACTCCGTTGCCACGTCATCCCAAGTTTTGTATTTCTTGGAATAAAGCCTGTAGTACCAGGCTTTCGGATGCTTCTCGAGGGAGAAGGCAAACAGGTGCTTGAACATGGTCGATTTTACTCCCTTAACGACCATGAACTGTTTGAAGGCCCGGATATGAAGCACCGGATCCTCAGTCCCGTCAAACATTGGTAGGCCCGTAAGGTTGCGATTGGCGGGTAGTTCACCATTCAAGGGCGAATAGGCACAGGCATTTTCTGTGTGGATAGTGTTGTTAGTCGATAAGTGGACCTGTTCTTCCAGTTTGCGGACTGCGCTGACCAGTTCAACCAAAGGCCCAGTAGTCTCAACCCCACCATTGGGAGTCCCTTGTTCTACGGCGCTCCAATGGGTAACAATAGCTATCTGGTCGGACTTGATAGCTGTTAGTTGGGTCTCAGTTTGAGCCAACGAGGCTGTCCACTTGTCCAAAGCTTCTTGGATCTTGTGTTGTTGTCTGGTTACCGGTGGCCTGTCTGTAAGAATACCGCGTAATCAGAAACTAACCCAGATCCTGGAGTCAAAACAGTACATCCCGAGCAAGGAAAAGACTAGACAAGAAAACGACTCGAGACCGACACCTAGACGGGTGACTCGCAGGAGGTGTAACTTCCTTAGGATTCGGCTGAGTGGGCGTAGTCCCGTTCGAAGGAAGGTCTACATGAGATTTCCCCAGGCTTTGGACTCGAACGTGTAAACGGGCCTCCCTTTGTAGGAGTACGTCCTACGTAGGTGGGTCGTGCCTTGACAAATAAGACGGACTAGGATAAGGGGGAAACCCGTGATGTAAAATCGACGGAGTTTATACACAAGAGACTTCGACAACTTAGGAAAAGACCCGACACTACTAAATGTGGTAAGTCCTAAGATAAAGAAGATTTTAGAAAAGGTTTGAATTCCGAGAAAAATTGGATAACGGTCCCGACTTTTGAAAGTGGCAAAAGAGCCATCGGGGGCCATTTTTTTTTTAAGTTTGAAAAAATTTGAAATTTGAAATGGGTAGCATACTGGTTAAAAATAGGCTATTTTGAGTCAAATCGTAAATCCTAATTTCGGTAGCATCCCGGGTTTTGAAAATTGATTAATTTTGGAAAGATGCATTTTTTTTTGAAATAACGGTTTTTTGAAAAAGATGACATGTAAATCAAGTAGCATGTAGTCATGGAAGCAATATATCGACACCATGTTGTGGACATGACATAGTTCCACCCCGACGCGGCGACGCGCGGATTTGGGGAGGCGAATGAATCTCCATATGAGATGGGTCGAACTGAAATTTAAACCGAAGTGGAGTCGCCACTCGAACCCACTCTATATATTAGTGGGCCGTGTACAAAATGCGGCCCATTCGGATGTCAGAGTTTATTGGGCTCGTCCCTTTGCATTTGATACCAATACCAACATTATCCGATACCGTGTATTGAATGACTCTCGTGCGCTAACGGTTTCGGACATCCGGAAACCGAGGTTCTGAGAGGGGTGAGGGTACGTGTTGGGAAGTTCACAAAGAACACCCAACCCTGCCCGCACATTGGCGGCCTATACTAAGATACCGAACGACGTTTTAATACGCGTGTTAGTAAAACGATGAAAATGTTATGCAAACATTGTTTTCCCTAAACATGTGAGAATTGGATGGGTTGCTAAGTCGATTTAATGCATCTAATATTAACGTCGAAGTTATATTTAGCATGCGAGTTCATTTTAGTACAATAAAATAAACAACAACAAAAATAAATCGACCAAAGAACAAACGGTTAGTAACGGTATAACGATAGTAACGGTTTGCGAAAATATAGAAAGATGTGATGAAATATGATGTATGATTTTGAAAAGTAATAGGTCACATGATGAACTTGACATGTGTTGAGTGAGGTCATTAAAATATGCTGAGAAAACTTGTTGTTTCGTTAAAGAAATGATGCTCGAAAAACTTAAAAACAAAATTTTGTGTCGCGTTTTCAGGAAATGGCACGACTCGCCCGGGAAGGGCGCGACTCGCCCGAGATGCATGCGGGTCGCGTGAAGGACTGTCGTCGAGTTCGTTTTTAGAAAGTCGATACTTTTATCAAATCGCGTACAAATATGACATAATTTATACTCGACTTAAAAAAGCGATATTCGTTATATTCGATGTTCGATTATGGAATCGATATCAAATATTCAGAATAAGAAAAAGGTTTGAAGAATCATTGCTAATCGAGTTAAGGCAAAATAATCGATCTTATGTCACGGTTTTCAGGGATCCGTGCTACCCGCGCTAGAAGGGCGGGACTCGCGCCACCACGCAACTCGCACAAGTCTCGTGCGACTCGCACAAGGCTGGTGCGACTCGCGTGGCGGACTGATTTCGGTCCCGATTTCGTGCTACTCGTTGTATCCAGTGCTTGGTTATGGGACCAATACCGGATATTTAGAGTGATTTTTGAAAGTATGATTTTGTAAGTCGAATTAAATCGAACCAACATGATATGAATGATCTCCGCGTTTATAGTGACGTAATAACTTGATTGAGTTAGGTGACAACTACTTTAGTATCAACGAACATCATGTTAGTGGGATTATTTGACTAGACTAATTAAATTTGACATCCAACTATTGAGTTGGTATCGAATCTAATGGCTTGTCACTTTGTATTTGCTTTAATTAGAATCTTGATTCCCTCCGCATCCTGACATCAGGGAAAATCCTAACGGATTGTGTGATGTCGGATCCGCATCAACGGGTTTCGACCCATAAAAAAAAAAGTGTGCGATTTGAGAGAAAAAGATTGATGAATACTCGATTAATGGTGATGCAAATAAAAATAAGAAAATTATGGTTGATGTTAACTCGCCTCAACAATCAAGCGATCGGGGTGTCGGGATAAGCGACCGGCAACGCTGGGTGCAATACCCTTGTATATTCGGGTTTTCTTATCCCGTCATCAGTCACGCTCGACACGAATTGACGAGTATTTTAGTATTTTATACAAGTTATATTATCGGTACTATAGATGCGACGATAGAATAAGAAAAACAAAAAAACGAAAAAAGAGGGAAGAGGACGAGACGAATGACGCGAGGAAGAAAAGAAGGGAAAAGAAAGGAGTTTTGCACCTCAACCTACATGTTCTTGTCTCGGATAGGGCTCGCTTGATTGTGGCCTAGGCACCAGAGTTCGAGGTTTACGTAGATTAAGTTGTGGTGGTTTAGGGTTTGGATTCCTAGTTGCTAGGGTTAGGGTTTGAGTGTATAAGATTAGGGTTGATTAGGGTTTGCTTAGGGTTGAATTTGATGTAAAAAAGATGATCAGGGTTGTAAAAAGTGTTTAGTTATGTTGCAAAGGGGCTGTTTATATAGGCACTATGCACGTTGGTGTTTAGGATATAGTGCCTTGACGGACTTGATCCGTTGGCCCGCCTGAGGGAGGACTGTGGGTCTGTTTCTCGAAAATGGCTTTGACCGGGTTTTGACCCGGTCGCTAAAAGTCGGTTTTATTTCCGGTGTCGGATTTGACCCAAATTAGTCTTATTTGATTGGAAATGACTCACTGGGTCTGAATTTGAGGTCAGTTTTGTGAGATTTGTACTCCGTAAAAAGCCTAAGTCAGAAATCAATGGTTTCGAGCCCATATCCGAGCGCGTAGAAATACGTTTGCGTCCGATCATCATCGGGTGTTTTTTGGATACTCCTATAGACACCTAACAGCCAAATGTGGGTATCTACAGAGCCCCCACTCTGACTGAGGCTTGGAAAAGGCGAAAGTCAGAGTTGCTACCAGGCCAATCGAGGATTAAGACCTAGCAGACTTCTGATCGGATGGCTTATAGTCCATTGGACTTGCGTGAACGGCTCGCCCATTGGATTAAGAACATAAGCTTAGATTACAAGAGGAAGGGTATATATAGGGTTACAATGAGTAGGGAGATGAAACAATGAAGCGCGGAGCAGCAGCAGTACGGTCCCGACCGAGACAGACCGATCCCGACCGGGACGGGATCATCCCGACCGGGACAGCCTGGTCCCGACCGGGACGGACCCAAAACAGGAGCACTTGCTTTTGTACACCTCATCCCGGACGGGTTGAGGTCATACCCGTCGGGGATGAGTCTTGTTGGCCTCCAATATGATCTTTAAGGTTCCTTCTTGCTTCACATGGACTTCTCATCGATTCTCGGGACTCGGGATCGGGTCTCGGAGGCTCGGGATTGGGTCCCAAGGTCTCGGGGTCGAATCCAAGGCATCGAGTGATCGTTCCTTCACTTCGTTGGCTCCGAAAAGTTTATGTATTGAGTCAGAATCGCTCCAACTCTTCATGAATGGTCTCGGGAACCTGAAACGAACTAGAGGAAGCATAAGTAGCCCATAAATTGCTCTCAAGGAGCGATTCCACAAGGAAAATGGGACCAAAACACTACGAAATGGGCACTACAAACTACACTTATCAAGTTGCCATACGGTTAAGTCAGCTCGAACCATCTTCAATTGCTGGACCAGAGCCGTGTCCGGGATTGGTTCTTCAGGGGTAGGCTCCGTTCTGGCAGGTTCAGTGACGAATGGTTAGTGTGTAAGGCTTTGGACTTAGCCTTTCGGACCTCTTCAAGGGTGATGGGGACAACTTCCCCTTTGGTTAAGTACACATCATCCTCGTCATCGAACCATATCCCGTCGATTTATGGGATATAGGGAGAGATGAGGTGAGAACAGTCAATTACCTCACCCGAAAATATAGCATAGGCGCTGAACGGGTTTTCTTTGTTGCTTGGTTTGTCTTCGGGCAACGGGATTTTCCCGCTCTCGATAAGATCTTGGATCAGATGTTTTAGTCTCCAACACTTTTCAGTATCATGCCCGTTACCCCGGTGATATTGACAGTAGGCTTGGGCATTATAAGTTTTGGGCCTCTTCTCTACCGGAGGTTCTGCAGTTGGGCCTATCGGTTGGATCAAGCCCTTTGAGGATAGCCTTTGTAAGGCATAAGTATAGGTAGTCCCTATATCTGTGAATACCCGATTTCGTGTATTCTTTTTAGATGAGGTGTCAAGCAGGTTTACCTCGTCGAAGATGCTGCGAGTTGCAGTTGCAGGTGTGGGCTTGTTTGTAGATGAACTAGCCCCTTGATAACCTTTAGTAGAGGCCTTAGTCAGGCTCTCCAGTCTCAAGTCATCCTCGATTCTTGTGCCCATTTCAGTAAGGACAGCAAAGTTGGGGATGATGGCATACCGGAGATGGACCCGGTAAGATGGTAGGAGGTTTTTGACAAAAGCCTCCACTAGGGCCTTCTCGCCGGGTTTGTCGACCAGCTTCACACTCTCGGCCCTCCATCTTTGCAAGTATTTTGTGAACCCTTCTTTGGGCTCTTGAGCCATGACCTCCAGAGTACGCATTGTAGTCTGGATTTCAGTGTTATCGGCGTAGTTCTGAGCAAATTTGGTCACCACATCATCCCAAGTCTTGTATTTCTTGAGATCGAGTCTGTAGAACCAGGCCCTGGGATGCTTCTCCAAGGAGGAAGGGAATAGGTGTTTGAACATGGTGGACTTTACCCCTTTGACTGTCATGAAGTCTTTGAAGGCCCGGATATGATGGACCGGGTCTTCGGTACCCTCAAACATAGGAATTCCCGTCAAGTTGAGGTTGGCAGGTAGCTCGTTATTCAAAGGTGAATAAATGCGAGAATTTTCGGAGTGGATTGAGTTGCTTGTCAATAAGTGAACTTGCTCCTCGAGCCTGCGAACAACACTGACCAATTCGGCTATGGGCCCAGTGGGCTCAGCTCCTGCAACAAGGACCGTCTTCTCCACAGTGCTCAGGCGAGTGTCCAAAATTGCTTGGTTAGCAAGGATGGAGGTCAGTTGAGTCTCGATCTTGGTTAGGGCATCTTTCAACTCTTCCATTTTGCGTTGGTGTCGGGTTGCGGGTGGCCCGTCTGTAAGAACACTGCATAATCAGAAACTAGCCCAGAAATTCCGGAATAGAAAGTACATCCCGAACGAGACTAAGAGGGAAATGACTCGAGAAAAGGCACATGAACGGGTGACTTGTGAAGTGTGGGCCTTCCTTAGGATTCGGCAAGTGGGCCTAGTCATGTTCGAAGGAAGGTTCACATGGGACATCCCCAGACTTTTGACTCGATTGTGTTGACGGGCCCACCTTCGTAAGAGTATGTCCTACTTAGGTGGGCCTTGCCTTAGTCTAATAAGGCGGACTAGGATAGGGAAGAAACTCGTGATGTAAGATCGACAGAGTTTCGACGCTAGAGAAACTTGACAACTTAAGACATGACCCGACAATGCTAAATATGGGAAGTCCTAAGAATAGGGAAGTTTTGAAAATTGATTGTTTTGAAAGAGTCCGAGAAAAATCGATTGAGGGCCCAATTTTCGAGAAAAACAAAAGAGTATTGGGCCGAGGGTTTTGAAAGTTCGAAATGCTTTTCGAGTTTTGAATTGGGCAGCATACCGTCTAGAAAATAGGCTATTTTGAATAAAATCAAAAGTCCTAAGTTTGGCGTGTCCCGGGTTTTGAAATTGAATATCTTGAAAAGGAGGATGTAATTTTTGAAAAGTTGATATTTTTGAAAACGACTCGGAAACCAAGTAGCACGTAGTCACACAAGCATTATAACGACGCCATGTATGCTTTACACTAAGTCTCGGTCGGTCTAAGAGGGTCTATACCAGTGTACATAGTCTAGACGTTGATCGGGACGGACTCTCTAAGTCAAATTGAGCTTAGAACATGCCGCGAAACCCACTCGAATCGACTATGAACACCTTTTGACATAACCATGTTGGAGTACATCAATGGTATAGTGGGACGTCGGTCACCAATACCGGCCCGGGAAAATATGGGTTACGCATGAACCATAAACTAACACGCGTATTATATTTGTCAAACTATTTCTATTCGAGTCTCACCCTCAGGATGCCGATGGTAAGTCACACATGAGTTAATCCCCAGCGGAGTCGCCAAATTGTGGACATGACATAGGTCCACCCCGACGCGGCCAAGCGCAGGTTTGGGGAGACGAATGAATCTCCATATGAAACGGATCGAATGGAAATTTAAATCGAAGTGGAGTCGCCACCGAACTTTGTGGGAGTTCGGGCCCGTTCGAACCCACTCTATGTCGTAGTGGGCCGTATACAAAATACGGCCCATTTCGGATGTCAGAGTTTATTGGATTCGTCCCTTAGCATTTGATACCGATACCGACATTATCGGATATCGTGTATTGAATGACTCTCGTGCGCCAATGGTTTCGGGCATCCGGAAACCGAGGTTCTGAGTAAGGGGTGAGGGTACGTGTTGGGAAGCCCACGAAGGACACCCAACCCCGCCCGCACTAGCGGCCTCTACTAGGATATCGAATGACTTTTGAATACGCGCGTTAGTTAAACGGGAAAATGATATGCAAAGATTATTTTTCCTAAGCATGTTAATGGAATTGAAAAGGGTTTCTAGTCAATTTAATGCAATTAATTCTACGTCAAAGTAAAATTTAGCGTGTGGGTTCATTTTAGTACAATAAAATAAACAACCAAAATTGACAAGGAAACAACAAACGGTTAGTAACGGTATAACGATATTAACGATTTGTGCAAATATTGAATTAATGTAAATATGATGACGCATGGTTTGAAAGAGTGACGCTTCACGTGATTGATTAGGCACGTGTTGACTTAAGTCACAAAAAACGATTGACGAGACTCGAATGCGATTTGTAGGACTCACGGTTTATCGTGATAAAAGGCCACTCGACCGAGTCATTGCGAGACTCGACCGAGTGGACCTCTGAAAAAGGTTCTGTCCAGATTTTACGACCCTACTCGACCGAGTTATTGACTAACTCGACCGAGTACGTGGCCACTCGACCGAGTCACTGTGAGACTCGACCGAGTGGAGGTCGTAGAGACATTCTGTTTTGGTTTTTGTGATGTCACTCGATCGAGTGGCGTAGGCACTCAGTCGAGTGGCACCTGTACGAACCAGGTTCGTTTGCAATTTTGTTATCGATTTCGAAATTGCTTTTGATTTTGATGACTTGATGAATTGAGCATAAATATTATGGAATTTATACTCGATTCTAAATTTGAATGCTCGTCGTATTCCATATTCGATTATTGAATCGATATGGAATACTAGAGTGAAAATAAAAGAAAATTGCTTTGAGTCGTTTTAAATTAACTACCGCGATATGAATAGATTTTCTCCGCGTTTAATAATGTCGTGATTCTAGCGAATCGTATGACTATTATTTTAGCATCAACGAAAAAATCGCATTAGTTAATTAAATTGACTAGACCGTTAGATTCGACATCCAATTATGAAATTGATATCGACTCTAAAGGATCGACACTTTGCTTGAATTGAAAGACTTGATTCCCTCGGCTTTTCCGACATCGAAATAAATCCCTAGGGATCGTGATGTCGGATCCGCGTCAACGGGTTTTGACCCTTATTAAAATAGAATGCTTGTTTTGGAAAATTGACTTTAGAATTGATGAATGCGCGACAACGATGATGAAATAAGAAAATTAAGGTTGATGTTAATTAGTCTCAACAATCAAGCAATCGGGGTGATGGGATAAGCGACCGGCAACGCTGTGTGCAGTACACTTGTATATTCGGGTTTCCTTATCCCACCATCACTCATACTCGACACGAATTGACGAATACTTTAATATTTTATACTAGTTATATTATCGATATTATGATGCGATAAAGAAATAAAAAGAAAACAAAAAAATGAAAAGAGAAAAAAAAGGAAGACGACAGAGAGAGGAGAAAGAAGAAGACGGGTTTTTCACCCTCAACCTACATGTTCTTGTCTCGGATAATACTCGTAGTCGCGGCTTTAACACGGGAGTTTCGAGGTTTATGGAGGTTGAGTTGTGGTGGTTAGGGTTTCGATTCCAAAAGCTAGGTTTAGGGTTTCAATTAGGGTTTGAGTTTGATCTTGAATAGGGTTGAATTTGATGTTGATTAGGGTTGTAAAGTTGTGAAATTAGGGTTCGAAAAAAGGTGTCTTGAAGTGTGTGCAAAGGGTTGCTTATATAGGAAAAGCTAGGGCACCGGTTTAGGGTTACTCGACCGAGTAACCAGCTGACACGGTCGAGTGGCCCAGTGCGTTAGCCGTCGGGCTTGAATAAAGGCCCACTCGATCGAGTGGCCCAGCTGGGTCGCGCGGGTCTCTTGTTTTGGACCGTGACCATGGATATTTGATGGGTTTGTGTTTGAATTGGACTTTTGATGTTTGCGGGGTTGTTTTGTATGTCTCAGAAACGACTTTGACCGGGATTGACCCAATCGCAAAAAGTTGGTTTTAATTCCGGTGTCGGTTTTGGCCCAAATTAGTCTTGTTTGACTCGGAATGGTCCGCTGAGCCTGGATTTGAGGTTGATTTTGTGAGGTTTGTACTCTGTAAGTGCATTAGCCAACGATTAATGGATTTGAGCCCGTATCCGAACGCGTAGAAGCACGTTAGCGTTCGATCATCATCGGGTGTTTTTTGGAAACTGCCATAGACACCTGGCAGTCAAAATGCGGGTGTCTACAATACTAAATACATTTTCATTCTAAAATAACTAATTGCATATGTATACTAATATAAAACATTATTGTTTTAACGGACGAACACGTTAGTATATATATATATATATATATGTATACATATATGTATATGTTAGAATGTGTATATGTATATGAATATGTTAGAATGTTAAAATACATAAATGCATATGAATACATATAATTATATGTAACGTATCTTCAAGTACATATATTAAAGTATATGTAACTATATGTTAATATATAAAATTATATATTTTAAATGAATTATATAAGGGAAGATACAACATTATATTAGAAAAATAAATAACATTATAGTAAGCGTATACATAAAACCGTAAAATATAAAACAAACGTATAGTTTTATTGTATACTAAATACAAAATAATAAATATAAAATACTAAATACTAAATACGTAAAATATATACTAAACATACTAAATACGAAATAGTAAGAATATAAAACAAACGTATAGTGGGCGTATCTATATACTAAATACGAAAAATATACGGGTATATATACATGAAGGGAATGACATTCTTGCCCCTACAATAAAGAAGAGATGGAGAATGGGTTAAGTGATAGGACGATTTTGTCCATTTAACGTGAGAATTCAGAGCGAGGTTTTGTGAGTTGTGGAGTGTGCCACGTCAGCTGGGGTAGTGTCTTCTTTAAGGTAACTAAGATTAAATTTTATATAATATAATTGTTCTGTAATTAAATATATTTTTAGATCGCGGGTTGAACAAATCGTATATTATTGTTTCGGGCACTAATTATAATTATATATTACTAAATTTTCGTGGGAAAAAACAACGTGAAGAAAATAATAGTAGCATATTTACAAAAGGAATTAGTATACGAAGGGAATTAGTATATGATACGGTTCATATGACATATCAATTTGTTCGAAATGCTATTTGGCAACGCAAAGGAAAAAAACGATTCATATACTGCGATAACACGAAACATAAGTCTACAATGCGGTTCATATAGAGGTACGACTAAAAAACGTACGTTGTTATATACGATAATTTTTCTATACGCACGTTAATAATGTACAAATACGTATTTTATTTCCTAATATGTAATTAAATATTATGATATAATTTTCTGTAATCATATATTTATTTAGATCGGGGGTTGAATAAATTTTGGTGGTTTTGGGCACTAATTATAATTATATATTACTAAATTTTCGTGGAAACAAAAACGGAAAAAAAAAATAGTAGCATATACGAAGGGAATTAGTGTACGAAGGGAATCAGCATATGATACGGTTCATATATCATATCAATTTTGATCATTAGAAATAAAAGTATATATGAAGTAATCGGTAAAACATAATAAAAGTAAAAAATATAACATATCAATTTACGTATCAATTTCGATCATATAACATTAAAAAATTTAATAAAAAACGTGCATATCAATTTCGATCATATAACATATCATTTACATAAAAAAAACGTAATAAAAGTATATGAAGTATGAACATAAGCAATATATAACAAATAAACGAATAATGAATTAATATTCGAATGATTAACATAAAAATATGGTTGACATTATACCTCAGAATCGATCATGAGAACCTAGATAGACTCGACCTTGTTTTTGTCCTTCATGACCGGTCGTCCTACGACCATCTCTTTCAGCCGCTTGCCTTGCTCCGATTTCGAAATGTTCGTGAAATCAAAAGTCGACATAGTGTGGAAAATGATGGATTGTTATGGGATAATAAAGATATGAATAAAAATAGGTTAAACAGAGAATGATATATATAATGTTTAGTTAGGTGGTATGAACGTATAGGATTATTATGAGAGAATATCTCTAGATAAATAACTGTATTGGATATTCATAAGATACTAATAACCATGATTATATCACGGGTATCATCGTATCATAGTACTACTAAATAACTAACAATATACCTATTACTTTTATGGTTATATCTAACCACATACTTTGGATATCCTTCTATTAATACCTATTACTTTTATGGTTATACGTATTAATTTAGGATACTTATTTCAAAATATCCTTATATTTTAGGATACTTATTAAACCAATATATTATCACAGGTAATCATATATTCCGTGATTTTACCTAACCATATAATTAGGGTGACATAAAATATAACCGTATATACATATAACCGTAAAATTCTAAATAAAATAAAATACTAAATATGTATAAAATCCTAATATGTTTTACTTATATTTTAGGATACATAACCGTAAAATATAAAATAAACGTATAGTTTATGTATTAAAGTACATATAACCGTATAGTACATATTTTAGGATATTAAAGTATATGCATTAAAGTACATATTTTATGACACATAACCGTATAGTACATATATTAAAGTGTATGTAATTATATGTTAATATATAAAATTATATATTTTAAATGAATTATATAAGGAAAGATACAACATTATATTATGAAAATAAATAACATTATAGTAAGCGTATACATAAAACCGTAAAATATAAAATATACGTATAATTTTTTTGCATACTAAATGCGAAATAATAAACATAAAATACTAAATACTAAATACATTTTCATTCTAAAATAACTAATTGCATATGTACACTAATATAAAACATTATTGTTTTAACGGACGAACATGTTAGTATATGTATATGTATACATATATGTATATGTTAGAATGTGTATATGTATATGAATATGTTAGAATGTTAAAATACATAAATGTATATGAATATGTATAATTATGCAACGTATCTTAAAGTACATATATTAAAGTATATGTAACTATATGTTAATATATAAAATTATATATTTTAAATAAATTATATAAGGGAAGATACAACATTATATTAGAAAAATAAATAACATTATAGTAAGCGTATACATAAAACCGTAAAATATAAAATAAACGTATAGTTTTATTGTATACTAAATACGAAATAATAAATATAAAATACTAATTACTAAATACGTAAAATATATACTAAACATACTAAATACGAAATAGTAAGAATATAAAACAAACGTATAGTGGGCGTATATATATACTAAATACGAAAAATATACGGGTATATATACATGAAGGGAATGACGTTCTTGCCCCTACAATAAAGAAGAGATGGAGAATGTGTTAAGTGATAGGACGATTTTGTCCATTTAACATGAGAGCTCAGAGCGAGGTTTTGTGAGTTGTGGAGTGTGCCACGTCAGCTGAGGTAGTGCCTTCTTTAAGGTAACTTAGATTAAATTTTATATAATATAACTTTTCTGTAATTAAATATATTTTTAGATCGCGGGTTGAACAAATCGTATATTATTGTTTCGGGCACTAATTATAAATATATATTACTAAATTTTCGTGGGAAAAAACAACGTGAAGAAAATAATAGTAGCATATATACAAAAGGAATTAGTATACGAAGGTAATTACTATATGATACGGTTCATATGACATATCAATTTGTTCGAAATACTATTTGGCAACGCAAAGGAAAAAACGATTCATATACTGCGATAACACGAAACATAAGTCTACAATGCGGTTCATATAGAGGTACGACTAAAAAACGTACGTTGTTATATACGATAATTTTTCTATACGCACGTTAATAATGTACAAATACGTATTTTATTTCCTAATATGTAATTAAATATTATGATATAATTTTCTGTAATCATATATTTATTTAGATCGGGGGTTGAATAAATTTTGGTGGTTTTGGGCACTAATTATAATTATATATTACTAAATTTTCGTGGGAACAAAAACGGAAAAAAAAATAGTAGCATATACGAAGGGAATTAGTGTACGAAGGGAATCAGCATATGATACGGTTCATATATCATATCAATTTTGATTATTAGAAATAAAAGTATATATGAAGTAATCGGTAAAACATAATAAAAGTAAAAAATATAACATATCAATTTACGTATCAATTTCGATCATATAACATAAAAAAAATTAATAAAAAACGTGCATATCAATTTCGATCATATAACATATCATTTACATAAAAAAACGTAATAAAAGTATATGAAGTATGAACATAAGCAATATATAACAAATAAACGAATAATGAATTAATATTCGAATGATTAACATAAAAATATGGTTGACATTATACCTCAGAATCGATCATGAGAACCTCGATAGACTCGACCTTGTTTTTGTCCTTCATGACCGGTCGTCCTACGACCATCTCTTTCAGCCGCTTGCCTTGCTCCGATTTCGAAATGTTCGTGAAATCAAAAGTCGACATAGTGTGGAAAATGATGGATTGTTATGGGATAATAAAGATATGAATAAAAATAGGTTAAACAGAGAATGATTTATATAATGTTTAGTTAGGTGGTATGAACATTATTATGAGAGAATATCTCTAGATAAATAACTGTATTGAATATTCATAAGATACTAATAACCATGATTATATCACGGGTATCATCGTATCATAGTACTACTAAATAACTAACAATATATACCTATAACTTTTATGGTTATATCTAACCATATACTTTGGATGTCCTTCTATTAATACCTATTACTTTTATGGTTATACGTATTAATTTGGGATACTTATTTCAAAATATCTTTATATTTTAGGATACTTATTAAACCAATATACTATCACAGGTAATCATATATTCCGTGATTTTACCTAACCATATAATTAGGGTGACATAAAATATAACCGTATATGCATATAACCGTAAAATTCTAAATAAAATAAAATACTAAACATGTATAAAATCCTAATATGTTTTACTTATATTTTAGGATACATAACCGTAAAATATAAAATAAACGTATAGTTTATGTATTAAAGTAAATATAACCGTACAGTACATATATTAAAGTACATATTTTAGGAAATTAAAGTATATGTATTAAAGTATATGCATTAAAGTACATATTTTTTGATACATAACCGTATAGTACATATATTAAAGTGTATGTAATTATATGTTAATATATAAAATTATATATTTTAAATGAATTATATAAGGAAAGATACAACATTATATTATGAAAATAAATAACATTATAGTAAGCGTATACATAAAACCGTAAAATATAAAATATATGTATAATTTTTTTGCATACTAAATACGATATAATAAACATAAAATACTAAATACTAAATACATTTTCATTCTAAAATAACTAATTGCATATGTACACTAATATAAAACATTATTGTTTTAACGGACGAACATGTTAGTATATGTATATGTATACATATATGTATATGTTAGAATGTGTATATGTATATGAATATGTTAGAATGTTAAAATACATAAATGTATATGAATATGTATAATTATATGCAACGTATCTTAAAGTACATATATTAAAGTATATGTAACTATATGTTAATATATAAAATTATATATTTTAAATAAATTATATAAGGGAAGATACAACATTATATTAGAAAAATAAATAACATTATAGTAAGCGTATACATAAAACCGTAAAATATAAAATAAACGTATAGTTTTATTGTATACTAAATACGAAATAATAAATATAAAATACTAACTACTAAATACGTAAAATATATACTAAACATACTAAATACGAAATAGTAAGAATATAAAACAAACGTATAGTGGGCGTATATATATACTAAATACGAAAAATATACGGGTATATATACATGAAGGGAATGACGTTCTTGCCCCTAAAATAAAGAAGAGATGGAGAATGGGTTAAGTGATAGGACGATTTTGTCCATTTAACGTGAGAGCTCAGAGCGAGGTTTTGTGAATTGTGGAGTGTGCCACGTCAGCTGAGGTGGTGCCTTCTTTAAGGTAACTAAGATTAAATTTTATATAATATAATTTTTCTGTAATTAAATATATTTTAAGATCGCGGGTTGAACAAATCGTATATTATTGTTTCGGGCACTAATTATAATTATATATTACTAAATTTTCGTGGGAAAAACAACGGGAAGAAAATAATAGTAGCATATATACAAAAGGAATTAGTATACGAAGGGAATTAGTATATGATACGGTTCATATGACATATCAATTTGTTCGAAATACTATTTGGCAACGCAAAGGAAAGAAACGATTCATATACTGCGATAACACGAAACGTAAGTCTATGATGCGGTTCATATAGAGGTACGACTAAAAAACGTACGCTATTATATACGATAATTTTTCTATACGCACGTTAATAATGTACAAATACGTATTTTATTTTCTAATATGTAATTAAATATTATGTAATATAATTTTCTGTAATCATATATTTATTTAGATCGGAGGTTGAATAAATTTTAGTGGTTTTGGGCACTAATTATAATTATATATTACCAAATTTTCGTGGGAACAACAACGGAAAAAAAAAGTAGCATATACGAAGGGAATCAGCATATGATACGGTTCATATATCATATCAATTTCGATCATTAGAAATAAAAGTATATATGAAGTAATCGGTAAAACATAATAAAAGTAAAAATATAACATATCAATTTACGTATCAATTTCGATCATATAACATAAAAAAATATAATAAAAAACGTGCATATCAATTTCGATCATATAACATATCATTTACATTAAAAAATAACGTAATCAATATATATATATATATATATATATATATATATATAAAGCAGGAACTTTTAGAGCGATGTGATTGGTCCGTTGCATCAAAACTCAATTTAGGAAAATATCATTAATAATAAAAAAATCAAATAGAGAATCTTTTAATTATTATAATAATATATTTAATCTATCACATTAATGTGATGTTTTATAATTTTCATCTTAAAACCTCCAAATTTCATTTAACAAAAAATTATCGTAAAAAAAATTATAAAAATGAAATAATTAGATTCGTGGTGGAAAAAACTGTCATTAGAGTATAAATTTCATATTATTTGCTCGAAAAAATGATGAATTTATTACATATAAAAATTAAAAAGTTATCCCACATCGACAAATTATAATAAGCTGATGAAAATCTATATTATAAATAAGAGTAAGCATACGTTCGTAGATATCCATAAAAAATCTTTTGAGTCTTGAAGAACTCTTAAGATTAAGATTATAAACCCTAACTAATTATCTCACATCGAACAAATTATTTTGAGATTATGAAATTTTATACTATAAATAAGAGTAATCATTGTTTATAAATATCGACCAAAAAAACTTGAGTCTTAAAAAAATTCTTAATAAGTCTACAAACTTAAAAATTTTCCACATCGAAAAAATTAAAATAAGATCTCTATATTATAAATAAAAGTAATCTTGTGTTCTTTTGGGTCTTAATAAGATCTAGTATGATAATGGAATTTTATATTATAAATAAGAATAATAATTCATTCTTAAATATCACTAATAAAAACTTTTGAGTCTTAAAAAGTTTCATACTAAGACTACAAACTTAAGTAAAATAATCTCACATCAAAAAATTATAACAAGGTACGATGAGTACTCAATTATATAATAAGACAATGAAATTCTATTGTACAAATAAAAGTAATCATTCTCCAAATTATGATGAGGTGATGAAATTCTTTATTATAAAGAAGAGCAATCATTCGTTCTTAAATATCAACAAAAAAAATTAATTAGATAAAAGTAATCATTAATTTATAGATATCAACGAGAAATCTTTTGAATCCTAAAAAAACATTCTTAAGACTATATCCCACATCGAAAAATTCAAATAGAATTATCCCACATCAAATAATTATAAGTTGATTGAATTCTACTATATAATTAAGAATAACCATTCGTCTTTATATGTCAATCTGGAATCTTAATTATGATGGAGGTGATGAAATTCTACATCATCAATAAGAGAAATGATTCATTTTTAAATATTAATCAAAAATCTTTGGAATCTTATAATAGCTCTTAAAGCTATAAATTGAATTAAAATTATCCCACATCGAAAAATTGCAATAAGCTGATGGAATTCTATTATATAAATAAAAGTAATCATTGTTGTTAAAGATCAATCAGAAATCTTTTGAGTCCTATATAAAAAGAATTCTTAAAACTATAAATTTAAGTAGAATTATCCACATTGAAAAATTATGATGAGCTAATTAATATTTATATTATAAATAAGAGTAATCATTAGTCCATAAATATTAACCAAACATCTTTTGAGTCTTTGAAAAACTCTCTCTTACATTGAAAAATTATATAATAGGGCGATGAATTTTCATTATATAATTTTCAAAAAAATTATGATAAAGGGATGAAATTATATATTATCTCTTAAGGATATAAATTGAAGTAAAATTATCACACATCCTTAATAAGGTGATCGAATTCTATTATATAAGTAAAATTAATCGTTCGTCCTTAATGACTTAGATGGAAAAACAAACTCTTTTGGGTCTTAAATTTTTTTCTTAAAACCATAAACTTAATCAAGTAAAATTATCCCACACTTTTGAGTCTTAAAAAAACGTCTTAAGACTATAAACTTGGATAAAATTTCTCACCTCAAAAAATTATTACAAAGTCATGAATTTCATAGTTATAAACCAAACATCTTTTGAGTTTTAGAAAAGCTCCAGGGACTATAATAAACCTAAGTGCAACATTTTCTATTGAGTCTTAAAAAAGTTCTTAAGACTATAAACGTGTGTGAAATTTTTCCACAATTATTATAAAGTTATGAATTTCATATTATTTGTTCGAAAAAGTAATGAATTTATTACATATAGAAATAGTAAAATCATCTCACATCGAAAAATTATATTTAGGTGATAAATTTCTGTATTATAATTAAGAATAATAATTGTTCTTAGATATCAACAAAAAAAACTTTTGATCCTTAATCTCTTAAGACTATAAAATTAAGTAAATTTATCCAAATCGAAAAATTATGATGAGCTGATTAAATTCTATATTATAAATAAGAGTAACCATTCGTCCATAGTTATTAACCAAACATCTTTTTAGTCTTAGAAAAACTCTATCTCACATCGAAAAATTATATAATAGGGCGATGAATTTTCAACATATATTACTTAAATATTGACAAAAATTAAAGAGATTTTAAGACTAAAATTAAGTAAATCTATATCACATAGAAAGATTAATGTCGTTGAAAGCCTAACATCATATGTATAAATTAAATATTTCTCCCTTTCTGTAATTGTAATTATAAGTAAAAAGTGAGGTTAATATAGCAAAAAGGTTGAACCAAATATAAATATTTGCGATGAGAAGAAGATAGAAAGACGGGCGAAAATAGAATATGGAAGAAGATAGAAGGGAGGAAGTACTCTGTAGTATAATTGTACCACATTGAAAGATTATCATAAAGGATGATTCTATGATTATAAATTAAAGTCATTATTGGTTACTCCCTCCGTTCCAATGAATTGTTTTCCTTTGGTTTTGGCACCAAGAGGAAGAGATCCAATTAGGACGTGACATGTGGAGCCAAGAATCAAATTATATATAAAAAGCATTCCTAAAATAGAAAGGCAAACAATTTGAGACGCTCCAATATGGAATAGGCAAACAATTCATTGGGACGGAGGGAGTATTGGATACAAGAAAGATATTACAAGTTTTAAATACAACGCACGCGTATAATTTAATTTGACATTCACCGCATATATGACCTCCCAAAAAACGCATTCACGCATGTGGGTAGTATTCCTTTATTATTAGACATACTCTTACCTTCGACTTACTTTCTACTGTTGCGTAGTCTCACAAATTTATACAATCCTCTAACTTGGTGTTATTATCATTGTCACTAAAAATCGGCCCGTGCATCGCACGGGCTTTCCAACTATAAAATATAAAATATACGTATAATTTTAATGCATACTAAATACGAAATAATAAACATAAAATACTAAATACATTTTCATTCTAAAATAACTAATGGCATATGTACACTAATATAAAACATTGTTGTTTTAACGGACGAACATGTTAGTATATGTATATGTATACATATATGTATATGTTAGAATGTGTATATGTATATGAATATGTTAGAATGTTAAACTACATAAATGTATATGAATATGTATAATTATATGTAAAGTATGTTAAAGTACATAAATATGTGATTTTAGGAAAAAAATGCATTAAAAGTGTCGTTAGTGTCCCCACTACTTTTCACGGTTAGAGATATTAAAGTATATGTAACTATATGTTAATATATAAAATTATATATTTTAAATGAATTATATAAGGGAAGATACAACATTATATTAGGAAAATAAATAACATTATAGTAAGCGTATACATAAAACCGTAAAATATAAAATAAACGTATAGTTTTATTGTATACTAAATACCAAATAATAAATATAAAATACTAAATACTAAATACGTAAAATATATACTAAACATACTAAATACGAAATAGTAAGAATATAAAACAAACGTATAGTGGGCGTATATATATATACTAAATACGAAAAATATACGGGTATATATACATGAAGGGAATGACGTTCTTGCACCTAAAATAAAGAAGAAATGGAGAATGGGTTAAGTGATAGGACGATTTTGTCCAATTAACGTGAGAGCTCAGAGTGAGGTTTTGTGAGTTGTGGAGTGTGCCACGTCAGATGGGGTGGTGCCTTCTTTAAGGTAATTATTATATTAAGATTAACTAGTATAGACCCCGTGCAATGCACGATATTTACAATATATTTATCTTATAGAATATTTCATTTAAGATTTAAAATAAAAAAAATTATTATTTTATTTTTACTATTTATCGACTATATAATTTAGAAATAGGAAAATATTTTTTAAATCGCAAAACTAATCAAAATATTTGATTAATGTCTTGAAATGTACGGAGTATTAAATAACGTGAAATTAATGAAAATATTGTTTATAATATTTTTTATATACTCGGTTTATATCATCTCAAATCTCGAGATACCCACTTCTCTCTTTAATTGTATGATAATATTTATAATATTTTTTTAACATACCATGATAATGTATGATAAAATACATAAACAATATATTTATCAAAATATTGTTTATGTACTTTTTTTTTTAATGATAATGTACTTTTTTTTATTTATCATAAATATTTTTTGGTTAAGATCAAAAATAAATTAAAAATGGACTGTCTCAGGTGTAAGACTTATATTATGTAATTTGTGAAACTTTTTTTATATGGATTTTAATAGTATATTTCGTATTTTGTAGTCTCCCCCACCAAAATAATCATTCTATATGATAATTATAATCCTCACATTTGAATAAATGAGAAAATCTTAGTGGTATCGAGTAAGTATATACTCCTTCCGTCCCGATGAATTGTTTGCCTTTGCTTTCGGCACAAAGGGGAAAAGGTCCAATGATAAAGTGAGATGTGAAGCCAAATTCATGAGGATGTCAAATTATATATATATATATATATATATATAGAGAGAGAGAGAGAGAGAGAAATGGGATCAGGGGAGTTTGTTGAAAATTGGGAAGTTGGGAAGTTGTGTTGTTGGCCATTGATCTTGGGTTGCATAAATGGCTTAGATGAATGATGTGTTAAAAAAAAAGGAGATGTCAATTTACTGACAGCAGCAGTGGAGAGAGAAAAGGAGAAAAGCACCTTTCCCCTCAATCAAACTCTCACCTCTTACAAGTACTCTCATCCCTTAGGCCCTTACCACTTAATGCTCTCTTATCTCTCTCATCTTCATCTTCATCTATAAAAAAAAAAATCACCATCTTCAACATTCAACAAAAAAAAATCCGCATCTTCAAAATTCATTCATTCAACAAAAAAAAAAGTTTCCTTATCTTCAAGCTTCATTCATCCAACAAAAAATAAGAACAACTTCATCTTCAAGCTAGATGAATGACGGAAGTTTGATGAAGATCTTCATCTTTATCCTATCATCATAAAAATCCGCATCTTCAAAATTCATTCATTCAACAAAAAAAAGTTTCCTTATCTTCAAGCTTCATTCATCCAACAAAAAATAAGAACATCTTCATCTACAAGCTAGATGAATGACGGAAGTTTGATGAAGATCTTCATCTTCATCCTATCATCATCTTCATCATGCGTAATGTTTTTGCAAAATTGCAAAGTCACACACTTTCAGTTGTATAGTCACACTCATTACGTTTTATAGTCACACTCATTATGGAATCACGCAACTGTACACCCATTGTAGTCACATATTCAGTTGTATAGTCACACTCATTATGTTGTATAGTCACACTCGCTATGTTGTAGAATCACGCAGCTGTAGAATACCTTGGGATTAAGGTATCATTCATTTAATCATCTTCATATTCATGCTTGTTTTATATTTTATACTTTTTTGTATTTATAAAATTATTCATCTTCATTATCAAAAAAAAAGTTGAATATGGATGAATGGACGATTGTGACTTTTCTTAGTAACGACATTCTAAAAAAACGAAAGTATTAATCACATACAAAAGTATTTATACATTCATTAAATATTCAACCTCCATTCATGTTGATTTCTTTTATAGTTGATTTCATGTTTGTAAGACGCATTTACAATTTTAATTAAAAAAAAGAACAACTCATTTTGTGCGTAAAGTTCTTGCAGAATTGCAAGGTCACACACTTTCAGTTGTATAGTCACACTCATTATGCTGTATAGTCACACTCATTATGCTGTATAGTCACACTCATTATGTTGACGTTTGACATTACGCACAAAATGAGTGTGATTCTACAACTTAATGAGTGTGATTATACTGCATGACGAGTGTGACTATACAAAATGAAAAATCAAAATCGTGTGTGACTATACAACATAGCGAGTGTGACTATACAACAAGGCGAATGTGACTATACAAATACGACCACTTTTGGCTACAAACCAATTGGTGCACAGCTGCGTGGTTTTAAAGGTGAAAGGATAAATGATTTTGCTATAGATCTCGCGTGATTAATTATGAAACCAGAAAATAGCGATGGAAATATATTTACATTAGAAAAAGTCCATCCTTTACCTATAGGACGTCAAACATAAAAACATTCTAACCCACCCAACATCCTTTACATATAGTACGTTCATCCTAAAGCAAATATTTTATCCCATATAAACACTCAAGAGCTTAAAGATGGTCTCCGGTACGTGCGCAATAACACGTTGTCCAATTACGTGGTCGGTCACTGTATCTTCCACGACCTTCTTCTTCCCACCGCCCCTTTTACCAGCCATTTCACTGCGACAAAACACAAAATCAATCTAAATCACACAACACAACTGAGTATGTGACTACAATGACTGTACAACTGCATGATTGTAGAACATAATGAGTGTGACTGTACCACTTTAACTGTGTGACTGTACAACATAAACAGTGTGATCCTATAACATAATGACTGTGATCCTACAACATAACGAGTATGAATATACAACTTCAACTGTGTGACTATACAACATAATCTCTGTGACTATACAACTAAATTATACTCGTACTTATTTATACTTCAATCATCATTAGCAAAGATGATTACATACACTAATCACTGCAAGAATTTGTGTGATTCTACAATATAATGAGTGTGACTATACAACATCAACTGTTTGACTATACAACCTAAAGTCTGTGTGATTGTACAACATAATGAATGTGACTATACAACTTTAACTGTTGTGGACATGACATAGGTCCACCCCGACGCGGCCACGCGCGGGTTTGGGTAGGCGAATGATTCTCCATATGAGAATGGATCGAATTGAAATTTAGGTGTATGTGGAGTCGCCACCGAATTTTGTGGTTATTCGGAACCATTCGAGCCCACTATATGTCGTAGTGGTCCGTATACAAAATACGGCCCATTTCCGATGTCAGAGTTTATTGGGCTCGTCCCTTTGCATTTGATACCTATACCGACATTATTGGATATTGTGTATTGAATGACTCTCGTGCGTCAACGGTTTTGGGCATCCGGAAACCGAGGTTCTGAGTAAGGGGTGAGGGTACGTGTTGGGAAGCTCACAAAAGACACCCAACCCCGCCCGCATATTAGCGGCCTCTACTAAGAATTCGAATGACTTTACAATACGCGTGTTAGTTGAACGGGAAAATGATATGCAAAGATTATTTTCCCTAAACATGTGAATTGAATTGAAAAGGGTTTCTAAGTCAATTTAATGCAATTAATTCTACGTCAAAGTGGAATTTAGCATGCGGGTTCATTTAGTACAATAAACGAACAAAAATTAAATTGACAAAAGGAATAACAAACGCGTTAGTAACGATGTAAGGAATAATATTGATTTGTGCAAATATTGAATCGAATTGAATGATGCGAATGAAATGATGCATGGTTTGAAAAGATAGTATACACGTGATTGACTAGACACGTGTTGACCTAAATCATAAAATACTATCGGATTTGAAAAGAAGGATGTACGACTCGTGTTCTGGTCGTTGCGAGGTTACTCGATCGAGTGGTCGATGAACTCGATCGAGTAGCCCTCTGAAAATAGTTCCTGTTTTGCGTTACAGACCGTACTCGGTTGAGTTATTGACCAACTCGGTCGAGTACGTAGCCACTCGATCGGGTCACTGTGAGACTCGACCGAGTGGAGGTCGTGGCTGACTTTCTGGTTCGATTTTGGGGTGCCACTCGACCGAGTGGGCTAGGCACTCGGTCGAGTACCCCCTGTACGAATTGTAATTCGCTTGCAATTTTATATTGATTTCGAAATTGCTTTTGATTTTCGATGAATCAATGGTTTTACCGAATTGAGCATAAATATTTTATGACTTATGCTCGATTCGGATTTTTTATGAATCATAAATTTGGTTGAACGGAATATAAATATTGTTTGAATTTATACCCGATTCTAAATTTGAATACTCATCATATCCCACACTCGATTATGGAATCGATATAGAATAGTAAAGCGGAAAAGATAAAATTGATTTGAGTCGTTTTAAGTCGATCAAAACGACATGAATTTCTCTCCGCGTTTGTAGTGTCATAATTATAATATGACATCTACGTTAGCATCAACAAGAAAATCGAATTGATTGAATTAATTGACTAGATTGTTAGATTAGACACCAAATTATGGAATTGGTATCCAACCTAAAATCGACGCTTTACTTGAATAATGAAAAAAAACTTGATTCCCTCGACTTCTCCGACATCGAAATAAATCCCTAGGGATTGTGATGTCGGATCCGTGTCAATGGGTTTCGACCCTTATTACAATACGATGTTTGCTTTTGAAAATCAATGCTATTATGTGACTTGAATAATGATGAAGACGAAATAAAGAAGATTATAGTTTAAGTTGACTTATCTCAATAATCAAATAATCGGGGTATTGGAACAAGCGACCGTCAACGCTGTGTGCAGTACACTTGTATATTCGTGTTTCCTTATTCCGATACCCCTCTTATTCGACACAAATCGATAAGTATTTTAATGCTTTGATATTGATACCATCGATATTAGCGATATTAGGACGCGATAACAACGATAAAATATAATAAAAAACACGACCCGTATGAAGATAACGACGACGCGATACGAGAAGGAGGAGGAGAAGAGAAGAAACGGGGTTTTGACAACCTCAACCTACATGTTCTTGTCTCGGAACGGACTCGTAACCGTGGCTTTAACACAAGAGTCTTCGAGGTTTTATGAAGATTAAGTTATGGTGGCTCGGGATTGATTCCTAAAACTAGGTTTAGGGTTTGCTAGTGTAGAATTGCTTAGGATTTGAGTCTTGATGTGTTGAGAGTTTGATATTGATTAGGCTTTGATTTGATATTGATTAGGATTGTGTAGAGATGTGTATTAGGGTTCTTGAGGTTGTGAAAAGGTTGTGTAATGTGTTGCATGGGGGTTGCTTATATAGGAAAAGTTAGGGCACCCGATTTAGGGTTACTCGACCGAGTAGGTGGCTAACTCGGTCGAGTGACCCGTTATGCCAGCTGTCGGGCTCGAAATAGTCCCACTCGATCGAGTGGGTGGGTCACTCGATCGAGTGGCCCAGCTGGGTCGCGCAGGTCAGTCTTTTGGACCTTGACTTTGGATTCTTGATCGGTTTTGTGTTTGACTTGGACTTTTGATGGTTGTATGGCTGTTTTTGTGTGTCTCGGAAATGACTTTGACCGGGGTTGACCCAATCGCAAAAAGTCGGCTTTAATTTCGGTGTCGGTTTTGGCCCAAATTAGTCTTATTTGATTGGAAACGGCCCACTGGACCTGGATTCGAGGTTGACTTTGTGAGATTTGTACTCTGTAAGTGTGTTAGCCAGCAATTAATGGATTTGAGCCCATATCCGAGCGCGAAGAAACACGTTAGCATCCGATCATCATCGGGTGTTTTTTGGAAACTGCCATAAACACCTGGCAGTCAAAATGCGGGTGTCTACAACTGTGTGACTATACAACATAAACGGTGTGATCTACAAAACTAAAGTCTGTGACTACAAAACCTAAAGTCTGTACAACCTAAAGTCTGTGACTACAAAACTGAAACCGTAAAATGGAAAATAAAAGCCATACAGTTAATTATACTTCAATCATTATTAGCAAAGTCACATTCATAATTAGAAAGATGATTATACATACGAATCAGAGCAAATTATTTAAACATTCATTAAATATTCAACCTCCATTCATCCATATTCAACCTTTATTTTTTTTTGGATAATGAAGATGAATAATTTTTTAAATACCAAAAAAAAGAAGGTATGAAAAATAAAACAAGCATGAAGATGAAGATGATTCAACGAATGATACCTTAATCCCAAGGTATTCTACAGGTGGGTGATTCTACAACATAGCGAGTGTGACTATATAGCATAATGAGTATGACTATGCAACTGAATATGTGACTACAATGAGTGTACAGCTGCGTGATTCTACAACATAATGAGTGTGGCTATACAGCATAATGAGTGTGACTTTGCAATTCTGCAAGAACATTATTACGCACTAAATGACTTGTTCATCTTCATCTTCATCTTCAAGCTCCATTCATCCCACAAAAAAAGAACAACTTCATCTTAAAGATGAAGTTGTTCTTTTTTTTGGATAATGAAGATGAATAATTTTATAAATACCAAAAAAAGAAGGTATGAAAAATAAAAAGAAGCTTGAAGAAGATGAAGATGATCGAAGATGAAGATGAAGATGAAGATGAAGAAGAAGCTAAAAAAAATGAAGATGATCAAAGTTTATGCATAAACTTACCTTGGTATAATTATCCGTCATGTTGGGTTAAAAACGGAGTATGATCGGAGTTGTTGACGGAGTATGGTCGAAGTTATTAATGGAGCTTATTTGATGAGGTTTTGTTAGAGAGAAATGAATTGAATTGGGGAAATGAATTGAAAAGGAGATGGGAAGGGTAATAGATGGGAGAGAGAGTAGAGGAGGGAAATAATGAAGTAATTAGTGATGGCTGATGTCTGCAGCATGTCAGTCCTTTTTTTTTTAATTGAACCTCATCCATCCACCATCCATCTTAGGATGAATGGATGGAGGGGATCAACACTAAGCAACTCTTGGAGAGTTTCTAACTCCCCTGATCCCCCCTATATATATATAACATTCCTAAAATAGAAAGGGAAAGAATTCATTGAGACGCCCCAATATGGAATAGACAAAGAATTCGTTGGGACGGGGAGAGTATATCTTTGTAAAAGTTAAAGTAAATATCTCATTTCAAAAATTAATTTTGTAGATAACTGATTTTTTCTCAAGGTTAATGACATTATATCTTAAAATTTATCTAATTATTTTCATGAAAAGAAGTTTTTTTTTGTCAATTTCTTTAACATTAATGAAAATGAATAGTTTGCGAATTTATTAGTGAAATGTTCTTTTACTTCTCAATTTAAATTAGTGTATTTTTGAGGAAAATGATAGTAACTGAGAGTAGTATTGTAGACACCCGCATTTTGACTGCGAGGTGTCTATGGCAGTTTCCAAAAAACAGCCGATGATGATCGGACGCTAACGTGTTTCTACGCGCTTGGATATGGGCTCAAATCCATTAGTTGTTGGCTAAAGCACTTATGGAGTACAAATCTCACAAAACTGACCTCGAATCCAGGCCCAGTGGACCATTCCGAGTCAAACGAGACTAATTTGGGCCAAAACCGGCACCGGAAATAAAACCAACTCTTTACGATTGGGTCAACCCCGGTCCAAGTCGTTTCCGAGACACACACAAAACAACCTTTCAAACATCAAAAAGTTAATTCAAACACAAAATCCACAAGACATCGAAAGTCACTGTCCAAAGCAACTGACCCGCGCAACCCAGCTGGGCCACTCGATCGAGTGCCCAACCCACTCGATCGAGTGGGCCTTATTCAGGCCCGACTGCAGGCACACCGGGCCACTCGACCGAGTCGGTTGGTTACTCGGTCGAGTAACCCTAACCGGTGTCCTAGGCCATGCCTATATAAACACCCCCATGCAACACACTTTGACACATTGAAAAAAAACCCTAATTCAACTTTTACAACACTTTTGCAACCCTAGATTCAACCCTAATTCTACCCTAATCAAGCCCTAATTCTACAATACTCAAACCCTAAACCTAGTTTTAGGAATCGAAACCATACCACCACAACTTAGCCTACATACTCGAAACTCCCGTGCAAGCCGCCGCTACGAGTCTCGTCCGAGCATAAGAAACATGTAGGTTGAGGGTGCCAATTCCCGCTTTTCTCTTTTCTCCTTTTCTTTTTCTCGCGTCGTGTCGCCTATCATTGTCGTAGTTGTCTCGTTTTTTATTCGCGTCCTAATATCGATAATATAACTAGTATAAAACATTAAAGTATTCGTCGATTCGTGTCGAGCATGAGTGATGGTGGGATAAGGAAACCCGAATATACAAGTGTACTGCACACAGGGTTGTCGGTCGCTTATCCCATCACCCCGATTGCTTGATTGTTGAGACGGATTAACATCGACTTTAATTTTATTTTTTTATCATCGTTATCGCAAATTTCATCAATTCTAAAGCCTATTTTCCAAAACATACTTTTTTATAAGGGTCGAAACCCGTTGATGCGGATCCGACATCAAGCAATTCGCAATAATTAATTACGATGTCGGGATGCGGAGGGAATCAAGTCTTTCAATTCTAGCATAGCGTCAAACTCTTAGATTCGATGGTAATTTAATAATTAGACGTCGATTCTAACGATCTAGTCACATAAATTAATTAACGCGATTTCTATTGATGCTAAAATAATTGTCATACAATTCGCTAGAATTCTGACATTATTAAACGCGGAGGAAATCCACTCATATCGCGATAGTTAATTTAAGACGACTTAAAGCATTTTTATTTTATTTTTACTCTAGTATTCCATATCGATTCAATAATCGAATATGGGGTACGACGAGCATTCAAAGTTAGAATCGAGTATAAATCCCACAATATTTGTACCCGATTCAACGCAATCAACAATTCACCAAAATCCAAATCGAGCACAAATTGTATAATATTTGTGTCCGATTCGACAAACTCATCGAGTTATCAAAAATCAAAAGCAATTTCGAAGTCAATAAAAAAATTGCAAACGAACCTGGTTCGTACAGGTGCCACTCGACCAAGTGCCTAAGCCACTCGATCGAGTGACATCACGAAAACGAGACAGAACGCTTCCGCGACAACCACTCGGTCGAGTTTCGCCATAACTCGATCGAGTGGCCATGTACTCGACCGAGTTCCCTCGTAACTCGGCCGAGTATCGTCATGAAATCTGGGCAGACCCTTATTCAGAGGTCCACTCGGCCGAGCCCCTCAATGACTCGGTCGAGTGGCACCTTTATCACGTCAACCGTGAGCCCTACACCGCTTTCGAGTCTCGTTAACCGTTTTCGGTGACTTAGGTCAACATGTGTCTAATTAATCACGTGGAATATTACCTTTTCGAAACTTTACATCATCTTATCTACATCATTCAATAATTTTCAAACCGTTATTACCGTTATACCGTTACTAACCGTTTGTTCTTTTGTTGATTTATTGTGTTTATTTTATTGTACTAAAATGAACCCACATGCTAAAATACAACTTTGACGTTAAGATTTTAGTTGCATTAAATCGACATAGAAACCCTTTCAATTTCATTCACATGCTTAGGGAAAATAATGTTTGCATAAGCATTTTCACCGTTTAACTAACGCGCGTATTCAAAAATCATTCGATATCTTAGTAGAGGCCGCCAATGTGCGGGCGGGGTTGGGTGTCCTTTGTGGGCTTCCCAACATGTACCCTCACCCCTTACACAGAACCTCGGTTTCCAGATGCCCGAAACCGTTGGTGCACGAGAGTCATTCTATACACGATAACCGGTAGTGACGGTATCGGTATCGCAATGTAAAGGGACGAGCCCAATAAACTCTGACATCGGAAATGGGCCGTATTTTGTACACGGCCCACTACGACATAAAGTGGGTTTGAATGGGCCCGAACTCCCACAAAGTTCGGTGGCGACTCCACTTAGATTCAAATTTCAATTCGATCCATTCTCATATGGAGATTCATTCGCCTCCCCAAACCCGCGCGTGGCCGCGTCGGGGTGGACCTATGTCATGTCCACAATTTGGCGACCCCGCTGGGGATTAACTGATGCGTGACTTACCATCGACATCCTGAGGGTGAGACTCGAATAGAAATCGTTTGATAGTACAATATGCGTTTTAGTTTTACGGTTCATGCATAACCCATATTTTCCCGGGCTGGTACTCGCGACCGACGTCCCACTATACCGTTGATGTACTCCAATATGGATATGTCAAAAGGTGTCCATAGTCAATTCGAGTGGGTTTTGCGGCATGTTCTAAGCTCAACTCGACTTAGAGAGTCTGTCCCGATCAACGTCTAGACTATGTGCACTGGTATAGACCCTCTTAGACCGACCGAGACATAGTGTAAAGCATACATGGCGTCGTTATAATGCTCGCCTGACTACATGCTACTTGGTTTTCGTGTCGTTTTCAAAACCGTCGACTCTTCAAAAATACATCTTTCTCAAGATATTCAATTTTCAAAACCCGGGACGTATACCAAATTTAGGACTTATGATTTTACTCAAAATAGCCTATTTTTAGCCGGTATGCTGCCCATTTCAAAACTCGAAATTACATTTGAACTTTCAAAACCCGTTGCCCAATACATCTTTCCATCTTTTCGAAAAGTTGGGACCTCCTCCGAGTTTTCTTGGATTTTCAAAGACAATCCATTTTCAAAACCTTCCCCTTCTTAGGACTTCCCGTATTTAGCAGTGTCGGGTCATGTCCTAAGTCGTCAAGGTCTTTAGCGTCGAGACTCCGTCGATCCTACATCCCGGGTTTCTTCCCTATCCCAGACCGCCTAATTAGAGTAAGGCAACGCCCTCCTACGTAGGACATACTCCAACAAAGGAGGGCCCGTCTACACAATCGAGTCCAAAGTCTGGGGATGTCTCACGTGGACCTTCTTTCGAACAGGACTAGGCCCACTTTTCACAAGTCACCCGTCTAGGTGTCTTTTCCGAGTCATTTCTCTTTTCAGTCTTGTTCAGGATGTACTTTCTATTCCGGGATTCGGGCTAGTTTCTGAATACGCGATGTTCTTATAGACAGGTCACCCGAAACCAGATATCAACGCAAAATGGACGCATTGAAGGACGCCCTAGAGAAGATCGAATCCCAATTAACTGCCATGCAGAATGATCAAACGGCACTTGCCACTCGTGTAGGCGCAATGGAGAAGGGAATTCCTCCTCCCGGATCTGAGCCCACTGGGCCCATAGCTGAACTAGTCAGCGCTGTTCGCAGGCTCGAGGAACAAGTTCACCTGTCAACGAACAACTCGATCCACACTGAAATTGCTCGTTCCTATTCGCCTTTGAATGACGAGCTACCCGCTAACGTCAACCTTACGGGAATTCCAATGTTTGAGGGTACTGAAGACCCGGTCCACCACATCCGGGCATTCAAAGATTTTATGGCGGTAAAAGGGGTGAAGTCCACCATGTTTACTCACTTATTCCTTTCCTCCCTTGAAAAGCAACCCAAGGCCTGGTACTACAGGCTCGACTCCAAAAAATATAAAACTTGGGACGATGTGGCGACCGAATTTGCTCGGAATTACGCTGATAATACCGAGATCCAGACTACAATGCGTACTCTGGAAGTAATGGCCCAAGAGCCCAAAGAAGGGTTCACCAAATATCTGCAGAGATGGCGGGCCGAGAGTGTGAAGCTGGTTGATAAGCCCGGCGAAAAAGTGTTAGTGGAGACGTTTGTCAAGAACCTCCTCCCTTCCTACCGGGTCCATCTTCGGTATGCTGTTATCCCCAATTCTGCTACCCTGACTGAATTGAGTACAAGGATCGAGGACGACTTACGGTTAGAGAGCCTGACTAAGGCCTCTACCAAGGGCTATCACGGGGCAAGCTCATCTGCGAGCAAGCCCACACCTGCAGCTGCAACTCGCAGCATTTTCGATGAGGTAAATCTGCTTGACACCTCATCCAAAAAGAATACACCAAATCGGGTATTCACAGATATAGGGACTATCTATACTTATGCCATACAGAGGCTATCTTCAAAGGGCCTGATCCAACCGATAGGCCCAACTCCCGAACCTCCGGTAGAGAAGAGGCCCAAAAGTTATAACGCCCAAGCCTACTGCCAGTATCATCGGGGTAACAAGCATGATACTGAGAAATGCTGGAGACTGAAGCATCTGATCCAGGACCTGATCGAGAGCGGGAAGATCCCGTTGCCCGGAGACAAGCCGAGCAACAAAGAAAACCCGTTCAGTGCCCATGCAATATTCACCGGTGAGGTAATCAACTGCTCACACCTTATCTCCCCTCATGTCCCACAAATCAATGGGATATGGTTCGATGACGAGGATGACGTTTACCTAGCCAAAGGAGAAACTGTCCCCATCACCCTTTAAGAGGTCCGAAAGGCTAAGTCCAAAGCCTTAGCCACCAACCACCTCGCCGCAGCTGGGCGCTCTACTCCAATAACCGTCACTAAACCTACCAGGACGAATGTCACTCTCGAGGAACCATGCAACGACACGGCCTTGGTCCAACAAATGAAGAGGGTTCGAGCTGATCTAACCATATGGCAACTACTGGTCAGCTCACAGGATCATCGGGAAGCACTGACTAAGGCTCTCGACGAAATCAAGGTTGACTCGCAGGTTACCCCCACTAAAATGGTAGCCACTATCATGCCCTATCTCAAGGGCAAGTCCAAGAATGAGGGCCCGCTCATAACCTTCTCTGAGTCCGATCTACCGCCGTTCGGGCCCAATCATAATCTGGCCCTTTACATCACGGTCATTTGCCGAGGGAAGTACCTCCCTGTGGAAATGACGTAGGTCCACCCCGACGCTGCCACGCGCGGGTTTGGGTAGGCGAATGAATCTCGTGGTAAGATTGTTCTCGGGTTCAAAATTTAAGTCAAAATTGAGTCGCCACCGAATTTTGTGGTTATTCGGAACCATACGAGCCCACTCTATGTCGTCATGGGCTGTACACAAAGTACGGCCCACTTCGATTTCAAAGTTTATGGGGCTCGTCCTTTTGCATTGCAATATCGATACCGTTTAAACCGGCTTTCGTATATAGAATGACTCTCGTGCGCCAATGGTTTCGGGCATCCGGAAACCAAGGTTCTGAGTAAGGGTTGAGGGTACGTGTTGGGAAGCCCACTAAGGACATCCAACCCCGCCCGCGCATGGCAGCCTCTACTAAAACATCGTTCCTGTTCGTATGTGCGCGCTAGTAAAATGACTAAATGATATGCAAACAGCGTTTTCAGGCTAAGCATGTGAATTATTGATTAACTACGTCATTTAATGCATCTTTATTCACGTCAAAGTGATTTAGCATGTGATGTTCATTTATAAAGCGATAAGCAAGTAAATAAACAAAACTCGAAAGTAAATAACGTACAAGTTACACGGGCGGAAATACAACCCGGCCAATACAAAAATTACAAATGATATACAAACGGAATAATAAATAATAAAAAGATAGGAACGGACCCGTATGTAAACTAGACCGTGAATTATGTAAATGGACGGACCCCGATTAAATACACATTGCGTTGTGTATTAAACGAAGGACGGAGACATAGGACCTAAGCGTGACGCTAGCCCGATCCTATGCCTCGATGCCTTGTCCCGACTTATCATGTCGAAAAATCGATCAAAGTCGCCATAGTGTCGTGATATTTATGGGTTTTGAAAAAGGGGTTCACGTGATTGACTTTACACGTGTCGACTAAAAGTCGTAAAAACGCCGAGGCTTAAATGTTGCATTTAAGCTCTCGGTTTTCTGGGCTACAGGGCCCACTCAGTCGTGTCATGGTCTGACTCGGTCGAGTGTGTCCTCGAAAAGGCTACTGCCCAGATTTATGGGTGCTACTCGATCGAGTAGCCTACGTACTCGGTCGAGTAGCCCCTGTACGAGTACCAACTCGTTTTATTTTTTTGGTTTATAATCGATGATCGGCCAAATCAAATACAAATATCGCACGATTTGTATTTAACCTGACCTCCGGTACTATAATCGTGTATACATGCGATTGTAATACCGTTATCGGAGTTTTATGAAAATGTTTTCGCTAGATTAGAAATTTTGTATTAGTGACGAAATTGCATCCCTCTAAGTCACGACATCGAAACTAATCCTTTCGGATTATGTGATGTCGGTTTTCGTGTCAACGGGTTCCATACTAATTGTAGAAATGGGATCAAATGCGTTCAACTATGACCGATTGCGATCACGTCACGCCCTTGAGTACATTGAAGCGGTGCTCCTCGAAAGGGCGCCACCTCCGTCGTTTCTCGTAAAGGGATTAGATGGACTTTAGGCGATCATCATAGTCAAACGTATTCAAAACCGAATTTTAGTACTAGTATATATTTATACGTGGTATGATAGTGTGTTAGTAACGAAAAGATAAAAGTTAGAATACAAGAAATAAAATGTTAGCGTTATGTTAAAGTTAGTGTTAGGATACTAGTATAGTTATAACATAGATAATGCAAAAATGTAAATAAAAACGAAGTAGTAAGGATTGAAATGGGGTTTAGGACACTCTCAACATACATGCTTAGTAGGGACCTCGGAAATGGGCTCGTAAATAGCGACGGGACGCCGGAGTATCGAGGATGTACGCGAGTTATGGTGTGTGTGTGTGTGGATGATTCGTCGGTTTTTCGAGGGACGAAAGGCTCGGTTTTTTGGCTTAGTGTTGCTAGGGTTGTAGTGTGTAGAGTATAAGAGGGTTAAGGTGAAAATGTAGGGTAAATGTGGATTAGGTAAAAGCTCAAAATGCAAAGGGTTTGAGGGGGTATTTATAGATTTTACCTCACGACCTAGGGTCACTCGATCGAGTGGCCCTAGTGCACTTGATCGAGTACCCTAGAAAATGGGCCTGATCTAGTAAATGGCGCTCCACTCGACTGAGTGGGTCAATCCACTCGATCGAGTGGATCAAGAGGATCGAGCTATTTTAGGAAGAGGTTGACTTTGTTGATTTGATTGATTTATTTGAATTTTGATTTGGGCGCCAGTTTCGAGAAGTTGAATTTGGCTGATTTGTGTGATGGGTTCGTCTTTGACCGGGTTTTGACCCGGTCGCCAAAAGACGGGTTTTATTTTAGGTGTCGGTTTTGGCCCAAATTAGTCTTATTTTGTTCGGAACGACACACTGGGCCTGAATTTGAGGTTGGTTTTGAGAGATTTGTACTCCGCTAAATGTCCATGTCGGATATTATTGATTCTGAGCCCATATTTGAGTATACTAAGTCACGTTTGCGTCCGATCATCATCGGGTGTTTTGTCGGGAAGTGCTATAGACACTAGCAGGCAAAATGCGGGTGTCTACAGAGCCCCCACTCTGACTGAGGCTTGGACAAGGCGAAAGTCATAGTAGCTACCAGGCCAATCGCAGATTACGACCTGGCAGCCTTCCGGTCGGGTCGTTTATAGTCAAGTAGACTAGCGTGAAGGGCTCGCCAGCCATAAGCAGAGGGTCATACCTGTCCTGGTGATGGTAGCTCCGTGGGGAGTTAAACTTACTTCTGAAGGCGTAGGCGTATCCATATGCTGATACATCACAGCTCTGATTGTAGCATTCCGGGATAAATATTGACTCACGTCGGGGAGTGAAGTAGTTGCGCGGAGACTTGCTTCTAAAGCCTGGGGTGTACCTGTATGCTGACACATAACAAATTGCATGTAACACATAGGCAAAACACCGACTCATGCTGGGGAAATTATACTGAATTTTGAAAAGCCGAAAATTTTGAAAGATTTTTTTTTTTACAAAAATTTATCACAGAATTTTTAGAAATTCCTAGGAAAGCTCGGGACGACTTGATTCCTATTCTGGGTTCCTGTCTGAAATCAGGCCTGTGCATGCAAAGGGCCCAGGTTTGCTGAGGAGGCATGGTAGTTAGGGTTACAGTTAGGGTTTCCTATTATAAATATAGGTCTCCCTGCTTCAGCTTACCGTATCTTAAATCAAAAACTCTCACTTCTCCTCAAAATCCTTTAGACTTTCAATAAGATTAAAACCCCTGCCATGGGTATCGATCATCTTACTTCGATGCTTTTTGCCTGGTCCTAATATTTTCGGGATGAGGACAAAGTCCAACTGACCCAAATGGGGATTGTCAGTCTGTTTCCTCTTCGACGTTTGATAATTGATTCACACTTTTTGGACGTCTGCCTGTCGTTTTTGGGATACTACCCATCACGTCTTTGCGTTCCCGTGGGGAGAAATATGCTCTCTTCCCGAGGAGATTGGCGCTATTGGAGGTTGGAGCCCTGTCGCTCGTCCTGCTATCCCTCCGTTCTTCCCGGACCCGAGAAGGAGGCTGAGGGATTTCCTGGGTCTGTCTCACGCTGAGACAGATCGAATGGTGCGGGGAAATACTGTTTCCCTCTTTGACTTGGCTGACAAGTTTGTGAACAGTCAAGATGTAAGGGCTACCCCTTCTCATAGGCGTAGGGCTTTCGCCTTTTGCATGCTGCACCGCTACGTTTTTGAGGGGATGATGGATGTTGACTCATGCCTGGGTCAAATCAGGCTGATCGGAGTGGTTGACCAGATGGAGACTGGTCACAGCCCTGCCTGGCTAACTACCGGAGAGATCATCATGGGTCTGGATGCCAGACAACTTGACCCGGACCGACATCTGACGGAGAGTACCCGTATTCTGCAGGTATACGTCTTGTGATTTTTCATTCTTTGTCTCGCGCGATTATATTAATGTCCGTAAGTCACTCGATCGAGTGGACTTGTCACTCGATCGAGTGACATCTTCGAAGTGCTTCTACCCATCTTTGGAGGGCTTACTCGATCGAGTCAGATGTTATACTCGATCGAGTGGCATTCTCGACGAGCTTCTGTCTGCTTTTAGGGGGCTTACTCGATCGAGTCAGGTGCTGTACTCGACCGAGTGGTCTATAGCGGACCACTCCGTTACTCACGGATTTTTCATATGTTTTGCAGGTTTGGTTTTCGGAACGTCTATCGATCATAGAGTCCCCTCCGAGCATTCCCAACTACCGCAGCAGCCAAATCAGTTCGAGGGGGCGCCGGATAAGCTCAAGTCACCATATAAACCGCGCTTACTGGGATGAGGAGTTGGTGTTCCATGGTGGCCCCTTAATCAGGTGGACTGTCGCTTGGTGGTTCCTTTCTAAGCTGACGGGGCTGGCCAAGAGGGATCAAGCCCGTTACTTGGTGATCCTATCCCTTGACTGGAAAGTTCACATTTACCCGGACCGCATCCTGAGGCAGTTCGGTTCGTCTCAGCGCATTTCTGAGACGGAAGCCATTATCAGCGTCTCGCTCCAATTGACAGACGCTATGTGCGACACCTGGTTGCAGAGATGGTTTACTCGTCCTACATGGACTATTCCCAACCCTTGCCAATCTGCTTGGGTTTCACGGGCTTACGAGAAATGGACTTCCGAGGAATCCGAGGAAGCTCGTAATGCTCTGAAGGTCGATGAGGCCTTCGAACTGGTCCATCGTGAGACGGCAAAGGACAATAGGGGATTCTTCGATGAGGGAGAGACCCCTGCTACCTTAGTCCGATTAGAATCTGGTCTTAAGTCACATATTAAGACTCGAGCTAAGGATGCCGGTGCTAGCGGCACGCGGGGGCGGCTAAGCCCCCAGACTGATTTCGAACGACGACTTGGGCCAAGGCTGGCGGCCCGGGACCGACTAGGTCCGCGTGACCGGCTCCCTGAGCCCGTGAGGGCCCGACTTGGGCTTATCGAGGTGGATGAGGACTCGAGTTCCAAGAAACGAGTCCGGGCTAAGGAGGTTCCTGTGGTGATTCGGGAACGCTCTCCTCCACGTCGTCATCAGTGGACGGCCAAGGAGGCCAAGGACAAGGGGAAGGGCAAGATGCCCTAAATACCGAGTCCTTAGTTTTTATTATTTATATATTATTATTTATTTTGGAGTGTCGTGTGCTTTTTGTTTTTGCAATTTTTGAATTACTGCATTTTGTAATTTTCCCGAATTTATCGGGGTTTTTTTATTGTGATAATTAATAAAAGAAGTTTATTATTAAACCGCTCCTGTCTTTTCTCGATTGCACTGGTTGTGCCCTTTTGAGGGGTTGCCTACGTATCCGCGATTAACGGAATCAAACCAAACGTTGTTCAAGCTTGGTACATTTGCAATCTCGAATTACACCAAGACTATTGGTTCAAGATGTTTTGTGACAGTAGAATAAGTAACTCTAGCTCATTGACTTGCTTTTTTTGTAAAAAAAAATGATTTTGATAAAAATTTGCTAATGACATTGAGAAATGGCTATGGGTAGTAACGCTTCAGCTGGTCCAGGTTGGTCGGGTTGACGAACTCATTCCCGTCCAGGTCCGTCAGCATTACTGCTCCTCCTGATAGGATCTTTTTTACCAGATACGGCCCAGCCCAGTTGGGTTTGAATTTTCCCCTCGGGTCAACCGATAGTAAAGCTCGAACAGACTTAAGGACTAGATCCCCTTCTTTAATGTTTCTGGGCCTTACCCTCTTGTTGAAGGCCCGTTGGATTCGTTTCTGGTAGATTTGGATACTGTCGAGGGCACGAGATCGTCGTTCATCTAGTAGAACCAACGAGTCATACCGTGCTCGAACCCAATCAGCTTCGGGCACTTGACTTTCTAACAGAATTCTGAGGGACAGTACTAGTAATTCAACTGGTTGGACTGCCTCCATCCTATAAGTTAGGTAATACGGTGTCGCGCCGGTTGCGGTACGAATTGACGTCCGGTACCCCCATAGGGCAAAAGGTATTTTGTCGGGCCAGTCCCGGTAATTATCAGCCATCTTTTTGAGTATGGTGACAATTGTTTTATTGGCCGCCTCTACTGCTCCATTCGTTTGGGGACGGTAGGGCGAGGACGCGTGCCTTTGAATTTTGTATTTAGTCAGAAGGGTTGCGGTCTCAGCTTGAAAATGAGTCCCGTGATCACTGATGAGTTCATGTGGGATTCCATACTGACATATTACCTTGTTTTGGATAAACTTGGCGACATGTTTAGCGTTGAGGATGCGATACGACTCAGCTTCGACCCATTTGGTGAAATAGTCGATGGCTACTAAGATGAAACAGCGTCCGCCAGTACCGAAGGGATTTATCTTCCCGATTATGTCGATACCCCATGTCGAGAACGGCCAAGGTGACGTCATGGTATAAAGCAGAGATGACGGCATATGTTGCACATTGCCGAAGATTTGACAGTTGTGACACCGTTTGACATATAACTGGCAATCAGCTTCCTTGGTATTCCAGTAATACTCGAGCCTCATGATTTTTCGGACCAGCATGTGAGCATTCATATGTGGGCCGTTTTCACCATCATGTACTTCGGCCATAACTTTTTCGGCTTTATATTTATCAACACAAAAGAGAAGAGCCCCCTGTGCCATCTTTTTGTACAGTTGCCCGTCATCAGTACGGATGAACTGGGTGGCTAGCCTCTGTAAGGCTTTCTTGGCTCGACCTTCCGTCCCAGGAGGATATTCTCCGTTTGTCAGGTACTTTAAAACGGCCTGGTACCAAGGTTCGGGATCAGTTATCTCGGTGTCTTCAATGTCATGGATGTATGCAGGCTCGGACCGTCTTTCGACACAAATTGGCATACTGGTCACGTGGTCGGGAATATTCAGTAAAGATGCCAATTTTAAGAGTGCATCTGCAAACTGATTTTCTTCCCGAGGCAGGTATATGTACTCCACCTTTTGGAATTGTTTCTCGAGATCCCTTACTCGTGCCTGGTAGGCCACGAGATTAGCATTCCGAGTCTTCCATTTTTGAAGTACTTGGGTAATGACCAAGGACGAATCGCCATGTACCCGAAGATTTGTGATCCCCAGATTGGCGGCGGCTTGTAGCCCGTAAATGCATGCTTCGTACTCTGCTGCATTATTGGTAACATCAAAGTCTAGTTTGATGGAGACGGAGGTATGCTCCCCTCTTGGTGAGATTAGGAGGATCCCGACTCCGAACCCTCGAAAATTAGATGCTCCATCGAAGTATATCCCACGTTTCAGCATCGGTATGGAAAATATCTTCGTCTGGGAAGGACCAGGTGTCGGTGTGTCCTTCTTCGGTTACCGGGCTGTCGGCGAGGAATTCAGCTACTATTCGCACCTTAATAGCCTTTAGTGGTACAAATTTTTGGTCGAACTCTGCCAACATTAGAGTCCATCTGGAAATTTGGCCATTGAGAATGGGCTTTTCGAAGAGGTATTTGATCGGATCCATCTTGGATAGAACATGGACCTCGTAGCTGAGCATATAGTGTCGGAGCTTCTTCGTAGCCCAGACTAGAGCCAAGCACTTCTTTTCGAGCATGGTATATTTGCACTCATACTCTAAAAACTTTTTGTTGATATAATAAGTGGCTCGTTCTTCAGAGTCAACTGTCTGAGCCAGCATAGCCCCCATGGCTGTCTCGGTCGTTGTTAGGTATAATGACAGAGGCAGACCGGGTTGAGGCAACATTAAGACTGGCGGAGCAGACAGAATTTCCTTGATCTTGTCGAAAGCAGCTTGGCACTTGTCATCCCATAGTATCCGTTCCCCTATTTTTAGTTTCTTGGAAATTGGTTCACATACCATGGTTAGTTTGGAAATGAATCGACTAATATACTGGACTTTCCCGAGAAATCCCCTAATTTTTTTTTCGGTTTTAGGAGCTTGCATCTCAGTAATGGCTTTGATTTTAGCTGGGTCGACCTCGATGCCTCGTTGGCTAACGATATGACCCAGTAATTTGCCTGATGTTACCCCAAAACTGCACTTTTGAGGGTTTAGCCTCATGTTGTATTTGCGCAATCGGGTGAAGAATTTCCTTAGGGCGGTGATGTGACCGTCCCGTTCTTTGGATTTGACGATCATGTCGTCCACATAAACCTCTACCTCTTTATGCATCATGTCGTGTAGTAAAGTGGTAGCGGTCCTTTGGTATGTGGCCCCGGCATTAATGAGACCGAATGGCCTGACGGTGTAGCGGTAAGTACCCCAAGGTGTAGTGAAGGTAGTCTTACTCATATCTTCTTCCGCCATCTTGATCTAATTATACCCGGCATACCCGTCCATAAATGATAGAAGGGCATGATCGGCCGTGTTATCCACCAGTATGTCGATGTGTGGTAACGGAAAGTCATCTTTCGGGCTTACTTTGTTAAGATCCCGAAAATCTACGCATACCCGCACCTTACCGTCCTTTTTAGGAACCGGCACGATGTTTGCAACCCAGTCCGGATACTCGGACACTTGTATGAAGCCGACTTTGAACTGTTTGTCGACTTCTTCTTTTACTTTGAGAGACCACTCGGGCCTCATTCGGCGGAGCTTCTGTTTAATCGGTTTGCACCCGTCTTTGATTGGTATGCGGTGCTCGGCTATTTCCCAGTCTATCACCGGCACATCCTTGTAGGACCATGCGAAGACATCCTTGAACTCTTGGAGGAGGTTTATGAACTGTTGTTTCTCCTCGGGATCTAGAGATAACCCTATCTTAAGTATCTGAGGCTCTAAGGTTGTTCCCAAATTGATGGACTCGGTCTCTTCGATTACCGGATTCCGGGATTCCCTTTGCTCTAGTTGCTCGATCAGATGTGGAGGTAGGGGTACCTGTTCGTCGGATTCCTCAATGTCGTAGCATAAAACATTTTTGAAAGCAGAATTTAAAAGAGACAAGTCGTAAGCAGAACGATTGTTATTATTGATTGAAAATTTGGAAAATAGCTCAAAGAGAGTAGCCATCTGATCATTGGTCAATGGCGGAATTGGTAAGGCACTCGGGACAGACCCGAAGTGCCAGCAGCAGGAATGATAAAAGGGAGAGGGGTTACAGGAGTGAGTCTAGCACCGACTTCCCTAGACTCGACCTCAGACTCTGAATCAGACTCCGACTCGGACTCATGCATGTCTCCCTCTCCGGTGACCAGCTTGTAGATCTTTCCTCGACTGTAAGTCCACTTGACAGTCTTCCTCCAGGCCCTGTTTCCCGTCTCGGAACCAACATCCGAGATCAGCTTGATCGGGTCAAACCTGTTGCTGCTGAGAATCAGGTTGACCAGGTCTTCCTTTGGGGTTAGGACTATGTTGTCTTCCCCGAAGAGCAGCCCCAGCGCGGGCTCAGCATCACCAGCTTCATCAGATTGGATGAGGGCGAACACATCATCCGGGATGTAGTTGCAGTCCCGGGCCGATTGGGTCCCGAGGTGCGCAGCATTGGGTCGGTACAGACCAACCTGGATAGCCCCGAATACCGGTGTGACAAAGTAGTCAGACAACCGTGGGCTGTAAGGGCTCAAGTGGATACCCTTAATGATGTTGCAGGCCTTTTCGATTCCTGCTCGGACAACGTTGGCCGGAGTGGTGGCATAGCCAAGGCCAAAGTGAGAGTCTTCGTCCTTAAGGACCTCGTTGATCTTCCAAGCTGGAAGGTCGGGTCGAGAGGTAGCCCCCGAAAGGTACCCCAGGTTTTGGAGCATTGTGTCAATGCTCGTGGTGAAGTAAGGCCTGAAAAGGTACTCTTCCTCGATCATCCCCACAAAGTCGAACCCCCAGAGGTCCGTGCGGCCCGCGGCGTTACAGCTAGCCACGGTCATTGGGGTTGCCTCTAAAGTAATAACATTGTTGAGCAAAGGCATCTTGATCTTACGGTGAAGGGTGGAGGACACGGCTTTGACCGCGTGAATCCATGGCCTTCCTAGGAGCAAGTTGAAGGATGAGGTGACATCAATCACCTGGAATTCAAGCTCCTTTTCAATCGGGGCTGTTACAATGGTCAGCTTTATGGCCCCAGATACCGTCTTTGGGCTCCCATCAAAGGCTTGGATAGTTTGAGCCATCGGGACATAATTGGCCTCGGTGATACCGAGGGCTTTGGCGGTCGTTAAGGGAAGGACGTTCACAGCGGACCCGTCATCGAATACGGTCATCGGGAGGTATTTCCCTCGGCAGATCACTGTAATGTAGAGGGCCAGATTATGAGAGGCCCCGAACGGTGGCAGGTCGGCTTCAGAGAAAGTGATCATTGGGCCTCCTTCCTTGGTTTTGCCCTTCAAGTGGGGCAGGACCGTGGCTACCATTTCAGCAGGGGTAGCCAGAGAGTCGATCTTAACTTGATCGAGAGCCTTAGTGAGTGCTTCTCGATATTCTTGTGAGCTAACCAAGAGTTGCCATATAGTGAGGTCAACTCGGGTCTTCTTCAGTTGCTTCACAATAGCCGTTTCAGCAGTTGGCTCCTCAGGGGCGACTTCCATCCCGAGTGGATCGTTGATGGTTGTCAGGATGGGGATGTCTCTAGAGCTTGTGGCTTGATAGGGACGACCAAGGTGGTTGCTGGCTAGGACTCGGGATTTGGCCTCGCGAATCTGCTCAGGGGTGATGGGAATAGTTTCCCCTTTAGTGAGGTAGACATCATCCTCGTCGTCAAACCAGATCCAGTTCACTTGCGGGATGAATGGAGAGATAAGGTGAGAGCAATCAATCACCTCCCCGGCAAAGATGGCATGGGAGCTGAAAGGGTTCTCTTTGTTGTTTGGTTTATCTCCGGGTAGCGGAATTTTACCGCTTTCAATTAGGTCCTGGATCAAGTATTTCAGCTTCCAACACTTTTCGGTATCATGCCCATTGCCTCGGTGATATTGGCAATAGGCCTGAGCATTGTAGTTCTTGGAGCGTCGCTCGACCGAAACTTCAGGAGTTGGGCCTATCGGTTGGATTAGGCCCTTCGAGGACAGCCTTTGTAAGGCGTAGGTATAGGTGGTACCTATATCGGTGAAAACCCGAGGTGGGGTGTTCTTCTTGGATGGGGTATCTAGTAGATTTAACGCGTCAAAAATGCTGCGGGTTGCAGCTTGGGGCTTGGTAGTGGAAGAGGAAGCCCCTTGGTATCCCTTGCTAGAGGCCTTGTTGAGGCCCTCTAGCCTTAGGTCGTCTTCAATTCTCATACCCATTTCACTAAGGGTGGTGAAATTGGGTATGACAGCGTACCGGAGATGAATCCGGTATGAGGGGAGGAGGTTCTTGACAAAAGCCTCCACCAAAGTCTTCTCACTGGGCTTATCGACCAGTTTCACACTCTCGGCCCTCCAGCGTTGAAGGTACTTAGTAAAACCTTCTTTTGGCTCTTGGGCCATGACCTCCAAACACCGCATCGTGGTTTGGATCTCGGTGTTGTCAGCATAGTTCCGAGCAAACTCGGTAGCCACATCATCCCATGTAGGGTATTTTTTCGGGTCTAGCCTATAGTACCAGGCCCGTGGGTGCTTCTCAAGGGACGCAGCAAAAAGATTCTTGAACATTGAAGAATCTACCCCTTTGATAGCCATGAATTCTTTGAAGGCCCGTACATGTAGTAACGGGTCCTCAGTTCCTTCAAACATAGGCAAACCAGTGAGATTCAGGTTTGGGGGCAGCTTGTCACTCACCGGGTTGTACTCTCGGCTATTCTCCCGATGAATGTTGTTACTCCCAACCAAATGGAATTGTTCTTCTAGTCGGCGTACTGCGTTGACTAGTTAAGCTAGAGGCCCAGTGGCCTCGGCATTAGGAGTCCTTTGCTCCACTGTAGCTAGGCGAGCAACGATGGCCACTTGACCAACCCTCATTTCAGTCAGTTTAGCTTCGATGTCGGTTTGCTTCTCGATCATGGCGTCCAGAGAGGTTTGCAGACTGTTCAAAGTAGCCATCCTGCGGGCGTGTCTGGTTGCCGGTGGCCTGTCTGTAAGAACACCGCGTAATCAGAAACCAAACTCAGATCTTGGAAAAAAGAAGGAAAAGTACATCCCGAGCGACACTAAGAAGGAAGACTAAAGACTTGAGAAAGACATCTAGACGGATGACTCAATGGGTGGTATAACTTCCTTAGGACTTTTGGCTTTGTGGGCCTAATCCTGTTCGAAGGAAGGTCCACGTGAGACTTTTTCCCCAGACTTTTGACTCGAGTGTATGGACGGACTTTCCTTTGTAGGGGTATGCCCTACGCGGGTTGGTCGTGCCTTGACAGATAAAGCGGACTCGGGAAAAGGGGGGAACTCGCGATATAGGTTCAACGGAGTTCCGACGCTATAGACCTTCGACATACTATGCAAAGACCCGACACACGGCTAGACGGTAGGTCCTATAATAAGGAAGACTCACTAGGAAGGTTGGATGTTTGAAATTTGAATATAAAATGAGCGAGTTTCCAAAAGTTCGAAAATTGAAAACGGGATTTCGAAAACCAAGATTAGAATTTTGAAAATTCAGAAAATCGGAATGGTGTTGGAAATTCGAGAATTAAAATGGGCAGCATGTCGACTAGAGAAAAAGGATATTTTGAGTCAAATCGTTGATCCTAAGTTTTGGTGGCATTCCGAATTTTTGAAAGTTGGATATTTTTGAAAAGACGGGTCCCGAAACGGACAGTATTTCGAGTTTTTCAAAATTTGGTATTTTTGGGAAGATGCATTTTTGAAATGACGGTTTTTGAAAAATGACACGGAAACCAAGTAGCACGTAGTCAAACAAGCATTATAACGACGCTTATGTATGCATTACGCTAAGTCTCGGTTGGTCAAAATAGGGTCTATACCAACAACGATGGCATTCTCGTAAATCAGGACGGACTCCCTAAGCCGAGTTGGTCTTAGGACATGCCGCAAAACCCATAAGAGTTCCGCCATCGAAGTCTTTAGCGCACCCATGTAGGAATGCACCGCGGTATAGTGGGACGTCGGTCACAAGTAACCGGCCCGGGCAAAATTTGGATTATGCATGAATCATTAAACTAATGCGTGCACATTAATATACGAACGATTTCTCTTCGAGTCTCACCCTAGGAACCCCGATGACATGTGGTACATCAGGTATCCCCAGCGGAGTCGCCAACTTGTGGACATGACGTAGGTCCACCCCGACGCGGCCACGCGCGGGTTTGGGTAGGCGAATGAATCTCGTGGTAAGATTGTTCTCGGGTTCGAAATTTAAGTCAAAATGGAGTCGCCATCGAATTTTGTGGTTATTCGGAACCATACGAGCCCACTCTATGTCGTCATGGGCTGTACACAAAGTACGGCCCACTTCGATTTCAGAGTTTATGGGCTCGTCCCTTTGCATTGCAATATCGATACCGTTTAAACCGGCTTTCGTATATAGAATGACTCTCGTGCGCCAATGGTTTCGGGCATCCGGAAACCAAGGTTCTGAGTAAGGGCTGAGGGTGCGTGTTGGGAAGCCCACTAAGGACACCCAACCCCGCCCGCACATGGTGGCCTCTACTAAGACATCGTTCGTGTTCGTGTGCGCGTGCTAGTAAAATGACTAAATGATATGCAAACAACGTTTTCAGGTTAAACATGTGAATTATTGATTAACTACGTCATTTAATGCATCTTGATTCACGTCAAAGTGATTTAGCATGTGATGTTCATTAATAAAGCGATAAGCAAGTAAATAAACAAAACTCGAAAGTAAATAACGTACAAGTTACACGGACAGAAATACAACCCGGCCAATACAAAAATTACAAATGATATACAAACGGAATAATAAATAATAAAAAGATAGGAACGGACCCGTATGTAAACTAGACCGTGAATTATGTAAATGGACGAACCCCGATTAAATACACATTGCGTTGTGTATTAAACGAAGGACGGAGACATAGGACATAAGCGTGACGCTAGCCCGATCCCATGCCTCGATGCCTTGTCCCGACTTATCATGTCGAAAAATCGATCAAAGTCGCCATAGTGTCGTGATATGTATGGGTTTTGAAAAAGGGGTTCACGTGATTGACTTTACACGTGTCGACTAAAAGTCATAAAAACGACGAGGCTTAAATGATGCATTTAAGCTCTCGGTTTTCTGGGCTACAGGGCCCACTCAGTCGTGTCATGGTCTGACTCGGTCGAGTGTGTCCTCGAAAAGGCTACTGCCCAGATTTATGGGTGCTACTCGATCGAGTAGCCTACGTACTCGGTCGAGTAGCCCTTGTACGAGTACCAACTCGTTTTATTTTTTTGGTTTAAAATCGATGATCGGCCAAATCAAATACAAATATCGCACGATTTGTATTTAATCTGACCTCTAGTACTATAATCGTGTATACATGCGATTGTAATACCGTTATCGGAGTTTTATGAAAATGTTTTCGCTAGATTAGAAATTTTGTATTAGTGACGAAATTGTATCCCTCTACGTCACGACATCAAAACTAATCCTTTCGGATTATGTGATGTCGGTTTTCGTGTCAACGGGTTCCGTACTAATTGTAGAAATGGGATCAAATGCGTTCAACTATGACCGATTGCGATCACGTCACGCCCTTGAGTACATTGGGGCGGTGCTCCTCGAAAGGGCGCCACCTCCGTCGTTGCTTGTAAAGGGATTAGACGGACTTTAGGCGATCATCATAGTCAAACGTATTCAAAACCGAATTTTAGTACTATTATATATGTATACGCGGTATGATAGTGTGTTAGTAACGAAAAGATAAAAGTTAGAATACAAGAAATAAAATGTTAGCGTTATGTTAAAGTTAGTGTTAGGATACTAGTATAGTTATAACATAGATAATGCGAAAATGTAAATAAAAACGAAGTAGTAAGGATCGAAATGGGGTTTAGGACACCCTCAACATACATGCTTAGTAGGGACCTCGGAAATGGGCTCGTAAATAGCGACGGGACGCCGGAGTATCGAGGATGTACACGAGTTATGGTGTGTGTGTGTGTGTGTGTGGATGATTCGTCGGTTTTTCGAGGGACGAAAGGCTTGGTTTTTTGGCTTAGTGTTGCTAGGGTTGTAGTGTGTAGAGTATAGGAGGGTTAAGGTGAAAATGTAGGGTAAATGTGCATTAGGTAAAAGCTCAAAATGCAAAGGGTTTGAGGGTGTATTTATAGATTTTTCCCCACGACCTAGGGTCACTCGATCGAGTGCCCTAGACAATGGGCCTGATCCGGTAAATGGTGCTCCACTCGACCGAGTGGGTCAATCCACTCGATCGAGTGGATCAAGAGGATCGAGCTATTTTAGGAAGAGGTTGACTTTGTTGATTTGATTAATTTATTTGAACTTTGATTTGGGCGCCAGTTTCGAGAAGTTGAATTTGGTTGATTTGTGTGATGGGTTCGTCTTTGACCGGGTTTTGACCCGGTCGCCAAAAGATGGGTTTTATTTTAGGTGTCGGTTTTGGCCCAAATTAGTCTTATTTTGTTCGGAACGACCCACTGGGCCTGAATTTGAGGTTGGTTTTGAGAGATTTGTACTTCGCTAAATGTCCATGTCGGATATTATTGATTCTGAGCCCATATTTGAGTATACTAAGTCACGTTTGCGTCCGATCATCATCGAGTGTTTTGTCGGGAACTGCTATAGACACTAGCAGGCAAAATGCGGGTGTCTACACTCCCGATGACCCTTATCGACGACGGATCTGTCATAAATGTCCTTCCCCTAAGGACCGCTAAAGCCCTCGGCATCACAGATGCCGACTATCTCCCAACGGCACAAACTATCCAGGCTTTCGACGGAAGCCCAAAACCGGTGGCCGGGGCCGTTTAACTAAAAATAATAACGGGCCCAATCGAAAAGGAACTGGAGTTTCAGGTGATCGACGTCACCTCATCCTTTAACTTACTACTAGGAAGGCCTTGGATCCATGCAGTCAAGGCCGTATCCTCTACCCTCCATCGGAAAGTCAAGATGCCACTTCAAGATGGTGTCATCACACTAGAGGCTACTCTTATTACCGTGGCAAGCTGCAACGCTGTGGGCCGGGTCGACGATTTCGTGGGCATGATCGAAGAAGAGTATCTCTTTAGGCCCTACTTCACAACTAGCATCGACATGATGCTACAAAATTTGGCCTACTTACCGGGGGCTACCTCAAGGCCGTATCTTCCAGCTGGGAAGATTATCGAGGTCCTGAACGACGGCGAGTCTCAATTCGGATTAGGGTATGCTATAACCTCGGAAAACGTGGTTCAGGCCGATATTCACAAGGCCATCAACATTCTCAAGGGTACTTACATAGGCCCTTATAGCCCGAAGTTAACTGACTACTTCGTCACTCCAGTTTTCGGAGCTATTCAAGTGGGCCTCTACCAACCCACCGTCACATATCCCAAGACCAAAATGGCTCGGGAATGCAATTTCATCCCTGATGATATATTCACCCTTGTTCAAGCTGAGTCCAAGGAGGGTGAAAACAACTCTGAGCCCGTGCTGGGGCTCCTATTTGGAGAAGACAAGGCCGTCCCTGCTCCAAAGGAGGATCTGGTCAATCTGATACTCCACAGCAACCGGTTTGACCCAACAAAGCTAATCACCGAAGTCGGTGCAGACACCGGGAAAAGGGCCTGGAGGAAAGCCATCAAGTGGACCGATAGCCAAGGACGGACCTACAAGCTGGTCACCGGCGAGGGAGACATGCCGGATACAGAGTCAGAGTCAGAGTCAGAGTCCGAGTCTAGAGGGTCTGGTGCTAAAGTTGAGTCTGTAACCCCTCTTTCCTTAGCCACTTCCACTGAGGTCTCGGGGCCTGTCCCAAGACCTCTCCCTATCCCGCCATTGACCAACGAGCAGATGGCCGCTCTATTCGAGCTTTTCTCAAAATTTACTATTAATAATAATAACAAAAACCGTTCTGCTTACGACTTGTCTTATTTCCAAAATTATCTCAATTTCAAAAATTTTATATGCAATGACTAGGGATGGCAACGGGTAGGGTATGGGTCGGGTCCCGCAAGACCCAGACCCGGACCCGTGTTTCAGAAGTTGGACCCGGACCCGACCTGGACCCGTAAGGGTCCAAAATTTAAAGACCCTTACCCGGACCCATCGGGTCCGGGTAGGGTCCGGGTCCGGACCCGATTGTACATTTTTTTAATATATACTCTTCCCTCTCATTTATTTGTTCGCCTTTGATTAAATATTATTCGCAATAAATATAAAGGCAAATAAATGGATAAAACAGAAGTTGTATGACTTTAAACCGGATGCTAAAAAGGCCTGACGTACTGATAAAGGAGAAGAAATTTGGTATTTAATGAGTTTCGGTACACGTATTAGAATAACTAGCTATTATTTTCTAATTTTCTATTGCTAATGTAAAGTCTCCCTCCCCCATTGTGGTTTGTATTAGTTTCATTTACTATATTACACATTGAATTACCGCATCCACTAAGTTCTTTTCCGGACCCGTACCCATTGAAGGACCAATACCCGACCCGTACCCGCAAGGTCTAAAAAAAAGAGGACCCGTACCCGACCCGTTAGGGTAAGACCCGGCGGGTCCGGGTAGGGTCCCGGACCCATTGCCATCCTTAGCAATGACATTGAGAAATCCGACGAACAGGTACCTCTACCTTCGCATCTGATCGAGCAGCTCGAACAAAGGGAGTCCCGAGATCCGGTAATCGAAGAAAACGAGTCCATCAATGTGGGAACCACTTTAGAGCCCCAGATGCTTAAATTGGGCCTATCTTTAGATCCCGAGGAGAGAAAACAATTCACAGACCTCCTCCAGGAATTCAAAGACGTCTTCGCATGGTCCTACAAGGACATGCCGGGAATAGATCGGGAAATAGTTGAACACCGAATACCCATCAAAGATGGGTGCAAACCGGTAAAACAGAAACTCAGAAGAATGAGGCCCGAATGGTCCCTCAAAGTCAAAGAAGAAGTAGACAAACAATTCAAAGCGGGCTTTATAAAAGTGTCTGATTATCCAGACTGGGTCGCGAACATCGTGCCGGTACCCAAGAAGGACGGCAAGGTGCGGGTATGTGTGGACTTCCGGGACCTTAACAAGGCTAGCCCAAAAGATGATTTTTGGTTACCACACATCGACATACTGGTGGATAACACGGCCGATCATGCCCTTCAATCATTCATGGATGGGTATGCCGGATACAATCAGATTAAAATGGCAGAGGAGGATATGAGTAAGACTGATGAACGCAGTTCATATGCATATTTATTCTCACTTTATCCTCCGTTTTTACCGATTTCACATGCCTTAAGAATAATTTAGTAGCCTTTTATCCGTAGTTTGTTATGCCAGGTATATGGTTTATGTTTTGACAGGAAACATAGCAAAAGACGGAGTTAGAAGCTACAAATGAAGAAAACAAGAAGAAAACGGCAGCAAGGCGGACAACGAAGGCCGAACCGGTCGGTATGATACCGAACCGGTCGGTTTGATCCTGTACCGAGCGATTTGATTTCAAACCGGTCGGTTCGTTTTCATACCGCTCGGTTTGATTGTGAACCGAGCGGTTCGCTATGCGTTAGTTAGACTTTCCTAATTTCCGAAGAATTCCTATTTTACCCTAATTAGAATCCTACACGATTATTTTAGACTATATTCTATTTCCTAATTAAACTCATTGTAATAAGTATAAATATCCTTTTGAGGGCTAGGTTTAAGGACAACTTTTATTCATTCAAAAACTTTAGTTTTAGTTTTATTATTAGCATCGGAATTCTGCAAGCTTGTAGCGGTACTTTTTAGCTTTTAATTATTATTCAATCTTTCAGTTCTTCATAATCGGTATTTTTCCCTTTTCTATTATTTTCATATTAATCTCAATTATGCTCAATTATTTTGTCGTTTCATCCTTCACCATGAGTAGCTAATTTATTCTTCTGGGGTTGAAGGGGATCTATGTTAATTGAATTGGGGATGTTAGTTTAATTATTTATTCCATTGATCATTCATATGCTATTACCTTACCACTTGTCTCGTATTATTGTTTGATTAGTTTGAGACGTTGAACAAGTTGAATATTTAGGAACCCGAACCTAAGATCGAAAGCCTGGTAAGGGTAGACTTACAAGTAAGTGGGTAGGAAAATCTGATAAAGTTGCGAGAGCCCGTCAGAATCTATCCTAAGGTTGACATATTATCCGAGAGGCCGTGTCTTTGCCCTAAATAACTTTGATTGATTGATTGAATGATTAATTAACTTTACCCAATTTAATTGCATAGTGAACCGTAAGACCCTAGATCTCTTTTAATATTGTTAGAACCCTCATTTACATTACTGCAATAGTTTAGAAAACAAACACAAACAATTTAGAATTTAAATAGTTTAGAATCAATTATAGATAATTTGCAATATTCATCCATCTCTCTGTGGTTCGACCCTTACTTGCTGCTAGCTATTTGTTAGTCGTTCGTTAGGTTTATTTTTATTAAGGTGATATGACTTTAGCCTTGTCAATTTTGGTGCCGTTGCCGTGGAGACGGTTTTGTTTTATTGCTTTTTATTTGTTTTAGATTCTAGATTATTTTTCTTCTTCTCAGGGAATCCACAAATTCCTCGAGACGATTTCTCACTTCTTTATTGGAGTTTCTTGCTTATGCCCAGGTACTCCCGTTCAGAATTATATTCGTTTGATCCTGAACCAGAGAAGACCCTTCGTAAGCGACGAAATTTCTTTAAGGAAATCGCGGAAACATCAGACCTTTCAGTTTTGGAAGATCTACACCAGGAATTTATCGCGGAATATCAGTCCTTTGAAGAGGACACTCCCGCTCCCGATCCCTCTTCACCTCTCCTTCTAATACCACCCCCGCTACTAAAGATGCCTAAACTTGCTAGCCACTCCGAACCGGAACAGACTGCCCTTCCAAAGTTGGTCAAGCGTCCAACTGCCACTAATGGCGTCTTTGAGATCCGTCCCGCGTTCATTACCTTGGTCGAGAAGAACCAATTTGGAGGCGATGCCAGGGAAGATCCCGCTAAACATATGAGAATTTTTACTGACTATTGCTCCACTATTCCCCTTCTTGTAGGAGTTACTCAGGAGCAAGTCATGGAGATGGTTTTCATGTTTTCTCTACGTGATGCAGCCAGAGAATGGATCACCGATCTCGACAAGGTCTCAGCTGGAATCAACGATTGGAATTCTCTTGCATTGGCTTTCTATAAACATTATTATCCCCCCAGAAGACGAATATGCTACGAAGCCGGATTACTAATTTTCGTCAAACACCTCATGAGAATATTCATGAGGCATGGGAAAGATTCAAGAAGCTGGTCAAAGAATGCCCTCATCATGGATTCGAAGAATGGTTCCTTTGCAATCAGTTCTATAACGGTCTATACGACGATTGTCGTAATACTCTTGATTCAGCCTGCAACGGGAGGTTCCAGTCTAATGTTGATGATGATAAGGCGTGGCTGACTATTGAGGATATGACATCTCACCATGCACGATGGGGTAATCCACGCGGTAATACCCGAGGTAATGGTAACAATACTGACTCTGCAATCGCTAATCAATTAGCTGTTTTGACTAAGCGATTTGATTCCTATGAAGCATCTAATTCAGATAAAGGAATGCATCGAGTACATGCTATGACCCAGGAAATAGTTTCTGATGATTGTGGAGTGTCAGGACATCATGGTCACGAATGCATGAGAACACAGGAACAAGTTAATGCTTATCAATCATTCCAACGGAATCAGAACTTGCCTTATATGAATCAACCTGGCTATAACTGTGCTCTATTATCTTATGCAAGTCAGAATGTGTTGAATCCTACAACACCTCCACCCCGCAATCCACCATATGTGCCTCCTCACGGTCGAATGCAAGGAAATCAATCAAATCCAAGACCTCAAGGACAGAACATAATTCAGAATAATCAACAGCAGTTTCCACCACTTCCTCCATTCGAGGCTCAAGCTCACCAACACTCCGTTAAAATAGCCGAACTGAGAAACATGATGATGAATATGATGACTCAATTTCAGACAAGTCATAAGATGCTCGAGAAACAAGTTACTCAGTTAGCTAATTCTCAAGCTACATGTCAGCCAAGAACCTTGCCGCCTCAGGGAAATCCACCTCAAGGTAATCAACCACATGGGAATGAACATATCAACGCTATTACTTTGAGAAGTAGAACAGTTTACGATGGTCCAAAGATGCCGGAACCAGAAGACGAGGTTGTAAAGGAAACAAGAAATGAAGCTGAGAAAGAAGCAGAGGACGAAGATCATACCGGCCGGGATAAAAACGAACCGACCGGTACAGAAACGAACCGATCGGTTCAAGATCATACCGAGCGGGACAAAGGCGAACCGACCGGTTCAAAATCAAACCGATCGGTTCGTCCATCCGAGCAGCGTGCTTCTGCTCCAGCCCAGCACGTGAAGATCCCATTCCCAGGTCGTCAACGCAACAGCAAGATCGACGGCCAATTCAGTAAGTTTATGGACGTTGTGAAGAATCTCCAGGTAATCGTTCCATTTACTGAACTAATTACCCAAGTACCTGCATATGCTAAATTTATGAAAGACATACTTACTAGGAAACGTTCCTTTAATGAGGTTGAGACGATAGCTTTCACGGGGGAGTGTAGTTCACTCCTTCAAAATAAATCACCTCCAAAACTTAAGGATCCTGGTAGTTTCTCTATCCCATGTACTATAGGTACCCATATTGTCGATAATGCACTATGTGATCTTGGGGCTAGTGTTAGTGTCATGCCCTATTCCATCTGTGAGAAGCTAGACATGGGGGGGTTGAAGTGTACCAGTATCACGCTGTAAATGGCCGATCGATCGGTCCAGAGACCTTTAGGTGTCTTAGAAGACGTTCCAGTTAAGGTAGGAAAATTCTTTTTTCCTATCGACTTTGTTGTCTTAGATATCGCCGAGGATACACACATTCCCATTATTCTAGGTTGTCCATTCCTTCACACTGCGGTCGCAATTATTGATGTCAAAAACGGTAGTTTCACACTTGAGGTCGGGGAAGATAAAGTCACATTTAATCTAAATAAAACTTTAAAAGCCCCTATAACTGATGAGTCATGCTATTGTCTAGACACCTTCGATTCAGTCGATGACATTATTGAGTCCACTTTACTCGGATCCTTGACAAAGGATCCCTTGGAGTTACTAATGTGTGAATCGAGTTATACAGGTGATGGAGGAATTTGGAAACCTGAGATAGACGAGATAGAAGCACTTCGATATGCAGGAGATTTGAAGGAAGCTGAGATGGCCGAAACCGTCAACTTTGATTTGTCTTATTCTTGTTCGGTCGAGGTACAGAAACCTGAACTTAAACCGTTACCCACGAATCTCAGGTATGCTTTTCTCGATGAGGGTGAGCTAAACCCGGTTATAGTAAGTAATTCTTTGACTGAATCTCAGTTGACTGATTTATTAACTGTATTGAGGAAACATAAGAAGGCATTAGGGTATAGTTTAAGTGACCTAAAAGGTATTTCTCCCGACTTTTGCATGCATCGCATTCATCTTGAAGAGGGTCATAGACCGTCTATCCAGGGTCAACGTCGACTGAACCCGAATATGCAGGAAGTTGTTAAAACTGAAGTTATGAAACTCCTAGATGCCGGTATTATATATGCTATATCTGACTCTAAGTGGGTCAGTCCGGTTCAAGTGGCGCCTAAGAAAGGAGGCACCACGGTAATAAAAAACAATAAGAATGAACTAATTCCTACTCGAATTGTTACAGGATGGCGCATGTGCATTGATTAAAGGAAATTGAATGTCGCCACTAAGAAAGACCATTACCCACTTCCATTCATTGATCAAATGTTAGAAAGATTAGCTCGTCATAAGTATTTCTGTTATCTAGATGGCTACTCCGGTTTTTTTCAAATCCAAATTCATCCCGATGACCAAGAAAAACCACCTTTACTTGTCCTTATGGCACCTTCGCTTATCGTAGGATGCCTTTTGGATTATGTAATGCCCCAGCCACTTTTCAGAGATGCATGATTAGTATCTTTTCTAATTACATTGAATCGATTATGGAAGTATTTATGGACGATTTCAGTGTGTATGGTTCTGACTTTGACCCTTGTTTGATGAATTTGTCTAAAGTTTTAGGTCGCTGTGAGGAAGTCGACTTGGTACTTAATTCGGAAAAATGTCACTTTATGGTCAACGAGGGAGTGGTGCTAGGTCATTTAGTTTCTGATAAAGGCATTCAAGTAGACCGGGCTAAAATTCAGGTGATAGAGCAATTGCCTCCTCCTAATAATGTTAAGGGGGTTAGAAGTTTCCTTGGTCATGCAGGATTTTATCGCCGCTTTATCAAGGACTTCTCAAAAATTGCTAAGCCACTTACCCAACTCCTTCTTAAAGATGCTCCTTTTTGCTTTACTGATGCTTGTCGTGAATCTTTTGACAGGATTAAGGAGGCATTAATCTCAGCACCCATTATTCGATCGCCAGATTGGAATCTACCTTTCGAGATTATGTGTGATGCAAGCGACTATGTCGTAGGAGCAGTTTTGGGTCAGAGAAAAGATAAAGTTTTACATGCTATTTACTATGCTAGTAAGACTTTAGATGAAGCTCAGGTCAATTATGCGACGACGGAAAAGGAGTTATTAGCCATCATATATGCTCTTGATAAATTTCGAACTTATCTCATACGTTCTAAGGTGATTGTTTATACCGACCATGCCGCATTAAAACACCTCTTAGCAAAGAAGGAAGCAAAGCCCAGATTAATTCGTTGGATCCTACTACTCCAAGAATTTGATCTAGAGATTCGGGATAAGAAGGGAGCCGAGAATGTTGTAGCTGATCATCTATCACGGCTTAGATTCGATGAAGACGGATTAATTGGTGATTCTTTTCCCGACGATTCCTTACTTGCGATCACCCTTGCCGAGCTAACTACCAACGAGCCATGGCATGCTGATTATGCTAACTTTTTGGTTGGTGGTCATTTCCCTCCTAATTGTACTTATCAACAGAAGAAGAAATTCTTATCCGATGTGAGGAGGTATTATTGGGATGATCCTTACCTATTTCGAGAATGCACAGATGGAATTTTTCGGAAGTGCGTACCCGATTCAGAAGTTAGAGGTGTCTTGGAAGGATGTCATTCTTCTCCTTATGGTGGTCATCATGGTCCGTCTCGCACCGTTGCTAAGGTATTACAATCCGTATTTTATTGGCCGACTTTATTCAAAGATGCACAAAAATTTGTCCTTACTTGTGATGCGTGCCAACAATCCGGAAATATTATAGACGACATGAGATGCCACAAACCGGTATATTAGAGGTCGAGGTTTTCGACGTATGGGGAATCGATTATCAAGGTCCGTTTCCTTCTTCTTTTGGTAACCGGTATATTCTCGTCGCAGCGGATTACGTATCCAAATGGGTCGAGGCGATAGCTTGTCCTACAAACGATGCTAAGGTAGTTATAAATCTCTTTAAGAAAATAATTTTCCCTAGGTTCGGGGTTCCTCGAGCTATTATTAGTTGTGGAGGTTCACACTTCCACGAGAAGAGATTAGACACTTTGCTACGCAAATATGGTGTTATGCAACGTACCGGTTTGGCTTATCATCCTCAAACAAGCGGCCAAGTGGAAGTATCTAATCGAGAAATTAAATCAATTCTCGAAAAGGTGGTTTCTAGATCGAGAAAAGATTGGAGTACCAAGCTAGACGATGCATTATGGGCCTATCGCACCGCATATAAGACACCCATCGGTACATCTCCCTATCGATTAGTCTATGGTAAGGCATGTCATCTTCCGGTCAAGTTAGAATACAAAGCTTTTTGGGCAGTAAAAGAGCTTAATTTTGACCCGACTCTGAGTGGGGAGAAGCGGTTGCTCCAACTGAATGAATTGGACGAATTCCGTCTAAGTGCTTATGAAAGTTTCCGAGTCTATAAGGAGCGCACGAAGAAGTGGCATGATAAGCGTATTCTCCCGAAGCAATTCAAGGAGGGTGACAAAGTTTTGCTACACAATTCTCGACTTCGCATATTGCCGGGTAAGTTGAGATCTAGATGGTCCGGTCCCTACACCGTTACCAATGTCAGAAAATCTGGAGCAATCGAAGTGCAGAATGAATCGGGAGAAGTCTTTACGGCTAATGGACACCGATTAAAGTTATATCATGAAGATGCAGTTGTAGGTAATATCAACGTGATTTACCTATAAACCCCTTCCTCTTGAGGTAATTTCGGTCGAGCGGGACCGTAAAACCCAGCGCTTCTCGGGAGGCAACCCGTGTGTATAACTTCTGTAATTTCCCTTTTATGTCGTGTGTTAGATTTTTTATTTTTTTTGAGTGAAAGTAAGGGAGGGTACTGACATTCGTTGCGAAAAGATAACGCAGGTACGACAGGTGAACCGCTCGGTACAGAATCAAACCGAGCGGTACGAAGATGAACCGGGCGGTACAAAAATGAACCGGTCAGTACGCTTTCGAACCGAGCGGTTTGATTTTGAACCGATCGGTTCGCATGGCGGGACTCTATTCCGGATTACTTATACACCTCTACCCCTCCACCCATCCCCCATTCCCTCATTTCACTCTCTCTCACTAAACCCTTCCAACCCCTCTCTACAACAAAACCCCCATGAAACTCCTCCACCATATTAAATCACCTTTCCACCTTGCCTTCACCCATACTTCTACCACTCCTCTTCATCTTCAACAATGGTTTTCGGAAGGAAAAGGCGGAACGTCACACGTAGGTCAGATTTTCCACCGGAATCATCACATGCAACAGAATCATCGGAAGCACCATCATCACCACCAGAATTCCCACCAGTAACTGGGTATGAACAAATTATTTTCGAGTCAGAAAGGCAGCGCGAACTCTTCTTGATCATGGCTTCCAAACCGGTAACCCCTACCCGATTTCTTAGTCATGCTTTATTACGTCACTGTGGTATCAATGAGTCTATGGAACAGTTTTTTGATAGTACTGGTATGGGTGGTCAATTTAATATGAATTTACCCACTTACAAAGACTTAACCCTAGAATTCTTTAGCAGTTTTCAGTACAATGAATCTACTATTACGATGTCATTTAGGATGATGAATCAGACTCATACCATCCCCCTCAGACTGTTTAGGGATACTTTTGGCTTGGATCCTGGTAATATTTTGAGTGACCTTGATTGTTTTAGCCATCAGCAGCTTTGGTATTCTATTACGGGTCAAGCTTTACCAGCTAGATTTAAGCGTGTCCCGTGTCAGGCTATTTAGCATCCTATAATTAGGATTTGGCAAATATTTGTTTCTGGGTCGATTTTTTGTCGTCATGAACATGGAGTTATGACCAAAACTGAAATTGAATTGATAGGGATGGCTCTTAATGTCCAATCCCAACCTTTATTTTATTTGGATATTTCTTCTCTTATCATGAAACATTTTGGTTTAATTGTTACTAAAGTGGGACGATTAAAGTCGATTAATGGTGGGGGATTGGTGACTCAGCTTGCCCGGACTCTATTACGAGGAACTTTTGATGAGAATAACCGGGTGCCTATTTCTATGGAAACTGTGTATATTGCTAGTGATTTTCCTGCAGGTTGGTTTTCCGTGAATGCTGATAATAAATATTTGTGGCACTTTGCTCCGGGTCAATCTCGCCTTCTTCCTGATCCTTCCCTACCAGAGCTATGGCAGAACCCACCGGTCGATGACGTTATCCCACCGCCTGCCGCACCTAGTTACTTACTTACCGTTACCCCCAGAGCTGCTCCACAGGGTAACCGAGGTCGCACTACTTTTGAGCAAGGTGAATGTTCAGGTTCTCGTCAGGCTCCTCAGTTTCAGGCACCTCGTCCGCAGCCTCCTTCTCCGCCCTTTCAGAGGCCATTTGTCCCACCTACATGTACTTTCTATCCGCCTCCGCCGGGTTATACGGAGATGTTCCATTCGATGAGGTCAATGTATGTCGACCAACAGCGAGCCTATTATCCACATCTCCGACAGCTTCATCAGCAGGGTCAGCTACAGCCCACTGATCACTTACCCTCCTGGTTCGTTTCGAGGACCTACCGGTCCACCTCCTCTTGGTCAGTCCAACTTCGGGGTGCAGTATGACTATAATCGCGGTGTCAGCTACTATGAACACGAAGATGTATATTCCTGCCATGATGCTTCCTTACATGGAGGTAATACTTTTGCTGATGAAACCCGGCTTGGTGGGTGAGAATTCGTGGACCTTGTGTCTAGTCCAGAGGATGATTATGACATTGATGGGTATGGGTCTGATTCTTAGTTCCGGTTAGTTGTTGGTTTGGGGGACTTATCCGCTGTACATATTTTGTCGGTACCTTCTCTTACTCTTTTTGTCCCTCTTCATTCTTTATTATACCTTTTTGTCCTAACTTTTATATATTGGTTCACAATGGGGACATTGTGTGATTTGGTTTGGGGGGATGCTTTGTGTGTTTATTTTATTTTTTTCAAAAAAAAAACGTTTTTTATTTAATTTTTCATTTTTTGTGTGATTTTGTGTGTTTTAGTATAGAGTTGTGTCGGCAATGATGACATTGTGTTTGTCGCATGCTTTTCCTAGTTCTTTTGCTCTTTCTTGTGAATGACGCTTTTTCCCGTTATTTGAGTTTAGTATTTCTTTGATCTTGTCACCGATTATGTTTTGAATGTCGAATGAGTAAATTGACCTGTTGTCGAGTAAGCTACTTATATTGTGAGACTTAGAGCCTTAAACTGATGACATCCATGATCAGTTTCATATAGGTTGAGAGTAGCACTCCTTATGAGACATGTAACATCAAATTGCATAAGCATGATATTCGTCTCTTAAATACATGTATGCATTCGGTTTGTGATTGTGACATATGTAGAAGAGGCAATCCCCTTTCTTTTATCTAATTCCCATGAACTTCACATAGCCATAATTTGACCTATTTTGACCCGTTTATTAACTACATGCCATATTTGCCTACCCTAGTCAAGCTAGTTTGGTTGAATAGACGAAATTGTTTTTTTCGGGTGAAATTTGGTACTATGTCATGTTGATTGCAGAAGAAGAAGAAAAAATGATGAATGATTGAAAAAAAAAAAGAAAAAAAATCAATGAAAGAAAAGAAAAAGAAAGGAGATAGTTGAAAAAAGAAATAAAAAAAAGTGAAACGAGAAAAGGAATGTGTTTTTGCTATGAGAAAATAGATTTCTATATTTTCGTAGTTGTTGGTACGAAGTCGGTAATGAAAAGACTGAAAATAAGAAGGTGCTTGGTACTATTTGTAATTCCTTTGATTGAAGATTAGTTAAGAATCGAATGAGTATATTGTTGGTTACGGGTGTACTAGCTTGACTTTTACCTCCACATATCCAAATCGTTTTGCCCCTACTTACCCAATTAGCCTCACTTTAACCATATGTAAGTCCCCGGCATGTGTTTTGGTCCGATTGAATGTATATGTACGGTTGGTAGAGATTGATATCATATTAGATTGCATGCATGTTCTCGTAAGTCGCATTTAGGTGAGTGTTTTGTCTTTCCGATTTTACATAAACTCACAATATTGCCCTTATTTGAGTGCTGAGTGTAAACCGCGAGAAATCTCGACATAGAGGGTTATGCAAAATTAAAAGTTTGGCATTTGAATATTAATTGGGTCTTGGTTTTTGGAATTCTTATACTCTTCATCTTTTGCTTTAGAATTTGTTTCTTTAGCTTTGGTGTCATTTGCTTGCGAGAGTTTTAGATTTGGGATGGTGCATGTTGACAAAGTTTGCTCTGAGCCATTTTATGTTGTCCTATGTGAGTTTGCTTGCGGACAAGCAAAGGTTCGGTTTGGGGGGATTTGATGAACGCAGTTCATATGCATATTTATTCTCACTTTATCCTCCGTTTTTACCGATTTCACATGCCTTAAGAATAATTTAGTAGCCTTTTATCCGTAGTTTGTTATGCCGGGTATATGGTTTATGTTTTGACAGAAAACATAGCAAAAGATGGAGTTAAGAGCTACAAATGAAGAAAACAAGAAGAAAAAGGCAGCAAGGCGGACAACGAAGGCCGAACCGGTCGGTATGATACCGAACCGGTCGGTTTGATCCTGTACCGAGCGGTTTGATTTCAAACCGGTCGATTCGTTTTCGTACCGCTCAGTTTGATTGTGAACCGAGCGGTTCGCGATGCGTTAGATAGACTTTCCTAATTTCCGAAGAATTCCTATTTTACCCTAATTAGAATCTTACGGGATTATTTTAGACTATATTCTATTTCCTAATTAAACTCATTTTAATAAGTATAAATACCCTTTTGAGGGCTAGGTTTAAGGACAACTTTTATTCATTCAAAAACTTTAGTTTTAGTTTTATTATTAGCATCGGAATTCTGCAAGCTTGTACCGGTACTTTTTAGCTTTTAATTATTATTTAATCTTTCAGTTCTTCATAATTGGTATTTTTCCCTTTTCTATTATTTTCATATTAATCTCAATTATGCTCAATTATTTTGTCGTTTCATCCTTCACCATGAGTAGCTAATTTATTCTTCTGGGGTTGAAGGGGATCTATGTTAATTGAATTGGGGATGTTAGTTTAATTATTTATTCGATTGATCATTCATATGTTATTGCCTTACTACTTGTCTCGTATTATTGTTTGGTTATTTTGAGACGTTGAACTAGTTGAATATTTAGGAACCCGAACCTAAGATCGAAAGCCTGGTAAGGGTAGACTTACAAGTAAGTAGGTAGGATAATCTGATAAAGTTGCGAGAGCCCGTCAGAATCTATCCTAAGGTTGACATAAGATCCGAGAGACCGTGTCTTTGCCCTAAATTACTTTGATTGATTGATTGAATGATTAATTAACTTTACCCAATTTAATTGCATAGTGAACCGTAAGACCCTAGATCTCTTTTAATATTGTTAGAACCCTCAATTTACATTACTGCAATAGTTCAGAAAACAAACACAAACAATTCAGAATTTAAATAGTTTAGAATCAATTATAGATAATTTGCAATATTCATCCATCTCTCTGTGGTTCGACCCTTACTTGCTGCTAGCTATTTGTTAGTCGTTAGTTAGGTTTATTTTGATTAAGGTGATACGACTTTAGCCTTGTCAAAGACCACCTTCATTACACCTTGGGGTACTTACTGTTACACCGTTATGCCATTTGGGCTTATCAATGTCGGGGCCACTTATCAACGAACCGCCACCACCCTATTACATGACATGATGCATAAGAAAGTGGAGGTTTATGTGGACGACATGATCGTCAAGTCCAAAGATCGAAGCGGGCACATCACGGCCCTAAGAAAGTTCTTTACCCGACTACGCAAATACAACATGAGGCTAAACCCTCAAAAGTGTAGCTTCGGGGTAACATCGGGAAAATTACTGGGCCATATCGTTAGCCAATGCGGCATCGAGGTCGACCCAGCTAAAATCAAAGCCATCACCGAGATGCAACCACCCAAAACCGAAAAAGAAATAAGAGGGTTTCTCGGGAAAGTCCAGTACATCATCCGGTTCATTTCGAAACAAACCATGGTATGTGAGCCCATTTTCAAAAAACTGAAGATCGGAGAACGGATACTATGGGACGATAAGTGTCAAACGGCTTTCGATAAAATCAAGGAGATTTTGTCTGCTCCGCCGGTATTAATGCCACCTCAACCGGGTCTACCTTTGTCGTTATACCTAACAACGACCGAGACAGCCATGGGGGCTATGCTGGCCCAGACAGTCGATTCAGAAGAACGAGCTATTTACTACATCAGTAAAAAGTTCCTAGAATACGAATGCAAGTATACAATGCTCGAGATAACGTGTCTAGCTCTGGTCTGGGCCACTAAAAAGCTTCGACACTACATGCTTAGCCACGAGGTACATGTATTATCCAAAATGGATCCTATCAAGTACCTGTTCGAGAAGCCCATCCTTAACGGCAGGATGTCCAGATGGACTTTGATGCTCGCAGAGTTTGACCTCAAATTTGTGCCATTAAAAGCCATCAAAGGCCGGGTAGTGGCAGAATTCCTAGCCGACAGTCCAATATCCGAAGAAGGCCACACCGATACTTGGGCCTTTCCTGATGAAGACATATTCCATACTGACACCGAAACATGGGATTTGTATTTTGATGGAGCATCCAACTACCAAGGGTTTGGGGTCGGAATTCTGTTAATCTCACCACGAGGGGAGCACACCCCGTTATCCATCAAATTGGACTTTGACGTGACCAACAACGCAGCCGAATACGAAGCATGCATTCACGGGTTGCAAGCCGCCGCTGACTTAGGGGTAACAAACCTCCGGGCCCACGGTGATTCATCATTGGTCATCAATCAAGCTCTCCAGAAATGGAAAACTCGGAACGCCAATCTCGTGGCTTACCAAGTACAGGTAAGGGTTCTAGAGAAACAATTCCAGAAGGTGAAATATATCTACCTACCCCGGGAAGAAAATCAATTTGCAGATGCACTTTCCAAATTAGCATCTCTGCTAAATATCCCGGACCATCTAACTAGCATGCCAATCTGTGTCGAAAGGCGGTCCGAGCCGGCGTATGTGCACGCCATCCAAGACATCGAGATAACTGACCTAGAACCTTGGTATCAGTCAGTCCTAACCTACTTGGCAACGGGAGAGTATCCCCCGGGAACTGAAAACCGGGCCAAGAAAGCCCTGCGAAGGTTGGCAACCCAATTCGTTCGCACGAATGACGGGCAATTATACAAAAAGCCGCCACAGGGGGCTCTTCTCTTGTGTATCGACAAAACACAGGCCGAAAAGGTTATGGCCGAAGTACATGATGGTGAAAATGGCCCGCATATGAACGCCCATATGCTAGCCCAAAAAATCATGAGGCTCGGGTATTACTGGAACGCCATGGAAACAGACTGTCAATTATACGTCAAGCACTGCCTTAATTGTTAGATCTTTGCTAATGTACAGCATATGCCATCTACCCTACTATATACCATGACATCACCATGGCCATTTTCGACATGGGGTATTGATATAATTGGAAAGGTACACCCTTCCAGGACGGGAGGCCATTACTTCATTTCGGTGGCCATCGACGACTTCACCAAATGGGTTGAACGCCAAGCATGTGTCCAAATTTATCCAGAACAAGATTATATGCCGATACGGGATCCCACATGAGTTCATCAGTGATCACGGGACCCATTTCCAAGCTTAAACCGCTACGTTGCTAGCAAAATACAAAATTCAAAGGCATACATCCTCACCTTACCGACCCCAAACAAATGGAGCGATAGAAGCGACTAATAAAACAATTGTCACCATACTTAAAAAGATGGCTGACAATTATCGGGACTGGCCCGACAAAATACCCTTTGCCCTTTGGGGGTATCGGACTTCAATTCGCACCGCAACCGGAGCAACTCCATATTATTTGACATATGGAATGGAAGCAGTCCAGCCGGTTGAGCTAGAAGTGCCATCTCTCAGGATTTTACTTGAAAGCCAAGTACCTGAAGCAGATTGGGTCCAAGCCCGATACGATTCGCTAGTCCTTTTAGACGAACGGCGATCCCGGGCCCTCAACAATATCCAAATATATCAAAAGAGGATCCAACGGGCTTTCAACAAAAGAGTTAGGCGCAGAAACATCAAAGAAGGGGATTTAGTCTTAAAATCGGTTCGTGCCTTACTACCGGTTGACCCAAGAGGAAAATTCAAACCCAATTGGGCTGCGCCATACTTAGTCAAGAAGGTCCTATCAGGAGGAGCGGTGATGCTGACAGACCTGGACGGGAACGAATTTGTCAACTCGACCAACTTGGAACAGTTGAAGCGCTACTACCCTTAAACCTAATCTCAATGTCATTTGCAAAAATTTATAAAATATTTCTTTTTATAAATTTTTAAAAAAAAAATTATAGACAAGTCAATAAGTTAGAATTAACTATTCTACTATCGCACATCTCGCACTAATAGTCTTGATGTATTTCGAAAATTGCAAAAAATCAAATTAAAGTTTGAACTACGTTTGGTTTGATTCCGCTAATTGTGGATACGTAGGCAACCCCTCCAAAGGGTACAACCGTTGCAATAGACGAAAAAGACGGGAACGGTAATAACTAATACGTCTTTATTAAAAACCGACAAACTCGGGAATTACAAAACAAAAAAAACGCCAAAACCGCAAATCACAAAAAAAATCACACAAAAAATAGTAATAATATCTAAATAATAAAAAAGGAGACTAATATCCAGGCATCTTGCCCTTTCGCTTGTCCTTTGGGTCGCGTGGAGCCCGAGGCCGCCGGGGTGGGGACGAGCGTTCCCGATTTACAAGGGGAACCTCCTTAGCACGAACCCGTTTCTTTGATAACGGGTCTTCTGCCACAGTCTTTGGCCCAAGTCGAACTCGTACATGCTTGGGTAGCCTATCCCGTGGGCCAAGTCGATCCTGCACGGCTAGTTTTGGGCCCTGTCTTCTCTCGAAATAAGTCTGGGGGCTCACTTTTCCCCGCGCACCTTTAGCACTAGACCCTCCAGCTTGAGTCTTAACCTTCCTCTTCTGACCTGACATTAAACGAACTAGGGTAGCCAGAGTGTCTCCTTCATCAAAGAAGCCCCTGTTGTCTTTAGCTTGCTCCCTTCACAGCAGGTCGAAAGATTCATCAACCTTCAGAGCAGCTCGGGCTTTGGCATAACCTGCTTTAGTCCACTTCACATAGGAATCTGAAACCCAGGTCGAGTGGCGAGATTTGGAAATAGGCCAGGTATGCCGGGTGTACCGTCTTTGCATCCAGTTAACGCACATTACATCGGTCAGTTGGGTTGGGTCACTCACAACTGCTTCAACTTCTGGAATTTGCTGGGTCCATCCATACTGCCTTAGTATGCGATCCGGGTAGAGATGAACCGTCTGCCTGAAAGATAGGATTACCTGATAGCGGGTTCTGTCCCTCGGGTTCAAGCCAGTCCAAAGATAGATGGGCCACCATGGTACTACCCATCGAATTAACGGGCCACTGTGAAAAGACAACACCTCGACCCAATACTTCTGCGTAATCTGACGAGAAAAGTCAGTGGCCCACCTCCTCGTCATCACCTGGTTATGGTGGTAGTTGCTCGCATCAAGAGGAGGATCTATCACTGATAGCCTCTCATATAGCCAAATCTGAAAAAGAAAACAAAAACATAAGTTCCCGAGACGAAATAGGCGATCGCCTAAGGGCACTCGATCGAGTGCCTGGAACACTCGATCGAGTGCCTGGAACACTCGATCGAGTGGTACCCCTGAACACGAACAGGGGGCTTTTTACGAGGACACTCGATCGAGTGCGAGGGTGACTCGATCGAGTGGTACCTCTGAAAGCAGGTCAGGAGGTTTTTACGAGGGCACTCGATCGAGTGCCCACTGCAGTAGGAGAATCGAAAAAAAATCAAAAATCGAGGAGTTGGAAAATAATAAAAATCCGACATACTTGCAGCAAACGGGTGCTCCCGGTGAGACGAACTGAAGAGTCCCTCTTGCGATTATCCGATCCTTGGATGCTTTCACCCGTGATCAGCCAAGTCGGGCTGTGTTCAGTCTCTATCAAATCCACCACGGTCAAAAGACGGATGTTTCCCATGCATGATAGTAAATCCATGTGACCTTCAAAAGCATAAACATGGAGCATACAGAAAGAGAAAGCCCTACGGCTATGAATCGATCTGACCCTAACATCATGCGGGTTCATAAATTTCTCAGCCAGATCAATTAAGGAAACTGTATTGTCGTCTCTGGCCATTCGGGACACCTCGTTGTGAGAAAGCCCTAGAAATTCTCGAAGCTTCCTCCTTGGGTCATAGATCGAATACGGGACGGCGGGACGAAGTAACGGATTCCATCCTCCCACAGCAGCGATCTCATCGGGCAAGGGACAGACTTCTCCTAGAGGAAAGGCAAAGACATGATATATGTCATCCCAATAAGACAAGCAAGCGTCAAGGAAATAACGATCAACCTGCATCTGACGAAACGGGTACAACTGAGTAATACCCGTCTGGTTGAGAGCCACCCTATCTGTGTCTCTAAAACGTCGGGACCACTCCTACAGCATCACGGTCAACCTGCCGATTCCCATGGCTATTTTCATGAAAGGAATAAGAGACTTTCTTTTAAGAAGGGAGGAATCGTGGAGGAATTTGTGAGGAAAAATTAATGCATAGAAGGGGTATTTATAGCATTAAAATACAACCCTCTTTCCATATCTTCCTTGCACAATAATTTCCTAATCCTAAACGGAATCAAGCCACAAGCCTAGGCTCGATACTAGCACGAAGATAACCATCCCGAACTTTCCTAAACTTCTTTAGGAGTCAAAATTTCAAAATTTTCAAAAAATTCAAAAAAATCATTTTCCCCAGCGCGAGTCATTTTAACTACCTACGTGTTGCATGAAGATTTTATGTGACTTATACAGGTACGACTCAAACAGGCCCGCCACATCTCCCCAGCGGAAGGCCCTAGGTGGCATTTTCCCCGGAATAACACGGGATGAGCCTACATACAGGCGCACCCAAGACTTATCCGCCATGTTTCAATCCTCGATTGGCCTGGTGGCTACTCTGACTTTTGCCTTGTCCAAGCCTCAGTCAGAGTGGGGGCTCTGTAGACACCCGCATTTTGACTGCCAGGTGTCTATGCTAGTTTCCAAAAAACACCCGATGATGATCGGACGCTAACGTGTTTCTACGCGCTCGAATATGGGCTCAAATCCATTAGTTGTTGGCTAAAGCACTTATGGAGTACAAATCTCACAAAACTGACCTCGAATCCAGGCCCAGTGGACCATTCCGAGTCAAACGAGACTAATTTGGGCCAAAATCGGCACCGGAAATAAAACCGACTCTTTACGATTGGGTCAACCCCGGTCCAAGTCGTTTCCGAGACACACACAAAACAGCCTTTCAAACATCAAAAAGCTAACTCAAAAACAAAACCCACAAGACATCCAAAGTCACGGTCCAAAGCAACTGACCCGCGCAACCCAGCTGGGCCACTCGATCGAGTGCCTAACCCACTCGATCAAGTGGGCCTTATTCAGGCCCGACTGCAGGCACACCAGGCCACTCGACCGAGTCAGCTGGTCTCAGTTGAGTAACCCTAACCGGGGTCCTAGGCCATGCCTATATAAACACCCCCATGCAACACACTTTGACACATTGAAAAAAAACCCTAATTCAACTTTTACAACACTTTTGCAACCCTAGATTCAACCCTAATTCTACCCTAATCAAGCCCTAATTCTACAATACTCAAACCCTAAACCTAGCTTTAGGAATCGAAACCATACAACCACAACTTAGCCTACATACTCGAAACTCCCGTGCAACCCCCGCTACTAGTCCCATCCGAGCATAAGAAACATGTAGGTTGAGGGTGCCAATTCCCGCTTTTCTCTTTTCTCCTTTTCTTTTTCTCGCGTCGTGTTGCCTATCATCGTCGTAGTTGTCTCGTTTTTTATTCGCTTCCAAATATCAATAATATAACTAGTATAAAACATTAAATTATTTGTCGATTCGTGTCGAGCATGAGTGATGGTGGGATAAGGAAACCCGAATATACAAGTGTACTGCACACAGCGTTGCCGGTCGCTTATCCCTTCACCCCGATTGCTTGATTGTTGAGACGGATTAACATCAACTTTAATTTTCTTTTTTTATCATCGTTATCGCAAATTTCATCAATTCTAAAGCCTATTTTCCAAAACATACTTTTTTATTAGGGTCGAAACTCGTTGATGCGGATCTGACATCAAGCAATTCGCAAGAATTAATTATGATGTCGGGATGCGGAGGGAATCAAGTCTTTCAATTCTAGCATAGCGTCAAACTCTTAGATTTGATGCTAATTTCATAATTAGACGTCGAATCTAACGATCTAGTCACATAAATTAATTAACGCGATTTCTATTGATGCTAAAATAATTGTCATACAATCCGCTAGAATTCTAACATTATTAAACGCGGAGGAAATCCACTCATATCGCGATAGTTAATTTAAGATGACTTAAAGAAACTTTATTTTATTTTTACTCTAGTATTCCATATCGATTCAAAAATCGAATATGGGGTACGACGAGCATTCAAAGTTAGAATCGAGTATAAATCCCACAATATTTGTACCCGATTCAACGCAATCAACAATTCACCAAAATCCGAATCGAGCACAAATTGTATAATATTTGTGTCCGATTCGACAAACTCATCGAGTTATCAAAAATCAAAAGCAATTTCGAAGTCAATAATAAAATTGCAAACGAACCTGGTTCGTACAGGTGCCACTCGATCGAGTGACATCACGAAAACGAGACAGAACGCTCCCGCGACAACCACTCGGTCGAGTTTTGCCATAACTCGATCGAGTGGCCATGTACTCGACCGATTTCCCTCGTAACTCGGCCGAGTATCGTCACGAAATCTAGGCAGACCCTTATTCAGAGGTCCTCTCGGCCGAGCCCCTCAATGACTCGGTCGAGTGACACCTTTATCACGTCAACCGTGAGCCCTACACTGCTTTCGAGTCTTGTTAACCGTTTTTTGTGACTTAGGTCAACACGTGTCTAATTAATCACGTGGAATATCATCTTTTCGAAACATTACATCATCTTATCTACATCATTCAATAATTTGCAAACCGTTATTACCGTTATACCGTTACTAACCGTTTGTTCTTTTGTTGATTTATTTTGTTTATTTTATTGTACTAAAATGAACTCACATGCTAAAATACAACTTTGACGTTAAGATTTTAGTTGCATTAAATCGACATAGAAACCCTTTCAATTTCATTCACATGCTTAGGGAAAATAATGTATGCATAAGCATTTTCACCGTTTAACTAACGCGCGTATTCAAAAATCATTCGATATCTTAGTAGAGGCCGCCAATGTGCGGGCGAGGTTGGGTGTCCTTTGTGGCTTCCCAACACGTACCCTCACCCCTTACTCAGAACCTCGGTTTTTGGATGCCCGAAACCGTTGGCGCACGAGAGTCATTCCGTACACGAAAACCGGTAGTGACGGTATCGGTATCGCAATGCAAAGGGACGAGCCCAATAAACTCTGACATCGGAAATGGGCCATATTTTGTACACGGCCCACTACGACATAGAGTGGGTTCGAATGGGCCCGAACTCCCACAAAGTTCGGTGGCGACTCCACTTAGATTCAAATTTCAATTCGATCCATTCTCATATGGAGATTCATTCGCCTCCCCAAACCCGCGCGTGGCCGCGTCGGGGTGGATCTATGTCATGTCCACAAGTATATAGAGAATTTTCGGTGAGTTTTTACAATGTATCAGGATTTGTAAGAGCAATCGGAATATATATTCCATTTTTATATAGTTACTAAATTTTATATCGATGTTAAGAATATGATCAGAAAGATATACAATAATAATCATAACTATTTTATATTCTATGTAAAATATTGTACGGGATAGTGCAATCTCCTATTAACAAAAATAATGCAACTATTTGGTTAAAACGGAATACAATATGTTTATACTTTTTTTTTAAAAAAAAAATTGATCATACATTCCATATTAAATATTGTATGTGATATCTTCCATTTAAAACATGTGATTTTCGTAATCGATCAAATTTCCTTAATTACATACTTTCTGTGGTGTATAGCTTTATGTGTGATGTAGTGATATTTAAATTAGTAAGATGTTGGAGTGTAGTTGGAGAGGAGAAGGGTGACACACATGAGGTCAAGGGTTCGATTCGCACCTGGCTCATTTGGTCTATTTTTTTTAATCTTTGTTGTGGAAAATATACGAGTTGAGTTATTTGGTTAGTGGAAAGCAGGATTAATTAGTTGTGGGCCTTGTGACCTTTGACCTATCCAATTTAATGACCCAATTCAATTAAACTAGACTAGTTAAAATAAGTTTTTACAAAGGATCGAACCATAAACCTCGTAACCAAAATACAAAATTCCAAACCATTAGGCCACTAACCATTTTATGCGTAACGGAACTTAAATATTATTTAACCACATGAAATGGACCAACATAGCATTGTTGTTGTACAAAAAGCATAATGGAGAGCCGATTATTTTTATTGGATGACATAATTTTATAAAATAAAATACGGAATAGATTGAGAAAAAAAATTGTGCCCTCCCTTAACTAAAATCCTGCATCCACCCCTGCCCTTCTCAATCAATATTTAAACAACTCCTATAATTTTGATTTTAGTTTTTGAATATATTAATCGATTCTCAAAATATGGCAGCCATGGCAGCCTCATCGTCGGCTTCATCTTCCGCCATTTTATCCCCTTTTTCATCTGACCGCAAAGGATTTCTCTCTCTACCTATTTCTGGGTTTTATAATGTTAGTTTGATTTTGAACTAGTATATACCCCATGCATGTATGCACGGTATTTATAGAATTTTAATATTTTAAGTTAATTATTTATACAAAGTAGATTTTAATTTAGCAACCTGATAATTATTCACGATTCTATCATTATATTTGGATAATAATAAAATAACTTGAAATTGCATCCTCGACTAATATTATGAAATATGTAGTACAAAAAAATTATTATCTTAATTGTTGTTAGAAATTTAAGCGACTATATTTCTACAATTTATTTGTATCGATACACCCGTTGTTAGTTTTTAAATATTTAACCCGTAAGAATTTTTATATGATAATTGAGTGTGATTCTTCCTCATTTGTTCTATTGATTTTGTCCAAATTGAGAGTTTAAAATTTAGGCGAGAAAAGTTTTGAGATTTTTTTTCTCTTAGTTAGTAGAGATTGATAGCTTAAAATTTTGGTGCGAAAAGTTTTGAGAATTTTTATTTTCTTACTTAATAGACGATTACAATATTTAATTGCAATCAAATATCAGTCATGATTATTACAAAAATAAAACGTATTTTCGTTGGTATATATACAGTTTCTATAGTATACACGGGTGCAAATAACAGAGATTGTAAAATATACTGTTAACAAAATTTCAGTATTACATGACCAAAGCAGTTAAGGCCCAAATATGAGTCCAATATGAATAGGCGGAAAAATTATATGGGTGGTTAATCTCTTAGTAGCAATGGGATTTTATGGTATATAAAATATAAAATTAGATGGTACTGTCAATTAATCAATCAATTAATTAGTATGATGATATATAAAAAAAATTTATACTATTTTATGGTATAACAAAAATGGTAGCATCTACTCAATTAATTATATTATTATACTATTTTATGGTATATAAAATATAAAATTAGATGCTACTGTCAATTAATCAATCAATTAATTAGTATGATATATAGAAAAAGATTTATACTATTTTATGGTATAACAAAAATGATAGCATATACTCTATTAATTATATTATTATACAATTTTATGATAGTATCTTTTAAACATATAGCTATTGATCGCAGTTAACATGCATGGGTAATTTAGATATAAGCCCAACCAATATATATTAAATAATCCAAAAGTAAGCCCATATGGTAGGCCCGTATGTGATTAGGCGGGAAAATTTGGAGATTTGTTATTTGGTTAGTGGAAAAAATGGGGATTTTCCTTAATTAAATTATTGGAGTCTATATCTTTAGGATTAATTTAGTGATAACTGAAACAATGAGATATTGTGGTGTAGTGGTAGATGATAAGTACTACATATCTAAGGTCAAGGGCTCGATTTGCATGTAACTCATTTCACTTGCTCTAATTCTTCTTTTTTGTAGTGGATAACTTTAGGCGGGAAAAATTGGAGGATTGTTATTTGGTTAGTGGAAAGGGGGATTGTTTTTTTTTTAATGTTTTAGTGCATAGTGTGGGCGTATAATATTAGCCGTCTTAGGGTGTTCATCACTTCAATCATCTCAATTTGTCATCTCAATTATTTAGAAAAAAAATCATGACATATACTTCGTATTACTCTCCAGCAAACGAAGAACCCTATTCCAAAAAATAAACGAATTGAGGAACGAAGAGAAGACGACGTTAAGAGCCCAGCAATCAAAGAACACGAATTAAACCCAGGCCAGCCACGAAGAACGATTTGCAAAACCTTACCCTAATCCTATTTCGAAGACACGATGTAATTCGACTCAAGTTTCAGCAATTCGATTTAAGGTATTTGGTCCTCTCAATACTTATTCCTAAAATTATTTCTCGTATTCACATTTTTTCCATATTTTCTGTACATTTTGAATCATATAATCGTATAAATAAAATGGTGGGCTATTGAGATATAAAATAACTCGAGAGCTGACTGTTGAGATGAAGTTTATGAGTTCAGTAATTTGCACTTACAGAGTATTTGTCATGATATATATTTCAGAAAAGAAAAGATAGGTTTCTGTTCTTTCTAGTACACATTTTGTGACATTTTTTCACAAGGACAATGTTGATAGGTTGTTCTTCTTCATCATTCATAGTTGTAAGTTTCCCTAATTCAATCTCAATTTGTTGCTTTTCCAGAAATCAAGTTGCTTTTTCGTAGATGATACTCCCTCTGTTTCACAATTAATTTCCGTATTCAATACCGTATTTGAATTAAAAAGTTGGGATTTGTGTTTAGTTAGGCTCGTGAAAGGGAATTATACATTGACTGTGTAAAACGGATCAGAATGTAACCATAAACAAGTGAAATTTGTATTCAATGTTTGAGGATTGATTCAATTTCTGTGATTCTGTGTTGTAATGTGTGTGGAATTTGGGAACAGAGAATGATATTGCTGGCGATACCGGTAATTCCCGCGAGGAATTGTTTTACTTCATTAACAATTGCTAAGATGCGGAAGAAGTCTCATTTCAATCAGGATTAGACAAATCTTTTCGTAAAATTAACATCGTTTTTCCATGGGAGGTTTGTGAAGCTACAAATTACTCTGAATTTTGGTCTGCTTTTTGGTTTCCTACACTGTTAGCGCTCTTTCTAAGAGACACACGAATGGGTCAATATCAATTGAGGACTACAACATACAGCTCGAGGATCAAAGTGGGCAGTAGATCAACACTGGTTCGGAGACCGATAAGAGGGCCATCATGATGGGTCTCATGCTTCATTCCAAAGGTAAGCAACTTATCACGCCCTATCAGTCTTCTTTTCTCTTCCCTTCTTTTTTCTCCACTCTTCCCATATCATCTCAGCATCTCATCCATTTCTTTTGTACGACTATATGTCTAGATATATATCTGAGGTTGGAGCTGTTGGAAGGTCTGGTAAATTCGATAAGTCTAGAGAAGATTTAACGTCTGCCAAAGCCAAATTCTTCAAGGTCTTCTTTTCACTCTCTTATTTAGAATACTTGCAACGTTCCCTTGGAATTCAATCAATAAGAAAAAGCCAATGAAAGGCCAACGAATGCAGATTTTGCGAGTAGGATGATAGTAAAAGTATACATGGCATATGATAAAAAAAAAAGGACGCTTTTGTTGTCCTCCCTAGTTTTGGTTAGCTAGGTGTGTGAGGTGTGAGCTAAATATGGTAACAAGTGATGAGTGGAAGCATCAAAAGAAACCTCATTCACACACATTTGTAACCCAATCAATAGAAATATTTGTCTTGGAGAGTACTTGAGAGATATGAAATTTTGATTAATTCCTTCACATATAGATTACATCATTATACGGTGGTCCTGTAGAGTTTCTCCCTTTTTCTTAGAGGTGCAGAATAATGTCACTCCCCTTTTTTCTCCTCCGTGTGCTAATTAAATTACTTTTTTACCCGTATTTGGCCTTAAATACCACTTGTTATAACATTCACGTTAAGCTTTTGTTATTAATCAACTGTTTATATCTTCTGACTTCTGTCTGGTGGTAGAAATGGTTATCTTATGCCTTTATGGAAGAAGGAATATTGATATCTTTTACTTGAATTCTTTCGGAACACTAACCTCATCCCATGTTTATTTTCTATGTTGGTTTATTTGTTGAATAAGTATTAGACGTACTTTACATAATCTTCCATTTGTCGTCCCAAAAAATATAAGACGGAAATTAAAGGAAAATTGAACAAGCTAGCTATTGGTTAGGATATGATTCTTTGGTCTTGAATTTCTTAATTAAGATTTGCGGTTGGTGTAGAATCTTTTATATTTCATGTGGTAGTGTCGTGGTAGTGCTGTGGGCCTCGCGTAATTCTTTTCATATGCAATTAGACAAAGTAGAAGATAATATCTATGTTCATTTATCTGTCACACAAAGTAAGAGATAATATAACCTAATTAGTGTTTCAGATTGGTCTTTTTATGCAACTGTTATCATCAAACTAGGCATATCTATAATGGGTGCATGTATACATGTGAGATTGCTCCAGTATTTTAGTTCTTGAGAAATGGCCCAATATATAGTTGGTGCATGCCAGGGTTACCATCTCTCAAGTAAGAACCATTATGTAACAAGTAAAAAATGATGCATATGCTAACTAAACGAAATAGTGAAGAAGAATGATCAATCAAATAAAATGAAATAGTGGTATAATAATGGAAAACATCGTAAAGAGGTAAGTTGTTTGATCAACTAATTCCGCCAACTCCAAAGCAATATTCCGTACTACTATTTTATTCATTTAACATTTAAAAAGTTATTGATTCTAATACAAAGTTGATGATGTTGTTATCCTTCTATATCCCTTTGTAAGTTTTTTTGATGATGGTTTTCTATCCAAATGTTGATGTTCTGATTTGAAGACTACGATAACTATAACTCTCTATAACTATAATTGCATCGATTTCGTGGGTACGAAATAATGAGTAGTACATTTCTGTATGGATTTATATTCGGGATGCCTTTTTTATGGAGTTTTCATAAATACAAGGATACATGGAGGATTTATGCATTTCTTTCAAGTGTTTTTCAATTGATTTATTTATTTATTCTTTTGGTTTTTGGAAATTTTGACATTTTTATACACGTAATTTGTTTGATTTGGAGTATTGTTATTTTGGATTGTATATTAGATCAATTGGAAGCATTTCGGAAGTTGAAAGTTCAAGCTGAATCGGAAGGGAAAGACATGTAAGTCATTTGACTCTACAATACAAGTGCTTTTTTTTTCGGTCCTTTTTTGTCCTATAGATTTCTTTGCTAAGCATTTGGTTTAAAACAACCTTGTATGTGAAGTTGTTCGTCCAAGAGTGCCCTGGAAGTATGTGCTATCAAGTTTAATGTGCTTGTCAAAATCAATGAGTTTATTTATGGGTTTAATGAGCTCCTCTCTGCTGAATTTAATAATTCATGTTACTTGTTTTCTTTGTAAATCATGCAGACCCTTAACACAATCAACACAGATGTAGTTTCTCCAATATACTATTTCACATGTTCAATTCATTTACGATACTAGCTAGGTAGATCATGTTTAAGGTATACTATTTATGCTTACTTAAAATGATAATTGCTTGTTTTCTTGTTATCACTAGACGGTTGAAATTTTTCCAATTGAAGATGAAGTTGAGCGTATCTATAAAGATGGGCGTGGATTGCTTATGGACTATATATTACCATGAATGATAAGAATATTGTACTATGTATGATGTGACATGTGTAAGATGATGATATATGGTGTAATTATTGGTTTTATAACAATAAAGATATTGTATTTTCAGTTTTAATCAATTAATTTATTAGGTATGTATATATATATTGTTGACATGCGTTGGATATCTTTGAGTATATTGATAAGTGTAGTTTGTAGTGCCTATTTCGTAGTATTTTGGTCCCATTTCCTCGTGGAATCGCTCCTTGGGAGCGATTTATGGGCTACTTATGCTTCCTCTAGCTCGTTTCAGGTTCCCGAGACCATTCGTGAAGAGTTGGAGTGATTCCGACTCAATACGTACACTTTTCGGAGCCAACGAAGCGGAGGAACGATCACTCGATGCGTTGGGTTCGACCCCGAGACCTTGGGACCCAATCCCGAGCCTTCGAGACCCGATCCCGAGTCCCGAGAATCGATGAGAAGTTCGTATGAAGCAAGGATGTAATCCCCTAGAAATTCTAACGCAATACAGTGGCGGAAACACTGTAGAGTTGGGATTAAAACACACTGACAAACTATATCTTATTAAATGAAAATGGTAAGTCAATACAAAGGCCTCTTTTTACAAAAGGGCTAAAAGAAAATTCTTCAAACGGGTTATACAAATCCATAAATTACATAAATGAAGAAAGAGTAGGATCCATGCTACTCGCTAGCTCACACCCAAAACCTAGCAGCAAATACCTGCCATGTTAAAAACATAACAGCCACGTCAGTGGGGAGCAACTCGGACGTTCTCCCAGCCATATTCTATCATATGGAAAATAATAGTATTATTATATCAAAATACTTAAAATGAGAAAACATTAAAAACGATATAATAAAATAAGTTCTCGGAGGAAACTTAAAACGTTTGCAAACCTGCAAGTCAAAAATTCAATCGATAATAATAATATTCAAAAATGACATTATGGAAATTCGTTCAGTGTGCACAAGGCTAGACTTTCACTAGGATAATACGGGAAACTAGCTTCGAGAACTGTAGACTTAACTCATAACAGAATCCAGTTTCTAACTAGGCAACTCAACTATAACAGGACTGCGTGCAGCGAGGTCCTGGTTTAAGTAGTATACAACCCTCCTGGATACAAACCATATCCAGTTCAACCCGACGCGACTTACACGATGCGATATCTAAGTTTAAGGGCACAATGCACACTCTCATGAACACAAACCATGCTCAGTTCAACGACCAAATGTGCCCCAAATGGGCACACCGGCTTTATAGCTGATGGCAAAAACGTACACCCCAGATTATTACTCTAACCCCACACTTTACTTTATTCCATAACTTCAAAACAGCCATTATCGATATACAAAAGATATAATCAATATAAATAATGTGAGGATAAAAGGAATAAGCATTTTATACAAAAAGGAAAACTTTCTATAAATAGAAACTTACTAATTTTAGAAACTTACTAAAAATAGAAATTTCTTTATAGAAAATACGTAAGTTATTAAAATACGTGAAATGTATTAAAAATAGCATTTCTAACGAAATTAACATTTATTATTATCGTCGTTATCGTAACTTTAATATATTTCTAAATTCGTTACTCAAAATATAAATAAAATATAATAAGTCAATGTATAATATTTTATAAATAATTAGGAAATCGATTTAAACTATAAATTTTAGAAAAGAAATATTTTAAAAAAAACGATACCAAAATTAATTGAGTCAACGAGTTTTATAAATGAAATGAGATTTACAAAGATTTCAAATTAGTTTTAATAAATAGCTTTTACTAATAAGTAATACGAATTTTAATAAAAATAGTCAATCGGAAATTATTAGTGAAAATAGTCTCGACTAAAATTATATTTAAAAGTAAAACGACTAATTTCTCATTGATTAGTACAAATCGTAAAATGAAAATTAATTTATTGAACGTGTATACAAATCTCGATTATAATATAAAAATACGATTTTGAGTTAAAATTATAATTTAACAAAATATGACGAAAATATGAAATCGATATTATTTAATTACTAGTGTCACGATAACCAACAAAATATTATAACGATCGTAAATAATTAAATTACTAACGATTTATAAAACGATATCGAAAACTTGTAAAATATTTAAGGCACACGATTTTAAAAGAATAATATTTAGCAAATAATAAATAGCTAAAATTAGAAAATCGAAGTTAAAATATTTACTACATACTACTACTCAGACATAGGATATAAAATCGAGTAACGTCCTAAAGTTACCTTGAGTCGACATCCAAATGCTCATGTACTTGTCCTTCTTGATGAGTCCAAGCACCAACCGTTCTTATACTTGTCTTACAAAAGGACTTCGAAGCTCCAACGGAAATCGAGACAAAAGAAATAGAAAAAAAAAGAAATCGGAATAAGGGAAGTCGGAAACGAATGACTAGGACAATTAGAATAGAAGGACGGAAAGTAAAGCTCGCGAATCAGGAAAACAAAGAAGATAAAGGGCGGACACAACACGGCTTCTAACAACCAAAATACGACCGAAAAGCAAAAGTCGGGCAGCAATACAACAGCGGACAACAATACATTAGCAGCAGCAGTGACGAGTGAACTTCAGTGGGGCATCAAGCAGCAACGACGATCAAAATTGATAATAACAGCAGCAATATCAGCAGAACAGAACACAGCAGAAGAAGTACAACGCATAACAACGTCACTAGCAGCAGTTATCACACACAAGGGCGAACAACAAACGTAATAAAACAGACGCAGCAGCAGCACAATCGCAAAAAGGTTGGAGCTGCGGTGGCAAAAACGACATTAACAATAGCTAATACGGACCATCAAACGACCCGACAAGGAAGAAGAAGAAGAAGGAACGAAAAAGAAGAAGGAACAGCGCAAGAATAGGAAGAGTAAGAAGAGGAAGACAGGAGAAACGCAGCTACAACATCGACAAATGAGAAGAAGCAAAAGAAGAAATCGGCAGTAGTAGTAACACTAACGGAGCAGCAGGCCAAAGAACAACCTAAAGACACAAATACGACAAAACGAACTAAATGGAAAGAAAAAAACACAAGATTAAACTGAAATAATGAAGTCAAGGGAAGAAGAACGATGACAGCAGCAGAAAGCGAGTTGCAATCAGCAACGAACGAAAACAAAAGAGGAAGAAACGGGCAGCAAGCACAAGAGCATCAACTCGCAAGAAAAAGAAAAACAGGACAACGGACAGTCACCGACAGAATAGAAGGATTGCAGCACTAAAACAACATCAGGTAGCAGCCGAAAGGGCGACACAAAAGACAGCAAAACGGATTGAAGAGAAGAAGAGGAAGAAACGAAAACAGCCAGAAACTGTACCGTAACAGCAACAAAACGCAGCAGCAGAACATCGGACCAGATCGATGGTGATGGATGAACGAAAAACAAGAAGGAGAAAAGAAAGAGGCAAGGGACGGAACGTTAAAAAGGAGACGAAAAGGAGGATGATCGCTGAGGGAAGAACCGTGAAAGAAATAGGGGAAGAGAGGAGGTGAAGCAAAGATAACGGGGGAAATGAAGCGGTGGACAAAAAAAATAAAAAGAGAAGGGGGAAGAATGAACGTTAAACAGTGGGATGAGTCACAATAATTGAAGAGGCAATGAGTCATCACTCAAGTTCAAGGAATCGACAAAGAAGGGAAAGGGAACAGAATAATGTATAATTAAATGAATCGGGTTAGAAATATGAATTCCGTAACGATAAGTCGACCGACCCAAGAGTCGAATTAAAACGAGTTAATAAATAAAATTAATAAATAATCAGACCGTCAAACAAAATGAGTAAATAAAGTACTCGAGACGAAAATGAAACTGATAGAAATAAATAATTAGACGATCAAATAGTATTTCCCGATAAATAATAAATTTTCGATAAATTGAATTAAATTGATTTCTCGAGGAAAGAAAATAAATATTTTGACGAAACTTAAAATAAATGAGCTTCGAGCTTAATGTATATAAATAAAAAGAATTTAGAATTTAAATCGTCGAAATAGACTTTCGATAAAAAAAATAAAAAATAAAAAAAATAAATTAATTATAAAATGAATCGAAACATACATAAAGATATGTTTAAATATAAGGAAAGTTTCCGAGACAAATAGAATTTCATGAGTTTGAAACGATTAAACGATAAATTCGTCTTATAATAATTTTTAAAAATTACGAGTTAAATCGTAAAAATAAAAATACGAACAAAATTTTATTTTAATTTAATTTATAAAAATCGGGGGTGTTACAAAGGAGGAACCAAAGGATCATAATGGAGACCTACAAGACTCATCCCCGACGGGTATGCACCTCATCCCATCCGGGATAAAGTGCTCTTTTGAAGGGGTCACTGCCAGGCCGTCCCGGTCGGGACCAACCCGTCCCAGTCGGGATGACAAGCCGTCCCGGTCGGGATGATCCCGTCCCGTTCGGGACCAAGCACCTGTAGTCGCGCCTCTCATTTTCCTTTTCCTTCATTCTTGTACCCCTATAAATACTTCCCTCTTGTATTGTTTATGTATCTGATCATACCCTTGACTCTCTTAAGCCTCTCTACATCATTTAAACCCTAGATTTAGTTCTCCTCTCATTAGTTTAATCATCCTTTAATCTTTACTTAATCTTAGTTAATTAGTCTTGTAATTAGTTCTTGTATTAAGAAGATACTTGAAGACTCCTCCAAGCTTGACATCCTTGGAGATTATTTGGGTTTCTTATTTATACAAGTTATCATCTTTTATTCATCATATTGTTGGTATAATCTTCCTTTCTCTTGTTTATTGTTATTATTTGAAGTTTGAATCTTTACTTAGTGTTCTTGTTATTGTTCTTGTTTTCTCTCATTATGGATGTTTGGATTGTGATGTTGTTTTATCTTTTCATTGTTGTAGTTAGTTTGATTATGAGTGAGTAGATTCCTTGTGGGTTAGTAGGGGGATTAAGGGTAGAATATGGGTGATTAGGGTTTGATTAGGGGTAAAGGGTGAATCTTTGTTGTTAGTCACATACTTGGCACACCATGTGTTTGTTGAAATGCTTGTTTGAGTTGTAGTGGCCATGCTTCTCATGCTAGTCTTCCTCTACTCATTGTTTGTCTTGTATGTGGTCATGTTGAGAATAGTCATTATACATACCATGTAGACTAGGGTTTAGACGCTATCAACGCTAACCTACCTCGACGTCGGTTTAAGTTGCGAGAGCCCGGACCGAACCTAGCAATTAGGAGACACTTACACCCTTGACCACCCAAGTCACCCTACTACACTTTTGAACCCGACCTAACCCACTTCTTCTTCATATTTGATTCATCTTATTAGTTATCATCATTTCTTTAGTTTGCTAGTTAGTTTGATTATTAGCATTGTTTAGCATTGTTATTGTCTAGTTCATTGTTAGTCTACTTTCTTCTTCTCCTCTCATCATAATTCACCAATTAGTAGCTCTTTGTGTTTGTTTGGTAGCATAGTCTTGTTTTAGGCCAACCTAGTCTAAACCTTGCGACACCGTCTTCGTGGACACGACCCGACTTACCCTAACTACCGTTAGGTGCTAGTTGGTTATTTATTTGGCGGTGGGATCCACGACAAATCCCACCATCATATATACGCCGTTGGCGGGGACGGTGCATTGTTTAGACTTAGTTTGCTTATAGCTAGACTTAGTTACCCTTCTTTGTGCCTTTCTATCATCTCTTGTGCATATTCTCTAGATTTTTCTTGTTTCCTTAGTTTTATTTCCTTCTTTTCTCTTTGTCTCTAGTTGTACTTGTTTATTGTCGTTACCTAGTGCCCATAAAGCACTGGGTGTTCTCACGTTTGTTCTAGTGTGTAGTGTATGCCTAGGCGGGGAGGCGAATTCTTTCTCTTTAATCCAGAGCCGGAAAGGCTTTTTCGAGCTTTTCGCCAACGGACGATTAACCGGGTTAGGATCTCTCAACCAAGTGCAAGCAATACTCATCAAGAGCAAGCTCAAGGAAGCGATTTTGAAGAAGCATCTCGAGAGACGGCCGAAGGGAATTTCACCAATCCCTTTGGATATTCTAGTCCTAGTTCCCCCTCTACATCTACTTCAACTCCGTCTTCACCACCATCTCCCTTACATCCAATAATGCCGAAGTTTTCATCCCACTCTACATTCACGGAAGACGTCTTGCCGGGACCCAATGCTCTACCGGCCGCTTATGCCGGAAATTTTACGGCCAAGACTCACTTCATACAACTTGTGGAAAGGAATCAATTTAGTGGTTTGCCCACCGAACACCCGCACCAACACATGGAGACTTTCTCCGATTATTGCGACGCTATCTCTCAACCCTGGGTTACGCAAGATCAAATCCGATGGGTATTATTTCCATTCTCATTAATTGGAAAAGCGAAGCAATGGATCAAGAGTCTTGATAGGGCAACCATGGGCATTGACACTTGGTAAAAGCTTGCATTGGCGTTCTACCAAACATTCTACCCTCCGGAGAAGACTAATTTGCTTATGGCCTCCATCACCGGTTTCCAACAACGGGATGAAAAGAGTCTTTATGAAGCTTGGGAGCGGTTTAAGTCTTTGGTTAGATCGTGCCCCCACCATGGACTTTCACAATGGTTCTTGGTCCAATAATTTTGGAACGGTCTTTATGAGGACTCAAGAACTATACTCAACATGGGCTCCAATGGTAGGTTTACCGAGGTCGATGACGACCAAACATGGGCTAGAATCGAAGAGATGGCGGTGCATAATTCGCAATATTCTAGGCCTAGGAAGGCAAATCGAGGAGGTAGGCACGAGGTTGATGCTATTACTCAATTAAGCATTGACCTTGGAGCTCAATTGAAGACACACATGGAGACCATTGACAAGAAGCTCCAAGGCCACCTCACTCAAGTTCAAAGCATTGGTTCCTCCCATCAACACTCAATTCAAGAAGTGAATGTTTTGGGATTTGCACTTCCTTTGCCTTATTATGGGATGTGCGATACTTGTGGAATCATTGGTCATAATCCAATGCAATGCCAAGGAAGTATTGAGCAAGTGAATGCTTTTCAAGCATTCAAGCAAGGTGCCTCCTACTCTAATCAATACCAAGCTTCCAATCAAGTCCCTCAACAACGAGCCTTTCAACATCAACAACAACATCGTCCCTATGTTCCACCTCCCCTAAGGGACAACAACCAAGGTTACCAAGGTTATGTGGGTAATCCAAGACCCTTCAACAACTTCAAGCAAAACAAACAAGGTACCTTCCACAACAACAATCAAGGGTTCCAACAAGGGAACTTCAATCAAGGAGGTTTCCAGGGAAACCAATACATTCAAAGACAACAAAACCACAACCAAGGACTTAATCAAGGCAATTCTCATGGGTTCCAAGGGAACCGTCAACAACAAGCTACACAAGGTAATCAACAACAAAGCAAGCCTAGGAGCCGGTCTCCTACTCATGATTATGGCATTCCTCTCGCCATCACCGATACTCCGCATAATCCATCATCTCCACCACGGGAATTCGATATTCAAAAATCTATGATGGATATGCAAAAGAGTCAAATGGACATATCAAGAAACCATGAAGAGCTCTTTGCTTATATTCAAGGGGAAAACGCGTCAAGAGATGCCCGTATGAAGATGCTTGAAACTCAAGTATCTCAACTTGCTTCGGGGAGCTCCTCAAGACAAAAGGGGCAACTACCTTCTCAAGGTGAAACACCGATCTTTGAGCATGTAAATGCTATCACCACAAGGAGAGGTACATCTTATGACTCCCCTCCACTCTCTAGTGAGCAAGAGCCAATGCAAGAACCGACAAAGAAAATGGCATCTCCAATTCAAGAAAGCTCAAGCTTTGATAATCCAATGGAGGAGCAAGTCTTATGGGAGATTGAGAAACCCCAACAAGACAAGCTTCCTCCACTTCAAGCAAAAGACAAGGGTAAAAGGAAAGTGTCGTTTGAAGAGTCCACCCCTATTGAGCAAAACAAGATCCAAATCAGATTGCCTTTCCCAACAAGGCAAATGAAAACCAAGGTAGATAGCCAATATGACAAGTTCCTTAGTATTGTGAAGAAGTTGGATGTGAGTGTCCCATTTACCGAGCTACTTACCCAAATCCCGGCATATGGAAAATTTATGAGAGAAATCTTAGCTAGTAAGAGATCCATCGACAAGGAAGAGACCATTGCGTTCACAAGAGTGGTGAGCGAGCTCATTCAAGGTTCTACGCTTCCAAAGTTGAAGGATCCGGGTAGATTTTCGATCCCTTGCACCATAGGGCACTAGAAGATCGAAAGAGCATTATGCGATTTGGGTGCGAGTGTGAGCATCATCCCTTATTCTATTTGTTGCCGACTTGGGATTAAAGAGCTTAAAAATACTTCTATTACACTCCAAATGGCCGATAATTCATTCAACCGACCATTGGGGATGCTAGAGGATGTGCCGGTGAGAATCGGTAAGTTCTTCATTCCGGTTGACTTCATCGTGCTCGATATGCGGGAAGATGCAATCACTCCCATTATTCTTGGGCACCCATTTCTACACACCGCCAGTGCTATGATCGATGTGAAGAATGGTAGGATCACCTTCGAGCTAGGCGAAGAGAAGCTAGTGTTTGACCTTCAAGGTAACACTTCGCCTACTAATGATGAGTCTTGCAACATGATCCAAGCCACTAAAGACATCGATCTAGGGGGAGAGTCGGGACAAAGCTTTAACAAGAACTCTTGTGAACTTAAAGATGATGACTCCGAGAGTGGAGAGGATGAGTGCCCATTTCATGGGCTTGATGACAAATTGAAAAGCAAGGAGAAGGATGAGCCTCCCTTGGGGCCACATGAAGACAGGTGGACGTTCGGGTATGTCCCCAAAGACCAAAAGTACAAGTTCAAGTCGTTGAACTTGGAAGATCGGGATGCCCCGGGAACGTCAAGGCAAGGCCATGAAGAGCCTTGGTATGTGGTCGGTTATATCTCGAGCTTGATTGAAGACTTTGCTAGGGCCTTCGACTTGTTCCTTCGTGCCCTTGATGGAGATGGAACTAGTTCTTGTTGTTGAAAAAGAATGAAGAATGCACCACCTCTTTGTATATATCTCTTTCTCTTGTAGTTTGTTTGGTTTTGTGAATTTCTTGATTACTTGGATTGGTTGATGAGCGATGTGAGGGAGGGAATTTGATGAGTTAGTTGAGTTTATTGTGATAGGTGTGAAGTGGAAGTGATTCCAAGGGAGGAATGGTCATTGTTTGAGCTTGGATCTTGTGAAGGGAAGTCGGTTTTTGAAGCTTGGAACGAGCTTTCGGGAGCTATGGAGGTTAGGAGACTCTTCCCGGCCTAGAATAGGTCATCCCGTCCGGGATGGAAGGCCCATGCCGACCGGGAAGGATGTCATCCCGCCCGGGATGAGGTGCACAAAATATGGGTCTACCGACAGCTCATCCGGACCGGCACGAGGTCTTCCCGACCGGGACGAGACGGTCATCCCCACCGGGACCACACATCTCGACCGGGATGGACCCCATGTCCTCCTTTGGCCTTTTCTTCGTCATTTGAGTCCACCCAACCATTGTATACCCCCTCCCAACCTCCATACATGTCCTTACCTTCATTATATGACCCCTACACCTCACATACACATTCACCTCACTTTCTCGTCACTTTAAACCGACTTTCACATCAAAACCCACCCCATTTTACTTTGGTGCCCCAACCATGGAACCGTACCGCGATTGGGAAGGAATCACGACGACGACGACTTGCTACATGCCGATATTGATTTATGAGACGATGGAGCGAGTGAGTTGCTAACCGTACGGTACGGCAACTATCCTCTTTCTTCCGTTTTTATAGCTTGTCTTCATTTGTTTATTCCCTTTCCCTTATATCCTTTGTGTCATGGTGGCCTTCGAGGCCTTAGTATGGTTGCTCCCGACTCTCGATGACGTGACTACATCGAGAGACATTTCAAAATCCAAATTTTTCAAGATTTTCACACCTTTTCGTAGGATTTAGGCGGAATCCGGGCTAGGTGACTTGATTACACCTAGCCCTCCCCTCCCATTTCCTTTTATTTCCTTCCCCCTTCCATATCTTTTCTCGTCTCGGCCCATGGTGACTTGACTACACCCCGGCCGGACAATTCTACCATTTTCTCCACCTTTATTTTTGTTTTTTAGCTTTATTTTCATAGTTTCTTTTCTTTTCTTTTGTGCTCCCATGCACTACGGTCGAGCATGAGGACATTGCTCGGCTTAAGTGTGGGGGAGCGATATTCTATCGTAGTTAGTTTAATTTTTGTAGTTTTTCTAAAAATCTTTAAAAATCCTAAAAATTTGAAAAAATTTCACAAAAATCAAATAGATTTTCTTTTGTGTCTTTTCCTTTTTGTGTCGTTATGTCGTATTTTTGTTTTGTTGTCCGTGTTTTGCCCCCCTCTTTTCCTTATAGGTTGCCTAATCGCCGTTAGCTTTGGTGAGCTTTCAAGACTTCCGGTAACATCTCTTCATCCCTTTTTCCCTCTTTGCTTCTTGTGAGTTTGGAGGAGATTTGTGATGATGTGTGCTCGGGAGGAGCTTTGTAAAGTTTGATGTTGGTTGGTTGCTCATTTGGAAGCTAGGGGTGTTATGTATGTATTCGTTTTGTGTTGTTCTTGTTTTGGCTTTTGTTTTTTTTCTTTCGTTTTCGTTGAGTCTTTGTTTTGTGTTTTGTTTTGTGTCTTGTGTGTAAATGGTTTTCGAAAACCCGGTTTAGAGGCTAGTGTGTGAGTGCTTACTTTCCCTTCCTAGTAGTGTAAATCAAGTCTTGGACTTTAGCCTAGTAGAATGACCCTAAATCAATGATTTCGTTGGTCCTTTACCTTGAGTCCACCTAGCTTACTAGGGATTTACTGCGGGATTTGCACATTTGACCATAATGACCACCCACGGTGTGAAAAGGCCTGGGTTGCCGAGTCCCTTCCCTTAGGTGACCATGTTTAGGATTGTTTGATTAGTCCAAGTTCTCTACTTTTTGTGGGTTTGAAGGGAAGGACGCTCCCCGACTCTCCCATTTACCTACCTCCCACACATATCCACACAATAAGTTGCAATTTGTTGAATTTTCCCTTTCTTGTCATACCAAGAAATGCCAAAAAGCCAAATCAAGCCAAAAGGGCAAGGAAAAGAAAAAGAAAGAAAATGAAGGAAAGAAAAGAATGAAGAAAAAAAAGCCACAAAAGCCAAAAAGAAAATAGAAAAGAAGAAAAAGAAATGGCATGGCAAAACAAAGCAAAAATGCAAAAGAAGAAGAAAATGCCAAAAGAAAATCGTCTCACAAAAATAGAAACCTCACACCTCACAAAATAAGCCTTTTACCGGCTATTACCGTGAAGAGCCTACCAAAGGACCGAGTCCCTAGGAAGTATGATAGCGGTAATGGTCGGTCTTCCTTCATTTTGCAATTATTTCCACCTTTTTACTTGGACTAGTTAGGCGGTTTTGGGCATGGGACGACCCTCTTGGCTCATTGCTAAAGGGGGCGGGGTCTCACTTACCTACAGTGTCGACTAACACCGTGGTTCATCCTTTTTTCATCCCGCCAATCATCCCGTGGTACGTTCTTAGAAGGTTAGGAGGAACCTAGGTAAGTTACCAACGTTTTTATTGCTTTGTCGTCATACTATTAGGGTTTTGTCCATTTCGGTTTGTATTGCTAGCTTGAGACGTTGTCACTTGCCTTGAGTCCTAAACCGGTGATTCTTTCACCGCTCTTTAGAGGGAAGCGGTACTTGTTTCTTTTTGGGTGCAACCTTTTGTGTGTTTGTTTGTATGTTTGTTTGTTTATGCGTTTTTGTGTCCGGTTGCGTCCACAGTTTTATCGCAAGACCTCACTTGCCTTGCGGAGAGCACTTACCCTCTAGGTGTTCTCGCGTGAGTTGAAAGGGCGTAGGGTGCGCTAATACCCACTCGGCTAGTTTAATAGTTAGTTTGTGCTTACTCGAGGGCGAGTAAGGGTTAAGTGTGGGGGAGTTGATAAGTGTAGTTTGTAGTGCCTATTTCGTAGTATTTTGGTCCCATTTCCTCGTGGAATCGCTCCTTGGGAGCGATTTATGGGCTACTTATGCTTCCTCTAGCTCGTTTCAGGTTCCCGAGACCATTCGTGAAGAGTTGGAGTGATTCCGACTCAATACGTACACTTTTCGGAGCCAACGAAGCGGAGGAACGATCACTCGATGCCTTGGGTTCGACCCCGAGACCTTGGAACCCAATCCCGAGCCTTCGAGACCCGATCCCGAGTCCCGAAAATCGATGAGAAGTTCATATGAAGCAAGGAGGAACCAAAAGGATCATAATGGAGGCCTACAAGACTCATCCCCGACGGGTATGCACCTCATCCCGTCCGGGATAAAGTGCGCTTTTGAAGGGGTCACTGCCAGGCCATCCCGGTCGGGACCAACCCGTCCCGGTCGGGATGACAGGCCGTCCCGGTCGGGATGATCCCGTCCCGGTCGGGACCAAGCACCTGTAGCCGCGCCTCTCATTTTCCTTCTCCTTCATTCTTGTACCCCTATAAATACTTCCCTCTTGTATTCTTTATGTATCTGATCATACCCTAGACTCTCTTAAGCCTCTCTACATCATTTAAACCCTAGATTTAGTTCTCCTTTCATTAGTTTAATCATCCTTTAATCTTTAGTTAATCTTAGTTAATTAGTCTTGTAATTAGTTCTTGTATTAAGAAGATACTTGAAGACTCCTCCAAGCTTGACATCCTTGGAGATTATTTGGGTTTCTTATTTATACAAGTTATCATCTTTTATTCATCCTATTGTTGGTATAATCTTCCTTTCTCTTGTTTATTGTTATTATTTGAAGTTTGAATCTTTACTTAGTGTTCTTGTTATTGTTCTTGTTTTCTCTCATTATGGATGTTTGGATTGTGATGTTGTTTTATCTTTTCATTGTTGTAGTTAGTTTGATTATGAGTGAGTAGATTCCTTGTGGGTTAGTAGGGGGATTAAGGGTAGAATATGGGTGATTAGGGTTTGATTAGGGGTAAAGGGTGAATCTTTGTTGTTAGTCACATACTTGGCACACCATGTGTTTGTTGAAATGCTTGTTTGAGTTGTAGTGGCCATACTTCTCATGCTAGTCTTCCTCTACTCATTGTTTGTCTTGTATGTGGTCATGTTGAGAATAGTCATTATACATACCATGTAGACTAGGGTTTAGACGCTATCAACGCTAACCTACCTCGACGTCGGTTTAAGTTGCGAGAGCCCGGACCGAACCTAGCAATTAGGAGACACTTACACCCTTGACCACCCAAGTCACCCTACTACACTTTTGAACCCGACCTAACCCACTTCTTCTTCATATTTGATTCATCTTATTAGTTATCATCATTTCTTTAGTTTGCTAGTTAGTTTGATTATTAGCATTGTTTAGCATTGTTATTGTCTAGTTCATTGTTAGTCTGCTTTCTTCTTCTCCTCTCATCATAATTCACCAATTAGTAGCTCTTTGTGTTTGTTTGGTAGCATAGTCTCGTTTTAGGCCAACCTAGTCTAAACCTTGCGACACCGTCTCCGTGGACACGACCCGACTTATCCTAACTACCGTTAGGTGCTAGTTGGTTATTTATTTGGCGGTGGGATCCACGACAAATCCCACCATCATATATACTATTGTTGTGGATTTGAATATGCATCCTTACATCTTAAAAAAAGAATTCCACCAAAAATACAACCTTAGGAACAGTTCCCAGAGCTCATGAACAGTACTTTTCTTATGAACAGTGCATCCTTTTCTTCCCTTTGCTTGCTCTTTCCCCTTCCTCAGTTTCCTCCATATTTTACCTCCGCGCGTCTTCCTCCCTCTTATTCTTCTCTACGATCTCGCCATCAACGTCAACCTCCTCAATTCTAAGATCGGCTTACTATCTTCTTTCTTCAATTCAATTCTCTGTGTCTTTGTCTTCGTGATCGATCGCAATTCTTACTCCAATTTTGAACTAAACAATCGTAAATGTCGTTGTTTGGATTGCTCTCGTAATTACGGCACTTGAATTGGGGGATTGGTAGTGGAATAGGATCAACTTGGAGTTATTCATTGCATTGTGGCGGTGACAGTCCCTGTTAGCCTCCTTTTACATCGAACAAGCTATCTAATACGGCACTAAAATGGTTCGTTTCATCTTCGCATCGTACGATTTTACGATTTTATCGTTGACTGTTTTGTTTTTTTGTTGATTTGTAGTTTTGGATCTGAATCTTTAATTTTGGGTTACGTTTTGTGCGATCATCTTGTGTTTGTGATTAATCGAGATGTCGTTTGATGAATTGATGATGTTATTGTGATTTCGGTGTGAAATGTGCGGAATTTAGTGCGTTTGAAGTGTGATTAAGCTGTATAATAGGAGTATATGATATGATGTTAATCCGATTTAGGTTAATTTCGTTTCGGTTATACGTGCATTCGAATGTTATACTCCTTAGTTGATGATGTTTGCGATCATTTGTTTTTGAATTGACGTTAATTTTGATGTCATTTGCTGCTGTTCGCGTAATTTTGGTGTCAACTTTGTGCAATTCAATGCGTTTGAAGTGCGATTAAGCTGTACGATAGGAATATATGATAGTATGATGTAAATACGATTTAGGTTAAGTTTGTTTCAGTTATACATGCATTCTAATGTTATACGGAGTACTTCTTAGTTGTTGTTCCCGTAATTTCTGTGTCAAATTTGTGCAATTCAGTGTGTTTTTATTAGTTTTGCTTTGGTGTGGGAAGCAAATTCATCTGTTGATTGTATCAGCTGTGTGAATTTACAGACGAGGCAGGTCTTCTCGGCTGCATTTGGTTTTCGTTTCACTGTAGTTAGCTATGGCTTTATGTGATCTGGTATGCGAAGAAAATTGTGTATTTGTCACGGTTCCTGTAATATTTGTTGCTGGAAAGATGATCTACACAACGACATTTTGCGTCCGCCTCTATTAGTTCGTTATAAAACGTATTTTCTCGGCACCTCTGGCATCCAGAAAAAGATGCCTAACTGCTCACAAATTGTTGGCTGTTAAGGAGTACAATTAGAAGCGTATAGCATTTTCTTGCTATAGGCGGTTTCTTTGGAAGATTTTATAGGCTGTTGAGAAGTGTAGTTTATAGTGCTTAATTTGTTGTGTTTTGGTCCTATTTTCCTTGCGGAATCGCTCCTTGGGAGCGGTTCATGGGCTACTTATGCTTCCTCTAGTTCGTTTCAGGTTCCCGAGACCATTCATCAAGAGTTGGAGCAATTCAGACTTAATAAATACACTTTTCGGAGCCAACGAAGAGAAGGAACGATCACTCGAGGCCTTGCATTCGAGCCCGAGACCTCGGGACCCGATCCCGAGCCCCTTAGACTCGATCCCGAGACCCGAAAGTCGATGAGAAGCCCATAAGAAGCAAGGAGGGACCTTAAAGATCATATTGGAGGCCTACAAGACCCATCCCCGACGGGAAGGAACTCATCCCGTCCTAGATGAGGTGCGCATATTGCAGTGGTTCTGTTTTGGACCCGTCCCGGTCGGGACCAATCCATCCCGGTCAGGATCAGACCGTCCCGGTCGGGACCAAACCGTCCCGGACGGGATGAGCAAGCTGCTGCACGTGATTCTTTTATCTTCCTCCTTCATTCTTGTAACCCTATAAATACTCCTCCTTTGTATTGTTTAAGCACAAGACTTTACCCTAGATTATTTTAGACCTCTCTTAAGCATTCAAAACCCTAATTAGCCTCTCATCATCTCTAGTTAATCTTTAGTTAATCTTAGTTCAATCAAGTAATTAGTCTTGTATTAAGAAGATTCTTGAAGACACTTCCAAGCTTGACAACCTTGGAGTTTTATTTGGGTTTCTTATTAATTCAAGTTCTCATCTTTTTCATCCTCTTGTAGTGGGTATAATTTCTTTTCTCTTAATCTTTGTTTTATCATCATGTTTTAATCTTTGATTATTGTTTATTGTTCTTGTTTGTTCATGATGAATGTTGGGTCATTTATGTTGATTTCTCTTATCCTTGTTATTGTTAGCTTGATAATGAGTGAGTAGATTCTTTGTGGGGTTAGTAGGGGGATTAAGTGTGGATTATGGGTGATTAGGGCTTGATTGTGGGTAAAGGTGATTCATTTGTTGCTAGTCACTTATTGGGCACACTATGTGTTTGTTGTATTGCTTGTATGGGTAGTAGTGGGCAATGCTTCTCATGCTTGTTCTGTCCTTCTCATTGTGTATTCAATTTGTGGTTGAATGTTTGTGTTTTGAGTAGCATCTTGCATGAATGTTCGGGTCTAGTCTTAGACACGAGAGTGCGGACTTTGGCTTTGGCGCGAGAGCGCAAACCGACCTTAGTGACTAAGTCGCACCTACACCCTTGATTACCCAATTATCCTACTATGCCTATGAACCCGACCTAACCCTACTCTTTTCCATATTTGAATTCTCTTTAGTCGATCATCTTCTCTAGTTTATTTGCTTAATTAATCTTTAGTTGTCCATTAGTTTTTGTTATAGCTTATTCATAGTTAGTCTTGTTCATACCCTTTCTCCCATCATAATTTGTCAATTATCATTTCTTTGTGTTTGTTTGTGACTTAGCCTTGTTTGTGAGTAGACCATAGTCTAGACATTACATTACCGTCTCCGTGGACACGACCCGACTTACCCTACCTACTTTTAGGATTAGTTGGTTATATATTGATCGGTAAGACCCGCGACAATCCTCACCATCAATTTGGCGCCGTTGCCGGGGACGGTGCATGTTTAGACTTTGTTTGCTTATTAGATAGACTTAGTTACCCTTCTTGTGCTCTTCTTCCATCTCTTGTGCATATTGTGTAGTTTTTCTTAGTTTCTCTAGGTTCTTTTTCTCTTTGTCTTGGGAAGTGCTTGTTTATTGTCTTTGCCTAGTGCCCATAAAGCACTAGGTGTTCTCACGTTTACTCTAGTGTGTAGTTTATGCCTACGGGGGGAGGTGAATTCTTTCTCTTCAATCCAGAGACGGAAAGTCTCTTTAGAGCCTTTCGCCAACGGACGATTGGCCGGGTTAGAATCTCTCAACCAAGTGCTAGCAATACCACCGAAGAACAAGCTCAAGGATCCGACTTTATCGAGCAACCTCAAGGCAATACCGAAGGGATCTTCATAAATCCTTTTGGTACTTCCCAACCAAGTTCCCCCACTACTTCTACATCAACACCTTCTACACCGTCCTCTCCCGATGATAAGTGTAGTTTGTAGTGCTCATTTTACTGTGTTTTGGTCGCATTTTCCTTGTGGAATCGCTCCCTGGGAGCGATATATGGGCTACTTATGCTTCCTCTAGCTCGTTTCAGGTTCCCGGGACCAATCACGAAGAGTTGAAGCGATTCCGACTCAATACATTCACTTTTTGGAGCCAACGAGGTAAAGGAACGATGACTCGATGCCTTGGAATCGACCCCGAGACCCTGGGACCCAATCCCGAGCCTCCGAGACCCGATCCCGAGTCCCGAGAATCGACGAGAACCCCATGAGAGGCAAGGAGGGACCAAAAAGCTCTTAAGGGAGGCCTACAAGACCCATCCCGATTGGGAAGGCCTCAACCCGATCGGGATGAGGTGCACAAAGGACGTAGCCACTGTCAAGCATTCCCGATCGGGATCGCATATTCCCGATCGGGATTTCCCATTCCCGATCGGGAATGACCCAGTTACAGCTCCGCCTTGTTTCTTTTATTCCTCTCACTTACGGGACCCTATATATACTTCCCTCTTGTATTGTTTGGGTATCTTACATTACCCTAGACTATCTTAAGCCTCTCTACATCATAGAAACCCTAGATTTAGTTCCTCTCATTAGTTCTAATCTTCCTTTAATCTTTAGTTAATCTTAGTTAATTAGAGTTATAATTAGTTCTTGTATTAAGAAGACACTTGAAGATTTCTCCAAGCTTGACAACCTCGGGATTATTTTGGGGTTTCTTATTTATACAAGATTGCATCTTTTTATTCATCTTGTGTTGGTATAACTTTCTTTACTCTTATTCTTTGTTATTATTTCAACTTTGAATCTTTAGTTAGTGGTTATTGTTATAGTTCTTGTTTTCTTTCATTATGGATGTTTGGATTGTGATGTTGTTTTATCTTTTCATTGTTGTAGTTAGTTTGAATATGTGTGAGTAGTCTTCTTGTGGGTTAGTAGGGGGATTAAGGGTAGAATATGGGTGATTAGGGTTTGATTAGGGGTAATGGATGAATCTTTGTTGTTAGTCACATACTTGGCACACCATGTGTTTGTTGAAATGCTTGTTTGAGTTGAAGTGGCCATGCTTCTCATGCTAGTTTTCCTCTACTCATTGTTCGTCTTGTTTGTGGTCATGTTGAGGATAGTGTTGAGGATAGTCTAAGTTGCGAGAGCCCGGACATACCTCGATTAGAGTCTAAGTTGCGAGAGCCCGGACTCACCTTGACATCGGTCTAAGTTGCGAGAGCCCGGACCGACTCTAGCACTAGGAGGCACCCATACCCATGATCAATCCGATCACCCTACTATTCTTATGAACCCGACCTAACCCACTTCTTTCCATATTTGATTCATCCTCTTAGTTAGTCATCATTTCTTTAGTTCATTGTTTAGTTTGTGTTTAGTTATTTCATTTAGCCTTGTTATAGTCTAGTTCATTGTTAGTCTACTCTCTTCTTCTCCTCTCATCATAATTCACCAATTAGTAGCTCTTTGTGTTTGTTTGGTAGCATAGTCTCGTCTTAGGCCAACCTAGTCTAAACCTTGCAACAGCGTCTCCGTGGACACGACCCAACTTACCCTAACTACCGTTAGGTGCTAGTTGGTTATTTATTTGGCGGTGGGATCCACGACAAATCCCACCATCAATTTGGCGCCGTTGCCGGGGATGGTGCATTGTTTAGACTTTGTTCGCTTACTTCTAGACTTAGTTACCCTTCTTTGTGCCCTTCTACCCTCTCTTGTGAATATTCTCTAGTTTTTTTTCTTACTTTCTTAGCTTTCTTTTCTCTTTGTCTCTAGTGGTGCTTGTTTATTGTCGTTACCTAGTGCCCATAAAGCACTAGGTGTTCTCACGTTTGTTCTAGTGTGTAGTGTATGCCTAGGCGGGGAGGCGAATCCTTTCTCTTTAATCCAGAGCCGGAAAGGCTTTTTTGAGTTTTTCGCCAACGGACGATTAACCGGGTTAGGATCTCTCAACCAAGTGCAAGCAATACCCATCAAGAGCAAGCTCAAGGAAGCGATATTGAGGAAGCATCTCGAGAGACGGCCGAAGGGAATTTCACCAATCCCTTTGGAGATTCTAGTCCTAGTTCCCCTTCTACATCTACTTCAACTCCGTCTACACCATCTTCTCCCTTACATCCAATAATGCCGAAATTTTCCTCTCACTCTACATTCACGGAAGACGTCTTGCCGGGACCCATTGCTCTACCGTCCGCTTATGCCGGAAATTTTACGGCCAAGACTCACTTCATACAACTTGTGGAAAGGAATCAATTTAGTGGTTTGCCCACCGAAGACCCGCACCAACATATGGAGACCTTCTCCGATTATTGTGACGCTATATCTCAACCCGGGGTTACTCAAGATCAAATTCGTTGGGTACTCTTCCCGTTTTCTCTTATTGGAAAAGCGAAGCAATGGATTAAGGGTCTCGATAGGGCAACCATGGGCATCGACACTTGGAAAAAGCTTGCATTGGCATTCTACCAAACTTTCTACCCTCCGGAGAAGACTAATTTGCTTAGGGCCTCCATCACCGGTTTCCAACAACGGGATGAAGAGAGCCTATATGAAGCATGGGACCGGTTTAAGTCTTTGGTCAGATCGTGCCCCCATCATGGACTTTCACAATGGTTCTTAGTCCAACAATTTTGGAACGGTCTTTATGAGGACTCAAGAACTATACTTAACATGGGCTCCAATGGTAGGTTCACCGAGGTCGATGATGACCAAACTTGGGCGAGAATTGAAGAGATGGCGGTGCATAATTCGCAATACTCTAGGCCTAGGAAGGCAAATCGAGGAGGTAGGCACGAGGTTGATGCTATTACTCAACTAAGCATTGACCTTGGAGCTCAATTGAAGACCCATATGGAGACCATTGACAAGAAGCTCCAAGGTCACCTCACTCAAGTTCAAAGCATCGGTTCCTCCAACCAAGCCTCAATTCATGAAGTGAATGCTTTGAGTTTTGCACCTCCTTTGCCTTATTATGGCATGTGTGACACTTGTGGAATCGTTGGTCATGACCCTATGCATTGTCGAGGGAGTATTGAGCAAGTGAATGCCTTTCAAGCATTCAAGCAAGGTGCTTCCTATTCTAATCAATACCATGCTTCCAATCAAGTCCCTCAACAACAAGCTTTTCAACACCAACAACAACATCGTCCTTATGTTCCACCTCCCTTAAGGGACAACAACCAAGGTTATCAAGGCAACTCAAGGCCCTTTAACAACTTCAAGCAAAATAACCAAGGTACCTTCCACAACAACAATCAAGGGTTCCAACAAGGGAACTTCAATCAAGGCGGTTTCCAAAGAAACCAAAATTTCCAAAGACAACAAAACCACAACAATGGCCTTAATCAAGGCAATTCTCATGGGTTCCAAGGGAACCCTCAACAACAAGCAACTCAAGCTAACCGTCAAGAAAGCAAGCCTAGGAGTCGATCTCCTATTCATGACTATGGTACTCCATTAGCCCTCACTGATACTCCGCATAATCCATCATCTCCACCTCGGGGATTCAACATTCAAAAATCTATGATGGATATGCAAAAGAGTCAAATGAACATAACAAGAAACCACCAAGAGCTCTTTGCTTATATTCAAAGGAAAAACGCGACAAGAGATGCCCGTATGAAGATTCTTGAAACTCAAGTGTCTCAACTTGCTTCGGGGAGCTCCTCAAGACAAAAAGGGCAACTACCTTCTCAAGGTGAAACACCAAAATTTGAGCATGTAAATGCCATCACCACAAGGAGAGGTATATCTTATGACTCCCCTCAATTTCCTAGTGAGAAAGAGTCAATGCAAGAACCGACAAGGAAAATGACACCTCCAACTCAAGAAAGCTCAAGCTTTGATAGTCCAATGGAGGAGCAAGTCTTATGGGAGATTGAGAAACCCCAACAAGACAAGCTTCCCCCACTTCAAGCAAAAGACAAGGGTAAAAGGAAAGTGTCCTTTGAAGAGTCCACTCCTATTAAGCAAAAAAAGATCCAAATCAAGTTGCCTTACCCAACAAGGTAAATGAAGACCAAGGTAGACTCTCAATATGACAAGTTACTTAGTATTGTGAAGAAATTGGATGTTAGTGTCCCATTTACCGAGCTACTTACCCAAATCCTGGCATATGGAAAATTTATGAGAGAAATCTTGGCTAGTAAGAGAACCATCGACAAGGAAGACACCATTGCGTTCACAAGAGTGGTGAGCGAGCTCATTCAAGGTTCTACGCTTCCAAAGTTGAAGGATCCGGGTAGATTTTCGATCCCTTGCACCATAGGCCACTACTAGATCGAAAGAGCATTATGTGATTTGGGTGCGAGTGTGAGCATCATTCCTTATTCTATTTGTTGCCGACTTGGGGTGAAGAAGCTTAAAAGTACTTCTATCACGCTCCAAATGGCCGATAGTTCATTCAACCGACCATTGGGGATGCTAGAGGATGTGCCGGTGAGAATCGGTAAGTTCTTCATTCCGGTTGACTTCATCGTGCTCGATATGCGGGAAGATGCGATCACTCCCATTATTCTTGAGCGCCCATTTCTACATACAGCCGGTGCTATGATCGATGTGAAGAATGGTAGGATCTCATTCGAGTTAGGCGAAGAGAAGCTAGTGTTTGACCTCCAAGGTAACACTTCGCCTACTAATGATGAGTCATGCAATATGATCCAAGCCAAGACAAACATTGATCTAGGGGTTGAGTCGGGACAAAGCTTGAACAAGAACTCTTGTAAACTTCAAGATGATGACTCCGAGAGTGGAGAGGATGAGTGCCCATTTCATGGGCTTGATGACAATTTGAAAAAGCAAGGAAAAGGATGAGCCTCCCTTGGGGCCACATGAGGAACGGTGGACGTTTGGGTATGTTCCCAAAGACCAAAAGTACAAGTTCAAGTCGTTGAACTTGGAAGATCGGGATGCCCCGGGAACGTCAAGGCAAGGCCATGAAGAGCCTTGGTATGTGGTTGGTTATATCTCGAGCTTGATTGAAGACTTTGCTAGAGCCTTCGACTTGTTCCTTCGTGCCCTTGATGGAGATGGAACTAGTTTTGGTTGTTGAAAAAGATTGAAGAATGTACCACCTTGGTTTGACGGAGTTCCACAAGAACCGTCTCTTTGTATATATCTCTTTTCCTTGTAGTTTGTTTGGTTTTGTAAAATTCTTAATTATTTGGATGATTGATGAGCGTTGTGAGGGAGGGAATTTGATGCGTTATTTGAGTTTATTGTGATAGGTGTGAAGTAGAAGTGTCTCCTAGTAAGGAGTGGTAATTGTTGGAGCTTGGATTGTGTGAAGGGAAGTCGGTTTTTGAAGCTTGGAACGAGCTTTTGGGAGCTATGGAGGGTTAGGAGACTCTTCTCGGCCTAGAAAAGGTCATCCCGTTCGGGATGCTGAAAAATCCCGATCGGGATTTTTCCATCCCGTTCGGGTTGCAGGTGCAATTTGGAGCGGCCACTGTGAGCCCATCCCGATCGGGATTTTTCCTTCCCGTTTGGGTTGGAGGTGCAAGTTGGACTGGCTACTGTGAGCCCATCCCGATCGGGATTTTTATTTCCCGTTCGGGATTGTGGGGAAACCCGATCGGGATTTTTCCTTCCCGATCGGGACGGCGTTGCCTCGAGCCCAGTTCGCCCGATTGAGGCCCAGCCCGACCCGCCCCAATCCCTTCCCTCTTACAACCTTCCTATTAACCCAACCCAACCCAACCCATTCCCATATCACTAAACACAACTCTACCAATCTTCATCTTCAACCTCTCTTCAAAACCCCCATTTTCAAAACCTAAGCCCAAAATCACCATTAATCCTCCATTTCTCCACCAAACTTCACCAAATCACTTCCAAAACTTCACAAAATGGATTTCTATCTCATCCATAAGTATCCTAAACCCATTTTCTACCTTCAAAACTCCCAAAAATTGAAAAAATCGAGTTTTTGTGCCCATTTTTCTCAAAATCTGAAAATTGGTATTTCTTCTAATACTCGATTTGTCTTGCTAAGCTTCACTTGGGTAGCTTATTTCTTCGATATTAAGCTTCTTTGAGGTATTTTTGGTGGGTTTTAGCTCTTATTTGTGGAAAGGAAATATTTTTGTTTTTGGTATACTATCACTCTAAGTCTTCATCATCCAATATGGCACCAAAGAAGAGAGGGGGATCAGTGATTAGCAGAAACAGAAAGGATGCTTCGAGTTCGAGAGCCCAGCCCGAGCCCGAGCCCATGGTCGAGGTTGAGGAGCAGGAAATTGCTCGTCTCCCGGAGTTTCCCAGTCTGATTTTTGAGTCGGACGAGCAAAAGGAAAAATTTATCAAGCTCCTTGGTAAGCCCCTCGAACCAACTAGATTCATATGCAAAATTATTCTTCGAAAGCTTGGAATTTTGGACCAATGTAGGGAATTCTTTGTCGGGATGGGTATGGAAGTTCTATTCGACATGCATGAGCTCACCTATAGGCAACTCACTTTAGAGTTCCTAAGTAGCTTTCGTCTCGAAATTAGATCCCGACCACACCGAGTTTATTTCCGAATCAATAACACATCCCTTATGTACACCCTCAATGACTTCGGTGAGCTCTTGGGCATTCCGAAGGTTACCGATGGTCGGGTACCCAATGACTTTAATGTGGCCGACGTATGGCATAGTATCACGGGTCTCACACTTGTGGATCTTAGACACTTGTCTAGTCGCCTTGTCCACCACCCGGTCATACGTATATGGCAGCGTTTTGTAGCGGGTACTATTTTCGGGAGGTGTGAGACGGGTACCTACACTAGGCAAGAGCTAACCTTAGTCGGAGGGTACTTGAATTTAAAGAGGCAACAACGATTCACCCCCGACGTCGCACTTGCACTAGCCAAGCATTTCGAGAAGATAGCCAAGGGGGGGAAGCATTTGAGAGAAATTGCTATTGGGGGGCTTGTTACTCATCTAGCCAAGAGGGTGAGTCCGACATTTAGGGAGGACGGTTTAATCCCTGTACCGGGGGGCACAAGATTAGATGAGGACCGTTTATCTAGGTATCATCGATGGATTAATTATGATAATAGGCTTAGAAAGTACCTTTGGAGCACGGGGGGTCAGACGCACTTTCTCCTACCGTGCGATACACTTCCGGCCCTTGCCCCTTTGCAACGGTCCGCCGTGCCGGTTCAAGAACCAAATCTTTTATTGCCTTTTATCGGAAGTGATCAAGGTGCCTCCTCCTCCCATGGACCCCGACCACGAGCTCGTCCCCAACTCCCGGCTCGACCACAACAACAACAACAACAAGCTACACTACCCCAACACTACTATCCCACCCCCCCGTCATTCATTAACGTCCCTCCGTATGCACCTTACACTCCCTTTGTCTACCCTTTGCCCCCGGCCGACCTTTCTATGGCCGCTATGCTTAATGCCCTACATCTTGGGCAATATGAGAATAGGAGGGATGACTACTATGCCCAATACCCCGGGTACCACCTCCTAGCTCAGCAAGGGTATATAAACCCGCAAGGGAACCTCCCATCGTGGTATAGACCGGAATACTTCCAAGGCCACGGTAACCCTAGCACTAGTGGCGGTGTGATTAACAATGAGGAGATCGAGGAGGAGGACGCTAGGGATGTGAACATGGGCGAGGGTGATGAGGATGACGATGATGACGATGATGATGGTGGAGATGATGATGGTGACGGTGATGATGATGGTGATGGAGGTGATGATGACGGTGATTACTAGCCTCGATGATGAAGAGGCGATTGGGTGGCCTTAGGGGCCTTGTTGATTGCTCCCGGTGGCTCTTGACGACGTGATTACGTCAAGAGTTACTTCAAAATCCAAAATAACAATTGGTAATTCTTTTCCTTAGTTTTTATTTCTATTTATTTATTTAAGTTATTTTCTTTTTTTTAGGATTAATCGTTAGAAATTAGTGGAAATTGGGCGGAATCCGGGCTAGGTGACTTGATTACACCTAGTCCTCCCCTCCCATTTCCTTTTATTTCTTTATTTCTTATTTCTTCCCCCATCCATATTTTTTCTTGTCTCGGCCCATGGTGACTTGACTACACCCCGGCCGGACGCTTTCTACCCTTTTCTCCACTTTTTGATTTTTAGCTTTATTTTCGTAGTTTCTTTTCTTTTTCTTTTGTCTCTCCGCACACTACGATCGAGCATAAGGACATGGCTCGGTTTAAGTGTGGGGGGAGCGATATTCTAGCATAGTTAGCTTTATTTTTGTAGTTTTTCGAAAAATCTTAAAAAACCATAAAAATTTGAATTTTTTTTCACAAAAATCAAAAAGATTTTCCTTTTGTGTGTTTTTCTTTTGTGTCTTTATGTCGTGTATTTGTTGTATTCTGTGTGTTTTGCCTCCTCTTTCCTTATAGGTTGCTTAAATCACCGCTAGCTTTGGAGAGCTTTCAAGACTATCGGTAACATCTTATCCCTTTTTCTTCTTTATCTCTCGCGGAGTTTGGAGGAGATTGTGATGTTGTGTGCTCGGGTGGAGCTTTGTAAAGTTTGTGGGTGATTTGGTGATTTGTTTGGAAGCTAGGGGTGGTGTTTGTGTTATGTATGTGTTCGTTTTGTGTTGTTCTTGTTTTGTTGCTTTTGTTTCTTTTTCTTTCGTTTTCGTTGAGTCTTTGTTTTGTGTTTTGTTGTGTGTAAATGGTTTTTGAAAACCCGGTTTAGAGGCTAGTGTGTGAGTGTGTACTTTCCCTTCCAAGTAGTGTAAATAGAGTCTTGGACTTTAATCTAGTAGAATGACCCTAAATCAATGATTTCGTTGGTCCTTTACCTTGAGTCCACCTAGCTTACTAGGGATTTACTACTGGATTTGCACTTTTGACCATTATGACCACCCACGGTGTGAAAAGGCCTTGGTTACCGAGTCCCGTCCCCTAGGTGACCGTGTTTGGGATTGTTTAATTAGTCCAAGTTCTCCACTTTTTGTGGGTTTGAAGGGAAGGACGCTCCCCGACTCTCCCATTTCCCTACCTCCTACACATATCCACACAATAAATTGCAAAGTGTTGATTTCTCTCTTCTTAATTGTCAAGAACCGCCAAAAAGCCAAATCTTGCCAAAAAAAAAGGGCAAAGAAAAGAAAAGAAAGAAAAATGAAAGAAAGAAAAGAATGGAGAGAAAGAAAAGGCACAAAAGCCAAAAAGAAAATAGAAAAGAAGAAAAATAAATGGCATGGCAAAACAAAACAAAAATGCAAAAGAAAAGAGAAAATGCCAAAAGAAAATCGTCTCACAAAAAGATCTTAACCCCATAAAAATAAGCCTTTTTCCGACTTTTGCCGTGAAGAGCCTACCAAATGACCGAGTCCCGAGGAAGGATGATAGCGGCATTAGTCGGTCTTCCCTCATTTTGCATATTTTCCACCTTTTTACTTGGACTAGTTAGGCGGTTTTGGACACGGGACGACCCTCTTGGCTCACGCTAAAGGGGGCGGGGTCTCACTTACCTACAGTGTCGACTAACACCGTGGATCATCACTTCCCACTCTGCCGATCGTCCCGTAGTACGTTTTTAGAAAGTTAGGAGGACCTAGGTAAGTTACCAATGCTTTTGTTGCTTTATCGTCATACTATTAGGGTTTAGTCCACCTCGGTTTGTATTGCTAGCTTGGGAACGTTGTCACTTACCTCGAGTCCTAAACCGGTGCTTCTTTCACCGCTTTTAGAGGGAAGCGGTATTTGTTTTTCTTTGGGTGCAACCGATTATGTGTTCGTTTGTGTGTTTGTTTGTTTTTGTGTCTTGTGTCCGGTTGCATCCGCAGTTTTGTCGCAAGACCCGACTTGCCTTGCGGAGTGCACTTTTCCTCTAAGTGCACTCGCGTGAGTTGAAAGGGCGTAGGGTGCGCTAATACCCATTCGGCTAGTATAGTAGTTAGTATGTGCTTACTCGAGGGCGAGTAAGGGTTAAGTGTGGGGGAGTTGATAAGTGCGTTTTGTAGTGTTTATTTCTTGTATTTAGTCTCGTTTTCTCTACTGAAATCGCTCCTTAGGGCGGTTTTAGGGACGACTTATGCTTCTTCTAGATTATTTCAGGTTCCTAGGGGTCATCTCGAAGAAACGGAACGATTGAACTCGTTTCCGACACGTATGGAACCCAAGAGGAGAAGCAACGATGATTCGGCGATTCCCCGAGCACCGAGCATCGAAGAGGAGTCGAGGAAGAGCTAAACAAGGCTAATCCCGATCGGGAATTCGTGAACCCGATCGGGAATGAAGTGCAAGAATAGCTGCTCACTGTCAAGCATTCCCGACCGGGATCGCATATTCCCGATCGGGACCATCATTTCTTCCCGATCGGGATTTCCCATTCCCGATCGGGAATGACCCAGTCTCTGTTCCGCCTCCTTCTTTTATTCCTCTGACTTACGAAACCCTATAAATACTTCCTTCTTGTATTGTTTATGTATCTTACATTACCCTAGACTATTTTAAGCTTCTCTACAACATATAAACCCTAGATTTAGTTCCTCACATTAGATTTAATCTCTCTTTAATCCTTAGTTAATCCTAGTTAATCTTAGTTAATTAGTTCTTGTATTAAGAGGATACTTGAAGATTTCTCCAAGCTTGACAACCTATGAGTTGTATGAGTTGTAGTGGCCATGCTTCTCATGCTAGTCTTCCTCTACTCATTGTTTGTCTTGTTTGTGGTCTTGTTGAGGATAGTTTTGAGGATAGTCTAAGTTGCGAGAGCCCGGACATACCTTGATTAGAGTCTAAGTTGCGAGAGCCCGGACTCACCTTGACATCGGTCTAAGTTGCGAGAGCCCGGACCGACTCTAGCACTAGGAGGCACCCATACCCATGATCAATCCGATCACCCTACTATTCTTATGAACCCGACCTAACCCACTTCTTTCCATATTTGATTCAACTTATTAGTTAGTCATCATTTCTTTAGTTCATTGTTTAGTTTGTGTTTAGTACTTCATTTAGCCTTGTTATAGTCTAGTTCATTGTTAGTCTACTTTCTTCTTCTCCTCTCACCATAATTCACCAATTAGTAGCTCTTTGTGTTTGTTTGGTAGCATAGTCTCATTTTAGGCCAACCTAGTCTAAACCTTGCAACACCGTCTCCGTGGACACGACCCGACTTACCCTAACTACCGTTAGGTGGTAGTTGGTTATTTATTTGGCGGTGGGATCCACGACAAATCCCACCATCACCCGCATATCCATTAATGCCTAAGTTCTCTTCACACTCGATGTTTACGGAGGATGTCTTGCCCGGTCCAACCCCTTTACCGGAGGCATATCCCGGCAATTTTGTGGCAAAGACTCAATTTATCCAATTGGTCGAGCGAAGCCAATTTAATGGGTTACCAACCGAAGATCCACATCAACACATGGAAACCTTTTCGGATTATTGTGATGCTATTTCACAACCGGGAATAACCCAAGACCAAATCCGGTGGGTACTATTTCCTTTCTCCTTGATCTGTAAAGGAAAGCAATGGTTCAAAGGGTTAGACAAGGCGACTCTTGGTATTGATACTTGGAAGAAGCTAGCATTGGCTTTTTACCAACAATTCTATCCCCCGGAGAAGATAAATCTATTGAGAGCTTCTATCACGGGATTCTAACAACGTGATGAAGAAAGCCTCTATGAAGCTTGGGAAAGATTCAAAGCCTTGATCCGCTCTTGTCCTCACCATGGTTTATCACAATGGTTCCTTGTTCAACAATTTTGGAACGAGTTATATGAAGACTCAAGGGCCATACTCAATATGGGATCGAATGGAAGGTTTACCGAGGTGGATGATGACCAAACTTGGTCAAGAATTGAAGAGATGGCGGTCCACAATTCCCAATAATCAAGACCTAGGAAAGCGAATCGAGGAGGTAGGCACGAGGTCGATGCTATCACACAACTAAGCATTGACCTTGGAGCTCAATTAAAAACTCACATGGAGACCATTGACAAGAAGCTCCAAAGCCACCTCAATCAAGTTCAAATCGCTAATTCTTCCAACCAACACTCGATTTGTGAAGTTAATGCTTTAGGAGTTGTGCCTCATACACCTTATTATGGGATGTGCGATACTTGTGGGATAGTTGGACATGAGCCCATATATTGTCGGGGAAGTATTGAGCAAGTGAACGCCTTTCAAGCGTTCAAGCAAGGTGCCCCTTATCCTAACATGTACCAAGCTTCCCATCAAGCTTCTCAACAACAAGCTCTACAACACCGTCCTTATGTTCCAGCTCCCTTAAGGGACAACAATCAAGGATACCAAGGTTATCAAGGCAACCCAAGGCCATTCAACAACTTCAAGCAAAATAACCAAGGTATCTTCAACAACAATCAAGGATTCCAACAAGGGAATTTCAATCAAGGTGGTTTTCAAGGAAACCAACATAATCAAGGACATCAAAACTACAACCAAGGCAACAATCAAGGCCTTAATCAAGGCAACTCTCATGGGTTCCAAGGGAACCATCAACAACAACAACCATCAACAACAACAAGCAACTCAAGGTAATCGACAAGAGAGAAAGCCAAGGAGTCGGTCTCCTACTCATGATTATGGCATTCCTCTAGCCATCAGAAACACTCCTCACAACCAACAATCTCCTCCTCGGGATTTCGACATGCAAATGTCAATGTTAGACATGCAAATGAGTCAATTGGAGACACAAAGAACCCAACAAGAAATCATTACTCAACTTCAAAGGGATAACTTGGCAAGAGATGCTCATGTGAAGATGCTCAAGACCCAAATAGCTCAACTTGCTTCGGGTAGCTCTTCAAGGCAACAGGGGCAATTACCTCCTCAAGGTGAAATGGCGAAATTCGAGCATGTGAATGCTATTACCTTGAGGAGTGGTTCATCATATAACTCTCCCCTACCACCTAATGAGCATGTACCAATGAAAGAAGTTGTGCCTCCAATTCAAGAAGATCAAAGTTTGGGTAATCCAATAGAGGACCAAGTCTTATGGGAAATTGAGAAACCCCAAGAAGACAAGCTTCCCCCACTTCAAGGAAAAGACAAGGGTAAAAGGAAAGTGTCATTTGAGAAGTCAACCCCTATGAAAACAAAGGTGGATAGCCAATATGACAAGTTCCTTAATATTGTGAAGAAGTTGGATGTGAGTGTCCCATTTACCGAGCTACTTACCCAAATCCCGGCATATGGAAGATTCGTGAAAGAAATATTGGCTAGGAAGAGATCCGTTGACAAGGAAGAGACTACATCGTTCACAAGAGTGGTGAGCGAGCTTATTCAAGGTTCTACGCTTCCCAAGTTGAAGGATCCGGGTAGTTTCTCGATCCCTTGCACCATAGGCAACTTCAAGATCGAGGGAGCACTATGTGATTTGGGTGCGAGTGTAAGCATCACTCCCTATTCCATTTGTGAGCGACTCGGGATGAAGGAGCTCAAGAGTACTTCTATTACACTCCAAATGGCCGATAGTTCACTTAATCGACCATTGGGGATGTTGGAGGATGTGCCGGTTAGAATCGGGAAGTTTTTCATTCCGGTCGACTTTCTTATACTTGACATGCTGGAAGATGCTATCACTCCCATTATCCTTGGGCGGCCATTTCTACACACTGTCGGTGCTATGATCGATGTAAAGAATGGTAGGATCACATTTGAGCTAGGCGACGAGAAGCTCGTGTTTGACCTCCAAGGCAACACTTCGCCTACAAATGATGAGTCTTGTAAAATGATCACCGCCATGAAGGACATCGGTCTAGGGGATGGGAAGAGTAAAATCTTGAAGAACGACTTCTACGGAATTGAGGATGATGATTCCGAAATTGGGGCGGATGAGTGCCCATATCATGATTTTGAAGACAAGTGCAATGAAAAGAAGAAAGATGAGCCTCCCTTGGGGCAACATGAGGATAGATGGACGTTTGGGTATATACCGAAGGATCGAAAGTACGAGTTCAAGCCATTGAACTTAGTAGATCGGGATGCCCCGGGAACGTCGAAGCTAGGATGTGATGATCCTTGGAGTGGAGGTTGGTATTCCACTAGCCTGATTGAAGACTTTGCAAGAGCCTTCGATTTGTTTCTTCGTGCCCTTGATGGCGATGGAATTGGTTATAGTGTTGTTGAAAAAGAATTGAAGAGTGCACCATCCTTGGTTTGACGGAGTTCCAAAAGAACCGTCTTATTGTATATATTTCTTTCTTATTCTTTTAGATTTTGTGAACTTCTTGTGATTTGGTATTTTGATGAGTGATGTGAGGGAGGGACTTTGATGATTGTCTTTTGAGCTTATTTGATAGGTGCGATGTGAAGATGAATCCTATGAGGAGTGGTTATTGTTAAAGCTTTGATTGTGAGAAAGGGAGTCGGTTTTTGAAGCTTGGAACGAGCTCTTTGGAGTTATATAGGTTTAGGAGACTCTTCCCGACCGAGAAGAGAGCAACCCGTCCGGGAAGGATGAACCATCCCGACCGGGAAGAATGTCATCCCGTCCGGGATGAGTGTGACAAAAATTGGGTCTACTGGAGTGTCATCCCGACCGGGACGAGGGCTTCCCGACCGGAACGGGCATGTCATTCCGACCGGGAGCATCCATCCCGACCGGGATGGCCCCCTGTTCATCCTTTGGCCTTTTCGTTGTCATTTGAGCTCACCCTACCACTTTATACCCCCTCCCAACCTCCCTACCTATCCTTCTCCTTATCATATGACCCCTACACATCATATATACACATTCGCCTCATTTTCTCTTCGCTTTACACCGACATTTACATCAAAACCAACCTCCTTATACCTTTGTACTCCAACCATGCAACCATATCGCAATTGGATAGGAATAGCAATGACGACTAGCTACGTGCCGATATTGACTTATGAGACAATGGAGCGAGTGAGTTGCTAACCGCATGGTACGACAACTATCCTTTCTTTTCCGTCTTTTATAGCTTGTTCTCCTTTGTTTGTTCCCCTCCCCTATACACTTTTGTGTCATGGTGGCCCTCGGGGCCTTTGTAATTGTTGCTTCGGACTCTCGATGACGTGACTACATCGAGAGTCATTTCAAAATCCAATTTTAAAAGTTTTTCACTATTTTTGTTGGATTTAGTCGGATTTGGGCGGAATCCGGGCTAGGTGACTTGATTACACCTAGTCCTCCCCTCCCATTTCCTTTTATTTTTTTCTTTTTATTTCTCCCCCTTACCATATCTTTTCTTGTCTCGGCCCATGGTGACTTGACTACACCCCGGCCGGACACATTCTACCCTTTTCTCCACTTTTCTTTTTGATTTTTAGCTTTATTTTCGTAATTTCTTTTCTTTTTTCGTCTCCATGCACTACGGTCGAGCATGAGGACATTGCTCGGCTTAAGTGTGGGGGAGTGATATTCTATCATAGTTAGTTTTGTTTTCGTAGTTTTTCCGAAAAATCTTTAAAAACCCTAAAATTTTGAATTTTTTTCACAAAAATCAAAAAGATTTTCTTTTTGTGTGTTTTCCTTTTTTGTCGTTATGTCGTATATTTGTTGTGTTGTGCGTGTTTTGCCTCCCTTTTTCCTTATAGGTTGCTTAATCACCGATAGCTTTGGAGAGCTTTCAAGACATCCGGTAACATCCTTTATCCCTTTTTCCCCTTTGTCTCTTGAGGAGTTTGGAGGAGATTGTGATGTGGTGTGCTCGGGTGGAGCATTGTGCATACTTGTGGTTGATTTGGTGACTTGTTTGGAAGCTCGGGGTGGTGTTTGTGTTGTTTATGTGTTCGTTTTGGTTTGTTTTTGTTTTGTTGCTTTTGCTTCTTTTTCTTTCGTTCTTTGTTGAGTCTTTGTTTTGTGGTGTGTACTTGTGTCTAGTGTGTAAACGGTTTTCGAAAACCCGGTTTAGTGACTAGTGCGCAAGTGTTTACTTTCCCTTTCTAGTAGTATGAATCGAGTCTTGGACTTTAGTCTAGTAGAATGACCCTAAATCAATGATTTCGTTGGTTTCTTACCTTGAGTCCACCAAGCTTACTAGGGATTTACTACGGTATTTGCATTTTGACCATTACGTCACCTATGGTGTGAAAAGGCCTTGGTTGCCGAGTCCCGTCCCCTAGGTGACCGGGTTTGGAATTGTTTGATTAGTTCAAGTTCTCCCCTTTTTGTGGGTTTGAAGGGAAAGCGCGCTCTCGACTCACCCATTCCCCTACCTCCTACACATATCCACAAAATAAGATGCAAATTGTTGAAATCTCTTTCTTAGTTGCGAAAAAATAAAATGCCTACAACAAAAAAGGCAAAGAAAAGAAAAAGAAAGAAAATGAAAGAAAGAAAAGAGTGAAGAAAAAGAAAAGGCACAAAAAGCCAAAAAGGAAATACAAAAGATGAAAAAGAAATGGCATAGCAACACACAAAGCAAAAATGCAAAAGAAAGAAAAATGCCAAAAGAAAACCGTCTCATAAAAAGATTCTCCCCTCTCAAAATAAGCCTTTTTCCGTTCGTTACCGTGAAGAGCCTACCAAAGGACCGAGTCCCTAGGAAGGATGATAGCGGTAATGATCGGTCTTCCCTCTTTTTGCAATCATAACCACCTTTTTACTTGGACTAGTTGGGCGGTTTTGGGCATGGAACGACCCTCTTGGCTCATCGCTAAAGGGGGCGGGGTCTCACTTACCTACAGTGTCGACTAACACCGTGGTTCATTCCTTTTTCCATCCCGCCGATCGTCCCGTAGTACGTTCTTAGAAGGTTAGGAGGAACCTAGGTAAGTTACCAACGTTTTTATTGCTTTATCGTCATACTATTAGGGTTTGGTCCATTTTGGTTTGTATTGCTAGCTTGGGAACGTTGTCACTTGCCTTGAGTCCTAAACCGGTGCTTCTTTCACCGCTTTTTAGACGGAAGCGGTATTTGTTTCTTTTTGGGTGCAACCTTTTGTGTGTTTGTTTCTATCTTTGTTTGTTTATGTGTTTTTGTGTCCGGTTGCATCCACGGTTTTGTCGCAAGACCTCACTTGCCTTGTGGAGAGCACTTATCCTCTAGGTGTTCTCGCGTGAGTTGAAAGGGCGTAGGGTGCGCCAATACCTGCTCGGCTAGTTTAGTAGTTAGCATGTGCTTACTCGAGGGCGAGTAAGGGTTAAGTGTGGGGGAGTTGATAAGTGTAGTTTGTAGTGCCTAATTTGTTGTGTTTTGGTCCCATTTTCCTTGCATAATCGCTCCTTGGGAGTGATTCATGGGCTACTTATGCTTCCTCTAGTTCGTTTCCGGCTCCCGAGACCATTCATAAAGAGTTGGAGCGATTCCGACTCAATACATACACTTTTCGGATCTAACGAAGAGAAGGAACGATCACTCGATGCCTTGGATTCGACCCTGAGACCTCAAGACCCGATCTCGAGCCCCTTAGACTCAATCCCGAAACCCGAGAGTCGATGAGAAGCCCATAAGAAGCAAGGAGGGACCTTAAAGATCATATTGGAGGCCTACAAGACCCATCCCCGACGGGAAGGAACTCATCCCGTCCGGGATGAGGTGCGCATATTGCAGTGGTTCTGTTTTGGACCCATCCCGGTCGGAACGAATCCGTCCCGGTCGGGATCAGACCATCCCGTTCGGGACCAAACCGTCCCAGACGGGATGAGCAAGCTGCTGCACGTGATTCTTTTATCTTCCTCCTTTATTCTTGTAACCCTATAAATACTCCTCCTTTGAATTGTTTAAGCACAAGACTTTACCCTAGATTATTTTAGACCTCTCTTAAGCTTTCAAAACCCTAATTAGCCTCTCATTATCTCTAGTTAATCTTTAGTTAATCTTAGTTTAATCAAGTAATTAGTCTTGTATTAAGAAGATTCTTGAAGACTCTTCCAAGCTTGACAACCTTGGAGTTTTATTTGGGTTTCTTATTAATTCAAGTTCTCATCTTTTTCATCCTCTTGTAGTGGGTATAATTTCTTTTCTCTTAATCTTTGTTTTATCATCAAGTTTTAATCTTTGATTATTGTTTATTGTTCTTGTTTGTTCATGATGAATGTTGGGTCATTTATGTTGATTTCTCTTATCCTTGTTATTGTTAGCTTGATAATGAGTGAGTAGATTCCTTGTGGGGTTAGTAGGGGGATTAAGTGTGGATTATGGGTGATTAGGGCTTGATTGTGGGTAAAGGTGATTCATTTGTTGTTAGTCACTTATTGGGCACACTATGTGTTTGTCGTATTGCTTGTATGGGTAGTAGTGGGCAATGCTTCTCATGCTTGTTCTGTCCTTCTCATTGTGTATTCAATTTGTGGTTGAATGTTTGTGTTTTGAGTAGCATCTTGCATGAATGTTCGGGTCGAGTCTTGGACACGAGAGTGCGGACTTTGGCTTTGGCGCGAGAGCGCAAACCGACCTTAGAGACTAAGTCGCACCTACACCCTTGATTCCCCAATTATCCTACTATGCCTATGAACCCGACCTAACCCTACTCTTTTCCATATTTGAATTCTCTTTAGTCGATCATCTTCTCTAGTTTATTTGCTTAATTAATCTTTAGTTGTCCATTAGTTTTTGTTATAGCTTATTCATTGTTAGTCTTGTTCATACCCTTTCTCCCATCATAATTTGTCAATCATAATTTCTTTGTGTTTGTTTGTGACTTAGTCTTGTTTGTGAGTAGACCATTGTCTAGACATTACATTACCGTCTCTGTTGACACGACCCGACATACCCTTGCTACCGTTAGGATTAGTTGGTTATATATTGATCGGTAGGACCCGCGACAATCCTCACCATCAGCTGTTTAGTTATCCTGTAATGAGTGAAAGATTATATATAGAAGTATACAAAGGAAGTTTCAGATCCATCAGCAGCCAAACAACATCACCCCGCTTCTTCAATGGGTCTTTGCCTATTGAGGGGTACAATGTCAGACATACACAGTTTTAGACGTGTTGAAAATGGCAAGGTCTATGCCCGGATGATCCTGGATAATAGTTGGGCCAAGAGCTACATTGATTAATTGTACTTCTTAGTATGAATTATAGTTTTACATTCAGATAATTAAGCCATCATCTCTTCTCTTATTTGCCACTCATGAAACTTAAATTCATCGCAAAGGGGTTGATCTGGTTTATCATGGGTATCGAGTATGATTCTTTGGCTGAAACATAACCGGATGGTAAAAAACCAAAGCAAGTTTTTTTTGTTTTGGTGAAAGTTTATAATCTTACTATTGTTACTCATGCAGTTTGAGAATGTTCTCAGCAAGCCTGACCCGAATGAGATAACCAAACTCATTGACCCTGGACTTGGTGACGATTATCCCCTCGAGTCAGTACGTTAGGTGAGAATATTGTCAGACTTAATGTATGATAACTTGATAAGAGTTTCATGTATTTGTGATCCTGAAAGCAGTTATATATATTGCTCATGGTATAGGGGGCCGAGCTTGCAAAAGCGTGTACTCAAGATAAACCTCACCTACGTTCAAATATGAAATCTGTTGTGGTTGCTCTGACTACTCTCGTATCTGCAACCAGGAACTGGGATATTAGTTCTTTTAATGGGAACGACGCCCTTTTAGTCCGTAATCCTGGGAGATAGCCTAAATCTTCGTTGTACATGCTGTGCTGGAGTTTCTGCATCCTTAATCTGTACAGGTATACTCTCCTAATTTCCTTAATCTGCTTTCAGGCTCATATATCTACTAAAAACAACCCAAAGTGTATGGAAAAGACATGTAACAAGAGAAAGACGTCTAACTCTTACCTTCTCTATATACAGTTTCATACTTTCATATACATTGCTATCATATCATACGACCTATGTTACTTCACTTGTGTCGTGTCGGATACTTCATTTTTCCTTACATCTTAAAACAAAATCCACCAAAAATATACCTTAGGAACAGTTCCTGTTCTTACCATTCTTAGTAACAGTGTCAGCTCTTAGAACAGTGTAGCTCTTAGGAACAGTAGGAACAGTGCAGATCCTCCTTGCTGATTGCTGTTTCCCCTTCTTTATCTTCCTCCATTATCTTCCAATTTTTCGATTTATTCGCCCATCCAGAGTCCATTCTTAATCATCTCCATCACCACCATTAAATAATAATTAACAGGTTTCCACTTTCTCGCAGATCGCCGATCGTCATCATCATCATCATATCTGTGTTTTTGATTCGGAAATTGTTGATGTGTTTTTTGCACCATTTTTTCTTCATCAAGTTTGAATGTGTATGGTCATAATATGACTGATCCTGTTGCTGAACTTGATAAGCAACTTCAGGTATTTTAAAATTTTTAATTCTTGTGCTCGAATCGAGTGCCGGAATCTGCCCAGAGCGTGGTCGCATGCGGTTGAGTGAGGCGACGACGGTGGTAGATGTGTGACTTTCTCGCTAGGCTGTGTCGCCGAAGCACTCCTCGCTGACATTTTCACCGAAAACGTACCCAGTACGATCATCGACACACCATCTGGGTAATCAATTTATCTTACTATCGACATTCTCTTTAGCTTATCAAAAATTGTCAGGTGGTTTAGGGTTTAGGGATTTGTACTATTTTTTCGCATTATAGATCGAAATTGTCGGATTAGGGATTCAGACATTTCGCCTCTTCACAAACCATATGCAACTTCAAATTGCTAAGCTTCTTCTTGATCTTACGTGTTGGTGGAATTTGTTAAATTTGTCGAATTTGAATTGGATGTGTGTAGTTATGTGTTTGGGGAATTGTTGGTTGTGGGTTACTAAATAGCAACTTGCGTCGTTGTTCATTAACTTCGGACAGGTGAGTGTAAAACGAACCTGTGAATTGCTTTGTTTGAACTTGTGTATTTTTGTATTAGAGTGCCTAAAGTTGAGTTTTTTTGAGTTAGGGTGACATAGGTTGTTGATTGCCGTGTTTGTGGAGACCCGAATTCTGTTCTTCATCTTGCTTTTGTTGAGTTTACTGATGAAGGTAACACATTTGGCTTATACAGAGTAGTAAACTGTAGGTAATGTTTGCCTGTCTTGGTTATAGTCGTGCAAATGTTTGAAGTCGTTGAATTATTGCATTTGTGCAGAGGGTGCTGAGAATGCCTTAAAACTGTCGGGTACAATGCTCGGGTTTTACCCCGTCAAAGTCCTTTCTTCTAGGACTGCCATTGGTCCTGTTAATCCTACTTTCCTACCCAGGGTGAGTTAATTTGAGCTCAGTTTATTTGATGGTTTCCGTATCGCTAATTACTACGGAGTATGATGAATCGGAGTTCATTAATGACACAAATAATGCTACTTTCTACCGTCAGAAGACGAGTGGGAAATGTGTGCTAGAACTGTTTACTGTACGAATATTGATAAGAAGGTATCACTAACTCATTTTAGTATCGTTATAGTATGTATTTGCGATTGGATTACGCCATCTGTGAACCTCTTCCGAAGTTCTCATGGCTTAAATGTTAAATTATGCATGTTACGAAGTTGTGGTAGCATTATGTCATGTTTTGGGATTTTTTGAGGTTTTGATTGTTATCTTACCGTTGAAGAAATAAGGGTGATATTACCCCAAAAGTTGAAGAAAATTTTACTGGATGGGCGAATGATGTCATTGAAGAAAGTCAAGAAAACCAGGGTTAAAATGTTGTGGAAACTACCCAGAATAGTGAAGATGATGCAATTGAAGATAGTGGAGAAAACCCTAAAAAGAAGCGTAAAATAACTGATGAAATTATCACGGATGGTGAAAAATCTGTCGGTGAAAATGATGGAGTTACCGAGAAAGACGATGCAGTAGCGTATTTCATGGAATATGAAGAGAAGCAGAAGAAGAGGGAGCGAAGAATAAGAAGACGACGAAGGAGAAGGAAAAAGAAAAAGGGAGGTGAGACTAATAAAGTTAAGAAGGTTTCAAAGAGGAAAGTGGAGGAGAGCACACCAAGTGTTTGTGAAAACGATGTCGAAGGCAGTTCAGGAGATGATGGTATGGAGGGGAAGACTAGGAGGACTATCTCATATCAAGAGAATGCAAATAAGAGAAAGGGTACATTTGATGAAAATGTATGATTTTAATTTGATTACCGAGTATAGTATTTTTTAAAATTCGTTTGTTGTTTGTCTTAAGCAACTTTCATGTTTTTGATGAGGTACCGTATGCTGTGGATTTTACTTCTGGTTTGACAGGGGATTAAGATTGATTCTACAATGTGTCATAAGTGTCAAAGGAATGATAAGGGTCGAGTAGTTAGATGCACCAAGTGTAAGACGAAACGGTTCTGCGTTCCCTGCATTGGAAACTGGTTTGTGTGATACTTACCATTTTTCTGTGCAGCTTTTGTTTTGGTAGATGTTTTCGTTTTATGTCATTATGTGTAGTTCTGTTTTTGGGAATTTGATGTTTTACTCCAGAACTATTCTTATCACTGTTGTGTTTGGCGAATGCTGAATTTCATAATGCTTAGCATTTAGGAATTTGATGTTTTAGTACAGAACTATTCTTATAGTGTCCTATTTGGAGGATATTTGACTTCATAATGGTTAGGATTTAGGAATTTGATGTTTTAGTACAAACCTATTCTAGGCTTTTCAGTTTAGTCTATTTCGATCAATTCAATTATGCCTCATTGAGTTCATATTGTCTCCGCAAATTCAGCTCACTTAGCTCACTTTAGTTCATTTCAGAGCCCGTTTGAGTTTAATTAAGTTAAGCCCACTTCAACCGAAAAGAACATGGTCTTATAACGGCGGTGACGCGGTGTTAGGAGAATGTTTAACTTCATAATGGTTATGATTTGGGAATTTGATGTTTTAGTATAAAACTATTATCATAGAGGTCATGTTTGGAGATTGGGTAACTTCGTAATGGTTAGATAAATCCATGCAGCAGGCTTGAAGTTAGCATTCTTCAAATGATAGTTCACATTAGTATTGGTCAATTATGTTGATCTGCATCTGCCTCACACTCTGAACTTCAGTCCTTTTATATTGTATCATTAGTTTGGCTGACAAAGTTACCTGAGCATTCTAATAAATATGTCCTTATTACTTGTATTGAACAGGTATCCACGAATGACAGAGGAGCAGATTGGTGACGCTTGCCCGTTCTGTCTTCACAATTGCAACTGCAAGGCTTCCTTGCGTATGACAACCTGCCAAAGTATGATCCTAAACTTAAGCCATGATACGATATTTCCTTTGCAGATGATAATCGTTGATATTGATATGTTGGTTGACTTGTGCTAGAAACAAATGGAAGATAGATTTGAGGAGGAATTTAGTGGAGAAAATAAAATTGAGCATAACAAAAAATTGTTGAGGTCTATTTTACCGCTTCTGAGACAAATCAATCAAGAACAGATGCTGGAGAAGGAAATTAAAGCCAATATTCAAGGTATATGTTTTGTATTGGCTTATATATGGCTATGTTTATGTTTATTCAACATTCTCACACTTTATGCCATAATGAGTGCCCTATCTGTGTCATTATGATCTCATATTATAGTGTGCTGGAATATTGTTCCGTTTGGTTTTCTTTGTCTTAACATGGCATACTTGTTCGTTGTAGGTGTTCCAGTTAGTGAGTGGATTACTCCCAACGCACCTGTCCGCAGAGAGCGTGTACTTTGGTCAATTTTCTACATTATAAGAATACTTTTTTCCATTAGTTCATGACTTATTTGGCTCTTCAATGCCTGATTCATTCATGTCTTATGCAGTAACAACGGCAAAACTTCCATATTCTATTTCCACAGTACTTGCCCCTCTTGTACATATGATTTGTGTCTGTCTTGTTGCCGGGACATTCGTTCCGAACAACTAAAGGATTGTGAAGAAGTTAGTATGAAGTTTGGTAAAACAGGTCTTGACTATATGCATGGCTTTAGACTTGCTCTACTGCCTGTAAAAAAGAGAGAAGAATCAAGGAGAAATAGTAGGAGCAAAGTTGAGACAGCCGAGTTTGATAGTGTGATTGATGGCAATGATGTTCCTGATGTTCACCCTGTTGAATCTGTTGATGAAAAGAAGGCAATGCTGAAATGAAAAGCAGATGAAATGGGCAGAATATGGTGCCCACCTTACAAATTAAAAGGGTGTGGCCATGCAATTCTTTATTTGAAGTCTTTCTTGTCTGAAGACTGGGTTTCACAATTGATCAATAATGTTGAAAAGGTGGCAACTAATGAAAAGGAAAGGTTTTCTGAGGCTTCTAATGTTTCGTCATGCCTTGATTCTTCTAATGATGTTTTAGAGTGTAATATGCGAAAATGTGCTTCACGAGAAGGCGTCAACGACAACTATTTGTATTGTCCAGATGCCAGGGATATTCAGCAGGGAGACCTGAAGCATTTCCAGAGACATTGGGCTCGAGGAGTACCAGTATTTGTACGAAATGTTCTTGAAACTACCCCTGGTTTAAGTTGGGAACCATTTGTCATGTGGCGTGCTGTTCGTCAAATTAAGAAAACAAACATTTCCAGACTACTGAATGTGAAAGTCATTTCTTGCTTGGAGTGGTGTGAGGTGACTACATTCACTGCTTGTTTGCTTTGTGTTTTCTTTTCATTAATAATTTGTTAATATCTATTTTCCCCTATCTCGTCTCCCTTTACCTACCTGAAATTTCATTCTAATTGGTGTCAGTTAAATACTGCGACCTGCTTGCTGCACGATTTGATAGGCGTTCCATCCTAAAACCAATTGGCAATAGGAGTAAGCCCCGTTTGTTTATAAGATAGTGAACTCTCTTCCACCTGGTCAATGTGGAACATTTACTTTTGGTTAAACACATAATTGGAGCCCCTTTACCGATTCAAAAAATATAGACATGAACCAATTCAATCTCAAATCCTATATCCCTGTGTACTGTATATCGAGCAAATTTTAGCCATAGTGAAAATCTGAAATTGATACGCATGAACCCTATTTGAACAATGCTGTTTCAAGGTGTACTTACAACTTACAACCATTTAAATTTCGATTTAGTAATTGAGTGGATTAATGTCTTAATTGCGTAAACGATAATCTTGATATTTGAAATTTAAAATACTCTCATTTCTTTCGTCAGTCCTATTTTGTTGTCTTTTGTAGGGCTTTCCAAGTCAGTATAGTCCGAGCTGCCATTATATAACATTTCCACTTCCTGCTCTTTGCACCTGTCAGATTAGTCCTATCACTACCAGGCTGACACTCTCTAATCTATTGTAAGTTGACATCAATGTTTACAAATTTTTTGCCGGATATACAACGGGAGACTTTGATGACAAGAATTGGCCAGTGGTATTAAAATTGAAAGATTGGCAACCCGATAGTAAGTTTGAAGAGCGCTTGCCTCGTCATGGAGCAGAATTCATTAGAGCACTGCCATTTATAGAGTACACACACCCCAGGAGTGGATTTCTAAACCTAGCTGCCAAGTGCCCTCTAAAGTACCTGATGCTTGACATGGGTCCAAAACCTTATACTGCATATGGTTTCTCTCAGAACTAGGCCGTGGTGATTCGGTCACAAAACTTCACTGTAATATTTCTGATGTGGTATGCTGTTTTGTAACCTTCAACACTTTTTTGTGATTTACTTAATTGATGTGTGGAACTTGAATAGGTAAACATTTTGCATCTTGCCTACGTTACTTATAAAACTAACTCAATGCATGTATCCCCTTGCCAATACAAGAACTCCGCAATTGCAGACTCATTCATATGTTGGCTATTATGATTCTGACTCTCCACAAGTATCCTACCAGTAAACTCGTTTTCCCTTAGATCCTTTTCTTTATTAGTGTTGCCTCATTTTTCCTAAGAGAGTGGTATGGTTTCCTAAAAGAGTAAGGAGAAAAAAAACAGAGCAAGAACCAAAATAGTCTGAAACTAAGTGATATGGAATTATAATGAAATAACCCCCACATCAAACCCAAGTATCTCCACCCTCGATCTCTGCTCGAACATCACCCAGATTTTATGTACTTGTGAATTTGTGAGACCCTTACTTTTTGTGACCTAAAAAAAGTCCAACGTTTGTATCTCTTGTTTTCTGGAGTGCAAGTTTTCGGTCACGATACTGAATTTCTACCGTCTTGGCTGAAAAGCTTGTAGTTTGCTGCTACTTGAAGGATGTGTTACCAACTGTGATTAGTTACTTCCTGTAGATTGACGAATTTTCAGTCATATTTGCTTTGCGCCATGAATAATATATCATTGCTTTTGAGGGTATTATTTTGTCTGTGTTTGAGTGCATTTCTTTTTGGATTAATATAGGTTAATATATTGACACATACTGCTGAAGTTACCTTGGAGCCTGATAAACTGGATGCTATTTCCAAATTGAAAAAGAAGCATTTTCCTCAAGACCAAAAGAAAATCTTTGGTAAGGAGCTCCCTAAAATTTGTGTTGAGTCTGATGAAGTGGAAAATCATGCATCTAAGTCAACCAGCTCAACCAAACTGGATGATAATATTGGATCTCCAAATGCAAAGATGGTAGATGGCGAAACCGATCCAGGCATTGAAGCTGTTGTCACTCCCGATGCTACTTTTGACAATGAAGCCTCTGTTTCTTCTATGGAACTGGAAGGTTCTGAGCAATGCAGTGGAGGTGCTCTTTGGGATATTTTCGAAGAGAAGATGTCTCTAAGCTACAAGATTTTTTGAATACCCATTATCGGGAGTTTAGGTACATTTATTGTGCTCCACTAAAGAAGGTTAGTTTGAGATTATATTTCAAATAATAATGAATATTAGTTGTTGGATCAAGCTCATAGGTTGCTGAAAAGTCGTGAATTATCTTCTGTATAATCTCTCTCTTGTATGTTTTCTTTCTTTAATGTGTAAGGTCATTCACCCTATACACGATCAAACGTTCTACCTGCTTGAGGAACACAAAAAGGCAACTGAAGGAAGAATATGGTAGGTGTACAACTATTTTAGGCATGAAGTTATCAACAGTTTTCTACCAGCCGGCCAGCCCATAATGCATCATCAATCTTTTGCGACCTTGCTCTTACTTTATTTTTATTTTTTTTTAATCTGAATCTTACTGTCTTTAGGAATAATTGAGCCCTGGACATTTGTACAAAATCTTGGAGAAGCGGTCTTAATTCCCGTTGGCTGTCCTCATCAAGTTAGAAACTTGAAGGTACCATTGCTTGGCTTCAGTGATTGGTTGTTTAACACCACTTTATGTTGGAACTTCGGGACTCGGAAGGCACATCATGATCGAAATCTACAAGAAACACAAAACCGGAACACCCAAAAGGAAAGGATAACTTGGATATCTATGTAGAATCGTGAACGGAATCACTTTCCTTCCAGAATAATCGACCCTATAGTGTCCCGGGTTACACGATTTCCTTGTGGGATAAGACTACAAGAATCACACTCGCATTCCGACACTTAGAATTTTGAGCAATAACTTATGGAGAATAATTATTTTCTTTACAAAGAAAATACAAGAGATATTAAGATGGAGTCTTTTTCCTCTATCCTGTAACTTGATGTTGTGTTACATAAATAGCCAAATGATCAAACCTCTTAAAACAATGCATAACCAACCGTAATGCATCCCACATGTGTCATCAAAGTAAAGAACTATGACAAACCGAAGTGTACCAACGCGACACGTGATGTAGGAGTTTGTCGCGGATCCCCACAATCAAACAAGAACCTAACTCTACTAACTGGGTAGCTAGGGTAAGTCGGGTATCGAATCCACAGGGACGGTGAGCTAAATGAAAAGTCTCGGTCTAGTTAAAGTATTAGTCGGAGAAAATCGGTTTGGTTGAATAAGTCTTAACTAAAGAACTAAACTAACAAAAAGGGAAAACGTTAACAAATATAATAAAAGGGACTAGGGTCAAGGTCAACAAGGTAGTCTCAGGGGAGTTGTCGCACTCATAAAATAGTTGATTAAGGTCAGTAATAGGCATAAGATAGGCTCTCTCGAGTCTCTATCTACCATGGGACGGTCCTAGCGGGCTCTCGCTACTTACTAGGTCAACCCACCCCAATGAACGTAGTCTAACCTAAACTCGGCTCTCGATTTAAGTTCAAGTCAACTAAATTGATTAACTAATCTGGCCAGGACAAGAAAATCATGTAATTATAACGTTCAAACGGAGATTAATAACGATCAGTCAACAATTGAATCAACTCGAGACAAAACCCAGATTAAGACGAACCGTGCTAACCCTAACCCTAGAAATTACTACTCTATCATGATTGAAATTAATCTAATCAATCTACCCACTAAAATTAAACATGAAATAAGCATAATTATACGATAGAGATTGAAACTTTAATATAAATAACAACTTGAACAAAACGTTAAATGGAAAGAAGAAAAAGAGAGACTATACGGAGCATGAAGAGAAGAAAGTTGCATAGATGAAGTGTCAAATGATTAATCAAACTAATGACTAACATAATCTAATTAATTCTAGAAAAATAGTGAAAAAGCATGGCAGCATACATAGTAAGCCTAATCCCTAATGCCTACTGTTGTGCGGCCCTTTTCTCCCTTCCCCATAATGCCTGTCCTCTTTTTCTCCGTGAAGATCGTGGGTAAGAACCAGGTCCGTGGGTCTTTTTTTTCCGGGAATGGACTGAAGTTGGCCTTATTTGGACGGGTCCAATATTCGTCTTGACCTTCATTTCGTTGTCTTTTAACTCGTCTTGACCCGTCTTCACTTGAATTCACTCGACTTGGTACCTGAAAGATATAACGATAGAAGCAGTACCAAAATCTCGGAATATAACAATTATTACGATAAGTATAACTAAAATGACTAATTAATAATTAATATCATAAAATGAGCTATATGATAATTATAGAACACAAAAGCGGACTAAATAACGGGTAAAAGTAAAGGAAAATCACTACTAAAATATCACTTATCAAACTCCCCCACACTTAACCCTTACTCGTCCTCGAGTAAGCTCACTAAACTAAACTCACGACCCTTAAAGAAAAACAACTAGAAAAGCTTACAGACACACAAACTAATTACACAAAAAGTTTAAATCACAAGCTTCCTAATCAAAAGTCAAAATTCTAAAATTTAACTCAAGTATAAACAATGATAATCAGACACTAAGAGGGTTGCAATCGACATTATACATCCTTCGGTTTCGGTCCATGCTATGTCAAGGGTATGAGATGGAGGTGGAATGAGTACTCCCATGAAGTTAGTGACTTAAGAAAACTTATCTCGACTCAAAGAGTCAAGGATCGTCCTAATGACCCAAAGTGATAAGAGTAAACGATCCATAATTAGTAAATAGAAATAAAGACATCTATCTCGGGGAGGAATTATAATTTTTTTTTCATTTTTTTTTCATTTTTCTTCATCATTTTTTTTCATATCTTTCATATTTTTCATCTTTTCATATTTTTCTTTTCATCTCCCCCTTATTTCTTTCTTTTTTTGACATTTTTGTGATTTTTTTCGGTTCTTATAAACATGCACTTATTTGTGTGGAAGGGTCGAGCAGAATTTGTAACGCCGCTCTCTCCCTAATAATAGAAGATAAGTAGAATGGATCGCAAAAAAGGAAAGTCACTTGGATCACCGTCACCTAGACAAGTCAACTAGTGTCATATCAAATCACGGGAGGTGGAAAATGAAACAAGTGAAGTACACACCCTCGAGCGACTTACAGTAGGAGACCGATTGATATATAACGAACAATTGCTACGATCGAGTGTCTAAAAATCATTATTTACACAAAAGTTAAAAGTTAGAAAAACGACTAAATCAAAGAAAACGAGTGGAAATAAAAAAAACGAAAAAATAAAATATTTTTGAATTTTTTACTCTTTTTTTGACACAAAAAAAAACAATTACGACACAAAAAACATAAAAGGAAAACAAATACTCCAATCAACCAACAACAAATCCTCCCCCACACTTAAATCGGACATTGTCCTCAATGTTCAAGAACCGGAGAGGGAAAAGAGAATGGGTGGGTAAAGAACTTACTAAAGTGAATTGATGCTTGATATTTATTCTCGTACCCGTCAAATCTCTTGTCGATTTCTTGGAGCTCACATATTACCTACACAAAAAAAAACACAAAACACACGACACAAGCAAAGAGATATATACACATTGTACTCACTCCTCAACAAACAAATAAGCAGTTTAAAAAACGAGTCAAGGACCTCATTAGCTTGTCAAACAAGCTAGACCAGTCATTACCAAAATGGTCATAATGAATCGACATCAATAAGCATGACCAGTAGTGGATAATAGAGGTAAGAAGACTAATAAGCGGTTTGTGAGGCAAGATGTGCATACCGAATATCTCAATTCTATCAGAAGGCTCGTCATAAAATTCAAGTTGCACAAGAAAGGGTTCTACCACCCCAAAACCACTCAAAAAACGCATCTTATCATTTTCACTCCTCCTATGAGAGGTGTTAATATCTCCATCTTCAGTGCTCTCCATCACAGTATCCATAAGAGACAAATCTAAAATTAAACCGATCTCCTGGAAAGAACTGTCATAGTCCTCCTCACTTATCATGAGCTCAAACGAAGGGCTAAGAGAAACAAGGTCAAGACAATCAATAGGTAAAAGAGATTCATCGTCAACAAATTTCTCAAAAATAGGTTTCTCAAAGAAACCATCATAATCCCAAGTATCGTCAAGCATAGATTCGAAAGAAGTGTCAAAGTGTAAGGAATCAAAGAGAGCATCATTATCATCACTAACCCCCTTCTCTACCATGAAGTCAAAGAGAGGATTATGCATCATTTCAACATCAATTATATCCTCAAACACGGGATTCTCAAAACAATCACCCAATGAGAAATCCTGCACTTCATTTTCAGTGTCAGCATGGTGAGATTGAACATTATACACATAATCATCATCTTCATCATCAATTATGTTCACAAGGGGTGGAGAAGATGGAATATCATGCATAAAATTCACATTGACACAAGGAGGAGAAACATGACAAACACTAGCATCATGCACAAGAGAGTAGGAATCGACCCCCTCACTTAACAAAGAAGGAACATGTGGGTCATCTTTAGGTTGTGAACCTCTCCCAAATTCTCGATGGTCATGGCTACTGGCTATTTTTGCAATCAAAGCATGTGCGTCTTCCACTTCCAAATCATAGAATTTCCAGTTAGATGCAACAAAAATCAAATCTCTATGAGAAGGAAGTAAGCTATCAAAGAATGTCAATGTAGTAAGCCAAAGTGGTATGCCATGATGGGGACAAGCTCTCAATAAGCTCTTAAACCTACTCCAAGAATCACTCAAACTCTCAAACTCACCCTGTCTAAAGTTAAGAATGTCTTGTCTAAACTTGGCGGTTTTAGCAGGAGGGAAGTAATTCCTAAGGAAGGTTAGAGCTAATGGTTCCCAGGAGAAGAAGGTGTTAGGAGGGTGTAAGTATAACCATTCCCAAGCTTCACCTTTAAGGAAAAAGGGAAAAAGCATGAGAAATATGGTCTCAATGGGCAAATCACCCCTCCTCACAAAACTACAATAATCCACAAACCTCTGAAGGAGTCCATACACGTCCTCACTCTCAAACCCGTGAAAAGCATTTTGCTCCACCAACTCAATAAATCCCGGGTCAACATAGAAGTCAAGACCCTCCAAATTTCCAAGGTTAATAGGTGAAGCAAACATCTCAGGTTTTGGTGCATAATGGTCGGCTAGAGTAGGCATAGTGAGAACAAGAAGAAGAGAGATATATACAACACTCAAGAAGAGAAGGGGAAACAAAATCAAGAAAAGAAGGAAAAAAAAAAGATAAAATACTACTACTAATAAAAGAAATAATAATAACAAAACTAAAACAACTATACACAAACACGTACAGGAAACAATAGATTTTGTTTTTGTTTTTGTTTTTTATTTAAATAAAAGAAAATAGATATATAAACATATAAAATAGTAAAACGACTAATACTAAAACCAAATAAAGACTAATATCCAACTGAGCACCGTCCCCGGCAACGGCGCCATTTTGATGTAGGAGTTTGTCGCGGATCCCCACAATCAAACAAGAACCTAACTCTACTAACTGGGTAGCTAGGGTAAGTCGGGTATCGAATCCACAGGGACGGTGAGCTAAATGAAAAGTCTCGGTCTAGTTAAAGTATTAGTCGGAGAAAATCGGTTTGGTTGAATAAGTCTTAACTAAAGAACTAAACTAACAAAAAGGGAAAACGTTAACAAATATAATAAAAGGGACTAGGGTCAAGGTCAACAAGGTAGTCTCAGGGGAGTTGTCGCACTCATAAAATAGTTGATTAAGGTCAGTAATAGGCATAAGATAGGCTCTCTCGAGTCTCTATCTACCATGGGACGGTCCTAGCGGGCTCTCGCTACTTACTAGGTCAACCCACCCCAATGAACGTAGTCTAACCTAAACTCGGCTCTCGATTTAAGTTCAAGTCAACTAAATTGATTAACTAATCTGGCCAGGACAAGAAAATCATGTAATTATAACGTTCAAACGGAGATTAATAACGATCAGTCAACAATTGAATCAACTCGAGACAAAACCCAGATTAAGACGAACCGTGCTAACCCTAACCCTAGAAATTACTACTCTATCATGATTGAAATTAATCTAATCAATCTACCCACTAAAATTAAACATGAAATAAGCATAATTATACGATAGAGATTGAAACTTTAATATAAATAACAACTTGAACAAAACGTTAAATGGAAAGAAGAAAAAGAGAGACTATACGGAGCATGAAGAGAAGAAAGTTGCATAGATGAAGTGTCAAATGATTAATCAAACTAATGACTAACATAATCTAATTAATTCTAGAAAAATAGTGAAAAAGCATGGCAGCATACATAGTAAGCCTAATCCCTAATGCCTACTGTTGTGCGGCCCTTTTCTCCCTTCCCCATAATGCCTGTCCTCTTTTTCTCCGTGAAGATCGTGGGTAAGAACCAGGTCCGTGGGTCTTTTTTTTCCGGGAATGGACAGAAGTTGGCCTTATTTGGACGGGTCCAATATTCGTCTTGACCTTCATTTCGTTGTCTTTTAACTCGTCTTGACCCGTCTTCACTTGAATTCACTCGACTTGGTACCTGAAAGATATAACGATAGAAGCAGTACCAAAATCTCGGAATATAACAATTATTACGATAAGTATAACTAAAATGACTAATTAATAATTAATATCATAAAATGAGCTATATGATAATTATAGAACACAAAAGCGGACTAAATAACGGGTAAAAGTAGAGGTAAATCACTACTAAAATATCACTTATCAACACGTCAAAATAAGAAGCCAACCGTTGAAGAGATAAGATCAACGGAAACTTAAATACCCGTACGTAATGTAACACGTACACACACCTCGGTTACACGGGGTTCCGAACCCCGAACGAGATTCCTATCCGGGTATAATCAAAAACGTACAAATACGTTCACTTGAGCATTTATACACTCCGTAAGCTCAATTTAGGCTTAGAGAAGCGTGCACTCCGCACTCCCAACTCGTCATATAGCTAAACCGAGTTTACCCTTCTTTGTAACTAAACCCCAACTACACCAAATGAACCGGTGATTACCTCAAATCACTAACATTCCTCCCCTCATTTGAGTGTAATCCTTGGTTTAGCAAAACCGAAAACAACCAACTCATTCATCATGGCAATATCACGAAGATTGAATTACCACTGAGTATAATTACACATTCCAAATATTCGGTGTATCGGGGTGTGTCTAAGCATTGAACCCCTTTACCCATATTGAATACGTGAAGATAATCATACACATAAGCTGAAAACTCCATTAGTAAAACCGACACTAATTAACCGACCTTGTGTCCATATCCTTTCATGAGCGCATATAGGGAGTCAACCCGAACTCCTTTGAAGCAGCCAAACTTCATGGCTCACATAGGTGAATCTTTTATCGTGGACCCACATTGGCACTTTATCAAAGATTCATTAAGAAGATATCACTTCAGCCTATACATGCAGGTAATAGCACACACTTTCGGGACAAATAATCATGTGCTCAAATTTAAGATAGTAGGCCTTCCACATTGAATTCTGCCTCAAACGTTATATTAGAGGGGAATTGGGTATCCTAGCTACCACCAAAAATTTATTGGGTTTAACCATCTCGATAACAGACTTTATACCAAGTCCCTAGTTGATCGTTGATCAAAGTGATCTACTTGAAAAACCTTAGAGATCTTATGAAACAACCAAAGTAACCGAGTTTGTGATAGTAAAGGTACCGTGTTGTTTCTAACACCCGGTGCTGCAGTCACCATTTTAACTCGACTATAAACTTAGCCAAAATAACATCACTATCACATACCAGAGCAACATCGGTCTAATACTTAAAAGAAACTCGTAGTTCATTTTCTTTAGCAACCTAGCCTATACACTGGCTATAGCAAGATAACATTGCGAGTTCCAAATTCAAAACTTAATTTGTAATACAAATTTATTTCTTGGAAATCATAATCAATGGTGTCTCCCAACCATAATAACACTATCAATTGTAGAAACAACCATCTACAAACGTAGCTCAATTTCCTTATACAACACTCCCTCAAACCGAAGGAGAACCAACACAAGACAAACCAAATTAATGGCTATCTAAAATATTTCACACTTGATTAACTGCTTAGTCAATGATGAGAATTAGTTTGGCCACTATACACACTCAACTCTACCCGACTATATATATGCAATCAAGCTCTTGTGAAAACTCGAGTTGTGAAACTCGACCAATAGAAAACAAACCAGAGAATAGTTACATATTCTCACCTTTGACCCTAAAACCAAAGATCATATTTACCTCCCCCATGTCCTTCGTAGAAAGACATGACAAACATACAACCGCCTTTTACAAGGCCTTATTCTTTGATCTATGCTAGATATCAACTTAGGACAAATGACTACTCCTTAACCGGACTTGTCATAATTGTACCTTCCATACTATTGATTTCCAAGTACATGTGTAACTGTCATGACTCCATAAGCTCATCATGGTTATCACAAACCAACATTACCGAGATTATGAAACAAAATCAATCGCAAACCTTAAAACAAACATACGACATACACAGAAGAAACAATAAACAAACAATAATCCATTGATTAATGCAGCATCCAAAATATTTCAATACGAGTTCCTCTCACGATTATATCCAAAGTGAGACTCGTCAACAACTTGAATATTTACGCTTCCACAAGAGCGAGTTTTTTAAATTCTCTTAAATAAACCAAGCCACCCAAGGAATCAAATACCATCCATTTGTACGCCAAAACAATCAATACACCATTCTTTCAAGCTACATATGTGAACCATATATTACCGCTCAAAAATCAGAATTTATGTGTATCACATTCAAGAGAGTACCCATTACTTACTCATTCTCATGCATTCTAATCATCTCAATTATTATATTCACCATACAATAATGACATTCAAAAACACCAAACATAGTGTAAACACTACACACATATGTTCAAATAGCTACTGCTAAGACATGAACATACCAATAAAATACCAATCATCAACATCTCGATGAAACTCACATAAAACATAGATATGAAACAAGCAAAGATCAAATAATCAAATACTACCATGATTAAAATCTACTCAGACTTCAACCATCAAAAAAGAAATGTATGAATCACATATACAAACTTCAATGATCGATATTATTCACGAAAAGCAAAGTTACTTTAAGTAATAATAACAACCTATCAAAATCATCAACCAATTGATCAACATAATTCATACGTCTACTAACATATTCCACATGATAAACATCATACGTATGATCAATCAATAACTTTCATAAATACATGATACAAAACCATCTCATTAAACCTTCTCCACATAAAACTCGTGGTGACCATCAATGAGACAAAAAACCGGACATAAACCATGTCACAAATGGTGAGGGAAAATCCAAATTCCTCCCTTAAAGAACCGTGTGTGTATCAAATCCCCATAAACCGAGACTTCACACCACAAAAGTCAATACATTACGTAATGGATCTATACGAGTACCCGTATTTTAACGCTCCAATCCGCATAAACATGTATCTATTATACCGAGGAGGATTAACAAGAGATATTCACTCCTACCCCATATAGACAACAACCAAGTTGTACTCTATACAAACTTAAGACAATTGAATTGATTATCTCTTAACCTTGTCATAACATTATGATCAATCTTTTACAACCTCTTAATATTAAACCATATTAAGAATTCAATTCACCTATCAAAACATGTCAATGTCTAAATAAACATCTTAAAACCCAAGATGTAAAATAAGCCAAGACATTACTACCCATGTTTAAGGTAATACTTAACTTTGTTACAAATATTAATTTATAACCTTCATGATCATGTAACATTATACTCCGTATAACATTGGTCAAAAACCAAAAAATCAATAGTATATCCATACTATCAAGGACAATATAAATGATACATAAATACAACACTTAATATTATACCATATTAAGAATTTTAACCCACCACAAGCATGTCTTAATATGAAAAATCAAACATTTAACATTCATGACATAATACGAACATGGTGAAAACATTCATATGAGTATATCAAATAACTTCACGTACCAAAATATCATAATCATAACAGATATGATAGTTGAAGAAAATTGCTCTAAAAAACCAATAAACTAGGATTGGACCTCATTAGAGAATTAACGAAAAAAGGAGCAAAACACCCGCAGCAAGAAACCGGAACCATACGTGTACCGTTCTCGACTATGAATCTAAAATCAAGCAGAAAGATACTATTAATCACCGTGATTAATACTCTTATCCATTTCCATGTAGAAAACCAATAAATCGTTTTGCCAAAGGAAAACAACTCTGCACACTAACCGGCTAACTACATGCATCACTCATACAAAATGACAAGAGCAATTAATCCAAGTGAAATAATTAACAATCATTACAGTGAAATCAAAACTACTGTAATCATAAAAACCACCATGCAACTTGAAAATGCATGCATCCATTGCCCCATTACCATGGAAACAAAGACAAGTAAACACATGCACATGCATGAAGTACAAAGCAAAGCATCCGGCAAAATAAAACCCATAAGAAAGTGACAAGTCCCTTTATACTTATCTCGAGGTATCATTCCCGTCGGCAACCATTAAACGTAATTATTGTAGAGTCTAGCGATACTAGGAAATACTCTAGAGGGGGGGTGAATAGAGTATTTAGGTACTTTTAAAATTTTAAACGATATATTACACCGAAATCTTATTAGGAAAGATACGTCCACCGGTGTCTTTATTTATAAGTGTACCTTCTCCGGATTACCTTACAAACAAGACGATCACGATTAACTCTTAACGTGATGGTGTGAGTGATGTGAAGCACTCGGTGTGTGGGATGTTAAGCCCACAACAATGAAGGATGTTAAGCCTTCGGTGTGAGGGATGTGAAGCCCTCGGTTTCTGAACGATGTGAAGCGTTCAAGGTGTGAACGATATATGTCGTTCAATTGAGTAACCACTACTCGACTCGTGTATCTATACTATTCAAGTTTACAAAATTTCTCTAGCTATGAATACACTTCAATTGTCTAGAGAGAATAATGAAACAATATGACTTCCAAGCGTAAACAATTAAAACACGATTTTATATAGCCAAGACTTAAACCGAAAATTATTGCAAAAAGCCTTTTGAAAAGAAATGTGATTTTGTTTTTGCAAAGAGAAAAAATGTGTATCAAAGTCGTATCTTTTAAGTGAGGAGGAACAACGTATTTATAGGTGAGACATATTCCTTAATAAAGAAATAGGATCATCTTAATTGATGTGCTTCCTCATTTAAAGAAGATATGTTAGGTGGAGAATCAATCAACCAAGACAATATATATAAGTTTCCTTTATTAATGATTTTCTAATATCTTAAAGAATCAAGATATTTGTGAGAATCATTTTTATTGAAAACTTCTATTTTCTTGATAGATATTATCCGCTTTTAGACTATCTTCTTTAGATACACTATTTTTACAAGATACTCATTCTTTAGAAATATTTTGATTTTAATCCTTGGCGGTTCGTGTGTGGTTGTTTACCGAGGTTAATATAACCTTGTTCAAGGTTATACTATCCTTGCCATATTATTTCATTGCTCCCTTTACATAAGAATTCCTAGGATGCACTTCTTCCTTTTGAGAGCTTGATCATGTTTCACCATCTTGAAGTATCTTCTTATGTGAATACATGTTCTTGACACACTTGAATCGTCACTTAGAAAATATTGACATAAGCAAAACATGTATAATAGGTTCAACAAATTCCCCCTTTTTGATTATGTCAAGCCTCCTAAAGAGAGTTCTAAGTGACGGAACATCTTACTCCCCCAAACCCGAAGAGGTCAATGGAAATCCTTGGGTAAACATGATCTAGATAATCAAAAACCAATAGGTCGATAGTGAATCCACTTCACCCTCTTGACATCATCGAAAAGGGTCGATCAGCTGTGAGAATATCAAGCAAGTAAACACAACAGTTAAGAACATTCAAATAAGCAAATCATAGAGATTCATCAAGTAGCATCCAAAATAGTGACAGCCAAAGCGACAAACGACAAGATAAAGAGTTGTTTGGCAAAAGATCATAGTTTTTAAACCATATACCCTACTGTTGCTATACTAGGAGCTTATTATTGATAGGGCATTTTCGGGAAAATGAGATCAGACTCCCTATCTTCCGTGCTGTCCACGCACAAGATACACAGCTTTTGAGATTTCCTCAAAGATCTGGCGCAGTCTTTCCATAACCTCATCATGCATGTTGAGATGGTTCATGTTGGCGAACTGGACTTCGTTGACCGCTTCATTGATCCCAACCCCTATCTCATGTCCAGACTTTTTGAATGCTGTAATATCTTCTCCCATTATTTTAACTCGGGCCCTGAGATGTGCTACATGTCCCTCCATTTTTGACAGCCCTGCCCCAAATTCAGCTCGAGAAGAAGTAAGAAGAGTGGTTAGATTATCCACTTTCTGTTCAAGCCTCTTGAGCACCTCCGTGGATTCATTAACCACAACCGGAGGGGGAGGGGTACCAACCAAACCAACAATTTCATTCAATTTACCCAAGATACTAGCAGAGAAATCTTCATGCACCGCATTCACCATCTCCTTTCCCTTAGAGGAACTTTCACCCTTAAACCTAAGACTCCCATCATCACCTAAGATAGACATCTGCTTAAGATATGCCGTGGTCATGATATCAGATGGCGTTTCACTAAGAGATGTCTTGCTCACAATCCCCCTATTTTTCAGAACCTTAGACAACCACATCCCATACGGAATGCAGGTAGAGCCAGTGATGTGTGGGGCTTTTAGTTCGATAAGCACATGTTCAATGTGACTCATCATCAGGAAGGGTAGGTTAATTTTTGTGCCTTTGAGAAGGTGGTGAAGTAAAATGATCTCATGGACATGCAGTTTGTTGGTACCGGTTTTTCTTGGCAGCAGAGAAGAATAAGACACATTGAATAAGAGTTTGGCAATGGGAGACAGATTTACACAAGTCATTACAGAATTCTCAGTAGCTCTAGGGTCAATGCTTTTCTTAACAGCTAAGATTTTTTCAGTATCGTAATCCTTCCAACCAACCCAGGACTGAATCTCTCCCCCCTCACAAGGAATCCCCAAAATCTGACCTAAATCTTCCATAGTAATCTTGAAGAACTTACCACCAAAATTAGCACATAAGACCTTGTTGTCAATATTCAGAGTTGCCCAAAATTGAGCAATCTGAACTGGGAAAATCTGATGTCCCATATCAAGTAGCTCACCCCATCCTTGCGTATCGAGAATCTCACGTAGGTGTGACACACTTGGGTTCTCATCGAACCATGCAGCAAGGTATTGACGATCCGAAACAAAAGAGTAATTTAGGACAATAGTTTTTACCTGATCAAACTCTTGTTTCGTCATTCGTACCTTTTCTAGCTCACTGATGATGAGATCCTTTCCATGCAGACCCTCAGTTGTTACACTTGCATGCTCTTTTCCCTTAGTCGTCCTTTTCCTTTTACCGGCCACCGTTACATCCTCGAGAATCTCCACTTCTTCCTCTACGTCGACAGGCGGAGAGTTGAGAGTCAAATCCCGAGAAGATGAGCGGAGATTTTTCTTGTGAGGGACAAAGGTGGACTCTTTCTTTGGAGCCATTGATAGAGTATGAGGTGAGAGAAAGAAGGAGTTAAAGGGGTAGGTAAAAAGGATGAAAGAGGGGCGGTTAAAGAGGGTTAAAATAGGAGTAGTTGTAATTATTATAGAAAAGATGAGTTTGTGGGCAGTTTATGGAAAGAAGAGTTTTTGTGCAGATTTCCTTCTCAGTATAGACACGTGAGAGGCGAGAAAACAGATTTTGTACAGATTTTATTGAGTATAGAACGACAAAGATCTTTAGTGAATATATCATATAATGTATGAAGTGTAATTTTACGGAAGGAATAATTCTTTTTACAATTTTCCTGGAATATTCATGATTTCTCGTGAATATATCGGGGTAAAATTACATATCATATGATATATGATATAGTCGCAAAAGGCAGTAGTCACAATAACGGACAGCATAAGATGCACTCTTAGAAAAACTTAAAGAAAAAAAACTTACCAGTGTATCAACAAGATAATACGGACACAGACTAACATCACCCCAGTCTTCTTCATTCATATAGGATGAGTAAACCCAGCCAACGACTGTTTCAGTTTTCATTTATTAAACCAAGTTCTAACCTTAATTCCTCAAACCGTTCCCTGGGTAAAGGTTTTGTAAGAATGTCAGCGTTTTGTAGGTCAGAAGGACAAAAATCAAGTTCGATATTACCCTTTTCTACATGGTCTCTTAAGAAGTGATGACGAATGTCAATATGTTTGGTACGAGAATGATGAGCATGATTTTTTGATATGGCGATGGTACTAATATTATCACAAACGATAGGTAAGGTTTTAATACTAACACCATAATCCTTTAATTGTTGTCGTAGCCAAAGTAATTGAGTACATACAAGGGATGCAGCAATGTATTCGCTTTCCGTGGATGAAAGTGCCACGGTTGCTTGTTTTTTAGAACCCCATGATATAATACATGACCCTAGAAACGTTACCGTTCCTGAGGTGCTTTTTCTGTCAATGTAGCATCCGCCATGATCAGCATCTGAATAACCTTTTAAATCAAAATTGTCATGCATAGGATAAATCAATTGAAGACCTTGTGTACCAATCAGATAGCGTAAGATACGTTTAACCGCCGTAAGGTGAGATTCCTTTGGGTCAGACTGAAAACGGGCACAGACACATACACTATGCATGATGTCGGGACGGCTGGCAGTCAAGTAAAGCAAAGATCCGATCATACCTCGATAAGACGTGTTGTCTACAGACTTACCTCCTTCATCTTTATCAAGTTTAGTAGTGATAGCCATAGGTGTTGGAGCAGATTTTGCTTTGTCCATTCCGTATTTCTTAAGAAGTTCACTTACGTATTTCTGTTGATGCACAGTTATTCCTCTTTTTGACTGTTTGATTTGTAGACCCAGAAAGAAACCCAACTCACCCATCATACTCATTTCAAATTCTGATTGCATAAGATTAGAGAAATATTTGCAGAGTTTTTCATTTGTTGAGCCGAAAATGATGTCGTCCACGTAAATCTGAACAATTAACGTGTCCTTCTCGACATTTTTAATGAAGAGTGTTTTGTCAACTGACCCTCTCTTAAACTCGTTCAGAAGTAAGAATTGAGACAATCTATCATACCAAGCCCTTGGAGCTTGTTTTAACCCGTAGAGCGCCTTATCTAGTTTGAAAACATGATTCGGTAAATCCAAGCTTTCATATCCTGGAGGTTGTTCAACAAAGACTTCCTCTTTTAAGTATCCATTCAGAAATGTTGTTTTAACGTCCATTTGAAACAACTTGAATCCTTTGTGAGCAGCATATGCAATTAGTAGCCGAATAGCTTCCAATCTTGCCACCGGAGCAAAGGTTTCGTCAAAATCTATTCCTTCTTGTTGATTGTATCCTTGTACTACCAACCTTGCTTTGTTTCTAACAATGGTTCCAGAATCATCCAGCTTGTTTCTAAATACCCAACGGGTCCCTATCACTTTTCTATCTAGCGGTCTAGGAACCAGATGCCACACTTTGTTTCGTTCGAACTGCCCCAATTCTTCTTGCATGGCCATGATCCAGTCGGAGTCGGTAAGCGCTTCTTTGATATTCTTGGGTTCAATTGTAGATAGAAAGGAATTTAGAACACAATGATTTCTTAAGGACCTTCTGGTTTGGATACCCTTGTGATAATCACTCAGAATTGCGTCTGTAGTATGTGAGCTCTGGTGTTTCCATTTTTTTAGATTTGTGGGAACATTATTACTTCTCTTTGATTGTTCTTCTGAGTTGTTACCAGAGGTTATATTATCCTTTTCCGTAGTTCCCCCTGAATTAGTGCCTGTGGTTACATCAACCTTAGAAAGATTGTCTTTGATTCCTCCTGAACTTATGCTGGAAGTTATATTATCCGTGGTTTCATTATCTTTAGAAAGATCATCCTTTGTTCCCCCTGAATTTGTGTCGTAGGTTACATCATCTTTAGTGATATTTGGAACTAATGTTGATGCTAACTTATCTTTAGTTTCTGAAGAAATTTTACTTGGTTCTTCATTTACTAGTGATATGTTTGGATCAACACTAATATGTTTTTCACCAGATTCAGCATTGGATCCTTCTATATCTTTTTCCTCTTCATGAAGTTCAGGTGCATCCTTTCTAGTGAGCCAAAAATCTGGATCGTCATCGTCTTCTTCTTCGATGTCGTTCTGACTTATTGAATTAGTCTCATCAAAAATTACATGGACACTTTCTTCAACACGTAACGTTCTTTTGTTATACACCTTGTAAGCCTTGCTATGATCTGAGTATCCTAAGAAAACAGCCTCATCACTTCGAGGATCAAATTTACCTAGATTTTTTTTCCCATTGTTGTGAACAAAGCATTTGCTTCCAAAACATCTGAGATGAGAAATTTTAGGTTTTCTTCCTCTTAGAAGTTCATAGGCTGTTTTCTTTAACACTGGTCTGATCATCGCACGATTGTGAATATAGCAGGCTGTATTCACTGCCTCGGCCCATAAATTTCTGGGCAAACCGCTACATAGCAACGTGGTACGAGCCATCTCTTCAAGCGTTCGATTCATTCGTTCAACTACTCCATTTTGTTGTGGAGTCCGTGGAGCAGAGAAGTTATGCCCTACTCCATGTTCTCTACAAAAACTTATGAAGGATTCGTTGTCGAATTCGGTTCCATGATCTGTTCTTATAGATACAAGATTACAACTATACTTGTTTTGGACTTGCTTCATTAGGCATTCGAATTCATCAAAGGTTTGATCTTTCGAGCTAAGGAAGACTGGCCAAACAAATCTAGTGAAAACATCTACAAGGACAAATACGTACCGGCTACCTCCTCTACTTCTTATTCTCATGGGTCCGCAAAGATCCATATGAATAAGTTCTAGAGGCTTGGTAGTGCTTACGAACCTTTTTGGCTTGAATGAAGATCTCACATGTTTACAACGTATGCAGGTATCACACGCCTTGGTAGTGTCGAAGGTTATGGAAGGTAATCCTTCAACAAGATCCAGAGATCTAAGTTTATTAAGGCCGAAGGGACTTATGTGTCCGAATCTTTTATGCCAAAGTAATGGATCAGCGATGGTAACGCTCATGCAGGTGACAGCATTGTCGGGTAGGGTTTTGATGTCGGCTGAGTAAACATTGTTTGATCGTTCCCCCTCCAGGATGACACTTGAGGAACCTTCTCGAATAATTCGGCATTTATTATTATGAAACACCACTTTGTTTCCTCGGTCACATAATTGAGATATGCTTAAGAGACTATGCCTTAGTCCTTTTACAAGCAACACGTTCTCAATACAATGTGAATCCAATAGGCCGACTTTTCCAATACCAATTATCCTCCCTTTCTTATTGGTTACACTGCCTCCGTCATAATCCTCTAATGACAGGAACTTCTTCTTATCACCCGTCATATGTCTTGAGCACCCACTATCTAGGTACCATCTGTGAACCTGCGATAGTCATTTTTGTTTCTTAGGTACCCAAATGGATTTGGGTCCTTTTACATTAGGCAAAGAGTCTTTACGCACCCATATTGTTTTGTGTTTATCACAGTGTTTATTTGTTTTATCTTCAGATTTCTTTTTCCACTTTCTTTTGGCATATTTTCTTTTACTAGTTTCCCTTTCCTTAGTCTCTTTACCTTCCAAAGTTCTTGAGACACACTCATCCAACTTCTCCTGCACTATTCCTTTTTCTTTTATCAACTCTATGATTTTTAAAGTCAGAGAGTTTTTTATTTTATCATGATTTATTTTTTCAACGTTAATTTCATTGTTTAGTATGGATATAGTTCTTTTTAGTTCCGCATTTTCTTCATTCAGTTTCTTAATGCTAGCATTAATTTTTTCATAATTAGTGTCCCTTTTTAATTCCTCTTTATTGATGTTTATACTCGAACAAGTTGTTAAATCATCTGCTATATCAACTTTTGTTTTTGATATTTCAGAGGATTTTTTATTTGTTCGAGTATTTTCACATCTCTTTAGAGTAATGTTTTCAAAGGCTATCTCATTTATTTGTTTTAGTAGCTCATTTATTTCTCCCTTTTGTTGCTCACATGTTTCCAATATCTCATCAAAATGTAAAAGAAGTTTCTCTTTGGTAAGTTTCCTAAGTCTTTTCTTAAACATTGTAAAATTTACCTCATTGCTTTCCTCATCAGAGTCAGAACTTGATCCACGCGTCTTTGCCATCAGGCACATGTCTTTGTGCGTCCGTGTCTTAGACTTAGTTGTGTTGCCGTGTTGGGCACTTAGGCAAAAGTTTGCCTCGTCTTCATCCTCAGATTCTTCTTCTTCGTCTGAGTCCAGCTCTCCCCATCCACATGAAGCAAGCATGGCTTGTTTGTGTTGGAACTTTGATCGTTCTCTTTCACCTTTAGATTTGATATTTTTCCATGTCGGACAATCTTTGATTAGATGCCCGGTCTCTCCACACTTAAAGCATCCTTTACTGTTTTGTTTAGTATTGGAGTTGTTACCTCTTTCTCTAAATGAGTTTTTCGGTCCAAATTTAAAATTCTTTCGAAAGCGTTTGACAAACAGGGCTATGTCATCACTCGTGATTTCCTCATCGTCACTAATAGAACTTTTTAAAGCTATCCCTCTACTCTTATATGATTCACTCTGACGTTGATTCAGAGAGAGCTCATGAGCCATAAGGTTACCTAGCAATTCTTGATAACTAAGTAGGGTAAGATCTTTAGATTCCTCGATAGCAGTAACTTTAGGTTGCCATTTATCAGTGAGGCTTCTTAAGATTTTTCTAACAAGATCTTCAGTATCAAATTTTTTGCCAAGGTTTCTTAGTTCATTAGTGATGTTGGTGAATCTTGCGGACATTTCAACAATGCTTTCATCTTTATCAATTTTAAACAATTCGTATTTTTGAGTTAATAAATCGATCCTGAACTTTTTAACTTGGGTCGTTCCCTCGTACGCAAGTTCTAAACTGTCCCAGATTTCTTTTGCAGAAACACAAGAGGTGAGTCGATTATATTCTTTGGACGAAATTCCTCGTTGCAATAATGACATTGCTCGAGAATTTTTTTCGGCCTTTTTATAATCGTCCTCATCATAGTCCTCTTCATCCTTTATGGTGATGTTCCCTAGAACATCAACGGATTGGATGACAATAAGACCCTTGATGATAATTTTCCAGCATTCAAAATCTGTTCCTTTTATATAGTGCATCATTTTGTTTTTCCATAAACCGTAGTCTACACCATCAAATGTGGGAAACTTTGAGTTCTTGGAATCCATTTGATCGAAATGGATAACTATAGAATCGCTAGTGTAGGATCTACTCTTTTGATGTGAATCAATCAAGAGAACCTGCTCTGATACCAATTGTAGAGTCTAGCGATACTAGGAAATACTCTAGAGGGGGGGTGAATAGAGTATTTAGGTACTTTTAAAATTTTAAACGATATATTACACCGAAATCTTATTAGGAAAGATATAGTGTAATATTGCGTTAGTTGAATGGCTAAATAAAATGAAGTACAAAAATGTTTGCTACTATACTTACTACTAAAAAGTATAAGTATAAGAAATAGCAAAGCACAATAAAACGTAAAGTAAATAGCACGAGCAGTTTTAACGTGGTTCGGCCCAATTAAAAAGCCTACGTCCACCGGTGTCTTTATTTATAAGTGTACCTTCTCCGGATTACCATACAAACAAGACGATCACGATTAACTCTAAACGTGATGGTGTGAGTGATGTGAAGCACTCGGTGTGTGGGATGTTAAGCCCACAACAATAAAGGATGTTAAGCCTTCGGTGTGAGGGATGTGAAGCCCTCGGTTTCTGAACGATGTGAAGCGTTCAAGGTGTGAACGATATATGTCGTTCGATTGAGTAACCACTACTCGACTCGTGTATCTATACTATTCAAGTTTACAAAATTTCTCTAGCTATGAATACACTTCAATTGTCTAGAGAGAATAATGAAACAATATGACTTCCAAGCGTAAACAATTAAAACACGATTTTATATAGCCAAGACTTAAACCGAAAATTATTGCAAAAAGCCTTTTGAAAAGAAATGTGATTTTGTATTTGCAAAGAGAAAAAATGTGTATCAAAGTCGTATCTTTTAAGTGAAGAGGAACAACGTATTTATAGGTGAGACATATTCCTTAATAAAGGAAATAGGATCATCTTAATTGATGTGCTTCCTCATTTAAAGAAGATATGTTAGGTGGAGAATCAATCAACCAAGACAATATATATAAGTTTCCTTTATTAATGATTTTCTTATATCTTAAAGAATCAAGATATTTGTGAGAATCATTTTTATTGAAAACTTCTATTTTCTTGATAGATATTATCCGCTTTTAGACTATCTTCTTTAGATACACTATTTTGACAAGATACTCATTCTTTAGAAATATTTTGATTTTAATCCTTGGCGGTTCGTGTGTGGTTGTTTACCGAGGTTAATTTAACCTTGTTCAAGGTTATACTATCCTTGCCATATTATTTCATTGCTCCCTTTACATAAGAATTCCTAGGATGCACTTCTTCCTTTTGAGAGCTTGATCATGTTTCACCATCTTGAAGTATCTTCTTATGTGAATACCTGTTCTTGACACACTTGAATCGTCACTTAGAAAATATTGACATAAGCAAAACATGTATAGTAGGTTCAACAATTATGCATTACTCTTGTAATTGGCCGCAATTCCATTACATCAACAGATGACCGTACCGGCATCTAATCACGTCGCTAATTCCATCTTGTCTCACCGTGTTTTCCACACCGATTTCGATCACTAACGAATTATTCTTGAAGATTGTTGGAACTTTGGGACTCGGGAGGCACATCATGATCGAAATCTACAAGAAACACAAAACCAGAACACCCAAAAGGAAAGGATAACTTCGATATCTATGTAGAATCGTGAACGGAATCACTTTCCTTCAAGAATAATTGACCCTATAGTGTCCCGGGTTACACGATTTCCTTGTGGGATAAGACTACAAGAATCACACTCGCATTCCGACACTTAGAGTTTTGAGCAATAACTTATGGAGAATAATTATTTTCTTTACAAAGAAAAAATAAGAGATATTAATATGGAGACTTTTTCCTCTATCCTGTAACTTGATGTTGTGTTACATAAATAGCCAAATGATCAAACCTCTTAAAACAATGCATAACCAACCGTAATGCATCCCACATGTGTCATGAAAGTAAAGAACTATGACAAACGAAGTGTACCAACGCGACACGTCAAAATAAGAAGCCAACCGTTGAAGAGATAAGATCAACGGAAACTTGAATACCCGTACGTAATGTAACACGTACACATACCTCGGTTACACGGGGTTCCGAACCCCGAACGAGATTCCTACCCGAGTATAATCAAAAACGTACAAATACGTTCACTTGATCATTTATACACTCCGTAAGCTCAATTTAGGCTTAGACAAACGTGCACTTCGCACTCCCAACTCGTCATATAGCTAAACCGAGTTTACCCTTCTTTGTAACTAAACCCCTACTACACCAAATGAACCGGTGATTACCTCAAATCACCAACACTTTAACCATATAGGGTCTGTAAACGGTGCTGTTTTAGTTGTATGTTTGATACAGTCTTTTGCAAAACCCAAATATTGTTATGGGCAGCTGTGCTGCTGGTGAAGTATCAGGTTGATTTTTTTTAATTTTAATTTACAGTCATGCATAAAAGTGGCTCTTGATTTTGTTTCACCTGAAAATGCTCAAGTGTGTATGCGGTTATCAGATGAATTTCGTGTTTTGCCTCAAAACCACCGCGCGAAGGATGATAAATTGGAGGTACATCCATCATGCTTTACCTCAATTTTGGTACCCTGTTTTTTTTTGGAATGGATTAAATATTGCAGGACAAGCCGCTAATGCCCTCTCTTTTGTAGGCGAAAAAGATGACTTTATTTGCAGCAGAGAAGGCTCTCAAAGATCTTCTCAAGTTAGAAAAGGAATAGCAAGAATATTCTTCTTAAGTGAGCTTTTGCAATCTATTGATCTGCATCACTTAAGTTGCTGTCAATTTCATTAGTTCACATCTTGTGCATTAGACTAGGAGTAGCTTATTTTTCGTGAATGTTTATTCCGAGTTCTGTCATTGTATAATATTTGTATTCATTGCAATTTCCAGGCAGATTTTTACCTTATCTTGCATTTTTTAATTTACTATAAGAAAGTTTATTTGCTTAGGTAGGTGATGGTCATAAACAGCGAGCACCCTACTAAAATGTACAAGATCAACTCCCGCCTTGCAATTGAAGTGATATTTTCTATCTTTCGACATTTACCTTGTGTGTTGCTGCCTTGTAAGGAGTCGAACGTAGGTGTAATTTACTACTTTGTCTGTATGATTTTTCTAAAGATGGATTGGGTGGGAGCCTTTTGTTTTGGTATTGGCCTTACTGGAGTTGTGGCTCTTTGGTGAAGAACGAAAGAATGAAAATATAGCTAATGTTTTTCCTACTGATGCCTCTGTGTGTCGCCCAGCCAGCCACCACTCCCACCCCTGTTTAGTGCCGGTTCGGAAAGGACCCACAACTTCGTCTTCTCCACCATGCACTCACCTGCTTTGCCTTGTCCCGTCTAACACCTTGCTTACCATGTTCCCGTGTCTTGGTCGTGCGTGGTGGTCTGAGTTTGGTGTCGAAATAGATGCCTTTTGCGTGTTTGCAGCTTGTGGTTTTGTTGGGGGATTTTGAATCGACTGTAGCAGTAGTAGTCGTAGTAGAGAAGTGCTGAAACGTGGTTTATTATGGTTTTCTAGATCGTGGAGACCTTAATTCCTTATCTTGCATATCATCTGATATTCAAACAATTTCTCATTTATTTTTCGGAAATCAGCTGAGGAATTTCATGTGGTAAAAATATAGTTTTCTTTTTTGCAATTCCAATTTAAAAAATTCTTTGTTGATCCTGACTCAATAATTGAAAATATTTACTTTTGGATGAGATAATACTTCGCTATTTACAGTGTTATACTAATATTTTACTCCGTGTAATAATCAGATTTGTACCGGTAATGATGGTTAACCCGTTAAATTTTCATAGACGAATTTGAACTTAATTTAAACCCTTTCATTCAAGTTTTATTCTTCCTCCAACTTTGTATCTTTGCACTTTCCATTGTCGTCCAACTTTCTATTTTCTTCCCATTTCATTTATTTCCTTAATTATTTATTAACCTTTTTTATTATTTTAATCTATTTATACATTAAATTTATTATTATTATTTTTCTTTACTTTTTTTCATTCCCAACTCATACCTCCTTATTATTTTTTTTGTTATTTAAATCCAATTAAAAAACTTCATACCTTTTGAAATGAGAAAATGTAAAAAGAGGTGGAGGAAGTAAATAAGTTACTATGCAGCAAGCACCATTCTCTCTCTTTCTCTTTTGGCCAACAACTCCATTCCCAAATCATCAAACTCGGCCTCCATAACTATGGTCCATTGCACAACTCTCTCCTTGCCATGTACGCCAAATGTAGCGTCGTTTTACGCAGTGCCCTCCAACTGTTCGACGAATCTTGTCTGGCTTTTCATCTACACTTCTGATCCTCTGATGATTGTTTTATGATTATTGTTTTACATTGTTGGTGAATCGCAGTTGGTTTGCCCTGGAGTGTGGTTGACTGATATAAGCCAAGAGAGATATGAATTTAGAGAGAAGAAGACTATTAAAAAGGTGGACATCGGTTTTTTGCCAAAAGAGATATGCTACATTTTCGCTGTCGAAAGCTGCGATTGTCTTTTCTGTGGACTATACTCACTGTAAGCACCAATTTGATGCATCCAAATTCTCTGCAGTAGCTAAAAGACTCTGAAAAAGGGTGATAATGACTTATATTTGGGCATGTATGACAATTGTCGCAATTGTTACTTTGTTCCTTGTTCTTTTAGGGTAGTTTGCCATCTATTTCTGATACTCGGGTGTGCAATTGATATGATAATGTACCCTGGAATTGTACTAGGGTTTCTGTTCTCAGTACTGTTTGCAAATGCAATTGTAATCTGTAATGTATCAGTCGTGATATCAGTTTTGGATGTGTCGGGTTTGCAGGCGTTATTGAGGTTTAGGGATGTAACTAGAGGTCACACACAAGTTGATCTGATGATTTACATTATGTCGACGATTGGGTTAGGTTTTGTGCAAGGATTGTTTGAGCATCGCGTTAAGACGTTGAGTTATGGTGACGGGTCGTATAGGTTATGGGAAGGTCCACTTCTGTTGCTTATGTATTCGTTTGTGGTGCTTGTCGATGCTATGATGATAGCGGTTTTTTACTTTAGCGTTCGGTCTTTTAGTATGGGTGCAGAAGATGAGGAAGATCAGCCGCTTATACTTGAACTGGTGACTGAAAACTGTAATGCCGCGTCTGATCACTGTGAGACCGATATTGCTTGAATCACGGATTCTGTGAATTCGATTCGACATTTTTTATAGGAACAAAATAAAGAGAATGTACGTTATTTTAATTGGAACTTGATTACAAGTATCCTACAAGTTACACATTTAGGTGTCCAAGTTTTATGTGTAAATCGCTTTCGGGTCATTAATCCATGATCAAGCATTCAAGCTATCGTCGATCAAAAATATTTTAATTAAAAAGAGAGGTACAACATAGAAAATAAAATTGTACAATATCCCTTAAAGTGTCTGATGTAATAAGATCATATAAAATTCAGTTAATTTAAGTGTATTTATTTTGGTGATATACTAATATACAAACAAAAATTGTAAGAAAGGTTCTCTCAATAGTTCGAAGACAAATTTATTTTATTTTTATTTTGGTGTTGAGAGACAATGCCCGTACGAAGTTCAAAGTGATAAAAAGGGAGTAGTTGCATATTCTTTTACTACTTAGTTGATTGGTGTACTTTATCAGAATTCAACTCATGCGTTGATTAGAATTTGCTCACGTAATTAAAATCAAATAATTACAATATTAAACATGTAACGTTCTAATTAAATTCTAGGTTAGTTGTTCCTGGGTACAACAAAAGCCACCAAATTATGAGTAATAATCAAACACATTCGTTGGACTAGATGACAAGAGGAAGTCATCTTACTTATATGAGGAGAGGAGGTGGGAGAGGAGGGAGAAAGAGGGGAAAAGGAAGGAGAAGATGATATGAAGGTGGTAGTCAAAGAGGACAACTCATCTTAGTAGAAGATAATGGTGATCGAAAGAGGAGGAACATTAGGAGAAAGTAAGGGGGAGAGGGAGAAGGGTCGAGGGAGGATGCTAAGGGTAAAAGAAATGAAGAAACGAAATCCCGACTAAACTAAATGACAAAAGCGAGACATATTCAAGGATGAATCTTAGATCATGAGGAGATGGTGAGAGCAGAGGGGAGAAAAATGAAGATAAGGGTACTTATATGAGGTCTACAGGGAGGATGTATATGAGGAAAACTGATAGACAAGAATGAGGAACATAAAGAAGGACAACATTAGGGGGAGAGACAGGGGTGTGAGGGTAAATAATGAGAAGGGTTGAAGAAGTTGAAACTAAGGGACGACACTTTCACTGAACTAAGTAACCAAAAGAAGTCATTTTAAGTATGTGTTTTGGATCATGAAGTGAAAAAGAAGAAGAAAAAGACATTCTAAGTTTTGCTCGATTTTGATGACTACGTATCGAGGTAGGCATAAATATTTTTAAAAGTATTGCTACTAATTACGATTGTTATTAATGATAAAGCTTGAAAGTTGGAGACTTTATTTGTTTCAAAGGTATAAACTACGACCGTGTTTGAATAAAGTTTTAAATTATGAGGAAAATAAAGTTATAAAGCATTTGAAAAGACAAGGATAAGGGGGAGTGTAGGAGAAAATGAGGAAGTACAAACGGGATAGAAAAACTTGACGTGATGAACAAGTGAAGTGAAATTAGCGGAAGAGTCAATTAACAATTGCTATGTAAAAGTCCTATTGTGTAGTGTGCTTATGTCAATTTCTGTTTATTTAGTATACATGATCAAAAATTACAGAAACCAATGGAATTTGCCGTACCTACTCAACCTTGCGCATCAAGATTAGTTAATTTTGTTGCATATGACTTAGCGTAACTGATAGATTACACTATCTACACTAATAATTAGGAACAATGTATGCTCTAAAAGAATTCGTAGACTGTGAATTCTATATACGCTTCGACAATGACATTAAACTAGCATCAATATCAAACTCAATGGAACTAAATAAACGTGTACCTTTCATCTACAACCGCGTCCGTCAAGTCAACAATTATGATAAATTTACATACACTACCCATTTACAACGTATGGCATGAAAGATTGATTATTAGTTGTAAAAAAATCCTATGGTTACAAACCAAACTTACAGCTCAAAGGAGTGTACAAAATAGTTTTTCTTTGAAATGTAAACATATGACGAAAAGAAAAGGAAACACGAACAGTGGTTCGCTTAACGCCAACGAGTGAAAAACCAAGGACAACAATATGCTTCAACAAGATACATACACGGTTTAAGCCTAACACTCCGCGCGGATCGTGCAATCTCAAACAATAGTTCGAATTATGCCAACAATTTGACAATCAACGACAACAATATGTGCCATCAAAATACATACACGAATCGTAGCTAACCATACGCGCCCTTCACGCGCGATAAGAGAACTAGTTTTTTTTAAAAAAAATTTACCACCTTTGGAACCGGTTGTAAACTATAGGAGGTTCCAATGGGTCACCTTTGGAACCGGTTGTGAATTACAACAAGTTCCAATGGTATACCCTATGGAACCGGTTATGAATCACAATAAGTTCCAATGGGACACCTTTGGAACCGGTTGTCAAATAAAACAGGTTCTAATGGTATACCCTATGGAACCGGTTGTAAATTACAAAAGGTTCCAAAGAGATACCTTTGGAACCAGTTGTGATTACATTAGGTTACAATGGTATACCCTTTGGAACCGGTTCTATCAACAACCGGTTCCAAAAGTGACCTTTGGAACCTTCCTACAACCGGTTCCAAAACTCCGGACCAAAGGAATCTGTGGCAATAGAACCCATGAAAAAAGGTTCCAAAGGGTTGTTTACAACCGGTTCCAACGGATAATTTTCTACTAGTGTTGCTAATGTGATTAAAGTTTGAAAACCAGTAAATGGCGTTGCTAATAATGTAATGTCTCACCATGTCTTCTCAGGGCTCACAATTAGGCGCCCATCGTGTCGATATTCAAGCGCGTGAGGTCCCTGCTGTGTTTGCTCAGGTTGTTGATCATCTTTCGCCTCCTCCTCGTTCTGCTGGTTCTCGTTCTGGTCCTCCAGCTGATTCTCCTGCTGGTCCTCCTCCCGCTGCTGGGACCCCCTGTTCCTGCTCCCACTCCCAAACCGCAGTCTTCTGCCCAACGTCATATCTGCAGACAAAGGTAGAAAGTTAGAAATTGACATCATAATATTGCCATAATATGCCCAAAATATAGACTACAGACTAATATATTGAAATAATATAACTTACTAAAACTATACCCTACTAGCAATCATCGTTGCTATCGTTGTCATCTTCCACTTGCCTACTCGAACCAACTCCATCCTCTTTCTCGTAGTCATCTTCCTCCTCCTCGTCATCGACCTCCAAATCATTAGTATCTTTCTCCTCCTCGACCATTTCACTAGAAGCACCTTCCTCCTCCTCACCACCTTCATCGTCTTCAAAATCCTCCCCCACATCCACCTCATTATTGTCATCACTTGCGAAAAGATTCTCATCAATTGGAGACAATGTTGTACCAGTAGAAATGACCTCCTCTTGGAAGAGGTCAGTGTCAAAGTGCCCCTGTGGCTTAGTTCTAAACACCGCCCACCATTGGTTTACAGTTCTATCGTTCTTTGTGGTTGGATAAGGAGCAAAGTACACTTTGTGGGCTGGATGTGCAAGTATAAACGGATCGTACTTCAAGTATTTTTTGGTATGATTAACTTCAACTAGTTTGTACCTTTCATGTACTCTAGTACCATGCACTGAGTTGTCCTTCCATTCACATTTAAATACCACAGCTCTATACCTACGATCATGTCCAACATAGCACAACTCGAAGATGTCCTCCAGTAGACCGTAGTAGTCATCACCATCAAGTGACGACACACTCACACCAAAATTACAACTAGCCCTACCGCTACCATGGGCAAATGTATGGAAATTATAACCATTAACCGAATACCGGTTCCAAGTTCTAATCTTCCACCGAGGACCTAATGCTAGACTCCTAACCAAATCATCCCGAATATTCTCTGAAATTACATGCTACTTCAGCCAACTGGGAAACTGTTCCTCATGCTTATTCCAAACATCATCAACGTTTAAATGTGGACTAGCAGCTAGAAATTTAGTTACAAACTGCTTGTCGTATGGCTTCAAAACTTTGCAGTTTGATAACAAGTAAAGGTGAGCACGATTGTACTCCTTCTCATCTAATACCCTCCACCACCCAGCTGATGAAGATCCTTCACCTACCTTAATTTGAAAAAAGTCTGGTATGTTGAGGTCAATCATCTCGGGTTTTTCTAGGTTAAGATTCTTGGTTTTGGTGTTCACTTCTTTCTCAAAATACAGAGAACAGAAGTTGGCTATCTCCTCTGTTAGATAAGCATTACATATGGAGCCCTCGACCATCGCCTTGTTACCAATTTTTTTCTTCAAATGGTTGAGAAATCTATGACAATCAAGCAATTATGTTATTAGTAAATTACAGTATCTAACGTTAGTGGGTAAATAAGTAGTTGAAAGTTCTCACCTCTCAAACAGGTACATCCATCTAAATTGGACCGGTGCTCCCACTTTAGCTTCGTAGGGCAAGTGGACCGGTAGATGCTCCATTGAGTTAAAGAAGGAGGGTGGGAAGATAATCTCAAGTTTGCATAGTATCTGAGGAATTTGATCCTCCAAACGAGTCATGTCGTCGATTGTAACTATCGACGAACACAACTCTCGAAAAAACTGAGATATCTCGGTGATAGGATTTCGAGCACCTTCCGGCAGCAGGTGCTTCAATGCCACAGGTAGTAACCGCTCCATGAACACGTGGCAGTCGTGACTCTTCAAGCCTTGCAGCTTCAGGTTATTAATGTTCACACATCGACTAAAATCGGATGCGTACCCATCAGGGAACTTCAATTTCCCTACCCACTCTAACACGACCTTTCTCTGAGCCATATCAAGGGTAAACAAGGCCCTAGGCTTGAACCCATCCCGCTTGATATGCAATTTCGGACGGTCACAAAATTTTTTCAAATCTTTTCGGGATCCTATGGTGTCACATGTCTTACCCTCTACCTCCATGACCGTGTGAATCAGTTGCTCAAAGAAATTCTTCTCAATATGCATCATATCCTTCTGTATGGAAGGTCGAAGAAGATGCTTCTGTTAAACCAATCATTTTCTAATTTCATAAGATCCTTGAACTCTTGATCGGTCCCGTCAACAGTAGATGGGAACTCTGAAATCACCTCCCATATCTCATCTCCCTGGAGATGAATCGGTGCCTCATCTAGCACCACCTCACCCTTCTTGAAAGCTCTCCTGTTCTTCCTGTACATGTGACCCTCGGGTAGAAATTGTCTATGACAGTCAAACCAACTAATTTTGCTTGAATTACTTAGGTAAAAGTCTTTACTTTCACTCATGTAACAAGGACAAGATTTTTGGTCCGCCGTAGACCAACCACTCAGCATACCATACGCAAGGAAATCGTTTATAGTCCACAAAAGCGATGCTCTAAGCTGAAAATTTTGTTTCAACGACACATCATATGTCTCCACCCCTACTTCCCACAAGTATTTCAATTCCTCTACCACTGGTTGTAAGTAAACATCCAAGTTGTTTTTTGGATTTTTTTGGCCGGGAACAATAAGAGAAAGGAAGATGAACGGTGGTTTCAGACAAAGCCATGGGGGTAAGTTGTATGGTGTGACCATGATAGGCCGGCAAGAGTATGACTTACCGAACTGACTGAAAGGGGCAAACCCATCGGTACACAACACAAGCCTCACGTTACGGGGTTCCTCAGCAAATTCAGAGTAAATCCTGTCAAAGCGTTTCCACTCCTCCCCGTCACTAGGATGACACATCTTCCTCTCTACACGAGTTTCTCTTTATGCCACCGTATTTGTTCGGCAATGTTTCTAGTTGCATATAATTTTTGAAGTCTAGGGGCGATGGGAAAGTAGGTGAGTCGACTAAGTGGTATATGTTTTTTATGCCTCGCAACACTCTTTCCCTTCCTACCCCTCAAAACAATATTCTCATCTACACTTTTGTATCTACCCTTACCACATATCATACATTCCTCGAGCAGGACATCGTCCTTCCAAAAAGCATACATCCATCGGGACAAGCATCAATCTTTTGATGCGGAAGTTCAAGACCTTTAACAATTTTTTTGGTATTTTAGAATGTTTTGGTCATAATGTTGTCTTTTGGGATGAGTTTTTCAATCAACGCAGCGACACTGTCTACGCACCCAAACGGTAGGTTGTACTCACATTTAAGGGTCACTATCATAGAGGCGACTTCTAACAATGTCACATCACACCCTCCATATAATGGCTTCTCCGCAGCCTCTAACATATCAAAAAACGCTTTCGCTCGTGGGTTTGGCTCTTGTGCGGGATGTTGGTCATCGTCGTTAGTGTACATGCTCTCATCATTAAACACATTGCACTCAACCACATCAACAATCATTCCTCTCAACCCGCCCTCATTCTGTTCAACCTCAGATTCCTCAACAACAGGCGTCTCACCATGACAAATCCAACAATAATAATTTGGGCAAAATCCATTTGAGATGATATGTTCCTTTATCAAAATAATATCCAAGAATCTGAGGTTCTTACATTTCACACAAGGACATATAAATCAACCCTCCGACGCGTATTCGAGCTGGGTTTTAGCAAACTCAAGAAAACTATTAACACTCTTTAAAAATTTCGTTGTGTGACGTCGTCTCTTATCAAATCGTTCCTCATACATCCATTTTCGTTCACATCACTTCATTTTTTATCCAAAAAAATTTAGACAATAATCAAATACACATTATTTCCTCTAAAGTAATTTACTAATAGACACTACTCACATATTTAGTAAAATTCTCAGTTCACCTAAACATAGTAATATTTGCATCTAATCCGTCTATAAGTACGTCACTAAATTGGCATAATTGTATTTTCACTTCCAATTTCCTAACATACCAAAACAACCCAATTCATTCAACTACTTAACCACAAACCCTAACTTTATGCTAACAATCTACCTATTTCAAATAAGGGAACCTATGGGCAATTAACATTCTAACTACACTAAATACTCCAACCACAACAACACTACACTATAAAAACATCTAACTTAATAACTAATTTATTTATATCAATAAACGCAAAAATTAATAAATAATTTAAATTAAGTATAGATAAAAAAACATACCGTAACTAAGAAAAGATAAAGGAAAGAAGAAAGAATGATAAGGAAGGATGAAGGGGAGAGGCGGGTAGAGAGAGAGAGAGCGAAATGAGCTTTCTGAGAGCGGGAGGAGGGGGGGGGGGGGGGGGGGGGGGGGGGTGCTCGCGGCTTTAAAAAAATTCAGACCCCTTAGCGACCGATATCGGTCGCGCGTTTTTTATTTCAGTCGCTACGTAGCGACAAATATCGATCGCACGTCTTTTTTTAGCGACCGATATTGGTCGCTACGGGGAATCAATTTTTCCCACCCCGTCTCTTCGTCCAGCGACTTATGTCGGTCGCGCGTGTTACTTTCAGTTGCTAAATGAGCGGCTGACAGTTTTGGTCGCGCGCGTATGGTAGCTAATGAAGGTATTTCTTGTAGTGTGCTAACAGTCTGTTATTCGGGGAAGAACGTTTTTTCCCCGCTAATCCCAATGAGCTAGTCAACATGGTCATGACCGACAAGCAATTCGACCCCATCTCCCTCATTGTCAATACCGATGAAAACCAAGAAAGTAAGGAGTGGAGGAAGCCTGTCATGTGGGTCAACAAAAGTGGTAGGATATTCAAGTTGACTACAGGAGAAGAGAGAATGTTGGAGGAGTCTAAATCCGAGTCTGAAACAGAATCTGAGTCCGAATCCGAATCCGAGTCTGAAACGGGCCAAGAGTCTAGTATTGTCTGTCTTCCGTCCACTTCTGTGTCATTCCAGGATGAACCGGGGCATGTCCTGGAAATCCCCATATTGTTGTGTCTGTCAAACGAACAAAGGATCTCCTTGTCAAAAGTTCTCGACATGCTTGATTTAACTAATAATAAAAATACTTTCGCTTACGACTCGTCACACTTAACATGCAATGTCATTATCGATAGTGAGCAAAACATGAGTGATGAGGATGACTCTTACAATTCTTTCCTACCGCCTGAAACTTTAAGGGAATTAGCAAAGCAAGAGTTAGGAGCAACATTAATCGAGGATACCGAATCCATAAACATCAAAACACCTCTAGAAATCCAAACCTCAAAATAGGAACTTCCCTAAATCCTACTGAGAGAGAACAATTCATAAGCCTGCTCAAACAATTCAAAGACTTCTTCGCCCGATATTACAAAGACATGCCAGGTATAGACCGAGACATCGCTGAACATCGAATCCTGATCAAACTTGGATTTAAGCCAGTAAAACAAAAACTACGCTGTATGCGACCCGAGTGGTACTTTAAGGTCAAAGAAGTAAACAAACAATTCAATGGCAGATTCATTCATATTTTCAAGTACTCCAATTGGGTGGCCAACGTAGTCCCCGTTCCCAAAAAGGATGGGAGGATCCGGGTTTGTGTTGACTTCCGAGACCTTAACAAAGCCAACCCAAAAGATGACTTCCCTTTACCTCACATAGATATCCTAGTAGACAACATCGCTGATCACGCCCTACTCTCCTTCATGCACGGGTATGCCGACTACAACCAAATAAAGATGGCCAAGGACGACATGTCTAAAACAGCCTTTACGACACCTTGGGGAACATATTGTTACTCAGTCATGCCTTTCGGGCTTAAGAACGTCGGGGCAACCTACCAACGAACCACTACCACACTCTTACACGGCATGATGCACAAAGAAGTCAAAGTGTATGTAGATGATATGATAGTCAAATCCCAAAATCTAGAAGGGCACGTCCCCGCTCTCGAAAAACTCTTCAAACGCCTACGCCAATATAACAAGAGACTTAACCCTCAAAAATGCGCCTTTGGGGTAACATCCAGGAAAATTTTAGGTCACGTCGTGAGCCAGCGAGGGATCAAAATAGACCTATCAAAAATAAAAGCCCTACTAGACATGCCAGCACCCAAAAATGAAAAAGAAATATGAGGATTTCTAGGCAAAGTACAGTACATCAGCCGCTTTATCGCTAAACTAACCATGGTTTGCGAACCCATCTTCAAAAAACTCAAAATTAACGAACCCACTGTCTGGGATGATAGATGCCAAAAGGCCTTTGACAAAGTGAAAGACATACTGCCCCAACCACTGGTATTAATGCCTCCCAAAAAAGGGATACCACTTTCCGTCTACCTTAACATAACCAAAACCGCAATGGGAGTCATGCTAGCACAAACCATTGACAAGGAGGAGAGAGCCATTTAATACATTAGTAAAAAGTTCATCGAATACGAAACAAAATACACACCCCTAGAAAAAACACGCCTCGCCCTGGTGTAGTCAATCAAAAAGCTAAGACACTATATGCTCAGCCATACCGTACACGTATATTCAAAAATGGACCCCATCAAATACATCTTTGAAAAACCCGTCTTTAATGGACGATCCCTCATGCTAGCAGAGTTCGACTTAACCTATACATCCCTAAAGGTTATCAAAGGAAGAGTCGTAGCCGATTTCCTAGCCGAAAACCCAATAGAAGAAACCCACACAACCGATTTCTGATCCTTCCCCGACGAGGACATTCTGTTCGCCGACGACGAATCATGGGACCTATACTTCGATGGCGCCTCAAGCATGAGGGGTTACTATGTAGGGATCCTCTTAATATCCCCACAAGGCGTCCACACACTCATATCAGTCAAACTAGACTTCCCAGTAACCAACAACGCAACCGAATATGAAGCCTGCCTAATAGGGCTAAAAGCCGCAACAACATTAGGAATTAAAAACCTTAGAGTCCATGGAGACTCTTTCTTAGTAGTTGATAAGTGTAGTTTGTAGTGCCTTTTTGTTGTGTTTTGTCCCGGTTTCTCTTGTGAAATCGCTCTTTGGAGCGGTTTCTGGGCTACTTATGCTTCTTCTAGTTCGTTTTAGGTTCCCAAGAACATTCATGGAGAATTGGAACGATTCCGACTCGTTTCCTACACATTTGGAGCCAACGAAGAGAAGGAACAATCACTCGGTGCCTTAGATTCGATCCCGAGACCTTGGGACCCATTTCCGAGCCCCTGGGACCCGACCCCGAGCACCGAGAATCGATGAGAAGCCTAACAAGAACAAGGAGGGACCTTTGGGACCATATTGGAGGCCTACAGGACCCTTCCCGGGCGGGAAGAGTAGCCTTCCCGGTCGGGAAGGAGTGCAAACTTAGGGCGGCTTCTGGAGTGTCATCCCGACCGAGAAGGAAGTATCCCGACCGAGAAGGAAGCATCCCGACCGGGAAGGATGGGTCATCCCGACCGGGACCATCCATCCCGACCGGGAAGGAGCTGCTGTAGCCGCGTGACTTTCTTTCATTCTCCTTCACTCTTGTAACCTTATAAATACCCTTCCTTTGTATTGTTTAAGGACCTTAGACTCCTACATTATTCTAAACCCTAGATAGACTCTCTTCATCCCTAGCTTAATCTTTCATTAATCTTTTGTTAATCTTAGTTTAATCTTAGTAATTAGTCTTGTATTAAGGGAATTCTTCAAGATTCATCCAAGATTGACAACCTTGGGAGATTGTTTTGGGTTTTTCTTATTAATGCAAGTTCTTATATTTTCATCTTCTTGTTAGTAGGTATAATCTTCTTACCCTCTTTACTCTTAATCCTTGTTTTCAAGTTTCAATCTTTACTTATTGTTCATTGTTCTTGTTAGTTCATTATGAATGCTAGGGTTATTATGTTGATTTCCCTTGTTAGTGTTAGTATTAGTTTGATTATGTGTGAGTAGACTTATTGTGGGGTTACTAGGGGGATTAAGTGTGGATTATGGGTGATTAGGGTTTGATTGAGGGTAAAGGTGAATCCTTTGTTACTAGTCACATATTGAGCACTCTATGTGTTTGTTGAATTGCTTGTTTGAGTTGTAGTGGTCATGCTTCTCATGCTTGTTTTCATCTTCTCATTGTGTGATTGATTTGTGGTTGAATCCTTGTGTATTGGGTAACATCTTGCATGAGTATTTGGGTCTTGTCTTAGACACGAGAGTGCGGACATTGGTTTCGACGCGAGAGCGCGGACCGACCTTAGAAATTAGGTGAAACCTACACCCCTTGATTACCCAATTATCCTACTACACTTATGAACCTACTACACTTATGAACCCAAACTAATCCTACTCCTTTCCATATTTGATTTATCCATCTTGTTAGTAATCATTCTTCTAGTTTATTGTTTCAATTTAGCTCTAGTGTTCTTATTAGTTCTTGTTATACATAGTTCATTGTTAGTCCACTTTCATCATCGCCAACCATCATAGTTAGCAATTTCTTGTTAGTTAGTCTCCCTTTGTGTTGTGTTGGTAATTTAGTCTTGCTTGTGAGTTGACCCTAGTCTAGACACCTTCTACCATCCCCGTGAACTCGACCCGACTTACGCTAGCTACCCGTTAGGATTAGTTGGACTCTATTTGTTGGTTGGGAACCACGGCAAAAACCTACCATCAATTTGGCGCCGTTGCCGGGGATGGTGCATGTTTAGACTTAGTTTGCTTATTAGCTTGACTTAGTTACCCCCCCCCCTTGTGTTCTTCTTCTATCCATTGTGCATATTTAGTAGTCTTTTTCTTTGTTTTTATTGTCTTCTTCTCTCTTTGTCTTCTGCTTGTGCTCGTTTATTGTCTTTGCCTAGTGCCCATAAAGCACTAGGTGTTCTCACGTTTGCTCAAGTGTGTAGTGCATGCCTAGGAGGAGAGGCGATTTCTTTCTCTTCAATCCAGAGCCGGAAAGACTCTTTAGAGCCTTTTGCCAACGAACGATTGATCGGGTTAGGACCTCTCAACCGAGTACTAGTAATACCATTAAAGAACAAGCTCAAGGATCCGACTTGAACGAAACACCTCGAGAGACGGCTGAAGGGAATTTCATCAATCCTTTTGGTACTTCTAGTCACTCTTCTCAACCAAGTTCTCCTTCTACATCTACATCAACACCATCTACACCATCATCTCCCGCGCATCCAACAATGCCTAAGTTCTCTTCTCATTCAACCTTTACGGAAGACGTTTTGCCCGGTCCCACCGCTCTACCGGCCGCTTTCGCCGGAATTTTTTTGGCTAAAACTCAATTTATCTAATTGGTTGAAAGAAGTCAATTTAGTGGGTTACCAACAGAAGATCCTCATCAACACATGGAAACCTTTTCGGACTATTGCGATGCTATCTCACAACCGAGAATAACCCAAGACCAAATCCGGTGGGTATTATTTCCCTTCTCTTTAATTGGCAAGGCAAAGCAATGGCTCAAAGGTCTTGACAAGACGGCTCTAGGTTTAGACACTTGGAAGAAGCTATCCTTAGCGTTCTACCAACAATTTTATCCACGGGAGAAGACAAATCTATTGAGAGCTTCAATCACGGGGTTTCAACAACGTGACGAAGAAGGTCTCTATGAGTCACGGGAAAGGTTTAAAGCCTTGATCCGTTCTTGTCCCCATCATGGGTTGGCCCAATGGTTCCTTGTAAAACAATTTTTGAACAGTTTATATGAAGATTCTAGGGCTATACTCAACATGGGTTCCAATGGAAGGTTTACCGAGGTCGATGACGATCAAACATGGGCTAGAATTGAAGAAATGGCGGTCCAAAATTCCCAATATAATAGGCCTAGGGAGGCGAATTGAGGAGGAAGGCACGAGATCGATGCCATAACACAACTTAGTGCCGAACTTGGAGCACAATTGAAGACCCAGATAGATACTATTGATAAGAAGCTCCAAAGTCACCTTAATCAAGTTCAAAGCACAAGTTCTTCCCACGAACATTCAATTCAAGAAGTTAATGCCATGGGAGTGGTTCCTCCTACATCTTATTATGGGATATGCGAGCTTTGTGGGATATATGGACATGAGCCTCTACATTGTCGAGGTAGTATTGAGCAAGTGAATGCTTTTCAATCATACAAGCAAGGTGTTCCATATTCTAAGCCTCAAAATGTGCCAAATCAACATATGTTCCAAGCTTCCCACCAACAAGCCCAACAACAACACTGACCGTACATTCCTCCTCCCTTAAGGGACAACAACCAAGGCTACCAAGGTTATCAAGGCAATCAAAGGCCTTTCAACAACTTCCAACAACATAACCAAGGTGCCTTCAACAATCAAGGGTTCCATCAAGGGAACTTCAATCATCAAGGTGGTTTCCAAGGAAACCAACATTCTCAAGGATACCAAAGCAACAACCAAGGTTACCACAATCACAATCAAGGCAATACTCAAGGGTTCCAAGGGAACTTTCAACAACAACAAGGATCCCAAAATCAACAACAAGAGAACAAGCAAAGGAGCCGGTCTCCTATTCATGATTATGGCATTCCCCTAGCCATTACCAATACCCCACACAATCAACAATCCCCGCCTCGAGATCCGGAGATGCAAAAGGTAATTTTTGATATTCAAAGAAGCCAAATGGAGATTCAAAAAACTCAACATGAATTCTTTACTAACCTTCAAATGGAAAACAAGGGAAGAGATACGCATGTGAAAATGCTTGAAACCCAACTAGCTCAAGTAGCTTCGGGTAGTTCTTCAAGACAAAAGGGGCAACTACTTCCTCAAGGTGTACCGACGAAGTTTGAACATGTGAATGCCATCACCTTGATGAGCGGTGCATCCTATGATTCTCCCTTGTTTCCAAATGAGCAAGAAGCAATGAAAGAAGTGCAATCTCCATCTCAAGACAATGAAAATTGGGGAAATCTCATGGATGAGAAAGTCTTATGGGAGGTTGAGAAACCTATTGAAGAAAAGCTCCCCTCACCCCAAGAGAAAGACAAAGGAAAAAAGAAAATGTCATTTGAAAAGTCCAAACCTAATGAGCAAGACAAGATACATATCAAGTTGCCTTTTCCAACGAGGCAAATGAAGACAAAGGTTGATGTTCAATATGACAAGTTTCTTGATATTGTGAAAAAGTTGGATGTGAGCATCTCGTTCACCGAGTTAATTACCCAAGTCCCGGCCTATGGAAAGTTTATGAGAGAAATCTTGGCTAGGAAGAGATCCGTGTACAAGGAAGAGACCATAGCGTTCACAAGAGAGGTGAGCGAGCTCATTCAAGGCTCTACACTTCCTAAATTGAAGGATCCGGGTAGTTTCTCAATTCCGTGCACCATAGGGAGCTTGAAGATTGATAGGGCATTATGTGATTTGGGAGCAAGTGTGAGCATTCTTCCTTATTCTATTTGTGAGAGACTAGGGATGAGAGAACTTAAGTGTACTTCTATCACACTCCAAATGGCCGATCGTTCCCTTAATCGGCCATTAGGAATGTTAGAGGATGTGCCTTTAAGAATAGGGAAATTCTTCATCTCGGTTGACTTCCTCGTACTTGATATGCCGGAGGATGCCATCACTCCCATTATCCTAGGCCGCCCATTTCTACATACCGCCGGTGCAATGATCGATGTGAAGAATGGTAGGATCACCTTTGAGCTAGGCGACGAGAAGCTCGTGTTTGACCTCCAAGGCAACACCTCGCTTACAAATGAAGAATCGTGTAATATGATCCACGCCGTGAAAGACATCGATCTAGGGGGTGAATCGGGTGAAAGCTTGAAAGTCTACTTGGGTGAGTTTGAAGATAGTGATTGCGAGCTTGGGGCGGATGAATGCCCATATCATGAGATTGAAGACAAGTCGGTTAGCAACAAGAAAGTTGAGCCTCCCTTGAGGCCTTGTGAAGATAAATGGACGTTTGGGTATATACCGAAGGATCACAAGTATAATTTCAAGCCGGTGAACTTCGTAGATCGGGATACTCCGGGAACGTCAAGGCAAAGTTGTGAAGACCCTTAGAGTGGAAGTTGGTATTCCACAAGCTTGATCGAAGATTTCTTGAGAGCCTTCGATTTGTTGCTCCATGCTCTTGATGGCGATGGAGTTATCTATAGTGTTGTTGAAAAAAATGATTGAAGAATCCACCATCCTTGGTTTGACGGAGTTCCAAAAGAACCGTCTTATTGTATATATCTCTTTCTTATTCTTTTGAGTTTTGTGAAATTCTTGTAATTTGGTTGTTTGATGAGCGATGTGAGGGAGGGAATTTGATGATGGTTATTGAGTTTATTTGATAGGTTGTTAGTGAAGATGAAGTTTCGAGGGGAGTAGTTGATGGTAGAAGCTTGGATTTGGGCATGGTAGTCGGTTTTTGAAGCTTTCGACAAGCTTTTGGGGACGAGATTTTAGATCTCGATGTATTGGTGGCCTTGTGGGTGATGATCTCAAGGGAATGAAAGGATAGAAGACTCATCCCGACCGGGAAGGATGTCATCCCGATCGGGATGAGTGTGCTGAAAAATGAGTTCTCTGGAGTGTGATCCCGACCGGGACCAAGTTCTTCCCGACCGGGAAGGAGCCTTCCCGACCGGGAAGAAGTCAATCCCGACCGGGATGGTGCCCAGCTCCTCCTTTTGCCTCTCCTTCGACATTTCAGCCAACCCAACCACTTTATACCCCCTCCCAACCTCCCTTCCGACCATTGCAACTATCTATGACCCATGTACTTCATATATACACCTCCGCCTCATCTTCTCTTCACTACATACCGAGTTTCACATCAAATCCCACCTCATTTTACCATTGAAAGCCTAGTACTTCAACCATGCGACCATATTGAAAACAAAGAGGAATAACAACGATGACGACAAGCATTGTGCCATTATTGATCATTGAGACGATGGAGTTGGGGAGTTGCTAACCGGTTGGTAGGCGACTTTCCTTCTTTTCCATCTTTTATTTCTAGTCTTTACTCGTTTGTTCCCCTTCCCCTTATCATATTTGTGTCATGGTGGCCCTCGGGGCCTTGGTTGTCATTGTTCCCGACTCTCGATGACGTGACTACATCGAGAGTCATTTCAAAATCCAAATTTGCAAGTATTTTCACTTTTTCTTTGATTTTTCTTTCTTTTGTTAGGATTTAGTCGGATTCGAGCGGAATCCGGGCTAGGTGACTTGATTACACCTAGTCCTCCCCTCCCATTTCCTTTTATTTTCTTTTCATTTTTAGCCCATCCGTATCTTTTCTCGTCTCGGCCCATGGTGACTTGATTACACCCCGGCCGGAAAAATTCTACCTTTTCTCCGCTTATCTTTTTTATTTTTAGCTTTATTTTCGTAGTTTCTTTTCTTTTTAGTGTCTCCGCACACTACTGATCAAGCATGAGGACATTACTCGGTTTAAGTGTGGGGGAGCAATATCCTAGCCTAGTTAGTTTTATTTTCGTAGTTTTTTCCGAAAAAAATCTTAAAAACCCCTAAAATTTTTAAAATTTTCATAAAAATCAAAAAGATTTTCTTTTTCCTTTTGTGTCGTTGTGTCGTATTTTTTTGTTGTATCGTGTGTTTTGCCTCCCCATTTCCTTATAGGTTCCCGGATTGCCGTAATTTTTGGGAAGCTCAAGACATCCGGTAACGTCATTCTACCTCTTTTTCTCTTGCGGAGTTTGGAGGAGATTTGTGACGATGTGTGCTCGGGTGGAGCTTGTTGAAGGTTGTGGTTGTTTTGGTTGCTTATTTGGATATTTTGGGGTGGTGTTTGTTTTGTTTGTATGTGTGTTTTCTTTTCTCTTATTTTATTTGGTTTTGTTGTGTTTCTTTCTTTCTCTTTCGCTTTCGTTGTGTCTTGGTTTTGTCTTGTGCAGTTTGTGTCTAGTGTGTACAAAGGTTTTCGAAAACCCGGTTTTGAGGCTAGTGTGCAAGTGTTTACTTTCCCTTTCTAGCAATATGAGTCGAGTCTTGGACTTTAGTCTAGTAGAATGACTTTAAATCAATTATTTTGTTGGTTTCTTACCTTGAGTCCACCTAGTCTACTAGGGATTTACTACGGGATTTGCATTTTGACCATTATGACCATCCACGGAGTGAAAAGGCCTTGGTTGCCGGGTTTCGTCTCTTAGGTGGCCATGTCCGAAATTGCTTGATTAGTCCAAGTTCTCCACCTTTTTGTGGGTTTGAAGGGAAGGGCCCGTCTCGACTTACCCATTCCCCTACCTCATACACGTTTCCACAAATAAGTTGCAAATTATCTTACTTGGTTGCAAGAAATGCCCACAAAATCAAGCCAAAAGGGCAAGCCAAGAAAAGAAAGAAAAGAAAAGAATGAAGAAAATAAAAGAAAAGGCACAAGAAAAGAAAAACAAAATACAAAACAAGAAAAGGAAGTGGCATAGCAACTCAAAAGCCAAATGCAATAGAAAAGAATGCCAAAGAAAATCCCCTCACAAAAAGAATACTCACCCCTCAAAAATAAGCCTTTTACAGACTATTACCGTGAAGAGCCTACCAAAGGATCGAGTCCCTAGGAAGGATGATAGCGGTAAGTAGTTGGTCTTCCCTAATTTTGCAACCTTGACCACCTTTTTACTTGGACTAGTTGGGCGATTTTGGACATGGGATGACCCTCTTGGCTTAATGCTAAAGGGGGCGGAGCTTCACTTACCTACAGTGTCGACTAACTCCGTGGTTCATCCTTTTTCCATCCCGCCTATCGTCCCATGGTACGTTCTTAGAAGGTTAGGAGGAACCTAGGTAAGTTACCAACGTTTTTATTGCTTTGTTGTCATACTATTAGGGTTTTGTCCATTTCGATTTGTGTTATTAGCTTGGGAATGTTGTCACTTGCCTTAAGTTAACCGATGTTTCTTCACCACTCTGTGGATGGAAGCGGTATTTGTTTCTTTTTGGGTGCAACCGATTGTTGTTTGTTTGTATGTTTGTTTGTTTGTGTGTTTTCGTTTCCGGTTGCATCCACAGTTTTGTCGCAAGATCCCACTTGCCTTGCGGAGAGCACTTGTCCTCTATGTGTTCTCGCGTGAGTTGAAAGGGCATAGGGTGCGCTAATACCCGCTCGGTTAGTAGTCTAGTTTCTTTTAGTTTTTAGTTAGTTGGGCTTACTCGAGGGCGAGTAAGGGTTAAGTGTGGGGGAGTTGATAAGTGTAATTTGTAGTGCCTTTTTGTTGTGTTTGGTCCCGATTTCTCTTGTGAAATCGCTCTTTGGAGCGGTTTCTGGGCTACTTATGCTTCTTCTAGTTCGTTTTAGGTTTCCAAGACCATTCATGGAGAATTGGAACGATTCCGACTCGTTTCCTACACATTTGGAGCCAACGAAGAGAAGGAACGATCACTCAGTGCCTTAGATTCGATCCCGAGACCTTGGGACCCATTCCCGAGCCCCTGGGACCCAACCCTGAGCACCGAGAATCGATGAGAAGCCTAACAAGAGCAAGGAGGGACCTTTGGGACCATATTGGAGGCCTAGAGGACCCTTCCCGGGCGGAAAGAGTATCAACCAAGCCACAGGCACTTGGAAGGTTTATAGCGAAAGCCTAGCTTCATACCGGACCGAAATCGAGACAATATCCCGAGATTTCACCGAATTTGGCTTCATGCACATACCCCGCGAGGAAAATCAATTCGCGGATGCCTTATCGAAATTAGCCTCACTAATAAACACGCCCGACAACCTCTTCTCTATGCCCATTTGTTTGGAAAGAAGCGAACAACCCGCCTATTACCATAACTCTGGTCCAAAACAATCCTAGACTTCAAAACCGACGGATCATACCCACCTAACACAAACACCAAAAACAAACGAGCCTTAAGGTTGCAAGCCACCCATTACGTCCTGAACCAACGACTATTATACAAGCGAACCCCACAAGGAGTACTTCTTAGATGCATAGACGAATCCCAATCAAGAAAAGTCATGGAAGAAGTACATGACGGGGAATGTGGAACCCACATGAGCGCACACTTGTTAGACCATAAGATAATGAGATTAGGTTATTACTGGACCACCCTAGAGGCAAACCACCGGCACCACGTCCGTCACTGTCACAATTGTCAAATATTCGCAAATATCCAACACCTACCGCCATATCCACTCCACACCACAACAATACCCTTGCCCTTCTCCACATGGGGAATAGACATTATAGGAAAAGTACATTCATACGGAACCGGTGGAAACTGTTTTATACTAGTGGTCGTTGATTACTTTACCAAATGGGTAGAAACAGCCTCATACACAATTCTAACCGTCAAACGAGTAATCAAATTCTTACAAAACAACATCATTTGCCGCTAAGGCATACCACTCGAAATCATCAGTGATCAGGGGAGCTCACTTTAGGGCCGACACCCAAAAAATCCTAGACAAATACAAAATCTAACGACATAAATCATCACTCTATTGACCTCAAACCAAAGGGGCTGTAGAAGCAGCAAAAAAAACCATCATCACCATCCTTAAGAAGTGATAGACAATTACCGAGATTGGGCCAACAAAATATCCTTCGCATTATGGGGATACAAAACTTCCTACCGAACTCCCATCGGATACAGCCAATAGAATTAAAAATACCCTCGTTAAGGAAACTAGCCGAAAGCGACATTTTCGAAAAAGAGTGGAACCAAAAACTTTATGACGAGTTGGTACTCTTAGACGAGCGTAGAATACATGCACTATCCAACATGCAAGCCTACCAACAAAGAATACAATGAGCCTTTAACAAATGAGTTAAGTCTCGAAACATACACGAGGGAGACCTCGTATTCAAATCCAGTAGAGCACTACTTCCCGTCGACCCTAGGGGAAAGTTCAAACCAAACTGGGCAGGCCCATACCTTGTCAAGAAGATACTCACGGGAGGCGCCGTGATCATTACTGACCTAGACGGTCAATAATTCTCAATCCCCAACCAACATGGACCAGCTTAACGCTACTAACCTTATCCTCATAACAAATTTCATCCTGATCTCTAAGCTTGGGTGAAAACCCGAACAACAAAACTCTGAAACACTTCGCATCGATAATTGGCATAACCAGTCTAAAGCAAAATTACTCACATTTTTATGAACTTGGAACTTTGTTTGATTCCGTCTGAACACGGATACGTAGGCAACCCTCTCGAGGGTACAACCAAACGTTAGCAAGATCGATTACTCGATTCATATGCAAATCGCAACCATCTCACGCTCTGATTAACGAGTGATAATAAAGCATGGACGACGAGCCGAGGACGAAGTGAATACCCGAAAGGGCGCTCCGGACAAAATGAAGAATCGAGTTGCGAGCCGTCGTTAAAAAAATGACGAGCCGAGGACGGAGTGAAAACCCGAAAGGGCGCTTCGGGCAAAATGAAGAATCGAGTTGCGAGGCATAAAAAAAAGCAAAAAAGAAAAGAATAGCAAAAAAATAGACAAAATAAAAGGTGAGCCGAGGACGGAGTGAAAACCTGAATGGGCGCTCCGGGCAACATGAAGAATCGAGTTGTGAGCCACCACAAAAGAAATGAATAAAAAAAAGACAACGTGCTTCTCATTAATGCAAAAATTAACTAAATCAAGCATTTGTCGAGGCCTTTTACATCTTACGCCCATTACCCGACTACTCCGGAAACAGGACAACGTGTCAAACAAAACCCCACAAAGACTTGTACTAATACGCCACATCATATCAATTAATATAACATAGTACTAACGGTTGGGCCCTACCGGTCTAACTTTTCTTTCCCCTTACCATTTGGGTGTGCTTCTCCGGGTCTCTCACCACAGACCCTCTGATCACAAACTTCCACTCTCCTAGCCCGCTGTGGGCCCAGCCAGTCCCATTTCTCCTCTTTATCCACATTTTCAATACGGGTCTTGTCAGTCTTGGCTCGCTTAGATGAATTAACGGTACTAGGATCCAAAACATTGTCTTTGGTCCAGCGCTTAGTGACGTAAGCTTGTGTAGCCTCCTTACCCTGTAGCACTGGGATTTTTCCGACCTTTAACTTGTCCCGTCCTGACGGATATCCATGAACCTCCCACCGGGTATAAGTAGGGATTGCTGATCGAACATTTTGATCCCACCGGGAACAGGATGCAAAACCCTCCGTCTCCAAGAGATTTCGAACTCCCTAAAAGAACTTTCCTTCCACAGATGAGAGTTGGTAACGTTTGTAATAGCTTTTGAAAGTACTTGCCCCACGCCCATTTGGCGCATTAACATGTCCGGGTAAATATAAACACACCCGCTTAAGGACAATAGTTTCATAGTACGGGCCTGTGACGAGAATGGAAACTCGATATACCCTTTGATATGCCACCACGGGATTGTCCACCTAATAGCAACCACTCCGTTGGCCTGCAAGAAAGAGGACCATCCCTCTTTGGTATAACCAACATTACAAGGCTCCACCATATTCCGAGCAGCAAAGCCTTTACAGCTGTAACACTTAATAAGCTGAGGAGGCTCGACTAAACTTAGCCTCTCTTGTAGCCAGACCTACACAATACAACATAATGTCAAATTTTCGAATTAAGTCAGGTTTTGAATAAGGATAGTAGTGCCCTGATATACCTGCAAAATGATCCTCCCGAAAAGGAGCAAGATGTATCCGTGCACGAGTATCAAGACCCATGATGAGCTCACCCAAAATAAGCCAAGACGGTATCGCCCATGCTCCATACCCATTAAAATATCCAAAACCCGAGGATTACCCCAGCCTTCATGCACCGACGAATCCTCAAATAAGTAATAGCATGCGACCGCAATACTGTGAGCCTGCTTACGGGCTAAGGGAGAAATGTCACGAGTCTTTCCGTGAGAACACGCTAACAAGTAACTTTAAGTCATTACCAACTTCTCCGAAGAAAACATTAGCCTCCTCCAACAAAGGGATGTCCAAAAAGTGACAAAATATTTCCACGGGAACGTCACCCTTGATGGGTATACAAGGACAAACCGAGTGCCATTCTCCTATAACATCTAGCTCCTCGGGGAGAGGACAAACATCACCCCTTGGGAATGTAAAATCTTGTTTCTTAGAATCCCATAAGCAAGAACATGCCAACAAAAAGTCGTCTCTCACTTTAACTTGCTTTAAAGCCATAATAGCTGACAAGCCATCACCTAGCAAAACCTCAAGATCACCCTTCTTAAGACGACCCATCCATCCAGTCAAAAGATTCTCAAAACCCGACATGGCTCAAAGTAAAGTGAGGAACTAGAGACACTATGGGTACTTAATTGTGTCTAAAACGAGCACCCCAAAATCCGCATATATAGCCTTAAACGCACCACAATTAGGAAATTTCAGAAAATTTCCATAACCGAGAACTGGGCCGCTCAAACCCAGGTGCCTCAAGACCAGGTCGCCCAAGCCCACGCGTCTGTACCCTGAACCGTCAGTCTTCTGGTGCCTGAGTCTGAGACCGTCAGCCACGCTTCGTCCCGTCAGCCATCATTCGTCAACCCCGGACATTAGGAACGACCTCCTAAAGTCAGTCGACCCCTTTCCAAAAACCAAAGTGTGCATTACGAGCACCGCGCAGGAATGAAAAGTTCCCAAGGACAAGCGAATGACCCGTTTTCATCCACCAGTCCACCGAACTTAAAACGTTTTTTTTAGGAGGATAAGCTACCCCGCCTAGGCGTGTCGTAGCCCCGAGTGGCATTGTCAATATGCGTCTTTAGTCCTACGTTACATTATTAATAAAGCATAAAAAGTGGTCTAAGTTTTTTTTTTCTTTCTTTCCCTTTTGCTTCGCTCTGAACATGAGCGTCGAAACAATTACACTCGTCTCCCATCACTTACCCGGTAAATTCGCTCTGAACATGAAGTCTAATACTCAAAGCCAAGTTCAAGGTAAAATCCCGAAACTTACCCGGTGGACTCGGTCACGCCAATCCATCCCGGCCTCCATCTCCTCCATAGAGCACAGAGAGAGAGGCTCTGTAAAGGCTAACCCAGCCGCGTCCACTCTAAGCAGTGTCAAAGGGAAATCTAGGGGTTGAACAACATCAACCAGGTCGACCAGCTGAAGGAAAGCAAGCCGATCAAGGCATAAACATACATAAGACCATGAAACAAAAGCCAAAAAGCCGAATACTCACCACGATGCGGTGGCAAGCTAGCCGCTGGCAGACGTGAGACACGTAGGAGTCACCGGGCACCAGTAACGCCTGGCCTCCCTCTCCATCCCTGTCTTCACAGGCCTCTGCAGTAGTTGGTGACCTAAACATGGTCCGGGGAGGATCAACCGGCACCCTAAACTCATCATATAGGCACTGGCGCACCAGCCTCTCGCCCATATACCACACCGGGCGGAACAACGCAAGAAGAAGCATCCTCCTGTAGCTCCTAGGCCTCAACTCTACCCTCACCTACCCAGGCAGATCCTCATAGTTGGCCCAAGGACGGGCCACGAACTACATAAACAAACCCACATCTTAACTCCAAACCTTGGGGGCTATCTAAGAAAATAAACGGTAAGAAGGAAAACAAACTTACATCCTCGAGGCGCATCTGGTTCACCAGCACGTTCTGCGTCGATTAGTGGGTCGTCATAGTCTTGGTCTGGGCCAACCTCCACTCGATCCCAACCGGAAACCTAGCCGGTAAAACATGCACCATTTTAGGCACCAAACGTGGGAAATAGGAGTAGATCCAAGCCTGTAAAACCCGAAATATCGTCAGCAAAATCAAAATGAACTAAACAAAATCCCGAAACCAAATCCAAAGTCAGTACTTACCTCCAGCACGAAACCTGGACCCACGATGGGTATAGCAGAGCCAGAGTCCACCCTCTGAAGTCTCACCATGACCTGTAAGTAACGGGTCATCTCCGCAAAAGCTGCGGTTACCCAGTCAAAATTTCCCAACTGACTCAAGTCAGCTAGGAAAGGCAAAATCCTGGTATTAAACCTCTCACCTTTATCCGAGAAGTGGGTCGACCCTAGGAAGTACCACAAGCACAAACGGGCTTTCTAAGCTGCCGTGTTGGGCACTCGACCATCTGATCTAAAACTGCCACCCTCTCGAAGTGGTCGGTGATGTATGAGCTCACTAAAGCATGGGGCGTACTGGAAGCCGAGGGCTCTAAACAGTCCACAATCCAACCCCCAACCTCATCATTATCTAACCTAGGGCCCTCGGGAACCCACTTAATCATCTCGGGACCCCAGGGCAAACCCGTAATAACCCCGAAATCCTCCAAAGTCATGCCGACCTCACCAAACGACATATGGAATGTCGAGGTCGTGTCATGAAAATGATCCACCATCGCTCTAATCACCGTCAGGTTGCACTTAGTCTTGCAACCCACTAAACGGACCCAATGTCCGACCAAGGGGCCCAAAGCCGTCCCCATAATTATCTTCTTAGTCTCGGAACTAAGCTTCTGCGCATAGATCTCTAAACACGTCGTAAAGCCCGAGAAGGTCCTCATCGGACCTAGGGGCTGCAAACCGTGACAATGCAAGCATAAATAAACAAGACAAAACACAAGTTAAAGCCAAAACATGAGCCAAAAACAAAGCCAATGCGCTCACCTTGTCGTTTAAGATACGGCTAGACACGTGCAGATCTGGGCGGAGCAATAGCTATCGATCGTCCCAATCTCGAGCCCAAACGGGATCTTCATAGATAGCCTCTTCACCTTCATCAATAAGCCTAGGGACGTGTGCCCTCTTAGCAATTATCACGGGTAATCAACGCCTCGTGACTCTATCAAAATTGGCCACATCCACGGCCCCATACCCAAGACGCTGCGAAGGAACGCTCTGTCGCCTCTTACGAGCCACCTGGGGAGTCAGCGAACTCGTACCGGTAGCCTCACCACTAGCACCAGCTGTAGGGACTCCCTCGGGACATTCCCTACCATCTTCAGCTGCAAAACAAAACCGAAGACGCTCCTTGGGTCAGGTCAGGATAACCGAAACAGGTCAAAATAAGCTCAAAATTTCGGATAGTGATATCAAAATTCCGAAAGACCCACTAGCACCCGTTTTTGACCCCAGTCACAATAAAAGTGGTTTCGAGAATATCCGGCATCGTTACAGTATCATTTGGTACGTTGTAAGCTTCACGAACTCACACAGAATGACCCAGAATGCATTCTGGCTCACAAAAATTGACATATGAGATACCCATAACACCACAAGCAATAATCGAGCAAGGTTACAAGAGTCAAGTACGGGAACGAGCGAGAAATCAAACCTTAAATCCTAGCATTTCAACTTTTTCCCATAAGGAGCCATTAAAGCACCTCCAAGCTCTCATCTCAAGCGAATAACTATGCTATCAAGCTCTATTTAACCCTAATTCAACGAGGGACCAAGATTAAGCATCAAAACTTAGCAAAAACGAAATACCCAAATCGAATCTAGGGTTTTAGCAAAATCGACCAGCAACTACACCAACTAAGCACAAATCAACAATAGGTGAATAAGGAACACTTACCCAGAGTCGACATGATCGAATGTGACAAAAATCGAGGCGATATTCGGTTGAGCGAAGTCGAAAGTACGAGCTGGGGCGAAGGGAGTCGCGCGTTCGATTTTTTAGACGAATGAATCACCCTCCCTTTCCTTCGCAACCTTTAAACGAATCAGGGGGTCAAATTGCAAAATGCCTCAGCGAGGGCGTCCGATTTTTAGAGCACAGAGGGTTAGGCGACTGAGTTTCACGGCGCCCTAAAACCCGTGCCTGACCTCGCAGTCCAAAACACAACGGAAGTAACCCAGACGCAATGCTCAATACCCACGAGGCGCACCTCCGAATGCTAAACAAAATAAGCAAGGACGGGACAATTTACTTCTCCCCATCGGATTAAGCTGTAGACACCCAGATTTGGACCTGGTGGCTGCAGAAGTGCCAAACAACCACCCGATGACGATAGGACTGCAACGCGACGCGGGTTAGCGATGTTGTAGATAGTTTTTCTGTAGAACGGATTAAATAATTACTCCGAAAAACTAAAACTAACATGATGGCAGCCTTAGTCGTGTCGTTACTGTCACATAGACACTAATTAGAGTCAATTACGAAACCGGGACGCCCAAGTCGGTCCCGAAACTCAAACCGAGTCAGCACCGCGCCAAGCGAACTTTGGGATGCACACCCGAGGCCCACTAACGTTCACAGCGCTAGCCGCGGGAGCCTTAATCCCCAAGTAATAAATTATACTCCTCCCTCTCGGTTTTGGAAAGTATCAAAATCGTATCTTCAAAATTCCAACCGCCCTACCTCACGCGTCTCAGCTTCACCGCGCCCAAGCCCAGGCGCCTGAGTCTTGGTGGGCCCCAGCTCAGGCGTCCATATCGGCGACGAGGGCCGAAAACACCTATAAATACCCCCCTCCGCCTCAATCATTCGACACACAATTCTCATTCTTCTCTTCCCCCTCTAAACTCTCGCTAAGGGCTCGCACTCCGACACCCGAGGCAAACGATCCACTCGATCGTAGTTCCGATAAAAGCGACATCGACGCTACTTCTCACCTTCGAGCACCCCACTCGATACCGAGGTGCCTGTGATTGACTAGTTCAAGTCTGGTAGCGAACCTCTGCCGGATTAGCCGCAAAACTAGTCCTTAGTAACGAAGTTCTGCCGGAGTAGCCGCAGGAGGGGTAAACGGTAACGAAGCTCTGTCGGAGTCACTGGTCAAGCTAGGAGGATCCGCCTGTTGAAACCGAGTCGTCACTAGGTTGTCATCTAAACAAAACTTTCCATATTTGCACTTTCCTTTATTATGCACTACGATAACACTAGATGTGGATACTAGGTCCACAAGCATCTACTAAAACACGTAACGTCCCAACTTCAATCACAAATACTAAAATACACTAAACAGACCCGAGTAATTCCGAGATCCGTTCTCAACTATCTATGCATCGAGCCCCGTTTAGTGTATACTCCGAGGGTGCAACTCCTCACAATGTGATTTACTTTCATTCGCATTTACAGTTTTTCGTATGATTTATTGCTTTTATGACCTTATAATCGCATGCTAAATCACCTGACACGGAATTCAAAACGTAAAATAACTAAAACTGAACAAAGTGAGGGCCGGGTTCCGTATTAGTCCAAGTGCTCGCCTTACTAGGTTCGACGCATCTCTATTAATACCGAACCGACGCATCTTAAGCACAATAACAGGTATGGTATACCACGAGAACGACTAATATCCGTATTATCACGTTAAAACTGATTTGCTAATACGTATAATACTAGTACTCTCTACTCTCCTATGTGCATCTTTTCATGGCCTGCTTGTCACGTGAAATCGCATGCAAAGAATGTAAACACAACTACTTTGACGATAATACTTACTTGTCATTAAACAACCGACGTAGCAAAAGACATAGGGTTCAAACAACGGATGTTACAACATTTTCACCACAACAAAAGAACTAGGTTATCAGCCCACCGATTGATTAGTAGAGGCCGTTATAGTGCGGGCAGGATTGGGTGTTGGCATCTATCGGATGTTGGCTTCCCAATACGTACCCTCACCCTTACTCAGAGTCGACGGTTTCTTGATGTCCGAAACCATTGGCAATGAGAGTCATTATAGGCATGGAGTGCTTAAGGGTACAAGTCTTTATCTTTAGGTCCCGTGCCACTCAACTTTGAGCCGGCAAGGGATCAAAGTTGACTTGAACGGTTTTCGAGTCCCCATAATTGACTCGGTGGCGACTCCACAAATCGGCAATGAATTTAGTTCACTAAAAAGGTCGCCTTACCAAACAAATCGGCCTTTAAACATTTACAACCACGACTCGAACGATTCCAAACGGAAACACCGGTGCCCGCACCCGTCTAGTACAAGTCTGGATCATCATCCGAATCGAGGTCCGACACTTCGCCCCGTACGCGAGATCGGACCGGCCCTCGATAGGGAGGGGGCCGCGTGGGTGGCCTCCACGACACGATGAAAACCAGGTCGGTCCCGCGCGGGGCGCCGGGCGGTGCGGACGTGCGTCCACAGTTTGGCGACTCCGCTGGGGATTTGGAAACAAGTTTCCAGTGGTGGTGTAACTTGAACGAGGTCGGTGAAGCTCATTTCCTAGTTCCTAGTTGTGGTAACTAGAGTTTTTGGCCCTAAAAAGTCCACCCTAACCGATATCAGGACCAATCGACCTCTTCGCGGTAAGATTTTTAGGGACACGCGGGGAGATCCTCGATTGACGCTCCGGCCGCCTAATGCCTAACCCGGGGGAATAATAAGCGGATAGTTTTGAACGAACGGCACGACACTCGTCTCCCCAGACCATTTTCGATGCCTAAGTAAAGACTATTCGTGGGCGGTAGCCTACCCTAACCTGCCCGAGTCTGCATCCTGCATGAGTGTCTGCATTCCTAGTTATGTGTAGCGTGTTTCGAACATTCCAACCCAAATAAGATATTAAAAACTGGATTCAACCACGCCAACATATTCAACCTCACCCAGTTCCGTTTTCGAAAAAAACCTCGTCTTTTCAAACGACCTTTTAAACACCGATACTCCGGTCAAATCGTGATTTATAAAAAGAAAAAAAACACTTTTAGATGTCGTCATCATGGCAAATTTTACACTCACCACATTCAAAAAAAAATTATTTTCAATGCCGTCACCTTGGCCAAATTAAAACTCGAATACTGTTAATGCCACAAAAACTCCCAATTAATGGGGTCAAGGTACGCCGCCCAGTTACATTTTATTTCAAAAAAAAAAGTTTTCACACACATGCCGTTAACGCAACCGGAGCTTCAATTAATGAAGTCAAGGAACCAAAAACGGTTACATTCTAGAAACACTTTTCACAATACATCACTCTCCACTGTCAAATGCTAGTTAATGCAACCGACAAACGTGGATCACTCGTTTTGAAAGCTTTATCTAAAGACACTATTCATCACCTAAGTTCTTTGATAAGGATTTAGTTACACCTTTAAATACACCATCGTTAGACTTCACGTTCTGTCACAGGCATCACGTACACCGCAAATATCGAACTAACTAATTAATAGCAGTCTCGATAGAAGCTTCACACAATCATTTAAAAAAAACGGTTTTCCTAAAGAGCCGTGTTCCTTTAAAAAAAAAGACTTTTACACTGTTGCCATCGTCGGTTTCCCGACACACACATGTGGCAGCACACCTTCACGTCACCAACGAGGTCACCACACAATCGTCACCCTAGCTTTGCAAAATCACTTTTCAAAAAAGAAATATACTTTCTTCTACGAGTATCTGTTCTTTTTCAAAAAAAAAAAATCTTTGATCCTGAGCCGGTATCGCGATCAACCTCTTACGTTGTACAACCGTGTGATTAACTGTCTGTGTTAGTTACTAGGATCGCCTCTACCCGAGGTTTTACTGTAACACCCTTGATTTTGTAAATTAAATTAAATTAAAAATTATGTTCGTATTTTTATTTTTACGATTTAACTCGTAATTTTTAAAAATTATTATAAAACGAATTTTCTGCTTAATCGTCCCAAACTTCTAAAATTCTATCTGACTTGGAAATTCTTCTTATTTTTAAAACATATTTTTCTGTTTCGGTTTATTTTATACAATTAATTTAATTCTTTTCGAAAATCTGTTTCGAAGGTTTAAATTCTAAATTTTATTTATTTATTTATTTATTTTTATTTAAGCTCGAATTTCTATTTTCGAGTCGAAGTTCATTTATATTAGGTTTCGTCAAAACATTTATTTCATTTCCTCGAGAAATCAATTTAATTCACTTCGTCGAAAATTTATTATTTATCGGGAAATACTATTTCATCGTCTAATTATTTATAAGCCTTGTTTTCGTCCCGAATACTTTATTTACTCATTTTATTTGACTGTCCGATTATTTATTAATTTTATTAACTCGTTTTAACCCGATTCGTGGTTCAGTCAGCTTATCGTTACGGAATTCCTTTAATTTGTATTTCCGAACCGATTCACTTAATTGAGATGATTCATCCCCTTTTTCGATTTCTTTTGTACGTGTCCACTTGAATGTACGTACACCTCCCCTCTCTCCATTATATTGATTCACCCCACTTGTCATTTTCATTCATCCTAATCGCTTCATACCCCCCTTTTTTGTAACCCCTTTACTGATCCTTTTTTTTTCGCTTCTCTTTCGTCTTCCCTTTCCCCTGTCAACACTCAAACCTTTCCTTCTCTGCTATCTTCGTTCTTTTTGTCGTCGGAACTCGGTGAGTAATATGTCCTTTTTCCTCTTCTAATTTTGTCGTTTGGTTGTTTCCTGTTTCTTCCTTCGTCCTCGTCTTCTGCCCTGCTTCGTCTTCCTTGTTTCGTTCTCGTACGATGGCATGTTGCGTCGGTGCAATTGCGTTGCTGCTGCTGTCCTATTACTGTTGCTGCTGCTTTGTTTTTCTTCTTCATCTTCCCTTCCCTTCTTCTTCTTAATCTTCATTTGCTTTCTGCTTGATGTCGTTTCATTCTCCCCTGTTGATGCGCCCTATTGCTACTGTTATCATGTATCGGGGTCTCATGTCGTCATCGTCGGGCTGCGGTTGTGATGATTTATTACTGTTGTTGCACATGGTTGCTGTTTCTTGTCGTACCCATTGTTTTTATACTCGCTTCTTCTTCGATTGCTGTTCATCTATCCGTCTTGTTTCAGTTTCGTCGTCTGTGCGTTACTGCTATCATACTTCTCCCTTTTTTTTGGTTTTCACTTGTTGTCTTTTCATCTCGCTTGCTGCTACTGTTTCAGTCTAGTACTGCTGCTGTAAATTTTTGTTTCGTGCCACTCTCGTCGTCGTCGTCATTTTGGTGCTGTTGTTTTGTCGTACCTGATGATGCATCTCCTGCCATCTTGTTGTACTTGTTGTTGCTGTTCGCTGCTGTCCTTTTCCCCCTTTCTTCTTCATTTTTTTTCTTTCCTCTTCTTCCTCGTTTTTGTGATCTGTTGTGTCGCTGTTTGTCCGTATGTATGTCAATTTTATTTTGATCTCTATTTCGATCGACTCGACTTATAATCATTCATGTTTCTCAGTTGATATCGGGTCTATCTTTATTTGGCGTCCCTCTACTCTTTATGCTCATTCTTGTCCTTCCTTCTTGCTGTTGTTTTGTCGGTTCTGTCGGTTCTGCTGTTTTCCGTTGCCTTCTCGATCTGTTTTCCTTTTTCTATTCCTCTCCTTAATTCCTAATTCCGATCTCTTCGTTTCTGTTTCTATGTCTCGAATTCTGCTGCAGCAAGACGGTTTAACTGAAAGACAAGTGTCCAAGACGACTTTCGAGTTCGTGACTGGAGTTAGGATTTGTTGGAGGAGCAAATGCATGCTTTGAAGTTATCGATTCGACTTAAGGTAACTTTAGGACGTTACTCGATTTTATATCGTATGTTTGAGTAGTAGTATGTATTAAATATTTTAACTTTGGTTTTCTATTTTTAGCTATTTATTATTTTGCTAAATATTATTTATAATTTTTTTTTTACGACTTTCGATATGATTTTATAAATCGTTAGTAATTTAATCATTTACGATCGTTATAAGATTTTGTTGGTTATCGTGACACTAGTAACTAAATAATAACGATTTCATATTTTCTTCATATTTCGATAATTTATAATTTTAACTCGAAATCGTATTTTTATAATATAATCGAGATTTGTATACTTGTTTAATAAATTAATTCCCGTTTTACGATTTATACTAATAAATGAGAAAATAGTCGATTTCGTTTTAAATATATTTTTAGTCGAGACCATTTTCACTAATAATTTCTTATTTGTTTACAATCGACTATTTTTATTAAAATTCGTATTATTCATTAATAAAAGCTGTTTGCTAAAAATAATTTGAAATCTTTCTAAAATTTATTTCATTTATAAAACTCGTTGACTCAATTAATTTTGATATCGTTCTTCTTAAAACATCTATTTTCTAAAATTTATAGTATTAACTCGATTTTCTAATTATTTATAAAGTACTATGTATTGACTTAGTGTATTTTGTTTATATTTTGATTAACGAATTTAGATATATATTAAAGTTGCGATAACGACGATAATAATAAAATGTTAATTTCATTGGAAATGCTATTTTTATACATTTCACTAATTTTAATAACTTACGTATTTTCTACAACAATATTTCTATTTTAAGTAAGTTTCTCAAAATTAGTAAGTTTCTATTTAAAGGAAATTTCCCTTTTCATATAACTGTTTATTCCCTTTTATCTTCATATTATTTATAATGATTATTTATTCTCGACATCGATAATGGCTTTTTTTGGAGTTATGGAATAAAGAGAAGTGTGGGGTTAGAGTAATATAGTCTGGGATGTACGTTTTTGCCATCAACTATGAAGCTGGTGTGTCTATGTTTAGACACATTGGTCGTTGAACTGAGCATGGTTTGTGTTCAGGAGTGTGTATATTTTGACCTTAAACTTAGATATCGCATCGTGTAAGTCGCCGTCGGGTTGAACTGGATTACGGTTGGTGTCCCGGAGGGGTGTACATTACTTAAGCCAGGACATCGCTGTACGCAGTCCTGTTATAGTTGAGTTGACTAGTTAGAGACCGAAGTCTGATTTGTTTTGACTAAGTTCTCGAAGCTAGTTTAGTATTATTCCTAGTGAAAGGCTAGCCTTGTGCACACCGATCGAATTTCCATAACGTCATTTTTGAATATTATTATTATCGATTGATTTTGACTTGCAGGTTGGCAAGTGTTTTCAGTTTTCTCTGAAAACTTATTTTTATTATATCGTTTTAATGTTTTCTCTTTTTAAGTATTTTGATATAATATTACTATTATTTTTTTTCCAAATGATATAATTTGGCTGGGAGAACGTCCGAGTTACTCTCCACTGACGTGGCTGTTATGTTTATAACATGACAGATATTTGCTGCTGGGTTTTGGGTGTGAGCTAGCGAGTAGCGTGGATCCTTCTCTTCCTTCATTCATGTTTATTTATGGATTTGTATAAACCCATTTGGAGATTTTTAATTTTAGCCCTTTTGTAAAAAGAGGCCTTTGTATTGACTTACCATTTCTTTTAATAAGATATAGTTTGTCAGTGTGTTTTAATCCCAACTCTATAGTGTTTCCGCCACTGTATTGCGTTAGAATTTCTAGGGGATTACAGTTGGTATCAGAGCATTGTTGCTCCCGACGCTTACACCTGATTCTAGGAAAAATAATCGTAAATGATTTGAACGATAATTAAATATTAGTGAGAGATGGGTAGAAACAAAATAAGGACTTGACTGTTAGGTTTATATGTTCTTGTAACTCAATGATTAGCGTTGAATATTTGTTGCTTTTGTCTGGAAGAAGATGAATGAACAAGATGTTGATAGGATGCTGCTCTAGTCCGGAATGAGACCTGCTTAGAACTCTCAACGCCTGCTGACTCGAGTGGACAACTTGGTGCTCCAAGAAAGATGTCGATGGTAACTTTTCAGCTCCGGTTCAGTTTGCTTAAGCTACAGGCCAGATGATCAAGAGTAGATTCCTGTTCCATGATGTTGCAGTAGATCTAGATGGAGCGACCCAAGACTTGTGTGCTCGTTCTTCTACAAGAAGATGAAGTAATCCTTTTAGTTCCATCGTGAACCTTAGAGGTCCGAACTTTCCCTTCTCGTTTTAGGTCTCTATCATCTAGAATTATTGATTCTTTTCGTCCTGCTTCTGCTTCTTCCTATTCTTCTCTTTTATATTCTCATCTTCTTTCGCTTGGTGAATCCTGGTTCTATTCTCCTACTTCACCATTTATCCTCTTGAGATTCTTGGTTAGATTGATTTCCGTCTCAGTGAACCCCGTGAAAAGTTATTGATGTTGAGGTTTAGTAAACCCTGGTTACCTGGTTTGAGGATTGAGTTATACCCTATTTTCTAAGGAAGTAAGAAATTTTGAGGATTGATTTGAATGGTATTATTTGGATTGATGGAATTAGGATGATACTTTAGACACTAAACCTTGGGTTATAGGTTACTTGGACTATTTTGGAGTACTTAGAGTTGATTATATTTTGGAGTAGTAAGAGTATGTCTTATTTGATGGATACCTAGTACCTAGCCAAGGACCGAATTAAGTGTAACTGATAATATTACTTTGGGATTCTTACCTGATGCTTATTTGATGGATGCGTCGTGAATATTCGGGATTATAGAGTATTGTTAAAGTGTTAGCCTGAGTGTTGTGGTACCATTCAAGGTTTCCATTAATGTCATTAGAAATATTGGTGGACATAGATTTCCCATGTTTCTTAAGGATTAGATTGTGATCATTGTTTAAGGTTGTAACCTATGAACTTTGGAGTTGAGTGATCTAACTTGGATAAATTGTTGAAGAAGAGAGACATATTGCACAATTAGAGGTTGGATTTATTGTGTTGTTTTGAGGAATACTATAATACATATCAACTTTTGGGACTTTTAGTTTAGAACTTTCGACCAACGATATTGTGGCTTCGTTTAGTTATTAAATATTTTGTGGTTGCCTTGTTGTAATCAGGCATTTGATGGACTTCTCAAGAACCTTAGTTCAACAACGTGTTTGAAAATGTGAGTATCTGTTGTTATATATTGAGGTTGAGTGTACCTTAGGTTGGTGTACTTCCTACTCCATATCTGTTTATGGTGTTAAGAATATGTTGGTGATTATTTGACGATTTCGTACCCGAGCATTGTTTAATTGGTGGACCTTGTTTAGAGTTCCTTACTCGAGAATTTGGAGTACACCTCGAGTTCAAACTTTATGAACTTTGGATTTAGGAGCCTTATCGATTGCGAGTTTGGGTTTGTTGTGATGGCCGTTGAGAATTTAATTGATGATATTAGATTGTAAAACCATTGTGGATTAGTATCGTGTCGTTTGAACCATTGGATAATCACGTAAGACATTTTTGGAGATATTGACTGAGTAGTACCACCTAGTGCCTAATATTGGACTTAACGTTATTTGATGGAAATTAGGAACCCGTGTTGGTTGGTGTTGTATCGGGAATCTCGAGATGGTTAACTTATCCTCTAATCCTGAGAGCTCTAATTGACTCTCACTATCGTTTCCCCCTTTGCTTTTCTTAAATCCTTCTACTTCTTTTTCGGCCAATCTCTTTGACTTCTTTATCGGGTTTGAAAACTTTCGTTTAGATTCGTCGTTGACTGTGACTCTTTTTATCCGTCTATCATTTCGCCGAACTTATGTTATGAAAAGTTTGACTAAACTACAAATTTTGGTTTTCATGAAATTTTAAGATTTTGAGTTATAAATTTCAAAACTTTGTATTTCGTTTTTGTTTCATTTTGGTCATGTATCAAAAGGGGTCTTAATAATTTATTTTAAAGTATTTCGAAATTGTCTCAAATTTCTATTTTCAAGCGTGTTTAAATTTTACGAAAAACTTTCGTAATTACTAATATTTTCATTTCTATAAGATCATTATGTAAAACGATTTAATATTTTCGAAAAAACTTCGTACGTCTAAATTTTTGTTAATTAAAACGTTTTATTGTTGTTTGGAAAATTTTTGGGTACTCTTCCCTCTCGAGTTTGTTTTCAAATACTATCTATCGTCATTATTTTATAAAGTAATTTCTAACTTGCGATTTTATTAATTCTAATGATTTTAAACTTTAGGAATTGAGCCCAACGCTCCTTCAAATAAACTTTGTCTTCGATTTCGATTTCATATCACGTTTGAAGTTGTAAATTTTTATTTATTTTTTTTTTTTAAAAAAAAAAAAAAAACCGAGATTGTGATGCGAGTTAAACATCCTCATTTTGTTCTAGTGATATAACCTTGTTTTCGATTCTATTTTCATAATTTATAAGTTTCGAGGACGAAACTTCTTTTAGTGGGGAAGATTGTAACACCCCCGATTTTATAAGTTAAATTAATTTAAAGTTATGTTCGTATTTTTATTTGTTTACGGTTTAACTCGTAATTCTTAAAATTTTTATAAAACGAATTTATCGTTTAATCGTTTAACCGCTTCAAATTCCTAAAATTCTATTTGTCTCGGAAACTCTCTTTATATTTAAAAAACATATTTTTATTTCTGTCTCAATTTATTTTATACAATTTAATTTAATTCTTATCGAAAGTCTATTTCGACGATTTAAATTCAAAATTCTTTTTATTTATTTATATTTAAGTTCGAATTTCTGTTTTCGGCTCGAAGTTCATTTATTCTTAGTTTCGTCAAAACATTTATTAACTTTCCTCGAGAAATCAATTTAATTCACTTTGTCGAAAATTTATTATTTATCAGGAAATACTATTTCATCGTCCAATTATTTATAAGCTTCGTTTTTGTCTCAATTACCTTACTTACTCATTTTATTTGACGACTCGATTTTTATTTAATTTTATTAATTCAATTTAAACTCGATACGTTGGTCAGTCAACTTATCGTTACGGAATTTGTAAACTACCCGATTCATTTAATTAATCCGCATTTATTTGACTCACTTTATTTTGGCTTATTCATCCCCTCATTCAACGTGTACTCCCCTACTCCTTTTATTTCCACTCATTCTTATCACCCTATTTGTTCCACCGCTTCTTGCACCCTTTGTCTTTTCGTTTCCACTTCTCATTCGTCCGCCTCCCTCCTTTTGTCTTCTTTGCAACGCCCGTCACCTCCTCTTTCTTTGTGTTTTATCACTGCCTTTTCGAGCGTTCATCATCCCTCACCTTTGCCCTTTGTCTTCTTCATTCTATTCGAGCAATCGACCCTCGTTTACTGCTGCCGCTGCTTTGCTCGATGCTGCTGCATTTCGTTGCTGTGTTTCACTGCTTCGTACCTGCTGTCGTCGAACCGGTTCTTCCCTCCGTTCCGTCTCTGTTTCATTGTAAGTTTCTATATGTCTCGAATTCCGTTGGAGTATCGAAGTTGTTTCGTAAGACAAACATCAAGAGTAATCGGAACTTGGTCAAGTGGATGGAAGGGAGTACTTTGACGATTTTTCGCGAAGGTAACTTTAGGACGTTATTCGATTTTATATCGTATGTTTGAGTAGTAGTATGTAGTAAATATTTTAACTTCGGTTTTCTATTTTTCGCTATATATTATTGCTAATTATATTAATTGTAAATCGTATGCCTTTCTATATTTTTATATCTTTCGATATCATTTTATAAATCGTTAATAACTTTATAAATTATGATCGCTATAATATTTTGTTGGTTATCGTGACACTAGTAACTAATTAATAACGATTTCATATTTTCTCCATATTTCGTTAATTTATAATTTTAACTCGAAATCTTATTTTTATATTATAATCGAGATTTGTATATTTGTTTAATAAATTAATTTCCGTTTTACGATTTATACTAATAAATGAGAAAATAGTCGATTTTGTTTTAAATATATTTTTAGTCGAGACTATTTTCACTAATAATTTCTTATTTGTTTACAATTGACTATTTTTATTAAATCCGTATTATTTATTAATAAAAGCTGTTTGCTAAAAATAATTTGAAACCTTTCTAAAATTCATTTCATTTATAAAACTCGTTGACTCAATTAATTTTGATATCGTTTTTCTTAAAACATCTCTTTTCTAAAATTTATAGTTTTAACTCGATTTCCTAATTATTTATAAAGTACTATATATTGACTTAGTATATTTTTGTTTATATTTTGAGTAACGAATTTAGATATATATTAAAGTTGCGATAACGGCGATATTAATAAAATGTTAATTTCATTAGAAATGCTATTTTTATATATATAACTAATTTTAATGATTTACGTATTTCTATAAGAATATTTCTATTTTAAGCAAGTTTCTATTTTTAGAAAGTTACCCTTTTAATATAAAATGTTTATTCCTGTTATCCTCATATTATTTATATTGATTATATCTTTATTTATATCGATAATGGCTTGTTTTAGAGTTATGGAATAAAGAGAAGTGTGGGGTTAGAGTAATATAGTCTGGGATGTACGTTTTTGCCATCAATTATAAAGCTGGTGTGTCTAAGTTGATACACATTGGTCGTTGAACTGAGCATGGTTTATGTTCAGGAGTGTGTATATTTTGACCTTAAACTTAAATATCGGATCGTGTAAGTCGCCGTCGGGTTGAACTGGATTACGGTTGGTGTCCAGGAGGGGTGTACATTACTTAAGCCAGGACCTCGCTGTACGCAGTCCTGTTATAGTTGAGTTGCCTAGTTAGAGACCGAAGTCTGATTTGTTTTGACTAAGTTCTCGAAGCTAGTTTAGTATTATTCCTAGTGAAAGGCTAGCCTTGTGCACACCGATCGAATTTCCATAACGTCATTTTTTAATATTATTATTATCGATTGATTTTGACTTGCAGGTTGGCAAGTGTTTTCAGTTTTCTCCGAAAACTTATTTTTATTATATCGTTTTAATGTTCTCTTTTTTTAAGTATTTTGATATAATATTACTATTATTTTTTTCCAAATGATTTAATTTGGCTGGGAGAACGTCCGAGTTACTCCCCACTGACGTGGCTGTTATGTTTATAACATGACAGGTATTTGCTGCTGGGTTTTGGGTGTGAGCTAGCGAGTAGCGTGGATCCTACTCTTCCTTCATTCATGTTTATTTATGGATTTGTATAAACCCGTTTGGGGATTTTTACTTTTAGCCCTTTTGTAAAAAGAGGCCTTTGTATTGACTTACCATTTCTTTTAATAAGATATAGTTTGTCAGTGTGTTTTAATCCCAACTCTAAAGTGTTTCCGCCACTGTATTGCGTTAGAATTTCTAGGGGATTACATTCAATATGAGTCTTGTCGGTCTCGGCCCGTTTAGATGAACTGACGAATACTAGGATCGGTAACGCTGTCTTTGGTCGGGCACTTAGCAACATTAGCCCACATAGCTTCCTTATTCTGTAGTACAATCATCTCCACAATCTTTAACCTTTCTCACACATCCGACAACCTCGACCGTCGGGAACGACCTCCTGAAGTCGCGAAACCCCTTTCCAAAAGCCAAAATGCCCACGCAAGAGTAACAGGTCCACGCGGATATCACATTTCACCCGTCGGACCCACCAGACATAGACGTCTTTTCATTTTTTTAGAGGGATAAGCTACCTCACCTAGGCGTGTTGTAGCCTTTTAACGGTTATCGCCTGGTTGCGTGTGTAGCCTAACAAGCCAATATTAAGAGTATGCAAAAAAGTGGTCTAACTTTTTTTTTCAAAAATTGCCCGAATTTTAAAACTTCGATTTCGTTCCGAATGTCAAAGCAACTGCACTCATCTCTTAATATACTCGGTCAGAATACCTTAATGTTTTTGTAGACACCCGCATTTTGACTGCCAGGTGTCTATGGTAGTTTCCAAAAAATACCCGATGATGATCGGACGCTAATGTGTTTCTACGCGCTCGGATATTGGCCCAAATCCATTAGTTGTTGGCTTAAAGCACTAATGGAGTAGAAATCTCATAAAATTGACCTCAAATCCAGGCCCGGCGGACTGTTCCGGGTCAAACGAGACTAATTTAGGCCAAAACCGACACCGGAAATAAAACCGACTTTTTACGATTGGGTCAACCCCAGTCCAAGTCGTTTCCGAGACACACACAAAACAACCATCCAAATATCGAAAGTCCACTTCAATTACACAAACCCATCAAATGCCAAAGTCAAGGTCCAAAACGATGGACCCGTGCGATCCAGCTGGGCCACTCGATCGAGTGCCTAGCCCACTCGATCGAGTGGGCCCTTATCCAAGCCCGACGGCTGACGCACTGGGCCACTCGACCGAGTCAGCCACTTACTCGGTCGAGTAACCCTAACCGGGTATGCATAGCTTGCCTATATAAACACCCCCATGCACAACCTTTCAACACACTTTTCAAAACCCTAGTTTCACGTTCATTCAACCCTAATTCTACAACACTCAAACCCTAAACCTAGCTTTAGGAATCGACACCTTACCACCACAACTTAGCCTACGTACTCGAAACTCCCGTGCAAGCCGTCACTACGAGTCCATACCGAGCATAAGAAACATGTAGGTTGAGGGTTCCAATTCCCGTTCTTCCCTTTTCTCCTTTTCCTTTTCTCGCGTCGCGTCGTCCATATCGTCGTCGTTGTCTCATTCTTCTTTAATTATCGCATCTGTAATATCGATAATATAATTAGTATAAGGCATTAAAATACTTGTCGATTTGTGTCGAGTATGAGGGATGTCGGAATAAGGAAACCCGAATATACAAGTGTATCGCACACAGCGTTGCCGGTCGCTTATTCCGACACCCCAAATACTTGATTATTGAGACAAGTTAACTTAAACAATAATCTTCGTCTCGTTCGCGTTATTATTATTAGTCACATATCGCATTAATTTCAAAAACTTTTTTTTTTCAAATCGAACATCTTTTAACAAGGGTCGAAACCCGTTGACGCGGATCCGGCATCACATAATCCCTAGGGATTCATTACGATGTCGGAAAAGCCGAGGGGATCAAGTCTTTCAATTCTAGTATGGTGTCAAACTCTTAGATTCGATGCTAATTTCGTATTTAGACGTCAAATCTATCGATCTAGTCAAATAAGTTAACTAGCGCGATTTCTGTTGATGCTAAAAATAATTGTCATATAATTCGTTAAGAATTACGATATTATTAAACGCGGAGGAAATCTATTCATGTCGCGATAGTTAATCCAAAATGACTTACAACATTTTTTTTATCTCGCTCTAACTATTCCATATCGATTCAATAACCAAATATGGGATACAACGAGTATTCAAATTTCAAATCGAGTATAAATGCCATAATATTTATACCCGATTCGGCAAGCTCGTCGAATTATCAAAAATCAAAAGCAATTTCGAAATCAATAACGAATTGCACGCGAACCCTAGTTCGTACAGGGGGCACTCGACCGAGTGCCTAGCCCACTCGGTCGAGTGGCACCCCAAAAGCGAGACAGAAGGGTCTGAACGACCTCCACTCGGTCGAGTCTCACAGTGACTCGATCGAGCGGCAACGTACTCGGTCGAGTTTGTCAATAACTCGACCGAGTAAGGTCCAAAATCGTAGACAGAACCCCTTTCAGAGGTCCACTCGGTCGAGTCTATCAATGACTCGGTCGAGTGGCCCCTTATCACGACAATACCGTGAGTCCTACAAGTCATTCGGGTCTCGTCAACACCTTTTCACGACTTAAGTCAACACGTGTCTAATCAATCACGTGAAACAACTCTTTTCAAACCATGCATCATCATATTTACATCATTCCATATTTATGCAAACCGTTACTAACCGTTTGTCACTTTTCATGTCGATTTAACTTGTGTTTATTTTATTGTACTAAAATGAACCCACATGCTAAAATACAACTTTGACGTTAAGATTTTAGTGCATTAAATCGACTTAGAAACCCTTTCAATTCTATCACATGTTTAGGGTAAATACTGTTTGCATAGCATCTTCCCGTTCAACTAACGCCCGTATTGGAAAATCATTCGATATCTTAGTAGAGGCCGCCAATGTGCGGGCGGGGTTGGGTGTCCTTTGTGGGCTTCCCAACACGTACCCTCACCCCTTACTCAGAACCACGGTTTCCGGATGCCCGAAACCGTTGGCGCACAAGAGTCATTCTATACACGATAACCGGTAGTGACGGTATCGGTATCGCAATGCAAAGGGACGAGCCCAATAAACTCTGACATCGGAAATGGGCCATATTTTGTGCATGGCCCACTACGATATAGAGTGGGTTCGAACGGGCCCAAACTCCCACAAAGTTCGGAGGCGACTCCACTTCGATTTAAATTTCAATTCAATCCATTCTCATATGGAGATTCATTCGCCTCCCCAAACCCGCGCGTGGCCGCGTCGGGGTGGACCTATGTCATGTCCACAATTTGGCGACTCTGCTGGGGATTAACTGATGCGTGACTTACCATCTGCATCCTCAGGGTGAGACTCGAATAGAAATCATTTGACTAGTACAATACGCGTTTTAGTTTTACGGTTCATGCATAACCCATATTTTCCCGGGCCGGTACTGGTGACCGACGTCCCAATATACCGTTGATGTACTCCAATATGGATATGTCAAAAGGTGTCCATAGTCGATTCGAGTGGGTTTCGCGGCATGTTCTAAGCTCAACTCGACTTAGAGAGTCCGTCCCGATCAACGTTAAGACTATGTGCACTGGTATAGAGCCTCTTAGACCGACCGAGACTTAGTGTAAAGCATACATGGCGTCATTATAATGCTTGCCTAACTACATGCTACTTGGTTTCCAAGTCGTTTTCAAAAACCATCAACTTCTCAAAAATATACATCTTTTTGAAGACATTCAATTTCAAAACCCGGGACACATACCGAATTTAGGACTTATAATTTTACTCAAAATAGCCTATTTTCTAGCTGGTATGTTGCCCAATTCAAAACTCGAAAATACTTTCGAACTTTCAAAACTTGTGGCCCGATACACTTTCCGATCTTCTGGAAAAATCGGGCCCTTCCCCGAGCTTGCTCGGATTTTTCAAAAACAATCCATTTTCAAAACCTTCCACTTCTTAGGACTTCCCGTATTTAGCAGTGTCGGGTCGTGTCATAAGTCGTCGAAGTCTTTAGCGTCGAAACTCCGCCGATCCTACATCGCGAGTTTCTTCCCCATCCCAGTCCGCCTTATTAGACTAAGGCAAGGCCCACCTGCGTAGGACATACTCCTACTAAGGAGGGCCCGTCAACATAATCGAGTCCAAAGTCTGGGGATGTCTCACGTGGACCTTCTTTCGAACAGGACTAGGGCCACCCGCCGAATCCTAAGGAAGGCCCACCTTTCAAAAGTCACCCGTCTATGTGTCTTTTTTGAAGCATTTCCCTTTTCAGTCTTGTTCGGGATGTGCTTTCTATTCCGGCATTTGGGCTAGTTTCTGATGACGCGTTGTTCTTACAGACAGGCCACCCGAAGCCAGACATCAACGGAAAATGGACGCATTGAAGGATGCCCTAGAGAAGATCGAAGCCCAACTGACTGCTATCCAAAAGGATCAAATGGCACTCACCACTCGTGTGGGCGCAATGGAGAAGGGAATTCCTCCTCTTGGATCTGAGCCCACTGGGCCCATAGCTGAGCTAGTCAGCGTTGTTCGCAGGCTCGAGGAACAAGTTCACCTGTCAACGAACAACTCGATCCACTCCGAAATTGCTCGTACCTATTCGCCTTTGAATGACGAGCTACCTGCTAACCTCAACCTTACGGGAATTCCTATGTTTGAGGGTACCGAAGACCCGGTCCATCATATCCGGGCTTTCAAAGATTTTATGGTTGTCAAGGGGGTGAAGTCCACCATGTTTACACATTTGTTCCCTTCCTCCCTGGAGAAGCATCCTAAGGCCTGGTACTACCGGCTTGATTCCAAGAAATACAAAACTTGGGATGATGTGGCAACTGAATTCGCTCGGAATTACGCTGATAATGCCGAGATCCAGACTACAATGCGTACTCTGGAAGTGATGGCCCAAGAGCCCTAAGAAGGGTTCACCAAATATCTACAAAGATGGCGGGCCGAGAGTGTGAAGCTGGTCGACAAGCCCAGTGAGAAGGTCCTAGTGGACGCTTTTGTCAAGAACCTCCTCCCATTCTACCGGGTCCACCTCCGGTATGCTGTTATCCACAATTTTGCTACCCTAACTGAAATGGGTACAAGGATCGAGGATGACCTAAGGTTAGAGAGCCTAACTAAGGCCTCTACCAAGGGCTATCAAGGGGCAAGCTCATCCACGAGCAAGCCCACACCTGTAGCTGCAACTCGCAGCATCTTTGATGAGGTAAATCTGCTTGACACCTCATCCAAAAAGAATACACCAAATCGGGTATTCACTGATATAGGGACTACCTATACTTATGCCTTACAAAGGCTATCTTCAAAGGGTCTGATCCAACCAATAGGCCCGATGCCCGAGCTTCCAGTGGAGAAGAGGCCCAAGAGTTATAACGCCCAAGCCTACTGCGAATATCATCGTGGTAATGGGCATGATACTGAAAAGTGCTGGAAACTGAAGCATCTAATCCAGGACCTAATCGAGAGCGGAAAGATCCCGTTGCCCGGAGACAAGCCGAGCAACAAAGAAAACCCGTTCAGTGCCCACGCAATATTCACCGGTGAGGTAATTGACTGTTCTCACCTCATCTCCCCCTCTATCCCACAAATCAATGGGATATGGTTCGATGACGAGGAAGATGTGTACTTAGCCGAAGGGGAAGCTGTCCCCATCACCCTCGAAGAGGTCCGAAAGGCTAAGCCCAAAGCCTTAGCCACCAACCACCTCGCCACAGCTGATCCTTCTATTCCTACATCCGTCACTGAACCTGGCAGGACGGAACCTACTCTTGAAGAGCCAAGCAGTGACACGGCTCTAGTCCAACAAATGAAGAGGGTTCGAGCTGATCTATCCATATGGCAACTACTGGTCAGCTCACAAGCACATCGGGAAGCACTGACTAAGGCTCTCGATGAAATCAAGGTCAACTCTCAGGTTACCTCCTCTGAAATGGTAGCCACTATTATGCCTTATCTCAAAGGCAAGTCTAAGGAAGAAGGACCACTCATCATCTTGTCCGAGTCTGATCTGCCAGCGTTCGGGCCCAATCATAATCTGGCCCTATACATCATGGTCATTTGCCGAGGGAAGTACCTCCCGATGACCCTTATCGATGATGGGTCCGCCGTAAATGTCCTACCCTTGAGGACCGTTAAGGCCCTCGGCATCACCGATACCGACTATCTCCCGACGGCACAAACTATTCAGGCTTTCGACGGAAGCCCAAAACCGGTAGCTGGGGCCGTTAAACTGATGATCATAACAGGCCCAATCGAAAAAAAACTGGAGTTTCAGGTGATTGACGTCACCTCCTCCTTTAACTTACTACTGGGAAGGCCTTGGATCCATGCGGTGAAGCCCGTATCCTGTACTCTCCACCGGAAGGTTAAGATGCCACTTCGGGACGGTGTCATCACTCTAGAAGCAACCCCCATTACTGTAGCAAGCTGCAATGCTACGGGCCGGGCCGACCCACGGGGATTCGATTTCGTGGGCATGATCGAAGAAGAGTATCTCTTTAGGCCCTACTTCTCAACTACCATCGACATGATGCTACAAAATTTGGGCTACTTACCGGGGGCTACCTCAAGGCCATATCTTCCAGCTGGGAAGATTATCGAGGTCCTGAACGACGGCGAGTCCCAATTCAGATTGCACTACTACAAAACATCAAATAGACATGGGTCATTTTCACTAATAGACATGGGTTTCGCCACCCATGTTAAGTTGAGTGACATCTATTGTCAAATACTTAGACATAGGTCGTACGACCTATGTCTATCTACAACATACACATAGGTTTTCTAATAACCCATGTCTATTGATATATTAGACATAGGTTTTCAAAGTTAACCCATGTTTATAAAAAGAATAGACATGGGTTTTTTGTACGCCATATGTCTATTTATAAATATAGACATGGGTTATTGGTTACCCTATGTTTATTGTCATAGTATAGACACGGGTTATTTGTACGCCCTATGTCTATTGAACTGCTAAATTACAAAAAAAAAATACAAAATTGGCGCGCCCCGTTCACATAAATGGTAACTAAATTTTATTAACAACAAAACAATTAATTACCGTCACAAGACATTATTTCTCAATTGCTTCCACACTAGAGATACTTAAGTACAACTTCTCAAGGATTTTATCAATCGCAATACCCGGAACATTGATAAAAAATCCTATATTGCTGAAAAAAAATCCTACATTGGCTGTTATAAGGAGATGAAAGTTAAGTCTCTCGATCTTCAAAGTGTACACTTGGGAGTTTGGATGAATTTTGTACCACAGCCCAAAAACATATTCAAGCCTACACTCAAGATTGTTATATATGCACAGTCAATATTTAGAACAAGGCCACTTGGGGAACTGATAGACTATCTGTCACAAACCGGCAAATACATAACGAACAAATCAGTTGCCTTGAATGTTTTGTCTTTATATTTAACCCATTTTAAAGTTTAAGATGGAGCAATCAATAAGTCGATAAGAAGTACAGTAATAAATGAATGACAGTTGAACACCTGAGCAGCTTGTAGGATAGACCCTTTTGGTCTCGACCTTTGTTTCTTGAGAATCAGAGGACGATGCCTTAGTGCTGTTACGGGGTACTTGATGAGGTACTATTTTTGCAATTCTTTTACCATTAGGTAAGTTTCTCGCCTTTCTTGTCATGTAAGAAGTACTCGGCTTATTGCTGTTACTGACTTCTGGTTTTACTGGCAGGAATACAGGAGACGATGTGTAGCATTGAGCAAGGTACGGTTCTAAGTGTGGATCTCTCAGCAGTTCTGCAGCCTTGTACAGCATTGCAAAAACAGGCAAATTAATCATTTCTTTGTGACAGTTTAGGTTCAAGTTAATAGCCATAAAACATTCACTTACAGTCGTTTATGTTCAGGATTTTTTCTTAGCATCGTTTTGATTAAATGTTTTCTGCAACATGACGATAATCAGTAATCCAACTCGTAGAGATAAACATGACTGTAAGTATGTATAGAAATCTATGGTTCGGGATATATTTACTTACAGTGGTAGTGAATAGACAGTCGGAAGAGGGGAAATCATGGACCGATATATTTTGTAGACTAGGCCTGCCATATCCTATTTTTAATGAACTACTGTGAGTAACTGTTCTTAGTTTAAGTCTTAATCAGTGTCATCGTACTTACTGGTGCTCGGAATGCAGGTTGATGTGCTGCAATTTCAAAGATACAGCAACCTGTAAGAGGGCAGATCGCCAAGTTCATCAGATTTGTCAGACAGATCATATCCGTTTTAAGCTAGATTTTCATGTTTAATACTCCATAGTACCTAAGGACCATATATCTGATTTGTAACCGTATGGTAGCTCATAAAGGATTTCCGGGCACATGTAGTTCGGACTACCTACAATCTGTACAACATTAAGCATCAAACAGTTTTATCAGTAAATCAAGAAAGAATTATAAGCTGATCTGATTAAGGTCTTCTGCAAATAATGCTAGCTAGTACCGAATTTGTAAGATCGTCTTGCCCAAGAAGTTTCGCAGGGCCAAAATCACTTGTACAATATATCAGCATGTCTGGTCAGTGAATTACTACAAAAGAGTACTAGCTTCTATTATTCCTTTAGTCCGAATCTTCAACGTGCAGTGCATAATGTCTCACCTAGCCTGATATCATTGTCCTTGAAGAGGAATATGTTGGAGCACTGAAATTGAAATGTAACAGAAGCATACAAATGAGTAGCTGATTGATGTTAATTAGTGATGAAAATTTCCCTATTCCCATCTGATAACAAAAGAATAAACACCTTGATATCTCTGTGCAAAACGCAGTTTGTGTGAAGATAATCCAAGGCTAACAGTAGCTGAGTTACCCACTTGCAAACTTTCTGTCAAATTAACGTCACGGAAATCTCTGTTAAGGTTCTAACATCGAACATATGAACCGCAACTAAAAAAGCATAGTTTCCGACTTTCCGCAAAAACATTGAGGTTGGCCTTACTCTCTAAATTAGTTAGCATCGCATATTATAGAATGAAATTGCCTTAAGACATAATCTTAATTGCCTTCTCCACCCATGCATCCTTATACTCCACCACATATGGATTGCTTAGTTTTGCTATTATACTCATCTGCATCAATTATGAATAACCCCATAACCAACAAGTCCAATTTTTCATAATACAACACGATACTTAATTATGTATCGACCTAAGATAAATAATGTTGGTTTCGAACATGTAACAAGAATCTTAATACAAGGGTAACAAAAGTAGAATTGGATGTAACCTCTTGATGCGCAATTCGCTTCATCCTCTCTGTAACACCCGCAAAATTTCTAGCTCCGCTATCTGTTCCGTTACGATTATATCGTAACTCTGTAATATTTCGTCAATCACATTTTTCCCATTTCAAAGCCTCTTTCAATATCGAGCCTAAAATTACTTATTTTTGTAAATGGATTTTAATTATTCTATTTTTATTCGAAAATCCATTTAATTCTTTTTATCGCAAGTATGTTTAATTATTTTTGAAAAATAATATTTTCTATGAACAATAGTTTTAAAATCAAGTTTGAACTATTTATGTTTCTAAAAATGCTCGATTATATTTATAATGGTTTCTAGCTCAAAAATATTTTATTTTCGAAAAATGGCTATTTAATTATTTTACTACGCGATTTCATAAATAATTATTTTCTAACGCGTTTTAATCCGATTTCTTCATAAACTTTTATATTATTTTTATCCTATCTATTTTAAATATTATCCAAGTATTTATTTTAATCGGAAACTTATCCTATCGATTTGTTGCTTGTTCTTTCCATCTCAACCATCTCGTCTCCTAGTTGAGTTAAGAGTCCTTGTAACTCAATTATTCCTATCTTTTAGCTTCCTAACTTCTCTTTATACTCTCTTCCGTTCTAGTCTATTTTATTCACAACACAATTCTTTTCTCCTCTATTTCACATTAAACTTTCTTATTTTCGTTCATCATCAATCCGATTCTAATTCGTCTCTAATTCTTTCCGATCTCGAGGGTAATTTAATTACTCTTATTCCTTCTTCATCTCGTTTTATCCTTTCTATTATGTGGTTTTAATACCATATGTTTAATTATTTCGTAGGCAATCATGCTAGATTCGACGAAGATGATTATTTAATTGATTCAGATCTCGGTTAAGGTAACATTGACACGTTACTCGGTATTATGTGATGTTATTGTTGTAGTTGCATGTATAGAAATTAGATTTTTGTTAGACAATATATTTATGTCTCGTTTTTAATAACAAAAACTTTAAAATCGTAAATCTTCACATGTTTTGTTGTTTTAATCGTTTTTACGAGATTTGCGAATAAATCATTCTTTTGATTATTAAAAAGTATTATAAGGCCGAGACTAAAACATACCCATAATAATAATTTATCTAACAATTTTCGTGATTTTTGGTATAAAGTGTCAAATTGAAAGTTTTATTGTTTTTAATAAAGTTGCAGCATGTTTCAGAATCTGTTTGTGTTTTGTACGAATTAAAATTCTATTTTAAAAAACTTATTTCCAAAAACTTTGAAAATAGACTACTATTTATTTTACGTCTAGTTTATGTCTGTTTAATTTCGTAAACTAATTCCAAGTGTTTTGGTCACAATAAATTGTTTATGAACAGGTGTCAAGTTAATCCGCGATTCTGTCAGTTGTGATAAGATCTAAATTGAAACATATGTTAAACGTTTTATTTAATTTTGGTAATTTACGTACATAAACTATGAAGAGTCTAGATAATGTTTCCAATTGGATTTTCTTTAAAATCGATTTTCAAACATGTTTTATTAAATAAATACAAACGGGAGTCTAATTCTGACAGTTTGTAAACACACGAATAGAAACCTATGTTTTATTTAGAATTTGGATTTTCTCCAGAAATAAAAGTTGTAACTAAGTTTCTAAAGTTTTCAACCCCACTGGTCTCACGTTGTTTTGATTTTTAATGATTTAATTACGAATTTTATAGTGAGACAGTGCAATTCTGGAAAATCGGTCAATTTGTTATTTAAATACTTTTAATTACTTAAACTTCAACCTTTTTAAAAACAATTATGATTTTGACTTGACTTGACTTTTAATCAAGAATTATACATTTATATAATAAATATAATGTTTACGTCTCGAGGCCTAATATTAACTATTTTATATAACTCCTATTTTAATCGATTTCGATTTATTATAATACCTACTTTTGGAAAGTTATCTTAACAAAAGTTCTATATCTATAAAGTTTTCTCTTTTGAAAAACAAACTATATTTCTATTGAATTTCGGTAATGGCTTTGTTTTGGAGTTATGGAATAAGAGAAGTGTACGGGTAGAGTAATACAGTCTAGAGTATACATTTTGCCATCAGCTATAAGGCTTGTGTATCCGAGCGGGATGCATTGGTTGTTGAACTGGGCATGTTCTTGTCCAGGAGTGTATGTTCATTTTGACCTTAAGCTCGTAACTCGCATGTAAGACGCCGTCGGGTTGAATTGGGCACACTTGGTGTTCCAGGAGGGGTGTGCATATTTACTTAAGCTAGGACCTCGCATTGATAAGTCGCCGTCCTATTATGGTTGAGTAGCCTAGTTAGAGATCGAAGTTTGATTTGTTTAAACTAAGTTCTCGAAACTAGTTTTTAGTATTCTCCTGGTGAAAGTCTATTCTGTTGCACTGATTCATATCCATAACGCCGTTATTATTATTGATTGGTATTGTCTTGAAGTTTGGCAATCGTTTTGAATTATTTTACTATATCGTTTTAAACGTTTTCCATTTTGAACTATTTTGATATAATAGTAATTATGCTTTAATGTCATGTAATATGGCTGGGAGAACGTCGTCGTTACTCCCCACTGAATTGTGGCTGTTATGTTTATAACATGACAGGTAATTTGCTGCTGGGTTTGGGTGTGAGCTAGCGAGTAGCATGGATCCTACTCTACTTCATTTATATTTTTTTGGATTGTTAAACCCATTTGGAGAATTTTTATTTTAGCCCTTTTGTGAAAAGTGGCATTTGTATTGACTGACCGTTCTTTTTGTAAAATTTAGAACATCAGTGTGTTTTAATCCCAAATCTACAGTGTTTCCGCCACTGTATTGCGTTAGAATTTATAGGGGATTACAGTTGGTATCAGAGCATCGTTGCTCCCGACGCTTACACCTGATTTTAGGAAAAACACGAGTAAATGATTTGAACATTAATGAAAGATTTGTAAGAGATGGGTAGAAACCAAAATAAGGACTTAAATGTTAGGTTTTACCTGTTCTTGTAACTCAATGATTAGCATTGAATATTTGTTCTATATGCCCAAGAAGAAGATGAGTGGACAAGACTTGGATTTGATGTTGCTCTATATCGCGAGAAGACCTACTTAGCACTCTCAACATGAAGTTCTATGATGGTGTAGTAGACTTAGATGCGACTTCGCCTCACTTTGGATCCAAATGTGGCGACCGAAGACTAGTATGTCGTTCCTCTACAAGAAGATGAAGATATCCAGCGAGTTTCTTTGTGAACTCTGGAGGCCCGAAGATTCTCTTCTAGTTCAAGACCTTAGTAGTCTAGGATCATTGATTCTTTTCTTCCAGTCTCAGCTCCTTCCCATTTCTTCTCTTACAAATTCTCATCTCCATTCTTGTGGTAAATCCCCGTTATATTCTCCTATTTTACCACCTTTCCTCTTGAGATTCTTTGGTAAGATCGACTCTTGTCTTAGTAAACCTTGTTGGAAGTTAAAGATATTTGAGGATTAGTAACCCGTATTACCTATGATTGAGGATTGTGAGTTGTACCTGTTTCCTAACCTGGTAAGAGCTTTTGAGGATTGATACGATGGTATTAGTTAATTAATGGAATTAAGATTGTACCTTAAGTGTTGACTTTGGGTTATAGTTTGCCTGATTATATGGAGTACATAGAATTGAATAAGTTTTGGATGGTAAGATTATATTTTATTTGACGGATACATAGTACCAAGCTAAGTGTAAATTAATATTATTTTGGGATTCCTACCTAATACGTACTTAATGGATGTGACGTGGATGTTTAAGGTCATAGAACCTCTTTAGAGTTTTAACCTGAGTGTTGTGGTACTATTTTAGGTTCTCATTAATGTTTTTAGTAATTTTTGTTGACATAGATTAAACCTTGGTTTTTATGGATTAGATCGTGGAGTGTGATAAGGTTATAACTTATGAAATTTTGAGTTGAGTGATCTAAACTTGTTTTGAGGAATACTTTAGTGCAAACCACGAACCTTAATGAAATTTACAATTAAGAACCCTAGGTCCAACGATATTGTGGCTTCGTTAGGATATTAATTTATTGGTTGCAGCCTTGTGATTAGAACTTTGATGGACTTTAAGAAACTTTATCCCAAGGATGTGTTTGAAAACATGTTGGTGAGATTAATTTTGAGGATTTCGTCTTTGAACATTGTTGATTGGTGAATTTTGATTAGTATTTTATACTCGGTACCATGGAATATACTCGAGTACAGTCTGGTGAGCTTTGAATTGCTTTAGAGCCGTGTTGGTTAACTGATTCGGTCGTGTTATGGCTATTTGAGGAATTTTGGTAGCATGATTATGTGACTTGAATCGTTTGGTGGATTATTATCTTGCTGCTTGAATAAGTATGTAAGTCTTTGTATTCGAGGTTGTAGCATTTGATAATTTTGGAGGTAGTAGTGCTTGATATTAATGGACTTAGCATTTTTTTGATGGAAATAGGAACCCGAATTTCGTAGGAACCGTACTTGGAATCTCGATTTCCTTTATGCCTTTTTCCAGTTTCGAGGACGAAACTTTTTTTTAGTAGGGAGGATTGTAACACCCGCAAAATTTCTAGCTCCGCTATCTGTTCCGTTACGATTATATCGTAACTCTGTAATATTTCGTCAATCACATTTTTCCCATTTCAAAGCCTCTTTCAATATCGAGCCTAAAATTACTTATTTTTGTAAATGGATTTTAATTATTCTATTTTTATTCGAAAATCCATTTAATTCTTTTTATCGCAAGTATGTTTAATTATTTTTGAAAAATAATATTTTCTATGAACAATAGTTTTAAAATCAAGTTTGAACTATTTATGTTTCTAAAAATGCTCGATTATATTTATAATGGTTTCTAGCTCAAAAATATTTTATTTTCGAAAAATGGCTATTTAATTATTTTACTACGCGATTTCATAAATAATTATTTTCTAACGCGTTTTAATCCGATTTCTTCATAAACTTTTATATTATTTTTATCCTATCTATTTTAAATATTATCCAAGTATTTATTTTAATCGGAAACTTATCCTATCGATTTGTTGCTTGTTCTTTCCATCTCAACCATCTCGTCTCCTAGTTGAGTTAAGAGTCCTTGTAACTCAATTATTCCTATCTTTTAGCTTCCTAACTTCTCTTTATACTCTCTTCCGTTCTAGTCTATTTTATTCACAACACAATTCTTTTCTCCTCTATTTCACATTAAACTTTCTTATTTTCGTTCATCATCAATCCGATTCTAATTCGTCTCTAATTCTTTCCGATCTCGAGGGTAATTTAATTACTCTTATTCCTTCTTCATCTCGTTTTATCCTTTCTATTATGTGGTTTTAATACCATATGTTTAATTATTTCGTAGGCAATCATGCTAGATTCGACGAAGATGATTATTTAATTGATTCAGATCTCGGTTAAGGTAACATTGACACGTTACTCGGTATTATGTGATGTTATTGTTGTAGTTGCATGTATAGAAATTAGATTTTTGTTAGACAATATATTTATGTCTCGTTTTTAATAACAAAAACTTTAAAATCGTAAATCTTCACATGTTTTGTTGTTTTAATCGTTTTTACGAGATTTGCGAATAAATCATTCTTTTGATTATTAAAAAGTATTATAAGGCCGAGACTAAAACATACCCATAATAATAATTTATCTAACAATTTTCGTGATTTTTGGTATAAAGTGTCAAATTGAAAGTTTTATTGTTTTTAATAAAGTTGCAGCATGTTTCAGAATCTGTTTGTGTTTTGTACGAATTAAAATTCTATTTTAAAAAACTTATTTCCAAAAACTTTGAAAATAGACTACTATTTATTTTACGTCTAGTTTATGTCTGTTTAATTTCGTAAACTAATTCCAAGTGTTTTGGTCACAATAAATTGTTTATGAACAGGTGTCAAGTTAATCCGCGATTCTGTCAGTTGTGATAAGATCTAAATTGAAACATATGTTAAACGTTTTATTTAATTTTGGTAATTTACGTACATAAACTATGAAGAGTCTAGATAATGTTTCCAATTGGATTTTCTTTAAAATCGATTTTCAAACATGTTTTATTAAATAAATACAAACGGGAGTCTAATTCTGACAGTTTGTAAACACACGAATAGAAACCTATGTTTTATTTAGAATTTGGATTTTCTCCAGAAATAAAAGTTGTAACTAAGTTTCTAAAGTTTTCAACCCCACTGGTCTCACGTTGTTTTGATTTTTAATGATTTAATTACGAATTTTATAGTGAGACAGTGCAATTCTGGAAAATCGGTCAATTTGTTATTTAAATACTTTTAATTACTTAAACTTCAACCTTTTTAAAAACAATTATGATTTTGACTTGACTTGACTTTTAATCAAGAATTATACATTTATATAATAAATATAATGTTTACGTCTCGAGGCCTAATATTAACTATTTTATATAACTCCTATTTTAATCGATTTCGATTTATTATAATACCTACTTTTGGAAAGTTATCTTAACAAAAGTTCTATATCTATAAAGTTTTCTCTTTTGAAAAACAAACTATATTTCTATTGAATTTCGGTAATGGCTTTGTTTTGGAGTTATGGAATAAGAGAAGTGTACGGGTAGAGTAATACAGTCTAGAGTATACATTTTGCCATCAGCTATAAGGCTTGTGTATCCGAGCGGGATGCATTGGTTGTTGAACTGGGCATGTTCTTGTCCAGGAGTGTATGTTCATTTTGACCTTAAGCTCGTACCTCGCATGTAAGACGCCGTCGGGTTGAACTGGGCACACTTGGTGTTCCAGGAGGGGTGTGCATATTTACTTAAGCTAGGACCTCGCATTGATAAGTCGCCGTCCTATTATGGTTGAGTAGCCTAGTTAGAGATCGAAGTTTGATTTGTTTAAACTAAGTTCTCGAAACTAGTTTTTAGTATTCTCCTAGTGAAAGTCTATTCTGTTGCACTGATTCATATCCATAACGCCGTTATTATTATTGATTGGTATTGTCTTGAAGTTTGGCAATCGTTTTGAATTATTTTACTATATCGTTTTAAACGTTTTCCATTTTGAACTATTTTGATATAATAGTAATTATGCTTTAATGTCATGTAATATGGCTGGGAGAACGTCGTCGTTACTCCCCACTGAATTGTGGCTGTTATGTTTATAACATGACAGGTAATTTGCTGCTGGGTTTGTGTGTGAGCTAGCGAGTAGCATGGATCCTACTCTACTTCATTTATATATTTTTGGATTGTTAAACCCATTTGGAGAATTTTTATTTTAGCCCTTTTGTGAAAAGTGGCATTTGTATTGACTGACCGTTCTTTTTGTAAAATTTAGAACATCAGTGTGTTTTAATCCCAAATCTACAGTGTTTCCGCCACTGTATTGCGTTAGAATTTATAGGGGATTACACTCTCAGTACGCTTAGCCAATCGGGGTTTTTTTCAACACATACCTGCAAAAGCAAACAACATTCACAGCTGTATTTGTGTAGGTTTACTTCCAACAAAAGCCAAGTCAGATTGTTTAGAATTTTAAGAAGTGACCTTTTCTTCTTATTGAATTTATGAGAACAAGATATGCAGTTCCAAAAGCACCTCTACCAATCTGCTCAACCATCTCATACTCTTCCAGTTTCGACACGGTGGCTTGATCAATACTATTACTCACATTCTTATTGTTCTCCATGATATATGGCTCGGCCCGATCACTCACAATAACAGAACAGAACTAGTCTTCTCTAGATGATATGATATGATATGATCACTCACCATTTTGAGATGATTGTGAAAACATAACATAAATGCAATCGCAATGAAGAAATGAAATGATGGAGGTGTTCATGGAAGAAACATGAGGTTGCATTCATTAAATCTCATGAACCAGTATGTATGTATGTACGAATCTACCTACTCCCTAAGTATTATAAAAAAAAAGTAGAAAAAGTATAGATACACACATACATGTGTACGTAACATTAAGAAATCATATGATATGAGTAAATATTTAAAATAGATTAAGATGTTCAGAAAGCAGTTAATGATGGATGATTAGTGAAGCATGAGATTGAAAGAAAAGCAATTTATGTAGATCAAAAAAAAGAAAATGGGAAGCGAAATACAGTTGTATTGTATGCCAAACATGAAAGAAACGGTGTTTAACATAAGCAAGCAAGGGGCAGAGGAGGGAGTTATGATTAAAATCTCAACTCCCAACTCTCAAGTGGTTGGCATGTCACCATCCTTCAACTGAACCACATACACTCACTACTTTCTTCCATCATTATATTTACCTTTCTTTTTTCCTCTTGTAGTATAACAAGAATAATAAAACAAACAAAACTTAATCTTGTATGTACGTAGGTAATATGAGAATCCTGGATGACCAAACAAAATCAAATCTTTTCAACCTATAATGAATTCCAAAGCTTTATATATACGGGTTTACTCCGTAATTTGGAATGGGACAGTAGAGTGGAGTAATTTGGAAGTTTGGGGTATATATACGGGTTTAATCCGTAATATATACCAAAGCATTCTTAATCACTTGACGAAATCAATGTTAATGACTTTATACTCCAGTCCATACATATCTTGGCGTTTTGTAACAAGCGAAGCTGAGGAAGTACTGAAACGACTTCAATTGCCAGAGAAAATGCCCGGCAGAATTTAAAGAGAGAATACAAACTCCATCTACGATGTGCAATTAAAGCATAGATGTCGCATATCCCAAGCTGTATAATTAACCCAACATACATACAAGACAATGTGATTGTAATCACATAATATAAAAATTCATTTCATTATGAAATAAGTCAAGGAAATTCATACATACAGAGTGTTGCACAAGCCCTGTCCCTCACATTACGACTAGTACAAACAGTAGACTTCGAAAGCATGAGTAAAACTAACCCTAAACTAACTATCAACAAGGCTAAATAAAACACAAACCAGATCAAACAACTACTATTGCATAGTCAATTGAAAAAATTCGGCAAAAAATACCTAGTTGACTCGGAGAACAAACCACCTCAGCAAGGAGCGTCAAGTGACGAATTGAGGAACTTGGTGTCGAGGGAGAAGAGACAGATTTAGGGGAATCTGGAGATTGGGAAACCCTAATTCACATTGTTCCATCTAAAAATAAATCAAGTGAGTTCAAACTCAGAACAATCTAAAAATAAATAAACTTCAAGCGAGCAAACAGTTCGAGCAATTAGTTAGTAAACGAAAACAGTTCTCAAAGCTCACTTGTTAATGAAGTGAGTGGCGTTAGCCCACAAGAACAAGACGGTCAGGCCAAAGATAAAGACATGGCAAACAAGAGTGAGTAAATAATACTTGAGCAACTCGAAAAGGCCAGGATCCAAATCGCGGTAGCTGTTCCCAACACAGTAGCTGAGATCTTTTTGTTCCTCCACAAGAACACTTCAGCAGCTGCAAAGAAATCATTGAATATTTCAGATTTTCAAAAGATTCACATATCAAAAGTGTTCAATATAATTACAAGAAAAACCGATCTATTATTCAAGAATCGATTACATGATCGCAGCAGTTTAGGATCTCAGATAAGATTCTACGAAGATCAATTGATTGTAGCACAACCAGAAATCGACTAATCACGATTCATAGAAAAATCGAGAAAAACTGTGAAAAGATCGGAAAAAAAACTGCGAACATAACAATTGAAATCATACTTAAATTCGATCGATAGATTAAGAAATCAACAATTAATACAAAGTACTCCGTATATAGTAAAAAAACCAGCATCTAATTAATAATTGACAGCTAGCTTAATCAAACTTGAATCAACAATCAAAGCAAATATACCAAAAATCAACCTCTACTCAAAAATCACATGAAATGAATTCAAATACACAAAAAAATACATCGATCTACTCAATTTTTTTTAAAAAAATAGAGGATTTTCTTGAGCAAGAATTGGAAAGATGTTGATCAGAAAGAAGGAGAATGAAATTGGAAAAATACATACAGAGAGGGCGCATACAGAGGAGGCGAGCGTTCAATGATGGAGAAAGGATCGAAGGATGAGGATTGATTGATTGAGCGTTCAACACGAACAGATTGAAGGCTTGAAGGATCGAAGGATTCTCAATCGTTTTGGAGTGGATTTCGTTGTGAAGGCTATGTGAAGAATTCTCATCCTATCCTGAAGGCTGTGTAAAAATAGATGAGTAATTTTGAAGGCTGCGTGAAGAATTTTGGGGGCGGGATGAGTAATTCTAGGGTTTACGAGTATTAGTTTAAGAATAGTAGACATCGGGCATCAATCTATTAATCTTAGTTCAATATACATGGATTTTTCATATGCCCTACATCTATTCATATATTGTAGACATAGGTTTTACTTTGACCCATGCCTATAATTTATAGACATGGATTTTAATTTTGACCTATGTATATTCTCTTTTATATACACAGGTTTTTTAAATAACCTATGTCTATTAAAAATAGATGTGGGTTTCCCTTCTAACCTATGTCTATTAGGTCATGTCTATGAATAATTTCGTAGTAGTGTTGGGGTATACTATAACCCCAGAAAACGTGGTTCGGGTCGGAATTCACAAGGCCATTGACATTCTCAAGGGTACTTACATAGGCCCTTATAGCCCGAAGTTAACTGACTACTTCGTCACTCCAGTTTTAGGAGCTATTCAAGTGGGCCTCTATCAGCCCATCATCACATATCCCGAGACCAAAACGGCTTGGGAATGCAATTTCATCCTCGATGACATATTCACCCTTGTTCAAGCGGAGTCCAAGGAAGGGGAAAACAACTCCGAGCCCGTGCGGGGGCTCCTATTTGGGGAGGACAAGGCCGTCCCCGCTCCAAGAGATAATTTGGTCAATCTGATCCTCCGCAGCGATTGATTTGACCCAACCAGGCTGATCACCGAAGTTGGTGCAGATACAGGAAAAAAGGCCTGGAGGAAGACCATCAAGTGGACTGATGGCCAAGGACGGACCTACAAGCTGACCACCAGCGAGGGAGACGTGCCGGATACCGAGTCTGAGTCAGAGTCAGAGTCGGAGTCTGAGTCCGAGTCTAGAGGTGTGGACATGACATAGGTCCACCCCGACGCGGCCACGCGCGGGTTTGGGTAGGCGAATGAATCTCCATATGAGATGGTCAAATCGAAATTTAAATCGAAGTTGGAGTCGCCACCGAATTTTATGGTTATTCGGAACCGTTCGAACCCACTCTATGTCGTAGTGGGCCGTGTACAAAATATGGCCCAGTTCCGATGTCAGAGTTTATTGGGTTCGTCCCTTTGCAGTTCGATACCGATGCCGACTTGATCGGTTTATCGTATATTGAATGAATCTCGTTGCCAATGGTTTCGGACATCCGGAAACCACGGTTCTGAGTAAGGGGTGAGGGTACGTGTTGGGAAGTTCACTAAGAACACCCAACCCCGCCCGCACATTAGCGGCCTTTACTAGGATATCGAATGATTTTTTAATACGCGTGTTAGTAATACGATGAATGATATGCAAACATGGTTTTCCTAAGCATGTGAGGAATTGAATGGGTTGCTAACTCGTTTAATGCATGAAAAATTAACGTCAAAGCTGAATTTAGCATGTGAGATTTGTTTTAGTATAATAAAACAAATGATGAAAAAGAATGAATTTGCTACAAGATGAACAAACGAGTTAGTATCGGTTTGTAAGAGATAATATAACAAATATGATGAATATGCAAGATCGAGAAAATATTAATCGAAATCTGAAAAATATTGTTAAAAAGACGCGGTTTTGAATAAAAAACGAAGTTCGAAAAAAATAATAAAAAAGGAAGAAAACGGGTCGCGTTTCCAGCGTTGCTTGCGACTCGCGCCCCGGCCTGTATCGAGGTCGGTTTTTGAAAGTTCGATGTTTTCATTAAACCGCGTACGAATATTGCATAATTCGTACTCGACTTAATATTTTCGATATTCGTTATATTTGATAGTCGACCTCGAAATCAATATCAAATATTCGGAATAGTTTTAGAAAAGATGCAAATTTTGAGAAATCGTTTCATAGAATAAATAAAAAAAACGAGCGAAAAAGCTAAAAAAAAGATTCGGGTTTCAGGCCCGTGCGCGAGTCGCCTGGGATGGGCGCGACTCGCGTGCGGGTCTGTCCCGGTCGCGCTTATTGTTCGAAAATTTGATAAACCGCGTACAAATACGAATTAATTTGTACTCGATTTATGCTTTCGATATTCGTCGTATCCGATATTCGATTATGAAATAGATATCGGATATCCGGAATGAATTTTGGAAAAAGTTTTGTAAAAAAATTTGTTCTGAACGAAAAAGGTAAAAAAAGAATTTTGAACGAAAAATAATGTTAATTCTCTCCGCGTATAAGATCGTCGAATTTTGTTTAAAAAAAGATGTGACGATTTATTTAGCATCAACGAGAATGAATTAATTTTGTTCTTGCTAGATACAATATTCGATTAGAGAATCGATATCGTATTTTAAGAACGTTATATAAAAAAAGTTTTTAGTAATATCGATATTAGAAATAAAAAGTGATGAACGACCCGTAAAAAGACGACACGCGACCCATAATAAAACGGACGAGAAGGAGAAGAAGAGAAGAAAGAGAAATCGAGTTTTGGTACACCCTCAACCTACATGTTTTAGTCTACTCGGATCAGAGCTCGTCGGGACGTGGCTTGGGCACAGGAGCGTCGAGCGGATGTCGGTGAGTTACGGTGGCTTGGTTTGGAAGTGAGACGGGTGAAGGGTGTCGGGTATCGGGACCGGTTTCCTTCGGGTTATGAATAATGTGTGTGTGAATAATGTATATCGGGAAAAAAGTTGTATCGGAAAGTTCGTGTATCCCAGTCCTTTTTTGTGTAGTGTGGAAAGGGTCCTATTTATAGGGGTAGAGGTAGCCTTGCGTGCATGACAAGAAATACCAACCGGGATAGGAAATGTAAGAGTTTGTGAAGAACGAGAATTCCGTTACTTGGCAAAGAAGAAAGGGAATCCCAGTTCGGGAATGGGAGCTCGGCCGAAATCATGCCACTCGGCCGAGTATCCTACGTTTGGTTGAATACTCGATTCGGTTTCCGGATAGAATTCCTACTTGAGATCGAGTTCTACCTTGAACGAAATTGTTTAATATTTGTGTAGCTGATTATTTGTGGAGTTGGAGTTCGAAACGGACACGTGAGGCGTCATGGTCGGTCCACGAGTCTCGGGAAATATCTCTGACCGGGTTTTGACTCGGTCGCTAAGAGACGGTTTTACCCCTGGTGTCGGATTCGACCCAAATTAGTGTTATTTGACTCGAAACGACCCACTGTGCCTGAATTTGAGGTTGGTTTTGTGAAATTTGTACTCCTTAAAAAAACTCAAGCTAAATATCCATGATTTCGAGCCCATTTCCGAGTACGTTAAAGCACGTTTGCGTCCGATCATCATCGGGTGTTTGTCGGAAACTAATATAGACACCTGGCAGCAAAATGTGGGTGTCTACAAGAGGGTCTGGTGCTAGAGTCGAGTCTGTACCACCTCTTCTCTTATCCACTGAGGTCTCGGGGCCTGTTCCAAGACCTCTCCCTATCCCGCCACTGACCAACGAGCAGATGGCCGCTCTTTTCGAGCTTTTCACAAAATTTACCATTAATAATAACAACGAAAACCGTTTCGCTTACGACTTGTGTTATTTCCAAAATTTTCTCAATTTCAAAATTTTTATATGCAATGACATTGAGAGACCCGACGAACAGGTACCTCTACCCCCGCATCTAATCGAGCAGCTCAAACAAAGGGAGTCCCGAGATCCGGTAATCGAAAAAACCGAGTCCATCAATGTGGGAACCACTTTAGAGCCCCAGATGCTTAAGTTGGGCCTATCTTTAGATCCAGAGGAGAGCAAAAAATTCAAGGACCTCCTCCAAGAGTTCAAGGACGTTTTCGCATGGTCCTACAAGGACATGCTGGGAATAGATCGAGAAATAGCTGAACACCGAATACCCATCAAAGATGGGTGCAAACCTGTAAAACAGAAGCCTCGAAGAATGAGGGCCGAATGGTCTCTCAAAGTCAAAGAAGAAGTCGAAAAGCAATTCAAAGCGGGCTTTATACAAGTGTCTGAATATCCAGACTGGATCGCAAACATCGTGCCGGTACCCAGGAAGGACGGCAAGGTGCGGGTACGTTTGGACTTCCGGGACCTTAATAAGGCCAGCCAAAAGGACGATTTTCCGTTACCACACATCGACATACTGGTGGATAACACGGCCGATCATGCCCTTCTATCATTCATGGACGGGTATGCCGGATACAATCAAATCAAAATGGCAGAGGAGGATATGAGTAAGACCACCTTCATTACACCTTGGGGTACTTACTGTTACGCCGTCATGCCATTTGGGCTTATCAATGCCGGGGCCACTTATCAACGAACCGCCACCACCCTATTACATGACATGATGCATAAGAAAGTGGAGGTTTATGTGGACGATATGATCGTCAAGTCCAAGGACCGAAGTGGGCACATTGCAGCCCTAAGAAAATTCTTTACCCGATATACGCAAATACAACATGAGGCTAAACCCTCAAAAGTGTAGCTTCGGGGTCACATCGGGCAAATTAATGGGCCATATCGTTAGCCAACGCGGCATCGAGGTCGACCCAGCTAAAATCAAGGCCATCACCGAGGTGCGACCACCCAAGACCGAAAAAGAAATAAGGGTGTTTCTCGGGAAAGTCCAATACATCAGCTGGTTCATTTCAAAGTTAACCATGGTATGCGAGCCCATTTTCAAAAAACTGAAGATAGGAGAACGGGTACTATGGGACGACAAATGTCAAACGGCTTTCGATAAAATCAAGGAGATTCTGTCTGCACCGCCGGTATTAATGCCACCTCAACCCGGTTTTCCTTTGTCGTTGTACCTAACAACGACCGAGACAGCCATGGGGGCTATGCTGGCCCAGACAGTTGATTCAGAAGAACGGGCTATTTACTACATCAGTAAAAAGTTCCTCGAATACGAATGCAAGTACACAATGCTCGAAAAGAGGTGCCTAGCTCTGGTTTGGGCCACTAAAAAGCTCTGACATTACATGCTGAGTCACGAGGTACATGTATTATCCAAAATGGATCCTATCTTGTACCTGTTCGAGAAGCCCATCCTTAATGGCAGAATGTCCTGATGGACTTTAATGTTAGCTGAGTTCGACCTCAAATTTGTACCATTAAAAGCCATTAGAGGCCGGGTAGTAGCCGATTTCCTCGCCGATAGCCCGATATCAGAAGAAGGGCATATCGACACTTGGGCCTTTCCTGATGAAGACATATTCCATACCGATACCGAGACATGGGATTTGTATTTTGATGGGGCATCCAACTTCCGAGGATTTGGGGTCGGAATCCTGCTAATTTCACCACGAGGGGAACAAACCCCCTTATCCATCAAATTGGACTTTGACGTGACCAATAACCCAGCCGAATACGAAGCATGCATTCACGGGTTGCAAGCCGCCGCTGAATTAGGGGTAACAAACCTCCGTGTCCACGGTTACTCATCATTGGTCATCAATCAGGCTCTCCAAAAATGGAAGACTCGGAAAGCCAATCTCGTAGCTTACCAAGCACGAGTAAGGGTTCTGGAGAAACAATTCTAGAAGGTAGAATACATTTATCTGCCCGGGGAAGAAAATCAATTTGCAGATGCACTTTCCAAATTAGCATCTCTACTGAACATCCCGGATCACCTGACCAGCATGCCAATCTGTGTCGAAAGACGGTCCGAGCCGGCCTATATCCATGCCGTCCAGGATATCGAGATAACCGACCCAGAACCCTGGTATCAAGCTGTCCTAACCTACTTGGCAACGGGAAAATATCCCCCGGGAACTGAAAACCGGGCCAAGAAAGCCCTGCGGAGATTGGCAACCCAATTCGTTCGCACGAATGACGGGCATATGTACAAAAAGACGGCACAGGGGGCTCTTCTCTTGTGTATCGACAAAATACAGGCCGAAAAGGTCATGGCCAAAGTGAATGATGGTGAAAATGGCCCGCATATGAACGCCCATATGCTAGCCAGAAAAATGATGAGGCTCGGATATTACTGGAATACCATGGAAACAGACTGCCAGTCATATGTCAAACACTGCCATAATTGTCAGATCTTTGCTAATGTGCAGCATATGCCATCTTCCCTGTTATATACCATGACATCACCATGGCCATTTTCAACATGGGACATTCATATAATTGGAAAGGTGCACCCTTCCGGGACGGGAGGTCATTGCTTCATTCTAGTGGCCATCGACTACTTAACCAAATGGGTCGAAGCCGAGTCATACCGTGTTTTGAACGCCAAGCACGTGGCCAAATTTATCCAGAACAAGATCATATGCCGATACGGGATCCCACATGAGTTCATCAGTGATCACGGGACCCATTTTCAAGCTGAAACTGCTTCATTGCTGGCAAAATATAAAATTCAAAGGAATACATCTTCACCTTACCGACCCCAAACAAACGGAGCGGTAGAAGCGGATAACAAAACAATTGTCACCATACTTAAAAATATGGCTGAGAATTATCGGGACTGGCCCGACAAAATACCTTTCGCTCTCTGGGGGTATCGGACGTCGATTTGTACCGCGACCGGAGCAACTCCATATTACTTGACATATGGAATGGAAGCAGTCCAGCCGCATGAGCTAGAAGTGCCATCCCTCCGGATTTTACTTGAAAGCCAAGTACCGGAAGCAAACTGGGTCCAAGCCCGATACGATTCGCTAGTTCTTTTGGACGAACGGCGATCCCGGGCCCTCAACAATATCCAAATATATCAAAAGAGGATCCTACGGGCTTTCAACAAAAGAGTTAGGCCCAGAAACATCAAAGAAGGGGATCTGGTCCTAAAATCGGTTCGTGCCTTACTACCGGTTGACCCAAGAGGGAAATTCAAACCAAATTGGGCTAGGCCATACTTAGTCAAGAAGGTCCTATCAGGAGGAGCGGTGATGCTGACAAACTTGGACGGGAACGAATTTGTCAACCCAACCAACTTGGATCAGCTGAAGCGCTACTACCCTTAAACCCCATCTCAATGTCATTTGCAAAAATTTATAAAAATTTGTCTTTTTATAAATTCTCAAAAATTATAGACAAGTCAATAAGTTAGAATTAATTATTCTACTGTCGCACATCTCGAACTAATTGTCTTGATGTATTTCGAAAATTGCAAAAAAATCAATCCAGTTTGAACTACGTTTGGTTTGATTCCGCTAATTGTGGATACGTAGGCAATCCCTCAAAAGGGTACAACCACTGCAATAAACGAAAAGACGGGAACAGTATTCATTAATACGTCTTTATTAAGAACCAACAAACTCGGGAATTACAAAAAAAAAGGCAAATTACAAAAAATCACACTAAAAAAATAATAGTAATACTCAAATAATAATAAAGGAGACTAATATCCCGGCATCTTCCCCTTTCCTTTGTCTTTCGGGTAGCATGGGACCCGAGGTCGCCGGGGCGGGGACGAGCGTTCCCGGATCACAAGGGGAACCTCCCTAGCTCAAACCCGTTTCTTTGACGACGGGTCTTCTGCAATAGTCTCCGGTTCAAGTCGACCCCGCACATGCTCGGGTAGCCTATCCCGTGGGCCAAGTCGGTCCTGCACGCCTAGTTTTGGGCCCAGTCTCCTCTCCAAGTCAGTCTGGGGGCTCACTTTCCCCCAAGCACCTTTAGCACTGGACCCTCCAGCTTGAGTCTTAGTCTTCTTCTCACTACAAGAATATTACGAGTTACCGTCCGAAAAAATCGGTCGGTATGGTGAGAAAACGGTCGGTAAACTTAATTTCCGACTGAATTTAATTAATTTGCGTCCGAAAAAATTTGGTCGGTAATCCTAGTTGGTAAATGTTTTTACCGACCGATTTTGGTGGTCGGTAATTACCGACCGATTTTTCAGTCGGTAATTGTTATATCAGTCGGTAATTACCGACCAAATTTTCAGTTGGTAATGTTCACAAGCGGTCGGTAAAAAATTAGGGCGGTCAGTATTATGGTTAATCAGTCGGTGACTATTGGCACAGCACATCAACACACTCATTTCTTATTTTCTGCCACTTGGACGCTTATGCTTGCACAATTACACATGCTTCACATATCAACAAAATCACATTCCTTTTATATCCAAATCATGTAATATTTGAATTAAATTTCATCCAAAAGATACAATATCAATTACGTACAATATCCAAACCTGAATATATCTTATTGTAAAAAAAATACCTAATCCTTTGCTCATAGCAAATTGGCTTATTTCTAAAAAACAGGAGTGCATGTGGACTATCTATTACGAAGTACTAACTAGATGCATCTCAGAATCCTTCATCGACTCTGTCTTTGGTGTTTGATCAACAAATGAAGGAGTACCTCGGTCACTCATGATTGGATCATAATGTATTTGTCTTCCTCCTTGACTTTTATCGACATCTCCAACAGTAGAAAAAACTTATAAGCACAAAATATATATGGAGTATTAGATTGACGTCGTTAAATTGGTCTCCGTCCCTAGGTCATTCTCAAGTCAAGTTAATATTGGATAATCATACACTACTTAAGTTATAATCTACCGAACATCTTCATAATCAAATGTTATGGAACATCATATATCTTTAAGAAACGAATACCTGGCTAATATTAAATTGAGGGAGACCATACACTAATAAAGTAGTACTTGAATTAACTTCAGTGTGCACTCAAAACTTCTTTATAACAAATGTTAACATTACCTAAAAACTTTAGAACAATATTACTAAGAATTTTTCATACAACAAATTATTAAGTTCAATTATGTTTTCCCCAACCAGTCCACAAAGCAAAACAATCAAGCTACATGAAATAACATATATCCGCGATTATATGAAAAGGAAATCATCAAGCAACTAAACAACTAGTATAATCTTATACTTGCTTAATGTTGCCACAAAAGAATGATAGTCTCGAACTGATGATAAACACAAAAACCAAGCCTTAAGCTATCAAGAAATATATATTACGATGAGCATCTCTAAACCACTACAACAAAAACACTTTTTTGTGGCAATTATTTCGTGGCGATTGGTAAATTGACATAACTAATGCACTTGTATTACTTATGAAGGCCACTTATTGTAACAAATATCAATTGATGCTAATCGAATCAATAAATCGACGGGATCTCCTCGCAAGTCACAACCCTAACAAACCCACTTAAACTTCATCCCTAATAAACCCACAAAAAATGCCTCCTTTGTCCTTGCCAACCCCATTATTGACCTCCATCACCGGAACAATAACCTCCATCGCTGGACCAGAAATCCGACCTCAATTTATGATAGAGGACAACAATACGACATATTCTCCAGCTTAGTGGCCCTATCTCCGGCAAGATGCCTATGTCGTCATCGCTCAAGTTCAATTTCTCGAATCGAAAAACAACCGTCACTGCTGGTGCGTTTCAAGATTCATATACGATTAATAAATTGTTTTGTTTTGATTTGATTTTGTGTTTGTGTTTATATGCTTGAGGTTGACCCGTTCAAGCGGATCACCATTCCGAAGATTTAGCTGCGCCTTTTCTAAATGCGCAACAAGGGAGGGTAAGTTGTGAACTTTTCAGCTCGTCAGACTGCACCATTGTGTGTATAGTTTCCGCAAAGTTAATTTTGGGCTAACTGCAGTTTCAATTTTAGATTGATGAAAATACAGTTGAAGAAGTTTTTAGGATGGGATACGACAGGGATCAGTTGATTGCGTCTCTTTTCAGCCGACACCAAAATGAGGTTATTAACCTTAGCTTCTAGCATTTCAAGTCTCATATTTATGTCTGTCAGTGCGTGCAACTGAGAAGCGGTTGATGAATTTATGTTTATTATTACAGGGAACTGTTGTGTATTACTTGCTTTTTGACAACAGATTCCATGTTTCAGATGGATTTCCAGGGGCTGACTTCCACAACATAATGGTTTGTTATCTTTTTCCGCACAGGAAACCTAGTCACGAGTGACAACCCACTTGCGGTGCTAAATTTACCCATTTTTTTTAATTTTCAGGATAACAATCAAGTTTCGGCTGCTGAACCTGGGAGCCTGTATCGTGAGTGTGCTGAATATCAAGGAACTGGGTCGATTAGGCCACTTCCTGTCCAGAGGAAATAGTCTCTGGGACTGCAGGTCTTATTTGCTTATACTTTCCCTTTGTCGATATGTCTACCATTATTCTTCTCATTTGGTTAGTAGATAACTGGGGTCGTTCTTGAACGTACTGCTTTGTGTTGAGGATACACATTTATTTGGTTGATGTGATTGCAGTCACGAGCTCGTCCTCGTGAGATCATGATTGAAGTTATGAAAGCACTCCAAGAACTGAACGTTACTTGGAAAACTATCGGGCATTACACCATCAAGTGTCATTGGATTCCCGACATTATTGTTCTGGAACAACATGAATGCTAGAGTTATTGGTTTTTGTAAATTAGGGTTTCCTGATGCACCTCCTTACTGAATTGTAATTCTACATGACAGACATATCGGGTTGTTTATAACTCGATTCAGGCTGCATCTCAATTCGTTTAGACAAGAATTAGTGTGTTGTTTTGTTTGTTCATTATTGATTTAAACTATATTTCTAGTGTTGCTTGCTGATGCAGAAACTTAAACGTAATTATATTCTTGTTGATTCTCAACCTGTGCTTCCAATAACTTTCACCTGCAATTTCGATACTAATTTTAATATATGATTCATAATATTATACTTTCCAAATAATTATACTGTATTGTTCATTGTTCAGCATCTCTGGACAACTCTCAACCTTTAAATCATTCCTCTGATGAATACCTTCCCCGCCTCTCTGATTCTAATGGGTATTCCTCTCTCTTTTTTCACTTTTATTATTGCTTCGATTGTGATTTTAGGTTTGCTAGGACTTCATTCTTATAATTTTTTGTATAATTCGTTTTCATGGACTTCATTTTTCATGATTTCAATGTCAATCCACGCTTATTTTACATCATTCTATCATAAATTTAATGATAGTATGCCATTAGTTGAGATTCGAAATGTCAGTGCAAACTTTTTGCTTCTGCAACTGAAAGGAATTTTTGGGATTATACTTATTATTGCGATTCCTAGAGAGATTGATCGAGGGATATAATAATTTTCTCAATTTTCCGATATTCTATCTGTTGGCTGAATTGAGGGCTAGATGCATACACAATGTCTTCTGTACGCTACGCCTTATTTTTGTTTGTTCTATTTGTAAAGCTCAGTGAAAAGAAAGTGAGGAAAATGTGCTCCTAGAGAAGTCCCTTCGTTGCATATATTTGTGTTGATATATGATCTAGTTTGGGAGGGTTCTTGTTGGCCTTGACTGCTTGGATACATCTCGTTCCATTCATACCTTTGTTCTTTTAGCCTTGATATCTCTCACCCATCTGAAAAATATGATTTGATTTTGATTTTGTTCTAAGTTGTGATCCAAATGTTCAACCAACTTCGTGGGAAGGTTGGATACTTAGATTAACCTGAATACCAATTATGGTCATCGGGACAAGGTACTCAAAACATGAGCATGATGATCTCAAGCTCAGTTGGTTGAGCATTGTCAATGTGTAGTCATTGATCATGTGTCTAATATGTGTGTATTACTAGTCTTTTATAAATTTCCTATGTGTAGTAATTAATTCTCATTTAGAGGAGAATCTGTACGTAAGCTGTCAGCCAAAGAAGTCAAGGGGGCATTAGAAATTACCGCTTCACCAGGTAAATTATGGTATATTTCCCATTCCACCTTCTAGTCCAGTAATGACTTTGTATTTCATTAGTGTTGAAGCGGACGTGGATACTAAAAAAATTATATCGAACGTCCATGGTATGATCAGATAACCTATTGATTGTTAGCTTTAGTTTGAAGCCCCAGTGAAAAACTCAATCCTGATAAGTAACAATTATAATTCACTTGTATCTCTTCAAATATACATACATACTTACTTACCATTTGGCGTGACAAAAATCCATGGTTTTGGCCTAAATAAGTATTTGCCTCAATTGGAGCGGGGTGTGACTTTCAAGATGTTCTCTACGTCTATTCCGCAACAATAAAGGTATGTTTAGTTACTGAAATCCTCGTATCTGCCAAACATAAGTATCATTTTATACATTTCTAGTGTTTTATTTTGTTCCTTGAAGAGGAATGGGAAGTTCAATATTGCAATGGAGGGATCATATAAAACTCAAAGTTCAATAGAGGTACCCAAGGATGGACAGTGTATGGACAGTTTGATAAAGGTACTCAAACTTTGGTGGCAGAAGACGTAGTAATTTTTTTAGGTTGTCGATACATCGTTTGCAGTTATCTGGATATATTTTTATTAATATAATTTAGCCAATGTCGAATACATATAATTTATGGGAATTTTGAGTATTATAAAAGTTACATGTTTTTTCACTTGCCCTTTTTTCTTATTGTTGCACCACTTTTGAGAGATAAAATAATATTTCGTATCAAATGAAATCGATTCCAAATTTACTATATGGTTGCAATTGGTAATCATAGCATCTCGAATGCAATTGTTACAATTGTCTTTGGATGATATTCGTACTCCATAGAGTGTCGTCTACAATAGCTCCAATGTGTACTTCGTCAAATACAATGGATACGATTGTAAATATATGACATTTGATAGTACTTATCGTGTCGAATACAATTACAACAATCGTCATTAAATGCCATTTTATTGTACTTATCGCGTCGAATACAATCGCTACAATTATTATTAGAGGGAATACCAAATTACTTACCGCATCAATAATAATCGACACAAAAATCGACACTAATTCTCCAGTGCTTTTGCGTCGATTTGAAGAAGCTAACCCAGCGAAAAGATTATTCGCCACGAAAGGCTACGACAACGCCGCCTACCTCAACGAATACACAATCGATGGGGGAACCTTTCGCGTGGAGTAGAATCGTCACGAAATACCAAAATAATCGCCACGAAAAGGTGATTTTGTTTTAGTGAACTTGAATATGTCGCTTCCCTTGATCAATTAGAAGTCTGATAAACAAATTAATGTTCAAGATATCCCTTAGTTTGCAAATCATCATTACAATCCTTACCAAATGCTTATTCATAAAAAATGATACTCTGTATCAATCGTATAACCTAAAATAACCTCAATTTATGTAACCTTAACCTAAACAACTCTCAATTTAAATTGTATTAACAAAATTAATCAAATACGGGTTACAACTTAATTTATCTGTAAATAACCATAATACAACGATCTTACACCATCACATTACTTAAATCATCAACATAACAAAATTAAGCTACCTAAGCTGACATCCAACTTCATCCCTAAACTCTACTATACAAATTAGTATCTAAATATCAATACTGAACTAAATCTAACTCTAACCTAAGAACCAAAATCCCAAATGTTCATCCTTTCACCTTAACCACCAATCACCCTAAGCTAAGCTAACCTAATCTAACCTAAGATCCAATTTCATCAATTTATCAATTACAACCCAAATTAGTAGATAAATACTAACAATTACACTAAATCAAATTTAACACTAATTTGACCAAATAATCAACAAATTTCATCTAAAACCCTCAATTTAAGCAAATTAACCTAACCTATATTCAATTAGGTAATTTCATCAAATACAACATCAATTACTATGTATACAACAATAATAAACTAAATCTTAACAAAATAAAACAATGAAATCAATTTTAAATCAAATAAAACTTAATCAATTTGGGGATTTTGAGAAAACGAATTAATCGACAATTAACAATTAAGCTAACCTATCATCTAATTAATAATTTTACCAACTTCAACAATTAGAAAACTAAACCCCTTGTCAATAATTAATCAACAATTAACAATAAATCTAACCTAAAATCAATTTCATCTAACTTAAACAATTTTTCATCTAAATTGACCACAAACCCTAAACAAAAATATAATTTAACCCTAATCTAACAAACAAGTTTAATCTAAATTAAACTAAACTAGGTTGAATTCAACTAACATACAACAACAATAAAGTAAATCTAAACAAAATTAAACAACAAACTCAATTAAAAATCATACCCTAGCTTGAATTGGGGATTTTCAGGGAAAGAGGAAAGCACCGGCAATGGATGGATCGGCGGCAGGGGAAAAGTCCGACAAAGGTAACGCCGGCGACGATGGCGTTCGACGAGGGGAGGGCGAGGGGAGGGCGGGGAGTTAGGGTTGATTCGCACAGGGGAGGGAGGGTACCAGTGTTTGTTTATTTTTTATAAACAAAGGCAAATACTGAATGAAAGCTATTGGGTGTTTATTTCAAAAACGGCACCGACCGACTGGAATCAGTCGGTAATACTATGATTTCAGTCGGTAATTTGGATGAATAACGACCGATGGACCATATTATCGACTGCTTAACTATCGGTCAGTAAATTACCGACCGAAAATGATATTACCGACTGATGTTGATCGGTATTCGTAATTACCGACTGATCTTTCGACGGTCGGTAAATATCGGTTGCTAAGCTCCGCTTTTCTTGTAGTGTCTTTTGGCCTGACATTAATCGGACCATAGTAGCCGGGGTGTCACCTTCGTCGAAGAATCCCCTGTTATCCTTAGCTTGCTCCCTTCGCAGGAGGTCAAAAGCCTCATCAACCTTCAGGGCAGCTCGGGCTTTAGCATCAACCGCTTTAGTCCACTTCATGTAAGAGCTTGAAACCCAAGTCGAGTGACGAGATTTGGTGACGGGCCAAGTGTGCCGGGTATAACATCTTTGCATCCAATTGTCGCACATTACATCGGTCAGTTGCGTAGGGTCACTCACAGCTGCTTCAACTTCTGGGATTCGCTGAGTCCATCCATACTGCCTTAGTATGCGATACGGGTAGAGATGAACCGTCTGCCTGAAAGATAGTATTACCTGATAACGGGCTCTGTCCCTCGGGTCCACGCCAGTCCAAAGGTAGATGGGCCACCATGGTACTACCCATCGAATTAATGGGCCGCTGTGAAAAGACAACACCTCATCCCAGTAGTTCTGCGTAATCTGGCGAGAAAAGTCAATGGCCCGCCTCCTCGTCATCACCTGGTTATGACGGTAGTTGCTCGCATCAAGAGGAGGATCTATCGATGATAGCCTCTCGTATAGCCAAATCTAAAAAATGAAACAAAAACATGAGTTCCCGAGGCGAAATAGGCGTCCGCCTAAGACCACTCGGTCGAGTGCTTAGGACACTCGATCGAGTAGTACTCCTGAACACAAACATGGGGCTAATACGAGGGCACTCGATCGAGTGCCAGGGTGACTCGATCCAGTGGTACCTCTGAGAGCAGATCAGGAGGTTTGTACGAAGGCACTCGATCGAGTGCCGGGGAGACTCGACCGAGTGCCCACTGCTGTAGCAAAAGTCGCAAAAAAATCAAAAAATCAAGAAATTGGAAAAATAAAATGCAAAGTAACATACTTGCAGCAAACGGGTACTTCCAGTGAGACGGACCGACGAATCCCTCTTGCGATTATCCAGTCCTTGGATGATTTCACCCGTAATCAGCCAAGCCGGGCTGTGTTCAGTCTCCATCAAGTACACTACGGTAAAAAGACGGCTGTTTCCCGTGCATGATAGCAAATCCATGTGACCTTCGAAAGCATAAACATGGAGCATGCAGAATGTAAAAGCCCTACAGCTGTAAGCCGGTCTGATCCGGACATCGAGAGGATTCATAAATTTCTCAGCCAAGTCGATTAGAGAAATATTATCACCCTTCATCATACGGGATACCTCGTTGTGAGAAAGCCCTAGAAATTCTCGAAGCTTCCTCCTTGGGTCATAGATCGAGTACGGGACAGCGGGACGGAGTATCGGGTTCCATCCTCCTATAGCTGCAATCTCCTCAGGTAAAGGGCAGACTTCACCCCGGGGGAAAGCAAAGACATGATATATGTCATCCTGTGGACATGACATAGGTCCACCCCGACGCGGCCACACGCGGGTTTGGGGAGGCGAATGAATCTCCATATGAGAATGGATCGAATTGAAATTTAAATCAAAGTTGGAGTCGCCACCGAACTTTGTGGGAGTTCGGGCCCGTTCGAACCCACTCTATGTCGTAGTGGGCCGTATACAAAATACGGCCCATTTTCGATGTCAGAGTTTATTGGGTTCGTCCCTTAGCATTTGATACCGATACAAATATCGTGTATTGAATGACTCTCGTTGCCAATGGTTTCGGACATCCGGAAACCGAGGTTCTGAGTAAGGGGTGAGGGTACGTGTTGGGAAGTTCACAAAGAACACCCAACCCCGCCCGCACATTAGCGGCCTCTACTAGGATATCGTTTGACTTTTGAATACGCGCGTTAGTTGATTGATGAATGATATGCAAACATTGTTTTCCTAAACATGCGAGGAATTGAATGGGTTGCTAAGTCGGTTTAATGCATGAAAAATTTAACGTCGAAGTTGAATTTAGCATGTGAGGTTCGTTTTAGTATAATAAAACAAACGATAAAAAAAAGAATGAATTTGCTACAAGATGAACAAACTAGTTAGTATCGATTTGTGAAAAGAAATAATATAGCAAATATGATGAATATGCAAGATCGAGAAAATATTAGTCGAAATCTGAAAAATATTGTTAAAAAGACGTTGTTTTGTATAAAAAATGAAATTCGAAAAATAATAAAAGAACGAAAGACGAGCCACGTTTCGGCCGGCCGCGCGGCTTGCCCGGGACGCATGCGACTCGCGTCCCGGCCTGTTTTCGAGACCGATTTTTGAAAATTCGATGTTTTTATTAAATCGCGTACGAATATTGCATAATTCGTGCTCGACTTAATATTTTCGATATTCGTTATATTCGATAGTCGATTATGGAATCGATATCAAATACTCGGAATAGTTTTAGAAAAGATACAAATTTTGAGAAATCGTTTTGTAGAATAAATATTAAAAAATGAACGAAAAGCTAAAAAAAGGCCTCGAGTTTCAGGCCCGTGCGCGAGTCGCCTGGGATGGGCACGACTCGCATGCGGGTCTGTCCCGGTCTCGTTTGTTGTTCGAAAATTGCTAATTTGATAAATCACGTACAAATACAAACTAATTTATACTCGATTTATGTTTTCTATATTCGTCGTACCCGATATTCGATTATGAAATCGATATCGAATATTCGGAATGAATTTTTAAAAAAGTTTTGTAAAATAATTTGAAAGAAATTTGAACGAAAAAAGATGTTAGTTCTCTCCGCGTCAGAATCGTTGTATATGTAAAAAAGTAACGATTTTTAGCATCAACGAAATTTGATTTAATTCGTTTTTAATACGATATTCAACTATAGAGTTGATATCATATTTTTAAGAATGTTCGATATATGAAAATAGTTTTTTAGTATTATCGATATTAGAAATAATAAAAAAACGACGAGGGACCCGTAAAAAGGACGACACACGACACAAAAAAAACAAGACGGACGAGGACTCTTATAAAAGACGGACGACGAGAAGGAGAAGAGAAGAAGAAGGAGAAATCGGGTTTGGTACACCCTCAACCTACATGCTTCGGTTTACTCGGATCGGGTCTCGTCGGGACGTGGCTTGGGCACAAGAGCGTCGAGTGGATGTCTGTGAGTTGTGGTGGCTTGATTTTGGACGTGAAAGGCGTCGGGTATGGGACCGACTCCTTCGGTTTTTTGTACTATCGGTTTCTCGATGTAAAAGTTGATGTGTATCTATTTGTTATATGTGATGCTCTGTAAAAAGGTGTTGATGTTTTAAATGAATATTCGTTGTCCTTTTTGTATCGTGCAAAGGGCTATTTATAGGAAATTCCCGACCTTGGCTAGGAGAGGTGCTTTTGAATTAGAACTACCGCTTAGGATAGGAAATATAGGAAGTCAAAAGGTGTGAGGATTCCGCTTGCTTGTCGAGGAAGCAAGGGAAACCGGCTAATATGTGCTTCTCGGCCGAGTGTTTGCACTCGGTCGGGTGTTTGATTCGGTTTTTGGATAGAATTCCTTCTTGAGATCGAATTCTATCCTTAAATGGATTTGTTTAATATTTTGTGTAGCTGATTTTTGTAGTATTGGAGTCCGAACCAGCCGTGTGAGGCGTCACGGATGACTCACGTGTCTCGGTAAAATCTTTGACCGGGTTTTGACTCGATCGCTAAAAGACGGTTTTACCCCTGGTGTCGGATTCGACCTAAATTAGTCTTATTTGACTCGAAACGACCCACTGGGCCTGAATTTGAGGTTGGTTTTGCGAAATTTGTACTCCGTAAAAAGCCCAAGCTAAATATCTATGACTTCGAGCCCATTTCCGAGTACGTTAAAGCACGTTTGCGTCTGATCATCATCGGGTGTTTGTCGGAAACTGCTATAGACACCTGGCGGTCAAATGTGGGTGTCTACAGAGCCCCCACTCTGACTGGGGCTTGGACGGGGCGAAAGTCAGAGTAGCTACCAGGCCAATCAAAGATTAAGACCTGGCAGACTTCCGATCGGGTCGTTTAAAGTCCATTAGACCTACGTAAAGGGCCCGCCGGCCATAGACTAAAAATGTACCTAAGCTGATGATAAATCCGTGGGGGATTGACCTCGTCGTATAAGACTTTAGGTGTGCCTATATATGGGCCCATCTTGTTAAGTGCCGCCGGGGAGTTATGCAAATTGCACGGTCCTGTTTGAGTCGTCCTGTACATATTTATGCAAAGTGGCAAAGTTTCGCATGAAACCTTTGTAGGAAAATGACTCGCGCTGGGAAATAAAAATTTTGAGAAAAGTTTTGAATTTTTGGGTTTGTAGGAGTCTTTGAAAATTAGAGAATTTTTCACTCTGAAAAGGAATAGGAATGCTCGGGATGACTTAGCTAAACCTCTGGATAAGGATTGTATGCTAAATACTCTAGGATTGGGAATCCTAAGGTGAAGAGGAGAACTTGGTTTTATGCTATAAATACTCTTTCCTTGCTTCACAAATTCTCACAATTCCCACAATTCCCTCTCTTCCCTAAAGAAAAAACAAGCCCTGAGAAAATTATTCTTTCTTTTAGAAATCCAATTATGGGAATCGACCGTTTAATTGGAATGTTGCAATAGTGGTCCAAATACTTCAGAGATGCAGATAAGGTCATTCTGAATCAGAATGGCGTTACCCAATTGTTCGTAATCCGTCAGATGCAAGTAGATCGTCACTTCTTGGATGCTTGCCTGTCCTACTGGGACGATACTTATCATGTATTTGGTTTTCCTCGATGCGAAATCTGTCATATCCCTGAGGAAATTGCTGCTGTAGGAGGATGGAATCGCATACTTTGCCCTGCTATCCCTTTTTCGGTTCCTGACCCAAGAAGGAAGTTACGGGAATTTTTAGGACTTTCTCACGTGGAGGTATCCCGTATGCTGGAAGGAGATACCGTTTCTTTGATCGATCTAGCTGAAAAATTTATGAACCCAGATGACATCCGAGTCAGGCCGGTCCACAGCCGTAGGGCCTTTACATTTTGTATGCTCCATGTCTATGCCTTCGAAGGCCATATGGACTTATTATCTTGCATGGGCCATGTTAGACTTTTTACTGTGGCTAACTTGATGGAAACGAAGCACAGCCCGACTTGGTTGATTACAAGAGAGATTATCCAGGGTTTGGATAATCGCAAAAGGGATCCGTCAGCCCGGTTGACTGGAAGTACCCGTCATTTACAGGTAGGCCGGCTTTTTTGATTTTTTTTTCTTTCGGTTTCTGCGGTTTTTTCCCGATTTTCCTGATTTCTGCGGTTTTCTCGGTTTTCGCATTTTTTTTTGACGTGATTTTGACACTTTTTCGCGATTTTGAATTTTTTTCGGGTTTTTCAGCTGTGGCTGTTCGAGAGGCTATCGATCTTGGATCCTCCCCTAGACGTGAGCCGATATCAACCCAAGCAAGTGATGATGAGGAGACAGACCATTGCCTTTTCTCGCTTCAATACCCAAAAATACTGGGATGAGGTGCTATCTTTCCATGAAGGCCCATTGATCAGCTGGACCGTCCCATGGTGGCCCATTTATGTTCGGACCGGCTTAGAGTCCCGAGATAGAGCTCGATATCAGGTAATCCTGTCTTTTAGACAGACAATTCACCTCTTTCCCGATCGCATACTTAGGCAATATGGTCGGGCGCAAAGAATCCCAGAAATCGAGGCAGTTGTGAGTGAATCTACTCAGTAGACGGATGTAATGTAAGAAACCTGGATGCAAAGGTGGTATACACGAGCTTCTTGGCCCATTCCTAAAAATCCTCATTCGATCTGGGTATCTGACTCTTATATGAGATGGACAAGAGCTGATTCCGCTAAAACCCGAGCTGCCTTGAAGACTGACGAGGCCTTCGACTTGTTACGCCGGGAACATGCTAAAGATAATAGAAGCATCTTTGACGAGGACACTACTCCGGCAGGTCAGAAAGAAAAATCTAGGACTCAGACTAAAGGGTCCAGTACTAAGGGTGCACGGGGGAAGATGAGCCCCCAGACGGATTTAGAAAGGAGACTAGGGCCAAAGTTGGCAGTCAAGGACCGACTTAGTCCTCGAGAGAGACTTCCAGAGCCCGTCAGGGCTCGGCTAGGACCGGTGCAAGCGGTAGAAGACCCAAAATCGAAGAAGCGGGTTCGAGCAAAAGAAGTTCCCCTTGTGATTAGGGAGCGTTCGCCCCCGCCCCGTCGGCCTCGGGCTCCACGTGACCCGAAAGATATGGGGAAAGGAAAAATGTACGAGTAGTCTCCTAAATTTATTATTTAAGTATTACTACTATTTTTGTGGTGTGATTTTGTTATTTTTGTTTGTGATGTATTTTTTGAAATTCCCGAGTTTATCGGTTTTTCTTACATAATAAAAAGACATATTAGTGAATACCGTTCCCGTCTTTTCATTATTGCAGTGGTTGTACCCTTTTGAGGGGTTGCCTACGTATCCAAAATTAATGGAATCAAACCTTCCGTAGTTCAGAAGTAATTTTGCAATTTTTCGAAATACATCGAGATTATTAATTCGAGGTATGCAACGGTAGGATAAGTAATTCTAACTTATTGACTTGCTTAAAATTTTTGAAAACTTATAAAAGGACAAATTTTTATAAATTTTTGCAAATGACATTGAGATAGGGCTTATGGGTAGTAACGCTTCAGTTGGTCCAAGTTTGTTGGGTTGACGAACTCGTTTCCGTCCAAGTCCGTTAGCATTACTGCTCCTCTCGAAAGAATTTTCTTCACTAAGTATGGCCCAGCCCAAATGGGTTTGATTTTTCCCCTTGGGTCAACTGATAGTAAAGCCCGAACAAATTTTAGGACTAGATTGTCCTCTTTGATATTTCTGGGCCTAACCCTTTTGTTAAAGGCCCGTTGGATCCTTTTCTGATATATCTGAATATTATTTAGAGCCCGAGATCGCCGTTCGTCTAAGAGGACTAGTGCGTCATATCGGGCTTGGACCCAATCTGCTTCAGGTACCTGACTCTCGAGTAGAATTCTGAGGGATGGTACTTCTAGTTCGACTGGTTGAACCGCCTCCATTCCATATGTAAAATAGTATGGAGTTGTCCCGGTTGCGGTGCGAATTGATGTCCGATATCCCCATAAGGCGAAGGGTATCTTTTCGGGCCAGTCCCTGTAATTCTCAGCCATCTTTTTAAGTATTGTGATAATTGTTTTATTAGCCGCTTCTACCGCTCCATTTGTTTGGGGTCGGTAAGGTGAGGATGTATGCCTTTGAATCTTGTACTTTTCCAGCAAAGTGGCAGTTTCAGCTTGAAAATGGGTCCCGTGATCACTGATGAACTCCTGTGGAATCCCATATCGACATATAATTTTGTTTTGGGTGAACTTAGCCACATGTTTGGCATTCAAGATCCGGTATGACTCGGCTTCGACCCATTTAGTGAAATAGTCGATAGCCACTAGGATGAAGCAGTGACCTCCTGTCCCGGAAGGGTTCACTTTCCCGATTATATCAATTCTCCATGTTGGGAATGGCCATGGTGATGTCATTGTATATAATAGGGATGAAGGCATATGTTGTACATTGGCGAAAATCTGACAGTTATGGCAGTGTTTGACATATAACTGACAGTCAGTTTCTATGCTATTCCAATAATAGCCGAGTCTCGTGATTTTTCGGGCCAACAAATGGGCGTTCATATGCGGACCATTTTCACCATCATGTACTTCAGCCATGACTCTTTCGGCTCGAGTTTTGTCAATGCATAGGAGTAAAGCCCCCTGTGCTGTCTTCTTATACAACTGTCCATAGTCTGTGCGGACGAACTGGGTTACCCATCTTCGTAAAGCTTTCTTGGCCCGGTTTTCAGCTCCCGGAGGATATTCCCCTGACGTTAAGTGGGTCAGAATAGCCTGATACCAAGGTTCTGGATCAGTCATCTCAATATCTTTGATAGCGTGGATGTACGCTGGCTCGGATCGTCTTTCGACGCAAATGGGCATGCTGGTTAGATGTGCTGGGATATTTAGTAAAGATGCTAATTTTGAGAGAGCATCTGCAAACTGGTTTTCTTCCCGAGGCAGATAGATGTACTCTACTTTTTGGAATTGTTTTTCGAGAACCCTTACTCGTGCTTGGTAAGCCACGAGATTTGCGTTCCGAGTCTTCCATTTTTGTAGGGCTTGATTTATGACTAAAGAAGAGTCACCGTGGACCCGGAGGTTTGTTACTCCTAAATCAGCGGCGGCTTGTAGCCCACGAATGCATGTTTCCTATTCGGCCGCGTTATTAGTCACGTCGAAATCTAGCTTGATGGATAGCGGGGTTTGCTCCCCTCGTGGCGAGATTAGCAAAATCCCGACACCAAACCCTCGAAAGTTGGACGCCCCATCAAAATATAAATCCCATGTTTCGGTGTCAGTATGGAATATATCTTCATCTGGGAAGGCCCAAGTATCGGTGTGTTCTTTCTCGGATACCGGACTATCGGCGAGGAATTCCGCGACTACCCGGCCTTTGATGGCTTTTAATGGTACGAACTTGAGGTCGAACTCAGCTAGCATTAAGGTCCATCTGGATATACGGCCGTTGAGGATGGGCTTCTCGAATAGATACTTGATTGGATCCATTTTGGATAGCACATGTACTTCGTGACTAAGCATGTAGTGTCGGAGCTTTTTAGTAGCCCAAACCAGAGCTAGGCACGTCTTCTCGAGCATTGTGTACTTGCATTCGTATTCCATGAACTTTTTACTGATGTAGTAGATAGCCCGTTCTTCGGAATCGACCGTCTGGGCTAGCATAGCGCCCATGGCCGTCTCGGTCGTTGTTAGGTATAGCGACAGAGGCAAACCATGCTGAGGTGGCATTAGCACCGGTGGAGAGGATAGAATCTCCTTGATCTTATCGAAAGCTATTTGACATCTGTCGTCCCATAGTGTTTGTTCTCCTATCTTCAGTTTCTTGAAAATGGGTTCACATACCATGGTTAGTTTTGAAATAAACCGGCTGATATATTGGACTTTCCCGAGAAACCCCCTTATCTCCTTTTTGGTTTTAGGCGGTTGCATCTCGGTAATGGCCTTGATCTTTGCTGGGTCAACTTCGATGCCACGCTGGCTGACAATGTGGCCCAAAAGCTTGCCCGATGTTACCCCGAAACTGCATTTTTGAGGGTTTAACCTCATGTTGTACTTGCGTAGTCGGGTGAAGAACTTCCTTAGGGCCGCGATGTGCCTGTTTCGGTCTTCTGATTTGACGATCATGTCATCCACGTAGACTTCCACTTCCTTATGCATCATGTCGTGCAATAAAGTGGTGGCGGTCCGTTGATAAGTGGCACCAGCGTTGATAAGCCCAAATGGCATCACGGTATAGCAGTAAGTCCCCCAAGGTGTGATGAAGGTGGTCTTACTCATGTCTTCTTCCGCCATTTTGATCTGATTATATCCGGCATACCCGTCCATGAATGATAGAAGGGCATGGTCGGCCGTGTTATCCACCAGTATATCGATATGTGGCAACGGAAAATTGTCTTTTGGGCTGGCATTATTAAGGTCCCGAAAGTCTACACATACTCGGACTTTGCCATCTTTTTTGGGTACTGGTACTATGTTTGCAACCCAGTCTGGATATTCAGACACTTGGATAAAGCCCGCTTTGAATTGTTTATCGACTTCTTCCTTGAGTTTGAGAGACCATTCGGGCCTCATTCTTCGAAGTTTCTGTTTTACCGGCTTATACCCGTCTTTGATGGGTATTCGGTGTTCAGCTATCTCCCGGTCTATTCCCGGCATGTCCTTGTAGGACCATGCAAAGACGTCTTTGAATTCCTGGAGGAGATCCGTGAATTGTTGTTTCTCCTCGGGATCTAAAGATCGGCCCAACTTAAGCATCTGAGGTTCTAAAGGGGTTCCTACGTTGATGGCATCGGTTTCTTCGATTACCGGATTTCGGGACTCCCTTTGCTCGAGTTTCTCGATTAGATGCGGAGGCAATGGCACCTGTTCGTCGGGTTTCTCAATGTCATTGCAAGTAAGATTTTTAAAAATGTATTGAAAATAAGACAAGTCGTAAGCGGAACGATTATCGTTATTATTGATAGTGAATTTTGAAAATAGCTCGAAGAGAGCAGCCATCTGATCGTTGGTCAGAGGCGGGATAGGGAGAGCCCTCGGGACAGACTCCGGGGATCCCGATGGTGTGACTAAATAAGGGAGAGGGGTTATAGACTCGATCCTAGTACTGAACCCTCTAGACTTCGACTCAGACTCCGACTCTGACACTGACTCGGACTCGGACTCGGATTCGGATTCGGCGCCTGATAAGTGTAGTTTGTAGTGCCTATTTCGTAGTGTTTTGGTCCCATTTCCTTGCGGAATCGCTCCTTAGGAGGGGTTCATGGGCTACTTATGCTTCCTCTAGCTCGTTTCAGGTTCCCGAGACCATTCGTGAAGAGTTGGAGTGATTCCGACTCAATACATACACTTTTCGGAGCCAACGAAGCGGAGGAACGATCACTCGATGCCTTGGATTCGACCCCGAGACCTTGGGACCCAATCCCGAGCCTCCGAGTTCCGATCCCGAGTCCCGAGAATAGAGGAGAAGTCCATGTGAAGCAAGGAGGAACCAAAACATCATATTGGAGGCCTACAAGACTCATCCCCAACGGGTATGCACCTCATCCCGTCCGGGATGAAGTGCACTTTTGAAGAGGCCACTGACAGGCCGTCCCGGTCGGGACCAACCCGTCCCGGTCGGGATGACAGGCCGTCCCGGTCGGGACCAACCCGTCCCGGTCGGGATGACAGGCCGTCCCGGTCGGGACCAAGGTGCTGTAGCCCGCAATTGTTTTCCTCCTCCTCCTTCATTATTGTAACCCTATAAATACTTCCCTCTTATATTGTTTATGCATCTTACCTAAACCTAGACTCTCTTATGCCTCTCTACAAGATATAAACCCTAGATTTAGTTCTTCTCTCATTAGTTTAATCATCCTTTAATCTTTAGATAATCTTAGTTAATTAGTCTTGTAATTAAGAAGATTCTTGAAGACTCATCCAAGATTGACAACCTTGGGGTTTTATTTGGGTTTCTTATTAATTCAAGTTCTCATCTTTTTCATCCTATTGTAGTGGGTATAATTTCTCCTCTCTTAATCTTTGTTTTATCATCAAGTTTTAATCATTGATTATTGTTTATTGTTCTTGATTGTTCACCATGAATGTTTTGATGTTTATGATGTTGATTTCTCTTTTCATTGTTGTAGTTAGTTTGAATATGTGTGAGTAGTCTCCTTGTGGGTTATTAGGGGGATTAAGGGTAGATTATGGGTGATTAGGGTTTGATTAGGGGTAATGGGTGAATCTTTGTTGTTAGTCACATACTTGGCACACCATGGGTTTGTTGAAATGCTTGTTTGAGTTGTAGTGGCCATGCTTCTCATGCTAGTCTTCCTCTACTCATTGTTTGTCTTGTATGTGGTCATGTTGAGGATAGTGTTGAGGATACTCGCTGTCACGAGAGTGCGGACTAGGGTCTAAGTTGCGAGAGCCCGGACCTACCTCGACATCGGTCTAAGTTGCGAGAGCCCGGACCGATCCTAGCAATTAGGAGACACCTACACCCTTGACCACCCAAGTCACCCTACTACACTTTTGAACCCGACCTAACTCACTTCTTTCCATATTTGACTTCATCTTATTAGTTAGTCATCATTTCTTTAGTTTGCTAGTTTGTTTGATTATTAGCATTGTTTAGCATTGTTTTAGCCTAGTTCATTGTTAGTCCACTTCCTTCTTCTCCTCTCATCATAATTCACTAATTAGTAGTTCTTTGTGTTTGTTTGGTAGCATAGTCTCGTTTTGGGCCGACCTAGTCTAAACCTTGCAACACCGTCTCCGTGGAAACGACCCAACTTACCCTAACTACCGTTAGGTATTAGCCGGTTTATTATTGATCGGTGGGGATCCACGACAAATCCCACCATAAATTTGGCGCCGTTGCCGGGGACGGTGCATTGTTTATACTTAGTTTGCTTATAGCTAGACTTAGTTACCCTTCTTTGTGCTCTTCTATCATCTCTTATGCATATTCTCTAGATTTTTCTTGTTTCCTTAGTTTTATTTCTTCCTTTTCTCTTTGTCTCTTGATTGTGCGTGCTTGTTTATTGTCGTTACCTAGTGCCCATAAAGCACTAGGTGTTCTCACGTTTGTTCTAGTGTGTAGTGTATGCCTAGGCGGGGAGGCGAATTCTTTCTCTTTAATCCAGAGCCGGAAAGGCTTTTTCGAGCTTTTCGCCAACGGACAATTAACCGGGTTAGGATCTCTCAACCAAGTGCAAGCAATACTCATCAAGAGCAAGCTCAAGGAAACGATTTTGAGCAAGCATTTCAAGAGACGGCCAAAGGGAATTTCACCAATCCCTTTGGATATTTTAGTCCTAGTTCCCCCTCTACATCTACTTCAACTCCGTCCTCACCACCATCTCTCTTACATCCAATAATGCTGAAGTTTTCATCCCACTCTACATTCACGGAAGACGTCTTACCGGGACCTAATGCTCTACCGGCCGCTTATGTAGGAAATTTTATGGCCAAGACTCACTTCATCCAACTTGTGGAAAGGAATCAATTTAGTGGTTTGCCCACCGAAGACCCGCACCAACACATGGAGACTTTCTCCGATTATTGCGACCCTATCTCTCAACCCGGGGTTACACAAGATCAAATCCGATGGGTATTATTTCCATTCTCATTAATTGGAAAAGCGAAGCAATGGATCAAGAGTCTCGATAGGGCAACCATGGGAATCGATACTTGGAAAAAGCTTGCCTTGGCGTTCTACCAAAAGTTTTACCCTCCGGAAAAGACAAATTTGCTTTGGACCTCCATCACAGGGTTCCAACAAAGGGATGAAGGGAGCCTATATGAAGCTTGGGAGCGGTTTAAGTCTTTGGTTAGGTCGTGCCCTCATCATGGACTCTCACAATGGTTCTTGGTACAACAATTTTGGAATGGCCTTTATGAGGACTCGAGAGGTATACTTAATATGGGCTCCAATGGTAGGTTTACCGAGGTCGATGACGACCAAACTTGGGCGAGAATCGAAGAGATGGCGGTGCATAATTCGCAATACTCTAGGCCTAGGAAGGCAAACCGAGGAGGTAGGCACGAGGTTGATGCTATTACTCAACTAAGCATTGACCTTGGAGCTCAATTGAAGACCCATATGGAGACCATTGACAAGAAGCTCCAAGGTCACCTCACTCAAGTTCAAAGCATTGGTTCCTCCAATCAACACTCAATTCAAGAAGTAAATGCTTTGAGATTTGCACCTCCTTTGCCTTATTATGGGATGTGCGATACTTGTGGAATCGTTGGTCATAATCCTATTCAATACCAAGGAAGTATTGAGCAAGTGAATGCTTTTCAAGCATTCAAGCAAGGTGCCTCCTATTCCAATCAATACCAAGCTTCCAATCAAGTCCCTCAACAACATCGTCCCTATGTTCCACCTCCCTTTAGGGACAACAACCAAGGTTACCAAGGCAACTCAAGGCCTTTCAACAAATTCAAGCAAAGTAACCAAGGTTCATTCAACAACAATCAAGGGTTCCAACAAGTGAACTTCAACCAAGGCTATCAAAACCACAACCTTGGCAATAATCAAGGAAATTCTCATGGGTTCCAAGGGAACCGTCAACAACAAGCAACTCAAGCTAACCGTCAAGAGAGCAAGCCTAGGATCCGGTCTCCTATTCATGATTGCGGTGCTCCATTAGCCCTCACCGATACTCCGCACAATCCACAATCTCCAACTTGTGATTTCGACGTTCAAAAATCCTTGTTGGAGATGCAAAGGGGTCAAATGGAGATGTCAAAGAATCAACAAAAGTTCTATGCTTATATTCAAAGGGACAACATGGCGAGAGATGCTCATACGAAGATGCTTGAGACCAAAATAGCTCAACTTGCATCGGGAAGTTCTTCAAGGCAACCGGGGCAATTACCTCCTCAAGGTGAAACACCGAAATTTGAGCATGTAAATGCTATTACCACGAGGAGAGGTACATATTATAACCCTCCCCCACCCCCAAATGAGCAAGAGCCAACAAGAGAAGCTATGTCTCCAATTCAAGAAGAATCAAGCTTGGGAAATCCAATAGAGGAGCAAGTCTTATGGGAGATCGAGAGACCCCAAGAAGACCAGCTTCCCCCACTTCAAGGAAAAGAGAAAGGCAAAAGGAAAGTGTCATTTGAGGAGTCTACCCCGATTAAGCCAATTAAATTCCATATCAAGTTGCCTTTCCCAACAAGGCAAATGAAGGCTAAGGTGGATGTCCAATTTGACAAATTCCTAGACATTGTGAAGAAATTGGATGTTAGTGTCCCGTTTACCGAATTACTTACCCAAATCCCGGCATATGGAAGATTTATGAGAGAAATCTTAGCTAGGAAGAGGTCCGTCGACAAGGAAGAGACCGTAGCGTTCACAAGGGTGGTGAGCGAGCTTATCCAAGGTTCCACGCTTCCGAAGTTGAAGGATCCGGGTAGTTTTTCGATCCCTTACACCATAGGCAACTTCTTGATCAAGAATGCGTTATGTGACTTGGGCGCGAGTGTGAGCATCATTCCCTATTCTATTTGTTGCCGACTCAGAATGAAGGAGTTGAAATGTACGTCCCTCACCCTCCAAATGGAAATCACTCAATCGACCATTAGGAATGTTAGAGGACGTACCGGTACGAGTCGGAAAATTCTTCATTCCGGTCGACTTCATTGTGCTCGACATGCCGGAGGATGCCAACACTCCCATTATCCTTGGACGCTCATTTCTACACACCGCGGGTGCCATGATAGATGTGAAGAACTGTAGGATCACATTTGAGTTAGGCGAGGAAAAGATAGTGTTCGACCTCCAAGGCAACACTTCGTCCACTAAGGATGAATCTTGCAATATGGTCCATGCCACGAAAAACATTGATCTAGGGGTTGAGTCAGGACAAAGCTTGAAGAAGAACTCTTATGTACTTGAGGATGATGACTCCGATTTGGAGGAAGATGAGAGCCCATTTCATGAGCTTGATGACAAGTTGAAAAGCAAGGAGAAGGATGAGCCTCCCTTGGGGCCACATGAAGACCGGTGGACGTTTGGGTATATCCCCAAAGACCAAAAGTACAAGTTCAAGTCGTTGAACTTGGAAGATCGGGATGCCCCGGGAACGTCAAGGCAAGGCCATGAAGAGCCTTGGTATGTGGTCGGTTATATCTCGAGCTTGATTGAAGACTTTGCTAGGGCCTTTGACTTGTTTCTTCGTGCCCTTGATGGAGATGAAACTAGTTTTGGTTATTGAAAAACATTGAAGAATGTACCACCTTGGTTTGACGAAGTTCCACAAGAACCATCTCTTTGTATATATCTCTTTCCCTTGTAGTTTGTTTTGTTTTGTGAACTTCTTGATTACTTGGATTGATTGATGAGAGATGTGAGGGAGGGAATTTGATGTGTTATTTGAGTTTATTGTGTTAGGTGTGAAGTGGAAGTGATTCCTAGGGAGAAGTGGTCATTGTTTGAGCTTGGATCGTGTGAAGGGAAGTCGGTTTTTGAAGCTTGGAACGAGCTTTTGGGAGCTATAGAGGGTTAGGAGACTCTTCCCGGCCTAGAATAGGTCATCCCGTCCGGGATGGAAGGCCCATCCCGACCGGGAAGGATGTCATCTCGTCCGGGATGAGGTGCACAAAAGATGGGTCTACTGCCAGGTCATCCCGACCGGGACCAGAGCTTCCTGACCGGGACGAGCCGGTCATTCCGACCGGGACCACCCATCCCGACCGGGATGGACCCCTTGTTCCTCTTTTTGCTTTTTCTTCGTCGTTTGAGCCCACCCAACCACTTTATACCCCCTCCCAACCTTCCTACATGTCCTTACTCTCATTATATGACCCCTACACCTCACGTACACATTTTCACCTCACTTTCTCTTCACTTTAAACCGACTTTCACATCAAAACCCACCTCATTTTACCTTTGTGCCTCAACCATGGAACCGGATCGCGATTGGAGAGGGATAATGACGACAAGGACAAGCTACGTGCCTATATTCACTTATGAGATGATGGAGCGAGTGAGTTGTTAACTGGTCGGTACGGAAACTATCCTCTCTTTTCCGTTTTTTTGTAGCTTGTTTTCATTTGTTTATTCCCTTCCCCTTATACACTTATGTGTCATGGTGGCCCTCGGGGCCTTGGTAGTTGTTGCTCCCGACTCTCGATGATGTGACTACATCGAGAGTCATTTCAAAATCCGAATTTTTCAAAATTTTCACCCCTTTTGTAGGAAATTAGTCGGATTTGGGCGGAATCCGGGCTAGGTGATTTGATTACACCTAGTCCTCCCCTCCCATTTCCTTTTATTCTTTCTTTTTACTTCTTCCCCATCCATATCTTTTCTTGTCTCGGCCCACGGTGACTTGACTACACCCCGGCCGGACACTTTGTACCTTTTTTCCCCACCTTATTTTAAATTTTTAGCTTTATTTTCGTAGTTTCTTTTCTTTTGTGCTCCCATGCACTACGGTCGAGCATGAGGACATTGCTCGGCTTAAGTGTGGGGGAGCGATATTCTATCGTAGTTAGTTTTATTTTTGTAGTTTTTCGAAAAATCTTTAAAAATCCTAAAAATTTGAAATTTTTTCACAAAAATCAAAAAGATTTTCTTTTGTGTGTTTTCCTTTTGTGTCGTTGTGTTGTATACTTGTTGTGTTGTGCGTGTTTTGCCCCCCTTTTTCTTATAGGTTGCTTAAACCACCGATGGCTTTGGAAAGCTTTCAAGACTTCCGGTAACATCTTTATCCCTTTTTCTTCTTTATCTCTTGTGGAGTTTGGAGGAGATTGTGATGTTGTGTGCTCGGGAGGAGCTTTGTAAAGTTTGGTTGATTTGGTGGCTTGTTTGGAAGCTCGGGGTGGTGTTTGTGTTGTTTGTTTGTTTGTTTCGTTTTGTTATCTTTTGTCCCTTTTTCTTTCATTTTCGTCGCGTCTTTGTTTTGTGTAGTTGTGTCTTGTGTGTAAAAAGGTTTTCGAAAACCCGGTTTAGAGGCTAGTGTGCGAGTGTTTACTTTCCCTTCCTAGTTGTATAAATCGAGTCTTGGACTTTAGTCTAGTAGAATGACCCTAAATCAATGATTTCGTTGGTCCTTTACCTTGAGTCCACCTAGCTTACTAGGGATTTACTACGGAACTTGCATTTGACCATTATGACCACCCACGGTGTGAAAAGGCCTTGGTTACCGAGTCTCGTCCCTTAGGTGACCGTGTTTAGGATTGCTCGACTAGTCCAAGTTTTTCCCTTTTTTTGTGGGTTTGAAGAGGGATCGCGACCCCCGACTTACCCATTTACCTACCTCCAACACATATCCACACAATAAGTTGCAATTTGTTGAATTCTCCCTTTCTTGTCATACCAAGAAATGCCAAAATGCCAAATCGAGCCAAAAGGGCAAAGAAAAGAAAATGAAAGAAAATGAAAGAAAGAAAAGAATGAAGAAAAAGAAAAGGCACAAAAGCCAAAAAGAAAATAGAAAATAAGAAAAAGAATGGCATGGCAAAACAAGGCAAAAATGCAAAAGAAAAGAGAAAATGCCAAAAGAAAACCCGATTCACAAAAATAACCCCTACCTCTCAAAAGAAGCCTTTTTCCGACTTTTGCCATGAAGAGCCTACCAAAGGACCGAGTCCCTAGGAAGGATGATAGCGGCATTAGTCGGTCTTTCCTCATTTTGCAATTATTTCAACCTTTTTACTTGGACTTGTTAGGCGGTTTTGGGCATGGGACAACCCTCTTGGCTCTTTGCTAAAGGGGGCGGGGTCTCACTTACCTACAGTGTCGACTAACACCGTGGTTCATCCTTTTTTCATCCCGCCGATCGTCCCGTGGTACGTTCTTAGAAGGTTAGGAGGAACCAAGGTAAGTTACCAACGTTTTTATTGCTTTGTCGTCATACTATTAGGGTTTTATCCATTTTGGTTTGTATTGCTAGCTTGGGAACGTTGTCACTTGCCTTGAGTCCTAAACCGGTGCTTCTCTCACCCCTTGTTTGAGGAAAGCGGTATTTCTTTTCTTTTGGGTGCAATCTTTTGTGTGTTTGTTTGTGTGCTTGTTTGTTTATGTGTTTTTGTGTCCGGTTGCATCCACAATTTTGTCGCAAGACCCCACTTGCCTTGCGGAGTGCACTTTTCCTCTAAGTGCATTCGCGCGAGTTGAAAGGGCGTAGGTTGCGCTAATACCCACTCGGCTAGTTTAGTAGTTAGTATGTCTTACTCGAGGGCGAGTAAGGGTTAAGTGTGGGGGAGTTGATAAGTGTAGTTTGTAGTGCCTATTTCGTAGTGTTTTAGTCCCATTTCCTTGCGGAATCGCTCCTTAGGAGCGGTTCATGGGCTACTTATGCTTCCTCTAGGTCGTTTCAGGTTCCCGAGACCATTCGTGAAGAGTTGGAGTGATTCCGACTCAATACATACACTTTTCGGAGCCAACGAAGCGGAGGAACGATCACTCGATGCCTTGGATTCGACCCCGAGACCTTGGGACCCAATCCCGAGCCTCCGAGATCCGATCCCGAGTCCCGAGAATAGAGGAGAAGTCCATGTGAAGCAAGGAGGAACCAAAACATCATATTGGAGGCCTACAAGACTCATTCCCGACGGGTATGCACCTCATCCCGTCCGGGATGAAGTGCACTTTTGAAGAGGCCACTGACAGGCCGTCCCGGTCGGGACCAACCCGTCCCGGTCGGGATGACAGGCCGTCCCGGTCGGGACCAAGGTGCTGTAGCCCGCAATTGTTTTCCTCCTCCTCCTTCATTATTGTAACCCTATAAATACTTCCCTCTTGTATTATTTATGCATCTTACCTTAACCTAGACTCTCTTAAGCCTCTCTACAAGATATAAACCCTAGATTTAGTACTCCTCTCATTAGTTTAATCATCCTTTAATCTTTAGTTAATCTTAGATAATTAGTCTTGTAATTAAGAAGATTCTTGAAGACTCATCCAAGATTGACAACCTTGGGGTTTTATTTGGGTTTCTTATTAATTCAAGTTCTCATCTTTTTCATCCTATTGTAGTGGGTATAATTTCTCCTCTCTTAATCTTTGTTTTATCATCAAGTTTTAATCATTGATTATTGTTTATTGTTCTTGATTGTTCACCATGAATGTTTTGATGTTTATGATGTTGATTTCTGTTTTCATTGTTGTAGTTAGTTTGAATATGTGTGAGTAGTCTCCTTGTGGGCTAGTAGGGGGATTAAGGGTATATTATGGGTGATTAGGGTTTGATTAGGGATAAAGGGTGAATCTTTGTTGTTAGTCACATACTTGGCACACCATGTGTTTGTTGAAATGCTTGCTTGAGTTGTAGTGGCCATGCTTCTCATGCTAGTCTTCCTTTACTCATTGTTTGTCTTGTATGTGGTCATGTTGAGGATAGTGTTGAGGATAGTCGCTGTCACGAGAGTGCGGACTAGGGTCTAAGTTGCGAGAGCCCGGACCTACCTCGACATCGGTCTAAGTAGCGAGAGCCCGGACCTACCTCGACATCGGTCTAAGTTGCGAGAGCCCGGACCGATCCTAGCAATTAGGAGACACCTACACCCTTGACCACCCAAGTCACCCTACTACACTTTTGAACCCGACCTAACCCAGTTCTTTCCATATTTGACTTCATCTTATTAGTTAGTCATCATTTCTTTAGTTTGCTAGTTAGTTTGATTATTAGCATTGTTTAGCACTGTTTTAGCCTAGTTCATTGTTAGTCCACTTCCTTCTTCTCCTCTCATCATAATTCACTAATTAGTAGTTCTTTGTGTTTGTTTGGTAGCATAGTCTCGTTTTGGGCCGACCTAGTCTAAACCTTGCAACACCGTCTCCGTGGACACGACCCGACTTACCCTAACTACCGTTAGGTATTAGCCGGTTTATTGTTGATCGGTGGGGATCCACGACAAATCCCACCATCAACGCCATGCATATCTCCTTCACCATTAGTTAGCTTGTAGACTCGACCCTGACTGTCATTCCACTTAGTTGTCTTCCTCCAAGCTCTCTTCCCAGTGTTGGCACCAACTTCAGAGATCAACTTAGTTGGATCGAACCTGCTGCTGCGGAGAATCAAGCTGACGAACTCCTGTTTAGGAGTCGGGACGACCCTGTCTTCCCCGAATAGGAGTCCTAGGATGGGCACAGTATTGCTTGTGCCCTCCTTTGATTCGGCCTGGATAAGGGCAAAGATATCATCCGAGATGAAATTGCATTCCCGAGCCAGTTTGGTCTCGGGATATGAGATGGTGGGCTGATAGAGGCCCACTTGGACAACTCCGAACACTGGAGTGACGAACGTGACTGCCTCTGTTTCATCCATATGTCCTGGCGTCATAGTGTAACTTAGACCGAGGCGAGATGGCTCGTCGTTCAGGACCTCGATAATCTTCCCAGCTGGAAGATAGGGCCTTGATGTAACTCCTGGTAAATAACCCAGATTCTGTAGCATCGTATCGATGCTAGTAGTGAAGTATGGCCGGAAAAGATATTCTTCCTCGATCATTCCCACGAAGTTGAAGCCTCGCGGGTCAGTTGAGCCTGCCGTGTTGCAGCTTGACACGGTTATGGGAGTAGCTTCGAGAGTGACGATCCCATCTTGTAAAGGTAGCTTGACTTTCCTGTGAAGGGTGGAAGACACGGCCTTGACCGCGTGAATCCACTGTCTTCCAAGTAGCAGATTGAAAGATGAAGTGACATCGATCACTTGAAATTCTAACTCCTTCTCGATCGGGCTCGTTATGATTGTTAGCTTAACGGCCCCAGCAACTGATTTTGGGCTCCCATCAAAAGCCTGGATAGTTTGTGCAGTCGGAAGGTAGTCAGCCTCAGTAATGCCGAGGGCCTTGGCTGTCCTTAAGGGAAGGACGTTCACTGCGGACCCGTCATCAATCAGGGTCATCGGGAGATATTTGTTGCGGCAGATCACCGTGATAAGTGATAAGTTATATAGGGCCAAGTTATGGGTGGCCCCGAATGGTGGAAGGACGGACTCGGAGAAAGTGATAAGTGGGCCTTCTCCTTTAGACTTGCCCTTGAGGTGTGGTAATATAGTGGCTACCATTTCGGTGGGAGTAACCAATGAGTCAACCTTGATTTCATCAAGGGCCTTAGTAAGAGCTGCCCGATGCTCTTGAGAACTAACCAAAAGCTGCCATATAGTAATATCAGTTCGGACCCTCTTTAGTTGTCTGACTAGGGCCGCGTCAGCGTTTGGCTCTTCGGGAGTGAGTTCCGTTCTGGAAGGTTCAGTGACGGTTTCCGGAGTGGCGAGACCGGCCGTGATGGGATGTGCGCCAGCCAGGGCTCTGGCTTTAGCTTTCCTGATTTCTTCGATGGTGACGGGAACAGCTTCCCCCTTGGCCAGATATACATCATCTTCATCGTCGTTCCATATCCCATTGATTTGGGGAATGAAAGGGGAAATGAGATGAGAGCAGTCGACTACCTCTCCAGTAAAAATGGCGTGAGTAGCAAGAGGATTATTTTTGTTACTCGGCTTATCGCTGGGTAGTGGTATCTTCCCACTTTCGATCAGATCTTGAATAAGATGCTTCAACTTCCAGAACTTCTCCGTGTCATGCCCGTTGCCTTGGTGATAATGGCAATAGGCTTGAATGTTATAGCTCTTAGATCGCTTTTCCATGGGAACTTCCGGAATTGGGCCTATCGGTTGGATTAGGCATTTCGAAGACAGCCTTTGTAAGGCATTAGCGTAGGTTGTCCCTATGTCGGTGAATACCTGATTTGGAGTATTCATTTTGGTCGAGGTGTCCAATGAGTTAACCTCGTCGAAGATGCTTCGGGCCACTGTTGTATTTGCGGGCTTGTTGGAGGATGAACTGGCTCCTTGATACCCCTTGGTAGAGGCCTTAGTAAGGTTCTATAGCCTTAGATCGTCTTCGATTCTCGTACCCATTTCGGTCAAAGTGGCAAAGTCGGGTATGATGGCGTACCGGAGATGGACTCGGTAAGTGGGGAGGATGTTTTTGACAAAGGCCTCCACTAGTACTTTTTCGCTGGGCTTTTCCACCAGCTTAACACTTTCGGTCCTCCACCTTTGAAGGTATTTGGTGAAACCCTCCTTAGGCTCTTGGGCCATAACTTCCAGAGTACGCATGGTAGTCTGGATTTCAGCGTTATCCGCGTAGTTTCGCGTGAATTCCATTGCAACATCGTCCCAGGTTTTGTATTTCTTGGGATCAATCCTGTAGTACCAGGCTTTCGGGTGCTTTTCCAGAGAGGAAGCAAAGAGATGCTTGAACATGGTCGATTTGACCCCCTTAACAGCCATAAAGTCCTTGAAAGCCCGAATATGGAGTACCGGGTCTTCAGTTCCGTCGAACATTGGCAAGCCCGTTAAGTTGAGGTTAGCGGGCAGTTCATCGGTCAAGGGCGAATAGATACGAGCATTTTCCGTGAGAATAGTGTTTCTGGTGGTCGAGTGGACCTGTTCTTGCAGCTTTTGGACTGCGCCGGCCAATGCGGCCAACAGTTCGTCATCTTCGATCGAAGCATTGGGGGTTCCTTGTTCCACGGCACTAACCCGAGTGACGATGGCAATCTGGTCCTCCCTCATTTGTCGCAATTGATCTTGGATTTTGGTCAACGAAGCTGTCAACTCATCGATGGCTTCTTTCGTCATGGTTCGAGTGAAGGGTAGCCTGTCTGTAAGAACACCGCGTAATCAGCAACTTAACCCGAATCCTAAGAAAAGTACATCCCGAGCAAGGGAAAAGGAAGAAGTCTAAATGACGGAAGGGATTTTGTCGTGAATCCCACCGATCAAATAATTAACCGGCAAAACCTAACTAGGGTAGCTAGGGTAAGTCGGGTCGAATCCACGGGGACGGTAGAGGCGTATAGACCAAGGTCACCTAAAAACGAGACTAAGTCAACGAGCTAAGCTAGAGAATGATAAGAGGGAGAGAAGGCTAGACTAAGACTAAAGTACCGGAGAAACAAACAATGAAAACGGGCTAGGATTAGGTCGGGGTCAAAGGGGTAACGGAATGGTCAAGAAAGAGCTAGAGCGAAGAAGGTAGTAAGGTGATCTAGGTTGGTCCGGGCTCTCGCAACTTAGACCGACCTAGAGGTTCCACATGGAACCCATTTCAGCGACACACATGACAAAGGAAGGCAAGAAAAACAAGCATTCTAACCTACTTAGTCATTCAAGCAATCCAACAAACATGTAATATGCATCAACCAAGAGGAAACCCAAATCTTCCACCAACATCTCCAACAAACCCTTAATCACCCAATTAACACCCTAATCACCCTACTAACCCTAGCAAGAACACTACTCTAACATTATCAAACTACAACTAACATAAACAAGAGAAAACAACACAAACATCAAAACATACATAAACAAACTAGTGAAAATGATGAACAACAATCAAAGATTAAAACTTGGAAGATTAAACATGAAAGATTAAAGGAAAATAGAAAGGAAAGATTATACCAACTACAAAGGATGAAAAGGAGAACACTTGTATAGAAGAAAACCGAAATTCATCCACCAAGGTTGTCAATCTTGGATGGATTCTTCAAGAGATCCAATAATACAAGATTAAACTAAGATTAACTACTAATTACCGACTAATCTACGCTAATCTAATCTAATCTAACCTAAAGTAGTCTAGGGTTTAATGGGGAGTGAAGAACATAAGCTTTACAAAACAAGGGAAGAGTATATATAGGGTTACAAATGGAAGGGAGAAGAAAGAAAGGAAATGCGGGCAGCAGCACGGTCCCGATCGGGAAGGGAAATCCCGATCGGGAAACTTCAACTTTCCCGATCGGGAATATGCCGACCCGATCGGGAAAGCTCCACAGTGGCGTCCCTAATCGTGCACTTCATCCCGATCGGGTTTGAGGCATTCCCGATCGGGATGGGTCTTGTAGGCCTTCAATATGAACTTTTTGGTCCCTCCTTGCTTCTCATGGGCTTCCCATCGATTCTCGGGACTCGGGATTGGGTCTTGGAGGCTCGGGATGGGGTCCCAAGGTCTCGGGGTCGATTCCAAGGCATCGAATCATCGTTCCTTTACTTCGTTGGCTCCAAAATGTGTATGTATAGAGTCGGAATCGCTCCAACTCTTCCAAATCGGTCTCGGGAACCTGAAACGAACTAAAGAAAGCATAAGAAGCCCCTAAACCGCTCCCAAGGAGGGATTCTACAAGGAAAATGGGACCAAAAAACTACAAAATAGGCACTACAAACCATACTTATCACTAAGTCGGTAATGACTCGGAAAAGACACCTAGACGGGTGACTTGTGAAATGGTGGGCCTTCCTCAGGATCCAACTATTTGGGTTTGGCCCTGTTCGAAGGAAGGTTCACGTGAGACATTCTCAGACTTTAGACTCGATTGTGTAAACTGGGCCAACCTTAGGAGTATGTCCTACATATGTGGGCCTTGTCTTAGTAAAATAAGGCGGACTGGGATAAGGGGAAACCCGCGATGTAAGATCGACAGAGTTTCGACGCTAGAGACTTCAACGACTTATGACACGACCCGACACTGCTAAATACGGGAAGTCTAAGAAGACGAAATTTTGAATTATGATTTTTTTTTGAAAAATTCGGGGAGATTTGGCCCCTTTTTTCGAGAGAAAAAAAAAACGGAAAAAGTGGGCCGGGTGACGGTTTGAAAATTTCGAAAATAATTTTGAGTTTTAAATTGGGAATAATACCAGCTAGAAAAAGGCTATTTTGAGTAAAATCATAAGTCCTAAATTCGGTATATGCCCGGGGTTTTGAAATTAGATATTTTGAAAAGGATGCAAATTTTTGAAAATGACGGTTCTTTGAAAAATATGTGGATCAAGTAGCACGTAGTCCTGGAAACAGTATAATGACGCCATGTATGCTCTTAAGCTAAGTCTCGGTCAGTCTATAAGGGTCTATACCAGTGTACATAGCCTATTCGAGAATCGGGGCGAACATCCTAAGTCGAATTGAACTTAGAACATGCCGTAAAACCTATACGAATCTGCTATGAACACCTTTTGACATATCCAATTTGGACTACATCAATGGAATAGTGGGACGTCGGTCACCAGTACCAGCCCGGGAAAGATGGGGTTATGCGTAAACCATAAAACTAAACGCGTATTGTACTAGTCAAACGATTTCTATTCGAGTCTCACCTTGAGGATGCTGATGGTAAGTCACACATCAGTTAATCCCCAGCGGAGTCGCCAAATCGTGGACATGACATAGATCCACCCCGACGCGGCCACGCGCGGGTTTGGGGAGGCGAATGAATCTCCATATGAGAATGGATAGAATTGAAATTTAAATCGAAGTTGGAGTCGCCACCGAACTTTGTGGGAGTTCGGGCCCATTCAAACCCACTCTATGTTGTAGTGAGCCGTATACAAAATACGACCCATTTCCAATGTCAGAGTTTATTGGGTTCGTCCCTTAGCAGTTGATACCGATACAGATATCGTGTATTGAATGACTCTCGTTGCCAATGGTTTCGGACATCCGGAAACCGAAGTTCTGAGTAAGGGGTGAGGGTACGTGTTGGGAAGTTCACAAAGAACACCCAACCCCGCCCGCACATTAGCGGCCTCTACTAGGATATCGTTTGACTTTTGAATACGCGCGTTAGTTGAACGATGAATGATATGCAAACATTGTTTTCCTAAACATGCGAAGAATTGAATGGGTCGAAGTTGAATTTAGCATGTGAGGTTCGTTTTAGTATAATAAAACGAACGATAAAAAAAAGAATGAATTTGCTACAAGATGAACAAACGAGTTAGTATCGATTTGTGAAAAAAAATAATATAGCAAATATGATGAATATGCAAGATCGAGAAAATATTAGTCGAAATCTGAAAAATATTGTTAAAAAGACGCTGTTTTGTATAAAAAACGAAATTCGAAGAATAATAAAAGAACGAAAGACGAGCCGCGTTTTGGCCGGCCTCGCGGCTCGCCCAGGACGCATGCGACTCGCGTCCCGGCCTGTTTTCGAGACCGATTTTTGAAAATTCGATGCTTTTATTAAATCGCGTACGAATATTGCATAATTCGTGCTCGACTTAATATTTTCGATATTCGTTATATTCGATAGTCGATTATGAAATCGATATCAAATACTCGGAATAGTTTTAGAAAAGATACAAATTTTGAGAAATCGTTTTGTAGAATAAATAATAAAAAACGAACGAAAAGCTAAAAAAAGGCCTCGAGTTTCAGGCCCGTGCGCGAGTCGCCTGGGATGGGCGCGACTCGCGTGCGGGTCTGTCCCGGTCTCGTTTGTTGTTCGAAAATTGCTAATTTGATAAATCGCGTACAAATACGAACTAATTTATACTCGATTTGACTTTTCGATATTCGTCGTACCCGATATTCGATTATGAAATCGATATCGAATATTCGGAATGAATTTTTAAAAATGTTTTGTAAAATAAATTGAAAGAAATTTGAACGAAAAAAGATGTTAGTTCTCTCCGCGTCAGAATCGTTGTATTTGTAAAAAAGTAACGATTTTTAGCATCAACGAGATTTGATTTAATTCTTTTTTAATACGATATTCAACTATAGAGTTGATATCATATTTTTTAAGAATGTTCGATATATGAAAATAGTTTTTTAGTATTATCGATATTAGAAATAAAAAAAAAACGACGAGGGACCCGTAAAAAGGACGACACACGACCCAAAAAAAACAAGACGGACGAGGACTCTTATAAAAGACGGACGACGAGAAGGAGAAGAGAAGAGGAAGGAGAAATCGGGTTTGGTACACCCTCAACCTACATGCTTCGGTTTACTCGGATCGGGTCTCGTCGGGACGTGGCTTGGGCACAAGAGCGTCGAGTGGATGTCGGTGAGTTGTGGTGGCTTGATTTTGGACGTGAAAGGCGTCGGGTAGGGGACCGACTCCTTCGGTTTTTTGTACTATCGGTTTCTCGATGTAAAAGTTGATGTGTATCTATTTGTTGTATGTGATGCTCTGTAAAAAGGTGTTGATGTTTTATAATGAATATTCGTTGTCAAAGTTTCCTTATAATGAATTTCCTTACACAGAACACTCCAAAATTTCTGCATGGTTTCGGGTCAAAGTATCAATTTGGACAAATCAGCAATGTTCTTTGGTCCATCCACCACCATGGCTAGAGCAAAACGGAGCCTCTCGATCTTCCACAAAAAGAAGAATAACTCCATGGGAAATTATCCGGGCATCCCTCTTCTCGTTGAATATAATAAAAAGGCTTTCTATAATGACATTATCAATTGAATCAAGCGTAAAATATCATCCTGGAATGGTTTCTTTCTCTCTCAGGCTGGTCGGCTAGTTCTTATATCTTCTATCCTCTCATCACTTTCCATTTATTCTCTATCGGTATTTCGTATACCGATAAGTGTTGCCAAAAGGGTTAATTCTCTTTTGGCACATTTTTGGTGGGCTGGCGGAAAAGATGGCACGACTATTCACTGGCGGAGTTTGAAAAGGCTATGTCTGCCTAAGTGTGATGGGGGACTTGGGCTGAGAAACACTTCTCTCTTTAATCAAGCTCTTCTCGCCAAAGTCGCCTGGAAAATTCTCACCAACAATGACTCTCTCATCAGCTGAGTTTTTACAGCAAAATACAAGTGTAATATTATTGACTTTAATTCCGTGATCAACCATAACTACAGTGGTTGCTCTTGGGGTTGGAGAAGCATCCTTTGGGGAATTAAGCTCGTTAATGAAAATTTGGCATGGAGCATTGGCATGTACAGCTCTATTAACATCTGGAACACACGCTGGGTTCGCGGAGAAATTCCTATCCTCAGAACGGGTATTAGCGCACTCAGTGATAACATTCCAAGTAAAGTCTCGGAACTCATCAATTCGGATGGCTCTTGGAATACATGACTTTTATCGCAACTCTTCTCCTCCCATTGGACTAGGACTATCTCCTCTATCCGCGTCCCTATATCATCTAGCTCGGATTCGCCCTACTGGATGGCCAATCATCTAGGAAACTACACGGTCAAATCAGGCTATAGAGTTTTATCAAAGACCACTTACACAAATTCTAGGCAGACTCAACGATTCAACGACTCTATTAGCAACATTGTTCTCTTCTGTCGGAAAGTTCTTTGGAAGATTAAAAGCCCAAGCAAATGGAAAATCTTTATCTGGAGAATCCTTCATGATTGCTTGCCCACAAGTGCCGGTTTTCTAAAGCGAAACATTAATATTGATCCTTATTGTTTTTTCTGCAGAAGCAATGATATGGAAGAAGTTGAATCTGTCTCCCACATTTTTAGAGACTGTCCCCTTGCTTCAAGAATCTGGTTGGGTGGTAATCTTGGCATCAGAACTGCAATTTAGCTCTCTCACAATGGGTGATTAACTGGATCCACTACTTTCAAACAACTTCGGATGCTGATTCCCTTATTTACCAGTTCCTGGCCACTCTTTGGAGCATTTGGATAATACGAAACAAGGGCAGATTTGATGGAGTGACTTGGACTTCTGGTTTTGCTTCCTTGGTTTCTATTCCACATTACCTTCACCTTGGTCATCAGCCTTCTCAAGTTGAGGAGTGTGGGATGGAGAATACCAGGTACCCTTTCTTAGACGGCACTCCTATCTACCTCACAGGCAAGGCCTCACCGTCCTGCAACATCATTAACATTGATTCGGACGCTTCCTGGCATGCTAACGAGGGCCACCTGTGGCGGGATTGCAACCGACCTCTTGGGGAGCAGAATCGCATCGCATTCTTGCTGTTTCTTTACCAGTTCTGCCATCTTGGCTGAAGCATTTGGTATTCTCAAAGCCTGTATTTGGGCTCTACAGACGGGTCTTCTTCATATTGTCATTCACACGGACTGCATCAATCTTATTGAGGCTCTGGCAACAGCTGATACAGTCAGGAACGAGCTTCGTGGAATCATTGAAGATTTTCATTTTTTCTCGAATTTTTTTCACTGCCTTTCTGTTAAATATATCCCTAGAACCCTTAATAGGCGTGCTCACAATCTAGCTGTGAACATGCTGAAGCATTGCTAATTCTAGCCTGCCTCATTGTCAAAAATATATATATATATATATTCGTTGTCCTTTTTGTATCGTGCAAGGGGCTATTTATAGGAAATTCCCGACCTTGCTTAGGAGAGGTGCTTTTGAATTAGAACTACCGCTTAGGATAGGAAATATAGGAAGTCAAAAGGTGTGAGGATTCCGCTTGCTTGTCGAGGAAGCAAGGGAAACCGGCTAATATGTGCTGCTCGGCCGAGTGTTTGCACTCGGTCGGGTGTTTGATTCGGTTTTTGGATAGAATTCCTTCTTGAGATCGAATTCTATCCTTAAATGGATTTGTTTAATATTTTGTGTAGCTGATTTTGAAGTATTGGAGTCCGAACCAGCCGTGTGAGGAGTCACGGCTGACTCACGTGTCTCGGGAAAATATTTGACCGGGTTTTGACTCGATGGATAAAAGACGGTTTTACCCCTGGTGTCGGATTCGACCCAAATTAGTCTTATTTGACTCGAAACGACCCACTGGGCCTGAATTTGAGGTTGGTTTTGTGAAATTTGTACTCCGTAAAAAGCCCAAGCTAAATATCCATGACTTCGAGCCCATTTCCGAGTACGTTAAAGCACGTTTGCGTCCGATCATCATCGGGTGTTTGTCGGAAACTGCTATAGACACCTGGCGGTCAAATGTGGGTGTCTACACATCCCAATAGGCCAAGCATGCGTCCAAAAAGTGGCGATCAACTTGCATATGACGGAACGTATACAATTAACTAATACCCGTCTGATTCAAAGCCACTCTATCCCCGTCCCTAAAACGTCGGGACCATTCCTGCAGCATCACAGTCAGCCTATCGATTCCCATGCCTATTTTCTTGAGAAGAATAAGAAGTCTTTCTTTTGAGAAGGGGGGATTTGTGGAAGAATTTGTGAGGAAAAATTAATGCATAGAAGGGGTATTTATAGCATTAAAATACAGCCCTCTTTCCATATCACAACAGTTTCCTAATCCTAAGCGGAATCAACTCACAAGCCTAGTCCCGATACTAGCACAAAATATTCATCCCGAACTTTCCTAATTTCTTTAGGAGTAAAAAATTTCAATATTTGCCAATTCCAAAATTTTCAAAAATTCAAACTTCCAAAAATTCAAAAATCTTTTTTTTCCCCAGCGCGAGTCATTTTACAACCTACATGTTGCATGCAAATTTTATGTGACTTATACAGGTACGACTCAAACAGGAACAGGTAACCCACTATATCTCCCCAGCAGAAAGCCCTAGGTGGCATTTTTTCCGAAATAGCACGGGATGAGCCTACATACAGGCGCATCCAGGACTTATGCGACAAGTCCAATTCCCCACGGAGTTATCGTCAGGTATGACTTCTAGCTTATGGCCGGCGAGCCCTTCACGCGAGTCTAATGGACTATAAACGACCCGACCAGAAGTCCGCCAGGCTTCAATCCTCGATTGGCCTGGTGGCTACTCTAACTTTCGCCTTGTCCAAGCCTCAGTCAGAGTGGGGGCTCTGTAGACACCCGCATTTTGACTACCATGTGTCTATGGTAGTTTCCAAAAAACACCCGATGATAATCGGACGATAACGTGTTTCTACGCGCTCGGATAAGGGCTCAAATCCATTAGTTGTTGGCTTAAAGCACTTATGGAGTACAAATCTCACAAAACGGACCTCAAATCCAGACCCAGCGGACTGTTCCGGGTCAAACGAGACTAATTTGGGCCAAAACCGACACCGGAAATAAAACCGACTTTTTACGATTTGGTCAACCCCGGTCCAAGTCGTTTCCAAGACACACACAAAACAACCATCCAAACATCGAAAGTCCACTTCAATTACACAAACCCATCAAATGCCAAAGTGAAGGTCCAAAACGATGGACCCGTGCGATCCAGCTGGGCCACTCGATCGAGTGCCCAGCCCACTCTATCGAGTGGGCCCTTATCCAAGCCCAACGACTGACCCACTGGGCCACTCGACCGAGTCAGCCACTTATTCGGTCGAGTAACCCTAACCGGGTATGCATAGCTTGCCTATATAAACAACCCATGCACAACCTTTCAACACACTTTTCGAAACCCTAGTTTCACATTCATTCAACCCTAATTCTACAACACTCAAACCCTAAAACTAGCTTTAGGAATCGACACCTTACCACCACAACTTAGCCTACGTACTCGAAACTCCCGTGCAAGCCGTCACTACGAGTCCATATCGAGAATAGGAAACATGTAGGTTGAGGGTGCCAATTCCCGTTCTTCCCTTTTCTCTTTTTCCTTTTCTCGCGTCGCGTCGTCCATATCGTCGTCGTTGTCTCATTCTTCTTTAATTATCACATCTTTAATATCGATAATATAATTAGTATAAGGCATTAAAATACTTGTCGATTTGTGTCGAGTATGAGGGATGTCGGAATAAGGAAACCCGAATATACAATTGTACCGCACACAGCGTTGCCGGTCGCTTATTCCGACACCCCAATTACTTGATTATTGAGACAAGTTAACTTAAACAATAATCTTCGTCTCATTCGCGTTATTATTATTAGTCACATATCGCATTAATTTCAAAACCTTTTTTTTTCAAATCGAACATCTTTTAACAAGGGTCGAAACCCGTTGACGCGGATCCGGCATCACATAATCCATAGGGATTCATTACGATGTCGGAAAAGCCGAGGGGATCAAGTCTTTCAATTCTAGTATGGTGTCAAACTCTTAGATTCGATGCTAATTTCGTAATTAGACGTCAAATCTATCTATCTAGTCAAATAAGTTAACTAGCGCGATTTCTGTTGATGCTAAAAATAATTGTTATATAATTCGTTAAGAATTACGACATTATTAACTGCGAAGGAAATCTATTAATGTCGCGATAGTTAATCCAAAATGACTTACAACATTTTTTTTTATCTAGCTCTAACTATTCCATATCGATTCAATAATCAAATATGGGATACAACAAGTATTCAAATTTAGAATCGAGGATAAATGCCATAATATTTATACCCGATTCGGCAAGCTCGTCGAATGATCAAAAATCAAAAGCAATTTCGAAATCAATAACGAATTGCACGCGAACCCTAGTTCGTACAGGGGGCACTCGACCGATTGCCTAGCCCAGGAGGTCGAGTGGCACCCCAAAACCGAGACAGAAGGGTCTGAACGAACTCCACTCGGTCGAGTCTCACAGTGACTTGATCGAGTAGCAACGTACCCGGTCGAGTTTATCAATAATTCGACCGAGTAAGGTCCAAAATCGTAGACAGAACCCCTTTCAGAGGTCCACTCGGTCGAGTCTTGGAATGACACGGTCGAGTGGCCCCTTATAACGACAATACCGTGAGTCCTACAAGTCATTCGGGTCTCGTCAACACCTTTTCACGACTTAAGTCAACACGTTTCTAATCAATCAAGTGAAACAACTCTTTTCAAACAATGCATCATCATATTTACATCATTCCATATTTATGCAAACCGTTACTAACCGTTTGTCACTTTTCATGTCGATTTAACTTGTGTTTATTTTATTGTACTAAAATGAACCCACATGCTAAAATACAACTTTGACGTTAAGATTTAGTTGCGTTAAATCGACTTAGAAACCCTTTCAATTCTATCACATGTTTAGGGAAAATACCGTTAGCATAGCATCTTCCCGTTCAACTAACGCGCGTATTGGAAAATCATTCGATATCTTAGTAGAGGCCGCCAATGTGCGGGCGGGGTTGGGTGTCCTTTGTGGGCATCCCAACACGTACCCTCACCCCTTACTCAGAACCTCGGTTTCCGGATGCCCGAAACTGTTGGCGCACGAGAGTCATTCTATACACGATAACCGGTAGTGACGATATCGGTATCACAATGCAAAGGGACGAGCCCAATAAACTCTGACATCGGAAATGGTCCATACTTTCTGCATGGCCCACTACGACATAGACTGGGTTCGAACGGGCCCGAACTCCCACAAAGTTCGGTGGCGACTCCACTTCGATTTAAATTTCAATTTGATCCATTCTCATATGGAGATTCATTCGCCTCCCCAAACCCGCGCGTGGCCGCGTCTGGGTGGACCTATGTCATGTCCACAGTTTTACGTTAACATTTTACATCTCGAGTCAAAACGTTTTAATCAACGTACTACCTAATCCAATTCCCGGTTCAAACTAACACATTTCAAAACATCCGAAAGGAACTGTTTTCATACTTCTGTGCAATGCCAACGCACCCTAAACTAGGTCAAAACACAAAACAAACAAACGCAAAAAATGATTACTTATTAATCTAGGTGAACAATTCGTGGAACAAAAACGCAGGACTAATCCGACCAATTAAAATACTAAGAATCTAAAACAAATATACAAAATATACAAATCCTTTTACAAATCGAGGCTAGGAAGGACCCCTAGAAGCCTCGCCAACGGCTATCACAATCTCACAAAGGTGGTCATCCAAACGGAGATCTTCCAAGTCTATGAGAGGAGACTCACTACCATCCATCCCCGATAGCATGTCAAGGGTAGCCGTCTCGGGGATCCCTCCAACTTCCTCGGTGGCACCCGTAGCCTCAGCCTCAGTTTCCCTTTTGACGGAGGGATTTGTCGTGAATCCCACCGATCAAATAAAACCGGCAAAACCTAACTAGGGTAGCTAGGGTAAGTCGGGTCGAATCCACGGGGACGGTAGAGGCGTATAGACCAAGGTCACCTAAAAACGAGACTAAGTCAACGAGCTAAGCTAGAGAATGATAAGAGGGAGAGAAGGCTAGACTAAGACTAAAGTACCGGAGAAACAAACAAGGAAAACGGGCTAGGGTTAGGTCGGGGTCAAAGGGGTAACGGAATGGTCAAGGAAGAGCTAGAGCGAAGAAGGTAGTAGGGTGATCTAGGTTGGTCCGGGCTCCCGCAACTTAGACTGACCTAGAGGTTCCACATGGAACCCATTTCGGCGACACACATGACAAAGGAAGGCAAGAAAAACAAGCATTCTAACCTACTTAGTCATTCAAGCATTCCAACAAACATGTAATATGCATCAACCAAGAGGAAACCCAAATCTTCCACCAATTCCTCCAACAAACCCTTAATCATCCAATTAACACCCTAATCACCTTACTAACCCTAGCAAGAATACTACTCTAACATCATCAAACTAATTCTAACAAGAACAAGAGGAAACAACACAAGAATCAAAACATCCATAATGAAACTAGTGAAAAAGATAAACTAAGAACAATAAGATGAACAAAGATTAAAACTTGGATGAATAAACAAGATAAAGAGTAAAAAGGAAGAGAAGATTATACCATACTAACAAGAGAATGAAAAGGAGAACACTTGCATAGAAGATAACCCAAATTCATCCACCAAGGTTGTCAATCTTGGATGGATTCTTCAAGAGATCCAATAATACAAGATTAAACTAAGATTAACTACTAATTACCGACTAATCTACACTAATCTAATCTAATCTAACCTAAAGTAGTCTAGGGTTTTGTGTCTAATGAAGTGCATCCCATAAGATAACAAGGGAAGAGTATATATAGGGTTACAAATGGAAGGGAGAAGAAAGAAAGGAAATGCGGGCAGCAGTAGCACGGTCCCGATCGGGAAGGGAAATCCGATCGGGAAACTTCCACTTTCCCGATCGGGAATATGCCAACCCGATCGGGAAAGGTCCACAGTGGCGTCCCTAATCGTGCACTTCATCCCGATCGGGTTTGAGGCCTTCCCGATCGGGATGGGTCTTGTAGGCCTCCAATATGAACTTTTTGGTCCCTCCTTGCTTCTCATGGGCTTCCCATCGATTCTCGGGACTCGGGATCGGGTCTCGGAGGCTCGGGATTGAGTCCCAAGGTCTCGGGGTCGATTCCAAAGCATCGAGTCATCGTTCCATTTTCTCGTTGGCTCCAAAATGTGTATGAATCGAGTCGGAAACGCTCCAACTCTTCCAAATCGGTCTCGGGAACCTGAAACGAACTAAAGGAAGCATAAGAAGCCCTTAAACCGCTCCCAAGGAGCGATTCTACAAGGAAAATGGGACCAAAACACTACAAAATAGGCACTACAAACCACACTTATCACCTTTCAATCTGGCACCTAACCTCACCTTGGGCTAAGGTCTCACCCCGAGACCAATCCAGATGCTCTTTTTGGAAGGCGATCTCGTCAGCAGGAGATTGCAGGAGCCATTGCGACTCAATCTCTCTTGCTTCGAGCTTGGTCACTCGAGTCTCTAGCTGCCCCACCATATCCGGGAAGTTCTGCAAATACACTTAAACATTAGGAAAGTACACCAACAGTCTAGAAAACCACCCTAGTCACGCAAACTCACCGATCGAGGCCCCGAAGTGTCACGGGAAATCCTCGAGGCATAGGCCCGAAAGCAGTTGGCAGCCTGCCAAAACCGCTGATGGCAAGCCGAGGAAACCTGAGAGTGCAACCATAGAAGTTAGGCAAACCGACCCTAATTCTTAGAGCCCAAACGAAGAACAAAAAAAAATCACCCGGTACACCCGGTCACGCCACTCAATCCCGGCATCCATTTCCTCAACAGAACACGGGGGGAGGGGCTCAGTATAACAAATGTCTTTTATTTTTACATTGAGTCAGGAGGTGCGAGGGGATCTGTCCTCCACCTCCCCAAGAACAATATCTCGGGTGTATAGCCCACTTATTACTATCAATAAAAAGAAATAAACTTTTCTTCCTTTATAATGCGCCTCGACAATGGCTTGATTTAATAATGCACTTTTTTGCTTACAACTCGGAACTATGCCAGTTATTGATAACAGTAAAACATACCTCGAAACAACGAGGAACAACAAGAGCTGAGATCCCGTGTTCCTTTTTCTTACCTATTCCACGTCTGGTATAGAAAGCCACATAATTACCCCTTAGAACGAGCATTATATTACTGAATCCTATGACGAATCTAGATAATCCCTTAGCTTGTGATCAAGGACGGAAGGCAAACCCATTTCCCACAATAAACATCCCTCAAATAAAGACCAACCAATTCCCACTATAGGTGCTAGTCTGACAAAAAAAAGGAAAAGAAGTCTGAAGTGGCCACAAGGAGACAAAGAAAAAAATGAAACCAAGGCCAAACTAAACTGGCCCAATTCAATGATCAACACCAAACTCAACGGTCAAAATGAAACCCACAATCATTCAACTAAACTTTAAGCAAAGTCCGAACGAAAAGCAAAAAAAAAAAGCGAAAAAGAAAAAATGAACAGACCAGTCAACTAGCACCCAAACACTAGACTCCCTACATTACGACCCTTAAGACCTTCCCGAGATACTTGTTAGGAGACAGTCCAGAATTTTGAGGATTCAAGCTCAATAGGATAATCCCAACCGTTTGGGCCAGACATGGAAATCAGATCCCACGTAATTTACAACCTATTCGATTAAAGTCTGAGTCATTTTTACTCAGCTTCCCCTTCCCTACCACATTACGAAACCGCAACCTCGTAGCCTTAACTCCACAAAAATCAAGCTCCAGATCTTAGTTCATTAGAGCCACTCACTACCTAGCTCCACATTCCAAAATCGTCCAAGCCAGTCACCCTGACCCAAACACGGTATCTCGGTAATTGTCACTTTCAAGGGGTTACACCCAACCATTTCACAATAATTTTTAGCTAGCTAGGTTGAAAACCCATGTGAATACACTCTAAACATCTCACATCGATAATAGGCATAACGAGTCTAAAGCAAAATCACTCACATCTAAAAAGAACTACGAACATGGTTTGATTCCGTTTAAACACGGACACGTAGGCAACCCTTCTTCGGGTACAACCAACCAAATAATAGAATTGATTACTCGATTCACATGCAAACCGGAACCTTTTTCCACACTCTAGTTAACGAGTGATTCCAACAACGAAGCACAAACGACGAGCCAAGGACGGGGTGAAAACCCGAAAGGGCGCCCCGGGCAAAAAGAAGAAACGAGTTTCGAGCTGTCGTAAAAAAAAATATATATATATATATATACAAAAAAAAACAAAAAAGAAGAACAAAAAAGAGAACAAAAAAGGTGAGCCGACGACGGAGTGAAAACCCGAAAGGGCGCTCCGGGCAAAATGAAGAATTGAGTTGCAAGCCACCACGAATAAAATAAAATAAATAAATAAATAAATGTGTTTCTAATTAATGCAAAATCAATTAAATCAAGCCTTTGTCGAGGCCCTTTACATCAAATATCCAAAATCCGGCTACCCCGAGAAACGACAACGTGTCAAGTAAAACCCCACAAAAACTAGTGCTAATACACCACATAATGTCAATTAATACAACATATTACTAATCGGTTGGGCTCTACCGGTCCAACTTTTCCATTCCCTTGCCATTCGGGTATGCTTGCTAGGGTCTTTCACCATCGACCCCTCCTAACACAAGCTTCCACCGCCCTAGCCAAAAGCGAGCCCAAGCAATCCCACTTCCCCTTCTCACTCACATTTTCAATATGAGTCTTGTCGCTCTCGGCCCGTTTAGATTAACTGACGAATACTAGGATCGGTAATGCTGTCTTTAGTCGAGCACTTAGCAACATTAGCCCACATAGCTTCCTTATTCTGTAGTACAATCATCTCCACAATCTTTAACCTTTCTCTCACATCCGACAACCCCGAACATCGGGAACGACCTCCTGAAGTCGCGAAACCCCTTTCCAAAAGCCAAAATGCCCGCGCAAGAGTAACAGGTCAACGCGGATATCACATTTCACCCGTCGGACCCACCAGACTTAGACATCTTTTCATTTTTTTACTCGGATAAGCTACCCCACCTAGGCGTGTTGTAGCCTTTTAATGGTTATCGCCAGGTCGCGTCTGTAGCCTAACAAGGCAATATTAAGAGTATGCAAAAAAGTGGTCTAACTTTTTTTTTCAAAAATTGCCCGAATTTTGAAACTTCGATTTCGTTCTGAATGTCAAAGCAACTGCACTCATCTCCTAATATACTCGGTTAGAATATGTTAATGTTTTACGTTAACATTTTACATCTTGAGTCAAAACGTTTTAATCAACGTACTACCTGATCCAATTTCTGTCTCAAACTAACACATTTCAAAACATCCGAAAGAAACTGTTTTCATACTTCTGTGCAACGCCAACGCACCCTAAACTAGGTCAAAACGCAAAACAAACAAACGCAAAAAATGATTACTTGTTAATCTAGGTGAACAAATTGTCAAACAAAAACGCATGACTAATCCGACCAATTCAAATACTAAGAATCTAAAATGAATATACAAAATATACAAATCCTTATACAAATCGAGGCTAGGAAGGACCCCTAGAAGCCGCGCCAACGGCTATCACAATCTCACAATGGTGGTCATCCAAACCGAGATCCTTCAAGTCTATGAAAGGAGACTCACTACCATCCATCCCCGATAGTATGTCTAGGGTGGCCGTCTCGGGGATCCCTCCAACTTCCTCGGTGGCACCCGTAGCCTCATCCTCAGCCTCAGTTTCCCTTTCAATCTGGCGCCTAGCCTCACCCTGGGCTGAGGGCTCACCTCGAGATCGAGGCAGCTGCTCTTTTAGGAAGGCGATCTCGTCAGCCGTTCAACCTCTCTTGCCTCGAGCTCGGTCACCCTAGTCACGCAAACTCACCGATCAAGACCCCGAAGTGTCACGGGAAACCCTCGAGGCATGGCCCGGAAGCAGTTGGCAGCCTGCCAAAACCGCTGATGGCAAGCCGAGAAAACCTGAGAGTGCAACCATAGAAGTTAGGCAAACCGAACCTAATTCTTAGAGCCCAAACGAAGAACAAAAAAAAAACTCACCCGGTACACCCTGTCACGCCACTCAATCCCGGCATCCATCTCCTCAGCAGAACACAGAGGGAGGGGCTCAGTAAAGGGTACCCGGCCGCATCCACCTTAAGCAGCGTCAGGGGAAAATCTGAGGGCTGGATCTCTTCAGTCGGGTCGGCCAGCTGATAAGACAACAGATTGGTCGGTCAGAGGGCAAAGAAACAATAAACCACAAAGCAAACACTAGAACTAAAATTAAAACCTTACCACCAGGCGATACCAAGCTAACCGCCGGGTGACGTGAGACAGATAGGAGGCACCAAGCACCAAGAATGTATCACCTCCTTCTCCGTCCCTATCCTCGAGGATCTCTGCGGCTGTCGGTGGTCTAAACATGGTCCAGGGAGGATCAACTGGCACCCTGAAATCGTCATATAGGCACTAACGCACCAACCGCTCGCTCAGATACCAACCCGGGCGAAACAACGCAGGAAGGAGCATCTTCCTATATCTCCGAGGCCTCAGCTCCGTAGCCACATACTCCGGCACGCCCTCATAATCGGCCCAAGGGCGAGCCACAAACTACACAAATGAACCAACATCCCAATAAATCCCGAACCTTGGGGGCTACTGAACAAAATAGGCAATAGAAGAAAACTTACATCCTCGAGGCATAGTTTGTTGACCAGCGCATTCTTCGTCGGGTAATGGCTGATTGTACTTTTGGGCTGAGCCAGTCTTCACTCAATTCCCGCCGGGAATCTCTTCGAGCGCACCTGCACCGTCTTAGGTGCCAAACAAGGGAAATAGGAGTAGATCCAAGCTTGTAAAATCCCAAAACAACCTTACCAAAACCGAGCCGAGAGTGAGTCAAATTGAAATATGAAAGTGAGAATAGTAACTAACCTTCAGTATAAGGCCCGGACCCACAATGGGCACAACTGAGGCGGACTCTATCACCAGCGGCCTCACCATGACTTGCAGGTAGTGATTCATCTCCGCGAAAGCCGCGGTCACCCAATCATAACGCCCTAGCTGAGGCAGGTCAGCCAGGAAGGGCAAAATCCTAGTGCTGAACCTCTCGCCCTTGTCCGAGAAGTGAGTCGACTCTAGGAAATACCACAACCACAACCCAGCATCCTGCTCTGGCGTGTTAGGCTCCCGACCCTCTAGCACCGCCACTCGTTCGAAATGATCAGTGATATACGAGCTCACCAACGCGTGAGGCGCACTATATGCCTCACGCGGTAAACAATCCTCGATGAGGCCCCGCACCTCATCACTATCTAGACTAGGGCCTTCGGCGGCCCACCTAATTCTATCCAAACCCCAGGGCACAGCGCTAATCCTCTCAAAATCCTCTAGGGTCATCCCGACCTCCCCAAAGGCCACGTGGAAGGTCGTGGTAGCATCGTGAAAGAGTTCTATCATTGCTTTAATCACCATAAGGTTGCACTTAGTCTTGCAACCCACCAGCCTAATCCACTGCTCGATCACGGGGCCTAGAGCAGTCCTCGCGATCATCCCCTTTACCGCGGGGGTCAATTTCTGGAAGTAAATATCGAGACACGTAGTAAAACTCAAGAAGGTCCTCATCGTACCTGGGGGCTGCAAACCAAAACAATGCGAGGATAAACAAAACAAACCTAACCTAACCCGAGCCAAAAAAAACATAATAAAATCTGAGACATAACTAATAAGCACGAATAGGACACTCACCAGGCCACGCACGATGCGGTGAGAAATATGAAGGTCAAGGTGAAACATCAGCTGATGATCATCCCAGTCCCGAGCCCACTTGGGATCTTCAGAAACAACCTCCTCGTCCTCCGGTGCTGGAGCCGGAGCGTGAGCCCTCCTAGCCACGGTCTCTGGAAGCTTGCACTTCTTCACTCTATTGAAATCAGCCTCGTTAATAGTCTCGGGGTCGCGGCGCTGAGAGGAGGTGCTCCGTCGCCTCCTGCGAATCCCTCGAGGAGTCAGCGAGCTCGTCCCAACAACCTCTTCACTAGCACCAACCAAGGAAGTTCCCTTGGGACGCTCGGTATCATCTCTAGCTATAGAACCAAACAAAAAGAAAACAAACAACATATCCCTAATCAAGCTAAAACGGCTTAAACAGGTCAAAATAGGGTCAAACTTTCGGATAAGGATATCAAAATTCCGAAAAAACTGCTAGCACGCATTTTCGATCCCGATCACAATGGAAGTGGTTTCGGGAAAATCCGGCATCTGTTACGACACCTTTTGGTTCGTCTTCAGACACACAAAGCCTCACGGAAGGTCCTAAAGGTCACCCTAGCCCATAAGAATTGACGAGAAAGCTACCCACATCCTCACGCACAATATTTGAGCGAAAGTACGTAAAATAAATACGGGAGTAATCGGGAAACGATCCTTAACACTAGCATTCCAAACACATTTCCATAGCGAGCCATTATCGTATCTCGAAAACCCTTATCAAGCTTATAACTACTTCAACAAGCTCAAATCAACCTCAATTTAACAATGAAATCAAGTCCGATCATCAAAACTTAGTGAATCAAAAACACCCAAATTGATTTCTAGGGTTTCAACAAAACCAACTCATAATCAATCAGATTAAGCAAAACCGACAATAAGCGAACAAAGAACACTTACCCGCAGTCGACATTGTCGGAAATCGAGACGAACTTTGGCAAGAAAAGTCGAAAAATCGATCTTGAGGCGAAAGGGGCGACGCGTTCGAATTTTGTGAAATGAAACGATCACCCCAATCTTCGATTACTTAAACAGACTCGGACCACGAAAATCCAACCGCTCCATCTTACGCGCTTAAATTCTAGCGCGCTGGGGGCTGGGCGCCTGAGTTTTGGGGCGCTGAAGGATGCGCGCCTAAACAGCCCGGCCCAGACTAAAATGAAGCAAAGCAAACAAACTTAAAGTCGATACACATAAAACATGCACATACTAAGACAAGGAAAACAACAATAATTGGACAACTACTAATCAACATCGATAATACACTCTCGACTATAAAACAAGCACTTAACCTAAACGTTGCACCCGGACGCGTAACAAAACAATCTAGACTAACATAATTGAACTCTGAACAGACTCAAATGCATAAACAAACCAAGACAAAAGCAAGAACAAACCCGAACAAGATAAGACAAACCTGCAAAACAAGATTTAACTAAAACAAATAAACAAACAGCAATTTTGCCCGAGGGACGTTAGTATCCTGGAGGCACAGCAACAGCAGTCTTGCCCGAGGGACGTTAGTATCCCGGAGGCACAACTATTTTGCCCGAGAGACGTTAGTATCCCAGAGGCACAACCATTTTGCCCGAGGGACGTTAGTATCCTGGAGGCACAGTAATTTTGCCCTAGGGACGTTAGTATCCCGAAAGGCAACTGCTCGGGTGGAGACTGACGCCCTCGAGTAATATTCAACAGCAATTTTCATTCGAGTGGAGACTGACGCCATCGGATGATTCATTTTGCCCTAGGGACGTTAGTATCCCGAAAGGCAGCTGCTCGAGGGGAGACTGACGCCTTCGAGCAGTATACAACTGCTATTCGGGTGGAGACTGACGCCCTCGAATATTTTATATCATCTTATTTTGTCCTAGGGGTCAGAGGCATCCCAAAAGACAACTACTCTAGTGGAGACTAACGCCCTCGAGTAGTTTATCTCATTGTGTTTTGTCCTAGGGGTCAGAGGCATCCCAAAGACAGCCGTTCGAGTGGAGACTAACGCCCTCGAACGTTTTATCAAGGGTTCACAAGTATCCCGAGAAAACATTTGTTTAAATAAAGACAACACATAAGAACGTTCTTTGCACGTGTGCTTAACGCGTCACCTACACACTAAAAACATTTAAAAACTAAATAAACCGTTTAAACGGGCCAAATAAGACAAAGCGCGCGCATAAAAAAAAAACAAGAACAAGATATCAAGCAAAGGTCTGGGCCCAAGCAAGCAACCACAAGCGAAGACGTCAGGTATGAGTTCTAAGCTATGGCTGACGAGCCACAACACGTAGTCTACTGGACTCAAAACGACCCGACCGGACAGCCACCAGGTCGTAATCTTCGATTGGCCTGGGCGGCTAAACTTTGACTTTCGCCTTGTCCAAGCCTCAGTCAAAGTGGGGGCTTCTGTAGACACCCAGATTTGGACCTGGTAGCTGCAGAAGTGCCCAACAAACACCCGATGACGATAGGATTGCAACGCGACGCGGGTTCGCGATATTGTAGATAGTTTTTCTGTAGAACGGATTAAATAATTACTCGGAAAAATTAAAACTAACATGATGGCAGCCTTAGTCATGTCGTTACGGTCGCATAAACACTAATTAGAGTCAATTCCGACACCGTGATCCCCGAGTCGGTCCCGAAACTCAAACCGAGTCAGCACCGCACCAAGCGAACCTCGGGATGCACACCCGAGGCCCACTAACGTTCACGGCGCTAGGTCAAGCCGCGAGAGCCTTAATCCCCAAGTAACAAATTATACTCCTCCCTCTCAGTTTTGGAAAGTATCAAAATCGTATCTTCAAAACTCCAACCGCCCTACCTCACGCGTCTCAGCTTCACCGTGCCCAAGCCCAGGCGTCTGAGTCTTGGTGCGCTCCAGCTCAGGCGTCCATATGGGCGACGAGGGCCGAAAACACCTATAAATAACCCCCTCCGCCTCATTCATTCGACACACAATTCTCATTCTTCTCTTCCCCCTCTAAACTCTCGCTAAGGGCTCGCACTCCGACACCCGAGGCAAACGATCCACTCGATTGTAGTTCCGATAAAAGCGACATCAACGCTAATCCTCACTTTCGAGCACCCCACTTGATACCGAGGTGCCTGTGATCGACTAGCTCAAGTCTAGTAGCGAAGCTCTGCCGGATTAGCCGCAGAACAAGTCCTTAGTAACGAAGATTTGCCGGAGTAGCCGCAGGAGGGGTAAACGGTAACGGAGCTCTGCCGGAGTCACTGGTCAAGCTAGGAGGATCCGCCTGTTGAAACCGAGTCGTCACTAGGTTGTCATCTAAACAAAACTTTCCATATTTGCACTTTTCTTTATTATGCATTACGATAACACTAGATGTGGACACTAGGTCCACAAGCATCTACTAAAACACGCAACGTCCCAACTTCAATCACAAATACAAAAATACACTAAATAGACCCGAGTAATTCCGAGATCCGTTCTCAACTATTTATGCATCGAGCCCCATTTAGTGTATACTCCGAGGGTGCAACTCCTCACAATGTGATTTACTTACATTCGCATTTACAGTTTTTCGTATGATTTATTGCTTTTATGACCTCATAATCGCATGCTAAATCACCTAACACGGAATTCAAAACGTAAAATAACTAAAACTGAAGAAAGTGATGGCCGGGTTCCGTATTAGTTTAAGTGCTCGCCTTACTAGGTTCGACGCATCTCTATTAATACCAAACCGACTCATCTTAAGCAGAATACCAGGTAAGGTATACCATGAGAACGACTAATATCAGTATTATCACGTTAAAACTGATTTGCTAATACGTATAATACTAGTACTCTCTACTCTCCAATGTGCATCTTTTCATGACCTGCTTGTCACGTGAAATCGCATGCAAAGAATGTAAACACAACTACTTTGACGACAATACTTACTTGTCCTTAAACTACCGACGTAGCAAAAGACATAGGGTTAAAACAACGGATGTTACAGCATTTCCACCACAACAAAAGAACTAGGTTATCAGCCCACCGATTGATTAGTAGAGACCGCTATAGTGTGGGCGGGATTGGGTGTTGGCATCTATCGGATGTTGGCTTCCCAATACGTACACTCACCCCTTACTCAGAATCGACGGTTTCTGGATGTCCGAAACCATTGCCAATGAGAGTCATTCCAGGCATGGAGTACTTAAGGGTACAAGTCTTTATCTTTAGGTCCCGTGCCACTAAACTTTGAGCCGGCAAGGGATCAAAGTTGACTTGAACGGTTTTCGAGTCCCCATAATTGACTCGGTGACGACTCCACAAATTGGCAACGAATTCAGTTCACTAAAAAGGTCGCCTTACCAAACAAATCGGCCTTTAAACATTTACAACCACGACTGGATCGATTCCAAACCGAAACACTGGTGCCCGCACCCGTCTAGTACAAGTCCGGATCGTCATCCGAATCGAGGTCCGACACTTCGCCTCGTACGTGAGATCGGACCGACCCCCGACAGGGAGGAGGCCGCGTGGGTGGCTACCGCCACATGATGAAAACCAGGTCGGTCCCGCGTTGGCACGCGCGGGGCGACGGGCGTTGCGGACGTGCGTCCACATAAGCAAACCTTAATACCCTTCCTGACAGGATATGTAAAGTTGATCTACCTCTCCCCCAGCGGAATGAGCGCGGAATCCCCAGCTAGTACGGTAACTCGTACTAAAACTCATGGCGATCCAAATACGCTATCTAAGCAGAGCATCCAACCAACCTGCACAGCCCGTCATGCAAACCCATGAAAATCCCCAGCGCCATCCATTAACTCGAAATGACCAAAATACAACCGGCACAAGTGTCATCTCGTTTTTTAAAATAACCCATTTTGTAATTCTTATGTTTTGAAACGAGGTGTAGTCATGCTAAATATAAATATTATTCAATTTATATTAGTTTTACTCTCGAAAACTTACCATGCTCGACGTTCGGTTACGAACCGATATCTGGCATTTAGAGTGGAATTTATAGAATTGCATTTAATCGGACTAGAATGAATATCGACTCCATCCGTGTCACGATGTCGTAGTCAATCCTTTCCGAACGTGTGACGATTGATTCGGCATCAACGGGTTTCGTACTAATCCGATTATCGATGACTCTTTTAAGCATGACGCTTGACTACGGAGTCAACATCACACCTTTTAGAGTAACATTTTGAAAACAGTGTCGGACACGTTTGACGACGAATTACCGCGATCACATTATGCCCTTACGTGTCTAAGGCAGCGCGCCTCGAAGGGCGCCACCTCTAGTACGACTTTTCGAAGGATTGTAAGGGACTTTGGATGGAATTCGTTATCGAACATATTCGACTTGAAAATTCGATTGTCGTTGCAAATGTTAGATCCTTTGCATTTCGATATCGTAATTTAGTTTTTTGAAACCTAGGATAATCGATTTAGCATCATAGGATATTTGCTCGAAATTGATTTGATAATAGTTTTTGTTATATTAGTATACGCAGTATTTATATATGAACAATAAAACGCGATAATAAAATGTTAGGTGTTAGATTGTTAGCGTACGATAAATAAAGAGTTAGATGCGAAAAGTAAAATGTTAGATGTTAGTAAACGGAAATTAAACTAGTGGTTAGTAACAAAAATTAAATGTTAGTCATAGTTAGTAATTAATGTAGAAAATGAAAAGAAAATTAGATTAGAGAATCGGGATTTGATACACACTCAACCTACATGTTAATAAACTCAGAAAACGGGCTCGTAGAGTGTCGTTGAAGGCACGAGAGCGGTTCGAGAATGTAGGGTGAGTTAGGGTGTGTAGTTAGGGAGAGGATTTTCTCGGTCTTTGACGAGTTTTGATCTCGGGATTGATTGTGTGTGTGTGTATGAGTGCAAAGAACTCATGGGTGGTGAAAATTTGTGAAAGGTGACTGAAAGGCTCTCGGTTTTTCTGTCTAAAGTTTTCCTGACTTGTGTTAGACACTTTTCATTCTACACTTTTTCTTTTACCTTCTTTTACACACTTTTCATTATTTTTGTTTTCTTAGTTTAGTTTTCCTTGGGAAATACATTGAACCTTGTTCTTCCTTCTCAGATTTTGAATTCTTCGGTATCGATATTCTTAATTTAAATTTCAATTTCAGTTTCTCTTTTAATTTCCGTCTTAATTCATTCTTCGTCTTACTTTATCGTTTTCTAGTATAGAATTATTATTGCCTTTCGTAGATTAATTCGTATCGTTTCCGTTACGTTTACCTGCAATTCGTGTTGTGTTAACTTGATTATTCTTAATATGCATACCTGAATTTTACCTAAGGTTTAGGGGGATCTATGCGTATTATTAGGGTTATAGTCAATTGACCTGTTTCTAATCGTATGAATTTTCGCCAGAATATCGTTTTAACTCTGATTAATTGTTTGATGCATAATTCAATTAATTAGTATCGCAAATTAGGACTTTTCGTTGACCGGGTTAAGAACTAATTAGGCTACGATAGTTTGGGTAGACTGACTTAATGCTAGCGACTGCAGGTTATGTTTAGATCTAAAGGTTGTAGTGTACCGCCCGGACTTGCACCTTAGGTAGTTCGATTATTGATCTGTTAGTTGACTCCCTGACCCAACTAATATTCGTAGTGAACCTGAGACCCTAGACTTTCTCCTTATTGTTATTCCGTCTTAGTATTTATTTATCAGCCTACCAAAACCAACTCAAACTGTGACCCATAACCTATAGTCTAAATCTTAGGAATAGACAACTAAATTTTGTCTCTTTGTGGTTCGACCCCTGACTTCACTATCTACATTAGTTGGTGACCTTCGGGTATCTTTGATTAGGGATACGACTAACCCCTGTCAAATTTTGGCACCATTGCCAGGGAGACGGTGTTATTTAGTTGTTTATTTTTTATTTTTAAGACTTTAGGTTATTTTTCACCCCAGAGAACATCAGTTCCTTGGGGTAGTTCTCACTGGTGTTTTGTAGTTTCCTTTTGTACCCAGGTTACTACCGCTAGCCAAAATGCCTAAGCTTGCTAGCTATTCCAAGCCAGTGGAGACGGTTTTGCCAAAGCCGATCAAACGACCCACTGCTACAACTGGGTCGTTTGAAATTCGTCCTGTTTTCATCACTTTGGTGGAGAAAAATCAGTTTGGAGGTACATGCGGGGAAGATCTAGCGAAACATAAGCGAATCTTTACCAACTATTGCTCCACCATTCCACTTCCCCCGGGAGTTACTCAGGAGCAGGTGATGGAGATGTTGTTCATGTTCTCCCTACGTGACGATGCTAGAGAATGGATCACCGACTTAGATCGCACAGCTGAGGAGATTACCAACTGGAAGTCTTTTGCCTTAGCTTTTTACAAGTATTATTACCCACCTCAGAAGACAAACATGTTAAGAAGTTAAATAACTAATTTTCGTCAAACTCCTCACGAGAATATCCACGAGGCTTGGGTACGATTTAAGAAGTTGGTGAAAGAATGCGCACATCACGGGTTTCAGGTATGATTTCTGTGCAATCAGTTTTATAACGATTTATATGACGATTGTCATGCTACACTTGACTCCGCAGCTAATGGGAGATTCCAAAACAATGTCGACGACGATAAAGCTTGGAAGACGATAGAGGATATGGCTACTCACCACGCCCGTTGGGGTAATCCACGAGGTAACACTCACGGAACAGGTTTAGAGAGTGAAACAACCAATATTGTGGCAGCGCAGTTAGCGGTATTGACAAAACGTCTTGAAGCTTATGAAGCCTCCAATTCCAAAGGAGTCAACGCGCTCCAAGCTTCCCGTCAGATTTTGCCATATACGAATCAACCACCGCCGCCACCTCCAAATAGTAATCAGGTTGTTGCTTCTGTTTGCCCTCATAATCATAATTTTCAGTCTAACTTTATCAGGCAAAATCAAGGGGAACGACAATTCTATCAACAACAGCAATTTGATGTTGTTTCGCAAGCTCAAGCGAATAACGAATATGCGAAGAATAAAGCACTGGTCCTACAAGGCTTGCAAGCTCACCAAAAGCGGGAAGCACAGATTAATCAGGTGATTGCACATCACAAAATTTTGGACAATCAAATTGTCCAGCTGTCCACTCAGAAGTAGTAAAGAATATCGGAGACTAAACAGGTCAATGCTATTACCATACTACTCCAACCCGGTGAAGGTGACTTAGTCGACATCGTCGATGAGACTGAATTGGAGAAGGAAGAACTTGCGGACGCGTTAGTTGAGCAAGCGGCTTTAAGCAAACCAACTTTCGGAGCTGTTAAAAACCTCGAGGCAACTCGATCGAGTCAACCACATGGACTCGATCGAGTGACCCCCCAAAAATCGACCAGGGAGATTTTGAATGATCAACTCGATCGAATCATTTGACTCGATCGAGTCACCCCTAACTCAATCGAGTGGAGCACCTGGACTCGATCGAGTCGCACTGGACGAGCCCAAATTCCGCATCTTGTCATCTGATGCTCCGTCCCCATCTTCATCTCAAGAAACCCCTACTCCGGTTCTTTCCGAGATAGCTAAGGAAGCTCCGATAGAAATTGCACTTCCTTTTCCACAGCGACAACGCAAGAATCAAACTGATCAGCAGTTCAGTAAATCCATGGAGGTTGCAAAAGATCTTCAGGTAACCGTTCCCTTCACTGAATCGATTACGCAGGTACCCGCCTACGGAAAATTTTTGAAGGAAATATTGTCCGCAAGAATGCTTTTGATAAGGCCGGGACCGTGGCATACACCGAGGACTACAGCGCAGTCCTAAATAGTCAATCTCCGCCTAAGCTTAAAGACCCAGGGAGTTTCTCTATTCCTTGTACTATTGGCACTTTTACTATCGATAATGCTCTTTGTTATATAGGAGCGAGTGTTAGTGTGATGCCATTTTCTATTTTTACAAAATTGAATGATAAGTGTAGTTTGTAGTGCCTGTTTCGTAGTGTTTTGGTCCCATTTTCCTTGTGGAATCGCTCCTTGGGAGCGATTTATGGGTTACTTATGCTTCCTTTAGTTCGTTCTAGGTTCCCGAGACCAGTTGTGAAGAATTGGAGCAAATCCGACTCGATACATACACTTTTTGGAGCCAACGAAGTGAAGGAACGATCACTCGATGCCTTGGATTCGACCCCGAGGCCTTGGGACCCAATCCCGAGCCTCCGAGACCCGATCCCGAGTCCCGAGAATCGATGAGAAACCCATCAGAGGCAAGGAGGGACCAAAAGGATCATATTGGAGACCTACAAGACCCATCCCCGACGGGAAGCACCTCAACCCGTCCCGGTTGAGGTGCACAAAAGACACACCTTCTGTTTTGGGACCATCCTGACCGGGATGAGCTCATTCCGACCGGGACCAACTCATCCCGACCGAGACGAGCCCAGTTCAGACCCGCGCTTCATTGTTTCTTCTCCTTTCCTCTTTGTAACCCTATATATACCCTTCCTCTTGTATTCTTATGGAATGTTAGACATTACCCACTAAACCCTAGACTATTTTAGCATAGATTAGCATAGATTAGAGTAGATTAGTCGGTAATTAGTCCCTAATCTAGTTAGCTAATCTTGTATTAAGGAATTCTTGAAGATCTTCACCAAGATTGACAACCTTGGAGGATTTTGTTTGGGTTTTCTTCTATGCAAGTGTTCTTCTTTTCATCCTTTGTAGTTGGTATAAACTTTCTCATCCTTTTTTTACTCTTAATCTTGTTTGTTCATCCAAGTTTTAATCTTTGTTCGTTATATTGTTCATAGTTCATTGTTTTCACTAGTTTCATAATGCATGTTTTGTTGTTTGAGTTGATTCATCTTGTTCTTGTTGGTTTTAGCATTAGATATGTTTGAGTAAATTCTTGCTAGGGTTATTAGGGTGATTGGTTGTGATTGTGGATGATTAGGGTGAGATGGGTGGTATTAGATGTTGTTTTTGTTGTTTCCCATTTACCTTGCACTCCACATGTTTGATGAATTGCTTGTGAGACTAGAGATGATCAATCCTTGTTTTTCTTGCATATTCTCTTGTATGTGTGTGTTTGGTTGGTTGGTTTGGTTTCCTCATTACGTAGCGAGAGCTCGGTGAGGATGACCCCTAGGCCGATTATGTAGCGAGAGCCAGATCGGCGTTGCCTAGGCTACGTGAGCACGCTAGTAACTACGTCTTTCCCCTTTTTGTCTTCGTTGCACCCATGAACCCGACCTAACCCTAGTTTCTTCTTATCGTTTTATTAGCTTCTGTTAGTCATTAGATGCTTGTTTTGCCTTGTTAGTTCTTGTCATAGACCCTAGCTTAGTCCTTAGTCTATCCCCTAGTTTAGTCCTTAGCCATCGCTTAGATTAGCTTGTCTTGAACCGAGTCTTGGGCCGTAGCATACCTTAGTCCGACACCCCGTCCCTGTGGATTCGACCCGACTTGCCCTAGCTACCCAATTAGATTTGTTGGTTATTATTTGGTGGCAGGATCCACGGCAAATCCCACCCGTCATTGAACATGGGTGAGCTGAAAAGCACGAGTATGACCTTGCAAATGGCCGATCGTTCTCTTAAACGTCCTTTGGATGTCTTGGAAGACGTCCCGGTCAGGGCCGGAAAGTTTTTTATTCCCGTAGATTTTGTGATTGTAGAATGACTGAGGACTCAGTGATTCCTATCATCTTAGGTCGACCCTTCCTACATACGGTGGGGGCAGTTACAGATGTTAGGAAAGGGAAGCTAACACTATCGATAGGAGAAGATAAACTTTCCTTTGGTTTTAGTTTGACTCCGAAACGTATACCTGAGTCGTGTTATACTATTTCTGCCATTAACACATCATCTAATGAGTCTGTCAATGCTATTCGCAGGAATATCGAGGAAGCTACCATGCCACCTAGCCTTGCCGAGCTGGAAGCATGAAGATGCAGAGAGGAAGTGGATGAAATCGAGTGATTGCTCTATGGAGACCCGGTAGACAAGGTACGTGCTTGGGAAGAAGAGGTCGATGAAATTAAACGACTGTTCAATGGTGAAGTTTCCAAAATGGAGATGGTTCATACCACCGATTACAACGGGCAATCAGAGTTTTGGAAAGCCGAGCACGATGAGATAGAGGCTACCCTTCGGGAAGATAGGCCCCTCTAGACAGTAAAGGAGGAAGTATGCTCTATTAGTGACATAGTTGTTGAGACGAATCCTCCTCCTCCATTGCTCCAGACATCAATTTGGGAACCTCTTACCGAAAACTGTGTACCTGAGCTTCCTACGCCTAACGAATTAACCATTCGAGTTAATTTGGTCATGATTGCTGATTTAGGGGGATACAATCCACCTAAGGAGTTCCCTTTTCCTCATTTCAATTTTTTCAACTTAATTGATAAAGGGAATTTTAAACCTGAATACACGGAGCACTCTCATAAGTCGTCGATTAAGCTGAGACGGTTTGATTTTCTGAATTTTAACGCCTCCGTGCCTATATTTTGCTACTTATGCTTGTATGTAGCTCATGCCCGAATGTTCGATTTGCTCCTACGGGCTCTGAGTTATTTTGACTTCGACCGGGGGCGAATTCATGTTTCTTAAAATGGGTGAAGTGTAACACCTCATTATTTTCCGAGTCAAATATAAAGTTTGACTTTTCTACTTTTATTAAATCGGGTACTTAAGTTAGAAAAATATTTTTAATGTTGTTATAAATATTAAAGTATTTTGAGTCGTCTTATAATAAATCGATTTTGATTTTCTTAAAGTGGAACGTTATTTTATAAATTGACTTTGCATCGGGTTGGAATTTGGGTCAAACACAAATAAATAATAACAACAATAATAATAATAATAATAATAATAATAATAATAATAATAATAATAATAATAATAATAATAATAATAATAATAATAATAATAATGGGACAATAATGTTTTGGGTTCTCTTTCTTCATGCCAGGACTCGCGCGTTTCCATTGCCCCTTCGTCGGTCTTTCTGAGTGTTGTGACAATAATGGGAAGGGTCTGGTTAAAACCTCCATGATCATCCACCTCCGAAATCGACATGGCCTTGGAGAAGCGTAGGTAACTACGCGTCAAGCTCTTTCTTCTAGTTTATCTGTTTTTTCTGAGGTAGAGGTTACCCTTAAGCGTATGAGTCTTTGGGTTTGTGGGGTTTGCTTTACCACACATTCTCTTTCTTCCAAGTGTCGGCACGGGTCGGGGTCTGATTTTGTTGCACCCCCTGATTGTGGTGACGGAGTTGCTCGTTTTTTTGTTTATGGCATCCCTCGGCCGCTCGCTCCATCTTCGTCTCCAGGCGATGTTGTGGGGCTGGTTGGGTTGGGTTGCCTGGACGTGGCTTCTCTAGATCGCTTGCTGTCGGTAGGGGTGCGTACTGTGAAATCTGTCCCTCCCAGATGTCGCCTTGGGTTTTCTAGGATCTTCAGGGGGGCCCTTGATGCGGTGGCTGACTCCCCTGATGATCTTTCTCGCTGGGTTAGCTTGCTTATTTTACCTCTCTGTGTTCTTAAGTCTTTTTCCCCCAGGAGTAACCTTGAGTGTAGAGCTGTCGTGAAGCGCCAGCGTCAGGAGGAGTGTATTACCAGGGCCATTCATACTTGGGGTGCCCCTGGTGGTATTGCTTTGCTTCTGCAGGAGACCTTCGCTGAGGAGGGGCCTTCTCTTCGTTTGGAGGAGGACCCTGACTCTAGTGAGGTTAACTTGCGGCAGTGTCGGCGAAAGATTTGTGATGGTCATTATGCTGCCGCTGTCCGGGTGCTTTCCTCGTCTGGCGTTGCCCCTTACACGGCTGATACTCTGCAGACGTTAAAAGATAAGCACCCCTCTGTTCCGCCCCCTTCCTTGCCGCCTTTGCCTGCCGCTTACCCTCAGCTCGTCGCGTCCTCGACCGTTGTGTTGGATATGATCAGGAGTTTTCCGCGGGGCACTTCTTCTGGACGGGACGGTTTTCGTGCCCAACATCTTCTGGATTGTTTGAGCGGAGCTGCGGTTGCTATCTCGGATGATCTGATCACCTCTATCACTAGGGTGGTTAACCTGTTTCTCGAGGGCAGATGCCCGTAGGTTCTCAGTGAGTACATCGCTAGTGCTCCGCTCACCCCGCTTGTTAAACCAGGTGGTGGAGTCCGTCTTATTGCTGTGGGCACGATTTGGAGACGCCTTGTCTCCAAGGTTGGGGCTGTTCTGATTGATCCGTCGCTTTGCGGGTATTTTGAGGGCCTCCAGTTTGGAGTCGGGGTTTCTGGTGGGGGAGAGGCCATTTTGCACGCCTTGAACCGGTTTGTTGAGGATCGTGGTGGGGACGTGGGCCTTTCCATAGTTTTGTTTGACTTCCAGAATGCTTTTAATTTGGTCGACCGGGAGGTCATGTTGCGCGAGGTTCACCGTTGTTGCCCTGTTCTTTCCCGCTGGGTCGAGTTTTGCTACTCTCGGCCTGCCACGCTTTTCTACGGGGAACATAGCCTTTGGTCTTGTCAGGGGGTCCAGCAGGGTGACCCTTTGGGCCCTCTTCTTTTCGCTTTGGTCTTGCATCCCTTGATTTGCAAGATCCGGGACTCTTTTCCCTTGAGCTTGCAGGCTTGGTACTTGGATGATGGCACCATTGTTGGGAAACCTTGGTCGTGGGGAAGGTCTTGGAGATGATTATGGAGGATGGTCCTCGCTTGGGCCTTCACCTTAATGTCGGAAAAACTGAGTTTTTTTGGCCTAAGGATGACCCTAGGAGTCGACTACCGGTGTGGACATGACGTAGGTCCACCCCGACGCGGCCACGCGCGGGTTTGGGTAGGCGAATGAATCTCGTGGTGAGATTGTTCTCGGGTTCGAAATTTAAGTCAAAATGGAGTCGCCACCGAATTTTGTGGTTATTCGGAACCATTCGAGCCCACTCTATGTCGTCATGGGCTATACACAAAGTACGGCCCACTTCGATTTCAGAGTTTATGGGGCCCGTCCCTTTGCATTGCGATACCGATACCATCTACACCGGTATCTTGTAAAGAATGACTCTCGTGCGCCAACGGTTTCGGGCATCCGGAAACCGAGTTTCTGAGTAAGGGGTGAGGGTACGTGTTGGGAAGCCCACTAAGGACACCCAACCCCGCCCGCACATGGCGGCCTCTACTAAGACATCGTTTGTGTTCGTGTACGCGCGTTAGTAAAATGATAAAATGATATGCAAACAGCATTTTCGGGCTAAGCATGTGAATTACATATGAATTACGTCATTTAATGCATCTAATTATGGTCGAAGTGATTTAGCATGCGAGGTTCATTTATAAAGCGATATGCAAGTAAATAAACGAAACTTGAAAATAAGTAACGTACAAGTTACACGGGCGGAAATACAACCCGGAATTCACAATACAATGATTATTATAACGATTAAATGAAATAATAAACTAAATAAGAAAAGCGAGAAATAAAATACACGACTCGACAAAGACCCGTATATAATAAATGTTCGCTAGATCGTGAATTAGTTAGACGGACGAACCTTAATTAATAACGCATTATATTGCATATTAATTAAAGGACGGAGGTTCGAGACCTAGGCGTGAATCTAACCCGATCTCGAACCTCGATGTCTTGTCCCGACTTATCACCTCGAGAAATGGAGTTTAAATTAATTATGTGTCGGATACGACTAAAGAGTCGTCGACACAAAAATTAATAGTGTGAAACCGTCGATCAAAGTCATTTTTTAAGTGTCGTGATGTGCATGGGTTTTAGAAAAATGGGTTCACGTGATGGCCTTTACACGCGTTGACTAAAAGTCGTAAAGAAAAGACGAGTCTCAAAATATGGACATATGTCGCGAAGGTCGCATATTAATGTAAGGACCGAAAAGGGTAGAAAGTCGAGAAAACGAGAAAGTGGTCTCGGCCGAACAGGCCTCCCCGCGAGTCGCCTGACCAGCGTGCGACTCGCATGGGGGTCTGAGCGCGGGTCTTTTGTTTGTCGAAAAATCGCCAGTTTTTATAGTCGCATGCGAATATGGGTTTATATACTCGATTTATGTTTTTGCTAGATTAGGAATTTTGAATTAGTAACGAAATTTCATCCCTCTACGTCACGACATCGAAACTAATCCTTCCGGATTATGTGATGTCGGTTTTCGTGTCAACGGGTTTCATACTAATTGAAATGGAATCGAATGCGTTCAACTACAACCGATTGCAATCACGTCACGCCCTTGAGAACATTGGGGCGGGGCTCCTCGAAAGGGCTCCACCTCCGTCGTTACTCGTAAAGGGATTAGACGGACTTTAGGCGATCGTCGTAGTCAAACGTATTTGAAACCGAATACTAGTATTATTATGTAAATATACACATACACGGTATTAATTGTTAATGACGAAATGTAAATAAATAAATAAATAATGTTAGTGGTTAGAGTACATAAATAAAATGTTAGGTGTTAGAGTACATAAATAAAATGTTAGTAGCAAAATTAAAATGATGTTAGTAACGGAATTAAAATGTTAGTGCTAGTAATAATAATAATAATAATAATAATAATAATAATAATAATAATAGTAATAATAATAATAATAATAATATACATAATAATAATATAGATAATCAAAAGGAAAAGAGAAAGGAGAAAGAGATGTCGGGATTTGAATTACACCCTCAACCTACATGCTTAATGGCCTCGGAAACGAACTCATAATAGCGACGGGAGCGCGGGAGTGTCGAGATATGTAGGGTGAGTTATGGTGTGTGTCTTTGACAAGTTTTGATCTCGGGATTTTGAATATGTGTGTGTGTATGTATGCCGCCGGTTTTTCGAGGGCAAAAGGCTCGGTTTTTTTGTATGGTTTTGCTTGGGGTTGTAGTGTAGGATGTTTAGGTAGATTAGGGTAGAATATGTAGTGTGAATGAGGTTTGCAAAGGCTCTTCTTAAACTCTCAAAGCTGAAAAATGCACAGGGTTAGGGGGTGTATTTATAGGCTTGATGAAGTGAATCAAATGGGTTGAGTTATTATAGGAAAATGTTGACTCTTGATTTGATTTGCTAATTTTGAATTCTGATTTTGTGCACCAGTTTTCGAGAATGAACTTGGCTGATTTTGTGAGACGGTTTCGTCTTTGACCGGGTTTTGACCCGGTTGCTAAAAGACGGGATTTATTTCCAGTGACGGTTTTGACCCAAATTAGTCTCATTTTATTGGAAACGGCCCACTGGGCCTGGATTTGAGGTCGGTTTTGAGAGATTTGCACTCCGCTAAATGCCCACGTCCGATACTATTGATTATGAGTCCGTATTCGAGCGTATTAAGTCACGTTAGCGTCCGATCATCATCGGGTGTTTTGTCGGGAACTGCTATAGACACTAGCAGGCAAAATAGGGGTGTCTACAGAGCCCCCACTCTGACTGAGGCTTGGACAAGGCGATAGTCAGAGTAGCTACCAGGCCAATCGAGGATTATGACCTGGCAGCCTTCCGGTCGGGTCGTTTATAGTCCAGTAGACTTGCGTGAAGGGCTCGCCAGCCATAAGCAGAGGGTCATACCTGTCCTGATGATGATAGCTCCGCGGGGAGTCAGACTTGTTGCATAAGTCCTAGGCGTGCATATATGTGGGCCCGTCTCGTACCATTTCTGGGAAAATGCCGCCTCGGGCGTTCCGCTGGGGAAATATGTGAGCTGTACGGGCTTGCTTTTGAAGACTTGAGTCGTACTTGACCTGATAATGATGCTCCGTGGGGAGTAAAACTTGCCTTTCGGGGCGTAGGTGTACCCGTATGCCGACACATCACGTCTTGGATGTAGCATACTGGGGAAGAGTTGACTCCGTTGGGGAATTTAAATAGTTTCGCGGAGACTTGCTTCTGAAGTCTTGGGTGTACCCGTATGCTGACACATAACAACTTGTATGTAACATATAGGCAAAACACTGACTCATGCTGGGGAGTAAAGTAGCTGCGCGGGGACTTGCTTCTGAAGTCTTGGGTGTACCCGTATGCCGACACATCATGTCTTGGATGTAACATTCCAGGAGAAACACCGCTTTTGATGTTCCGTTGGGAAGTACTAGCTGGCACCTGAAATGTTAGATCCATAGGCAGAAATAGCAGGCATAGCAGATAGCAAGATAACACATAGGAAATGCAGTTAGCATCTATAGACTGACTTGCGCTGGGGAGAATGGTTTTTGCTTCATTTTGAAATAGAAGTCCTGAAAGCAACTCACGTGCTAGGAGATAGGTTTCAAAATTGAAAGGGGTAGAAAAGAAATTTGCAGTTTAAATAGACTGAAATTTAACCTTGTCGAAAAGTATTTTATCAAATGGCTAAGTTTTGCAAACTTTGAAGTGAAAATTTGAGGAGGGAGGTACCGACAGACTCGACTCTGAACGTGATAGGACGACGAGTTGACAGACACGACTTGGCATCTCGAAGGGGTTGGACTGTGACTCGGTAGGGGGGTGGGTCACCTAAGATGACAAGACTCTTAAGCTGCGCCATTCCGTAGCCTAGCCGAGTGGCAACACAGTCGAACATACATCGAAATGGGAAGGATGTGTTATAGGGGGATTGCAGTAGTCCGTAACGAGACTGTTTTTGCATGACAAGGCTTAGCAGTAGCAATGCTATAGTCTAGTGCTTTTTTGAATCTTTGATTTTTAGGGTATAGTCCAAAATGGGTATAACTTCGAGTCCTGACAGATTCTTGTCTTCGACGGAGCCGAGTACTAGGACACACTACAGAAAGGAGGCTAGTTTTTGAAAGTATTTTGGATTTTGTGAGTGGAAGGAGAACTTCTGCCTAGGAGAAGCTCCCAGGATGACAAAGCTAGCTGTTGAGAACATGACAGTGTCGTGACCGGAATGATGGTGCTTTTTGAATTTGTTGTCAATGTGGGTGGTTGTGCCTTTGTTGAAAGGCCGCCTACGTATTCACGTGTAGTGAAATCAAACCAAGCCGTAGTTCAGTGAATTGGAAGATATATTATGGTGCCTAGTTTATTAGGGCTTTGTGTGTAACCAGCCATAACGATGGTGTAGGCTAGGTGAATTCCCAATGATGTCTTGATCAAAGGGCTAGAACAGTTAGGATGTTGATTCCGTGACTGTGAGCGTTTTCCGGGGTAGCCCCCAGAGGTGGTCTGAACTATTTGGGCATGTTCTATGCCGACCGCAGGTTGAGTTCCCGTGTTTGGGGTTGGTAACTGGTCTGGATGTTTTTGGATATGTGGTGCCAGGTAGAAAGTAGCTTTGATGTTTTGAAATCTGGAGCTCGATTTTGTGGAGCTAAGGTTTCGAGGGTAAGGTATTGCAATGTGGTAGGAAATGGGGAAGTCGAGTAAAAAATGACTCGGACTTCGATCGGGGTAGGTTTAATAATGCGGGATCTGATTTCCATGTCTGGCCCTAATGGTTAGGGGTATCCTATGAAGCTTGAATCCTCAAAATTCCGGGCTGTCTCTTAGCCTAAGTCTCGAGAAGGTCTTGAGGGTTGCAATGTGGGAAGGCTAAGTGTGGTGTTAGCTGACCAGCTTGATTGTCTCTTCCCTATTGGACGGTATAGGCAATGATAATTTTTGAATTGACCGTACCCCGGTCAAGGGATTTTCACTTGAGTTGAACGTTGACCACGGTCACGGGTATTTGAATTTTTTGTTTTTGTTTTTGTTTTTTTGGGTTGACCTCTTAGCCCGGTCGTGGGATCCTTCACTTGAGTTGACTGTGTCCCGGTCAAGGGATTGATCGTATCTGGTCGAGGGATGTTGAGAGTTCTTTTTTTGGTCATGGCCAGCTCTTTTGTTTTGGCCCTTTGCTTTTTTTCCTTGGACTTTTGATTTTTTTTTTTGTCCAACTCTTTTTCTTTTTTCTTTTTTTCACAGTAATCCCCTCATATGGTGTTGTGGGTGGATTTGGGGGTGGGGCCATCGGTTGAATTAGGCTTGTGGAGCCAAACCTTTGTAAGGTGTAACCCTAGTTGGTATTTGTGTGAGTGCAACTCGCGATGGAGTACTCTACGGTAAGCATGGTGATTTGGATCTCGGTATTGTCATCATAATTCCGAGCAGGCTTAGTGGGAGCATCGTCCCGAGTTGGGTATTTTTGGCATCAAGCCTATAGAGTCACGATGCTTCTTTTTTTTGCTTCTGATCAGACTAACGCCTAAGGTAGGGATTGATCAGTCTTATTGGAAGGGTGTTTATTGTGGGAAATGGGCTTGCCTCCCGTCTTGAACCCAAATTAGGAGACTACCTAGATTTGTCATGGGATTCGAGACCGCTCCTACTAAGGGTGGTTTTGTGGCTTTCTATACCAGACATGGAACAGGTAAAGGAAAACACGAGCCTCAGTTCCTGCAGTCATTATAGATGTGCCTATAGTAGTCACGTGCATGTGCTCACAGTGTATGATGGTGTTCATCATGTTCTCGGAAACACATAAGGGAAGCATATATGAGAAATAGAAAAGCTGATTTTATTTAACTTTGAAAAGAGGACAGAATACAGTTGACTCTGACTCTGACTTTGAAATGAGGATGTAGGATATCCTAGACTCGGACTCAGACTTAGACTCGAATCGAATCCGGACTTTCGGATACTTGGTTGGTCGTTTCTTTTTGGTAAGGTCCTTGATTGGAGGAAACGACAGGTGCCACGACTCGCCTAAACTCGACTTTGCGCGAATGCAAGAGAGGGAGTTAAACAAGACGTGGCCCGGGGTGACGGGTCGACAAAGACTCTTGGACCGTGATACTCGAACGTTGACCTAGACGAGGTAACAACCCTGGCTTGGACTCGACGATGAGACTCAAGCTGCACGAGGGTAAGTCCGAAAATGGGGCGACCGTGTTTGACCGCGTCACGTGTTTGGACCAACCGTGGCGACCTAAACCTTTAGGAAACTCGGGTGTTTGTAGCATAGGTACAACTCGAAGAAGACATCATAAGGACGCCGATGTATGACGAACGTAAGGTACCCCTTAAGGTGACTGTGGTCGAATGCTCGGGTGGAGGACAGCCCCCAAGTGAGACTGAAGACTCTAATAGGACTCAGATGGTGCGGCATCTGAATGACTCGAAATTGACACACGTGACACACCACGTGTAGGACATGACCTTTAGAGAAACCGTGATTGATCGCTCCGCTGAAGGGTAGCCCCCGAGTGAGATTGTAGGTTTTGCAAAGACTCGAGTGTCGGACCAGTGACCCTTAGATGTAAGGACCACAAACCTTTTGCTACAGGGCTATGCCTTGTAAAAGGTTGACTCGGCCTCGAGAAATGGCAGACGGGGTAAGGGAAGAATCTCGCGATGTAAGATCAGCAGAGTTTCGACGCTAGAGACCCTTGACTTGACTTGAATAAGGATAGACCCTGTGATTAGGGTAGACCCTAATGTTAAAGGACTTGAATTGGGATGACTCGACTAACGGATTAAAAGACGGGCAAAATTCCCTTAGGAAAGGTCGTGGGGACCGTCCTGTCGGAGGGAAAGATCGCGTGTGACTTTCTAGTTAGGACTCGAGTGTTCAGACGAACCTTCCATTTACGAGTGTATGACTCGTGTTGGTCGGTTATGCCTTTAGGATAAGGCGGACTAGGATGGGGAAGAAACCCGTGATGTAGGATCGACGGAGTTTCGACGCTACAGACCTTCGACAAATTACGAAAAGACCCGACACACGAATTACGGTAGGTCCTATAATAAGGAGGGATTTTGAAAAATGATTGAATTTTGAAAATTGAGAGGACAGTCCTGAAATTGGCAGTGGGCCAATAGGACCAGGCATTTTGAAATGTTAGAATGGTTGCGAGTAATTTCGCGTTTTGAAAATTGAGGAGGCGATCCCGTCTTTTGAAATTGGCAGCATGCCGACAGGGCCGAGTTTTTTTTTGATAAGTTGAATATTTGGAATTTTGAAAATTTGAATATCGAAAATAAATTTCCGAAAATTTGAAAATCGAAAATAAGATCCCAAAAATTTAAAAATCGAAAACGACATCTCGGAGATTTGAAAATCGAGAATGGAATCTCGAAGACTTGAAAAACGAGGTGGAAATTTGAAGATTTGAAAATTGAAGTTGAAAGGGAATCGAAAATTCGAAATTTGAAATGGGAAGCATGCCGGCTAAAAATAGGCTATTTTGAGTCAAATCGTAAGTCTAAATTTCGGCAGCATTCCGAGTTTTTGAAATTGGATATTTTGAAAAGACGGGTCCCGAAACGGACAGTATTTCGGGCTTTTCAAAATTTGGTATTTTGGAAAGATGCATTTTTTGAAATGACGGTTTTTTTTGAAAAATGACACGGAAACCAAGTAGCACGAAGTCAAACAAGCATTATAACGATGCTTATGTATGTTTTACGCTAAGTCTCGGTCGGTCAAAATAGGGTCTATACCAACAACGATGGCTTTCTCGTGTGATGGACGGACTCCCTAAGCCGAGTTGGTCTTAGGACATGCCGCGAAACTGAGACGAGTTCCACCATCGATGTCTTTAGCGCACCCATGTAGGAATGCACCGTGGTATAGTGGGACGTCGGTCACAAGTAACCGGCCCGGGCAAAATTTGGGTTATGCACGAATCATTAAACTAATGCGCGTACATTAATATTCGAACGATTTCTCTTCGAGTCTCACCCTAGGAACCCCGATGACATGTGGTACATCAGGTATCCCCAGCGGAGTCGCCAAATTGTGGACATGACGTAGGTCCACCCCGACGCGGCCACGCGCGGGTTTGGGTAGGCGAATGAATCTCGTGGGGAGATTGTTCTCGGGTTCGAAATTTAAGTCAAAATGGAGTCGCCACCGAATTTTGTGGTTATTCGGAACCATTCGAGCCCACTCTATGTCGTCATGGGCTATACACAAAGTACGGCCCACTTCGATTTCAGAGTTTATGGGGCCCGTCCCTTTGCATTGCGATACCGATACCATCTACACCGGTATCGTGTAAAGAATGACTCACGTGCGCCAACGGTTTCGGGCATCCGGAAACCGAGGTTCTGAGTAAGGGGTGAGGGTACGTGTTGGAAAGCCCACTAAGGACACCCAACCCCGCCCGCACATGGCGGCCTCTACTAAGACATCGTTCGTGTTCGTGTACGCGCTTTAGTAAATTGATAAAATGATATGCAAAGAGCGTTTTCGGGCTAAGCATGTGAATTATATATGAATTACGTCATTTAATGCATCTAATTATGGTCGAAGTGATTTAGCGTGCGAGGTTCATTTATAAAGCGATAAGCAAGTAAATAAACGAAACTCGAAAATAAGTAACGTACAAGTTACACGGGCGGAAATACAACCCGGAATTCACAATACAACGATTATTATAACGATTAAATGAAATAATAAACTAAATAAGAAAAGCGAGAAATAAAATACACGACTCGACAAAGACCCGTATATAATAAATGTTTGCTAGATCGTGAATTAGTTAGACGGACGAACCTTAATTAATAACGCATTATATTGCATATTAATCAAAGGACGGAGGTTCGAGACCTAGGCGTGAATCTAACCCGATCTCGAACCTCGATGTCTTGTCCCGACTTATCACCTCGAGAAATGGAGTCTAAATTAATTATGTGTCGGATACGACTAAAGAGTCGTCGACACAAAAATTAATAGTGTGAAACCGTCGATCAAAGTCGTTTTTTAAGTGTCGTGATGTGCATGGGTTTTAGAAAAATGGGTTCACGTGATGGCCTTTACACGCGTTGACTAAAAGTCGTAAAGAAAAGACGAGTCTCAAAATATGGACATATGTCGCGAAGGTCGCATATTAATGTAAGGACCGAAAAGGGTAGAAAGTCGAGAAAACGAGAAAGTGGTCTCGGCCGAACAGGCCTCCCCGCGAGTCGCCTGACCAGCGTGCGACTCGCATGGGGGTCTGAGCGCGGGTCTTTTGTTTGTCGAAAAATCGCCAATTTTTATAGTCGCATGCCAATGTGGGTTTATTTACTCGATTTATGTTTTTGCTAGATTAGGAATTTTGAATTAGTAACGAAATTGTATCCCTCTACGTCACGACATCGAAACTAATCCTTCCGGATTATGTGATGTCGGTTTTCGTGTCAACGGGTTTCATACTAATTGAAATGGAATCGAATGCGTTCAACTACAACCGATTGCAATCACGTCACGCCCTTGAGAACATTGGGGCGGGGCTCCTCGAAAGGGCTCCACCTCCGTCGTCACTCGTAAAGGGATTAGACGGACTTTAGGCGATCGTCGTAGTCAAACGTATTTGAAACCGAATACTAGTATTATTATGTACATATACACATACACGATATTAATTGTTAATGACGAAATGTAAATAAATAAATAAATAAATAAATAATGTTAGTGGTTAGAGTACATAAATAAAATGTTAGGTGTTAGAGTACATAAATAAAATGTTAGTAGCAAAATTAAAATGATGTTAGTAACGGAATTAAAATGTTAGTGCTAGTAATAATAATAATAATAATAATAATAATAATAATAATAATAATAATAATAATAATAATAATAATAATAATAATAATAATAATAATAATAATAATAATAATAATAATAATAATAATAATAATTGTTCCGGTCACGGAAACAATTCACCCGGCCTTGGATCCGGGTTGTACAATCGGGTTAATGGTGAACAATTGATCGTTTGATTTCCCTTGGTCTCCCTTTTCTCTCACTCCCTGGATCGGACCTTCCCGGCGGAAATGGCCTGCTCCCTGCACAATGAACGCACAGGGCCTCGGAGGTTGTCCGAGGAAACCCTCTCCGATGCCTAAGTCAGTCCGTGAAATGCCTTTACGAACCTAGCTCGTGAGGAACTAGGCGGCGTTTTTAGGAGTAAGAGTCTAGAGAGAGAAAATCCCACCCCTCTCATGTGGGAAATGGGGAGGTATTTATACCTTCCCACAAGAGAGAGAAGTGGGAGAGGAATGGTTGGATAGAGAAGTGACAAGTGGCGGCTTCTCATCCATCCATTCCTAATTACCTTAGGCAAAATGACGAGAGGGCCCCTGGGGGTTCTGGCCCTGTTGGCCAGGGATTTTCCCGGGGCAGACAGTCTTCTGGCAGGGGGCTGCCAAGTCCCGACAGGCTGGGTTGGCCTATGCTCCCAGCAGCTGACGGCCACCCTTAGCGTTTTATGCTTCTTGTTTTAATTTCTTGCTAGGGGCTGATCTTTCAACTCTTTGACAGGGACCGTCTCAGGGCTTGCCTAACAGGCGGCTACTCGACAGGCGGCCGACCCCAATCAATTGGCCCTCGTTAGTAGAGGGAGAGTAAGGCTTTCCTTCTGCTGGCGACCCTTGCTTGGTGGGAGGTTGACTTCCATGTCTGTTGCAGCATTTAATGTTTCGCACCTTCCCAAGGAACTTTGCACTGCTCATGTCAGGTATGCAAAGAGGTGAGAGCGCTTTTGTAATGATTGTACTTCTCTTCTGGGCGGATTTTGGGGAACCGTGAAGAGTTCCTGATTGGTGGCTCTCCTCCCAGGGTGGTTGGAGCGTTCATTAATGCCGCGCTTTCTTTTGTATAAAATCCTCAGTTTCCTTTATCATTTGTGTTTCAACCCATCTTCAATCTTTCCATTTTCTTTGTCTTAAACATGGCTTGGATCAAGAAAAGCGTAACTCGCCGTGGAGTCAGACATGTTACCTTCATCTTTAGAGGGTTTTGCAGGCTCCGATACGCTCGCGCTGCGTATCGTGCTGTTCGCCGTAGTCGCTGTTCACGGCTTCGTTCCCGACGGATGGGTCGGAAAGCTTCTGCTAGGACGGGAAAACGCCTCAGGAGGTCCTCTCCTCCTGTTGCGCCTAGGTTTAGGCGTTGCCCCCAGGGAGGGGGCTGTTTTGACAGAGGATGCCACGAGTGCTTTCCGTGGCTGCATCCAGAGCAATTCTGCTCCAACCTTTCTGACACTGACTCTTCCTTGGCGTCAGGTCCCTCTTCGCCTGTGAAGAAGACAGGTTGTCGCACCTGCGACGAATCCCAGGCAGTTCCCTTTGGCAGGGACTGGGAGGATAGCAGCCATGATTCTGGTGATAGTGAGGGTCTTGGCTGCCTGAGCGACAAGGACGAGGACGGAGCTTCAGATGACCCTTTCCAGGGCTCCCCAGACTGGGACTGGGGCTCGGCTCTCGGGAGTCCAGGCAGCCCCGGGGATTATTCCCCAGATTTGGGCGATGATTAGACCTGCGTGGCAGGGTGTTTGGTTTCTGTCGGGCCTGAATTTTTTGTGCCTTGTGTATTTTTCTTTCATATCCGTCCCACGATATAGCTTTTCTTTGTAAGGTTTTAATGAAATGAATATTTTGTGTATTTGGATTTTTAATATGAGTTATTATTATTATTATTATTATTTTTTTTGAATGAGGTCGTTGATTGACCTTTCTCTCTGATGTTTCTGTTTATCGAGGCTCTTTTTTGAAAAGGGTGAGCAGTTGGTGTTCAGTATGTGACATGTGGACGATCCTCGAGGTTTTTGTCAGGGGATTCGCCTTTCGAACTTCTTTGGCTTTATATAAACCCTTCTCTCCCTCCATTCTCTTCTTTTACTCTTCTTGATACCTTACACCCCATAACACTTCTCGAATCTCCTTCATTGGCCGAGCGTTTTCTTTTTGAGGAGCAAGGAACACTTCTTGTCGCTGTCTCCAGCAACTTCACCGGCGTCCTTAGGTTAGAACTTTCGAATCTCTCGCCTCTTTTCTTCCCTTCCATAGCCTATATGTCGCGAGTCCGTCCCCTTTCCCTTGATTCTTTGCTCGGGGGAACTAGCGGCGGCGACGGTAGCCGTCATGACGTTGCTTCTTCCTCCGGGGTTGACCCCAGGGAGGAAGACGATCATCACAGGGGAGAGGGTGCTGAGTCACCCGAGCCAGCTCCCTTTGATGTGATTGATTCTGATGACGAGGCCCTGGAGGTGGACCCTGCCAGGGTCGCCGGTCCCCTTATCCGCAGGGAGAGAGGGAGGACCTACTTTTTGGACAAAGAAAAATATGTGGTTCCCTTACAGACCTATCCTGATGATCCGAATCAAGAAGCTACTAAGGAGTTCAACAAAGTCACTTTATCTTCTAATGGTCCTAGTTCAGCTACACGAACACCTAGTGATCCGAATGAAGGAGATACCAAAGAATTCAATGATGTAACTGATCCGAATCAAGAAACTACTAATCCGAATAAGGAAGTTACTAAAGAGCTCAATGAAAGAATACTAGCTTCTACATAAGCATAGTCCAGCTACATTAGCACTAATAAGGAGTCGTCTTCAATTATGGAGCTAGCTCACGTTTGAACTGAATAAAGGAGCAAATAATCAAGGAAATAAGAAGACATTAACTTGGGTTCACACTCATTCAAGCATGGGAAGTATACTGAAGTTATGAGGTTGACTATGGGCTGATTGCTAACTTCGTGTTTAACTCCATGTTCACATGGTGTGCACACTCAAGCTTTGTTGTTGGCTCCATGTTCACACAAGGAGCCACGGCTGGTTGCTCTTGGTTTAGCTTTGGTTTTAACTCCCTAGCTTTGGTTATAGCTCCATGTTTACATCACTTTGTTATTAGCTCCCAACTTTGTAATTAGCTCCTAGTTCACAATAGGTTTAGACTTTGTTTTTGTCACCCTAAACCAACCGGTTTAAGGGCTCTTGTAGGCTATATATAGCCGGCCATTTGAAGGAATAAGATCATCCAATTTGCATATCAAAAACCTGAGTAAAGCTAAGCTTTTCTTTTATGTCCTTGTTGTTTACAAGACAAAGTCTAGAGTAAGTCGCGTTACAAGCTCTAAACTCGCTACTTCAATCGCGTTGTTTGATTTGGCACCCGCTTTGTTGAAGTATAGGTCTACTTCACTAAGCATACTATCCCTTGGTTACGGTTTATTCATCCTTAAAACTATCCTTTTATTCTGTTTTGGTCACTTGTTTACGTTCCATTTCAGAATACTAATCCTACTTCATATTCTTGTTTCAAAGTTCATTTCAACTCACATCATTAGTGGTATCAGAGCTTTGGTCATCCATTTAGACGTAAGCATGGCAGGAGTTGTGAGCTTTGAAGACTCAAGCATCATTAGTCTTTCTAAGTCCAATGGCGCATCTGGTCCTGAAGTCTACTTGGGAGAAAGAGAAGAAGAAGGAAAGAACTATGAGCTCCCAACGTTTGGTAATGTCTTAGTATTACGTACACTTCATGCTAATCCTATCCCACAAAACACCGAACAAAGAGACCAACTCTTTCACACAAAATGTCTAGTTAATACCAAGTGGTGTAGTTTGATCATTAATGGAGGTAGTTGTACGAATGTCGCCTCTACTGAAATGGTAACTAAGTTAGGTCTAACCACTACTAATCACCCTAGACCATATGCATTACATTGGTTAGATGATGGAAACAAAATACAAGTCACAAAACAAGTAAGAGTGAGTTTAACTATGGGGTCTTATGTCGATGAAGTTCTTTTCGATGTTATTCCTATGGATGCTTGTCATATACTTTTGGGACGTCCTTGGCAGTTTGATAGGGATGTAGTACACCATGGGAGAAAAAACGAATACGAGTTAAGGGATAAGGGAAAGAAAATCATTCTAAAACCTATGACTCCCCAAGCTGTTAGAGCTATGACCTCCAACAAAACCAATAAGCCTAACCTTACCATTGAGAGTGAAGTAGAACAGGCTTTAAAAGAGGGGGAACGTGTCCTTGACATGGGTACTATAGAGGAACCATTTAGGATGGATAATGGGTTTGGAAGGAAACAATTCGAGGAGTTGCCAAAGAAACTGGGTTTAGTCATTCCTAATGAATTACCAGCTGGTTTGACACCTAGGGAAGATCATGAAGTCTTAAGGCATGAAGGTGTTAAGAACAAAGTCGTGGCTAATGCTCTATCTTGTCACTACACACAATCATCCACTTTAGATGCAAGCACGCTTGGATTTGAGACCTTGAAGGACTCCATGGATGCTGATGTACTCACCGAGTGCAAGGCTGGTGTTCTTGGTACTTTTGTTGAGTTTGTTTTGCAGGTAGATCTTCCTTTTATAAGAAACCATCGTTGTGTCCCAAGGCATCCTATTTCAGAGTGTATAACTAGAGAAACTCATGGAGAAAGACCAGCTGAAACTTTTGACATGACCAAGACCTTAGAGGTGATAAAAGAACACTTCTTTTTGCTAAAGATACAAGGGATTAATCAAGACATTGAGAGCAAATGCTTAACAAAGCCGTTCTCAAGGAGTCCTTTCAGAACAAGGGAGTACTTACCATTTTTCGAAATGACTCATTTCGGTGTTTGTTACCCAACAGATGAAGCTATTAAAGGGCCTGACTTGTACGTTAGAGAAGTGATTCGGGAAAGGATCAAAGAAGCCTACAAAAGAAGGTCCAACAAAAACAGAAAACCGAGACTTTTCCAAGAGGATGACTTGGTTTTGGTTCACTTGAGAAGGGAAAGGTTTTCAAGCAAAAGGAAGAACAAGTTGAAGCCACAAGCAGAAGCTCCATACAAGGGATACAACAATGGTTGCAAGATGAAATTGTCGGATGGTTATGAAACTCATGCCACGTTCAAAGTAAGAGTTCTTGCTCTTTACCTTGTTGAAAATGGCGTTTCAGAATTGAGGACAATTCCTTTTCAAGGGGGAGGAGATGATCCGAATCAAGAAGCTACTAAGGAGTTCAACAAAGTCACTTTATCTTCTAATGGTCCTAGTTCAGCTACACGAACACCTAGTGATCCGAATGAAGGAGATACCAAAGAATTCAATGATGTAACTGATCCGAATCAAGAAACTACTGATCCGAATAAGGAAGTTACTAAAGAGCTCAATGAAAGAATACTAGCTCCTACATAAGCATAGTCCAGCTACATTAGCACTAATAAGGAGTCGTCTTCAATTATGGAGCTAGCTCACGTTTGAACTGAATAAAGGAGCAAATAATCAAGTAAATAAGAAGACATTAACTTGGGTTCACACTCATTCAAGCATGGGAAGTATACTGAAGTTATGAGGTTGACTATGGGCTGATTGCTAACTTCGTGTTTAGCTCCATGTTCACATGGTGTGCACACTCAAGCTTTGTTGTTGGCTCCATGTTCACACAAGGAGCCACGGCTGGTTGCTCTTGGTTTAGCTTTGGTTTTAACTCCCTAGCTTTGGTTATAGCTCCATGTTTACATCACTTTGTTATTAGCTCCCAACTTTGTAATTAGCTCCTAGTTCACAATAGGTTTAGACTTTGTTTTTGTCACCCTAAACCAACCGGTTTAAGGGCTCTTGTAGGCTATATATAGCCGGCCATTTGAAGGAATAAAGATCATCCAATTTGCATATCAAAAACCTGAGTAAAGCTAAGCTTTTCTTTTATGTCCTTGTTGTTTACAAGACAAAGTCTAGAGTAAGTCGCGTTACAAGCTCTAAACTCGCTACTTCAATCGCGTTGTTTGATTTAGCACCCGCTTTGTTGAAGTATAGGTCTACTTCACTAAGCATACTATCCCTTGGTTACGGTTTATTCATCCTTAAAACTATCCTTTTATTCTGTTTTGGTCACTTGTTTACGTTCCATTTCAGAATACTAATCCTACTTCATATTCTTGTTTTAAAGTTCATTTCAACTCACATCACCTGAGGCTAAGAATAGGGACCTGATCTTGGAGTGTAACGCGGCTGAGGCCATTGAACAGTTTTATAATTTTGGGGAGGGGTACACAGTGGTAGTCCCTGGGGAAAAAGACACAGTGTGGTGTCCCCCAGAAGGGTGTGTGGCCGTCTACCATAAGGCCCTAGAATTCGGCCTGCGATTCCCGTTGCATCCCTTCCTGGAGGAAACTTTTAGGAGGATGAACGTTGCTATCGCCCAGCTGACTGCAACGGCCATTAGAGCATTAGTGGCCTACACCTGGACCTGCCTTTTCCATGGCGAGGGGCCTTATATTGACGCCCTTCGCTTTATGGTTGGCCTCCAAATGGTGTCTTCATCTGGGGGGGATGGCTCCCCTGGTTACTGGTCTCTGCTGAGACAGAAAAAGTACGCCTTGGTCTGGCCGGCTATGAGCAGCCTCAAAGACTGGAAAAATAATTTTATATATGTCCATAGTGCGTCAGGGTGGAAAATTCCTAGACATTTTAGGAACCATGTCCATACCCGCATGGAGACGCGTGAGGAGTATCACCCTCGCATTGGAGGGAAGGCTCTGGAAGTCAGGCTGAGCGAGAAGGAGAAGATTTTGATAAAAAAGTTTGAGATTGTGGCGGATAAACATGGGAACTTTGGACCTGTTTTCTGGCTCCCTCATGCGGAGCTCATCACGACAGACGAGTACTTGCTTCCCCTGGGCCTGATTCCTGGCCTTGAAGGTAGTTCTAGGGTTTTCTTGTTGTCACGATTTTCCAGGGATTTTATTTCTCCCTGCCTTTTAGATGACCGCCTTTCCTTTCCTGCAGATTCCTACACTTGGCGTTGGACCAAGAAGCAGGTCAGAAGGCTAGGCTTGAGCGAGGAGTTGCACGTTCTTTCAAAGCGTCCTTCCCTTCCTGCAAATTTTAGGAAAGGAAGTAAAGCCCTCATGAAGCTCGTGAAAGATTTTGCCGCTGGTCGAAGATTACCTCTCCCCCCCCGGCTGCCTTCGTCGAAGCCGGCGACTCCTACCTCTAGCATTCATGAGGGGGAAGCGGAGGTTACTTCAGGAGCTACTCCTTCCCCCGGCCAAAAACAGGGCGCCTCTCCGGCTGGCCCTCGGATCTCGCAGGGAACGCAGCCTGGAGATTTCGAGGGGACTGGGGAATGTGTTCCCTTGGAATCGAGGAGGAAAAGGGAGAGGGAGCCCCCTAGTGCTGACGTGGTGGACCTGGAGGCGGATGTTTCCACCCCTGAGGCGAAACGCCCTGCACGTGAGCCCTCTAGCACTCCCTTCCCAGAGGAAAATGTAGAGTTCCACTACACGGCTGCTGATAGTGTGGATGTATCAGGCCTGCTTTCTGTCTCCGGAGCTGTCTTGGCCGACCGCCTTACAAAGATGGTGACTTCCACTTCTCATCAAGTGCTTCAATATATCCAGCCTACCTCCAAGGTTATGCTGGCATCTGCGGAACTGGCGGCTCTCAGCCGCCTGAGTGATGAGGAGCTAACATTTACCCCTGGGGCTCCTCCTCCCGACCGCCTGGCCATGATAGAAAGGAACGTCTCCTTGATAAGCTCTTTGAAAGATAAAATGACAAGGCAAGAGAGGGAGTTGGAGGAGGCCAAGAAGCAGGCTGATCAATGGAGGCTGCAAGGGGAAATGGCTGTGAAGGAGGTTTCCAAGCTAGAGGCTGATCTGAAGGAGAGCCGGCAGTCGTTGGACCGAGCCAATCTATCTTTGGCCGAGATGGGGCACTTGAAGGGGAGAGTGACTGACCTGGAGGAGCAGCTGTCAAAGGCCAAGTCGGCTTTTGAACAGGCCAAGGGGGAATGGACGAAAGAGAAAGAGACCCTGGCTGAGGAGACTGAGGCTGCAGTTGATGCCAGCTTTGCGAGTGGTGCTAACTCTTCTCTGGAGCTGGTAATGGAGGTGATTGGGGAGATATTCCCTACCTTTGATGAGGACTCCTTCCGGAGTCTCTATGCCGCTAAGAACGAAGCTCGGGTGACCAGGCAGCCTGAGGCAGATGCTGATGCTCACCAGGATGCTACGTGATGCTCCTCTTTTCTTATAAAAGCTTTTATCTTTCCATGCTAAGCCGGTGTTTATGGCTATTTTGTTTGTAATATTCGCCACTTTGCTTTTTCTTCTTTAACCTTTGTAAAGACCTTTCCACCTTTCATGGGTTTTACCCGTAGAATATTTCTCTTCGCTTTTTACGGCCAACTGCTTTAAAATTCAGGGATTCTTTTCTTATTTGTTTAATCGCCTGTCATAGCATGCCCCTGGCTTTTGATCAAAAGTCCAGGGGGCCGCACCCTGCCTGCCCAGGGGTAAGCAGGGTGGTTTTTGCGTTTTTTGCACGAGATTTTGGGGGCCTGCCGCCAGTTTTTGTTACACTGGCCTATCCCTGGCTTTTCGTTCAAAGTCCAGGGGGCCTGCCCCCTGCCTGCCTAGAGGTAAGCAGGGTGGCTCTTGCGTTTTTTTTATACAAGGTTGGGGGGCTTGCCCCTAGTCCTTGTTAACCTGGCCTGTCCCTCGCTTTTCGTTCAAAGTCCAGGGGGCCTGCCCCCTGCTCGCCCAGAGGTAAGCAGGGTGGTTCTTGCGTTTTTTTTTATATAAGGTTGGGGGGCCTGCCCCCAGTCCTTGTTAGCCTGGCCTGTCCCTGGCTTTTCGTTCAAAGTCCAGGGGGCCCGCCCCCCGCCTGCCTAGAGGTAAGTAGGGTGGCTTTTGCGTTTTTTATACAAGGTTGGGGGGCTTGCCCCCAGTCCTTGTTAGCCTGGCCTGTCCCTGGCTTTTCGTTCAAAGTCCAGGGGGCCTGCCCCCTGCTCGCCCAGAGGTAAGCAGGATGGTTCTTGCGTTTTTTATACAAGGTTGGGGGGCTTGCCCCAAATCCTTGTTAGTACGGCCTGTCCCTGGCTTTTGTCCAAAGTCCAGGGGGCCTGCCCCCTCCCTGCCCAGAGGTAAGCAGGGTGGCTTTTGATTTGCGTTGGGGGGTTCACTTTTCCCAATTTCGGCAACAGGGGGGCCTCCCCCTATTGCCCCCTGCTCGTTTGTGTGTGAAAGACGCGAGTGTGAGCAGGCAACGAGTATAAATCTGTATCTTCTCATTTCTCTTAAAATTTCTTTTTGACATTGGGGTGGTCGGAGCCGTCGACATTTTTGACCGTCCTCCGCCTTTTTTAGTAAAAGTAAAAACTGCCTGTATTCTTGCTTAGACGTAATATTTCTTTAGTGTGTCTGCATTCCAGTGAGCATTTAGCTCTTGTCCCTCCAGATTGGCTATTTTGTATGTGCCTGGTCCCAGAACCTAAGTTACTTGGTATGGACCCTCCCAATTGGCACTCAGCTTTCCATGTTCTCTTGACTTCCCAATCGCTTGTGTCTTTCTCAGAACCAGCTCGCCCATCTGGAAATTCCTCTGTCGCACCTTGCTGTTGAAAGCTTTCCTCATTCGCTGCTGGTAGGCAGCGATGTTGGTACTGGCTTCCTCCCTTAGCTCATTCACCAGGTCTAAGGCTTCAACCATTGCAGCTTCGTTTTCAGCCTGGTCGTACTGCAGGGAGCGCAGAGAGGGAATCCTTGCCTCAATTGGCAATAGTGCCTCTGCTCCATATACCAGACCAAATGGGGTTTGGCCTGTAGACTCTTTTTTGGTAGTTCGGATTGACCAGAGTATACTGGGGAGTTCGTCAGCCCAACTACCCTTGCAGTCATCCACCATTTTCTTCAGGCCGTTCAAGATTTGTTTGTTGGCTGCTTCTGCCTGTCCGTTGGTTTGAGGATGACAGACAGCTGAGTAGGCGACTGAGATGTTGTGGCTTTCCAGCCAGATTCTTAGCGGATCATTGTCGAACTGCCTGCCGTGGTCAAATACCAATATCTTTGGTAGACCGAACCTGGTGATGATATTTCGCCAGACCACCTTCCTGACCGCCGGCTCAGTGATGTTGGGCACTGCTTCGGCCTCCACCCACTTGGTGAAGTAGTCTATGGCGACGATTAAGAATTTTCTGCCCCATGTGGCCACTGCGAAGGGTCCCAGAATGTCCATCCCCCATTGAGCGAAGGGGATGGGGGATAGGATCGGCCTGAGCTCTTGGGCTGGGGCATGGATGGATGGGGCAAAGAGTTGGCATTTCCTGCATTTCTGGGTCAGGCTCTTAGCATCTGCCAGCATGGTAGGCCAGTAGTAGCCTGCCCTGAGGGCCTTGTGGGCCAGTGCTTTCCCACCAATGTGATGTCCACATATCCCTGAGTGGATATCCTCTAATACCTCAGCGGCCTGATCCGCCCGCAGACATTTGAGCAGCGGATGAGTAAAAGACTTCTTGTAAAGCTCTTCATTAATGAGTATGAACCAGGCTGCTTTAGCCTGTGGGCGGATGAGTAAAAGACTTTTTCTGTCTCTCTCGTGCTCTTGCAGAGCCACGGAGTAGCATTGTCTGGCTGACTCCTGGTCCCCACGCACTTTTCCTTCCAGCCCGAAGTCAGTGACATACGCGATGGTGAGAGCCCTGATGGAGATGGCCGCTTCGATTTCGTCCAGAGTGGCCCTGCCAATCAGGGCGTTGTAGGCAGATCTCGCGTCCACAACAACAAAGGTTGCCCTGACATTTCTGGCCGTAGAGCCTTCCCCGAAGGTTACAAGCAAGTCGATGACTCCCATGGGCAGCACGCCTGCCCCGCTGAATCCATACAGTGATCCGGGAGCAGGTCGTAGGTGCCTTTTTTCCAGGCCCATTTTTTCGAAGGCGTCCTTGTACATTAGATTTGTGTATGCCCCTGTGTCTACCATACACCTCCGCACAATGTGGTTGCTGATCTCTAGAGACAGCACCAAAGGGTCACTGTGCGGGTATATTACGCGCCCTGCATCATCAGGGGTGATGCTTAATGTCACCCCCCTTGGACTCCCTGCTTTCTCAGCATAGCAGTTCTGGTTCCTTAGCTCGCGCATTTGTCTTTTTTGGCCTCTTCGACTGAGCTGGCCTTCAGTGCCCCCTGAAATTACATGGATCACCATGCGGTTCTGCACCGACCCTTCGGGTTTTTCCGACACTTCCTTCTGAGACTTATTTTTAGCCGCATAGTTGGCTAACCATCCGTTCTTGATTAACTTCTCGATTTCGTCCTTCAGGTGACGGCATTCCTCGGTGGTATGGCCTATACAGTCGTGGAAGGTGCAGAACTTCTTGGGGTCTCCTTTTGGGCTGCGAGGTTTGTTCGGGCGGTTCCATTTAGCAGTTTCTTTTTCCAGTTCGAAGATCTCTGCCCTGGATTTGTTCAGAGCAGTGTAACTGTCGAATCTGGGCTGGTAGACTGTTCGCTCCTTCTTGGGAGTGTCTCCCTCTTCCCTTTGCTTGCCTGGCTCACTTCTGCCCCTTCCACCCTGCGGTCCCCCTTGAGGCTTTGTTTGGCCTGCGGGGGTATCCGTCAGGCCGTGGAACTCCTCTTGCAGAATGAACCCTTCCGCAATCTTCCTGGCCATGGCCAAGGTTTCTGGCTGGGCCCTGATCATCTGGTTTTTCATTTCCCCTGGAAGTAGGGAGATTGTCAGGGCGTAGGCGGCAGTGGAATCATCGATCTCCCTGACCTGTTGGTAGGATAGATCAAACCTTCTCATGTATTCTCTCACACTCTCACCCTTTTTCTGTTTCAGGGTCATGAGATCGAAACGGGTAAGGCGTCTTCTCTTATTTCCGGCATACTGTTCGAGGAAAATTTCTGCCAACTCTATGAAGAACCTGACTGACCCCTGGCGGAGGTCTCTGAACCATCCCTGCGCGAGCCCTACCAGGGTGGTTGGGAAAACTTTGCACCAGATGGCATCATCTACGTCATACATGCCCATGTGGCTTTCAAAGGCTGCCAGGTGGTCTTCAGGGTCTGTCGTCCCGTCAAATTTGATGGTTGGCATTTTGATTTTTGGAATGGGGTACTCTTGTACCTCAGGGTGCAGCGGGGTTTTTGTGGGCCTGCCCACCAGTCGTGACCTGCTTTCCCCAGACTGGTTACCGTGAGAATCCCATTCTTTATGGGTCGGTTTCCTCGCACTGGGGGAGCGGTGCCTTGGTGGTGGCCTGCTTGCTGCTTCATCCTCTGTTTCCGGGGAGATCTGCCTGGGCCTCTTCCTCTGAGAGTGGCAGAGGTTTTCACCCTGATGGTGCCTGGACTCGAGCGGTTGTCCCCGGTTGAGCCGGGATTGCAGGCTTTGGGATAAGCCGGGGGCCGACTGTTCCTTGGCTGCAGGTGTTAGCCTGGAGAAAACTCCGCCCGGCCTTTCCCCTAAGCGTTTCGACATGGGCTCCCTGGGCCTCATTCGCTCTTGTAATCCTTGGGATAAGCCTCCCTGTCCTCCAGACGCTGACTCTGTTGTATGAATGGAGAACGCCTGCTGGACAGGTGGCTCTGGATTGCCGGTAGTGATGCGCCCTTGCACATGCGTATACACTTGAGCTGTTCTTCTCGCTTTTCTCTGAGCATTTCTGGCGGCGGTCCGCCTCGTGCCCCCTGCCTCGTCCCTGCTGACTGGGGACGGTTGCCTGGGAGCCGATGCGACCCTGCCTACCAAGTCCTCAGGTGTGAATTCCTGATTCAGCATCGTAGAGAAGAACGCGGCCGCCTGTGCCATCTGAGTTGGGGTCAGATTGAGAGCACGTCCTGGGTGTGTCCCCAACTCAGGTGTCACAGCAGTGTTAGACCCACCGAGGGGATTGGTTCCCTCCACCCCTAGGATCGTGGCAGGAGGAACCCTTTCCGACTGCGGCATACCATACAGGGGGGTCACCGGTGGGACCGTCGGACCCGCTCCTGTACTGGCATCAACGATTTCTGGCATGATTGTGTTTAGTTTTGTGATTATGAGTGGTTGATTTTAGTGGGTAACTCGTGAGCACAACCGTAAGTTCCCCACAGACGGCGCCAAATTGTTCCGGTCACGGAAACAATTCACCCGGCCTAGGATCCGGGTTGTACAATCGGGTTAATGGTGAACAATTGATCGTTTGATTTCCCTTGGTCTCCCCATTCTCTCACTCCCTGGATCGGACCTTCCCGGCGGAAATGGCCTGCTCCCTGCACAATGAACGCACAGGGCCTCGGAGGTTGTCCGAGGAAACCCTCTCCGATGCCTAAGTCAGTCCGTGAAATGCCTTTACGAACCTAGCTCGTGAGGAACTAGGCGGCGTTTTTAGGAGTAAGAGTCTAGAGAGAGAAAATCCCACCCCTCTCATGTGGGAAATGGGGAGGTATTTATACCTTCCCACAAGAGAGAGAAGTGGGAGAGGAATGGTTGGATAGAGAAGTGACAAGTGGCGGCTTCTCATCCATCCATTCCTAATTACCTTAGGCAAAATGACGAGAGGGCCCCTGGGGGTTCTGGCCCTGTTGGCCAAGGATTTTCCCGGGGCAGACAGTCTTCTGGCAGGGGGCTGCCAAGTCCCGACAGGCTGGGTTGGCCTATGCTCCCAGCAGCTGACGGCCACCCTTAGCGTTTTATGCTTCTTGTTTTAATTCCTTGCTAGGGGCTGATCTTTCAACTCTTTGACAGGGACCGTCTCAGGGCTTGCCTAGCAGGCGGCTACTCGACAGGCGGCCGACCCCAATCAATAATAATAATAATAATAATAATAATAATAATAATAATAATAATAATAATATACATAATCAAAAGGAAAAGAGAAAGGAGAAAGAGATGTCGAGATTTGAATTACACCCTCAACCTACATGCTTAATGGCCTCGGAAACGAACTCATAATAGCGACGGGAGCATGGGAGTGTCGAGATATGTAGGGTGAGTTATGGTGTGTGTCTTTGACGAGTTTTGATCTCGGGATTTTGAATATGTGTGTGTGTGTATGTATGCCGCCGGTTTTTCGAGGGCAAAAGGCTCGGTTTTTTTGTATGGTTTTGCTTGGGGTTGTAGTGTAGGATGTTTAGGTAGATTAGGGTAGAATATGTAGGGTGAATGGGGTTTGCAAAGGCTCTCCTTCAACTCTCAAAGCTGAAGAATGCAAAGGGTTAGGGGGTGTATTTATAGGCTTGATGAAGTGAATCAAATGGGTTGAGTTATTATAGGAAAATGTTGCCTCTTGATTTGATTTGCTAATTTTGAATTCTGATTTTGTGCGCCAGTTTTCGAGAATGAACTTGGCTGATTTTGTGAGACGGTTTCGTCTTTGACCGGGTTTTGACCCGGTCGCTAAAAGACGGGATTTATTTCCAGTGACGGTTTTGACCCAAATTAGTCTCATTTTATTGGAAACGGCCCACTGGGCCTGGATTTGAGGTCGGTTTTGAGAGATTTGCACTCCGCTAAATGCCCACGTCGGATACTATTGATTCCGAGTCCGTATTCGAGCATATTAAGTCACGTTAGCGTCCGATCATCATCGGGTGTTTTGTCGAGAACTGCTATAGACACTAGCAGGCAAAATGCGGGTGTCTACAACCGGGTGTTTTCCCTCATGGTATTTCTCGACCGCTGCGTGGTGTCAAAGTTCTTGGTGGCCCTGTCAGTATTTGTCGTGCTTTCAGCAGTGAGCTTGTGGCGAAGAGAGTTTCGAGAGCCATTGAGCTTATGGACTCGGTTGCCAGGATTGAGGACCCTCAGTGTGAGCTGTTGTTACTTCGTGCTTGCGCCGGTATTTCTAAGCTTTCTTTCTCTCTGCGTACCTGTCCCCCTTCGGTCTTCGACTCGGCTCAGACCTTTGATGCGGCTTTACGGTCTAGCCTGGAACGCATTGTCACCGCGTCCGGCCCCGGGTTCGGGGATTGGCAGTGGCGTCTTTCCACACTGCCCTTTAATTTTGGAGGGTTGGGTGTTTACAGCGCCGGGGATGTCCGGCACTATGCCTTTTTGGCATCTCGCCTTCAGCCCTCTGAGTTGCAGGCTTTGCTCCTACGGCCTTCAGCCGTCCCTACTTCCGGGGCGACCTTCGATGTGGCCTTGGCTCTATTTAGTGAGACCACCAGTTCCGACCTTCTCCGTAATCCTAGTGAGATCGCTGCGCCCAAACTCATGAAGAAATTGGCAGATATATATTTCACGAAGGTTGCTGCTTCGGTAGAATCGATTTTCTCTTTGACTCGGCGACAGGTGGTATTGTGGAAGTCTCTGCACGGTGCCCACGCGTCTGACTGGTTGCGCGCTGTACCCATCTCTGGGCTGGGGCAGAACATGAATGGGAGGACCTACCGCTCTGTCCTTAGCTATCGGTTGGGTGTCCCTTTGTTCCCGGTACCTAAGCCTTGCTCTGCCTGCTCCCGGGTTTGTGTTGGGGACATTTTTGGGGACCATGATGTGTCGTGTGCTGGTACCGTTGGTATTAAGCACAGACATAACCTGGTTCGCGACACCCTTTTGGATATCTGCTTCCGATTTGGTATTTCGGCCGGTAAGGAGGTGGATATCGGTTTGATTGATGGGCACGACAAGCCCCTTCGCCCGGCGGATTTACTTCTGTATTCCTGGGATAGGGGGCGCGATGTGTGTGTCGATCTAACAGGGTCGTCCCCTTTGACTCAGTCCGCGATGTCTGATTTTCTGCCTGGCCGCGCGGTCGCTGATGCTGCTCAGCGCAAGTGCGCCAAGTATGGATATTTGTGCACCAAGACTGGGTACGGGTTCCCACCTTTCTCTTTCTCTTCTCTAGGGGAGCTTGACGCGGAGGCAGGTGCTTTACTCAAGCGGATTCAGAAATTCTCTATCTCTCAGGACGCGGGAGCTCGAGCAACTGCTTTTATTTTTACTCGTCTTAGTTTTTCTATCGCTAAGGGAGTGGGTGCCCAGATAGTATCTCGGCTACCCACTAACTTCTTGTAATTTGTTTCGTTATTAATGCAAGTTCCAGTTTTATAAAAAAAATAAAATTAATAAAAAAAAATAAAAATAAAAATAATAATAATAATAATAATAATAAAAGTTCCGTTTATAATAAAAAAAATTTATTAATAATAATAATAATAATAATAATAACAATAACTTCTTGTAATTCGTTCTGGTGTTTAATGAAAGTTCCGTTTATAATAATAATAATAATAATAATAATAATAATAATAACAAGAATAATAATAATAATAATAATAATAATAATAATAAAAAAAAGAACCTAAGAAAATCCAGCCTATTTATAGCCCCGCCACATGCGTCAAACCCTTTTCCCACAAATCACAATTTTAAATTCTGTTCTCCTCCGCCTTCTGTCACCTTCGCCTCGCCTTTCTTTTTTCCTTGATTTCGGTTTTTGCAATCCGATCGTTGTTCCTCCCTCTTGCATACTAGATAAACTGTAAGTAAGCTTTATAGCTTGATTTCTCAATTTTTTATGATTTATAAATTTAGTAGACTTTCAAATTGTCATTTTTACGTCACTGGTAGGTTTGAGCTCGGTTTTATGATATTCTTAAACGAAAATCGATGGGGGAATAAGAGTAATTTAGACTTATGAATTATAAAGGTTTAGTAATCAATTCAGGTCGTGTTCCAATTTGTCAATTCTGGAGTGTATGAGATGCTTGGTTTGGTGAAACAATAGCAGGGGTATGTTTTTTTTGTTTATGTGGGAAGTTGTAGGTGTTGGTGGGGATGGTGTATAGTAGTCTTTAGCATGATAATGTTGAGGACTTAGATAAATTTGTTGTGATATTTATTGATGACATAGTATTTATTCAAAGAATGAAGAGAAGAATGAGGAACATTTACGAATTATCTTAGACATCTTGAGAGAAACTTAGTATTTGCTTACGGGTAATTTTGGAGATATATGAGAATTTTATTGGGATGAGAGGTGTGAGGAATCATTTCGAATTTTAAAGGAAAATTTGACCACTGCTTTAGAGCTTGCCTTATCGGATGAAAATAAAGCTTATGAAGTTTATACATATGCATTTTAAAAATGGATTAGGTTGTGTTTTTCAGCAGAATAAGAGAATGATTGCTTATGCGTTTAGGCAGTTGTACCTTTATGGAAAAATTACCCTACTTATGATTAAGAGTTAGCAGCCGTAGTCGTTACCTTGAAAATTTGGAGACATTATCTGTTTGCTGCACCCTTTAATATTTTTATGATCACAAAAGTTCAAGATATATATTTACTCTGTAGGAGCTAAACGTGAAATAGAGGAGGTGGTTGGATTTGATTAAGAATTGTAAGATCGAGATTCGGTATCATGTAAGAAATACCAATGTGGTGGCCGATGCCTGGAGTAAATTTTTCCCGACAAAACTGTTAATGATGCACCGTGATAAGTTGAGGGGAGAGTTTATGATATTTGGGATCAAAATGGCGAAATTAGGAACTCCGTCTAGTGTGTTATCTGTTGAGAGAGAATTGATGAGTGTTATTAGAGAGTTACAAGGTGGATATAAATTTTTCTAGGATAAGTTGATTGGTGAATGAGTCTGCTTTGTCAAGCGCGATGAGAATGGATTTATTAAGTGTTGAGATATAATTTGCGTACCTAACCACAAAAAATTAAAGGAAAAGATGTTTATTTGGGAGGTGATAAAATGCATGCGGATTTGGAATTAGGATTTTGATGGTCCAGTATTAGAAACAAATTGCAGATTTTGTGGCTCGATACTTGATATTTTAGAAGTTTAATAGTGAAAATAGGAGATCTCAAGGAAAGTTACAACCTTTAGAAGTTCCCGAGTGAAGTGGAGTTTAATTTTTATGGATTTTATAGTTGAATTGTTAAGGCCACAGAAAGGTAATAATATGATTTGGGGTTATAATTAATAGGTTACCTGAGCGTGCACATTTTATTCCAATAAAAAAATACATGAGAGTAGAAGCAAATTGTGGATGCTTATATACATTAAGTGGTAAGACTTCATGGAGTTTCAAAGGATATTGTATTATATAGGGATACAGATTTGTTCCAATAATTTGTGGAGAAATTTGAGCCAACCATGAGAGACAAATACCCTCATCTTTTTGCCTAAAGTAAATTTTTCGTGCTTCATGGACAAAGCTTTATTTTAAGGTGGATAGAAATATTCATGACTACTCATTTTTGTGGTAAACTAAGCATGTTTTTGTGTGATTTCATGCTAATATCTATTTATTGGTCACAAATATGAATATTTTGGCTATTATCGATGCTTAATAAGCACAATGTCGTTGGTTGGTGGCTATTACTTGAAATTGACTTGTTTACTCGTGTTTGTGATTTGTTTGTACGCAACGCAATTGTTTGTGGTTTATTTGCACTCAACGCACATATTGGTGGTTTTTGTGCTCAATGCACATATTGTTGGTTGGTAGTGCTAACCGCAATTATTTGATTGATTGATTGATTTTGTGCATTACGCACTTGGAAAATGGTTTAACTTGTGAATTTCAAAATTTTGAAATAATTTAAATATTTTTGTCCGACATGCTCTTAACTTGACAAGTGATATTTTACCTTAGAGTATGAGAATTTTGGTCGTTTTGAACCTTGGTATTATCTTATGGAATTAGGTGATCTTATCTTGTGGATTTAGGTGGTGGTAAAGTTGTATACTTTGAAATTTGAGGAATTAGGTAGTTATGGATTTTAAGGATTTAGAAATGTGTGATATCTAAGGTTTTGTTTAATTTGGCGGATTTTGGATATATGGAGTAAATGATTTATTTTGGAGAAATATAAGAATTTTGGGTGAATTTTGGATATATGGAGTGAGCGGGTCATTTTGGACATTCGTGAATAATGTGAGACAATATTTTCGAGAATGAGTTTAAACTTCGAAGACGAAGTTTTGTTTTAAGGAGGGAAGTCTGTAACACCCCATTATTTTCCGAGTCAATTATAAAGTTTCACTTTTCTACTTTTATTAAATCGGGTTTTTAAGTTGGAAAAATATTTTTAATGTCGTTATAAATATTAAATTATTTTGAGTCGTCTTATAATAAATCGATTTTGATTCTCTTAAAGTGGAACGTTATTTTATAAATTGACTTTGTATCGGGTTGGAATTTGGGTCAAACAAAAATAAATAATAAGAAGAAGAAGAAGAAGAAGAAAAGAACCTAAGAAAATCAAGCCTATTTATACCCCCACCACATGCGTCAAACCCTCTCCCCACAAATCACAATTTCAAATTTTGTTCTCCTCCGCCTCCTGTCACCGTCGCCTCGCCTTTCCTTTTTCCTTGATTTCGGTTTTTTGCAATCCGATCGTTGTTCCTCCCTCTTGCATACTAGATAAACTGTAAGTAAGCTTTATAGCTTGATTTCTCAATTTTTTATGATTTATAAATTTAGTAGACATTCAATTTGTCAGTTTTACGTCACTGGTTGGTTTGAGTTCGGTTTTATGATATTCTTAAATGAAAATCGATGGGGGATTAAGAGTAATTTAGACTTATGAATTATCAAACTTTAGTAATCAATTCAGGTCGTGTTCCAGTTTGTCAATTCTGGAGTGTATAAGATGCTTGGTTTGGTGAAACAATAGCAAGGGTATGTTTTTTTTGTATATGTGGGAAGTTGCAGGTGTTGGTGGGGATAGTGTGTAGTAGTCTTTAGCATGACAATGTTGAAGATTGAGTCAATGGTGAATTTTTATGATACTCTTGTGATATTTTGGATATTGGAAATTTGTGACACAAGTCACATATTGGTATTATTTTTGTACAATTTTTTGTGGTTATAACGGACTCTGGGAGCTCTGTTGGTCTATGAGGTTAAGGTGCGTTTGAGACGTTCTTGGGATTTCGTCTCAAAACTGAACTCCTGGCCCGAGTTGTGTTAAGTGGGGTTTTCCAGCCCCCACTTGCTAAGTAGTTAGACTTTCTCCTTTGGCAGTCTCATCCTACTGACTGCCCAAATGTGAGTAGTGCGCACTATAGTAAGTCTAGCTAAGCATATGTGATACCTCTAGATCGTGAAAAAGGGTAGGACTTTGGCACACAGGTGGTAACAATATTTTGGTTGGTTTATGATTTAACTACTGTTTTTTCAGTATTGTGGTTTGGTTTTAAGATGGTAACTTTTAACTCTGGTTTTAGTTTATTATAAAATTATAATTATGATTATTGTTTTATATTTTATTATAAAATATTTTTACTCTACTTTGCTGACGTCGTTTTGTTTTGGGTCGTTTCCCCGCTGGAACCTGTACCTATTTGTGTTTGGGTACAGTTGATAGGTACACCAAATATGCTGCATGAGTGCATTTGGTTCGGGATGCTGAGCGAGGAAGGATTTTAATAATAAACATTTATCTCCAAACTATTTATATTTACGTTGAATTTTGGTTTGAAGTTATTTTAAACTGTTTTGGATTTTGTGGGACTTAAGTCTTCCGCTGCAACGTTTACATTTAATTAGCTATCGGATTTTATATTTCTTTTAATTCATATACTATTCTTTTGCTTTGCATTTGGTCTTGTGAGCAAAATGCAGAGTAACGGCTTTAAATTTTCCATTTTTATTCTTTTATTTTGGTCGCGAAAATTTAGGTTTGTTACAGTTGGTATCAGAGCAATAGGTCTTTCCAAAAAGTTTTACAAAATTTGAAATGGTTTTAAAAAAAATTACTACTTTAAAAAAAACTACTACCTTTATAAAACGAAAAATTAAAACCGAGTGTTGGGTGGATTGGGTGCATTACATACGCGTGAATTATGTTATTTATATATATATATTTATATTTATATTTGTCATGGTTTAGTACTGTTAATATCTTTGCCTAATTTAACTGTGATAGTGATGAATGCTACTTACATTAATATTTGTGATTGAACCTTCTTATATTTGGACTTAATAGAATATTGTTTATATCTATAGTAATAATGCCTCCACGAAGAGAAAATGAAAACAATGATATGGTCGCTATGATGGCACAATTGATAGCTCAGAATGCAACTTTTGTCCAAGCTGTGGAACAAATGACTGTTGTTACCCGGAATATGAATGATAGGCCAGGGTCGAGAATGAGAATGATCCTACACCCACTGTTACTGGAATGTCTGAAGCGGTACAGAAGAAGAAACCGCCGACATTTACTGAGAAAGGGGATCCTAATGAACAAGATAATTGGGTTACGGAGATGGATAAAAAATTCCTGGCTGTAGGGTGTTGCGGACATGACGTAGGTCCACCCTCACACAGCCACGCGTGGGTTTGGGTAGGCGAATGAATCTCGTGGTCAGATTGTTCTCGGGTTGAAATTTAAGTCAAAGTTGGAGTCGCCACCAAATTTTGTGGGAATTCGGATCCGTTCGAGCCCACTCTATGACGTCGTGGGCTATACATAAAGTACAGCCCATTTCAATTTCAGAGTTTATGGGGCTCGTCCCTTTGCATTACGATACCGATACCGTTTCTACCAGTTATCGTGTATAGAATGACTCTCGTGCGCCAACGGTTTCGGACATCCGGAAACCGAGGTTCTGAGTAAAGGGTGATGGTACGTGTTGAGAAGCCCACTAAGGACCCCCAACCCCGCCCGCACTTAGCGGCCTCTACTATGACATCGTTCGTGTTCGTGTACGCGCGCTAGTAAAGCGACTAAATGATATGCAAACAGCGTTTTTGGCTAAGCATGTGAATTATTGGTGGTTAACTACGTCATTTTAATGCATCTAAATCCAAGTCAAATTGTTTAGCATGCGAGGTTCATTTATACCGCGATAAACATCAAAATAAACAAAGCTCATAAATACGTACAAAATACACGGGTGGAAATACAACCCGGTCAATACAAAATGACGAACAATAAAAAAAGGAATGAACGAAATATATATAAACAAACGATAAATAATAACTAGGAACGGACCCGTATATAATAAATATAAATTAGACCGTAAGTTGTGCAAATGGACGAACTTCGATTAAATGCACATTATATTGTGTATTAAGCGAAGGACGGAGATTGGGGACCTAGACGTGATGCTAGCCCGATCCCGAATCTCGGTGCCTTGTCCCGACTTATCACATTGAGAAATTGATGTCTAGACTAACCATGTGTCGGATACGACTAAAGAGTCGTCAACAAATGCCTAATAGTGAAAGACCGTCAATCAAAGTCGTTTAAGTGAAGTGATATGCATGAGTTTTGGAAAAGAGATCACGTGATTGACTTTACACGTGACGACTAAAGCTCTAAAAAAAGACGAGGCTCGAATGACAAAGGAAGCTCTCGGTTTTCTTGGGCTACAGGACCCACTCGATCGAGTCATGGTCTGGACTCGATCGAGTACACCTTCGAGGTAGCTACTGACCAGTTTTTGGGGTGCTACTCGATCGAGGGGCCTATGGCACTCGGTCGAGTGCACCCTGTACGAGGTATAACCCGTTTCGGAAAAGGTGGCTATTTCGATTTATTCATTTTGAAATCGATGGTTGGCCGAGTTGAATTAAAATATTGCATGATTTGAATTTAACTCGGATTTTGGTGCTATAATCGTGTTTTATAGGATTATAATACCGTTATCGGAAATTTGTGAAAAATGTCATTATGGGATTGAAAAATTTGATTAGCGACGAAATGATGTTCCTCCGCGTCACAACATCGAAACTAATCCTAGCGGATTATGTGATGTCGGTTTTCGCATCAACGGATTTCGTGCTAATCTTAGAAATGGAATCAAACACGTTCAACTATGATCGACCACGATCACGTTACGCCCTTGAGTACATTGGGGCGGTGCTCCTCGAAAGGGTGCCACCTCCGTCGTGGCTCGTAAAGGGATTAAACGAACTTGGTGCGGTGATCACAGTTAAACGTGTTCGAATCCGAGTTTTAATACTATGTACGTATACGCGGTATATAGATGGTAAATGTTAGAATACGAAGAAATAAAAAGTTAGTAACGAAAAATTAAAATGTTAGAGTTAGTGTTAGTATACTAGTACAATTATAATATAAAGTACAAAACATATATTTAAAAACGAGATAGTAAAGATTGAGACGGGGTTTATGACACCCTCAACATACATGCTTAGAATGGCCTCGGCAATGGACTCGTAATAGCGACGGGAATGCGGGAGTATCGAGGATGTAGTTGAGTTATAGTGTGTGTGTTTATATGGTGATGTTTTATCGGTTTTTCGAGGGATAAGGACTCGGTTTTTTGCTTAGGGTTGTAGTGTAGAGAGGATGTGTGAGTTAGGGTAGAAATGTAGGGTTTTGATGCCTTAGGAAAAAGTTGAAAATGAAGAGCACAAGAGGGGTATTTATAGAGTTTACCCCTCGAGCTAGGGTCATTCGATCGAGTGGCCCTAGTGCACTCGATCGAGTGCCCTAGGAAAGGGGTCTGTTGCGGTTTTGTGGCTCCACTCGATCGAGTGAGGTCAATCCACTCGATCGAGTGGATAGGGTTGACGAGCCATTTTAGGAAATGGTTGAACCTTTTGATTTCTTTAAGGATTGTGTTCAGACGCAAGTTTCTAGAAGCGAACTTGGCTGATTTCGAGGATGGGTTCGTCTTTGACCGGGTTTTGACTAGGTCGCCAAAAGACGATTTTTATTTTTGGTGTTGGTTTTGGCCCAAATTAGTCTCATTTTACTCGGAACGACCCACTGGGCCTGAATTTGAGGTTAGTTTTGAGAGATTTGTACTCCGCTAAATGTCCACGTCGGATATTATTGATTCCGAGCCCATATTCGAGTGTACTAAGTCACGTTTGCGTCCGATCATCATCGGGTGTTTGTCGGGAACTGCTATAGACACTAGCAGGCAAAATGCGGATGTCTACAAGTGTCCACATGAATTTAAGGCTAGGATCGTTGTCTTCTATTTGAAAGAACAGGTAGACATTTGGTGGCAGACTGTTAAAGAGGACTTTATGAAACCAATTAGAATAAGAAATCCTAATGGCACACACACACTATATGATAATGACTGGAATACTCTTAAGGAAATATTAGAAGTTGAATTTTTCCCAGAACATGTGAAACATAAAAAATTAGCTGTATTTGGAGACCTAAAGCAAACCTATGAGATGAGTGTGAAAGACTTTTATAATAAATTTATTGAGCTTAGTCGTTTTGCTAAGGAGCTAGTGCTTACAGAGGGGATTAAAGCATCTAGGTTTGAGGATAAGTTACATTGGAAGGTTAAGGGTAGATTTGTTGGAGAGACAATTACTTCATTAAGAGATGTCTATGCTACGACTGTTAATATTGAGAGGAGTAACCAGAAGATGGAGGTTGAGATGGGAAGTACCGGGACTGAGAAGAGGAAGTTTCAGGGGAGTCCATCTGACACCCCTGCGAAGAGAGGGAATTTCAATACAAATAATAACACCCAACACAAGTCTTGGTCTTTTGGAGGGAATGGGAAGGAAGAAGGTAATAGCTGGAGAGGTAAAAACCAGGGAACAACTAATGACTTTACCCCACATTACTACTATAAGTTATGCAAGGGAGATCACCCAGTTGTTGACTGTCAAGGAAATAAGGTGACATGCTACTGGTGCGGGAAGTTAGGACATCGAGAATTCGAGTGTAGGAACAAGAAGGAATGGAAGCCTCGTGCTACGGAAACTACTAATGCTAGTGTGAATCAGAGTAACCGATTTGAGGGTCAGGGGAACACACAAAATTTTGATAGGTCCACAACTAACAATAATTTTAGGAATCTAACTCCGACTCAAACCAATATTACCGCAGGTAGTAAACCCGCGGGCCAAGTAAATGCCGCGCAGAGTAACAAGAAGCCTACTGGGAAGCTTTATGACATGAATAGAGGGGAAGCCAAAAACAAAGACATTGTTTCGGGTAACTTTCTAGTGAACCCTATTTTAGCTCATGTTTTATTTGATTCAGGTGCATCTTACTCTTTTACTTCGACTAAGTTTGTGGATAAAATGAATGTTGAATCTAGTGAAATTGTGGATTTTTGATTTTTTTTTCCTACCATGTCATTTGAGGACTTAGTAAACCGTAAAAGGATGTATAAGGATGTGTCTGTGTTTATTGGTGATCATTATTTTGAGGCAAACCTGATAGAATTTTTATTACCCTACTTTGATGTTATTAGGCCTAGTGTGCCGCCTTGGGGTGACCCTGATTTATTTGTGGAAAAAGAAGGATGAAACTTTAAGATTATGTATTGATTATCGGGAATTGAATCAAGTTACTATATAGAATAAGATTCCCTTACCTAGGATTGATGACTTATTTGACCAGTTGAAGGGAGCTTTTATTTTCCCTAAAATTGATTTACAATTTGAGTACCATCAATTAATGATAGCGCTTAAAGATTTATCTAAGAGTACATTTTCTACAAGATATATATTGTCATTGTGAGTTTATTGTGATGCTTTTTGGGTTGATTAGTGCACCTGATGTGTTTATGGACTTAATTAGATGAACCAAACCTTGAGGACTTGCCTAGATAAATTTGTTGTGATATTCATTGATGACATAGTATTTATTCAAAGAATGAAGAGAAGAATGAGGAACATTTACGAATTATCTGAGACATCTTGAGAGAAGATTAGTATTTGCTAAATCTTTAAGGTGTGATTTTTGGCTGGTACGGGTAATTTTAGAGATATATGAGAATTTTATTGGGATGAGAGGTGTAATGAATTATTTCGAATTTTAAAGGAAAATTTGACCACTGCTTTAGAGCTGGCCTTATCGGATGAAAATGAAGCTTATGATGTTTATACATATGCATTTTAAAAATGGATTAGGTTATGTTTTTCAGCAGAATAAGAGAATGATTGCTATGCGTTTAGGCAGTTGCACCTTTATGGAAAAATTACCCTACTTATGATTTAGAGTTAGCAGCCGTAGTCGTTACCTTGAAAATTTGGAGACATTATCCGTTTGGCGCACCCTTTAAGATTTTTATGATCACAAAAGTTTAATAATAGAGTATGGTAATGGAGGATACCGTAGTACGGTATCCGAGTAGGTTTAGGAAACACGCAATATGACAATATTGCGTGAAGGTTTAGGAAACACGCAATAGGACAATATTGCATGAAGGTTTAGGAAACACGCAATAGAATAATATTGTGTGAGATATGATTTAGTTTCCTAGTTTAAGTTAGATACGGATACTATAAATATGGGTCTATGTTTGTATTCATAATTAAGAAAGAAAGTTAAACAAGTTACAATAATACAAATTTTCTTTATATTTTATCAGATATATATTTACCCTCTAGGAGCTAAACGTGAGATAAAGGAGGTGGTTAGATTTGATTAAGAATTGTAAGATCGAGATTCAGTATCATGTAAGAAATACCAATTCATGTGGTGGCCGATGCCTGGAGTAAATTTTTCCCGACAAAACTGTTAATGATGCACCGTGATAAGTTGAGGGGAGAGTTTCTGATATTTGGGATCAAAATGGCGAAATTAGGAACTCCGTCTAGTGTGTTATCTGTTGAGAGAGAATTGATGAGTGTTATTAGAGAGTTACAAGGTGGATATAAATTTTTCTAGGATAAGTTGGTTGGTGAATGAGTCTGCTTTGTCAAGCGCAATGAGAATGGACTTATTAAGTGTTGAGATATAATTTGCGTACCTAACCACAAGGAATTAAAGGAAAAGATGTATTATGTTTATTTGGGAAGTGATAAATTGCATGCGGATTTGGAGTTAGGATTTTGATGGTCTAGTGTTAGAAACAAATTGCAGATTTTGTGGCTCGATACATGATATTCTAGAAGTTTAATAGTGAATATAGGAGATCTAAAGGAAAGTTAAAACCTTTAGAAGTTCCCGAGTGAAGTGGAGTTTAATTTTTATGGATTTTATAGTTGAATTGTTAAGGCCACAGAAAGGTAATAATATGATTTGGGGTTATAATTAATAGGTTACCTGAGAGTGCACATTTTATTCCAATAAAAAAATACATGAGAGTAGAAGCAAATTGTGGATGCTTATATACATTATGTGGTAAGACTTCATGGAGTTTCAAAGGATATTGTATTATATAGGGATACATATTTGTTCCAATATTTTGGGGTAGAAATTTGAGCCAACCATGAAAGACAAATACCCTCATCTTTTTGCCTAAAGTAAATTTTTCGTGCTTCGAGGACGAAACTTTATTTTAAGGTGGATAGAAATATTCATGACTACTCATTTTTTTGGTAAACTAAGCATGTTCTTGTGTGATTTCATGCTAATATCTATTTATTGGTCACAAATATGAATATTTTGGCTATTATCGATGCTTAATAAGCACAATGTCGTTGGTTGTTGGTTATTACTTGAAATTGACTTGTTTACACGTGTTTGTGATTTGTTTGTACGCAACGCAATTGTTTGTGGTTTATTAGCACTCAACACACATATTGGTGGTTTTTGTGCTCAATGCACATATTGTTGGTTGGTAGTGCTAACCACACTTATTTGATTGATTGATTGATTTTGTGCATTACGCACTTGGAAAATGGTTGAACTTGTGAATTTCAAAATTTTGAAATAATATAAATATTTTTGTCCGACATGCTCTTAACTTGACAAGTGATATTTTACCTTAGAGTATGAGAATTTTGGTGGTTTCGAACCTTGGTATTATCTTATGGAATTAGGTGATCTTATCTTGTGGATTTAGGTGGTGGTAAAATTGTATACTTTGAAATTTGAGGAATTAGGTAGTTATGGATTTTGAGGATTTTGAAATGTGAGATATCTAAGGTTTTGTTTAATTTGGCGGATTTTGGATATATGGAGTAAATGATTTATTTTAGAGATATATAAGAATTTTGGGTGAATTTTGGATATATGGAGTGAGCGGGTCATTTTGGACATTCGTGAGTAATGTGAGACATTATTTTCGAGGATTAGTATAAACTTTGAGGACGAAGTTTTGTTTTAAGGAGGGAAGTCTGTAACACACCATTATTTTCCGAGTCAATTATAAAGTTTGACTTTTCTACTTTTATTAAATCGGGTTTTTAAGTTGGAAAAATATTTTTAATGTCGTTATAAATATTAAAGTTTTTTGAGTCGTCTTATAATAAATCGATTTTGGTTCTCTTAAAGTGGAACGTTATTTTATAAATCGACTTTGTATCGGATAGGAATTTGGGCCAAACACAAATAAATAATAATAATAATAAGAAGAAGAAGAAGAAGAAGAAGAAAAGAACCTAAGAAAATCCAGCCTATTTATATCCCCCACCACATGCGTCAAACCCTTTCCCCACAAATCACAATTTCAAATTCTGTTCTCCTCCGCCTCCTGTCACCATCGCCTCGCCTTTCCTTTTTCCTTGATTTCGGTGTTTTGCAATCCGATCGTTGTTCCTCCCTCTTGCATACTAGATAAACTGTAAGTATGCTTTATAGCATGATTTCTCAATTTTTTATGATTTATAAATTTAGTGGACTTTCAATTTGTCAGTTTTACGTCACTGGTTGGTTTGAGTTCGGTTTTATGATATTCTTAAACGAAAATCGATGGGGGAATAAGAGTAATTTAGACTTATGAATTATCAAGGTTTAGTAATCAATTCAGGTCGTGTTCCAGTTTGTCAATTCTGGAGTGTATGAGATGCTTGGTTTGGTGAAACAATAGCAGGGGTATGTTTTTTTTGTTTATGTAGGAAGTTGCAGGTGTTGGTGGGGATGGTGTGTTGTAGTCTTTAACATGATAATGTTGAAGACTGAGTCAATGGTGAATTTTTATGATACTCTTGTGATATTTTGGATATTGGGACTTTGTGAGACAAGTCACGTATTAGTATTATTTTGGTACAAATTTTGGTGGTTATAACGGACTCTGGGAACTCTATTGGTCTATGAGGTTAAGATGCATCTGAGACGTTCTTGGGATTTCGTCTCAAAACTGAACTCCTAGCCCGAGTTGTGTTAAGTGGGGTTTTCCAGCCCCCACTTGCTAAATAGTTAGACTTTCTCCTTTGGCAGTCTCATCCTACTGACTGCCCAAATGTGAGTAGTGCGCACTATAGTAAGTCTAGCTAAGCATATGTGATACCTCTAGATCGTGCAAAAGGGTAGGACCTTGGCACACAGGTGGTAACAATATTTTGGTTGTGTAGACACCCGCATTTTGCCTGCTAGTGTCTATAGCAGCTCCCGATCAAACACCCGATGATGATTGGACGCAAACGTGACTTAGTACACTCGAATATGGGCTCGGAATCAATAATATCCGACATGGGCATTTAACGGAATACAAATCTCTCAAAACCAACCTCAAATTCAGGCCCAGTGGGTCGTTCTGAGTAAAATGAGACAAATTTGGGCCAAAACCGACACCAAAAATAAAAACCGTCTTTTGGCGACCGGGTCAGAACCCGGTCAAAGACGAACCCATCCTCGAAATCAACCAAGTTCGCTTCTAGAAACTTGCGTCTGAACACAATCCTCAAAAAATCAAAAAGGTCAACCATTTCCTAAAATGGCTCGTCAACCCTATCCACTCCATCGAGTGGATTGACCTTACTCGATCGAGTACACTAGGGCCACTCGATGGAGTGACCCTAGGTCGAGGGGTAAACTCTATAAATACCCCCCCTTGTGCTCTTCATTTGAGCAGAATTTTTCACATACATTTTACCCTACATTTCTACCTTAATTCACCCATTCTCTCTACACTAAAATCCTAAGCAACAGTACACAATAATCGAGTCATTTTGTCCCTCGAAAAACCGACAAAGCCATCCACACACACACACACACCATAACTCAACTACATCCTCGATACTCCCGCGTTCCCGTCGCTATTACGAGTCCATTGCCGAGGCCATTCTAAACATGTATGTTGAGGGTGTCATCAACCCCGTTTCTATCTTTACTATCTCCTTTTTTTATATATACGTTTTGTACTTTATATTATAATTATACTAGTATACTAACACTAACACTAACATTTTAATTATCGTTTACTAACTTTTCCATTTCGTTACTAACTTTTTATTTCTTCTCATTCTAACATTTAACATACGTATACCGCGTACATATACATAATAATAAAATCGGGTTCGAACCCGTTTGACTAGGATGACCATCTAAAGTCCATTTAATCCCTTTACGAGTCACGACGGAGGTGGCACCCTTTCGAGGAGCGCCTCCCCAATATACTCAAGGGCGTAACGTGATCGTGGTCGATCATAGTTGAACGAGTAGGATTCCATTTCCAAGATTAGTGTGAAATCCGTTGATGCGAAAATCAACATCACGCAATCCGTTAGGATTGGTTTCGATGTTGTGACGCGGAGGGACACCATTTCGCCACTAATCAAAGTTTTCGCTCCAATAAAATTTTCTATAAAATTCCGATGACGGTATTATAATCGTATATTACACGATTATAGTACCGAAAACCGAGTTAAGTTTAAATTATGCCAAATTTCTATTTAACTCGGCCAACCATCGATTTTAAACAAATAAAAACGAAATTGCCACCTTCTTCAAAGCGACCAAAACTCGTACAGGGGCCACTCGACCGAGTGCCATGGGCCACTCGATCGAGTAGCACCCCAAAAACTGGGCAGTAGATACTTCGAAGGTGCACTCGATCGAGTCCATGCCATGACTCGACCGAGTGGGTCCTGTAGCCCAAGAAAACCGAAAGTTTTCTTTATCGTTCGAGCCTCGTCTTTTTTTTTACGATGTTAGTCGTCGCGTGTAAAGTCAATCACGTGATCTCCTTTTTCAAAACTCCTGCATGTCATTTCTTTTAAGCTACTTTGATTGACGGTCTCTCACTATTAATCTTGTGTCGACAACTCCTTAGTTGTATCTGACACATGGTTAGTCTAGACATCAATTTCTCAATGTGATAAGTCGGGACAAGCGACCGAGATTCGGGATCGGGCTAGCATTACGTCTAGGTCCCCTATCTCCATCCTTCGCTTAATACACAATATAATGTGTATTTAATCGGAGTTCGTCCATTTGCACAACTTACGGTCTAGTTTGTATTTACATATACGGGTCCGTTTCAAGTTATTATTTATTGCTCTTTATATCTCGTTTATTCTTTTTTATATTGTTCGTTAGTCTGTATTGGCCGGGTTGTATTTCCGCCCGTGTATTTTGTACATATTTACGAGCTTCATTTTTTTTATGTTTATTGCTTTTTAAATGAACATCACATCCTAAATCACTTTGACGTGAATCTGGATGAATTAAATAACGTAGCTAACAAATAATTCACATGCTTAGCTAAAAACGCTGTTTGCATATCATTTAGTCGTTTTACTAGCGCGCGTACACGAACACGAACGATGTCTTAGTAGAGGCCGCTAAGTGCGGGCGGGGTTGGGTGTCCTTAGTGGGCTTCCCAACACGTAACCTCACCCCTTACTCAGAACCTCGGTTTTAGGATGTCCGAAACTGTTGGCACACGAGAGTCATTCAGTACACGAAAGTCGGTGTAAACGGTATCGGTATCGTAATGCAAAGGGACGAGCCCCATAAACTCTGAAATCGAAATGGGCCGTACTTTGTGTATGGCCCACGACGACATAGAGTGGGCTCGAACGGTTCCGAATTCCCATAAAATTCGGTGGCGACTCCAACTTTGACTTAAATTTCGAACCTGAGATAAATCTTACCACGAGATTCATTCGCCTACCCAAACCCGCGCGTGGGCGCTTCGGGGTGGACCTACGTCATGTCCACAATTTGGCGACTTCACTGGGGATACCTGATGTACCACATGTCATCGGGGTTCCTAGGGTGAGACTCGAAGAGAAATCATTCGTATATTAGTGTGCGCGCATTAGTTTAATGATTCATGCATAACCCAAATTTTGCCCGGGTCGTTTACTTGCGACCGACGTCCCACTATACCGCGGTACATTCCTACATGGGTGCGCTAAAGACTTCGATGGCGGAACTCGTATGGGTTTTGCGGCGTGTCCTAAGACCAACTCGGCTTAGGGAGTCCGTCCTGATTTACGAGAAAGCCATCGTTGTTGGTATAGACCCTATTTTGACCGACCGAGACTTAGCGTAAAGTATACAAAAGCGTCCTTATAATTCTTGTTTGACTACGTGCTACTTGGTTTCCGTGTCATTTTTCAAAAACCTTCATTTCAAAAAATGCATCTTTCCAAAAAATACAAAATTTTGAAAAAATCCCCGAAATACTGTCCATTTCGGGACCCGTCTTTTAAAAAAATATCCTATTTTCAAAACTCGAAATGTCGCCGACATTTAGGATTATCGATTTGACTAAAAAATATCCTTTTCTTTAGCCGGCATGTTGTCCGTCGAATTTCCAACACTATCTCGATTTTTGGAATTTTCAAAATTCTAATCTCGTTTTTTCAAAATTTCGTTCTCGGTTTTCAAACTTTCGGAAATTCACTAATTTCTATATTCAAAATTCAAATTTTCAAACATCCGACTTTCCAAAAAAAAAAAAAGAATATTCCCCATTATAGGACCTACCGTTTATCCGTGTGTCGGGTCTTTGCATAGTATGTCGAAGGTTTATAGCGTCGAAACTCCGTTGATCCTATATCACGAGTTTCCCCCCTTTCCCGAGCCCGCTTTATTTGTCAAGGCATGACCAACCCGCGTAGGGCATACCCCTACAACGGAAGGTCCGTCCGTACACTCGAGTCAAAAGTCTGGGAAAAAGTCTCACGTGGACCTTCCTTCGAACGGGATTAGGCCCACAAAGCCAAAGTCCTAAGGAAGTTATACCACCCATGAGTCATCCGTCTAGGTGTCTTTCTCAAGTCTTTAGTTCATTTCCTTGTGTCGCTCGGGATGTACTTTTCTTTATGATTCCGAGATCTGGGTTCGGTTTCTGATTACGCGGTGTTCTTACAGACAGGCCACCGTCCACCAGACACTGCCGCAAAATGGAAGCAGCTCTGAACAATCTGAAGGCCTCTGTGGCTGCCATGGCCGCCAAACAAAGCGACATTGATGCTCAACTGACAGAAATGAGGGCTGGTCAAGTAGCTATCGTTGCTCGCATGGCTGCAGTGGAGCAAAGGATTCCTAATGCCGAGGCTACTGGGCCTTTAGCTGAACTAGTTAGCGCGGTGCGCCGACTAGAGGAACAAGTCCATTTGGCTGGGAGTAACAATATCCATCAGAAGAATAGCCGCAAGTACTCCCCGATGAGTGACAAACTGCCCGCGAACCTGAATCTCACGGGCTTGCTCATGTTCGAAGTGCCAAAGAGCCACTCGGGATGGAAGTCGCCCCTGAGGAGCCGACTGCTGAAACGACCCTCGTGAAGCAACTAAAGAAGACCCGAGTTGACCTCACCATATGGCAACTCCTAGTTAGCTCACAAGAACATCGAGAAGCACTCACTAAGGCTCTCGATCAAGTTAAGATCGACTCTTTGCCTACCCCAGCTGAAATGGTAGCCACAGTCCTGCCCCACTTGAAGGGCAAAACGAAGGAAGGAGCCCCAATGATCACTTTCTCTGAAGCTGACCTACCGCCGTTCGGGGCCACCCATAATCTGGCCCTTTACATTACGGTGATCTGCTGAGGGAAATACCTCCCGATGACCCTAGTTGATGATGGGTCTGCTGTGCATGTCCTTCCTTTGAGGACCGCCAAAGCCCTCGGCATTACCGAGGCCGATTATGTTCCGACGGCTCAGACCATCCAAGCCTTTGATGGGAGCCCAAAGTCGGTAGCTGGGGCCATAAAGCTGACCATTATAACGGGCCCAATAGAAAAGGAGCTTGAATTCCAGGTGATCGATGTCACCTCGTCCTTCAATTTGCTCCTAGGAAGGCCGTGGATTCATGCAGTCAAAGCGGTATCCTCCACCCTCCACCGGAAGATCAGGATGCTTTTGCTCGACAATGTCATTACTTTGGAGGCGACCCCAATGACTGTGGCTAGCTGTAACGCCACGGGCCGCACGGACCTCTGGGGGTTCGACTTTGTGGGGATGATCGAGGAAGAGTAGCTTTTCAGGCCCTACTTCACCACGAGCATTGACACGATGCTCCAAAACCTAGGGTACTTTCCGGGGGCTACCTCTCGACCCGATCTTCCAGCTGGGAAGATTATCGAGGTCCTTAAGGACGAAGACTCTCACTTCGGCCTTGGTTATGCCACCACTCCGGGCAACGTTGTCCGAGCAGGAATCGAAAAGGCCTGCAACATCATTAAGGGTATCCACTTGAGCCCTTACAACCCACGGTTAACTGACTACTTTGTCACACCAGTGTTTGGGGCTATTCAGGTTGGACTGTACCAACCCAATGTTGTGCACCTCGGGACCCAATTGGCCCGTGACTGCAACTACATCCCGGATGATGTGTTCGCCCTCATCCAATCCGATGGAACTGACAATGATGAGCCCGCACTGGGGCTGCTTTTCGGGGAAGACACCATAGCCCCGACTCCAAACAGGGCTTGGAGGAAGACCGTCAAGTGGACTGACAGTCATGGAAAGATCTACAAGCTGGTCACTGGATAGGGAGACATGCCTGAGTCTGAGTCTGAATCTGAGTCAGAGTCTGAGGTCGAGTCTAGGGAGTCTGGTGCTAGAGTCACTCCTGTAACCCCTCTCGCAGTTGTCAATCCTGTTGCTGGCACTTCGGGGTCTATTCCGCGTGCCTTACCAATTCCGCCACTGACCAATGATCAGATGGCTGCTCTTATCGAGCTGTTTTCAAAGTTTTCAATCAATAATAACAACCGTTCTGCTTACGACTAGCCTCTTTTAAATTCTGTTTTCAAAAATATTTTATGCAATGACATTGAGAAACTCGACGAACAGGTACCCTTACCTCCACATCTGATCGAGCAGCTAGAGCAAAGAGAATCCCGGAATCCGATAATCGAAGAGACCGAGTCCATCAATTTGGGAACAACCTTAGAACCTCAGATGCTTAAGATAGGGTTATCTTTAGATCCCGAGGAGAGACAACAATTCACGAACCTTCTCCAAGAGTTCAAATATGTCTTCGCATGGTCCTACAAGGACATGCCGGGGATAGACCGGGAAATAGCCGAGCACCACATACCGATTAAAGACGGGTGCAAATCTGTCAAGCAGAAGCTCCGTCGAATGAGGCCTGAGTGGTCTCTCAAGGTAAAAGAAGAAGTTGATAAACAGTTCAAAGTCGGCTTCATACAAGTGTCCGAATATCCGGACTGGGTTGCAAACATCGTGCCGGTTCCTAAAAAGGAAGGTAAGGTGCGGGTATGCGTGGATTTTCGGGATCTTAACAAAGCAAGCCCGAAAGATGACTTTCCGTTACCACACATCGACATACTGGTGGATAACACGGCCGATCATGCCCTTCTATCATTTATGGACGGGTATGCCAGGTACAATCAGATAAAGATGGCGAAAAAAAGATATGAGTAAGACTACCTTCACTACACCTTGCGGTACTTACCGCTATACCGTCCTGCCATTCGGTCTCATTAATGTCGGGGCCACATACCAACGGACTGCTACGACCTTATTGCATGACAAGATGCATAAAGAGGTAGAAGTATTTGTAGACGACATGATCGTCAAATCCAGAGAACGGGACGGTAACATCACCGCCCTAAGAAAATTCTTCACCCGATTACGCAAATACAACATGAGGCTAAACCCTCAAAAGTGCAGTTTTGGGGTAACATCAGGCAAATTACTGGGTCATATCGTTAGCCAACGAGGTATCGAGGTCGACCCAGCTAAAATTAAAGCCATTGCCGAGATGCAACCTCCTAAAACCGATAAAGAAATAAGGGGATTTCCCGGGAAAGTCCAGTATATCAGTCGGTTCATCTCCAAACTAACCATGATGTGTGAACCAATTTTCAAGAAGCTGAAAGTAGGGGAACGGGTACAATGGGATGACAAGTGCCAACCTGCTTTCGACAATATAAAGGAAATCTTGTCTGCTCCGCCAGTCTTAATGCCACCTCAACCCGGTTTGCCTCTGTCGTTATACCTAACGACGACCGAGACAGCCATGGGGGCTATGCTGGCCCAGGCAGTTGACTCCGAAGAACGAGCCATTTATTACATCAGCAAAAAGTTTTTAGAGTATGAGTGCAAATATACCATGCTCGAAAAGACATGCTTGGCTCTGGTTTGGACCACTAAGAAGATCCGACATTATATGCTTAGCCACGAGGTCCATGTGCTATCCAAGATGTACCCGATCAAATACCTCTTCAAAAAGCCCGTTCTCAATGGCCGAATTTCTAGATGGACTCTAATGCTGGCAGAGTTCGACCATTTGTACCGTTAAAAGCCATTAAGGGGCGCGTAGTAGCTGAATTTCTCGCCGATAGCCCAGTAACCGAAGAAGGTCACACCGACACCTGGTCCTTCCCAGATGAAGATATCTTCCATACCGATACCGAAACATGGGATTTATACTTCGATGCAGCATCCAATTTTCGAGGGTTTGGATTCGGAATCCTCCTAATTTCACCAAAACAGGAGCATACTCCCGTGTCCATCAAACTGGACTTTGATGTAACCAATAATGCAGCCGAGTACGAAGCATGCATTTACGGGCTACAAGTCGCCGCCAATCTGGGGATCACAAATCTCCGGGTACATGGTGACTCATCCTTGGTCATAAACCAAGCACATCAAAAATGGAAAACTCGGAACGCCAATCTCGTGGCCTACCAGGCACGAGTAAGGGATCTCGAGAAACAATTCCAAAAGGTAGAGTATATATACTTGTCTCGGGAAGAGAATCAGTTTGCAGATGCACTCTCAAAATTGGCATCTTTACTAAATATTCCTGACCACGTGACCAGTATGCCAATTTGTGTCGAAAGGCGGTCCGAGCCGGCGTACATTCAGGACATTAAAGACATTGAGATAATGGACCCTGAACCATGGTATCAGGCTATATTAACGTAAATAACTAACAGAGAATATCCTCCCGGGACTGAAGACCGGGCCAAGAAAGCCTTACGAAGGCTAGCCACCCAGTTCATCCGTACCGATGACGAACAACTGTACAAAAAGCGGCACAGGGGGCTCTTCTCCATTGTGTTGATAAATATAAAGCCGAAAAGGTTATGGCTGAAGTACATGATGGCGAATGTGGCCCACATATGAATGCCCAGATGCTGGCTCGAAAAATCATGAGGCTCGGGTATTATTGGAACACTATGGAAGCCGACTGCCAGTTATATGTCAAACATTGTCATAACTGCCAAATCTTCGCCAATGTGTAACATATGTCGTCATCTCTGCTTTATACCATCACGTCACCCTGGCCATTCTCGACATGGGGTATCGACATAATCGGGAAAGTGAATCCCTCTGGTACTGGAGGACACTGCTTCATTTTAGTAGCTATCGACGATTTCACCAAATGGGTCGAAGTTGAATCATACCGCATTCTCAATGCAAAGCATGTTGCCAAGTTTATCCAAAACAAGATAATATGTCGATATGGTATCCCACATGAATTTATCAGTGATCACGGGACTCACTTTCAAGCCGAAACTGCGGCCCTGCTGACCAAATATAAAACTTAAAGGCATACGTCCTCGCCCTATCATCCCCAAACGAACGGAGCAGTAGAGGCCGCCAATAAAACAATTGTCACCATACTCAAAAAGATGGCTGATAATTACCGGGACTGGCCCGACAAAATACCTTTTGCCCTATGGGGATACCGGACGTCAATTCGCACCGCAACCGGTGCGACACCGTATTATCTAACCTATGGGATGGAGGTAGTCCAACCAGTCGAGCTGGAGGTACCGTCCCTTAGAATTCTATTAGAAAGTCAAGTACTCGAAGCTGATTGGGTTCGGGCACGGTACGACTCGTTGGTTCTACTGGACGGACGACGATCTCGTGCCCTCAACAAATCTATCAAAAAAGGATCCAACGAGCCTTCAACAAAAGAGTAAGGCCCAGGAACATTAAAGAAGGGGATTTGGTCCTTAAATCGGTTCGAGCTTTATTACCAGTTGACCCATGGGGAAAATTCAAACCTAATTGGGTTGGGCCATACTTGGTAAAGAAGATCCTATCAGGCGGAGCAGTGATGCTAACGGACCTGGACGGGAATGAGTTCATCAACCCGACCAACCTGGACCAGCTGAAGTGTTACTACCCTTAGCCATTTCTCAATGTCGTTAGCAAATTTTTATCAAAATCATTTTTTTACAAAAAGCAAGTTAATAAGTTAGAATTATTTATTCTACTGTCACAAACATCTTGAACCAATAGTCTTGGTGTAATTCGAGATTGCAAATTTACTGAGCTTGAACTACGTTTGGTTTGATTCCGTTAATCGCGGATACGTAGGCAGCCCCTCAAAAGGGCACAACCCGTGCAATCGAAAAAGACAGGAATGGTTCAATAATAAACTTCTTTTATTAATTACTAAAACCCCAATAAACTCGGGAAATTATAAGGGCAGGAATTCAAAAAAAAAACAACAAAAAAAGCACACGACAAAAATTAGTAATAATATTTAAATATTATTAAAGCTAAGGACTTGGCGTTCAAGGCATCTTGCCCTTTCCCTTGTCCTTGGCCTCCTTGGCCGTCCACTGAGGACGACGCGGAGGAGAACGTTCCCGAATCACCACGGGAACCTCCTTAGCCCGGACTCGCCTCTCTGAACTTGAATCCTCAATCACATCAATGGGCCCAAGTCGGGCCCTCACAGGCACAGGAAGCCGGTCACGTGGACCTAGTCGGTCTCTAACCGCCAGTCTTGGCCCAAGTCGTCTCTCCAAATCAGTCTGGGGGCTTGGCTGCCCCCGAGTGCTGCTAGCACCAGCATCCCTATCCACTGGTTCGAGTGGATTGACCTCCCTCGATCGAGTGGAGCCACAAAATTTGCACCAGACCCCTTTCCTTGGGCACTCGATCGAGTGCACTAGGGCCACTCGATCGAGTGACCCTAGGTCGAGGGGTAAACTCCATAAATACCCCCCCTTGTGCTCTTCATTTAGGCAGAATTTTTCACATACATTTTACCCTACATTTCTACCCTAATTCACCCATTCTCTCTACACTACAATCCTAAGCAACACTATACAAAAACCGAGTCATTTTGTCCCTCGAAAAACCGACAAAGCCATCCACACACACACACACACCATAACTCAACTACATCCTCGATACTCCCGTGTTCCCGTCTCTATTACGAGTCCATTGCCGAGGCCATTCTAAGCATGTATGTTGACGGTGTCATCAACCCCGTTTCTATCTTTACTATCTCTTTTTTTATATATACGTTTTGTACTTTATATTATAATTATACTAGTATACTAACACTAACACTAACATTTTAATTATCGTTTACTAACTTTTCCATTTCGTTACTAAATTTTTATTTTTTCGCATTCTAACATTTAACATACATATACCGCGTACATATACATAATAATAAAATCGGGTTCGAACCCGTTTGACTAGGATGACCATCTAAAGTCCGTTTAATCCCTTTACGAGTCACGACGGAGGTGGCACCCTTTCGAGGAGCGCCGCCCCAATATACTCAAGGGCGTAACGTGATCGTGGTCGATCATAGTTGAACGCGTAGGATTCCATTTCTAAGATTAGTGTGAAATCTGTTGATGCGAAAATTAACATCACGCAATCCGTTAGGATTGGTTTCGATGTTGTGACGCGGAGGGGCACTATTTCGCCACTAATCAAAGTTTTCGCTCCAATAACATTTTCTATAAAATTCCGATGACGGTATTATAATCATATATTACACGATTATAGTACCGAAAACCGAGTTAAGTTTAAATTATGCCATATTTCTATTTAACTCGGCCAACCATCGATTTAAAACAAATAAAAACGAAATTGCCACCTTTTTCAAAGCGAGCCATAACTCGTACAGGGGCCACTCAACCGAGTGCCATGGGTCACTCGATCGAGTTGCATCCCAAAAACTGGGCAGTAGCTACTTCGAAGGTGCACTCGATCGCGTCCATGCCATGACTCGACCGAGTGGCTCCTGTAGCCCAAGAAAACCGAGAGCTTTCTTTATCGTTCGAGCCTCGTCTTTTTTTTTACGACGTTAGTCGTTGCGTGTAAAGTCAATCACGTGATCTCCTTTTTCAAAACTCATGCATGTCATTTCTTTGAAGCGACTTTGATTGACGGTCTCTCACTATTAATCTTGTGTCGACAACTCCTTAGTTGTATCCGACACATGGTTAGTCTAGACATCAATTTCTCAATGTGATAAGTCGGGACAAGCGACCGAGATTCGGGATCGGGCTAGCATTACGTCTAGGTCCCCTATCTCCGTCCTTCGCTTAATACACAATATAATGTGTATTTAATCGGAATTCGTCCATTTGCACAACTTACGGTCTAGTTTGTATTTACATATACGGGTCTGTTTTAAGTTATTATTTATCGCTCTTTATATCTCATTTATTCTTTTTTATATCGTTCGTTTTACAAGATTTGGGCTGATTTTACATGATTTTCTCCTTTTTGTAGGAGTTAGTCGGATTTGGACTGAATCCGGGCTAGGTGACTTGATTACACCTAGTCCTCCCCTCCCATTTCCTTTTATTTTCTTTTCATTTTTCCCTATCCATATCTCTTCTCGTCTTGGCCCATGGTGACTTGACTACACCCCGGCCGGACACATTCGACCCTTTTCTCCGCTTTGTTTTTGATTTTTAGCTTTATTTTCGTAGTTTCTTTTTTTTAGTGGCTCCATACACTAAGATCGAGCATGAGGACATTGCTCGGTTTAAGTGTGGGGGAGCGATATTCTATCGTAGTTAGTTTTATTTTCGTAGTTTTTTCGAAAAATCTTGGCAAAAACCCTAAAAATTTGAAAAATTTCCACAAAAATCAAAAAGATTTTCTTTTTGTGTGTTTTCCTTTTGTGTCGTTATGTCGTATATTTGTTGTGTTGTGCGCGTTTTGCCTCCCTTTTTCCTTATAGGTTTCTTAATCATCGATAGTTTTGGAGAGCTTTCGAGACATCCGGTAACATCTTTCATCCCATTTCCTTCTTTGTCTCTTGTGGAGTTTGGAAGAGATTTGTGATGATGTGTGCTCGGGTGGAGCTTTGTAGAGTTTGAGGTTGATTTGGTGGCTTGTTTGGAAGTTCGGGGTGGTGGTTGTTCTCTTTGTGCGTTTGTTCTGTTTTGTTTTGTCGTCTTTGTCTCTTTTTCTTTCGTTCTTGTCTCGTCCTTGTTTTGTGATGTGTAGTTGTGTCTAGTGTGTAATAAGGTTTTCGAAAACCCGGTTTAGAGGCTAGTGTGCAAGTGGTTACTTTCCCTTTCTAGTAGTATAAATCGAGTCTTGGACTTTAGTCTAGTAGAATGACTCTAAATCAATGATTTCGTTGGTTTCTTACCTTGAGTCCACCTAGTTTACTAGGGATTTACTATGGGATTTGCATTTTGACCATTTTGACCACCCACGGTGTGAAAAGGCCTTGGTTACCGAGTCCCGTCCCTTAGGTGACTGTGTTTGAAATTGTTTGATTAGTCCAAGTTCTCCACCTTTTTGTGGGTTTGAAGGGGGATCGCGACTTCCGACTCACCCATTCCCCTACCTCCTACACATATCCACAAAATAAGATGCAATTTGTTGAAATCTCTTTCTTAGTTACAAAAAGAAATGCCTACAACAAAAAGGGCAAAGAAAAGAAAAAGAGAGAAAATGAAAGAAAGAAAAGATTGAAGAAAAAGAAAAGGCACAAAAAGCCAAAAAGAAAATACAAAAGATGAAAAAAAAAAGAAATGGCATAGCAACACAAAGCAAAAGATGCCAAAGAAAGAAAAATGCCAAAAGAAAACCGTCTCACAAAAAGAAACCTCGCATCCCAAAAATAAGCCTTTTGCCAACTATTGCCATGAAGAGCCTACCAAAGGACCAAGTCCCTAGGAAGGATGATAGCGGTAATGGTCGGTCTTCCCTCATTTTGCAATCACATCCACCTTTTTACTTGGACTAGTTAGGCGGTTCTTAAGCGTGGGACGATCCTCTTGGCTCATCGCTAAAGGAGGCGGGATCTCACTTACCTACAGTGTCGACTAACACCGTGGTTCATCCTTTTTCCATCCCGCCGATCATCCCGTAGTACGTTCTTAAAAGGTTAGGAGGAACCTAGGTAAGTTACCAACGTTTTTGTTGCTTTGTCGTCATACTATTAGGGTTTTGTCCATTTTGGTTTGTATTGCTAGCTTGGGAACGTTATCACTTGCCTTGAGTCCTAAATCGGTGCTTCTATCACCGCTTTGTAGAGGGAAGCGGTATTTGTTTATTTTTGGGTGCAACCTTTTGCTTGTTTGTTTGTATGTTTGTGTGTTTTTGTGTTTTTGTGTCCGGTTGCATCCACAGTTTTGTCTAAGTGTACTCGCGTGAGTAGAAAGGGCGTAGGGTGCGCTAATACCCGCTCGGCTAGTTTAGTAGTTAGCATGTGCTTACTCGAGGGCGAGTAAGGGTTAAGTGTGGGGGAGTTGATAAGTGTAGTTTGTAGTGCCTAATTTGTTGTGTTTTGGTCCCGTTTTCCTTGTGGAACCGCTCCTTGGGAGCTGTTTATGGGTTACTTATGCTTCCTTTAGTTCGTTTTAGGTTCCCGAGACCATTCATGAAGAGTTGGAGCGATTCCGACTCAATACATATCTGATAGAATTTTCATTACCCTAATTTGATGTTATTAGGCCTAGTGTGCCGCCTTGGGGTGACCCTGATTTATTTGTGGAAAAAGAAGGATGAAACCATAAGATTATGTATTGATTACCGGGAATTGAATCAAGTTACTATATAGAATAATATTCCCTTACATAGGATTGATGACTTATTTGACCAGTTGAAGGGAGCTTTTATTTTCCCTAAAATTGATTTGCAATTTGAGTACCATCAATTAATAATAGCGTTTAAAGATTTATCTAATAGTACATTTTCTACTAGATATATATTGTCATTGTGAGTTTACTGTGATGCTTTTTGGGTTGATTAGTGCACCTGACGTGTTTATGGACTTAATTAGATGAACCAAACCTTGAGGGCTTACCTAGAAAAATTTGTTGTGATATTCATTGATGACATAGTATTTATTCAAAGAATGAAGAGAAGAATGAGGAACATTTATGAATTATCTTAGACATCTTGACAGAAAATTAGTATTTGCTAAATCTTCAAGGTGTGATTTTTGGCTGGTACGGGTAATTTTAGAGATATATGAGAATTTTATTGGGATGAGAGGTGTGAGGAATCATTTCGAATTTTAAAGGAAAATTTGACCACTGCTTTAGAGCTGGCCTTATCGGATGGAAATGAAGCTTATGAAGTTTATACATATGCATTTTAAGAATGGATTAGTGATAAGTGTAGTTTGTAGTGCCTAATTTGTTGTGTTTTGGTCCCGTTTTCCTTGTGGAACCGCTCCTTGGGAGCTGTTTATGGGTTACTTATGCTTCCTTTAGTTCGTTTTAGGTTCCCGAGACCATTCATGAAGAGTTGGAGCGATTCCGACTCAATACATACACTTTTCGGAGCCAACAAAGCGAAGGAACGATCACTCGATGCCTTGGATTCGACCCCGAGACCTTGGGACCCGATCCCGAGCCCCTTAGACTCGATCCCGAGATCCGAGTGTCGATGAGAAGCCCATGTGAAGCAAGGAGGAACCTTAAAGATCATATTGGAGGCCTACAAGACCCATCCCCGACGGGAAGGGCCTCATCCCGTCCGGGATGAGGTGCACAAAAGGCACCACTCCTGTTTTGGGTCCGTCCGGGTCGGGACCACTCCGTCCCGGGCGGGACCATCTCGTCGCGGGAGGGATGGCCCAGTTACAGGCCCGCGTCACTTCTTTTCATCTTCTTACTCATTGTAACCCTATATATACCCTTCCTCTTGTATTCCTATGTTATGTTAGAGATTACCCGTTAAACCCTAGACTACTTTAGACTAGGTTAGCTTAGATTAGTGTAGATTAGTCTTTAGTTTATCATTAATCTTAGTAATTAGTCTTGTATTAAGGGAATTCTTCAAGATTCAACCAAGATTGACAACCTTGGGAGATTGTTTTGGGTTTTTCTTATTGATACAAGTTTTAATCTTTCATCCTCTTATTAGTAGGTATAATCTATCTTCTTCTTTACTCTTATCTTTGTTTTACCATTCAAATTTTAATCTTTGTTCATTGTTTTGTTCTTTGTTCATAGTTTTCACTAGTTTTATTATGTATGTTTTGTTGTTTGTGTTGATTTCTCTTGTGAATGTTAATGCTTGTTTAGATATGTGTGAGTAGACTTTTTGTGGGGTTAGTATGGTGATTAAGTGTTGATTATGGATGATTAGGGTTTGATTGAGGGTAAAGGTTGATCCTTTTGTTGTTAGTCATATGTTGAGCACTCCATGTGTTTGTTGAATTGCTTGTTTGAGTAGAATTGGCAATTCCTCTCATGCTAGTCTTCTTCTCATTTTGTGGTCGACTTGTGATTGAATTCTTGTGTTTTCGGGTTTAGTCTTTGACACGAGAGTGCGGACTTGGGTTTAGAAGCGAGAGCGCGGACCGACCTTGCATAAGAATTCGGGTTTTGTCTTTGACACGAGAGTGCGGACATAGGCCTTGACCTAGTAACTAGGTGAACCTTGCACCATCGATCTCCTAACTATCTTACTACACTTATGAACCCGACCTAACCCTATTCTTTCCTTATTTGACTTATTCGTCATCTTAGTTAGTCATTGTTCCTTAGTCGACCTAGTCTTGTATTTGGGTGACCTTAGTCTAGAAACATCATACCGTCCCCGTGGATTCGACCCGACTTGCCCTATCTACCCAGTTAGGATTAGTTGTTTTTTTATTGATCGGTGGGGATCCACGACAAATCCCTCCCATCAATTAGGTTGTGTTTTTCAGCAGAATAAGAGAATGATTGCTTATGCGTTTAGGCAGTTGCACCTTTATGGAAAAATTACCCTACTTATGATTTAGAGTTAGCAACCGTCGTTGTTACCTTGAAAATTTGGAGACATTATCTGTTTGGCGCACCCTTTAAGATTTTTATGATCACAAAAGTTTAATAATAGAGTATTGGTAATGGAGGATACCGTAGTACGGTACTCGAGTAGGTTTAGAAAACACGCAATAGGACAATATTGCGTGAAGGTTTAGGAAACACGCAATAGGACAATATTTCGTGAAGGTTTAGGAAACACGCAATAGAATAATATTGTGTGAGATATGATTTAGGTTCCTACTTTAAGTTAGATACGGATACTATAAATATGGGTCTATGTTTGTGTTCATAATTAAGAAAGAAAGTTAAACAAGTTACAATAATACAAATTTTCTTTATATTTTATCATGGTATCAGAGCCTCTCGATTCTTGAAGACAACTAAATAAACGTTCCGCTACCCTGCCGGTGGGTTGAAAATATGGCACCCACCGGCGGGATTTGTTCGTTGTTATTCACAAAAAAAAAAATCGTAGTTTTGTTGTTAAAATAAATAAAACTCTATTTCCCCTTTGAATGTGTATTCCACAATACCTTATTCTTCCAAAGAAAGATGTAAGGCTGATGATTCTTAGTATGGCGTTTCTAATTTTGCTATGAGCTGATCGAGTTCGATTAGAGTTCTCAAGCAATTAAAATTGACGGATGTTTTGCCATTGTGAAATTTGTTAAGTTCGGAAAAACTTAACGTATTAATCCTCGACGAGTCCGAGAAAACGTTCTTGTTCGAAAAATAGTCGGAAGAATCTATATGCCACCGTGAAGAAGACAATAGAAGAATAAAGATCGAAGATATCATTTTTTTTATTTGTCAGGGGATTCCATCAAGACAGGTGGACTCCATCAAGAGAGGTGGTGACGAAAAATTGAAGAAGAATGGGAATAGTCCAAAGACCATCTCCTTCAATCATCATGGTCCAAAGACCATTCCCCTGACATCAGATAAGACAACGAAGATCGACGAAATCGATTTTTTTTAATTTGTGCAAACTCATGGAAATTTTAAAAATTACCATGAGTTTGAGGGGGGATAATAGAGTATAGGTAATGGAGGATACCGTAGTACGGTATCCGAGTAGGTTTAGGAAACACGCAATAGGACAATATTGCGTGAAGGTTTAGGAAACACGCAATAGGACAATATTGCGTGAAGGTTTAGGAAACACGCAATAGAATAATATTGTGTGAGATATTATTTAGTTTCCTAGTTTAAGTTAGATACGGATACTATAAATATGTGTCTATGTTTGTATTCATAATTAAGAAAGAAAGTTAAACAAGTTACAATAATACAAATTTTCTTTATATTTTATCAGATATATATTTACCCTTTAGGAGCTAAACCTGAGATAGAGGAGGTGGTTGGATTTGATTAAGAATTGTAAGATCGAGATTCAGTATCATGTAAGAAATACCGATGTGGTGGCCGATGCCTGGAGTAAATTTTTCCCGACAAGATTGTTAATGATACACCGTGATAAGTTGAGGGGAGAGTTTCTGATATTTGGGATCAAAAGAGCGAAATTTGGAACCCCGTCTAGTGTGTTATCAGTTGAGAGAGAATTGATGAGTGTTATTAGAGAGTTACAAGGTGGATATAAATTTTTCTAGGATAAGTTGGTTGGTGAATGAGTCTGCTTTGTCAAGCGCGATGAGAATGGATTTATTGAGTGTTGAGATATAATTTGCGTACCTAACCACAAGGAATTAAAGGAAAAGATGTATTATGTTTATTTGGGAGGTGATAAAATGCATGCGGATTTGGAAATAGGATTTTGATGGTCCAGTATTAGAAACAAATTGCAGATTTTGTGGCTCGATACTTGATATTTTAGATGTTTAATAGTGAATATAAGAGATCTCAAGGAAAGTTACAACCTTTAGAAGTTCCCGAGTGAAGTGGAGTTTAATTTTTATGGTTTTTAAAGTTGAATTGTTAAGGCCACAGAAAGGTAAAAATATGATTTGGGGTTATAACTAATAGGTTACGTGAGAGTGCACATTTTATTCTAATAAAAAAATACATGAGAGTGGAAGCAAATTGTGGATGCATGCTTATATACATTATGTGGTAAGACTTCATGGAGTTTCAAAGGATATTGTATTATATAGGGATACAGATTTGTTCCAATATTTTGGGGAGAAATTTGAGCCAACCATGAGAGACAAATACCCTCATCTTTTTGCCTAAAGTAAATTTTTCGTGCTTCGAGGACGAAGCTTTATTTTAAGGTGGATAGAAAAATTCATGACTACTCATTTTTGTGGTAAACTAAGCATGTTCTTGTGTGATTTCATGCTTATATCTATTTATTGGTCACAAATATGAATTTTTGGCTATTATCGATGCTTAATAAACACAATGTCGTTGGTTGTTGGTTTACTTGAAATTGACTTGTTTACACGTGTTTGTACGCAACGCAATTGTTTGTGGTTTATTTGCACTCAACGCACATATTGGTGGTTTTTGTGCTCAATGCACATATTGTTGGTTGGTAGTGCTAACCGCATTTATTTGATTGATTGATTGATTTTGTGCATTACGCACTTGGAAAATGGTTGAACTTGTGAATTTCAAAATTTTGAAATAATTTAAATATTTTTGTCCGACATGCTCTTAACTTGACAAGTAATATTTTACCTTAGAGTATGAGAATTTTGGTGGTTTCGAACCTTGGTATTATCTTATGAAATTAGGTGATCTTATCTTGTGGATTTAGGTGGTGGTAAAGTTGTATACTTTGAAATTTGAGGAATTAGGTAGTTATGGATTTTGAGGATTTAGAAATGTGAGATATCTAAGGTTGTGTTTAATTTGACGGATTTTAGATATATGGAGTAAATGATTTATTTTAGAGATATATAAGAATTTTGGGTGAATTTTGGATATATGGAGTGAGCGGGTCATTTTGGACATTCGTGAGTAATTTGAGACATTATTTTCGAGGATGAGTTTAAACTTCGAGAATGAAGTTTTGTTTTAAGGAGGAAAGTCTGTAACACCCCATTATTTTCCGAGTTAATTTTAATGTTTGACTTTTCTACTTTTATTAAATCGGGTTTTTAATTTGGAAAAATATTTTTAATGTCGTTATAAATATTAAAGTATTTTGAGTCGTCTTATAATAAATCGATTTTGGTTCTCTTGAAGTGGAACGTTATTTTATAAATCGACTTTGTATCGGGTTGGAATTTGGGTCAGACACAAATAATAATAATAATAATAATAATAATAATAAATAATAATAATAATAGTAATAATAGTAATAATAATAATAATAATAATCATAATAATAATAATAATCATAATAATCATAATCATCATTATAATAATAATCATAATAATCATAATAATCATTATAATCATTATAATAATAATAATAATAATAATAATAATAATAATAATAATAATAATAATAATAATAATAATAATAATAATAATAATAATAATAATAACAACAACAACAACAACAACAACAATAATAATAATAATAATTATTATTATTACTATAAGGAATTGTTAGGGGAAGCTCAGCAGGTTGATGATATTGACCTGGACATCATTACTCAGGGGAAAATTGTGCAGGAGGAAAGTTGGGATGCCATCACTAGACTGCCAACAGAGGAAGAAATAAAAAAAGCCCTTAATACTATTGGATCTAATCAAAGTCCAAGTCCTGATGGATTCTCATCTGAGTTCTTCAAGGTATCCTGGCAGATAAATAAAAAGGATTTTTGTGAAGCGGTTTGGGAGTTCTTCAGCAAAGGGAAGCTAATTAAGCAAGCAAATACCACTATCATCACACTCATCCCAAAGAAGAAGGTCTGTAGATCAGTCCTTGATTTTTGACCCATATCATGTTGCTTAGTTTTTTACAAAACTGTGAGTAAAATTCTCGCTAGTCGTATTCAGATGGTCCTTCAAGAGATAATTGGATTAGAGCAAGCTGCGTTTGTACAAGGGCGTAATATTCATGAAAAGATAGCCTTGTCTCAAGCCTTAATTAAGAACTATGGGAGGAAGTATCTCACTCCGCGTTGCTTGATGAAGATTGATCTAAGGAAAGCCTTTGACTCTCTTCAATGGGGCTTTTTGGAAAGAATACTAACTGCATTTAATTTTCCTGATCAGATTATCAAATGGATAATGACTTGCATAACGGGTTCCTGGTTCTCAATCAAGATAAATGGATCTACTCATGGGTTTTTTAAGGGGAAGAGTGGGGTACGTCAAGGTGACCCTTTATCGCCCTATCTTTTTGTGTTGAGTATGGAGGTCTTCTCGAGAAGAATGAGGAGAATCAATCTGCTATCACAGGTGTCTTATCATCCTAAATGTACTCAATTAAATCTGAATCAGTTCGTATTTGCGGATGATTTAATGGTCTTTATGCGAGGGGACTGTCCATCAGTGATAGCAGTAAAAAATACATTAAAGAAGTTTGTAGGAGAATCCGGTTTGCATGCTAATTCAGAAAAAATGGATATATTTTTTGGTGGGGTGGACAGCAGTGTGCAGCAAGCTATTCTTAAGGAAACTGGGTTTCATCAGGGATCCCTTCCATGCCGATACCTGGGTCTCCCACTACATTCAGTAAATAACAAGAAGGGGCAATACTCAACCCTTATTCACAAAATACAAATGAATGTGCTCAATTGGTCTTCCAAGCTGCTTTCATACGCGGGTAGAGTTCAATTGCTAAACACTGTTGTGTTTGGTTTAATGATTTATTGGAGTGCAAATGCTTTGTTTTCGATTAATGTAGTAAAAAGGATTGAGCAAATATGTAAAAACTACTTCTGGTCAGGAGGTCTTGATGCAAAGAAAATGGTACATAAAAGTTGGAAATCTATTTGTACCCCTTGACAGGAGGGAGGGTTTAACATTAAGCACCTATGTACTTGGAACAAGGCATTGATGGGGCATTGGTTATGGAAGCTCCAAGCTGGGAGAGGGGGTATTTGGGGAGATTGGCATAGACAGTATGTCCTTGGAGGTAAGTCTATTTGGCAGATAGAGAAGAAGGAAAGATATGCTGCTACTTTCAATGGCATATTATGTATTAGAGATCAGGTGCTTTCAAAAGCGGGGAATGAAACTGCAGCTATACAGCTGATAAACAGCTGGGTTGTCAATGACAAGTATCAGGCAAGCCTAGCATATGAATGGTTTAGATCTAAAAACCAAAGAATTGGTTGGATGGAAAGCATCAAGGATGGGAGAATAGTTCCAAGGCATGGGATGATTGCAGCGATGGCAGGACAGGGAAAACTAGCTACTTTAGACAATATTCAGAAGCGTGGGTTGTCTCTGGCAGGACGATGTGCACTATGTCAGGAGGCTGAGGAAACTCATTTGCATCTTTTCTTTTCCTGTCCTTTCTCAAGGAAGATTTGGCAAGAGTTATTGAATTGGATGCAAATAACAGGTCGAAGTTATGATTTATTGACGGAACTCAACTGGATTGTTAGAAGAAGGAACATGAGACATTGGAAGAGTATTTGGTACCGAAGTAGCATTGCAGCAGCTGTACATGGTATATGGACCGCTCGTAACACAGCAATTTTTGAGAACAAACGGACCTCGAGTAGAACAATAGTAGGGCAAATTAAGTTTGACATTTATACTAGATTACGAAGTAAAGGACTAGATTTAGCAATATTGAGGCTCATGTAATTGGCGAATAGATGGTTTCTCATCTATTAGGGGTTATATCTTTTGTAAGAACTAGCTTTATTTTAATAAAATAAGGCATACCATTCTTGCAAAAAAAATATATAATAATAATAATAATAATGGAGATTTGTGCACCAAGATTGGTTATGGGTTCCTGCCTTTCTCCTTCTCTTCGCTTGGGGAGCTTGATGCAGAGGCTTTTGCGTTGCTCAAGCGTATTCAGAAGTTCTCCATCGCTGAGGATGCGGGGGCTCGCGCAGCTGCCTTTATTTTCACTAGACTTAGTTTCGCTATTGCTAAGGGAGTGGGTGCCCAGATACTATCTCGGCTACCCACTAACTTCTTGTAATTTGTTTCGTTATTAATGCAAGCTCCGGTTAAAAAAAATAAAAATAAATAAATAATAATAATAATTCAATCCTCGCGAAGAGAGAGAAAGCTTTCTCTCTCTAAAAATCTGGTTTCTCTCTAATTCTGTTACGCGAGATACTTCCATAGCTCCGGTTAAGCGAGGTCCGGGGAGGCCCAACAAGAAATCACTGCAACACAAGCAGGATTTACGCGAAGGGGATGAAGAATTAGAGAAGGAACTGGATTTGAAGAGCTCTTCGCAGCAGACTTCTCTCAATGAGATGATCCTCTCAGCTATGGTAGCTTCTGGTAAAATTCCTCCACCAAAGTCTGGTACTAATGAATTACATGATACTCCTCTCATTACTAATCCTAAGGAATTGTCTAATGATCAAATTCTTGAAAAACCCGATTTACCGCCAAAAATACCGGATTCAAATTGGTCAAAAATTGCTGCGAAACACAAGCAATCTGGTATGAGTCTGTATTACTGTGATGCTAGTGTCAATTCAACTGAAATTGACATTGAATTGGAAGATTTTGCAAAAGAATTAAAAATCTGGGAACACACTTTAATGGGGAATGTCATTGGTTCAAAACCTTCTTTGCAAACTATGCAAAAGTTTGTTCAAACTAACTGGACTACCATTGACAAACCTATAGTTCAATATTATAAGAAGGGATGGTTCTCCTTTCGTTTTGGATCAAAGGAAGCCATGGACAATGTTTTGAGGGATGGTCCTTGGAGGGTTGGGGTTTACTCTTTGATCCTCAAAGAGTGGTCTCCTTCATTTTCAGCTGAGATGGAGAGGGTTTCTATTGTACCTGTTTGGGTGCTATTTCCTGACCTTGATCCTTATCTCTGGTCTGATTCTGTTCTAAGTAAAATGGCTAACAAAGTTGGATCTCCCCTTTGTGCTGATATGGCAACCACTACAAAGGCCAAATTGTCTTTTGCAAGGGTTCTTGTTGAGGTGGATGTCTCAAAGAAGCTTTTGGACTCAATAGTTATCAATACCCCTTATAATGAGCATCCTATTCAGAAGGTTCAGTATGAATGGGTCCCTTTCTTTTGTCATGGTTGTAAGAAATTGGGGCACACCATTGATTCTTGTAAGTTTGAAAAGAAGAAGAAAGAAGCTCAAATGGCTAAGTGGGATAAAGGGCTAGGTGGTACCTCAGGTTCAGTGGTGGATGGAGTGCAGGTAGTGGATCAGAAGGATGCTTTGCCTTCTAAAAATACACTGTCTCCTCTCCTCGATGAACCTGTAAAGCATCAAGAATGCCCTCGCAAGTTCTATCAGGATGATACTTTCATTCCTGTTTCTAGGAGGAATTCTTCCTCCATCAAATCTAAGGAGACTATTTTGAAGCCCTTAGTTCTGGAAAATACTTTCCAGATACTCCTTGGGAGTCAGGAGAATAGTGGTGGTGAGGAACTAGGTGGTACCTCAGGTCTCCAGAGTGTATCTCAGGGTGCTGAAAGGAGGGTGGAATCTGGTTATGGGATAGAACTGAACCCCTCACTTTCCCCTGATGGCAGCACTTTGGAGCTCACTGAAATGCATCAAGCATGTTCCATGGTGGTTCTGAATAGGGATCCTTTACCTCCTGATAAATGAAGATAGCATCTTGGAATATCAGAGGGTTTAATGACCCTGTAAAGCACAGTGAGGTCTTGGATTTTCTGTCAACTCAATGTCCTGATGTGTTTGCTCTTCTTGAAACCAGGATCAAACATAATAAAGCTGCTAGGATTATTAACAATAAATTTGGAGGGTGGAAGGTTGAGACTAACTATTCTTCTCATTATAATGGAAGAATCTGGCTGTTTTATAATCCTGTTAAGGTTCAAATTACTAACATCACTAGCAATGATCAACATATTACTTGCTTAGTCTCTCATCATTTGTCCCAATGCTCCTTCTGGTTGAGTGCTGTGTATGGGATGAATGATGGCAAGGACAAGGAAGGGCTCTGGGATTTCCTTACTTCTTTTGCTCCTTCTAATCCTTGGGTGGTTCTTGGTGATTTCAATGTGGTTAGATGCCCGGAAGAGAAAGTGGGGCTCAATTCCCCTTCTCTGAAGGATATGTTTGACTTTAATGCTTCTCTTTTGTCTTGCTCTCTGGAGGATATGCACAACTCTGGGAATAGCTTGACCTGGACTAATAAACAAGAGACTAGCTCTAGAGTTTGGTCTAAGCTTGACAGGGTTCTTATAAATCCTACTTGGGCAGTTCAGTTTCCTGATTCTAGGGCTGTTTTTGCAGAACCTTGTATCTCTGATCACTCATCTATCATTGTTGATATTGTTAAGGAGCAAAAACTTAGGAAGAGGTTCAGTTTTTTGAACAGTTGGTGCGAACATCCTAATTATGCCTTAGTTGTTCAGAATGCTTGGCATACTAAGGTTAATGGTTCACCCATGTTCAGATTTTTTTCTAAACTGAAGATTGTTAAGAGGGCTCTACAAGAATTTTATAAAAAACATTTTTCTAACATTTCCTCTAGAGTTCTTGAAGCTCAGGAGGAATTATTTGCTTGTCAGAAGAACTTGCAGGATGATCCTTTTTCTTTAGCCCTTATTAATAATGAGAAGGATGCTACAAAATCATATTATAGTATGAAAAAAGCTGAGTTAGCCATGTTGCAACAACGGGCTAAGGTAAAGCATATTCAACTCAATGACTATGTCAACCTGTTGGGTAAAAGTACACATGTCGAGGCACTACCTCGGCTATCTGGTAGTTTGCAGTTGGAAGCTCAAGGGGGTCTTATCTCTCCAATTACTCCTCTTGAAGTTAAAGCTGCTGTTTTCCAGATGGACTCTAATAGCAGTCCTGGTATTGATGGTTTCTCTGCTGGATTTTTTAAATCTGTATGGCATACAGTAGGACCTGATTTCTGTAGGGCTGCTGATTCTTTCTTTAAAACTGGTCATATGACCAAACAGGCTAACTCCACTCTGATCTCCCTAATTCCTAAGAAGCCTAATGCTTGTAGTGTTATGGACTTCAGGCCTATCTCACACTGTGTTTTATAAAGCTATTTCTAAGGTCTTGGCAAACAGACTAAAGGTTGTTTTGCCATATCTTGTTGGGGAGGAACAGGCTGCATTTATAAAAGATAGAAGTGTTTTTGATAATATCTTGTTGTCACAAGCACTGGTGAAGGGTTATAATAGGAAGTTCCTAACTCCTAGATGCCTAATAAAGGTGGATATTAGGAAGGCTTTTGATACTTTACAATGGAAATTTGTTGAGCAAATGCTTACTCAATTGCATTTTCCTCCTCTTTTTCTTAAGTGGGTCATGGGGTGCATTCAGAATCCTTAGTACTCATTCAAGATTAATGGAGGGGTTGAGGGGTTTTTTCAAGGGCAGAGTGGGATAAGGCAAGGGGATCCCCTCTCCCCTTATCTTTTCGTCCTAAGCATGGAAGTACTTTCAAAAAATATTATAAGTAAATGTACTCAGAGCAATGTTTCTTTCCACCCCAAGTGTACTAAGCTTAATCTCACACACTTGGTCTTTGCTGATGATCTCATGATCTTCACTAGGGGGGATCTTCCATCAATAATGGCAGTCAAACAGACTCTTGAAGACTTTGGATCTTTGTCTGGTCTTTGTGCTAATAAAGATAAGACTAACATTTATTTTGGAGGTGTTTCCTCAGAGTTACAGGAGATTATACTGGTCAAGTCAGGCTTCAGGTTAGGGACTTTCCCTTGCAGATATCTTGGAATGCCCTTGAATGATTCTAGAGTAAATGTAAGACTCTTTGATTCTTTGATTCTAAAAATACAAAGTGCTATCTCTCACTGGTCTAACAACAGCTTGTCTTATGCTGGGAAGCTCCCGTTAATCAATTCTATTGTGTTTGGGATGGAGAATTACTGGTGCTCTTGTGTTCTTTTTCCAAAATCTGTAGTCAAAACCATTAATAAAATTCGTAAGGATTACTTTTGGGGAATTAAACCTGGTGACAGGAAGCTTGTTTTTAAGAAATGGGCTGACATTTGTTCTCCTTGGAGTCAAGGAGGTTTTAATGTCAAGGACCTTGAAGCTTGGAATAAGGCTCAGATGGCTCATTGGGTATGGGAATTATCTGAAGGTGTGGGTGGTATTTTTGTGAAATGGTGCAAGGGTTATGTTCTTCAAGAGGAGTCTATCTGGAATCTCTCTTTCAAAGACTTTTATCCTTCAGCCATCAAAAACATCATAGTTATTAAGGACTTTTGCATTGAGTTGTTTCGGTCTGTTCAGAATCCTAAGAAGTTCTTGCAGTCCTGCAGCAGTAATGAAACCTTCAAGCTTACAAAGGCTTATGCTAGTTTCAAAGGGACTTTGGCCACTGCTTTTCCTAAGAGCTTTGCAAGACTGTCAGTTGTTTCTCCTAGTAGCAAAGTTATTCTATCTCTGGCTTATCAGATCAAACTTCCCACAGTTGATCAATATGCTAAGAGGGGTATATGTATGATTAACAGGTGTATCCTATGTTGTGAGAGCTCTGAGGATCATTTACATCTTTTCTTTAAATGTTCCTTCTCTTCTCAGCTTTGGCAGGCGATTCAGAGGTGGATAGGAGTTTCAATTCCAGGAGATCACCTTAGAAAGGTTATGAAATGGTGTCAACAACCTAGTCACAATAAACACTGGAAAGCAATAGGGATTCAAGTTAGTGTAGCAGCAACAGTTCATGCAATATGGAAAGAGCGAAACAAAAGAATTTTTACTGATACATCATCCCCTTTAGATAATGTTTTTGAGCAGATATGTTTTGTGGTTAATACTAGATTGAGAACTAATCATACAAATCCGAAAATTTTGAGGATACTAGATCATTTAGATCCTTGATGTATCTTTAGAGTGGTAGTTTTTTTGCACAAACTTGTAATTTCACTTCAAAATTGAAATGAAATGATAATTTTCCTGCAAAATAATAATAATAAGAAGAAAAAGAATAATAAGAATAAGAATAAGAATAATAATAATAATAATAATAATAATAATTATTATTATTATTATTATTATTATTATTATTATTATTATTATTATAATAACAACAACAACAACAACAATAATAATAACAACAACAACAACAACAACAACAACAACAACAACAACAACAACAAAAACAACAACAACAACAACAACAATAATAATATTAATAATAATATTAATAATATTAATAATAATATTAATAGTAGTAGTAGTAGTAATAATAATAATAATAATAATAATAATAATAATAATAATAATAATAATAATAATAATAATAATAACAACAACAACAACAACAACAACAACAACAATAACAACAATAATAATAATAATAAAAATAATATTAATAAAAATAATAATATTATTATTAATAATAATATTAATAATATTATTATTATTATTATTATTAATTTTTTTTTTTTTAATAAAAACGGAACTTGCATTAAACACCAGAACAAATTACAAGAAGTTAGAGGGAAGCCGAGATACTATCTGGGCCCCCACTCCCTTAGCGATTGCAAAGCTAATTCTAGTGAAAATATGAAATGCCGCACGCGCTCCAGTATCCTGAGATAAAGCAAATTTTCGAACCCGCTGGAGCAGAGAAACAGCATCCGTGTCGAGCTCGCCGAGAGAGGAGAAGGAGAAAGGTAAGAAACCATATCCGATCGCAGTGCAGCGTGCCTGATACTTGGCACACTTACGACGGGCAGCATCAGCAACGACCCGTCCGGGCTCGAAAGCGGTGAGGCCAGTCTGAGTCAAGGGCGAGGACCCAGTCAGATCAACACAAACATCACGCCCCTTGTCCCACGAGTAAAGCAGGAGGTCGGCTGGTCGCAAGGGCTTGTCATTATCGTCGCAGAGGCCAATTTCCACCTCCTTACCTGCAGAGATCCCAGTTCGGAAGCAAATATCCAACAGTGTGTCCCGATACTAGATTATTATTATTATTATTATTAATAACAATATTAACAATAATAATAATAACAATAATAATAACAACAATAATAACAGTAATAATAACAATAATAACAACAAGAACAACAACAACAACAACAATAATAATAATAATAATAATAATAATTATATTGTTGTTATTATTGGAAATTTACACTTATGGGCAATGTCATTGGAGCGCGACCGAATCTTAAGCAAACTCAGGAGTTTACCCAGAAGAATTGGAATGCCTCTCGTCTCCCTACTATACAGTACTACAAAAGGGGCTGGTTCTCTTTCAGGTTTTGCAGTAGGGCTGACATGGATGCAGTTATGAGGGGTGGACCTTGGATGATTGGAAAGAACACTTTGATTCTTAAACAGTGGGGTCCTTTATTTTCACAGGAGATGGATAGGGTCTCTATTGTTCCAGTATGGATTCTTTTTCCGGATTTGGATCCTTTTTTATGGACTTCATCGATTTTGAGCAAGATGGCTAGTAAGATTGGGAGGCCTATATTTGCAGACACGACCACCACCTATAAGGAGAGACTCTCCTTTGCTAGAGTTCTTGTGGAAGTGGATGTATCTCAGGATCTTCCTTCGGCTGTGATCATTAACCTTCCTATTATTGGTCAATCAGTTCAGAAAGTGGAGTATGAATGGCTCCCATATCATTGCTCAAGATGTGGGAAGCTGGGACATCTCAAATCGTCTTGTAAGTGGGAAAAGAAGCGTTTGCAGGCTGCTAAAACGCTTGTTTCTCGTTATACTCCTAAGAAGTTGGACCCTCAGAGGGGAGGTGGTACCTCAGTAGGGAAGGATGTGGAGCCTCCTTTCCCTAGTGTAATGCATCGTGGAACCTCTGAGGAAGAGTCTGGTGGAGGCCTCTGTATCACTGGCTCTGGACTCCAGCCATTAGACGCCTCTGTGGTGGGAGACCAAGCAGTGGACCAGGGTGGTTCGGCACTGGCTGATCCTGGTTCCACTGTTGGCTTCACTCCTGCTCATAGGCGCCCAGGATGTGGTGGGATAGGCTCTATAGTGACAGGCTCCAGTTCAGGCTATAATGGGGGATTGGGAACTATTCTGGAGGTGGTCTCACCTAATAGGTTCGAAGCTCTTCAGGGTATAAGTGGTAATCAGGAAGATGAAGATGAGCTTCTTGATACGGATGTGGAGAGAGCCTCTACTGATTTGACATGATTATTGCCTCTTGGAATATTAGAGGTGGTAATGAACCCTTAAAGCAGAATGCAGTGTGTAATCTTATAAGGGATAGTGGTATTGATGTCTTGGGGCTTTTAGAAACTAGAGTTAAAATGAATAAAGCCGAGGGTATTATTAAAGGTAAATTTGGTCATTTTCAGGTTAATTGCAATTACTCTTGTCATTATAATGGGAGAATTTGGGTTATTTGGGATCCTGTCACTGTTAAGGTTTCTATATTGGTTACTAATACTCAATTTATGCATTGTTCTATCCTTCATTTTGGTACTGGGTTTAATAATTTTGTTACCTTTGTGTATGGGAAGAATGATGCGGCTGGGAGAGGTGAGTTATGGGATGGATTTGTTAACTTGAAGAATAATGTGAATAAGTGGATGGTTTTGGGGGATTTTAATATTGTTAGGAACACTGAGGAAAAAATTGGAGGATCTGTGCCTGATGATGAGGAAATGGAAGATTTTAATAATTGTCTTTTAGAAGCTGAATTGCAGGACTTGAGTGGTCATGGTTGTGAATTTACTTGAAATAACAAGCAAGATCCTGAGCAAAGGGTCTAGATTAAATTAGATAGAGCGTTTTAATGTTGCTTGGTTTAATAGTTTTCCTAATTCTTATGCTCATTATTTGGTGCCGGGTGTGTCTGATCATTCCCCGGTTGTTGTGCGAGTGGTTCATGAGAAGCACATTGGTAGAAGATTTAGTTATTTGAATTGCTGGGCTTATGATCCTTCTTATTCTGATCTTATTTCTAAAGCTTGGTCTAAAAGGGTTTATGGCACTGCGGGGTATAGGCTTTTTAGTAAGCTGAAAAAGGTCAAGTTGGTGCTTAAAGAGCTTCATTCCAGTAGGTTTACTAGCATTGGGAGGAGGATTGAGGATGCTAAATGTCAGTTGGAGGATTGTCAGCTTCTTTTGCAGAATCAACCTTTTTCTTCTGAGCTTATTCAGGAGGAGAGGAGATTGTATGATAGTTGGGTGCAGTTACAAAGAGCTGAAATTAGCATACTTGCTCAACGAGCTAAGATGGACAATATTGTATTGGCTGACTCTGGTACAAGCTTTTTTCATGCTAAAATCAAGGAAAAGAGGATGCAGCAGGTTATTGGGGCAATTATTGATCATAAAGGGGTGCTTAGGGAAGGGACTGAAGATGTGGCTAAAGGGTTTGCTGATTATTACAAATTTCTTCTAGGTTCGGAAGTGGAGGTTGCTTCTATAGACTCTCATTTGTTCTCTTATGGTGAGAAAGTTAAGAAGGATGATTGGGTTCGATTATTATTAATACCTGAGGAGATGGAGATAAAATCTGTGTTGAATTCCATGGGGTCGGGGAAAAGCCCTGGTCCGGATGGTTTTCCTGCGGGTTTTTTCAAGTCTTCTTGGGAGGTGGTTATGGAGGATTTTTGTCAGGCTGTGAGGGATTTTTTTATTAAATCAAAGATGTTTAAGCAGGCCAATACTACTCTTATAGCTTTGATTCCTAAAAAGAAGATAAGTTCTTCTGTTTTGGATTTTAGACCTTTGTCTTGTTGTTCGGTATTGTATAAAGTGATTGGTAAACTTCTTATTAGAAGGCTGAAATTGGTGGTGGATAAACTCATTGGTGGAGAGCAAGGGGCATTCATTCAAGGTAGGAGTATTCAAGATAATATAGCGCTCTCACAAGCCTTGGTCAAAGGTTATAAGAGAAAGTATTTAACTCCTCGTTGCTTGATGAAGATTGACCTCGGGAAAGACTTTGATTCGGTCCAATGGAAATTTATTGGTGAGATGCTTAGAGGGTTCAATTTTCCTAAAAGGTTTATAGGTTGGATTATGGAGTGTATTCAAGGTTCTTGGTTCTCTCTTAAAATCAATGGGTCTGTTCATGGATTTTTCAAAGGGAAAGGAGGTGTTCGGCAAGGAGACCCTTTATCTCAGTATCTTTTTGTGTTGAGTATGGAGCTTCTCTCCAGAAGGTTGAAGCAAATTTGTTTTCTTCAGCAGGTTTCATTCCATCCCAAATGTAGGCAATTGAGGCTCAACCACTTAGTGTTTGCTGATGATTTAATGGTTTTTATGAGGGGCGATGTTCCGTCTGTTAAAGCGGTTGTTTCTTCTTTGGATGTGTTTGCTAAAGAGTCAGGGTTGAGAGCGAATAAGAACAAGACTGAGATTTATTTTGGAGGAGTTGGCTTGGATGTCAAGGAACAAATACTTGAGGAAACTGGTTTTAAGGAAGGATTCTTCCCTTGTAGGTATTTAGGACTGCCTTTAAACGATGTTATCAATCGGAGAGATCATTATAGCAGTCTCATGGTGAGGATTCAGGAGCATATTGGTGGGTGGTCTGGACATCACTTATCTTTTGCAGGTAGGATCCAGCTTCTTAATTCGGTCATAATGGGGATCATGACTTTTTGATCGAGCAATACACTACAAGAAATAATGCATGTAGCTACTAATCACGCGCGACTGATAAATTCACTGGCTAATTTAGCGACTGAAAGTTCAACGCGCGACCGATATTAGTAGTTGGACGAGGAGACGGAAATTTAAAATACTAATTAATTTAGCGACCGAAATCGGTCGCTAAAATAATCGGCGCGCGACCGATTTCAGTCGCTAAATTAGTGAAATGGCGACAGAATTAGCGACTGAAATCGGTCGCTAATGAGAGTGGCGCGCGACCGATTTCGGTCGCTAAAGATTGTAATTTTTTTTTAAATTAACGAACACCCCCCCCCCCTCCCCCGGCTCATTCTACCATTTCACTCTATCTCTCTAAAACCCCTCCCCCCTCTCTCTAAAACTCGTCCCTCCTCCTTTCCTCTTCATTCCTTCTTCAATTTTCTCATTTTCCTTAAGGTATGTTTATCTATCTTTATTTAGTTACAATTATTTGTTAATTTCTGTTTTTATCGATTTAAATAAATTAGTTATTGGGTTGGATAGTTTCTTAGTTGTTGGAATATTTAGTGTAGTTAGGATTTTAATCGCCCAATAGGTTCCCCAATTTGAATTAGGTAGATTGTTAGTATAAAATTAGGGTTTGCAGTTAAGTAGTTGAGTGAATTGGGTTGTTTTGATGTGTTAGGAATTTGGAAGTAAAATACAATTATGCCGATTTGGTGATGTAATTATGGACGAATTGGGTGGAAATAGTACTATGTTTAGGTGAATTGAGAATTTTACATAATATTTGACTAGTGTATATATATTAGTAAATTACTTTAGAGAAAATAATTTGTATGTGGTTATTGTCTTAAATTTTTTAGATAAAAAAATGAAGAGACAGGAACGAAAATGGATGTATGGGGAAAGATTCGATAAGAAACGACGTCCCACAAAGGAATTTTTAGAGTGTTAATCGCTTTCTTGAGTTCGCTAAGACTCATCCTGAATACGCGTCAGATGGTAGATTTAGGTGTCCTTGTGTGAAATGTAAGAACATCAAATTCTTGGATAGTATTTTGATTAAGGAACATATTATCTCAGATGGGTTTAGCCCAAATTATTATTATTGGATTTGTCATGGTGAGAAGTCTGCTTTTGAGGAATCTAAGGTGGATCAGAATGAGGGCGGGGTGAGAGGAATGATTGTTGATGTGGTTGACTGCAATTTGTTTAATGATGAGAGCATGTACACTAACGACGATGACCAACCAACCCCACAAGAGCCAAACCCACGAGCGAAAGCTTTTTTTGATATGTTAGAGGCTGCGGAGAAGCCATTATATGAAGGGTGTGATGTGACATTGTTAGAAGTCGCGTCTATGATAGTGACCCTTAAATGTGAGTATAACCTACCTTTTGGGTGCGTAGACGGCATCGCTGCGTTGATTGAGAAACTCATCCCAAAAGACAACATTATGACCAAAACATTCTACAACACCAAAAAAATAGTTAAAGGTCTTGAACTTCCGCATCAAAAGATCGATGCTTGTCCCGATGGATGTATGCTTTTTTGGAAGGACGATGCCATGCTTGAGGAATGTAAGATATGTGGGAAGGGTAGATACAAAACTGTAGATGGAAATATTGTTTTGAGGGGTAAGAAGGGAAAGAATGTTGCGAGGCATAAAAAACCTATATCACTTAGTCGACTTACCTACTTTCCCATCGCCCCTAGACTTCAAAAATTATACGCAACCAAAACCATTGCCGAACAAATGAGGTGGCATCAAGAAGAAACTCGTGTAGAGGGGAAGATGTGTCATCCTAGTGACGGGGAGGAGTGGAAACGGTTTGATAGGATTTACCCTGAATTTGCTGAGGAACCCCGTAATGTGAGACTTGGGCTGTGTACCGATGGGTTCGCCCCTTTCGGTCAGTTCGGTAAGTCATACTCATGCTGGCCTGTCATGGTCACACCGTACAACTTACCCCCATGGCTTTGTCTGAAACCACCGTTCATCTTCCTTTCTCTCATTGTTCCCGGCCCAAAAAATCCCAAAAACCACTTGGATGTTTACTTACAACCAGTGATAGAGGAATTGAAACACTTGTGGGAAGTAGGGGTGGAGACATATGATGTGTCGTTGAAACAAAATTTCCAGCTTAGAGCATCGCTTTTGTGGACTATAAACGATTTTCCTGCGTATGGTATGTTGAGCGGTTGGTCTACGGCGGGCCAAAAAGCGTGTCCTTGTTGCATGAGTGAAAGTAAAGCATTCTACCTACGTAATTCAAGCAAAGTTAGTTGGTTTGACTGTCATAGACAGTTTCTACCCGAGGGTCACATGTACAGGAAGAATAGGAGAGCTTTCAAGAAGGGTGAGGTGGTGGTAGATGAGGCACCGATTCGTCTCCAAGGTGATGAGATTTGGGAGGTGATTTCAGAGTTCCCATCTACTGTTGACGGGACCGATCAAGAGTTCAAAGATCTTAAGAAATTGAAAAATGGTTGGTTTAAAAGAAGCATCTTCTTCGACCTTCCATATTGGAGTACTTTATTACTCCGACATAATCTGGACGTGATGCATATTGAGAAGAATTTCTTTGAGCAACTGATTCACACCGTCATGGATGTAGAGGGTAAGACATGTGACACCGCAGGATCCCAAAAAGATTTGAAAAAAATTTGTGTCCGTCCGAAACTACATATCAAGCGGGATGGGTCCAAGCCTAGGGCTTTGTTTAGCCTTGATAAGGCTCAGAGAAAGGCCGTGTTAGAGTGGGTAGGGAGACTGAAGTTCCCTGATGGGTATGCATCCGATTTTAGTCGGTGTGTGGACATTAAGAACCTGAAGCTCCAAGGCTTGAAGAGTCACGACTGCCACGTGTTCATGGAGCGGTTACTACCTGTGGCGTTGAAGCACATGCTGCCGGAAAGTGTTTGGAATCCTATCACTGAGATATCTCAGTTTTTTCGAGATTTGTGTTCGTCGACAGTTACAAATGACGACGTGACTCGTTTGGAGAATCAAATTCCTCAGATACTATGCAAACTTGAGATGATCTTCCCACCCTCCTTCTTTAACTCAATGGAGCATCTACTGGTCCACTTGCCCTACGAAGCTAAAGTGGGAGGACCGGTACAGTTTAGATGGATGTATCCGTTTGAGAGGTGAGAACTTTCAACTACTTACTTATTTTACCCACTAACTAACGTTAGACACTATAATTTGATAATAACATAATTGCTTGATGATTGTCATAGATTTCTCAACCATTTGAAGAAAAAAATTGGTAACAAGGCGAGGGTTGAGGGCTCCATATGTAATGCTTACTTAACAGAGGAGATAGCCAACTTCTGTTCTCTGTATTTCGAGAAAGAAGTGAGCACCAAAACCAAGAATCTAAACCTAGAAACACCCGAGACGACGATTGACCCCAACATACCAGACTTTTTTCAAAGTAAGGAAGGTGAGGGATCGTCATCTGCTGGCGGGTGGAGGACATTAGATGAGAAGGAGTACAATCGTGCTCACCTGTACTTGCTATCAAATTGTGAAGTTTTGGAGTCGTACGAGAAAAAATTTGTAACTGAATTTGTAGCTGCTAATGCACATTTAAATGCTGATGACATTTGGAATAAGCATGAGGAACAGTTTCCTAAATGGCTTAAGGAGCATGTAATTTCTGAGAATATTCAGGATGATTTGGTTAGGAGTCTAGCATTAGGTCCTTTATGGAATGTTAGAACTTGGAACCGGTATTCGGTTAATGATTACAATTTCCATACATTTGCCCATGGTAGCAGTAGGAGTAGATGTAATTCTGGTGTGAGTGTGTCGTCACTTGAGGGTGAAGATTACTACGGTCTATTGGAGGACATCTTCGAGTTGTGTTATGTTGGAAATGATCGTGGGTATAGAGCTGTGGTATTTAAATGCGAATGGAAAGACAACTCTGTGCAAGGTACTAGAGTACATGAAAGGTACAAACTAGTTGAAGTTAATCATACCAAAAAATACTCCAAGTACGATCCGTTTATACTTGCACATCAAGCACACCAAGTGTACTTTGCGCCTTACCCAACCACAAAGAACGACAGAACTGTAAACCAATGGTGGGCGGTGTTCAAAACTAAGCCACGGGGGCACTATGACTCTGACCTCTTCCAAGAGGACGTCATTTCTAGTGGTACAACATTGTCTCCAGTTGATGAGAATCTTTTTGCGAATGATGATGATGACAATAATGAGGTGGATGTGGGGGAAGATTTTGAAGACGATGAAGGCAGTGAGGAGGAGGAAGGTGCTTCTAGTGATATGGTCGAGGAGGAGGATGACACCAATGATTTAGAGGTCAATGACGAGGAGGACGAAGATGACGTCGAGGAAGAGGATGTCGTTGGTTCGAGTAGGCAAGTGGAAGATGACAACGACAGTGACGATGATTTTTAGTAGGGTATAGTTTTAGTAAGTTATATTATTTGTACATAGTAATCTGCATTACATATTTTTTTTCGAGATTATTTCAATATTATGATGTCAGTTCCTAACTTTCAACTATTACATGTCTGCAGATATGACGTTGGGCAGGAGGTTGAGGTTTGGTAGTTCGAGCAGCGGCACCAGCAGGAGCAAGGACCGGGTACAGCAGCAAGACCAAGAAGAAAACAGGCGAGAAGACGAACAAGTGGAGAACGAGGAGGAGGTGCAGGGCAATGAGGAACAAGAACAACCGCAACAACGCCAGGATGAAGTGCTTCGATACACAGACGACGGGCGCCTAATGATTGGCCCCGAGTCCACATGGTGAGACATTGTATTTCTTTTTTTTTTGTGAGACATCATCTTATTTCACTCTTTGGTGTAGGTTTCGTACTCGTGCGACGGTGACTGGTGTCAAGGACAGTTTCATGAATGATTTGACTACTTACTGCACGAGCTGGACTAAGTTGCCTCTGTGGCAACGGGAGAAGTGGTTTGCCAACTTCAAGGTACACCAATTTATGATTTTTATTAATTATCTGTTACTGTTTACAGATTACTAATACAACGACAACAAACTATCTTGCAGTTGAAACACCACTACAACGATGGTCTCGAGGTGGCTGTGAGAGACAGATACATGGATGTCGCAAAGGAAAGATACAAAGACATGATGTATAAGATGGCAAGCGATGAAAAGTTACAGAAACAACTTAGAGGTTCGATTACTAAATTGGTGTTAGTACCTGAACAGAAAGTTGTATATATATTCAAAACATTTGTTGATCTCAAAGTGTATAAATTGTAGGTGACGCCATCCAACAGTTCCAAACAGCGCGAGCCGACCCGAAGTTCCTGAAGAGATCCGTCCAGGCTAAGAAGAACAAGAGGCGGGGAGGGGACCCCGAGGCGGAGGCGGAGTGCACCCTCTACGGTGGGTCACAGTCGATGCACCAGCGGGCCATGAACGTTAGTATTTCTGTTCCTTTGATTTTTATATTGGATTCTTATTTAATGTTTTCATTATAAAAATAAATGAATAATCTACATGTACTGTCAACAGGCGAAGAAGAAAACCGGAGAATTCCCTCCTCCTATGCAGCTATTTCTCGAAGCGAAGAGTAAGGGGGACGATGCCACCGGTCGATCATTCGCCACGAAGAAGGATTTGAAGATTTGGGTAAGTTTCAAACACAATACTTTGTTACTTTTTTTCTTCAAATTAAACAATCAACCTAATCATGACTTCTATTTCTTTCAGAGATCGTATTTGGCGGCCACTAGAGCGCCCGAGAATGAAGGTGTGGACCCGAGCACGATTTGGTTTAGAGTCGCGGAGGGATACCGCAAGGGAGCGGTGTACGGTACGGGGAACGCTCATTCCCTGTACTGGACACCACCCAATGTTCGGGGGGCCCATTCTACGACGACCGAGTGTGTACCATCCGAGATGGCTGAGATGAGGGCGGAAATTCAAGAGGAGAGGGCGCAACGGGCAGCTATGGCCGAGCAGATGAAGGAGCAGAATGAGAGGTTGAAGACGCAGGAGTCCATTAACCTGCAAATTATGGAAGAGATACGGCGTCTTAGGAACACGCAGCAATATAACTGCAACTCCGGCCCCACTCCCCGATTCCCGGATCCTAGATACCCCTTCGGTGGCGGTGGTAGTGGTGCGTCCGCTAGTTTTCCTGTTGGCTGAGTTGATTGAATGAAAACAATTTGTAGTTTCTGAATGCTTGTTGAAAAAACTGTTTGTAACAACACTTTTAATTTAGTGTATTCACGACGTTTGCGTACTTGGTTGACAATTTTGGAGTGTGAAGCTTGCATAACGTTTGGAATAACGTTTGGAATGATGTTTGGGATGTATTGTGGTTGTTGGTTTGTTTTATTGTGCAGATTTTGGCTAGAAAAATAATAAATGTAACCGGCCTATTTCTGGCACGATAGCGACTGATATCAGTAGCTAAGTTTTATATTTAGCGACTGAAATCAGTCGCTAAATGATGCCACGTCGCACCATTTAGCGACTGAAATCAGTCGCTAACTGACGCTTTTAGCGACTGATATCAGTCACTAATTGACGCCATTAGCGACTGATTTCAGTCGCTAAAATGAGGCCATAGCGACTGATTTCAGTCGCTAAATTGAGGTCTTAGCTACTGATTTCAGTCGCTAAATTTAGCGACTGATTTCAGTCGCGCGCTTTTTTAGCGACTGATTTCAGTCGCTAGAAGCGACTAACTGTAGCCACTGTCGCTTAGCGACTGTTGACAGTCGCGCATCTGTTTTTTGCGACAGATGTCAGTAGCAAAGATCAGTCGCCAATGACTTTAACTCTTGTAGTGATACACTCCTTCCTGGCAATGTAATGGACAGCATCATCAGGCTTTGCAGGAATTACTTCTGGACGGGGACTGATCAGAGGAGGGGGATGATTATCAAGTTGGGATAGCCCGTGCAAACCTTGGGATGAAGGAGGGGTTGGGTTAAGGGATATGAAAGCTTGGAACAAGGCCATAATTGCGCAGAAACTTTGGAGATTCAATCAGGGTTACAATGACCTTTGGTCGCTTTGGAATAAACGGTATATTATTGGTCCTCGTACAATCTGGGAGATTCATAAGAAGGAGAATTTTGCTGGAACTCTTAAGAGCATGCTTGCTATAAGAGACATAATCTTGGATGCTGAAGGTAGTACTCACAAGGCTGTGGATTTAATTCAGTCTTGGGCTGCAGGTGGGAGCTTCAATCTTGACAAGGCGTATGATTGGTTTCAAGTTAAAGGAATGAAGCAATGCTGGTTGAAGGCTTTTCTGGGTCAGAATGTTATGCCCAGACATGGAGTGATTGCCTCATTTACGTGTCAGAGGAGATTGGCTACTGTCGAGGTGTTGCAGGGGAGAGGGATGGTTATGGTGAGTAGATGTGTGCTTTGCTGTAATGCCTTAGAAACCCATGACCACCTATTCTTTAGGTGTTCGTTTGCGTTGGAGGTGTGGTCTGGGCTGAAAGATTGGATGCAGGTCCGAGGAAGAGGGAACAAGCTGCTAATTGAAGCTAAATGGTGTGGTGCCAGGAAGAGTAGAAAGCATTGGAAATCAAGTTGGTACATAGCGTGTTTGGCGGCTGCTGTCTATTATATCTGGGGAGAGCGTAATAGTCGGATTTTTTATGCTAATTGCAGGAGTTCTAATACTATTGTAAAGCTTATTAAGTTTGATGTTTTTTATTAGGTTACATAAGAAGAATATAGGGTGGAACATGAGAAAAGTATAATTGTATGTAGTTTACATACTAGTGGGTATTCTTTGTAAGTTAGACATCTTTTATTCATTTTTGGATGAATAAAATAAGTCATAAATTCTTGCAAAAAAAAAAATTAATAATAATAATAATAATAACAATAATAATAACAATAACAATAACAATAATAATAATATTAATATTAATAATAAAAATAGTAACAACAACAATAACAACAATAATAAAGCGGAGAAAAGGGTAGAATGTGTCCGGCCGGGGTGTAGTCAAGTCACCATGGGTCGAGACGAGAAAAGATATGGATGGGGAAAAATGAAAAGAAAATAAAAGGAAATGGGAGGGGAGGAGTAGGTGTAATCAAGTCACCTAGCCCGGATTCCGCTCAAATCCGACTAACTCCTACAAAAAGGTGAAAATCTTGTAAAATTTGGATTTTTCAAATGACTCTCGATGTAGTCAAGTCATCGAGAGTCGGGAGCAACCATTACCAAGGCCCCGAGGGCCACCATGACGCAAATGATAAGGGGAAGGGGAACTAACAAAAGAAGACAAGCAATAAAAGACGGAAAAGAAAGGATAGTTGTCGTACCATGCGGTTAGCAACTCACTCGCTCCATCGTCGCATAGGTCGATATCGGCACGTAGCTTGTCTTTGTCATTGTTATTCCTCTTCCTTCTCAATAAGGCCGCATGGTTGAAGTACTAGGCTTGCAATGGTATAATGAGGGTAGGATTTGGTGTGAAACTCGGTGTGTAGTGAAGAGAATATGAGGTGAAGGGGTCATATGATAGGTGCAAGGGTAAGTAGGGAGGTTGGGAGGGGGTATAAAGTGGTAGGATGGGCTCTAATGACAAAGAAGAGGCCAAAGGAGGAACAAGGCATCATCCCGGTCGAGATGGATGGTCCCGGTCGGGATGACATGCCCGTCCCGGTCGGGATGACACTCCAGTAGACCCAATTTTTGTCACACTCATCCCGGACGGGATGAGATCCTTCCCGGTCGGGATGGTTCATCCTTCCCGTCGGGGATGCACTCTTCTCGGCCGGAAAGAGTCCTCTTACCCTCTATAACTCCAAAAGCTCTTTCCAAGCTTCAAAAACCGACTCCCCTTCGCACGATCCAAGCTCTAACAATGACCCTCCTCTCTAGGATTCATCTTCTCTTCACACCTATCAAACAAGCTCAAAACATGTAACACCCGCTATTTTTCCTAAGCATTTTATTCTTTCTGTTAGGACTTCGTCTTAACTTTGTCACTTTTGGCCTCATATTTTATCATTTTACTAAGCTTTATTTTAAATTTTGAGTTTAATAATTTCTATTTTTAATTTTAAAGATTTAAAATTCTTTTAAATCCATTTATTTGGTTTCTTCGTAAACTAATTAATTTTCCGCAAGGAATTATATTTCTCTCCGAATTGACATTTTTAAGCTTGGATTTAAGTTATTCCTTTTTCCTAAAAATGTTTGAATACGTTTACGGAATATTTTCTACTAAGATATATTTTAGTTACTAAAAAACAAGCCATTTATGATTTTATTACGAAGCTTCGCGAATAATTATTTTCTTACGCGAGGTTTACTCGAATTACTTTGAAATGCCTTTAACTATTTTACGATTATACTTTTTATCAACTTATAAATTATTTGAGACTGTTTTCTCACATTTTGGACCGACTAAGCTCTTGGTCACAAGTTTTATTACATTTTATTTAAACGTTTCATTTTATCACATTAAAACGTAATCATAAGATAAATCATTTTCATTCATTGTAGCATTTATGTCAAAACTTTTCTTACTCCCTCTCTTATCCATTTGGCCGGCCAACTATAGGTCTAGGTACATTGTGGATTCCTCATTTTGAAGCCTTAATTTCATTCTTACTCCTTTAAGTGTAGTAACATCCATCTCCTCCTTTACTCCACATTCATTTTTGCATTAACAAAAATAGTCATCACTTCTTTCTTCTCTCTTTTGGCCGGGTACTCCTTACCCTCCTTAGGCTGATTTTTGCTCCATTTCAAGTCCCAATCGCATCATTTTTATCGTCATAATAATCCTCTTTCAGATTCCTTCGTTAAGGTATTAATCGACGTCATTTTCGATCAATTTTTACCTTGTTTTTTATTAGTTTTCTCATGGTATTTTCCTGCCATGATTTACGTGTTTGGTAGGATTTTTGGACGATCCCGAAGCCGACGAATATATCGTTGATTCAGACTTGGAGTAGAGGTAACGTCGATGTTACTCGGTATTTCAAGATTTTAATTGAGTATTTGCATGTATATATTTTTTATATTTTATTTTGGCAATATATGTATGTCACGAATTCTGGAAAAATTTTTAAAGTTGAAATTTTGCATGTTTCGATATTTTTATCGCTTTTACGAGATTAACGATTAAATTGTTATATTAATTTGTAAAATCGTAATAATCGGCCTAAACATGTAATATATGTTTATATTCTGAAAAAAATGTTGTTTTTGATGATTTTTAGTAATTTAGTATTTTTCTAATATTTTTGATATCGATTATTGAATTATTATCGTTTTCGGGCAAAAACGATTAAAAACCGATTTTTAGTTCTAGTACTTAAACATTTTATTTTAATCTGATTTTTGACGTGGTGAAACTTTCTGGTGAAATAGAATTTTCTGAATTTTTTCATAATTTTTCGGAATTGTTAAGTGGATGAATTAATTAATCACTTTAAATCATCGTTTATCGTTAAAACCGTGTTTGTTGTTTAAATTCTCGATTTCTGGTCTTTAGTTTAAATCTGGAAAAAAATTATGATTCTGATGATTTCATATTAAAATGTATTATTATGATTTTTAGTGCCTTAATAAAATGTTAGGAACGATATGTTTATTAATAAAATCGTTAATTGCAAAAACGAGTTTAAATGACGGTTTTGTTGAAATTTGTTGAATCTGGATTTTGGAAAAATCTGGACAAATTTATATTCTGTAAAAATCAGGATTTTAAAAGTGTAATAATAATTTTTGAATATTAATACTTAAATCGTTTTGTAATTACTATTTTTATTAATCGTTATTGTCGAGATTGGACGATTAACGAGAAAACGTTTTAAAAACCGAGTTTTTAGAATTCTGGAAATTTTCTTTTCTGGACAGAATGTCCATAAATATAATTTAACTATTTTACGTAATTTTTGTACTATTTATTATAGTCTTTAATTAATAAATATTGATTTCGGACAAATTGTGATTTATCGTTAAATGCTTCGTATTAACTAAAAGGATTATTTTTCCAGCAATTTTGAAAGTATTAAATCTGAAACTTTAAGATTTAAATCATCCCTTAACATATTCTAAATATATTCAATGGTTTAATTAAATAAAAGACGTTAAAAGATTTAATTTGACATTTGTCGTAAAATCCTATTTATAATTTTATTGTCGAAGCTAATAATAATTAGGGAATTTTAGCTTTATAACTTTTGAAAACACCCTAATTAGTAATATTAAAATGTTTAAGACATTTTTAATCATCTTATAACACTTATACGATATTTTAATAATTTCATAAAATCAAATGTTCTTACTTTAATAATTAATATCGTTAAGGCCGAAAGTATTAGTTTTATAAATCTATATCGTTTACTAAAATGTGGTATTAGTATGAACTAATATTTTCACTACTTTGATATGATGCTATTTTTAGTAAAGTTTCTAAAAATAGAAGTTTCCTAAAATAGAAAGTTTCCTCTTTTAGAATATAAATGTTTACTTCTTTTATCTTCATATTGTTTATGATGAATACATCTTTTAAATATCGATAATGGTTTGTTTTGGAGTTATGGAATAAGGACAAGTGTGGGTTTAGAGTAATATAGTCTGGGATGTACGTTTTGCCATCAACTGTAAGGTTGGTGTGTCTTTATGGGGCGCATTGGTTGTTGAACTGAGCATGGTTTGTGTTCAGGAGAGTGTATATTTACCTTAAACTTAGATATCGCATCGTATAAGTCGCGTCGGGTTGAACTGGATATGGTTTGTATCCAGGAGGGGTGTGCATTACTTAAGCCAGGACCTCGCTGCACGCAGTCCTGTTATGGTTGAGTTGCCTGGTTAGAGACCAAAGTCTAATTTGTTTTGACTAAGTTCTCGAAACTAGTTTTTAGTATTATCCTAGTGAAAGTCTAGATTCTACATTACTCTTATCCATAACGCCGTTTTGATTATTTTATTTATTATCGATATAAATTGGCGCAGGTTGGCAAATATCTTTATGTTTCTTCGGAAACCCTTTTGAATAATTTGTTCGACGCTAAACCTTATTTTAATATGATGTTTTACTGTTTTCCATTTTTACTATTTTTCCTATATTAGTAATTACTGTTTTAAAATCCTGTTATACGGCTGGGAGAACGTTGACGTTGCTCCCCACTGATTGTGGCTGTTATGTTTTAACATGGCAGGTATACGTGTTTATTTTCCGGTGGGTGTGGGCTAGCGAGCAGTCTTGGATCCTGCTGATCTTTTAATAATCATGTTTTAAGGATTGTTTAACCTCTTTATGGATTGTTTTAAATTTTAGCCATTTTTATGTATGGCGCATGTTTGACTTTACCAATTAAATTTATTAAGACATAGTTCTGTGTGTTTTAATCCCGACTCTACAGTGTTTCCGCCACTGTATCGCGCTAGAAATATTTAGGGGATTACAAAACATCCATCAAAATCCCTCCCTCACATCGCTCATCAAAAATTCCAAGATTACAAGAATCCGACAAAAACAAAAGAATCCTAGAAACAAAATTATAAGTAACACAATTACAAACACAAGAACTCTAAAGAATAAGGAAGAAGAATATATAACATGACGGTTCTTCCGTCAAACCTAGGATGGTGGATTCTCATTCTTCAACCATAGCCCTCAAGGGCTTGGAGGAGCAAGTCAAACGCACGACCGACATCGTAATGAAGGCCCAAAGAGTGCCCAAGCCAAGCTATCCTCCCCGGCCTCCAAGGTGGAGGCATGAAGTAGTAATCCAACGACCCAACATCATCTTGCATGTTGTCTCCCGGGTCTATCCATCCTACAAGCCTTACCGATCTCTTCCTCCCTAAGCATCGTCTCCTAGCACAACCAAAGCTCAAAATTCTAGCACAAGTGTCGAATGGGAGCATAACCCTCTTCTTATCTTCAAGCAAACCCAAGTCATCAACAAGTTCTGGCCCAATATCTTCAAATCCTAAAACATCGTTCTTCCCCACATCATCAATAAGAAGAGATTTGAAACTCATACAAGCGGTTTCAACCTCCTCTAAACCAAGATCCAAATTACACACAAGGGGTTCACAATGTTTCATTGGATTGTCACATATGGGCGACTTGATTTCTTCATTCATGTCCCATGACTTCACAACACTTATCACCTCACTCAACTCATCCCAAAGTTCAACATCCTCAACAATAGTCTCACAAGAAGTGGCATGAAGCTCAAGAGGAGAGCAAGAGGTGGGGATTGAAGGTTCAACAAGTATAGAGGGGGTAGACTCTTGACTTTCCTCTATTATATAGGTGTTTTCATCAATGAAACTCTTCAAATTCCCACTATCCTCACCCAATTCTTCACCAAAAACCACTCCATCAAGGGTTATCTCCTCTTTCACCTCTTCAAATGAAATTTCGCTACCAAAAGGACCTTCATCGGCGGCCTCGTGACTAGGTTGCTCCCTTTGCTCAAGTGAGCACCCTTCTTCGAGTTGCGATGTTCGGGATAAAAACATTACGGTTTTGACCGATAACGCATTTAATCGAGCATCCATCGCCTCGGTTTCCCTCTGATATTGGGCCACGAATTCCTCTTGGTTCTTTTGCATTTGAATGGCCATCTCTTGTTGGCTCCTTTGAAATTGAAGAAATGATTGATAAAACTCCAAGTTGGGCATTTGGTGGTCATTGGGGTTTTGGAGTGCTACTTGGTAGTGAGGTTGAGGTGATTGGTGATATGGTGGGTTTTGGGGAAATTGGCTTCCATATCCTTGAAGCTCATACCCACGGGTTTCTCGATTACCAAATGAAGCTTGGTGGTAGTTTGGAGACATCATGGCATAGTCTCGATACATGGAGGAAGAGGAGTAGCTTGTTGCGGCTTCTATGGGTAGGGAGTTTAGATCGAACCTCATGCTATACTCGAAAATCGTGGCTCGTACCCGGTTGAGGACCTCTCAATCTAGCAACCGTCCGTTAAAGCGGCTCTAAGTTGTAAAGAAGAAGATGGTCACCACCTCTAGGCACAAACTGTAGACTAAGAGAAAACGTGAGAAGTCTAGTGCTTTTTGGGCACTAGACAAGAAGGAAATAAACTTCGCACACACAAGAAGCAAAAGAAAACAAAAAAGAAAAAAGAAAACACAAAAACACAAGACAAAGTCAAGTAAATAGGCAAACAACGTCTAAACTAGCACCGTCCCCGGCAACGGCGCCAAATTGATGGGAGAGATTTGTCGTGGATCCCCACCGATCAATAAAAAAACCAACTAATCCTAACTGGGTAGATAGGGCAAGTCGGGTCAAATCCACGGGGACGGTATGAGGTGTCTAGACTAAGGTCACCCAAATACCAGACTAGGTCAACTAAGGAACAATGACTAACTAAGATGACGAATAAGTCAAATAAGGAAAGAATAGGGTTAGGTCGGGTTCATAAGTGTATTAGGATAGTTAGGAGATCGATGGTGCAAGTTTCACCTAGTTACTAAGGATGGTCCGCGCTCTCGCGTCAAGGCCTATGTCCGCACTCTCGTGTCAAAGACAAAACCCGAATTCTTATGCAAGGTCGGTCCGCGCTCTCGCTTCTAAACCCAAGTCCGCACTCTCGTGTCAAAGACTAAACCCGAAAACACAAGAATTCAATCACAAGTCGACCACAAAATGAGAAGAAAAAGACTAGCATGAGAGGAATGGCCAATTCTACTCAAACAAGCATTTCAACAAACACATGGTGTGCTCAACATGTGACTAGCAATAAAAGGATCAACCTTTACCCTCAATCAAACCCTAATCATCCATAATCAACCCTTAATCACCCTACTAACCCCAAAAAAAGTCTACTCACACATATCTAAACAAACATTAACATTCACAAGAGAAATCCACACAAACAACAAAACATACATAATGAAACTAGTGAAAACTATGAACAAAGAACAATACAATGAACAAAGATTAAAACTTGAATGAATAAACAAAGATAAGAGTAAAGAAGAAGGAAGATTATACCTACTAACAAGAGGATGAAAGATTGAAACTTGTATCAATAAGAAAAACCCAAAACAATCTCCCAAGGTTGTCAATCTTGGTTGAATCTTGAAGAATTCCCTTAATACAAGACTAATTACTAGGATTAACGATAAACTAAAGACTAATCTACACTAATCTAAGCGAATCTAGTCTAAAGTAGTCTAGGGTTTAGTGAGTAATGAATAACATAACATAAGATTACCAGAGGAGGGTATATATAGGGTTCCAAGAATGAAAGGAGAAGAAAAGAAACAAGGCGCAGCAGCAGCACCACAGTCTCGACCGAGACAGACTGGTCCCGACCGGGACAAGATCATCTCGACCGGGACGGCCTGGTCCCGACCGGGACGGACCCAGGTCAGTAGCCCTTGCTTTTGTACACCTCATCCCGGACGGGATGAGTTCCTTTCCCGTCGGGGATGGGTCTTGTAGGCCTCCAATATGAACTTTAAGGTTCGTCCTTGCTTCACATGGACTTCTCATCGACTCTCGGGTCTCGATATCGAGTCTAAGGGGTTCGGGATCGGGTCCCAAGGTCTCGGGGTCGAATCCAAGGCATCGAGTGATCGTTCCTTCGCTTCTTTGGCTCCGAAAAGTGTATGTATTGAGTCGGAATCGCTCCAACTCTTCATGAATGGTCTCGGGAACCTAAAACGAACTAAAGGAAGCATAAGTAACACAAGGAAAATGGGACCAAAACACAACAAATTAGTAATCTGAAAAATGTCAAGTTGGTGCTTAAAGTGCTTCATTCTAGTAGGTTTACTAGCATTGGGAGGAGGATTGAGGATGCTAAATGTCAGTTGGAGGATTGTCAGCTTCTTTTGCAGAATCAACCTTTTTCTTCTGAGCTTATTCAGGAGGAGAGGAGATTGTATGATAGTTGGGTGCAGTTACAAAGAGCTGAAATTAGCATACTTGCTCAACGAGCTAAGATGGACAATATTGTATTGGCTGACTCTGGTACAGGCTTTTTTCATGCTAAAATCAAGGAAAAGAGGATGCAACAGGTTATTGGGGCAATTATTGATCATAAGGGGGTGCTTAGGGAAGGGACTGAAGATGTGGCTAAAGGGTTTGCTAATTATTACGAATTTCTTCTAGGTTCGGAAGTGGAGGTTGCTTCTATAGACTCTCATCTGTTCTCTTATGGTGAGAAAGTGAAGGAGGATGATTGGGTTCGATTATTTTTAATACCTGAGGAGATGGAGATAAAATCTGTGTTGAATTCCATGGGGTCGGGGAAAAGCCCTGGTCCGGATGGTTTTCCTGCGGGTTTTTTCAAGTCTTCTTGGGAGGTGGTTAAGGAGGATTTTTGTCAGGCTGTGAGGGAATTCTTTATTAAATCAAAGATGGTTAAGCAGGCCAATACTACTCTTATAGCTTTGATTCCTAAAAAGAAGATAAGTTCTTCTGTTTTGGATTTTAGACCTTTGTCTTGTTGTTCGGTATTGTATAAAGTGATTGGTAAACTTCTTGTTAGAAAGCTGAAATTGGTGGTGGATAAACTCATTGGTGGAGAGCAAGGGGCATTTATTCAAGGTAGGAGTATTCAAGATAATATAGCGCTCTCACAAGCCTTGTTCAAAGGTTATAAGAGAAAGTATTTAACTCCTCGTTGCTTGATGAAGATTGACCTCAGGAAAGCCTTTGATTCGGTCCAATGGAAATTTATTGGTGAGATGCTTAGAGGGTTCAATTTTCCTAAAAGGTTTATAGGTTGGATTATGGAGTGTATTCAAGGTTCTTGGTTTTCTCTTAAAATCAATGGGTCTTTTCATGGATTTTTCAAAGGGAAAGGAGGTGTTCGGCAAGGAGACCCTTTATTTCCGTATCTTTTTATGTTGAGTATGGAGCTTCTCTCTAGAAGGTTGAGGCAAATTTGTTTTCTTAAGCAGGTTTCATTCCATCCCAAATGTAGGCAATTGAGGCTCAACCACTTTGTGTTTGCTGATGATTTAATGGTTTTTATGAGGGGCGATGTTCCGTCTGTTAAAGCGGTTGTTTCTTCTTTGGATGTGTTTGCTAAAGAGGCAGGGTTGAGAGCGAATAAGAACAAGACTGAGATTTATTTTGGAGGAATTGGCTTGGATGTCAAGGAACAAATCCTTGAGGAAACTGGTTTTAAGGAAGGATTCTTCCCTTGTAGGTATTTAGGACTGCCTTTAAACGATGTTATCAATCGGAGAGATCATTATAGCAGTCTCATGGTGAGGATTCAGGCGCATATTGGTGGGTGGTCAGGACATCACTTATCTTTTGCAGGTAGGATCCAACTTCTTAATTCGGTCATAATGGGGATCATGACTTTTTGATCGAGCAATACACTCCTTACTGGCAATGTAATGGACAGCATCATCAGGCTTTGCAGGAATTACTTCTGGACAGGGACTAATCAGAGGAGGGGGATGATTATCAAGAGTTGGGATAGCCTGTGCAAACCTTGGGATGAAGAAGGGGTTGGGTTAAGGGATATGAAAGCTTGGAACAAGGCCTTAATTGCGGAGAAACTTTGGAGATTCAATCAGGGTTACAATGACCTTTGGTTGCTTTGGAATAAACGGTATATTATTGGTCCTCGTTCAATCTGGGAGATTCATAAGAAGGAGAATTTTGCTGGAAATCTTAAGAGCATGCTTGCTATAAGAGACATAATCTTGGATGCTGAAGGTAGTACTGACAAGACTGTGGATTTAATTCAGTCTTGGGCTGCAGGTGGGAGCTTCAATCTTGACAAGGCGTATGATTGGTTTCGAGTTAAAGGAATGAAGCAATGCTGGTTGAAGGCTTTTCAGGGTCAGAATGTTATGCCCAGACATGGAGTGATTGCCTCATTTGCGTGTCATAGGAGATTGGCTACTGTCGAAGTGTTGCAGGGGAGAGGGATGGTTATGGTGAGTAGATGTGTGCTTTGCTGTAATGCCTTAGAAACCCACGACCACCTATTCTTTTGGTGTTCGTTTGCGTTGGAGGTGTGGTCTGGGCTGAAAGATTGGATGCAGGTCTGAGGAAGAGGGAACAAGCTGCTAATTAAAGCTAAATGGTGTGGTGCCAAGAAGAGTAGAAAGCATTGGAAATCAAGTTGGTACATAGCGTGTTTGGCGGCTGCTGTCTATTATCTCTGGGGAGAGCGTAATAGTCGGATTTTTTATGCTAATTGTAGGAGTTCTAATACTATTGTAAAGCTTATTAAGTTTGAAGTTTTTTATTAGGTTACATAAGAAGAATATAGGGTGGAACATGAGAAAAGTATAATTGTATGTAGTTTACATACTAGGGGGTATTCTTTGTAAGTTAGGCTTCTTTTATTCCCTTTTGGATGAAAAAAATAAGTCATAAATTCTTGCAAAAAAATAACAATAATGATAATAATAATAACAACAACAACAATAATAATAATAATAATAATAACAACAACAACAACAATAACAACAATAACAACAATAATAACAATAATAACAATAATAATAATAATAATAGTAGATGTCGGTTTGGTGGATGGGCATGACAACCACCTACGCCCGGCGAATTTGCTTCTTTATTCCTGGGATAGGGGGCGTGATGTGTGTGTCGATCTGACAGGGTTGTCCCCTTTGACCCAGTCTGCGATGGCTGATTTCGTACCTGGTCGCGTGGTCATTGATGCTGCTCAACGTAAGTGCGCCAAGTATGGAGATTTGTGCACCAAGATTGGGTATGGTTTCCTTCCTTTCTCCATCTCCTCTCTCGATGAGCTCGACACGAATGTTGTTTCTCTCCTCCAGTGGATTCGTAAATTCGCTATATCTCAGGATGCTGGAGCGCGTGCCGCGGTTCATATTTTCACTAGAATTAGTTCTGCGATCGCTAAGGGAGTGAGAGCCCAGATAGTATCTCGGCTTCCCTATAACTTCTTGTAAATTGTTCTGGTGTTAATGAAAGTTCGGTTTTTAAAAATAATAATAATAATAATAATAATAATAATAATAATAATAATAATAATAATAATAATAATAATATTCGGGCCCTTCAGGATAAACATCCGCCTGCTCCTTCTCCTGTCCTCCCGTCTGACCCTCTCGACCACTGCCTTGATGCATCGGTGTCTGTTGTTTTGGACATGATCCGGAGTTTCCCGCGAGGCACGTCTTCTGGGAGGAATGGGCTTCGGGCCCAGCATCTCCTGGATTGTTTGAGTGGTGCTGCTATCGCCATTTCTGATGATCTGACTACCTCTATCGCTCGGGTGGTCAACCTTTTTCTCGGGGGGAAGTGTCCACAAGGGTTAGGTGAATACATTGCCAGCGCTCCACTCACCCCGCTCGTTAAGTCGGGGGGTAGGGTTTGTCCTATTGCTGTGGGCACTATCTGGAGGCGCCTTGTTTCTAAGGTCGGAGCTTACTTGGTTGCCCCATCTTTATGTGGCCATTTTGAGGACCTTCAATTTGGGGTTGGTGTTTCTAGCAGGGGTGAAGCTATTATGCTTTCCTTGAACCGCCTTGTAGAGGACCGTGGCGCGGATGTGGGTCTTTCCATGCTACTTGTTGATTTCCAGAATGCCTTTAACTTGGTTGATCGGGCGAGTATGCTGCAGGAGGTTCGCCATCAGTGCCCTGCCCTCTCCCGTTGGGTTGAGTTTTGCTACTCCAGCCCCGCCAGGCTCTACTATGGGGAGCACAGCCTCCGCTCGTGTCAGGGGTTCAGCAAGGTGACCCTTTAGGTCCCCTTCTTTTCTCTCTAGTCCTGCATCCCTTGGTTCTGGCCTCCACCTTAATGTTGCGAAGACGGAGGTCTTTTGGCCTGTCGAAGATCCGAGAAGCAGATGTGCTGGTGTTTTCCCTACCTCTATTGCCAGGCCCCTGCACGGTGTTAAGGTCCTGGGGGGACCGGTCAGCGTGTGCCCTGCTTTCAGTGGCGCTCTTGTCTCAAAGAGGGTCGCCCGTACTATAGAGCTCATGGACTTAGTTGCTACGATTGAGGATCCCCAGTGCGAGTTACTTCTTCTCCGGGCGTGCATAGGTATTTCTAAGTTATACTTTGCTTTGCGCACTTGCTCTCCCCTTGCTTTTGGGTCGGCCCACCTTTCCTTCGACACTGCGCTCCGATCTGGTCTTGAGCGTATTATCACGGCATTCGGACCCGGTTTCGGGGAGTGGCAGTGGCTATCCACCCTCCCCTTTTCCTTAGGGGGGCTCGGTGTCTTTGCTGCCGCGGATGCCCTTCACTTTGCCTTCCTTGCTTCTCGCCTCCAGTCTACCGATTTACATGCTAAGATGCTTCGCCCCTCCGAGACCTCTCCGGGATTTGCCCTTGAGTCTGCCTTGAGTGGGTTTGTTGAGGCTACCGGCTCTGACTTCTTGAGTAACCCCTCTGAGATCGCTGCCCCAAAACTTATGATGAAATTGGCAGATATATATTTCACGAGGGTTGCTTCAGCGGCAGAATCTGTTTTCTCTTTGACTCCTTGACAGGCTGCCTTGTGGAGATCTCAGCAGGGGGACCATTCTTCTGACTGGTTGAGGACTGTCCCTATTACTGGGCTTGGGCAAACCATGAACGGTCGGACGTATCGAAGTGTGCTTAGTTACCGCCTTGGAGTCCCTTTGTTCCCGCTTTCCAGGACTTTCTCTTCCTGCTCCAGGGGCCTTAGAGACGATATTTTTGGGGATCACGCGGTTTCCTGTGTTGGTACTGTGGGGATTAAACATCGCCATAAACTTGTCCGAGACACACTGTTGGATATTTTCTTCCGGACGGGGATCTCTGCAGGCAAGGAGGTGGAGATTGGCCTCTGCGACGATGACGACAAGCCCTTGCGACCAGCCGACCTTCTGCTCTACTCATGGGACAGGGGGCGCGATGTTTGTGTTGATCTGACCTGGTCCTCGCCCTTGACTGAGTCTGGCCTTACCGCTTTTGAGCCCGGACGGGTAGTTGCTGATGCTGCCCGTCGTAAGTGTGCCAAGTATCAGGCACGCTACACGGCGATCAGGTATGGTTTCTTACCTTTCTCCTTCTCCTCTCTCGGCGAGCTAGACACGGAGGTTGTCTCTCTGCTTCAGCGGATTCAGAAATTCGCTATGTCACAGGATGCTGGAGCGCGTGCCGCAGTTCACATTTTTACTAGAATTAGTTTTGCTATCGCTAAGGGAGTGGGGGCCCAGATAGTATCTCGGCTCCCCTCAATAATAATAATAACAACAACAACAACAACAACAACAACAACAACAACAACAACAAAAACAACAACAACAACAACAACAACAACAATAATAATAATAATATATGGAGGAGTTTCAGGATTCTTACAAGGGAAAAGTAGCATTCATCAGGGGGATCCCCTTTCACCATATATCTTTGTGCTCTGTATGGAATTTCTGTCTCGCAGTCTTAGGACTCTTTGCACACGCCCTCAGGTGTCCTATTATCCGAAGTGTTGTAGGGTTAGTTTAACACATCTAATCTTCGCAGACGATTTAATGATATTCACCAGGGGAGATGTCCCTTCTCTTATGGCGTGCAAGCAGATATTAGATTCTTTTGCTCAGAATTCTGGGCTCTCAGCTAATGTTGAGAAAACGAACATTTATTTTGGAGGAGTAGCAGCACAAGTTCAGCAGGAAATCTTGGCACAATCGGGTTTTGTCGCAGGTACGTTCCCATTCAGGTATTTGGGAGTTACACTCTCGGATTCTAGACTGAGTATTGAGTTGTTCTCTCCCCTGTTACTAAAGATTCAGCTTGCGATTCATCATTGGTCTACAAAATTTCTATCGTACGCTGGTAAAGCGCAATTACTGAATTCAGTAATTTTTGGTCTCGATAATTTTTGGTGCTCTAGTCTTCTTCTTCCTATGAAAATTCTTAAGTCCATAAATAAGATGTGTAAAGATTTTTTTTGGGGTATAGAAGATGGAGAGTGCAGGTTAGTCTTCAAGAAGTGTACTGAATTATGCTCGCCGTGGGATGCAGGAGGGGTTAACATCAAGAATTTACAAATCTGGAATACTGCTTTACTCACTAAATGCTTATGGTCTTTATCTAATCCTCCAACTAGCATTTGGAGCAAGTGGTGTAAGGAATATATATTGGGTTCTAACTCAATTTGGGATGTAAAAGCTAAGGAGTATCATTCAGCTAGTTTCAAAAATTGCATAACTGTGAGGGATCGATTGTTTCAACGTTTTGGCTCTGCTGATCGTACTCAGGCATTCATTAAAGACTGTGTTTGTAACTCTGTGTTTAAGGTTCAAAAAGCATACTCTATTCTGCACCAGACGGAGAAGAAGCATTGGGGTTCGATCATAAAAACAGGTGTTATGATGCCCAGCCACAAATTATTTATTTCACTTGCTATACAACAAAAGCTGCCCACAAATGATCAGTATTGCAGAAGGGGGTTCCACATTGTTAATAGGTGTTGCTTGTGTGAAGAGGGATTGGAAACTCATCATCATATCTTCTTCAATTGTCCTTTCTCTAAGGAAGTTTGGATTGGTGTCCTTAGTTGGCTGAATCTCAGTCTGTCAGAGTTTTGCTTGGCTAAAATTGTTCGATGGATCACAGCAGCACGCAAAAGGAAACATTGGAAGATGACATGGTTGAAGGTAAGCCTAGCAGCCACAATTTATTCCATATGGAAGGAGCGAAACAAGAGAATTTTTGCCGAGAAGAAATCTACTACGGATGTTATAGTTTCTCAGATTAAATTTTTGGTTATCACTAGGTTCGCCTATTTTAAGGAGTGTCCTAAGTTTCGTAGAATTATTGAGGTGATATGTACCTAAGGGGTGAATACTCTAGTGTGGTCGTTTGTTGCTAAGCTTGTAATTTCTTTCACAATGAAATGAAATGATATCATCTTAGCAAAAAAAAAAAATTAATAATAATAATAATAATAATAAATAAATAATAAAAGGGTTCATAAATTTTTGATACTTTTATTTAAAAAAAAAATATAATAATAATAATAATAATAATAATAATATTAATATAACCGCTTCTCTCTCTACTCTCTCTCTAGAGAAGTTTCTCTCTCGCGAACTCCATTAACGACCTTCTAAGAATGCCGGGCACAGGGCGAGGGAGGGGGAGGCCCCGCAAGAATAAAGTACACTTTAATGAGCAAGATGATAAAGAGTCTATCGATGCAAATCTGGAGGAAAATGATGCAGAATCCATGGAGAAAACACAAACCCAAACTCCGCACGATCAGGGGATCTCCATTAATGCACTTATTCAGAAAGCTCTCCATGTTGCTACTAGTCCTAAGACTTCTGGTATGAATGTTCCACCCTTATCTACTTCTTCTTCTTCTAAGAAAGTAGATAGCGAGAAACCTGTAACTGCGTTGTCCCAAGAAAACAGAGTTCTATCACATGCGAATTCTGTTAAGAACCAGGTTGATACGCCTGTGCTAGACACTACTAAGCCCATAATTGGGGATACTGCTGCTAGCTCCTGGGCCTCTAAGGCTAAGGATACAAAGAAAGGAATGGAATTGTATTTTGTGGAGGAAAGTGTTGATACAGCTGAAATTGATATTAATCTCCATGATTTTGAGGATGAATTGAGCTTATGGAAATATACTTTGATGGGGAATGTCATTGGAGCCCGACCTACTGTAAAGGAGACGACTGATTTTGCTATTAAGAATTGGAATCACATTAGCATGCCGACTGTACAGTACTTCAAGAAAGGATGGTTCTCGTTTCGTTTTAGAAGCCAGGAAGCCATGGATGCTATCATACGAGGGGGGCCATGGTTGGTGGGTCATAGCACTTTGATCCTAAAGCAATGGAGTCCTCTTTTTTCCTCAGAAATGGACAGAATTTCAATTGTTCATGTGTGGGTTTTGTTCCCTGACCTCGATCCCTATCTTTGGACAGATTCTGTTCTTAGTAAAATGGCAAGCAAGGTGGGAAGGCCTATGTTTGCTGATATGACTACCACTTACAAAGAGAGATTATCCTTTGCTAGGGTTCTTGTGGAGGTGGATGTCTCAAAGGAACTGCCATCATCCATGATCCTTAATCTTCCTATCATTGGGCAATCTGTGCAAAAATTTGAGTATGAATGGCTTCCATACTATTGCTCGGGGTGTGGTAAGTTAGGTCATACATTGGATAAATGCAAATGGGAAAGGAAAAAGGAGAAAGAGGCTTTGAAAAAGCCTACTGTCAGATACACTCCGAAGAAGTCTAACCCTCAGAGGGGAGGTGGTACCTCAGTTGGGGAGAAACCCCCCATTCAAACTGAAATGCATCGTGGATCCTCTGAGGAAGAGCCTGCTAGTGGCCTGATTATCACTGACTCAAGACCCCAGCTGCTAGGTGGGACTGCAATAGGGGGCCAATGTTCATCACAGGAGGTAGCACACTCTGACTCAGGATGCTATAAGCTAGGTCAGGCTGCTGCTCATGTCCATGGCATTGGTTTTACTCCTGTTACCAGCCACCATGGATGTAGTGGGATAGGTCTAAAGGTGAAAAGCACTAGTTTAGGTTGCTTTGAGCAGGAGCCTGGTGGTGACACTATCTCAGTGATCTCCCCTAACAGGTTTGAACTGCTGCAGTCTCATGAAGTTGAGGAGGAGGTGGCTCCTTTAGTGGAAACTGTCCCTCCTGATATCCAATCATGATCATCGCTTCTTGGAACATTAGGGGATGCAATGAGCCCTTAAAGCAAGCTGCTGTTGCAAATCTTATAAAGGGCAAGAGGATTGATGTTTTTGGGTTATTAGAAACCAGGGTTAAGGAGAGTAAATTTGCTAAAATCCTTAAACACCAGTTTAAAGGGTATAAAGCTTATACAAATTACAACATGCACCATAATGGTAGAGTATGGGTTATCTGGAATCCGAGCACAGTCAGGGTATCCTGTCTACAAACCCATGATCAGTTTGTTCATTGTTTGGTTGCCCATTTTGCTACAGGCCTTACTAGTAAAGTCACATTGGTCTATGGGAAAAATGATGCTAAGTATAGGCTTTCTCTGTGGAAGGAGCTCTGCTCTATTCAATCTTCCAATACTGCTTGGATTTTCCTTGGGGATTTCAACATAATTAAGAAAAAGGAGGAAAAAGTGGGAGGTTCTGATCCTATTGAAGAAGAAATGAGTGATTTTAATAATGCTATTAGCAGTTGCAATTTACAGGAATTAGTTGGTCAAGGATATGAATTTACCTGGACCAATAACCAGGATCCGGATACTAGAGTGTGGACTAAGCTTGATAGAGCCCTAATCAATCTCCATTGGGCCACTACATTCCCTAACTCCTTAACAAGCTACTTGCCTTCTGGAGTTTCAGACCACTCTCCAGTATTAGTCTCTACATGTTCCTCAAATTATAAGACTAAAAGATTCAGTTTTCTAAACTGTTGGACCTCCCATCCTATGTACAATAATATTGTGGAGGAAGCCTGGCAAAAAAGAGTTCATGGGACTGATGGGTATAAGCTTTTCAGTAAGCTGAAACTTGTCAAACATGGGCTTCAAAAACTTCATAAAAGTTATTACTCCAGTATTACTACTAGAATCTTTGAGCTTGAAGGGGCTGTCCAAGCCCTCAAAGTAAAGATGCAAGAAGATCCTTTGTCTGAGGAACTAATTGAGGCTGAGCACATCCTGTCTAAGGTTTGCCTGGACATGAAAAAGGTTGAACTTAGTATACTCCAACAACAAGCAAAGATGGATAAGATTAATCTTGATGATGCTGCTACCTCCTATTTCCATACTAAGGTGAAGGAAAGAAGGATGCAACAGGTGATTGGTTCTATTGATGACCATGAGGGACATTTAAGGGAAGGGGAGTCTGAAGTTGCAGATGGGTTCATTAAATACTATAAAGAATTGCTTGGTAAAGACAATCCAGTTAAGCCTCTTGATGTCAATGTACTGTATGAAGGAAATACTACTAAGAAGGATAGCTGGAGTTCTTTGTTGGGAATTCCTACTGAGGAGGATATTAAAAAGGTTGTTTTGTCAATGGGATATGACAAAAGCTCGGGCCCGGATGGATTTCCTGCGGGTTTTTTCAAAAGCTCATGGCATGTTGTTGGGAAAGATTTTTTTGCTGCTGTCAAAGAGTTTTTTCGTAAGGGGAAAATGATCAAGCAAGGTAATACTACTATTATCACTCTAGTACCTAAAAAGGAAACTTGCAAATCTGTTCTTGACTACAGGCCCATCTCCTGCTGTTCAGTTTTTTACAAGACTGTGAGTAAGATTCATACAAACAGATTGCAAACTGTCCTAGATAATATTGTAGGGCCTGAGCAGGCTGCCTTTCTCAAAGGGCGTTGTATTCATGACAATATCGCCCTTACACAGGCTCTCATAAGAGGGTATTGCAGGAAGTTCTTAACACCTTGATGCCTTATGAAGATTGACTTAAGAAAAGCTTTTGACACACTTCAATGGACGTTTATTGGTGATATGCTTCATGGGCTAAGATTCCCTCCCCAATTCATTGGAGGGATTCTGGAGTGCATTCGGGGCTCCTGGTTCTCTCTAAAGGTGAATGGTGTGGTTTAGGGGTTTTTTAAAGGGCAGAGTGGGGTTAGACAAGGTGACCCCCTGTCCCCTTACATTTTTTTGCTCATAATGGAGTACTTATCTAGGAGATTAAGGCTTATTAATTATAAGCCCCAAGTCTCCTACCACCCTAAATGTCTCCATGTACAATTAAATCACCTCATTTTTGCAGATGATTTGATGTTGTTTACCAGGGGTGATGTTCCATCTGTTCAAGCGTTTCTTATAGAACTGGACAATTTTGCTGCTGAAACTGGGCTCACAATTAATACGGACAAATCTGACCTGTATATTGGAGGAGTCAAAGAAGAAATCAGGAATGAAATTTTTGAGATTACTAAGTTCAAAAAGGGGGACTTCCCCTGCAGATACCTTGGGATCCCCTTAAATGACAGTAACAATAGGTTGGTGCATTATGGCACTTTCATTCATAAGATTCAGTCTTCGGTTAGCAGCTGGTCATCTCACACTCTCACTTTTGCTGGCAGGCTGCAATTGATCAATTCGGTTGTTTTTGGTCTGTTTAGTTTTTGGGCCACCAACACTATTCTGCCTAGAAATGTCATGGAGACTATTGCAAGAATTTGCAGGAACTATTTTTGGACTGGTAGCTATCACCGACGACCTCTTATATTTAAGAGCTGGGATAGCATCTGTTCTGCCTGGAATGAAGGGGGCTTCCAGGTTAAAGACTTTCATGCTTGGAATAAAGCTCTTATAAGTAGGAAGCTATGGAGGATCCTGGGAGATGGAGCTGATCTCTGGACTGCTCGGAATAAGCACTACATATTAGGGCCCAGAACTATTTGGGAAGTTCATAAGAAAGACACTTTTACATCCACACTTAAGAGTATCCTTCAAGTTCGAGATGAAATCCTTGAAAGGGAAGGGACTACTCAGCTTGCAATTGAAAGAATTAAGAGTTGGGTTGTCAATGGAGTTTTTGTTACTGCAAAAGCTTATGATTGGTTTAAAGGTGAAAAAATGACTATGAATTGGTTATTAAGCATCAAAGGAAACCATGTGGTACCAAAGCATGGTATTATTGCATCACTAGCTGCTCAACAACAACTAGCTACACTGGATGCCATTCAGAAGAGGGGAATGTACCTGGCTAACTGGTGTTTTCTCTGCAGGAGTGCCTAGGAAAGTTGCCAACATTTATTCTTTGCTTGCACTTACTCGGAGAAGGTGTGGAGATGCTTACTTGAATGGTTTCAGACTGAAGAACGCAGCACACAGCTTGTCATTGAGCTTAAATGGATTGGTAGGAGAAAGCATAGGCGGCATTGGAAGCAGCAATGGTTCACTTCTGTGCTTGCTGCAGCAGTGTACTATATATGGGGAGAGCGCAATGCTAGGATTTTTGACAACAATGTTAGGATTGTTGATACCTTAGTCAAATTGATCAAGTTTGATGTATATACAAGAGTAAGGAGAGTCAATGTTGACCTTAGTAGAAGGCTTATGAGCTATGTATGTTGATAAACATACAAGGGATATTGTTTTTTGTAAGCTAGGCTCCTTTATTTTGCCCACTATGGATGAATAAAGAGAGTCATAAATTTCTTGCAAAATAATAATAATAATAATAATAATAATAATAATAATAAATTTCACCTCAATGTTGCGAAGACGGAGGTCTTTTGGCCTGTCGAAGATCCGAGAAGCAGGTGTGCTGGTGTTTTCCCTACCTCTATTGCCAGGCCCTTGCACGGTGTTAAGGTTCTGGGGGCACCGGTCAGCGCGTGCCCAGCTTTCAGTGGCGCTCTTGTCTCAAAGAGGGTCGCCCGTACCATAGAGCTCATGGACTTGGTTGCTACGATTGAGGATCCCCAGTGTGAGTTACTTCTTCTCCGAGCGTGCACAGGTATTTCTAAGTTATACTTTGCTTTGCGCACTTGCTCTCCTCTTGCCTTTGGCTCGGCCCACCTTTCTTTCGACACTGCACTCCGATCTAGTCTTGAGCGTATTGTCACGGCGTCTGGACCCGGTTTTGGGGAGTGGCAGTGGCGGCTGGCCACCCTCCCCTTTTCCCTAGGAGGGCTCGGTGTCTTTGCCGCCGCGGATTCCCTTCACTTTGCCTTCCTTGCTTCTCGCCTCCAGTCTGCCGATTTACAAGCTACGCTGCTTCGTCCCTCCGAGATCGCCTCTCCTGGATTTGCCTTTGAGTCTGCCTTGAGTGGGTTTGTTGAGGCTACCGGTTCTGAATTCTTGGGTAACCCCTCTGAGATCGCTGCCCCAAAACTTATGAAGAAATTGGCAAATATATATTTCACGAGGGTTGCTTCAGCGGCAGAATCTGTTTTCTCCTTGACTCCTCGACAGGTTGCCCTGTGCAAATCTCAGCAGGGGGATCATTCTTCTGACTGGTTGAGGGCTGTCCCTATTACTGGGCTTGGGCAAACCATGAACGGTCGGACATATCGCAGTGTGCTTAGTTACCGCCTGGGAGTCCCTTTGTTTCCGCTATCCGGGACTTGCTCTTCCTGCTCCAGGGCCCTCAGAGAGGATATTTTTGGGGATCACGCGGTTTCCTGTGCTGGTACTGTGGGGATTAAACATCGCCACAACCTTGTCTGTGACACACTGTTGGATATTTGCTTCCGGACGGGGATCTCTGCTGGCAAGGAGGTGGAGATTGGCATCTGTGATGACGACGACAAGCCCTTGCGACCTGCCGATCTCCTGCTCTACTCGTGGGACAGGGGGCGTGATGTTTGTGTTGATCTGACCGGGTCCTCTCCTTTGACCCAGTCCGGCTTGACTTCTTTTGAGCCCGGACGGGTCGTTGCTGATGCTGCTCGTCGTAAGTGTGCCAAGTATCAGACACGTTGCACGGCGATTGGGTATGGTTTCCTTCCTTTCTCCTTCTCCTCTCTCGGCGAGCTCGACACGGAGGCTGTCTCTCTGCTCCAGCGGAATCGTAAATTCGCTATGTCACAGGATGCTGGAGCGCGTGCCGCAGTTCATATTTTCACTAGAATTAGTTTCGCGATTGCTAAGGGAGTGGGGGCCCAGATAGTATCTAGGCTCCCCTCTAACTTCTTGTAATTTGTTCTGGTGTTAATGCAAGATCCGTTTTTATATAAAAAATAAAAAATAAAAAATAAAAAATTATAATTATAATAATAATAATAACTATAATAATTATAATAATTATTATAATTATAATAATTATAATAATTATAATAATAATAAAAATAATAGTAATAATAATAGTAATAATAATAGTAATAATAATAGTAATAATAGTAATAATAGTAATAGTAATAGTAATAATAGTAGTAGTAATAATAGTAATAATAATAGTAGTAATAATAATAATAGTAATAATAATAGTAATAATAATAGTAATAATAATAGTAATAATAATAATAATAATAATAATAATAATAATAATAATAATAATAATAATAATAATAATAATAATAATAATAATAATAATAATAATAATAATAATAATAATAATAATAATAATAATAATAATGACAATAATAATAATAATAACAATAATAATAATAATAATAACAATAATAATAACAATAATAATAATAATAATAATAATAATAATAATAATAATAATAAATAATAATAATAATAATAATATTAATATTAATATTAATATTAATATTAATATTAATATTAATATTAATAATAATAATAATAATAAGCTTGATAGAACTCCTCAGGTTTCGCTGCACCCTAAGTGTAATAGTAACTGGGTCAGGGAATTATGTGCATTAGGGATGCTGTTCTGCAGGAGGAAAAAGAGGAGGGAAAGGCTCTTCAGTTAGTTCGAAGTTGGACCAAATACGGCAAGTTCTGTGCAGATTTGGCTTATAACTGGGTCAGGGTTAAAAGAAGGAAAATGACATGGTTGGAGGGATTGAGGAATTCTGCAGTAATTCCTAGACATGGGATTATTGCATCAATTGCAGGACAAGGGAAATTGGCAACTCTAGATAATATGCAAAGGCGTGGGATGCAGATGGTGAATAGATGCGTCTTATGCAACAAGCATGCTGAAAGTCATTCACACTTGTTCTTTGAATGCGATTATGCTAAGCATATTTGCCTGGGGTTGCTGGACTGGATGCAAACTTACAACAGAAGCTGTGATGCAGTTATAGAGATGAACTGGAGTATGACTAGAAATTCAAAGAAGCATTGGAAGAATTGTTGGTTTCTATCAGCAATGGCGAGTGCAATCTACTTTATATGGGGCGAGAGGAACGCTAGGATTTTTGATAGCAAAGAGAAGAAAGCAGATCTGATACTTAAACAAGTTAAGTTTGAGGTGTTTGCTCGACTAAGGAGTAGGATGATTAACATTAGGAGATATTGTTTTTTGGAATTTTGACTATGTACTTTGTACATATTAGGGGATATTGTTTTGGTAAGCCTAGGCTCTTTTTTTCTCCCTTAATGGATGAATAAAGAGTCATACATTCTTGCAAAAAAAAATAAAAATAAAAATAATAATAATAATATGATTGGTCCGTCACTCTACGCTTACTTTGAGGGCCTCCAGTTTGGGGTCGGGGTTTCTGGTGGAGGAGAGGCCATTCTTCATGCCTTGAATCGGTTTATTGAGGATCGTGGTGGTGATGTGGGCCTTTCCATGCTTTTGGTCGACTTCCAGAATGCCTTTAATTTGGTCGACCGGGAGATCATGTTGCGTGAGGTTCGTCGTTGTTGCCCTGTTCTTTCCCGCTGGGTCGAGTTTTGCTACTCTCGGCCCGCCAGACTCTTCTACGGGGAGCATAGCCTTTGGTCTTGTCAAGGGGTCCAGCAGGGTGACCCTTTGGGCCCTCTTCTTTTCGCTTTGGTCTTGCATCCCTTGATTTGTAAGATCCGGGACTCTTTTCCCTTGAGCTTGCAGGCTTGGTGCTTGGACGACGGCACCATCGTTGGAGATACTTTGGTCGTGGGGAAGGTTTTGGAGCTGATTATGGAGGATGGTCCTCGCTTGGGTCTTCACCTTAATGTCGGAAAAACCGAGGTTTTTTGGCCTAAGGAAGACCCTAGGAGTCGACTTCCGGATGTTTTTCCCACTGATATTTCTCGACCGGTTCGTGGTGTCAAAGTCCTTGGTGGTCCCGTCAGTATCTGCCGTACTTTCAGCAGTGAGTTTGTGGCGAAGAGAGTTACGAGAACCATTGAGCTTATGGATTCGGTTGCCAGGATTGAGGACCCATAGTGCGAGTTGTTGTTACTTCGTGCTTGTGCCGGTATTTCTAAGCTCTCTTTCTCTCTGCGAACCTGTCCCCCTACGGTCTTCGACTCGGCTAAGACCTTTGATGCGGCAATGCGGTCTAGCTTGGAACGCATTGTCACCGCATCTGGCCCCGAGTTCGGGGACTGGCAGTGGCGTCTTTCAACACTGCCTTTTAATCTCGGGGGGTTGGGTGTGTATAGCGCCGGGAATGTCATGCACTATGCCTACTTGGCTTCTCGCCTTCAGACCTCTGAGTTGCAGGCTACGCTCCTTCGGCCTTCAGCTGTCTCTACTCCTGGGCCGACCTTTGATGCGGCCTTGACTCTGTTTAGCGAGACCACCAGTTCCGACCTTTTCCGTAATCCTAGTGAAGTCGCTGCCCCCAAACTCATGAAGAAATTGGGAGATATATACTTCACGAAGGTTGCTGCTTCTTTAGAATCGGTTTTCTCCTTGACTCGACGACAGGTGGCTTTGTGGAAGTCTCTGCAGGGTGCTCACACGTCTGACTGGTTGCGCGCAGTTCCTATCTCCGGGCTGGGACAGACCATGAATGGGAGGACTTATCGATCTGTCCTTAGCTATCGGTTGGGTGTCCCTTTGTTTCCGGTACCCAAGCCCTGTTCTGCTTGCTCCCGAGTTTTTGAGGGGGACATTTTTGGAGATCATGCTGTGTCGTGTGCTGGTACCGTTGGTATTAAGCATAGACATAACTTCGTTCGTGACACCCTTTTGGATATCTGTTTCCGATCTGATATTTCGGCCGGTAAGGAGGTAGATGTCGGTTTGATTGATGGGCACGACAGGCCTCTACGCCCCGCAGATTTGCTTCTTTATTCCTGGGATAGGGGCCGTGATGTGTGTGTCGATTTGACGGGGTCGTCCCCTTTGACCCAGTCTGCGATGTCTGATTTTCTACCTGGCCGCGCAGTCGCTGATGCTGCTCAGCGCAAGTGCGCCAAGTATGGAGATTTGTGCACCAAGATTGGGTATGGGTTCCTACCTTTCTCTTTCTCTTCTCTAGGGGAGCTCGACGCGGAGGCCGCTGCTTTACTCAAGCGGATTCAGAAATTCTCTATCTCTCAGGACGCGGGAGCTCGGGCAGCTGCTTTTATTTTTACTCGTCTTAGTTTTGCTATCGCTAAGGGAGTGGGAGCCCAGATAGTATCTCGGCTTCCCTCTAACTTCTTGTAATTTGTTCTGGTGTTTAATGAAAGTTCCGTTATTATAATAATAATAATAATAATAATAATAATAAGTGACTCTAGTGAGGTTAACGTTCGGCAGTGCCGGCGGAAGATATGTGATGGCCATTATGCGGCCGGCGTCCGGGTGCTCTCTTCGTCTGGCGTTGCTCCTTACACCGCCGATACTCTGCAGGCTTTGAAAGATAAGCACCCCGCTTTTCCGCCTCCTTCCTAGCCACCTTTGCCTCCTGCCCACCCTCAGCTCGTCGCGTCTGCGTCCGTTGTGTTGAATGTGATAAGAAGTTTTCCGCGTGGAACTTCTTGTGGGCGGGACGGTTTCCGTGCCCAACATCTTCTGGATTGTTTGAGCGGAGCCGCAGTTGCTATCTCGGATGATTTGATCACCTCTATCACTAAGGTGGTCAATCTTTTTCTTGAGGGCAGGTGCCCGCAGGTTCTCGGTGAGTACATTGCTATTGCTCCGCTCACCCCGCTTGTTAAACCAGGCGGTGGGATTCGTCCTATTGCTGTGGGCACGGTTTGGAGACGCCTTGTCTTTAAAGTTGGGGCTGTTCTGATTGGTCCGTTGCTGTGTGGGTATTTTGAGGGTCTCCAGTTTGGGGTTGGGGTCTCCGGTGGAGGAGAGGCTATTTTGCATGCCTTGAACCGGTTTATTGAAGTTCGTGGTGGCGATGTGGGCCTTTCCATGCTTTTGGTCGACTTCCAGAACGCCTTTAATTTGGTCGACCGAGAAATTAAGTTGCGCGAGGTTCGTCGTTGTTGCCCTGTTCTGTCCCGCTGGGTCGAGTTTTGTTACTCGAGGCCTGTCAAACTTTATTACGGGGAGCACAGCCTACGGTCTTGTCAGGTGGTCCAGCAGGGTGACCCTCTAGGCCCTCTTCTTTTCGCTTTGGTCTTACATCCTTTGATTTGTAAGATCCGAGACTCTTTCGCCTTGAGCTTGCAGGCTTGGTACTTGGATGACGGCACCATCGTTGGAGATACTTTTGTGGTGGGGAAAGTTTTGGAGCTGATTATGGAGGACGGTCCTCGCTTAGGTCTTCACCTTAATGTCGGCAAAACTGAGGTTTTTTGGCCTAAGGAGGATCCTAGGAGTCGACTTCCTGGTGTTCCCCCCCCCCCCCCCCCCCCCCCGACATTCCTCGACCGTCGCGTGGTGTCAAAGTTCTTGGTGGCCCCGTCAGTGTCTGTCGTGAATTCAGCAGTGAGCTTGTGGGAAAGAGAGTAACTAGGACCATTGAGCTTATGGATTCTGTTGCCAGGATTGAGGATCCTCAGTGCGAGTTGTTGCTGCTTCGTGCTTGTACGGGTGTTTCCAAGCTTTCTTTTGCTCTACGCACTTGCCCCCCTTCGGTTTTTGGTTCGGCTAAGATTTTCTTTGATGCTGCTCTGCGGTCTAGCTTGGAGCGCATTGTCACCGCGTCTGGCCCTGGGTTTGGGGACTGGCAGTGGCGTCTCTCCACACTACCCTTCCACTTTGGAGGGCTTGGTGTGTATTGTGCTGGGGATGTTCGACATTATGCCTTTTTGGGTTCTCGCCTCCAGTCCTCTGAGTCGCAGGCTATGCTTCTTCGGCCTTCAGCTGTCATAGCTCCTGGGCCAACCTTCGATGCGGCCTTGGCTCTGTTTAATGAGTCCACCGGTTCCGACCTTCCCCGTGATCCTAGTGAGATCGCTGCCCCCAAACTCATGAAGAAATTGGCAGATATATATTTCACGAAGATTGCTGCTTCGGTAGAATCGGATTTCTCATTGTCTCAGCGACAGGTTGTGCTTTGGAAGTCTCTGTAGGGTGCTCATACGTCCGATTGGCTTCGCGCAGTACCTGTCTCCGGTTTGGGGCAGACCATGAATGGGAGGACTTACCGCTCTGTGCTTAGCTATCGGCTAGGTATCCCTTTGTTCTCGATACCTAGACCTTGTCCCACCTGTTCCCGAGTGTCTGTTGGCGATATTTTTGGGGACCATGCTGTGTCGTGTGCTGGTACCGTTGGTATCAAGCATAGACATAACCTGGTGCGCGACACCCTTTTGGATATCTGTTTCCGATCGGGTATTTCTGCCGGTAAGGAAGTAGATGTCGGTTTGGTGGATGGGCATGACAACCACCTACGCCCGGCGGATTTGCTTCTTTATTCATGGGATAGTGGGGCGTGATGTGTGTGTCGATCTAACAGGGTCGTCCCCTTTGACCCAGTCTGCGATGGCTGATTTCCTACCTGGTCGCGTGGTCGTTGATGTTGCTCAACGTAAACGCGCCAAGTATCGAGATTTGTGCACCAAGATTGGGTATGGTTTCCTTCCTTTCTCCTTCTCCTCTCTCGGTGAGCTCGACACGGATGCTGTCTCTCTGCTCCAGCGGATTCGTAAATTCGCTATATCTCAGGATGCTGAAGCACGTGTCGCGGTTCATATTTTCACTAGAATTAGTTTTGTGATCGCTAAGGGAGTGGGAGCTCAGATAGTATCTCGGCTTCCCTCTAACTTCTTGTAATTTGTTCTGGTGTTAATGAAAGTCCGGTTTATAATTAAAAAAAATAAAATAAAAATTAATAATAATAATAATTGTCACCGCGTTCAGGGATTGGCAGTGGCGTCTTTCCACACTGCCCTTTAATTTCAGAGGGTTGGGTGTTTACATCGTCGGGGATGTCCGGCACTATGCCTTTTTGGCATCTCGCCTTCACTCCGCTGAGTTGCAGGCTTTGCTCCTTCGGTCTTCGGCCGTCCCTACTTCTGGGGCGACCTTCGATGCGGCCTTGGCTCTGTTTAGTGAGACCACCGGTTCCGACCTTCTCCGTAATCCTGTTGAGATGGTTCCCCCCAAACTCATGAAAAAATTGGCAGATATATATTTCACGAAGGTTGCTGCTTCGGTAGAATCGGTTTTCTCCTTTACTCGGCGACAGGTGGTATTGTGGAAGTCTCTACAGGGTGCCCACGCGTCTGACTGGTTACGCGCTGTACCCATCTCTGGGCTAGGGCAGACCATGAATGGGAGGACCTACCGCTTTGTCCTTAGCTATCGGTTGGGTGTCCCTTTGTTCCCGGTACCTAAGCCTTGCTCTGCCTGCTCCCGGGTTTGTTTTGGGGACATTTTTGGGGACCATGCTGTGTCGTGTGTTGGTACCGTTGGTATTAAGCATAGACATAACCTGGTTCGCGACACCCTTTTGGATATCTGCTTTCGATCTGGTATTTCGGCCGGTATGGAGGTGGATATCGGTTTGATTGATGGGCACGAGAAGCCCCTTCGCCCGGAGGATTTACTTTTGTATTCCTGGGATAGGGGGCGCGATGTGTGTGTCGATCTGACAGGGTCGTCCCCTTTGACTCAGTCCGCGATGTCTGATTTTCTGCCTGGCCGCGCGGTCGCTGATGCTGCTCAGCGCAAGTGCGCCAAGAATGGAGATTTGTGCACCAAGACTGGGTACGGGTTCCTACCTTTCTCTTTCTCTTCTCTAGAGGAGCTTGACGCGGAGGCAGCTGCTTTACTCAAGCGGATTCATAAATTCTCTATCTCTCAGGACGCGAGAGCTCAAGCAGCTGCTTTTATTTTTTCTCGTCTTAGTTTTTCTATCGCTAAGGGAGTGGGTGCCCAGATAGTATCTCGGCTACCCACTAACTTCTTGTAATTTGTTTCGTTATTAATGCAACTTCCAGTTTTAAAAATAATAATAATAATAATAATAATAATAATAATAATAATAGATTCCCTCTCCTCTCTCTCTCTCTAGGGGAAGCTTCCCTCACCGGCGCCAAAGATGATTCCGACGGTGACGACAGGAAGAGGACGGGGGCAGCCACGCAAGCAACCTAAAAACGATGCTCTCAACATGGGGGGTCCTAGGGATACAAATTCGGAAGCATCCCATGAAGAAGAAGTACTGAATACGGAAGCGAAACAGGATACTAACGTCAGTAACGATCTAATCGATCGAGCATTACAGTCAGCGTTACATATTGGTTCAAAAAGTAATCCTAAGATTCCGGCTGGTAAAGAAGATGACGTACGAAAGCTAATGGAAGAAGGAAGTGGGTCAAAGAAGAAGGAAGGAGTGGAGGTTCTTAATCCAACGTCAGATCTGAATGAGAAGCAACCTGATGTCTCATGGGCGGGGAAAATGAAAGAGAAAAAGACTGGAATGGGGTTGTACTACGATGAGTACTGGGCAACTGCAGAAGAGATAACCATTGAGTATGAAGATTATGAGGATGAGCTGAAGTTATGGCAACACACGTTAATGGGACATGTCATTGGATCTAAGCCAACATTGAACAACATTAATGACTTTGTAGCAACAAAATGGAATCACACTGATAGACCGGCTGTGCAATACTTCAAAAAAGGTTGGTTCTCCTTTAGATTCAAAAGTAAAAAGGCGATGGAAGAAGTCTTGAGGGGGGGTCCTTCGCTGGTAGGGGCGAATTCGTTAATTCTAAAACAATGGAGCCCATTGTTCTCAGCAGAAATGGAGAAGATCTCAGTTGTTCCAACTTGGGTAATTTTCCCAGATCTTGATCCCTATCTCTGGACGGAGGCAGTCCTCAGTAAGATGGCAAGTAGAATTGGGAAACCATTGTTTGCCGACCCTACTACCACCTTCAAAGAGAGACTTTCTTTTGCTAGAATTATGGTAGAAGTGGACTTATCTGCAGATTTACCTGAAGCTGTAAGAATCAATCTCCCAATACTAGGTAAATTGGAGCAGAGAATCACCTATGAGTGGCTCCCTTTCTATTGTCATTGTTGTGGGAAGTTGGGACACATGGAAAATACTTGTAAAGTTGCGAAGAAAAAACTGACAGTAGGGAAGCCACTCCAAAGGCATACTCCTGTCAAGAAGGTTGATGCTATAGGGATTGCATCTAGTGTTGGTGACCTGGACCTCAATCTGACCCGTGGGTCAGGTGGATTAGGGAGGGAAAACACTGATATTGCAACTGGAGAGACGCAAGCAGGTAACCCGGACCCCAATTTAGCCTCTGGGAGGTTAGATGGATTAGGGAGGGCTGGATGTGTTTTCTCTGAAGAATCGACCCAGACTCGTGACCTGGACCCCAATCTGGTTCTTAAAGAACTAGGTGGATTAGGGAGGGCAAGTCTGGAGGGTGAAATCTTGGACCCTAATCCGGCTTCTGAAAAGTCAGCTGGATTAGGGAGGGAATATGCTAGGAATGAAGAAAAATATTCAGGATATAGCCTGGTAATGTATCGTTCTGGTATGTCAGGACAGTCTTCTCCAGATCTGAATATGTCTAAGGAAGCAAAAGTTATGATACTTCACAAAAACCAGTTTGAAGTGCTGCAGCAAGAATTAGAGGAGATGGGAGCAGATGCTCGGGAGAACATTCCACCAGACATACAATGAATTTGGCAACATGGAATATAAGAGGGGGGAATGAAGAGGTTAAGCAAAACAAAGTATTATCGCTTTTCAAGAATAATAGTCTTGATGTTTTAGGGCTATTGGAAACTCGAATAAAACTAGCTAAAGCTCATTCAATAATTAAGAGGAATTTTAAGGATTTTGGTATTGCTTGGAACTATGAACACCACTATAACGGTAGAATTTGGCTCCTATGGAATAATTGTACAGTTAGAGTCACTGTGCTTCTTTCTCAAGCTTAATTAATACACTGTCACGTGCATCACTATGCTTTTAGGTAGGAGGTATATGTGTCAGTCATTTATGGAAATAATGATGGTAGGGAGAGGGAGAAACTCTGGCAAGACTTTACTGATCTGCGAGTTACTTCTGATAACTGGCTAGTCATTGGAGATTTCAACATAATTCGAAATACAGATGAAAAGATTGGAGAACTTATCCCTGATGCAAAGGAGATGGCTGATTTCAATGACTGTATTTATTCTAATGGGTTGCAGGAATTAGTAGGTCAAGGGCAAGAATTCACATGGACTAACAAGCAAAATCTGGACGATAGAGTGTGGTCGAGATTGGATAGAGCTTTAATCAATGGAGTTTGGCTGGACTCGTTCCCATCTTCTTTTGCTTCAGTATTGAGCCCTGGTATTTCAGATCATGCCCCAATTCAAGTAACACTATTGCAGCAGAAGAATGTCAAGGGAATGTTTAGTTTCCTAAATTGTTGGGTCAAATCCCCTTTGTTCTATGATACTGTGCAGACGGCTTGGAATGCAAGAGGATATGGTACTGCCAGCTATAGGCTGTTTGGCAAATTAAAAAAAGTCAAGCAAGCTTTGAAGATAATGCATAGGAATAATTTCTCTGATATTAAGAAGAGAATAGCAGCTATTAAAAGTGATCTGACAGCCTGCCAGCTACAAATGCAGGAAAAACCTTTTTCCCCAACTCTTATCTCACAAGAAAAAGATCTTACTGCTGCCTACTTGGCTATGACTGAGGCGGAGATGAGTATTCTGAGGCAAAGAGGGAAGATAGATAATATTATACAGGGCGATGAATCTACCAAATTCTTCTATTCTGGAATAAAAGAACGGAAATTTCCCATGGTACCCCCGAACTATGTCACATTACACATGGTACACTCGATTTTAAGTTTGTTCCCATGGAACCCTTAAGTATTATAGTTTGCTTCCCAATTTGTCCTTACACCAATTTCCGTCATAACGCCGTGTGATTAACAATTAACCACTGACACACTCAAGCATTAATCAATGACACACACTTACTCACTCCTTTAATCACTCAACCATTAATCACTTATTCTCAACCTTTTCACCTTCATCTTTCATCTTCTTCATTTTATGAAAAAAATGGCAAAATCAAACTTCATCCCCATAACCTAGCTCGATCATCCTTCAACATCAACCTAATCCAATAAGCGAGTTCTATACCAAGTGATTAAAATCGTTTCTTCCAATAAGCAAGGTAAATACTACTAACTCTCTAAATTTTTTTTTTTGTATTTCTATGATTAAAGCTTCGTACATCTTCTTCTATGCTATTAGGTGATTGTACGATGGTTTATATCCATACATCTTATAGGTTTAGTCTATAAATTTTGATTTCGAATTCTGATTAAATTAGGGTTTCAGATTATATGTTTCAATTAGGGTTTTGTATGAGTAAAAAATTTCAGTTCTCAATCTAATGCTATGTTCTGGTGAAACTAGATTGAATTTTAATCTAATATTGTTCATTAAAATGGGGGTTAAATTGGATATTATACTTTGTGAGAAGTTGAGGTATAGAGCAGAGTTGAGATCAAGTGGACGAGTCATTGATGAAAGAAGCAAAACAAATACTTTTTGCGAAACTGGATATGATACTCTGCTCTATACAAAATTAGGGTTTATGTTCAATAACGAATGTTTATGAAATTTTCTTGGTTTGCATTTAAATACTCCGTACTTTGTTTAGTTGTCAATTTTCCTATATGCATCATGACTATTGAATATTTCTGTTGTGTTATACATTTCAATTTTGTTATATTTCAATGTGTTATGTTCTTATTATCATTGTGTTCAATGAATTCTCATTTATCGTTGATGTTTGTGTACATCCAGAATGTCAGCTAAAATATGGATTGAATTTCAATATGACGGAAAGTGTTTCGATTATCCTGTGAACGACGTTGACTTGATGTAATTACTGAACGTAATTGGCGACCTTGATGGGGTGTCTTCGAAGCAAAATGTTCTTATACCCGAGGTTTATAATCTGTACTATAAAGGTGCACGGGGTAAGAAGATGTACATAAAGAGTGACGAAGACCTGATGAGTATGTTTGCATATTTTGATGGTATAGAAACCATTAAGGTTTGGCTTAAGAGGACAAACAAACCCATGAAAGTGTTCCAAATGGTTGCTGATCAACTAAAGAAATCATGGCTAGAGGAAGAAGAAAAATCATGGAGCCTCAACAACCAACACTTAGGTAAGTCCCTTCTAATTTTGAATGTTAAATTTGTCATGTTATTTACGGTTGAATGTTATATTGGCAGAATATTATTAGTTTCGTATCTTCTTTCAATTTCGGAGTCAAGCTAAGGAAGAGAAGGAGAAGGCCCTGTTTATCTTTTGTGTATGGTTTAGCTAGGGGTATATATTTTGCACAGGTCTCTTATTATACCACCAATCCACCATACTTGGTCTTAGAATATGAATAATCTCTTAAGTGGTATGTATATTTTGCACATGTGTTGCTCCTATATTTTGGGTAATTTGGTGCGTAAACTCTCTTTTGGTGATTTGCATATCACACAAACAATTATTCCGTCGATGTTGTTCCCTTTTTAGTTCGCTTGTTTAACGAACATATCAATGTGATGGTGGGAATATATTAGTAGTAATCTTATTTCATTGCATTAGGCTTGCTTTCCATACATATCACATTTTGTTCATAACAACATAAAGTAGACTAAAGTACATGACCGAACCAATTATATGATGCTTAGATTTAGCAACTTCGACGTAGAATCTATCTTTCTATTGATGTCACAAATTATTTCCATTTGTTTCTTCATCTTTTTCTTCAAATCTTGTTGAATGGACACTTGATCAACTATATCCATTGTGTTGATATTTGTAACTTCTTCCGTTCTTCCTTTGCACCATTGAAACCATCCACATTCATCACATTTATAGTATAGCTTAAATGGATTTGCAGCAGTTGATCCGGATGCTCGAATATTTGCTCTTCTATTGCATCTTACACATGTTTTGTTTTCCACTTGAACTCCTCTTAGAGTTGAACTTGAATGTGAAACCGGCATTGTTGGAAGTTTGATTTGTGTGGATTTTTTTTGTTCATATTCTGTCAAAATAGAAAGGGGTATGCATTTATAAGCATTTGTGTAAGGCTAGTTCAATAATCTAGCTGTTACTTTGCTTCAAAGAGTCGCCCCTGTGCTTTCAGGGGTACCTTGTGAACAAAAATGTAACCTTAGGGGTACTATGGAAACAACCATCAAACCTTAGGGGTACCATGGGAACGCCTCTCTTTATACTAAGGATTCTGAAAAGCAGTCGTTGAGGGATGTAATTAATTTTTCCTCCCAAAATTAATTAACACTTAATGATGCAACTCTTAAGCATAATTTAACGGCGTGATGACTGGAAAATGGGATGTGGGCAAATCGGGAACTAAACTATAAAACTCAAGGTTACCATGGGAACAAACTTAAAAACGGGTGTACCATGTGTAATGTGACATAGTTCGGGGGTACCATGAGACTTTTCCCATAAAAGAAAGACGCCAACAGCAAACTATAAGAAGTATTGTAGATTGCAATGGCAAACTACGGGAGGGTCTTGAAGATGTTGCCAAAGGGTTTGAAGAATACTATCAAGGTCTACTGGGCACAACTAAGTCTGTTTTGCCAATAGACCCTAGGATTTTTGCGAGAGGGAAGCTAGTGCAGGAGACTGATTGGGAGGATATGTTAAGAATCCCAACTGAGGAAGAGATAAAGAGGGTAGTTTTTTCTATAGGAGTTGACAAAAGCCCTGGTCCCGATGGGTTTTCCTCGGAGTTTTTTCGAGCTTCTTGGAATATTATCAAAGGAGACTTCTATGAAGCGGTTAAAGAATTTTTCCTAAAAGGGAAGATGCTTAAGCAAGCAAATGCGACTCTCATAACTCTAATCCCTAAAAAGGATGTATGTCATTCTATCCTTGATTACAGACCAATTGCTTGTTGCACGGTCTTCTACAAAACAGTGAGCAAGATTTTAACGAAGCGGATTCAAAAGGTTCTTCAGGAACTAATAGGCTATGAGCAAGCAGCGTTTGTTCAGGGACGAAGTATTCATGAAAACATCGCTCTATCCCAAGCACTCATTAAAAGCTATGGAAGGAAAAATCTCACACCTCGCTGTCTTATAAAGATCGACTTGAGAAAAGCCTTTGATTCGCTACAATGGGGGTTCATTAAGGAGATGCTACATGGATTCAATTTTCCCTCTATCTTTGTGGAATGGGTAATGAACTGCTTAACAGGAACCTGGTTTACTCTAAAAGTTAATGGAAGACCCTATGAATTCTTTAAGGGGAAAAGTGGAGTGCGTCAAGGCGATCCGCTTTCTCCATACATCTTTGTTCTTAGTATGGAAATCTTGTCAAGAAGGCTTAGGCATATTAATATGATAGCTCAAGTATCTTATCATCCAAAGTGTTGTCAATTAAGGTTGAATCATATGATTTTCGCGGACGATCTAATGGTGTTCACTACAGGGGATTGCCCTTCTGTTGCTGCAGTAGTGAAAGTTCTTCAGGATTTTGCAAAGGAATCTGGCCTACAGGCTAACAATGAAAAGACCAGTATTTTTTTCGGGGGTGTTCAGGAGGCTATTAGAGAAGATATACTACAGCAAACTGGGTTTTCAAGAGGGGATTTTCCTTGTAAATATTTAGGACTCCCTCTAAATTCTGTGAACAACAAGCGTGACCAGTATCAAGTCCTAATTAACAAAATTCAGTCAAAAATCTTCAAATGGTCATCCGGTTATTTGACTTATGCGGGACGAATTCAGCTTTTGACCTCGGTTATCTTTGGGCAAACTAGTTATTGGAGTGCTAATGCGCTTTTTCCTACTAATGTTCATCATCGGCTAGAACAAATTTGCAGGCGCTTCTTTTGGACAGGAGGGTTGAATAGCAAAAAGATGGTATTTAAAAGTTGGTCTAATATTTGTCTACCTTGGGAGGAAGGCGGATTCAATATAAAAAATCTTCTATATTGGAACAAAGCATTGATTGCACAGTGGTTATGGAAGATAGTTCTTAGAAGACATAGCCTTCGGTATGAATGGCATAGAAGGTATGTCCTTATGGGGCAAAGCATCTGGAATCTTGAGAGAAAGGAGAGGCATACAGCAACCTTGAAAAGTATCCTAAGTGTTAGAGATGAAATACTTCAATAGATGGGTTCTGATGCCGATGAATTAGTTCGCAGCTGGACTATTAATGATGAATTCAATGCAACTGCTGCCTATAACTGGTTCAGGCATCGGAGGCCAGTCATACCATGGATGAGGAGAATTATAGAAGAGCATCTTATACCTAAGCAGAAGGTTATTCTGGCAATGGCAGGTCAGAGGACATTTGCGACGCAGGATAAGATACAAACTCGAGGGATTATTAATGTCAATAGATGCTACCTATGCGAGCGAATCTTGGAGACAGCAGCACATCTTTTTTTTGGTTGTATGTTCTCTCGTCAGGTCTGGCAGCATCTCCTTAATTGGATGCAAATCACGGGTAGGAACAACAACCTTGGGACGGAGTTAAGTTGGTGTACTACAAGATCAAAGCGAAGGCATTGGAAGAACATATGCTTTTGTGTGAGTATTGCAGCGGCTGTCTACAGCATTTGGCAAGAAAGAAACCTGAGATTTTTTGAGAACAGGAAGAATTCGATTCTTAGTATAGTGGCAAAAATCAAGTTTGAGATTTTTATTAGATTGAAAGGTCGTAACATTCATATAGATAGGGAGTTGCAATAGTGATGTTTTTCCGTTTTCTAGAGGATATGACTTTTGTAAGAGCTTAGTCTCATTTTTTTAATGGAATGAGGCATAATCTTTCTTGCAAAAATAATAATAATAATAATAATAATAATAGTTCCGGTACTGGAATCAATTAACCCGATTCGGAATTCGGGCTTGAGGTGTACGATACTGCTTCGAATTAACAATCAGTCAATTTTGCCAAGCTCTCCTTCCTCCTACTCCACTGGTCGGACCTTCCCGGCGGAATGGGCTGGCTCCCTGCACATAGAACGCACAGGGCCTCGGAGGTTGTCCGAGGGAACCCTCTCCGATGCCTAAGTCAGTCCGTGAATGCCTTGAAGAACCTAGCTCGTGAGGAACTAGGTGGCGTTTTTAGAGTAAGAGTTCTAGAGAGAGAAAGTCCAAACCCTTTCTTGTAGGAAATGGAAGAGTATTTATACCTTCCCACAAGAGAGGGAAGTAGAAGGAGGATGGGTGGATGAGGGGGTGACAAGTGGCTTCACCTCATCCACTCATTCTCATTTACCTTAGGCGAAATGACGAGGGGGCCCCCTTGGTGGTCCCTGCCCTACCTGTGGGGAATGGCCTGAAGGAAGGAAGGCTGGGTCTATGCGAAGATGGGGTTTGGCAGACCACCTCTCCCAACCGAGCAGGCGGTCACCTGAAGTTCCTTGTGGGTTCTCTTTTAGTGACTTTGCTCTGATCGCCCGCCAGGTTGGTTCCCTGACTCCTTGAGTAGAGTCTTCTGATAGCCTGCTTTGCAGGCGGTCCGGAGCAGGCTGCCGACCCTCATCAACTGGCCCTCGCAAGCTGGGAGGGAGCTAGGCTTCCTTCCGGCTGGTGACTTTTGCTTAGATGGAGGGAGGTTTACTTATTTTCGGCTTTTACTGCTGCATTTAATGTGTTTGTACTTTCCCGAGGAAGGAAGTCTTAATTGTGTCAGGTATACAGAGAGTTGAGAGGTCTCTTGTAATGATTACTCTTTATGCTTTGTGGATTTTCGGGCAATGTGAGGACTTCATGATTGGTGGCATTCCCTGCCAGGACGGTTGGGATGTCATTTAATGCCTCATTTTCCCTTGTATAAATCCCAGCTTCCCTCGCCATTTTGTTACTTCATCGTCAATTCTTCCACTTCTCTCTGTTGAATCATGGCTTGGATTAAGAAATCTATTACCCGCCGTGGAGTTCGCACTGTTTCCTTTCTTTTTATAGGATTTTGGAGACTCACGTATGCTCGGGCGGCTTACTGGACCCTTCGTCGCAGCCGTCGTTCACGGCCACATCCTCGTCGGAGTGATCGAAAGGCTACTATTAGGGCGGACAAGCGCCTTAAGAGATCCTCGCCTCCTGCTGCTTCCAAGTTCAAGCGCTTCCCTCAGGGAGGAGGGTGCTTTGATCGGGGTTGCCACGAGTGTTTCCCGTGGTTGCACCCTGAACAATTTGACCCCGACTGTTCTGACGCAGACTCTTCCCTGGGGTCAGGCCCCTCTTCTCCAGTGAAGAAAACAGGCTGCCGTACTTGTGATGAATCCCAGACTGCTCCCTATGGCAGGGACTGGGATGTTAGCAGTCGGGATTCTGAAGACAGTGAGGGTCTGGGATGCTTGAGTGACAGAGATGAGGACGGACTCCCTGACGACCCCTTCCAGGATTCCCCTGACTGGGATTGGGGGTCGGATTTTGGAGGTCAAGTTAGCCCTGGGGATTATTCTCCAGACTTAGGTGATGACTAGGCCTGCTTGCAGGGCGTAGGTGCGTTGAGCCTGAAAATCAGGCTCCTTATGTATTTTCTTTATTTGCCAGGCATGACATGTAACTTGTCCATTTTCCATTAAAGTTAATGAAAAAATTCGAGCGACTTTGTTATTCTCTTTTTTTTTTTGAATGCGGGGATGACGTCGCCGGCTGACCGTTCCTCTGACATTTTTGCTTTTTCGAGGCCCCTCTTGGGAAGAGGTGAGCGGCCCATGTTCAGAGTGTGACACGTGGGGTAGATTGTTGGGGACGTTATGTCAGAGAGGCGGCCTCTTTGGCCTCCTGGGCTTTATATAAGCCCTTCCCCTTCCTCATTTCTTTCTTTTACATTTTTCGAAACTCACAATCTCTCTCCTATTCCCAAACCGTCTTCGCTGCTGAGAACTTTGTGAGACCAGGGAGTGCTTACTGCCACACTTTCCAGCGACGACCAACATTTTTAGGTTAGGATCTCTCTTTGAATCTTCGCCCTTTTTCCCTTTCATCGATATTTTTCTTTGTACACCAGTATGTCTCGAGTTCGGGCTTTCTCTTTTAGTTCACTGTCTGAGGGTAGAGACAGGGATAGACGTGATCTAGCCTCCTCTTCTGGGGTTGGGCCCAGAGAGGAGGATCATATTGACAGGGGGAGGGGGCTGAATCCCCCGAACCCGCTCCTTTTGATGTTGTTGATTCAGACAACGAGGCACTGGAGGTGGACCCCTCTAGGATTGCCGGCCCTCTCATTCGCAGGGAAAGAGGGAAAACTTATTACTTGGATAAGAAAAAATACTTGATTCCCCTAAAAACATACCCTGAAGCCAAGAATAGGGATTTGATCTTAGAAAGCAATGCCGCCGAGGAAATCGAGAAATTTTATAATTTCGGGGAGGGGTACACAGTCATAGTTCCAGGGGAAAAGGACACAGTGTGCTGCCCCCCTGAAGGTTGTGTGGTTGTATACCATAAGAGCTTGGAATTCGGTCTGCGATTTCCCCTTCACCCTTTCCTGGAGGAGACCTTCAGGAGAATGAACGTGGCTATAGCCCAACTTACTGCCACAGCCATTAGGTCCCTGATAGCCTACACCTGGACCTGTCTTTTTCATGGCGAGGGGCCTTATATTGATGCCCTTCGCTTTATGGTGGGGCTGCAAATGGTGTCTTCGTCAAGGGGAGACGGTTCCCCTGGGTATTGGTCCCTGCAGAGACAGAAGAAGTACGCTCTGGTCTGGCCGGCTTTGAGCAGCCTGAAAGACTGGAAGAATAATTTCTTGTATGTACATAGCGCGTCAGGGTGGAGGATTCCTAGGCATTTTATGAATCATGTTCATACCCGTATGGAAACTCGCGAAGAGTACCATCCAGGCGTCGGGGGGAGGGCCCTGGAGGTAAAGCTGAGTGCCAAAGAAGAGATTTTAGTCAAGAAGTTTGAAATTGTTGCGGATAAGTCTGGTGTTTTTGGCCCTGCTTTCTGGCTCCCCCACGCGAAGCTTATAGCCACAGACGAATACTTGCTCCCGTTGGGCCTGATCCCCAGCCTTGAAGGTAGTTCTAGGGGGCCTTTGCGGGCGCGATTTTTCTGAGACTTTTATTCTTTTGCTTTTTAACTGACTGCCCTTCTTTTTCTGCAGTTTTCGCGTCTCGTCATTGGACAAGGAAGCAGGTTAAGAGGTTAGGTTTGAGTGAGGAGTTCGTCATCGTCTCGAAGCGTCCTTCTCTCCCTCCAAATTTCAAGAAAGGGGAGAAAAGTTTAATGAGGCTCGTCAAAGATCTCGCTGCTGGCCGGAGGCTGCCTTTTCCCCCACGACTGTCGTCAGCAAAGCCGACGACTCCTTCCCCCAGCATTCATGATGGGGAGGCTGAGGTTACCTCAGAGGCCACCCCTTCCCCTGGATGCAAGCAGGATGACTCTCCAGCCGGGCCCCGAATTTCCCAGGGATCGCGCCCTGTGGATTCTGAGGGGACTGGGGAGAGTGTTCCCCTGGAGCAGAGAAGGAATAGGGGTAGGGAGCCCTTAGAGACTACTGTGGTGGACTTGGAGGCAGACGTTGTTATTCTTGAGGCAAAACGCCCTGCTCGTGACATTTCGAGCACCCTGTTTCAGGAGGAGAACACAGAGTTTGGGTAACCTCTTCCCTGTCTTTTTTTCTATCTCGTCGCCATTATACTGCTGGCGACAGCGTAGACGTGTCGGACCTGCTCTCCGATTCTGGCGCCGTCTTATCCGACCGTCTTACCAAGTCTATAACTTCAACTTCTCACCAAGTGATTCAGTATATCCAGCGTACCTCCAAGGTGTTGTTGGCGTCTGCCGAGCTGGCGGCTCTAAGTCGTTTGAGCGACGAAGAGCTGAATGTCACACCCGGGGCTCCCCCTTCTGATCGTCTGGGCATGGTGGAAAGGGACATAACTGTGATAAATAACTTGAAGGACAAGCTGGCTAAGCAGGAGGGTGAGCTGGAGGAGGCGAGGAGTCAGGCTGGCCAGTGGAAACTTCAAAGAGAGAAAGCTGTGAGGGAAGCAGCCAAGCTTGAAGCTGAACTGAAGGAGAGTCTCTTGGCGATGGAGCGGGCTAACCTTTCTCTGGCTGAGATGGAGCACCTGAAAAGGAAAGCAGCTGACCTGGAGGAACGCCTGTCCAAGGCTGACTCGACTTTTGAGCAGGCCAGGAGCGAATGGAAGAAAGAGAAGGATGCCCTTGTGGAGGAGACTGAAGCTGTGGTGGATGCAAGCTTCGTGAGTGGGGCCAACTCTTCCCTGGAGCTGTTGATGGAGGTGATTGGGGAGATGTTCCCTGTGTTTGATGAAGAGACCTTCCGAAGTCTCTATTCTGCTAAGAACGAGGCTCGGGCGGCCAAACCCCCTGAGGCGGCTGCCGGTCCAAGCCAGGATGCTCCATAATGTTTATTTTTTCTTAACATAGCCCTATTCTCTGCGCTGAGCCTTGTTATGGCCAGCTGTCTGTAACATTTATTTTTTCGGATCTTTTGTTTTCTGCCACTTTGTGAAAAACTCTTTACCCTTTATGGGATTGTTATGGAATACCTTTCCTTTGTTTTGGTATGCTTCTTTTGCGTTTTTTATACAAGGTTGGGGGAATTGCCCCCAGTCCTTGTTAGCTGTGCGTAGCCTGCCTTCTGCTTGCCCAGAGGTAGGTAGGGAGGGTTTCTGCGTTTTTTATACAAGGTTGGGGGAATTGCCCCCAGTCCTTGTTGGCTATGCGTAGCCTGCCCCCTGCCTGCCCAGAGGTAGGCAGGGAGGGCCTTTGAGTTTTTTATACAAGGTTGGGGGAATTGCCCCCAGTCCTTGTTGGCTGTGCGTAGCCTGCCCCCTGCTTGTCCAGAGGTAGGCAGAGAGGGCTTTTTGCGTTTTTTATACAAGGTTGGGGGAATTGCCCCCAGTCCTTGTTAGCTATGCGTAGCCCGGCCTGTCCCTGGGCTCTGCTTGGAGTCCAGGGGGCCTGCCCCCTGCCTGCCCAGAGGTAGGCAGGGAGGGCTTTTGCGTTTTTTATACAAGGTTGGAGGTATTGCCCCCTGTCCTTGTTGGCTGTGCGTAGCCTGCCCCCTGCTTGCCCAGAGGTAGGCAAGGAGGACTTTTTGTGTTTTTTATACAAGGTTGGAGGTATTGCCCCCAGTCCTTGTTGGCTGTGCGTAGCCTGCCCCCTGCTTGCCCAGAGGTAGGCAGGGAGGGTTTTTTGCGTTTTTTATACAAGGTTGGGGGAATTGCCCCCAGTCCTTGTTAGCTATGCGTAGCCTGGCCTGTCCCTGGCCTCTGCTTGGAGTCCAGGGGGCCTGCCCTCCGCCTGCCTAGAGGTAGGCAGGGAGTTTTCAGAATTTTCGTTGGGGGGTCCATTTTCCTTGATTTTGGCAATAGGGGGGTCTCCCCCTATTGCCCCCTACTCGTTTGTGTGTGAGAGCGCAAGCTTAAACAGACAACGAGTATGAATTCTTGAGTATTATATAAAAAGCTTTGTTTAGAACATATGGGTGGTCGGAGCCGTCGACATTTCATTCTGATCGTTCTCCGCCAGTACTTTTTCTAAGGTTTTGCTTAAACATAGTATTTTTTTCAGGGTGTCGGCGTTCCAATGCGCGCTCAGCTCTTGGCCTTCTGGGTTGGCGATTTTGTATGTGCCTGTTCCTAGAATTCGGGTCACCTGGTACGGGTCTTCCCAGTTGGTGCTTAGTTTGCCGTGCTCCCTAGACTTTCCTACAGCGTGTGTCTTCCTTAGTACTAGGTCACCTATATGGAACCTTCTCTCATGTACCTTCTTGTTGTATGCCTTTCTCATCCTTTGCTGGTAGGCGGCCATATTGATGCTGGCCTCCTCCCTGATTTCATGGACCAGGTCTAGGGCTTCGGCCATTGCTGCGTCGTTGTCAGCTTTGCTGTATTACTGAGACCGTAGGGTGGGAATTCGCGCTTCGATGGGTAGTTGAGCTTCTGCCCCGAATACCAGGCCAAAAGGTGTTTGCCCTGTGGATTCTTTCCTGGTGGTCCTTATTAACTAGAGTATGCTTGGTAGCTCATCTGCCCACCTTCCTTTGAGATCATCCACCATTTTTCTAAGCCCATTTAGGATTTGTTTGTTAGCTGCCTCTGCCTGCCCATTGTTCTGTGGGTGGCAGACGGCAGAGTAGGCGACGGTTATTCCATGCCCTTCCAGCCAGGCTCTTAGGGGGTCATTATCAAATTGCCTCCCATGATCAAACACCAACATTTTTGGTAGGCCGAATCTGGTTATGATGTTTCTCCAGATGACCTTCCTGACTGCAGGCTCGGTGATGTTTTGGACTGCCTCAGCTTCAACCCATTTTGTGAAGTAGTCAATCCCCACGATCGGGAATTTTCGTCCCCCTGTGGCTGTAGTGAAGGGACCCAGTATGTCCATCCCCCATTGGGCGAAAGGAATGGGAGATAGAATTGGCCTGAGTTCTTGGGCTGGGGCATGACTTTACTTGAACAGGATCTGCTCTATAGGCTTGTCTGACACACCTTTTGGGGTTTGTTCCTCGCTGCGTAGTTGCTCAGTCAGCCGTTTCTTATGAGTTTTTCTATCTCATCTTTTAAGTGTCGGCATTCTTCAGTGGTGTGGCCTATGTAATCGTGGAAAGTGCAGAATTTTTTAGGATCTCCCTTTGGGCTGCACGGCTTATTCGGGCGATTCCATTTCGCAGGTTCTTTCTCCAACTCAAAGATTTCTGCCCTCGGCCTATTGAGGGTCGTGTAGCTGTCAAACCTTGGCTGGTAGATTGTTCGTTCTTTCTTGAGGGTATCCCCATCCTCCTTCTGCTTGCCTGGCTCGTTCCTGCCACGTCCACCCTGCGGTCCCCCGTGCGGCCTTGCCTGGCCTGCAGGGGTGTCCAGCAGGCTGTGAAACTCCTCCTGCAGAATGAACCCTTCAGCGATTTTTCTGGCCTTTGCCAAAGTTTCAGGCTGGGCCCTGATCATCTGGTTCTTCATCTCCCCTGGGAGCAGGGAGATTGTCAGGGCGTAGGCAGCAGTTGAATCACCAATCTCCCTGACTTGTTGGTAGGACAAGTCGAATCTCTTTAAGTACTCCCTGACGCTTTCGCCCTTGTTCTGTTTTTGGGTCATAAGGTCAAAACGAGTGAGTCCTCTCCTCTTGTTCCCTGCATATTCTTCGAGGAATGCCCCGGCTAACTCTATAAAGAAACTGATTGACCCCTGGCGAAGGTCCCTGAACCATCCATGTGCAAGCCCTACAAGGGTGGTTGGAAAGATTTTGCACCAGATCGCATCATCCACATCATACATGCCCATGTGACTTTTAAATGCCGCCAGATGGCCCTCTGGATCTGAAGTCCCGTCAAACTTGACTGTGGGCATTTTAATCTTTGTGATGGGGTACTCTTGTACGTCAGGATGGAGAGGAGTTTTTGTGGGTCTGCCTACCATTCGTGACCTGCTTTCCCCTGACTGGTTACCGTGGATATCCCATTGTCTAGTGACCGGTTTCCTTGTACTGGGGGAGCGGTGCCTTGGTGGCCGCCTGCTCGCTTCTTCGTCTTCCGAGTCAGGGGAAACTTGTCTGGATCGTTTTCTCCGGGATTGACCGAGGTTGTCATCTTGGTGGTACCTTGCTTCAAGAGGCTGTCCCCGGTTAAGCCTAGACTGCAGGCTTTGGGACAACCCCGGGGTTGGTTGTCCTTTTGCTGCTGGCGTTAACCTGGAAAAGTCTCCGCCCTGCTTTTCTCCCAGGCGCTTAGACGCAGGCTCCTTGTGCCTCATCCGCTTCTGCAATCCCTGAGACATACCTCTCTTTCCTTCAGATGCGGACTCCGTGGTGTGTATGGAGAACGCCTGTTGCTGGGCAGGTGGCTCTTGGCTGCCTGCTGTGATGCGCCTCTGCACCTGTGCGTATACTTGAGCTGTTCTTCTTGCTTTCCTCTGGGCACTCCTGGCGGCGGTTCGCTTCGTGCCCCCAGCACCATCCCTGCTAACTGAGGGGGGCTGTCTGGGGGTCGTCGCGACCCTGCCTACCAGGTCCTCGGGAGTGAATTCCTGGTTAAGCATTGCAGAGAAGAAAGCGGCTGTCTGTACCATCTGAGCTGGGGTTAGGTTCAGGGTATGCCCTGGATGTGCCCCCAGCTTTGGTGCTACAGCTGCACTTGGCATGCCCAGGAGACTGGTTCACCCCATCCCCAGGATTGTGGTGGGAGGTGCCCTCTCAGGCTGCGGCATGCCGTATAAGGGGGGTCACCGGTGGGACCGTCGGACCTACCCCTACACTAGTGTCAACCCATTTTGTGAAGTAGTCAATCCCCACGATCAGGAATTTTCGTTCCCCTGTGGCTGTAGTGAAGGGACCCAGTATGTCCATCCCCCATTGGGCGAAAGGATGGGAGATAGAATTGGCCTGAGTTCTTGGGCTGGGGCATGAATTGATGGAGCGAAGAGTTGGCATTTTATGCATTTCCGGGTTAGGCTCCTTGGATCTCCTCCGATGTGATGCCCGCAGATTCCTGAGTGGATGTCATCCAAAACTTCAGCGGCCTGCTCTGCTCCCAGGCATCTGAGCAGGGGGAAGGTGAAGGATTTTTTGTATGATTCTTCATTAATTATCATAAACCATGCTGCCTTGGTTTGTTCCTTCCTTTTTTGTACTGGATCAGATGGTAGGATGTCGTGCTTTTTTAACTGAATGAGGGGGGTCATCCAGTTCTCCTGTTCCTCCTCGACGGTGTTGACTGTCTGGCAGGCGGTAGTGGACCTCTCATGCACAACATCAACCCAAACTGACCTCCTTATGTCTTGCAGGTTGGAGCTGGCTAGTTTTGACAGGGCGTCAGCCCGATTATTCTGTGATCGAGGTATTTGTCTGATTTCATAGAACTTTAGGCTTGATAATCCATGCTTCACCTTTTCTAGGTAGGTGGCCATGGCCTGATCTCTAGCCTCGTATTCCCCGTTGATTTGATTGGCAATGAGCTGGGAGTCAGTTGCTAGTATAATTCGCTCTGCGCCTGCAGTCTTGGCTACATTTATTCCCGCTAGTACGGCCTCATATTCTGCCTCGTTGTTTGACGCAGGAAAAGTGAATCGGAGTGCATGCTCAAAATCTACTCCTTCAGGGCTGGTCAGTACGACACCTGCCCCTACACCATTGGGTGTTGAGGACCCGTCAGTGTGTACTATCCACTCCTCGGTAGGAGGTTCCTTTTCTCCTAAGTGAGAGCATTCAGCCAGGAAGTTCGCCAGGGCCTGTGCTTTGATGGCTGTCCTGGGTTGGTACGATATCCCCAGTCCACTTAACTCAATTGCCCATTTTAGCAGCCTTCCTGATTTTTCAAACTTTTCCAGTATCCTTTCTAGTGGCTGGTCGGTGAGGACCACAACAGGATGTGCGTCGAAGTAGGGCCTGAGTTTTCTAGCTGCTATGACAACTGCATAGGCGGCCTTTTCAACCATAGGATAGTTTCTTTCTGCTGCCCCCAGGCCGTGACATACAAAGTAGATGGGCTGCTATGAGCCTGCTTCTTCCTTCAGGATGACTGCACTCACTGTTGAGTTGGTGACAGCAATGTATAGGTATAGCTTTTCTCCGGCCACGAGTCTCGCCAAGGTAGAGAGCTTCTTCAGATGCTCTTTCAACTGTTCGAAGGCTTTCTTTTGCTCCTCCTCCCATTTGAATTGCTTGTTGTCCTTCAACACTTTGAAGAAAGGGGTTGACTTGTCTGCTGACCTGGCGATAAAGCGAGCCAGGGCAGTCATCCTGCTTGTGAGTCGTTGAATATCCCTTATGGTTTTAGGCTCTGGGAGGTCTAGGACCGCCTGAATCTTTTCGGGATTGGCGTCTATCCCCCTGGAGCTGACTAAGAACCCTAAGAATTTGCCAGATCGGACTCCGAACGTGCATTTTTTTGGATTTAACTTCATTTTGTACGATTGTAGGGAGGAGAACGTTTCCTGCAGGTCCGCCAGATTGCTTTTGACAATTGCATCATCGACATAGGCTTCCAAGTTTCTCCCTTTTAGGTTTTCAAAGACCTTGTCCACCAATCGCTGATAGGTGGCGCCTGCATTCTTCAGCCCAAACGGCATCATTTTATACATGTAAGTGTCGTGGCTGGTTATGAAGGCGCATCTCACTCTCTCAGGCTGCCAGAGGTACACTTGATGGTACCCTGAGAATGCATCCAAAAAGCTTAACGTGGTATACCCACTAGTGGCGTCCACTAGTTGGTCTATCCTGGGCAGGGGGTAGCAGTCCTTAGGGCAGGCTTTGTTAAGATTTGTGAAGTCTACGCACATTCTCCATGAGCCCGATGACTTTTTGACCATCACAACGTTCGCCAACCATTCAGGGTAATCACATACTTCAATGAAATCTGCTTTCAAGAGTTTTTTTATTTCCTCTTTTGTCGCCGCGTCTTTTTCTACGGACATATTTCTTTTCTTCTGCTTTACGGGGTGAGCCTCTGGGTTAACGTTCAGCTTGTGAACAATAAAAGTCGGGTCGACCCCTGGCATTTCATCTACAGAGTAAGCGAATACGTCCCTGTTTTCTCTCAAGACTGCAATTAACTCCTTTTGGTAGGACTCCTCCAGGTCGGCCCCTATGAGGACCTGCCTCCCTAGTTCTAAGTCCACCAGCATGCTTTCCCCTTCAGGCTCTAGGTGGGCCGCTTTTTGTTGGGTGGTCGGGATTTCACCCTCCCTGCTGGGGCAGCCCTCGGCTTTTCGTTTTCCTTTTCTTTCTGTTTCATGGGCTTGCAGGGCCACGAAATAACAGTGTCTGGCTGACTCCTGATCCCCATGGACCTTCTCTTCCATGCCAAAGTCTGTTACATAGGCTATGGTGAGGGCCCTGATTGACACAGCAGCTTCGATTTCATCTAGGGTGGCCCGCCCTATTAGGGCGTTGTATGCAGACTTGGCATCCACCACAACAAATGATGCCCTGACATTCCTGGCTGAGGCCCCCTCCCCGAATGTTACCAGTAAGTCGATAATCCCCATGGGAAGTACACCTGCCCCACTGAACCCATACAACGATCCAGGGGCGGGCTTCAGGTGTCTTTTCTCAAGATTCATTCTTTCAAAGGCATCCTTGTACGAGAGGTTTGTGTAGGCGCCAGTGTCCACCATGCATCTCTTGACAATGTGGTTGCTAATCTCTAGAGTTAGGACTAAGGGGTCGCTGTGCGGGTATATGACTCTCCCTGCGTCTTCAGGGGTGATGCTCAAGGTCGTACCCTTTGGGCTTCCTGCCCTCTTCGCATAGCAAATCTGGTTTCGCAATTCGCGGATCTGCTTTTTCTGGCTTCGTCTGCTTGTTCGCCCCTCTGCGTCTCCTGACACTACATGAATGATCGTGCGATTTTGGGCTGAACCTTCAGGCTTGTCTGCCGCTTCCTTTTGGGTTTTGTTCCTCGCTGCATAGTTACTCAGCCAGCCGTTTCTTATGAGTTTCTCTATCTCGTCTTTTAAGTGTCGGCATTCCTCCGTGGTATGGCCTATGCAATCATGGAACGTGCAGAATTTTTTAGGATCCCCCTTTGGGCTGCGCGGCTTGTTTGGACGATTCCATTTTGCTGTTTCCTTCTCCAGCTCAAAGATTTCTGCCCTTGGTCTGTTGAGGGCAGTGTAGCTGTCAAACCTTGGTTGGTAAGCTGTGTGTTCTTTCTTGGGGGTATCCTCCTCCTCTCTCTGTTTGCTTGGCTCGTTTCTGCCGCGTCCACACTGCGGTCCCCCTTGCGGCCTTGCTTGGCCTGCAGGGGTGTCCGGCAGGCTGTGAAACTCTTCCTGCAGAATGAACCCTTCAGCAATTTATCTGGCCTTGGCCAAAGTTTCAGGTTGGGCCCTGATCATCTGATTCTTCATTTCCCCTGGGAGCAGGGAGATTGTCAGGGCGTAGGCAGCAGTGGAATCATCAATCTCTCTGACTTGCTGGTAGGACAAGTCAAACCTCTTTAGGTACTCCCTGACGCTTTCGCCCTTTTTCTGCTTCAGGGTCATAAGATCAAACCGAGTGAGTCGTCTCTTTTTGTTCCCTGCATATTGTTCAAGGAAGGCCTCGGCTAACTCTATAAAGAAGCTGATCGATCCCTGGAGAAGATCCCTAAACCATCCCTGTGCAAGCCCTACCAGGGTGGTTGGGAAGATTTTGCACCAGATTGCGTCATCCACATCATACATGCCCATGTGACTCTCAAATGCCGCCAGATGATCCTCTGGGTCTGTGGTCCCGTCAAAATTGACGGTGGGCATCTTGATTTTCGGGATGGGGTACTCTTGTACATCAGGATGAAGAGGGGTTTTTAGGGGCCTGCCTACCATTCGTGACCTGCATTCCCCAGACTGGTTACCGTGGATATCCCATTGTCTAGGGATCGGTTTTCTCGTACTGGGGGAGCGGGGCCTCGGTGGCCGCCTGCTCGCTGCTTCGTCCTCCGAGTCAGGGGAGACTTGTCTGGATCGTTTTATCCGGGACTGACCGAAGTTGTCATCTTGGTGGTACCTTGATTCAAGCGGCTGTCCCCGGTTAAGCCTAGACTGCAGGCATTGGGACAACCCCGGGGCTGGTTGTCCTTTTGCTGCTGGCGTTAACGTGGAAAAGACCCCGCCCTGCTTTTCTCCCAGGCGCTTAGACGCAGGCTCCTTGTGCCTCATCCGCTCCTGCAATCCCTGAGACAGACCTCTCTTGCCTCCAGATACGGACTCCGTGGTGTGTATGGAGAACGCCTGTTGCTGGGCAGGTGGCTCTTGGCTGCCTGCTGTGATGCGCCTCTGCACCTGTGCGTATACTTCAGCTGTTCTTCTTGCTTTCCTCTGGGCATTCCTTGCGGCGGTTCGCTTCGTGCCCCCAGCACCATCCCTGCTAACTGAGGGGGGCTGTCTGGGGGTCGTCGCGACCCTGCCTACCAGGTCCTCGGGAGTGAATTCATGGTTAAGCATTGTAGAGAAGAAAGCGGCTGTCTGTACCATCTGAGCTGGGGTTAGGTTCAGGGTATGCCCTGGATGTGCCCCCAGCTCTGGTGCTACAGCTGCACTTGGCATGCCCAGGAGACTGGTTCACCCCATCCCCAGGATTGTGGTGGGAGGTGCCCTCTCTGGCTGCGGCATGCCGTATAGGGGGGGTCACCGGTGGGACCGTCGGACCTACCCCTACACTAGTGTCAACCCATTTTGTGAAGTAGTCAATCCCCACGATTAGGAATTTTCGTCCCCCTGTGGCTGTAGTGAAGGGACCCAGTATGTCCATCCCCATTGGGCGAAAGGAATGGGAGATAGAATTGGTCTGAGTTCTTGGGCTGGGGCATGAATTGATGGAGCGAAGAGTTGGCATTTTCTGCATTTCCGGGTTAGGCTCCTTGCATCTGCTAGCATGGTAGGCCAGTAGTAGCCTGCTCTTAGAGCTTTGTGGGCCAACGATCTTCCTCCGATGTGATGCCCGCAGATTCCTGAGTGGATGTCATCCAAAACTTCAGCGGCCTGCTCTGCTCCCAGGCATCTGAGCAGGGGGAAGGTGAAGGATTTTTCGTATAGTTCTTCATTAATTATCATAAACCATGCTGCCTTGGTTTGTACCTTCCTTTTTTGTACTGGATCAGATGGTAGGATGTCGTGCTTTTTGAACTGCATGAGGGGGGTCATCCAGTTCTCCTGTTCCTCCTCGACGGTGTTGACTGTCTGGCAGGCGGTAGTGGACCTCTCATGCACAACATCAACCCAAACTGACCTCCTTATGTCTTGCAGGCTGGAGATGGCTAGTTTTGACAGGGCGTCAGCCCGATTATTCTGTGATCGAGGTATTTGTCTGATTTCATAGAACTTTAGGCTTGATAATCCCTGCTTCACCTTTTCTAGGTAGGTGGCCATGGCCTGATCTCTAGTCTCGTATTCCCCGTTGATTTGATTGGCAATGAGCTAGGAGTCAGTTGTTAGTATAATTCGCTTTGCGCCTGCAGTCTTGGCTAGATTTATTCCCGCTAGTACGGCCTCAAATTCTGCCTCGTTGTTTGACGCATGAAAAGTGAATCTGAGAGCATGCTCAAAATCTACTCCTTCAGGGCTGGTCAGTACGACACCTGCCCCTGCACCATTGGCTGTTGAGAACCCGTCAGTGTGTACTATCCACTCCTCGGTGGGAGGTTCCTCTTCTCCTGAGTGAGAGCATTCAGCCAGGAAGTCCGCCAGGGCCTGTGCTTTGATGGCTGTCCTGGGCTGGTACGATATCTCCAGTCCACTTAACTCAATTGCCCATTTTAGCAGCCTTCCTGATTTTTCAAACTTTTCCAGTATCCTTTCTAGTGGCTGGTCGGTGAGGACCACAACAGGATGTGCGTCGAAGTAGGGCCTGAGTTTTCTGGCTGCTATGACAACTGCATAGGCGGCCTTTTCAACCATAGGATAGTTTCTTTCTGCTGCCCCCAGGGCGTGACTTACAAAGTAGATGGGCTGTTGTGAGCCTGCTTCTTCCTTCAGGATGACTGCACTCACTGTTGAGTTGGTGACAGCAATGTATAGGTATAGCTTTTCTCCGGCCACGGGTCTCGCCAAGGTAGAGAGCTTCTTCAGATGCTCTTTCAACTGTTCGAAGGCTTTCTTTTGCTCCGCCTCCCATTTGAATTGCTTGTTGCCCTTCAACACTTTGAAGAAAGGGGTTGACTTGTCTCCTGACCTGGCGATAAAGCGAGCCAGGGCAGCCATCCTGCCTGTGAGTCGTTGAATATCCCTTATGGTTTTAGGCTCTGCGAGGTCTAGGACCGCCTGAATCTTTTCGGGATTGGCGTCTATCCCCCTGGAGCTGACTAAGAACCCTAAGAATTTTCCAGATCGGACTCCGAACGTGCATTTTTTGGATTTAACTTCATTTTGTACGATCGTAGGGAGGAGAACGTTTCCTGCAGGTCCGCCAGATTGCTTTTTACAATTGCATCATCGACATAGGCTTCCAAGTTTCTCCCTTTTTGGTTTTCAAAGACCTTGTCCACCAATCGCTGATAGGTGGCGCCCGCATTCTTCAGCCCAAACGGCATCATTTTATACATGTAAGTGCCGTGACTGGTTATGAAGGCGCACCTCACTCTCTCAGGCTGCCAGAGGTACACTTGATGGTACCCTGAGAATGCATCCAGAAAGCTTAACGTGGTATACCCACTAGTGGCGTCCACTAGTTCGTCTATCCTGGGCAGGGGGTAGCAGTCCTTAGGGCAGGCTTTGTAAAGATTTGTGAAGTCTAGGCACATTCTCCATGCGCCCGATGACTTTTTGACCATCACAATGTTCGCCAACCATTCAGGGTAATCACATACTTCAATGAAATCTGCTTTCAAGAGTTTTTTTATTTCCTCTTTTATCGCCGCGTCTTTTTCTACGGACATATTTCATTTCTTCTGCTTTACGGGGCGAGCCTCCGGGTTAACGTTCAGCTTGTGAACAATAAAAGCCGGGTCGACCCCTGGCATTTCATCTGCAGAGTAAGCGAATACGTCCCTGTTTTCTCTCAAGACTAAAATTAACTTCTTTTGGTAGGACTCCTCCAGGTTGGCCCCTATGAGGACTCCTCCAGGTTGGCCCCTGGCAAATCTGGTTTCGCAATTCGCGGATCCGCTTTTTCTGGCTTCGTCTGCTTGTTCGCCCCTCTGCGTCTCCTGACACTACATGAATGATCGTGCGATTTTGGGCTGAACCTTGAGGCTTGTCTGCCGCTTCCTTTTGGGTTTTGTTCCTCGCTGCATAGTTACTCAGCCAGCCGTTTCTTATGAGTTTCTCTATCTCGTCTTTTAAGTGTCGGCATTCCTCCGTGGTATGGCCTATGCAATCATGGAACGTGCAGAATTTTTTAGGATCCCCCTTTGGGCTGCGCGGCTTGTTTGGACGATTCCATTTTGCTGTTTCCTTCTCTAGCTCAAAGATTTCTGCCCTTGATCTGTTGAGGGCAGTGTAGCTGTCAAACCTTGGTTGGTAAGCTGTGTGTTCTTTCTTGGGGGTATCCTCCTCCTCTCTCTGTTTGCTTGGCTCGTTTCTGCCGCGTCCACACTGCGGTCCCCCTTGCGGCCTTGCTTGGCCTGCAGGAGTGTCCGACAGGCTGTGAAACTCCTCCTGCAGAATGAACCCTTCAGCGATTTATCTGGCCTTGGCCAAAGTTTCAGGTTGGGCCCTGATCATCTGATTCTTCATTTCCCCTGGGAGCAGGGAGATTGTCAGGGCGTAGGCAGCGGTGGAATCATCAATCTCTCTTACTTGCTGGGAGGACAAGTCAAACCTCTTTAGGTACTCCCTGACGCTTTCGCCCTTTTTCTGCTTCAGGGTCATAAGATCAAACCGAGTGAGTCGTCTCCTTTTATTCCCTGCATATTGTTCAAGGAAGGCCTCGGCTAACTCTATAAAGAAGCTGATCGATCCCTGGAGAAGATCCCTGAACCATCCCTGTGCAAGCCCTACCAGGGTGGGTGGGAAGATTTTGCACCAGATTGCGTCATCCACATCATACATGCCCATGTGACTCTCAAATGCCGCCAGATGATCCTCTAGGTCTGTGGTCCCGTCAAACTTGACGGTGGGCATCTTGATTTTCGGGATGGGGTACTCTTGTACATCAGGATGAAGAGGGGTTTTTGTGGGCCTGCCTACCATTCGTGACCTGCATTCCCCAGACTGGTTACCGTGGATATCCCATTGTCTAGGGATCGGTTTTCTCGTACTGGGGGAGCGGGGCCTCGGTGGCCGCCTGCTCGCTGCTTCGTCCTCCGAGTCAGGGGAGACTTGTCTGGATCGTTTTCTCCGGGACTGACCGAAGTTGTCATCTTGGTGGTACCTTGATTCAAGCGGCTGTCCCCGGTTAAGCCTAGACTGCAGGCATTGGGACAACCCCGGAGCTGGTTGTCCTTTTGCTGCTGGCGTTAACCTGGAAAAGACCCCGCCCTGCTTTTCTCCCAGGCGCTTAGACGCAGGCTCCTTGTGCCTCATCCGCTCCTGCAATCCCTGAGACAGACCTCTCTTGCCTTCAGATGCGGACTCCGTGGTGTGTATGGAGAACGCCTGTTGCTGGGCAGGTGGCTCTTGGCTGTCTGCTGTGATGCGCCTCTGCACCTGTGCGTATACTTGAGCTGTTCGTCTTGCTTTCCTCTGGGCATTCCTGGCGGCGGTTCGCTTTGTGCCCCCAGCACCATCCCTGCTAACTGAGGGGGGCTGTCTGGGGGTCGTCGCGACCCTGCCTACCAGGTCCTCGGGAGTGAATTCCTGGTTAAGCATTGCGGAAAAGAAAGCAGTTGTCTGTACCATCTGAGCTGGAGTTAGGTTCAGGGTGTCCCCTGGATGTGCCTCCAGCTCTGGTGCTACAGCTGCACTTGGCATGCCCAGGGGACTGGTTCCCCCCATCCCCAGGATCATGGTGGGAGGCGCCCTTTCCGGCTGCGGCATGCCGTATAGGGGGGTCACCGGTGGGACCGTCGGACCTATCCCTACACTAGTGTCAATGATCTCAGGCATAATTACTTTGATTGGTTAGTTTTTGTAGTTAGGAATGGTTGATTTTTGTGGGTAATTCGTGGGCACAACCAGATGTTCCCCACAGACGGCGCCAAATTGTTCCGGTACTGGAATCAATTAACCCGATTCGAAATTCAGGCTTGTGGTGTACGATACTGCTTCGAATTAACAATCAGTCAATTTTGCCAAGCTCTCCTTCCTCCTACTCCACTGGTCGGACCTTCCCGGCGGAATGGGCTGGCTCCCTGCACATAGAACGCACAGGGCCTCGGAGGTTGTCCGAGGGAACCCTCTCCGATGCCTAAGTCAGTCCGTGAATGCCTTGAAGAACCTAGCTCGTGAGGAACTAGGTGGCGTTTTTAGAGTAAGAGTTCTAGAGAGAGAAAATCCAACCCCTTTCTTGTGGGAAATGGAAGAGTATTTTTACCTTCCCACAAGAGAGGGAAGTAGAAGGAGGATGGGTGGATGAGGGGGTGACAAGTGGCTTCACCTCATCCACTCATTCTCATTTACCTTAGGCGAAATGACGAGGGGCCCCCTTGGTGGTCCATGCCCTGCCTGCGGGGAATGGCCTGAAGGAAGGTAGGCTGGGTCTATGCGAAGATGGGGTTTGACAGACCACCTCTCCCTGCCGGGCAGGCGGTCACCTGAAGTTCCTTGTGGGTTCTCTTTTGGTGACTTTGCTCTGATCGCCCGCCAGGTTGGTTCCCTGACTCCTTGAGTAGAGTCTTCTGATAGCCTGCTTTGCAGGCGGTCCGGAGCAGGCTGCCGACCCTCATCAATAATAATAATAATAATAATAATAATAATAATAATAATAATAATAATAATAATAATAATAACAATAACAATAACAATAACAATAACAATAACAATAACAATAACAATAACAATAACAATAACAATAACAATAACAATAACAATAACAATAACAATAACAATAACAATAACAATAACAATAACAATAATAATAATAATAATAATAACAATAACAATAATAATAATAATAATAATAATAATAATAATAATAATAATAATAATAATAATAATAATAATAATAATAATAATAATAATAATAATAATAATAATAATAATAATAATAATAATAATAATAATAATAATAATAATAATAATAATAATAATAATAATAATAATAATAATAATAATAATAATAATAATAATAATAATAATAATAATAATAATAATAATAATAATAATAATAATAATAATAATAATAATAATAATAATAATAATAATAATAATAATAATAATAATAATAATAATAATAATAATAATAATAATAATAATAATAATAATAATAATAATAATAATAATAATAATAATAATAATAATAATAATAATAATAATAATAATAATAATAATAATAATAATAATAATAATAATAATAATAATAATAATAATAATAATAATAATAATAACAATAATAACAATAATAATAATAACAATAATAATAATAATAACAATAATAATAACAACAACAACAACAACAACAACAACAACAACAATAATAATTAAAATAATAATAATAATAATAAAGAAGAGAGAGAAAGCTTTCTCTCTCTAAAAATCTGTTTTCTCTCTAATTCTGTTACGTAAGATACTTCCATGGCTTCCACAGCTCCGATTAAGCGAGGTCCGGGGAGGCCTAGCAAGAAATCATTGCAACACAAGCAGGATTTACGCGAAGGGAATGAAGAATTAGAGAAGGAACTGGATTTGCAGAGTTCTTCGCAGCAGACTTCTCTCAATGAGATGATCCACTCAGCTATGGCAGCTTCTGGTAAAATTCCTCCACCAAAATCTGGTACTAATGACTTACATGATACTCCTCTCATTACTAATCATAAAGAATTGTCTAATGCTCAAATTCTTGAAAAACCTTATTTACCGCCAAAATACCGGATTCAAATTGGTCAAAAATTGCTGTGAAACACAAGCAATCTGGTATGAGTCTGTATTACTGTGATGCTAGTGTAAATTCAACTGAAATTGACATTGAATTGGAAGATTTTGAGAAAGAATTAAAAATTTGGGAACACACTTTAATGGGGAATGTTATTGGTTCAAAACCCTCTTTGCAAACTATGCAAAAGTTCGTTCAAACTAACTGGACTGCCATTGACAAACCTATAGTTCAGTATTATAAGAAGGGATGGTTCTCCTTTCGTTTTGGATCAAAGGAAGCCATGGATAATGTTTTGAGGGATGGTCCTTGGAGGGTTGGGGTTTACTCTTTGATCCTCAAAGAGTGGTCTCCTTCATTTTCAGCTGAGATGGAGAGGATTTCTATTGTACCTGTTTGGGTGCTATTTCCTAACCTTGATCCTTATCTCTGGTCTGATTCTGTTCTAAGTAAAATGGCAAGCAAAGTTGGATCTCCCCTTTGTGCTGACATGGCAACCACTACAAAGGCAAAATTGTCTTTTGCTAGGGTTCTTGTTGAGGTGGATGTTTCAAAGAAGCTCTTGGACTCAATAGTTATCAATACCTCTTATAATGAGCATTCTATTCAGAAGGTTCAGTATGAATGGGTCCCTTTCTTTTGTCATGGTTGTAAGAAGTTGGGGCACACCATTGATTCTTGTAAGTTTGAAAAGAAGAAAAATGATGCTCAAATGGCTAAGAGGGATAAAGGGCTAGGTGGTACCTCAGGTTTAGTGGTGGATGGAGTACAAGTAGTGGATCAGAAGGATGCTACATTGTCTCCTCCCCTAGATGAACCTGTAAAGCATCAAGAATGCCCTCGCAAGTTCTATCAGGATGATACTTTCATTCCTGTTTCTAGGAGGAATTCTTCCTCCATCAAATCTAAGGAGCCTATATTGAAGCCCTTAGTTCTGGAAAATACTTTCCAGATACTCCTTGAGAGTCAGGAGAATAGTGGAGGTGAGGAACTAGGTGGTACCTCAGGTCTCCAGAGTGTATCTCAGGATGCTGAAAGGAGGGTGGAATCTGGTTATGGGATAGAACTGATCCCCTCACTTTCCCCTGATGGCAGCACTTTGGAGCTCCCTGAAATGCATCAAGCATGTTCCATGGTGGTTCTGAATAGAGATCCTTTACCTCCTGATAAATGAAGATAGCATCTTGGAATATCAGAGGGTTTAATGACCCTGTAAAGCATTGTGAGGTCTTGGATTTTCTGTCTACTCAATGCCCTGATGTGTTTGCTCTTATTGAAACCAGGATCAAACATAATAAGGCTGCTAGGATTATTAACAATAAATTTGGAGGGTGGAAGGTTGAGACTAACTATTCTTCTCATTATAATGGAAGAATATGGCTGTTTTATAATCCTGTTAAGGTTCAGATTACTAACATCATTAGCAATGATCAACATATTACTTGCTTAGTCTCTCATCATTTGACCCAATGCTCCTTCTGGTTGAGTGCTGTGTATGGGATGAATGATGGCAAGGATAAGGAAGGGCTCTGGGATTTCCTTACTTCTTTTGCTCCTTCTAATCCTTGGGTGGTTCTTGGTGATTTCAATGTGGTTAGATGCCCTGAGGAGAAAGTGGGGCTCAATTCCCCTTCTCTGAAGGATATGTTTGACTTTAATGCTTGTCTTTTGTCTTGCTCTCTGGAGGATATGCATAGCTCTGGGAATAGCTTGACCTGGACTAACAAACAAGAGCCTAGCTCTAGAGTTTGGTCTAAGCTTGACAGGGTTCTTATATATCCTACTTGGGCAGCTCCGTTTTCTGATTCTAGGGCTGTGTTTGCAGATCCTGGTATCTCTGATCACTCATCTATTATTGTTGATATTATTAAGGAGCAAAAAGTTAGGAAGAGGTTCAGTTTTTTGAACAGTTGGTGTGAACATCCTGATTATGCTTTAGTTGTTCAGAATGCTTGGCATACTAAGGTTAATGGCTCACCTATGTTCAGGTTTTTCTCTAAACTGAAGATTGTTAAGAGGGCTCTACATTAATTTCATAAAAAACATTTTTCCAACATTTCCTCTAGAGTTCTTGAAGCTCAGGAGGATTATTAGCTTGTCAGAAAAACTTGCAGGATGATCCTTTTTCCTTAGGCCTTATTAATAAGGAGAAGGATGCTACTAAATCATATTATAGTATGAAAAAAGCTGAGTTAGCCATGTTGCAACAAAGGGCTAAGGTAAAGCATATTCAACTCAATGATTGTTCTTCTAAATACTTCTTCTCTAAGATTTCTGAGAGAAGGACCCAGCAGATGATTGGGACTATTAATGATGCTGATGGCAATGTTAGGTCTGGGGCCAAAGAAGTAACTAAAGCTTTCAAGGATTACTATGTCAACCTGTTGGGTAGAAGTACACATGTTGAGGCACTACCTCAGCTATCTGGTGGTTTGCAGTTGGAAGCTCAAGGGGGTCTTATCTATCCTATTACTCCTCTTGAAGTTAAAGCTGCTGTTTTTCAGATGGACTCTAATAGCAGCCCTGGTATTGATGGTTTCTCTGCTGATTTTTTTAAATCTGTATGGCATATAGTAGGACCTGATTTCTGTAGGGCTACTGATTCTTTCTTTAAAACTGGTCATATGACCAAACAGGCTAACTCCACTTTGATCTCCCTCATTCCAAAGAAGCCTAATGCTTGTAGTGTTATGGATTTCAGGCCTATCTCATGTTGCACTGTGTTTTATAAAGCTATTTCTAAGGTCTTGGCAAACAGACTAAAGGTTGTTTTGCCATATCTGGTTGGGGAGGAGCAGGCTGCATTTATAAAAGATAGAAGTATTTTTGATAATATCTTGTTGTCACAAGCACTGGTGAAGGGTTATAATAGGAAGTTCCTAACTCCTAGATGCCTTATAAAGGTGGATATTAGGAAGGCTTTTGATACTTTACAATGGAAATTTGTTGAGCAAATGCTTACTCAAATGCATTTTCCTCCTCTTTTTATTAAGTGGGTTATGGGGTGCATTCAGAAACCTTGGTACTCATTCAAGATTAATGGAGGGGTTGAGGGGTTTTTTCAAGGGCAGAGTGGGATAAGGCAAGGGGATCCCCTTTCCCCTTATCTCTTTGTCTTAAGCATGGAAGTACTTTCAAAAAAGCTTAGAAGTATATGCAGTCAGAGCAATGTTTCTTTCCATCCCAAGTGTGCTAAGCTTAATCTTACACACTTGGTCTTTGCTGATGATCTCATGATCTTCACTAGGGGGGATCTTCCATCAATAATGGCAGTCAAACAGACTCTTGAAGACTTTGGATCTCTGTCTGGTCTTTGTGCTAATAAAGAGAAGACTAACATTTATTTTGGAGGTGTTTCCTCAGAGTTGCAGGAGATTATTCTGGTAAAATCAGGCTTCAGTTTAGGGACTTTCCCTTGCAGATATCTTGGAATGCCATTGAATGATTCTAGAGTAAATGTAAGACTCTTTGATTCTTTGATTCTAAAAATACAAAGTGTTATCTCTCACTTGTCTAACAAAAGCTTGTCTTATGCTGGAAAGCTCCAGTTAATCAATTCTATTGTGTTTGGAATGGAGAATTACTGGTGCTCTTGTGTGCTTTTTCCTAAATCTGTAGTTAAAACCATTAATAAAATTTGTAAGGATTACTTATGGGGAATTAAACCTGGTGACAGGAAACTTGTTTTTAAGAAATGGGCAGACATTTGTTCTCCTTGGAGTCAAGGAGGCTTTAATGTCAAGGATCTTGAAGCTTGGAATAAGGCTCAGATGGCTCGTTGGGTCTGGCAATTATCTGAAGGTGTGGGTGGTATTTTTGTGAAATGGTGCAAGGGTTATGTTCTTCAAGAGGAGTCTATCTGGAATATCTCCTTCAAAGACTTTTATCCTTCACCAATCAAAAACATCATAGTTATTAAGGATTTTTGCATTGAGTTGTTTGGGTCAGTTCAGAATGCCAAGAAGTTCTTGCAGTCCTGCAGCAGTAATGAAACCTTCAAGCTTGCAAAGGCTTATGCTAGTTTCAAAGGGACTTTGGCCAATGCTTTTCCTAAGAGCTTTGCAAGACTGTCAGTTGTTTCTCCTAGTAGCAAAGTTATTCTTTCTCTGGCTTATCAGATCAAACTTCCCACAGTTGATCAATATGCTAAGAGTGGTATATGTATGATTAACAGGTGTATCCTCTGTTGTGAGAGCTCTGAGGATCATTTACATCTGTTCTTTAAATTTTCCTTCTCTTCTCAGCTTTGGCAGGCGATTAAGAGGTGGATAGGAATTCCAATCCCAGGAGATCATCTTAGAAAGGTTATCAAATGGTGTCAACATCCCAGTCACAGTAAACACTGGAAAGCAATAAGGATTCAAGTTAGTGTAGCAGCAACAGTTCATGCAATATGGAAAGAGCGAAACAAAAGAGTATTTACTGATACATCATCCCCTTTAGATAATGTTTTTGAGCAGATATGTTTTGTGGTTAATACTAGATTGAGAACTAATCATACAAATCTGAAAATTTTGAGGATACTAGATCATTTAGATGCTTGATGTATCTTTAGAGTGGTAGTTTTTTGCACAAACTTGTAATTTCACTTCAATTTGAAATGAAATGATAATTTTTCTGCAAAAAAAAAATAAAATAAAATAAAAATAATAATAATAATAATAAGGTGGTTAAGAAGGCTTGGGATATTCAAGTGAGGGGTACTGCAGCTTTTCAGATGTTTGGTAAGATGCAGAATGTTAAAGCTGCTTTGAAGGGGTTACATAAGAGCAAGTTTACAGCTATGGGGAAGAGAATTAAGGATGTTGATGATGAATTGGAGAAATGTCAATATAAGTTGCAGGATAACTTTATTCTATCGACCTACTTACTAGGGAAAGAGCTCTTATGGCTCTAAGTTTGAAGCTTAAAAGGGCAGAAATGAGCATTCTTAAACAACGGGCAAAAATGGAGCATATTGTGGAGGATGATCAGTCTAAAAGAGAGAATACATCAGCAGGTCATTGGGTCAATTCAGGACGCCAAGGGACAAGACAGATTGGGAGAGGATGTTGCTAAGGGGTTCATTGAATATTATCAGGACCTCCTTGATAAAGCAGTTGATGTTGTGCCTTTAGATGAGGTGGTCTTGAGAAGTGGTAATCCTGTAAGGGAGGGAGACTGGGCTACTATGCTTGCTCTTCCTTGGGAAGAAGAGATTAGGAGAGCTGTGTTTTCAATTCACTCTGATAAGAGTCCAGGTCCAGATGGGTTTTCCTCGGGGTTTTTCAAGAGTTCATGGAGTACTATTAAGGAGTGTTTCTGTGCTGCAGTTAACGAGTTTTTTTATAAGGGGAAAATGTCAAAGCAAGCAAATTCTACACTTATTTCTCTTATTCCTAAAAAGACAGTTCGTCAGACCGTTATGGATTATAGACCCATTTCATGCTGCTCTATTTTATACAAAGTCATTAGCAAGATTCTTACAAATAGACTGAAAGGCGTCATTCACCATATTGTTGGGCAAGAGCAAGCGGCGTTTCTTGAAGGGAGGAGTATTCAGGATAACATTGCCATATCACAATCCCTCATCAAGAATTATAATAGGAGTTTACTATCCCCTCGATGCCTCATGAAGATTGACCTTCGTAAGGCCTTTGATTCCCTACAATGGGAGTTTATTGTTAGAATGCTTGAAGGGTTTAATTTTCCAGCACAGTTCATTGATTGGATTAAAGGATGCGTTACTGGTTCTTGGTTCTCCTTAAAAATCAATGGGGAATCTAAGGGTTATTTCAAAGGAAAGAGTGGTCTACGCCAGGGAGATCCTTTATCTCCTTATTTATTTGTTTTGAGTATGGAGGTTCTTTCTCGAAGACTTCGGTCTATCAACTCAAAATATCTAGTCTCTTATCATCCCAAGTGCAGAGGAGTGGAGTTGAATCATATGATTTTCGCGAATGACTTAATGATCTTCACTAGGGGTGATGGACCTTCTGTCAAATCTGCCACTGATGCTTTGGATATTTTTGCTAGGGAGTCGGGTTCGCAGGCTAATAAAGGGAAAACTAATATCTTCTTAGGTGGGGTTCATGAGGAGATTAAAGAGCAAATTTTAAGGCAGACTGGATTTGCACAAGGATATTTCCCTTGTAGATACTTGGGTATCCTACTAAATGCAGTTAGTAATAAACAGGGTAATTATGCTGTTTTGGTTGATAAAATCAGGGATAACATTAGCAGCTGGAGCACTCAGTTACTGACTTATGCAGGTCGCTGCCAATTGCTTAATTCGGTAGTCTTTGGTCTTCTGAACTTCTGGAGTGCAAATGGACTACTACCTGTTAACGTGATTCAAAGTATTACAAAGGAATGCAGATCCTTTTTCTGGAGTGGATCAGCAGATGGAAAAGGATTTATTCTCAAGAATTGGGAGAGTATTTGCTCACCATGGGAGGAAGGAGGGTTTAATATAAAACACTTCCCATCTTGGAATAAAGCTTGGGTGAGTCAGTGGTTATGGAGGCTTACAAAGGGAGGAGAGGATTTGTGGTTCAGATGGCATAAGCATTATGTTCTTGGGACTGATGATATATGGGCTATACGGAAAAAGGAACTGCATACTGCAACTTTTAGAAGTATACTAGTAGTTAGGGATGAAATTGTGATGGAGTGTGGATCTGTGGAGAGGGCAAAAGAATTGATAGAGAGCTGGAGTCATAATGGCAAGTTTAGTGTGGGTAAGGCGTATGATTGGTTCAGACCAAAGTATGCATTGAAGAGGCTGAAATGGGTAAATGGAGGACTAATTATTCCAAAGCATAAAATTATCCTCTCGTTGGCTGCACAACAGAAGCTGGCCACTGTCGATAATATCCAACGAAGAGGAATATGCTTGGTTAATAGGTGTGTCTTGTGTCGTAAGAGCTTGGAAACACACAAACACTTATTCTTTAACTGCACATACTCGGGGCGGGTCTGGTCTGGCTTGTTGCAATGGATGAATATCTTATGTAGGAGCTATGATCTGAGCAAATAGATGATATGGAGCGGGCTAAAGAAGGTTGGCAAACATTGGAAACACGATTGGTATAGATGCACAATGGCAGCCGCAGTATACCAAATCTGGAAAGAGAGAAATGCAAGAATCTTTACAGGAAACTGCAGGCAAAGTTCAAGTCTCGTTAAATGTATAAAATTTGAGGTCTTCGTTTGGTTAAGGAATAGGAGCATGTATTTCAATTAGTGGGTTCAATGTTTTTTGCTTATGTTTGCATAGGCTAGTGGTTTGCCTTTTGTAAGAACCGACTCTTTGTTATCAATAAAGAGTCATAACCTTCTTGCAAAAAAAAAATATAATAATAATAATAATAGTAGTAATAATAGCAATAGTAATAATAGCAGTAATAGTAATAATAGCAGTAATTGTAATAGCAATAGCAGTAATAGGAATAGCAATAATAGTAATAGTAATAGCAATAATAATAGCAATAAGAATAATAATAATAATAATGATGATGATGATGATGATGATGATGATGATGATGATGATGATGATGATAATTGATGGGAGTCGGTTGCCTGCCTTTGACCGCCTGCCAATCAGGCCCCAGGGCGACCAGTCCCAGAAGGAGGAAAAGTCTGCCCAGCAGCCTTTCCACCAAAGTCATTGAAATCTCCAAGTGTGGCCCTAATCCCTTGAGCCATCCGCCAAACAGAGCAAACCAGGCCTCCCGCCTGCTTCCAGGGCGTTCCCGCCTGAACAGAACCGAAGGAGAACCGAGGACCCATCCGTCATTTTGCCTAAGGTAAGGGGAAATGGATGGACAAGGTGAGTCCACGTGTCGCGCCAACATCCACCCGTTTCCCTCCTCTTCTTTCTCTTTTCCTCTCTCTTGTGGGAAGGTATAAATACTTACCCATTTCCCACATAAGAGGGGTGGGATTCTCTCTCTCTAGACTCTTACTCCTAAAAACGCCACCTAGTTCCTCACGAGCTAGGTCCGTCAAGGCATTTCACGGACTGACTTAGGCATCGGAGAGGGTTTCCTCGGACAACCTCCGAGGCCCTGTGCGTTCATTGTGCAGGGAGCAGGCCATTTCCGCCGGGAAGGTCCGATCTAGGGAGTGAGAGAAAGGGGAGACCAAGGGAAATCAAACAATCAGTTGTTCACCATTAACCCGATTATACAGCCCGGATCCTAGGCCGGGTAAATTGTTTCCGTGACCGGAACAATTTGGCGCCGTCTGTGGGGAACTTACGGTTGTGCTCACGAGTTACCCACTAAAATCAACCACTCATAATCACAAAACTAAACACAATCATGCCAGAAATCTTTGATGCCAGTGCAGAAGCGGGTCCAACCGTCCCACCGGTGACCCCCCTGTATGGTATGCCGCAGTCGGAGAGGGTTCCTCCTGCCACGATCCTAGGGGTGGAGGGAACCAATCTCCTTGGTGGATCTAACACCGCTGTGACACCTGAGTTGGGGACACACCCAGGACATGCTCTCAATCTGACCCCAGCTCAGATGGCACAGGCAGCCGCGTTCTTCTCTGCGATGCTGAATCAGGAGTTCACGCCTGAAGACTTGGTAGGCAGGGTCGCGTCGGCTCCCAGGCAACCATCCCCAGTCAGCAGGGACGAGGCCGGGGGCACGAGGCGGACCGCCGCCAGAAATGCTCAGAGAAAAGCAAGAAGAACAGATCAAGTGTATGCGCATGTGCAAAGGCGCATTACTACTGGCAATCCAGAGCCACCTGTTCAGCAGGCGTTCTCCATTCATACAACAGAATCAGCGTCTGGAGGACAGGGAGGCTTGTCCCGAGGGTTACAGGAGCGCATGAGGCCCAGGGAGCCCATGTCAAAACGCTTGGGAGAAAAACCAGGCGGAGTTTTCTCCAGGCTAACGCCTGCAGCCAAGGAACAATCGGCCCCAGGCTTATCACAAAGCCTGCAATCCAGACTCAACCGGGGACAACCGCTCGAGTCCAGGTACCATCAGGGTGAGAACCTCTGCCACTCTCAGAGGAAGAGGCCCAGACAGACCTCCCCGGAAACAGAGGATGAAGCAGCCAGTAGGCCGCCACCATTGCACCGCTCCCCCAGTGCGAGGAAAGCGACCCATAAGCAATGGGAATCTCACGGTAACCAGTCTGGGGAAAGCAGGTCACGACTGGTAGGCAGGCCCACAAAAACCCCATTGCACCCTGAGGTACAAGAGTACCCCATTCCAAAAATCAAAATGCCCACCATCAAATTTGACGGGACGACAGATCCTGAAGACCACCTGGCAGCCTTTGAGAGCCACATGGGCATGTATGACGCAGATGATGCCATCTGGTGCAAAGTTTTCCCAACCACCCTGGTGGGGCTCGCACAGGGATGGTTCAGAGACCTCCGCCAGGGGTCAGTCAGATTCTTCATAGAGTTGGCTGAAATTTTCCTCGAACAGTATGCCGGAAATAAGAGAAGACGCCTTACCCGTTTCGATCTCATGACCCTGAAACAGAAAAAGGGTGAGAGTGTGAGGGAATACATGAGAAGGTTTGATCTATCCTACCAGCAGGTTAGGGAGATCGATGATTCCACTGCCGCCTACGCCCTGACAATCTCCCTACTTCCAGGGGAAATGAAAAACCAGATGATCAGGGCCCAGCCAGAAACCTTGGCCATGGCCAAGAAGATTGCGGAAGGGTTCATTCTGCAGGAGGAGTTCCACGGCCTGACGGATACCCCTGCAGGCCAAACAAGGCCTCAAGGGGGACCGCAGGGTGGAAGGGGCAGAAGTGAGCCAGGCAAGCAAAAGGAAGAGGGAGACACTCCCAAGAAGGAGCGCACAGTCTACCAGCCCAGATTCGACAGTTACACTGCTCTGAACAAATCCAGGGCGGAGATCTTCGAACTGGAAAAAGAAACTGCTAAATGGAACCGCCCGAACAAACCTCGCAGCCCAAAAGGAGACCCCAAGAAATTCTGCACTTTCCACGACTGTATAGGCCATACCACCGAAGAATGCCGTCACCTAAAGGACGAAATCGAGAAGTTAATCAGGAACGGATGGTTAGCCAACTACGCAGCTAAGAATAAGTCTCAGAAGGAAGTGTCTGAAAAACCCGAATGGTCAGTGCAGAACCGCATGGTGATCCATGTAATTTCAGGGGGGCACTGAGGGCCAGCTCAGTCGAAGAGGCCAAAAAAGACAAATGCGCGAACTAAGGAACCAGATCTGCTATGCTGAGAAAGCAGGGAGTCCAAAGGGGGTGACCTTGAGCATCACCCCTGATGATGCAGGGCGCGTGGTATATCCGCACAGTGATCCTTTAGTGCTGTCCCTAGAGATCAGCAACCACATTGTGCGGAGATGTATGGTGGACACAGGCGCGTACACGAATTTGCTGTACAAGGACGCCTTCGAGAAAATGGGCCTGGAAAAAAGGCACCTACGACCTGCCCCCAGATCATTATACGGATTCAGTGGAGCAGGCGTGCTGCCCATGGGAGTCATAGACCTGCCCGTAACCTTTGGGGAAGGCTCCACTGCCAGGAATGTCAGGGCAACCTTTGTTGTTGTGGATGCAACATCTGCCTACAACGCCCTAATTGACAGAGCCACCCTAGACGAAATTGAGGCAGCCATCTCCATCAGGGCTCTCACCATAGCGTATGTCACCGATTTCGGACTAGAAGGGAGGGTGCGCGGGGACCAGGAGTCAGCCAGACAATGCTACTCCGTGGCCCTGCAAGAACACGAAAAAGAAAGGAAAGGGAAAAGGAAGGCTGACAGTTCCCCCAGCAGGGAGGGCGAGATCCCAGCCGAACAACCGGCGCCCGACCACCTGGAGCCAGGGGGCGAAAGCATGTTGGTAGATTTGGAACCAGGCAGGCAGGTCCTGATAGGAGCTGACCTGGAAAAATCCTACCAGGCTGAACTGGTCAAGCTGCTAAAAGAAAACAAAGACGTATTTGCCTATTCTGCAGACGAGATGCCCGGCGTTGATCCATCATGCATCGTTCACAAGCTGAATGTAAGCATGGATGCTCGACCTGTAAAACAGAAGAAACGAAACATGTCTGCGGAAAAAGACGCAGCAATCAAGGAAGAAATTGACAAACTCTTGAAAGCAGATTTTATTGAGGTCTGTGACTACCCAGAATGGTTAGCGAATGTAGTCATGGTTAAAAAGTCGTCAGGCGCATGGAGAATGTGCGTAGATTTTACAAACCTCAACAAGGCCTGCCCGAAAGACTGCTATCCGCTCCCCAGAATCGACCAACTGGTAGACTCCACCAGTGGTTACTCCATGCTGAGCTTCCTAGACGCCTTTTCAGGGTATCATCAAGTATACTTGTGGCAGCCGGACAGGGTGAAGTGTGCGTTCATCACCAGTTCAGGCACCTACATGTACAAGATGATGCCATTCGGGCTCAAAAATGCAGGGGCTACATACCAGCGGTTAGTTGATAAAGTGTTTGAGAAACAAAAAGGCAGAAACATTGAGGCTTACGTTGATGACGCCATCGTAAAAAGCAGAGAGGACAGAGAGCACCTGATGGACCTGCAGGAGACCTTCTGCTCCCTGCGCGCCTACAAGATGAAACTCAACCCCAAAAAATGTACCTTTGGGGTCCGCTACGGCAAGTTTCTGGGGTTCCTGGTCAGCTCTCGGGGAATAGACGCCAACCCTGAGAAAATTCAGGCAGTCCTAAACCTCCCTGAGCCAAAAACCATCAGAGACATCCAGCGCCTGACGGGCCGCATGGCCGCGTTAGCACGGTTTGTCGCCCGGTCAGCAGACAGGGCTACCCCTTTCTTCAAGGTACTGAAAGGAAACAAACAGTTCAAGTGGGAAAACGAGCAGAAAGAGGCCTTTGAGCAACTAAAGGACCATCTTAAGAAGCTCCCCACCCTGGCTAGGCCAGTAGCAGGAGAAAAGCTTTTCCTCTACATTGCAGTGACCAATATAACTGTCAGCGCGGTCATCCTACGAGAAGAGGCAGGCGCCCAGCAGCCTATATACTTTGTAAGTCATGCGCTGGGGGCAGCTGAGAAGAATTATCCGATTGTCGAAAAAGCCGCCTACGCAGTCATAGTTGCTGCCAGGAAGCTCAGACCTTACTTTGACGCGCATCCAGTCGTAGTCCTCACCGACCAACCCCTGGAAAAGGTGTTGGAAAAATTTGAAAAATCAGGGAGATTGTTGAAGTGGGCAATTGAGCTGAGTGGGCTAGGTATATCTTACCAGCCGAGAACGGCCATCAAGGCCCAAGCCTTGGCAGATTTTCTGGCCGAGTGCTCCCATTCAGGGGAGGAAGAAACTCCTGCCAAGGAATGGATCGTGTATACTGACGGATCCTCGACAGCCAATGGCGCAGGCGCAGGCGTCGTGCTAACCAGCCCAGGAGGGGCTGACTTTGAGCATGCTCTCAGATTTGTTTTCCCAGCATCAAACAATGAAGCAGAGTACGAAGCAGTACTCGCAGGCGTTAGGCTAGCTAAAGCCGCAGGAGCAGAACGAATTGTCCTGGCGACAGACTCCCAACTCATCGCCAACCAAATCAATGGAGAATACGAAGCAAGAGACCAAGCAATGGCCACATACCTGGAGATGGTGAAGGGAGAGTTATCCGGCCTAAAATCATATGAGGTCAAACAAATCCCCCGATCCCAGAACAATAGAGCAGACGCCCTGTCAAAACTGGCAAGCTCCAGTCTACAGGACATCCGGAGATCAGTGTGGGTCGACGTTTTACACGAGAAGTCCACTAACCCCTGTCAGACGATTAATACCGTGGAGGAAGAGCTGGAAAGCTGGATGACTCCCTTCATCCAGTACAAGAAGCATGGTATCTTAACATCGGACTCGCTACAAAAAAGGAAGATACAGGCTAAGGCAGCCTGGTTCATACTCATTGAGGAAGAACTTTACAAAAAGTCTTTTACTTATCCCCTGCTCAAATGCCTACGGGCGGATCAGGCCGCTGAGGTACTGGAGGATATCCACTCAGGGATTTGTGGACATCACATTGGTGGGAGATCACTGGCCCACAAAGCCCTCAGGGCAGGCTACTACTGGCCTACCATGCTGGCAGATGCCAAGAGCCTGACCCAGAAATGCAGGAAATGCCAACTCTTTGCCCCATCAATCCATGCCCCGGCCCAGGAACTCAGGCCAATCCTATCTCCCATCCCCTTCGCTCAATGGGGGATGGACATTCTGGGACCCTTCGCGGTGGCCACAGGGGGCAGAAAATTCTTAATTGTCGCCATAGACTACTTCACCAAATGGGTGGAGGCCGAAGCAGTGCCCAACATCACTGAGCCGGCAGTCAGGAAGGTGGTCTGGCGAAATATCATCACCAGATTCAGTCTGCTAAAGATGTTGGTATTTGACCATGGCAGGCAATTTGATAATGATCTGCTGAGAATCTGGCTGGAAAGCCACAACATCTCAGTCGCCTACTCAGCTGTCTGTCACCCTCAAACCAACGGACAGGCGGAAGCAGCCAACAAACAAATCCTGAACGACCTGAAGAAAATGGTGGATGACTGCAAGGGTAGGTGGGCTGACGAACTCCCCAGTATACTCTGGTCAATCCGAACTACCAGAAAAGAGTCTACAGGTCAGACCCCATTTGCTCTGGTATATGGAGCAGAGGCACTATTGCCAATTGAGGCAAGGATCCCCTCTCTGCGCTCCCTGCAGTACGACCAGGCTGAAAACGAAGCTGCAATGGTCGAAGCCTTAGACCTGGTGAATGAGTTAAGGGAAGAAGCCAGTACCAACATCGCTGCCTACCAGCAGCGAATGAGGAAAGCTTTCAACAGCAAAGTACGACAGAGGAATTTCCAGATGGGCGAGCTGGTTCTGAGAAAGACGCAGGCGGTCGGGAAGTCAAGAGAACATGGAAAGCTGAGTGCCAATTGGGAGGGCCCATACCAAGTAACTCGGGGTCTGGGACCAGGCACATACAAAATCGCCAACCTTGAGGGACAAGAGCTACATGCTCACTGGAATGCAGACACACTAAAGAAATATTACGTCTGAACAAGAATACAGGCAGTTTTTACTTTTACTAAAAAAAGGCGGAGGACGGTCAAAAATGTCGACGGCTCCGACCACCCCAATGTCAAAAAGAATTTTTAAAGAGAAATGAGAAGATACAGATTTATACTCGTTGCCTGTTCACACTCGCGTCTCTCACACACAAACGAGCAGGGGGCAATAGGGGGAGGCCCCCCTGTTGCCGAAATTGGGAAAAGTGAACCCCTCAACGCAAATCAAAAGCCGCCCTGCTTACCTCTGGGCAGGCAGGGGGCAGGCCCCCTGGACTTTGGACAAAAGCCAGGGACAGGCCGTACTAACAAGGACTGGGGGCAGGCCCCCCAACCTTGTATAAAAAACGCGAAAGCTACCCTGCTTACCTCTGGGCAGGCAGGGGGCAGGCCCCCTGGACTTTGAACGAAAAGCCAGGGACAAGCCAGACTAACAAGGACTGGGGCAGGCCCCCCAACCTTGTATAAAAAACACGAAAGCTACCCTGCTTACCTCTGGGCAGGCAGGGGGCAGGCCCCCTGGACTTTGGACAAAAGCCAGGGGCAGGCCAGACTAACAAGGACTGGGGGCAGGCCCCCCAACCTTGTATAAAAAACACAAAAAGCCACCCTGCTTGCCTCTGGGCAGGCAGGGGGCAGGCTCCCTGGACTTTAAACAAATGTCAGGGGCAGGCCAGACTAACAAGGACTGGGGGCAGGCCCCCCAACCTTGTATAAAAGTGAAACAAACAGGAACCCTCCTACCTACAGGCAGGCAGACTGCGAATCAAGTTCATGAGGAATCAAAATATACAAAAGCAAACAGAAAGTTCATATATAAAAGAAAAAGTAGTGTCAAAGGAATACAGGACAAGAGTTTTCAAAACAAATGGTTACAATCAAGAGTACGGCAGCCGGCCACCAAAGGGCTCGTCGCGCAAAGAAGTAAGGAAATTAAAACGTTGGCACAGGCGCAGCAGGGGACGAGCAAGAGCCCTCTGAAGAAGACTGCCCTCCATGTTAAGCAGGGGGAGCATCTGGGCCGGAAGCAGCAGCTCCCTCAGACAGCCTGCGCATTTGAGCTTCATCCTTAGCAGTGTAAAGGGCTCGGAAAGCATCTTCGTCAAAACCAGGGAACATCTCCCTGACAGCTTCCATGACAACCCCCAGGCAGGAATTAGCACCATTAACGAAGCCCGCCGACACAGCCGTTTCCACCTCCTGAAGAATCTCATCCCTCTCTTTCTCCCAATCCTCGGTCTTCACCGCCAGATCGCCGAGGGCCGCCTGCAGATCAGAGTTTGCCTTGGAAAGGCGCTCCCCGAGGTCAATAACGCTCTTCTTAGCATGGTCCAGTTCAGCCAAAGCCTTTCTGGCCTGCTCCAATTCAGCAAAGGCCTGCTGTGCTCTCTTGGACTCCTCCCCCAGGCGAGACACTTCCCTGGTAGCCTTCTCGCTCTCAGACTTCCAGTGGATCGCCTGACCCCTGGCCTCTTCTAGCTCAGTCTCCTTTTTCGCCAGCTGATCCTTCAGGCTGGCAATGAGAGCAACGTCCCTCTCGACTGCAGAAAGGCGGTCAGAGTTGGCCAGTTCCTCATCACTCAGGCGACTGAGGGCAGCCAGCTCCGCGGAAGCCTGCATAATTCGGGAGGTGCGCTTAATGTACTGGGTCACTTGACTGGTAGCAGACTTGACAGTCTTGAGAAGATGGTCTGTTAGGACTGCCCCTGAGTCGAAGAGTAGGGCGGAAACATCTTGGTTGTCGCCTGCATTATAGTGGAACTCAACGTTCTCCTCAGAGAAAAGGGTGGCGGGAATCTCCGAAGCAAAACGCTTGGGTTCAGGCGTGGAAGTCTCCAAGCCAACACCTGGTCAGCACCGGGAGCCTCCCGACTCCTCTTTCTAGTCAGTGCCCGGGGGGTACTCTCCCCAGTCTCCTCGGAACCTGCGGCCCGCGACCCCGGGGGAATCTGAACCCCTGCTGAAAGGCCCTCTTGCCTGCCAACAGGCGAAGGGGTAGCCTCGAAAGTAATCGCCTTCGCGGATGGAGAGGGGGTGGCCTCAGAAACCGCCGTCTTGGCAGGCGTGACTCGAGGAGGAGGGGGAAGCCTTGGTCTACTGAATGACAGGCCCTTCAAATGCTTCATCAGATTCTTCTCGCCTCTCTTAAAACCAGGGGGAAGAGAAGGGCGACTTTGGATAACAGTGAGATTCTCGTCCAAGCCCAGGCGTCTCACCTCCCCTTTTCTCCAAATAAAAGTGGCAAGATCTGCAGGACAAACAAACAGGCTGTCAGGGCATTTTCAAAAGAAAAAAGAGTAAGAAGGAATCACCAGCACTCCTGAACTACCTTTATCTAGACCCGGATTCATGCCCAACCGGGTCAAATAATTGTCAGTCGCTATAAGCTCCGCATGAGGGAGCCATAAGGTGGGGCCATACACCCCATGCTTGTTAGTGTGGCCAGCAAAGTAGGCCGTCAACTCCTTCTCCTTCTCACTTAGCTTAACCTCCAAGGCCTTTCCACCCACGCCAGGGTGGTACTCCTCAGGGGTCTCCAGCCTGGTATGGACATGATTCCTGAAATGACGAGGAATCCTCCACCCATGGATGCTGTGTATGTAAAGGAAGTTGTTCTTCCAGTCCCTCAAGCTGTCCATACCAAGCCACACCAAACAATGTCCCTTCTACCTCAAGAGGGACCAATAACCAGGGGAGCCCGTACTCCCAGAAGAAACCATCTGTAAACCCACCATAAACCGCAGGGCGTCGATGGAAGGCTCCATGCGGTGGAAAAGACAGGTCCAGACATATGAGATCAGCGCCTTGACAGCTGTGGCTGTCAGCTGGGCGACGGCGACGTTCATGCGCCTGAAGATCTCCTCTAAAGCAGGATGGAGGGGAAAGCGAAGGCCAAACTCTAAACATTTATGGTAAACCGCTATGCACCCATCCGGGGGGTTGCATACGGTATCCTTTTCGCCGGGGACAACAACTGTATACCCCTCCCCGAAGTTATAGAGCCGCTCAATCACAACGGCGGCGTTCTTAGCAAGGATCGTCTCCCGATTTTTAGGGTCAGGGAAAGTACTCAGAGGGATGCGGTATTTAGCCTTGTCTAAATAGTAAACCCTACCCCTTTCCTGACGAACGAGGGGGCCGGAAGTTCGGGAAGGGTTAACTTCCAACGCCTCGTCGTCTGAGTCGATAGCATCAAATGAAGTGGGGTCAGGAGAATTACCGCCCCCACTGCCCGCCGAGTGCTCTTCCTCAAGACCAACCTCCCTAGAGGAGGAGGCAAAATCCATCCCTTCTCCCCTCTTTGATGGGTCGATAAGGGGCAAAATCCGTTCACGGGTTCTAGACATGTTACTCTAAAAAAGATGCGGAAAAAAGGAAATCGAAGAGAGAAAAAGAATGGAGAATGAAAATCTGACCTAAGATCGCCTGACAGCACGTCACAAGCCCGAAGAAAGAGTCTCTCAGGGAAATGGGGGTGCAAGGTAGGATACGATCCGTCAATACTCAAGGGTTTTTGACAAGACAAAGAGAATGAGGGAATGTCGAAGGAAAAGAAAGATTGGAAAAAGTGAAAGAATGAATGACTGATCGCTTTTATATAAAGAAAGGCATGCCAAGAGTCGCCCAACCCTCAGGAATTCACCCAAGGGCTGCGGTCCACGTGTCGCCCCTAGGAAGGTTTGCTCTAGGCAGCTTCCCAAGAAAAACCTCGGGAGGACCAAAGGGTGTCAGAAGATTGGTCACCCTATGACGTCCCCCCTGAAAAAAAAAAAAAAAATCGCAATACACAAACGCATCGCCTGATCTTCATTTCATTAAGCCTTACAAAAGGAAGTTACATCTTAAGACAAGATACGAAAAGAAAAATACATGAGGCCCAAAAGTTCCGGCCTGACAGAAATCAAACGCCCCGCCACGCAGGCCTAGTCATCGCCCAAATCTGGGGAACAATCCCCAGGGCTGCCTGGACTCCCGAGAGCCGAACCCCAGTCCCAGTCTGGGGAGCCCTGGAAAGGGTTATCAGAAGCTCCGTCTTTATCCCTGTCGCTCAGGCAACCAAGACCCTCGTTGTCATCAGAGTCATGGCTGCTATCTTCCCAGTCCCTTCCAAAGGGAACGGCCCGGGACTCGTCGCAGGTGCGACAGCCTGTCTTCTTCACAGGCGAAGAGGGACCTGACGCCAAGGAGGAATCAGTGTCAGAGTTGGGGTCAAATTGTTCAGGGTGCAGCCATGGAAAGCACTCATGGCATCCACTGTCATAACAGCCCCCTCCCTGGGAGCAACGCCTAAACCTAGGCGCAGCAGGAGGCGAGGACCTCCTAGGGCGTATGCCCATCCTAACAGAGGCCTTCTGACTCCTCCGACGAAAATGAAGTCATGAACGGCGACTCCGGCGAACAGCTAGGTAAGCAGCACGAGCATATCGAAGCCTCCAAAAACCTCTGAAGATGAAAGTAACATGCCTAACTCCACGACGAGTTACACTTTTTTTGATCCAAGCCATGATTAAAGACAAAGAATGAAGATTGGAAATGGGTCATAAAAATAGTGAAGGAGGATGCAATTTATACAGAAAACAGAAGCAGGGCATTAATGGTGCCCCAACCACTCCCGCAGGGAAGAGAGCCAATCAGCGGACTGGCACACTGCCCAAAAATTCTCTAGGCAAAGGAGGGTAATTATAACAAAAGACGTTTGAACTCCGTACGTGCCCAGAGAAATTAAAGCATGTTCCCTCGGGAACAAGCGACACATTTAATGCAAATATCCAAGGAGACAACCTCCCGCCGTCCCAAAGCAAGACGTCGCCTGCCGAGCAGGAACCCCGCTCCTCCTCAGCCGGCGAGGGCCAATTGATGGGAGTCGGTTGCCTGCCTTTGACCGCCTGCCAATCAGGCCCCAGGGCGACCAGTCCCAGAAGGAGGAAAGGTCTGCCCAGCAGCCTTTCCACCAAAGTCATTGAAATCTCCAAGTGTGGCCCTAATCCCTTGAGCCATCCGCCAAACAGAGCAAACCAAGCCTCCCGCCTGCTTCCAGGGCGTTCCCGCCTGAACAGAACCGAAGGAGAACCGAGGACCCATCCGTCATTTTGCCTAAGGTAAGGGGAAATGGGTGGACAAGGTGAGTCCACGTGTCGCGCCAACATCCACCCATTTCCCTCCTCTTCTTTCTCTTTTCCTCTCTCTTGTGGGAAGGTATAAATACTTACCCATTTCTCACATAAGAGGGGTGGGATTCTCTCTCTCTAGACTCTTACTCCTAAAAACGCCACCTAGTTCCTCACGAGCTAGGTCCGTCAAGGCATTTCACGGACTGACTTAGGCATCGGAGAGGGTTTCCTCGGACAACCTCCGAGGCCCTGTGCGTTCATTGTGCAGGGAGCAGGCCATTTCCGCCGGGAAGGTCCGATCTAGGGAGTGAGAGAAAGGGGAGACCAAGGGAAATCAAACAATCAGTTGTTCACCATTAACCCGATTATACAGCCCGGATCCTAGGCCGGGTAAATTGTTTCCGTGACCGGAACAATAATAATAATAATAATAATAATAATAATAATAATAATAATAATAATAATAATAATAATAATAATAATAATAATAATAATAATAATAATAATAATAATAATAATAATAATAATAATAATAATAATAATAATAATAATAATAATAATAATAATAATAATAATAATAATAATAATAATAATAATAATAATAATAATAATAATAATAATAATAATAATAATAATAATAATAATAATAATAATAATAATAATAATAATAATAATAATAATAATAATAATAATAATAATAATAATAATAATAATAATAATAATAATAATAATAATAATAATAATAATAATAATAATAATAATAATAATAATAATAATAATAATAATAATAATAATAATAATAATAATAATAATAATAATAATAATAATAATAATAATAATAATAATAATAATAATAATAATAATAATAATAATAATAATAATAATAATAATAATAACAATAATAATAATAACAATAATAATAATAAATAATAATAATAATAATAATAATAATAATAATAATAATAATAATAATAATAATAATAATAATAATAATAATAATAACAATAATAATAACAATAATAATAATAATAATAATAATAATAATAATAATAATAATAATAATAATAATAATAATAATAATAATAATAATAATAATAATAATAATAATAATAATAATAATAATAATAATAATAATAATAATTGTAGACACCCGCATTTCGACTGCCAGGTGTCTATGGCAGTTTCCAAAAAACACCCGATGATGATCGGACGCTAACGTGCTTCTATGCGCTCGGATACGGGCTCAAATCCATTAATCGCTGGCTAACACACTTACAGAGTACAAATCCCACAAAATCAACCTCGAATCCAGGCCCAGCGGACCGTTCCGAGCCAAACAAGACTAATTTGGGCCAAAACCGACACCGGAATTAAAACCGACTTTTTTGCGATTGGGTCAACCCTGGTCAAGGTCGTTCCCGAGACATACAAAACAACCATTCACAACATCAAAAGTCCAACTCAAGAAGCAAAACCAACAGTCCATCTTCAGACGGGCCATCAGGTCAAGTCCGTCAAGGCAAAACCCTAGACACCAAAGTGCATGACCATGCCTATATAAACACCCCCATGCAACACACTTTCAGACATTGGAAAAAAAACCCTAGAGCAACTCTACACACACATACAACATCTATTACAAACCCTAATCCAACCCTAGCAATTCTACACTAGCAAAAAACCCTAAACCTAGTTTTAGGAATCAATTCTGAGCCACCATAACTTAACCTCCATAAAACCTCGAAGACTCTTGTGTTAAAGCCACGGTTACGAGTTCGATTCGAGACAAGAACATGTAGGTTGAGGGTGTCAAAACCCCGTTCTCTCCTTCTCTTCCTCTCGTCATCTTCTTCGCTTTTTCTTACTTTTTTTTATTTTTATTTTTTATTGCATCATAATATCGATAATACTAATACAAAACATTAAAATACTTATCGATTTGTGTCGAGTAAGAGGGGTATCGGAATAAGGAAACACGAATATACAAGTGTACTGCACACAGCGTTGACGGTCGCTTGTTCCAATACCCCGATTACTTGATTATTGAGATAAGTTAACTTAAACAATTTTTTTTATTTCGTTTGCATCATTATCATTAGTCGTATATTTACATTATTTTCCAAAAACAAGCATTATAAGGGTCGAAACCCGTTGATGCGGATCCGACATCAAACAATTCGCAAGAATTAATTATGATGTCGGGATGCGGAGGGAATCAAGTCGAGTTTTTTTAATTAAAGTATCGATCTATTAGATTCGATACCAATTCCATAATTGGATGTCGAATTTAATAATTTAGTCAAATAAATTAATTAACACGATTTTCGTTGATGCTAATATAGATGTCTTCTAATTCAATTGAATTAATTACGACATTAATAAACGCGGAGAAAATTTATATCGTGCTAGTTAATTTAAAACGACTTATATTATTTTCTTTATTTTTTCACTCTAGTATTCCATATCGATTCCATAATCGGATATGGGATATGACGAGCATCAAAATTAAAATCGAGTATAAATTATTCCAAGTATTTAATATCGATTTCATAATCGAATATTGAATACGACGAATATCGAAAATATTAAGTCGAGTGCAAATTACGCAATATTTGTACGCGATTTAATAAAATCATCAATTTCCCGAAGAAAACAATTTCGCTCTTTTTATTATTATTCTTCGAACATCATTTTTTTAGACAAAACAATTTTTTTTAGATCTCGATATATTTTTTTTCCTTGACCTCGGTCAACACGTGTTAATCCATCACGTGACAAAATCATGCATTCATCACATCTATATCTTTATTCAATTTATTACTCGTTACATCGTTACTAACGGTTTGATTGTTTCCTTTGTCGTTTTTTGTCGTTTATTTTATTTTACTAAAATGAACCCACATGCTAAAATTCCACTTTGACGTAGAATTAATTGCATTAAATCGACTTAGAAACCCTTTTCAATTCCATTCACATGTTTAGGGAAAATAATCTTTGCATATCATTTTCCCGTTTAACTAGCGCGCGTATTGTAAGTCACTCGAATTCTTAGTAGAGGCCGCTAATGTGCGGGCGGGGTCGGGTGTCCTTTGTGGGCTTCCCAACACGTACCCTCACCCCTTACTCAGAACCTCGATTTCCGGATGCCCGAAACCGTTGGCGCACGAGAGTCATTCAATACACAATATCCGATAATGTCGGTATTGGTATCAAATGCAAAGGGACGAGCCCAATAAATTCTGACATCGGAAACGGGCCGTATTTTGTGTACGGACCACTACGACATAGAGTGGGCTCGAATGGTTCCGAATAACCACAAAATTCGGTGGCGACTCCACATAGACCTAAATTTCAATTCGATCCGCTTCATATGGAGATTCATTCGCCTACCCAAACCCGCGCGTGGCCGCGTCGGGGTGGACCTATGTCATGTCCACAATTTGGCGACTCCGCTGGGGATTAACTGATGCGTGACTTACCATCGGCATCCTCAGGGTGAGACTCGAATAGAAATCGTTTGACAAATACAATGCGCGTGTTAGTTTTACGGTTCATGCATAACCCATATTTTCCCGGGCCGGTACTGGTGACCGACGTCCCACTATACCATTGATGTACTCCAACATGGATATGTCAAAAGGTGTCCATAGTCGATTCGAGTGGGTTTCGCGGCATGTTCTAAGCTCAATTCGACTTAGAAAGTCCGTCCCGATCAACGTCTAGACTATGTACACTGGTATAGACCCTTTCAGACCGACCGAGACTTAGTATAGAGCATACATGGCGTCGTTATAATGCTTGTGTGACTACGTGCTACTTGGTTTCCGAGTCATTTTCAAAAATATCAACTTTTCAAAAATTACATCCTCCTTTTCAAAATATTCAATTTTCAAAACCCGGGACATACCGAATTTAGGACTTATGATTTTACTCAATAGCCTATTTTCTAGCCGGTATGCTGCCCAAATCGAAACTCGAACTTTCAAAACTCATGGCCCAATGACTTTTCGTCCTCTATTTCGGAAATTTGGGCCATTCACCGAGTCCACTCGGTCCTTTTTCAAAAATCAATCAATTTTCAAAACTTCCCTCCTCTTAGGACTTCCCATATTTAGCAGTGTCGGGTCATGTCTTAAGTTGTCAAGTTTCTCTAGCGTCGAAGCTCTGTCGATCTTACATCGCGAGCTTCTTCCCTATCCCAATCCGCCTTATTAGACTAAGGCAAGGCCCACCTAAGTAGGACATACTCTTACAAAGGAGGGCCCGTCAACACAATCGAGTCAAAAGTCTGGTGATGTCCCGCGTGAACCTTCCTTCGAACAGGATTAGGCCCACTTGCCGAATCCTAAGGAAAGCCCAAACTTCACGAGTCACCCTTCTAGGTGTCTTTCTCGAGTCGTTTCCCTTTTTAGTCTCGTTTGGGATGTACTTTCTATTCCGGGATTTCTGGGCTAGTTTCTGATTACGTGGTGTTCTTACAGACAGGCCAGCCACAACCCGACATCAACGCAAGATGGAAGATTTGAAAAATGCCCTAACCAAGATCAAGACTCAACTGACCTTCATCCTCGCTAACCAAGCAACTTTGGACACCCGCCTGAGCACTGTGGAGAAGACGGTCCCAGTTGAAGGAGCTGATTCCTCTGGGCCCATAGCCGAATTGGTCAGTGTCGTTCGCAGGCTCGAGGAGCAAGTCCACTTGTCAACAAGCAACTCGATCCACTCCGAAAATGCTCGCATTTATTCACCTTTGAATGACGAGCTACCGGCCAACCTCAACTTGACGGGAATTCCTATGTTTGAGGGTACCGAAGACCCGGTCCATCACATCCGGGCCTTCAAAGACTTCATGGCGGTCAAAGGGGTAAAGTCCACCATGTTCAAGCACCTATTCCCTTCCTCCTTGGAGAAGCACCCCAGGGCCTGGTTCTACAGGCTCGACCCCAAGAAATACAAGACTTGGGATGATGTGGCGACCGAATTCGGTCGGAACTACGCCGATAACACTGAAATCCAGACTACGATGCGTACTCTGGAGGTAATGGCCCAAGAGCCCAAAGAAGGGTTCACAAAATACTTGCAAAGATGGAGGGCTGAGAGTGTGAAGCTGGTCGACAAGCCCGGCGAGAAGGCCCTAGTGGAAGCCTTCGTCAAAAATCTACTTCCATCCTACCGGGTCCATCTCCGGTATGCTATCATCCCAAACTTCGCTGTCCTTACTGAAATGGGCACGAGAATCGAGGATGACTTGAGGCTAGAGAGCCTGACTAAGGCCTCTACCAAAGGCTATCAAGGGGCAAGTTCATCTACGATCAAGCCCACACCTGCAGTTGCAACTCGCAGCATCTTCGACGAGGTAAACCTGCTCGACACCTCATCTAAAAAGAATACACCAAATCGGGTATTCACAGATATAGGGACTACCTATACTTATGCCTTACAGAGGCTATCCTCAAAGGGCCTAATCCAACCGATAGGCCCAACTGCAGAACCTCCAGTGGAAAAGAGGCCCAAAACTTACAATGCCCAGGCCTATTGTCAGTATCACCGGGGTAACGGACATGATACTGAAAAATGTTGGAGGTTAAAACATCTAATCCAAGACCTTATCGAGAGCGGGAAAATCCCGTTGCCTGGAGACAAGCCGAGCAACAAAGAAAACCCGTTCAGCGCTCATGCTATCTTCACCGGTGAGGTAATTGACTGTTCCCACCTCATCTCTCCCTTTATCCCACAAATCAACGGGATATGGTTCGACGACGAGGATGATGTGTACTTAACCAAAGGGGAAGCTGTCCCCATCACACTTGAAGAGGTACGACAGGCTAAGTCCAAGGCCTTAGCCACCAATCATCTCGCCGCAGCTGGGCGTTCCGTTCCTATATCCGTCACTGAACCCGCCAGGACGGAGCCTACCCTCGAAGAACCAAGCCCAGACACGGCTCTGGTCCAACAAATGAAGAGGGTCCGAGCCGATCTAACCATATGGCAACTATTGGTTAGCTCGCAAGCTCATCGGGAAGCACTGACTAAGGCTCTCGATGAAATCAAGGTTTTTCAGAAGCTACCCCTGCCGAAATGGTAGCCGCCATCATGCCCTACCTCAAGGGCAAATCCAAAGAAGAAGGCCCACTCATAACCTTCTCTGAAGGTGATCTGCCACCATTTGGGCCCAATCACAATCTGGCCCTATACATCACGGTCATCTGCAAAGGTAAATATCTCCCGATGACCCTTATCGACGATGGATCAGCCGTGAATGTCCTTCCTCTAAGGACCGCAAAAGCACTCGGCATCACCGATGCCGATTACCTTCCAACGGCACAGACTATCCAGGCTTTCGACGGAAGCCCAAAACCTGTCGCCGGGGCTGTGAGATTAAAGATCATAACGGGCCCAATCGAAAAGGAATTGGAATTTCAGGTGATAGATGTCACCTCATCATTCAATCTCTTACTAGGAAGGCCTTGGATCCACGCAGTCAAGGCCGTGTCATCTACCCTCCATCGAAAAGTCAAGATGCCCCTTAAAGACGGTATCATCACGCTGGAGGCGACCCCAATTACCGTAGCAAGCTGCAACGCTACGGGCCGGGCCGACCCACGAGGATTCGATTTCGTGGGCATGATCGAAGAAGAATATCTCTTTAGGCCCTACTTCACAACTAGCATCGACACGATGCTACAAAATCTGGGTTACCTACCCGGAATAACCTCAAGGCCAAATCTTCCAGCTGGGAAGATTATCGAGGTTCTAAATGATGGCGAGTCACATTTCGGATTGGGGTATGCTATAACCCCGGAAAACGTGGTTCGGGCCGGTATTCACAAGGCCGTCGATATTATCAAGGGTACTTATATAAGCCCTTATAGCCTGAAGTTAACGGATTACTTCGTCACCCCAGTCTTCGGAGCTATCCAAGTGGGCCTTTACCAACCCACCATCACATATCTTGAGACCAAAAAGGCTCGGGAATGCAATTTCATCCCGGATGATATATTTACCATCGTCCAGACCGAAACAAAGGAAGGCAAAAACGACTCCGAGCCCGTGCTGGGGCTCCTATTCGGGGAAGACAAGACCGTCCCCGCTCCGAAGGACGATTTGGTCAACCTGATCCTTCGCAGCGATCGGTTCGACCCAACCAAGCTAATCACCGAAGTCGGTGCCAACACCGAGACGAGGGCTTGGAGGAAGACCATAAAGTGGACCGATAGTCAAGGACGGGTCTACAAGCTGACCACCGGCGAGGGAGACATGCCGGATACCGAGTCTGAGTCAGAGTCAGAGTCGGAGTCTGAGTCCGAGTCTAGAGGGTCTGGTGCTAAAGTCGAGTCTGTAACCCCTCTTCCCTTATCCACTGAGGTCTCGGGGCCTGTCCCAAGACCTCTCCCTATCCCGCCTCTGACCAATGATCAGATGGCAGCTCTATTCGAGCTATTTTCAAAATTTACCATCAATAATAATAACGAACACCGTTCTGCTTACGACTTGTCTTATTTCCAAAATTTTCTCAATTTCAAAAATTTTATGTGCAATGACATTGAGAAACCCGACGAACAGGTACCCCTACCTCAACATCTGGTCAAGCAGCTCGAGCAAAGGGAATCCCAAGATCCGGTAATTGAAGAAACCGAGTCCATCAATGTGGGAACCACTTTAGAGCCTCAGATGCTTAAATTGGGCCTATCTTTAGATCCAGAGGAGAGAAAACAATTCGCAGACCTCCTCCAGGAATTCAAAGATGTCTTTGCATGGTCCTACAAGGACATGCCGGGTATAGACCGGGGGATAGCCGAACACCGAATACCCATCAAAGATGGGTGCAAGCCGGTAAAGCAAAAACTCAGAAGAATGAAGCCCGAATGGTCTCTTAAAGTCAAGGAAGAGGTCGATAAACAATTCAAAGCAGGCTTTATACAAGTGTCTGAATATCCAGACTGGGTTGCAAACATCATGCCGGTACCCAAGAAGGACGGCAAGGTGCGGGTTTGCGTGGACTTCCGGGATCTTAACAAGGCAAGCCCAAAAGACGATTTTCCGTTACCACACATCGACATACTGGTGGATAATACGGCCGATCATGCCCTTCTATCGTTCATGGACGGGTATGCCGGGTACAATCAGATTAAAATGGCAGAAGAGGACATGGGTAAGACCACCTTCATTACACCTTGGGGTACTTACTGTTACACCGTCATGCCATTTGGGCTTATCAACGCCGGGGCCACTTATCAACGGACTGCCACTACTTTGCTCCACGACATGATGCATAAAGAAGTGGAGGTCTACGTGGACGACATGATCGTCAAATTTAAGGACCGAAGCGGGCACATTTCAGCCCTAAGAAAGTTCTTCACCTGGCTACGTAAATACAACATGAGACTAAACCCACAAAAATGCAGTTTTGGGGTGACGTCGGGCAAATTGCTGGGCCATATCGTTAGCCAACGCGGCATCGAGGTCGACCCAGCTAAAATCAAAGCCATCACCGAGATGCAACCACCCAAGACCGAAAAGGAAATAAGGGGGTTTCTCGGAAAAGTCCAATACATCAGCCGGTTCATTTCAAAACTAACCATGGTATGCGAACCCATCTTCAAAAAGCTAAAGATCGGAGAACGGGTACTATGGGACGGCAAATGTCAAGCGGCTTTCGACAAAATCAAGGAGATTCTGTCTGCTCCGCCGGTATTAATGCCACCTCAACACGGTCTGCCATTGTCGTTATACCTAACGACGACGGAGACGGCCATGGGGGCTATGCTGGCCCAGACAATCGATTCAGAAGAACGGGCTATTTACTACATCAGTAAAAAGTTCCTCGAATATGAGTGCAAATATACAATGCTGGAAAAGACGTGCTTAGCATTGGTCTGGGCCACTAAAAAGCTCCGACATTACATGCTCAGTCACGAGGTACATGTGTTATCTAAAATGGATCCTATCAAGTACCTATTTGAGAAGCCCATCCTCAACGGCAGAATGTCAACATGGACTTTAATGTTATCCGAGTTTGACCTCAAATTTGTACCATTAAAGGCCATCAAAGGCCGGGTAGTTGCCGAATTCCTCGCTGACAGCCCAATACCCGAAGAAGGCCACACCGATACATGGGCCTTTCCTGATGAAGACATATTCCATACCGATACGGAAGTGTGGGATTTATATTTCGATGGGGCATCCAACTTCCGAGGATTTGGGGTCGGAATCCTATTAATTTCACCCCGAGGGGAACACACTCCCCTATCCATCAAGTTGGACTTCGACGTGACCAACAACGCAGCCGAATACGAAGCATGCATTCACGGGTTGCAAGCCGCCGCTGATTTAGGGGTAACAAACCTCCGGGTCCACGGTGATTCATCATTAGTCATCAATCAAGCACTCCAAAAATGGAAAACTCGGAACGCCAATCTCGTGGCTTACCAAGCACGGGTAAGGGTTCTAGAAAAACAATTTCAAAAGGTAGAATACATTTATCTGCCCCGGGAAGAGAATCAGTTCGCAGATGCACTTTCCAAGCTAGCATCTTTACTGAACATCCCGGATCACCTGACCAGCATGCCAATCTGTGTCGAAAGACGGTCCGAGCCAGCCTACATCCACGCCATTCAGGATATCGAGATAACTGACCCGGAACCATGGTATCAAACCGTCCTAACCTACTTGGCAACGGGAGAATACCCCCCGGAAGCTGAAAATCGGGCCAAAAAGGCCCTACGAAGATTAGCAACCCAATTTGTTCGAACTGACGACGGGCAATTGTACAAAAAGACGGCACAGGGGGCTCTACTCCTATGCATCGACAAAATACAGGCCGAAAAGGTCATGGCCGAGGTCCATGATGGTGAAAACGGCCCGCATATGAACGCACATATGCTAGCCCGAAAAATCATGAGGCTCGGGTACTATTGGAACACCATGGAAACGGACTGTCAGTTGTATGTCAAACACTGCCATAACTGTCAGATCTTCGCCAATGTACAGCATATGCCATCTTCCCTATTATATACCATGACGTCACCATGGCCATTTTCGACATGGGGTATTGACAAAATTGGAAAGGTGCATCCTTCCGGAACGGGAGGTCATTGCTTCATCTTGGTGGCCATCGACTACTTCACCAAATGGGTCGAAGCCGAGTCATACCGTGTCTTGAACGCCAAGCACGTGGCCAAATTTATCCAAAATAAAATAATATGTCGGTATGGGATCCCTCACGAGTTCATCAGCGATCACGGGACCCACTTCCAAGCTGAAACTGCCGCATTGCTGGCAAAATACAAAATTCAAAGGCATACATCTTCGCCTTACCGACCTCAAACAAACGGAGCGGTAGAAGCGGCCAATAAAACAATTGTCACCATACTTAAAAAGATGGCTGAAAATTACCGGGACTGGCCCGACAAAATACCTTTTGCCCTATGGGGATATCGAACCTCAATCATTGGAAAAAAAACCCTAGAGCAACTCTACACACACATACAACATCTATTACAAACCCTAATCCAACCCTAGCAATTCTACACTAGCAAAAAACCCTAAACCTAGTTTTAGGAATCAATTCTGAGCCACCATAACTTAACCTCCATAAAACCTCGAAGACTCTTGTGTTAAAGCCACGGTTACGAGTTCGATTCGAGACAAGAACATGTAGGTTGAGGGTGTCAAAACCCCGTTCTCTCCTTCTCTTCCTCTCGTCATCTTCTTCGCTTTTTCTTACTTTTTTCCTATCGACTTTGTTGTCTTAGATATCGCCGAGGATACACACATTCCCATTATTCTAGGTTGTCCATTCCTTCACACTGCGGTCGCAATTATTGATGTCAAAAACGGTAGTTTCACACTTGAGGTCGGGGAAGATAAAGTCACATTTAATCTAAATAAAACTTTAAAAGCCCCTATAACTGATGAGTCATGCTATTGTCTAGACACCTTCGATTCAGTCGATGACATTATTGAGTCCACTTTACTCGGATCCTTGACAAAGGATCCCTTGGAGTTACTAATGTGTGAATCGAGTTATACAGGTGATGGAGGAATTTGGAAACCTGAGATAGACGAGATAGAAGCACTTCGATATGCAGGAGATCTGAAGGAAGCTGAGATGGCCGAAACCGTCAACTTTGATTTGTCGTATTCTTGTTCGGTCGAGGTACAGAAACCTGAACTTAAACCGTTACCCACGAATCTCAGGTATGCTTTTCTCGATGAGGGTGAGCTAAACCCGGTTATAGTAAGTAATTCTTTGACTGAATCTCAGTTGACTGATTTATTAACTGTATTGAGGAAACATAAGAAGGCATTAGGGTATAGTTTAAGTGACCTAAAAGGTATTTCTCCCGACTTTTGCATGCATCGCATTCATCTTGAAGAGGGTCATAGACCGTCTATCCAGGGTCAGCGTCGACTGAACCCGAATATGCAGGAAGTTGTTAAAACTGAAGTTATGAAACTCCTAGATGCCGGTATTATATATGCTATATCTGACTCTAAGTGGGTCAGTCCGGTTCAGGTGGTGCCTAAGAAAGGAGGCACCACGGTAATAAAAAACAATAAGAATGAACTAATTCCTACTCGAATTGTTACAGGATGGCGCATGTGCATTGATTAAAGGAAATTGAATGTCGCCACTAAGAAAGACCATTACCCACTTTCATTCATTGATCAAATGTTAGAAAGATTAGCTCGTCATAAGTATTTCTGTTATCTAGATGGCTACTCCGGTTTTTTTCAAATCCAAATTCATCCCAATGACCAAGAAAAACCACCTTTACTTGTCCTTATGGCACCTTCGCTTATCGTAGGATGCCTTTTGGATTATGTAATGCCCCAGCCATTTTTCAGAGATGCATGATTAGTATCTTTTCTAATTACATTGAATCGATTATGGAAGTATTTATGGACGATTTCAGTGTGTATGGTTCTGACTTTGACCCTTGTTTGATGAATTTGTCTAAAGTTTTAGGTCGCTGTGAGGAAGTCGACTTGGTACTTAATTCGGAAAAATGTCACTTTATGGTCAACGAGGGAGTGGTGCTAGGTCATTTAGTTTCTGATATAGGCATTCAAGTAGACCGGGCTAAAATTCAAGTGATAGAGCAATTGCCTCCTCCTAATAATGTTAAGGGGGTTAGAAGTTTCCTTGGTCATGCAGGATTTTATCGCCGCTTTATCAAGGACTTCTCAAAAATTGCTAAGCCACTTACCCAACTCCTTCTTAAAGATGCTCCTTTTTGCTTTACTGATGCTTGTCGTGAATCTTTTGACAGGATTAAGGAGGCATTAATCTCAGCACCCATTATTCGATCGCCAGATTGGAATCTACCTTTCGAGATTATGTGTGATGCAAGTGACTATGTCGTAGGAGCAGTTTTGGGTCAGAGAAAAGATAAAGTTTTACATGCTATTTACTATGCTAGTAAGACTTTAGATGAAGCTCAGGTCAATTATGCGACGACGGAAAAGGAGTTATTAGCCATCATATATGCTCTTGATAAATTTCGAACTTATCTCATACGTTCTAAGGTGATTGTTTATACCGACCATGCCGCATTAAAACACCTCTTAGCAAAGAAGGAAGCAAAGCCCAGATTAATTCGTTGGATCCTACTACTTCAAGAATTTGATCTAGAGATTCGGGATAAGAAGGGAGCCGAGAATGTTGTAGCTGATCATCTATCACGGCTTAGATTCGATGAAGACGGATTAATTGGTGATTCTTTTCCCGACGATTCCTTACTTGCGATCACCCTTGCCGAGCTAACTACCAACGAGCCATGGCATGCTGATTATGCTAACTTTTTGGTTGGTGGTCATTTCCCTCCTAATTGTACTTATCAACAGAAGAAGAAATTCTTATCCGATGTGAGGAGGTATTATTGGGATGATCCTTACCTATTTCGAGAATGCACAGATGGAATTTTTCGGAAGTGCGTACCCGATTCAGAAGTTAGAGGTGTCTTGGAAGGATGTCATTCTTCTCCTTATGGTGGTCATCATGGTCCGTCTCGCACCGTTGCTAAGGTATTACAATCCGTATTTTATTGGCCGACTTTATTCAAAGATGCACAAAAATTTGTCCTTACTTGTGATGCGTGCCAACAATCCGGAAATATTATAGACGACGTGAGATGCCACAAACCGGTATATTAGAGGTCGAGGTTTTCGACGTATTGGGAATCGATTATCAAGGTCCGTTTCCTTCTTCTTTTGGTAACCGGTATATTCTCGTCGCAGCGGATTACGTATCCAAATGGGTCGAGGCGATAGCTTGTCCTACAAACGATGCTAAGGTAGTTATAAATCTCTTTAAGAAAATAATTTTCCCTAGGTTCGGGGTTCCTCGAGCTATTATTAGTTGTGGAGGTTCACACTTCCACGAGAAGAGATTAGACACTTTGCTACGCAAATATGGTGTTATGCAACGTACCGGTTTGGCTTATCATCCTCAAACAAGCGGCCAAGTGGAAGTATCTAATCGAGAAATTAAACCAATTCTCGAAAAGGTGGTTTCTAGATCGAGAAAAGATTGGAGTACCAAGCTAGACGATGCATTATGGGCCTATCGCACCGCATATAAGACACCCATCGGTACATCTCCCTATCGATTAGTCTATGGTAAGGCATGTCATCTTCCCGTCAAGTTAGAATACAAAGCTTTTTGGGCAGTAAAAGAGCTTAATTTTGACCCGACTCTGAGTGGGGAGAAGCGGTTGCTCCAACTGAATGAATTGGACGAATTCCGTCTAAGTGCTTATGAAAGTTTCCGAGTCTATAAGGAGCGCACGAAGAAGTGGCATGATAAGCGTATTCTCCCGAAGCAATTCAAGGAGGGTGGCAAAGTTTTGCTACACAATTCTCGACTTCGCATATTGCCGGGTAAGTTGAGATCTAGATGGTCCGGTCCCTACACCGTTACCAATGTCAGAAAATCTGGAGCAATCGAAGTGCAGAATGAATCGGGAGAAGTCTTTACGGCTAATGGACACCGATTAAAGTTATATCATGAAGATGCAGTTGTAGGTAATATCAACGTGATTTACCTATAAACCCCTTCCTCTTGAGGTAATTTCGGTCGAGCGGGACCGTAAAACCCAGCGCTTCTCGGGAGGCAACCCGTGTGTATAACTTCTGTAATTTCCCTTTTATGTCGTGTGTTAGATTTTTTATTTTTTTTGAGTGAAAGTAAGGGAGGGTACTGACATTCGTTGCGAAAAGATAACGCAGGTACGACAGGTGAACCGCTCGGTACAGAATCAAACCGAGCGGTACGAAGATGAACCGGGCGGTACAAAAATGAACCGGTCGGTACGCTTTCGAACCGAGCGGTTTGATTTTGAACCGATCGGTTCGCATGGCGGGACTCTATTCCGGATTACTTATACACCTCTACCCCTCCACCCATCCCCCATTCCCTCATTTCACTCTCTCTCACTAAACCCTTCCAACCCCTCTCTACAACAAAACCCCCATGAAACTCCTCCACCATATTAAATCACCTTTCCACCTTGCCTTCACCCATACTTCTACCACTCCTCTTCATCTTCAACAATGGTTTTCGGAAGGAAAAGGCGGAACGTCACACGTAGGTCAGATTCTCCACCGGAATCATCACATGCAACGGAATCATCGGAAGCACCATCATCACCACCAGAATTCCCACCAGTAACTGGGTATGAACAAATTATTTTCGAGTCAGAAAGGCAGCGCGAACTCTTCTTGATCATGGCTTCCAAACCGGTAACCCCTACCCGATTTCTTAGTCATGCTTTATTACGTCACTGTAATATCAATGAGTCTATGGAACAGTTTTTTGATAGTACTGTTATGGGTGGTCAATTTAATATGAATTTACCCACTTACAAAGACTTAACCCTAGAATTCTTTAGCAGTTTTCAGTACAATGAATCTACTATTACGATGTCATTTAGGATGATGAATCAGACTCATACCATCCCCCTCAGACTGTTTAGGGATACTTTTGGCTTGGATCCTGGTAATATTTTGAGTGACCTTGATTGTTTTAGCCATCAGCAGCTTTGGTATTCTATTACGGGTCAAGCTTTACCAGCTAGATTTAAGCGTGTCCCGTGTCAGGCTATTTAGCATCCTATAATTAGGATTTGGCAAATATTTGTTTCTGGGTCGATTTTTTGTCGTCATGAACATGGAGTTATGACCAAAACTGAAATTGAATTGATAGGGATGGCTCTTAATGTCCAATCCCAACCTTTATTTTATTTGGATATTTCTTCTCTTATCATGAAACATTTTGGTTTAATTGTTACTAAAGTGGGACGATTAAAGTCGATTAATGGTGGGGGATTGGTGACTCAGCTTGCCCGGACTCTATTACGAGGAACTTTTGATGAGAATAACCGGGTGCCTATTTCTATGGAAACTGTGTATATTGCTAGTGATTTTCCTACAGGTTGGTTTTCCGTGAATGCTGATAATAAATATTTGTGGCACTTTGCTCCGGGTCAATCTCGCCTTCTTCCTGATCCTTCCCTACCAGAGCTATGGCAGAACCCACCGGTCGATGACGTTATCCCACCGCCTGCCGCACCTAGTTACTTACTTACCGTTACCCCCAGAGCTGCTCCACAGGGTAACCGAGGTCGCACTACTTTTGAGCAAGGTGAATGTTCAGGTTCTCGTCAGGCTCCTCAGTTTCAGGCACCTCGTCCGCAGCCTCCTTCTCCGCCCTTTCAGAGGCCATTTGTCCCACCTACATGTACTTTCTATCCGCCTCCGCCGGGTTATACGGAGATGTTCCATTCGATGAGGTCAATGTATGTCGACCAACAGCGAGCCTATTATCCACATCTCCGACAGCTTCAGCAGCAGGGTCAGCTACAGCCCACTGATCACTTACCCTCCTGGTTCGATCCTGACGGTTCGTTTCGAGGACCTACTGGTCCACCTCCTCTTGGTCAGTCCAACTTCGGGGTGCAGTATGACTATAATCGCGGTGTCAGCTACTATGAACACGAAGATGTATATTCCTGCCATGATGCTTCCTTACATGGAGGTAATACTTTTGCTGATGAAACCCGGCTTGGTGGGTGAGAATTCGTGGACCTTGTGTCTAGTCCAGAGGATGATTATGACATTGATGGGTATGGGTCTGATTCTTAGTTCCGGTTAGTTGTTGGTTTGGGGGACTTATCCGCTGTACATATTTTGTCGGTACCTTCTCTTACTCTTTTTGTCCCTCTTCATTCTTTATTATACCTTTTTGTCCTAACTTTTATATATTGGTTCACAATGGGGACATTGTGTGATTTGGTTTGGGGGGATGCTTTGTGTGTTTATTTTATTTTTTTCAAAAAAAAAACGTTTTTTATTTAATTTTTCATTTTTTGTGTGATTTTGTGTGTTTTAGTATAGAGTTGTGTCGGCAATGATGACATTGTGTTTGTCGCATGCTTTTCCTAGTTCTTTTGCTCTTTCTTGTGAATGACGCCTTTTCCCGTTATTTGAGTTTAGTATTTCTTTGATCTTGTCACCGATTATGTTTTGAATGTCGAATGAGTAAATTGACCTGTTGTCGAGTAAGCTACTTATATTGTGAGACTTAGAGCCTTAAACTGATGACATCCATGATCAGTTTCATATAGGTTGAGAGTAGCACTCCTTATGAGACATGTAACATCAAATTGCATAAGCATGATATTCGTCTCTTAAATACATGTATGCATTCGGTTTGTGATTGTGACATATGTAGAAGAGGCAATCCCCTTTCTTTTATCTAATTCCCATGAACTTCACATAGCCATAATTTGACCTATTTTGACCCGTTTATTAACTACATGCCATATTTGCCTACCCTAGTCAAGCTAGTTTGTTTGAATAGACGAAATTGTTTTTTTCGGGTGAAATTTGGTACTATGTCATGTTGATTGCAGAAGAAGAAGAAAAAATGATGAATGATTGAAAAAAAAAAAGAAAAAAAATCAATGAAAGAAAAGAAAAAGAAAGGAGATAGTTGAAAAAAGAAATAAAAAAAGTGAAACGAGAAAAGGAATGTGTTTTTGCTATGAGAAAATAGATTTCTATATTTTCGTAGTTGTTGGTACGAAGTCGGTAATGAAAAGACTGAAAATAAGAAGGTGCTTGGTACTATTTGTAATTCCTTTGATTGAAGATTAGTTAAGAATCGAATGAGTATATTGTTGGTTACGGGTGTACTAGCTTGACTTTTACCTCCACATATCCAAATCGTTTTGCCCCTACTTACCCAATTAGCCTCACTTTAACCATATGTAAGTCCCCGGCATGTGTTTTGGTCCGATTGAATGTATATGTACGGTTGGTAGAGATTGATATCATATTAGATTGCATGCATGTTCTCGTAAGTCGCATTTAGGTGAGTGTTTTGTCTTTCCGATTTTACATAAACTCACAATATTGCCCTTATTTGAGTGCTGAGTGTAAACCGCGAGAAATCTCGACATAGAGGGTTATGCAAAATTAAAAGTTTGGCATTTGAATATTAATTGGGTCTTGGTTTTTGGAATTCTTATACTCTTCATCTTTTGCTTTAGAATTTGTTTCTTTAGCTTTGGTGTCATTTGCTTGCGAGAGTTTTAGATTTGGGATGGTGCATGTTGACAAAGTTTGCTCTGAGCCATTTTATGTTGTCCTATGTGAGTTTGCTTGCGGACAAGCAAAGGTTCGGTTTGGGGGGATTTGATGAACGCAGTTCATATGCATATTTATTCTCACTTTATCCTCCGTTTTTACCGATTTCACATGCCTTAAGAATAATTTAGTAGCCTTTTATCCGTAGTTTGTTATGCCGGGTATATGGTTTATGTTTTGACAGAAAACATAGCAAAAGATGGAGTTAAGAGCTACAAATGTAGAAAACAAGAAGAAAAAGGCAGCAAGGCGGACAACGAAGGCCGAACCGGTCGGTATGATACCGAACCGGTCGGTTTGATCCTGTACCGAGCGGTTTGATTTCAAACCGGTCGATTCGTTTTCGTACCGCTCAGTTTGATTGTGAACCGAGCGGTTCGCGATGCGTTAGATAGACTTTCCTAATTTCCGAAGAATTCCTATTTTACCCTAATTAGAATCTTACGGGATTATTTTAGACTATATTCTATTTCCTAATTAAACTCATTTTAATAAGTATAAATACCCTTTTGAGGGCTAGGTTTAAGGACAACTTTTATTCATTCAAAAACTTTAGTTTTAGTTTTATTATTAGCATCGGAATTCTGCAAGCTTGTAGCGGTACTTTTTAGCTTTTAATTATTATTTAATCTTTCAGTTCTTCATAATTGGTATTTTTCCCTTTTCTATTATTTTCATATTAATCTCAATTATGCTCAATTATTTTGTCGTTTCATCCTTCACCATGAGCAGCTAATTTATTCTTCTGGGGTTGAAGGGGATCTATGTTAATTGAATTGGGGATGTTAGTTTAATTATTTATTCGATTGATCATTCATATGCTATTGCCTTACTACTTGTCTCGTATTATTATTTGGTTATTTTGAGACGTTGAACTAGTTGAATATTTAGGAACCCGAACCTAAGATCGAAAGCCTGGTAAGGGTAGACTTACAAGTAAGTAGGTAGGATAATCTGATAAAGTTGCGAGAGCCCGTCAGAATCTATCCTAAGGTTGACATAAGATCCGAGAGACCGTGTCTTTGCCCTAAATAACTTTGATTGATTGATTGAATGATTAATTAACTTTACCCAATTTAATTGCATAGTGAACCGTAAGACCCTAGATCTCTTTTAATATTGTTAGAACCCTCAATTTACATTACTGCAATAGTTCAGAAAACAAACACAAACAATTCAGAATTTAAATAGTTTAGAATCAATTATAGATAATTTGCAATATTCATCCATCTCTCTGTGGTTCGACCCTTACTTGCTGCTAGCTATTTGTTAGTCGTTAGTTAGGTTTATTTTGATTAAGGTGATACGACTTTAGCCTTGTCAAAGACCACCTTCATTACACCTTGGGGTACTTACTGTTACACCGTTATGCCATTTGGGCTTATCAATGTCGGGGCCACTTATCAACGAACCGCCACCACCCTATTACATGACATGATGCATAAGAAAGTGGAGGTTTATGTGGACGACATGATCGTCAAGTCCAAAGATCGAAGCGGGCACATCACGGCCCTAAGAAAGTTCTTTACCCGACTACGCAAATACAACATGAGGCTAAACCCTCAAAAGTGTAGCTTCGGGGTAACATCGGGCAAATTACTGGGCCATATCGTTAGCCAATGCGGCATCGAGGTCGACCCAGCTAAAATCAAAGCCATCATCGAGATGCAACCACCCAAAACCGAAAAAGAAATAAGAGGGTTTCTCGGGAAAGTCCAGTACATCAGCCGGTTCATTTCGAAACTAACCATGGTATGTGAGCCCATTTTCAAAAAACTGAAGATCGGAGAACGGATACTATGGGACGATAAGTGTCAAACGGCTTTCGATAAAATCAAGGAGATTTTGTCTGCTCCGCCGGTATTAATGCCACCTCAACCCGGTCTACCTTTATCGTTATACCTAACAACGACCGAGACAGCCATGGGGGCTATGCTGGCCCAGACAGTCGATTCAGAAGAACGAGCTATTTACTACATCAGTAAAAAGTTCCTAGAATACGAATGCAAGTATACAATGCTCGAGAAAACGTGTCTAGCTCTGGTCTGGGCCACTAAAAAGCTTCGACACTACATGCTTAGCCACGAGGTACATGTATTATCCAAAATGGATCCTATCAAGTACCTGTTCGAGAAGCCCATCCTTAACGGCAGGATGTCCAGATGGACTTTGATGCTCGCAGAGTTTGACCTCAAATTTGTGCCATTAAAAGCCATCAAAGGACGGGTAGTGGCAGAATTCCTAGCCGACAGTCCAATATCCGAAGAAGGCCACACCGATACTTGGGCCTTTCCTGATGAAGACATATTCCATACTGACACCGAAACATGGGATTTGTATTTTGATGGAGCATCCAACTACCAAGGGTTTGGGGTCGGAATTCTGTTAATCTCACCACGAGGGGAGCACACCCCGTTATCCATCAAATTGGACTTTGACGTGACCAACAACGCAGCCGAATACGAAGCATGCATTCACGGGTTGCAAGCCGCCGCTGACTTAGGGGTAACAAACCTCCGGGCCCACGGTGATTCATCATTGGTCATCAATCAAGCTCTCCAGAAATGGAAAACTCGGAACGCCAATCTCGTGGCTTACCAAGTACAGGTAAGGGTTCTAGAGAAACAATTCCAGAAGGTGAAATATATCTACCTACCCCGGGAAGAAAATCAATTTGCAGATGCACTTTCCAAATTAGCATCTCTGCTAAATATCCCGGACCATCTAAGTAGCATGCCAATCTGTGTCGAAAGGCGGTCCGAGCCGGCGTATGTGCACGCCATCCAGGACATCGAGATAACTGACCCAGAACCTTGGTATCAGTCAGTCCTAACCTACTTGGCAACGGGAGAGTATCCCCCGGGAACTGAAAACCGGGCCAAGAAAGCCCTGCGAAGGTTGGCAACCCAATTCGTTCGCACGAATGACGGGCAATTATACAAAAAGCCGCCACAGGGGGCTCTTCTCTTGTGTATCGACAAAACACAGGCCGAAAAGGTTATGGTCGAAGTACATGATGGTGAAAATGGCCCGCATATGAACGCCCATATGCTAGCCCAAAAAATAATGAGGCTCGGGTATTACTGGAACGCCATGGAAACAGACTGTCAATTATACGTCAAGCACTGCCTTAATTGTCAGATCTTTGCTAATGTACAGCATATGCCATCTACCCTACTATATACCATGACATCACCATGGCCATTTTCGACATGGGGTATTGATATAATTGGAAAGGTACACCCTTCCAGGACGGGAGGCCATTACTTCATTTCGGTGGCCATCGACGACTTCACCAAATGGGTTGAACGCCAAGCACGTGTCCAAATTTATCCAGAACAAGATTATATGCCGATACGGGATCCCACATGAGTTCATCAGTGATCACGGGACCCATTTCCAAGCTTAAACCGCTACGTTGCTAGCAAAATACAAAATTCAAAGGCATACATCCTCACCTTACCGACCCCAAACAAATGGAGCGATAGAAGCGACTAATAAAACAATTGTCACCATACTTAAAAAGATGGCTGACAATTATTGGGACTGGCCCGACAAAATACCCTTTTCCCTTTGGGGGTATCGGACTTCAATTCGCACCGCAACCGGAGCAACTCCATATTATTTGACATATGGAATGGAAGCAGTCCAGCCGGTTGAGCTAGAAGTGCCATCTCTCAGGATTTTACTTGAAAGCCAAGTACCTGAAGCAGATTGGGTCCAAGCCCGATACGATTCGCTAGTCCTTTTAGACGAACGGCGATCGCGGGCCCTCAACAATATCCAAATATATCAAAAGAGGATCCAACGGGCTTTCAACAAAAGAGTTAGGCGCAGAAACATCAAAGAAGGGGATTTAGTCTTAAAATCGGTTCGTGCCTTACTACCGGTTGACCCAAGAGGAAAATTCAAACCCAATTGGGCTGGGCCATACTTAGTCAAGAAGGTCCTATCAGGAGGAGCGGTGATGCTGACAGACCTGGACGGGAACGAATTTGTCAACTCGACCAACTTGGAACAGTTGAAGCGCTACTACCCTTAAACCTAATCTCAATGTCATTTGCAAAAATTTATAAAATATTTCTTTTTATAAATTTTAAAAAAAAAAATTATAGACAAGTCAATAAGTTAGAATTAACTATTCTACTATCGCACATCTCGCACTAATAGTCTTGATGTATTTCGAAAATTGCAAAAAATCAAATTAAAGTTTAAACTACGTTTGGTTTGATTCCGCTAATTGTGGATACGTAGGCAACCCCTCAAAAGGGTACAACCGTTGCAATAGACGAAAAAGACGGGAACGGTAATCACTAATACGTCTTTATTAAAAACCGACAAACTCGGGAATTACAAAACAAAAAAAACGCCAAAACCGCAAATCACAAAAAAAATCACACAAAAAATAGTAATAATATCTAAATAATAAAAAAGGAGACTAATATCCAGGCATCTTGCCCTTTCGCTTGTCCTTTGGGTCGCGTGGAGCCCGAGGCCGCCGGGGTGGGGACGAGCGTTCCCGATTTACAAGGGGAACCTCCTTAGCACGAACCCGTTTCTTTGATAACGGGTCTTCTGCCACAGTCTTTGGCCCAAGTCGAACTCGTACATGCTTGGGTAGCATATCCCGTGGGCCAAGTCGGTCCTGCACGGCTAGTTTTGGGCCCTGTCTTCTCTCGAAATCAGTCTGGGGGCTCACTTTTCCCCGCGCACCTTTAGCACTAGACCCTCCAGCTTGAGTCTTAACCTTCCTCTTCTGACCTGACATTCGACGAACTAGGGTAGCCAGAGTGTCTCCTTCATCAAAGAAGCCCCTGTTGTCTTTAGCTTGCTCCTCATCAACCTTCAGAGCAGCTCGGGCTTTGGCATAACCTGCTTTAGTCCACTTCACATAGGAATCTGAAACCCAGGTCGAGTGGCGAGATTTGGAAATAGGCCAGGTATGCCGGGTGTACCGTCTTTGCATCCAGTTAACGCACATTACATCGGTCAGTTGGGTTGGGTCACTCACAACTGCTTCAACTTCTGGAATTTGCTGGGTCCATCCATACTGCCTTAGTATGCGATCCAGGTAGAGATGAACCGTCTGCCTGAAAGATAGGATTACCTGATAGCGGGCTCTGTCCCTCGGGTTCAAGCCAGTCCAAAGATAGATGGGCCACCATGGTACTACCCATCGAATTAACGGGCCACTGTGAAAAGACAACACCTCGACCCAATATTTCTGCGTAATCTGACGAGAAAAGTCAATGGCCCACCTCCTCGTCATCACCTGGTTATGGTGGTAGTTGCTCGCATCAAGAGGAGGATCTATCACTGATAGCCTCTCATATAGCCAAATCTGAAAAAGAAAACAAAAACATAAGTTCCCGAGACGAAATAGGCGATCGCCTAAGGGCACTCGATCGAGTGCCTGGAGCACTCGATCGAGTGCCTGGAACACTCGATCGAGTGGTACCCCTGAACACGAACAGGGGGCTTTTTACGAGGACACTCGATCGAGTGCGAGGGTGACTCGATCGAGTGGTACCTCTGAAAGCAGGTCAGGAAGTTTTTACGAGGGCACTCGATCGAGTGCCCACTGCAGTAGGAGAATCGAAAAAAAATAAAAAATCGAGGAGTTGGAAAATAATAAAAATCCGACATACTTGCAGCAAACGGGTGCTCCCGGTGAGACGAACTGAAGAGTCCCTCTTGCGATTATCCGATCCTTGGATGCTTTCACCCGTGATCAGCCAAGTCGGGCTGTGTTCAGTCTCTATCAAATCCACCACGGTCAAAAGACGGATGTTTCCCATGCATGATAGTAAATCCATGTGACCTTCAAAAGCATAAACATGGAGCATACAGAAAGAGAAAGCCCTACGGCTATGAATCGATCTGACCCTAACATCATGCGGGTTCATAAATTTCTCAGCCAGATCAATTAAGGAAACTGTATTGTCGTCTCTGGCCATTCGGGACACCTCGTTGTGAGAAAGCCCTAGAAATTCTCGAAGCTTCCTCCTTGGGTCATAGATCGAATACGGGACGGCAGGACGAAGTAACGGATTCCATCCTCCCACAGCAGCGATCTCATCGGGCAAGGGACAGACTTCTCCTAGAGGAAAGGCAAAGACATGATATATGTCATCCCAATAAGACAAGCAAGCGTCAAGGAAATAACGATCAACCTGCATCTGACGAAACGGGTACAACTGAGTAATACCCGTCTGGTTGAGAGCCACCCTATCTGTGTCCCTAAAACGTCGGGACCACTCCTACAGCATCACGGTCAACCTGCCGATTCCCATGGCTATTTTCATGAAAGGAATAAGAGACTTTCTTTTAAGAAGGGAGGAATCGTGGAGGAATTTGTGAGGAAAAATTAATGCATAGAAGGGGCATTTATAGCATTAAAATACAACCCTCTTTCCATATCTTCCTTGCACAATAATTTCCTAATCCTAAACGGAATCAAGCCACAAGCCTAGGCTCGATACTAGCACGAAGATAACCATCCCGAACTTTCCTAAACTTCTTTAGGAGTCAAAATTTCAAACAAATTTCAAAATTTCAAAATTTTCAAAAAATTCAAAAAAATCATTTTCCCCAGCGCGAGTCATTTTAACTACCTACGTGTTTCATGAAGAATTTATGTGACTTATACAGGTACGACTCAAACAGGCCCGCCACATCTCCCCAGCGGAAGGCCCTAGGTGGCATTTTCCCCGGAATAACACGGGATGAGCCTACATACAGGCGCACCCAAGACTTATCCGCCATGTTTCAATCCTCGATTGGCCTGGTGGCTACTCTGACTTTTGCCTTGTCCAAGCCTCAGTCAGAGTGGGGGTTCTGTAGACACCCGCATTTTGACTGCCAGGTGTCTATGCTAGTTTCCAAAAAACACCCGATGATGATCGGACGCTAACGTGTTTCTACGCGCTCGAATATGGGCTCAAATCCATTAGTTGTTGGCTAAAGCACTTATGGAGTACAAATCTCACAAAACTGACCTCGAATCCAGGCCCAGTGGACCATTCCGAGTCAAACGAGACTAATTTGGGCCAAAATCGGCACCGGAAATAAAACCGACTCTTTACGATTGGGTCAACCCCGGTCCAAGTCGTTTCCGAGACACACACAAAACAGCCTTTCAAACATCAAAAAGCTAACTCAAAAACAAAACCCACAAGACATCCAAAGTCACGGTCCAAAGCAACTGACCCGCGCAACCCAGCTGGGCCACTCGATCGAGTGCCTAACCCACTCGATCAAGTGGGCCTTATTCAGGCCCGACTGCAGGCACACCAGGCCACTCGACCGAGTCAGCTGGTCTCGGTTGAGTAACCCTAACCGGGGTCCTAGGCCATGCCTATATAAACACCCCCATGCAACACACTTTGACACATTGAAAAAAAAAACCTAATTCAACTTTTACAACACTTTTGCAACCCTAGATTCAACCCTAATTCTACCCTAATCAAGCCCTAATTCTACAATACTCAAACCCTAAACCTAGCTTTAGGAATCGAAACCATACAACCACAACTTAGCCTACATACTCGAAACTCCCGTGCAACCCCCGCTACTAGTCCCATCCGAGCATAAGAAACATGTAGGTTGAGGGTGCCAATTCCCGCTTTTCTCTTTTCTCCTTTTCTTTTTCTCGCGTCGTGTTGCCTATCATCGTCGTAGTTGTCTCGTTTTTTATTCGCTTCCAAATATCAATAATATAACTAGTATAAAACATTAAAGTATTTTTCGATTCGTGTCGAGCATGAGTGATGGTGGGATAAGGAAACCCGAATATACAAGTGTACTGCACACAGCGTTGCCGGTCGCTTATCCCTTCACCCCGATTGCTTGATTGTTGAGACGGATTAACATCAACTTTAATTTTCTTTTTTTATCATCGTTATCGCAAATTTCATCAATTCTAAAGCCTATTTTCCAAAACATACTTTTTTATAAGGGTCGAAACTCGTTGATGCGGATCTGACATCAAGCAATTCACAAGAATTAATTATGATGTCGGGATGCGGAGGGAATCAAGTCTTTCAATTCTAGCATAGCGTCAAACTCTTAGATTTGATGCTAATTTCATAATTAGACGTCGAATCTAACGATCTAGTCACATAAATTAATTAACGCGATTTCTATTGATGCTAAAATAATTGTCATACAATCCGCTAGAATTCTGACATTATTAAACGCGGAGGAAATCCACTCATATCACGATAGTTAATTTAAGATGAATTAAAGCAACTTTATTTTATTTTTACTCTAGTATTCCATATCGATTCAAAAATCGAATATGGGGTACGACGAGCATTCAAAGTTAGAATCGAGTATAAATCCCACAATATTTGTACCCGATTCAACGCAATCAACAATTCACCAAAATCCGAATCGAGCACAAATTGTATAATATTTGTGTCCGATTCGACAAACTCATCGAGTTATCAAAAATCAAAAGCAATTTCGAAGTCAATAATAAAATTGCAAACGAACCTGGTTCGTACAGGTGCCACTCGATCGAGTGACATCACGAAAACGAGACAGAACGCTCCCGCGACAACCACTCGGTCGAGTTTTGCCATAACTCGATCGAGTGGCCATGTACTCGACCGATTTCCCTCGTAACTCGGCCGAGTATCGTCACGAAATCTAGGCAGACCCTTATTCAGAGGTCCTCTCGGTCGAGCCCCTCAATGACTCGGTCGAGTGACACCTTTATCACGTCAACCGTGAGCCCTACACTGCTTTCGAGTCTTGTTAACCGTTTTTTGTGACTTAGGTCAACACGTGTCTAATTAATAACGTGGAATATCACCTTTTCGAAACATTACATCATCTTATCTACATTATTCAATAATTTGCAAACCGTTATTACCGTTATACCGTTACTAACCATTTGTTCTTTTGTGGATTTATTTTGTTTATTTTATTGTACTAAAATGAACTCACATGCTAAAATACAACTTTGACGTTAAGATTTTAGTTGCATTAAATCGACATAGAAACCCTTTCAATTTCATTCACATGCTTAGGGAAAATAATTTATGCATAAGCATTTTCACCGTTTAACTAACGCGCGTATTCAAAAATCATTCGATATCTTAGTAGAGGCCGCCAATGTGCGGGAGAGGTTGGGTGTCCTTTGTGGCTTCCCAACACGTACCCTCACCCCTTACTCAGAACCTCGGTTTTCGGATGCCCGAAACCGTTGGCGCACGAGAGTCATTCCGTACACGAAAACCGGTAGTGACGGTATCGGTATCGCAATGCAAAGGGACGAGCCCAATAAACTCTGACATCGGAAATGGGCCATATTTTGTACACGGCCCACTACGACATAGAGTGGGTTCGAATGGGCCCGAACTCCCACAAAGTTCGGTGGCGACTCCACTTAGATTCAAATTTCAATTCGATCCATTCTCATATGGAGATTCATTCGCCTCCCCAAACCCGCGCGTGGCCGCGTCGGGGTGGATTTATGTCATGTCCACAAGTATATAGAGAATTTTCGGTGAGTTTTTACAATGTATCAGGATTTGTAAGAGCAATCGGAATATATATTCCATTTTTATATAGTTACTAAATTTTATATCGATGTTAAGAATATGATCAGAAAGATATACAATAATAATCATAACTATTTTATATTCTATGTAAAATATTGTACGGGATAGTGCAATCTCCTATTAACAAAAATAATGCAACTATTTGGTTAAAACGAAATACAATATGTTTATACTTTTTTTTAAAAAAAAATTGATCATACATTCCATATTAAATATTGTATGTGATATCTTCCATTTAAAACATGTGATTTTCGTAATCGATCAAATTTTCTTAATTACATACTTTCTGTGGTGTATAGCTTTATGTGTGATGTAGTGATATTTAAATTAGTAAGATGTTGGAGTGTAGTTGGAGAGGAGAAAGGTGACACACATGAGGTCAAGGGTTCGATTCGCACCTGGCTCATTTGGTCTATTTTTTTTAATCTTTGTTGTGGAAAATATACGAGTTGAGTTATTTGGTTAGTGGAAAGCAGGATTAATTAGTTGTGGGCCTTGTGACCTTTGACCTATCCAATTTAATGACCCAATTCAATTAAACTAGACTAGTTAAAATAAGTTTTTACAAAGGATCGAACCATAAACCTCGTAACCAAAATACAAAATTCCAAACCATTAGGCCACTAACCATTTTATGCGTAACGGAACTTAAATATTATTTAACCACATGAAATGGACCAACATAGCATTGTTGTTGTACAAAAAGCATAATGGAGAGCCGATTATTTTTATTGGATGACATAATTTTATAAAATAAAATACGGAATAGATTGAGAAAAAAAATTGTGCCCTCCCTTAACTAAAATCCTGCATCCACCCCTGCCCTTCTCAATCAATATTTAAACAACTCCTATAATTTTGATTTTAATTTTTGAATATATTAATCGATTCTCAAAATATGGCAGCCATGGCAGCCTCATCGTCGGCTTCATCTTCCGCCATTTTATCCCCTTTTTCATCTGACCGCAAAGGATTTCTCTCTCTACCTATTTCTGGGTTTTATAATGTTAGTTTGATTTTGAACAAGTATATACCTCGTGCATGTATGCACGGTATTTATAGAATTTTAATATTTTAAGTTAATTATTTATACAAAGTAGATTTTAATTTAGCAACCTGATAATTATTCACGATTCTATCATTGTATTTGGATAATAATAAAATAAATTGAAATTGCATCCTCGACTAATATTATGAAATATGTAGTACAAAAAAATTATTATCTTAATTGTTGTTAGAAATTTAAGCGACTATATTTCTACAATTTATTTGTATCGATACACCCGTTGTTAGTTTTTAAATATTTAACCCGTAAGAATTTTTATATGATAATTGAGTGTGATTCTTCCTCATTTGTTCTATTGATTTTGTCCAAATTGAGAGTTTAAAATTTAGGCGAGAAAAGTTTTGAGATTTTTTTTCTCTTAGTTAGTAGAGATTGATAGCTTAAAATTTTGGTGCGAAAAGTTTTGAGAATTTTTATTTTCTTACTTAATAGACGATTACAATATTTAATTGCAATCAAATATCAGTCATGATTATTACAAAAATAAAACGTATTTTCGTTGGTATATATACAGTTTCTATAGTATACACGGGTGCAAATAACAGAGATTGTAAAATATACTGTTAACAAAATTTCAGTATTACATGACCAAAGCAGTTAAGGCCCAAATATGAGTCCAATATGAATAGGCGGAAAAATTATAGGGGTGGTTAATCTCTTAGTAGCAAGGGGATTTTATGGTATATAAAATATAAAATTAGATGGTACTGTCAATTAATCAATCAATTAATTAGTATGATGATATATTAAAAAAAATTTATACTATTTTATGGTATAACAAAAATGGTAGCATCTACTCAATTAATTATATTATTATACTATTTTATGGTATATAAAATATAAAATTAGATGCTACTGTCAATTAATCAATCAATTAATTAGTATGATATATAGAAAAAGATTTATACTATTTTATGGTATAACAAAAATGATAGCATATACTCTATTAATTATATTATTATACAATTTTATGATAGTATCTTTTAAACATATAGCTATTGATCGCAGTTAACATGCATGGGTAATTTAGATATAAGCCCAACCAATATATATTAAATAATCCAAAAGTAAGCCCATATGGTAGGCCCGTATGTGATTAGGCGGGAAAATTTGGAGATTTGTTATTTGGTTAGTGGAAAAAATGGGGATTTTCCTTAATTAAATTATTGGAGTCTATATCTTTAGGATTAATTTAGTGATAACTGAAACAATGAGATATTGTGGTGTAGTGGTAGATGATAAGTACTACATATCTAAGGTCAAGGGCTCGATTTGCATGTAACTCATTTCACTTGCTCTAATTCTTCTTTTTTGTAGTGGATAACTTTAGGCGGGAAAAATTGGAGGATTGTTATTTGGTTAGTGGAAAGGGGGATTGTTTTTTTTTAATGTTTTAGTGCATAGTGTGGGCGTATAATATTAGCCGTCTTAGGGTGTTCATCACTTCAATCATCTCAATTTGTCATCTCAATTATCTTAATTATATTAAAGAAGGGACCAAACGCAGTGACGTGGCAGCACGATTTCGCACAAAACACTCATCCAAGCTCCCTCATTAAATGGACATAATCGTCCAATCACTTAAAGTTTTTTCCAGTCCTATGCAAAATGTAGGGGCAAAACTGACATTACCTATTTACATATATATTACGAGATCTTCCTCTTCACATATATAATAATTATATTCACGTGGAATATTCACATATGTATATACACACACGCACAAAATATTCGCATATGTATAAAAATTACACGTATATAAATATTTATACTCCGTATTGCTTAATTCAAATTTGATTATATATATATATATATATATATATATATATATATATATATATATTACATACGTGCACCAGGTTTACATTGCTATGTACAATTTTACGAATTTATTATAAATTACGTGTTATTAATATATTATTTAAACGTCTTATTAAAAATTTGACGTATATAAATATTTATAGTCCGTACTGCTTATTTAAAATCTGACCGAAATCTTTGTACAAATTTCACGACATTATCTCAACCAATTTGAGTATTTTATACTTCAGTAAATATTGAATTACTTTATTCATACCGTAACTTTGTTAAATATTTACAATAAATAAAGAAATTAAGTTCAGACATCGGAATAGATTATCATGATAATATCTCAACCAATATTGCGTATTTTTGCCATATTCCGTAATTATTCCTTCCCATTCTTATAATTAGGTATTATAATATCTCAACCAATATTGCGTAATTAGGCATATTGTGTGATATTATGATTTTCATGTTTACATTCATAGGTAATATATGTGAATATATCAAATATTATGAGGTATTAGGAGCTAATATTTGCCACAATTTCAAAATTTGCATATTTTACGGCAAGTATCTTACGGTAATTTTGGTAAGTAATATTGTATTAACATATATTCTCACTGAATATATTAAAAACAGAGTTTAAGTTAATACAATATTCTCGCTGAATATTATATTAATACAATAATTCATTATACGATTTATTGGTTACGGAATCAGTATTATTCTAATTATGTGATTGCATTATCTCTATATCTTTCAATTTAGGGTAAGCTATTGAATATAGGATGTAATTTTCTTTGAACTAAGTTTAGATTTAGAACTAAGTTCATTTACAAGTTCAACAAATCACAAAGATCTCACATGTATCTTAGGTTTATAAATCAGTAATTACTCTAATTGTCGGATTGCATTCATCGCATAATACCCATTCATCTCAACTTCATTTTGGGTTATAATTTTTTTTTTCATGGATTGTATCTTATTCTTGCAAGGTTATAGATTTTTTTGTTTACAAGCTAATTCATGTTTATTTCTTTAACCCCCAATTTTATCGCAGGTTTCGGGTAAGGTTGTAGACGATGATCAAAAAGATGGGTGATCAAGAATTGCTGATCAACATTGATTTTTTTCAATCAGGGTTGGGCCTTCATTGATAAGCAATTTCCCTCATCTACAATTTGGTCAGTTTAATCATTTATATTTTCTCTCATCTATTATTCACTATTGTTATAATTTCATTCATCTATTATTATAGTAATCTACCATTTTTCTATCATGAATTTATATTTATATCATCGAGATTTTTTGATTTTATGTGACTAATGATTTGTTATTTGTTTTTGTTCATTGCGTTTTGCAGAACTATCAATGATGAATTTAATCTAATTATTTCATACATTATCACTAATTACTGCAATTTCGAAATGAACGATCATGAACTCCTCAAGAAAATCAAGGTTTGAATTTTCCTTTCAATTTTGAAAAAAAAGTTTAAATATAATCCTCAATTAACAACCCTAAATATATTTTTAACATATAATTTGTAGCAGGAATCATCTATCTTAATATTTTTATGTGAATCTTTGTAGAAAAGATTTCATTAAATTTCAGTATATTATATGCTTACTCTTTTAAAGAAGATTTATTAAATACAAAAAAAAACTTAGTATTTCAGTGAGTTGAATCTAATATAATCAAATTTTTTTCAGAACATTTCAGTAGACACGTCCAAACAAGTCGAGCAAGAAGGATCACGGGTTAGGCAGAAATACGGATTGATAAGGTGGTATCGTCAAAATATTAATATTAATATCATATTCAAGTATTCCATCAGAAATTGTTGGATTTTACAAGCAATGAAGCATCACACTTATTGAGAGACCACTCTTCAGTACCCCTCTATGTCATATTCGTACCCTTAAATGACAAATTTGTTTTTGTACATGTTTTTATGACAAGCGTACCATCTTTATATTTGTATCTTCTTTTATGTTAATCGTACCTACTTCTATTAGGTTTGGTACCACTGTTACTTTCATTTGTACTTAGTTTCTCAGTAAAATTAATGAGATACCGTCTCTCAGAAGACCTCCCTGCTTCATAGAAATCCCTCTTTGAAAATTTCTAAGAATAACGTTGGACATACCATCATTTTGCTTCATTTATTCAATAATTTCATTTCATTTTATCAAAAATTGTGTTTTTTTATCAATAAGCGTGAATGGAGAGCCCAAAATCGAACAATGAATATGTGCTACTTTCTGTTCCAAATGCAATAAAAAATTAATGCTATTAGACACGAAATTTAGCAACGTATGTACTCGAGCACATTTTTGAAATTAACAACCGTGTATAAGATTTATAATTTATTACCTTTCTTCTCTTGCAATTTCTTCGATCAATTTCGAAAACCATATACTCCGTACTTCATAGGTGCTTTAATGGAGAGGTTCCATATCTAATTGGGAAGAAATTGTGTTTGTTCGGTGTATTTTTTCGAAGGAAATACGTGAAATGAAATAAGATAGATTGTCTTAGTATGCACTTAAGAATACGAGTTAAACGTCCACGATTTATTCTTCTCAGTATAAAAATGAACTCAATCATATTTATTAATACGCAAGATATAGACGTGGAAAAGATACTCAAAGTACAAGACAAACGTGTTCGGAAATACTATTCTCCTCCCGTGTTTTTTTTAACTTTATGCTTTTGTATATCGCGACCGATACCTAAGATATTTACAAAAAAATGGTAACTCTATGATTGTCATTATTCAAGAAATTTGTTTTCCATGATACGGTTGTGTCTTCCTTTAAAATTACTTTTGTCCTGCTTTGTATGAGTATATTTCAAACTAAAAAAGCAATTTTGTTATTCATAATTATAGAAGAGCTAATTATCGAATAACAGAACTTAATTCCCGAACGAGATTATAATTGCCACTGACGGATACCCAATATCCGCTATTTTCTGCCCATATACTAAAAAATCAAATAATTTTTCATTCATACTAAAAATCACCACGTACGACAAATGGGAAAATAATAAACCGCTAATAGTCCTATCTTTGCAATCCCGTGATTTTATCACGGGTTTTATACTAGTTTAGAAAAAAAATCATGACATATACTCCGTATTACTCTCCAGCAAACGAAGAACCCTATTCCAAAAAACAAACGAATTGAGGAACGCAGAGAAGACGACGTTAAGAGCCCAGCAATCAAAGAACACGAATTAAACCCAGGCCAGCCACGAAGAACGATTTGCAAAACCTTACCCTAATCCTATTTCGAAGACACGATATAATTCGACTCAAGTTTCAGCAATTCGATTTAAGGTATTTGGTCCTCTCAATACTTATTCCTAAAATTATTTCTCGTATTCACATTTTTTCCATATTTTCTGTACATTTTGAATCATATAATCGTATAAATAAAATGGTGGGCTATTGAGATATAAAATAACTCGAGAGGTGACTGTTGAGATGAAGTTTATGAGTTCAGTAATTTGCACTTACAGAGTATTTGCCATGATATATATTTCAGAAAAGAAAAGATAGGTTTCTGTTCTTTCTAGTACACATTTTTTGACATTTTTTCACAAGGACAATGTTGATAGGTTGTTCTTCTTCATCATTCATAGTTGTAAGTTTCCCTAATTCAATCTCAATTTGTTGCTTTTCCAGAAATCAAGTTGCTTTTTCGTAGATGATACTCCCTCTGTTTCACAATTAATTTCCGTATTCAATACCGTATTTGAATTAAAAAGTTGGGATTTGTGTTTAGTTAGGCTCGTGAAAGGGAATTATACATTGACTGTGTAAAACGGATCAGAATGTAACCATAATCAAGTGAAATTTGTATTCAATGTTTGAGGATTGATTCAATTTCTGTGATTCTGTGTTGTAATGTGTGTGGAATTTGGGAACAGAGAATGATATTGCTGGCGATACCGGTAATTCCCGCGAGGAATTGTTTTACTTCATTAACAATTGCTAAGATGCGGAAGAAGTCTCATTTCAATCAGGATTAGACAAATCTTTTCGTAAAATTAACATCGTTTTTCCATGGGAGGTTTGTGAAGCTACAAATTACTCTGAATTTTGGTCTGCTTTTTGGTTTCCTACACTGTTAGCGCTCTTTCTAAGAGACACACGAATGGGTCAATATCAATTGAGGACTACAACATACAGCTCGAGGATCAAAGTGGGCAGTAGATCAACACGGGTTCGGAGACCGATAAGAGGGCCATCATGATGGGTCTCATGCTTCATTCCAAAGGTAAGCAACTTATCACGCCCTATCAGTCTTCTTTTCTCTTCCCTTCTTTTTTCTCCACTCTTCCCATATCATCTCAGTATCTCATCCATTTCTTTTGTACGACTATATGTCTAGATATATATCTGAGGTTGGAGCTGTTGGAAGGTCTGGTAAATTCGATAAGTCTAGAGAAGATTTAACGTCTGCCAAAGCCAAATTCTTCAAGGTCTTCTTTTCACTCTCTTATTTAGAATACTTGCAACGTTCCCTTGGAATTCAATCAATAAGAAAAAGCCAATGAAAGGCCAACGAATGCAGATTTTGCGAGTAGGATGATAGTAAAAGTATACATGGCATATGATAAAAAAAAGGACGCTTTTGTTGTCCTCCCTAGTTTTGGTTAGCTAGGTGTGTGAGGTGTGAGCTAAATATGGTAACAAGTGATGAGTGGAAGCATCAAAAGAAACCTCATACACACACATTTGTAACCCAATCAATAGAAATATTTGTCTTGGAGAGTACTTGAGAGATATGAAATTTTGATTAATTCCTTCACATATAGATTACATCATTATACGGTGGTCCTGTAGAGTTTCTCCCTTTTTCTTAGAGGTGCAGAATAATGGCACTCCCCTTTTTTCTCATCCGTGTGCTAATTAAATTACTTTTTTACCCGTATTTGGCCTTAAATACCACTTGTTATAACATTCACGTTAAGCTTTTGTTATTAATCAACTGTTTATATCTTCTGACTTCTGTCTGGTGGTAGAAATGGTTATCTTATGCCTTTATGGAAGAAGGAATATTGATATCTTTTACTTGAATTCTTTCGGAACACTAACCTCATCCCATGTTTATTTTCTATGTTGGTTTATTTGTTGAATAAGTATTAGACGTACTTTACATAATCTTCCATTTGTCGTCCCAAAAAATATAAGACGGAAATTAAAGGAAAATTGAACAAGCTAGCTATTGGTTAGGATATGATTCTTTGGTCTTGAATTTCTTAATTAAGATTTGCGGTTGGTGTAGAATCTTTTATATTTCATGTGGTAGTGTCGTGGTAGTGTTGTGGGCCTCGCGTAATTCTTTTCATATGCAATTAGACAAAGTAGAAGATAATATCTATGTTCATTTATCTGTCACACAAAGTAAGAGATAATATAACTCAATTAGTGTTTCAGATTGGTCTTTTTATGCAACTGTTATCATCAAACTAGGCATATCTATAATGGGTGCATGTATACATGTGAGATTGCTCCAGTATTTTAGTTCTTGAGAAATGGCCCAATATATAGTTGGTGCATGCCAGGGTTACCATCTTTCAAGTAAGAACCATTATGTAACAAGTAAAAAATGATGCATATGCTAACTAAACGAAATAGTGAAGAAGAATGATCAATCAAATAAAATGAAATAGTGGTATAATAATGGAAAACATCGTAAAGAGGTAAGTTGTTTGATCAACTAATTCCGCCAACTCCAAAGCAATATTCCGTACTACTATTTTATTCATTTAACATTTAAAAAGTTATTGATTCTAATACAAAGTTGATGATGTTGTTATCCTTCTATATCCCTTTGTAAGTTTTTTTGATGATGGTTTTCTATCCAAATGTTGATGTTCTGATTTGAAGACTACGATAACTATAACTCTCTATAACTATAATTGCATCGATTTCGTGGGTACGAAATAATGAGTAGTACATTTCTGTATGGATTTATATTCGGGATGCCTTTTTTATGGAGTTTTCATAAATACAAGGATACATGGAGGATTTATGCATTTCTTTCAAGTGTTTTTCAATTGATTTATTTATTTATTCTTTTGGTTTTTGGAAATTTTGACATTTTTATACACGTAATTTGTTTGATTTGGAGTATTGTTATTTTGGATTGTATATTAGATCAATTGGAAGCATTTCGGAAGTTGAAAGTTCAAGCTGAATCGGAAGGGAAAGACATGTAAGTCATTTGACTCTACAATATGAGTGCTTTTTTTTTCGGTCCTTTTTTGTCCTATAGATTTCTTTGCTAAGCATTTGGTTTAAAACAACCTTGTATGTGAAGTTGTTCGTCCAAGAGTGCCCTGGAAGTATGTGCTATCAAGTTTAATGTGCTTGTCAAAATCTATGAGTTTATTTATGGGTTTAATGAGCTCGTCTCTGCTGAATTTAATAATTCATGTTACTTGTTTTCTTTGTAAATCATGCAGACCCTTAACACAATCAACACAGATGTAGTTTCTCCAATATACTATTTCACATGTTCAATTCATTTACGATACTAGCTAGGTAGATCATGTTTAAGGTATACTATTTATGCTTACTTAAAATGATAATTGCTTGTTTTCTTGTTATCACTAGACGGTTGAAATTTTTCCAATTGAAGATGAAGCTGAGCGTATCTATAAAGATGGGCGTGGATTGCTTATGGACTATATATTACCATGAATGATAAGAATATTGTACTATGTATGATGTGACATGTGTAGGATGATGATATATGGTGTAATTATTGGTTTTATAACAATAAAGATATTGTATTTTCAGTTTTAATCAATTAATTTATTAGGTATGTATATATATATTGTTGACATGCGTTGGATATCTTTGAGTATATTGATAAGTGTAGTTTGTAGTGCCTATTTCGTAGTATTTTGGTCCCATTTCCTCGTGGAATCGCTCATTGGGAGCGATTTATGGGCTACTTATGCTTCCTCTAGCTCGTTTCAGGTTCCCGAGACCATTCGTGAAGAGTTGGAGTGATTCCGACTCAATACGTACACTTTTCGGAGCCAACGAAGCGGAGGAACGATCATTCGATGCGTTGGGTTCGGCCCCGAGACCTTGGGACCCAATCCCGAGCCTTCGAGACCCGATCCCGAGTCCCGAGAATCGATGAGAAGTTCGTATGAAGCAAGGATGTAATCCCCTAGAAATTCTAACGCAATACAGTGGCGGAAACACTGTAGAGTTGGGATTAAAACACACTGACAAACTATATCTTATTAAATGAAAATGGTAAGTCAATACAAAGGCCTCTTTTTACAAAAGGGCTAAAAGAAAATTCTTCAAACGGGTTATACAAATCCATAAATTACATAAATGAAGAAAGAGTAGGATCCATGCTACTCGCTCGCTCACACCCAAAACCTAGCAGCAAATACCTGCCATGTTAAAAACATAACAGCCACGTCAGTGGGGAGCAACTCGGACGTTCTCCCAGCCATATTCTATCATATGGAAAATAATAGTATTATTATATCAAAATACTTAAAATGAGAAAACATTAAAAACGATATAATAAAATAAGTTCTCGGAGGAAACTTAAAACGTTTGCGAACCTGCAAGTCGAAAATTCAATCGATAATAATAATATTCAAAAATGGCATTATGGAAATTCGTTCAGTGTGCACAAGGCTAGACTTTCACTAGGATAATACTGGAAACTAGCTTCGAGAACTGTAGACTTAACTCATAACAGAATCCAGTTTCTAACTAGGCAACTCAACTATAACAGGACTGCGTGCAGCGAGGTCCTGGTTTAAGTAGTATACAACCCTCCTGGATACAAACCATATCCAGTTCAACCCGACGCGACTTACACGATGCGATATCTAAGTTTAAGGGCACAATGCACACTCTCATGAACACAAACCATGCTCAGTTCAACGACCAAATGTGCCCCAAATGGGCACACCGGCTTTATAGCTGATGGCAAAAACGTACACCCCAGATTATTACTCTAACCCCACACTTGACTTTATTCCGTAACTTCAAAACAGCCATTATCGATATACAAAAGATATAATCAATATAAATAATATGAGGATAAAAGGAATAAGCATTTTATACAAAAAGGAAAACTTTCTATAAATAGAAACTTACTAATTTTAGAAACTTACTAAAAATAGAAATTTCTTTATAGAAAATACGTAAGTTATTAAAATACGTGAAATGTATTAAAAATAGCATTTCTAACGAAATTAACATTTATTATTATCGTCGTTATCGTAACTTTAATATATTTCTAAATTCGTTACTCAAAATATAAATAAAATATAATAAGTCAATGTATAATATTTTATAAATAATTAGGAAATCGATTTAAACTATAAATTTTAGAAAAGAAATATTTTAAAAAAAACGATACCAAAATTAATTGAGTCAACGAGTTTTATAAATGAAATGAGATTTACAAAGATTTCAAATTAGTTTTAATAAATAGCTTTTACTAATAAATAATACGAATTTTAATAAAAATAGTCAATCGGAAATTATTAGTGAAAATAGTCTCGACTAAAATTATATTTAAAACTAAAACGACTAATTTCTCATTGATTAGTATAAATCGTAAAATGAAAATTAATTTATTGAACGAGTATACAAATCTCGATTATAATATAAAAATACGATTTTGAGTTAAAATTATAATTTAACAAAATATGACGAAAATATGAAATCGATATTATTTAATTACTAGTGTCACGATAACCAACAAAATATTATAACGATCGTAAATAATTAAATTACTAACGATTTATAAAACGATATCGAAAACTTGTAAAATATTTAAGGCACACGATTTGAAAAGAATAATATTTAGCAAATAATAAATAGCTAAAATTAGAAAATCGAAGTTAAAATATTTACTACATACTACTACTCAGACATACGATATAAAATCGAGTAACGTCCTAAAGTTACCTTGAGTCGACATCCAAATGCTCATGTACTTGTCCTTCTTGATGAGTCCAAGCACCAACCGTTCTTATACTTGTCTTACAAAAGGACTTCGAAGCTCCAACGGAAATCGAGACAAAAGAAATAGAAAAAAAAAAGAAATCGGAATAAGGGAAGTCGGAAACGAATGACTAGGACAATTAGAATAGAAGGACGGAAAGTAAAGCTCGCGAATCAGGAAAACAAAGAAGATAAAGGGCGGACACAACACGGCTTCTAACAACCAAAATACGACCGAAAAGCAAAAGTCGGGCAGCAATACAACAGCGGACAACAATACATTAGCAGCAGCAGTGACGAGTGAACTTCAGTGGGGCATCAAGCAGCAACGATGATCAAAATTGATAATAACAGCAGCAATATCAGCAGAACAGAACACAGCAGAAGAAGTACAACGCATAACAACGTCACTAGCAGCAGTTATCACACACAAGGGCGAACAACAAACGTAATAAAACAGACGCAGCAGCAGCACAATCGCAAAAAGGTTGGAGCTGCGGTGGCAAAAACGACATTAACAATAGCTAATACGGACCATCAAACGACCCGACAAGGAAGAAGAAGAAGAAGAAACGAAAAAGAAGAAGGAACAGCGCAGGAATAGGAAGAGTAAGAAGAGGAAGACAGGAGAAACGCAGCTACAACATCGACAAATGAGAAGAAGCAAAAGAAGAAATCGGCAGTAGTAGTAACATTAACGGAGCAGCAGGCCAAAGAACAACCTAAAGACACAAATACGACAAAACGAACTAAATGGAAAGAAAAAAACACAAGATTAAACTGAAATAATGAAGTCAAGGGAAGAAGAACGATGACAGCAGCAGAAAGCGAGTTGCAATCAGCAACGAACGAAAACAAAAGAGGAAGAAACGGGCAGCAAGCACAAGAGCATCAACTCGCAAGAAAAAGAAAAACAGGACAACGGACAGTCACCGACAGAATAGAAGGATTGAAGCACTAAAACAACATCAGGTAGCAGCCGAAAGGGCGACACAAAAGACAGCAAAACGGATTGAAGAGAAGAAGAGGAAGAAACGAAAACAGCCAGAAACTGTACCGTAACAGCAACAAAACGCAGCAGCAGAACATCGGACCAGATCGATGGTGATGGATGAACGAAAAACAAGAAGGAGAAAAGAAAGAGGCAAGGGCCGGAACGTTAAAAAGGAGACGAAAAGGAGGATGATCGCTGAGGGAAGAACCGTGAAAGAAATAGGGGAAGAGAGGAGGTGAAGCAAAGATAACGGGGGAAATGAAGCGGTGGACAAAAAAAATAAAAAGAGAAGGGGGAAGAATGAACGTTAAACAGTGGGATGAGTCACAATAATTGAAGAGGCAATGAGTCATCACTCAAGTTCAAGGAATCGACAAAGAAGGGAAAGGGAACAGAATAATGTATAATTAAATGAATCGGGTTAGAAATATGAATTCCGTAACGATAAGTCGACCGACCCAAGAGTCGAATTAAAACGAGTTAATAAATAAAATTAATAAATAATCAGACCGTCAAACAAAATGGGTAAATAAAGTACTCGAGACGAAAATGAAACTGATAGAAATAAATAATTAGACGATCAAATAGTATTTCCCGATAAATAATAAATTTTCGATAAAGTGAATTAAATTGATTTCTCGAGGAAAGAAAATAAATATTTTGACGAAACTTAAAATAAATGAGCTTCGAGCTTAATGTATATAAATAAAAAGAATTTAGAATTTAAATCGTCGAAATAGACTTTCGATAAAAAAAATAAAAAAAAAAAAAAAAAAATTAACTATAAAATGAATCGAAACATACATAAAGATATGTTTAAATATAAGGAGAGTTTCCGAGACAAATAGAATTTTATGAGTTTGAAACGATTAAACGATAAATTCGTCTTATAATAATTTTAAAAATTACGAGTTAAATCGTAAAAATAAAAATACGAACAAAATTTTATTTTAATTTAATTTATAAAAATCGGGGGTGTTACAATCTTCCCCACTAAAAAGAAGTTTCGTCCTCGAAACTTATAAAAACATAATCGAAATCGAAGACAAATTTTTTTTTTCAAGATAAGTTGGGCTTAGAACCCGAAGTTTAAAATCATTCAATCTAACAAAATCGTAAGTTAAAAATTATTCGATAAAATAATGACGACAAATGACATTTGTAAACAAACTCGAGGGGGAGTACCCAAATATTTTCAAAGCGACAGTAAAACGTTTTGATTAAGATATTCGACGAGATTTTGTTTTAAGACTAAACAAAAATTTCGAGAAATCAAGTTTTGTAGTTAGTAAATAAAAATCAAACCAGTCGTCAAACATTTTCAAAAACAGATTTAATGTCTACCGACAAAAGGACAAAAATGTAGACATGCGAAATCTTTTGAAAATTTTAAATCGTTTTACATAATAATCTTATAGAAATCAAAATTTTAGCGATTAAGAAGGTTTTCGTAAAATTCAAACGCTCGAACATAGAAATTTGAAACAATTTCGAAACACTTTAAAATATATTATTTAGACCTTGAAACGGAACTAAAAATAAAACAAAAACAAAATACAACGTTTTGAATTTTATAACTCAAAATGTTAAAAGTTCACGAAAATCAGAATTTTTAAATTAGTCAAACTTTTCATAACATAAGTTCGGGGAAATGGTAAACGGATAAATAGAGTCAGAGTCAACGAAAAATCAAAACAGAAAATTTTCAAACCTGATAAAGAAGTCAAAGGGATTGGCCGAAGAAGAAGTAGCAGGATTTAAGAAAAGCTAAGGGGAGGAACGAAGTTGAGATCGAGTCAAATAGAGTTCTCAGAATTAGAGAAGAAGTTAACCATCTCGCGATTCTCGGTACGACTCCCACAACACGGGTTCCTAAATTCCATCAAATACGTTAAGTCCAACATTAGGCGTTAGGTGGTACTACTCAGTCACAATCTCCAAAATGTCTAACGTGATTATCCAACCGTTCAGTCGACACGATACTAATCCACAATTGTTTTACAATCTAATCTCATCAATTAAATTTCCAATGGTCATCAGACAAACCCCAAACTCGCAATCGATAAGATTCCTAAATCCAAAGATCATAAAGTTTGAACTCGAGGTACACCCCAAATTTCTCGAGTAAGGAACACTAAACAAGATCCACCAATTTAACAATGATCGGGTACAAAATTCTCAAAAAGATAACCAACATATTTATTACGCTGCAAGTACAAAAGTTGGGAGAATGCAACAGATCCTCAAACACGCTCAAACCTATAGGTAATGGCGCAAACATTCATATCTTCCAACACGTCATTCAACTAAGGTTTCTGAGAAGTCCATCAAATTTCCAAATCACAACGGTGCAACCACAATATAATTGATAACTCAACGAATCCACAATCTCGTTGGTCTAAGGTTCTAAGCTAAAAGTCCCAATAAGATACACCTGTATAATAATATTCCTCAAAAGAACACAATAACCAAAACTCTGATTGTGCAACATATTTCTTTTCTCACGGTTAACCACATTTTATCCAAATTAGATCACTCAACTCCAAAGTTCATAGGTTACAACCTTAAATAACGATCAATGACCTAATCCTTAAGGAACACGGGTAATCTATGTCAACCAAAATTTCTAACGATATTAATGAAAACCTTCAATTATACCACAGTACTCAGGCTAACACTTTAAACAATTCTCTATGATCCCGAATATTCGCGATGCCTCCATCCAATAAGTATCAGGTAAGAATCCCAAAGTAACATTATCGGTTACACTTAGTTCGGTTCTAGGTTAGGTACTAGGTATCCATCAAATATGACATACTCTCACTACTCCAAAATATATTCAACTCTAAGTACCCCGAAATAATCAAAGTAACCTATAACCCAAGGTTCAGTGTCTAAAGTATCAACTTAATTCCATTAATCTAAATAATACCATTCAAATCAATCCTCAAATTTTCTTACTTCCATAGAAAATAGGGTATAACTCAATCTTCAAACCAGGTAAACAGGGTTTACTAAACCTTAAATCTCTATCACGGGGTTCACTGAGACGAAAATCGGTCCAACCAAGAATCTCAAGAGAGTAGAGGGTAAAGTAGAGGAATGGCACAAGGATTCACCGAGAGAATGAAGATGAGAATATAAAAGAGAAGAATTGGAAGAAGGCAGAAGCAGGAAGAAAAGAATCAATGATTCTAGATGATAAAGATCTAAAACGAGAAGGGAAAGTTCGGACCTCTAAGGTTCACGAGGGAACTAAAAGGACTACTTCATCTTCTTGTAGAGGAACGAGCACTCAAGTCTTGGGTCGCTCCATCTAGATCTACTGCAACATCATGGAACAAGAATCTACTCTTAATCATCTGGCCTGTAGCTGAAGCAACCTAAATCGGGGCTGGAAAGTCACCAACGACATCTTTCTTGGAGCACCAAGTTGTTCACTCGAGCCAACAGTCCTTGAGAGTTCTAAGCAGGTCTTCTCCCGATCTTGAGCAGCATCATACTAATATCTTCTTCCAGACAAAAGAAACAAATATTCAATGCTAATCATTGAGTTACAAGAACATATAAACCTAACAGTTAAGTCCTTATTTTGTTTCTACCCATCTCTCACTAATATTTCTTTTAATGTTCAAATCAATTACTGGTATTTTTCCTAGAATCAGGTGTAAGCGTCGGGAGCAACAATGCTCTGATACCAACTGTAATCCCCTAGAAATTCTAACGTAATACAGTGGCGGAAACACTGTAGAGTTTGGATTAAAACACACTGACAAACTATATCTTATTAAATGAAAATGGTAAGTCAATACAAAGGCCTCTTTTTACAAAAGGGCTAAAAGAAAATTCTTCAAACGGGTTATACAAATCCATAAATTACATAAATGAAGAAAGAGTAGGATCCATGCTACTCGCTAGCTCACACCCAAAACCTAGCAGCAAATACCTGCCATGTTAAAAACATAACAGCCACGTCAGTGGGGAGCAACTCGGACGTTCTCCCAGCCATATTCTATCATATGGAAAATAATAGTATTATTATATCAAAATACTTAAAATGAGAAAACATTAAAAACGATATAATAAAATAAGTTCTCGGAGGAAACTTAAAACGTTTGCAAACCTGCAAGTCAAAAATTCAATCGATAATAATAATATTCAAAAATGGCATTATGGAAATTCGTTCAGTGTGCACAAGGCTAGACTTTCACTAGGATAATACTGGAAACTAGCTTCGAGAACTGTAGACTTAACTCATAACAGAATCCAGTTTCTAACTAGGCAACTCAACTATAACAGGACTGCGTGCAGCGAGGTCCTGGTTTAAGTAGTATACACCCCTCCTGGATACAAACCATATCCAGTTCAACCCGACGCGACTTACACGATGCGATATCTAAGTTTAAGGGCACAATGCACACTCTCCTGAACACAAACCATGCTCAGTTCAACGACCAAATGTGCCCCAAATGGGCACACCGGCTTTATAGCTGATGGCAAAAACGTACACCCCAGATTATTACTCTAACCCCACACTTGACTTTATTCCATAACTTCAAAACAGCCATTATCGATATACAAAAGATATAATCAATATAAATAATATGAGGATAAAAGGAATAAGCATTTTATACAAAAAGGAAAACTTTCTATAAATAGAAACTTACTAATTTTAGAAACTTACTAAAAATAGAAATTTCGTTATAGAAAATACGTAAGTTATTAAAATACGTGAAATGTATTAAAAATAGCATTTCTAACGAAATTAACATTTATTATTATCGTCGTTATCGTAACTTTAATATATTTCTAAATTCGTTACTCAAAATATAAATAAAATATAATAAGTCAATGTATAATATTTTATAAATAATTAGGAAATCGATTTAAACTATAAATTTTAGAAAAGAAATATTTTAAAAAAAACGATACCAAAATTAATTGAGTCAACGAGTTTTATAAATGAAATGAGATTTACAAAGATTTCAAATTAGTTTTAATAAATAGCTTTTACTAATAAATAATACGAATTTTAATAAAAATAGTCAATCGGAAATTATTAGTGAAAATAGTCTCGACTAAAATTATATTTAAAACTAAAACGACTAATTTCTCATTGATTAGTATAAATCGTAAAATGAAAATTAATTTATTGAACGAGTATACAAATCTCGATTATAATATAAAAATACGATTTTGAGTTAAAATTATAATTTAACAAAATATGACGAAAATATGAAATCGATATTATTTAATTACTAGTGTCACGATAACCAACAAAATATTATAACGATCGTAAATAATTAAATTACTAACGATTTATAAAACGATATCGAAAACTTGTAAAATATTTAAGGCACACGATTTGAAAAGAATAATATTTAGCAAATAATAAATAGCTAAAATTAGAAAATCGAAGTTAAAATATTTACTACATACTACTACTCAGACATACGATATAAAATCGAGTAACGTCCTAAAGTTACCTTGAGTCGACATCCAAATGCTCATGTACTTGTCCTTCTTGATGAGTCCAAGCACCAACCGTTCTTATACTTGTCTTACAAAAGGACTTCGAAGCTCCAACGGAAATCGAGACAAAAGAAATAGAAAAAAAAAAAGAAATCGGAATAAGGGAAGTCGGAAACGAATGACTAGGACAATTAGAATAGAAGGACGGAAAGTAAAGCTCGCGAATCAGGAAAACAAAGAAGATAAAGGGCGGACACAACACGGCTTCTAACAACCAAAATACGACCGAAAAGCAAAAGTCGGGCAGCAATACAACAGCGGACAACAATACATTAGCAGCAGCAGTGACGAGTGAACTTCAGTGGGGCATCAAGCAGCAACGATGATCAAAATTGATAATAACAGCAGCAATATCAGCAGAACAGAACACAGCAGAAGAAGTACAACGCATAACAACGTCACTAGCAGCAGTTATCACACACAAGGGCGAACAACAAACGTAATAAAACAGACGCAGCAGCAGCACAATCGCAAAAAGGTTGGAGCTGCGGTGGCAAAAACGACATTAACAATAGCTAATACGGACCATCAAACGACCCGACAAGGAAGAAGAAGAAGAAGAAACGAAAAAGAAGAAGGAACAACGCAGGAATAGGAAGAGTAAGAAGAGGAAGACAGGAGAAACGCAGCTACAACATCGACAAATGAGAAGAAGCAAAAGAAGAAATCGGCAGTAGTAGTAACACTAACGGAGCAGCAGGCCAAAGAACAACCTAAAGACACAAATACGACAAAACGAACTAAATGGAAAGAAAAAAACACAAGATTAAACTGAAATAATGAAGTCAAGGGAAGAAGAACGATGACAGCAGCAGAAAGCGAGTTGCAATCAGCAACGAACGAAAACAAAAGAGGAAGAAACGGGCAGCAAGCACAAGAGCATCAACTCGCAAGAAAAAGAAAAACAGGACAACGGACAGTCACCGACAGAATAGAAGGATTGAAGCACTAAAACAACATCAGGTAGCAGCCGAAAGGGCGACACAAAAGACAGCAAAACGGATTGAAGAGAAGAAGAGGAAGAAACGAAAACAGCCAGAAACTGTACCGTAACAGCAACAAAACGCAGCAGCAGAACATCGGACCAGATCGATGGTGATGGATGAACGAAAAACAAGAAGGAGAAAAGAAAGAGGCAAGGGACGGAACGTTAAAAAGGAGACGAAAAGGAGGATGATCGCTGAGGGAAGAACCGTGAAAGAAATAGGGGAAGAGAGGAGGTGAAGCAAAGATAACGGGGGAAATGAAGCGGTGGACAAAAAAAATAAAAAGAGAAGGGGGAAGAATGAACGTTAAACAGTGGGATGAGTCACAATAATTGAAGAGGCAATGAGTCATCACTCAAGTTCAAGGAATCGACAAAGAAGGGAAAGGGAACAGAATAATGTATAATTAAATGAATCGGGTTAGAAATATGAATTCCGTAACGATAAGTCGACCGACCCAAGAGTCGAATTAAAACGAGTTAATAAATAAAATTAATAAATAATCAGACCGTCAAACAAAATGGGTAAATAAAGTACTCGAGACGAAAATGAAACTGATAGAAATAAATAATTAGACGATCAAATAGTATTTCCCGATAAATAATAAATTTTCGATAAAGTGAATTAAATTGATTTCTCGAGGAAAGAAAATAAATATTTTGACGAAACTTAAAATAAATGAGCTTCGAGCTTAATGTATATAAATAAAAAGAATTTAGAATTTAAATCGTCGAAATAGACTTTCGATAAAAAAAATAAAAAATAAATTAACTATAAAATGAATCGAAACATACATAAAGATATGTTTAAATATAAGGAGAGTTTCCGAGACAAATAGAATTTCATGAGTTTGAAACGATTAAACGATAAATTCGTCTTATAATAATTTTAAAAATTACGAGTTAAATTGTAAAAATAAAAATACGAACAAAATTTTATTTTAATTTAATTTATAAAAATCGGGGGTGTTACAAAGGAGGAACCAAAGGATCATAATGGAGGCTTACAAGACTCATCCCCAACGGGTATGCACCTCATCCCATCCGGGATAAAGTGCTCTTTTGAAGGGGTCACTGCCAGGCCGTCCCGGTCGGGACCAACCCGTCCCAGTCGGGATGACAAGCCGTCCCGGTCGGGATGATCCCGTCCCGTTCGGGACCAAGCACCTGTAGTCGCGCCTCTCATTTTCCTTTTCCTTCATTCTTGTACCCCTATAAATACTTCCCTCTTGTATTGTTTATGTATCTGATCATACCCTAGACTCTCTTAAGCCTCTCTACATCATTTAAACCCTAGATTTAGTTCTCCTCTCATTAGTTTAATCATCCTTTAATCTTTAGTTAATCTTAGTTAATTAGTCTTGTAATTAGTTCTTGTATTAAGAAGATACTTGAAGACTCCTCCAAGCTTGACATCCTTGGAGATTATTTGGGTTTCTTATTTATACAAGTTATCATCTTTTATTCATCATATTGTTGGTATAATCTTCCTTTCTCTTGTTTATTGTTATTATTTGAAGTTTGAATCTTTACTTAGTGTTCTTGTTATTGTTCTTGTTTTCTCTCATTATGGATGTTTGGATTGTGATGTTGTTTTATCTTTTCATTGTTGTAGTTAGTTTGATTATGAGTGAGTAGATTCCTTGTGGGTTAGTAGGGGGATTAAGGGTAGAATATGGGTGATTAGGGTTTGATTAGGGGTAAAGGGTGAATCTTTGTTGTTAGTCACATACTTGGCACACCATGTGTTTGTTGAAATGTTTGTTTGAGTTGTAGTGGCCATGCTTCTCATGCTAGTCTTCCTATACTCATTGTTTGTCTTGTATGTGGTCATGTTGAGAATAGTCATTATACATACCATGTAGACTAGGGTTTAGACGCTATCAACGCTAACCTACCTCGACGTCGGTTTAAGTTGCGAGAGCCCGGACCGAACCTAGCAATTAGGAGACACTTACACCCTTGACCACCCAAGTCACCCTACTACACTTTTGAACCCGACCTAACCCACTTCTTCTTCATATTTGATTCATCTTATTAGTTATCATCATTTCTTTAGTTTGCTAGTTAGTTTGATTATTAGCATTGTTTAGCATTGTTATTGTCTAGTTCATTGTTAGTCTACTTTCTTCTTCTCCTCTCATCATAATTCACCAATTAGTAGCTCTTTGTGTTTGTTTGGTAGCATAGTCTTGTTTTAGGCCAACCTAGTCTAAACCTTGCGACACCGTCTCCGTGGACACGACCCGACTTACCCTAACTACCGTTAGGTGCTAGTTGGTTATTTATTTGGCGGTGGGATCCACGACAAATCCCACCATCATATATACGCTGTTGCCGGGGACGGTGCATTGTTTAGACTTAGTTTGCTTATAGCTAGACTTAGTTACCCTTCTTTGTGCCTTTCTATCATCTCTTGTGCATATTCTCTAGATTTTTCTTGTTTCCTTAGTTTTATTTCCTTCTTTTCTCTTTGTCTCTAGTTGTGCTTGTTTATTGTCGTTACCTAGTGCCCATAAAGCACTGGGTGTTCTCACGTTTGTTCTAGTGTGTAGTGTATGCCTAGGCGGGGAGGCGAATTCTTTCTCTTTAATCCAGAGCCGGAAAGGCTTTTTCGAGCTTTTCGCCAACGGACGATTAACCGGGTTAGGATCTCTCAACCAAGTGCAAGCAATACTCATCAAGAGCAAGCTCAAGGAAGCGATTTTGAAGAAGCATCTCGAGAGACGGCCGAAGGGAATTTCACCAATCCCTTTGGATATTCTAGTCCTAGTTCCCCCTCTACATCTACTTCAACTCCGTCTTCACCACCATCTTCCTTACATCCAATAATGCCGAAGTTTTCATCCCACTCTACATTCACGGAAGACGTCTTGCCGGGACCCAATGCTCTACCGGCCGCTTATGCCGGAAATTTTACGGCCAAGACTCACTTCATACAACTTGTGGAAAGGAATCAATTTAGTGGTTTGCCCACCGAACACCCGCACCAACACATGGAGACTTTCTCCGATTATTGCGACGCTATCTCTCAACCCTGGGTTACGCAAGATCAAATCCGATGGGTATTATTTCCATTCTCATTAATTGGAAAAGCGAAGCAATGGATCAAGAGTCTTGATAGGGCAACCATGGGCATTGACACTTGGTAAAAGCTTGCATTGGCGTTCTACCAAACATTCTACCCTTCGGAGAAGACTAATTTGCTTATGGCCTCCATCACCGGTTTCCAACAACGGGATGAAAAGAGTCTTTATGAAGCTTGGGAGCGGTTTAAGTCTTTGGTTAGATCGTGCCCCCACCATGGACTTTCACAATGGTTCTTGGTCCAACAATTTTGGAACGGTCTTTATGAGGACTCAAGAACTATACTCAACATGGACTCCAATGGTAGGTTTACCGAGGTCGATGACGACCAAACATGGGCTAGAATCGAAGAGATGGCGGTGCATAATTCGCAATATTCTAGGCCCAGGAAGGCAAATCGAGGAGGTAGGCACGAGGTTGATGCTATTACTCAATTAAGCATTGACCTTGGAGCTCAATTGAAGACACACATGGAGACCATTGACAAGAAGCTCCAAGGACACCTCACTCAAGTTCAAAGCATTGGTTCCTCCCATCAACACTCAATTCAAGAAGTGAATGCTTTGGGATTTGCACCTCCTTTGCCTTATTATGGGATGTGCGATACTTGTGGAATCATTGGTCATAATCCAATGCAATGCCAAGGAAGTATTGAGCAAGTGAATGCTTTTCAAGCATTCAAGCAAGGTGCCTCCTACTCTAATCAATACCAAGCTTCCAATCAAGTCCCTCAACAACAAGCCTTTCAACATCAACAACAACATCGTCCCTATGTTCCACCTCCCCTAAGGGACAACAACCAAGGTTACCAAGGTTATGTGGGTAATCCAAGACCCTTCAACAACTTCAAGCAAAACAACCAAGGTACCTTCCACAACAACAATCAAGGGTTCCAACAAGGGAACTTCAATCAAGGAGGTTTCCAGAGAAACCAATACATTCAAAGACAACAAAACCACAACCAAGGACTTAATCAAGGCAATTCTCATGGGTTCCAAGGGAACCGTCAACAACAAGCTACACAAGGTAATCAACAACAAAGCAAGCCTAGGAGCCGGTCTCCTACTCATGATTATGGCATTCCTCTCGCCATCACCGATACTCCGCATAATCCATCATCTCCACCACGGGAATTCGATATTCAAAAATCTATGATGGATATGCAAAAGAGTCAAATGGACATATCAAGAAACCATCAAGAGCTCTTTGCTTATATTCAAGGGGAAAACGCGTCAAGAGATGCCCGTATGAAGATGCTTGAAACTCAAGTATCTCAACTTGCTTCGGGGAGCTCCTCAAGACAAAAGGGGCAACTACCTTCTCAAGGTGAAACACCGATCTTTGAGCATGTAAATGCTATCACCACAAGGAGAGGTACATCTTATGACTCCCCTCCACTCCCTAGTGAGCAAGAGCCAATGCAAGAACCGACAAAGAAAATGGCATCTCCAATTCAAGAAAGCTCAAGCTTTGATAATCCAATGGAGGAGCAAGTCTTATGGGAGATTGAGAAACCCCAACAAGACAAGCTTCCTCCACTTCAAGCAAAAGACAAGGGTAAAAGGAAAGTGTCGTTTGAAGAGTCCACCCCTATTGAGCAAAACAAGATCCAAATCAAATTGCCTTTCCCAACAAGGCAAATGAAAACCAAGGTAGATAGCCAATATGACAAGTTCCTTAGTATTGTGAAGAAGTTGGATGTGAGTGTCCCATTTACCGAGCTACTTACCCAAATCCCGGCATATGGAAAATTTATGAGAGAAATCTTAGCTAGTAAGAGATCCATCGACAAGGAAGAGACCATTGCGTTCACAAGAGTGGTGAGCGAGCTCATTCAAGGTTCTACGCTTCCAAAGTTGAAGGATCCGGGTAGATTTTCGATCCCTTGCACCATAGGGCACTAGAAGATCGAAAGAGCATTATGCGATTTGGGTGCGAGTGTGAGCATCATCCCTTATTCTATTTGTTGCCGACTTGGGATTAAAGAGCTTAAAAATACTTCTATTACACTCCAAATGGCCGATAATTCATTCAACCGACCATTGGGGATGCTAGAGGATGTGCCGGTGAGAATCGGTAAGTTCTTCATTCCGGTTGACTTCATCGTGCTCGATATGCGGGAAGATGCAATCACTCCCATTATTCTTGGGCACCCATTTCTACACACCGCCAGTGCTATGATCGATGTGAAGAATGGTAGGATCACCTTCGAGCTAGGCGAAGAGAAGCTAGTGTTTGACCTTCAAGGTAACACTTCGCCTACTAATGATGAGTCTTGCAACATGATCCAAGCCACTAAAGACATCGATCTAGGGGGAGAGTCGGGACAAAGCTTTAACAAGAACTCTTGTGAACTTAAAGATGATGACTCCGAGAGTGGAGAGGATGAGTGCCCATTTCATGGGCTTGATGACAAATTGAAAAGCAAGGAGAAGGATGAGCCTCCCTTGGGGCCACATGAAGACAGGTGGACGTTCGGGTATGTCCCCAAAGACCAAAAGTACAAGTTCAAGTCGTTGAACTTGGAAGATCGGGATGCCCCGGGAACGTCAAGGCAAGGCCATGAAGAGCCTTGGTATGTGGTCGGTTATATCTCGAGCTTGATTGAAGACTTTGCTAGGGCCTTCGACTTGTTCCTTCGTGCCCTTGATGGAGATGGAACTAGTTCTTGTTGTTGAAAAAGAATGAAGAATGCACCACCTCTTTGTATATATCTCTTTCTCTTGTAGTTTTTTTGGTTTTGTGAATTTCTTGATTACTTGGATTGGTTGATGAGCGATGTGAGGGAGGGAATTTGATGTGTTAGTTGAGTTTATTGTGATAGGTGTGAAGTGGAAGTGATTCCAAGGGAGGAATGGTCATTGTTTGAGCTTGGATCGTGTGAAGGGAAGTCGGTTTTTGAAGCTTGGAACGAGCTTTCGGGAGCTATGGAGGTTAGGAGACTCTTCCCGGCCTAGAATAGGTCATCCCGTCCGGGATGGAAAGCCCATGCCGACCGGGAAGGATGTCATCCCGCCCGGGATGAGGTGCACAAAATATGGGTCTACCGACAGCTCATCCCGACCGGGACGAGACGGTCATCCCCACCGGGACCACACATCTCGACCGGGATGGACCCCATGTCCTCCTTTGGCCTTTTCTTTGTCATTTGAGTCCACCCAACCATTGTATACCCCCTCCCAACCTCCATACATGTCCTTACCTTCATTATATGACCCCTACACCTCACATACACATTCACCTCACTTTCTCGTCACTTTAAACCGACTTTCACATCAAAACCCACCCCATTTTACTTTGGTGCCCCAACCATGGAACCGTACCGCGATTGGGAAGGAATCACGACGACGACGACTTGCTACATGCCGATATTGATTTATGAGACGATGGAGCGAGTGAGTTGCTAACCGTACGGTACGGCAACTATCCTCTTTCTTCCGTTTTTATAGCTTGTCTTCATTTGTTTATTCCCTTTCCCTTATATCCTTTGTGTCATGGTGGCCTTCGAGGCCTTAGTATGGTTGCTCCCGACTCTCGATGACGTGACTACATCGAGAGACATTTCAAAATCCAAATTTTTCAAGATTTTCACACCTTTTCGTAGGATTTAGGCGGAATCTGGGCTAGGTGACTTGATTACACCTAGCCCTCCCCTCCCATTTCCTTTTATTTCCTTCCCCCTTCCATATCTTTTCTCGTCTCGGCCCATGGTGACTTGACTACACCCCGGCCGGACAATTCTACCATTTTCTCCACCTTTATTTTTGTTTTTTAGCTTTATTTTCATAGTTTCTTTTCTTTTCTTTTGTGCTCCCATGCACTACGGTCGAGCATGAGGACATTGCTCGGCTTAAGTGTGGGGGAGCGATATTCTATCGTAGTTAGTTTAATTTTTGTAGTTTTTCTAAAAATCTTTAAAAATCCTAAAAATTTGAAAAAATTTCACAAAAATCAAAAAGATTTTCTTTTGTGTCTTTTCCTTTTTGTGTCGTTATGTCGTATTTTTGTTTTGTTGTCCGTGTTTTGCCCCCCTCTTTTCCTTATAGGTTGCCTAATCGCCGTTAGCTTTGGTGAGCTTTCAAGACTTCCGGTAACATCTCTTCATCCCTTTTTCCCTCTTTGCTTCTTGTGAGTTTGGAGGAGATTTGTGATGATGTGTGCTCGGGAGGAGCTTTGTAAAGTTTGATGTTGGTTGGTTGCTCATTTGGAAGCTAAGGGTGTTATGTATGTATTCGTTTTGTGTTGTTCTTGTTTTGGCTTTTGTTTTTTTTCTTTCGTTTTCGTTGAGTCTTTGTTTTGTGTTTTGTTTTGTGTCTTGTGTGTAAATGGTTTTCGAAAACCCGGTTTAGAGGCTAGTGTGTGAGTGCTTACTTTCCCTTCCTAGTATTGTAAATCAAGTCTTGGACTTTAGCCTAGTAGAATGACCCTAAATCAATGATTTCGTTGGTCCTTTACCTTGAGTCCACCTAGCTTACTAGGGATTTACTGCGGGATTTGCACTTTTGACCATAATGACCACCCACGGTGTGAAAAGGCCTGGGTTGCCGAGTCCCTTCCCTTAGGTGACCATGTTTAGGATTGTTTGATTAGTCCAAGTTCTCTACTTTTTGTGGGTTTGAAGGGAAGGACGCTCCCCGACTCTCCCATTTACCTACCTCCCACACATATCCACACAATAAGTTGCAATTTGTTGAATTTTCCCTTTCTTGTCATACCAAGAAATGCCAAAAAGCCAAATCAAGCCAAAAGGGCAAGGAAAAGAAAAAGAAAGAAAATGAAGGAAAGAAAAGAATGAAGAAAAAAAGGCACAAAAGCCAAAAATAAAATAGAAAAGAAGAAAAAGAAATGGCATGGCAAAACAAAGCAAAAATGCAAAAGAAGAAGAAAATGCCAAAAGGAAATCGTCTCACAAAAATAGAAACCTCACACCTCAAAAAATAAGCCTTTTACCGGCTATTACCGTGAAGAGCCTACCAAAGGACCGAGTCCCTAGGAAGGATGATAGCGGTAATGGTCGGTCTTCCCTCATTTTCCAATTATTTCCACCTTTTTACTTGGACTAGTTAGGCAGTTTTGGGCATGGGATAACCCTCTTGGCTCATTGCTAAAGGGGGCGGGGTCTCACTTACCTACAGTGTCGACTAACACCGTGGTTCATCCTTTTTCCATCCCGCCAATCATCCCGTGGTACGTTCTTAGAAGGTTAGGAGGAACCTAGGTAAGTTACCAACGCTTTTATTGCTTTGTCGTCATACTATTAGGGTTTTGTCCATTTCGGTTTGTATTGCTAGCTTGAGAACGTTGTCACTTGCCTTGAGTCCTAAACCGGTGATTCTTTCACCGCTTTTTAGAGGGAAGCGGTACTTGTTTCTTTTTGGGTGCAACCTTTTGTGTGTTTGTTTGTATGTTTGTTTGTTTATGCGTTTTTGTGTCCGGTTGCGTCCACAGTTTTATCGCAAGACCTCACTTGCCTTGCGGAGAGCACTTACCCTCTAGGTGTTCTCGCGTGAGTTGAAAGGGCGTAGGGTGCGCTAATACCCACTCGGCTAGTTTAATAGTTAGTTTGTGCTTACTCGAGGGCGAGTAAGGGTTAAGTGTGGGGGAGTTGATAAGTGTAGTTTGTAGTGCCTATTTCGTAGTATTTTGGTCCCATTTCCTCGTGGAATCGCTCCTTGGGAGCGATTTATGCGCTACTTATGCTTCCTCTAGCTCGTTTCAGGTTCCCGAGACCATTCGTGAAGAGTTGGAGTGATTCCGACTCAATACGTACACTTTTCGGAGCCAACGAAGCGGAGGAACGATCACTCGATGCCTTGGGTTCGACCCCGAGACCTTGGAACCCAATCCCGAGCCTTCGAGACCCGATCCCGAGTCCCGAAAATCGATGAGAAGTTCATATGAAGCAAGGAGGAACCAAAAGGATCATAATGGAGGCCTACAAGACTCATCCCCGACGGGTATGCACCTCATCCCGTCCGGGATAAAGTGCGCTTTTGAAGGGGTCACTGCCAGGCCATCCCGGTCGGGACCAACCCGTCCCGGTCAGGATGACAGGCCGTCCCGGTCGGGACCAAGCACCTGTAGCCGCGCCTCTCATTTTCCTTCTCCTTCATTCTTGTACCCCTATAAATACTTCCCTCTTGTATTCTTTATGTATCTGATCATACCCTAGACTCTCTTAAGCCTCTCTACATCATTTAAACCCTAGATTTAGTTCTCCTTTCATTAGTTTAATCATCCGTTAATCTTTAGTTAATCTTAGTTAATTAGTCTTGTAATTAGTTCTTGTATTAAGAAGATACTTGAAGACTCCTCCAAGCTTGACATCCTTGGAGATTATTTGGGTTTCTTATTTATACAAGTTATCATCTTTTATTCATCATATTGTTGGTATAATCTTCCTTTCTCTTGTTTATTGTTATTATTTGAAGTTTGAATCTTTACTTAGTGTTCTTGTTATTGTTCTTGTTTTCTCTCATTATGGATGTTTGGATTGTGATGTTGTTTTATCTTTTCATTGTTGTAGTTAGTTTGATTATGAGTGAGTAGATTCCTTGTGGGTTAGTAGGGGGATTAAGGGTAGAATATGGGTGATTAGGGTTTGATTAGGGGTAAAGGGTGAATCTTTGTTGTTAGTCACATACTTGGCACACCATGTGTTTGTTGAAATGCTTGTTTGAGTTGTAGTGGCCATGCTTCTCATGCTAGTCTTCCTCTACTCATTGTTTGTCTTGTATGTGGTCATGTTGAGAATAGTCATTATACATACCATGTAGACTAGGGTTTAGACGCTATCAACGCTAACCTACCTCGACGTCGGTTTAAGTTGCGAGAGCCCGGACCGAACCTAGCAATTAGGAGACACCTACACCCTTGACCACCCAAGTCACCCTACTACACTTTTGAACCCGACCTAACCCACTTCTTCTTCATATTTGATTCATCTTATTAGTTATCATCATTTCTTTAGTTTGCTAGTTAGTTTGATTATTAGCATTGTTTAGCATTGTTATTGTCTAGTTCATTGTTAGTCTACTTTCTTCTTCTCCTCTCATCATAATTCACCAATTAGTAGCTCTTTGTGTTTGTTAGGTAGCATAGTCTCGTTTTAGGCCAACCTAGTCTAAACCTTGCGACACCGTCTCCGTGGACACGACCCGACTTACCCTAACTACCGTTAGGTGCTAGTTGGTTATTTATTTGGCGGTGGGATCCACGACAAATCCCACCATCATATATACTATTGTTGTGGATTTGAATATGCATCCTTACATCTTAAAAAAAGAATTCCACCAAAAATACAACCTTAGGAACAGTACCCAGAGCTCATGAACAGTACTTTTCTTATGAACAGTGCATCCTTTTCTTCCCTTTGCTTGCTCTTTCCCCTTTCTCAGTTTCCTCCATATTTTACCTCCGCGCGTCTTCCTCCCTCTTATTCTTCTCTACGATCTCACCATCAACGTCAACCTCCTCAATTCTAAGATCGGCTTACTATCTTCTTTCTTCAATTCAATTCTCTGTGTCTTTGTCTTAGTGATCGATCGCAATTCTTACTTCAATTTTGAACTAAACAATCGTAAATGTCGTTGTTTGGATTGCTCTCGTAATTACGGAACTTGAATTGGGGGATTGGTAGTGGAATAGGATCAACTTGGAGTTATTCATTGCATTGTGGCGGTGACAGTCCCTGTTAGCCTCCTTTTACATCGAACAAGCTATCTAATACGGCACTAAAATGGTTCGTTTCATCTTCGCATCGTACGATTTTACGATTTTATCGTTGACTGTATTGTTTTTTTGTTGATTTGTAGTTTTGGATCTGAATCTTTAATTTTGGGTTACGTTTTGTGCGATCATCTTGTGTTTGTGATTAATCGAGATGTCGTTTGATGAATTGATGATGTTATTGTGATTTCGGTGTGAAATGTGCGGAATTTAGTGCGTTTGAAGTGTGATTAAGCTGTATAATAGGAGTATATGATATGATGTTAATCCGATTTAGGTTAATTTCGTTTCGGTTATACGTGCATTCGAATGTTATACTCCTTAGTTGATGATGTTTGCGATCATTTGTTCTTGAATTGACGTTAATTTTGATGTCATTTGCTGCTGTTCGCGTAATTTTGGTGTCAACTTTGTGCAATTCAATGCGTTTGAAGTGCGATTAAGCTGTACGATAGGAATATATGATAGTATGATGTAAATACGATTTAGGTTAAGTTTGTTTCAGTTATACATGCATTCTAATGTTATACGGAGTACTTCTTAGTTGTTGTTCCCGTAATTTCTGTGTCAAATTTGTGCAATTCAGTGTGTTATTATTAGTTTTGCTTTGGTGTGGGAAGCAAATTCATCTGTTGATTGTATCAGCTGTGTGAATTTACAGACGAGGCAGGTCTTCTCGGCTGCATTTGGTTTTCGTTTCACTGTAGTTAGCTATGGCTTTATGTGATCTGGTATGCGAAGAAAATTGTGTATTTGTCACGGTTCCTGTAATATTTGTTGCTGGAAAGATGATCTACACAACGACATTTTGCGTCCGCCTCTATTAGTTCGTTATAAAACGTATTTTCTCGGCACCTCTGGCATCCAGAAAAAGATGCCTAACTGCTCACAAATTGTTGGCTGTTAAGGAGTACAATTAGAAGCGTATAGCATTTTCTTGCTATAGGCGGTTTCTTTGGAAGATTTTATAGGCTGTTGAGAAGTGTAGTTTATAGTGCTTAATTTGTTGTGTTTTGGTCCTATTTTCCTTGCGGAATCGCTCCTTGGGAGCGGTTCATGGGCTACTTATGCTTCCTCTAGTTCGTTTCAGGTTCCCGAGACCATTCATCAAGAGTTGGAGCGATTCAGACTTAATAAATACACTTTTCGGAGCCAACGAAGAGAAGGAACGATCACTCGAGGCCTTGCATTCGAGCCCGAGACCTCGGGACCCGATCCCGAGCCCCTTAGACTCGATCCCGAGACCCGAAAGTCGATGAGAAGCCCATAAGAAGCAAGGAGGGACCTTAAAGATCATATTGGAGGCCTACAAGACCCATCCCCGACGGGAAGGAACTCATCCCGTCCTGGATGAGGTGCGCATATTGCAGTGGTTCTGTTTTGGACCTGTCCCGGTCGGGACCAATCCATCCCGGTCAGGATCAGACCGTCCCGGTCGGGACCAAACCGTCCCGGACGGGATGAGCAAGCTGCTGCACGTGATTCTTTTATCTTCCTCCTTCATTCTTGTAACCCTATAAATACTCCTCCTTTGTATTGTTTAAGCACAAGACTTTATCCTAGATTATTTTAGACCTCTCTTAAGCATTCAAAACCCTAATTAGCCTCTCATCATCTCTAGTTAATCTTTAGTTAATCTTAGTTCAATCAAGTAATTAGTCTTGTATTAAGAAGATTCTTGAAGACACTTCCAAGCTTGACAACCTTGGAGTTTTATTTGGGTTTCTTATTAATTCAAGTTCTCATCTTTTTCATCCTCTTGTAGTGGGTATAATTTCTTTTCTCTTAATCTTTGTTTTATCATCATGTTTTAATCTTTGATTATTGTTTATTGTTCTTGTTTGTTCATGATGAATGTTGGGTCATTTATGTTGATTTCTCTTATCCTTGTTATTGTTAGCTTGATAATGAGTGAGTAGATTCTTTGTGGGGTTAGTAGGGGGATTAAGTGTGAATTATGGGTGATTAGGGCTTGATTGTGGGTAAAGGTGATTCATTTGTTGCTAGTCACTTATTGGGCACACTATGTGTTTGTTGTATTGCTTGTATGGGTAGTAGTGGGCAATGCTTCTCATGCTTGTTCTGTTCTTCTCATTGTGTATTCAATTTGTGGTTGAATGTTTGTGTTTTGAGTAGCATCTTGCATGAATGTTCGGGTCTAGTCTTAGACACGAGAGTGCGGACTTTGGCTTTGGCGCGAGAGCGCAAACTGACCTTAGTGACTAAGTCGCACCTACACCCTTGATTACCCAATTATCCTACTATGCCTATGAACCCGACCTAACCCTACTCTTTTCCATATTTGAATTCTCTTTAGTCGATCATCTTCTCTAGTTTATTTGCTTAATTAATCTTTAGTTGTCCATTAGTTTTTGTTATAGCTTATTCATTGTTAGTCTTGTTCATACCCTTTCTCCCATCATAATTTGTCAATTATCATTTCTTTGTGTTTGTTTGTGACTTAGCCTTGTTTGTGAGTAGACCATAGTCTAGACATTACATTACCGTCTCCGTGGACACGACCCGACTTACCCTAGCTACTTTTAGGATTAGTTGGTTATATATTGATCGGTAGGACCCGCGACAATCCTCACCATCAATTTGGCGCCGTTGCCGGGGACGGTGCATGTTTAGACTTTGTTTGCTTATTAGCTAGACTTAGTTACCCTTCTTGTGCTCTTCTTCCATCTCTTGTGCATATTGTGTAGTTTTTCTTAGTTTCTCTAGGTTCTTTTTCTCTTTGTCTTGGGAAGTGCTTGTTTATTGTCTTTGCCTAGTGCCCATAAAGCACTAGGTGTTCTCACGTTTGCTCTAGTGTGTAGTTTATGCCTACGGGGGGAGGTGAATTCTTTCTCTTCAATCCAGAGACGGAAAGTTTCTTTAGAGCCTTTCGCCAACGGACGATTGGCCGGGTTAGAATCTCTCAACCAAGTGCTAGCAATACCACCGAAGAACAAGCTCAAGGATCCGACTTTATCGAGCAACCTCAAGGCAATACCGAAGGGATCTTCATAAATCCTTTTGGTACTTCCCAACCAAGTTCCCCCACTACTTCTACATCAACACCTTCTACACCGTCCTTTCCCGATGATAAGTGTAGTTTGTAGTGCTCATTTTACTGTGTTTTGGTCGCATTTTCCTTGTGGAATCACTCCCTGGGAGCGATATATGGGCTACTTATGCTTCCTCTAGCTCGTTTCAGGTTCCCGGGACCAATCACGAAGAGTTGGAGCGATTCCGACTCAATACATTCACTTTTTGGAGCCAACGAGGTAAAGGAACGATGACTCGATGCCTTGGAATCGACCCCGAGACCCTGGGACCCAATCCCGAGCCTCCAAGACCCGATCCCGAGTCCCGAGAATCGACGAGAAACCCATGAGAGGCAAGGAGGGACCAAAAAGCTCTTAAGGGAGGCCTACAAGACCCATCCCGATCGGGAAGGCCTCAACCCGATCGGGATGAGGTGCACAAAGGACGTAGCCACTGTCAAGCATTCCCGATCGGGATCGCATATTCCCAATCGGGATTTCCCATTCCCGATCGGGAATGACCCAGTTACAGCTCCGCCTTGTTTCTTTTATTCCTCTCACTTACGAGACCCTATATATACTTCCCTCTTGTATTGTTTGGGTATCTTACATTACCCTAGACTATCTTAAGCCTCTCTACATCATAGAAACCCTAGATTTAGTTCCTCTCATTAGTTCTAATCTTCCTTTAATCTTTAGTTAATCTTAGTTAATTAGAGTTATAATTAGTTCTTGTATTAAGAAGACACTTGAAGATTTCTCCAAGCTTGACAACCTCGGGATTATTTTGGGGTTTCTTATTTATACAAGATTGCATCTTTTTATTCATCTTGTGTTGGTATAACTTTCTTTACTCTTATTCTTTGTTATTATTTCAAGTTTGAATCTTTACTTAGTGGTTATTGTTATTGTTCTTGTTTTATTTCATTATGGATGTTTGGATTGTGATGTTGTTTTATCTTTTCATTGTTGTAGTTAGTTTGAATATGTGTGAGTAGTCTTCTTGTGGGTTAGTAGGGGGATTAAGGGTAGAATATGGGTGATTAGGGTTTGATTAGGGGTAATGGATGAATCTTTGTTGTTAGTCACATACTTGGCACACCATGTGTTTGTTGAAATGCTTGTTTGAGTTGTAGTGGCCATGCTTCTCACGCTAGTTTTCCTCTACTCATTGTTCGTCTTGTTTGTGGTCATGTTGAGGATAGTGTTGAGGATAGTCTAAGTTGCGAGAGCCCGGACATACCTCGATTAGAGTCTAAGTTGCGAGAACCCGGACTCACCTTGACATCGGTCTAAGTTGCGAGAGCCCGGACCGACTCTAGCACTAGGAGGCACCCATACCCATGATCAATCCGATCACCCTACTATTCTTATGAACCCGACCTAACCCACTTCTTTCCATATTTGATTCATCCTCTTAGTTAGTCATCATTTCTTTAGTTCATTGTTTAGTTTGTGTTTAGTTATTTCATTTAGCCTTGTTATAGTCTAGTTCATTGTTAGTCTACTTTCTTCTTCTCCTCTCATCATAATTCACCAATTAGTAGCTCTTTGTGTTTGTTTGGTAGCATAGTCTCGTCTTAGGCCAACCTAGTCTAAACCTTGCAACAGCGTCTCCGTGGACACGACCCGACTTACCCTAACTACCGTTAGGTGCTAGTTGGTTATTTATTTGGCGGTGGGATCCACGACAAATCCCACCATCAATTTGGCGCCGTTGCCGGGGATGGTGCATTGTTTAGACTTTGTTCGCTTACTTCTAGACTTAGTTACCCTTCTTTGTGCCCTTCTACCCTCTCTTGTGAATATTCTCTAGTTTTTTTTCTTACTTTCTTAGCTTTCTTTTCTCTTTGTCTCTAGTGGTGCTTGTTTATTGTCGTTACCTAGTGCCCATAAAGCACTAGGTGTTCTCACGTTTGTTCTAGTGTGTAGTGTATGCCTAAGCGGGGAGGCGAATCCTTTCTTTTTAATCCAGAGCCGGAAAGGCTTTTTTGAGTTTTTCGCCAACGGACGATTAACCGGGTTAGGATCTCTCAACCAAGTGCAAGCAATACCCATCAAGAGCAAGCTCAAGGAAGCGATATTGAGGAAGCATCTCGAGAGACGGCCGAAGGGAATTTCACCAATCCCTTTGGAGATTCTAGTCCTAGTTCCCCTTCTACATCTACTTCAACTCCGTCTACACCATCTTCTCCCTTACATCCAATAATGCCGAAATTTTCCTCTCACTCTACATTCACGGAAGACGTCTTGCCGGGACCCATTGCTCTACCGTCCGCTTATGCCGGAAATTTTACGGCCAAGACTCACTTCATACAACTTGTGGAAAGGAATCAATTTAGTGGTTTGCCCACCGAAGACCCGCACCAACATATGGAGACCTTCTCCGATTATTGTGACGCTATATCTCAACCCGGGGTTACTCAAGATCAAATTCGTTGGGTACTCTTCCCGTTTTCTCTTATTGGAAAAGCGAAGCAATGGATTAAGGGTCTCGATAGGGCAACCATGGGCATCGACACTTGGAAAAAGCTTGCATTGGCATTCTACCAAACTTTCTACCCTCCGGAGAAGACTAATTTGCTTAGGGCCTCCATCACCGGTTTCCAACAACGGGATGAAGAGAGCCTATATGAAGCATGGGAGCGGTTTAAGTCTTTGGTCAGATCGTGCCCCCATCATGGACTTTCACAATGGTTCTTAGTCCAACAATTTTGGAACGGTCTTTATGAGGACTCAAGAACTATACTTAACATGGGCTCCAATGGTAGGTTCACCGAGGTCGATGATGACCAAACTTGGGCGAGAATTGAAGAGATGGCGGTGCATAATTCGCAATACTCTAGGCCTAGGAAGGCAAATCGAGGAGGTAGGCACGAGGTTGATGCTATTACTCAACTAAGCATTGACCTTGGAGCTCAATTGAAGACCCATATGGAGACCATTGACAAGAAGCTCCAAGGTCACCTCACTCAAGTTCAAAGCATCGGTTCCTCCAACCAAGCCTCAATTCATGAAGTGAATGCTTTGAGTTTTGCACCTCCTTTGCCTTATTATGGCATGTGTGACACTTGTGGAATCGTTGGTCATGACCCTATGCATTGTCGAGGGAGTATTGAGCAAGTGAATGCCTTTCAAGCATTCAAGCAAGGTGCTTCCTATTCTAATCAATACCAAGCTTCCAATCAAGTCCCTCAACAACAAGCTTTTCAACACCAACAACAACATCGTCCTTATGTTCCACCTCCCTTAAGGGACAACAACCAAGGTTATCAAGGCAACTCAAGGCCCTTTAACAACTTCAAGCAAAATAACCAAGGTACCTTCCACAACAACAATCAAGGGTTCCAACAAGGGAACTTCAATCAAGGCGGTTTCCAAAGAAACCAAAATTTCCAAAGACAACAAAACCACAACAATGGCCTTAATCAAGGCAATTCTCATGGGTTCCAAGGGAACCCTCAACAACAAGCAACTCATGCTAACCGTCAAGAAAGCAAGCCTAGGAGTCGATCTCCTATTCATGACTATGGTACTCCATTAGCCCTCACTGATACTCCGCATAATCCATCATCTCCACCTCGGGGATTCAACATTCAAAAATCTATGATGGATATGCAAAAGAGTCAAATGGACATAACAAGAAACCACCAAGAGCTCTTTGCTTATATTCAAGGGAAAAACGCGACAAGAGATGCCCGTATGAAGATTCTTGAAACTCAAGTGTCTCAACTTGCTTCGGGGAGCTCCTCAAGACAAAAAGGGCAACTACCTTCTCAAGGTGAAACACCAAAATTTGAGCATGTAAATGCCATCACCACAAGGAGAGGTACATCTTATGACTCCCCTCAATTTCCTAGTGAGAAAGAGTCAATGCAAGAACCGACAAGGAAAATGACACCTCCAACTCAAGAAAGCTCAAGCTTTGATAGTCCAATGGAGGAGCAAGTCTTATGGGAGATTGAGAAACCCCAACAAGACAAGCTTCCCCCACTTCAAGCAAAAGACAAGGGTAAAAGGAAAGTGTCCTTTGAAGAGTCCACTCCTATTAAGCAAAAAAAGATCCAAATCAAGTTGCCTTACCCAACAAGGTAAATGAAGACCAAGGTAGACTCTCAATATGACAAGTTACTTAGTATTGTGAAGAAATTGGATGTTAGTGTCCCATTTACCGAGCTACTTACCCAAATCCTGGCATATGGAAAATTTATGAGAGAAATCTTGGCTAGTAAGAGAACCATCGACAAGGAAGACACCATTGCGTTCACAAGAGTGGTGAGCGAGCTCATTCAAGGTTCTACGCTTCCAAAGTTGAAGGATCCGGGTAGATTTTCGATCCCTTGCACCATAGGCCACTACTAGATCGAAAGAGCATTATGTGATTTGGGTGCGAGTGTGAGCATCATTCCTTATTCTATTTGTTGCCGACTTGGGGTGAAGAAGCTTAAAAGTACTTCTATCGCGCTCCAAATGGCCGATAGTTCATTCAACCGACCATTGGGGATGCTAGAGGATGTGCCGGTGAGAATCGGTAAGTTCTTCATTCCGGTTGACTTCATCGTGCTCGATATGCGAGAAGATGCGATCACTCCCATTATTCTTGAGCGCCCATTTCTACATACAGCCGGTGCTATGATCGATGTGAAGAATGGTAGGATTTCATTCGAGTTAGGCGAAGAGAAGCTAGTGTTTGACCTCCAAGGTAACACTTCGCCTACTAATGATGAGTCATGCAATATGATCCAAGCCAAGAAAAACATTGATCTAGGGGTTGAGTCGGGACAAAGCTTGAACAAGAACTCTTGTGAACTTCAAGATGATGACTCCGAGAGTGGAGAGGATGAGTGCCCATTTCATGGGCTTGATGACAATTTGAAAAAGCAAGGAAAAGGATGAGCCTCCCTTGGGGCCACATGAGGAACGGTGGACGTTTGGGTATGTTCCCAAAGACCAAAAGTACAAGTTCAAGTCGTTGAACTTGGAAGATCGGGATGCCCCGGGAACGTCAAGGCAAGGCCATGAAGAGCCTTGGTATGTGGTTGGTTATATCTCGAGCTTGATTGAAGACTTTGCTAGAGCCTTCGACTTGTTCCTTCGTGCCCTTGATGGAGATGGAACTAGTTTTGGTTGTTGAAAAAGATTGAAGAATGTACCACCTTGGTTTGACGGATTTCCACAAGAACCGTCTCTTTGTATATATCTCTTTCCCTTGTAGTTTGTTTGGTTTTGTGAAATTCTTAATTATTTGGATGATTGATGAGCGTTGTGAGGGAGGGAATTTGATGCGTTATTTGAGTTTATTGTGATAGGTGTGAAGTAGAAGTGTCTCCTAGTAAGGAGTGGTAATTGTTGGAGCTTGGATTGTGTGAAGGGAAGTCGGTTTTTGAAGCTTGGAACGAGCTTTTGGGAGCTATGGAGGGTTAGGAGACTCTTCTCGGCCTAGAAAAGGTCATCCCGTTCGGGATGCTGAAAAATCCCGATCGGGATTTTTCCATCCCGTTCGGGTTGCAGGTGCAATTTGGAGCGGCCACTGTGAGCCCATCCCGATCGGGATTTTTCCTTCCCGTTTGGGTTGGAGGTGCAAGTTGGACTGGCTACTGTGAGCCCATCCCGATCGGGATTTTTCTTTCCCGTTCGGGATTGTGGGGAAACCCGATCGGGATTTTTCCTTCCCGATCGGGACGGCGTTGCCTCGAGCCCAGTTCGCCCGATTGAGGCCCAGCCCGACCCGCCCCAATCCCTTCCCTCTTACAACCTTCCTATTAACCCAACCCAACCCAACCCATTCCCATATCACTAAACACAACTCTACCAATCTTCATCTTCAACCTCTCTTCAAAACCCCCATTTTCAAAACCTAAGCCCAAAATCACCATTAATCCTCCATTTCTCCACCAAACTTCACCAAATCACTTCCAAAACTTCACAAAATGGATTTCTATCTCATCCATAAGTATCCTAAACCCATTTTCTACCTTCAAAACTCCCAAAAATTGAAAAAATCGAGTTTTTGTGCCCATTTTTCTCAAAATCTGAAAATTGGTATTTCTTCTAATACTCGATTTGTCTTGCTAAGCTTCACTTGGGTAGCTTATTTCTTCGATATTAAGCTTCTTTGAGGTATTTTTGGTAGGTTTTAGCTCTTATTTGTGGAAAGGAAATATTTTTGTTTTTGGTATACTATCACTCTAAGTCTTCATCATCCAATATGGCACCAAAGAAGAGAGGGGGATCAGTGATTAGCAGAAACAGAAAGGATGCTTCGAGTTCGAGAGCCCAGCCCGAGCCCGAGCCCATGGTCGAGGTTGAGGAGCAGGAAATTGCTCGTCTCCCGGAGTTTCCCAGTCTGATTTTTGAGTCGGACGAGCAAAAGGAAAAATTTATCAAGCTCCTTGGTAAGCCCCTCGAATCAACTAGATTCATATGCAAAATTATTCTTCGAAAGCTTGGAATTTTGGACCAATGTAGGGAATTCTTTGTCGGGATGGGTATGGAAGTTCTATTCGACATGCATGAACTCACCTATAGGCAACTCACTTTAGAGTTCCTAAGTAGCTTTCGTCTCGAAATTAGATCCCGACCACACCGAGTTTATTTCCGAATCAATAACACATCCCTTATGTACACCCTCAATGACTTCGGTGAGCTCTTGGGCATTCCGAAGGTTACCGATGGTCGGGTACCCAATGACTTTAATGTGGCCGACGTATGGCATAGTATCACGGGTCTCACACTTGTGGATCTTAGACACTTGTCTAGTCGCCTTGTCCACCACCCGGTCATACGTATATGGCAGCGTTTTGTAGCGGGTACTATTTTCGGGAGGTGTGAGACGGGTACCTACACTAGGCAAGAGCTAACCTTATTCGGGGGGTACTTGAATTTAAAGAGGCAACAACGATTCACCCCCGACGTCGCACTTGCACTAGCCAAGCATTTCGAGAAGATAGCCAAGGGGGGAAGCATTTGAGAGAAATTGCTATTGGGGGGCTTGTTACTCATCTAGCCAAGAGGGTGAGTCCGACATTTAGGGAGGACGGTTTAATCCCTGTACCGGGGGGCACAAGATTAGATGAGGACCGTTTATCTAGGTATCATCGATGGATTAATTATGATAATAGGCTTAGAAAGTACCTTTGGAGCACGGGGGGTCAGACGCACTTTCTCCTACCGTGCGATACACTTCCGGCCCTTGCCCCTTTGCAACGGTCCGCCGTGCCGGTTCAAGAACCAAATCTTTTGTTGCCTTTTATCGGAAGTGATCAAGGTGCCTCCTCCTCCCATGGACCCCGACCACGAGCTCGTCCCCAACTCCCGGCTCGACCACAACAACAACAACAACAACAAGCTACACTACCCCAACACTACTATCCCACCCCCCCCGTCATTCATTAACGTCCCTCCGTATGCACCTTACACTCCCTTTGTCTACCCTTTGCCCCCGGCCGACCTTTCTATGGCCGCTATGCTTAGTGCCCTACATCTTGGGCAATATGAGAATAGGAGGGATGACTATTATGCCCAATACCCCGGGTACCACCTCCTAGCTCAGCAAGGGTATATAAACCCGCAAGGGAACCTCCCATCGTGGTATAGACCGGAATACTTCCAAGGCCACGGTAACCCTAGCACTAGTGGCGGTGTGATTAACAATGAGGAGATCGAGGAGGAGGACGCTAGGGATGTGAACATGGGCGAGGGTGATGAGGATGACGATGATGACGATGATGATGGTGGAGATGATGATGGTGACGGTGATGATGATGGTGATGGAGGTGATGATGACGGTGATTACTAGCCTCGATGATGAAGAGGCGATTGGGTGGCCTTAGGGGCCTTGTTGATTGCTCCCGGTGGCTCTTGATGACGTGATTATGTCAAGAGTTACTTCAAAATCCAAAATGACAATTGGTAATTCTTTTCCTTAGTTTTTATTTCTATTTATTTATTTAAGTTATTTTCTTTTTTTTAGGATTAATCGTTAGAAATTAGTGGAAATTGGGCGGAATCCGGGCTAGGTGACTTGATTACACCTAGTCCTCCCCTCCCATTTCCTTTTATTTCTTCATTTTTTATTTCTTCCCCCATCCATATCTTTTCTTGTCTCGGCCCATGGTGACTTGACTACACCCCGGCCGGACGCTTTCTACCCTTTTCTCCACTTTTTGATTTTTAGCTTTATTTTCGTAGTTTCTTTTCTTTTTCTTTTGTCTCTCCGCACACTACGATCGAGCATAAGGACATGGCTCGGTTTAAGTGTGGGGGGAGCGATATTCTAGCATAGTTAGCTTTATTTTTGTAGTTTTTCGAAAAATCTTAAAAAACCATAAAAATTTGAAATTTTTTTCACAAAAATCAAAAAGATTTTCCTTTTGTGTGTTTTTCTTTTGTGTCTTTATGTCGTGTATTTGTTGTATTCTGTGTGTTTTGCCTCCTCTTTCCTTATAGGTTGCTTAAATCACCGCTAGCTTTGGAGAGCTTTCAAGACTATCGGTAACATCTTATCCCTTTTTCTTCTTTATCTCTCGCGGAGTTTGGAGGAGATTGTGATGTTGTGTGCTCGGGTGGAGCTTTGTAAAGTTTGTGGGTGATTTGGTGATTTGTTTGGAAGCTAGGGGTGGTGTTTGTGTTATGTATGTGTTCGTTTTGTGTTGTTCTTGTTTTGTTGCTTTTGTTTCTTTTTCTTTCGTTTTCGTTGAGTCTTTGTTTTGTGTTTTGTTGTGTGTCTTGTGTGTAAATGGTTTTTGAAAACCCGGTTTAGAGGCTAGTGTGTGAGTGTGTACTTTCCCTTCCAAGTAGTGTAAATAGAGTCTTGGACTTTAATCTAGTAGAATGACCCTAAATCAATGATTTCGTTGGTCCTTTACCTTGAGTCCACCTAGCTTACTAGGGATTTACTACTGGATTTGCACTTTTGACCATTATGACCACCCACGGTGTGAAAAGGCCTTGGTTACCGAGTCCCGTCCCCTAGGTGACCGTGTTTGGGATTGTTTAATTAGTCCAAGTTCTCCACTTTTTGTGGGTTTGAAGGGAAGGACGCTCCCCGACTCTCCCATTTCCCTACCTCCTACACATATCCACACAATTAATTGCAAAGTGTTGATTTCTCTCTTCTTAATTGTCAAGAACCGCCAAAAAGCCAAATCTTGCCAAAAAAAAAGGGCAAAGAAAAGAAAAGAAAGAAAAATGAAAGAAAGAAAAGAATGGAGAGAAAGAAAAGGCACAAAAGCCAAAAAGAAAATAGAAAAGAAGAAAAAGAAATGGCATGGCAAAACAAAACAAAAATGCAAAAGAAAAGAGAAAATGCCAAAAGAAAATCGTCTCACAAAAAGATCTTAACCCCATAAAAATAAGCCTTTTTCCGACTTTTGCCGTGAAGAGCCTACCAAATGACCGAGTCCCGAGGAAGGATGATAGCGGCATTAGTCGGTTTTCCCTCATTTTGCATATTTTCCACCTTTTTACTTGGACTAGTTAGGCGGTTTTGGACACGGGACGACCCTCTTGGCTCACGCTAAAGGGGGCGGGGTCTCACTTACCTACAGTGTCGACTAACACCGTGGATCATCACTTCCCACTCTGCCGATCGTCCCGTAGTACGTTTTTAGAAAGTTAGGAGGACCTAGGTAAGTTACCAATGCTTTTGTTGCTTTATCGTCATACTATTAGGGTTTAGTCCACCTCGGTTTGTATTGCTAGCTTGGGAACGTTGTCACTTACCTCGAGTCCTAAACCGGTGCTTCTTTCACCGCTTTTTGAGGGAAGCGGTATTTGTTTTTCTTTGGGTGCAACCGATTATGTGTTCGTTTGTGTGTTTGTTTGTTTTTGTGTCTTGTGTTCGGTTGCATCCGCAGTTTTGTCGCAAGACCCGACTTGCCTTGCGGAGTGCACTTTTCCTCTAAGTGCACTCGCGTGAGTTGAAAGGGCGTAGGGTGCGCTAATACCCATTCGACTAGTATAGTAGTTAGTATGTGCTTACTCGAGGGCGAGTAAGGGTTAAGTGTGGGGGAGTTGATAAGTGCGTTTTGTAGTGTTTATTTCTTGTATTTAGTCTCGTTTTCTCTACTGAAATCGCTCCTTAGGGCGGTTTTAGGGACGACTTATGCTTCTTCTAGATTATTTCAGGTTCCTAGGAGTCATCTCGAAGAAACGGAACGATTGAACTCGTTTCCGACACGTATGGAACCCAAGAGGAGAAGCAACGATGATTCGGCGATTCCCCGAGCACCGAGCATCGAAGAGGAGTCGAGGAAGAGCTAAACAAGGCTAATCCCGATCGGGAATTCGTGAACCCGATCGGGAATGAAGTGCAAGAATAGCTGCTCACTGTCAAGCATTCCCGACCGGGATCACATATTCCCGATCGGGACCATCATTTCTTCCCGATCGGGATTTCCCATTCCCGATCGGGAATGACCCAGTCTCTGTTCCGCCTCCTTCTTTTATTCCTCTGACTTACGAAACCCTATAAATACTTCCTTCTTGTATTGTTTATGTATCTTACATTACCCTAGACTATTTTAAGCTTCTCTACAACATATAAACCCTAGATTTAGTTCCTCACATTAGATTTAATCTCTCTTTAATCCTTAGTTAATCCTAGTTAATCTTAGTTAATTAGTTCTTGTATTAAGAGGATACTTGAAGATTTCTCCAAGCTTGACAACCTTGGGATTTATTTGGGTTTCTTATTTATACAAGATTGCATCTTTTTATTCATCTTGTGTTGGTATAACTTTCTTTACTCTTATTCTTTGTTATTATTTCAAGTTTGAATCTTTACTTAGTGTTCTTGTTATTGTTCTTGTTTTCTTTCATTATGGATGTTTGGATTGTGATGTTGTTTTATCTTTTCATTGTTGTAGTTAGTTTGAATATGTGTGAGTAGTCTTCTTGTGGGTTAGTAGGGGGATTAAGGGTAGATTATGGATGATTAGGGTTTGATTGGGGGTAAAGGGTGAATCTTTGTTGTTAGTCACATATTTGGCACACCATGTGTTTGTTGATATGCTTGTATGAGTTGTAGTGGCCATGCTTCTCATGCTAGTCTTCCTCTACTCATTGTTTGTCTTGTTTGTGGTCTTGTTGAGGATAGTTTTGAGGATAGTCTAAGTTGCGAGAGCCCGGACATACCTTGATTAGAGTCTAAGTTGCGAGAGCCCGGACTCACCTTGACATCGGTCTAAGTTGCGAGAGCCCGGACCGACTCTAGCACTAGGAGGCACCCATACCCATGATCAATCCGATCACCCTACTATTCTTATGAACCCGACCTAACCCACTTCTTTCCATATTTGATTCAACTTATTAGTTAGTCATCATTTCTTTAGTTCATTGTTTAGTTTGTGTTTAGTACTTCATTTAGCCTTGTTATAGTCTAGTTCATTGTTAGTCTACTTTCTTCTTCTCCTCTCACCATAATTCACCAATTAGTAGCTCTTTGTGTTTGTTTGGTAGCATAGTCTCATTTTAGGCCAACCTAGTCTAAACCTTGCAACACCGTCTCCGTGGACACGACCCGACTTACCCTAACTACCGTTAGGTGGTAGTTGGTTATTTATTTGGCGGTGGGATCCACGACAAATCCCACCATCACCCGCATATCCATTAATGCCTAAGTTCTCTTCACACTCGATGTTTACGGAGGATGTCTTGCCCGGTCCAACCCCTTTACCGGAGGCATATCCCGGCAATTTTGTGGCAAAGACTCAATTTATCCAATTGGTCGAGCGAAGCCAATTTAATGGGTTACCAACCGAAGATCCACATCAACACATGGAAACCTTTTCGGATTATTGTGATGCTATTTCACAACCGGGAATAACCCAAGACCAAATCCGGTGGGTACTATTTCCTTTCTCCTTGATCTGTAAAGGAAAGCAATGGTTCAAAGGGTTAGACAAGGCGACTCTTGGTATTGATACTTGGAAGAAGCTAGCATTGGCTTTTTACCAACAATTCTATCCCCCGGAGAAGATAAATCTATTGAGAGCTTCTATCACGGGATTCTAACAACGTGATGAAGAAAGCCTCTAAGAAGCTTGGGAAAGATTCAAAGCCTTGATCCGCTCTTGTCCTCACCATGGTTTATCACAATGGTTCCTTGTTCAACAATTTTGGAACGAGTTATATGAAGACTCAAGGGCCATACTCAATATGGGATCGAATGGAAGGTTTACCGAGGTGGATGATGACCAAACTTGGTCAAGAATTGAAGAGATGGCGGTCCACAATTCCCAATAATCAAGACCTAGGAAAGCGAATCGAGGAGGTAGGCACGAGGTCGATGCTATCACACAACTAAGCATTGACCTTGGAGCTCAATTAAAAACTCACATGGAGACCATTGACAAGAAGCTCCAAAGCCACCTCAATCAAGTTCAAATCGCTAATTCTTCCAACCAACACTCGATTTGTGAAGTTAATGCTTTAGGAGTTGTGCCTCATACACCTTATTATGGGATGTGCGATACTTGTGGGATAGTTGGACATGAGCCCATATATTGTCGGGGAAGTATTGAGCAAGTGAACGCCTTTCAAGCGTTCAAGCAAGGTGCCCCTTATCCTAACATGTACCAAGCTTCCCATCAAGCTTCTCAACAACAAGCTCTACAACACCGTCCTTATGTTCCAGCTCCCTTAAGGGACAACAATCAAGGATACCAAGGTTATCAAGGCAACCCAAGGCCATTCAACAACTTCAAGCAAAATAACCAAGGTATCTTCAACAACAATCAAGGATTCCAACAAGGGAATTTCAATCAAGGTGGTTTTCAAGGAAACCAACATAATCAAGGACATCAAAACTACAACCAAGGCAACAATCAAGGCCTTAATCAAGGCAACTCTCATGGGTTCCAAGGGAACCATCAACAACAACAACCATCAACAACAACAAGCAACTCAAGGTAATCGACAAGAGAGAAAGCCAAGGAGTCGGTCTCCTACTCATGATTATGGCATTCCTCTAGCCATCAGAAACACTCCTCACAACCAACAATCTCCTCCTCGGGATTTCGACATGCAAATGTCAATGTTAGACATGCAAATGAGTCAATTGGAGACACAAAGAACCCAACAAGAAATCATTACTCAACTTCAAAGGGATAACTTGGCAAGAGATGCTCATGTGAAGATGCTCAAGACCCAAATAGCTCAACTTGCTTCGGGTAGCTCTTCAAGGCAACAGGGGCAATTACCTCCTCGAGGTGAAATGGCGAAATTCGAGCATGTGAATGCTATTACCTTGAGGAGTGGTTCATCATATAACTCTCCCCTACCACCTAATGAGCATGTACCAATGAAAGAAGTTGTGCCTCCAATTCAAGAAGATCAAAGTTTGGGTAATCCAATAGAGGACCAAGTCTTATGGGAAATTGAGAAACCCCAAGAAGACAAGCTTCCCCCACTTCAAGGAAAAGACAAGGGTAAAAGGAAAGTGTCATTTGAGAAGTCAACCCCTATGAAGACAAAGGTGGATAGCCAATATGACAAGTTCCTTAATATTGTGAAGAAGTTGGATGTGAGTGTCCCATTTACCGAGCTACTTACCCAAATCCCGGCATATGGAAGATTCATGAAAGAAATATTGGCTAGGAAGAGATCCGTTGACAAGGAAGAGACTACATCGTTCACAAGAGTGGTGAGCGAGCTTATTCAAGGTTCTACGCTTCCCAAGTTGAAGGATCCGGGTAGTTTCTCGATCCCTTGCACCATAGGCAACTTCAAGATCGAGGGAGCACTATGTGATTTGGGTGCGAGTGTAAGCATCACTCCCTATTCCATTTGTGAGCGACTCGGGATGAAGGAGCTCAAGAGTACTTCTATTACACTCCAAATGGCCGATAGTTCACTTAATCGACCATTGGGGATGTTGGAGGATGTGCCGGTTAGAATCGGGAAGTTTTTCATTCCGGTCGACTTTCTTATACTTGACATGCTGGAAGATGCTATCACTCCCATTATCCTTGGGCGGCCATTTCTACACACTGTCGGTGCTATGATCGATGTAAAGAATGGTAGGATCACATTTGAGCTAGGCGACGAGAAGCTCGTGTTTGACCTCCAAGGCAACACTTCGCCTACAAATGATGAGTCATGTAAAATGATCACCGCCATGAAGGACATCGGTCTAGGGGATGGGAAGAGTAAAAGCTTGAAGAACGACTTCTACGGAATTGAGGATGATGATTCCGAAATTGGGGCGGATGAGTGCCCATATCATGATTTTGAAGACAAGTGCAATGAAAAGAAGAAAGATGAGCCTCCCTTGGGGCAACATGAGGATAGATGGACGTTTGGGTATATACCGAAGGATCGAAAGTACGAGTTCAAGCCATTGAACTTAGTAGATCGGGATGCCCCGGGAACGTCGAAGCTAGGATGTGATGATCCTTGGAGTGGAGGTTGGTATTCCACTAGCTTGATTGAAGACTTTGCAAGAGCCTTCGATTTGTTTCTTCGTGCCCTTGATGGCGATGGAATTGGTTATAGTGTTGTTGAAAAAGAATTGAAGAGTGCACCATCCTTGGTTTGACGGAGTTCCAAAAGAACCGTCTTATTGTATATATTTCTTTCTTATTCTTTTAGATTTTGTGAACTTCTTGTGATTTGGTATTTTGATGAGTGATGTGAGGGAGGGACTTTGATGATTGTCTTTTGAGCTTATTTGATAGGTGCGAAGTGAAGATGAATCCTATGAGGAGTGGTTATTGTTAAAGCTTTGATTGTGAGAAAGGGAGTCGGTTTTTGAAGCTTGGAACGAGCTCTTTGGAGTTATAGAGGTTTAGGAGACTCTTCCCGACCGAGAAGAGAGCAACCCGTCTGGGAAGGATGAACCATCCCGACCGGGAAGAATGTCATCCCGTCCGGGATGAGTGTGACAAAAATTGGGTCTACTGGAGTGTCATCCCGACCGGGACGAGGGCTTCCCGACCGGAACGGGCATGTCATTCCGACCGGGAGCATCCATCCCGACCGGGATGGCCCCCTGTTCATCCTTTGGCCTTTTCGTTGTCATTTGAGCCCACCCTACCACTTTATACCCCCTCCCAACCTCCCTACCTATCCTTCTCCTTATCATATGACCCCTACACATCATATATACACATTCGCCTCATTTTCTCTTCGCTTTACACCGACATTTACATCAAAACCAACCTCCTTATACCTTTGTACTCCAACCATGCAACCATATCGCAATTGGAGAGGAATAGCAATGACGACTAGCTACGTGCCGATATTGACTTATGAGACAATGGAGCGAGTGAGTTGCTAACCGTATGGTACGACAACTATCCTTTCTTTTCCGTCTTTTATAGCTTGTTCTCCTTTGTTTGTTCCCCTCCCCTATACACTTTTGTGTCATGGTGGCCCTCAGGGCCTTTGTAATTGTTGCTTCCGACTCTCGATGACGTGACTACATCGAGAGTCATTTCAAAATCCAATTTTAAAAGTTTTTCACTATTTTTGTTGGATTTAGTCGGATTTGGGCGGAATCCGGGCTAGGTGACTTGATTACACCTAGTCCTCCCCTCCTATTTCCTTTTATTTTTTTCTTTTTATTTCTCCCCCTTACCATATCTTTTCTTGTCTCGGCCCATGGTGACTTGACTACACCCCGGCCGGACACATTCTACCCTTTTCTCCACTTTTCTTTTTGATTTTTAGCTTTATTTTCGTAATTTCTTTTCTTTTTTCGTCTCCATGCACTACGGTCGAGCATGAGGACATTGCTCGGCTTAAGTGTGGGGGAGTGATATTCTATCATAGTTAGTTTTGTTTTCGTAGTTTTTCCGAAAAATCTTTAAAAACCCTAAAAATTTGAATTTTTTTCACAAAAATCAAAAAGATTTTCTTTTTGTGTGTTTTCCTTTTTTGTCGTTATGTCGTATATTTGTTGTGTTGTGCGTGTTTTGCCTCCCTTTTTCCTTATAGGTTGCTTAATCACCGATAGCTTTGGAGAGCTTTCAAGACATCCGGTAACATCCTTTATCCCTTTTTCCCCTTTGTCTCTTGAGGAGTTTGGAGGAGATTGTGATGTGGTGTGCTCGGGTGGAGCATTGTGCATACTTGTGGTTGATTTGGTGACTTGTTTGGAAGCTCGGGGTGGTGTTTGTGTTGTTTATGTGTTCGTTTTGGTTTGTTTTTGTTTTGTTGCTTTTGCTTCTTTTTCTTTCGTTCTTTGTTGAGTCTTTGTTTTGTGGTGTGTACTTGTGTCTAGTGTGTAAACGGTTTTCGAAAACCCGGTTTAGTGACTAGTGCGCAAGTGTTTACTTTCCCTTTCTAGTAGTATGAATCGAGTCTTGGACTTTAGTCTAGTAGAATGACCCTAAATCAATGATTTCGTTGGTTTCTTACCTTGAGTCCACCAAGCTTACTAGGGATTTACTACGGTATTTGCATTTTGACCATTACGTCACCTATGGCGTGAAAAGGCCTTGGTTGCCGAGTCCCGTCCCCTAGGTGACCGGGTTTGGAATTGTTTGATTAGTTCAAGTTCTCCCCTTTTTGTGGGTTTGAAGGGAAAGCGCGCTCCCGACTCACCCATTCCCCTACCTCCTACACATATCCACAAAATAAGATGCAAATTGTTGAAATCTCTTTCTTAGTTGCGAAAAAATAAAATGCCTACAACAAAAAGGGCAAAGAAAAGAAAAAGAAAGAAAATGAAAGAAAGAAAAGAGTGAAGAAAAAGAAAAGGCACAAAAAGCCAAAAAGGAAATACAAAAGATGAAAAAGAAATGGCATAGTAACACACAAAGCAAAAATGCAAAAGAAAGAAAAATGCCAAAAGAAAACCGTCTCATAAAAAGATTCTCCCCTCTCAAAATAAGCCTTTTTCCGATCGTTACCGTGAAGAGCCTACCAAAGGACCGAGTCCCTAGGAAGGATGATAGCGGTAATGATCGGTCTTCCTTCTTTTTGCAATCATAACCACCTTTTTACTTGGACTAGTTGGGCGGTTTTGGGCATGGGACGACCCTCTTGGCTCATCGCTAAAGGGGGCGGGGTCTCACTTACCTACAGTGTCGACTAACACCGTGGTTCATTCCTTTTTCCATCCCGCCGATCGTCCCGTAGTACGTTCTTAGAAGGTTAGGAGGAAACTAGGTAAGTTACCAACGTTTTTATTGCTTTATCGTCATACTATTAGGGTTTGGTCCATTTTGGTTTGTATTGCTAGCTTGGGAACGTTGTCACTTGCCTTGAGTCCTAAACCGGTGCTTCTTTCACCGCTTTTTAGACGGAAGCGGTATTTGTTTCTTTTTGGGTGCAACCTTTTGTGTGTTTGTTTCTATCTTTGTTTGTTTATGTGTTTTTGTGTCCGGTTGCATCCACGGTTTTGTCGCAAGACCTCACTTGCCTTGTGGAGAGCACTTATCCTCTAGGTGTTCTCGCGTGAGTTGAAAGGGCGTAGGGTGCGCCAATACCTGCTCGACTAGTTTAGTAGTTAGCATGTGCTTACTCGAGGGCGAGTAAGGGTTAAGTGTGGGGGAGTTGATAAGTGTAGTTTGTAGTGCCTAATTTGTTGTGTTTTGGTCCCATTTTCCTTGCATAATCGCTCCTTGGGAGTGATTCATGGGCTACTTATGCTTCCTCTAGTTCGTTTCCGGTTCCCGAGACCATTCATGAAGAGTTGGAGCGATTCCGACTCAATACATACACTTTTCGGATCTAACGAAGAGAAGGAACGATCACTCGATGCCTTGGATTCGACCCTGAGACCTCAAGACCCGATCCCGAGCCCCTTAGACTCGATCCCGAAACCCGAGAGTCGATGAGAAGCCCATAAGAAGCAAGGAGGGACCTTAAAGATCATATTGGAGGCCTACAAGACCCATCCCCGACGGGAAGGAACTCATCCCGTTCGGGATGAGGTGCGCATATTGCAGTGGTTCTGTTTTGGACCCATCCCGGTCGGAACCAATCCGTCCCGGTCGGGATCAGACCATCCCGTTCGGGACCAAACCGTCCCAGACGGGATGAGCAAGCTGCTGCACGTGATTCTTTTATCTTCCTCCTTCATTCTTGTAACCCTATAAATACTCCTCCTTTGAATTGTTTAAGCACAAGACTTTACCCTAGATTATTTTAGACCTCTCTTAAGCTTTCAAAACCCTAATTAGCCTCTCATCATCTCTAGTTAATCTTTAGTTAATCTTAGTTTAATCAAGTAATTAGTCTTGTATTAAGAAGATTCTTGAAGACTCTTCCAAGCTTGACAACCTTGGAGTTTTATTTGGGTTTCTTATTAATTCAAGTTCTCATCTTTTTCATCCTCTTGTAGTGGGTATAATTTCTTTTCTCTTAATCTTTGTTTTATCATCAAGTTTTAATCTTTGATTATTGTTTATTGTTCTTGTTTGTTCATGATGAATGTTGGGTCATTTATGTTGATTTCTCTTATCCTTGTTATTGTTAGCTTGATAATGAGTGAGTAGATTCCTTGTGGGGTTAGTAGGGGGATTAAGTGTGGATTATGGGTGATTAGGGCTTGATTGTGGGTAAAGGTGATTCATTTGTTGTTAGTCACTTATTGGGCACACTATGTGTTTGTCGTATTGCTTGTATGGGTAGTAGTGGGCAATGCTTCTCATGCTTGTTCTGTCCTTCTCATTGTGTATTCAATTTGTGGTTGAATGTTTGTGTTTTGAGTAGCATCTTGCATGAATGTTCGGGTCGAGTCTTGGACACGAGAGTGCGGACTTTGGCTTTGGCGCGAGAGCGCAAACCGACCTTAGTGACTAAGTCGCACCTACACCCTTGATTCCCCAATTATCCTACTATGCCTATGAACCCGACCTAACCCTACTCTTTTCCATATTTGAATTCTCTTTAGTCGATCATCTTCTCTAGTTTATTTGCTTAATTAATCTTTAGTTGTCCATTAGTTTTTGTTATAGCTTATTCATTGTTAGTCTTGTTCATACCCTTTCTCCCATCATAATTTGTCAATCATAATTTCTTTGTGTTTGTTTGTGACTTAGTCTTGTTTGTGAGTAGACCATTGTCTAGACATTACATTACCGTCTCCGTTGACACGACCCGACATACCCTAGCTACCGTTAGGATTAGTTGGTTATATATTGATCGGTAGGACCCGCGACAATCCTCACCATCAGCTGTTTAGTTATCCTGTAATGAGTGAAAGATTATATATAGAAGTATACAAAGGAAGTTTCAGATCCATCAGCAGCCAAACAACATCACCCCGCTTCTTCAATGGGTCTTTGCCTATTGAGGGGTACAATGTCAGACATACACGGTTTTAGACGTGTTGAAAATGGCAAGGTCTATGCCCGGATGATCCTGGATAATAGTTGGGCCAAGAGCTACATTGATTAATTGTACTTCTTAGTATGAATTATAGTTTTACATTCAGATAATTAAGCCATCATCTCTTCTCTTTTTTGCCACTCATGAAACTTAAATTCATCGCAAAGGGGTTGATCTGGTTTATCATGGGTATCGAGTATGATTCTTTGGCTGAAACATAACCGGATGGTAAAAAACCAAAGCAAGTTTTTTTGTTTTGGTGAAAGTTTATAATCTTACTATTGTTACTCATGCAGTTTGAGAATGTTCTCAGCAAGCCTGACCCGAATGAGATAACCAAACTCATTGACCCTGGACTTGGTGACGATTATCCCCTCGAGTCAGTACGTTAGGGGAGAATATTGTCAGACTTAATGTATGATAACTTGATAAGAGTTTCAGGTATTTGTGATCCTGAAAGCAGTTATATATATTGCTCATGGTATAGGGGGCCGAGCTTGCAAAAGCGTGTACTCAAGATAAACCTCACCTACGTTCAAATATGAAATCTGTTGTGGTTGCTCTGACTACTCTCGTATCTGCAACCAGGAACTGGGATATTAGTTCTTTTAATGGGAACGACGCCCTTTTAGTCCGTAATCCTGGGAGATAGCCTAAATCTTCGTTGTACATGCTGTGCTGGAGTTTCTGCATCCTTAATCTGTACAGGTATACTCTCCTAATTTCCTTAATCTGCTTTCAGGCTCATATCTACTAAAAACAACCCAAAGTGTATGGAAAAGACATGTAACAAGAGAAATACGTCTAACTCTTACCTTCTCTATATACAGTTTCATACTTTCATATACATTGCTATCATATCATACGACCTATGTTACTTCACTTGTGTCGTGTCGGATACTTCATTTTTCCTTACATCTTAAAACAAAATCCACCAAAATTATACCTTAGGAACAGTTCCTGTTCTTACCATTCTTAGTAACAGTGTCAGCTCTTAGAACAGTGTAGCTCTTAGGAACAGTAGGAACAGTTCAGATCCTCCTTGCTGATTGCTGTTTCCCCTTCTTTATCTTCCTCCATTATCTTCCAATTTTTCGATTTATTCGCCCATCCAGAGTCCATTCTTAATCATCTCCATCACCACCATTAAATAATAATTAACAGGTTTCCACTTTCTCGCAGATCGCCGATCGTCATCATCATCATCATATCTGTGTTTTTGATTCGGAAATTGTTGATGTGTTTTTTGCACCATTTTTTCTTCATCAAGTTTGAATGTGTATGGTCATAATATGACTGATCCTGTTGCTGAACTTGATAAGCAACTTCAGGTATTTTAAAATTTTTAATTCTTGTGCTCGAATCGAGTGCCGGAATCTGCCCAGAGCGTGGTCGCATGCGGCTGAGTGAGTCGACGACGGTGGTAGATGTGTGACTTTCTCGCTAGGCTGTGTCGCCGAAGCACTCCTCGGTGACATTTTCACCGAAAATGTACCCAGTACGATCATCGACACACCATCTGGGTAATCAATTTATCTTACTATCGACATTCTCTTTAGCTTATCAAAAATTGTCGGGTGGTTTAGGGTTTAGGGATTTGTACTATTTTTTCGCATTATAGATCGAAATTGTCGGATTAGGGATTCAGACATTTCGCCTCTTCACAAACCATATGCAACTTCAAATTGCTAAGCTTCTTCTTGATCTTACGTGTTGGTGGAATTTGTTAAATTTGTCGAATTTGAATTGGATGTGTGTAGTTATGTGTTTGGGGAATTGTTGGTTGTGGGTTACTAAATAGCAACTTGCGTCGTTGTTCATTAACTTCGGACAGGTGAGTGTAAAACGAACCTGTGAATTGCTTTGTTTGAACTTGTGTATTTTTGTATTAGAGTGCCTAAAGTTGAGTTTTTTTGAGTTAGGGTGACATAGGTTGTTGATTGCCGTGTTTGTGGAGACCCGAATTCTGTTCTTCATCTTGCTTTTGTTGAGTTTACTGATGAAGGTAACACATTTGGCTTATACAGAGTAGTAAACTGTAGGTAATGTTTGCCTGTCTTGGTTATAGTCGTGCAAATGTTTGAAGTCGTTGAATTATTGCATTTGTGCAGAGGGTGCTGAGAATGCCTTAAAACTGTCGGGTACAATGCTCGGGTTTTACCCCGTCATAGTCCTTTCTTCTAGGACTGCCATTGGTCCTGTTAATCCTACTTTCCTACCCAGGGTGAGTTAATTTGAGCTCAGTTTATTTGATGGTTTCCGTATCGCTAATTACTACGGAGTATGATGAATCGGAGTTCATTAATGACACAAATAATGCTACTTTCTACCGTCAGAAGACGAGTGGGAAATGTGTGCTAGAACTGTTTACTGTACGAATATTGATAAGAAGGTATCACTAACTCATTTTAGTATCGTTATAGTATGTATTTGCGATTGGATTACGCCATCTGTGAACCTCTTCCGAAGTTCTCATGGCTTAAATGTTAAATTATGCATGTTACGAAGTTGTGGTAGCATTATGTCATGTTTTGGGATTTTTTGAGGTTTTGATTGTTATCTTACCGTTGAAGAAATAAGGGTGATATTACCCCAAAAGTTGAAGAAAATTTTACTGGATGGGCGAATGATGTCATTGAAGAAAGTCAAGAAAACCAGGGTTAAAATGTTGTGGAAACTACCCAGAATAGTGAAGATGATGCAATTGAAGATAGTGGAGAAAACCCTAAAAAGAAGCGTAAAATAACTGATGAAATTATCACGGATGGTGAAAAATCTGTCGGTGAAAATGATGGAGTTACCGAGAAAGACGATGCAGTAGCGTATTTCATGGAATATGAAGAGGAGCAGAAGAAGAGGGAGCGAATAATAAGAAGACGACGAAGGAGAAGGAGAAAGAAAAAGGGAGGTGAGACTAATAAAGTTAAGAAGGTTTCAAAGAGGAAAGTGGAGGAGAGCACACCAAGTGTTTGTGAAAACGATGTCGAAGGCAGTTCAGGAGATGATGGTATGGAGGGGAAGACTAGGAGGACTATCTCATATCAAGAGAATGCAAATAAGAGAAAGGGTACATTTGATGAAAATGTATGATTTTAATTTGATTACCGAGTATAGTATTTTTTAAAATTCGTTTGTTGTTTGTCTTAAGCAACTTTCATGTTTTTGATGAGGTACCGTATGCTGTGGATTTTACTTCTGGTTTGACAGGAGATTAAGATTGATTCTACAATGTGTCATAAGTGTCAAAGGAATGATAAGGGTCGAGTAGTTAGATGCACCAAGTGTAAGACGAAACGGTTCTGCGTTCCCTGCATTGGAAACTGGTTTGTGTGATACTTACCATTTTTCTGTGCAGCTTTTGTTTTGGTAGATGTTTTCGTTTTATGTCATTATGTGTAGTTCTGTTTTTGGGAATTTGATGTTTTACTCCAGAACTATTCTTATCACTGTTGTGTTTGGCGAATGCTGAATTTCATAATGCTTAGCATTTAGGAATTTGATGTTTTAGTACAGAACTATTCTTATAGTGTCCTATTTGGAGGATATTTGACTTCATAATGGTTAGGATTTAGGAATTTGATGTTTTAGTACAAACCTATTCTAGGCTTTTCAGTTTAGTCTATTTGGATCAATTCAATTATGCCTCATTGAGTTCATATTGTCTCCGCAAATTCAGCTCACTTAGCTCACTTTAGTTCATTTCAGAGCCCGTTTGAGTTTAATTAAGTTAAGCCCACTTCAACCGAAAAGAACATGGTCTTATAACGGCGGTGACGCGGTGTTAGGAGAATGTTTAACTTCATAATGGTTATGATTTAGGAATTTGATGTTTTAGTATAAAACTATTATCATAGAGGTCATGTTTGGAGATTGGGTAACTTCGTAATGGTTAGATAAATCCATGCAGCAGGCTTGAAGTTAGCATTCTTCAAATGATAGTTCACATTAGTATTGGTCAATTATGTTGATCTGCATCTGCCTCACACTCTGAACTTCAGTCCTTTTATATTGTATCATTAGTTTGGCTGATAAAGTTACCTGAGCATTCTAATAAATATGTCCTTATTACTTGTATTGAACAGGTATCCACGAATGACAGAGGAGCAGATTGGTGACGCTTGCCCGTTCTGTCTTCACAATTGCAACTGCAAGGCTTCCTTGCGTATGACAACCTGCCAAAGTATGATCCTAAACTTAAGCCATGATACGATATTTCCTTTGCAGATGATAATCGTTGATATTGATATGTTGGTTGACTTGTGCTAGAAACAAATGGAAGATAGATTTGAGGAGGAATTTAGTGGAGAAAATAAAATTGAGCATAACAAAAAATTGTTGAGGTCTATTTTACCGCTTCTGAGACAAATCAATCAAGAACAGATGCTGGAGAAGGAAATTAAAGCCAATATTCAAGGTATATGTTTTGTATTGGCTTATATATGGCTATGTTTATGTTTATTCAACATTCTCACACTTTATGCCATAATGAGTGCCCTATCTGTGTCATTATGATCTCATATTATAGTGTGCTGGAATATTGTTCCGTTTGGTTTTCTTTGTCTTAACATGGCATACTTGTTCGTTGTAGGTGTTCCAGTTAGTGAGTGGATTACTCCCAACGCACCTGTCCGCAGAGAGCGTGTACTTTGGTAAATTTTCTACATTATAAGAATACTTTTTTCCATTAGTTGATGACTTATTTGGCTCTTCAATGCCTGATTCATTCATGTCTTATGCAGTAACAACGGCAAAACTTCCATATTCTATTTCCACAGTACTTGCCCCTCTTGTACATATGATTTGTGTCTGTCTTGTTGCCGGGACATTCGTTCCGAACAACTAAAGGATTGTGAAGAAGTTAGTATGAAGTTTGGTAAAACAGGTCTTGACTATATGCATGGCTTTAGACTTGCTCTACTGCCTGTAAAAAAGAGAGAAGAATCAAGGAGAAATAGTAGGAGCAAAGTTGAGACAGCCGAGTTTGATAGTGTGATTGATGGCAATGATGTTCCTGATGTTCACCCTGTTGAATCTGTTGATGAAAAGAAGGCAATGCTGAAATGAAAAGCAGATGAAATGGGCAGAATATGGTGCCCACCTTACAAATTAAAAGGGTGTGGCCATGCAATTCTTTATTTGAAGTCTTTCTTGTCTGAAGACTGGGTTTCACAATTGATCAATAATGTTGAAAAGGTGGCAACTAATGAAAAGGAAAGGTTTTCTGAGGCTTCTAATGTTTCGTCATGGCTTGATTCTTCTAATGATGTTTTAGAGTGTAATATGCGAAAATGTGCTTCACGAGAAGGCATCAACGACAACTATTTGTATTGTCCAGATGCCAGGGATATTCAGCAGGGAGACCTGAAGCATTTCCAGAGACATTGGGCTCGAGGAGTACCAGTATTTGTACGAAATGTTCTTGAAACTACCCCTGGTTTAAGTTGGGAACCATTTGTCATGTGGCGTGCTGTTCGTCAAATTAAGAAAACAAACATTTCCAGACTACTGAATGTGAAAGTCATTTATTGCTTGGAGTGGTGTGAGGTGACTACATTCACTGCTTGTTTGCTTTGTGTTTTCTTTTCATTAATAATTTGTTAATATCTATTTTCCCCTATCTCGTCTCCCTTTACCTACCTGAAATTTCATTCTAATTGGTGTCAGTTAAATACTGCGACCTGCTTGCTGCACGATTTGATAGGCGTTCCATCCTAAAACCAATTGGCAATAGGAGTAAGCCCCGTTTGTTTATAAGATAGTGAACTCTCTTCCACCTGGTCAATGTGGAACATTTACTTTTGGTTAAACACATAATTGGAGCCCCTTTACCGATTCAAAAAATATAGACATGAACCAATTCAATCTCAAATCCTATATCCCTGTGTACTGTATATCGAGCAAATTTTAGCCATAGTGAAAATCTGAAATTGATACGCATGAACCCTATTTGAACAATGCTGTTTCAAGGTGTACTTACAACTTACAACCATTTAAATTTCGATTTAGTAATTGAGTGGATTAATGTCTTAATTGCGTAAACGATAATCTTGATATTTGAAATTTAAAATACTCTCATTTCTTTCGTCAGTCCTATTTTGTTGTCTTTTGTAGGGCTTTCCAAGTCAGTATAGTCCGAGCTGCCATTATATAACATTTCCACTTCCTGCTCTTTGCACCTGTCAGATTAGTCCTATCACTACCAGGCTGACACTCTCTAATCTATTGTAAGTTGACATCAATGTTTACAATTTTTTTGCCGGATATACAACGGGAGACTTTGATGACAAGAATTGGCCAGTGGTATTAAAATTGAAAGATTGGCAACCCGATAGTAAGTTTGAAGAGCGCTTGCCTCGTCATGGAGCAGAATTCATTAGAGCACCGCCATTTATAGAGTACACACACCCCAGGAGTGGATTTCTAAACCTAGCTGCCAAGTGCCCTCTAAAGTACCTGATGCTTGACATGGGTCCAAAACCTTATACTGCATATGGTTTCTCTCAGAACTAGGCCGTGGTGATTCGGTCACAAAACTTCACTGTAATATTTCTGATGTGGTATGCTGTTTTGTAACCTTCAACACTTTTTTGTGATTTACTTAATTGATGTGTGGAACTTGAATAGGTAAACATTTTGCATCTTGCCTACGTTACTTATAAAACTAACTCAATGCATGTATCCCCTTGCCAATACAAGAACTCCGCAATTGCAGACTCATTCATATGTTGGCTATTCTGATTCTGACTCTCCACAAGTATCCTACCAGTAAACTCGTTTTCCCTTAGATCCTTTTCTTTATTAGTGTTGCCTCATTTTTCCTAAGAGAGTGGTATGGTTTCCTAAAAGAGTAAGGAGAAAAAAAACAGAGCAAGAACCAAAATAGTCTGAAACTAAGTGATATGGAATTATAATGAAATAACCCCCACATCAAACCCAAGTATCTCCACCCTCGATCTCTGCTCGAACATCACCCAGATTTTATGTACTTGTGAATTTGTGAGACCCTTACTTTTTGTGACCTAAAAAAAGTCCAACGTTTGTATCTCTTGTTTTCTGGAGTGCAAGTTTTCGGTCACGATACTGAATTTCTACCGTCTTGGCTGAAAAGCTTGTAGTTTGCTGCTACTTGAAGGATGTGTTACCAACTGTGATTAGTTACTTCCTGTAGATTGACGAATTTTCAGTCATATTTGCTTTGCGCCATGAATAATATATCATTGCTTTTGAGGGTATTATTTTGTCTGTGTTTGAGTGCATTTCTTTTTGGATTAATATAGGTTAATATATTGACACATACTGCTGAAGTTACCTTGGAGCCTGATAAACTGGATGCTATTTCCAAATTGAAAAAGAAGCATTTTCCTCAAGACCAAAAGAAAATCTTTGGTAAGGAGCTCCCTAAAATTTGTGTTGAGTCTGATGAAGTGGAAAATCATGCATCTAAGTCAACCAGCTCAACCAAACTGGATGATAATATTGGATCTCCAAATGCAAAGATGGTAGATGGCGAAACCGATCCAGGCATTGAAGCTGTTGTCACTCCCGATGCTACTTTTGACAATGAAGCCTCTGTTTCTTCTATGGAAGTTGGAAGGTTCTGAGCAATGCAGTGGAGGTGCTCTTTGGGATATTTTCGAAGAGAAGATGTCTCTAAGCTACAAGATTTTTTGAATACCCATTATCGGGAGTTTAGGTACATTTATTGTGCTCCACTAAAGAAGGTTAGTTTGAGATTATATTTCAAATAATAATGAATATTAGTTGTTGGATCAAGCTCATAGGTTGCTGAAAAGTCGTGAATTATCTTCTGTATAATCTCTCTCTTGTATGTTTTCTTTCTTTAATGTGTCAGGTCATTCACCCTATACACGATCAAACGTTCTACCTGCTTGAGGAACACAAAAAGGCAACTGAAGGAAGAATATGGTAGGTGTACAACTATTTTAGGCATGAAGTTATCAACAGTTTTCTACTAGCCGGCCAGCCCATAATGCATCATCAATCTTTTGCGACCTTGCTCTTACTTTATTTTTATTTTTTTTAATCTGAATCTTACTGTCTTTAGGAATAATTGAGCCCTGGACATTTGTACAAAATCTTGGAGAAGCGGTCTTAATTCCCGTTGGCTGTCCTCATCAAGTTAGAAACTTGAAGGTACCATTGCTTGGCTTCAGTGATTGGTTGTTTAACACCACTTTATGTTGGAACTTCGGGACTCGGAAGGCACATCATGATCGAAATCTACAAGAAACACAAAACCGGAACACCCAAAAGGAAAGGATAACTTGGATATCTATGTAGAATCGTGAACGGAATCACTTTCCTTCCAGAATAATCGACCCTATAGTGTCCCGGGTTACACGATTTCCTTGTGGGATAAGACTACAAGAATCACACTCGCATTCCGACACTTAGAATTTTGAGCAATAACTTATGGAGAATAATTATTTTCTTTACAAAGAAAATACAAGAGATATTAAGATGGAGTCTTTTTCCTCTATCCTGTAACTTGATGTTGTGTTACATAAATAGCCAAATGATCAAACCTCTTAAAACAATGCATAACCAACCGTAATGCATCCCACATGTGTCATCAAAGTAAAGAACTATGACAAACCGAAGTGTACCAACGCGACACGTCAAAATAAGAAGCCAACCGTTGAAGAGATAAGATCAACGGAAACTTAAATACCCGTACGTAATGTAACACGTACACACACCTCGGTTACACGGGGTTCCGAACCCCGAATGAGATTCCTATCCGGGTATAATCAAAAACCTACAAATACGTTCACTTGAGCATTTATACACTCCGTAAGCTCAATTTAGGCTTAGAGAAGCGTGCACTCCGCACTCCCAACTCGTCATATAGCTAAACCGAGTTTACCCTTCTTTGTAACTAAACCCCAACTACACCAAATGAACCGGTGATTACCTCAAATCACCAACATTCCTCCCCACATTTGAGTGTAATCCTTGGTTTAGCAAAACCGAAAACAACCAACTCATTCATCATGGCAATATCACGAAGATTGAATTACCACTGAGTATAATTACACATTCCAAATATTCGGTGTATCGGGGTGTGTCTAAGCATTGAACCCCTTTACCCATATTGAATACGTGAAGATAATCATACACATAAGCTGAAAACTCCATTAGTAAAACCGACACTAATTAACCGACCTTGTGTCCATATCCTTTCATGAGCGCATATAGGGAGTCAACCCAAACTCCTTTGAAGCAGCCAAACTTCATGGCTCACATAGGTGAATCTTTTATCGTGGACCCACATTGGCACTTTATCAAAGATTCATTAAGAAGATATCACTTCAGCCTATACATGCAGGTAATAGCACACACTTTCGGGACAAATAATCATGTGCTCAAATTTAAGATAGTAGGCCTTCCACATTGAATTCTGCCTCAAACGTTATATTAGAGGGGAATTGGGTATCCTAGCTACCACCAAAAATTTATTGGGTTTAACCATCCCGATAACAGACTTTATACCAAGTCCCTAGTTGATCGTTGATCAAAGTGATCTACTTGAAAAACCTTAGAGATCTTACGAAACAACCAAAGTAACCGAGTTTGTGATAGTAAAGGTACCGTGTTGTTTCTAACACCCGGTGCTGCAGTCACCATTTTAACTCGACTATAAACTTAGCCAAAATAACATCACTATCACATACCAGAGCAACATCGGTCTAATACTTAAAAGAAACTCGTAGTTCATTTTCTTTAGCAACCTAGCCTATACACTGGCTATAGCAAGATAACATTGCGAGTTCCAAATTCAAAACTTAATTTGTAATACAAATTTATTTCTTGGAAATCATAATCAATGGTGTCTCCCAACCATAATAACACTATCAATTGTAGAAACAACCATCTACAAACGTAGCTCAATTTTCTTATACAACACTCCCTCAAACCGAAGGAGAACCAACACAAGACAAACCAAATTAATGGCTATCTAAAATATTTCACACTTGATTAACTTCTTAGTCAATGATGAGAATTAGTTTAGCCACTATACACACTCAACTCTACCCGACTATATATATGCAATCAAGCTCTTGTGAAAACTCGAGTTGTGAAACTCGACCAATAGAAAACAAACCAGAGAATAGTTACATATTCTCACCTTTGACCCTAAAACCAAAGATCATATTTACCTCCCCCATGTCCTTCGTAGAAAGACATGACAAACATACAATCGCCTTTTACAAGGCCTTATTCTTTGATCTATGCTAGATATCAACTTAGGACAAATGACTACTCCTTAACCGGACTTGTCATAATTGTACCTTCCATACTATTGATTTCCAAGTACATGTGTAACTGTCATGACTCCATAAGCTCATCATGGTTATCACAAACCAACATTACCGAGATTATGAAACAAAATCAATCGCAAACCTTAAAACAAACATACGACATACACAGAAGAAACAATAAACAAACAATAATCCATTGATTAAAGCAGCATCCAAAATATTTCAATACGAGTTCCTCTCACGATTATATCCAAAGTGAGACTCGTCAACAACTTGAATATTTATGCTTCCACAAGAGCGAGTTTTTTAAATTCTCTTAAATAAACCAAGCCACCCAAGGAATCAAATACCATCCATTTGTACGCCTAAACAATCAATACACCATTCTTTCAAGCTACATATGTGAACCATATATTACCGCTCAAAAATCAGAATTTATGTGTATCACATTCAAGAGAGTACCCATTACTTACTCATTCTCATGCATTCTAATCATCTCAATTATTATATTCACCATACAATAATGACATTCAAAAACACCAAACATAGTGTAAACACTACACACATATGTTCAAATAGCTACTGCTAAGACATGAACATACCAATAAAATACCAATCATCAACATCTCGATGAAACTCACATAAAACATAGATATGAAACAAGCAAAGATCAAATAATCAAATACTACCATGATTAAAATCTACTCAGACTTCAACCATCAAAAAAGAAATGTATGAATCACATATACAAACTTCAATGATCGATATTATTCACGAAAAGCAAAGTTACTTTAAGTAATAATAACAACCTATCAAAATCATCAACCAATTGATCAACATAATTCATACGTCTACTAACATATTCCACATGATAAACATCATACGTATGATCAATCAATAACTTTCATAAATACATGATACAAAACCATCTCATTAAACCTTCTCCACATAAAACTCGTGGTGACCATCAATGAGACAAAAAACCGGACATAAACCATGTCACAAATGGTGAGGGAAAATCCAAATTCCTCCCTTAAAGAACCGTGTGTGTATCAAATCCCCATAAACCGAGACTTCACACCACAAAAGTCAATACATTACGTAATGGATCTATACGAGTGCCCGTATTTTACCGCTCCAATCCGCATAAACATGTATCTATTATACCGAGGAGGATTAACAAGAGATATTCACTCCTACCCCATATAGACAACAACCAAGTTGTACTCTATACAAACTTAAGACAATTGAATTGATTATCTCTTAACCTTGTCATAACATTATGATCAATCTTTTACAACCTCTTAATATTAAACCATATTAAGAATTCAATTCACCTATCAAAACATGTCAATGTCTAAATAAACATCTTAAAACCCAAGATGTAAAATAAGCCAAGACATTACTACCCATGTTTAAGGTAATACTTAACTTTGTTACAAATATTAATTTATAACCTTCATGATCATGTAACATTATACTCCGTATAACATTGGTCAAAAACCAAAAAATCAATAGTATATCCATACTATCAAGGACAATATAAATGATACATAAATACAACACTTAATATTATACCATATTAAGAATTTTAACCCACCACAAGCATGTCTTAATATGAAAAATCAAACATTTAACATTCATGACATAATACGAACATGGTGAAAACATTCATATGAGTATATCAAATAACTTCACGTACCAAAATATCATAATCATAACAGATATGATAGTTGAAGAAAATTGCTCTAAAAAACCAATAAACTAGGATTGGACCTCATTAGAGAATTAACGAAAAAAGGAGCAAAACACCCGCAGCAAGAAACCGGAACCATACGTGTACCGTTCTCGACTATGAATCTAAAATCAAGCAGAAAGATACTATTAATCACCGTGATTAATACTCTTATCCATTTCCATGTAGAAAACCAATAAATCGTTTTGCCAAAGGAAAACAACTCTGCACACTAACCGGCTAACTACATGAGCAATTAATCCAAGTGAAATAATTAACAATCATTACAGTGAAATCAAAACTACTGTAATCATAAAAACCACCATGCAACTTGAAAATGCATGCCTCCATTGCCCCATTACCATGGAAACAAAGACAAGTAAACACATGCACATGCATGAAGTACAAAGCAAAGCATCCGGCAAAATAAAACCCATAAGAAAGTGACAAGTCCCTTTATACTTATCTCGAGGTATCATTCCCGTCGGCAACCATTAAACGTAATTATTGTAGAGTCTAGCGATACTAGGAAATACTCTAGAGGGGGGGTGAATAGAGTATTTAGGTACTTTTAAAATTTTAAACGATATATTACACCGAAATCTTATTAGGAAAGATATAGTGTAATATTGTGTTAGTTGAATGGCTAAATAAAATGAAGTACAAAAATGTTTGCTACTATACTTACTACTAAAAAGTATAAGTATAAGAAATAGCAAAGCACAATAAAACGTAAAGTAAATAGTACGAGCAGTTTTAACGTGGTTCGGCCCAATTGAAAAGCCTACGTCCACCGGTGTCTTTATTTATAAGTGTACCTTCTCCGGATTACCTTACAAACAAGACGATCACGATTAACTCTTAACGTGATGGTGTGAGTGATGTGAAGCACTCGGTGTGTGGGATGTTAAGTCCACAACAATGAAGGATGTTAAGCCTTCGGTGTGAGGGATGTGAAGCCCTCGGTTTCTGAACGATGTGAAGCGTTCAAGGTGTGAACGATATATGTCGTTCAATTGAGTAACCACTACTCGACTCGTGTATCTATACTATTCAAGTTTACAAAATTTCTCTAGCTATGAATACACTTCAATTGTCTAGAGAGAATAATGAAACAATATGACTTCCAAGCGTAAACAATTAAAACACGATTTTATATAGCCAAGACTTAAACCGAAAATTATTGCAAAAAGCCTTTTGAAAAGAAATGTGATTTTGTTTTTGCAAAGAGAAAAAATGTGTATCAAAGTCGTATCTTTTAAGTGAGGAGGAACAACGTATTTATAGGTGAGACATATTCCTTAATAAAGGAAATAGGATCATCTTAATTGATGTGCTTCCTCATTTAAAGAAGATATGTTAGGTGGAGAATCAATCAACCAAGACAATATATATAAGTTTCCTTTATTAATGATTTTCTAATATCTTAAAGAATCAAGATATTTGTGAGAATCATTTTTATTGAAAACTTCTATTTTCTTGATAGATATTATCCGCTTTTAGACTATCTTCTTTAGATACACTATTTTTACAAGATACTCATTCTTTAGAAATATTTTGATTTTAATCCTTGGCGGTTCGTGTGTGGTTGTTTACCGAGGTTAATATAACCTTGTTCAAGGTTATACTATCCTTGCCATATTATTTCGTTGCTCCCTTTACATAAGAATTCCTGGGATGCACTTCTTCCTTTTGAGAGCTTGATCATGTTTCACCATCTTGAAGTATCTTCTTATGTGAATACCTGTTCTTGACACACTTGAATCGTCACTTAGAAAATATTGACATAAGCAAAACATGTATAGTAGGTTCAACAAATTCCCCCTTTTTGATTATGTCAAGCCTCCTAAAGAGAGTTCTAAGTGACGGAACATCTTACTCCCCCAAACCCGAAGAGGTCAATGGAAATCCTTGGGTAAACATGATCTAGATAATCAAAAACCAATAGGTCGATAGTGAATCCACTTCACCCTCTTGACATCATCGAAAAGGGTCGATCAGCTGTGAGAATATCAAGCAAGTAAACACAACAGTTAAGAACATTCAAATAAGCAAATCATAGAGATTCATCAAGTAGCATCCAAAATAGTGACAGCCAAAGCGACAAACGACAAGATAAAGAGTTGTTTGGCAAAAGATCATAGTTTTTAAACCATATACCCTACTGTTGCTATACTAGGAGCTTATTATTGATAGGGCATTTTCGGGAAAATGAGATCAGACTCCCTATCTTCCGCGCTGTCCACGCACAAGATACACAGCTTTTGAGATTTCCTCAAAGATCTGGCGCAGTCTTTCCATAACCTCATCATGCATGTTGAGATGGTTCCTGTTGGCGAACTGGACTTCGTTGACCGCTTCATTGATCCCAACCCCTATCTCATGTCCAGACTTTTTGAATGCTGTAATATCTTCTCCCATTATTTTAACTCGGGCCCTGAGATGTGCTACACGTCCCTCCATTTTTGACAGCCCTGCCCCAAATTCAGCTCGAGAAGAAGTAAGAAGAGTGGTTAGATTATCCACTTTCTGTTCAAGCCTCTTGAGCACCTCCGTGGATTCATTAACCACAACCGGAGGGGGAGGGGTACCAACCAAACCAACAATTTCATTCAATTTACCCAAGATACTAGCAGAGAAATCTTCATGCACCGCATTCACCATCTCCTTTCCCTTAGAGGAACTTTCACCCTTAAACCTAAGACTCCCATCATCACCTAAGATAGACATCTGCTTAAGATATGCCGTGGTCAAGATATCAGATGGCGTTTCACTAAGAGATGTCTTGCTCAGAATCCCCCTATTTTTCAGAACCTTAGACAACCACATCCCATACGGGATGCAGGTAGAGCCAGTGATGTGTGGGGCTTTTAGTTCGATAAGCACATGTTCAATGTGACTCATCATCAGGAAGGGTAGGTTAATTTTTGTGCCTTTGAGAAGGTGGTGAAGTAAAATGATCTCATGGACATGCAGTTTGTTGGTACCGGTTTTTCTTGGCAGCAGAGAAGAATAAGACACATTGAATAAGAGTTTGGCAATGGGAGACAGATTTACACAAGTCATTACAGAATTCTCAGTAGCTCTAGGGTCAATGCTTTTCTTAACAGCTAAGATTTTTTCAGTATCGTAATCCTTCCAACCAACCCAGGACTGAATCTCTCCCCCCTCACAAGGAATCCCCAAAATCTGACCTAAATCTTCCATAGTAATCTTGAAGAACTTACCACCAAAATTAGCACATAAGACCTTGTTGTCAATATTCAGAGTTGCCCAAAATTGAGCAATCTGAACTGGGAAAATCTGATGTCCCATATCAAGTAGCTCACCCCATCCTTGAGTATCGAGAATCTCACGTAGGTGTGACACACTTGGGTTCTCATCGAACCATGCAGCAAGGTATTGACGATCCGAAACAAAAGAGTAATTGAGGACAATAGTTTTTACCTGATCAAACTCTTGTTTCGTCATTCGTACCTTTTCTAGCTCACTGATGATGAGATCCTTTCCATGCAGACCCTCAGTTGTTGCACTTGCATGCTCTTTTCCCTTAGTCGTCCTTTTCCTTTTACCGGCCACCGTTACATCCTCGAGAATCTCCACTTCTTCCTCTACGTCGACAGGCGGAGAGTTGAGAGTCAAATCCCGAGAAGATGAGCGGAGATTTTTCTTGTGAGGGACAAAGGTGGACTCTTTCTTTGGAGCCATTGATAGAGTATGAGGTGAGAGAAAGAAGGAGTTAAAGGGGTAGGTAAAAAGGATGAAAGAGGGGCGGTTAAAGAGGGTTAAAATAGGAGTAGTTGTAATTATTATAGAAAAGATGAGTTTGTGGGTAGTTTATGGAAAGAAGAGTTTTTGTGCAGATTTCCTTCTCAGTATAGACACGTGAGAGGCGAGAAAACAGATTTTGTACAGATTTTATTGAGTATAGAACGACAAAGATCTTTAGTGAATATATCATATAATGTATGAAGTGTAATTTTACGGAAGGAATAATTCTTTTTACAATTTTCCTGGAATATTCATGATTTCTCGTGAATATATCGGGGTAAAATTACATATCATATGATATATGATATAGTCGCAAAAGGCAGTAGTCACAATAACGGACAGCATAAGATGCACTCTTAGAAAAACTTAAAGAAAAAAAACTTACCAGTGTATCAACAAGATAATACGGACACAGACTAACATCACCCCAGTCTTCTTCATTCATATAGGATGAGTAAACCCAGCCAACGACTGTTTCAGTTTTCATTTATTAAACCAAGTTCTAACCTTAATTCCTCAAACCGTTCCCTGGGTAAAGGTTTTGTAAGAATGTCAGCGTTTTGTAGGTCAGAAGGACAAAAATCAAGTTCGATATTACCCTTTTCTACATGGTCTCTTAAGAAGTGATGACGAATGTCAATATGTTTGGTACGAGAATGATGAGCATGATTTTTTGATATGGCGATGGTACTAATATTATCACAAACGATAGGTACGGTTTTAATACTAACACCATAATCCTTTAATTGTTGTCGTAGCCAAAGTAATTGAGTACATACAAGGGATGCAGCAATGTATTCACTTTCCGTGGATGAAAGTGCCACGGTTGCTTGTTTTTTAGAACCCCATGATATAATACATGACCCTATAAACGTTACCGTTCCTGAGGTGCTTTTTCTGTCAATGTAGCATCCGCCATGATCAGCATCTGAATAACCTTTTAAATCAAAATTGTCATGCATAGGATAAATCAATTGAAGACCTTGTGTACCAATCAGATAGCGTAAGATACGTTTAACCGCCGTAAGGTGAGATTCCTTTGGGTCAGACTGAAAACGGGCACAGACACATACACTATGCATGATGTCGGGACTGCTGGCAGTCAAGTAAAGCAAAGATCCGATCATACCTCGATAAGACGTGTTGTCTACAGACTTACCTCCTTCATCTTTATCAAGTTTAGTAGTGATAGCCATAGGTGTTGGAGCAGATTTTGCTTTGTCCATTCCGTATTTCTTAAGAAGTTCACTTACGTATTTCTGTTGATGCACAATTATTCCTCTTTTTGACTGTTTGATTTGTAGACCCAGAAAGAAACCCAACTCACCCATCATACTCATTTCAAATTCTGATTGCATAAGATTAGAGAAATATTTGCAGAGTTTTTCATTTGTTGAGCCGAAAATGATGTCGTCCACGTAAATCTGAACAATTAACGTGTCCTTCTCGACATTTTTAATGAAGAGTGTTTTGTCAACTGACCCTCTCTTAAACTCGTTCAGAAGTAAGAATTGAGACAATCTATCATACCAAGCCCTTGGAGCTTGTTTTAACCCGTAGAGCGCCTTATCTAGTTTGAAAACATGATTCGGTAAATCCAAGCTTTCAAATCCTGGAGGTTGTTCAACAAAGACTTCCTCTTTTAAGTATCCATTCAGAAATGTTGTTTTAACGTCCATTTGAAACAACTTGAATCCTTTGTGAGCAGCATATGCAATTAGTAGCCGAATAGCTTCCAATCTTGCCACCGGAGCAAATGTTTCGTCAAAATCTATTCCTTCTTGTTGATTGTATCCTTGTACTACCAACCTTGCTTTGTTTCTAACAATGGTTCCAGAATCATCCAGCTTGTTTCTAAATACCCAACGGGTCCCTATCACTTTTCTATCTAGCGGTCTAGGAACCAGATGCCACACTTTGTTTCGTTCGAACTGCCCCAATTCTTCTTGCATGGCCATGATCCAGTCGGAGTCGGTAAGCGCTTCTTTGATATTCTTGGGTTCAATTGTAGATAGAAAGGAATTTAGAACACAATGATTTCTTAAGGACCTTCTGGTTTGGATACCCTTGTGATAATCACTCAGAATTGCGTCTGTAGTATGTGAGCTCTGGTGTTTCCATTTTTTTAGATTTGTGGGAACATTATTACTTCTCTTTGATTGTTCTTCTGAGTTGTTACCAGAGGTTATATTATCCTTTTCCGTAGTTCCCCCTGAATTAGTGCCTGTGGTTACATCAACCTTAGAAAGATTGTCTTTGATTCCTCCTGAACTTATGCTGGAAGTTATATTATCCGTGGTTTCATTATCTTTAGAAAGATCATCCTTTGTTCCCCCTGAATTTGTGTCCTAGGTTACATCATCTTTAGTGATATTTGGAACTAATGTTGATGCTAACTTATCTTTAGTTTCTGAAGAAATTTTACTTGGTTCTTCATTTACTAGTGATATGTTTGGATCAACACTAATATGTTTTTCACCAGATTCAGCATTGGATCCTTCTATATCTTTTTCCTCTTCATGAAGTTCAGGTGCATCCTTTCTAGTGAGCCAAAAATCTGGATCGTCATCGTCTTCTTCTTCGATGTCGTTCTGACTTATTGAATTAGTCTCATCAAAAATTACATGGACACTTTCTTCAACACGTAACATTCTTTTGTTATACACCTTGTAAGCCTTGCTATGATCTGAGTATCCTAAGAAAACAGCCTCATCACTTCGAGGATCAAATTTACCTAGATTTTTTTTCCCATTGTTGTGAACAAAGCATTTGCTTCCAAAACATCTGAGATGAGAAATTTTAGGTTTTCTTCCTCTTAGAAGTTCATAGGCTGTTTTCTTTAACACTGGTCTGATCATCGCACGATTGTGAATATAGCAGGCTGTATTCACTGCCTCGGCCCATAAATTTCTGGGCAAACCGCTACATAGCAACGTGGTACGAGCCATCTCTTCAAGCGTTCGATTCATTCGTTCAACTACTCCATTTTGTTGTGGAGTCCGTGGAGCAGAGAAGTTATGCCCTACTCCATGTTCTCTACAAAAACTTATGAAGGATTCGTTGTCGAATTCGGTTCCATGATCTGTTCTTATAGATACAAGATTACAACTATACTTGTTTTGGACTTGCTTCATTAGGCATTCGAATTCATCAAAGGTTTGATCTTTCGAGCTAAGGAAGATTGGCCAAACAAATCTAGTGAAATCATCTACAAGGACAAATACGTACCGGCTACCTCCTCTACTTCTTATTCTCATGGGTCCGCAAAGATCCATATGAATAAGTTCTAGAGGCTTGGTAGTGCTTACGAACCTTTTTGGCTTGAATGAAGATCTCACATGTTTACAACGTATGCAGGTATCACACGCCTTGGTAGTGTCGAAGGTTATGGAAGGTAATCCTTCAACAAGATCCAGAGATCTAAGTTTATTAAGGCCGAAGGGACTTATGTGTCCGAATCTTTTATGCCAAAGTAATGGATCAGCGATGGTAACGCTCATGCAAGTGACAGCATTGTCGGGTAGGGTTTTGATGTCGGCTGAGTAAACATTGTTTGATCGTTCCCCCTCCAGGATGACACTTGAGGAACCTTCTCGAATAATTCGGCATTTATTATTATGAAACACCACTTTGTTTCCTCGGTCACATAATTGAGATATGCTTAAGAGACTATGCCTTAGTCCTTTTACAAGCAACACGTTCTCAATACAATGTGAATCCAATAGGCCGACTTTTCCAATACCAATTATCCTCCCTTTCTTATTGGTTACACTGCCTCCGTCATAATCCTCTAATGACAGGAACTTCTTCTTATCACCCGTCATATGTCACCCACTATCTAGGTACCATCTGTGAACCTGCGATAGTCATTTTTGTTTCTTAGGTACCCAAATGGATTTGGGTCCTTTTACATTAGGCAAAGAGTCTTTACGCACCCATATTGTTTTGTGTTTATCACAGTGTTTATTTGTTTTATCTTCAGATTTCTTTTTCCACTTTCTTTTGGCATATTTTCTTTTACTAGTTTCCCTTTCCTTAGTCTCTTTACCTTCCAAAGTTCTTGAGACACACTCATCCAACTTCTCCTGCACTATTCCTTTTTCTTTTATCAACTCTATGATTTTTAAAGTCAGAGAGTTTTTTATTTTATCGTGATTTATTTTTTCAACGTTAATTTCATTGTTTAGTATGGATATAGTTCTTTTTAGTTCCGCATTTTCTTCATTCAGTTTCTTAATGCTAGCATTAATTTTTTCATAATTAGTGTCCCTTTTTAATTCCTCTTTATTGATGTTTATACTTGAACAAGTTGTTAAATCATCTGCTATACCAACTTTTGTTTTTGATATTTCAGAGGATTTTTTATTTGTTCGAGTATTTTCACATCTCTTTAGAGTAATGTTTTCAAAGGCTATCTCATTTATTTGTTTTAGTAGCTCATTTATTTCTCCCTTTTGTTGCTCACATGTTTCCAATATCTCATCAAAATGTAAAAGAAGTTTCTCTTTGGTAAGTTTCCTAAGTCTTTTCTTAAACATTGTAAAATTTACCTCATTGCTTTCCTCATCAGAGTCAGAACTTGATCCACGCGTCTTTGCCATCAGGCACATGTCTTTGTGCGTCCGTGTCTTAGACTTAGTTGTGTTGCCGTGTTGGGCACTTAGGCAAAAGTTTGCCTCGTCTTCATCCTCAGATTCTTCTTCTTCGTCTGAGTCCAGCTCTCCCCATCCACATGAAGCAAGCATGGCTTGTTTGTGTTGGAACTTTGATCGTTCTCTTTCACCTTTAGATTTGATATTTTTCCATGTCGGACAATCTTTGATTAGATGCCCGGTCTCTCCACACTTAAAGCATCCTTTACTGTTTTGTTTAGTATTGGAGTTGTTACCTCTTTCTCTAAATGAGTTTTTCGGTCCAAATTTAAAATTCTTTCGAAAGCGTTTGACAAACAGGGCTATGTCATCACTCGTGATTTCCTCATCGTCACTAATAGAACTTTTTAAAGCTATCCCTCTACTCTTATATGATTCACTCTGACGTTGATTCAGAGAGAGCTCATGAGCCATAAGGTTACCTAGCAATTCTTGATAACTAAGTAGGGTAAGATCTTTAGATTCCTCGATAGCAGTAACTTTAGGTTGCCATTTATCAGTGAGGCTTCTTAAGATTTTTCTAACAAGATCTTCAGTATCAAATTTTTTGCCAAGGTTTCTTAGTTCATTAGTGATGTTGGTGAATCTTGCGGACATTTCAACAATGCTTTCATCTTTATCAATTTTAAACAATTCGTATTTTTGAGTTAATAAATCGATCCTGAACTTTTTAACTTGGGTCGTTCCCTCGTACGCAAGTTCTAAACTGTCCCAGATTTCTTTTGCAGAAACACAAGAGGTGAGTCTATTATATTCTTTGGACGAAATTCCTCGTTGCAATAATGACATTGCTCGAGAATTTTTTTCGGCCTTTTTATAATCGTCCTCATCATAGTCCTCTTCATCCTTTATGGTGATGTTCCCTAGAACATCAACGGATTGGATGACAATAAGACCCTTGATGATAATTTTCCAGCATTCAAAATCTGTTCCTTTTATATAGTGCATCATTTTGTTTTTCCATAAACCGTAGTCTACACCATCAAATGTGGGAAACTTTGAGTTCTTGGAATCCATTTGATCGAAATGGATAACTATAGAATCGCTAGTGTAGGATCTACTCTTTTGATGTGAATCAATCAAGAGAACCTGCTCTGATACCAATTGTAGAGTCTAGCGATACTAGGAAATACTCTAGAGGGGGAGTGAATAGAGTATTTAGGTACTTTTAAAATTTTAAACGATATATTACACCGAAATCTTATTAGGAAAGATATAGTGTAATATTGCGTTAGTTGAATGGCTAAATAAAATGAAGTACAAAAATGTTTGCTACTATACTTACTACTAAAAAGTATAAGTATAAGAAATAGCAAAGCACGATAAAATGTAAAGAAAATAGCACGAGCAGTTTTAACGTGGTTCGGCCCAATTGAAAAGCCTACGTCCACCGGTGTCTTTATTTATAAGTGTACCTTCTCCGGATTACCTTACAAACAAGACGATCACGATTAACTTTAAACGTGATGGTGTGAGTGATGTGAAGCACTCGGTGTGTGGGATGTTAAGCCCACAACAATAAAGGATGTTAAGCCTTCGGTGTGAGGGATGTGAAGCCCTCGGTTTCTGAACGATGTGAAGCGTTCAAGGTGTGAACGATATATGTCGTTCGATTGAGTAACCACTACTCGACTCGTGTATCTATACTATTCAAGTTTACAAAATTTCTCTAGCTATGAATACACTTCAATTGTCTAGAGAGAATAATGAAACAATATGACTTCCAAGCGTAAACAATTAAAACACGATTTTATATAGCCAAGACTTAAACCGAAAATTATTGCAAAAAGCCTTTTGAAAAGAAATGTGATTTTGTTTTTGCAAAGAGAAAAAATGTGTATCAAAGTCGTATCTTTTAAGTGAAGAGGAACAACGTATTTATAGGTGAGACATATTCCTTAATAAAGGAAATAGGATCATCTTAATTGATGTGCTTCCTCATTTAAAGAAGATATGTTAGGTGGAGAATCAATCAACCAAGACAATATATATAAGTTTCCTTTATTAATGATTTTCTAATATCTTAAAGAATCAAGATATTTGTGAGAATCATTTTTATTGAAAACTTCTATTTTCTTGATAGATATTATCCGCTTTTAGACTATCTTCTTTAGATACACTATTTTGACAAGATACTCATTCTTTAGAAATATTTTGATTTTAATCCTTGGCGGTTCGTGTGTGGTTGTTTACCGAGGTTAATTTAACCTTGTTCAAGGTTATACTATCCTTGCCATATTATTTCATTGCTCCCTTTACATAAGAATTCCTAGGATGCACTTCTTCCTTCTGAGAGCTTGATCATGTTTCACCATCTTGAAGTATCTTCTTATGTGAATACCTGTTCTTGACACACTTGAATCGTCACTTAGAAAATATTGACATAAGCAAAACATGTATAGTAGGTTCAACAATTATGCATTACTCTTGTAATTGGCCGCAATTCCATTACATCAACAGATGACCGTACCGGCATCTAATCACGTCGCTAATTCCATCTTGTCTCACCGTGTTTTCCACACCGATTTCGATCACTAACAAATTATTCTTGAAGATTGTTGGAACTTTGGGACTCGAGAGGCACATCATGATCGAAATCTACAAGAAACACAAAACCAGAACACCCAAAAGGAAAGGATAACTTCGATATCTATGTAGAATCGTGAACGGAATCACTTTCCTTCAAGAATAATTGACCCGATAGTGTCCCGGGTTACACGATTTCCTTGTGGGATAAGACTACAAGAATCACACTCGCATTCCGACACTTAGAATTTTGAGCAATAACTTATGGAGAATAATTATTTTCTTTACAAAGAAAAAATAAGAGATATTAAGATGGAGACTTTTTCCTCTATCCTGTAACTTGATGTTGTGTTACATAAATAGCCAAATGATCAAACCTCTTAAAACAATGCATAACCAACCGTAATGCATCCCACATGTGTCATGAAAGTAAAGAACTATGACAAACGAAGTGTACCAACGCGACACGTCAAAATAAGAAGCCAACCGTTGAAGAGATAAGATCAACGGAAACTTGAATACCCGTACGTAATGTAACACGTACACATACCTCGGTTACACGGGGTTCCGAACCCCGAACGAGATTCCTACCCGAGTATAATCAAAAACGTACAAATACGTTCACTTGATCATTTATACACTCCGTAAGCTCAATTTAGGCTTAGACAAGCGTGCACTTCGCACTCCCAACTCGTCATATAGCTAAACCGAGTTTACCCTTCTTTGTAACTAAACCCCTACTACACCAAATGAACCGGTGATTACCTCAAATCACCAACACTTTAACCATATAGGGTCTGTAAACGGTGCTGTTTTAGTTGTATATTTGATACAGTCTTTTGCAAAACCCAAATATTGTTATGGGCAGCTGTGCTGCTGGTGAAGTATCAGGTTGATTTTTTTTAATTTTAATTTACAGTCATGCATAAAAGTGGCTCTTGATTTTGTTTCACCTGAAAATGCTCAAGTGTGTATGCGGTTATCAGATGAATTTCGTGTTTTGCCTCAAAACCACCGCGCGAAGGATGATAAATTGGAGGTACATCCATCATGCTTTACCTCAATTTTGGTACCCTGTTTTTTTTTTGGAATGGATTAAATATTGCAGGACAAGCCGCTAATGCCCTCTCTTTTGTAGGCGAAAAAGATGACTTTATTTGCAGCAGAGAAGGCTCTCAAAGATCTTCTCAAGTTAGAAAAGGAATAGCAAGAATATTCTTCTTAAGTGAGCTTCTGCAATCTATTGATCTGCATCACTTAAGTTGATGTCAATTTCATTAGTTCACATCTTGTGCATTAGACTAGGAGTAGCTTATTTTTCGTGAATGTTTATTCCGAGTTCTGTCATTGTATAATATTTGTATTCATTGCAATTTCCAGGCAGATTTTTACCTTATCTTGCATTTTTTAATTTACTATAAGAAAGTTTATTTGCTTAGGTAGGTGATGGTCATAAACAGCGAGCACCCTACTAAAATGTACAAGATCAACTCCCGCCTTGCAATTGAAGTGATATTTTCTATCTTTTGACATTTACCTTGTGTGTTGCTGCCTTGTAAGGAGTCGAACGTAGGTGTAATTTACTACTTTGTCTGTATGATTTTTCTAAAGATGGATTGGGTGGGAGCCTTTTGTTTTGGTATTGGCCTTACTGGAGTTGTGGCTCTTTGGTGAAGAACGGAAGAATGAAAATATAGCTAATGTTTTTCCTACTGATGCCTCTGTGTGTCGCCCAGCCAGCCACCACTCCCACCCCTGTTTAGTGCCGGTTCGGAAAGGACCCACAACTTCGTCTTCTCCACCATGCACTCACCTGCTTTGCCTTGTCCCGTCTAACACCTTGCCTACCATGTTCCCGTGTCTTGGTCGTGCGTGGTGGTCTGAGTTTGGTGTCGAAATAGATGCCTTTTGCGTGTTTGCAGCTTGTGGTTTTGTTGGGGGATTTTGAATCGACTGTAGCAGTAGTAGTCGTAGTAGAGAAGTGCTGAAACGTGGTTTGTTATGGTTTTCTAGATCGTGGAGACCTTAATTCCTTATCTTGCATATCATCTGATATTCAAACAATTTCTCATTTATTTTTCGGAAATCAGCTGAGGAATTTCATGTGGTAAAAATATAGTTTTCTTTTTTGCAATTCCAATTAAAAAAATTCTTTGTTGATCCTGACTCAATAATTGAAAATATTTACTTTTGGATGAGATAATACTGCGCTATTTACAGTGTTATACTAATATTTTACTCCGTGTACTAATCAGATTTGTACCGGTAATGATGGTTAACCCGTTAAATTTTCATAGACGAATTTGAACTTAATTTAAACCCTTTCATTCAAGTTTTATTCTTCCTCCAACTTTGTATCTTTGCACTTTCCATTGTCGTCCAACTTTCTATTTTCTTCCCATTTCATTTATTTCCTTAATTATTTATTAACCTTTTTTATTATTTTAATCTATTTATACATTAAATTTATTATTATTATTTTTCTTTACTTTTTTTCATTCCCAACTCATACCTCCTTATTATTTTTTTTGTTATTTAAATCCAATTAAAAAACTTCATACCTTTTGAAATGAGAAAATGTAAAAAGAGGTGGAGGAAGTAAATAAGTTACTATGCAGCAAGCACCATTCTCTCTCTTTCTCTTTTGGCCAACAACTCCATTCCCAAATCATCAAACTCGGCCTCCATAACTATGGTCCATTGCACAACTCTCTCCTTGCCATGTACGCCAAATGCAGCGTCGTTTTACGCAGTGCCCTCCAACTGTTCGACGAATCTTGTCTGGCTTTTCATCTACACTTCTGATCCTCTGATGATTGTTTTATGATTATTGTTTTACATTGTTGGTGAATCGCAGTTGGTTTGCCCTGGAGTGTGGTTGACTGATATAAGCCAAGAGAGATATGAATTTAGAGAGAAGAAGACTATTAAAAAGGTGGACATCGGTTTTTTGCCAAAAGAGATATGCTACATTTTCGCTGTCGAAAGCTGCGATTGTCTTTTCTGTGGACTATACTCACTGTAAGGACCAATTTGATGCATCCAAATTCTCTGCAGTAGCTAAAAGACTCTGAAAAAAGGGTGATAATGACTTATATTTGGGCATGTATGACAATTGTCGCGATTGTTACTTTGTTCCTTGTTCTTTTAGGGTAGTTTGCCATCTATTTCTGATACTCGGGTGTGCAATTGATATGATAATGTACCCTGGAATTGTACTAGGGTTTCTGTTCTCAGTACTGTTTGCAAATGCAATTGTAATCTGTAATGTATCAGTCGTGATATCAGTTTTGGATGTGTCGGGTTTGCAGGCGTTATTGAGGTTTAGGGATGTAACTAGAGGTCACACACAAGTTGATCTGATGATTTACATTATGTCGACGATTGGGTTAGGTTTTGTGCAAGGATTGTTTGAGCATCGCGTTAAGACGTTGAGTTATGGTGACGGGTCGTATAGGTTATGGGAAGGTCCACTTCTGTTGCTTATGTATTCGTTTGTGGTGCTTGTCGATGCTATGATGATAGCGGTTTTTTACTTTAGCGTTCGGTCTTTTAGTATGGGTGCAGAAGATGAGGAAGATCAGCCGCTTATACTTGAACTGGTGACTGAAAACTGTAATGCCGCGTCTGATCACTGTGAGACCGATATTGCTTGAATCACGGATTCTGTGAATTCGATTCGACATTTTTTATAGGAACAAAATAAAGAGAATGTACGTTATTTTAATTGGAACTTGATTACAAGTATCCTACAAGTTACACATTTAGGTGTCCAAGTTTTATGTGTAAATCGCTTTCGGGTCATTAATCCATGATCAAGCATTCAAGCTATCGTCGATCAAAAATATTTTAATTAAAAAGAGAGGTACAACATAGAAAATAAAATTGTACAATATCCCTTAAAGTGTCTGATGTAATAAGATCATATAAAATTCAGTTAATTTAAGTGTATTTATTTTGGTGATATACTAATATACAAACAAAAATTGTAAGAAAGGTTCTCTCAATAGTTCGAAGACAAATTTATTTTATTTTTATTTTGGTGTTGAGAGACAATGCCCGTACGAAGTTCAAAGTGATAAAAAGGGAGTAGTTGCATATTCTTTTACTACTTAGTTGATTGGTGTACTTTATCAAAATTCAACTCATGCGTTGATTAGAATTTGCTCACGTAATTAAAATCAAATAATTACAATATTAAACATGTAACGTTCTAATTAAATTCTAGGTTAGTTGTTCCTGGGTGCAACAAAAGCCACCAAATTATGAGTAATAATCAAACACATTCGTTGGACTAGATGACAAGAGGAAGTCATCTTACTTATATGAGGAGAGGAGGTGGGAGAGGAGGGAGAAAGAGGGGAAAAGGAAGGAGAAGATGATATGAAGGTGGTAGTCAAAGAGGACAACTCATCTTAGTAGAAGACAATGGTGATCGAAAGAGGAGGAACATTAGGAGAAAGTAAGGGGGAGAGGGAGAAGGGTCGAGGGAGGATGCTAAGGGTAAAAGAAATGAAGAAACGAAATCCCGACTAAACTAAATGACAAAAGCGAGACATATTCAAGGATGAATCTTAGATCATGAGGAGACGGTGAGAGCAGAGGGGAGAAAAATGAAGATAAGGGTACTTATATGAGGTCTACAGGGAGGATGTATATGAGGAAAACTGATAGACAAGAATGAGGAACATAAAGAAGGACAACATTAGGGGGAGAGACAGGGGTGTGAGGGTAAATAATGAGAAGGGTTGAAGAAGTTGAAACTAAGGGACGACACTTTCACTGAACTAAGTAACCAAAAGAAGTCATTTTAAGTATGTGTTTTGGATCATGAAGTGAAAAAGAAGAAGAAAAAGACATTCTAAGTTTTGCTCGATTTTGATGACTACGTATCGAGGTAGGCATAAATATTTTTAAAAGTATTGCTACTAATTACGATTGTTATTAATGATAAAGCTTGAAAGTTGGAGACTTTATTTGTTTCAAAGGTATAAACTACGACCGTGTTTGAATAAAGTTTTAAATTATGAGGAAAATAAAGTTATAAAGCATTTGAAAAGACAAGGATAAGGGGGAGTGTAGGAAAAAATGAGGAAGTACAAACGGGATAGAAAAACTTGACGTGATGAACAAGTGAAGTGAAATTAGCGGAAGAGTCAATTAACAATTGCTATGTAAAAGTCTTATTGTGTAGTGTGCTTATGTCAATTTCTGTTTATTTAGTATACATGATCAAAAATTACAGAAACCAATGGAATTTGCCGTACCTACTCAACCTTGCGCATCAAGATTAGTTAATTTTGTTGCATATGACTTAGCGTAACTGATAGATTACACTATCTACACTAATAATTAGGAACAATGTATGCTCTAAAAGAATTCGTAGACTGTGAATTCTATATACGCTTCGACAATGACATTAAACTAGCATCAATATCAAACTCAATGGAACTAAATAAACGTGTACCTTTCATCTACAACCGCGTCCGTCAAGTCAACAATTATGATAAATTTACATACACTACCCATTTACAACGTATGGCATGAAAGATTGATTATTAGTTGTAAAAAAATCCTATGGTTACAAACCAAACTTACAGCTCAAAGGAGTGTACAAAATAGTTTTTCTTTGAAATGTAAACATATGACGAAAAGAAAAGGAAACATGAACAGTGGTTCGCTTAATGCCAACGAGTGAAAAACCAAGGACAACAATATGCTTCAACAAGATACATACACGGTTTAAGCCTAACACTCCGCGCAGATCGTGCAATCTCAAACAATAGTTCGAATTATGCCAACAATTTGACAATCAACGACAACAATATGTGCCATCAAAATACATACACGAATCGTAGCTAACCATACGCGCCCTTCACGCGCGATAAGAGAACTAGTTTTTTTTAAAAAAAATTTACCACCTTTGGAACCGGTTGTAAACTATAGGAGGTTCCAATGGGTCACCTTTGGAACCGGTTGTGAATTACAACAAGTTCCAATGGTATACCCTATGGAACCGGTTATGAATCACAATAAGTTCCAATGGGACACCTTTGGAACCGGTTGTCAAATAAAACAGGTTCTAATGGTATACCCTATGGAACCGGTTGTAAATTACAATAGGTTCCAAAGAGATACCTTTGGAACCAGTTGTGATTACATTAGGTTACAAGGGTATACCCTTTGGAACCGGTTCTATCAACAACCGGTTCCAAAAGTGACCTTTGGAACCTTCCTACAACCGGTTCCAAAACTCCGGACCAAAGGAATCTGTGGCAATAGAACCCATGAAAAAAGGTTCCAAAGGGTTGTTTACAACCGGTTCCAACGGATAATTTTCTACTAGTGTTGCTAATGTGATTAAAGTTTGAAAACCAGTAAATGGCGTTGCTAATAATGTAATGTCTCACCATGTCTTCTCAGGGCTCACAATTAGGCGCCCATCGTGTCGATATTCAAGCGCGTGACGTCCCTGCTGTGTTTGCTAAGGTTGTTGATCATCTTTCGCCTCCTCCTCGTTCTGCTGGTTCTCGTTCTGGTCCTCCAGCTAATTCTCCTGCTGGTCCTCCTCCCGCTGCTGGGACCCCCTGTTCTTGCTCCCACTCCCAAACCGCAGTCTTCTGCCCAACGTCATATCTGCAGACAAAGGTAGAAAGTTAGAAATTGACATCATAATATTGCCATAATATGCCCAAAATATAGACTACAGACTAATATATTGAAATAATATAACTTACTAAAACTATACCCTACTAGAAATCATCGTTGCTATCGTTGTCATCTTCCACTTGCCTACTCGAACCAACTCCATCCTCTTTCTCGTAGTCATCTTCCTCCTCCTCGTCATCGACCTCCAAATCATTAGTATCTTCCTCCTCCTCGACCATTTCACTAGAAGCACCTTCCTCCTCCTCACCACCTTCATCGTCTTCAAAATCCTCCCCCACATCCACCTCATTATTGTCATCACTTGCGAAAAGATTCTCATCAATTGGAGACAATGTTGTACCAGTAGAAATGACCTCCTCTTGGAAGAGGTCAGTGTCAAAGTGCCCCTGTGGCTTAGTTCTAAACACCGCCCACCATTGGTTTACAGTTCTATCGTTCTTTGTGGTTGGATAAGGAGCAAAGTACACTTTGTGGGCTGGATGTGCAAGTATAAACGGATCGTACTTGAAGTATTTTTTGGTATGATTAACTTCAACTAGTTCGTACCTTTCATGTACTCTAGTACCATGCACTGAGTTGTCCTTCCATTCACATTTAAATACCACAGCTCTATACCTACGATCATGTCCAACATAGCACAACTCGAAGATGTCCTCCAGTAGACCGTAGTAGTCATCACCATCAAGTGACGACACACTCACACCAAAATTACAACTAGCCCTACCGCTACCATGGGCAAATGTATGGAAATTATAACCATTAACCGAATACCGGTTCCAAGTTCTAATCTTCCACCGAGGACCTAATGCTAGACTCCTAACCAAATCATCCCGAATATTCTCTAAAATTACATGCTACTTCAGCCAACTTGGAAACTGTTCCTCATGCTTATTCCAAACATCATCAACGTTTAAATGTGGACTAGCAGCTAGAAATTTAGTTACAAACTGCTTGTCGTATGGCTTCAAAACTTTGCAGTTTGATAACAAGTAAAGGTGAGCACGATTGTACTCCTTCTCATCTAATACCCTCCACCACCCAGCTGATGAAGATCCTTCACCTACCTTAATTTGAAAAAAGTCTGGTATGTTGAGGTCAATCATCTCGGGTTTTTCTAGGTTAAGATTCTTTGTTTTGGTGTTCACTTCTTTCTCAAAATACAGAGAACAGAAGTTGGCTATCTCCTCTGTTAGATAAGCATTACATATGGAGCCCTCGACCATCGCCTTGTCACCAATTTTTTTCTTCAAATGGTTGAGAAATCTATGACAATCAAGCAATTATGTTATTAGTAAATTACAGTATCTAACGTTAGTGGGTAAATAAGTAGTTGAAAGTTCTCACCTCCCAAACAGGTACATCCATCTAAATTGGACCGGTGCTCCCACTTTAGCTTCGTAGGGCAAGTGGACCGGTAGATGCTCCATTGAGTTAAAGAAGGAGGGTGGGAAGATAATCTCAAGTTTGCATAGTATCTGAGGAATTTGATCCTCCAAACGAGTCATGTCGTCGATTGTAACTATCGACGAACACAACTCTCGAAAAAACTAAGATATCTCGGTGATAGGATTTCGAGCACCTTCCGGCAGCAGGTGCTTCAATGCCACAGGTAGTAACCGCTCCATGAACACGTGGCAGTCGTGACTCTTCAAGCCTTGCAGCTTCAGGTTATTAATGTTCACACATCGACTAAAATCGGATGCGTACCCATCAGGGAACTTCAATTTCCCTACCCACTCTAACACGACCTTTCTCTGAGCCATATCAAGGGTAAACAAGGCCCTAGGCTTGAACCCATCCCGCTTGATATGCAATTTCGGACGGTCACAAATTTTTTTCGAATCTTTTCGGGATCCTATGGTGTCACATGTCTTACCCTCTACATCCATGACCGTGTGAATCAGTTGCTCAAAGAAATTCTTCTCAATATGCATCATATCCTTCTGTATGGAAGGTCGAAGAAGATGCTTCTGTTAAACCAATCATTTTCTAATTTCATAAGATCCTTGAACTCTTGATCGGTCCCGTCAACAGTAGATGGGAACTCTGAAATCACCTCCCATATCTCATCTCCCTGGAGATGAATCGGTGCCTCATCTAGCACCACCTCACCCTTCTTGAAAGCTCTCCTGTTCTTCCTGTACATGTGACCCTCGGGTAGAAATTGTCTATGACAGTCAAACCAACTAATTTTGCTTGAATTACTTAGGTAAAAGTCTTTACTTTCACTCATGTAACAAGGACAAGATTTTTGGTCCGCCGTAGACCAACCACTCAGCATACCATACGCAAGGAAATCGTTTATAGTCCACAAAAGCGATGCTCTAAGCTGAAAATTTTGTTTCAACGACACATCATATGTCTCCACCCCTACTTCCCACAAGTATTTCAATTCCTCTACCACTGGTTGTAAGTAAACATCCAAGTTGTTTTTTGGATTTTTTTGGCCGGGAACAATAAGAGAAAGGAAGATGAACGGTGGTTTCAGACAAAGCCATGGGGGTAAGTTGTATGGTGTGACCATGATAGGCCGGCAAGAGTATGACTTACCGAACTGACTGAAAGGGGCAAACCCATCGGTACACAACACAAGTCTCACGTTACGGGGTTCCTCAGCAAATTCAGAGTAAATCCTGTCAAAGCGTTTCCACTCCTCCCCGTCACTAGGATGACACATCTTCCTCTCTACACGAGTTTCTCTTTATGCCACCGTATTTGTTCGGCAATGTTTCTGGTTGCATATAATTTTTGAAGTCTAGGGGCGATGGGAAAGTAGGTGAGTCGACTAAGTGGTATATGTTTTTTATGCCTCGCAACACTCTTTCCCTTCCTACCCCTCAAAACAATATTCTCATCTACACTTTTGTATCTACCCTTACCACATATCATACATTCCTCGAGCAGGACATCGTCCTTCCAAAAAGCATACATCCATCGGGACAAGCATCAATCTTTTGATGCGGAAGTTCAAGACCTTTAACAATTTTTTTGGTATTTTAGAATGTTTTGGTCATAATGTTGTCTTTTGGGATGAGTTTTTCAATCAACGCAGCGACACTGTCTACGCACCCAAACGGTAGGTTGTACTCACATTTAAGGGTCACTATCATAGAGGCGACTTCTAACAATGTCACATCACACCCTCCATATAATGGCTTCTCCGCAGCCTCTAACATATCAAAAAACGCTTTCGCTCGTGGGTTTGGCTCTTGTGCGGGATGTTGGTCATCGTCGTTAGTGTACATGCTCTCATCATTAAACACATTGCACTCAACCACATCAACAATCATTCCTCTCAACCCGCCCTCATTCTGTTCAACCTCAGATTCCTCAACAACAGGCGTCTCACCATGACAAATCCAACAATAATAATTTGGACAAAATCCATTTGAGATGATATGTTCCTTTATCAAAATAATATCCAAGAATCTGAGGTTCTTACATTTCACACAAGGACATATAAATCAACCCTCCGACGCGTACTCGAGCTGGGTTTTAGCAAACTCAAGAAAACTATTAACACCCTTTAAAAATTTCGTTGTGTGACGTCGTCTCTTATCAAATCGTTCCTCATACATCCATTTTCGTTCACATCACTTCATTTTTTATCCAAAAAAATTTAGACAATAATCAAATACACATTATTTCCTCTAAAGTAATTTACTAATAGACACTACTCACATATTTAGTAAAATTCTCAGTTCACCTAAACATAGTAATATTTGCATCTAATCCGTCTATAAGTACGTCACTAAATTGGCATAATTGTATTTTCACTTCCAATTTCCTAACATACCAAAACAACCCAATTCATTCAACTACTTAACCACAAACCCTAACTTTATGCTAACAATCTACCTATTTCAAATAAGGGAACCTATGGGCAATTAACATTCTAACTACACTAAATACTCCAACCACAACAACACTACACTATAAAAACATCTAACTTAATAACTAATTTATTTATATCAATAAACGCAAAAATTAATAAATAATTTAAATTAAGTATAGATAAAAAAACATACCGTAACTAAGAAAAGATAAAGGAAAGAAGAAAGAATGATAAGGAAGGATGAAGGGGGAGACGGGTTAGAGAGAAGGGGGAGGCGGGTAGAGAGAGAGAGAGCGAAATGAGCTTTCTGAGAGCGGGAGGAGGGGAGGGGGGGGGTGCTCGCGGCTTTAAAAAAATTCAGACCCCTTAGCGACCGATATCGGTCGCGCGTTTTTTATTTCAGTCGCTACGTAGCGACAAATATCGATCGCACGTCTTTTTTTAGCGACCGATATTGGTCGCTACGGGGAATCAATTTTTCCCACCCTGTCTCTTCGTCCAGCGACTTATGTCGGTCGCGCGTGTTACTTTCAGTTGCTAAATGAGCGGCTGACAGTTTTGGTCGCGCGCGTATGGTAGCTAATGAAGGTATTTCTTGTAGTGTGCTAACAGTCTGTTATTCGGGGAAGAACGTTTTTTTCCCGCTAATCCCAATGAGCTAGTCAACATGGTCATGACCGACAAGCAATTCGACCCCATCTCCCTCATTGTCAATACCGATGAAAACCAAGAAAGTAAGGAGTGGAGGAAGTCTGTCATGTGGGTCAACAAAAGTGGTAGGATATTCAAGTTGACTACAGGAGAAGAGAGAATGTTGGAGGAGTCTAAATCCGAGTCTGAAACAGAATCTGAGTCCGAATCCGAATCCGAGTCTGAAACGGGCCAAGAGTCTAGTATTGTCTGTCTTCCGTCCACTTCTGTGTCATTCCAGGATGAACCGGGGCATGTCCCGGAAATCCCCATATTGTTGTGTCTGTCAAACGAACAAAGGATCTCCTTGTCAAAAGTTCTCGACATGCTTGATTTAACTAATAATAAAAATACTTTCGCTTACGACTCGTCACACTTAACATGCAATGTCATTATCGATAGTGAGCAAAACATGAGTGATGAGGATGACTCTTACAATTCTTTCCTACCGCCTGAAACTTTAAGGGAATTAGCAAAGCAAGAGTTAGGAGCAACAATAATCGAGGATACCGAATCCATAAACATCAAAACACCTCTAGAAATCCAAACCTCAAAATAGGAACTTCCCTAAATCCTACTGAGAGAGAACAATTCATAAGCCTGCTCAAACAATTCAAAGACTTCTTCGCCCGATATTACAAAGACATGCCAGGTATAGACCGAGACATCGCTGAACATCGAATCCTGATCAAACTTGGATTTAAGCCAGTAAAACAAAAACTACGCTGTATGCGACCCGAGTGGTACTTTAAGGTCAAAGAAGTAGACAAACAATTCAATGGCAGATTCATTCATATTTTCAAGTACTCCAATTGGGTGGCCAACGTAGTCCCCGTTCCCAAAAAGGATGGGAGGATCCGGGTTTGTGTTGACTTCCGAGACCTTAACAAAGCCAACCCAAAAGATGACTTCCCTTTACCTCACATAGATATCCTAGTAGACAACATCGCTGATCACGCCCTACTCTCCTTCATGCACGGGTATGCCGACTACAACCAAATAAAGATGGCCAAGGACGACATGTCTAAAACAGCCTTTACGACACCTTGGGGAACATATTGTTACTCAGTCATGCCTTTCGGGCTTAAGAACGTCGGGGCAACCTACCAACGAACCACTACCACACTCTTACACGGCATGATGCACAAAGAAGTCAAAGTGTATGTAGATGATATGATAGTCAAATCCCAAAATCTAGAAGGGCACGTCCCCGCTCTCGAAAAACTCTTCAAACGCCTACGCCAATATAACAAGAGACTTAACCCTCAAAAATGCGCCTTTGGGGTAACATCCAGGAAAATTTTAGGTCACGTCGTGAGCCAGCGAGGGATCAAAATAGACCTATCAAAAATAAAAGCCCTACTAGACATGCCAGCACCCAAAAATGAAAAGGAAATATGAGGATTTCTAGGCAAAGTACAGTACATCAGCCGCTTTATCGCTAAACTAACCATGGTTTGCGAACCCATCTTCAAAAAACTCAAAATTACCGAACCCACTGTCTGGGATGATAGATGCCAAAAGGCCTTTGGCAAAGTGAAAGACATACTGCCCCAACCACTGGTATTAATGCCTCCCAAAAAAGGGATACCACTTTCCGTCTACCTTAACATAACCAAAACCGCAATGGGAGTCATGCTAGCACAAACCATTGACAAGGAGGAGAGAGCCATTTAATACATTAGTAAAAAGTTCATCGAATACGAAACAAAATACACACCCCTAGAAAAAACACGCCTCGCCCTGGTGTAGTCAATCAAAAAGCTAAGACACTATATGCTCAGCCATACCGTACACGTATATTCAAAAATGGACCCCATCAAATACATCTTCGAAAAACCCGTCTTTAATGGACGATCCCTCATGCTAGCAGAGTTCGACTTAACCTATACATCCCTAAAGGTTATCAAAGGAAGAGTCGTAGCCGATTTCCTAGCCGAAAACCCAATAGAAGAAACCCACACAACCGATTTCTGATCCTTCCCCGACGAGGACATTCTGTTCGCCGACGACGAATCATGGGACCTATACTTCGATGGCGCCTCAAGCATGAGGGGTTACTATGTAGGGATCCTCTTAATATCCCCACAAGGCGTCCACACACTCATATCAGTCAAACTAGACTTCCCAGTAACCAACAACGCAACCGAATATGAAGCCTGCCTAATAGGGCTAAAAGCCGCAACAACATTAGGAATTAAAAACCTTAGAGTCCATGGAGACTCTTCCTTAGTAGTTGATAAGTGTAGTTTGTAGTGCCTTTTTGTTGTGTTTTGTCCCGGTTTCTCTTGTGAAATCGCTCTTTGGAGCGGTTTCTGGGCTACTTATGCTTCTTCTAGTTCGTTTTAGGTTCCCAAGAACATTCATGGAGAATTGGAACGATTCCGACTCGTTTCCTACACATTTGGAGCCAACGAAGAGAAGGAACAATCACTCGGTGCCTTAGATTCGATCCCGAGACCTTGGGACCCATTTCCGAGCCCCTGGGACCCGACCCCGAGCACCGAGAATCGATGAGAAGCCTAACAAGAACAAGGAGGGACCTTTGGGACCATATTGGAGGCCTACAGGACCCTTCCCGGGCGGGAAGAGTAGCCTTCCCGGTCGGGAAGGAGTGCAAACTTAGGGCGGCTTCTGGAGTGTCATCCCGACCGAGAAGGAAGTATCCCGACCGAGAAGGAAGCATCCCGACCGGGAAGGATGGGTCATCCCGACCGGGACCATCCATCCCGACCGGGAAGGAGCTGCTGTAGCCGCGTGACTTTCTTTCATTCTCCTTCACTCTTGTAACCTTATAAATACCCTTCCTTTGTATTGTTTAAGGACCTTAGACTCCTACATTATTCTAAACCCTAGATAGACTCTCTTCATCCCTAGCTTAATCTTTCATTAATCTTTTGTTAATCTTAGTTTAATCTTAGTAATTAGTCTTGTATTAAGGGAATTCTTCAAGATTCATCCAAGATTGACAACCTTGGGAGATTGTTTTGGGTTTTTCTTATTAATGCAAGTTCTTATCTTTTCATCTTCTTGTTAGTAGGTATAATCTTTGTTCCGGCTATGGAAACAATTTTACCCGGCCTAGAATCCGGGTAGTACAATTGAACTGATTATGGATAACTAGTCGCTTGATTCCCTTGATCTCCCCTTCTTCTCACTCCTGAAATCGGACTTCCCCGGCGGAAAACGGCCTGCTCCCTGCACAATGAATGCACAGGGCCTCGGAGGTTGTCCGAGGGAACCCTCTCCGATGCCTAAGTCAGTCCGTGAAATGCCTTTACGAACCTAGCTCGTGAGGAACTAGGCGGCGTTTTAAGAGTAAGAGTCTAGAGAGAGAAAAATCCAACCCCTTTCATGTGGGAAATGGGGAGGTATTTATACCTTCCCACAAGAGAGAGAAGAGGAAGAGGAATGGTTGGATGGGAAAGTGACAAGTGGCGGCTTCCCATCCATCCATTCCCAATTACCTTAGGCAAAATGACGGATGGGTCCTCGGTTCCCCTTCGGCTTTGTTCAGGCGGGAACGCCCTGGAAGCAGGCGGCAGGCCTGGTTTACTCCGTTTGGCGGACGGCCCGAGGGATTGGGGCCACACTTGGAGATTCCAGCGACTGATGGGAAAAGCAGCTGGACAGACCTTTCCCCCTCTTGGGACTTGGTCGCCTCGGGGCCTGAGTGGCAGGCGGCCAATGACAGGCAACCGACCCCCATCAATTGGCCCTCGCCGGCTGAGGAGGAACGGGGTTCCAGCTCGGCAGGCGATGTCTTGCTCTGGGACAGCGGGAGGTTGCCTCTTTGGACACTTGCATTTAATGCGTCGCATGTTCCCGAGGGAACATGCTTTAATTTTTCTGGGCACGCAGGGAGTTCAAACGTCCTTTGTTATGATTACCTTCCTCTGCATAGAGAATTTTCGGGCAGCGTGCCGCTCCGCTGATTGGCTTTCTCCTTTGCAGAGGTGGTTGGGGCACCATTAATGCGGTGTTTTCCTTGGTATAAAACCTTTAGCTTTTCTTGATCATTTGTACTTCATTCCACCTTCAATCTTTCCATTTTCCTCATTCTAAACATGGCTTGGATCAAAAAAAGTGTAGTTCGCCGCGGAGTCAAACATGTTTCCTTCATCTTCAGAGGGTTTTGGAGGCTCAGATATGCGCGGGCTGCTTATTTAGCTGCTCGCCGGAGTCGCTGTTCACGGCTTCGCCTTCGCCGGAGGGGTCGGAAGATCTCTATTAGGATGGGCAAACGCCCTAGGAGGTCCTCCCCTCCAGCTGCGCCTAGGTTCAGACGTTGCTCCCAGGGGGGGGGCTGTTATGATTGGGGGTGCCATGAATGTTTTCCATGGCTGCACCCTGAACAATTCGGCCCCAATTCTGACACCGATTCCTCCCTGGAGTCGGGTCCTTCTTCGCCTGTTAAGAAGACAGGTTGTCGCACTTGCGACGAATCCCGAGCTGTCCCTTTTGGAAGGGACTGGGAAGACAGCAGCCATGATTCTGACGACAGTGAAGGTCTCGGCTGCCTGAGCGACAGGGACGATGACGGGGCTTCAAATGACCCCTTTCAGGGTTCCCCAAGTTGGGACTGGGGTTCGGCTCTCGGGAGTCCAGGCAGTCCTGGCGATTATTCCCCAGATTTGGGGGACGACTAGGCCTGCGTGGTTGGGCCTTTAATTTCTGTCAGGCCGGAATTTTTCAAGCCTTATGTAATTTTCTTTCATGCCCGTCTTTCGATGTATCTTTCCCTTGTGGGGTTTTCAATGAAATGAAGATTTTGCGTATTTGAATTTTTAATATGAGTTTATTATTATTTATTTATATAATTTTTTTTTTTTTTTTTTTTTAGGGGGGACGTCATAGGGTGACCAGCCTGCTGACACCCTTTGGTCCTCCCAAGGTTTTTCTTGGGAAGCTGCCTAGGGCAACCCTTCCCAGGGGTGACACGTGGACCGCAGCCCTTGGACGAATTCCAAAGGGCTGAGTGACTCTTGGCATGCCTTCCTCTATAAAAGTGATCCATTATCCATCATTCTCTTCTTTTCCAATCTTTCTTCTCTTTTGACATCCCTCATTCTTTCTTTCTTGCCAAAAACCTTGGAGTATTGACGAATCGTATCCTTCCTTGCACCCCCATTTCCCTGAGACTTCTTTCTTCGGGCTTGCGGCGCGCTGTCAGGCGATCTTAGGTCAGATTTTCATCCTCCACTCTCTTTCTCTCTTCGATTTCCTTTTTTTCCGCATCTTTTTTAGAGTAATCATGTCTGGAACCCGTGAAAGGATTTTGCCCTTTGTCGACTCATCAAAGAGGGGAGAAAGGATGGATTTTGCCTCCTCCTCTAGGGAGGTTGGCCTTGAGGACGAGCGTTCGTCGGGAAGTGGGGGCGGCAATTCTCCTGACCCCCCCTCGTATGATGCTGTTGATTCAGACGACGGGGCATTGGAAGTTGACCCTTCCAGAACTTCCGGCCCCCTCGTTCGTCGGGAAAGGGGTAGGGTTTATTATCTAGACAAGGTTAAATACCGCATCCCTCTGAGTACTTTTCCCGACCGGAAAAATCGGGAGGTGATCCTTGCTAAGAACGCTGCCGTTGTGATTGAGCGGCTCTACAACTTCGGGGAAGGGTACACAGTTGTTGTCCCCGGCGAAAAAGATACGGTATGCAACCCACCGGATGGGTGCATAGCGGTTTACCACAAATGCTTAGAGTTCGGCCTTCGTTTCCCCCTACACCCTGCTTTAGAGGAGATTTTCAGGCGCATGAACGTCGCCGTCGCGCAGCTGACAGCCACAGCTGTCAGGGCGCTGATTTCATATGTATGGACCTGCCTTTTCCACCGCATGGAGCCTTCCATCGACGCCCTGCGGTTCATGGTGGGTTTGCAGATGGTTTCATCTGGGAGTTCGGGCTCCCCTGGTTATTGGTCCCTCTTGAGGCAGAAGGGACATTGTTTGGTGTGGCCTGGTATGGACAGCTTGAGGGATTGGAAGAACAACTTCATTTACATACACAGCACCCATGGGTGGAGGATTCCTCGTCACTTCAGAAACCACGTCCATACCAGGATGGAGACCCCTGAGGAGTACCACCCTGGCGTGGGTGGGAAGGCCTTGGAGGTTAAGTTAAGTGAGAAGGAGAAGGAGTTGACGGCCTACTTTGCAGGCCATACTAACAAGTATGGGGTGTATGGCCCCACCTTATGGCTCCCTCATGCGGAGCTTTTAGCGACTGACAATTATTTGACTCGGCTGGGCATGAATCCGGGTCTGGATAAAGGTAGTTCAGGAGTGCTGGTGATTCCTTCTTACTCCTTTGTGTATTTCGGACATGCCTTGACGGCTTGTTTGTTTGTTTTGCAGCTCTTGCCACTTTTATCTGGAAAAAGGGGGAGGTTAGACGCCTGGGCCTGGACGAGAACCTCACTGTCATCCAAAGTCGCCCTTCTCTTCCCCCTGGTTTTAAGAGAGGCGAGAAGAATCTGATGAAGCATTTGAAGGGCCTGTCATTCAGTAGGCCAAGGCTTCCCCCTCCTCCTCGAGTTACGCCTGCCAAGACGGCGGTTTCTGAGGCTACTCCTTCGCCAGCTGCGAGGGCGATTGCTTTCGAGGCTACTCCATCGCCTGTTGGCAGACAAGAGGGCCTTTCAGCAGGGATTCAGATCCCCCCGCAGTCGCGGGCCGCAGGTTCTGAGGAGACTGGGGAGAGTACCCTCCGGGCACTGACCAGAAAGAGGAGTCGGGAGGTCCCTAACGTTGACCAGGTGGTGGATTTGGAGACTGCCACGCCGGAACCCAAGCGTCCTGCTCCGGAGATTCCCGCCACCCTTTTCTCTGAGGAGAACGTTGAGTTCCACTTCAATGCGGGTGATAGTCAGGATGTTTCTGCCCTACTCTCCGACTCAGGGGCGGTTTTAACTGACCATCTTCTCAAGACCGTCAAATCTGCTGCCAGTCAAGTGACCCAGTATATTAAGCGCACCTCCCGAATCATGCAGGCTTCCGCGGAGCTGGCTGCCCTTGGTCGCCTGAGCGATGAGGAACTAGCCAACCCCGACCGCCTTTCTGCAGTTGAGAGGGATGTTGCCCTCATTGCCAGCCTGAAGGATCAGCTGGCAAAAAAGGAGGTTGAGCTAGAAGAGGCCAGGGGTCGGGCTGTCCACTGGAAGTTTGAGAGCGAGAAAGCTATGCGGGAAGTGTCTCGCCTGGGGGAGGAGTCCAAGAGAGCATAGCAGGCCTTTGCTGAACTTGAGCAGGCCAGAAAGGCTTTGGCTGAATTGGACCATGCTAAGAAGAGCGTTATTGACCTCGGGGAGCGCCTTTCCAAGGCAAACTCTGATCTGCAGACGGCCCTCGGCGATCTGGCGGCGAAGACTGAGGATCTGGCGGCGAAGACCGAGGGTTGGGAGAAAGAGAGGGGTGAGATTCTTCAGGAGGTGGAAATGGCGGTGTCGGCGGGCTTTGTTAATGGTGCTAACTCCTGCTTGAAGGTTGTCATGGAAGCTGTCAGGGAGATGTTCCCGGGTTTTGACGAAGATGCCTTCCGGGCCCTCTACACTGCTAAGGATGAAGCTCAAATGCGTAGGCTGTCTGAGGGAGATGCTTCCGGTCCGGACGCTCCCCCTGCTTAACATGGAGGGCAGTCTTCCTCAGAGGGCTCTTGCTCGTCCCCTGCTGCGCCTGTGCCAACGCCTTAATTTCCTTACTTCTTTGCGCGCCGAGCCCTTTGGTGGCCGGCTGCCGTACTCTTGGTTGTAATTATTTGCCTTGAAAACTTGAAAACTTCTCTTGTATTTCTTTGACGCTACTCTTTCCTTTATATGTGAATTCTGTTTGCTTTTGTATATTTTGACTCATGAGTTTGATTCGCAGCCCGCCTGCCTGTAGGTAGGCGGGTTTCTTGTTTGCCTGGCCTGCCCCTGACATTTGTTTGAAGTCCAGGGAGCCTGCCCCCTGCCTGCCCAGAGGTAAGTAGGGTAGCTTTTGCGTTTTTTTTTTATACAAGGTTGGGGGGCCTGCCCCCAGTCCTTGTTGGTACGGCCTGCTCCTGGCTTTTCGTTCAAAGTCCAGGAGGCCTGCCCCCTGCCTGCCCAGAGGTAAGCAGGGTAGCTTTTTCGTTTTTTATACAAGGTTGGGGGGCCTGCCCCCAGTCCTTGTTGGTACGACCTGCTCCTGGCTTTTCGTTCAAAGTCCAGGGGGCCTGCCCCCTGCCTGCCCAGAGGTAAGCAGGGTAGCTTTTCCGTTTTTTATACAAGGTTGGGGGGCCTGCCCCCAGTCCTTGTTGGTACGGCCTGCTCCTGGCTTTTCGCTCAAAGTCCAGGGGGCCTGCCCCCTGCCTGCCCAGAGGTAAGCAGGGTAGCTTTTTGGTTTGCGTTGGGGGGTTCACTTTTCCCAATTTTGGCAACAGGGGGGCCTCCCCCTATTGCCCCCTGCTCGTTTGTGTGTGAAAGACGTGAGTGTGAACAGGCAACGAGTATAAAACTGTATCTTCTTATTTCTCTTAAAGTTTTCTTTTTGACATAGGGGTGGTCGGAGCCGTCGACATTTCTGATCGTCCTCCGCCTTTTTAGTAAAAACTGCCTATATTCCTGTTTAGACGTAGTATTTCTTTAGTGTGTCTGCATTCCAGTGAGCACTCAGCTCTTGTCCCTCCAGATTGGCTATCCTGTACGTGCCTGGACCCAAAACCTGAGTTATTTGATATGGGCCCTCCCAATTGGCGCTTAGCTTCCCATGCTCTCTTGACTTTCCAATCGCCTGTGTTTTTCTCAGAACCAACTCGCCCACCTGGAAGTTCCTCTGACGGACTTTGCTATTGAAAGCTTTCCTCATTCGCTGCTGGTAGGCAGCGATATTGGTACTGGCTTCCTCTCTTAGCTCATTTACCAGGTCCAGGGCCTCAACCATTGCGGCTTCATTCTCAGCCTGGTTGTACTGCAGGGAACGTAGAGAGGGAATCCTTGTCTCAATTGGCAATAAAGCCTCTGCTTCATATACCAGGCCAAATGGGGTTTGGCCTGTAGACTCCTTTCTGGTAGTTCTGATGGACCAGAGTATGCTGGGGAGTTCATCAGCCCACCTACCTTTGCAGTCATCCACCATTTTCTTCAGGCCATTCAGAATTTGTTTGTTGGCTGCTTCCGCCTGTCCATTGGTTTGAGGATGACAGACAGCTGAGTAGGCGACTGAGATGTTGTGGCTTTCTAGCCAGATCCTTAGTGGGTCGTTATCGAACTGCCTGCCGTGGTCAAATACCAGCATCTTTGGTACACCGAACCGGGTGATGACGTTTCGCCAGATCACCTTCCGGACTGCCGGCTCGGTGATGTTGGGCACTGCTTCAGCCTCCACCCATTTGGTGAAGTAGTCTATGGCGACAATTAAGAATTTTATGCCCCCTGTGGCCACTGTGAAGGGCCCTAGGATGTCCATTCCCCATTGAGCAAAGGGGATGGGAGACAGGATTGGCCTGAGCTCCTGGGCCGGGGCATGGATCGACGGGGCAAAGAGTTGACATTTTCTGCATTTCTGGGTCAGGCTCTTGGCATCTGCCAGCATGGTAGGCCAGTAGTAGCCTGCCCTGAGGGCCTTGTGGGCCAGCGACCTCCCGCCAATGTGATGTCCACAAATCCCTGAGTGGATATCGTCCAATACCTCAGCGGCCTGATCCGCCCGTAAGCATTTAAGTAGGGGATAAGTAAAAGATTTTTTGTAGAGTTCTCCACTAATGAATATGAACCAGGCTGCTTTAGCCTGTATCTTCTTCTTTTGTAATGAGTCTAACGGTAAGATACCGTGCCTCTTGTACTGGACGAAAGGGGTCATCCAGCTTTCTAGCTCTTCTTCCACGGCATTAACCGTTTGACCGGGATTAGTAGACCTTTCGTGTAAAACGTCAACCCATACTGATCTCCGGATGTCCTGCAGACTGGAGCTTGCCAGTTTTGACAGGGCATCTGCTCTGTTGTTCTGGGATCGGGGAATTTGTTTGATCTCATATGATTTCAGGCTGGACAGCTCTCCCTTTACCATCTCCAGGTATGCGGCCATTGCTTGGTCTCTTGCTTCGTATTCCCCATTAATCTGATTGACGATGAGTTGGGAATCTGTCGCCAAGACAATTCGTTCGGCCCCTGCGGCTTTAGCTAATCTGACGCCTGCGAGTACTGCTTCGTACTCCGCTTCATTGTTTGATGCTGGGAAAACGAATCTGAGAGCATGCTCAAAGTCGGTCCCTTCTGGGCTGGTTAACACGACGCCTGCGCCTGCGCCGTTGGCCGTCGAGGACCCGTCAGTGTATACGACCCATTCCTGGGCAGGGGCCTCCTCTTCCCCTGAATGGGAACACTCAGCCAAAAAGTCTGCCAAAGCTTGGGCTTTGATGGCTGTTCTCGGCTGGTAAGATATACCTAGCCCACTCAGCTCAATTGCCCATTTCAACAATCTCCCTGATTTTTCGAATTTTTCCAACACCTTTTCCAGGGGTTGGTCGGTGAGGACTATGACCGGATGCGCGTCAAAATAAGGTCTGAGTTTCCTGGCTGCAATTATGACCGCGTAGGCGGCTTTTTCAACCATTGGATAATTCTTCTCAGCTGCCCCCAGTGCATGACTTACAAAGTATATAGGTTGCTGGGCGCCTGCCTCTTCTCGTAGGATGACTGCGCTGACAGTTACATTGGTTACTGCAATGTAGAGGAAAAGTTTTTCTCCTGCTACTGGTCTTGCCAGGGTAGGGAGCCTCTTAAGATGGTCCTTTAGTTGTTCAAAGGCCTCTTTCTGCTCGTTTTCCCATTTGAACTGTTTGTTTCCTTTCAGTATTTTGAAAAAAGGAGTGGCTCTGTCTGCTGATCGGGAAATGAATCGGGCCAAGGCGGCCATTCGACCCGTCAGGCGTTGGATATCCCTGATGGTCTTGGGCTCAGGGAGGTCTAGAACCGCCTGAATTTTTTCAGGGTTGGCATCTATACCCCGAGAACTGACCAAGAATCCTAGGAATTTTCCGGAGCGGACTCCAAACGTGCACTTTTTCGGATTTAGTTTCATTTTGTAAGCGCGGAGAGAACTGAAGGTTTCCTGCAAGTCTGTCAGGTGTTCCTTGTCTTCCCTGCTTTTTACGATGGCGTCGTCAACATAAGCCTCGATGTTTTTACCTTTTTGTTTCTCAAACACTTTATCAACCAACCGCTGGTACGTAGCCCCTGCATTTTTGAGCCCGAAGGGCATCATCTTATACATGTAAGTGCCCGAACTAGTGATGAACGCACACTTCACCCTGTCTGGCTGCCACAAGTACACTTGGTGGTAGCCTGAAAAGGCGTCCAAGAAGCTTAGCATGGTGTAGCCACTGGTGGCGTCTACCAATTGATCGATCCGAGGGAGCGGATAGCAGTCTTTTGGGCAGGCTTTGTTCAGGTTCGTGAAGTCGACGCACATTCTCCATGCTCCAGACGATTTTTTGACCATGACAACATTTGCCAGCCATTCTGGGTAGTCGCAGACTTCAATGAAGTCTGCTTTCAAGAGTTTGTCGATTTCTTCCTTGATTGCCGCGTCTTTTTCTGCAGACATGTTTCGTTTCTTCTGTTTTACAGGGCGAGCATCCATGCTTACGTTCAGCTTGTGAACGATGCATGAGGGATCAACGCCGGGCATCTCGTCTGCAGAATAGGCGAATACGTCTTTGTTCTCTCTCAGAAGTTTGACCAGTTCAGCCTGGTAGGATTCCTCTAAGCCTGTTCCTACCAGGACCTGTCTTCCTGGTTCTAAGTCCACCAGCATGCTTTCGCCCCCTGGTTCCAGGCGGTCGATCGTCGGGTGCTCAACTGGGACTTCGCCTTCCCTGCAGGGGGAACTGTCAGCTTTTCTTTTTCCTTTTTTGTCCTTCTCGTGCTCTTGTAGGGCCACGGAGTAGCATTGTCTGGCTGACTCCTGGTCCCCACGTATCTTTCCTTCCAGCCCGAAGTATGTGACATACGCAATGGTGAGAGCTCTGATGGAGATTGCGGCCTCGATTTCATCCAGCGTGGCCCTGCCAATCAGGGCATTATAGGCAGACCTTGCGTCCACAACAACAAAGGTTGCTCTGACATTCCTGGCTGTGGAACCTTCCCCGAAGGTTACCGGCAAGTCGATGACGCCCATGGGCAGCACGCCTGCCCCGCTGAATCCGTATAGCGATCCGGGAGCAGGCCGCAGGTGCCTTTTTTCCAGGCCCATTTTTTCGAAAGCATCCTTGTACAAAAGGTTTGTATATGCACCTGTGTCTACCATACATCTTCGCACGATATGGTTGCTGATCTCCAGGGACAGCACCAGAGGATCACTGTGCGGATATATCACCCGTCCTGCATCATCAGGGGTGATACTTAATGTTACTCCCCTTGGACTCCCCTCCTTCTCAGCGTAGCAGATTTGGTTCCTCAGCTCGCGCATTTGCCTTTTTTGACCTCTTTGACTGAGCTGGCCCTCAGTGCCCCCTGAAATCACATGGATTACCATCCGGTTCTGTACTGACCCCTCGGGTTTCTCAGACACTTCCTTCTGAGACTTGTTTTTAGCTGCGTAGCTGGCCAACCATCCGTTCCTGATTAACTTCTCGATTTCGTCCTTCAGGTGACGGCACTCTTCGGTGGTATGGCCTATACAGTCGTGGAAAGTGCAGAATTTCTTTGGGTCGCCCTTTGGGCTGCGAGGTTTGCTTGGACGGTTCCATTTGGCAGTTTCTTTTTCCAGTTCGAAGATTTCCGCCCTGGATTTGTTCAGAGCGGTGTAACTATCGAATCTGGGTTGGTAGACTGGGCGTTCTTTCCTGGGAGTGTCTCCCTCCTCTTTTTGCTTACCTGGTTCACCTCTGCCCCTTCCACCCTGCGGTCCCCCTTGAGGCTTTGTTTGGCCTGCAGGGGTATCCGTCAGGCCGTGGAACTCCTCCTGCAGAATGAACCCTTCAGCAATCTTTCTGGCCATGGCCAAGGTTTCTGGCTGGGCCCTGATCATCTGGTTTTTCATTTCCCCTGGAAGTAGGGAGATTGTCAGGGCGTAGGCAGCGGTGGAATCGTCGATCTCCCTAACCTGCTGGTAGGATAGATCGAATCTTCTCATGTATTCTCTCACACTCTCACCCTTCTTCTGTTTCAGGGTCATGAGATCGAAACGGGTAAGGCGTCTTCTCTTATTTCCGGCATACTGTTCAAGGAAAATTTCAGCCAACTCTATGAAGAATCTGATTGACCCCTGGCGGAGATCTCTGAACCACCCCTGCGCAAGTCCCACCAGGGTGGTAGGGAAAACTTTGCACCAGATGGCATCATCTACATCATACATGCCCATGTGGCTCTCAAAGGCTGCCAGGTGGTCTTCAGGGTCCGTCGTCCCGTCAAATTTGATGGTGGGCATTTTGATTTTTGGAATGGGGTACTCTTGTACCTCAGGGTGCAACGGGGTTTTCGTAGGCCTGCCTACCAGTCGTGACCTGCTTTCCCCAGACTGGTTACCATGAGATTCCCATTGTTTATGGGTCGGTTTCCTCGTACTGGGGGAGCGGTGCCTCGGTGGCGGTCTGCTAGCTGCCTCATCCTCTGTTCCCGAGGAGGCCTGACTGGGCCTCTTTCTCTGGGAATGGCAGAGGTTTTCACCCTGATGGTACCTGGACTCGAGTGGTTGTCCTCGGTTGAGTCTGGATTGCAGGCTTTGGGATAAGCTGGGGGCTGACTGTTTCTTGGCCGCAGGTGTTAGTCTGGAGAAAACTCCGCCTGGCCTCTCTCCTAAGCGTTTTGACACGGGCTCCCTGGGCCTCATGCGCTCCTGTAATCCTTGAGATAAGCCTCCCTGCCCTCCAGACGCCGATTCGGTCGTGTGAATAGAGAACGCCTGCTGGGCAGGTGGCTCTGGCTTGTCAGTGGTAATGCGCCTCTGCACATGCGTATACACTTGGGCTGTTCTTCTCGCTTTTCTCTGAGCATTTCTGGCGGCGGTCCGCCTCGTGCCCCCGGCCTCGTCCCTGCTGACTGGGGACGGTTGCCTAGGAGCCGATGCGACCCTGCCCACCAAGTCTTCAGGTGTGAATTCCTGATCCAGCATCGCAGAGAAGAACGCGGCTGCCTGTGCCATCTGAGCTGGGGTCAGATTGAGAGCACGTCCAGGGCGTGCCCCCAGCTCGGGTGTCACAGCAGTGTTAGATCCGCCGAGGGGATTGGTTCCCTCTACCCCAAGGATTGTGGCAGGAGGGACCATCTCCAACAGCGGCATTCCGTACAGGGGGGTCACCGGAGGGACCGTCGGACCCGCCCCTGCACTGTCATCGACGATTTCTGGCATGATTGTGTTTAATTTTGTGGTTATGAGTGGTTGATTTTAGTGGGTAACTCGTGAGCACAACCGTAAGCTCCCCACAGACGGCGCCAAATTGTTCCGGCTATGGAAACAATTTTACCCGGCCTAGAATCCGGGTTGTACAATTGAACTGATTATGGATAACTAGTCGCTTGATTCCCTTGATCTCCCCTTCTTCTCACTCCTGAAATCGGACTTCCCCGGCGGAAAACGGCCTGCTCCCTGCACAATGAACGCACAGGGCCTCGGAGGTTGTCCGAGGGAACCCTCTCCGATGCCTAAGTCAGTCCGTGAAATGCCTTTACGAACCTAGCTCGTGAGGAACTAGGCGGCGTTTTAAGAGTAAGAGTCTAGAGAGAGAAAAATCCAACCCCTTTCATGTGGGAAATGGGGAGGTATTTATACCTTCCCACAAGAGAGAGAAGAGGAAGAGGAATGGTTGGATGGGAAAGTGACAAGTGGCGGCTTCCCATCCATCCATTCCCAATTACCTTAGGCAAAATGACGGATGGGTCCTCGGTTCCCCTTCGGCTTTGTTCAGGCGGGAACGCCCTGGAAGCAGGCGGCAGGCCTGGTTTACTCCGTTTGGCGGACGGCCCGAGGGATTGGGGCCACACTTGGAGATTCCAGCGACTGATGGGAAAAGCAGCTGGACAGACCTTTCCCCCTCTTGGGACTTGGTCGCCTCGGGGCCTGAGTGGTAGGCGGCCAATGACAGGCAACCGACCCCCATCAATCTTCTTACCCTCTTTACTCTTAATCCTTGTTTTCAAGTTTCAATCTTTACTTATTGTTCATTGTTCTTGTTAGTTCATTATGAATGCTAGGGTTATTATGTTGATTTCCCTTGTTAGTGTTAGTATTAGTTTGATTATGTGTGAGTAGACTTATTGTGGGGTTACTAGGGGGATTAAGTGTGGATTATGGGTGATTAGGGTTTGATTGAGGGTAAAGGTGAATCCTTTGTTACTAGTCACATATTGAGCACTCTATGTGTTTGTTGAATTGCTTGTTTGAGTTGTAGTGGCCATGCTTCTCATGCTTGTTTTCATCTTCTCATTGTGTGATTGATTTGTGGTTGAATCCTTGTGTATTGGGTAACATCTTGCATGAGTATTTGGGTCTTGTCTTAGACACGAGAGTGCGGATATTGGTTTCGACGCGAGAGCGCGGACCGACCTTAGAAATTAGGTGAAACCTACACCCCTTGATTACACAATTATCCTACTACACTTATGAACCTACTACACTTATGAACCCAAACTAATCCTACTCCTTTCCATATTTGATTTATCCATCTTGTTAGTAATCATTCTTCTAGTTTATTGTTTCAATTAAGCTCTAGTGTTCTTATTAGTTCTTGTTATACATAGTTCATTGTTAGTCCACTTTCATCATCGCCAACCATCATAGTTAGCAATTTCTTGTTAGTTAGTCTCCCTTTGTGTTGTGTTGGTAATTTAGTCTTGCTTGTGAGTTGACCCTAGTCTAGACACCTTCTACCATCCCCGTGAACTCGACCCGACTTACCCTAGCTACCCGTTAGGATTAGTTGGACTCTATTTGTTGGTTGGGAACCACGGCAAAAACCTACCATCAATTTGGCGCCGTTGCCGGGGATGGTGCATGTTTAGACTTAGTTTGCTTATTAGCTTGACTTAGTTACCCCCCCCCCTTGTGTTCTTCTTCTATCCATTGTGTATATTTAGTAGTCTTTTTCTTTGTTTTTATTGTCTTCTTCTCTCTTTGTCTTCTGCTTGTGCTCGTTTATTGTCTTTGCCTAGTGCCCATAAAGCACTAGGTGTTCTCACGTTTGCTCAAGTGTGTAGTGCATGCCTAGGAGGAGAAGCGATTTCTTTCTCTTCAATCCAGAGCCGAAAAGACTCTTTAGAGCCTTTTGCCAACGAACGATTGATCGGGTTAGGACGTCTCAACCGAGTACTAGTAATACCATTAAAGAACAAGCTCAAGGATCCGACTTGAACGAAACACCTCGAGAGACGGCTGAAGGGAATTTCATCAATCCTTTTGGTACTTCTAGTCACTCTTCTCAACCTAGTTCTCCTTCTACATCTACATCAACACCATCTACACCATCATCTCCCGCGCATCCAACAATGCCTAAGTTCTCTTCTCATTCAACCTTTACGGAAGACGTTTTGCCCGGTCCCACCGCTCTACCGGCCGCTTTCGCCGGAAATTTTGTGGCTAAAACTCAATTTATCTAATTGGTTGAAAGAAGTCAATTTAGTGGGTTACCAACAGAAGATCCTCATCAACACATGGAAACCTTTTCGGACTATTGCGATGCTATCTCACAACCGAGAATAACCCAAGACCAAATCCGGTGGGTATTATTTCCCTTCTCTTTAATTGGCAAGGCAAAGCAATGGCTCAAAGGTCTTGACAAGACGGCTCTAGGTTTAGACACTTGGAAGAAGCTAGCCTTAGCGTTCTACCAACAATTTTATCCACCGGAGAAGACAAATCTATTGAGAGCTTCAATCACGGGGTTTCAACAACGTGACGAAGAAGGTCTCTATGAGTCACGGGAAAGGTTTAAAGCCTTGATCCGTTCTTGTCCCCATCATGGGTTGGCCCAATGGTTCCTTGTACAACAATTTTTGAACAGTTTATATGAAGATTCTAGGGCTATACTCAACATGGGTTCCAATGGAAGGTTTACCGAGGTCGATGACGATCAAACATGGGCTAGAATTGAAGAAATGGCGGTCCAAAATTCCCAATATAATAGGCCTAGGGAGGCGAATTGAGGAGGAAGGCACGAGATCGATGCCATAACACAACTTAGTGCCGAACTTGGAGCACAATTGAAGACCCAGATAGATACTATTGATAAGAAGCTCCAAAGTCACCTCAATCAAGTTCAAAGCACAAGTTCTTCCCACGAACATTCAATTCAAGAAGTTAATGCCATGGGAGTGGTTCCTCCTACATCTTATTATGGGATATGCGAGCTTTGTGGGATATATGGACATGAGCCTCTACATTGTCGAGGTAGTATTGAGCAAGTGAATGCTTTTCAATCATACAAGCAAGGTGTTCCATATTCTAAGCCTCAAAATGTGCCAAATCAACATATGTTCCAAGCTTCCCACCAACAAGCCCAACAACAACACTGACCGTACATTCCTCCTCCCTTAAGGGACAACAACCAAGGCTACCAAGGTTATCAAGGCAATCAAAGGCCTTTCAACAACTTCCAACAACATAACCAAGGTGCCTTCAACAATCAAGGGTTCCATCAAGGGAACTTCAATCATCAAGGTGGTTTCCAAGGAAACCAACATTCTCAAGGATACCAAAGCAACAACCAAGGTTACCACAATCACAATCAAGGCAATACTCAAGGGTTCCAAGGGAACTTTCAACAACAACAAGGATCCCAAAATCAACAACAAGAGAACAAGCAAAGGAGCCGGTCTCCTATTCATGATTATGGCATTCCCCTAGCCATTACCAATACCCCACACAATCAACAATCCCCACCTCGAGATCCGGAGATGCAAAAGGTAATTTTTGATATTCAAAGAAGCCAAATGGAGATTCAAAAAACTCAACATGAATTCTTTACTAACCTTCAAATGGAAAACAAGGCAAGAGATACGCATGTGAAAATGCTTGAAACCCAACTAGCTCAAGTAGCTTCGGGTAGTTCTTCAAGACAAAAGGGGCAACTACTTCCTCAAGGTGTACCGACGAAGTTTGAACATGTGAATGCCATCACCTTGATGAGCGGTGCATCCTATGATTCTCCCTTGTTTCCAAATGAGCAAGAAGCAATGAAAGAAGTGCAATCTCCATCTCAAGACAATGAAAATTGGGGAAATCTCATGGATGAGAAAGTCTTATGGGAGGTTGAGAAACCTATTGAAGAAAAGCTCCCCTCACCCCAAGAGAAAGACAAAGGAAAAAAGAAAATGTCATTTGAAAAGTCCAAACCTAATGAGCAAGACAAGATACATATCAAGTTGCCTTTTCCAACGAGGCAAATGAAGACAAAGGTTGATGTTCAATATGACAAGTTTCTTGATATTGTTAAGAAGTTGGATGTGAGCATCCCGTTCACCGAGTTAATTACCCAAGTCCCGGCCTATGGAAAGTTTATGAGAGAAATCTTGGCTAGGAAGAGATCCGTGTACAAGGAAGAGACCATAGCGTTCACAAGAGAGGTGAGCGAGCTCATTCAAGGCTCTACACTTCCTAAATTGAAGGATCCGGGTAGTTTCTCAATTCCGTGCACCATAGGGAGCTTGAAGATTGATAGGGCATTATGTGATTTGGGAGCAAGTGTGAGCATTCTTCCTTATTCTATTTGTGAGAGACTAGGGATGAGAGAACTTAAGTGTACTTCTATCACACTCCAAATGGCCGATCGTTCCCTTAATCGGCCATTAGGAATGTTAGAGGATGTGCCTTTAAGAATAGGGAAATTCTTCATCTCGGTTGACTTCCTCGTACTTGATATGCCGGAGGATGCCATCACTCCCATTATCCTAGGCCGCCCATTTCTACATACCGCCGGTGCAATGATCGATGTGAAGAATGGTAGGATCACCTTTGAGCTAGGCGACGAGAAGCTCGTGTTTGACCTCCAAGGCAACACCTCGCTTACAAATGAAGAATCGTGTAATATGATCCACGCCGTGAAAGACATCGATCTAGGGGGTGAATCGGGTGAAAGCTTAAAAGTCTACTTGGGTGAGTTTGAAGATAGTGATTGCGAGCTTGGGGCGGATGAATGCCCATATCATGAGATTGAAGACAAGTCGGTTAGCAACAAGAAGGTTGAGCCTCCCTTGAGGCCTTGTGAAGATAAATGGACGTTTGGGTATATACCGAAGGATCACAAGTATAATTTCAAGCCGGTGAACTTCGTAGATCGGGATACTCCGGGAACGTCAAGGCAAAGTTGTGAAGACCCTTAGAGTGGAAGTTGGTATTCCACAAGCTTGATCGAAGATTTCTTGAGAGCCTTCGATTTGTTGCTCCATGCTCTTGATGGCGATGGAGTTATCTATAGTGTTGTTGAAAAAAATGATTGAAGAATCCACCATCCTTGGTTTGACGGAGTTCCAAAAGAACCGTCTTATTGTATATATCTCTTTCTTATTCTTTTGAGTTTTGTGAAATTCTTGTAATTTGGTTGTTTGATGAGCGATGTGAGGGAGGGAATTTGATGATGGTTATTGAGTTTATTTGATAGGTTGTTAGTGAAGATGAAGTTTCGAGGGGAGTAGTTGATGATAGAAGCTTGGATTTGGGCATGGTAGTCGGTTTTTGAAGCTTTCGACAAGCTTTTGGGGACGAGATTTTAGATCTCGATGTATTGGTGGCCTTGTGGGTGATGATCTCAAGGGAATGAAAGGCTAGAAGACTCATCCCGACCGGGAAGGATGTCATCCCGATCGGGATGAGTGTGCTGAAAAATGAGTTCTCTGGAGTGTGATCCCGACCGGGACCAAGTTCTTCCCGACCGGGAAGAAGTCAATCCCGACCGGGATGGTGCCCAGCTCCTCCTTTTGCCTCTCCTTCGACATTTGAGCCAACCCAACCACTTTATACCCCCTCCCAACCTCCCTTCCGACCATTGCAACTATCTATGACCCATGTACTTCATATATACACCTCCGCCTCATCTTCTCTTCACTACATACCGAGTTTCACATCAAATCCCACCTCATTTTACCATTGAAAGCCTAGTACTTCAACCATGCGACCATATTGAAAACAAAGAGGAATAACAACGATGACGACAAGCATTGTGCCATTATTGATCATTGAGACGATGGAGTTGGGGAGTTGCTAACCGGTTGGTAGGCGACTTTCCTTCTTTTCCATCTTTTATTGCTAGTCTTTACTCGTTTGTTCCCCTTCCCCTTATCATATTTGTGTCATGGTGGCCCTCGGGGCCTTGGTTGTCATTGTTCCCGACTCTCGATGACGTGACTACATCGAGAGTCATTTCAAAATCCAAATTTGCAAGTATTTTCACTTTTTCTTTGATTTCTCTTTCTTTTGTTAGGATTTAGTCGGATTCGAGCGGAATCCGGGCTAGGTGACTTGATTACACCTAGTCCTCCCCTCCCATTTCCTTTTATTTTCTTTTCATTTTTAGCCCATCCGTATCTTTTCTCGTCTCGGCCCATGGTGACTTGATTACACCCCGGCCGGACAAATTCTACCTTTTCTCCGCTTATCTTTTTTATTTTTAGCTTTATTTTCGTAGTTTCTTTTCTTTTTAGTGTCTCCGCACACTACTGATCAAGCATGAGGACATTGCTCGGTTTAAGTGTGGGGGAGCAATATCCTAGCCTAGTTAGTTTTATTTTCGTAGTTTTTTCCGAAAAAAATCTTAAAAACCCCTAAAATTTTTAAAATTTTCATAAAAATCAAAAAGATTTTCTTTTTCCTTTTGTGTCGTTGTGTCGTATTTTTTTGTTGTATCGTGTGTTTTGCCTCCCCATTTCCTTATAGGTTCCCGGATTGCCGTAATTTTTGGGAAGCTCAAGACATCCGGTAACGTCATTCTACCTCTTTTTCTCTTGCGGAGTTTGGAGGAGATTTGTGACGATGTGTGCTCGGGTGGAGCTTGTTGAAGGTTGTGGTTGTTTTGGTTGCTTATTTGGATATTTTGGGGTGGTGTTTGTTTTGTTTGTATGTGTGTTTTCTTTTCTCTTATTTTATTTGGTTTTGTTGTGTTTCTTTCTTTCTCTTTCGCTTTCGTTGTGTCTTGGTTTTGTCTTGTGCAGTTTGTGTCTAGTGTGTACAAAGGTTTTCGAAAACCCGGTTTTGAGGCTAGTGTGCAAGTGTTTACTTTCCCTTTCTAGCAATATGAGTCGAGTCTTGGACTTTAGTCTAGTAGAATGACTTTAAATCAATTATTTTGTTGGTTTCTTACCTTGAGTCCACCTAGTCTACTAGGGATTTACTACGGGATTTGCATTTTGACCATTATGACCATCCACGGAGTGAAAAGGCCTCGGTTGCCGGGTTTCGTCTCTTAGGTGGCCATGTCCGAAATTGCTTGATTAGTCCAAGTTCTCCACCTTTTTGTGGGTTTGAAGGGAAGGGCCCGTCTCGACTTACCCATTCCCCTACCTCATACACGTTTCCACAAATAAGTTGCAAATTATCTTACTTGGTTGCAAGAAATGCCCACAAAATCAAGCCAAAAGGGCAAGCCAAGAAAAGAAAGAAAATAAAAGAATGAAGAAAATAAAAGAAAAGGCACAACAAAAGAAAAACAAAATACAAAACAAGAAAAGAAAGTGGCATAGCAACTCAAAAGCCAAATGCAAAAGAAAAGAATGCCAAAGAAAATCCCCTCACAAAAAGAATACTCACCCCTCAAAAATAAGCCTTTTACAGACTATTACCGTGAAGAGCCTACCAAAGGATCGAGTCCCTAGGAAGGATGATAGTGGTAAGTAGTTGGTCTTCCCTCATTTTGCAACCTTGACCACCTTTTTACTTGGACTAGTTGGGCGATTTTGGACATGGGATGACCCTCTTGGCTTAATGCTAAAGGGGGCGGAGCTTCACTTACCTACAGTGTCGACTAACTCCGTGGTTCATCCTTTTTCCATCCCGCCTATCGTCCCATGGTACGTTCTTAGAAGGTTAGGAGGAACCTAGGTAAGTTACCAACGTTTTTATTGCTTTGTTGTCATACTATTAGGGTTTTGTCCATTTCGATTTGTGTTATTAGCTTGGGAATGTTGTCACTTGCCTTAAGTTAACCGATGTTTCTTCACCACTCTGTGGATGGAAGCGGTATTTGTTTCTTTTTGGGTGCAACCGATTGTTGTTTGTTTGTATGTTTGTTTGTTTGTGTGTTTTCGTTTCCGGTTGCATCCCCAGTTTTGTCGCAAGATCCCACTTGCCTTGCGGAGAGCACTTGTCCTCTATGTGTTCTCGCGTGAGTTGAAAGGACGTAGGGTGCGCTAATACCCGCTCGGTTAGTAGTCTAGTTTCTTTTAGTTTTTAGTTAGTTGGGGCTTACTCGAGGGCGAGTAAGGGTTAAGTGTGGAGGAGTTGATAAGTGTAGTTTGTAGTGCCTTTTTGTTGTGTTTGGTCCCGATTTCTCTTGTGAAATCGCTCTTTGGAGCGGTTTCTCGGCTACTTATGCTTCTTCTAGTTCGTTTTAGGTTTCCAAGACCATTCATGGAGAATTGGAACGATTCCGACTCGTTTCCTACACATTTGGAGCCAACGAAGAGAAGGAACGATCACTCGGTGCCTTAGATTCGATCCCGAGACCTTGGGACCCATTCCCGAGCCCCTGGGACCCAACCCTGAGCACCGAGAATCGATGAGAAGCCTAACAGGAGCAAGGAGGGACCTTTGGGACCATATTGGAGGCCTAGAGGACCCTTCCCGGGCGGAAAGAGTATCAACCAAGCCACAGGCACTTGGAAGGTTTATAGCGAAAGCCTAGCTTCATACCGGACCGAAATCGAGACAATATCCCGAGATTTCACCGAATTTGGCTTCATGCACATACCCCGCGAGGAAAATCAATTCGCGGATGCCTTATCGAAATTAGCCTCACTAATAAACACGCCCGACAACCTCTTCTCTATGCCCATTTGTTTGGAAAGAAGCGAACAACCCGCCTATTACCATAACTCTGGTCCAAAACAATCCTAGACTTCAAAACCGACGGATCATACCCACCTAACACAAACACCAAAAACAAACGAGCCTTAAGGTTGCAAGCCACCCATTACGTCCTGAACCAACGACTATTATACAAGCGAACCCCACAAGGAGTACTTCTTAGATGCATAGACGAATCCCAATCAAGAAAAGTCATGGAAGAAGTACATGACGGGGAATGTGGAACCCAAATGAGCGCACACTTGTTAGACCATAAGATAATGAGATTAGGTTATTACTGGACCACCCTAGAGGCAAACCACCGGCACCACGTCCGTCACTGTCACAATTGTCAAATATTCGCAAATATCCAACACCTACCGCCATATCCACTCCACACCACAACAATACCCTTGCCCTTCTCCACATGGGGAATAGACATTATAGGAAAAGTACATTCATACGGAACTGGTGGAAACTGTTTTATACTAGTGGTCGTTGATTACTTTACCAAATGGGTAGAAACAGCCTCATACACAATTCTAACCGTCAAACGAGTAGTCAAATTCTTACAAAACAACATCATTTGCCGCTAAGGCATACCACTCGAAATCATCAGTGATCAGGGGGGCTCACTTTAGGGCCGACACCCAAAAAATCCTAGACAAATACAAAATCTAACGACACAAATCATCACTCTATTGACCTCAAACCAAAGGGGCTGTAGAAGCAGCAAAAAAAACCATCATCACCATCCTTAAGAAGTGATAGACAATTACCGAGATTGGGCCAACAAAATATCCTTCGCATTATGGGGATACAAAACTTCCTACCGAACTCCCATCGGATACAGCCAATAGAATTAAAAATACCCTCGTTAAGGAAACTAGCCGAAAGCGACATTTTCGAAAAAGAGTGGAACCAAAAACTTTATGACGAGTTGGTACTCTTAGACGAGCGTAGAATACATGCACTATCCAACATGCAAGCCTACCAACAAAGAATACAATGAGCCTTTAACAAATGAGTTAAGTCTCGAAACATACACGAGGGAGACCTCGTATTCAAATCCAGTAGAGCACTACTTCCCGTCGACCCTAGGGGAAAGTTCAAACCAAACTGGGCAGGCCCATACCTTGTCAAGAAGATACTCACGGGAGGCGCCGTGATCATTACTGACCTAGACGGTCAATAATTCTCAATCCCCAACCAACATGGACCAGCTTAACGCTACTAACCTTATCCTCATAACAAATTTCATCCTGATCTCTAAGCTTGGGTGAAAACCCGAACAACAAAACTCTGAAACACTTCGCATCGATAATTGGCATAACCAGTCTAAAGCAAAATTACTCACATTTTTATGAACTTGGAACTTTGTTTGATTCCGTCTGAACACGGATACGTAGGCAACCCTCTCGAGGGTACAACCAAACGTTAGCAAGATCGATTACTCGATTCATATGCAAATCGCAACCATCTCACGCTCTGATTAACGAGTGATAATAAAGCATGGACGACGAGCCGAGGACGAAGTGAATACCCGAAAGGGCGCTCCGGACAAAATGAAGAATCGAGTTGCGAGCCGTCGTTAAAAAAATGACGAGCCGAGGACGGAGTGAAAACCCGAAAGGGCGCTTCGGGCAAAATGAAGAATCGAGTTGCGAGGCATAAAAAAAAAAGCAAAAAAGAAAAGAATAGCAAAAAAATAGACAAAATAAAAGGTGAGCCGAGGACGGAGTGAAAACCTGAATGGGCGCTCCGGGCAACATGAAGAATCGAGTTGTGAGCCACCACAAAAGAAATGAATAAAAAAAAGACAACGTGCTTCTCATTAATGCAAAAATTAACTAAATCAAGCATTTGTCGAGGCCTTTTACATCTTACGCCCATTACCCGACTACTCCGGAAACAGGACAACGTGTCAAACAAAACCCCACAAAGACTTGTACTAATACGCCACATCATATCAATTAATATAACATAGTACTAACGGTTGGGCCCTACCGGTCTAACTTTTCTTTCCCCTTACCATTTGGGTGTGCTTCTCCGGGTCTCTCACCACAGACCCTCTGATCACAAACTTCCACTCTCCTAGCCCGCTGTGGGCCCAGCCAGTCCCATTTCTCCTCTTTATCCACATTTTCAATACGGGTCTTGTCAGTCTTGGCTCGCTTAGATGAATTAACGGTACTAGGATCCAAAACATTGTCTTTGGTCCAGCGCTTAGTGACGTAAGCTTGTGTAGCCTCCTTACCCTGTAGCACTGGGATTTTTCCGACCTTTAACTTGTCCCGTCCTGACGGATATCCATGAACCTCCCACCGGGTATAAGTAGGGATTGCTGATCGAACATTTTGATCCCACCGGGAACAGGATGCAAAACCCTCCGTCTCCAAGAGATTTCGAACTCCCTACAAGAACTTTCCTTCCACAGATGAGAGTTGGTAACGTTTGTAATAGCTTTTGAAAGTACTTGCCCCACGCCCATTTGGCGTCCGGGTAAATATAAACACACCCGCTTAAGGACAATAGTTTCATAGTACGGGCCTGTGACGAGAATGGAAACTCGATATACCCTTTGATATGCCACCACGGGATTGTCCACCTAATAGCAACCACTCCGTTGGCCTGCAAGAAAGAGGACCATCCCTCTTTGGTATAACCAACATTACAAGGCTCCACCATATTCCGAGCAGCAAAGCCTTTACAGCTGTAACACTTAATAAGCTGAGGAGGCTCGACTAAACCTAGCCTCTCTTGTAGCCAGACCTACACAATACAACATAATGTCAAATTTTCGAATTAAGTCAGGTTTTGAATAAGGATAGTAGTGCCCTGATATACCTGCAAAATGATCCTCCCGAAAAGGAGCAAGATGTATCCGTGCACGAGTATCAAGACCCATGATGAGCTCACCCAAAATAAGCCAAGACGGTATCGCCCATGCTCCATACCCATTAAAATATCCAAAACCCGAGGATTACCCCAGCCTTCATGCACCGACGAATCCTCAAATAAGTAATAGCATGCGACCGCAATACTTTGAGCCTGCTTACGGGCTAAGGGAGAAATGTCACGAGTCTTTCCGTGAGAACACCCTAACAAGTAACTTTAAGTCATTACCAACTTCTCCGAAGAAAACATTAGCCTCCTCCAACAAAGGGATGTCCAAAAAGTGACGAAATATTTCCACGGGAAAGTCACCCTTGATGGGTATACAAGGACAAACCGAGTGCCATTCTCCTATAACATCTAGCTCCTCGGGGAGAGGACAAACATCACCCCTTGGGAATGTAAAATCTTGTTTCTTAGAATCCCATAAGCAAGAACATGCCAACAAAAAGTCGTCTCTCACTTTAACTTGCTTTAAAGCCAAAATAGCTGACAAGCCATCACCTAGCAAAACCTCAAGATCACCCTTCTTAAGACGACCCATCCATCCAGTCAAAAGATTCTCAAAACCCGACATGGCTCAAAGTAAAGTGAGGAACTAGAGACACTATGGGTACTTAATTGTGTCTAAAACGAGCACCCCAAAATCCGCATATATAGCCTTAAACGCACCACAATTAGGAAATTTCAGAAAATTTCCATAACCGAGAACTGGGCCGCTCAAACCCAGGTGCCTCAAGACCAGGTCGCCCAAGCCCACGCGTCTGTACCCTGAACCGTCAGTCTTCTGGTGCCTGAGTCTGAGACCGTCAGCCACGCTTCGTCCCGTCAGCCATCATTCGTCAACCCCGGACATTAGGAACGACCTCCTAAAGTCAGTCGACCCCTTTCCAAAAACCAAAGTGTGCATTACGAGCACCGCGCAGGAATGAAAAGTTCCCAAGGACAAGCGAATGACCCGTTTTCATCCACCAGTCCACCGAACTTAAAACGTTTTTTTTTAGGAGGATAAGCTACCCCGCCTAGGCGTGTCGTAGCCCCGAGTGGCATTGTCAATATGCGTTTTTAGTCCTACGTTACATTATTAATAAAGCATAAAAAGTGGTCTAAGTTTTTTTTTTCTTTCTTTCCCTTTTGCTTCGCTCTGAACATGAGCGTCGAAACAATTACACTCGTCTCCCATCACTTACCCGGTAAATTCGCTCTGAACATGAAGTCTAATCCTCAAAGCCAAGTTCAAGGTAAAATCCCGAAACTTACCCGGTGGACCCGGTCACGCCAATCCATCCCGGCCTCCATCTCCTCCATAGAGCGCAGAGAGAGAGGCTCTGTAAAGGCTACCCCAGCCGCGTCCACTCTAAGCAGTGTCAAAGGGAAATCTAGGGGTAGAACAACATCAACCAGGTCGACCAGCTGAAGGAAAGCAAGCCGATCAAGGCATAAACATACATAAGACCATGAAACAAAAGCCAAAAAGCCGAATACTCACCACGATGCGGTGGCAAGCTAGCCGCTGGCAGACGTGAGACACGTAGGAGTCACCGGGCACCAGCAACGCCTGGCCTCCCTCTCCATCCCTGTCTTCACAGGCCTCTGCAGTAGTTGGTGACCTAAACATGGTCCGGGGAGGATCAACCGGCACCCTAAACTCATCATATAGGCACTGGCGCACCAGCCTCTCGCCCATATACTACACCGGGCGGAACAACGCAAGAAGAAGCATCCTCCTGTAGCTCCTAGGCCTCAACTCTACCCTCACCTACCCAGGCAGATCCTCATAGTTGGCCCAAGGACGGGCCACGAACTACATAAACAAACCCACATCTTAACTCCAAACCTTGGGGGCTATCTAAGAAAATAAACGGTAAGAAGGAAAACAAACTTACATCCTCGAGGCGCATCTGGTTCACCAGCACGTTCTGCGTCGATTAGTGGGTCGTCATAGTCTTGGTCTGAGCCAACCTCCACTCGATCCCAACCGGAAACCTAGCCGGTAAAACATGCACCATTTTAGGCACCAAACGTGGGAAATAGGAGTAGATCCAAGCCTGTAAAACCCGAAATATCGTCAGCAAAATCAAAATGAACTAAACAAAAGCCCGAAACCAAATCCAAAGTCAGTACTTACCTCCAGCACGAAACCTGGACCCACGATGGGTATAGCAGAGCCAGAGTCCACCCTCTGAAGTCTCACCATGACCTGTAAGTAACGGGTCATCTCCGCAAAAGCTGCGGTTACCCAGTCAAAATTTCCCAACTGACTCAAGTCAGTTAGGAAAGGCAAAATCCTGGTATTAAACCTCTCACCTTTATCCGAGAAGTGGGTCGACCCTAGGAAGTACCACAAGCACAAACGGGCTTTCTACGCTGCCGTGTTGGGCACTCGACCATCTGATCTAAAACTGCCACCCTCTCGAAGTCGTCGGTGATGTATGAGCTCACTAAAGCATGGGGCGTACTGGAAGCCGAGGGCTCTAAACAGTCCACAATCCAACCCCTAACCTCATCATTATCTAACCTAGGGCCTTCGGGAACCCACTTAATCATCTCGGGACGCCAGGGCAAACCCGTAATAACCCCGAAATCCTCCAAAGTCATGCCAACCTCACCAAACGACATATGGAATGTCGAGGTCGTGTCATGAAAATGATCCACCATCGCTCTAATCACCGTCAGGTTGCACTTAGTCTTGCAACCCACTAAACGGACCCAATGTCCGACCAAGGGGCCCAAAGCCGTCCCCATAATTATCTTCTTAGTCTCGGAACTAAGCTTCTGCGCATAGATCTCTAAACACGTCGTAAAGCCCGAGAAGGTCCTCATCGGACCTAGGGGCTGCAAACCGTGACAATGCAAGCATAAATAAACAAGACAAAACACAAGTTAAAGCCAAAACATGAGCCAAAAACAAAGCCAATGCGCTCACCTTGTCGTTTAAGATACGGCTAGACACGTGCAGATCTGGGCGGAGCAATAGCTATCGATCGTCCCAATCTCGAGCCCAAACGGGATCTTCATAGATAGCCTCTTCACCTTCATCAATAAGCCTAGGGACGTGTGCCCTCTTAGCAATTATCACGGGTAATCAACGCCTCGTGACTCTATCAAAATTGGCCACATCCACGGCCCCATACCCAAGACGCTGCGAAGGAACGCTCTGTCGCCTCTTACGAGCCACCTGGGGAGTCAGCGAACTCGTACCGGTAGCCTCACCACTAGCACCAGCTGTAGGGACTCCCTCGGGAGATTCCCTACCATCTTCAGCTGCAAAACAAAACCGAAGACGCTCCTTGGGTCAGGTCAGGATAACCCAAACAGGTCAAAATAAGCTCAAAATTTCGGATAGTGATATCAAAATTCCGAAAGACCCACTAGCACCCGTTTTTGACCCCAGTCACAATAAAAGTGGTTTCGAGAATATCCGGCATCGTTACAGTATCATTTGGTACGTTGTAAGCTTCACGAACTCACACAGAATGACCCAGAGTGCATTCTGGCTCACAAAAATTGACATATGAGATACCCATAACACCACAAGCAATAATCGAGCAAGGTTACAAGAGTCAAGTACGGGAACGAGCGAGAAATCAAACCTTAAATCCTAGCATTTCAACTTTTTCCCATAAGGAGCCATTAAAGCACCTCCAAGCTCTCATCTCAAGCGAATAACTATGCTATCAAGCTCTATTTAACCCTAATTCAACGAGGGACCAAGATTAAGCATCAAAACTTAGCAAAAACGAAATACCCAAATCGAATCTAGGGTTTTAGCAAAATCGACCAGCAACTACACCAACTAAGCACAAATCAACAATAGGTGAATAAGGAACACTTACCCAGAGTCGACATGATCGAATGTGACAAAAATCGAGGCGATATTCGGTTGAGCGAAGTCGAAAGTACGAGCTGGGGCGAAGGGAGTTGCGCGTTCGATTTTTTAGACGAATGAATCACCCTCCCTTTCCTTCGCAACCTTTAAACGAATCAGGGGGTCAAATTGCAAAATGCCTCAGCGAGGGCGTCCGATTTTTAGAGCACAGAGGGTTAGGCGACTGAGTTTCACGGCGCCCTAAAACCCGTGCCTGACCTCGCAGTCCAAAACACAACGGAAGTAACCCAGACGCAATACTCAATACCCACGAGGCGCACCTCCGAATGCTAAACAAAATAAGCAAGGACGGGACAATTTACTTCTCCCCATCGGATTAAGCTGTAGACATCCAGATTTGGACCTGGTGGCTGCAGAAGTGCCAAACAACCACCCGATGACGATAGGACTGCAACGCGACGCAGGTTAGCGATGTTGTAGATAGTTTTTCTGTAGAACGGATTAAATAATTACTCCGAAAAACTAAAACTAACATGATGGCAGCCTTAGTCGTGTCGTTACTGTCACATAGACACTAATTAGAGTCAATTACGAAACCGGGACGCCCAAGTCGGTCCCGAAACTCAAACCGAGTCAGCACCGCGCCAAGCGAACTTTGGGATGCACACCCGAGGCCCACTAACGTTCACGGCGCTAGCCGCGGGAGCCTTAATCCCCAAGTAATAAATTATACTCCTCCCTCTCGGTTTTGGAAAGTATCAAAATCGTATCTTCAAAATTCCAACCGCCCTACCTCACGTGTCTCAGCTTCACCGCGCCCAAGCCCAGGCGCCTGAGTCTTGGTGGGCCCCAGCTCAGGCGTCCATATCGGCGACGAGGGCCGAAAACACCTATAAATACCCCCCTCCGCCTCAATCATTCGACACACAATTCTCATTCTTCTCTTCCCCCTCTAAACTCTCGCTAAGGGCTCGCACTCCGACACCCGAGGCAAACGATCCACTCGATCGTAGTTCCGATAAAAGCGACATCGACGCTACTTCTCACCTTCGAGCACCCCACTCGATACCGAGGTGCCTGTGATTGACTAGTTCAAGTCTGGTAGCGAACCTCTGCCGGATTAGCCGCAAAACTAGTCCTTAGTAACGAAGTTCTGCCGGAGTAGCCGCAGGAGGGGTAAACGGTAACGGAGCTCTGTCGGAGTCACTGGTCAAGCTAGGAGGATCCGCCTGTTGAAACCGAGTCGTCACTAGGTTGTCATCTAAACAAAACTTTCCATATTTGCACTTTCCTTTATTATGCACTACGATAACACTAGATGTGGATACTAGGTCCACAAGCATCTACTAAAACACGTAACGTCCCAACTTCAATCACAAATACTAAAATACACTAAACTGACCCGAGTAATTCCGAGATCCGTTCTCAACTATCTATGCATCGAGCCCCGTTTAGTGTATACTCCGAGGGTGCAACTCCTCACAATGTGATTTACTTTCATTCGCATTTACAGTTTTTCGTATGATTTATTGCTTTTATGACCTTATAATCGCATGCTAAATCACCTGACACGAAATTCAAAACGTAAAATAACTAAAACTGAACAAAGTGAGGGCCGGGTTCCGTATTAGTCCAAGTGCTCGCCTTACTAGGTTCGACGCATCTCTATTAATACCGAACCGACGCATCTTAAGCACAATAACAGGTATGGTATACCACGAGAACGACTAATATCCGTATTATCACGTTAAAACTGATTTGCTAATACGTATAATACTAGTACTCTCTACTCTCCTATGTGCATCTTTTCATGGCCTGCTTGTCACGTGAAATCGCATGCAAAGAATGTAAACACAACTACTTTGACGATAATACTTACTTGTCATTAAACAACCGACGTAGCAAAAGACATAGGGTTCAAACAACGGATGTTACAACATTTTCACCACAACAAAAGAACTAGGTTATCAGCCCACCGATTGATTAGTAGAGGCCGTTATAGTGCGGGCAGGATTGGGTGTTGGCATCTATCGGATGTTGGCTTCCCAATACGTACCCTCACCCTTACTCAGAGTCGACGGTTTCTTGATGTCCGAAACCATTGGCAATGAGAGTCATTCCAGGCATGGAGTGCTTAAGGGTACAAGTCTTTATCTTTAGGTCCCGTGCCACTCAACTTTGAGCCGGCAAGGGATCAAAGTTGACTTGAACGGTTTTCGAGTCCCCATAATTGACTCGGTGGCGACTCCACAAATCGGCAATGAATTTAGTTCACTAAAAAGGTCGCCTTACCAAACAAATCGGCCTTTAAACATTTACAACCACGACTCGAACGATTCCAAACGGAAACACCGGTGCCCGCACCCGTCTAGTACAAGTCTGGATCATCATCCGAATCGAGGTCCGACACTTCGCCCCGTACGCGAGATCGGACCGGCCCTCTATAGGAAGGGGGCCGCGTGGGTGGCCTCCACGACACGATGAAAACCAGGTCGGTCCCGCGCGGGGCGCCGGGCGGTGCGGACGTGCGTCCACAGTTTGGCGACTCCGCTGGGGATTTGGAAACAAGTTTCCAGTGGTGGTGTAACTTGAACGAGGTCGGTGAAGCTCATTTCCTAGTTCCTAGTTGTGGTAACTAGAGTTTTTGGCCCTAAAAAGTCCACCCTAACCGATATCAGGACCAATCGACCTTTTCGCGGTAAGATTTTTAGGGACACGCGGGGAGATCCTCGATTGACGCTCCGGCCGCCTAATGCCTAACCCGCGGGAATAATAAGCGGATAGTTTTGAACGAACGGCACGACACTCGTCTCCCCAGACCATTTTCGATGCCTAAGTAAAGACTATTCGTGGGCGGTAGCCTACCCTAACCTGCCCGAGTCTGCATCCTGCATGAGTGTCTGCATTCCTAGTTATGTGTAGCGTGTTTCGAACATTCCAACCCAAATAAGATATTAAAAACTGGATTCAACCACGCCAACATATTCAACCTCACCCAATTCCGTTTTCGAAAAAAACCTCGTCTTTTCAAACGACCTTTTAAACACCGATACTCCGGTCAAATCGTGATTTCTAAAAAGAAAAAAAACACTTTTAGATGTCGTCATCATGGCAAATTTTACACTCACCACATTCAAAAAAAAATTATTTTCAATGCCATCACCTTGGCCAAATTAAAACTCGAATACTGTTAATGCCACAAAAACTCCCAATTAATGGGGTCAAGGTACGCCGCCCAGTTACATTTTATTTCAAAAAAAAAAGTTTTCACACACATGCCGTTAACGCAACCGAAGCTTCAATTAATGAAGTCAAGGAACCAAAAACGGTTACATTCTAGAAACACTTTTCACAATACATCACTCTCCACTGTCAAATGCTAGTTAATGCAACCGACAAACGTGGATCACTCGTTTTGAAAGCTTTATCTAAAGACACTATTCATCACCTAAGTTCTTTGATAAGGATTTAGTTACACCTTTAAAAACACCATCGTTAGACTTCACGTTCTGTCACAGGCATCACGTACACCGCAAATATCGAACTAACTAATTAATAGCAGTCTCGATAGAAGCTTCACACAATCATTTAAAAAAAACGGTTTTCCTAAAGAGCCGTGTTCCTTTAAAAAAAAAGACTTTTACACACATGCCATCGTCGGTTTCCCGACACACACATGTGGCAGCACACCTTCACGTCACCAACGAGGTCACCACACAATCGTCACCCTAGCTTTGCAAAATCACTTTTCAAAAAAGAAATATACTTTCTTCTACGAGTATCTGTTCTTTTTCAAAAAAAAAAAAATCTTTGATCCTGAGCCGGTATCGCGATCAACCTCTTAAGTTGTACAACCGTGTGATTAACTGTCTGTGTTAGTTACTAGGATCGCCTCTACCCGAGGTTTTACTGTAACACCCTTGATTTTGTAAATTAAATTAAATTAAAAATTATGTTCGTATTTTTATTTTTACGATTTAACTCGTAATTTTTAAAAATTATTATAAAACGAATTTTCTGCTTAATCGTCCCAAACTTCTAAAATTCTATCTGACTTGGAAATTCTTCTTATTTTTAAAACATATTTTTCTGTTTCGGTTTATTTTATACAATTAATTTAATTCTTATCGAAAATCTGTTTCGAAGGTTTAAATTCTAAATTTTATTTATTTATTTATTTATTTTTATTTAAGCTCGAATTTCTATTTTCGAGTCGAAGTTCATTTATATTAGGTTTCGTCAAAACATTTATTTCATTTCCTCGAGAAATCAATTTAATTCACTTCGTCGAAAATTTATTATTTATCGGGAAATACTATTTCATCGTCTAATTATTTATAAGCCTTGTTTTCGTCCCGAATACTTTATTTACTCATTTTATTTGACTGTCCGATTATTTATTAATTTTATTAACTTGTTTTAACCCGATTCGTGGTTCAGTCAGCTTATCGTTACGGAATTCCTTTAATTTGTATTTCCGAACCGATTCACTTAATTGAGATGATTCATCCCCTTTTTCGATTTCTTTTGTACGTGTCCTCTTGAATGTACGTACACCTCCCCTCTCTCCATTATATTGATTCACCCCACTTGTCATTTTCATTCATCCTAACCGCTTCATACCCCCCTTTTTTGTAACCCCTTTACTGATCCTTTTTTTTCGCTTCTCTTTCGTCTTCCCTTTCCCCTGTCAACACTCAGACCTTTCCTTCTCTGCTATCTTCGTTCTTTTTGTCGTCGGAACTCGGTGAGTAATATGTCCTTTTTCCTCTTCTAATTTTGTCGTTTGGTTGTTTCCTGTTTCTTCCTTCGTCCTCGTCTTCTGCCCTGCTTCGTCTTCCTTGTTTCGTTCTCGTACGATGGCATGTTGCGTCGGTGCAATTGCGTTGCTGCTGCTGTCCTATTACTGTTGCTGCTGCTTTGTTTTTCTTCTTCATCTTCCCTTCCCTTCTTCTTCTTAATCTTCATTTGCTTTCTACTTGACGTCGTTTCATTCTCCCCTGTTGATGCGCCCTATTGCTACTGTTATCATGTATCGGGGTCTCATGTCGTCATCGTCGGGCTGCGGTTGTGATGATTTATTACTGTTGTTGCACATGGTTGCTGTTTCTTGTCTTACCCATTGTTTTTATACTCGCTTCTTCTTCGATTGCTGTTCATCTATCCGTCTTGTTTCAGTTTCGTCGTCTGTGCGTTACTGCTATCATACTTCTCCCTTTTTTTTGGTTTTCACTTGTTGTCTTTTCATCTCGCTTGCTGCTACTGTTTCAGTCTAGTACTGCTGCTGTAAATTTTTGTTTCGTGCCACTCTCGTCGTCGTCGTCATTTTGGTGCTGTTGTTTTGTCGTACCTGATGATGCATCTCCTGCCATCTTGTTGTACTTGTTGTTGCTGTTCGCTGCTGTCCTTTTCCCCCTTTCTTCTTCATTTTTTTTCTTTCCTCTTCTTCCTCGTTTTTGTGATCTGTTGTGTCGCTGTTTGTCCGTATGTATGTCAATTTTATTTTGATCTCTATTTCGATCGACCCGACTTATAATCATTCATGTTTCTCAGTTGATATCGGGTCTATCTTTATTTGGCGTCCCTCTACTCTTTATGCTCATTCTTGTCCTTCCTTCTTGCTGTTGTTTTGTCGGTTCTGTCGGTTCTGCTGTTTTCCGTTGCCTTCTCGATCTGTTTTCCTTTTTATATTCCTCTCCTTAATTCCTAATTCCGATCTCTTCGTTTCTGTTTCTATGTCTCGAATTCTGCTGCAGCAAGACGGTTTAACTGAAAGATAAGTGTCCAAGACGACTTTCGAGTTCGTGACTGGAGTTAGGATTTGTTGGAGGAGCAAATGCATGCTTTGAAGTTATCGATTCGACTTAAGGTAACTTTAGGACGTTACTCGATTTTATATCGTATGTTTGAGTAGTAGTATGTAGTAAATATTTTAACTTTGGTTTTCTATTTTTAGCTATTTATTATTTTGCTAAATATTATTTATAATTTTTTTTTTACGACTTTCGATATGATTTTATAAATCGTTAGTAATTTAATCATTTACGATTGTTATAAGATTTTGTTGGTTATCGTGACACTAGTAACTAAATAATAACGATTTCATATTTTCTTCATATTTCGTTAATTTATAATTTTAACTCGAAATCGTATTTTTATAATATAATCGAGATTTGTATACTTGTTTAATAAATTAATTCCCGTTTTACGATTTATACTAATAAATGAGAAAATAGTCGATTTCGTTTTAAATATATTTTTAGTCGAGACCATTTTCACTAATAATTTCTTATTTGTTTACAATCGACTATTTTTATTAAAATTCGTATTATTCATTAATAAAAGCTGTTTGCTAAAAATAATTTGAAATCTTTCTAAAATTTATTTCATTTATAAAACTCGTTGACTCAATTAATTTTGATATCGTTCTTCTTAAAACATCTATTTTCTAAAATTTATAGTATTAACTCGATTTTCTAATTATTTATAAAGTACTATGTATTGACTTAGTGTATTTTGTTTATATTTTGATTAACGAATTTAGATATATATTAAAGTTGCGATAACGACGATAATAATAAAATGTTAATTTCATTGGAAATGCTATTTTTATACATTTCACTAATTTTAATAACTTACGTATTTTCTACAACAATATTTCTATTTTAAGTAAGTTTCTGAAATTAGTAAGTTTCTATTTAAAGGAAATTTCCCTTTTCATATAAATGTTTATTCCCTTTTATCTTCATATTATTTATAATGATTATTTATTCTCGACATCGATAATGGCTTTTTTTGGAGTTATGGAATAAAGAGAAGTGTGGGGTTAGAGTAATATAGTCTGGGATGTACGTTTTTGCCATCAACTATAAAGCTGGTGTGTCTATGTTGAGACACATTGGTCGTTGAACTGAGCATGGTTTGTGTTTAGGAGTGTGTATATTTTGACCTTAAACTTAGATATCGCATCGTGTAAGTCGCCGTCGGGTTGAACTGTATTACGGTTGGTGTCCAGGAGGGGTGTACATTACTTAAGCCAGGACCTCGCTGCACGCAGTCCTGTTATAGTTGAGTTGCCTAGTTAGAGACCGAAGTCTGATTTGTTTTGACTAAGTTCTCGAAGCTAGTTTAGTATTATTCCTAGTGAAAGGCTAGCCTTGTGCACACCGATCGAATTTCCATAACGTCATTTTTGAATATTATTATTATCGATTGATTTTGACTTGCAGGTTGACAAGTGTTTTCAGTTTTCTCCGAAAACTTATTTTTATTATATCGTTTTAATGTTTTCTCTTTTTAAGTATTTTGATATAATATTACTATTATTTTTCATAAGATATAATATGGCTGGGAGAACGTCCGAGTTACTCCCCACTGACGTGGTTGTTATGTTTATAACATGACAGGTATTTGCTGTTGGGTTTTGGGTGTGAGCTAGAGAGTAGCGTGGATCCTACTCTTTCTGCATTCTTGTAATTTATGGATTTTTGTATAACCCGTTTGAAGAATTTTCTTTTTAGCCCTTTTGTAAAAAGAGGCCTTTGTATTGACTTACCATTTCTTTTAATAAGATATAGTTTGTCAGTGTGTTTTAATCCCAATTCTACAGTGTTTCCGCCACTGTATTGCGTTAGAATTTCTATGGGATTACATTTACATTTCGGGTCGTCTCATTTCGAGAAGTCCTCTTTAAGCCTCACCTCCGAGGTTTATGTCAAACCGTCTCGTTACAGAGACTTAAGATTCATTAGGCGTTTCGTGGAATACACCAAGAGTCTAAAACACCTGAGTCCCTAAGCCAATGACCGCACACATGCGCGAATCAAGGGTCTTGTCTCCGTGTCGCTCAGTTACGAGCATCCCTCGAGTCTCTAAGTCATCCGGTGGATCCAATCTGCCCTTTTAATCCTTTCTCAATAGAATCACTCCCCAACATGTCGGTAGATTCAAGTGCCATCAAAAGCATCCGCAACGATGTCAATACCCTAGCCAAATTAGTTCGCAACATCCATACTTCAGTAACCCGTTTCACTTTATCCGTTCGTTACATCGATAGCCGCCTCAGTTTCCTTGAGAGTAGAGACACCGAAAGCGATACAAACGCCAACCTGAGCAATTACCATGCCCAAAAGCCTACCCAGGATAGATTATCCCAATGCTCCACCCGATCGGAGCTTCCTAAAGTCGATACGGAAGGAACACCAAGACCTTACAAGGCCACACCCAACAAAGTAGGAAGGTCACCGAGAAAGTTTACCCCAATCAACTCATCTTACACTGAAGCCCTTAAGTGCCTAGTCGATCAAGGGTTACTCTCACCTTTGGGTTCCACTCCGGACCCACCAGTCAGCAAACGAAGCAAAAGTTGGACCCCTAATGCTTATTGTCTATACCACCGTGGCAATGGGCATGATATCGAATCTTATTTTCGGCTCAAGCATACCATACAAGATATGATAGAAAATGGGACTATCCTTCTCCCTCCGCCCGAAAAACCTAACAATACCGCAAACCCCTTTAGCGTTCACACTGTCCTTGACCACATCTTCGGTTGTTCCCACCGCGACCCTATAAAGGAGAATGTCCGGAACATCGAGGAAAATCCTGACAACCCACGGGCATCCACCGAGACGAGTAAATCTGTGTCCGAGTCAGAGTCTAGTTCGTCTTAGGGCGTAGATCTAATAGTATAACAAATGTCTTTTATTTTTACATTAAGTCAGGAGGTGCGAGGGGATCTGTCCTCCACCTCCCCAAGAACAATATCTCGGGTGCATAGCCCACTTATTACTATCAATAAAAAGAAAAAAACTTTTCGTTTTTTATGATGCGCCTCGAAAATGGCTTGATTTAATAATGCACTTTCTTGATTACAACTCGAAACTATGCCAGTTATTGATAACAGTAAAACATACCTCGAAACAACGAGGAACAATAAGAGCTGAGAAAGCTAGATAATCCCTTAGCTTGTGATCAAGGACGGAAGGCAAACCCATTTCCCACAATAAACATCCCTCAAATAAAGACCAACCAATTCCCACCATAGGTGCTAGTCTGACAAAAAGAGGAAAAGAAGTCTGAAATGGCCACAAGGAGCCAAAGAAAAAAATGAAACCAAGGCCAAACTAAACTGGCCCAATTCAATGATCAAGACCAAACTCAACGGTCAAAATGAAACCCCCAATCATTCAACTCGACTTTAAGCAAAGTCCGAACGAAAAGTAAAAAAAAAAGGAGAAAAAGAAAAAATGAACAGACCAGTCAGCTAGCACCCAAACACTAGCCTCCCTACATTACGACCCTTAAGACCATCCCGAGACACTTGTTAGGAGACAGTCCGGAATTTTGAGAATTCAAGCGCAATAGGATAATCCAAACCGTTAGGGCCAGAAAGGGAAATCAAATACCACGTAATTTACAACCCACCCGATTGAAGTCTGAGTCATTATTACTCAGTTTCCTCTTTCCTACCACATTACGAAACCGCAACCCCGTAGCCTTAACTCCACAAAAATCAAGCTCCAGATCTTAGTTCATCAGAGCCACTCACTACCTAGCTCCACATTCCAAAATCGTCCAAGCCAGTCACCCTGACCCAAACACGGTATCTCGATAATTGTCACTTTCAAGGGGTCACACCCGACCATTTTACATTAATTTTTAGCTAGGGTGAAAACCCATGTGAATACACTCTAAACATCTCACATCGATAATTGGCATAACGATTCTAAAGCAGAATCACTCACATCTAAACAGAACTACGAACATGGTTTGATTCCGTTTAAACACGGACACGTAGGCAACCCTCCTTCGGGTACAACCAACCAAATAACAAAATTGATTACTCGATTCACATGCAAACCGGAACCTTTTTCCACACTCCGGTTAACGAGTGATTCTGATGACGAAGCACAAACGACGAGCCGAGGACGGGGTGAAAACTCGAAAGGGCGTCCTGGGCAAAAAGAAGAAACGAGTTGTGAGCTGTCCTAATATATATATATATATATATATATATACAAAAAAAACAAAAAAGAAGAACAAAAAAGAGAACAAAAAAGGTGAGCCGAGGACGGAGTGAAAACCCGAAAGGGCGCTCCGGGCAAAATGAAGAATCGAGTTGCGAGCCACCACGAAAAAAATAAAATAAATAAATAAATAAATGTGCTTCTCATTAATGCAAAATCATTAAATCAAGCCTTTGTCCAGGCCCTTTACATCAAACATCCAAAATCCGGCTACCCCGAGAAACGACAACGTGTCAAGTAAAACCCCACAAAAACTAGTGCTAATACACCACATAATGTAATACAACATAGAACTAAACGGTTGGGCTCTACCGGTCCAACTTTTCCTTTCCCTTGCCATTTGGGTATGCTTGCTCGGGTCTTTCACCATCGACCCCTCCTAACACAAGCTTCCACCGCCCTAACCAAAAGCGAGCCCAACCAATCCCACTTCCCCTTCTCACTCACATTTTCAATGTAACACCCCCGATTTTATAAGTTAAATTAATTTAAAGTTATGTTCGTATTTTTATTTGTTTACGGTTTAACTCGTAATTCTTAAAATTTTTATAAAACGAATTTATCGTTTAATCGTTTAACCGCTTCAAATTCCTAAAATTCTATTTGTCTCGGAAACTCTCTTTATATTTAAAAAACATATTTTTATTTCTGTCTCAATTTATTTTATACAATTTAATTTAATTCTTATCGAAAGTCTATTTCGACGATTTAAATTCAAAATTTTTTTTATTTATTTATATTTAAGTTCGAATTTATGTTTTCGGCTCGAAGTTCATTTATTCTAAGTTTCGTCAAAACATTTATTAACTTTCCTCGAGAAATCAATTTAATTCACTTTGTCGAAAATTTATTATTTATCAGGAAATACTATTTCATCGTCCAATTATTTATAAGCTTCGTTTTTGTCTCAATTACCTTACTTATTCATTTTATTTGACGACCCGATTTTTATTTAATTTTATTAATTCAATTTTAATTCGATACGTTGGTCAGTCAACTTATTGTTACGGAATTTGTAAACTACCCGATTCATTTAATTAATCCGCATTTATTTGACTCACTTTATTTTGGCTTATTCATCCCCTCATTCAACGTGTACTCCCCTACTCCTTTTATTTCCACTCATTCTTATCACCCTATTTGTTCCACCGCTTCTTGCACCCTTTGTCTTTTCGTTTCCACTTCTCATTCGTCCGCCCCCCTCCTTTTGTCTTCTTTGCAACGCCCGTCACCTCCTCTTTCTTTGTGTTTTATCACTGCCTTTTCGAGCGTTCATCATCCCTCACCTTTGCCCTTTGTCTTCTTCATTCTATTCGAGCAATCGACCCTCGTTTACTGCTGCCGCTGCTTTGCTCGATGCTGCTGCATTTCGTTGCAGTGTTTCACTGCTTCGTACCTGCTGTCGTCGAACCGGTTCTTCCCTCCGTTCCGTCTCTGTTTCATTGTAAGTTTCTATATGTCTCGAATTCCGTTGGAGTATCGAAGTTGTTTCGTAAGACAAACATCAAGAGTAATCGGAACTTGGTCAAGTGGATGGAAGGGAGTACTTTGACGATTTTTCGCGAAGGTAACTTTAGGACGTTACTCGATTTTATATCGTATGTTTGAGTAGTAGTTAGTAGTAAATATTTTAACTTCGGTTTTCTATTTTTAGCTATATATTATTGCTAATTATATTAATTTTAAATCGTATGCCTTTCTATATTTTTATATCTTTCGACATCGTTTTATAAATCGTTAATAACTTTATAAATTATGATCGCTATAATATTTTGTTGGTTATCGTGACACTAGTAACTAATTAATAACGATTTCATATTTTCTCCATATTTCGTTAATTTATAATTTTAACTCGAAATCTTATTTTTATATTATAATCGAGATTTGTATATTTGTTTAATAAATTAATTTACGTTTTACGATTTATACTAATAAATGAGAAAATAGTCGATTTCGTTTTAAATATATTTTTAGTCGAGACTATTTCCACTAATAATTTCTTATTTGTTTACAATTGACTATTTTTATTAAATTCGTATTATTTATTAATAAAAGCTGTTTGCTAAAAATAATTTGAAACCTTTCTAAAATTCATTTCATTTATAAAACTCGTTGACTCAATTAATTTTGATATCGTTTTTCTTAAAACATCTATTTTCTAAAATTTATAGTTTTAACTCGATTTCCTAATTATTTATAAAGTACTATATATTGACTTAGTATATTTTTTTTTATATTTTGAGTAACGAATTTAGATATATATTAAAGTTGCGATAACGACGATAATAATAAAATGTTAATTTCATTAGAAATGCTATTTATATATATTTAACTAATTTTAATAATTTACGTATTTCTATAAGAATATTTCTATTTTAAGTAAGTTTCTATTTTTAGAAAGTTACCCTTTTAATATAAAATGTTTATTCCTTTTATCCTCATATTATTTATATTGATCATATCTTTATTTATATCGATAATGGCTTGTTTTAGAGTTATGGAATAAAGAGAAGTGTGGGGTTAGAGTAATATAGTCTGGGATGTACGTTTTTGCCATCAACTATAAAGCTGGTGTGTCTAAGTTGAGACACATTGGTCGTTAAACTGAGCATGGTTTGTGTTCAGGAGTGTGTATATTTTGACCTTAAACTTAGATATCGCATCGTGTAAGTCGCCGTGGGGTTGAACTGGATTACGGTTGGTGTCCAGGAGGGGTGTACATTACTTAAGCCAGGACATCGCTGTACGCAGTCCTGTTATAGTTGAGTTGCCTAGTTAGAGACCGAAGTCTGATTTGTTTTGACTAAGTTCTCGAAGCTAGTTTAGTATTATTCCTAGTGAAAGGCTAGCCTTGTGCACACCGATCGAATTTCCATAACGTCATTTTTGAATATTATTATTATCGATTGATTTTGACTTGCAGGTTGGCAAGTGTTTTCAGTTTTCTCCGAAAACTTATTTTTATTATATCGTTTTAATGTTTTCTCTTTTTAAGTATTTTGATATAATATTACTATTATTTTTTTTCCAAATGATATAATTTGGCTGGGAGAACGTCCGAGTTACTCCCCACTGACGTGGCTGTTATGTTTATAACATGACAGATATTTGCTGCTGGGTTTTGGGTGTGAGCTAGCGAGTAGCGTGGATCCTTCTCTTCCTTCATTCATGTTTATTTATGGATTTGTATAAACCCGTTTGGAGATTTTTACTTTTAGCCCTTTTGTAAAAAGAGGCCTTTGTATTGACTTACCATTTCTTTTAATAGGATATAGTTTGTCAGTGTGTTTTAATCCCAACTCTATAGTGTTTCCGCCACTGTATTGCGTTAGAATTTCTAGGGGATTACAGTTGGTATCAGAGCATTGTTGCTCCCGACGCTTACACCTGATTCTAGGAAAAATAATCGTAAATGATTTGAACGATAATTAAATATTAGTGAGAGATGGGTAGAAACAAAATAAGGACTTGACTGTTAGGTTTATATGTTCTTGTAACTCAATGATTAGCGTTGAATATTTGTTGCTTTTGTCTGGAAGAAGATGAATGAACAAGATGTTGATAGGATGCTGCTCTAGTCCGGAATGAGACCTGCTTAGAACTCTCAACGCCTGCTGACTCGAGTGGAAAACTTGGTGCTCCAAGAAAGATGCCGTTGGTGACTTTTCAGCTCCGGTTCAGTTTGCTTAAGCTACAGGCCAGATGATCAAGAGTAGATTCCTGTTCCATGATGTTGCAGTAGATCTAGATGGAGCGACCCAAGACTTGTGTGCTCGTTCTTCTACAAGAAGATGAAGTAATCCTTTTAGTTCCATCGTGAACCTTAGAGGTCCGAACTTTCCCTTCTCGTTTTAGGTCTCTATCATCTAGAATTATTGATTCTTTTCGTCCTGCTTCTGCTTCTTCCTATTCTTCTCTTTTATATTCTCATCTTCTTTCGCTTGGTGAATCCTGGTTCTATTCTCCTACTTCACCATTTATCCTCTTGAGATTCTTGGTTAGATTGATTTCCGTCTCAGTGAACCCCGTGAAAAGTTATTGATGTTGAGGTTTAGTAAACCCTGGTTACCTGGTTTGAGGATTGAGTTATACCCTATTTTCTAAGGAAGTAAGAAATTTTGAGGATTGATTTGAATGGTATTATTTGGATTGATGGAATTAGGATGATACTTTAGACACTAAACCTTGGGTTATAGGTTACTTGGACTATTTTGGAGAACTTAGAGTTGATTATATTTTGGAGTAGTAAGAGTATGTCTTATTTGATGGATACCTAGTACCTAGCCAAGGACCGAATTAAGTGTAACTGATAATATTACTTTGGGATTCTTACCTGATGCTTATTTGATGGATGCGTCGTGAATATTCGGGATTATAGAGTATTGTTAAAGTGTTAGCCTGAGTGTTGTGGTACCATTCAAGGTTTCCATTAATGTCATTAGAAATCTTGGTGGACATAGATTTCCCATGTTTCTTAAGGATTAGATTGTGATCATTGTTTAAGGTTGTAACCTATGAACTTTGGAGTTGAGTGATCTAACTTGGATAAATTGTTGAAGAAGAGAGACATATTGCACAATTAGAGGTTGGATTTATTGTGTTGTTTTGAGGAATACTATAATACATATCAACTTTTGGGACTTTTAGTTTAGAACTTTCGACCAACGATATTGTGGCTTCGTTGAGTTATTAAATATTTTGTGGTTGCCTTGTTGTAATCAGGCATTTGATGGACTTCTCAAGAACCTTAGTTGAACAACGTGTTTGAAAATGTGAGTATCTGTTGTTATATATTGAGGTTGAGTGTACCTTAGGTTGGTGTACTTCCTACTCCATATCTGTTTATGGTGTTAAGAATATGTTGGTGATTATTTGACGATTTCGTACCCGAGCATTGTTTAATTGGTGGACCTTGTTTAGAGTTCCTTACTCGAGAATTTGGAGTACACCTCGAGTTCAAACTTTATGAACTTTGGATTTAGGAGCCTTATCGATTGCGAGTTTGGGTGTGTTGTGATGGCCGTTGAGAATTTAATTGATGATATTAGATTGTAAAACCATTGTGGATTAGTATCGTGTCGTTTGAACGATTGGATAATCACGTAAGACATTTTTGGAGATATTGACTGAGTAGTACCACCTAGTGCCTAATATTGGACTTAACGTTATTTGATGGAAATTAGGAACCCGTGTTGGTTGGTGTTGTATCGGGAATCTCGAGATGGTTAACTTATCCTCTAATCCTGAGAGCTCTAATTGACTCTCACTATCGTTTCCCCCGTTGCTTTTCTTAAATCCTTCTACTTCTTTTTCGGCCAATCTCTTTGACTTCTTTATCGGGTTTGAAAACTTTCGTTTAGATTCGTCGTTGACTGTGACTCTTTTTATCCGTCTATCATTTCGCCGAACTTATGTTATGAAAAGTTTGACTAAACTACAAATTTTGGTTTTCATGAAATTTTAAGATTTTGAGTTATAAATTTCAAAACTTTGTATTTCGTTTTTGTTTCATTTTGGTCATGTATCAAAAGGGGTCTTAATAATTTATTTTAAAGTATTTCGAAATTGTCTCAAATTTCTATTTTCAAGCTTGTTTAAATTTTACGAAAAACTTTCGTAATTGCTAATATTTTCATTTCTATAAGATCATTATGTAAAACGATTTAATATTTTCGAAAAAACTTCGTACGTCTAAATTTTTGTTAATTAAAACGTTTTATTGTTGTTTGGAAAATTTTTGGGTACTCTTCCCTCTCGAGTTTGTTTTCAAATACTATCTATCATCATTATTTTATAAATTAATTTCTAACTTGCGATTTTATTAATTCTAATGATTTTAAACTTTAGGAATTGAGCCCAACGCTCCTTCAAATAAACTTTGTCTTCGATTTCGATTTCATATCACGTTTGATGTTGTAAATTTTTATTTTTATTTTTATTTTTTTAAAAAAAAAAAAAAACCGAGATTGTGATGCGAGTTAAACATCCTCATTTTGTTCTAGTGACATAACCTTGTTTTCGATTCTATTTTCATAATTTATAAGTTTCGAGGACGAAACTTCTTTTAGTGGGGAAGATTGTAACACCCCCGATTTTATAAGTTAAATTAATTTAAAGTTATGTTCGTATTTTTATTTGTTTACGGTTTAACTCGTAATTCTTAAAATTTTTATAAAACGAATTTATCGTTTAATCGTTTAACCGCTTCAAATTCCTAAAATTCTATTTGTCTCGGAAACTCTCTTTATATTTAAAAAACATATTTTTATTTATGTCTCAATTTATTTTATACAATTTAATTTAATTCTTATCGAAAGTCTATTACGACGATTTAAATTCAAAATTCTTTTTATTTATTTATATTTAAGTTCGAATTTCTGTTTTCGGCTCGAAGTTCATTTATTCTAAGTTTCGTCAAAACATTTATTAACTTTCCTCGAGAAATCAATTTAATTCACTTTGTCGAAAATTTATTATTTATCAGGAAATACTATTTCATCGTCCAATTATTTATAAGCTTCGTTTTTGTCTCAATTACCTTACTTACTCATTTTATTTGACGACCCGATTTTTATTTAATTTTATTAATTCAATTTAAATTCGATACGTTGGTCAGTCAACTTATCGTTACGGAATTTGTAAACTACCCGATTCATTTAATTAATCCGCATTTATTTGACTCACTTTATTTTGGCTTATTCATCCCCTCATTCAACGTGTACTCCCCTACTCCTTTTATTTCCACTCATTCTTATCACCCTATTTGTTCCACCGCTTCTTGCACCCTTTGTCTTTTCGTTTCCACTTCTCATTCGTCCGCCTCCCTCCTTTTGTCTTCTTTGCAACGCCTGTCACCTCCTCTTTCTTTGTGTTTTATCACTGCCTTTTCGAGCGTTCATCATCCCTCACCTTTGCCCTTTGTCTTCTTCATTCTATTCGAGCAATCGACCCTCGTTTACTGCTGCCGCTGCTTTGCTCGATGCTGCTGCATTTCGTTGCTGTGTTTCACTGCTTCGTACCTGCTGTCGTCGAACCGGTTCTTCCCTCCGTTCCGTCTCTGTTTCATTGTAAGTTTCTATATGTCTCGAATTCCGTTGGAGTATCGAAGTTGTTTCGTAAGACAAACATCAAGAGTAATCGGAACTTGGTCAAGTGGATGGAAGGGAGTACTTCGACGATTTTTCGCGAAGGTAACTTTAGGACGTTACTCGATTTTATATCGTATGTTTGAGTAGTAGTATGTAGTAAATATTTTAACTTCGGTTTTCTATTTTTAGCTATATATTATTGCTAATTATATTAATTGTAAATCGTATGCCTTTCTATATTTTTATATCTTTCGATATCGTTTTATAAATCGTTAATAACTTTATAAATTATGATCGCTATAATATTTTGTTGGTTATCGTGACACTAGTAACTAATTAATAACGATTTCATATTTTCTCCATATTTCGTTAATTTATAATTTTAACTCGAAATCTTATTTTTATATTATAATCGAGATTTGTATATTTGTTTAATAAATTAATTTCCGTTTTACGATTTATACTAATAAATGAGAAAATAGTCGATTTTGTTTTAAATATATTTTTAGTCGAGACTATTTTCACTAATAATTTCTTATTTGTTTACAATTGACTATTTTTATTAAATCCGTATTATTTATTAATAAAAGCTGTTTGCTAAAAATAATTTGAAACCTTTCTAAAATTCATTTCATTTATAAAACTCGTTGACTCAATTAATTTTGATATCGTTTTTCTTAAAACATCTCTTTTCTAAAATTTATAGTTTTAACTCGATTTCCTAATTATTTATAAAGTACTATATATTGACTTAGTATATTTTTGTTTATATTTTGAGTAACGAATTTAGATATATATTAAAGTTGCGATAACGGCGATATTAATAAAATGTTAATTTCATTAGAAATGCTATTTTTATATATTTAACTAATTTTAATGATTTACGTATTTCTATAAGAATATTTATATTTTAAGCAAGTTTCTATTTTTAGAAAGTTACCCTTTTAATATAAAATGTTTATTCCTGTTATCCTCATATTATTTATATTGATTATATCTTTATTTATATCGATAATGGCTTGTTTTAGAGTTATGGAATAAAGAGAAGTGTGGGGTTAGAGTAATATAGTCTGGGATGTACGTTTTTGCCATCAACTATAAAGCTGGTGTGTCTAAGTTGAGACACATTGGTCGTTGAACTGAGCATGGTTTATGTTCAGGAGTGTGTATATTTTGACCTTAAACTTAAATATCGCATCGTGTAAGTCGCCGTCGGGTTGAACTGGATTACGGTTGGTGTCCAGGAGGGGTGTACATTACTTAAGCCAGGACCTCGCTGTACGCAGTCCTGTTATAGTTGAGTTGCCTAGTTAGAGACCGAAGTCTGATTTGTTTTGACTAAGTTCTCGAAACTAGTTTAGTATTATTCCTAGTGAAAGGCTAGCCTTGTGCACACCGATCGAATTTCCATAACGTCATTTTTTAATATTATTATTATCGATTGATTTTGACTTGCAGGTTGGCAAGTGTTTTCAGTTTTCTCCGAAAACTTATTTTTATTATATCGTTTTAATGTTCTCTTTTTTTAAGTATTTTGATATAATATTACTATTATTTTTTTCCAAATGATTTAATTTGGCTGGGAGAACGTCCGAGTTACTCCCCACTGACGTGGTTGTTATGTTTATAACATGACAGGTATTTGCTGCTGGGTTTTGGGTGTGAGCTAGCGAGTAGCGTGGATCCTACTCTTCCTTCATTCATGTTTATTTATGGATTTGTATAAACCCGTTTGGGGATTTTTACTTTTAGCCCTTTTGTAAAAAGAGGCCTTTGTATTGACTTACCATTTCTTTTAATAAGATATAGTTTGTCAGTGTGTTTTAATCCCAACTCTACAGTGTTTCCGCCACTGTATTGCGTTAGAATTTCTAGGGGATTACATTCAATATGAGTCTTGTCGGTCTCGGCCCGTTTAGATGAACTGACGAATACTAGGATCGGTAACGCTGTCTTTGGTCGGGCACTTAGCAACATTAGCCCACATAGCTTCCTTATTCTGTAGTACAATCATCTCCACAATCTTTAACCTTTCTGACACATCCGACAACCTCGACCGTCGGGAACGACCTCCTGAAGTCGCGAAACCCCTTTCCAAAAGCCAAAATGCCCACGCAAGAGTAACAGGTCCACGCGGATATCACATTTCACCCGTCGGACCCACCAGACATAGACGTCTTTTCATTTTTTTTAGAGGGATAAGCTACCCCACCTAGGCGTGTTGTAGCCTTTTAACGGTTATCGCCTGGTTGCGTGTGTAGCCTAACAAGCCAATATTAAGAGTATGCAAAAAAGTGGTCTAACTTTTTTTTTCAAAAATTGCCCGAATTTTAAAACTTCGATTTCGTTCCGAATGTCAAAGCAACTGCACTCATCTCTTAATATACTCGGTCAGAATACGTTAATGTTTTTGTAGACACCCGCATTTTGACTGCCAGGTGTCTATGGTAGTTTCCAAAAAACACCCGATGATGATCGGACGCTAATGTGTTTCTACGCGCTCGGATATTGGCCCAAATCCATTAGTTGTTGGCTTAAAGCACTAATGGAGTAGAAATCTCATAAAATTGACCTCAAATCCAGGCCCGGCGGACTGTTCCGGGTCAAACGAGACAAATTTGGGCCAAAACCGACACCGGAAATAAAACCGACTTTTTACGATTGGGTCAACCCCAGTCCAAGCCGTTTCCGAGACACACACAAAACAACCATCCAAACATCGAAAGTCCACTTCAATTACACAAACCCATCAAATGCCAAAGTCAAGGTCCAAAACGATGGACCCGTGCGATCCAGCTGGGCCACTCGATCGAGTGCCTAGCCCACTCGATCGAGTGGGCCCTTATTCAAGCCCGACGGCTGACGCACTGGGCCACTCGACCGAGTCAGCCACTTACTCGGTCGAGTAACCCTAACCGGGTATGCATAGCTTGCCTATATAAACACCCCCATGCACAACCTTTCAACACACTTTTCAAAACCCTAGTTTCACGTTCATTCAACCCTAATTCTACAACACTCAAACCCTAAACCTAGCTTTAGGAATCGACACCTTACCACCACAACTTAGCCTACGTACTCGAAACTCCCGTGCAAGCCGTCACTACGAGTCCATACCGAGCATAAGAAACATGTAGGTTGAGGGTTCCAATTCCCGTTCTTCCCTTTTCTCCTTTTCCTTTTCTCGCGTCGCGTCGTCCATATCGTCGTCGTTGTCTCATTCTTCTTTATTTATCGCATCTGTAATATCGATAATATAATTAGTATAAGGCATTAAAATACTTGTCGATTTGTGTCGAGTATGAGGGATGTCGGAATAAGGAAACCCGAATATACAAGTGTATCGCACACAGCGTTGCCGGTCGCTTATTCCGACACCCCAAATACTTGATTATTGAGACAAGTTAACTTAAACAATAATCTTTGTCTCGTTCGCGTTATTATTATTAGTCACATATCGCATTAATTTCAAAAACTTTTTTTTTCAAATCGAACATCTTTTAACAAGGGTCCAAACCCGTTGACGCGGATCCGGCATCACATAATCCCTAGGGATTCATTACGATGTCGGAAAAGCCGAGGGGATCAAGTCTTTCAATTCTAGTATGGTGTCAAACTCTTAGATTCGATGCTAATTTCGTAATTAGACGTCAAATCTATCGATCTAGTCAAATAAGTTAACTAGCGCGATTTCTGTTGATGCTAAAAATAATTGTCATATAATTCGTTAAGAATTACGATATTATTAAACGCGGAGGAAATCTATTCATGTCGCGATAGTTAATCCAAAATGACTTACAACATTTTTTTTATCTCGCTCTAACTATTCCATATCGATTCAATAATCAAATATGGGATACAACGAGTATTCAAATTTCAAATCGAGTATAAATGCCATAATATTTATACCCGATTCGGCAAGCTCGTCGAATTATCAAAAATCAAAAGCAATTTCGAAATCAATAACGAATTGCACGCGAACCCTAGTTCGTACAGGGGGCACTCGACCGAGTGCCTAGCCCACTCGGTCGAGTGGCACCCCAAAAGCGAGACAGAAGGGTCTGAACGACCTCCACTCGGTCGAGTCTCACAGTGACTCGATCGAGCGGCAACGTACTCGGTCGAGTTTGTCAATAACTCGACCGAGTAAGGTCCAAAATCGTAGACAGAACCCCTTTCAGAGGTCCACTCGGTCGAGTCTATCAATGACTCGGTCGAGTGGCCCCTTATCACGACAATACCGTGAGTCCTACAAGTCATTCGGGTCTCGTCAACACCTTTTCACGACTTAAGTCAACACGTGTCTAATCAATCACGTGAAACAACTCTTTTCAAACCATGCATCATCATATTTACATCATTCCATATTTATGCAAACCGTTACTAACCGTTTGTCACTTTTCATGTCGATTTAACTTGTGTTTATTTTATTGTACTAAAATGAACCCACATGCTAAAATACAACTTTGACGTTAAGATTTTAGTGCATTAAATCGACTTAGAAACCCTTTCAATTCTATCACATGTTTAGGGTAAATACTGTTTGCATAGCATCTTCCCGTTCAACTAACGCCCGTATTGGAAAATCATTCGATATCTTAGTAGAGGCCGCCAATGTGCGGGCGGGGTTGGGTGTCCTTTGTGGGCTTCCCAACACGTACCCTCACCCCTTACTCAGAACCACGGTTTCCGGATGGCCGAAACCGTTGGCGCACAAGAGTCATTCTATACACGATAACCGGTAGTGACGGTATCGGTATCGCAATGCAAAGGGACGAGCCCAATAAACTTTGACATCGGAAATGGGCCATACTTTGTGCATGGCCCACTACGATATAGAGTGGGTTCGAACGGGCCCAAACTCCCACAAAGTTCGGAGGCGACTCCACTTCGATTTAAATTTCAATTCAATCCATTCTCATATGGAGATTCATTCGCCTCCCCAAACCCGCGCGTGGCCGCGTCGGGGTGGACCTATGTCATGTCCACAATTTGGCGACTCTGCTGGGGATTAACTGATGCGTGACTTACCATCTGCATCCTCAGGGTGAGACTCGAATAGAAATCATTTGACTAGTACAATACGCGTTTTAGTTTTACGGTTCATGCATAACCCATATTTTCCCGGGCCGGTACTGGTGACCGACGTCCCAATATACCGTTGATGTACTCCAATATGGATATGTCAAAAAGTGTCCATAGTCGATTCGAGTGGGTTTCGCGGCATGTTCTAAGCTCAACTCGACTTAGAGAGTCCGTCCCGATCAACGTTAAGACTATGTGCACTGGTATAGAGCCTCTTAGACCGACCGAGACTTAGTGTAAAGCATACATGGCGTCATTATAATGCTTGCCTAACTACATGCTACTTGGTTTCCAAGTCGTTTTCAAAAACCATCAACTTCTCAAAAATATACATCTTTTTCAAGATATTCAATTTCAAAACCCGGGACACATACCGACTTTAGGACTTATGATTTTACTCAAAATAGCCTATTTTCTAGCTGGTATGTTGCCCAATTCAAAACTCGAAAATACTTTCGAACTTTCAAAACTTGTGGCCCGATACACTTTCCGATCTTCTGGAAAAATCGGGCCCTTCCCCGAGCTTGCTCGGATTTTTCAAAAACAATCCATTTTCAAAACCTTCCACTTCTTAGGACTTCCCGTATTTAGCAGTGTCGGGTCGTGTCATAAGTCGTCGAAGTCTTTAGCGTCGAAACTCCGCCGATCCTACATCGCGAGTTTCTTCCCCATCCCAGTCCGCCTTATTAGACTAAGGCAAGGCCCACCTGCGTAGGACATACTCCTACTAAGGAGGGCCCGTCAACATAATCGAGTCCAAAGTCTGGGGATGTCTCACGTAGACCTTCTTTCGAACAGGACTAGGGCCACCCGCCGAATCCTAAGGAAGGCCCACCTTTCATAAGTCACCCGTCTAGGTGTCTTTTTTGAAGCATTTCCCTTTTCAGTCTTGTTCGGGATGTGCTTTCTATTCCGGCATTTGGGCTAGTTTCTGATGACGCGTTGTTCTTACAGACAGGCCACCCGAAGCCAGACATCAACGGAAAATGGACGCATTGAAGGATGCCCTAGAGAAGATCGAAGCCCAACTGACTGCTATCCAAAAGGATCAAACGGCACTCACCACTCGTGTGGGCGCAATGGAGAAGGAAATTCCTCCTCTTGGATCTGAGCCCACTGGGCCCATAGCTGAGCTAGTCAGCGTTGTTCGCAGGCTCGAGGAACAAGTTCACCTGTCAACGAACAACTCGATCCACTCCGAAATTGCTCGTTCCTATTCGCCTTTGAAAGACGAGCTACCTGCTAACCTCAACCTTACGAGAATTCCTATGTTTGAGGGTACCGAAGACCCGGTCCATCATATCCGGGCTTTCAAAGATTTTATGGTTGTCAAGGGGGTGAAGTCCACCATGTTTACACATTTGTTCCCTTCCTCCCTGGAGAAGCATCCTAAGGCCTGGTACTACCGGCTTGATTCCAAGAAATACAAAACTTGGGATGATGTGGCAACTGAATTCGCTCGGAATTACGCTGATAATACCGAGATCCAGACTACAATGCGTACTCTGGAAGTGATGGCCCAAGAGCCCAAAGAAGGGTTCACCAAATATCTACAAAGATGGCGGGCCGAGAGTGTGAAGCTGGTCGACAAGCCCAGTGAGAAGGTCCTAGTGGACGCTTTTGTCAAGAACCTCCTCCCATTCTACCGGGTCCACCTCTGGTATGCTGTTATCCACAATTTTGCTACCCTAACTGAAATGGGTACAAGGATCGAGGATGACCTAAGGTTAGAGAGCCTAACTAAGGCCTCTACCAAGGGCTATCAAGGGGCAAGCTCATCCACGAGCAAGCCCACACCTGTAGCTGCAACTCGCAGCATCTTTGATGAGGTAAATCTGCTAGACACCTCATCCAAAAAGAATACACCAAATCGGGTATTCACTGATATAGGGACTACCTATACTTATGCCTTACAAAGGCTATCTTCAAAGGGTCTGATCCAACCAATAGGCCCGATGCCCGAGCTTCCAGTGGAGAAGAGGCCCAAGAGTTATAACGCCCAAGCCTACTGCAAATATCATCGTGGTAATGGGCATGATACTGAAAAGTGCTGGAAACTGAAGCATCTAATCCAGGACCTAATCGAGAGCGGAAAGATCCCGTTGCCCGGAGACAAGCCGAGCAACAAAGAAAACCCGTTCAGTGCCCACGCAATATTCACCGGTGAGGTAATTGACTGTTCTCACCTCATCTCCCCCTCTATCCCACAAATCAATGGGATATGGTTCGATGACGAGGAAGATGTGTACTTAGCCGAAGAGGAAGCTGTCCCCATCACCCTCGAAGAGGTCCAAAAGGCTAAGCCCAAAGCCTTAGCCACCAACCACCTCGCCACAGCTGATCCTTCTATTCCTACATCCGTCACTGAACCTGGCAGGACGGAACCTACCCTTGAAGAGCCAAGCAGTGACACGGCTCTAGTCCAACAAATGAAGAGGGTTCGAGCTGATCTAACCATATGGCAACTACTGGTCAGCTCACAAGCACATCGGGAAGCACTGACTAAGGCTCTCGATGAAATCAAGGTCAACTCTCAGGTTACCTCCTCTGAAATGGTAGCCACTATTATGCCTTATCTCAAAGGCAAGTCTAAGGAAGAAGGACCACTCATCATCTTCTCCGAGTCTGATCTGCCAGCGTTCGGGCCCAATCATAATCTGGCCCTATACATCATGGTCATTTGCCGAGGGAAGTACCTCCCGATGACCCTTATCGATGATGGGTCCGCCGTAAATGTCCTACCCTTGAGGACCGTTAAGGCCCTCGGCATCACCGATGCCGACTATCTCCCGACGGCACAAACTATTCAGGCTTTCGACGGAAGCCCAAAACCGGTAGCTGGGGCCGTTAAACTGATGATCATAACAGGCCCAATCGAAAAAAAACTGGAGTTTCAGGTGATTGACGTCACCTCCTCCTTTAACTTACTACTGGGAAGGCCTTGGATCCATGCGGTGAAGCCCGTATCCTGTACTCTCCACTGGAAGGTTAAGATGCCACTTCGGGACGGTGTCATCACTCTAGAAGCAACCCCCATTACTGTAGCAAGCTGCAATGCTACGGGCCGGGCCGACCCACGGGGATTCGATTTCGTGGGCATGATCGAAGAAGAGTATCTCTTTAGGCCCTACTTCTCAACTACCATCGACATGATGCTACAAAATTTGGGCTACTTACCGGGGGCTACCTCAAGGCCATATCTTCCAGCTGGGAAGATTATCGAGGTCCTGAACGACGGCGAGTCCCAATTCAGATTGCACTACTACAAAACATCAAATAGACATGGGTTTCGCCACCCATGTTAAGTTGAGTGACATCTATTGTCAAATACTTAGACATAGGTCGTACGACCTACGTCTATCTACAACATACACATAGGTTTTCTAATAACCCATGTCTATTGATATATTAGACATAGGTTTTCAAAGTTAACCCATGTTTATAAAAAGAATAGACATGGGTTTTTTGTACGCCATATGTCTATTTATAAATATAGACATGGGTTATTGGTTACCCTATGTTTATTGTCATAGTATAGACACGGGTTATTTGTACGCCCTATGTCTATTGAACTGCTAAATTACAAAAAAAAAATACAAAATTGGCGCGCCCCGTTCACATAAATGGTAACTAAATTTTATTAACAACAAAACAATTAATTACCGTCACAAGACATTATTTCTCAATTGCTTCCACACTAGAGATACTTAAGTACAACTTCTCAAGCATTTTATCAATCGCAATACCCGGAACATTGATAAAAAATCCTATATTGCTGAAAAAAAATCCTACATTGGCTGTTATAAGGAGATGAAAGTTAAGTCTCTCGATCTTCAAAGTGTACACTTGGGAGTTTGGATGAATTTTGTACCACAGCCCAAAAACATATTCAAGCCTACACTCAAGATTGTTATATATGCACAGTCAATATTTAGAACAAGGCCACTTGGGGAACTGATAGACTATCTGTCACAAACCGGCAAATACATAACGAACAAATCAGTTGCCTTGAATGTTTTGTCTTTATATTTAACCCATTTTAAAGTTTAAGATGGAGCAATCAATAAGTCGATAAGAAGTACAGTAATAAATGAATGACAGTTGAACACCTGAGCAGCTTGTAGGATAGACCCTTTTGGTCTCGACCTTTGTTTCTTGAGAATCAGAGGACGATGCCTTAGTGCTGTTACGGGGTACTTGATGAGGTACTATTTTTGCAATTCTTTTACCATTAGGTAAGTTTCTCGCCTTTCTTGTCATGTAAGAAGTACTCGGCTTATTGCTGTTACTGACTTCTGGTTTTACTGGCAGGAATACAGGAGACGATGTGTAGCATTGAGCAAGGTACGGTTCTAAGTGTGGATCTCTCAGCAGTTCTGCAGCCTTGTACAGCATTGCAAAAACAGGCAAATTAATCATTTCTTTGCGACAGTTTAGGTTCAAGTTAATAGCCATAAAACATTCACTTACAGTCGTTTATGTTCAGGATTTTTTCTTAGCATCGTTTTGATTAAATGTTTTCTGCAACATGACGATAATCAGTAATCCAACTCGTAGAGATAAACATGACTGTAAGTATGTATAGAAATCTATGGTTCGGGATATATTTACTTACAGTGGTAGTGAATAGACAGTCGGAAGAGGGGAAATCATGGACCGATATATTTTGTAGACTAGGCCTGCCATATCCTATTTTTAATGAACTACTGTGAGTAACTGTTCTTAGTTTAAGTCTTAATCAGTGTCATCGTACTTACTGGTGCTCGGAATGCAGGTTGATGTGCTGCAATTTCAAAGATACAGCAACCTGTAAGAGGGCAGATCGCCAAGTTCATCAGATTTGTCAGACAGATCATATCCGTTTTAAGCTAGATTTTCATGTTTAATACTCCATAGTACCTAAGGACCATATATCTGATTTGTAACCGTATGGTAGCTCATAAAGGATTTCCGGGCACATGTAGTTCGGACTACCTACAATCTGTACAACATTAAGCATCAAACAGTTTTATCAGTAAATCAAGAAAGAATTATAAGCTGATCTGATTAAGGTCTTCTGCAAATAATGCTAGCTAGTACCGAATTTGTAAGATCGTCTTGCCCAAGAAGTTTCGCAGGGCCAAAATCACTTGTACAATATATCAGCATGTCTGGTCAGTGAATTACTACAAAAGAGTACTAGCTTCTATTATTTCTTTAGTCCGAATCTTCAACGTGCAGTGCATAATGTCTCACCTAGCCTGATATCATTGTCCTTGAAGAGGAATATGTTGGAGCACTGAAATTGAAATGTAACAGAAGCATACAAATGAGTAGCTGATTGATGTTAATTAGTGATGAAAATTTCCCTATTCCCATCTGATAACAAAAGAATAAACACCTTGATATCTCTGTGCAAAACGCAGTTTGTGTGAAGATAATCCAAGGCTAACAGTAGCTGAGTTACCCACTTGCAAACTTTCTGTCAAATTAACGTCACGGAAATCTTTGTTAAGGTTCTAACATCGAACATATGAACCGCAACTAAAAAAGCATAGTTTCCGACTTTCCGCAAAAACATTGAGGTTGGCCTTACTCTCTAAATTAGTTAGCATCGCATATTATAGAATGAAATTGCCTTAAGACATAATCTTAATTGCCTTCTCCACCCATGCATCCTTATACTCCACCACATATGGATTGCTTAGTTTTGCTATTATACTCATCTGCATCAATTATGAATAACCCCATAACCAACAAGTCCAATTTTTCATAATACAACACGATACTCAATTATGTATCGACCTAAGATAAATAATGTTGGTTTCGAACATGTAACAAGAATCTTAATACAAGGGTAACAAAAGTAGAATTGGATGTAACCTCTTGATGCGCAATTCGCTTCATCCTCTCAGTACGCTTAGCCAATCGGGGTTTTTTTCAACACATACCTGCAAAAGCAAACAACATTCACAGCTGTATTTGTGTAGGTTTACTTCCAACAAAAGCCAAGTCAGATTGTTTAGAATTTTAAGAAGTGACCTTTTCTTCTTATTGAATTTATGAGAACAAGATATGCAGTTCCAAAAGCACCTCTACCAATCTGCTCAACCATCTCATACTCTTCCAGATTCGACACGGTGGCTTGATCAATACTATTACTCACATTCTTATTGTTCTCCATGATATATGGCTCGGCTCGATCACTCACAATAACAGAACAGAACTAGTCTTCTCTAGATGATATGATATGATATGATCACTCACCATTTTGAGATGATTGTGAAAACATAACATAAATGCAATCGCAATGAAGAAATGAAATGATGGAGGTGTTCATGGAAGAAACATGAGGTTGCATTCATTAAATCTCATGAACCAGTATGTATGTATGTACGAATCTACCTACTCCCTAAGTATTATAAAAAAAAGTAGAAAAAGTATAGATACACACATACATGTGTACGTAACATTAAGAAATCATATGATATGAGTAAATATTTAAAATAGATTAAGATGTTCAGAAAGCAGTTAATGATGGACGATTAGTGAAGCATGAGATTGAAAGAAAAGCAATTTATGTAGATCAAAAAAAAAGAAAATGGGAAGCGAAATACAGTTGTATTGTATGCCAAACATGAAAGAAACGGTGTTTAACATAAGCAAGCAAGGGGCAGAGGAGGGAGTTATGATTAAAATCTCAACTCCCAACTCTCAAGTGGTTGGCATGTCACCATCCTTCAACTGAACCACATACACTCACTACTTTCTTCCATCATTATATTTACCTTTCTTTTTTCCTCTTGTAGTATAACAAGAATAATAAAACAAACAAAACTTAATCTTGTATGTACGTAGGTAATATGAGAATCCTGGATGACCAAACAAAATCAAATCTTTTCAACCTATAATGAATTCCAAAGCTTTATATATACGGGTTTACTCCGTAATTTGGAATGGGACAGTAGAGTGGAGTAATTTGGAAGTTTGGGGTATATATACGGGTTCAATCCGTAATATATACCAAAGCATTCTTAATCACTTGACGAAATCAATGTTAATGACTTTATACTCCAGTCCATACATATCTTGGCGTTTTGTAACAAGCGAAGCTGAGGAAGTACTGAAACGACTTCAATTGCCAGAGAAAATGCCCGGCAGAATTTAAAGAGAGAATACAAACTCCATCTACGATGTGCAATTAAAGCATAGATGTCGCATATCCCAAGCTGTATAATTAACCCAACATACATACAAGACAATGTGATTGTAATCACATAATATAAAAATTCATTTCATTATGAAATAAGTCAAGGAAATTCATACATACAGAGTGTTGCACAAGCCCTGTCCCTCACATTACGACTAGTACAAACAGTAGACTTCGAAAGCATGAGTAAAACTAACCCTAAACTAACTATCAACAAGGCTAAATAAAACACAAACCAGATCAAACAACTACTATTGCATAGTCAATTGAAAAAATTCGGCAAAAAATACCTAGTTGACTCGGAGAACAAACCACCTCAGCAAGGAGCGTCAAGTGACGAATTGAGGAACTTGGTGTCGAGGGAGAAGAGACAGATTTAGGGGAATCTGGAGATTGGGAAACCCTAATTCACATTGTTCCATCTAAAAATAAATCAAGTGAGTTCAAACTCAGAACAATCTAAAAATAAATAAACTTCAAGCGAGCAAACAGTTCGAGCAATTAGTTAGTAAACGAAAACAGTTCTCAAAGCTCACTTGTTAATGAAGTGAGTGGCGTTAGCCCACAAGAACAAGACGGTCAGGCCAAAGATAAAGACATGGCAAACAAGAGTGAGTAAATAATACTTGAGCAACTCGAAAAGGCCAGGATCCAAATCGCGGTAGCTGTTCCCAACACAGTAGCTGAGATCTTTTTGTTCCACCACAAGAACACTTCAGCAGCTGCAAAGAAATCATTGAATATTTCAGATTTTCAAAAGATTCACATATCAAAAGTGTTCAATATAATTACAAGAAAAACCGATCTATTATTCAAGAATCGATTACATGATCGCAGCAGTTTAGGATCTCAGATAAGATTCTACGAAGATCAATTGATTGTAGCACAACCAGAAATCGACTAATCACGATTCATAGAAAAATCGAGAAAAACTGTGAAAAGATCGGAAAAAAAAACTGCGAACATAACAATTGAAATCATACTTAAATTCGATCGATAGATTAAGAAATCAACAATTAATACAAAGTACTCCGTATATAGTAAAAAAACCAGCATCTAATTAATAATTGACAGCTAGCTTAATCAAACTTGAATCAACAATCAAAGCAAATATACCAAAAATCAACCTCAACTCAAAAATCACATGAAATGAATTCAAATACACAAAAAAATACATCGATCTACTCAATTTTTTTTAAAAAAATAGAGGATTTTCTTGAGCAAGAATTGGAAAGATGTTGATCAGAAAGAAGGAGAATGAAATTGGGAAAATACATACAGAGAGGGCGCATACAGAGGAGGCGAGCGTTCAATGATGGAGAAAGGATCGAAGGATGAGGATTGATTGATTGAGCGTTCAACACGAACAGATTGAAGGCTTGAAGGATCGAAGGATTCTCAATCGTTTTGGAGTTGAATTCGTTGTGAAGGCTATGTGAAGAATTCTCATCCTATCCTGAAGGCTGTGTAAAAATAGATGAGTAATTTTGAAGGCTGCGTGAAGACTTTTGGGGGCGGGATGAGTAATTCTAGGGTTTACGAGTATTAGTTTAAGAATAGTAGACATCGAGCATCAATCTATTAATCTTAGTTCAATATACATGGATTTTTCATATGCCCTACATCTATTCATATATTGTAGACATAGGTTTTACTTTGACCCATGCCTATAATTTATAGACATGGATTTTAATTTTGACCTATGTATATTCTCTTTTATATACACAGGTTTTTTAAATAACCTATGTCTATTAAAAATAGATGTGGGTTTCCCTTCTAACCTATGTCTATTAGGTCATGTCTATGAATAATTTCGTAGTAGTGTTGGGGTATACTATAACCCCAGAAAACGTGGTTCAGGTCGGAATTCACAAGGCCATTGACATTCTCAAGGGTACTTACATAGGCCCTTATAGCCCGAAGTTAACTGACTACTTCGTCACTCCAGTTTTAGGAGCTATTCAAGTGGGCCTCTGTCAGCCCATCATCACATATCCCGAGACCAAAACGGCTTGGGAATGCAATTTCATCCTCGATGACATATTCACCCTTGTTCAAGCGGAGTCCAAGGAAGGGGAAAACAACTCCGAGCCCGTGCGGGGGCTCCTATTTGGGGAGGACAAGGCCGTCCCCGCTCCAAGAGATAATTTGGTCAATCTGATCCTCCGCAGCGATCGATTTGACCCAACCAGGCTGATCACCGAAGTTGGTGCAGATACAGGAAAAAAGGCCTGGAGGAAGACCATCAAGTGGACTGATGGCCAAGGACGGACCTACAAGCTGACCACCAGCGAGGGAGACGTGCCGGATACCGAGTCTGAGTCAGAGTCAGAGTCGGAGTCTGAGTCCGAGTCTAGAGGTGTGGACATGACATAGGTCCACCCCGACGCGGCCACGCGCAGATTTGGGTAGGCGAATGAATCTCCATATGAGATGGTCAAATCGAAATTTAAATCGAAGTTGGAGTCGCCACCGAATTTTATGGTTATTCGGAACCGTTCGAACCCACTCTATGTCGTAGTGGGCCGTGTACAAAATATGGCCCAGTTCCGATGTCAGAGTTTATTGGGTTCGTCCCTTTGCAGTTCGATACCGATGCCGACTTGATCGGTTTATCGTATATTGAATGAATCTCGTTGCCAATGGTTTCGGACATCCGGAAACCACGGTTCTGAGTAAGGGGTGAGGGTACGTGTTGGGAAGTTCACTAAGAACACCCAACCCCGCCCGCACATTAGCGGCCTTTACTAGGATATCGAATGATTTTTTAATACGCGTGTTAGTAATACGATGAATGATATGCAAACATGGTTTTCCTAAGCATGTGAGGAATTGAATGGGTTGCTAACTCATTTAATGCATGAAAAATTAACGTCAAAGCTGAATTTAGCATGTGAGATTTGTTTTAGTATAATAAAACAAATGATGAAAAAGAATGAATTTGCTACAAGATGAACAAACGAGTTAGTATCGGTTTGTAAGAGATAATATAACAAATATGATGAATATGCAAGATCGAGAAAATATTAATCGAAATCTGAAAAATATTGTTAAAAAGACGCGGTTTTGAATAAAAAACGAAGTTCGAAAAAAATAATAAAAAAGGAAGAAAACGGGTCGCGTTTCCAGCGTTGCTTGCGACTCGCGCCCCGGCCTGTATCGAGGTCGGTTTTTGAAAGTTTGATGTTTTCATTAAACCGCGTACGAATATTGCATAATTCGTACTCGACTTAATATTTTCGATATTCGTTATATTTGATAGTCGACCTCGAAATCAATATCAAATATTCGGAATAGTTTTAGAAAAGATGCAAATTTTGAGAAATCGTTTCATAGAATAAATAAAAAAAACGAGCGAAATAGCTAAAAAAAAGATTCGGGTTTCAGGCCCGTGCGCGAGTCGCCTGGGATGGGCGCGACTCGCGTGCGGGTCTGTCCCGGTCGCGCTTATTGTTCGAAAATTTGATAAACCGCGTACAAATACGAATTAATTTGTACTCGATTTATGCTTTCGATATTCGTCGTATCCGATATTCGATTATGAAATCGATATCGGATATCCGGAATGAATTTTGGAAAAAGTTTTGTAAAAAAAGTTTGTTTTGAACGAAAAAGGTAAAAAAAGAATTTTGAACGAAAAAGAATGTTAATTCTCTCCGCGTATAAGATCGTCGAATTTTGTTTAAAAAAAGATGTGACGATTTATTTAGCATCAACGAGAATGAATTAATTTTGTTCTTGCTAGATACAATATTCGATTAGAGAATCGATATCGTATTTTAAGAACGTTATGTAAAAAAAGTTTTTAGTAATATCGATATTAGAAATAAAAAGTGATGAACGACCCGTAAAAAGACGACACGCGACCCATAATAAAACGGACGAGAAGGAGAAGAAGAGAAGAAAGAGAAATCGAGTTTTGGTACACCCTCAACCTACATGTTTTAGTCTACTCGGATCAGAGCTCGTCGGGACGTGGCTTGGGCACAGGAGCGTCGAGCGGATGTCGGTGAGTTACGGTGGCTTGGTTTGGAAGTGAGACGGGTGAAGGGTGTCGGGTATCGGGACCGGTTTCCTTCGGGTTATGAATAATGTGTGTGTGAATAATGTATATCGGGAAAAAAGTTGTATCGGAAAGTTCGTGTATCCCAGTCCTTTTTTGTGTTGTGTGGAAAGGGTCCTATTTATAGGGGTAGAGGTAGCCTTGCGTGCATGACAAGAAATACCAACCGGGATAGGAAATGTAAGAGTTTGTGAAGAACGAGAATTCCGTTACTTGGCAAAGAAGAAAGGGAATCCCAGTTCGGGAATGGGAGCTCGGCCGAAATCATGCCACTCGGCCGAGTATCCTACGTTTGGTTGAATACTCGATTCGGTTTCCGGATAGAATTCCTACTTGAGATCGAGTTCTACCTTGAACGAAATTGTTTAATATTTGTGTAGCTGATTATTTGTGGAGTTGGAGTTCGAACCGGACACGTGAGGCGTCATGGTCGGTCCACGAGTCTCGGGAAATATCTCTGACCGGGTTTTGACTCGGTCGCTAAGAGACGGTTTTACCCCTGGTGTCGGATTCGACCCAAATTAGTGTTATTTGACTCGAAACGACCCACTGTGCCTGAATTTGAGGTTGGTTTTGTGAAATTTGTACTCCTTAAAAAAACTCAAGCTAAATATCCATGATTTCGAGCCCATTTCCGAGTACGTTAAAGCACGTTTGCGTCCGATCATCATCGGGTGTTTGTCGGAAACTAATATAGACACCTGGCAGCAAAATGTGGGTGTCTACAAGAGGGTCTGGTGCTAGAGTCGAGTCTGTACCACCTCTTCTCTTATCCACTGAGGTCTCGGGGCCTGTTCCAAGACCTCTCCCTATCCCGCCACTGACCAACGAGCAGATGGCCGCTCTTTTCGAGCTTTTCACAAAATTTACCATTAATAATAACAACGAAAACCGTTTCGCTTACGACTTGTGTTATTTTCTCAATTTCAAAATTTTTATATGCAATGACATTGAGAGACCCGACGAACAGGTACCTCTACCCCCGCATCTAATCGAGCAGCTCGAACAAAGGGAGTCCCGAGATCCGGTAATCGAAAAAACCGAGTCCATCAATGTGGGAACCACTTTAGAGCCCCAGATGCTTAAGTTGGGCCTATCTTTAGATCCAGAGGAGAGAAAACAATTCAAGGACCTCCTCCAAGAGTTCAAGGACGTTTTCGCATGGTCCTACAAGGACATGCTGGGAATAGATCGAGAAATAGCTGAACACCGAATACCCATCAAAGATGGGTGCAAACCTGTAAAACAGAAGCCTCGAAGAATGAGGCCCGAATGGTCTCTCAAAGTCAAAGAAGAAGTCGACAAGCAATTCAAAGCGGGCTTTATACAAGTGTCTGAATATCCAGACTGGATCGCAAACATCGTGCCGGTACCCAGGAAGGACGGCAAGGTGCGGGTACGTTTGGACTTCCGGGACCTTAACAAGGCCAGCCAAAAGGACGATTTTCCGTTACCACACATCGACATACTGGTGGATAACACGGACGATCATGCCCTTCTATCATTCATGGACGAGTATGCCGGATACAATCAAATCAAAATGGCAGAGGAGGATATGAGTAAGACCACCTTCATTACACCTTGGGTTACTTACTGTTACGCCGTCATGCCATTTGGGCTTATCAATGCCGGGGCCACTTATCAACGAACCGCCACCACCCTATTACATGACATGATGCATAAGAAAGTGGAGGTTTATGTGGACGATATGATCGTCAAGTCCAAGGACCGAAGTGGGCACATTGCAGCCCTAAGAAAATTCTTTACCCGACTACGCAAATACAACATGAGGCTAAACCCTCAAAAGTGTAGCTTCGGGGTCACATCGGGCAAATTAATGGGCCATATCGTTAGCCAACGCGGCATCGAGGTCGACCCAGCTAAAATCAAGGCCATCACCGAGGTGCGACCACCCAAGACCGAAAAAGAAATAAGGGTGTTTCTCGGGAAAGTCCAATACATCAGCTGGTTCATTTCAAAGTTAACCATGGTATGCGAGCCCATTTTCAAAAAACTGAAGATAGGAGAACGGGTACTATGGGACGATAAATGTCAAACGGCTTTCGATAAAATTAAGGAGATTCTGTCTGCACCGCCGGTATTAATGCCACCTCAACCCGGTTTTCCTTTGTCGTTGTACCTAACAACGACCGAGACAGCCATGGGGGCTATGCTGGCCCAGACAGTTGATTCAGAAGAACGGGCTATTTACTACATCAGTAAAAAGTTCCTCGAATACGAATGCAAGTACACAATGCTCGAAAAGAGGTGCCTAGCTCTGGTTTGGGCCACTAAAAAGCTCTGACATTACATGCTGAGTCACGAGGTACATGTATTATCCAAAATGGATCCTATCTTGTACCTGTTCGAGAAGCCCATCCTTAATGGCAGAATGTCCTGATGGACTTTAATGTTAGCTGAGTTCGACCTCAAATTTGTACCATTAAAAGCCATTAGAGGCCGGGTAGTAGCCGATTTCCTCGCCGATAGCCCGATATCTGAAGAAGGGCATACCGACACTTGGGCCTTTCCTGATGAAGACATATTCCATACCGATACCGAGACATGGGATTTGTATTTTGATGGGGCATCCAACTTCCGAGGATTTGGGGTCGGAATCCTGCTAATTTCACCACGAGGGGAACAAACCCCCTTATCCATCAAATTGGACTTTGACGTGACCAATAACCCAGCCGAATACGAAGCATGCATTCACGGGTTGCAAGCCGCCGCTGAATTAGGGGTAACAAACCTCCGTGTCCACGGTTACTCATCATTGGTCATCAATCAGGCTCTCCAAAAATGGAAGACTCGGAAAGCCAATCTCGTAGCTTACCAAGCACGAGTAAGGGTTCTGGAGAAACAATTCTAGAAGGTAGAATACATTTATCTGCCCGGGGAAGAAAATCAATTTGCAGATGCACTTTCCAAATTAGCATCTCTACTGAACATCCCGGATCACCTGACCAGCATGCCAATCTGTGTCGAAAGACGGTCCGAGCCGGCCTATATCCATGCCGTCCAGGATATCGAGATAACCGACCCAGAACCCTGGTATCAAGCTGTCCTAACCTACTTGGCAACGGGAAAATATCCCCCGGGAACTGAAAACCGGGCCAAGAAAGCCCTGCGGAGATTGGCAACCCAATTCGTTCGCACGGATGACGGGCAATTGTACAAAAAGACGGCACAGGGGGCTCTTCTCTTGTGTATCGACAAAATACAGGCCGAAAAGGTCATGGCCAAAGTGAATGATGGTGAAAATGGCCCGCATATGAACGCCCATATGCTAGCCAGAAAAATGATGAGGCTCGGATATTACTGGAATACCATGGAAACAGACTGCCAGTCATATGTCAAACACTGCCATAATTGTCAGATCTTTGCTAATGTGCAGCATATGCCATCTTCCCTGTTATATACCATGACATCACCATGGCCATTTTCAAGATGGGACATTCATATAATTGGAAAGGTGCACCCTTCCGGGACGGGAGGTCATTGCTTCATTCTAGTGGCCATCGACTACTTCACCAAATGGGTCGAAGCCGAGTCATACTGTGTTTTGAACGCCAAGCACGTGGCCAAATTTATCCAGAACAAGATCATATGCCGATACGGGATCCCACATGAGTTCATCAGTGATCACGGGACCCATTTTCAAGCTGAAACTGCTTCATTGCTGGCAAAATACAAAATTCAAAGGAATACATCTTCACCTTACCGACCCCAAACAAACGGAGCGGTAGAAGCAGATAACAAAACATTTGTCACCATAATTAAAAAGATGGCTGAGAATTATCGGGACTGGCCCGACAAAATACCTTTCGCTCTCTGGGGGTATCGGACGTCGATTTGTACCGCGACCGGAGCAACTCCATATTACTTGACATATGGAATGGAAGCAGTCCAGCCGCTTGAGCTAGAAGTGCCATCCCTCCGGATTTTACTTGAAAGCCAAGTACCGGAAGCAAACTGGGTCCAAGCCCGATACGATTCGCTAGTTCTTTTGGACGAACGGCGATCCCGGGCCCTCAACAATATCCAAATATATCAAAAGAGGATCCTACGGGCTTTCAACAAAAGAGTTAGGCCCAGAAACATCAAAGAAGGGGATCTGGTCCTAAAATCGGTTCGTGCCTTACTATCGGTTGACCCAAGAGGGAAATTCAAACCAAATTGGGCTGGGCCATACTTAGTCAAGAAGGTCCTATCAGGAGGAGCGGTGATGCTGACAAACTTGGACGGGAACGAATTTGTCAACCCAACCAACTTGGATCAGCTGAAGCGCTACTACCCTTAAACCCCATCTCAATGTCATTTGCAAAAATTTATAAAAATTTGTCTTTTTATAAATTCTCAAAAATTATAGACAAGTCAATAAGTTAGAATTAATTATTCTACTGTCGCACATCTCGAACTAATTGTCTTGATGTATTTCGAAAATTGCAAAAAAATCAATCCAGTTTGAACTACGTTTGGTTTGATGCCGCTAATTGTGGATACGTAGGCAATCCCTCAAAAGGGTACAACCACTGCAATAAACGAAAAGACGGGAACAGTATTCATTAATACGTCTTTATTAAGAACCAACAAACTCGGGAATTACAAAAAAAAAAGGCAAATTACAAAAAATCACACTAAAAAAATAATAGTAATACTCAAATAATAATAAAGGAGACTAATATCCCGGCATCTTCCCCTTTCCTTTGTCTTTCGGGTAGCATGGGACCCGAGGTCGCCGGGGCGGGGACGAGCGTTCCCGGATCACAAGGGGAACCTCCCTAGCTCAAACCCGTTTCTTTGACGACGGGTCTTCTGCAATAGTCTCCGGTTCAAGTCGACCCCGCACATGCTCGGGTAGCCTATCCCGTGGGCCAAGTCGGTCCTGCACGCCTAGTTTTGGGCCCAGTCTCCTCTCCAAGTCAGTCTGGGGGCTCACTTTCCCCCAAGAACCTTTAGCACTGGACCCTCCAGCTTGAGTCTTAGTCTTCTTCTCACTACAAGAATATTACGAGTTACCGTCCGAAAAAATCGGTCGGTGTGGTGAGAAAACGGTCGGTAAACTTAATTTCCGACTGAATTTAATTAATTTGCGTCCGAAAAAAATTGGTCGGTAATCCTAGTCGGTAAATGTTTTTACCGACCGATTTTGGTGGTCGGTAATTACCGACCGATTTTTCAGTCGGTAATTGTTATATCAGTCGGTAATTACTGACCAAATTTTCAGTTGGTAATGTTCACAAGCGGTCGGTAAAAAATTAGGGCGGTCAGTATTATGGTTAATCAGTCGGTGACTATTGGCACAGCACATCAACACACTCATTTCTTATTTTCTGCCACTTGGACGCTTATGCTTGCACAATTACACATGCTTCACATATCAACAAAATCACATTCCTTTTATATCCAAATCATGTAATATTTGAATTAAATTTCATCCAAAAGATACAATATCAATTACGTACAATATCCAAACCTGAATATATCTTATTGTAAAAAAAATACCTAATCCTTTGCTCATAGCAAATTGGCTTATTTCTAAAAAACGGGATTGCATGTGGACTATCTATTACGAAGTACTAACTAGATGCATCTCAGAATCCTTCATCGACTTTGTCTTTGGTGTTTGATCAACAAATGAAGGAGTACCTCGGTCACTCATGATTGGATCATAATGTATTTGTCTTCCTCCTTGACTTTTATCGACATCTCCAACAGTAGAAAAAACTTATAAGCACAAAATATATATGGAGTATTAGATTGACGTCGTTAAATTGGTCTCCGTCCCTAGGTCATTCTCAAGTCAAGTTAATATTGGATAATCATACACTACTTAAGTTATAATCTACCGAACATCTTCATAATCAAATGTTATGGAACATCATATATCTTTAAGAAACGAATACCTGGCTAATATTAAATTGAGGGAGACCATACACTAATAAAGTAGTACTTGAATTAACTTCATTGTGCACTCAAAACTTCTTTATAACAAATGTTAACATTACCTAAAAACTTTAGAACAATATTACTAAGAATTTTTCATACAACAAATTATTAAGTTCAATTATGTTTTCCCCAAACAGTCCACAAAGCAAAACAATCAAGCTACATGAAATAACATATATCCGCGATTATATGAAAAGGAAATCATCAAGCAACTAAACAACTAGTATAATCTTATACTTGCTTAATGTTGCCACAAAAGAATGATAGTCTCGAACTGATGATAAACACAAAAACCAAGCCTTAAGCTATCAAGAAATATATATTACGATGAGCATCTCTAAACCACTACAACGAAAAAACTTTTTTGTGGCAATTATTTCGTGGCGATTGGTAAATTGACATAACTAATGCACTTGTATTACTTATGAAGGCCACTTATTGTAACAAATATCAATTGATGCTAATCGAATCAATAAATCGACGGGATCTCCTCGCAAGTCACAACCCTAACAAACCCACTTAAACTTCATCCCTAATAAACCCACAAAAAATGCCTCCTTTGTCCTTGCCAACCCCATTATTGACCTCCATCACCGGAACAATAACCTCCATCGCTGGACCAGAAATCCGACCTCAATTTATGATAGAGGACAACAATACGACATATTCTCCAGCTTAGTGGCCCTATCTCCGGCAAGATGCCTATGTCGTCATCGCTCAAGTTCAATTTCTCGAATCGAAAAACAACCGTCACTGCTGGTGCGTTTCAAGATTCATATACGATTAATAAATTGTTTTGTTTTGATTTGATTTTGTGTTTGTGTTTATATGCTTGAGGTTGACCCGTTCAAGCGGATCACCATTCCGAAGATTTAGCTGCGCCTTTTCTAAATGCGCAACAAGGGAGGGTAAGTTGTGAACTTTTCAGCTCGTCAGACTGCACCATTGTGTGTATAGTTTCCGCAAAGTTAATTTTGGGCTAACTGCAGTTTCAATTTTAGATCGATGAAAATACAGTTGAAGAAGTTTTTAGGATGGGATACGACAGGGATCAGTTGATTGCGTCTCTTTTCAGCCGACACCAAAATGAGGTTATTAACCTTAGCTTCTAGCATTTCAAGTCTCATATTTATGTCTGTCAGTGCGTGCAACTGAGAAGCGGTTGATGAATTTATGTTTATTATTACAGGGAACTGTTGTGTATTACTTGCTTTTTGACAACAGATTCCATGTTTCAGATGGATTTCCAGGGGCTGACTTCCACAACATAATGGTTTGTTATCTTTTTCCGCCCAGGAAACCTAGTCACGAGTGACAACCCACTTGCGGTGCTAAATTTACCCATTTTTTTTAATTTTCAGGATAACAATCAAGTTTCGGCTGCTGAACCTGGGAGCCTGTATCATGAGTGTGCTGAATATCAAGGAACTGGGTCGATTAGGCCACTTCCTGTCCAGAGGAAATAGTCTCTTGGACTGCAGGTCTTATTTGCTTATACTTTCCCTTTGTCGATATGTCTACCATTATTCTTCTCATTTGGTTAGTAGATAACTGGGGTCGTTCTTGAACGTACTGCTTTGTGTTGAGGATACACATTTATTTGGTTGATGTGATTGCAGTCACGAGCTCGTCCTCGTGAGATCATGATTGAAGTTATGAAAGCACTCCAAGAACTGAACGTTACTTGGAAAACTATCGGGCATTACACCATCAAGTGTCATTGGATTCCCGACATTATTGTTCTGGAACAACATGAATGCTAGAGTTATTGGTTTTTGTAAATTAGGGTTTCCTGATGCACCTCCTTACTGAATTGTAATTCTACATGACAGACATATCGAGTTGTTTATAACTCGATTCAGGCTGCATATCAATTCGTTTAGACAAGAATTAGTGTGTTGTTTTGTTTGTTCATTATTGATTTAAACTATATTTCTAGTGTTGCTTGCTGATGCAGAAACTTAAACGTAATTATATTCTTGTTGATTCTCAACCTGTGCTTCCAATAACTTTCACCTGCAATTTCGATACTAATTTTAATATATGATTCATAATATTATACTTTCCAAATAATTATACTGTATTGTTCATTGTTCAGCATCTCTGGACAACTCTCAACCTTTAAATCATTCCTCTGATGAATACCTTCCCCGCCTCTCTGATTCTAATGGGTATTCCTCTCTCTTTTTTCACTTTTATTATTGCTTCGATTGTGATTTTAGGTTTGCTAGGACTTCATTCTTATAATTTTTTGTATAATTCGTTTTCATGGACTTTATTTTTCATGATTTCAATGTCAATCCACGCTTATTTTACATCATTCTATCATAAATTTAATGATAGTATGCCACTAGTTGAGATTCGAAATGTCAGTGCAAACTTTTTGCTTCTGCAACTGAAAGGAATTTTTGGGATTATACTTATTATTGCGATTCCTAGAGAGATTGATCGAGGGATATAATAATTTGCTCAATTTTCCGATATTCTATCTGTTGGCTGAATTGAGGGCTAGATGCATACACAATGTCTTCTGTACGCTACGCCTTATTTTTGTTTGTTCTATTTGTAAAGCTCAGTGAAAAGAAAGTGAGGAAAATGTGCTCCTAGAGAAGTCCCTTCGTTGCATATATTTGTGTTGATATATGATCTAGTTTGGGAGGGTTCTTGTTGGCCTTGACTGCTTGGATACATCTCGTTCCATTCATATCTTTGTTCTTTTAGCCTTGATATCTCTCACCCATCTGAAAAATATGATTTGATTTTGATTTTGTTCTAAGTTGTGATCCAAATGTTCAACCAACTTCGTGGGAAGGTTGGATACTTAGATTAACCTGAATACCAATTATGGTCATCGGGACAAGGTACTCAAAACATGAGCATGATGATCTCAAGCTCAGTTGGTTGAGCATTGTCAATGTGTAATCATTGATCATGTGTCTAATATGTGTGTATTACTAGTCTTTTATAAATTTCCTATGTGTAGTAATTAATTCTCATTTAGAAGAGAATCTGTACGTAAGCTGTCAGCCAAAGAAGTCAAGGGGGCATTAGAAATTACCGCTTCACCAGGTAAATTATGGTATATTTCCCATTCCACCTTCTAGTCCAGTAATGACTTTGTATTTCATTAGTGTTGAAGCGGACGTGGATACTAAAAAAATTATATCGAACGTCCATGGTACGATCAGATAACCTATTGATTGTTAGCTTTAGTTTGAAGCCCCAGTGAAAAACTCAATCCTGATAAGTAACAATTATAATTCACTTGTATCTCTTCAAATATACATACATACTTACTTACCATTTGGCGTGACAAAAATCCATGGTTTTGGCCTAAATACGTATTTGCCTCAATTGGAGCGGGGTGTGACTTTCAAGATGTTCCCTACGTCTATTCCGCAACAATAAAGGTATGTTTAGTTACTGAAATCCTCGTATCTGCCAAACATAAGTATCATTTTATACATTTCTAGTGTTTTATTTTGTTCCTTGAAGAGGAATGGGAAGTTCAATATTGCAATGGAGGGATCATATACAACTCAAAGTTCAATAGAGGTACCCAAGAATGGACAGTGTATGGACAGTTTGATAAAGGTACTCAAACTTTGGTGGCAGAAGACGTAGTAATTTTTTTAGGTTGTCGATAGATCGTTTGCAGTTATCTGGATATATTTTTATTAATATAATTTAGCCAATGTCGAATACATATAATTTATGGGAATTTTGAGTATTATAAACGTTACATGTTTTTTCACTTGCCCTTTTTTCTTATTGTTGCACCACTTTTGAGAGATAAAATAATATTTCGTATCAAATGAAATCGATTCCAAATTTACTATATGGTTGCAATTGGTAATCATAGCATCTCGAATGCAATTGTTACAATTGTCTTTGGATGATATTCGTACTCCATAGAGTGTCGTCTACAATAGCTCCAATGTGTACTTCGTCAAATACAATGGATACGATTGTAAATATATGACATTTGATAGTACTTATCGTGTCGAATACAATTACAACAATCGTCATTAAATGCCATTTTATTGTACTTATCGCGTCGAATACAATCGCTACAATTATTATTAGAGGGAATACCAAATTACTTACCGCATCAATAATAATCGACACAAAAATCGACACTAATTCTCCAGTGCTTTTGCGTCGATTTGAAGAAGCTAACCCAGCGAAAAGATTATTCGCCACGAAAGGCTACGACAACGCCGCCTACCTCAACGAATACACAATCGATGGGGGAACCTTTCGCGTGGAGTAGAATCGTCACGAAATACCAAAATAATCGCCACGAAAAGGTGATTTTGTTTTAGTGAACTTGAATATGTCGCTTCCCTTGATCAATTAGAAGTCTGATAAACAAATTAATGTTCAAGATATCCCTTAGTTTGCAAATCATCATTACAATCCTTACCAAATGCTTATTCATAAAAAATGATACTCTGTATCAATCGTATAACCTAAAATAACCTCAATTTATGTAACCTTAACCTAAACAACTCTCAATTTAAATTGTATTAACAAAATTAATCAAATACGGGTTACAACTTAATTTATGTGTAAATAACCATAATACAACGATCTTACACCATCACATTACTTAAATCATCAACATAACAAAATTAAGCTACCTAAGCTGACATCCAACTTCATCCCTAAACTCTACTATACAAATTAGTATCTAAATATCAATACTGAACTAAATCTAACTCTAACCTAAGAACCAAAATCCCAAATGTTCATCCTTTCACCTTAACCACCAATCACCCTAAGCTAAGCTAACCTAATCTAACCTAAGATCCAATTTCATCAATTTATCAACTACAACTCAAATTAGTAGATAAATACTAACAATTACACTAAATCAAATTTAACACTAATTTGACCAAATAATCAACAAATTTCATCTAAAACCCTCAATTTAAGCAAATTAACCTAACCTATATTCAATTAGGGAATTTCATCAAATACAACAACAATTACTATGTATACAACAATAATAAACTAAATCTTAACAAAATAAAACAATGAAATCAATTTTAAATCAAATAAAACTTAATCAATTTGGGGATTTTGAGAAAACGAATTAATCGACAATTAACAATTAAGCTAACCTATCATCTAATTAATAATTTTACCAACTTCAACATTTAGAAAACTAAACCCCTTGTCAATAATTAATCAACAATTAACAATAAATCTAACCTAAAATCAATTTCATCTAACTTAAACAATTTTTCATCTAAATTGACCACAAACCCTAAACTAAAATATAATTTAACCCTAATCTAACAAACAAGTTTAATCTAAATTAAACTAAACTAGGTTGAATTCAACTAACATACAACAACAATAAAGTAAATCTAAACAAAATTAAACAACAAACTCAATTAAAAATCATACCCTAGCTTGAATTGGGGATTTTCAGGGAAAGAGGAAAACACCGGCAATGGATGGATCGGCGGCAGGGGAAAAGTCCGACAAAGGTAACGCCGGCGACGATGGCGTTCGACGAGGGGAGGGCGAGGGGAGGGCGGGGAGTTAGGGTTGATTCGCAAAGGGGAGGGAGGGTACCAGTGTATGTTTATTTTTTATAAACAAAGGCAAATACTGAATGAAAGCTATTGGGTGTTTATTTCAAAAACGGCACCGACCGACTGGAATCAGTCGGTAATACTATGATTTCAGTCGGTAATTTGGATGAATAACGACCGATGGACCATATTATCGACTGCTTAACTATCGGTCAGTAAATTACCGACCGAAAATGGTATTACCGACTGATGTTGGTCGGTATTCGTAATTACCGACTGATCTTTGGACGGTCGGTAAATATCGGTTGCTAAGCTCCGCTTTTCTTGTAGTGTCTTTTGGCCTGACATTAATCGGACCATAGTAGCCGGGGTGTCACCTTCGTCGAAGAATCCCCTGTTATCCTTAGCTTGCTCCCTTCGCAGCAGGTCAAAAGCCTCATCAACCTTCAGAGCAGCTCGGGCTTTAGCATCAACCGCTTTAGTCCACTTCATGTAAGAGCTTGAAACCCAAGTCGAGTGACGAGATTTGGTGACGGGCCAAGTGTGCCGGGTATAACATCTTTGCATCCAATTGTCGCACATTACATCGGTCAGTTGCGTAGGGTCACTCACAACTGCTTCAACTTCTGGGATTCGCTGAGTCCATCCATACTGCCTTAGTATGCGATACGGGTAGAGATGAACCGTCTGCCTGAAAGATAGTATTACCTGATAACGGGCTCTGTCCCTCGGGTCCACGCCAGTCCAAAGGTAGATGGGCCACCATGGTACTACCCATCGAATTAATGGGCCGCTGTGAAAAGACAACACCTCATCCCAGTAGTTCTGCGTAATCTGGCGAGAAAAGTCAATGGCCCGCCTCCTCGTCATCACCTGGTTATGACGGTAGTTGCTCGCATCAAGAGGAGGATCTATCGATGATAGCCTCTCGTATAGCCAAATCTAAAAAATGAAACAAAAACATGAGTTCCCGAGGCGAAATAGGCGTCCGCCTAAGACCTCTCGGTCGAGTGCTTGGGACACTCGATCGAGTAGTACTCCTAAACACAAACATGGGGCTAATACGAGGGCACTCGATCGAGTGCCAGGGTGACTCGATCCAGTGGTACCTCTGAGAGCAGATCAGGAGGTTTGTACGAAGGCACTCGATCGAGTGCCGGGGAGACTCGACCGAGTGCCCACTGCTGTAGCAAAAGTCGCAAAAAAATCAAAAAATCAAGAAATTGGAAAAATAAAATGCAAAGTAACATACTTGCAGCAAACGGGTACTTCCAGTGAGACGGACCGACGAATCCCTCTTGCGATTATCCAGTCCTTGGATGATTTCACCCGTAATCAGCCAAGCCGGGCTGTGTTCAGTCTCCATCAAGTCCACTACGGTAAAAAGACGGCTGTTTCCCATGCATGATAGCAAATCCATGTGACCTTCGAAAGCATAAACATGGAGCATGCAGAATGTAAAAGCCCTACAGCTGTAAGCCGGTCTGATCCGGACATCGAGAGGATTCATAAATTTCTCAGCCAAGTCGATTAGAGAAATATTATCACCCTCCATCATACGGGATATCTCGTTGTGAGAAAGCCCTAGAAATTCTCGAAGCTTCCTCCTTGGGTCATAGATCGAGTACGGGACAGCGGGACGGAGTATCGGGTTCCATCCTCCTATAGCTGCAATCTCCTCAGGTAAAGGGCAGACTTCACCCCGGGGGAAAGCAAAGACATGATATATGTCATCCTGTGGACATGACATAGGTCCACCCCGACGCGGCCACACGCGGGTTTGGGGAGGCGAATGAATCTCCATATGAGAATGGATCGAATTGAAATTTAAATCAAAGTTGGAGTCGCCACCGAACTTTGTGGGAGTTCGGGCCCGTTCGAACCCACTCTATGTCGTAGTGGGCCGTATACAAAATACGGCCCATTTTCGATGTCAGAGTTTATTGGGTTCGTCCCTTAGCATTTGATACCGATACAAATATCGTGTATTGAATGACTCTCGTTGCCAATGGTTTCGGACATCCGGAAACCGAGGTTCTGAGTAAGGGGTGAGGGTACGTGTTGGGAAGTTCACAAAGAACACCCAACCCCGCCCGCACATTAGCGGCCTCTACTAGGATATCGTTTGACTTTTGAATACGCGCGTTAGTTGAATGATGAATGATATGCAAACATTGTTTTCCTAAACATGCGAGGAATTGAATTGGTTGGTAAGTCGGTTTAATGCATGAAAAATTTAACGTCGAAGTTGAATTTAGCATGTGAGGTTCGTTTTAGTATAATAAAACAAACGATAAAAAAAGAATGAATTTGCTACAAGATGAACAAACTAGTTAGTATCGATTTGTGAAAAGAAATAATATAGCAAATATGATGAATATGCAAGATCGAGAAAATATTAGTCGAAATCTGAAAAATATTGTTAAAAAGACGCTGTTTTGTATAAAAAATGAAATTCGAAAAATAATAAAAGAACGAAAGACGAGCCACGTTTCGGCCGGCCGCGCGGCTTGCCCGGGACGCATGCGACTCGCGTCCCGGCCTGTTTTCGAGACCGATTTTTGAAAATTCGATGTTTTTATTAAATCGCGTACGAATATTGCATAATTCGTGCTCGACTTAATATTTTCGATATTCGTTATATTCGATAGTCGATTATGGAATCGATATCAAATACTCGGAATAGTTTTAGAAAAGATACAAATTTTGAGAAATCGTTTTGTAGAATAAATATTAAAAAACGAACGAAAAGCTAAAAAAAGGCCTCGAGTTTCAGGCCCGTGCGCGAGTCGCCTGGGATGGGCACGACTCGCATGTGGGTCTGTCCCGGTCTCGTTTGTTGTTCGAAAATTGCTAATTTGATAAATCACGTACAAATACAAACTAATTTATACTCGATTTATGTTTTCTATATTCGTCGTACCCGATATTCGATTATGAAATCGATATCGAATATTCGGAATGAATTTTTAAAAAAGTTTTGTAAAATAATTTGAAAGAAATTTGAACGAAAAAAGATGTTAGTTCTCTCCGCGTCAGAATCGTTGTATATGTAAAAAAGTAACGATTTTTAGCATCAACGAAATTTGATTTAATTCGTTTTTAATACGATATTCAACTATAGAGTTGATATCATATTTTTAAGAATGTTCGATATATGAAAATAGTTTTTTAGTATTATCGATATTAGAAATAATAAAAAAACGACGAGGGACCCGTAAAAAGGATGACACACGACACAAAAAAAACAAGACGGACGAGGACTCTTATAAAAGACGGACGACGAGAAGGAGAAGAGAAGAAGAAGGAGAAATCGGGTTTGGTACACCCTCAACCTACATGCTTCGGTTTACTCGGATCGGGTCTCGTCGGGACGTGGCTTGGGCACAAGAGCGTCGAGTGGATGTTTGTGAGTTGTGGTGGCTTGATTTTGGACGTGAAAGGCGTCGGGTATGGGACCGACTCCTTCGGTTTTTTGTACTATCGGTTTCTCGATGTAAAAGTTGATGTGTATCTATTTGTTATATGTGATGCTCTGTAAAAAGGTGTTGATGTTTTAAATGAATATTCGTTGTCCTTTTTGTATCGTGCAAAGGGCTATTTATAGGAAATTCCCGACCTTGGCTAGGAGAGGTGCTTTTGAATTAGAACTACCGCTTAGGATAGGAAATATAGGAAGTCAAAAGGTGTGAGGATTCCGCTTGCTTGTCGAGGAAGCAAGGGAAACCGGCTAATATGTGCTTCTCGGCCGAGTGTTTGCACTCGGTCGGGTGTTTGATTCGGTTTTTGGATAGAATTCCTTCTTGAGATCGAATTCTATCCTTAAATGGATTTGTTTAATATTTTGTGTAGCTGATTTTTGTAGTATTGGAGTCCGAACCAGCCGTGTGAGGCGTCACGGATGACTCACGTGTCTCGGTAAAATCTTTGACCGGGTTTTGACTCGATCGCTAAAAGACGGTTTTACCCCTGGTGTCGGATTCGACCCAAATTAGTCTTATTTGACTCGAAACGACCCACTGGGCCTGAATTTGAGGTTGGTTTTGCGAAATTTGTACTCCGTAAAAAGCCCAAGCTAAATATCTATGACTTCGAGCCCATTTCCGAGTACGTTAAAGCACGTTTGCGTCTGATCATCATCGGGTGTTTGTCGGAAACTGCTATAGACACCTGGCGGTCAAATGTGGGTGTCTACAGAGCCCCCACTCTGACTGGGGCTTGGACAGGGCGAAATTCAGAGTAGCTACCAGGCCAATCAAAGATTAAGACCTGGCAGACTTCCGATCGGGTCGTTTAAAGTCCATTAGACCTACGTAAAGGGCCCGCCGGCCATAGACTAAAAATGTACCTAAGCTGATGATAAATCCGTGGGGGATTGACCTCGTCGTATAAGACTTTAGGTGTGCCTATATATGGGCCCATCTTGTTAAGTGCCGCTGGGGAGTTATGCAAATTGCACGGTCCTGTTTGAGTCGTCCTGTACATATTTATGCAAAGTGGCAAAGTTTCGCATGAAACCTTTGTAGGAAAATGACTCGCGCTGGGAAATAAAAATTTTGAGAAAAGTTTTGAATTTTTGGGTTTGTAGGAGTCTTTGAAAATTAGAGAATTTTTCACTCTGAAAAGGAATAGGAATGCTCGGGATGACTTAGCTAAACCTCTGGATAAGGATTGTATGCTAAATACTCTAGGATTGGGAATCCTAAGGTGAAGAGGAGAACTTGGTTTTATGCTATAAATACTCTTTCCTTGCTTCACAAATTCTCACAATTCCCACAATTCCCTCTCTTCCCTAAAGAAAAAACAAGCCCTGAGAAATTTATTCTTTCTTTTAGAAATCCAATTATGGGAATCGACCGTTTAATTGGAATGTTGCAATAGTGGTCCAAATACTTCAGAGATGCAGATAAGGTCATTCTGAATCAGAATGGCGTTACCCAATTGTTCGTAATCCGTCAGATGCAAGTAGATCGTCACTTCTTGGATGCTTGCCTGTCCTACTGGGACGATACTTATCATGTATTTGGTTTTCCTCGATGCGAAATCTGTCATATCCCTGAAGAAATTGCTGCTGTAGGAGGATGGAATCGCATACTTCGCCCTGCTATCCCTTTTTCGGTTCCTGACCCAAGAAGGAAGTTACGGGAATTTTTAGGACTTTCTCACATGGAGGTATCCCGTATGCTGGAAGGAGATACCGTTTCTTTGATCGATCTAGCTGAAAAATTTATGAACCCAGATGACGTCCGAGTCAGGCCGGTCCACAGCCGTAGGGCCTTTACATTTTGTATGCTCCATGTCTATGCCTTCGAAGGCCATATGGACTTATTATCTTGCATGGGCCATGTTAGACTTTTTACTGTGGCTAACTTGATGGAAACGAAGCACAGCCCGACTTGGTTGATTACAAGAGAGATTATCCAGGGTTTGGATAATCGCAAAAGGGATCCGTCAGCCCGGTTGACTGGAAGTACCCGTCATTTACAGGTAGGCCGGCTTTTTTGATTTTTTTTTCCTTTCGGTTTCTGCGGTTTTTTCCCGATTTTCCCGGTTTCTGCGGTTTTCTCGGTTTTCGCGTTTTTTTTTGACGTGATTTTGACACTTTTTCGCGATTTTGAATTTTTTTCGGGTTTTTCAGCTGTGGCTGTTCGAGAGGCCATCGATCTTGGATCCTCCCCTAGACGTGAGCCGATATCAACCCAAGCAAGTGATGATGAGGAGACAAACCATTGCCTTTTCTCGCTTCAATACCCAAAAATACTGGGATGAGGTGCTATCTTTCCATGAAGGCCCATTGATCCGCTGGACCGTCCCATGGTGGCCCATTTATGTTCGGACCGGCTTAGAGTCCCGAGATAGAGCTCGATATCAGGTAATCCTGTCTTTTAGACAGACAATTCACCTCTTTCCCGATCGCATACTTAGGCAATATGGTCGGGCGCAATGAATCCCAGAAATCGAGGCTGTTGTGAGTGAATCTACTCAGTTGACGGATGTAATGTAAGAAACCTGGATGCAAAGGTGGTATACACGAGCTTCTTGGCCCATTCCTAAAAATCCTCATTCGATCTGGGTATCTGACTCTTATATGAGATGGACAAGAGCTGATTCCGCTAAAACCCGAGCTGCCTTGAAGACTGACGAGGCCTTCGACTTGTTACGCCGGGAACATGCTAAACATAATAGAAGCATCTTTGACGAGGACACTACTCCGGCAGGTCAGAAAGAAAAATCTAGGACTCAGACTAAAGGGTCCAGTACTAAGGGTGCACGGGGGAAGGTGAGCCCCCAGACGGATTTAGAAAGGAGACTAGGGCCAAAGTTGGCAGTCAAGGACCGACTTGGTCCTCGAGAGAGACTTCCAGAGCCCGTCAGGGCTCGGCTAGGACCGGTGCAAGCGGTAGAAGACCCAAAATCGAAGAAGCGGGTTCGAGCAAAAGAAGTTCCCCTTGTGATTAGGGAGCGTTCGCCCCCGCCCCGTCGGCCTCGGGCTCCACGTGACCCGAAAGATATGGGGAAAGGAAAAATGTACGAGTAGTCTCCTAAATTTATTATTTAAGTATTACTACTATTTTTGTGGTGTGATTTTGTTATTTTTGTTTGTGATGTATTTTTTGAAATTCCCGAGTTTATCGGTTTTTCTTACATAATAAAAAGACATATTAGTGAATACCGTTCCCGTCTTTTCATTATTGCAGTGGTTGTACCCTTTTGAGGGGTTGCCTACGTATCCAAAATTAATGGAATCAAACCTTCCGTAGTTCAGAAGTAATTTTGCAATTTTTCGAAATACATCGAGATTATTAATTCGAGGTATGCAACGGTAGGATAAGTAATTCTAACTTATTGACTTGCTTAAAATTTTTGAAAACTTATAAAAGGACAAATTTTTATAAATTTTTGCAAATGACATTGAGATAGGGCTTATGGGTAGTAACGCTTCAGTTGGTCCAAGTTTGTTGGGTTGACGAACTCGTTTCCGTCCAAGTCCGTTAGCATTACTGCTCCTCTCGAAAGAATTTTCTTCACTAAGTATGGCCCAGCCCAATTGGGTTTGATTTTTCCCCTTGGGTCAACTGATAGTAAAGCTCGAACAGATTTTAGGACTAGATTGTCCTCTTTGATATTTCTGGGCCTAACCCTTTTGTTAAAGGCCCGTTGGATCCTTTTCTGATATATCTGAATATTATTTAGAGCCCGAGATCGCCGTTCGTCTAAGAGGACTAGTGCGTCATATCGGGCTTGGACCCAATCTGCTTCAGGTACCTGACTCTCGAGTAGAATTCTGAGGGATGGTACTTCTAGTTCGACTGGTTGAACCGCCTCCATTCCATATGTAAAATAGTATGGAGTTGTCCCGGTTGCGGTGCGAATTGATGTCCGATATCCCCATAAGGCGAAGGGTATCTTGTCGGGCCAGTCCCTGTAATTCTCAGCCATCTTTTTAAGTATTGTGACAATTGTTTTATTAGCCGCTTCTACCGCTCCATTTGTTTGGGGTCGGTAAGGTGAGGATGTATGCCTTTGAATCTTGTACTTTTCCAGCAAAGTGGCAGTTTCAGCTTGAAAATGGGTCCCGTGATCACTGATGAACTCCTGTGGAATCCCATATCGACATATAATTTTGTTTTGGATGAACTTAGCCACATGTTTGGCATTCAAGATCCGGTATGACTCGGCTTCGACCCATTTAGTGAAATAGTCGATAGCCACTAGGATGAAGCAGTGACCTCCTGTCCCGGAAGGGTTCACTTTCCCGATTATATCAATTCTCCATGTTGAGAATGGCCATGGTGATGTCATTGTATATAATAGGGATGAAGGCATATGTTGTACATTGGCGAAAATCTGACAGTTATGGCAGTGTTTGACATATAACTGACAGTCAATTTCTATGCTATTCCAATAATAGCCGAGTCTCGTGATTTTTCGGGCCAACAAATGGGCGTTCATATGCGGACCATTTTCACCATCATGTACTTCAGCCATGACTCTTTCGGCTCGAGTTTTGTCAATGCATAGGAGTAAAGCCCCCTGTGCTGTCTTCTTATACAACTGTCCATAGTCTGTGCGGACGAACTGGGTTGCCCATCTTCGTAAAGCTTTCTTGGCCCGGTTTTCAGCTCCCGGAGGATATTCCCCTGACGTTAAGTGGGTCAGAATAGCCTGATACCAAGGTTCTGGATCAGCCATCTCAATATCTTAGATAGCGTGGATGTACGCTGGCTCGGATCGTCTTTCGACGCAAATGGGCATGCTGGTTAGATGTGCTGGGATATTTAGTAAAGATGCTAATTTTGAGAGAGCATCTGCAAACTGGTTTTCTTCCCGAGGCAGATAGATGTACTCTACTTTTTGGAATTGTTTTTCGAGAACCCTTACTCGTGCTTGGTAAGCCACGAGATTTGCGTTCCGAGTCTTCCATTTTTGTAGGGCTTGATTTATGACTAAAGAAGAGTCACCGTGGACCCGGAGGTTTGTTACTCCTAAATCAGCGTCGGCTTGTAGCCCACGAATGCATGTTTCCTATTCGGCCGCGTTATTAGTCACGTCGAAATCTAGCTTGATGGATAGCGGGGTTTGCTCCCCTCGTGGCGAGATTAGCAAAATCCCGACACCAAACCCTCGAAAGTTGGACGCCCCATCAAAATATAAATCCCATGTTTCGGTGTCAGTATGGAATATATCTTCATCTGGGAAGGCCCAAGTATCGGTGTGTTCTTTCTCGGATACCGGACTATCGGCGAGGAATTCCGCGACTACCCGGCCTTTGATGGCTTTTAATGGTACGAACTTGAGGTCGAACTCAGCTAGCATTAAGGTCCATCTGGATATACGGCCGTTGAGGATGGGCTTCTCGAATAGATACTTGATTGGATCCATTTTGGATAGCACATGTACTTCGTGACTAAGCATGTAGTGTCGGAGCTTTTTAGTAGCCCAAACCAGAGCTAGGCACGTCTTCTCGAGCATTGTGTACTTGCATTCGTATTCCATGAACTTTTTACTGATGTAGTAGATAGCCCGTTCTTCGGAATCGATCGTCTGGGCTAGCATAGCGCCCATGGCCGTCTCGGTCGTTGTTAGGTATAGCGACAGAGGCAAACCATGCTGAGGTGGCATTAGCACCGGTGGAGAGGATAGAATCTCCTTGATCTTATCGAAAGCCATTTGACATCTGTCGTCCCATAGTGTTTGTTCTCCTATCTTCAGTTTCTTGAAAATGGGTTCACATACCATGGTTAGTTTTGAAATAAACCGGCTGATATATTGGACTTTCCCGAGAAACCCCCTTATCTCCTTTTTGGTTTTAGGCGGTTGCATCTCGGTAATGGCCTTGATCTTTGCTGGGTCAACTTCGATGCCACGCTGGCTGACAATGTGGCCCAAAAGCTTGCCCGATGTTACCCCGAAACTGCATTTTTGAGGGTTTAACCTCATGTTGTACTTGCGTAGTCGGGTGAAGAACTTCCTTAGGGCCGCGATGTGCCTGTTTCGGTCTTCTGATTTGACGATCATGTCATCCACGTAGACTTCCACTTCCTTATGCATCATGTCGTGCAATAAAGTGGTGGCGGTCCGTTGATAAGTGGCACCAGCGTTGATAAGCCCAAATGGCATCACGGTATAGCAGTAAGTCCCCCAAGGTGTGATGAAGGTGGTCTTACTCATGTCTTCTTCCGCCATTTTGATCTGATTGTATCCGGCATACCCGTCCATGAATGATAGAAGGGCATGGTCGGCCGTGTTATCCACCAGTATATCGATATGTGGCAACGGAAAATTGTCTTTTGGGCTGGCATTATTAAGGTCCCGAAAGTCTACACATACTCGGACTTTGCCATCTTTTTTGGGTACTGGTACTATGTTTGCAACCCAGTCTGGATATTCAGACACTTGGATAAAGCCCGCTTTGAATTGTTTATCGACTTCTTCCTTGAGTTTGAGAGACCATTCGGGCCTCATTCTTCGAAGTTTCTGTTTTACCGGCTTATACCCGTCTTTGATGGGTATTCGGTGTTCAGCTATCTCCCGGTCTATTCCCGGCATGTCCTTGTAGGACCATGCAAAGACGTCTTTGAATTCCTGGAGGAGATCTGTGAATTGTTGTTTCTCCTCGGGATCTAAAGATCGGCCCAACTTAAGCATCTGAGGTTCTAAAGGGGTTCCTACGTTGATGGCATCGGTTTCTTCGATTACCGGATTTCGGGACTCCCTTTGCTCGAGTTTCTCGATTAGATGCGGAGGCAATGGCACCTGTTCGTCGGGTTTCTCAATGTCATTGCAAGTAAGATTTTTAAAAATGTATTGAAAATAAGACACGTCGTAAGCGGAACGATTATCGTTATTATTGATAGTGAATTTTGAAAATAGCTCGAAGAGAGCAGCCATCTGATCGTTGGTCAGAGGCGGGATAGGGAGAGCCCTCGGGACAGACTCCGGGGATCCCGATGGTGTGACTAAAGAAGGGAGAGGAGTTATAGACTCGATCCTAGTACTGAACCCTCTAGACTTCGACTCAAAGTCCGACTCTGACTCTGACTCGGACTCGGACTCGGATTCGGATTCGGCGCCTGATAAGTGTAGTTTGTAGTGCCTATTTCGTAGTGTTTTGGTCCCATTTCCTTGCGGAATCGCTCCTTAGGAGGGGTTCATGGGCTACTTATGCTTCCTCTAGCTCGTTTCAGGTTCCCGAGACCATTCGTGAAGAGTTGGAGTGATTCCGACTCAATACATACACTTTTCGGAGCCAACGAAGCGGAGGAACGATCACTCGATGCCTTGGATTCGACCCCGAGACCTTGGGACCCAATCCCGAGCCTCCGAGATCCGATCCCGAGTCCCGAGAATAGAGGAGAAGTCCATGTGAAGCAAGGAGGAACCAAAACATCATATTGGAGGCCTACAAGACTCATCCCCGACGGGTATGCACCTCATCCCGTCCGTGATGAAGTGCACTTTTGAAGAGGCCACTGACAGGCCGTCCCGGTCGGGACCAACCCGTCCCGGTCGGGATGACAGGCCGTCCCGGTCGGGACCAACCCGTCCCGGTCGGGATGACAGGCCGTCCCGGTCGGGACCAAGGTGCTGTAGCCCGCAATTGTTTTCCTCCTCCTCCTTCATTATTGTAACCCTATAAATACTTCCCTCTTGTATTGTTTATGCATCTTACCTAAACCTAGACTCTCTTAAGCCTCTCTACAAGATATAAACCCTAGATTTAGTTCTTCTCTCATTAGTTTAATCATCCTTTAATCTTTAGATAATCTTAGTTAATTAGTCTTGTAATTAAGAAGATTCTAGAAGACTCATCCAAGATTGACAACCTTGGGGTTTTATTTGGGTTTCTTATTAATTCAAGTTCTCATCTTTTTCATCCTATTGTAGTGGGTATAATTTCTCCTCTCTTAATCTTTGTTTTATCATCAAGTTTTAATCATTGATTATTGTTTATTGTTCTTGATTGTTCACCATGAATGTTTTGATGTTTATGATGTTGATTTCTCTTTTCATTGTTGTAGTTAGTTTGAATATGTGTGAGTAGTCTCCTTGTGGGTTAGTAGGGGGATTAAGGGTAGATTATGGGTGATTAGGGTTTGATTAGGGATAATGGGTGAATCTTTGTTGTTAGTCACATACTTGGCACACCATGGGTTTGTTGAAATGCTTGTTTGAGTTGTAGTGGCCATGCTTCTCATGCTAGTCTTCCTCTACTCATTGTTTGTCTTGTATGTGGTCATGTTGAGGATAGTGTTGAGGATAGTCGCTGTCACGAGAGTGCGGACTAGGGTCTAAGTTGCGAGAGCCCGGACCTACCTCGACATCGGTCTAAGTTGCGAGAGCCCGGACCGATCCTAGCAATTAGGAGACACCTACACCCTTGACCACCCAAGTCACCCTACTACACTTTTGAACCCGACCTAACTCACTTCTTTCCATATTTGACTTCATCTTATTAGTTAGTCATCATTTCTTTAGTTTGCTAGTTAGTTTGATTATTAGCATTGTTTAGCATTGTTTTAGCCTAGTTCATTGTTAGTCCACTTCCTTCTTCTCCTCTCATCATAATTCACTAATTAGTAGTTCTTTGTGTTTGTTTGGTAGCATAGTCTTGTTTTGGGCCGACCTAGTCTAAACCTTGCAACACCGTCTCCGTGGACACGACCCAACTTACCCTAACTACCGTTAGGTATTAGCCGGTTTATTATTGATCGGTGGGGATCCACGACAAATCCCACCATAAATTTGGCGCCGTTGCCGGGGACGGTGCATTGTTTATACTTAGTTTGCTTATAGCTAGACTTAGTTACCCTTCTTTGTGCTCTTTTATCATCTCTTATGCATATTCTTTAGATTTTTCTTGTTTCCTTAGTTTTATTTCTTCCTTTTCTCTTTGTCTCTTGATTGTGCGTGCTTGTTTATTGTCGTTACCTAGTGCCCATAAAGCACTAGGTGTTCTCACGTTTGTTCTAGTGTGTAGTGTATGCCTAGGCGGGGAGGCGAATTCTTTCTCTTTAATCCAGAGCCGGAAAGGCTTTTTCGAGCTTTTCGCCAACGGACGATTAACCGGGTTAGGATCTCTCAACCAAGTGCAAGCAATACTCATCAAGAGCAAGCTCAAGGAAACGATTTTGAGCAAGCATTTCAAGAGACGGCCAAAGGGAATTTCACCAATCCCTTTGGATATTTTAGTCCTAGTTCCCCCTCTACATCTACTTCAACTCCGTCCTCACCACCATCTCTCTTACATCCAATAATGCCGAAGTTTTCATCCCACTCTACATTCACGGAAGACGTCTTGCCGGGACCTAATGCTCTACCGGCCGCTTATGTAGGAAATTTTATGGCCAAGACTCACTTCATCCAACTTGTGGAAAGGAATCAATTTAGTGGTTTGCCCACCGAAGACCCGCACCAACACATGGAGACTTTCTCCGATTATTGCGACGCTATCTCTCAACCCGGGGTTACACAAGATCAAATCCGATGGGTATTATTTCCATTCTCAATAATTGGAAAAGCGAAGCAATGGATCAAGAGTCTCGATAGGGCAACCATGGGAATCGATACTTGGAAAAAGCTTGCCTTGGCGTTCTACCAAAAGTTTTACCCTCCGGAAAAGACAAATTTGCTTAGGACCTCCATCACAGGGTTCCAACAAAGGGATGAAGGGAGCCTATATGAAGCTTGGGAGCGGTTTAAGTCTTTGGTTAGGTCGTGCCCTCATCATGGACTCTCACAATGGTTCTTGGTACAACAATTTTGGAATGGCCTTTATGAGGACTCGAGAGGTATACTTAATATGGGCTCCAATGGTAGGTTTACCGAGGTCGATGACGACCAAACTTGGGCGAGAATCGAAGAGATGGCGGTGCATAATTCGCAATACTCTAGGCCTAGGAAGGCAAATCGAGGAGGTAGGCACGAGGTTGATGCTATTACTCAACTAAGCATTGACCTTGGAGCTCAATTGAAGACCCATATGGAGACCATTGACAAGAAGCTCCAAGGTCACCTCACTCAAGTTCAAAGCATTGGTTCCTCCAATCAACACTCAATTCAAGAAGTAAATGCTTTGAGATTTGCACCTCCTTTGCCTTATTATGGGATGTGCGATACTTGTGGAATCGTTGGTCATAATCCTATTCAATGCCAAGGAAGTATTGAGCAAGTGAATGCTTTTCAAGCATTCAAGCAAGGTGCCTCCTATTCCAATCAATACCAAGCTTCCAATCAAGTCCCTCAACAACATCGTCCCTATGTTCCACCTCCCTTTAGGGACAACAACCAAGGTTACCAAGGCAACTCAAGGCCTTTCAACATATTCAAGCAAAGTAACCAAGGTTCATTCAACAACAATCAAGGGTTCCAACAAGTGAACTTCAACCAAGGCTATCAAAACCACAACCTTGGCAATAATCAAGGAAATTCTCATGGGTTCCAAGGGAACCGTCAACAACAAGCAACTCAAGCTAACCGTCAAGAGAGCAAGCCTAGGATCCGGTCTCCTATTCATGATTGCGGTGCTTCATTAGCCCTCACCGATACTCCGCACAATCCACAATCTCCAACTTGTGATTTCGACGTTCAAAAATCCTTGTTGGAGATGCAAAGGGGTCAAATGGAGATGTCAAAGAATCAACAAAAGTTCTATGCTTATATTCAAAGGGACAACATGGCGAGAGATGCTCATACGAAGATGCTTGAGACCAAAATAGCTCAACTTGCATCGGGAAGTTCTTCAAGGCAACCGGGGCAATTACCTCCTCAAGGTGAAACACCGAAATTTGAGCATGTAAATGCTATTACCACGAGGAGAGGTACATCTTATAACCCTCCCCCACCCCCAAATGAGCAAGAGCCAACAAGAGAAGCTATGTCTCCAATTCAAGAAGAATCAAGCTTGGGAAATCCAATAGAGGAGCAAGTCTTATGGGAGATCGAGAGACCCCAAGAAGACCAGCTTCCCCCACTTCAAGGAAAAGAGAAAGGCAAAAGGAAAGTGTCATTTGAGGAGTCTACCCCGATTAAGCCAATTAAATTCCATATCAAGTTGCCTTTCCCAACAAGGCAAATGAAGGCTAAGGTGGATGTCCAATTTGACAAATTCCTAGACATTGTGAAGAAATTGGATGTTAGTGTCCCGTTTACCGAATTACTTACCCAAATCCCGGCATATGGAAGATTTATGAGAGAAATCTTAGCTAGGAAGAGGTCCGTCGACAAGGAAGAGACCGTAGCGTTCACAAGGGTGGTGAGCGAGCTTATCCAAGGTTCCACGCTTCCGAAGTTGAAGGATCCGGGTAGTTTTTCGATCCCTTACACCATAGGCAACTTCTTGATCAAGAATGCGTTATGTGACTTGGGCGCGAGTGTGAGCATCATTCCCTATTCTATTTGTTGCCGACTCAGAATGAAGGAGTTGAAATGTACGTCCCTCACCCTCCAAATGGAAATCACTCAATCGACCATTAGGAATGTTAGAGGACGTACCGGTACGAGTCGGAAAATTCTTCATTCCGGTCGACTTCATTGTGTTCGACATGCCGGAGGATGCCAACACTCCCATTATCCTTGGACGCCCATTTCTACACACCGCGGGTGCCATGATAGATGTGAAGAACGGTAGGATCACATTTGAGTTAGGCGAGGAAAAGATAGTGTTTGACCTCCAAGGCAACACTTCGCCCACTAAGGATGAATCTTGCAATATGGTCCATGCCACGAAAAACATTGATCTAGGGGTTGAGTCAGGACAAAGCTTGAAGAAGAACTCTTATGTACTTGAGGATGATGACTCCGATTTGGAGGAAGATGAGAGCCCATTTCATGAGCTTGATGACAAGTTGAAAAGCAAGGAGAAGGATGAGCCTCCCTTGGGGCCACATGAAGACCGGTGGACGTTTGGGTATATCCCCAAAGACCAAAAGTACAAGTTCAAGTCGTTGAACTTGGAAGATCGGGATGCCCCGGGAACGTCAAGGCAAGGCTATGAAGAGCCTTGGTATGTGGTCGGTTATATCTCGAGCTTGATTGAAGACTTTGCTAGGGCCTTTGACTTGTTTCTTCGTGCCCTTGATGGAGATGAAACTAGTTTTGGTTATTGAAAAAGATTGAAGAATGTACCACCTTGGTTTGACGAAGTTCCACAAGAACCATCTCTTTGTATATATCTCTTTCCCTTGTAGTTTGTTTTGTTTTGTGAACTTCTTGATTACTTGGATTGATTGATGAGCGATGTGAGGGAGGGAATTTGATGTGTTATTTGAGTTTATTGTGTTAGGTGTGAAGTGGAAGTGATTCCTAGGGAGAAGTGGTCATTGTTTGAGCTTGGATCGTGTGAAGGGAAGTCGGTTTTTGAAGCTTGGAACGAGCTTTTGGGAGCTATAGAGGGTTAGAAGACTCTTCCCGGCCTAGAATAGGTCATCCCGTCCGGGATGGAAGGCCCATCCCGACCGGGAAGGATGTCATCTCGTCCGGGATGAGGTGCACAAAAGATGGGTCTACTGCCAGGTCATCCCGACCGGGACCAGAGCTTCCTGACCGGGACGAGCCGGTCATTCCGACCGGGACCACCCATCCCGACCGGGATGGACCCCTTGTTCCTCCTTTTGCTTTTTCTTCGTCGTTTGAGCCCACCCAACCACTTTATACCCCCTCCCAACCTTCCTACATGTCCTTACTCTCATTATATGACCCCTACACCTCACGTACACATTTTCACCTCACTTTCTCTTCACTTTAAACCGACTTTCACATCAAAACCCACCTCATTTTACCTTTGTGCCTCAACCATGGAACCGGATCGCGATTGGAGAGGGATAATGACGACAAAGACAAGCTACGTGCCTATATTCACTTATGAGACGATGGAGCGAGTGAGTTGTTAACTGGTCGGTACGGAAACTATCCTCTCTTTTCCGTTTTTTTTGTAGCTTGTTTTCATTTGTTTATTCCCTTCCCCTTATACACTTGTGTGTCATGGTGGCCCTCGGGGCCTTGGTAGTTGTTGCTCCCGACTCTCGATGATGTGACTACATCGAGAGTCATTTCAAAATCCGAATTTTTCAAAATTTTCACCCCTTTTGTAGGAAATTAGTCGGATTTGGGCGGAATCCGGGCTAGGTGATTTGATTACACCTAGTCCTCCCCTCCCATTTCCTTTTATTCTTTCTTTTTACTTCTTCCCCATCCATATCTTTTCTTGTCTCGGCCCACGGTGACTTGACTACACCCCGGCCGGACACTTTCTACCTTTTTTCCCCACCTTATTTTAAATTTTTATCTTTATTTTCGTAGTTTCTTTTCTTTTGTGCTCCCATGCACTACGGTCGAGCATGAGGACATTGCTCGGCTTAAGTGTGGGGGAGCGATATTCTATCGTAGTTAGTTTTATTTTTGTAGTTTTTCGAAAAATCTTTAAAAATCCTAAAAATTTGAAATTTTTTCACAAAAATCAAAAAGATTTTCTTTTGTGTGTTTTCCTTTTGTGTCGTTGTGTTGTATACTTGTTGTGTTGTGCGTGTTTTGCCCCCCTTTTCCTTATAGGTTGCTTAAACCACCGATGGCTTTGGAAAGCTTTCAAGACTTCCGGTAACATCTTTATCCCTTTTTCTTCTTTATCTCTTGTGGAGTTTGGAGGAGATTGTGATGTTGTGTGCTCGGGAGGAGCTTTGTAAAGTTTGGTTGATTTGGTGGCTTGTTTGGAAGCTCGGGGTGGTGTTTGTGTTGTTTGTTTGTTTGTTTCGTTTTGTTATCTTTTGTCCCTTTTTCTTTCATTTTCGTCGCGTCTTTGTTTTGTGTTGTGTAGTTGTGTCTTGTGTGTAAAAAGGTTTTCGAAAACCCGGTTTAGAGGCTAGTGTGCGAGTGTTTACTTTCCCTTCCTAGTTGTATAAATCGAGTCTTGGACTTTAGTCTAGTAGAATGACCCTAAATCAATGATTTCGTTGGTCCTTTACCTTGAGTCCACCTAGCTTACTAGGGATTTACTACGGAACTTGCATTTGACCATTATGACCACCCACAGTGTGAAAAGGCCTTGGTTACCGAGTCTCGTCCCTTAGGTGACCGTGTTTAGGATTGCTCGACTAGTCCAAGTTTTTCCCTTTTTTTGTGGGTTTGAAGAGGGATCGCGACCCCCGACTTACCCATTTACCTACCTCCAACACATATCCACACAATAAGTTGCAATTTGTTGAATTCTCCCTTTCTTGTCATACCAAGAAATGCCAAATCGAGCCAAAAGGGCAAAGAAAAGAAAATGAAAGAAAATGAAAGAAAGAAAAGAATGAAGAAAAAGAAAAGGCAAAAAAGCCAAAAAGAAAAGAGAAAATAAGAAAAAGAATGGCATGGCAAAACAAGGCAAAAATGCAAAAGAAAAGAGAAAATGCCAAAAGAAAACCCGATTCCCGAAAATAACCCCTACCTCTCAAAAGAAGCCTTTTTCCGACTTTTGCCATGAAGAGCCTACCAAAGGACCGAGTCCCTAGGAAGGATGATAGCGGCATTAGTCGGTCTTCCCTCATTTTGCAATTATTTCAACCTTTTTACTTGGACTAGTTAGGCGGTTTTGGGCATGGGACGACCCTCTTGGCTCTTTGCTAAAGGGGGCGGGGTCTCACTTACCTACAGTGTCGACTAACACCGTGGTTCATTCTTTTTTCATCCCGCCGATCGTCCCGTGGTACGTTCTTAGAAGGTTAGGAGGAACCGAGGTAAGTTACCAATGTTTATATTGCTTTGTCGTCATACTATTAGGGTTTTATCCATTTTGGTTTGTATTGCTAGCTTGGGAACGTTGTCACTTGCCTTGAGTCCTAAACCGGTGCTTCTCTCACCGCTTGTTTGAGGAAAGCGGTATTTCTTTTCTTTTGGGTGCAATCTTTTGTGTGTTTGTTTGTGTGCTTGTTTGTTTATGTGTTTTTGTGTCCGGTTGCATCCACAATTTTGTCGCAAGACCCCACTTGCCTTGCGGAGTGCACTTTTCCTCTAAGTGCATTCGCGCGAGTTGAAAGGGCGTAGGTTGCGCTAATACCCACTCGGCTAGTTTAGTAGTTAGTATGTGCTTACTCGAGGGCGAGTAAGGGTTAAGTGTGGGGGAGTTGATAAGTGTAGTTTGTAGTGCCTATTTCGTAGTGTTTTAGTCCCATTTCCTTGCGGAATCGCTCCTTAGGAGCGGTTCATGGGCTACTTATGCTTCCTCTAGGTCGTTTCAGGTTCCCGAGACCATTCGTGAAGAGTTGGAGTGATTCCGACTCAATACATACACTTTTCGGAGCCAACGAAGCGGAGGAACGATCACTCGATGCCTTGGATTCGACCCCGAGACCTTGGGACCCAATCCCGAGCCTCCGAGATCCGATCCCGAGTCCCGAGAATAGAGGAGAAGTCCATGTGAAGCAAGGAGGAACCAAAACATCATATTGGAGGCCTACAAGACTCATTCCCGACGGGTATGCACCTCATCCCGTCCGGGATGAAGTGCACTTTTGAAGAGGCCACTGACAGGCCGTCCCGGTCGGGACCAACCCGTCCCGGTCGGGATGACAGGCCGTCCCGGTCGGGACCAAGGTGCTGTAGCCCGCAATTGTTTTCCTCCTCCTCCTTCATTATTGTAACCCTATAAATACTTCCCTCTTGTATTATTTATGCATCTTACCTTAACCTAGACTCTCTTAAGCCTCTCTACAAGATATAAACCCTAGATTTAGTACTCCTCTCATTAGTTTAATCATCCTTTAATCTTTAGTTAATCTTAGTTAATTAGTCTGGTAATTAAGAAGATTCTTGAAGACTCATCCAAGATTGACAACCTTGGGGTTTTATTTGGGTTTCTTATTAATTCAAGTTCTCATCTTTTTCATCCTATTGTAGTGGGTATAATTTCTCCTCTCTTAATCTTTGTTTTATCATCAAGTTTTAATCATTGATTATTGTTTATTGTTCTTGATTGTTCACCATGAATGTTTTGATGTTTATGATGTTGATTTCTGTTTTCATTGTTGTAGTTAGTTTGAATATGTGTGAGTAGTCTCCTTGTGGGTTAGTAGGGGGATTAAGGGTAGATTATGGGTGATTAGGGTTTGATTTGGGATAAAGGGTGAATCTTTGTTGTTAGTCACATACTTGGCACACCATGTGTTTGTTGAAATGCTTGTTTGAGTTGTAGTGGCCATGCTTCTCATGCTAGTCTTCCTTTACTCATTGTTTGTCTTGTATGTGGTCATGTTGAGGATAGTGTTGAGGATAGTCGCTGTCACGAGAGTGCGGACTAGGGTCTAAGTTGCGAGAGCCCGGACCTACCTCGACATCGGTCTAAGTAGCGAGAGCCCGGACCTACCTCGACATCGGTCTAAGTTGCGAGAGCCCGGACCGATCCTAGCAATTAGGAGACACCTACACCCTTGACCACCCAAGTCACCCTACTACACTTTTGAACCCGACCTAACCCAGTTCTTTCCATATTTGACTTCATCTTATTAGTTAGTCATCATTTCTTTAGTTTGCTAGTTAGTTTGATTATTAGCATTGTTTAGCATTGTTTTAGCCTAGTTCATTGTTAGTCCACTTCCTTCTTCTCCTCTCATCATAATTCACTAATTAGTAGTTCTTTGTGTTTGTTTGGTAGCATAGTCTCGTTTTGGGCCGACCTAGTCTAAACCTTGCAACACCGTCTCCGTGGACACGACCCGACTTACCCTAACTACCGTTAGGTATTAGCCGGTTTATTGTTGATCGGTGGGGATCCACTACAAATCCCACCATCAACGCCATGCATATCTCCTTCACCATTAGTTAGCTTGTAGACTCGACCCTGACTGTCATTCCACTTAGTTGTCTTCCTCCAAGCTCTCTTCCCAGTGTTGGCACCAACTTCAGAGATCAACTTAGTTGGATCGAACCTGCTGCTGCGGAGAATCAAGCTGACGAACTCCTGTTTAGGAGTCGGGACGACCCTGTCTTCCCCGAATAGGAGTCCTAGGATGGGCACAGTATTGCTTGTGCCCTCCTTTGATTCGGCCTGGATAAGGGCAAAGATATCATCCGAGATGAAATTGCATTCCCGAGCCAGTTTGGTCTCGGGATATGAGATGGTGGGCTGATAGAGGCCCACTTGGACAGCTTCGAACACTGGAGTGACGAACGTGACTGCCTCTGTTTCATCCATATGTCCTGGCGTCATAGTGTAACTTAGACCGAGGCGAGATGGCTCGTCGTTCAGGACCTCGATAATCTTCCCAGCTGGAAGATAGGGCCTTGATGTAACTCCTGGTAAATAACCCAGATTCTGTAGCATCGTATCGATGCTAGTAGTGAAGTATGGCCGGAAAAGATATTCTTCCTCGATCATTCCCACGAAGTTGAAGCCTCGCGGGTCAGTTGAGCCTGCCGTGTTGCAGCTTGACACGGTTATGGGAGTAGCTTCGAGAGTGACGATCCCATCTTGTAAAGGTAGCTTGACTTTCCTGTGAAGGGTGGAAGACACGGCCTTGACCGCGTGAATCCACTGTCTTCCAAGTAGCAGATTGAAAGATGAAGTGACATCGATCACTTGAAATTCTAACTCCTTCTCGATCGGGCTCGTTATGATTGTTAGCTTAACGGCCCCAGCAACTGATTTTGGGCTCCCATCAAAAGCCTGGATAGTTTGTGCAGTCGGAAGGTAGTCAGCCTCGGTAATGCCGAGGGCCTTGGCTGTCCTTAAGGGAAGGACGTTCACTGCGGACCCGTCATCAATCAGGGTCATCGGGAGATATTTGTTGCGGCAGATCACCGTGATAAGTGATAAGTGATATAGGGCCAAGTTATGGGTGGCCCCGAATGGTGGAAGGACGGACTCGGAGAAAGTGATAAGTGGGCCTTCTCCTTTAGACTTGCCCTTGAGGTGTGGTAAGATAGTGGCTACCATTTCGGTGGGAGTAACCAATGAGTCAACCTTGATTTCATCAAGGGCCTTAGTAAGAGCTGCCCGATGCTCTTGAGAACTAACCAAAAGCTGCCATATAGTAATATCAGTTCGGACCCTCTTTAGTTGTCTGACTAGGGCCGCGTCAGCGTTTGGCTCTTCGGGAGTGAGTTCCGTTCTGGAAGGTTCAGTGACGGTTTCCGGAGTGGCGAGACCGGCCGTGATGGGATGTGCGCCAGCCAGGGCTCTGGCTTTAGCTTTCCGGATTTCTTCGATGGTGACGGGGACAGCTTCCCCCTTGGCCAGATATACATCATCTTCATCATCGTTCCATATCCCATTGATTTGGGGAATGAAAGGGGAAATGAGATGAGAGCAGTCGACTACCTCTCCAGTAAAAATGGCGTGAGTAGCAAGAGGATTATTTTTGTTACTCGGCTTATCGCTGGGTAGTGGTATCTTCCCACTTTCGATCAGATCTTGAATAAGATGCTTCAACTTCCAGAACTTCTCCGTGTCATGCCCGTTGCCTTGGTGATAATGGCAATAGGCTTGAATGTTATAGCTCTTAGATCGCTTTTCCATGGGAACTTCCGGAATTGGGCCTATCGGTTGGATTAGGCATTTCGAAGACAGCCTTTGTAAGGCATTAGCGTAGGTTGTCCCTATGTCGGTGAATACCTGATTTGGAGTATTCATTTTGGTCGAGGTGTCCAATGAGTTAACCTCGTCGAAGATGCTTCGGGCCACTGTTGTATTTGCGGGCTTTGTGGAGGATGAACTGGCTCCTTGATACCCCTTGGTAGAGGCCTTAGTAAGGTTCTCTAGCCTTAGATCGTCTTCGATTCTCGTACCCATTTCGGTCAAAGTGGCAAAGTCGGGTATGATGGCGTACCGGAGATGGACTCGGTAAGCGGGGAGGATGTTTTTGACAAAGGCCTCCACTAGTACTTTTTCGCTGGGCTTGTCCACCAGCTTAACACTTTCGGTCCTCCACCTTTGAAGGTATTTGGTGAAACCCTCCTTAGGCTCTTGGGCCACAACTTCCAGAGTACGCATGGTAGTCTGGATTTCAGCGTTATCCGCGTAGTTTCGCGTGAATTCCATTGCAACATCGTCCCAGGTTTTGTATTTCTTGGGATCAATCCTGTAGTACCAGGCTTTCGGGTGCTTTTCCAGAGAGGAAGAAAAGAGATGCTTGAACATGGTCGATTTGACCCCCTTAACAGCCATAAAGTCCTTGAAAGCCCGAATATGGAGTACCGGGTCTTCAGTTCCGTCGAACATTGGCAAGCCCGTTAAGTTGAGGTTAGCGGGCAGTTCATCGGTCAAGGGCGAATAGATACGAGCATTTTCCGTGAGAATAGTGTTTCTGGTGGTCGAGTGGACCTGTTCTTGCAGCTTTTGGACTGCGCCGGCCAATGCGGCCAACGGTCTGTCATCTTCGATCGAAGCATTGGGGGTTCCTTGTTCCACGACACTAACCCGAGTGACGATGGCAATCTGGTCCTCCCTCATTTGTCGCAATTGATCTTGGATTTTGGTCAACGAAGCTGTCAACTCATCGATGGCTTCTTTCGTCATGGTTCGAGTGAAGGGTGGCCTGTCTGTAAGAACACCGCGTAATCAGCAACTTAACCCGAATCCTAAGAAAAGTACATCCCGAGCAAGGGAAAAGGAAGAAGACTAAATGACGGAAGGGATTTTGTCGTGAATCCCACCGATCAAATAATTAACCGGCAAAACCTAACTAGGGTAGCTAGGGTAAGTCGGGTCGAATCCACGGGGACGGTAGAGGCGTATAGACCAAGGTCACCTAAAAACGAGACTAAGTCAACGAGCTAAGCTAGAGAATGATAAGAGGGAGAGAAGGCTAGACTAAGACTAAAGTACCGGAGAAACAAACAATGAAAACGGGCTAGGATTAGGTCGGGGTCAAAGGGGTAACGGAATGGTCAAGGAAGAGCTAGAGCGAAGAAGGTAGTAAGGTGATCTAGGTTGGTCCGGGCTCTCGCAACTTAGACCGACCTAGAGGTTCCACATGGAACCCATTTCAGCGACACACATGACAAAGGAAGGCAAGAAAAACAAGCATTCTAACCTACTTAGTCATTCAAGCAATCCAACAAACATGTAATATGCATCAACCAAGAGGAAACCCAAATCTTCCACCAACATCTCCAACAAACCCTTAATCACCCAATTAACACCCTAATCACCCTACTAACCCTAGCAAGAACACTACTCTAACATTATCAAACTACAACTAACATAAACAAGAGAAAACAACACAAACATCAAAACATACATAAACAAACTAGTGAAAATGATGAACAACAATCAAAGATTAAAACTTGGAAGATTAAACATGAAAGATTAAAGGAAAATAGAAAGGAAAGATTATACCAACTACAAAGGATGAAAAGGAGAACACTTGTATAGAAGAAAACCGAAATTCATCCACCAAGGTTGTCAATCTTGGATGGATTCTTCAAGAGATCCAATAATACAAGATTAAACTAAGATTAACTACTAATTACCGACTAATCTACGCTACTCTAATCTAATCTAACCTAAAGTAGTCTAGGGTTTAATGGGGAGTGAAGAACATAAGCTTTACAAAACAAGGGAAGAGTATATATAGGGTTACAAATGGAAGGGAGAAGAAAGAAAGGAAATGCGGGCAGCAGCAGCACGGTCCCGATCGGGAAACTTCAACTTTCCCGATCGGGAATATGCCGACCCGATCGGGAAAGCTCCCGATCGGGTTTGACGCATTCCCGATCGGGATGGGTCTTGTAGGCCTTCAATATGAACTTTTTGGTCCCTCCTTGCTTCTCATGGGCTTCCCATCGATTCTCGGGACTCGGGATTGGGTCTCGGAGGCTCGGGATGGGGTCCCAAGGTCTCGGGGTCGATTCCAAGGCATCGAATCATCGTTCCTTTACTTCGTTGGCTCCAAAATGTGTATGTATAGAGTCGGAATCACTCCAACTCTTCCAAATCGGTCTCGGGAACCTGAAACGAACTAAAGAAAGCATAAGAAGGCCCTAAACCGCTCCCAAGGAGCGATTCTACAAGGAAAATGGGACCAAAAAACTACAAAATAGGCACTACAAACCATACTTATCACTAAGTCGGTAATGACTCGGAAAAGACACCTAGACGGGTGACTTGTGAAATGGTGGGCCTTCCTCAGGATCCAACTATTTGGGTTTGGCCCTGTTCGAAGGAAGGTTCACGTGAGACATTCTCAGACTTTAGACTCGATTGTGTAAACTGGGCCAACCTTAGGAGTATGTCCTACATATGTGGGCCTTGTCTTAGTAAAATAAGGCGGACTGGGATAAGGGGAAACTCGCGATGTAAGATCGACAGAGTTTCGACGCTAGAGACTTCAACGACTTATGACACGACCAGACACTGCTAAATACGGGAAGTCTAAGAAGACGAAATTTTGAATTATGATTTTTTTTTGAAAAAATCGGGGAGATTTGGCCCCTTTTTTCGAGAGAAAAAAAAAAACGGAAAAAGTGGGCCGGGTGACGGTTTGAAAATTTCAAAAATAATTTCGAGTTTTAAATTGGGAATAATACCAGCTAGAAAAAGGCTATTTTGAGTAAAATCATAAGTCCTAAATTCGGTATATGCCCGGGGTTTTGAAATTAGATATTTTGAAAAGGATGCAAATTTTTGAAAATGACGGTTCTTTGAAAAATATGTGGATCAAGTAGCACGTAGTCCTGGAAACAGTATAATGACGCCATGTATGCTCTTAAGCTAAGTCTTGGTCAGTCTATAAGGGTCTATACCAGTGTACATAGCCTATTCGAGAATCGGGGCGAACATCCTAAGTCGAATTGAACTTAGAACATGCCGTAAAACCTATACGAATCTGCTATGAACACCTTTTGACATATCCAATTTGGACTACATCAATGGAATAGTGGGACGTCGGTCACCAGTACCAGCCCGGGAAAGATGGGGTTATGCATGAACCATAAAACTAAACGCGTATTGTACTAGTCAAACGATTTCTATTCGAGTCTCACCTTGAGGATGCTGATGGTAAGTCACACATCAGTTAATCCCCAGCGGAGTCGCCAAATCGTGGACATGACATAGGTCCACCCCGACGCGGCCACGCGCGGGTTTGGGGAGGCGAATGAATCTCCATATGAGAATGGATCGAATTGAAATTTAAATCGAAGTTGGAGTCGCCACCGAACTTTGTGGGAGTTCGGGCCCATTCAAACCCACTCTATGTTGTAGTGAGCCGTATACAAAATACGACCCATTTCCAATGTCAGAGTTTATTGGGTTTGTCCCTTAGCAGTTGATACCGATACAGATATCGTGTATTGAATGACTCTCGTTGCCAATGGTTTCGGACATCCGGAAACCGAAGTTCTGAGTAAGGGGTGAGGGTACGTGTTGGGAAGTTCACAAAGAACACCCAACCCCGCCCGCACATTAGCGGCCTCTACTAGGATATCGTTTGACTTTTGAATACGCGCGTTAGTTGAACGATGAATGATATGCAAACATTGTTTTCCTAAACATGCGAGGAATTGAATGGGTTGCTAAGTCGGTTTAATGCATGAAAAATTTAACGTCGAAGTTGAATTTAGCATGTGAGGTTCGTTTTAGTATAATAAAACGAACGATAAAAAAAGAATGAATTTGCTACAAGATGAACAAACGAGTTAGTATCGATTTGTGAAAAAAAATAATATAGCAAATATGATGAATATGCAAGATCGAGAAAATATTAGTCGAAATCTGAAAAATATTGTTAAAAAGACGTTGTTTTGTATAAAAACGAAATTCGAAGAATAATAAAAGAACGAAAGACGAGCCGCGTTTTGGCCGGCCTCGCGGCTCGCCCGGGACGCATGCGACTCGCGTCCCGGCCTGTTTTCGAGACCGATTTTTGAAAATTCGATGCTTTTATTAAATCGCGTACGAATATTGCATAATTCGTGCTCGACTTAATATTTTCGATATTCGTTATATTCGATAGTCGATTATGAAATCGATATCAAATACTCGGAATAGTTTTAGAAAAGATACAAATTTTGAGAAATCGTTTTGTAGAATAAATAATAAAAAATGAACGAAAAGCTAAAAAAAGGCCTCGAGTTTCAGACCCGTGCGCGAGTCGCCTGGGATGGGCGTGACTCGCGTGCGGGTCTGTCCCGGTCTCGTTTGTTGTTCGAAAATTGCTAATTTGATAAATCGCGTACAAATACGAACTAATTTATACTCGATTTGACTTTTCGATATTCGTCGTACCCGATATTCGATTATGAAATTGATATCGAATATTCGGAATGAATTTTTAAAAATGTTTTGTAAAATAAATTGAAAGAAATTTGAACGAAAAAAGATGTTAGTTCTCTCCGCGTCAGAATCGTTGTATTTGTAAAAAAGTAACGATTTTTAGCATCAACGAGATTTGATTTAATTCTTTTTTAATACGATATTCAACTATAGAGTTGATATCATATTTTTTAAGAATGTTCGATAACGACGAGGGACCCGTAAAAAGGACGACACACGACCCAAAAAAAACAAGACGGACGAGGACTCTTATAAAAGACGGACGACGAGAAGGAGAAGAGAAGAGGAAGGAGAAATCGGGTTTGGTACACCCTCAACCTACATGCTTCGGTTTACTCGGATCGGGTCTCGTCGGGACGTGGCTTGGGCACAAGAGCGTCGAGTGGATGTCGGTGAGTTGTGGTGGCTTGATTTTGGACGTGAAAGGCGTCGGGTAGGGGACCGACTCCTTCGGTTTTTTGTACTATCGGTTTCTCGATGTAAAAGTTGATGTGTATCTATTTGTTGTATGTGATGCTCTGTAAAAAGGTGTTGATGTTTTATAATGAATATTCGTTGTCAAAGTTTCCTTATAATGAGTTTCCTTACACAGAACACTCCAAAATTTCTGCATGGTTTCGGGTCAAAGTATCAATTTGGACAAATCAGCAATGTTCTTTGGTCCATCCACCACCATGGCTAGAGCAAAACGGAGCCTCTCGATCTTCCACAAAAAGAAGAATAACTCCATGGGAAATTATCCGGGCATCCCTCTTCTCGTTGAATATAATAAAAAGGCTTTCTATAATGACATTATCAATTGAATCAAGCGTAAAATATCATCCTGGAATGGTTTCTTTCTCTCTCAGGCTGGTCGGCTAGTTCTTATATCTTCTATCCTCTCATCACTTTCCATTTATTCTCTATCGGTATTTCGTATACCGATAAGTGTTGCCAAAAGGGTTAATTCTCTTTTGGCACATTTTTGGTGGGCTGGCGGAAAAGATGACAAGACTATTCACTGGCGGAGTTTGAAAAGGCTATGTCTGCCTAAGTGTGATGGGGGACTTGGGCTGAGAAACACTTCTCTCTTTAATCAAGCTCTTCTCGCCAAAGTCGCCTGGAAAATTCTCACCAACAATGACTCTCTCATCAGCTGAGTTTTTACAGCAAAATACAAGTGTAATATTAATGACTTTAATTCCGTGATCAACCATAACTACAGTGGTTGCTCTTGGGGTTGGAGAAGCATCCTTTGGGGAATTAAGCTCATTAATGAAAATTTTGCATGGAGCATTGGCATGTACAGCTCTATTAACATCTGTAACACACGCTGGGTTCGCGGAGAAATTCCTATCCTCAGAACGGGTATTAGCGCACTCAGTGATAACATTCCAAGTAAAGTCTCGGAACTCATCAATTCGGATGGCTCTTGGAATACATGACTTTTATCGCAACTCTTCTCCTCCCATTGGACTAGGACTATCTCCTCTATCCGCGTCCCTATATCTTCTAGCTCGGATTCGCCCTACTGGATGGCCAATCATCTAGGAAACTACACGGTCAAATCAGGCTATAGAGTTTTATCAAAGACCACTTACACAAATTCTAGGCAGACTCAACGATTCAACGACTCTATTAGCAACATTGTTCTCTTCTGTCAGAAAGTTCTTTGGAAGATTAAAAGCCCAAGCAAATGGAAAATCTTTATCTGGAGAATCCTTCATGATTGCTTGCCCACAAGTGCCGGTTTTCTAAAGCGAAACATTAATATTGATCCTTATTGTTTTTTCTGCGGAAGCAATGATATGGAAGAAGTTGAATCTGTCTCCCACATTTTTAGAGACTGTCCCCTTGCTTCAAGAATCTGGTTGGGTGGTAATCTTGGCATCAGAACTGCAATTTAGCTCTCTCACAATGGGTGATTAACTGGATCCACTACTTTCAAACAACTTCGGATGCTGATTCCCTTATTTACCAGTTCCTGGCCACTCTTTGGAGCATTTGGATAATACGAAACAAGGGCAGATTTGATGGAGTGACTTGGACTTCTGGTTTTGCTTCCTTGGTTTCTATTCCACATTACCTTCACCTTGGTCATCAGCCTTCTCAAGTTGAGGAGTGTGGGATGGAGAATACCAGGTACCCTTTCTTAGACGGCACTCCTATCTACCTCACAGGCAAGGCCTCACCGTCCTGCAACATCATTAACATTGATTCGGACGCTTCCTGGCATGCTAACGAGGGCCTCCTGTGGCGGGATTGCAACCGACCTCTTGGGGAGCAGAATCGCATCGCATTCTTGCTGTTTCTTTACCAGTTCTCCCATCTTGGCTGAAGCATTTGGTATTCTCAAAGCCTGTATTTGGGCTCTACAGACGGGTCTTCTTCATATTGTCATTCACACGGACTGCATCAATCTTATTGAGGCTCTGGCAACAGCTGATACAGTCAGGAACGAGCTTCGTGGAATCATTGAAGATTTTCATTTTTTCTCGAATTTTTTTCACTGCCTTTCTGTTAAATATATCCCTAGAACCCTTAATAGGCGTGCTCACAATCTAGCTGTGAACATGCTGAAGCATTGCTAATTCTAGCCTGCCTCATTGTCAAATATATATATATATATATATATATATATATATATATATATATATTCGTTGTCCTTTTTGTATCGTGCAAGGGGCTATTTATAGGAAATTCCCGACCTTGCTTAGGAGAGGTGCTTTTGAATTAGAACTACCGCTTAGGATAGGAAATATAGGAAGTCAAAAGGTGTGAGGATTCCGCTTGCTTGTCGAGGAAGCAAGGGAAACCGGCTAATATGTGCTGCTCGGCCGAGTGTTTGCACTCGGTCGGGTGTTTGATTCGGTTTTTGGATAGAATTCCTTCTTGAGATCGAATTCTATCCTTAAATGGATTTGTTTAATATTTTGTGTAGCTGATTTTGAAGTATTGGAGTCCGAACCAGCCGTGTGAGGAATCACGGCTGACTCACGTGTCTCGGGAAAATATTTGACCGGGTTTTGACTCGATGGCTAAAAGATGGTTTTACCCCTGGTGTCAGATTCGACCCAAATTAGTCTTATTTGACTCGAAACGACCCACTGGGCCTGAATTTGAGGTTGGTTTTGTGAAATTTGTACTCCGTAAAAAGCCCAAGCTAAATATCCATGACTTCGAGCCCATTTCCGAGTACGTTAAAGCACGTTTGCATCCGATCATCATCGGGTGTTTGTCGGAAACTGCTATAGACACCTGGCGGTCAAATGTGGGTGTCTACACATCCCAATAGGCCAAGCATGCGTCCAAAAAGTGGCGATCAACTTGCATCTGACGGAACGTATACAATTAAATAATACCCGTCTGATTCAAAGCCACTCTATCCCCGTCCCTAAAACGTCGGGACCATTCCTGCAGCATCACAGTCAGCCTATCGATTCCCATGCCTATTTTCTTGAGAAGAATAAGAAGTCTTTCTTTTGAGAAGGGGGGATTTGTGGAAGAATTTGTGAGGAAAAATTAATGCATAGAAGGGGTATTTATAGCATTAAAATACAGCCCTCTTTCCATATCACAACAGTTTCCTAATCCTAAGCGGAATCAACTCACAAGCCTAGTCCCGATACTAGCACAAAATATTCATCCCGAACTTTCCTAATTTCTTTAGGAGTAAAAAATTTCTATATTTGCCAATTCCAAAATTTTCAAAAATTCAAACTTTCAAAAATTCAAAAATCTTTTTTTTCCCCAGCGCGAGTCATTTTACAACCTACATGTTGCATGCAAATTTTATGTGACTTATACAGGTACGACTCAAACAGGAACAGGTAACCCAATATATCTCCCCAGCAGAAAGCCCTAGGTGGCATTTTTTTCCGAAATAGCACGGGATGAGCCTACATACAGGCGCATCCAGGACTTATGCGACAAGTCCAATTCCCCACGGAGTTATCGTCAGGTATGACTTCTAGCTTATGGCCGGCGAGCCCTTCACGCGAGTCTAATGGACTATAAACGACCCGACCAGAAGTCCGCCAGGCTTCAATCCTCGATTGGCCTGGTGGCTACTCTAACTTTCGCCTTGTCCAAGCCTCAGTCAGAGTGGGGGCTCTGTAGACACCCGCATTTTGACTACCATGTGTCTATGGTAGTTTCCAAAAAACACCCGATGATAATCGAACGCTAACGTGTTTCTACGCGCTCGGATAAGGGCTCAAATCCATTAGTTGTTGGCTTAAAGCACTTATGGAGTACAAATCTCACAAAACGGACCTCAAATCCAGACTCAGCGGACTGTTCCGGGTCAAACGAGACTAATTTGGGCCAAAACCGACACCGGAAATAAAACCGACTTTTTACGATTTGGTCAACCCCGGTCCAAGTCGTTTCCAAGACACACACAAAACAACCATCCAAACATCGAAAGTCCACTTCAATTACACAAACCCATCAAATGCCAAAGTGAAGGTCCAAAACGATGGACCCGTGCGATCCAGCTGGGCCACTCGATCGAGTGCCCAGCCACTCTATCGAGTGGGCCCTTATCCAAGCCCAACGGCTGACCCACTGGGCCACTCGACCGAGTCAGCCACTTTTTCGGTCGAGTAACCCTAACCGGGTATGCATAGCTTGCCTATATAAACAACCCATGCACAACCTTTCAACACACTTTTCGAAACCCTAGTTTCACATTCATTCAACCCTAATTCTACAACACTCAAACCCTAAAACTAGCTTTAGGAATCGACACCTTACCACCACAACTTATCCTACGTACTCGAAACTCCCGTGCAAGCCGTCACTACGAGTCCATATCGAGAATAGGAAATATGTAGGTTGAGGGTGCCAATTCCCGTTCTTCCCTTTTCTCTTTTTCCTTTTCTCGCGTCGCGTCGTCCATATCGTCGTCGTTGTCTCATTCTTCTTTAATTATCACATCTTTAATATCGATAATATAATTAGTATAAGGCATTAAAATACTTGTCGATTTGTGTCGAGTATGAGGGATGTCGGAATAAGGAAACCCGAATATACAATTGTACCGCACACAGCGTTGCCGGTCGCTTATTCCGACACCCCAATTACTTGATTATTGAGACAAGTTAACTTAAACAATAATCTTCGTCTCATTCGCGTTATTATTATTAGTCACATATCGCATTAATTTCAAAACCTTTTTTTTTCAAATCGAACATCTTTTAACAAGGGTCGAAACCCGTTGACGCGGATCCGGCATCACATAATCCCTAGGGATTCATTACGATGTCGGAAAAGCCGAGGGGATCAAGTCTTTCAATTCTAGTATGGTGTCAAACTCTTAGATTCGATGCTAATTTCGTAATTAGACGTCAAATCTATCTATCTAGTCAAATAAGTTAACTAGCGCGATTTCTGTTGATGCTAAAAATAATTGTTATATAATTCGTTAAGAATTACGACATTATTAACTGCGAAGGAAATCTATTAATGTCGCGATAGTTAATCCAAAATGACTTACAACATTTTTTTTTTATCTAGCTCTAACTATTCCATATCGATTCAATAATCAAATATGGGATACAACAAGTATTCAAATTTAGAATCGAGGATAAATGCCATAATATTTATACCCGATTCGGCAAGCTTGTCGAATGATCAAAAATCAAAAGCAATTTCGAAATCAATAACGAATTGCACGCGAACCCTAGTTCGTACAGGGGGCACTCGACCGATTGCCTAGCTCAGGAGGTCGAGTGGCACCCCAAAACCGAGACAGAAGGGTCTGAACGAACTCCACTCGGTCGAGTCTCACAGTGACTTGATCGAGTAGCAACGTACCCGGTCGAGTTTATCAATAATTCGACCGAGTAAGGTCCAAAATCGTAGACAGAACCCCTTTCAGAGGTCCACTCGGTCGAGTCTTGCAATGACACGGTCGAGTGGCCCCTTATAACGACAATACCGTGAGTCCTACAAGTCATTCGGGTCTCGTCAACACCTTTTCACGACTTAAGTCAACACGTGTCTAATCAATCAAGTGAAACAACTCTTTTCAAACCATGCATCATCATATTTACATCATTCCATATTTATGCAAACCGTTACTAACCGTTTGTCACTTTTCATGTCGATTTAACTTGTGTTTATTTTATTGTACTAAAATGAACCCACATGCTAAAATACAACTTTGACGTTAAGATTTAGTTGCGTTAAATCGACTTAGAAACCCTTTCAATTCTATCACATGTTTAGGGAAAATACTGTTAGCATAGCATCTTCCCGTTCAACTAACGCGCGTATTGGAAAATCATTCGATATCTTAGTAGAGGCCGCCAATGTGCGGGCGGGGTTGGGTGTCCTTTGTGGGCATCCCAACACGTACCCTCACCCCTTACTCAGAACCTCGGTTTCCGGATGCCCGAAACTGTTGGCGCACGAGAGTCATTCTATACACGATAACCGGTAGTGACGATATCGGTATCACAATGCAAAGGGAGGAGCCCAATAAACTCTGACATCGGAAATGGTCCATACTTTCTGCATGGCCCACTACGACATAGACTGGGTTCGAACGGGCCCGAACTCCCACAAAGTTCGGTGGCGACTCCACTTCGATTTAAATTTCAATTTGATCCGTTCTCATATGGAGATTCATTCGCCTCCCCAAACCCGCGTGTGGCCGCGTCTGGGTGGACCTATGTCATGTCCACAGTTTTACGTTAACATTTTACATCTCGAGTCAAAACGTTTTAATCAACGTACTACCTGATCCAATTCCCGGTTCAAACTAACACATTTCAAAACATCCGAAAGGAACTGTTTTCATACTTCTGTGCAATGACAACGCACCCTAAACTAGGTCAAAACACAAAACAAACAAACGCAAAAAATGATTACTTATTAATCTAGGTGAACAATTCGTGGAACAAAAACGCATGACTAATCCGACCAATTAAAATACTAAGAATCTAAAACAAATATACAAAATATACAAATCCTTTTACAAATCGAGGCTAGGAAGGACCCCTAGAAGCCGCGCCAACGGCTATCACAATCTCACAAAGGTGGTCATCCAAACGGAGATCTTCCAAGTCTATGAGAGGAGACTCACTACCATCCATCCCCGATAGCATGTCAAGGGTAGCCGTCTCGGGGATCCCTCCAACTTCCTCGGTGGCACCCGTAGCCTCAGCCTCAGTTTCCCTTTTGACGGAGGGATTTGTCGTGAATCCCACCGATCAAATAAAACCGGCAAAACCTAACTAGGGTAGCTAGGGTAAGTCGGGTCGAATCCACGGGGACGGTAGAGGCGTATAGACCAAGGTCACCTAAAAACGAGACTAAGTCAACGAGCTAAGCTAGAGAATGATAAGAGGGAGAGAAGGCTAGACTAAGACTAAAGTACCGGAGAAACAAACAAGGAAAACGGGCTAGGGTTAGGTCGGGGTCAAAGGGGTAACAGAATGGTCAAGGAAGAGCTAGAGCGAAGAAGGTAGTAGGGTGATCTAGGTTGGTCCGGGCTCCCGCAACTTAGACTGACCTAGAGGTTCCACATGGAACCCATTTCGGCGACACACATGACAAAGGAAGGCAAGAAAAACAAGCATTCTAACCTACTTAGTCATTCAAGCATTCCAACAAACATGTAATATGCATCAACCAAGAGGAAACCCAAATCTTCCACCAATTCCTCCAACAAACCCTTAATCATCCAATTAACACCCTAATCACCTTACTAACCCTAGCAAGAATACTACTCTAACATCATCAAACTAATTCTAACAAGAACAAGAGGAAACAACACAAGAATCAAAACATCCATAATGAAACTAGTGAAAAAGATAAACTAAGAACAATAAGATGAACAAAGATTAAAACTTGGATGAATAAACAAGATAAAGAGTAAAAAGGAAGAGAAGATTATACCATACTAACAAGAGAATGAAAAGGAGAACACTTGCATAGAAGATAACCCAAATTCATCCACCAAGGTTGTCAATCTTGGATGGATTCTTCAAGAGATCCAATAATACAAGATTAAACTAAGATTAACTACTAATTACCGACTAATCTACACTAATCTAATCTAATCTAACCTAAAGTAGTCTAGGGTTTTGTGTCTAATGAAGTGCATCCCATAAGATAACAAGGGAAGAGTATATATAGGGTTACAAATGGAAGGGAGAAGAAAGAAAGGAAATCCGGGCAGCAGTAGCACGGTCCCGATCGGGAAGGGAAATCCCGATCGGGAAACTTCCACTTTCCCGATCGGGAATATGCCAACCCGATCGGGAAAGGTCCACAGTGGCGTCCCTAATCGTGCACTTCATCCCGATCGGGTTTGAGGCCTTCCCGATCGGGATGGGTCTTGTAGGCCTCCAATATGAACTTTTTGGTCCCTCCTTGCTTCTCATGGGCTTCCCATCGATTCTCGGGACTCGGGATCGGGTCTCGGAGGCTCGGGATTGGGTCCCAAGGTCTCGGGGTCGATTCCAAAGCATCGAGTCATCGTTCCATTTTCTCGTTGGCTCCAAAATGTGTATGAATCGAGTCGGAAACGCTTCAACTCTTCCAAATCGGTCTCGGGAACCTGAAACGAACTAAAGGAAGCATAAGAAGCCCTTAAACCGCTCCCAAGGAGCGATTCTACAAGGAAAATGGGACCAAAACACTACAAAATAGGCACTACAAACCACACTTATCACCTTTCAATCTGGCACCTAACCTCACCTTGGGCTAAGGTCTCACCCCGAGACCAATCCAGATGCTCTTTTTGGAAGGCGATCTCGTCAGCAGGAGATTGCAGGAGCCATTGCGACTCAATCTCTCTTGCCCCGAGCTTGGTCACTCGAGTCTCTAGCTGCCCCACCATATCCGGGACGTTCTGCAAATACACTTAAACATTAGGAAAGTACACCAACAGTCTAGAAAACCAACCTAGTCACGCAAACTCACCGATCGAGGCCCCGAAGTGTCACGGAAAATCCTCGAGGCATAGGCCCGAAAGCAGTTGGCAGCCTGCCAAAACCGCTGATGGCAAGCCGAGGAAACCTGAGAGTGCAACCATAGAAGTTAGGCAAACCGACCCTAATTCTTAGAGCCCAAACGAAGAACAAAAAAAAATCACCCGGTACACCCGGTCACGCCACTCAATCCCGGCATCCATTTCCTCAGCAGAACACGGGGGGAGGGGCTCAGTAAAGGGTATCCCAGCCACATCCACCCTAAGCAGCGTCAGGGGAAAATCTGGGGGCTAGATCTCTTCAGCCGGGTCGGCCAGCTGAGAAGACAACAGAGTGGTCGGTCAGAGGGCAAAGAAACAATAAACCACAAAGCAAACACTAGAACAAAAATTAAAACCTTACCACGAGGCGATACCAAGCTAACCGCCGGGTGACGTGAGACAGATAGGAGGTAACAGGCACCAAGAGTGTATCGCCTCCTTCTCCGTTCCTATCCTTGAGGATCTCTGCGGCGGTCGGTGGTCTAAACATGGTCCGGGGAGGATCAACCGGCACCCTGAAATCATCATATAGGCACTGACGCACCAACCGCTCGCCCAGATACCAAACCGAGTGAAACAACGCAGGAAGGAGCGTCCTCCTATAACTCCGAGGCCTCAGCTCCGTAGCCACATACTCCGGCACGCCCTCATAATCGGCCCAAGGGCGAGCCACAAACTACACAAATGAACCAACATCCCAATAAATCCCGAACCTTGGGGGCTACTGAACAAAATAGGCTATAGAAGAAAACTTACATCCTCGAGGCTTAGTTTGTTGACCAGCGCATTCTCCGTCAGGTAATGGCTGATTGTACTTTTTGGCTGAGCCAGTCTCCACTCAATTCTCGTCGGGAATCTCTTCGGGCGCACCTGCACCGTCTTAGGTGCCAAACACGGGAAATAGAAGTAGATCCAAGCATGTAAAATCCCAAAACAACCTTAGCAAAACCGAGCCGAGAGTGAGTCAAATCGAAATATGAAAGTGAGAATAGTAACTAACCTCCAGTATAAGGCCCGGACCCACAATGGGCACAACTGAGGCCGACTCTATCACCAGCGGCCATCTCCGCGAAAGCCGCGGTCACCCAATCATAACGCCCTAGCTGAGTCAGGTCAGCCAGGAAGGGCAAAATCCTAGTGCTGAACCTCTCGCCCTTGTCCGAGAAGTGAGTCGACACTAGGAAATACCACAACCACAACCCAGCATCCTGCTCCGGCGTGTTAGGCTCCCGACCCTCTAGCACCGCCACTCGTTCGAAACGATCAGTGATATATGAGCTCACCAACGCGTGAGGCGCACTATATGCCTCACGCGGTAAACAATCCTCGATGAGGCCCCGCACCTCATCACTATCTAGACTAGGGCCTTCAGCGGCCCACCTAATTCTATCCGGACCGCAGGGCACACCGCTAATCCTCTCAAAATCCTCTAGGGTCATCCCGACCTCCCCAAAGGCCATGTGGAAGGTCAAGTTAGTATCGTCAAAGCGATCTATCATCTCTCTAATCACCATAAGGTTGCACTTAGTCTTGCAACCCACCAGCCTAACCCACTGCTCGACCACGGGGCCTAGAGTAGTCCTCGCGATCATCCCCTTTACCGCGGGGGTCAACTTCTGGAAGTAAATATCGAGACACGTAGTAAAACCCGAGAAGGTCCTCATCGGACCTAGGGGCTGCAAACCAAAACAATGCGAGGATAAACAAAACAAACCTAACCTAACCCGAGCCAAAAAAACATAATAAAATTTGAGACATAACTAATAAGCACGAATAGGACACACACCAGGCCCCGCACAATGCGGTGAGAAATATGAAGGTCAAGGTGAAACATCAGCTGATGACCATCCCAGTCCCGAGCCCACTCGGGATCTTCATAAACAACCTCCTCGTCCTCCGGTGCAGAAGCCGGGGAATGAGCCCTCCTAGCCACGGTCTCTGGAAGCTTGCGCTTCTTCACTCTATCGAAATCAGCCTCGTTAATAGTCTCTGGGTTGCGGCGCTGAGACGAGGTGCTCCGCCGCCTCCTGCGAATCCCTCGAGGAGTCAGCGAGCTTGTCCCAACAACCTCTTCACTAGCACCAACCGAGGAAGTTCCCTCGGGACGCTCGGTATCATCTCTAGCTGTAGAACCAAACAAAAAGTAAACAAACAACATATCTCTAATCAGGCTAAAACGGCTTGAACAGGTCAAAATAGGGTCAAAATTTCGGATAAGGATATCAAAATTCCGAAACGGCTGCTAGCACGCATTTTCGATCCCGATCATAGTGGAAGTGGTTTCGGGAAAATCCGACATCGTTACGGCACCTTTTGGTTCGTCTTAAGACACACAAAACCTCACGGAAGGTCCTAAAGGTCACCCTAGCCTATAAGAATTGACAAGAAAGCTACCCACATCCTCACGCACACTATTTGAGCGAAAGTACGTAAAATAAATACGGGAGTAATAGGGAAACGGTCCTTAACCTTAGCATTCCAAACACATTTCCATAGCGAGCCATTGTCGCGTCTCGAAAACCCTTATCAAGCTTATAACTATTTCAACAAGCTCAAATCAACCTTAATTTAACAATGAAATCAAGCCCGAACAACGAAAATTAGTGAATCAAAAACACCCAAATCGATTTCTAGGGTTTCAACAAAACCAACTCATAATCAATCAGATCAAGCAAAACCGACAATTAGCGAACAAAGAACACTTACCCGGAGTCGACATTGTCGGAAATCAAGACGAAATTTGGCAAGAAAAGTCGAAAAATCGATCTTGAGGCGAAAGGGGCGACGCGTTCGAATTTTATGAAATGAAACGATCGCCCCAATCCTCGATTACTTAAACAGACCCGGACCACGAAAATTCGACAACTCCAGCTTACGCGCTTAAATTCAAGCGCGCTGGGGACTGGGCGCCTGAGTCTTGGGGCGCTGAAGGATGCGCGCCTAAACAGCCCGGCCCAAACTAAAATGAAGCAAAGTAAACGAACTTAAAGTCGATACACATAAAACATGCACCTACTAAGACAAGCAAAACAACAATAATGGGACAACTACTAATCAACATCGATAATACACTCTCGACTATAAAACAAGCACTTAACCTAAACGTTGCACCCGGACGCGTAACAAAACAATCTAGACTAACATAATTGAACTCTGAACAGACTCAAATGCATAAACAAACCAAGACAAAAGCAAGAACAAACCCGAACAAGATAAGACAAACCTGGAAAACAAGATTTAACTAAAACAAATAAACGAACATCAATTTTACCCGAGGGACGTTAGTATCCCGGAGGCACAACCATTTTGCCCTAGGGACGTTAGTATCTCGAAAGGCAGCTTGTCGGATGGAGACTGACGCCCTCGAGTAGTATTCAACTGTAACACACGCTATTTTCCTAGCACTTTTATCCTTTCCACTATTACTTCATCATAACTCTATCACGTTTCGGCATTCTATTTCATCATTTTTCCAAGCTTTATTTTTATTTTTTAAGTCAAATAATATTTACTTTTATTTTAAAAGATTTTAATTATATTAAACCTATTTATTTGATTTTTATCGTAAAATATTTATTTATTCGCGAGAAATTCTATTTCTCGACGATTAACGTCTTAAGCTTGGATTTAAGTTATTTCTTTTCCCACAAATGTCTTAACACATTTATATAATATTTCCAACTAAGAAATATTTTATTTACGAAAAAAATTAACCGTTAATGATTTTATTACGAAGTTTCGTAAATAATTATTTTCCAACGCGAGGTTTACTCGAATTGCTTTGAAATACCTTTAACTATTTTACGATCCTTCTTTTTATCAACATACAAATTATTTGAGACATTTTTCCCCATGATTTGGACCGACCCATCTCTTTGTCATACACTTACTATGTTTTTCATTATATGTTCCATTTTATAATGTTAAAACTTAAATAGATAATTCTTTTTATTTTCCATTTATTTGATGCTTTATGAACAAACTCTTCATGCCCCATGCTCTTTATTTGGCTAGTGCATCTAGCCTAAGTATTCCCTTGTTTTAATCAAAAATTTATTTGGCATTCATTCATAAGAGACCATCCATTTCTTATATTCATTTTTTCCTTAAACAAAAAAAAAATACTCTTCATTTCCTCCATATTGGCCATGATTTTCAGCCATATTTTCCAGCCAAATTTTGTCCCTAATTGATTCTTGATCGTCTCATTTTCATCTCCGAATTAATCGTTATTTCGATCCTTCCGTTAAGGTAATAATCGATGTTGTATTCGACCATTATTTACCTTGATTTTTCCTAGTTTTCTCATGGTATTTTTCTACGATGATTTTCGTGTATGGTAGGTTTTGTGGACGATCCTGAGGCCGACGAGTATATTATCGATTCCGATTTGGACTAGAGGTAACGTCGATGTTACTCGGTATTGCATGATTTTAATTGTGTATTTGCATGTATATTTTTATATTTAAAGATAAGGACGGTCACATCACTGCCCTAAGAAAATTCTTCACCCGATTACGCAAGTACAACATGAGGTTAAATCCTCAAAAAATTCAGTTTAGGAGTAACATCTGGCAAATTACTGGGTCATATCGTTAGCCAACGTGGCATCGTGGTCGATCCAGCTAAAATCAAAGCCATCACCGAGATGCAACCCCCTAAAACCGAAAAAGAAATAAGAGGGTTTCTCGGGAAGGTCCAGTAAATTAGCAGATTCATTTCAAAATTAACCATGGTATGTGAACCGATTTTCAAGAAACTGAAGATAGGGGAACGAATATTGTGGGACGACAAATGCCAATTGGCCTTCGATAGAATCAAGGAAATTTTATCCGCTCCACCAGTTTTCATGCCACCTCAACCCGGTTTGCCTCTGTCATTATACCTTACAACGACCGAGACAGCCATGGGGGCTATGCTAGCTCAAACGGTCAACTTCGAAGAACGAGCTATCTACTACATCAGCAAGAAATCTTTAGAGTATGAATGCAAATACACCATGCTCGAAAAAACATGTTTAGCTCTTGTTTGGGCCACTAAAAAGCTCCGACATTACATGCTCAGCTATGAGGTGCAGGTACTATCTAAGATGGATCCAATCAAGTAACTCTTCGAAAACCCCATCCTCAATGGCAGAATGTCAAGATGGACCCTATTTTTAGCAGAATTCGACCTAAAGTTCGTACCTTTAAAAGCCATTAAAGGCCGGATAGTAGCCGAGTCTCTCGCCGATAGTCCCTTGATTGAAGAAGGACACACCGACACTTGGTCCTTCCCAGATGAAGATATTTTCCATACCGATACCGAAACGTGGGACTTGTACTTCGATGGGGCGTCTAATTTCCGAGGATTCGGAATTGGGATTCTTTTAATCTCGCCAAAAGGGGAGCATACTCCCGTGTCTATCAAATTGGACTTCAACGTTACCAATAATGCCGCTGAGTACGAAGCATGTATCCATGGTCTACAGGCCGCCGCCGACTTAGGGGTCACAAACCTCCGAGTAAACGGTGATTCGTCTCTGGTCATTAATCAGGCACTCCAAAAATGGAAGACTCGGAATATATATACTTACCAGGCACGAGTAAGGGATCTCGAGAAACAGTTCTAAAAGGTAGAATATATATACTTACCCCGGGAAGAAAATCATTTTGCAGATGCACTCTCAAAATTGGCATCTTTATTGAATATTCCTGATCACTTGACCAGTATGCCAATTTGCGTCGAAAGACGGTCAGAGCCGGTATACATCCATGACATTGAAGATATCGAGATACTTGATCCCGAGCCATGGTATAAAGCTATCCTAGCATACTTAACAACCGGGGAATATCCTCCCGGAACCAACAACCGAGCCAAAAAGGCCTTACGAAGGCTGGCAACCCAGTTCATCCGTACCAACGACGGGCAACTTTACAAACGACAGCACAAGGAGCTCTTCTCTTATGTGTCGATAAAACTAAGGCTGAAAAAGTTATGGCTGAAGTACACGATGGCGAATGCGGCCCACACATGAATGCCCAGATGTTAGTCCAGAAAATCATGAGGCTCAGATATTACTGGAATAGCATGGAAACCGACTGCCAGTTATACGTCAAGCACTGTCATAACTGTCAAATCTTCGCTAATATACAGCATATGCCACCACCCCTTTTATATACCATGACATCACCTTGGCCATTTTCAACATGGGGAATCGATGTAATCGGAAAGATAAATCCTTCGGGAACTGGTGGACACTGCTTCATTTTGGTAACTATCGACTATTTCACCAAATGGGTCGAAGCTGAGTCTTATCGTATTCTCAATGCCAAGCATGTCGCCAAATTCATCCAAAATAAGGTTATATGTCGGTATGGGATCCCGCACGAATTCATTAGTGACCACGGGACCCATTTCCAAGCCGAGACAGCGACCCTCCTTACTAAGTATAAGATTCAAAGGCATACATCTTCTCCCTACCGACCCTAAACAAATGGAGTAGTAGAAGCGGCTAATAAAACGATTGTCACTATACTAAAAAAGAAGGCTGACAATTACCGGGGCTGGCCCGATAAAATACCATTTGCACTATGGGGATACTGGACGTCAATCCGTACAACAACCGGCGCAACAACGTATTACATAACGTACGGAATGGAAGGAGTCCAGCCAGTTGAATTGGAAGTGTCGTCTCTCCGGATTCTACTAAAAAGTCAAGTACCTGAAGCTGATTGGGTTCGAGCACGATATGACTCGCTAGTCCTGTTAGACGAACAACGATCTCGTGCCCTCAATAACATACAGATATATCAAAAGAGGATTCAGCGGGCCCTGAACAAAAGGGTAAGGCCCATAAACATTAAAGAAGGGGATTTGGTTCTCAAGTCTGTTCGAGCCTTATTACCAGTAGACCCAAGGGGAAAATTCAAACCTAATTGGTCCGGGCCATATATGGTTATAAAGATTCTGTCAGGCGGAGCTGTAATGCTAACGGACCTAGACGGGAACGAGTTTGTCAACTCAACCAACCTGGACCAGCTAAAGCGTTACTACTCTTAAGCCCTTTCTTAATGTCATTTGCAAAAAGTTTATTAAAATCATTTCTTAAAATAATCTTTCAAAAGAAAGTCAAAGGCTAGAATTATTTAATCTACTGTTGTAAATATCTTGAACCATAGTCTTGGTGCATTTCAAGATTCCAAAGTACTAAAAAAATCTGAACTACGTTTGGTTTGATTCCATTAATTGTGGATATGTAGGCGGCCCCTCAAAAGGGCACAACCACTGCAACCAAGAAAAAATAAACAGGAACGGTTTTTAATAAACTTCCTTTATTTATTTCAAAAAATAAAACAATAAACTCGGAAAATTACAAATTGCAAAAAAAAAAATTGAAAAAAAACACACGACACTAAAATAAATAGTAATAATACTTAAATAATAAAAACTAGGGGCTCGGCATCTAGGGCATCTTACCCTTTCCCTTGTCTTTAACTTCTTTTTCCGTCCACTGGCGACGACGTGGGGGTGAGCGCTCCCGAATCACTAAGGGAACCTCCTTAGCTCGGACTCGTTTCCTCGAACTCGAGTCCTCAGTCACCTCAGTCGATCCTAGCCGGGCCCTCACCTTTTCTGGTAACCGGTCTCGTGGGCCCAATATGTCTCGGGCTGCTAGCCTCGGTCCAAGTCTTTTCTCCAAGTCAGTTTGGGGGCTTAGCCGTCCCGTGAGTCACTAGCACCGATCTCTTTAGCTCGAGTCTTAGTTTTTGACTTAAGACCCGACTCCAGTCGGACAAGGGTAGCAGGAGTTTCCCCTTCATCAAAGAACCCCCTATTCCTATTATCTTTCACTGTTTCCCGACGAACCAAGTCAAAAGCCTCGTCAGTCTTCAAAGCTTTACGGGCCTCTTCAGACTCCTCAAAAGCCCATTTCCGATATGACTTCGAAACCCAAACGATTTGGCAAGGACGAGGAATTGTCCATATGGCATGGGTAAACCAACGTTGTAGCCACGTGTCACACATAGCGTCCGTCAATTGGAGAGAAACGCTAATAATTGCTTCAGTCTCAGGGATCTGCTGAAACGAACCGAACTGCCTCAGGATGCGGTCTGGGTAGATATGAACGGTCCAATCCAAAGACAGGATCACCAAATAGCGGGCTTTGTCTCTCTTAGCTAACCTCGTCAGTTTCGAGAGAAACCACCAAATAACGGTCCATCTGATCATGGGCCCGCCATGGAATTTCAATTCTTCATCCTAATAAGTTCGGTTTATGTGATGGCTCAAGCTTATTCGCCATTTCCTTGAACTAATCTGGCAACTACGGTATTTGGATATGCTCACCAGGGGCTTTATGATCGACTAGCGCTCGGACAACCAGATCTGACAAAAAGAAGCAGAAACGGATTTACATAAGAGTCTGTCCGTTGGCAGGCACTCGATCGAGTGTCCTGTCTGACTCGATTGAGTGCCTCGTCTGGAAGCAAACCGGACGTTTTTATCGAGGTCACTCGATCGAGTGACAGGTCCACTCGATCGAGTGGCCTCTGTACGTCAAAAAAAAATTCAAAAGGAAAAAACGCAAGGTAATACCTGCAAAAGACGGGTACTTCCCGCCAATTGTCGGTCCGGGTCAAGTCTTCTAGCATCAAGGCCTGTAATAATCTCCACAGTTATCAGCCAAGCCGGGCTATGACCCGTCTCCTTTGGTCAACTATGCCTATCAGCCTGATTTGAGCTAAGCACGAGTCAGCCTCCATTCTTCCTTCAAAGACATATCGGTGGAACATGCATAAAGCAAAAGCCCTGCGCCTATGGGTGGGAGTAACTCTTACGCCGCTAGAGTTCATAAATTTATCGGCTAAATCAACTAAGGAAACAGAATCTCCCTTCACCATACGGGCTGTCTCAGCATGTGACAAACCAAGAAAGTCTCTTAATCTCCTTCTTGGATCAGGATAAAACGGGGGAATAGCAGGACATGCGTTAGAACACCAACCGCCTATGGCTGCAATTTCTTCGGGAAGGGGACATATTTCTCCTCGAGGAAATGCGAAAACGTGGTGGGTAGTATCCCAAAAGGATAGGCAAGCATCCAGGAAGTGTGAATCTACCCTAAGTCGTTGGAGCGGGAATAAAGCAGTGATTCCCATTTGAGTCAGCTGAACTTTGTCTTCATCTCTAAAATATTGGGCCCACGCCTGAAGCATCGCGGTCAAGTGTTCGATACCCATTGCAAGAACTTTTTCTTAAAAGTCTAAAAGATTTTGACAAAAGAAAAGAAGATTCGAATTGAGAAATGAAGATTAAGGGCAAGGAACCCTCTATTTATAATAGAGAATCCTTTCCTAGTTGCCTTAGGAGTAGGGGTTCTCATCATGTCTCCTAATTCACATAGGCATACAGGCCCAATCCAAAAGACTTTAGAAATCCTTCTCAGAATCTGATACAAGAGTCAAGTCATCCCGAGTTGCTTCCATTTTCAAAAAAAATGCATTTTCAAGAAAAATCAATCAACATTTTCTCAAAAAAAATCATCAATCAAATTTTTGCTTCCCTAGCGTGAGTCGGTGTTTCGCCTAAATGTTACGTACGAATTGCTATGTGTCATCATACAGGTACACCCAAAAATTCATAAGGAAGCTTATACAACTCTTTAAAAACCCCCAGCGGAAAACACGGGATGTGTCTGCAAACGGGCACAACCGCAGCAAGCTCCTGCGCATATCCAAAATGGGATATGTCCGTAAACGGGCACACCCAGGACTTTTTGGGGCAAGTCCCCACGGATTTTTACCATCCATTCAGGTATGATTTCTATCTTATGGCTGGCGAGCCCTTTACGCAAGTCTAATGGACTATAAACGACCCGTTTGGAAGCCTGCAAGGCTTTAATCCTCGATTGGCCGGGTAGTTACTCAGACTTTCGCCTTGTCCAAGCCTCAGTCAGAGTGAGGGCTCTGTAGACACCCACATTTTGACCGCCAGGTGTCTATGGCAGTTTTCGAAAAACACCCGATGATGATCGGACGTAAACATGACTCAATACGCTCGATTTTGGACTCGGAATCAATAGTAATTGGCAAGAGCTTTTAACGGAGTAAAAATCTCACAAAACAGACCTCAAATTCAGGCCCAGTGGATCATTTCCAGTCAAATGAGACTAATTTGGGTCAAAACCGTCTTTTAGCAGCCGAGTCAAACCCCGGTCAAAGCCAATTCCCGAGCTAAAAATATCTGACGCGATGTTCGAGAAGCCAAGTCGAAATCGGATTCCTCACAAAAATCAGCTACAAAAAATAATAAACAATTCCGTAAGAGATAAAGTTTTATCTTTTGAAGAGTTATGTCACCCTTCCAGCTCCACTCGATCGAGTGGATTGACTCACTCGGTCGAGTGGGCTCACAAAAAACGATCAGACTCGAGTTTAGACCAGGCACTCGATCGAGTGCTATGAACCACTCGATCGAGTGGCCTTCTTTTTCAGCCAAAACCGGGAGTTTCTTCCTCTTTAAGCAACTTCTCCTATCCACAAGCGAATCATACTTCCTCCCAACCGTTGTTTTCTTCCTTGGCAAGAAACCGCGTTCCTATCCAAACACTAAGAATCTCCTATCCCGAGTGGGGTGTCCCATCCTATAAATACCCCACCCTCGCAAGACAATACAGATACCAATAATACACATCAATCATACACAACCTTCAATCCGAATCTCTAGCAAAACCTAGGAAAATTATACCGAAATACCATCCCGATTCTCCATAGAAATTCTTAGGCAAATACAACCACACAACAGCTTAACTCCTCCTATATTCTTCTTACTCCTACGCAAGCACCGTTACTACGAGTTCCTAATCGAGACCGAATTTAGCATGTAGGTTGAGGGTGTTTCAAATCACGATTTTCTCTCTTCTTCTCTTTCCCTTCTCACGTTTTTTTTCTCTTCTTCTTCTTTCTTCTTCTCTCGTTCGTCGTCATTCGTCGTCGTCGTGTCGTTTCTAATATTATTACTACTATAATTAGCAATAACGAGTCGTCCCTAAGGATTCGATATCAACTCTATAGTTGAATGTCGGATCTAAAGGAATCAATCAAACAAAACCGTTTTCAAAAACTTTTTCTCGTTGATGCCGAAGTAATTGTCACATAGTCCTAAAAAGACAAGTACAACAATACAACGCGAAGGGATTTATTTCAATTCAAAACAATTTCAGAAAACGTCTTTTTTTCCTGCACTCACTTTAAATATCGGATATCGATTTCATAGTCGAATATTAGATATTTACGAGTTTTGAAAATTTTAAGTCGGGTATGAATTACGCCATATTTTCCACGGCTTAACAAATTTTTCGGTTTTCAAAAATTAAAGGCAATTTTGAAAATTGTAGATCGAGACACCCCTCGAACAGGTGGCACTCGACAGAGTGCCATAGCCACTCGGTCGAGTGACAACCCAAAACAGGATCTGAAAGCTTTTTTGAGGACCACTCGATCGAGTCCCATCATGACTCGATCGAGTGGCATCTCAAAACCCGAACAGAAGGTTTTTTCCGAAGTCCACTCGGTCGAGTCCATCCATGACTCGATCGAGTGACCTTTGTCACGACAAACCCGTGAGCCTTCAACATTATCTCGAGCTTCGATAAAACTTTTTTTAATGACTTCGGTCAACACGTGTTAAGTCTATCATGTGTTTTAATCTTTTCAAAATCTTGCTTCTTATTATTTATGTCATTCTAATCTTTTCTATAAACCGTTACTAACTCGTTTGTTTCTATTTTGGCATTTCTTTTGTTTTATTATACTAAAATGAATCTCACATGCTAAAACAACTTCGACTTAGTTCAACATGCATTAAACGACGTAGTTAAACATAATTCACATGTTTAGTCTAAAAAGCCTTGTTTGCATATCATTCCACCGTCGAACTAACGCGTGTACACCAAAAACGAACGATATTTTAGTAAAGGCCGCTAAGTGAGGGCGGGGTTGGTTGTTCTTTGTGAACTTCCCAACACGTACCCTTACCCCTTACTCAGAACCATGGTTTCCGGATGTCCGAATCAATTGGCATACGAGAGTCATTCAATACCCGATTACCGATAATGTCGGTATCGGTATCACAATGCTAAGGGACGAACCCAATAAACTCTGAAATTGGAATGGGCCGTACTTTGTGCACAGCCCACTACGACATAGAGTGGGTTCGAACGGGTCCGAACTCCCACAAAGTTCGGTGGCGACTCCTACTTTGATTTAAATTTCAATTCGAGATCCATCTCACATGAGATTCATTCGCCTCCCCAAACCCGCGCGTGGCCGCGTCAGGGTGGACCTATGTCATGTCCACAACGTGGATCACTCGTTTTGAAAGCTTTTTCTAAAGACACTATTCATCATCTAAGTTCTTTGATAAGGATTTAGTTACACCTTTAAAAACACCATCGTTAGACTTCACGCTCTGCCACGGGCATCACGTACACCGCAAATATCGAACTAAGTAATTAATAGCAATCTCGATAGAATCATCACACAATCATTTAAAAAAAATGGTTTTCCTAAAGAACCGTGTTCCTTTAAAAAAAGGGCTTTTACACAGTTGCCATCGTCGGATTCCCGACACACACATGTGGCAGCACACCTTCACGTCACCAACGAGGTCACCACAACCATCGTCACCCTAGCTTTGCAAAATCACTTTTAAAAAAAAGAAAAATACTTTCCTCTGCGAGTATCGGTCCTTTTTCAAAAAAAAATCTTATCTGGAGCCGGGATCACGATCAACCTCTAACGTCGTACAACCGTGTGATTAACTGTCTATGTTAGTTACTAGGATCGCCTCTACCAGAGGTTTTACATTTTGGGTCGTCTCATTTTGAGAAGTCCTCTTTAAGCCTCACCTCCGAGGTTTGTGTCAAACCGTCTCGTTAGAGAGACTTTAGATTTATTAGGCGTTTCACCGAATACACGTAGAGTCTAAAGCACCTGAGTCCCTAAGCCAATGACCGCACACATGCGCGAATCAAGGGTCTTGTCTCCGTGTCGCTCAGTTACGAGCATCCCTCGAGTCTCTAAGTCATCTGGTGGATCCAATCTGACCTTTTAATCCTTTCTCACTAGAATCACTCCCCAACATGTCGGTAGATTCAAGCGCCATCAAAAGCATCCGCAACGATGTCAATCCCCTAGCCAAATTGGTTCCCAACATCCATATTTCAGTAACCCGTTTGACTTTATCCGTCCGTTACATCGATAGCCGCCTCAGTTTCCTTGAGAGTAGAGACACCGAAAGCGATACAAGCGCCAACCTGAGCAATTACCATGCCCAAAAGCTTACCCGGGATAGATTATCCCAATGCTCCGCCCGATCGGAGCTTCCTAAAGTCGATACGAAAGAAATACCAAGACCTTACAAGGCCACACCCAACAAAGTAGGAAGGTGACCGAGAAAGTTTACCCCCAATCAACTCACCTTACACCGAAGCCCTTAAGTGCCTAGTCGATCAAGGGTTACTCTCACCTTTGGGTTCCACTCCGGACCCATCAGTCAGCAAACAAAGCAAAATTTCGACCCCTAATGCTTATTGCCTATACCACCGTGGCAATGGGCATGATATCGAATCTTGTTTTCGGCTCAAGCATACCATACTAGATATGATAGAAAATGGGACTATCCTTTTCCCTCCGCCCGAAAAACCTAACAATACCACAAACCCCTTTAGCGTTCACACTGCCTTGACGACACCTTCGGTTGTTCCCACCGCGACCCTATAAAGGAGAATGTCCGGAACATCGAGCAAAATCCTGACAACCCACAGGCATCCACCGAGACGAGTAAATCTGTGTCCGAGTCAGAGTCTAGTTCGTGTTAGGGCCTAGACCTAATAGTATAACAAATGTCTTTTATTTTTACATTAAGTCAGGAGGTGCGAGGGGATCTGTCCTCCACCTCCCCAAGAACAATATCTCGGGTGTATAGCCCACTTATTACTATCAATAAAAAGAAATAAACTTTTCTTCCTTTATAATGCGCCTCGACAATGGCTTGATTTAATAATGCACTTTTTTGCTTACAACTCGGAACTATGCCAGTTATTGATAACAGTAAAACATACCTCGAAACAACGAGGAACAACAAGAGCTGAGATCCCGTGTTCCTTTTTCTTACCTATTCCACGTCTGGTATAGAAAGCCACATAATTACCCCTTAGAACGAGCATTATATTACTGAATCCTATGACGAATCTAGATAATCCCTTAGCTTGTGATCAAGGACGGAAGGCAAACCCATTTCCCACAATAAACATCTCTCAAATAAAGACCAACCAATTCCCACTATAGGTGCTAGTCTGACAAAAAAAAGGAAAAGAAGTCTGAAGTGGCCACAAGGAGCCAAAGAAAAAAATGAAACCAAGGCCAAACTAAACTGGCCCAATTCAATGATCAACACCAAACTCAACGGTCAAAATGAAACCCACAATCATTCAACTAAACTTTAAGCAAAGTCCGAACGAAAAGCAAAAAAAAAGCGAAAAAGAAAAAATGAACAGACCAGTCAACTAGCACCCAAACACTAGACTCCCTACATTACGACCCTTAAGACCTTCCCGAGATACTTGTTAGGAGACAGTCCAGAATTTTGAAGATTCAAGCTCAATAGGATAATCCCAACCGTTTGGGCCAGACATGGAAATCAGATCCCACGTAATTTACAACCTATTCGATTAAAGTCTGAGTCATTTTTACTCAGCTTCCCCTTCCCTACCACATTACGAAACCGCAACCTCGTAGCCTTAACTCCACAAAAATCAAGCTCCAGATCTTAGTTCATTAGAGCCATTCACTACCTAGCTCCACATTCCAAAATCGTCCAAGCCAGTCACCCTGACCCAAACACGGTATCTCGGTAATTGTCACTTTCAAGGGGTTACACCCAACCATTTCACAATAATTTTTAGCTAGCTAGGTTGAAAACCCATGTGAATACACTCTAAACGTCTCACATCGATAATAGGCATAACGAGTCTAAAGCAAAATCACTCACATCTAAAAAGAACTACGAACATGGTTTGATTCCGTTTAAACACGGACACGTAGGCAACCCTTCTTCGGGTACAACCAACCAAATAATAGAATTGATTACTCGATTCACATGCAAACCGGAACCTTTTTCCACACTCTAGTTAACGAGTGATTCCAACAACGAAGCACAAACGACGAGCCAAGGACGGGGTGAAAACCCGAAAGGGTGCCCCGGGCAAAAAGAAGAAACGAGTTGCGAGCTGTCGTAAAAATATATATATATATATATATATATATATATACAAAAAAAAACAAAAAAAAAACAAAAAAAAAGAACAAAAAAGAGAACAAAAAAGGTGAGCCGACGACGGAGTGAAAACCCGAAAGAGCGCTCCGGGCAAAATGAAGAATCGAGTTGCAAGCCACCACGAATAAAATAAAATAAATAAATAAATAAATGTGTTTCTAATTAATGCAAAATCAATTAAATCAAGCCTTTGTCGAGGCCCTTTACTTCAAATATCCAAAATCCGGCTACCCCGAGAAACGACAACGTGTCAAGTAAAACCCCACAAAAACTAGTGCTAATACACCACATAATGTCAATTAATACAACATATTACTAATCGGTTGGGCTCTACCGGTCCAACTTTTCCATTCCCTTGCCATTCGGGTATGCTTGCTAGGGTCTTTCACCATCGACCCCTCCTAACACAAGCTTCCACCGCCCTAGCCAAAAGCGAGCCCAAGCAATCCCACTTCCCCTTCTCACTCACATTTTCAATATGAGTCTTGTCGCTCTCGGCCCGTTTAGATTAACTGACGAATACTAGGATCGGTAATGCTGTCTTTAGTCGAGCACTTAGCAACATTAGCCCACATAGCTTCCTTATTCTGTAGTACAATCATCTCCACAATCTTTAACCTTTCTCTCACATCCGACAACCCCGAACATCGGGAACGACCTTCTGAAGTCGCGAAACCCCTTTCCAAAAGCCAAAATGCCCGCGCAAGAGTAACAGGTCAACGCGGATATCACATTTCACCCGTCGGACCCACCAGACTTAGACATCTTTTCATTTTTTTACTGGGATAAGCTACCCCACCTAGGCGTGTTGTAGCCTTTTAACGGTTATCGCCAGGTCGCGTCTGTAGCCTAACAAGGCAATATTAAGAGTATGCAAAAAAGTGGTCTAACTTTTTTTTTCAAAAATTGCCCGAATTTTGAAACTTCGATTTCGTTCTGAATGTCAAAGCAACTGCACTCATCTCCTAATATACTCGGTTAGAATATGTTAATGTTTTACGTTAACATTTTACATCTTGAGTCAAAACGTTTTAATCAACGTACTACCTGATCCAATTTCTGTCTCAAACTAACACATTTCAAAACATCCGAAAGAAACTGTTTTCATACTTCTGTGCAACGCCAACGCACCCTAAACTAGGTCAAAACGCAAAACAAACAAACGCAAAAAATGATTACTTGTTAATCTAGGTGAACAAATTGTCAAACAAAAACGCATGACTAATCCGACCAATTCAAATACTAAGAATCTAAAATGAATATACAAAATATACAAATCCTTATACAAATCGAGGCTAGGAAGGACCCCTAGAAGCCGCGCCAACGGCTATCACAATCTCACAATGGTGGTCATCCAAACCGAGATCCTTCAAGTCTATGAGAGGAGACTCACTACCATCCATCCCCGATAGTATGTCTAGGGTGGCCGTCTCGGGGATCCCTCCAACTTCCTCGGTGGCACCCGTAGCCTCATCCTCAGCCTCAGTTTCCCTTTCAATCTGGCGCCTAGCCTCACCCTGGGCTGAGGGCTCACCTCGAGATCGAGGCAGCTGCTCTTTTAGGAAGGCGATCTCGTCAGCCGTTCAACCTCTCTTGCCTCGAGCTCGGTCACCCTAGTCACGCAAACTCACCGATCGAGCCCCCGAAGTGTCACGGGAAACCCTCGAGGCATGGCCCGGAAGCAGTTGGCAGCCTGCCAAAACCGCTGATGGCAAGCCGAGAAAACGTGAGAGTGCAACCATAGAAGTTAGGCAAACCGAACCTAATTCTTAGAGCCCAAACGAAGAACAAAAAAAAAACTCACCCGGTACACCCTGTCACGCCACTCAATCCCGGCATCCATCTCCTCAGCAGAACACAGAGGGAGGGGCTCAGTAAAGGGTACCCGGCCGCATCCACCCTAAGCAGCGTCAGGGGAAAATCTGAGGGCTGGATCTCTTCAGTCGGGTCGGCCAGCTGATAAGACAACAGATTGGTCGGTCAGAGGGCAAAGAAACAATAAACCACAAAGCAAACACTAGAACTAAAATTAAAACCTTACCACGAGGCGATACCAAGCTAACCGCCGGGTGACGTGAGACAGATAGGAGGCACCAAGCACCAAGAATGTATCGCCTCCTTCTCCGTCCCTATCCTCGAGGATCTCTGCGGCGGTCGGTGGTCTAAACATGGTCCAGGGAGGATCAACTGGCACCCTGAAATCGTCATATAGGCACTAACGCACCAACCGCTCGCTCAGATACCAACCCGGGTGAAACAACGCAGGAAGGAGCATCTTCCTATATCTCCGAGGCCTCAGCTCCGTAGCCACATACTCCGGCACGCCCTCATAATCGGCCCAAGGGCGAGCCACAAACTACACAAATGAACCAACATCCCAATAAATCCCGAACCTTGGGGGCTACTGAACAAAATAGGCAATAGAAGAAAACTTACATCCTCGAGGCATAGTTTGTTGACCAGCGCATTCTTCGTCGGGTAATGGCTGATTGTACTTTTGGGCTGAGCCAGTCTTCACTCAATTCCCGCCGGGAATCTCTTCGAGCGCACCTGCACCGTCTTAGGTGCCAAACAAGGGAAATAGGAGTAGATCCAAGCTTGTAAAATCCCAAAACAACCTTACCAAAACCGAGCCGAGAGTGAGTCAAATCGAAATATGAAAGTGAGAATAGTAACTAACCTTCAGTATAAGGCCCGGACCCACAATGGGCACAACTGAGGCGGACTCTATCACCAGCGGCCTCACCATGACTTGCAGGTAGTGATTCATCTCCGCGAAAGCCGCGGTCACCCAATCCTAACGCCCTAGCTGAGGCAGGTCAGCCAGGAAGGGCAAAATCCTAGTGCTGAACCTCTCGCCCTTGTCCGAGAAGTGAGTCGACTCTAGGAAATACCACAACCACAACCCAGCATCCTGCTCTGGCGTGTTAGGCTCCCGACCCTCTAGCACCGCCACTCGTTCGAAATGATCAGTGATATACGAGCTCACCAACGCGTGAGGCACACTATATGCCTCACGCGGTAAACAATCCTCGATGAGGCCCCGCACCTCATCACTATCTAGACTAGGGCCTTCGGCGGCCCACCTAATTCTATCCAAACCCCAGGGCACAGCGCTAATCCTCTCAAAATCCTCTAGGGTCATCCCGACCTCCCCAAAGGCCACGTGGAAGGTCGTGGTAGCATCGTGAAAGAGTTCTATCATCGCTTTAATCACCATAAGGTTGCACTTAGTCTTGCAACCCACCAGCCTAATCCACTGCTCGATCACGGGGCCTAGAGCAGTCCTCGCGATCATCCCCTTTACCGCGGGGGTCAATTTCTGGAAGTAAATATCGAGACACGTAGTAAAACTCAAGAAGGTCCTCATCGTACCTGGGGGCTGCAAACCAAAACAATGCGAGGATAAACAAAACAAACCTAACCTAACCCGAGCCAAAAAAAACATAATAAAATCTGAGACACAACTAATAAGCACGAATAGGACACTCACCAGGCCACGCACGATGCGGTGAGAAATATGAAGGTCAAGGTGAAACATCAGCTGATGATCATCCCAGTCCCGAGCCCACTTGGGATCTTCAGAAACAACCTCCTCGTCCTCCGGTGCTGGAGCCGGGGCATGAGCCCTCCTAGCCACGGTCTCTGGAAGCTTGCACTTCTTCACTCTATTGAAATCAGCCTCGTTAATAGTCTCGGGGTCGCGGCGCTGAGAGGAGGTGCTCCGTCGCCTCCTGCGAATCCCTCGAGGAGTCAGCGAGCTCGTCCCAACAACCTCTTCACTAGCACCAACCGAGGAAGTTCCCTTGGGACGCTCGGTATCATCTCTAGCTATAGAACCAAACAAAAAGAAAACAAACAACATATCCCTAATCAAGCTAAAACGGCTTAAACAGGTCAAAATAGGGTCAAACTTTCGGATAAGGATATCAAAATTCCGAAAAAGCTGCTAGCACGCATTTTCGATCCCGATCACAATGGAAGTGGTTTCGGGAAAATCCGGCATCGTTACGACACCTTTTGGTTCGTCTTCAGACACACAAAACCTCACGGAAGGTCCTAAAGGTCACCCTAGCCCATAAGAATTGACGAGAAAGCTACCCACATCCTCACGCACAATATTTGAGCGAAAGTACGTAAAATAAATACGGGAGTAATCGGGAAACGATCCTTAACACTAGCATTCCAAACACATTTCCATAGCGAGCCATTATCGTATCTCGAAAACCCTTATCAAGCTTATAACTACTTCAACAAGCTCAAATCAACCTCAATTTAACAATGAAATCAAGCCCGATCATCAAAACTTAGTGAATCAAAAACACCCAAATTGATTTCTAGGGTTTCAACAAAACCAACTCATAATCAATCAGATTAAGCAAAACCGACAATAAGCGAACAAATAACACTTACCCGCAGTCGACATTGTCGGAAATCGAGACGAACTTTGGCAAGAAAAGTCGAAAAATCGATCTTGAGGCGAAAGGGGCGACGCGTTCGAATTTTGTGAAATGAAACGATCACCCCAATCTTCGATTACTTAAACAGACTCGGACCACGAAAATCCAACCGCTCCATCTTACGCGCTTAAATTCTAGCGCGCTGGGGGCTGGGCGCCTGAGTTTTGGGGCGCTGAAGGATGCGCGCCTAAACAGCCCGGCCCAGACTAAAATGAAGCAAAGCAAACAAACTTAAAGTCGATACACATAAAACATGCACGTACTAAGACAAGGAAAACAACAATAATTGGACAACTACTAATCAACATCGATAATACACTCTCGACTATAAAACAAGCACTTCACCTAAACGTTGCACCCGGACGCGTAACAAAACAATCTAGACTAACATAATTGAACTCTGAACAGACTCAAATGCATAAACAAACCAAGACAAAAGCAAGAACAAACCCGAACAAGATAAGACAAACCTGCAAAACAAGATTTAACTAAAACAAATAAACAAACAGCAATTTTGCCCGAGGGACGTTAGTATCCTGGAGGCACAGCAACAGCAGTCTTGCCCGAGGGACGTTAGTATCCCGGAGGCACAACTATTTTGCCCGAGAGACGTTAGTATCCCAGAGGCACAACCATTTTGCCCGAGGGACGTTAGTATCCTGGAGGCACAGTAATTTTGCCCTAGGGACGTTAGTATCCCGAAAGGCAACTGCTCGGGTGGAGACTGACGCCCTCGAGTAATATTCAACAGCAATTTTCATTCGAGTGGAGACTGACACCATCGGATGATTCATTTTGCCCTAGGGACGTTAGTATCCCGAAAGGCAGCTGCTCGAGGGGAGACTGACGCCTTCGAGCAGTATACAACTGCTATTCGGGTGGAGACTGACGCCCTCGAATATTTTATATCATCTTATTTTGTCCTAGGGGTCAGAGGCATCCCAAAAGACAGCTACTCGAGTGGAGACTGACGCCCTCGAGTAGTTTATCTCATTGTGTTTTGTCCTAGGGGTCAGAGGCATCCCAAAGACAGCCGTTCGAGTGGAGACTAACGCCCTCGAACGTTTTATCAAGGGTTCACAAGTATCCCGAGAAAACATTTGTTTAAATAAAGACAACACATAAGAACGTTCTTTGCACGTGTGCTTAACGCGTCACCTACACACTAAAAACATTTAAAAACTAAATAAACCGTTTAAACGGGCCAAATAAGACAAAGCGCGCGCATAAAAAAAAACAAGAACAAGATATCAAGCAAAGGTCTGGGCCCAAGCAAGCAACCACAAGCGAAGACGTCAGGTATGAGTTCTAAGCTATGGCTGACGAGCCACAACACGTAGTCTACTGGACTCAAAACGACCCGACCGGACAGCCACCAGGTCGTAATCTTCGATTGGCCTGGGCGGCTATACTTTGACTTTCGCCTTGTCCAAGCCTCAGTCAAAGTGGGGGCTTCTGTAGACACCCAGATTTGGACCTGGTAGCTGCAGAAGTGCCCAACAAACACCCGATGACGATAGGATTGCAACGCGACGCGGGTTCGCGATATTGTAGATAGTTTTTCTGTAGAACGGATTAAATAATTACTCGGAAAAATTAAAACTAACATGATGGCAGCCTTAGTCATGTCGTTACGGTCGCATAAACACTAATTAGAGTCAATTCCGACACCGTGATCCCCGAGTCGGTCCCGAAACTCAAACCGAGTCAGCACCGCACCAAGCGAACCTCGGGATGCACACCCGAGGCCCACTAACGTTCACGGCGCTAGGTCAAGCCGCGAGAGCCTTAATCCCCAAGTAACAAATTATACTCCTCCCTCTCAGTTTTGGAAAGTATCAAAATCGTATCTTCAAAACTCCAACCGCCCTACCTCACGCGTCTCAGCTTCACCGTGCCCAAGCCCAGGCGTCTGAGTCTTGGTGCGCTCCAGCTCAGGCGTCCATATGGGCGACGAGGGCCGAAAACACCTATAAATAACCCCCTCCGCCTCATTCATTCGACACACAATTCTCATTCTTCTCTTCCCCCTCTAAACTCTCGCTAAGGGCTCGCACTTCGACACCCGAGGCAAACGATCCACTCGATCGTAGTTCCGATAAAAGCGACATCAACGCTAATCCTCACTTTCGAGCACCCCACTTGATACCGAGGTGCCTGTGATCGACTAGCTCAAGTCTAGTAGCGAAGCTCTGCCGGATTAGCCGCAGAACAAGTCCTTAGTAACGAAGAATTGCCGGAGTAGCCGCAGGAGGGGTAAACGGTAACGGAGCTCTGCCGGAGTCACTGGTCAAGCTAGGAGGATCCGCCTATTGAAACCGAGTCGTCACTAGGTTGTCATCTAAACAAAACTTTCCATATTTGCACTTTTCTTTATTATGCATTACGATAACACTAGATGTGGACACTAGGTCCACAAGCATCTACTAAAACACGCAACGTCCCAACTTCAATCACAAATACAAAAATACACTAAATAGACCCGAGTAATTCCGAGATCCGTTCTCAACTATTTATGCATCGAGCCCCATTTAGTGTATACTCCGAGGGTGCAACTCCTCACAATGTGATTTACTTACATTCGCATTTACAGTTTTTCGTATGATTTATTGCTTTTATGACCTCATAATCGCATGCTAAATCACCTAACACGGAATTCAAAACGTAAAATAACTAAAACTGAAGAAAGTGATGGCCGGGTTCCGTATTAGTTCAAGTGCTCGCCTTACTAGGTTCGACGCATCTCTATTAATACCAAACCGACTCATCTTAAGCAGAATACCAGGTAAGGTATACCATGAGAACGACTAATATCAGTATTATCACGTTAAAACTGATTTGCTAATACGTATAATACTACTACTCTCTACTCTCCAATGTGCATCTTTTCATGGCCTGCTTGTCACGTGAAATCGCATGCAAAGAATGTAAACACAACTACTTTGACGACAATACTTACTTGTCCTTAAACTACCGACGTAGCAAAAGACATAGGGTTAAAACAACGGATGTTACAGCATTTCCACCACAACAAAAGAACTAGGTTATCAGCCCACCGATTGATTAGTAGAGACCGCTATAGTGTGGGCGGGATTGGGTGTTGGCATCTATCGGATGTTGGCTTCCCAATACGTACACTCACCCCTTACTCAGAATCGACGGTTTCTGGATGTCCGAAACCATTGGCAATGAGAGTCATTCCAGGCATGGAGTACTTAAGGGTACAAGTCTTTATCTTTAGGTCCCGTGCCACTAAACTTTGAGCCGGCAAGGGATCAAAGTTGACTTGAACGGTTTTCGAGTCCCCATAATTGACTCGGTGACGACTCCACAAATCGGCAACGAATTCAGTTCACTAAAAAGGTCGCCTTACCAAACAAATCGGCCTTTAAACATTTACAACCACGACTGGATCGATTCCAAACCGAAACACTGGTGCCCGCACCCGTCTAGTACAAGTCCGGATCGTCATCCGAATCGAGGTCCGACACTTCGCCTCGTACGTGAGATCGGACCGACCCCCGACAGGGAGGAGGCCGCGTGGGTGGCTACCGCCACATGATGAAAACCAGGTCGGTCCCGCGTGGGCACGCGCGGGGCGACGGGCGTTGCGGACGTGCGTCCACATAAGCAAACCTTAATACCCTTCCTGACAGGATATGTAAAGTTGATCTACCTCCCCCCCAGCGGAATGAGCGCGGAATCCCCAGCTAGTACGGTAACTCGTACTAAAACTCATGGCGATCCAAATACGCTATCTAAGCAGAGCATCCAACCAACCTGCACAGCCCGTCATGCAAACCCATGAAAATCCCCAGCGCCATCCATTAACCCGAAATGACCAAAATACAACCGGCACAAGTGTCATCTCGTTTTTTAAAATAACCCATTTTGTAATTCTTATGTTTTGAAACGAGGTGTAGTCATGCTAAATATAAATATTATTCAATTTATATTAGTTTTACTCTCGAAAACTTACCATGCTCGACGTTCGGTTACGAACCGATATCTGGCATTTAGAGTGGAATTTATAGAATTGCATTTAATCGGACTAGAATGAATATCGACTCCATCCGTGTCACGATGTCGTAGTCAATCCTTTCCGAACGTGTGACGATTGATTCGGCATCAACGGGTTTCGTACTAATCCGATTATCGATGACTCTTTTAAGCATGACGCTTGACTACGGAGTCAACATCACACCTTTTAGAGTAACATTTTGAAAACAGTGTCGGACACGTTTGACGACGAATTACCGCGATCACATTATGCCCTTACGTGTCTAAGGCAGCGCGCCTCGAAGAGCGCCACCTCTAGTACGACTTTTTGAAGGATTGTAAGGGACTTTGGATGGAATTCGTTATCGAACATATTCGACTTGAAAATTCGATTGTCGTTGCAAATGTTAGATCCTTTGCATTTCGATATCGTAATTTAGTTTTTTGAAACCTAGGATAATCGATTTAGCATCATAGGATATTTGCTCGAAATTGATTTGATAATAGTTTTTGTTATATTAGTATACGCGGTATTTATATATGAACAATAAAACGCGATAATAAAATGTTAGGTGTTAGATTGTTAGCGTACGATAAATAAAGAGTTAGATGCGAAAAGTAAAATGTTAGATGTTAGTAAACGGAAATTAAACTAGTGGTTAGTAACAAAAATTAAATGTTAGTCATAGTTAGTAATTAATGTAGAAAATGAAAAGAAAATTAGATTAGAGAATCGGGATTTGATACACACTCAACCTACATGTTAATAAACTCAGAAAACGGGCTCGTAGAGTGTCGTTGAAGGCACGAGAGCGGTTTGAGAATGTAGGGTGAGTTAGGGTGTGTAGTTAGGGAGAGGATTTTCTCGGTCTTTGACGAGTTTTGATCTCGGGATTGATTGTGTGTGTGTGTATGAGGGCAAAGAACTCATGGGTGGTGAAAATGTGTGAAAGGTGACTGAAAGGCTCTCGGTTTTTCTGTCAAAAGTTTTCCTGACTTGTGTCAGACACTTTTCATTCTACACTTTTTCTTTTACCTTCTTTTACACACTTTTCATTATTTTTGTTTTCTTAGTTTAGTTTTCCTTGGGAAATACATTGAACCTTGTTCTTCCTTCTCAGATTTTGAATTCTTCGGTATCGATATTCTTAATTTAAATTTCAATTTCAGTTTCTCTTTTAATTTCCGTCTTAATTCATTCTTCGTCTTACTTTATCGTTTTCTAGTATAGAATTATTATTGCCTTTCGTAGATTAATTCGTATCGTTTCCGTTACGTTTACCTGCAATTCGTGTTGTGTTAATTTGATTATTCTTAATATGCATACCTGAATTTTATCTAAGGTTTAGGGGGATCTATGCGTATTATTAGGGTTATAGTCAATTGACCTGTTTCTAATCATATGAATTTTCGCCAGAATATCGTTTTAACTCTGATTAATTGTTTGATGCATAATTCAATTAATTAGTATCGCAAATTAGGACTTTTCGTTGACCGGGTTAAGAACTAATTAGGCTACGATAGTTTTGGTAGACTGACTTAATGCTAGCGACTGCAGGTTATGTTTAGATCTAAAGGTTGTAGTGTACCGCCCGGACTTGCACCTTAGGTAGTTCGATTATTGATCTGTTAGTTGACTCCCTGACCCAACTAATATTCGTAGTGAACCTGAGACCCTAGACTTTCTCCTTATTGTTATTCCGTCTTAGTATTTATTTATCAGCCTACCAAAACCAACTCAAACTGTGACCCATAACCTATAGTCTAAATCTTAGGAATAGACAACTAAATTTTGTCTCTTTGTGGTTCGACCCCTGACTTCACTATCTACATTAGTTGGTGACCTTCGGGTATCTTTGATTAGGGATACGACTAACCCCTGTCAAATTTTGGCACCATTGCCAGGGAGACGGTGTTATTTAGTTGTTTATTTTTTATTTTTAAGACTTTAGGTTATTTTTCACCCCAGAGAACATCAGTTCCTTGGGGTAGTTCTCACTGGTGTTTTGTAGTTTCCTTTTGTACCCAGGTTACTACCGCTAGCCAAAATGCCTAAGCTTGCTAGCTATTCCAAGCCAGTGGAGACGGTTTTGCCAAAGCCGATCAAACGACCCACTGCTACAACTGGGTCGTTTGAAATTCGTCCTGTTTTCATCACTTTGGTGGAGAAAAATCAGTTCGGAGGTACATGCGGGGAAGATCTAGCGAAACATAAGCGAATCTTTACCGACTATTGCTCCACCATTCCACTTCCCCCGGGAGTTACTCAGGAGCAGGTGATGGAGATGTTGTTCATGTTCTCCCTACGTGACGATGCTAGAGAATGGATCACCGACTTAGATCGCACAGCTGAGGAGATTACCAACTGGAAGTCTTTTGCCTTAGCTTTGTACAAGTATTATTACCCACCTCAGAAGACAAACATGTTAAGAAGTCAGATAACTAATTTTCGTCAAACTCCTCACGAGAATATCCACGAGGCTTGGGTACGATTTAAGAAGTTGGTGAAAGAATGCGCACATCACGGGTTTCAGGTATGATTTCTGTGCAATCAGTTTTATAACGATTTATATGACGATTGTCATGCTACACTTGACTCCGTAGCTAATGGGAGATTCCAAAACAATGTCGACGACGATAAAGCTTGGAAGACGATAGAGGATATGGCTACTCACCACGCCCGTTGGGGTAATCCACGAGGTAACACTCACGGAACAGGTTTAGAGAGTGAAACAACCAATATTGTGGCAGCGCAGTTAGCGGTATTGACAAAACGTCTTGATGCTTATGAAGCCTCCAATTCCAAACGAGTCAACGCGCTCCAAGCTTCCCGTCATATTTTGCCATATACGAATCAACCACCGCCGCCACCTCCAAATAGTAATCAGGTTGTTGCTTCTGTTTGCCCTCATAATCATAATTTTCAGTCTAACTTTATCAGGCAAAATCAAGGGGAACGACAATTCTATCAACAACAGCAATTTGATGTTGTTTCGCAAGCTCAAGCGAATAACGAATATGCGAAGAATAAAGCACTGGTCCTACAAGGCTTGCAAGCTCACCAAAAGCGGGAAGCACAGATTAATCAGGTGATTGCACATCACAAAATTTTGGACAATCAAATTGTCCAGCGGTCCACTCAGAAGTAGTAAAGAATATCGGAGACTAAACAGGTCAATGCTATTACCATACTACTCCAACCCGGTGAAGGTGACTTAGTCGACATCGTCGATGAGACTGAATTAGAGAAGGAAGAACTTGCGGACGCGTTAGTTGAGCAAGCGGCTTTAAGCAAGCCAACTTTCGGAGCTGTTAAAAACCTCGAGGCAACTTGATCGAGTCAACCACATGGACTCGATCGAGTGACCCCCCAAAAATCGACCAGGGAGATTTTGAATGATCAACTCGATCGAATCATTTGACTCGATCGAGTCACCCCTAACTCAATCGAGTGGAGCACCTGGACTCGATCGAGTCGCACTGGACGAGCCCAAATTCCGCATCTTGTCATCTGATGCTCCGTCCCCATCTTCATCTCAAGAAACCCCTACTCCGGTTCTTTCCGAGATAGCTAAGGAAGCTCCGATAGAAATTGCACTTCCTTTTCCACAGCGACAACGCAAGAATCAAACTGATCAGCAGTTCAGTAAATCCATGGAGGTTGCAAAAGATCTTCAGGTAACCGTTCCCTTCACTGAATCGATTACGCAGGTACCCGCCTACGGAAAATTTTTGAAGGAAATATTGTCCGCAAGAATGCTTTTGATAAGGCCGGGACCGTGGCATACACCGAGGACTACAGCGCAGTCCTAAATAGTCAATCTCCGCCTAAGCTTAAAGACCCAGGGAGTTTCTCTATTCCTTGTACTATTGGCACTTTTACTATCGATAATGCTCTTTGTTATATAGGAGCGAGTGTTAGTGTGATGCCATTTTCTATTTTTACAAAATTGAATGATAAGTGTAGTTTGTAGTGCCTGTTTCGTAGTGTTTTGGTCCCATTTTCCTTGTGGAATCGCTCCTTGGGAGCGATTTATGGGTTACTTATGCTTCCTTTAGTTCGTTCTAGGTTCCCGAGACCAGTTGTGAAGAATTGGAGCAAATCCGACTCGATACATACACTTTTTGGAGCCAACGAAGTGAAGGAACGATCACTCGATGCCTTGGATTCGACCCCGAGGCCTTGGGACCCAATCCCGAGCCTCCGAGACCCAATCCCGAGTCCCGAGAATCGATGAGAAACCCATGAGAGGCAAGGAGGGACCAAAAGGATCATATTGGAGGCCTACAAGACCCATCCCCGACGGGAAGGACCTCAACCCGTCCCGGTTGAGGTGCACAAAAGACACACCTTCTGTTTTGGGACCATCCTGACCGGGATGAGCTCATCCCGACCGGGACCAACTCATCCCGACCGGGACGAGCCCAGTTCAGACCCGCGCTTCATTGTTTCTTCTCCTTTCCTCTTTGTAACCCTATATATACCCTTCCTCTTGTATTCTTATGGAATGTTAGACATTACCCACTAAACCCTAGACTATTTTAGCATAGATTAGCATAGATTAGAGTAGATTAGTCGGTAATTAGTCCCTAATCTAGTTAGCTAATCTTGTATTAAGGAATTCTTGAAGATCTTCACCAAGATTGACAACCTTGGAGGATTTTGTTTGGGTTTTCTTCTATGCAAGTGTTCTTCTTTTCATCCTTTGTAGTTGGTATAAACTTTCTCATCCTTTTTTTACTCTTAATCTTGTTTGTTCATCCAAGTTTTAATCTTTGTTCGTTATATTGTTCATAGTTCATTGTTTTCACTAGTTTCATTATGCATGTTTTGTTGTTTGAGTTGATTCATCTTGTTCTTGTTGGTTTTAGCATTAGATATGTTTGAGTAAATTCTTGCTAGGGTTATTAGGGTGATTGGTTGTGATTGTGGATGATTAGGGTGAGATGGGTGGTATTAGATGTTGTTTTTGTTGTTTCCCATTTACCTTGCACTCCACATGTTTGATGAATTGCTTGTGAGACTAGAGATGATCAATCCTTGTTTTTCTTGCATATTCTCTTGTATGTGTGTGTTTGGTTGGTTGGTTTGGTTTCCTCATTACGTAGCGAGAGCTCGGTGAGGATGACCCCTAGGCCGATTACGTAGCGAGAGCCAGATCGGCGTTGCCTAGGCTACGTGAGCACGCTAGTAACTACGTCTTTCCCCTTTTTGTCTTCGTTGCACCCATGAACCCGACCTAACCCTAGTTTCTTCTTATCGTTTTATTAGCTTCCGTTAGTCATTAGATGCTTGTTTTGCCTTGTTAGTTCTTGTCATAGACCCTAGCTTAGTCCTTAGTCTATCCCCTAGTTTAGTCCTTAGCCATCGCTTAGATTAGCTTGTCTTGAACTGAGTCTTGGCCCGTAGCATACCTTAGTCCGACACCCGGTCCCTGTGGATTCGACCCGACTTGCCCTAGCTACCCAATTAGATTTGTTGGTTATTATTTGGTGGCGGGATCCACGGCAAATCCCACCCGTCATTGAACATGGGTGAGCTGAAAAGCACGAGTATGACCTTGCAAATGGCCGATCGTTCTCTTAAACGTCCTTTGGATGTCTTGGAAGACGTCCCTGTCAGGGCCGGAAAGTTTTTTATTCCCGTAGATTTTGTGATTGTAGAATGACTGAGGACTCAGTGATTCCTATCATCTTAGGTCGACCCTTCCTACATACGGTGGGGGCAGTTACAGATGTTAGGAAAGGGAAGCTAACACTATTGATAGGAGAAGATAAACTTTCCTTTGGTTTTAGTTTGACTCCGAAACGTATAGCTGAGTCGTGTTATACTATTTCTGCCATTAACACATCATCTAATGAGTCTGTCAATGCTATTCGCAGGAATATCGAGGAAGCTACCATGCCACCTAGCCTTGCCGAGCTGGAAGCATGAAGATGCAGAGAGGAAGTGGATGAAATCGAGTGATTGCTCTATGGAGACCCGGTAGACAAGGTACGTGCTTGGGAAGAAGAGGTCGATGAAATTAAACGACTGTTCAATGGTGAAGTTTCCAAAATGGAGATGGTTCATACCACCGATTACAACGGGCAATCAGAGTTTTGGAAAGCCGAGCACGATGAGATAGAGGCTACCCTTCGGGAAGATAGGCCCCTCTAGACAGTAAAGGAGGAAGTATGCTCTATTAGTGACATAGTTGTTGAGACGAATCCTCCTCCTCCATTGCTCCAGACATCAATTTGGGAACCTCTTACCGAAAACTGTGTACCTGAGCTTCCTACGCCTAACGAATTAACCATTCGACTTAATTTGGTCATGATTGCTGATTTAGGGGGATACAATCCACCTAAGGAGTTCCCTTTTCCTCATTTCAATTTTTTCAACTTAATTGATAAAGGGAATTTTAAACCTGAATACACGGAGCACTCTCATAAGTCGTCGATTAAGCTGAGACGGTTTGATTTTCTGAATTTTAACGCCTCCGTGCCTATATTTTGCTACTTATGCTTGTATGTAGCTCATGCCCGAATGTTCGATTTGCTCCTACGGGCTCTGAGTTATTTTGACTTCGACCGGGGGCGAATTCATGTTTCTTAAAATGGGTGAAGTGTAACACCTCATTATTTTCCGAGTCAAATATAAAGTTTGACTTTTCTACTTTTATTAAATCGGGTACTTAAGTTAGAAAAATATTTTTAATGTTGTTATAAATATTAAAGTATTTTGAGTCGTCTTATAATAAATCGATTTTGATTTTCTTAAAGTGGAACGTTATTTTATAAATTGACTTTGCATCGGGTTGGAATTTGGGTCAAACACAAATAAATAATAATAATAATAATAATAATAATAATAATAATAATAATAATAATAATAATAATGGGATAATAATGTTTTGGGTTCTCTTTCTTCATGCCAGGACTCACGCGTTTCCATTGCCCCTTCGTCGGTCTTTCTGAGTGTTGTGACAATAATGGGAAGGGTCTGGTTAAAACCTCCATGATCATCCACCTCCGAAATCGACATGGCCTTGGAGAAGCGTAGGTAACTACGCGTCAAGCTCTTTCTTCTAGTTTATCTGTTTTTTCTGAGGTAGAGGTTACCCTTAAGCGTACGAGTCTTTGGCTTTGTGGGGTTTGCTTTACCACACATTCTCTTTCTTCCAAGTGTCGGCACGGGTCGGGGTCTGATTTTGTTGCACCCCCTGATTGTGGTGACGGAGTTGCTCGTTTTTTTGTTTATGGCATCCCTCGGCCGCTCGCTCCATCTTCGTCTCCAGGCGATGTTGTGGGGCTTGTTGGGTTGGGTTGCCTGGACGTGGCTTCTCTAGATCGCTTGCTGTCGGTAGGGGTGCGTACTGTGAAATCTGTCCCTCCCAGATGTCGCCTTGGGTTTTCTAGGATCTTCAGGGGGGCCCTTGATGCGGTGGCTGACTCCCCTGATGATCTTTCTCGCTGGGTTAGCTTGCTTATTTTACCTCTCTGTGTTCTTAAGTCTTTTTCCCCCAGGAGTAACCTTGAGTGTAGAGCTGTCGTGAAGCGCCAGCGTCAGGAGGAGTGTATTACCAGGGCCATTCATGCTTGGGGTGCCCCTGGTGGTATTGCTTTGCTTGTGCAGGAGACCTTCGCTGAGGAGGGGCCTTCTCTTCGTTTGGAGGAGGACCCTGACTCTAGTGAGGTTAACTTGCGGCAGTGTCGGCGAAAGATTTGTGATGGTCATTATGCTGCCGCTGTCCGGGTGCTTTCCTCGTCTGGCGTTGCCCCTTACACGGCTGATACTCTGCAGACGTTAAAAGATAAGCACCCCTCTGTTCCGCCCCCTTCCTTGCCGCCTTTGCCTGCCGCTTACCCTCAGCTCGTCGCGTCCTCGACCATTGTGTTGGATATGATCAGGAGTTTTCCGCGGGGCACTTCTTGTGGACGGGACGGTTTTCGTGCCCAATATCTTCTGGATTGTTTTAGCGGGGCTGCGGTTGCTATCTCGGATGATCTGATCACCTCTATCACTAGGGTGGTTAACCTGTTTCTCGAGGGCAGATGCCCGTAGGTTCTCAGTGAGTACATCGCTAGTGCTCCGCTCACCCCGCTTGTTAAACCAGGTGGTGGAGTCCGTCCTATTGCTGTGGGCACGATTTGGAGACGCCTTGTCTCCAAGGTTGGGGCTGTTCTGATTGATCCGTCGCTTTGCGGGTATTTTGAGGGCCTCCAGTTTGGAGTCGGGGTTTCTGGTGGGGGAGAGGCCATTTTGCACGCCTTGAACCGGTTTGTTGAGGATCGTGGTGGGGACGTGGGCCTTTCCATAGTTTTGTTTGACTTCCAGAATGCTTTTAATTTGGTCGACCGGGAGGTCATGTTGCGCGAGGTTCGCCGTTGTTGCCCTGTTCTTTCCCGTTGGGTCGAGTTTTGCTACTCTCGGCCTGCCAGGCTTTTCTACGGGGAACATAGCCTTTGGTCTTGTCAGGGGGTCCAGCAGGGTGACCCTTTGGGCCCTCTTCTTTTCGCTTTGGTCTTGCATCCCTTGATTTGCAAGATCCGGGACTCTTTTCCCTTGAGCTTGCAGGCTTGGTACTTGGATGATGGCACCATTGTTGGGAAACCTTGGTCGTGGGGAAGGTCTTGGAGATGATTATGGAGGATGGTCCTCGCTTGGGCCTTCACCTTAATGTCGGAAAAACTGAGGTTTTTTGGCCTAAGGATGACCCTAGGAGTCGACTACCAGTGTGGACATGACGTAGGTCCACCCCGACGCGGCCACGCGCGGGTTTGGGTAGGCGAATGAATCTCGTTGTGAGATTGTTCTCGGGTTCGAAATTTAAGTCAAAATGGAGTCGCCACCGAATTTTGTGGTTATTCGGAACCATTCGAGCCCACTCTATGTCGTCATGGGCTATACACAAAGTACGGGCCACTTCGATTTCAGAGTTTATGGGGCCCGTCCCTTTGCATTGCGATACCGATACCATCTACACCGGTATCTTGTAAAGAATGACTCTCGTGCGCCAACGGTTTCGGGCATCCGGAAACCGAGTTTCTGAGTAAGGGGTGAGGGTACGTGTTGGGAAGCCCACTAAGGACACCCAACCCCGCCCGCACATGGCGGCCTCTACTAAGACATCGTTTGTGTTCGTGTACGCACGTTAGTAAAATGATAAAATGATATGCAAACAGCATTTTCGGGCTAAGTATGTGAATTACATATGAATTACGTCATTTAATGCATCTAATTATGGTCGAAGTGATTTAGCATGCGAGGTTCATTTATAAAGCGATAAGCAAGTAAATAAACGAAACTTGAAAATAAGTAACGTACAAGTTACACGGGCGGAAATACAACCCGGAATTCACAATACAACGATTATTATAACGATTAAATGAAATAATAAACTAAATAAGAAAAGCGAGAAATAAAATACACGACTCGACAAAGACCCGTATATAATAAATGTTCGCTAGATCGTGAATTAGTTAGACGGACAAACCTTAATTAATAACGCATTATATTGCATATTAATTAAAGGACGGAGGTTCGAGACCTAGGCGTGAATCTAACCCGATCTCGAACCTCGATGTCTTGTCCCGACTTATCACCTCGAGAAATGGAGTCTAAATTAATTATGTGTCGGATACGACTAAAGAGTCGTCGACACAAAAATTAATAGTGTGAAACCGTCGATCAAAGTCGTTTTTTAAGTGTCGTGATGTGCATGGGTTTTAGAAAAATGGGTTCACGTGATGGCCTTTACACGCGTTGACTAAAAGTCGTAAAGAAAAGACGAGTCTCAAAATATGGACATATGTCGCGAAGGTCGCATATTAATGTAAGGACCGAAAAGGGTAGAAAGTCGAGAAAACGAGAAAGTGGTCTCGGCCGAACAGGCCTCCCCGCGAGTCGCCTGACCAGCGTGCGACCCGCATGGGGGTCTGAGCGCGGGTCTTTTGTTTGTCGAAAAATCGCCAATTTTTATAGTCGCATGCCAATATGGGTTTATTTACTCGATTTATGTTTTTGCTAAATTAGGAATTTTGAATTAGTAACGAAATTTCATCCCTCTACGTCACGACATCGAAACTAATCCTTCCGGATTATGTGATGTCGGTTTTCGTGTCAACGGGTTTCATACTAATTGAAATGGAATCGAATGCGTTCAACTACAACCGATTGCAATCACGTCACGCCCTTGAGAACATTGGGGCGGGGCTCCTCGAAAGGGCTCCACCTCCGTCGTTACTCGTAAAGGGATTAGACGGACTTTAGGCGATCGTCGTAGTCAAACGTATTTGAAACCGAATACTAGTATTATTATGTACATATACACATACACGGTATTAATTGTTAATGACGAAATGTAAATAAATAAATAAATAAATAAATAATGTTAGTGGTTAGAGTACATAAATAAAATGTTAGGTGTTAGAGTACATAAATAAAATGTTAGTAGCAAAATTAAAATGATGTTAGTAACGGAATTAAAATGTTAGTGCTAGTAATAATAATAATAATAATAATAATAATAATAATAATAATAATAGTAATAATAATAATAATAATAATAATAATAATAATAATAATAATAATAGTAATAATAATAATAATAATAATAATAATAATAATAATAATAATAATATACATAATCAAAAGGAAAAGAGAAAGGAGAAAGAGATGTCGGGATTTGAATTACACCCTCAACCTACATGCTTAATGGCCTCGGAAACGAACTCATAATAGCGACGGGAGCGCGGGAGTGTCGAGATATGTAGGGTGAGTTATGGTGTGTGTCTTTGACGAGTTTTGATCTCGGGATTTTGAATATGTGTGTGTGTATGTATGCCGCCGGTTTTTCGAGTGCAAAAGGCTCGGTTTTTTTGTATGGTTTTGCTTGGGGTTGTAGTGTAGGATGTTTAGGTAGATTAGGGTAGAATATGTAGTGTGAATGAGGTTTGCAAAGGCTCTTCTTAAACTCTCAAAGCTGAAAAATGCACAGGGTTAGGGGGTGTATTTATAGGCTTGATCAAGTGAATCAAATGGGTTGAGTTATTATAGGAAAATGTTGACTCTTGATTTGATTTGCTAATTTTGAATTCTGATTTTGTGCGCCAGTTTTCGAGAATGAACTTGGCTGATTTTGTGAGACGGTTTCGTCTTTGACCGGGTTTTGACCCGGTCGCTAAAAGACGGGATTTATTTCCAGTGACGGTTTTGACCCAAATTAGTCTCATTTTATTGGAAACGGCCCACTGGGCCTGGATTTGAGGTCGGTTTTGAGAGATTTTCACTCCGCTAAATGCCCACGTCCGATACTATTGATTCCGAGTCCGTATTCGAGCGTATTATGTCACGTTAGCGTCCGATCATCATCGGGTGTTTTGTCGGGAACTGCTATAGACACTAGCAGGCAAAATGCGGGTGTCTACAGAGTCCCCACTCTGACTGAGGCTTGGACAAGGCGATAGTCAGAGTAGCTACCAGGCCAATCGAGGATTATGACCTGGCAGTCTTCCGGTCGGGTCGTTTATAGTCCAGTAGACTTGCGTGAAGGGCTCGCCAGCCATAAGCAGAGGGTCATACCTGTCCTGATGATGATAGCTCCGCGGGGAGTCAGACTTGTTGCATAAGTCCTAGGCGTCCATATATGTGGGCCCGTCTCGTACCATTTCTGGGAAAATGCCGCCTCGGGCGTTCCGCTGGGGAAATATGTGAGCTGTACGGGCTTGCTTTTGAAGACTTGAGTCGTACTTGACCTGATGATGATGCTCCGTGGGGAGTAAAACTTGCCTTTCGGGGCGTAGGTGTACCCGTATGCCGACACATCACGTCTTGGATGTAGCATACTGGGGAAGAGTTGACTCCGTTGGGGAATTTAAATAGTTTCGCGGAGACTTGCTTCTGAAGTCTTGGGTGTACCCGTATGCTGACACATAACAACTTGTATGTAACATATAGGCAAAACACTGACTCATGCTGGGGAGTAAAGTAGCTGCGCGGGGACTTGCTTCTGAAGTCTTGGGTGTACCCGTATGCCGACACATCATGTCTTGGATGTAACATTCCAGGAGAAACACCGCTTTTGATGTTTCGTTGGGAAGTACAAGCTGGCACCTGAAATGTTAGATCCATAGGCAGAAATAGCAGGCATAGCAGATAGCAAGATAACACATAGGAAATGCAGTTAGCATCTATAGACTGACTTGCGCTGGGGAGAATGGTTTTTGCTTCATTTTGAAATAGAAGTCCTGAAAGCAACTCACGTGCTAGGAGATAGGTTTTCAAAATTGAAAGGGGTAGAAAAGAAATTTGCAGTTTAAATAGACTGAAATTTAACCTTGTCGAAAAGGATTTTATCAAATGGCTAAGTTTTGCAAACTTTGAAGTGAAAATTTGAGGAGGGAGGTACCGACAGACTCGACTCTGAACGTGATAGGACGACGAGTTGACAGACACGACTTGGCATCTCGAAGGGGTTGGACTGTGACTCGGTAGGGGGGTGGGCCACCTAAGATGACAAGACTCTTAAGCTGCGCTATTCCGTAGCCTAGCCGAGTGGCAACACAGTCGAACATACATCAAAATGGGAAGGATGTGTTATAGGGGGATTGCAGTAGTCCGTAACGAGACTGTTTTTGCATGACAAGGCTTAGCAGTAGCAATGCTATAGTCTAGTGCTTTTTTGAATCTTTGATTTTTAGGGTACAGTCCAAAATGGGTATAACTTCGAGTCCTGACAGATTCTTGTCTTCGACGGAGCCGAGTACTAGGACACACTACAGAAAGGAGGCTAGTTTTTGAAAGTATTTTGGATTTTGTGAGTGGAAGGAGAACTTCTCCCTAGGAGAAGCTCCCAGGATGACAAAGCTAGCTGTTGAGAACATGACAGTGTCGTGACCGGAATGATGGTGCTTTTTGAATTTGTTGTCAATGTGGGTGGTTGTGCCTTTGTTGAAAGGCTGCCTACGTATTCACGTGTAGTGAAATCAAACCAAGCCGTAGTTCAGTGAATTGGAAGATATATTATGGTGCCTAGTTTATTAGGGCTTTGTGTGTAACCAGCCATAACGATGGTGTAGGCTAGGTGAATTCCCAATGATGTCTTGATCAAAGGGCTAGAACTGTTAGGATGTTGATCCCGTGACTGTGAGCGTTTTCCGGGGTAGCCCCCAGAGGTGGTCTGAACTATTTGGGCATGTTCTATGCCGACCGCAGGTTGAGTTCCCGTGTTTGGGGTTGGTAACTGGTCTGGATGTTTTTGGATATGTGGTGCCAGGTAGAAAGTAGCTTTGATGTTTTGAAATCTGGAGCTCGATTTTGTGGAGCTAAGGTTTCGAGGGTAAGGTATTGCAATGTGGTAGGAAATGGGGAAGTCGAGTAAAAAATGACTCGGACTTCGATCGGGGTAGGTTTAATAATGCGGGATCTGATTTCCATGTCTGGCCCTAATGGTTAGGGGTATCCTATGGAGCTTGAATCCTCAAAATTCCGGGCTGTCTCTTAGCCTAAGTCTCGAGAAGGTCTTGAGGGTTGCAATGTGGGAAGGCTAAGTGTGGTGTTAGCTGACCAGCTTGATTGTCTCTTCCCTATTGGACGGTATAGGCATTGATAATTTTTGAATTGACCGTACCCCGGTCAAGGGATTTTCACTTGAGTTGAACGTTGACCACGGTCACGGGTATTTGAATTTTTTGTTTTTGTTTTTGTTTTTTTGGGTTGACCTCTTAGCCCGGTCGTGGGATCCTTCACTTGAGTTGACTGTGTCCCGGTCAAGGGATTGATCGTATCTGGTCGAGGGATGTTGAGAGTTCTTTTTTTGGTCATGGCCAGCTCTTTTGTTTTGGCCCTTTGCTTTTTTTCCTTGGACTTTTGATTTTTTTTTTGTCCAACTCTTTTTCCTGTTTCTTTTTTTCACAGTAATCCCCTCATATGGTGTTGTGGGTGGATTTGGGGGTGGGCCCATCGGTTGAATTAGGCTTGTGGAGCCAAACCTTTGTAAGGTGTAACCCTAGTTGGTATTTGTGTGAGTGCAACTCGCGATGGAGTACTCTACGGTAAGCATGGTGATTTGGATCTCGGTATTGTCATCATAATTCCGAGCAGGCTTAGTGGGAGCATCGTCCCGAGTTGGGTATTTTTGGCATCAAGCCTATAGAGTCACGATGCTTCTTTTTTTTGCTTCTGGTCAGACTAACGCCTAAGGTAGGGATTGATCAGTCTTATTGGAGGGGTGTTTATTGTGGGAAATGGGCTTGCCTCCCGTCTTGAACCCAAATTAGGAGACTACCTAGATTTGTCATGGGATTCGAGACCGCTCCTACTAAGGGTGGTTTTGTGGCTTTCTATACCAGACATGGAACAGGTAAAGGAAAACACGAGCCTCAGTTCCTGCAGTCATTATAGATGTGCCTATAGTAGTCACGTGCATGTGCTCACAGTGTATGATGGTGTTCATCATGTTCTCGGAAACACATAAGGGAAGCATATATGAGAAATAGAAAAGCTGATTTTATTTAATTTTGAAAAGAGGACAGAATACAGTTGACTCTGACTCTGACTTTGAAATGAGGATGTAGGATATCCTAGACTCGGACTCAGACTTAGACTCGAATCGAATCCGGACTTTCGGATACTTGGTTGGTCGTTTCTTTTTGGTAAGGTCCTTGATTGGAGGAAACGACAGGTGCCACGACTCGCCTAAACTCGACTTTGCGCGAATGCAAGAGAGGGAGTTAAACTAGACGTGGCCCGGGGTGACGGGTCGACAAAGACTCTTGGACCGTGATACTCGAACGTTGACCTAGGCGAGGTAACAACCCTGGCTTGGACTCGACGATGAGACTCAAGCTGCACGAGGGTAAGTCCGAAAATGGGGCGACCGTGTTTGACCGCGTCACGTGTTTGGACCAACCGTGGCGACCTAAACCTTTAGGAAACTCGGGTGTTTGTAGCATAGGTACGACTCGAAGAAGACATCATAAGGACGCCGATGTATGACGAACGTAAGGTACCCCTTAAGGTGACTGTGGTCGAATGCTCGGGTGGAGGACAGCCCCCAAGTGAGACTGAAGACTCTAATAGGACTCAGATGGTGCGGCATCTGAATGACTCGAAATTGACACACGTGACACACCACGTGTAGGACATGACCTTTAGAGAAACCGTGATTGATCGCTCCGCTGAAGGGTAGCCCCCGAGTGAGATTGTAGGTTTTGCTAAGACTCGAGTGTCGGACCAGTGACCCTTAGATGTAAGGACCACAAACCTTTTGCTACAGGGCTATGCCTTGTAAAAGGTTGACTCGGCCTCGAGAAATGGCAGACGGGGTAAGGGAAGAATCTCGCGATGTAAGATCGGCAGAGTTTCGACGCTAGAGACCCTTGACTTGACTTGAATAAGGATAGACCCTGTGATTAGGGTAGACCCTAAAGTTAAAGGACTTGAATTGGGATGACTCGACTAACGGATTAAAAGACGGGCAAAATTCCCTTAGGAAAGGTCGTGGGGACCGTCCTGTCGGAGGGAAAGATCGCGTGTGACTTTCTAGTTAGGACTCGAGTGTTCAGACGAACCTTCCATTTACGAGTGTATGACTCGTGTTGGTTGGTTATGCCTTTAGGATAAGGCGGACTAGGATGGGGAAGAAACCCGTGATGTAGGATCGACGGAGTTTCGACGCTACAGACCTTCGACAAATTACGAAAAGACCCGACACACGAATTACGGTAGGTCCTATAATAAGGAGGGATTTTGAAAAATGATTGAATTTTGAAAATTGAGAGGACAGTCCTGAAATTGGCAGTGGGCCAATAGGACCAGGCATTTTGAAATGTTAGAATGGTTGCGAGTAATTTCGCGTTTTGAAAATTGAGGAGGCGATCCCGTCTTTTGAAATTGGCAGCATGCCGACAGGGCCGAGTTTTTTTTTGATAAGTTGAATATTTGGAATTTTGAAAATTTGAATATCGAAAATAAATTTCCAAAAATTTGAAAATCGAAAATAATATCCCAAAAATTTGAAAATCGAAAACGACATCTCGGAGATTTGAAAATCGAGAATGGAATCTCGAAGACTTGAAAATCGAGGTGGAATTTTGAAGATTTGAAAATTGAAGTTGAAAGGGAATCGAAAATTCGAAATTTGAAATGGGAAGCATGCCGGCTAAAAATAGGCTATTTTGAGTCAAATCGTAAGTCTAAATTTCGGCAGCATTCCGAGTTTTTGAAATTGGATATTTTGAAAAGACGGGTCCCGAAACGGACAGTATTTCGGGCTTTTCAAAATTTGGTATTTTGGAAAGATGCATTTTTTGAAATGACGGTTTTTTTTGAAAAATGACACGGAAACCAAGTAGCACGAAGTCAAACAAGCATTATAACGATGCTTATGTATGTTTTACGCTAAGTCTCGGTCGGTCAAAATAGGGTCTATACCAACAACGATGGCTTTCTCGTGTGATGGACGGACTCCCTAAGCCGAGTTGGTCTTAGGACATGCCGCGAAACTGAGACGAGTTCCACCATCGATGTCTTTAGCGCACCCATGTAGGAATGCACCGTGGTATAGTGGGACGTCGGTCACAAGTAACCGGCCAGGGCAAAATTTGGGTTATGCACGAATCATTAAACTAATGCGCGTACATTAATATTCGAACGATTTCTCTTCGAGTCTCACCCTAGGAACCCCGATGACATGTGGTACATCAGGTATCCCCAGCGGAGTCGCCAAATTGTGGACATGACGTAGGTCCACCCCGACGCGGCCACGCGCGGGTTTGGGTAGGCGAATGAATCTCGTGGTGAGATTGTTCTCGGGTTCGAAATTTAAGTCAAAATGGAGTCGCCACCGAATTTTGTGGTTATTCGGAACCATTCGAGCCCACTCTATGTCGTCATGGGCTATACACAAAGTATGGCCCACTTCGATTTCAGAGTTTATGGGGCCCGTCCCTTTGCATTGCGATACCGATACCATCTACACCGGTATCGTGTAAAGAATGACTCTCGTGCGCCAACGGTTTCGGGCATCCGGAAACCGAGGTTCTGAGTAAGGGGTGAGGGTACGTGTTGGAAAGCCCACTAAGGACACCCAACCCCGCCCGCACATGGCGGCCTCTACTAAGACATCGTTCGTGTTCGTGTACGCGCGTTAGTAAAATGATAAAATGATATGCAAAGAGCGTTTTCGGGCTAAGCATGTGAATTATATATGAATTACGTCATTTAATGCATCTAATTATGGTCGAAGTGATTTAGCATGCGAGGTTCATTTATAAAGCGATAAGCAAGTAAATAAACGAAACTCGAAAATAAGTAACGTACAAGTTACACGGGCGGAAATACAACCCGGAATTCACAATACAACGATTATTATAACGATTAAATGAAATAATAAACTAAATAAGAAAAGCGAGAAATAAAATACACGACTCGACAAAGACCCGTATATAATAAATGTTCGCTAGATCGTGAATTAGTTAGACGGACGAACCTTAATTAATAACGCATTATATTGCATATTAATCAAAGGACGGAGGTTCGAGACCTAGGCGTGAATCTAACCCGATCTCGAACCTCGATGTCTTGTCCCGACTTATCACCTCGAGAAATGGAGTCTAAATTAATTATGTGTCGGATACGACTAAAGAGTCGTCGACACAAAAATTAATAGTGTGAAACCGTCGATCAAAGTCGTTTTTTAAGTGTCGTGATGTGCATGGGTTTTAGAAAAATGGGTTCACGTGATGGCCTTTACACGCGTTGACTAAAAGTCGTAAAGAAAAGACGAGTCTCAAAATATGGACATATGTCGCGAAGGTCGCATATTAATGTAAGGACCGAAAAGGGTAGAAAGTCGAGAAAACGAGAAAGTGGTCTCGGCCGAACAGGCCTCCCCGCGAGTCGCCTGACCAGCGTGCGACTCGCATGGGGGTCTGAGCGCGGGTCTTTTGTTTGTCGAAAAATCGCCAATTTTTATAGTCGCATGCCAATGTGGGTTTATTTACTCGATTTATGTTTTTGCTAGATTAGGAATTTTGAATTAGTAACGAAATTGTATCCCTCTACGTCACGACATCGAAACTAATCCTTCCGGATTATGTGATGTCGGTTTTCGTGTCAACGGGTTTCATACTAATTGAAATGGAATCGAATGCGTTCAACTACAACCGATTGCAATCACGTCACGCCCTTGAGAACATTGGGGCGGGGCTCCTCGAAAGGGCTCCACCTCCGTCGTCACTCGTAAAGGGATTAGACGGACTTTAGGCGATCGTCGTAGTCAAACGTATTTGAAACCGAATACTAGTATTATTATGTACATATACACATACACGATATTAATTGTTAATGACGAAATGTAAATAAATAAATAAATAAATAAATAATGTTAGTGGTTAGAGTACATAAATAAAATGTTAGGTGTTAGAGTACATAAATAAAATGTTAGTAGCAAAATTAAAATGATGTTAGTAACGGAATTAAAATGTTAGTGCTAGTAATAATAATAATAATAATAATAATAATAATAATAATAATAATAATAATAATAATAATAATAATAATAATAATAATAATAATAATAATAATAATAATAATAATAATAATAATAATAATAATAATAATTGTTCCGGTCACGGAAACAATTCACCCGGCCTAGGATCCGGGTTGTACAATCGGGTTAATGGTGAACAATTGATCGTTTGATTTCCCTTGGTCTCCCCTTTCTCTCACTCCCTGGATCGGACCTTCCCGGCGGAAATGGCCTGCTCCCTGCACAATGAACGCACAGGGCCTCGGAGGTTGTCCGAGGAAACCCTCTCCGATGCCTAAGTCAGTCCGTGAAATGCCTTTACGAACCTAGCTCGTGAGGAACTAGGCGGCGTTTTTAGGAGTAAGAGTCTAGAGAGAGAAAATCCCACCCCTCTCATGTGGGAAATGGGGAGGTATTTATACCTTCCCACAAGAGAGAGAAGTGGGAGAGGAATGGTTGGATAGAGAAGTGACAAGTGGCGGCTTCTCATCCATCCATTCCTAATTACCTTAGGCAAAATGACGAGAGGGCCCCTGGGGGTTCTGGCCCTGTTGGCCAGGGATTTTCCCGGGGCAGACAGTCTTCTGGCAGGGGGCTGCCAAGTCCCGACAGGCTGGGTTGGCCTATGCTCCCAGCAGCTGACGGCCACCCTTAGCGTTTTATGCTTCTTGTTTTAATTTCTTGCTAGGGGCTGATCTTTCAACTCTTTGACAGGGACCGTCTCAGGGCTTGCCTAGCAGGCGGCTACTCGACAGGCGGCCGACCCCAATCAATTGGCCCTCGTTAGTAGAGGGAGAGTAAGGCTTTCCTTCTGCTGGCGACCCTTGCTTGGTGGGAGGTTGACTTCCATGTCTGTTGCAGCATTTAATGTTTCGCACCTTCCCAAGGAACTTTGCACTGCTCATGTCAGGTATGCAAAGAGGTGAGAGCGCTTTTGTAATGATTGTACTTCTCTTCTAGGCGGATTTTGGGGAACCGTGAAGAGTTCCTGATTGGTGGCTCTCCTCCCAGGGTGGTTGGAGCGTTCATTAATGCCGCGCTTTCTTTTGTATAAAATCCTCAGTTTCCTTTATCATTTGTGTTTCAACCCATCTTCAATCTTTCCATTTTCTTTGTCTTAAACATGGCTTGGATCAAGAAAAGCGTAACTCGCCGTGGAGTCAGACATGTTACCTTCATCTTTAGAGGGTTTTGGAGGCTCCGATACGCTCGCGCTGCGTATCGTGCTGTTCGCCGTAGTCGCTGTTCACGGCTTCGTTCCCGACGGATGGGTCGGAAAGCTTCTGCTAGGACGGGAAAACGCCTCAGGAGGTCCTCTCCTCCTGTTGCGCCTAGGTTTAGGCGTTGCCCCCAGGGAGGGGGCTGTTTTGACAGAGGATGCCACGAGTGCTTTCCGTGGCTGCATCCAGAGCAATTCTGCTCCAACCTTTCTGACACTGACTCTTCCTTGGCGTCAGGTCCCTCTTCGCCTGTGAAGAAGACAGGCTGTCGCACCTGCGACGAATCCCAGGCAGTTCCCTTTGGCAGGGACTGGGAGGATAGCAGCCATGATTCTGGTGATAGTGAGGGTCTTGGCTGCCTGAGCGACAAGGACGAGGACGGAGCTTCAGATGACCCTTTCCAGGGCTCCCCAGACTGGGACTGGGGCTCGGCTCTCGGGAGTCCAGGCAGCCCCGGGGATTATTCCCCAGATTTGGGCGATGATTAGACCTGCGTGGCAGGGTGTTTGGTTTCTGTCGGGCCTGAATTTTTTGTGCCTTGTGTATTTTTCTTTCATATCCGTCCCACGAGATAGCTTTTCTTTGTAAGGTTTTAATGAAATGAATATTTTGTGTATTTGAATTTTTAATATGAGTTATTATTATTATTATTAATTTTTTTTTTTTTGAATGAGGTCGTTGATTGACCTTTCTCTCTGACGTTTCTGTTTATCGAGGCTCTTTTTTGAAAAGGGTGAGCAGTTGGTGTTCAGTATGTGACACGTGGACGATCCTCGAGGGTTTTGTCAGGGGATTCGCCTTTCGAACTTCTTTGGCTTTATATAAACCCTTCTCTCCCTCCATTCTCTTCTTTTACTCTTCTTGATACCTTACACCCCATAACACTTCTCGAATCTCCTTCATTGGCCGAGCGTTTTCTTTTTGAGGAGCAAGGAACACTTCTTGTCGCTGTCTCCAGCAACTTCACCAGCGTCCTTAGGTTAGAACTTTCGAATCTCTCGCCTCTTTTCTTCCCTTCCATAGCCTATATGTCGCGAGTCCGTCCCCTTTCCCTTGATTCTTTGCTCGGGAGAACTAGCGGCGGCGACGGTAGCCGTCATGACGTTGCTTCTTCCTCCGGGGTTGACCCCAGGGAGGAAGACGATCATCACAGGGGAGAGGGTGCTGAGTCACCCGAGCCAGCTCCCTTTGATGTGATTGATTCTGATGACGAGGCCCTGGAGGTGGACCCTGCCAGGGTCGCCGGTCCCCTTATCCGCAGGGAGAGAGGGAGGACCTACTTTTTGGACAAAGAAAAATATGTGGTTCCCTTACAGACCTATCCTGAGGCTAAGAATAGGGACCTGATCTTGGAGTGTAACGCGGCTGAGGCCATTGAACAGTTTTATAATTTTGGGGAGGGGTACACAGTGGTAGTCCCTGGGGAAAAAGACACAGTGTGCTGTCCCCCAGAAGGGTGTGTGGCCGTCTACCATAAGGCCCTAGAATTCGGCCTACGATTCCCGTTGCATCCCTTCCTGGAGGAAACTTTTAGGAGGATGAACGTTGCTATCGCCCAGTTGACTGCAACGGCCATTAGAGCATTAGTGGCCTACACCTGGACCTGCCTTTTCCATGGCGAGGGGCCTTATATTGACGCCCTTCGCTTTATGGTTGGCCTCCAAATGGTGTCTTCATCTGGGGGGGATGGCTCCCCTGGTTACTGGTCTCTGCTGAGACAGAAAAAGTACGCCTTGGTCTGGCCGGCTATGAGCAGCCTCAAAGACTGGAAAAATAATTTTATATATGTCCATAGTGCGTCAGGGTGGAAAATTCCTAGACATTTTAGGAACCATGTCCATACCCGCATGGAGACGCGTGAGGAGTATCACCCTCGCGTTGGGGGGAAGGCTCTGGAAGTCAGGCTGAGCGAGAAAGAGAAGATTTTGATAAAAAAGTTTGAGATTGTGGCGGATAAACATGGGAACTTTGGCCCTGTTTTCTGGCTCCCTCATGCGGAGCTCATCACGACAGACGAGTACTTGCTTCCCCTGGGTCTGATTCCGGGCCTTGAAGGTAGTTCTAGGGTTTTCTTGTTGTCACGATTTTCCAAGGATTTTATTTCTCCCTGCCTTTTAGATGACCGCCTTTCCTTTCCTGCAGATTCCTACACTTGGCGTTGGACCAAGAAGCAGGTCAGAAGGCTAGGCTTGAGCGAGGAGTTGCACGTTCTTTCAAAGCGTCCTTCCCTTCCTGCAAATTTTAGGAAAGGAAGTAAAGCCCTCATGAAGCTCGTGAAAGATTTTGCCGCTGGTCGAAGATTACCTCTCCCCCCCCCCCGGCTGCCTTCGTCGAAGCCAGCGACTCCTACCCCTAGCATTCATGAGGGGGAAGCGGAGGTTACTTCAGGAGCTACTCCTTCCCCCGGTCAAAAACAGGGCGCCTCTCTGGCTGGCCCTCGGATCTCGCAGGGAACGCAGCCTGGAGATTTCGAGGGGACTGGGGAAAGTGTTCCCTTGGAATCGAGGAGGAAAAGGGAGAGGGAGCCCCCTAGTGCTGACGTGGTGGACCTGGAGGCGGATGTCTCCACCCCTGAGGCGAAACGCCCTGCACTTGAGCCCTCTAGCACTCCCTTCCCAGAGGAAAATGTAGAGTTCCACTACACGGCTGCTGATAGTGTGGATGTATCAGGCCTGCTTTCTGTCTCCGGAGCTGTCTTGGCCGACCGCCTTACAAAGATGGTGACTTCCACTTCTCATCAAGTGCTTCAATATATCCAACGTACCTCCAAGGTTATGCTGGCATCTGCGGAACTGGCGGCTCTCAGCCGCCTGATTGATGAGGAGCTAACATTTACCCCTGGGGCTCCTCCTCCCGACCGCCTGGCCATGATAGAAAGGAACGTCTCCTTGATAAGCTCTTTGAAAGATAAAATGACAAGGCAAGAGAGGGAGTTGGAGGAGGCCAAGAAGCAGGCTGATCAATGGAGGCTGCAGGGGGAAATGGCTGTGAAGGAGGTTTCCAAGCTAGAGGCTGATCTGAAGGAGAGCCGGCAGTCGTTGGACCGAGCCAATCTATCTTTGGCCGAGATGGGGCACTTGAAGGGGAGAGTAACTGACCTGGAGGAGCAGCTGTCAAAGGCCAAGTCGGCTTTTGAACAGGCCAAGGGGGAATGGACGAAAGAGAAAGAGACCCTGGCTGAGGAGACTGAGGCTGCAGTGGATGCCAGCTTTGCGAGTGGTGCTAACTCTTCTCTGGAGCTGGTAATGGAGGTGATTGGGGAGATGTTCCCTACCTTTGATGAGGACTCCTTCCGGAGTCTCTATGCCGCTAAGAACGAAGCTCGGGTGACCAGGCAGCCTGAGGCAGATGCTGATGCTCACCAGGATGCTACGTGATGCTCCTCTTTTCTTATAAAAGCTTTTATCTTTCCATGCTAAGCCGGTGTTTATGGCTATTTTGTTTGTAATATTCGCCACTTTGCTTTTTCTTCTTTAACCTTTGTAAAGACCTTTCCACCTTTCATGGGTTTTACCCGTAGAATATTTCTCTTCGCTTTTTACGGCCAACTGCTTTAAAATTCAGGGATTCTTTTCTTATTTGTTTAATCGCCTGTCATAGCATGCCCCTGGCTTTTGATCAAAAGTCCAGGGGGCCGCACCCTGCCTGCCCATGGGTAAGCAGGGTGGTTTTTGCGTTTTTTGCACGAGATTTTGGGGGCCTGCCGCCAGTTTTTGTTAGACTGGCCTATCCCTGGCTTTTCGTTCAAAGTCCAGGGGGCCTGCCCCCTGCCTGCCTAGAGGTAAGCAGGGTGGCTCTTGCGTTTTTTTTTATACAAGGTTGGGGGGCTTGCCCCTAGTCCTTGTTAGCCTGGCCTGTCCCTGGCTTTTCGTTCAAAGTCCAGGGGGCCTGCCCCCTGCTCGCCCAGAGGTAAGCAGGGTGGTTCTTGCGTTTTTTTTTATATAAGGTTGGGGGGCCTGCCCCCAGTCCTTGTTAGCCTGGCCTGTCCCTGGCTTTTCGTTCAAAGTCCAGGGGCCCGCCCCCTGCCTGCCTAGAGGTAAGTAGGGTGGCTTTTGCGTTTTTTATACAAGGTTGGGGGGCTTGCCCCCAGTCCTTGTTAGCCTGGCCTGTCCCTGGCTTTTCGTTCAAAGTCCAGGGGACCTGCCCCCTGCTCGCCCAGAGGTAAGCAGGATGGTTCTTGCGTTTTTTATACAAGGTTGGGGGGCCTGCCCCCAATCCTTGTTAGTACGGCCTGTCCCTGGCTTTTGTCCAAAGTCCAGGGGGCCTGCCCCCTGCCTGCCCAGAGGTAAGCAGGGTGGCTTTTGATTTGCGTTGGGGGGTTCACTTTTCCCAATTTCGGCAACAGGGGGGCCTCCCCCTATTGCCCCCTGCTCGTTTGTGTGTGAAAGACGCGAGTGTGAGCAGGCAACGAGTATAAATCTGTATCTTCTCATTTCTCTTAAAATTTCTTTTTGACATTGGGGTGGTCGGAGCCGTCGACATTTTTGACCGTCCTCCGCCTTTTTTAGTAAAAGTAAAAACTGCCTGTATTCTTGCTTAGACGTAATATTTCTTTAGTGTGTCTGCATTCCAGTGAGCATTTAGCTCTTGTCCCTCCAGATTGGCTATTTTGTATGTGCCTGGTCCCAGAACCTAAGTTACTTGGTATGGACCCTCCCAATTGGCACTCAGCTTTCCATGTTCTCTTGACTTCCCAATCGCCTGTGTCTTTCTCAGAACCAGCTCGCCCATCTGGAAATTCCTCTGTCGCACCTTGCTGTTGAAAGCTTTCCTCATTCGCTGCTGGTAGGCAGCGATGTTGGTACTGGCTTCCTCCCTTAGCTCATTCACCAGGTCTAAGGCTTCAACCATTGCAGCTTCGTTTTCAGCCTGGTCGTACTGCAGGGAGCGCAGAGAGGGAATCCTTGCCTCAATTGGCAATAGTGCCTCTGCTCCATATACCAGACCAAATGGGGTTTGGCCTGTAGACTCTTTTTTGGTAGTTCGGATTGACCAGAGTATACTGGGGAGTTCGTCAGCCCACCTACCCTTGCAGTCATCCACCATTTTCTTCAGGCCGTTCAAGATTTGTTTGTTGGCTGCTTCTGCCTGTCCGTTGGTTTGAGGATGACAGACAGCTGAGTAGGCGACTGAGATGTTGTGGCTTTCCAGCCAGATTCTTAGCGGATCATTGTCGAACTGCCTGCCGTGGTCAAATACCAATATCTTTGGTAGACCGAACCTGGTGATGATATTTCACCAGACCACCTTCCTGACCGCCGGCTCAGTGATGTTGGGCACTGCTTCGGCCTCCACCCACTTGGTGAAGTAGTCTATGGCGACGATTAAGAATTTTCTGCCCCCTGTGGCCACTGCGAAGGGTCCCAGAATGTCCATCCCCCATTGAGCGAAGGGGATGGGGGATAGGATCGGCCTGAGCTCTTGGGCTGGGGCATGGATGGATGGGGCAAAGAGTTGGCATTTCCTGCATTTCTGGCTCAGGCTCTTAGCATCTGCCAGCATGGTAGGCCAGTAGTAGCTTGCCCTGAGGGCCTTGTGGGCCAGTGCTTTCCCACCAATGTGATGTCCACATATCCCTGAGTGGATATCCTCTAATACCTCAGCGGCCTGATCCGCCCGCAGAAATTTGAGAAGCGGATGAGTAAAAGACTTCTTGTAAAGCTCTTCATTAATGAGTATGAACCAGGCTGCTTTAGCCTGTGGGTGGATGAGTAAAAGACTTTTTCTGTCTCTCTCGTGCTCTTGCAGGGCCACGGAGTAGCATTGTCTGGCTGACTCCTGGTCCCCACGCACTTTTCCTTCCAGCCCGAAGTCAGTGACATACGCGATGGTGAGAGCCCTGATGGAGATGGCCGCTTCGATTTCATCCAGAGTGGCCCTGCCAATCAGGGCGTTGTAGGCAGATCTCGCGTCCACAACAACAAAGGTTGCCCTGACATTTCTGGCCGTAGAGCCTTCCCCGAAGGTTACAAGCAAGTCGATGACTCCCATGGGCAGCACGCCTGCCCCGCTGAATCCATACAGTGATCCGGGAGCAGGTCGTAGGTGCCTTTTTTCCAGGCCCATTTTTTCGAAGGCGTCCTTGTACATTAGATTTGTGTATGCCCCTGTGTCTACCATACACCTCCGCACAATGTGGTTGCTGATCTCTAGAGACAGTACCAAAGGGTCACTGTGCGGGTATATTACGCGCCCAGCATCATCAGGGGTGATGCTTAATGTCACCCCCCTTGGACTCCCTGCTTTCTCAGCATAGCAGTTCTGGTTCCTTAGCTCGCGCATTTGTCTTTTTTGGCCTCTTCGACTGAGCTGGCCTTCAGTGCCCCCTGAAATTACATGGATCACCATGCGGTTCTGCACCGACCCTTCGGGTTTTTCAGACACTTCCTTCTGAGACTTATTTTTAGCCGCATAGTTGGCTAACCATCCGTTCTTGATTAACTTCTCGATTTCGTCCTTCAGGTGACGTCATTCCTCGGTGGTATGGCCTATACAGTCGTGGAAGGTGCAGAACTTCTTGGGGTCTCCTTTTGGGCTGCGAGGTTTGTTCGGGCGGTTCCATTTAGCAGTTTTTTTTTCCAGTTCGAAGATCTCTGCCCTGGATTTGTTCAGAGCAGTGTAACTGTCGAATCTGGGCTGGTAGACTGTTCGCTCCTTCTTGGGAGTGTCTCCCTCTTCCCTTTGCTTGCCTGGCTCACTTCTGCCCCTTCCACCCTGCGGTCCCTCTTGAGGCTTTGTTTGGCCTGCAGGGGTATCCGTCAGGCCGTGGAACTCCTCTTGCAGAATGAACCCTTCCGCAATCTTCCTGGCCATGGCCAAGGTTTCTGGCTGGGCCCTGATCATCTGGTTTTTCATTTCCCCTGGAAGTAGGGAGATTGTCAGGGCGTAGGCGGCAGTGGAATCATCGATCTCCCTGACCTGTTGGTAGGATAGATCAAACCTTCTCATGTATTCTCTCACACTCTCACCCTTTTTCTGTTTCAGGGTCATGAGATCGAAACGGGTAAGGCGTCTTCTCTTATTTCCGGCATACTGTTCGAGGAAAATTTCAGCCAACTCTATGAAGAACCTGACTGACCCCTGGCGGAGGTCTCTGAACCATCCCTGCGCGAGCCCTACCAGGGTGGTTGGGAAAACTTTGCACCAGATGGCATCATCTACGTCATACATGCCCATGTGGCTTTCAAAGGCTGCCAGGTGGTCTTCAGGGTCTGTCGTCCCGTCAAATTTGATGGTTGGCATTTTGATTTTTGGAATGGGGTACTCTTGTACCTCAGGGTGCAGCGGGGTTTTTGTGGGCCTGCCCACCAGTAGTGACCTGCTTTCCCCAGACTGGTTACCGTGAGAATCCCATTGTTTATGGGTCGGTTTCCTCGCACTGGGGGAGCGGTGCCTTGGTGGTGGCCTGCTTGCTGCTTCATCCTCTGTTTCCGGGGAGATCTGCCTGGGCCTCTTCCTCTGAGAGTGGCAGAGGTTTTCACCCTGATGGTGCCTGGACTCGAGCGGTTGTCCCCGGTTGAGCCGGGATTGCAGGCTTTGGGATAAGCCGGGGGCCGACTGTTCCTTGGCTGCAGGTGATAGCTTGGAGAAAACTCCGCCCGGCCTTTCCCCTAAGCGTTTCGACATGGGCTCCCTGGGCCTCATTCGCTCTTGTAATCCTTGGGATAAGCCTCCCTGTCCTCCAGACGCTGACTCTGTTGTATGAATGGAGAACGCCTGCGGGACAGGTGGCTCTGGATTGCCGGTAGTGATGCGCCCTTGCACATGCGTATACACTTGAGCTGTTCTTCTCGCTTTTCTCTGAGCATTTCTGGCGGCGGTCCGCCTCGTGCCCCCTGCCTCGTCCCTGCTGACTGGGGACGGTTGCCTGGGAGCCGATGCGACCCTGCCTACCAAGTCCTCAGGTGTGAATTCCTGATTCAGCATCGTAGAGAAGAACGCGGCCGCCTGTGCCATCTGAGCTGGGGTCAGATTGAGAGCACGTCCTGGGTGTGTCCCCAACTCAAGTGTCACAGCAGTGTTAGACCCACCGAGGGGATTGGTTCCCTCCACCCCTAGGATCGTGGCAGGAGGAACCCTTTCCGACTGCGGCATACCATACAGGGGGGTCACCGGTGGGACCGTCGGACCCGCTCCTGTACTGGCATCAACGATTTCTGGCATGATTGTGTTTAGTTTTGTGATTATGAGTGGTTGATTTTAGTGGGTAACTCGTGAGCACAACCGTAAGTTCCCCACAGACGGCGCCAAATTGTTCCGGTCACGGAAACAATTCACCCGGCCTAGGATCCGGGTTGTACAATCGGGTTAATGGTGAACAATTGATCGTTTGATTTCCCTTGGTCTCCCCTTTCTCTCACTCCCTGGATCGGACCTTCCCGGCGGAAATGGCCTGCTCCCTGCACAATTAACGCACAGGGACTCGGAGGTTGTCCGAGGAAACCCTCTCCGATGCCTAAGTCAGTCCGTGAAATGCCTTTACGAACCTAGCTCGTGAGGAACTAGGCGGCGTTGTTAGTAGTAAGAGTCTAGAGAGAGAAAATCCCACCCCTCTCATGTGGGAAATGGGGAGGTATTTATACCTTCCCACAAGAGAGAGAAGTGGGAGAGGAATGGTTGGATAGAGAAGTGACAAGTGGCGGCTTCTCATCCATCCATTCCTAATTACCTTAGGCAAAATGACGAGAGGGCCCCTGGGGGTTCTGGCCCTGTTGGCCAGGGATTTTCCCGGGGCAGACAGTCTTCTGGCAGGGGGCTGCCAAGTCCCGACAGGCTGGGTTGGCCTATGCTCCCAGCAGCTGACGGCCACCCTTAGCGTTTTATGCTTCTTGTTTTAATTTCTTGCTAGGGGCTGATCTTTCAACTCTTTGACAGGGACCGTCTCAGGGCTTGCCTAGCAGGCGGCTACTCGACAGGCGGCCGACCCCAATCAATAATAATAATAATAATAATAATAATAATAATAATAGTAATAATAGTAATAATAATAATAATAATAATAATAATAATATACATAATCAAAAGGAAAAGAGAAAGGAGAAAGAGATGTCGAGATTTGAATTACACCCTCAACCTACATGCTTAATGGCCTCGGAAACGAACTCATAATAGCGACGGGAGCGCGGGAGTGTCGAGATATGTAGGGTGAGTTATGGTGTGTGTCTTTGATGAGTTTTGATCTCGGGATTTTGAATATGTGTGTGTGTGTATGTATGCCGCCGGTTTTTCGAGGGCAAAAGGCTCGGTTTTTTTGTATGGTTTTGCTTGGGGTTGTAGTGTAGGATGTTTAGGTAGATTAGGGTAGAATATGTAGGGTGAATGGGGTTTGCAAAGGCTCTCCTTCAACTCTCAAAGCTGAAGAATGCAAAGGGTTAGGGGGTGTATTTATAGGCTTGATGAAGTGAATCAAATGGGTTGAGTTATTATAGGAAAATGTTGCCTCTTGATTTGATTTGCTAATTTTGAATTCTGATTTTGTGCGCCAGTTTTCGAGAATGAACTTGGCTGATTTTGTGAGACGGTTTCGTCTTTGACCGGGTTTTGACCCGGTCGCTAAAAGACGGGATTTATTTCCAGTGACGGTTTTGACCCAAATTAGTCTCATTTTATTGGAAACGGCCCACTGGGCCTGGATTTGAGGTCGGTTTTGAGAGATTTGCACTCCGCTAAATGCCCACGTCGGATACTATTGATTCTGAGTCCGTATTCGAGCATATTAAGTCACGTTAGCGTCCGATCATCATCGGGTGTTTTGTCGAGAACTGCTATAGACACTAGCAGGCAAAATGCGGGTGTCTACAACCGGGTGTTTTCCCTCATGGTATTTCTCGACCGCTGCGTGGTGTCAAAGTTCTTGGTGGCCCTGTCAGTATTTGTCGTGCTTTCAGCAGTGAGCTTGTGGCGAAGAGAGTTTCGAGAGCCATTGAGCTTATGGACTCGGTTGCCAGGATTGAGGACCCTCAGTGTGAGCTGTTGTTACTTCGTGCTTGCGCCGGTATTTCTAAGCTTTCTTTCTCTCTGCGTACCTGTCCCCCTTCGGTCTTCGACTCGGCTCAGACCTTTGATGCGGCTTTACGGTCTAGCCTGGAACGCATTGTCACCGCGTCCGGCCCCGGGTTCGGGGATTGGCAGTGGCGTCTTTCCACACTGCCCTTTAATTTTGGAGGGTTGGGTGTTTACAGCGCCGGGGATGTCCGGCGTTATGCCTTTTTGGCATCTCGCCTTCAGCCCTCTGAGTTGCAGGCTTTGCTCCTACGGCCTTCAGCCGTCCCTACTTCCGGGGCGACCTTCGATGTGCCCTTGGCTCTATTTAGTGAGACCACCAGTTCCGACCTTCTCCGTAATCCTAGTGAGATCGCTGCCCCCAAACTCATGAAGAAATTGGCAGATATATATTTCACGAAGGTTGCTGCTTCGGTAGAATCGATTTTCTCTTTGACTCGGCGACAGGTGGTATTGTGGAAGTCTCTGCAGGGTGCCCACGCGTCTGACTGGTTGCGCGCTGTACCCATCTCTGGGCTGGGGCAGAACATGAATGGGAGGACCTACCGCTCTGTCCTTAGCTATCGGTTGGGTGTCCCTTTGTTCCCGGTACCTAAGCCTTGCTCTGCCTGCTCCCGGGTTTGTGTTGGGGACATTTTTGGGGACCATGCTGTGTCGTGTGCTGGTACCGTTGGTATTAAGCATAGACATAACCTGGTTCGCGACACCCTTTTGGATATCTGCTTCCGATTTGGTATTTCGGCCGGTAAGGAGGTGGATATCGGTTTGATTGATGGGCACGACAAGCCCCTTCACCCGGCGGATTTACTTCTGTATTCCTGGGATAGGGGGCGCGATGTGTGTGTCGATCTGACAGGGTCGTCCCCTTTGACTCAGTCCGCGATGTCTGATTTTCTGCCTGGCCGCGCGGTCGCTGATGCTGCTCAGCGCAAGTGCGCCAAGTATGGAGATTTGTGCACCAAGACTGGGTACGGGTTCCCACCTTTCTCTTTCTCTTCTCTAGGGGAGCTTGACGCGGAGGCAGGTGCTTTACTCAAGCGGATTCAGAAATTCTCTATCTCTCAGGACGCGGGAGCTCGAGCAGCTGCTTTTATTTTTACTCGTCTTAGTTTTTCTATCGCTAAGGAAGTGGGTGCCCAGATAGTATCTCGGCTACCCACTAACTTCTTGTAATTTGTTTCGTTATTATGAAAGTTCCAGTTTTATAAAAAAAATAAAATTAATAAAAAAAAATAAAAATAAAAATAATAATAATAATAATAATAAAAGTTCCGTTTATAATAAAAGTTCCGTTTATAATAAAAAAATTTATTAATAATAATAATAATAATAATAACAATAACTTCTTGTAATTCGTTCTGGTGTTTAATGCAAGTTCTGTTTATAATAATAATAATAATAATAATAATAATAATAATAACAAGAATAATAATAATAATAATAATAATAATAATAATAATAATAATAATAATAATAATAATAATAATAATAATAATAATAATAATAATAATAATAATAATAATAATAATAAAAAGAACCTATGAAAATCCAGCCTATTTATAGCCCCGCCACATGCGTCAAACCCTTTCCCCACAAATCACAATTTTAAATTCTGTTCTCCTCCGCCTTCTGTCACCTTCGCCTCGCCTTTCTTTTTTCCTTGATTTCGGTTTTTGCAATCCGATCGTTGTTCCTCCCTCTTGCATACTAGATAAACTGTAAGTAAGCTTTATAGCTTGATTTCTCAATTTTTTATGATTTATAAATTTAGTAGACTTTCAAATTGTCATTTTTACGTCACTGGTAGGTTTGAGCTCGGTTTTATGATATTCTTAAACGAAAATCGATGGGGGAATAAGAGTAATTTAGACTTATGAATTATAAAGGTTTAGTAATCAATTCAGGTCGTGTTCCAATTTGTCAATTCTGGAGTGTATGAGATGCTTGGTTTGGTGAAACAATAGCAGGGGTATGTTTTTTTTGTTTATGTGGGAAGTTGCAGGTGTTGGTGGGGATGGTGTATAGTAGTCTTTAGCATGATAATGTTGAGGACTTAGATAAATTTGTTGTGATATTTATTGATGACATAGTATTTATTCAAAGAATGAAGAGAAGAATGAGGAACATTTACGAATTATCTTAGACATCTTGAGAGAAACTTAGTATTTGCTTACGGGTAATTTTGGAGATATATGAGAATTTTATTGGGATGAGAGGTGTGAGGAATCATTTCGAATTTTAAAGGAAAATTTGACCACTGCTTTAGAGCTTGCCTTATCGGATGAAAATAAAGCTTATGAAGTTTATACATATGCATTTTAAAAATGGATTAGGTTGTGTTTTTCAGCAGAATAAGAGAATGATTGCTTATGCGTTTAGGCAGTTGTACCTTTATGGAAAAATTACCCTACTTATGATTAAGAGTTAGCAGCCGTAGTCGTTACCTTGAAAATTTGGAGACATTATCTGTTTGCTGCACCCTTTAATATTTTTATGATCACAAAAGTTCAAGATATATATTTACTCTGTAGGAGCTAAACGTGAAATAGAGGAGGTGGTTGGATTTGATTAAGAATTGTAAGATCGAGATTCGGTATCATGTAAGAAATACCAATGTGGTGGCCGATGCCTGGAGTAAATTTTTCCCGACAAAACTGTTAATGATGCACCGTGATAAGTTGAGGGGAGAGTTTATGATATTTGGGATCAAAATGGCGAAATTAGGAACTCCGTCTAGTGTGTTATCTGTTGAGAGAGAATTGATGAGTGTTATTAGAGAGTTACAAGGTGGATATAAATTTTTCTAGGATAAGTTGATTGGTGAATGAGTCTGCTTTGTCAAGCGCGATGAGAATGGATTTATTAAGTGTTGAGATATAATTTGCGTACCTAACCACAAAAAATTAAAGAAAAAGATGTTTATTTGGGAGGTGATAAAATGCATGCGGATTTGGAATTAGGATTTTGATGGTCCAGTATTAGAAACAAATTGCAGATTTTGTGGCTCGATACTTGATATTTTAGAAGTTTAATAGTGAAAATAGGAGATCTCAAGGAAAGTTACAACCTTTAGAAGTTCCCGAGTGAAGTGGAGTTTAATTTTTATGGATTTTATAGTTGAATTGTTAAGGCCACAGAAAGGTAATAATATGATTTGGGGTTATAATTAATAGGTTACCTGAGTGTGCACATTTTATTCCAATAAAAAAATACATGAGAGTAGAAGCAAATTGTGGATGCTTATATACATTAAGTGGTAAGACTTCATGGAGTTTCAAAGGATATTGTATTATATAGGGATACAGATTTGTTCCAATAATTTGTGGAGAAATTTGAGCCAACCATGAGAGACAAATACCCTCATCTTTTTGCCTAAAGTAAATTTTTCGTGCTTCATGGACAAAGCTTTATTTTAAGGTGGATAGAAATATTCATGACTACTCATTTTTGTGGTAAACTAAGCATGTTCTTGTGTGATTTCATGCTAATATCTATTTATTGGTCACAAATATGAATATTTTGGCTATTATCGATGCTTAATAAGCACAATGTCGTTGGTTGGTGGCTATTACTTGAAATTGACTTGTTTACTCGTGTTTGTGATTTGTTTGTACGCAACGCAATTGTTTGTGGTTTATTTGCACTCAACGCACATATTGGTGGTTTTTGTGCTCAATGCACATATTGTTGGTTGGTAGTGCTAACCGCAATTATTTGATTGATTGATTGATTTTGTGCATTACGCACTTGGAAAATGGTTTAACTTGTGAATTTCAAAATTTTGAAATAATTTAAATATTTTTGTCCGACATGCTCTTAACTTGACAAGTGATATTTTACCTTAGAGTATGAGAATTTTGGTCGTTTCGAACCTTGGTATTATCTTATGGAATTAGGTGATCTTATCTTGTGGATTTAGGTGGTGGTAAAGTTGTATACTTTGAAATTTGAGGAATTAGGTAGTTATGGATTTTAAGGATTTAGAAATGTGTGATATCTAAGGTTTTGTTTAATTTGGCGGATTTTGGATATATGGAGTAAATGATTTATTTTGGAGAAATATAAGAATTTTGGGTGAATTTTGGATATATGGAGTGAGCGGGTCATTTTGGACATTCGTGAATAATGTGAGACAATATTTTCGAGAATGAGTTTAAACTTCGAAGACGAAGTTTTGTTTTAAGGAGGGAAGTCTGTAACACCCCATTATTTTCCGAGTCAATTATAAAGTTTCACTTTTCTACTTTTATTAAATCGGGTTTTTAAGTTGGAAAAATATTTTTAATGTCGTTATAAATATTAAATTATTTTGAGTCGTCTTATAATAAATCGATTTTGATTCTCTTAAAGTGGAACGTTATTTTATAAATTGACTTTGTATCGGGTTGGAATTTGGGTCAAACAAAAATAAATAATAAGAAGAAGAAGAAGAAGAAAAGAACCTAAGAAAATCAAGCCTATTTATACCCCCACCACATGCGTCAAACCCTCTCCCCACAAATCACAATTTCAAATTTTGTTCTCCTCCGCCTCCTGTCACCGTCGCCTCGCCTTTCCTTTTTCCTTGATTTCGGTTTTTTGCAATCCGATCGTTGTTCCTCCCTCTTGCATACTAGATAAACTGTAAGTAAGCTTTATAGCTTGATTTCTCAATTTTTTATGATTTATAAATTTAGTAGACATTCAATTTGTCAGTTTTACGTCACTGGTTGGTTTGAGTTCGGTTTTATGATATTCTTAAATGAAAATCGATGGGGGATTAAGAGTAATTTAGACTTATGAATTATCAAACTTTAGTAATCAATTCAGGTCGTGTTCCAGTTTGTCAATTCTGGAGTGTATAAGATGCTTGGTTTGGTGAAACAATAGCAAGGGTATGTTTTTTTTGTATATGTGGGAAGTTGCAGGTGTTGGTGGGGATAGTGTGTAGTAGTCTTTAGCATGACAATGTTGAAGATTGAGTCAATGGTGAATTTTTATGATACTCTTGTGATATTTTGGATATTGGAAATTTGTGACACAAGTCACATATTGGTATTATTTTTGTACAATTTTTTGTGGTTATAACGGACTCTGGGAGCTCTGTTGGTCTATGAGGTTAAGGTGCGTTTGAGACGTTCTTGGGATTTCGTCTCAAAACTGAACTCCTGGCCCGAGTTGTGTTAAGTGGGGTTTTCCAGCCCCCACTTGCTAAGTAGTTAGACTTTCTCCTTTGGCAGTCTCATCCTACTGACTGCCCAAATGTGAGTAGTGCGCACTATAGTAAGTCTAGCTAAGCATATGTGATACCTCTAGATCGTGAAAAAGGGTAGGACTTTGGCACACAGGTGGTAACAATATTTTGGTTGGTTTATGATTTAACTACTGTTTTTTCAGTATTGTGGTTTGGTTTTAAGTTGGTAACTTTTAACTCTGGTTTTAGTTTATTATAAAATTATAATTATGATTATTGTGTTATATTTTATTATAAAATATTTTTACTCTACTTTGCTGACGTCGTTTTGTTTTGGGTCGTTTCCCCGCTGGAACCTGTACCTATTTGTGTTTGGGTACAGTTGATAGGTACACCAAATATGCTGCATGAGTGCATTTGGTTCGGGATGCTGAGCGAGGAAGGATTTTAATAATAAACATTTATCTCCAAACTATTTATATTTATGTTGAATTTTGGTTTGAAGTTATTTTAAACTGTTTTGGATTTTGTAGGACTTAAGTCTTCCGCTGCAACGTTTACATTTAATTAGCTATCGGATTTTATATTTCTTTTAATTCATATACTATTCTTTTGCTTTGCATTTGGCCTTGTGAGCTAAATGCAGAGTAACGGCTTTAAATTTTCCAATTTTATTCTTTTATTTTGGTCGCGAAAATTTAGGTTTGTTACAGTTGGTATCAGAGCAATAGGTCTTTCCAAAAAGTTTTGCAAAATTTGAAATGGTTTTAAAAAAAATTACTACTTTAAAAAAAACTACTACCTTTATAAAACAAAAAATTAAAACCGAGTGTTGGGTGGATTGGGTGCATTGCATACGCGTGAATTATGTTATTTATATATATATATTTATATTTATATTTGTCATGGTTTAGTACTGTTAATATCTTTGCCTAATTTAACTGTGATAGTGATGAATGCTACTTACATTAATATTTGTGATTGAACCTTCTTATATTTGGACTTAATAGAATATTGTTTATATCTATAGTAATAATGCCTCCATGAAGAGAAAATGAAAACAATGATATGGTCGCTATGATGGCACAATTGATAGCTCAGAATGCAACTCTTGTCCAAGCTGTGGAACAAATGACTGTTGTTACCCGGAATATGAATGATAGGCCAGGGTCGAGAATGAGAATGATCCTACACCCACTGTTACTGGAATGTCTGAAGCGGTACAGAAGAAGAAACCGTCGACATTTACTGAGAAAGGGGATCCTAATGAACAAGATAATTGGGTTACGGAGATGGATAAAAAAATTCTGGCTGTAGGGTGTTGCGGACATGACGTAGGTCCACCCTGACACAGCCACGCGTGGGTTTGGGTAGGCGAATGAATCTCGTGGTCTGATTGTTCTCGGGTTGAAATTTAAGTCAAAGTTGGAGTCGCCACCAAATTTTGTGGGAATTCGGATCCGTTCGAGCCCACTCTATGACGTCGTGGGCTGTACATAAAGTACGGCCCATTTCAATTTCAGAGTTTATGGGGCTCGTCCCTTTGCATTACGATACCGATACCGTTTCTACCAGTTATCGTGTATAGAATGACTCTCGTGCGCCAAAGGTTTCGGACATCCGGAAACCGAGGTTCTGAGTAAAGGGTGATGGTACGTGTTGAGAAGCCCACTAAGGACCCCCAACCCCGCCCGCACTTAACGGCCTCTACTATGACATCGTTCGTGTTCGTGTACGCGCGCTAGTAAAGCGACTAAATGATATGCAAACAGCGTTTTTGGCTAAGCATGTGAATTATTGGTGGTTAACTACGTCATTTTAATGCATCTAAATCCAAGTCAAATTGTTTAGCATGCGAGGTTCATTTATACCGCGATAAACATCAAAATAAACAAAGCTCATAAATACGTACAAAATACACGGGTGGAAATACAACCCGGTTAATACAAAATGACGAACAATAAAAAAAGGAATGAACGAAATATATATAAACAAACGATAAATAATAACTAGGAACGGACCCGTATATAATAAATATAAATTAAACCGTAAGTTGTGCAAATGGACGAACTTCGATTAAATGCACATTATATTGTGTATTAAGCGAAGGACGGAGATAGGGGACCTAGACGTGATGCTAGCCCGATCCCGAATCTCGGTGCCTTGTCCCGACTTATCACATTGAGAAATTGATGTCTAGACTAACCATGTGTCGGATACGACTAAAGAGTCGTCAACACACGCCTAATAGTGAAAGACCGTCAATCAAAGTCGTTTAAGTGAAGTGATATGCATGAGTTTTGGAAAAGAGATCACGTGATTGACTTTACACGTGACGACTAAAGTCCTAAAAAAAGACGAGGCTCGAATGACAAAGGAAGCTCTCGGTTTTCTTGGGCTACAGGACCCACTCGATCGAGTCATGGTCTGGACTCGATCGAGTACACCTTCGAGGTAGCTACTGACCAGTTTTTGGGGTGCTACTCGATCGAGGGGCCTATGGCACTCGGTCGAGTGCACCCTGTACGAGGTATAACCCGTTTCGGAAAAGGTGGCTATTTCGATTTATTCATTTTGAAATCGATGGTTGGCCGAGTTGAATTAAAATATTGCATGATTTGAATTTAACTCGGATTTTGGTGCTATAATCGTGTTTTATAGGATTATAATACCGTTATCGGAAATTTGTGAAAAATGTCATTATGGGATTGAAAAATTTGATTAGCGACGAAATGATGTTCCTCCGCGTCACAACATCGAAACTAATCCTAGCGGATTATGTGATGTCGGTTTTCGCATCAACGGATTTCGTGCTAATCTTAGAAATGGAATCAAACACGTTCAACTATGATCGACCACGATCACGTTACGCCCTTGAGTACATTGGGGCGGTGCTCCTCGAAAGGGTGCCACCTCCGTCGTGGCTCGTAAAGGGATTAAACGAACTTGGTGCGGTGATCACAGTTAAACGTGTTCGAATCCGAGTTTTAGTACTATGTACGTATACGCGGTATATAGATGGTAAATGTTAGAATACGAAGAAATAAAAAGTTAGTAACGAAAAATTAAAATGTTAGAGTTAGTGTTAGTATACTAGTACAATTATAATATAAAGTACAAAACATATATTTAAAAACGAGATAGTAAAGATTGAGACGGGGTTTATGACACCCTCAACATACATGCTTAGAATGGCCTCGGCAATGGACTCGTAATAGCGACGGGAATGCGGGAGTATCGAGGATGTAGTTGAGTTATAGTGTGTGTGTTTATATGGTGATGTTTTATCGGTTTTTCGAGGGATAAGGACTCGGTTTTTTGCTTAGGGTTGTAGTGTAGAGAGGATGTGTGAGTTAGGGTAGAAATGTAGGGTTTTGATGCCTTAGGAAAAAGTTGAAAATGAAGAGCACAAGAGGGGTATTTATAGAGTTTATCCCTCGAGCTAGGGTCATTCGATCGAGTGGCCCTAGTGCACTCGATCGAGTGCCCTAGGAAAGGGGTCTGTTGCGGTTTTGTGGCTCCACTCGATCGAGTGAGGTCAATCCACTCGATCGAGTGGATACGGTTGACGAGCCATTTTAGGAAATGGTTGAACCTTTTGATTTCTTTAAGGATTGTGTTCAGACGCAAGTTTCTAGAAGCGAACTTGGCTGATTTCGAGGATGGGTTCGTCTTTGACCGGGTTTTGACCAGGTCGCCAAAAGACGATTTTTATTTTTGGTGTTGGTTTTGGCCCAAATTAGTCTCATTTTACTCGGAACGACCCACTGGGCCTGAATTTGAGGTTAGTTTTGAGAGATTTGTACTCCGCTAAATGTCCACGTCGGATATTATTGATTCCGAGCCCATATTCGAGTGTACTAAGTCACGTTTGCGTCTGATCATCATCGGGTGTTTGTCGGGAACTGCTATAGACACTAGCAGGCAAAATGCGGATGTCTACAAGTGTCCACATGAATTTAAGGCTAGGATCGTTGTCTTCTATTTGAAAGAACAGGTAGACATTTGGTGGCAGACTGTTAAAGAGGACTTTATGAAACCAATTAGAATAAGAAATCCTAATGGCACACACACACTATATGATAATGACTGGAATACTCTTAAGGAAATATTAGAAGCTGAATTTTTCCCAGAACATGTGAAACATAAAAAATTAGCTGTATTTGGAGACCTAAAGCAAACCTATGAGATGAGTGTGAAAGACTTTTATAATAAATTTATTGAGCTTAGTCGTTTTGCTAAGGAGCTAGTGCTTACAGAGGGGATTAAAGCATCTAGGTTTGAGGATAAGTTACATTGGAAGATTAAGGGTAGATTTGTTGGAGAGACAATTACTTCATTAAGAGATGTCTATGCTACGACTGTTAATATTGAGAGGAGTAACCAGAAGATGGAGGTTGAGATGGGAAGTACCGGGACTGAGAAGAGGAAGTTTCAGGGGAGTCCATCTGACACCCCTGCGAAGAGAGGGAATTTCAATACAAATAATAACACCCAACACAAGTCTTGGTCTTTTGGAGGGAATGGGAAGGAAGAAGGTAATAGCTGGAGAGGTAAAAACCAGGGAACAACTAATGACTTTACCCCACATTACTACTATAAGTTATGCAAGGGAGATCACCCAGTTCTTGACTGTCAAGGAAATAAGGTGACATGCTACTGGTGCGGGAAGTTAGGACATCGAGAATTCGAGTGTAGGAACAAGAAGGAATGGAAGCCTCGTGCTACGGAAACTACTAATGCTAGTGTGAATCAGAGTAACCGATTTGAGGGTCAGGGGAACACACAAAATTTTGATAGGTCCACAACTAACAATAATTTTAGGAATCTAACTCCGACTCAAACCAATATTACCGCAGGTAGTAAACCCGCGGGCCAAGTAAATGCTGCGCAGAGTAACAAGAAGCCTACTGGGAAGCTTTATGACAAGAATAGAGGGGAAGCCAAAAACAAAGACATTGTTTCGGGTAGCTTTCTAGTGAACCCTATTTTAGCTCATGTTTTATTTGATTCAGGTGCATCTTACTCTTTTACTTCGACTAAGTTTGTGGATAAAATGAATGTTGAATCTAGTGAAATTGTGGATTTTTGATTTTTTTTCCTACCATGTCATTTGAGGACTTAGTAAACCGTAAAAGGATGTATAAGGATGTGTCTGTGTTTATTGGTGATCATTATTTTGAGGCAAACCTGATAGAATTTTTATTACCCTACTTTGATGTTATTAGGCCTAGTGTGCCGCCTTGGGGTGACCCTGATTTATTTGTGGAAAAAGAAGGATGAAACTTTAAGATTATGTATTGATTATCGGGAATTGAATCAAGTTACTATATAGAATAAGATTCCCTTACCTAGGATTGATGACTTATTTGACCAGTTGAAGGAAGCTTTTATTTTCCCTAAAATTGATTTACAATTTGAGTACCATCAATTAATGATAGCGCTTAAAGATTTATCTAAGAGTACATTTTCTACAAGATATATATTGTCATTGTGAGTTTATTGTGATGCTTTTTGGGTTGATTAGTGCACCTGATGTGTTTATGGACTTAATTAGATGAACCAAACCTTGAGGACTTGCCTAGATAAATTTGTTGTGATATTCATTGATGACATAGTATTTATTCAAAGAATGAAGAGAAGAATGAGGAACATTTAAGAATTATCTGAGACATCTTGAGAGAAGATTAGTATTTGCTAAATCTTCAAGGTGTGATTTTTGGCTGGTACGGGTAATTTTAGAGATATATGAGAATTTTATTGGGATGAGAGGTGTAATGAATTATTTCGAATTTTAAAGGAAAATTTGACCACTGCTTTAGAGCTGGCCTTATCGGATGAAAATGAAGCTTATGATGTTTATACATATGCATTTTAAAAATGGATTAGGTTATGTTTTTCAGCAGAATAAGAGAATGATTGCTATGCGTTTAGGCAGTTGCACCTTTATTGAAAAATTACCCTACTTATGATTTAGAGTTAGCAGCCGTAGTCGTTACCTTGAAAATTTGGAGACATTATCCGTTTGGCGCACCCTTTAAGATTTTTATGATCACAAAAGTTTAATAATAGAGTATGGTAATGGAGGATACCGTAGTACGGTATCCGAGTAGGTTTAGGAAACACGCAATATGACAATATTGCGTGAAGGTTTAGGAAACACGCAATAGGACAATATTGCTTGAAGGTTTAGGAAACACGCAATAGAATAATATTGTGTGAGATATGATTTAGTTTCCTAGTTTAAGTTAGATACGGATACTATAAATATGGGTCTATGTTTGTATTCATAATTAAGAAAGAAAGTTAAACAAGTTACAATAATACAAATTTTCTTTATATTTTATCAGATATATATTTACCCTCTAGGAGCTAAACGTGAGATAGAGGAGGTGGTTAGATTTGATTAAGAATTGTAAGATCGAGATTCAGTATCATGTAAAAAATACCAATTCATGTGGTGGCCGATGCCTGGAGTAAATTTTTCCCGACAAAACTGTTAATGATGCACCGTGATAAGTTGAGGGGAGAGTTTCTGATATTTGGGATCAAAATGGCGAAATTAGGAACTCCGTCTAGTGTGTTATCTGTTGAGAGAGAATTGATGAGTGTTATTAGAGAGTTACAAGGTGGATATAAATTTTTCTAGGATAAGTTGGTTGGTGAATGAGTCTGCTTTGTCAAGCGCAATGAGAATGGACTTATTAAGTGTTGAGATATAATTTGCGTACCTAACCACAAGGAATTAAAGGAAAAGATGTATTATGTTTATTTGGGAAGTGATAAATTGCATGCGGATTTGGAGTTAGGATTTTGATGGTCTAGTGTTAGAAACAAATTGCAGATTTTGTGGCTCGATACATGATATTTTAGAAGTTTAATAGTGAATATAGGATATCTCAAGAAAAGTTAAAACCTTTAGAAGTTCCCGAGTGAAGTGGAGTTTAATTTTTATGGATTTTATAGTTGAATTGTTAAGGCCACAGAAAGGTAATAATATGATTTGGGGTTATAATTAATAGGTTACCTGAGAGTGCACATTTTATTCCAATAAAAAAATACATGAGAGTAGAAGCAAATTGTGGATGCTTATATACATTATGTGGTAAGACTTCATGGAGTTTCAAAGGATATTGTATTATATAGGGATACATATTTGTTCCAATATTTTGGGGTAGAAATTTGAGCCAACCATGAGAGACAAATACCCTCATCTTTTTGCCTAAAGTAAATTTTTCGTGCTTCGAGGACGAAACTTTATTTTAAGGTGGATAGAAATATTCATGACTACTCATTTTTTTGGTAAACTAAGCATGTTCTTGTGTGATTTCATGCTAATATCTATTTATTGGTCACAAATATGAATATTTTGGCTATTATCGATGCTTAATAAGCACAATGTAGTTGGTTGTTGGTTATTACTTGAAATTGACTTGTTTACACGTGTTTGTGATTTGTTTGTACGCAGCGCAATTGTTTGTGGTTTATTAGCACTCAACACACATATTGGTGGTTTTTGTGCTCAATGCACATATTGTTGGTTGGTAGTGCTAACCACACTTATTTGATTGATTGATTGATTTTGTGCATTACGCACTTGGAAAATGGTTGAACTTGTGAATTTCAAAATTTTGAAATAATTTAAATATTTTTGTCCGACATGCTCTTAACTTGACAAGTGATATTTTACCTTAGAGTATGAGAATTTTGGTGGTTTCGAACCTTGGTATTATCTTATGGAATTAGGTGATCTTATCTTGTGGATTTAGGTGGTGGTAAAATTGTATACTTTGAAATTTGAGGAATTAGGTAGTTATGGATTTTGAGGATTTTGAAATGTGAGATATCTAAGGTTTTGTTTAATTTGGCGGATTTTGGATATATGGAGTAAATGATTTATTTTAGAGATATATAAGAATTTTGGGTGAATTTTGGATATATGGAGTGAGCGGGTCATTTTGGACATTCGTGAGTAATGTGAGACATTATTTTCGAGGATTAGTTTAAACTTTGAGGACGAAGTTTTGTTTTAAGGAGGGAAGTCTGTAACACACCATTATTTTCCGAGTCAATTATAAAGTTTGACTTTTCTACTTTTATTAAATCGGGTTTTTAAGTTGGAAAAATATTTTTAATGTCGTTATAAATATTAAAGTATTTTGAGTCGTCTTATAATAAATCGATTTTGGTTCTCTTAAAGTGGAACGTTATTTTATAAATCGACTTTGTATCGGATTGGAATTTGGGTCAAACACAAATAAATAATAATAATAATAATAAGAAGAAGAAGAAGAAGAAAAGAACCTAAGAAAATCCAGCCTATTTATATCCCCCACCACATGCGTCAAACCCTTTCCCTACAAATCACAATTTCAAATTCTGTTCTCCTCCGCCTCCTGTCACCATCGCCTCGCCTTTCCTTTTTCCTTGATTTCGGTGTTTTGCAATCCGATCGTTGTTCCTCCCTCTTGCATACTAGATAAACTGTAAGTATGCTTTATAGATTGATTTCTCAATTTTTTATGATTTATAAATTTAGTGGACTTTCAATTTGTCAGTTTTACGTCACTGGTTGGTTTGAGTTCGGTTTTATGATATTCTTAAACGAAAATCGATGGGGGAATAAGAGTAATTTAGACTTATGAATTATCAAGGTTTAGTAATCAATTCAGGTCGTGTTCCAGTTTGTCAATTCTGGAGTGTATGAGATGCTTGGTTTGGTGAAACAATAGCAGGGGTATGTTTTTTTTGTTTATGTAGGAAGTTGCAGGTGTTGGTGGGGATGGTGTGTTGTAGTCTTTAACATGATAATGTTGAAGACTGAGTCAATGGTGAATTTTTATGATACTCTTGTGATATTTTGGATATTGGGACTTTGTGAGACAAGTCACGTATTAGTATTATTTTGGTACAAATTTTGGTGGTTATAACGGACTCTGGGAACTCTATTGGTCTATGAGGTTAAGATGCATCTGAGACGTTCTTAGGATTTCGTCTCAAAACTGAACTCCTAGCCCGAGTTGTGTTAAGTGGGGTTTTCCAGCCCCCACTTGCTAAATAGTTAGACTTTCTCCTTTGGCAGTCTCATCCTACTGACTGCCCAAATGTGAGTAGTGCGCACTATAGTAAGTCTAGCTAAGCATATGTGATACCTCTAGATCGTGCAAAAGGGTAGGACCTTGGCACACAGGTGGTAACAATATTTTGGTTGTGTAGACACCCGCATTTTGCCTGCTAGTGTCTATAGCAGTTCCCGATCAAACACCCGATGATGATTGGACGCAAACGTGACTTAGTACACTCGAATATGGGATCGGAATCAATAATATCCTACATGGGCATTTAACGGAATACAAATCTCTCAAAACCAACCTCAAATTCAGGCCCAGTGGGTCGTTCTGAGTAAAATGAGACTAATTTGGGCCAAAACCGACACCAAAAATAAAAACCGTCTTTTGGCGACCGGGTCAGAACCCGGTCAAAGACGAACCCATCCTCGAAATCAACCAAGTTCGCTTCTAGAAACTTGCGTCTGAACACAATCCTCAAAAAATCAAAAAGGTCAACCATTTCCTAAAATGGCTCGTCAACCCTATCCACTCCATCGAGTGGATTGACCTTACTCGATCGAGTACACTAGGGCCACTCGATGGAGTGACCCTAGGTCGAGGGGTAAACTCTATAAATACCCTCCCTTGTGCTCTTCATTTGAGCAGAATTTTTCACATACATTTTACCCTACATTTCTACCTTAATTCACCCATTCTCTCTACACTAAAATCCTAAGCAACAGTACACAATAATCGAGTCATGTTGTCCCTCGAAAAACCGACAAAGCCATCCACACACACACACACCATAACTCAACTACATCCTCGATACTCCCGCGTTCCCGTCGCTATTACGAGTCCATTGCCGAGGCCATTCTAAACATGTATGTTGAGGGTGTCATCAACCCCGTTTCTATCTTTACTATCTCCTTTTTTTATATATACGTTTTGTACTTTATATTATAATTATACTAGTATACTAACACTAACACTAACATTTTAATTATCGTTTACTAACTTTTCCATTTCGTTACTAACTTTTTATTTCTTCTCATTCTAACATTTAACATACGTATACCGCGTACATATACATAATAATAAAATCGGGTTCGAACCCGTTTGACTAGGATGACCATCTAAAGTCCGTTTAATCCCTTTACGAGTCACGACGGAGGTGGCACCCTTTCGAGGAGCGCCTCCCCAATATACTCAAGGGCGTAACGTGATCGTGGTCGATCATAGTTGAACGCGTAGGATTCCATTTCCAAGATTAGTGTGAAATCCATTGATGCGAAAATCAACATCACGCAATCCGTTAGGATTGGTTTCGATGTTGTGACGCGGAGGGACACCATTTCGCCACTAATCAAAGTTTTCGCTCCAATAAAATTTTCTATAAAATTCCGATGACGGTATTATAATCGTATATTACACGATTATAGTACCGAAAACCGAGTTAAGTTTAAATTATGCCAAATTTCTATTTAACTCGGCCAACCATCGATTTTAAACAAATAAAAACGAAATTGCCACCTTCTTCAAAGCGACCAAAACTCGTACAGGGGCCACTCGACCGAGTGCCATGGGCCACTCGATCGAGTAGCACCCCAAAAACTGGGCAGTAGATACTTCGAAGGTGCACTCGATCGAGTCCATGCCATGACTCGACCGAGTGGGTCCTGTAGCCCAAGAAAACCGAAAGTTTTCTTTATCGTTCGAGCCTCGTCTTTTTTTTTACGATGTTAGTCATCGCGTGTAAAGTCAATCACGTGATCTCCTTTTTCAAAACTCCTGCATGTCATTTCTTTTAAGCGACTTTGATTGACGGTCTCTCACTATTAATCTTGTGTCGACAACTCCTTAGTTGTATCCGACACATGGTTAGTCTAGACATCAATTTCTCAATGTGATAAGTCGGGACAAGCGACCGAGATTCGGGATCGGGCTAGCATTACGTCTAGGTCCCCTATCTCCATCCTTCGCTTAATACACAATATAATGTGTATTTAATCGGAGTTCGTCCATTTGCACAACTTACGGTCTAGTTTGTATTTACATATACGGGTCCGTTTCAAGTTATTACTTATTGCTCTTTATATCTCGTTTATTCTTTTTTATATTGTTCGTTAGTCTGTATTGGCCGGGTTGTATTTCCGCCCGTGTATTTTGTACATATTTACGAGCTTCATTTTTTTTACGTTTATTGCTTTTTAAATGAACATCACATCCTAAATCACTTTGACGTGAATCTGGATGCATTAAATAACGTAGCTAACAAATAATTCACATGCTTAGCTAAAAACGCTGTTTGCATATCATTTAGTCGTTTTACTAGCGCGCGTACACGAACACGAACGATGTCTTAGTAGAGGCCGCTAAGTGCGGGCGGGGTTGGGTGTCCTTAGTGGGCTTCCCAACACGTAACCTCACCCCTTACTCAGAACCTCGGTTTTAGGATGTCCGAAACTGTTGGCACACGAGAGTCATTCAGTACACGAAAGTCGGTGTAAACGGTATCGGTATCGTAATGCAAAGGGACGAGCCCCATAAACTCTGAAATCGAAATGGACCGTACTTTGTGTATGGCCCACGACGACATAGAGTGGGCTCGAACGGTTCCGAATTCCCATAAAATTCGGTGGCGACTCCAACTTTGACTTAAATTTCGAACCTGAGATAAATCTTACCACGAGATTCATTCGCCTACCCAAACCCGCGCGTGGGCGCTTCGGGGTGGACCTACGTCATGTCCACAATTTGGCGACTTCACTGGGGATACCTGATGTACCACATGTCATCGGGGTTCCTAGGGTGAGACTCGAAGAGAAATCATTCGTATATTAGTGTGCGCGCATTAGTTTAATGATTCATGCATAAGCCAAATTTTGCCCGGGTCGGTTACTTGCGACCGACGTCCCACTATACCGCGGTACATTCCTACATGGGTGCGCTAAAGACTTCGATGGCGGAACTCGTATGGGTTTTGCGGCGTGTCCTAAGACCAACTCGGCTTAGGGAGTCCGTCCTGATTTACGAGAAAGCCATCGTTGTTGGTATAGACCCTATTTTGACCGACCGAGACTTAGCGTAAAGTATACATAAGCGTCCTTATAATTCTTGTTTGACTACGTGCTACTTGGTTTCCGTGTCATTTTTCAAAAACCTTCATTTCAAAAAATGCAGCTTTCCAAAAAATACAAAATTTTGAAAAAATCCCCGAAATACTGTCCATTTCGGGACCCGTCTTTTCAAAAAATATCCTATTTTCAAAACTCGAAATGTCGCCGACATTTAGGATTATCGATTTGACTAAAAAATATCCTTCTCTTTAGCCGGCATGTTGTCCGTCGAATTTCCAACACTATCTCGATTTTTGGAATTTTCAAAATTCTAATCTCGTTTTTTCAAAATTTCGTTCTCGGTTTTCAAACTTTCGGAAATTCACTCATTTCTATATTCAAAATTCAAATTTTCAAACATCCGACTTTCCAAAAAAAAAAAGAATCTTCCCCATTATAGGACCTACCGTTTATCCGTGTGTTGGGTCTTTGCATAGTATGTCGAAGGTTTATAGCGTCGAAACTCCGTTGATCCTATATCACGAGTTTCCCCCCTTTCCCGGGCCCGCTTTATTTGTCAAGGCATGACCAACCCGCGTAGGGCATACCCCTACAACGGATGGTCCGTCCGTACACTCGAGTCAAAAGTCTGGGAAAAAGTCTCACGTGGACCTTCCTTCGAACGGGATTAGGCCCACAAAGCCAAAGTCCTAAGGAAGTTATACCACCCATGAGTCATCCGTCTAGGTGTCTTTCTTAAGTCTTTAGTTCATTTCCTTGTGTCGCTCGGCATGTACTTTTCTTTATGATTCCGAGATCTGGGTTCGGTTTCTGATTACGCGGTGTTCTTACAGACAGGCCACCGTCCACCAGACACCGCCGCAAAATGGAAGCAGCTCTGAACAATCTGAAGGCCTCTGTGGCTGCCATGGCCGCCAAACAAAGCGACATTGATGCTCAACTGACAGAAATGAGGGCTGGTCAAGTAGCTATCGTTGCTCGCATGGCTGCAGTGGAGCAAAGGATTCCTAATGCCGAGGCTACTGGGCCTTTAGCTGAACTAGTTAGCGCGGTGCGCCGACTAGAGGAACAAGTCCATTTGGCTGGGAGTAACAATATCCATCAGAAGAATAGCCGCAAGTACTCCCCGATGAGTGACAAACTGCCCGCGAACCTGAATCTCACGGGCTTGCTCATGTTCGAAGTGCCAAAGAGCCACTCGGGATGGAAGTCGCCCCTGAGGAGCCGACTGCTGAAACGACCCTCGTGAAGCAACTAAAGAAGACCCGAGTTGACCTCACCATATGGCAACTCCTAGTTAGCTCACAAGAACATCGAGAAGCACTCACTAAGGCTCTCGATCAAGTTAAGATCGACTCTTTGCCTACCCCAGCTGAAATGGTAGCCACAGTCCTGCCCCACTTGAAGGGCAAAACGAAGGAAGGAGCCCCAATGATCACTTTCTCTGAAGCTAACCTACCGCCGTTCGGGGCCACCCATAATCTGGCCCTTTACATTACGGTGATCTGCTGAGGGAAATACCTCCCGATGACCCTAGTTGATGATGGGTCTGCTGTGCATGTCCTTCCTTTGAGGACCGCCAAAGCCCTCGGCATTACCGAGGCCGATTATGTTCCGACGGCTCAGACCATCCAAGCCTTTGATGGGAGCCCAAAGTCGGTAGCTGGGGCCATAAAGCTGACCATTATAACGGGCCCAATAGAAAAGGAGCTTGAATTCCAGGTGATCGATGTCACCTCGTCCTTCAATTTGCTCCTAGGAAGGCCGTGGATTCATGCAGTCAAAGCGGTATCCTCCACCCTCCACCGGAAGATCAGGATGCTTTTGCTCGACAATGTCATTACTTTGGAGGCGACCCCAATGACTGTGGCTAGCTGTAACGCCACGGGCCGCACGGACCTCTGGGGGTTCGACTTTGTGGGGATGATCGAGGAAGAGTAGCTTTTCAGGCCCTACTTCACCACGAGCATTGACACGATGCTCCAAAACCTAGGGTACTTTCCGGGGGCTACCTCTCGACCCGATCTTCCAGCTGGGAAGATTATCGAGGTCCTTAAGGACGAAGACTCTCACTTCGGCCTTGGTTATGCCACCACTCCGGGCAACGTTGTCCGAGCAGGAATCGAAAAGGCCTGCAACATCATTAAGGGTATCCACTTGAGCCCTTACAACCCACGGTTAACTGACTACTTTGTCACACCAGTGTTTGGGGCTATTCAGGTTGGACTGTACCAACCCAATGCTGTGCACCTCGGGACCCAATTGGCCCGTGACTGCAACTACATCCCGGATGATGTGTTCGCCCTCATCCAATCCGATGGAACTGACAATGATGAGCCCGCACTGGGGCTGCTTTTCGGGGAAGACACCATAGCCCCGACTCCAAACAGGGCTTGGAGGAAGACCGTCAAGTGGACTGACAGTCATGGAAAGATCTACAAGCTGGTCACTGGATAGGGAGACATGCCTGAGTCTGAGTCTGAATCTGAGTCAGAGTCTGAGGTCGAGTCTAGGGAGTCTGGTGCTAGAGTCACTCCTGTAACCCCTCTCGCACTTGTCAATCCTGTTGCTGGCACTTCGGGGTCTATCCCGCGTGCCTTACCAATTTCGCCACTGACCAATGATCAGATGGCTGCTCTTTTCGAGCTGTTTTCAAAGTTTTCAATCAATAATAACAACCGTTCTGCTTACGACTAGCCTCTTTTAAATTCTGTTTTCAAAAATATTTTATGCAATGACATTGAGAAACTCGACGAACAGGTACCCTTACCTCCACATCTGATCGAGCAGCTAGAGCAAAGAGAATCCCGGAATCCGATAATCGAAGAGACCGAGTCCATCAATTTGGGAACAACCTTAGAACCTCAGATGCTTAAGATAGGGTTATCTTTAGATCCCGAGGAGAGACAACAATTCACGAACCTTCTCCAAGAGTTCAAAGATGTCTTCGCATGGTCCTACAAGGACATGCCGGGGATAGACCGGGAAATAGCCGAGCACCACATACCGATTAAAGACGGGTGCAAATCTGTCAAGCAGAAGCTCCGTCGAATGAGGCCTGAGTGGTCTCTCAAGGTAAAAGAAGAAGTTGATAAACAGTTCAAAGTCGGCTTCATACAAGTGTCCGAATATCCGGACTGGGTTGCAAACATCGTGCCGGTTCCTAAAAAGGAAGGTAAGGTGCGGGTATGCGTGGATTTTCGGGATCTTAACAAAGCAAGCCCGAAAGATGACTTTCCGTTACCACACATCGACATACTGGTGGATAACACGGCCGATCATGCCCTTCTATCATTTATGGACGGGTATGCCAGGTACAATCAGATAAAGATGGCGAAAAAAAGATATGAGTAAGACTACCTTCACTACACCTTGCGGTACTTACCGCTATACCGTCATGCCATTCGGTCTCATTAATGTCGGGGCCACATACCAACGGACTGCTACGACCTTATTGCATGACAAGATGCATAAAGAGGTAGAAGTTTTTGTAGACGACATGATCGTCAAATCCAGAGAACGGGACGGTAACATCACCGCCCTAAGAAAATTCTTCACCCGATTACGCAAATACAACATGAGGCTAAACCCTCAAAAGTGCAGTTTTGGGGTAACATCAGGCAAATTACTGGGTCATATCGTTAGCCAACGAGGTATCGAGGTCGACCCAGCTAAAATTAAAGTCATTGCCGAGATGCAACCTCCTAAAACCGATAAAGAAATAAGGGGATTTCCCGGGAAAGTCCAGTATATCAGTCGGTTCATCTCCAAACTAACCATGATGTGTGAACCAATTTTCAAGAAGCTGAAAGTAGGGGAACGGGTACAATGGGATGACAAGTGCCAACCTGCTTTCGACAATATAAAGGAAATCTTGTCTGCTCCGCCAGTCTTAATGCCACCTCAACCCGGTTTGTCTCTGTCGTTATACCTAACGACGACCGAGACAGCCATGGGGGCTATGCTGGCCCAGGCAGTTGACTCCGAAGAACGAGCCATTTATTACATCAGCAAAAAGTTTTTAGAGTATGAGTGCAAATATACCATGCTCGAAAAGACATGCTTGGCTCTGGTTTGGACCACTAAGAAGATCCGACATTATATGCTTAGCCACGAGGTCCATGTGCTATCCAAGATGTACCCGATCAAATACCTCTTCAAAAAGCCCGTTCTCAATGGCCGAATTTCTAGATGGACTCTAATGCTGGCAGAGTTCGACCATTTGTACCGTTAAAAGCCATTAAGGGGCGCGTAGTAGCTGAATTTCTCGCCGATAGCCCAGTAACCGAAGAAGGTCACACCGACACCTGGTCCTTCCCAGATGAAGATATCTTCCATACCGATACCGAAACATGGGATTTATACTTCGATGCAGCGTCCAATTTTCGAGGGTTTGGATTTGGAATCCTCCTAATTTCACCAAAACAGGAGCATACTCCCGTGTCCATCAAACTGGACTTTGATGTAACCAATAATGCAGCCGAGTACGAAGCATGCATTTACGGGCTACAAGTCGCCGCCAATCTGGGGATCACAAATCTCCGGGTACATGGTGACTCATCCTTGGTCATAAACCAAGCACATCAAAAATGGAAAACTCGGAACGCCAATCTCGTGGCCTACCAGGCACGAGTAAGGGATCTCGAGAAACAATTCCAAAAGGTAGAGTATATATACTTGCCTCGGGAAGAGAATCAGTTTGCAGATGCACTCTCAAAATTGGCATCTTTACTAAATATTCCTGACCACGTGACCAGTATGCCAATTTGTGTCGAAAGGCGGTCCGAGCCGGCGTACATTCAGGACATTAAAGACATTGAGATAATGGACCCTGAACCATGGTATCAGGCTATATTAACGTAAATAACTAACAGAGAATATCCTCCTGGGACTGAAGACCGGGCCAAGAAAGCCTTACGAAGGCTAGCCACCCAGTTCATCCGTACCGATGACGAACAACTGTACAAAAAGCGGCACAGGGGGCTCTTCTCCATTGTGTTGATAAATATAAAGCCGAAAAGGTTATGGCTGAAGTACATGATGGCGAATGTGGCCCACATATGAATGCCCAGATGCTGGCTCGAAAAATCATGAGGCTCGGGTATTACTAGAACACTATGGAAGCCGACTGCCAGTTATATGTCAAACATTGTCATAACTGCCAAATCTTCGCCAATGTGTAACATATGTCGTCATCTCTGCTTTATACCATCACGTCACCCTGGCCATTCTCGACATGGGGTATCGACATAATCGGGAAAGTGAATCCCTCTGGTACCGGAGGACACTGCTTCATTTTAGTAGCTATCGACGATTTCACCAAATGGGTCGAAGTTGAATCATACCGCATTCTCAATGCTAAGCATGTTGCCAAGTTTATCCAAAACAAGATAATATGTCGATATGGTATCCCACATGAATTTATCAGTGATCACGGGACTCACTTTCAAGCCGAAACTGCAGCCCTGCTGACCAAATATAAAACTCAAAGGCATACGTCCTCGCCCTATCATCCCCAAACGAACGGAGCAGTAGAGGCCGCCAATAAAACAATTGTCACCATACTCAAAACGATGGCTGATAATTACCGGGACTGGCCCGACAAAATACCTTTTGCCCTATGGGGATACCGGACGTCAATTCGCACCGCAACCGGTGCGACACCGTATTATCTAACCTATGGGATGGAGGTAGTCCAACCAGTCGAGCTGGAGGTACCGTCCCTTAGAATTCTATTAGAAAGTCAAGTACCCGAAGCTGATTGGGTTCGGGCACGGTACGACTCGTTGGTTCTACTGGACGGACGACGATCTCGTGCCCTCAACAAATCTATCAAAAAAGGATCCAACGAGCCTTCAACAAAAGAGTAAGGCCCAGGAACATTAAAGAAGGGGATTTGGTCCTTAAATCGGTTCGAGCTTTATTACCAGTTGACCCATGGGGAAAATTCAAACCTAATTGGGTTGGGCCATACTTGGTAAAGAAGATCCTATCAGGCGGAGCAGTGATGCTAACGGACCTGGACGGGAATGAGTTCATCAACCCGACCAACCTGGACCAGCTGAAGCGTTACTACCCTTAGCCATTTCTCAATGTCGTTAGCAAATTTTTATCAAAATCATTTTTTTACAAAAAGCAAGTCAATAAGTTAGAATTATTTATTCTACTGTCACAAACATCTTGAACCAATAGTCTTGGTGTAATTCGAGATTGCAAATTTACTGAGCTTGAACTACGTTTGGTTTGATTCCGTTAATCGCGGATACGTAGGCAGCCCCTCAAAAGGGCACAACCCGTGCAATCGAAAAAGACAGGAATGGTTCAATAATAAACTTCTTTTATTAATTACTAAAACCCCAATAAACTCGGGAAATTATAAGGGCAGGAATTCAAAAAAAAAAAAAAAAAAAAAGCACACGACAAAAATTAGTAATAATATTTAAATATTATTAAAGCTAAGGACTTGGCGTTCAAGGCATCTTGCCCTTTCCCTTGTCCTTGGCCTCCTTGGCCGTCCACTGAGGACGACGCGGAGGAGAACGTTCCCGAATCACCACGGAAACCTCCTTAGCCCGGACTCGCCTCTCTGAACTTGAATCCTCAATCACATCAATGGGCCCAAGTCGGGCCCTCACAGGCACAGGAAGCCGGTCACGTGGACCTAGTCGGTCTCTAACCGCCAGTCTTGGCCCAAGTCGTCTCTCCAAATCAGTCTGGGGGCTTGGCCGCCCCCGAGTGCTGCTAGCACCAGCATCCCTATCCACTGGTTCGAGTGGATTGACCTCCCTCGATCGAGTGGAGCCACAAAAATTGCACCAGACCCCTTTCCTTGGGCACTCGATCGAGTGCACTAGGGCCACTCGATCGAGTGACCCTAGGTCGAGGGGTAAACTCCATAAATACCCCCCCTTGTGCTCTTCATTTAGGCAGAATTTTTCACATACATTTTACCCTACATTTCTACCCTAATTCACCCATTCTCTCTACACTACAATCCTAAGCAACACTATACAAAAACAGAGTCATTTTGTCCCTCGAAAAACCGACAAAGCCATCCACACACACACACACACCATAACTCAACTACATCCTCGATACTCCCGTGTTCCCGTCTCTATTACGAGTCCATTGCCGAGGCCATTCTAAGCATGTATGTTGACGGTGTCATCAACCCCGTTTCTATCTTTACTATCTCTTTTTTTATATATACGTTTTGTACTTTATATTATAATTATACTAGTATACTAACACTAACACTAACATTTTAATTATCGTTTACTAACTTTTCCATTTCGTTACTAAATTTTTATTTTTTCGCATTCTAACATTTAACATACATATACCGCGTACATATACATAATAATAAAATCGGGTTCGAACCCGTTTGACTAGGATGACCATCTAAAGTCCGTTTAATCCCTTTACGAGTCACGACGGAGGTGGCACCCTTTCGAGGAGCGCCGCCCCAATATACTCAAGGGCGTAACGTGATCGTGGTCGATCATAGTTGAACGCGTAGGATTACATTTCTAAGATTAGTGTGAAATCTGTTGATGCGAAAATTAACATCACGCAATCCGTTAGGATTGGTTTCGATGTTGTGACGCGGAGGGACACTATTTCGCCACTAATCAAAGTTTTCGCTCCAATAACATTTTCTATAAAATTCCGATGACGGTATTATAATCATATATTACACGATTATAGTACCGAAAACCGAGTTAAGTTTAAATTATGCCATATTTCTATTTAACTCGGCCAACCATCGATTTAAAACAAACAAAAACGAAATTGCCACCTTTTTCAAAGCGAGCCATAACTCGTACAGGGGCCACTCAACCGAGTGCCATGGGTCACTCGATCGAGTTGCATCCCAAAAACTGGGCAGTAGCTACTTCGAAGGTGCACTCGATCGCGTCCATGCCATGACTCGACCGAGTGGCTCCTGTAGCCCAAGAAAACCGAGAGCTTTCTTTATCGTTCGAGCCTCGTCTTTTTTTTTTACGACGTTAGTCGTTGCGTGTAAAGTCAATCACGTGATCTCCTTTTTCAAAACTCATGCATGTCATTTCTTTTAAGCGACTTTGATTGACGGTCTCTCACTATTAATCTTGTGTCGACAACTCCTTAGTTGTATCCGACACATGGTTAGTCTAGACATCAATTTCTCAATGTGATAAGTCGGGACAAGCGACCGAGATTCGGGATCGGGCTAGCATTACGTCTAGGTCCCCTATCTCCGTCCTTCGCTTAATACACAATATAATGTGTATTTAATCGGAATTCGTCCATTTGCACAACTTACGGTCTAGTTTGTATTTACATATACGGGTCTGTTTTAAGTTATTATTTATCGCTCTTTATATCTCATTTATTCTTTTTTATATTGTTCGTTTTACAAGATTTGGGCTGATTTTACATGATTTTCTCCTTTTTGTAGGAGTTAGTCGGATTTGGACTGAATCCGGGCTAGGTGACTTGATTACACCTAGTCCTCCCCTCCCATTTCCTTTTATTTTCTTTTCATTTTTCCCTATCCATATCTCTTCTCGTCTTGGCCCATGGTGACTTGACTACACCCCGGCCGGACACATTCGACCCTTTTCTCCGCTTTGTTTTTGATTTTTAGCTTTATTTTCGTAGTTTCTTTTTTTTTAGTGGCTCCATACACTAAGATCGAGCATGAGGACATTGCTCGGTTTAAGTGTGGGGGAGCGATATTCTATCGTAGTTAGTTTTATTTTCGTAGTTTTTTCGAAAAATCTTGGCAAAAACCCTAAAAATTTGAAAAATTTCCACAAAAATCAAAAAGATTTTCTTTTTGTGTGTTTTCCTTTTGTGTCGTTATGTCGTATATTTGTTGTGTTGTGCGCGTTTTGCCTCCCTTTTTCCTTATAGGTTTCTTAATCACCGATAGTTTTGGAGAGCTTTCGAGACATCCGGTAACATCTTTCATCCCATTTCCTTCTTTGTCTCTTGTGGAGTTTGGAAGAGATTTGTGATAATGTGTGCTCGGGTGGAGCTTTGTAGAGTTTGAGGTTGATTTGGTGGCTTGTTTGGAAGTTCGGGGTGGTGGTTGTTCTCTTTGTGCGTTTGTTCTGTTTTGTTTTGTCGTCTTTGTCTCTTTTTCTTTCGTTCTTGTCTCGTCCTTGTTTTGTGATGTGTAGTTGTGTCTAGTGTGTAATAAGGTTTTCGAAAACCCGGTTTAGAGGCTAGTGTGCAAGTGGTTACTTTCCCTTTCTAGTAGTATAAATCGAGTCTTGGACTTTAGTCTAGTAGAATGACTCTAAATCAATGATTTCGTTGGTTTCTTACCTTGAGTTCACCTAGTTTACTAGGGATTTACTATGGGATTTGCATTTTGACCATTTTGACCACCCACGGTGTGAAGAGGCCTTGGTTACCGAGTCCCGTCCCTTAGGTGACTGTGTTTGAAATTGTTTGATTAGTCCAAGTTCTCCACCTTTTTGTGGGTTTGAAGGGGGATCGCGACTTCCGACTCACCCATTCCCCTACCTCCTACACATATCCACAAAATAAGATGCAATTTGTTGAAATCTCTTTCTTAGTTGCAAAAAGAAATGCCTACAACAAAAAGGGCAAAGAAAAGAAAAAGAGAGAAAATGAAAGAAAGAAAAGATTGAAGAAAAAGAAAAGGCACAAAAAGCCAAAAAGAAAATACAAAAGATGAAAAAAAAAGAAATGGCATAGCAACACAAAGCAAAAGATGCCAAAGAAAGAAAAATGCCAAAAGAAAACCGTCTCACAAAAAGAAACCTCGCATCCCAAAAATAAGCCTTTTGCCGACTATTGCCATGAAGAGCCTACCAAAGGACCAAGTCCCTAGGAAGGATGATAGCGGTAATGGTCGGTCTTCCCTCATTTTGCAATCACATCCACCTTTTTACTTGGACTAGTTAGGCGGTTCTTAAGCGTGGGACGATCCTCTTGGCTCATCGCTAAAGGGGGCGGGATCTCACTTACCTACAGTGTCGACTAACACCGTGGTTCATCCTTTTTCCATCCCGCCGATCATCCCGTAGTACGTTCTTAAAAGGTTAGGAGGAACCTAGGTAAGTTACCAACGTTTTTGTTGCTTTGTCGTCATACTATTAGGGTTTTGTCCATTTTGGTTTGTATTGCTAGCTTGGGAACGTTGTCACTTGCCTTGAGTCCTAAATCGGTGCTTCTATCACCGTTTTGTAGAGGGAAGCGGTATTTGTTTATTTTTGGGTGCAACCTTTTGCTTGTTTGTTTGTATGTTTGTGTGTTTTTGTGTTTTTGTGTCCGGTTGCATCCACAGTTTTGTCTAAGTGTACTCGCGTGAGTAGAAAGGGCGTAGGGTGCGCTAATACCCGCTCGGCTAGTTTAGTAGTTAGCATGTGCTTACTCGAGGGCGAGTAAGGGTTAAGTGTGGGGGAGTTGATAAGTGTAGTTTGTAGTGCCTAATTTGTTGTGTTTTGGTCCCGTTTTCCTTGTGGAACCGCTCCTTGGGAGCTGTTTATGGGTTACTTATGCTTCCTTTAGTTCGTTTTAGGTTCCCGAGACCATTCATGAAGAGTTGGAGCGATTCCGACTCAATACATATCTGATAGAATTTTCATTACCCTAATTTGATGTTATTAGGCCTAGTGTGCCGCCTTGGGGTGACCCTGATTTATTTGTGGAAAAAGAAGGATGAAACCATAAGATTATGTATTGATTACCGGGAATTGAATCAAGTTACTATATAGAATAATATTCCCTTACATATGATTGATGACTTATTTGACCAGTTGAAGGGAGCTTTTATTTTCCCTAAAATTGATTTGCAATTTGAGTACCATCAATTAATAATAGCGTTTAAAGATTTATCTAATAGTAGATTTTCTACTAGATATATATTGTCATTGTGAGTTTACTGTGATGCTTTTTGGGTTGATTAGTGCACCTGACGTGTTTATGGACTTAATTAGATGAACCAAACCTTGAGGGCTTACCTAGAAAAATTTGTTGTGATATTCATTGATGACATAGTATTTATTCAAAGAATGAAGAGAAGAATGAGGAACATTTATGAATTATCTTAGACATCTTGACAGAAAATTAGTATTTGCTAAATCTTCAAGGTGTGATTTTTGGCTGGTACGAGTAATTTTAGAGATATATGAGAATTTTATTGGGATGAGAGGTGTGAGGAATCATTTCGAATTTTAAAGGAAAATTTGACCACTGCTTTAGAGCTGGCCTTATCGGATGGAAATGAAGCTTATGAAGTTTATACATATGCATTTTAAGAATGGATTAGTGATAAGTGTAGTTTGTAGTGCCTAATTTGTTGTGTTTTGGTCCCGATTTCCTTGTGGAACCGCTCCTTGGGAGCTGTTTATGGGTTACTTATGCTTTCTTTAGTTCGTTTTAGGTTCCCGAGACCATTCATGAATAGTTGGAGCGATTCCGGCTCAATACATACACTTTTCGGAGCCAACAAAGCGAAGGAACGATCACTCGATGCCTTGGATTCGACCCCGAGACCTTGGGACCCGATCCCGAGCCCCTTAGACTCGATCCCGAGACCCGAGTGTCGATGAGAAGCCCATGTGAAGCAAGGAGGAACCTTAAAGATCATATTGGAGGCCTACAAGACCCATCCCCGACGGGAAGGGCCTCATCCCGTCCGGGATGAGGTGCACAAAAGGCACCACTCCTGTTTTGGGTCCGTCCGGGTCGGGACCACTCCGTCCCGGGCGGGACCATCTCGTCCCGGGAGGGATGGCCCAGTTACAGGCCCGCGTCACTTCTTTTCATCTCCTTACTCATTGTAACCCTATATATACCCTTCCTCTTGTATTCCTATGTTATGTTAGAGATTACCCATTAAACCCTAGACTACTTTAGACTAGATTAGCTTAGATTAGTGTAGATTAGTCTTTAGTTTATCATTAATCTTAGTAATTAGTCTTGTATTAAGGGAATTCTTCAAGATTCAACCAAGATTGACAACCTTGGGAGATTGTTTTGGGTTTTTCTTATTGATACAAGTTTTAATCTTTCATCCTCTTATTAGTAGGTATAATCTATCTTCTTCTTTACTCTTATCTTTGTTTTATCATTCAAATTTTAATCTTTGTTCATTGTTTTGTTCTTTGTTCATAGTTTTCACTAGTTTCATTATGTATGTTTTGTTGTTTGTGTTGATTTCTCTTGTGAATGTTAATGCTTGTTTAGATATGTGTGAGTAGACTTTTTGTGGGGTTAGTATGGTGATTAAGTGTTGATTATGGATGATTAGGGTTTGATTGAGGGTAAAGGTTGATCCTTTTGTTGCTAGTCATATGTTGAGCACTCCATGTGTTTGTTGAATTGCTTGTTTGAGTAGAATTGTCAATTCCTCTCATGCTAGTCTTCTTCTCATTTTGTGGTCGACTTGTGATTGAATTCTTGTGTTTTCGGGTTTAGTCTTTGACACGAGAGTGCGGACTTGGGTTTAGAAGCGAGAGCGCGGACCGACCTTGCATAAGAATTCGGGTTTTGTCTTTGACACGAGAGTGCGGACATAGGCCTTGACCTAGTAACTAGGTGAACCTTGCACCATCGATCTCCTAACTATCTTACTACACTTATGAACCCGACCTAACCCTATTCTTTCCTTATTTGACTTATTCGTCATCTTAGTTAGTCATTGTTCCTTAGTCGACCTAGTCTTGTATTTGGGTGACCTTAGTCTAGAAACATCATACCGTCCCCGTGGATTCGACCCGACTTGCCCTATCTACCCAGTTAGGATTAGTTGTTTTTTTATTGATCGGTGGGGATCCACGACAAATCCCTCCCATCAATTAGGTTGTGTTTTTCAGCAGAATAAGAGAATGATTGCTTATGCGTTTAGGCAGTTGCACCTTTATGGAAAAATTACCCTACTTATGATTTAGAGTTAGCAACCGTCGTTGTTACCTTGAAAATTTGGAGACATTATCTGTTTGGCGCACCCTTTAAGATTTTTATGATCACAAAAGTTTAATAATAGAGTATAGGTAATGGAGGATACCGTAGTACGGTACTCGAGTAGGTTTAGAAAACACGCAATAGGACAATATTGCGTGAAGGTTTAGGAAACACGCAATAGGACAATATTTCGTGAAGGTTTAGGAAACACGCAATAGAATAATATTGTGTGAGATATGATTTAGTTTCCTACTTTAAGTTAGATACAGATACTATAAATATGGGTCTATGTTTGTGTTCATAATTAAGAAAGAAAGTTAAACAAGTTACAATAATACAAATTTTCTTTATATTTTATCATGGTATCAGAGCCTCTCGATTCTTGAAGACAACTAAATAAACGTTCCGCTACCCTGCCGGTGGGTTGAAAATATGGCACCCACCGGCGGGATTTGTTCGTTGTTATTCACAAAAAAAAAAATCGTAGTTTTGTTGTTAAAATAAATAAAACTCTATTTCCCCTTTGAATGTGTATTCCACAATACCTTATTCTTCCAAAGAAAGATGTAAGGCTGATGATTCTTAGTATGGCGTTTCTAATTTTGCTATGAGCTGATCGAGTTCGATTAGAGTTCTCAAGCAATTAAAATTGACGGATGTTTTGCCATTGTGAAATTTGTTAAGTTCGGAAAAACTTAACGTATTAATCCTCGACGAGTCCGAGAAAACGTTCTTGTTCGAAAAATAGTCGGAAGAATCTATATGCCACCGTGAAGAAGACAATAGAAGAATAAAGATCGAAGATATCATTTTTTTTATTTGTCAGGGGATTCCATCAAGACAGGTGGACTCCATCAAGAGAGGTGGTGACGAAAAATTGAAGAAGAATGGGAATAGTCCAAAGACCATCTCCTTCAATCATCATGGTCCAAAGACCATTCCCCTGACATCAGATAAGACAACGAAGATCGACGAAATCGATTTTTTTTAATTTGTGCAAACTCATGGAAATTTTAAAAATTACCATGAGTTTGAGGGGGGATAATAGAGTATAGGTAATGGAGGATACCGTAGTACGGTATCCGAGTAGGTTTAGGAAACACGCAATAGGACAATATTGCGTGAAGGTTTAGGAAACACGCAATAGGACAATATTGCGTGAAGGTTTAGGAAACACGCAATAGAATAATATTGTGTGAGATATTATTTAGTTTCCTAGTTTAAGTTAGATACGGATACTATAAATATGTGTCTATGTTTGTATTCATAATTAAGAAAGAAAGTTAAACAAGTTACAATAATACAAATTTTCTTTATATTTTATCAGATATATATTTACCCTTTAGGAGCTAAACCTGAGATAGAGGAGGTGGTTGGATTTGATTAAGAATTGTAAGATCGAGATTCAGTATCATGTAAGAAATACCGATGTGGTGGCCGATGCCTGGAGTAAATTTTTCCCGACAAGATTGTTAATGATACACCGTGATAAGTTGAGGGGAGAGTTTCTGATATTTGGGATCAAAAGAGCGAAATTTGGAACCCCGTCTAGTGTGTTATCAGTTGAGAGAGAATTGATGAGTGTTATTAGAGAGTTACAAGGTGGATATAAATTTTTCTAGGATAAGTTGGTTGGTGAATGAGTCTGCTTTGTCAAGCGCGATGAGAATGGATTTATTGAGTGTTGAGATATAATTTGCGTACCTAACCACAAGGAATTAAAGGAAAAGATGTATTATGTTTATTTGGGAGGTGATAAAATGCATGCGGATTTGGAAATAGGATTTTGATGGTCCAGTATTAGAAACAAATTGCAGATTTTGTGGCTCGATACTTGATATTTTAGATGTTTAATAGTGAATATAAGAGATCTCAAGGAAAGTTACAACCTTTAGAAGTTCCCGAGTGAAGTGGAGTTTAATTTTTATGGTTTTTAAAGTTGAATTGTTAAGGCCACAGAAAGGTAAAAATATGATTTGGGGTTATAACTAATAGGTTACGTGAGAGTGCACATTTTATTCTAATAAAAAAATACATGAGAGTGGAAGCAAATTGTGGATGCATGCTTATATACATTATGTGGTAAGACTTCATGGAGTTTCAAAGGATATTGTATTATATAGGGATACAGATTTGTTCCAATATTTTGGGGAGAAATTTGAGCCAACCATGAGAGACAAATACCCTCATCTTTTTGCCTAAAGTAAATTTTTCGTGCTTCGAGGACGAAGCTTTATTTTAAGGTGGATAGAAAAATTCATGACTACTCATTTTTGTGGTAAACTAAGCATGTTCTTGTGTGATTTCATGCTTATATCTATTTATTGGTCACAAATATGAATTTTTGGCTATTATCGATGCTTAATAAACACAATGTCGTTGGTTGTTGGTTTACTTGAAATTGACTTGTTTACACGTGTTTGTACGCAACGCAATTGTTTGTGGTTTATTTGCACTCAACGCACATATTGGTGGTTTTTGTGCTCAATGCACATATTGTTGGTTGGTAGTGCTAACCGCATTTATTTGATTGATTGATTGATTTTGTGCATTACGCACTTGGAAAATGGTTGAACTTGTGAATTTCAAAATTTTGAAATAATTTAAATATTTTTGTCCGACATGCTCTTAACTTGACAAGTAATATTTTACCTTAGAGTATGAGAATTTTGGTGGTTTCGAACCTTGGTATTATCTTATGAAATTAGGTGATCTTATCTTGTGGATTTAGGTGGTGGTAAAGTTGTATACTTTGAAATTTGAGGAATTAGGTAGTTATGGATTTTGAGGATTTAGAAATGTGAGATATCTAAGGTTGTGTTTAATTTGACGGATTTTAGATATATGGAGTAAATGATTTATTTTAGAGATATATAAGAATTTTGGGTGAATTTTGGATATATGGAGTGAGCGGGTCATTTTGGACATTCGTGAGTAATTTGAGACATTATTTTCGAGGATGAGTTTAAACTTCGAGGATGAAGTTTTGTTTTAAGGAGGAAAGTCTGTAACACCCCATTATTTTCCGAGTTAATTTTAATGTTTGACTTTTCTACTTTTATTAAATCGGGTTTTTAATTTGGAAAAATATTTTTAATGTCGTTATAAATATTAAAGTATTTTGAGTCGTCTTATAATAAATCGATTTTGGTTCTCTTGAAGTGGAACGTTATTTTATAAATCGACTTTGTATCGGGTTGGAATTTGGGTCAGACACAAATAATAATAATAATAATAATAATAATAATAATAATAATAATAATAATAATAATAATAATAAATAATAATAATAATAATAATAGTAATAATAATAATAATAATCATAATCATAATAATAATAATAATCATAAAAATAATAATCATCATTATAATAATAATCATAATAATCATAATAATAATAATAATCATTATAATCATTATAATAATAATAATAATAATAATAATAATAATAATAATAATAATAATAATAATAATAATAATAATAATAATAATAATAATAATAATAATAATAATAATAATAATAATAATAATAATAACAACAACAACAACAACAACAACAACAACAACAACAACAACAACAACAACAACAACAACAACAACAACAACAACAACAACAACAACAACAACAACAACAACAACAACAACAACAACAACAATAATAATAATAATAATAATAATAATTACTATAAGGAATTGTTAGGGGAAGCTCAGCAGGTTGATGATATTGACCTGGACATCATTACTCAGGGGAAAATTGTGCAGGAGGAAAGTTGGGATGCCATCACTAGACTGCCAACAGAGGAAGAAATAAAAAAAAAGCCCTTAATACTATTGGATCTAATCAAAGTCCAAGTCCTGATGGATTCTCATCTGAGTTCTTCAAGGTATCCTGGCAGATAAATAAAAAGGATTTTTGTGAAGCGGTTTGGGAGTTCTTCAGCAAAGGGAAGCTAATTAAGCAAGCAAATACCACTATCATCACACTCATCCCAAAGAAGGAGGTCTGTAGATCAGTCCTTGATTTTCGACCCATATCATGTTGCTTAGTTTTTTACAAAACTGTGAGTAAAATTCCCGCTAGTCGTATTCAGATGGTCCTTCAAGAGATAATTGGATTAGAGCAAGCTGCGTTTGTACAAGGGCGTAATATTCATGAAAAGATAGCCTTGTCTCAAGCCTTAATTAAGAACTATGGGAGGAAGTATCTCACTCCGCGTTGCTTGATGAAGATTGATCTAAGGAAAGCCTTTGACTCTCTTCAATGGGGCTTTTTGGAAAGAATACTAACTGCATTTAATTTTCCTGATCAGATTATCAAATGGATAATGACTTGCATAACGGGTTCCTGGTTCTCAATCAAGATAAATGGATCTACTCATGGGTTTTTTAAGGGGAAGAGTGGGGTACGTCAAGGTGACCCTTTATCGCCCTATCTTTTTGTGTTGAGTATGGAGGTCTTCTCGAGAAGAATGAGGAGAATCAATCTGCTATCACAGGTGTCTTATCATCCTAAATGTACTCAATTAAATCTGAATCAGTTCGTATTTGCGGATGATTTAATGGTCTTTATGCGAGGGGACTGTCCATCAGTGATAGCAGTAAAAAATACATTAAAGAAGTTTGTAGGAGAATCCGGTTTGCATGCTAATTCAGAAAAAATGGATATATTTTTTGGTGGGGTGGACAGCAGTGTGCAGCAAGCTATTCTTAAGGAAACTGGGTTTCATCAGGGATCCCTTCCATGCCGATACCTGGGTCTCCCACTACATTCAGTAAATAACAAGAAGGGGCAATACTCAACCCTTATTCACAAAATACAAATGAATGTGCTCAATTGGTCTTCCAAGCTGCTTTCATACGCGGGTAGAGTTCAATTGCTAAACACTGTTGTGTTTGGTTTAATGATTTATTGGAGTGCAAATGCTTTGTTTTCGATTAATGTAGTAAAAAGGATTGAGCAAATATGTAAAAACTACTTCTGGTCAGGAGGTCTTGATGCAAAGAAAATGGTACATAAAAGTTGGAAATCTATTTGTACCCCTTGACAGGAGGGAGGGTTTAACATTAAGCACCTATGTACTTGGAACAAGGCATTGATGGGGCATTGGTTATGGAAGCTCCAAGCTGGGAGAGGGGGTATTTGGGGAGATTGGCATAGACAGTATGTCCTTGGAGGTAAGTCTATTTGGCAGATAGAGAAGAAGGAAAGATATGCTGCTACTTTCAATGGCATATTATGTATTAGAGATCAGGTGCTTTCAAAAGCGGGGAATGAAACTGCAGCTATACAGCTGATAAACAGCTGGGTTGTCAATGACAAGTATCAGGCAAGCCTAGCATATGAATGGTTTAGATCTAAAAACCAAAGAATTGGTTGGATGGAAAGCATCAAGGATGGGAGAATAGTTCCAAGGCATGGGATGATTGCAGCGATGGCAGGACAGGGAAAACTAGCTACTTTAGACAATATTCAGAAGCGTGGGTTGTCTCTGGCAGGACGATGTGCACTATGTCAGGAGGCTGAGGAAACTCATTTGCATCTTTTCTTTTCCTGTCCTTTCTCAAGGAAGATTTGGCAAGAGTTATTGAATTGGATGCAAATAACAGGTCGAAGTTATGATTTATTGACGGAACTCAACTGGATTGTTAGAAGAAGGAACATGAGACATTGGAAGAGTATTTGGTACCGAAGTAGCATTGCAGCAGCTGTACATGGTATATGGACCGCTCGTAACACAGCAATTTTTGAGAACAAACGGACCTCGAGTAGAACAATAGTAGGGCAAATTAAGTTTGACATTTATACTAGATTACGAAGTAAAGGACTAGATTTAGCAATATTGAGGCTCATGTAATTGGCGAATAGATGGTTTCTCATCTATTAGGGGTTATATCTTTTGTAAGAACTAGCTTTATTTTAATAAAATAAGGCATACCATTCTTGCAAAAAAAATATATAATAATAATAATAATAATGGAGATTTGTGCACCAAGATTGGTTATGGGTTCCTGCCTTTCTCCTTCTCTTCGCTTGGGGAGCTTGATGCAGAGGCTTTTGCGTTGCTCAAGCGTATTCAGAAGTTCTCCATCGCTGAGGATGCGGGGGCTCGCGCAGCTGCCTTTATTTTCACTAGACTTAGTTTCGCTATTGCTAAGGGAGTGGGTGCCCAGATACTATCTCGGCTACCCACTAACTTCTTGTAATTTGTTTCGTTATTAATGCAAGCTCCGGTTAAAAAAAATAAAAATAAATAAATAATAATAATAATTCAATCCTCGCGAAGAGAGAGAAAGCTTTCTCTCTCTAAAAATCTGGTTTCTCTCTAATTCTGTTACGCGAGATACTTCCATAGCTCCGGTTAAGCGAGGTCCGGGGAGGCCCAACAAGAAATCACTGCAACACAAGCAGGATTTACGCGAAGGGGATGAAGAATTAGAGAAGGAACTGGATTTGAAGAGCTCTTCGCAGCAGACTTCTCTCAATGAGATGATCCTCTCAGCTATGGTAGCTTCTGGTAAAATTCCTCCACCAAAGTCTGGTACTAATGAATTACATGATACTCCTCTCATTACTAATCCTAAGGAATTGTCTAATGATCAAATTCTTGAAAAACCCGATTTACTGCCAAAAATACCGGATTCAAATTGGTCAAAAATTGCTGCGAAACACAAGCAATCTGGTATGAGTCTGTATTACTGTGATGCTAGTGTCAATTAAACTGAAATTGACATTGAATTGGAAGATTTTGCGAAAGAATTAAAAATCTGGGAACACACTTTAATGGGGAATGTCATTGGTTCAAAACCTTCTTTGCAAACTATGCAAAAGTTTGTTCAAACTAACTGGACTACCATTGACAAACCTATAGTTCAATATTATAAGAAGGGATGGTTCTCCTTTCGTTTTGGATCAAAGGAAGCCATGGACAATGTTTTGAGGGATGGTCCTTGGAGGGTTGGGGTTTACTCTTTGATCCTCAAAGAGTGGTCTCCTTCATTTTCAGCTGAGATGGAGAGGGTTTCTATTGTACCTGTTTGGGTGCTATTTCCTGACCTTGATCCTTATCTCTGGTCTGATTCTGTTCTAAGTAAAATGGCTAACAAAGTTGGATCTCCCCTTTGTGCTGATATGGCAACCACTACAAAGGCCAAATTGTCTTTTGCAAGGGTTCTTGTTGAGGTGGATGTCTCAAAGAAGCTTTTGGACTCAATATTTATCAATACCCCTTATAATGAGCATCCTATTCAGAAGGTTCAGTATGAATGGGTCCCTTTCTTTTGTCATGGTTGTAAGAAATTGGGGCACACCATTGATTCTTGTAAGTTTGAAAAGAAGAAGAAAGAAGCTCAAATGGCTAAGTGGGATAAAGGGCTAGGTGGTACCTCAGGTTCAGTGGTGGATGGAGTGCAGGTAGTGGATCAGAAGGATGCTTTGCCTTCTAAAAATACACTGTCTCCTCCCCTCGATGAACCTGTAAAGAATCAAGAATGCCCTCGCAAGTTCTATCAGGATGATACTTTCATTCCTGTTTCTAGGAGGAATTCTTCCTCCATCAAATCTAAGGAGACTATTTTGAAGCCCTTAGTTCTGGAAAATACTTTCCAGATACTCCTTGGGAGTCAGGAGAATAGTGGTGGTGAGGAACTAGGTGGTACCTCAGGTCTCCAGAGTGTATCTCAGGGTGCTGAAAGGAGGGTGGAATCTGGTTATGGGATAGAACTGAACCCCTCACTTTACCCTGATGGCAGCACTTTGGAGCTCACTGAAATGCATCAAGCATGTTCCATGGTGGTTCTGAATAGGGATCCTTTACCTCCTGATAAATGAAGATAGCATCTTGGAATATCAGAGGGTTTAATGACCCTGTAAAGCACAGTGAGGTCTTGGATTTTCTGTCAACTCAATGTCCTAATGTGTTTGCTCTTCTTGAAACCAGGATCAAACATAATAAAGCTGCTAGGATTATTAACAATAAATTTGGAGGGTGGAAGGTTGAGACTAACTATTCTTCTCATTATAATGGAAGAATCTGGCTGTTTTATAATCCTGTTAAGGTTCAAATTACTAACATCACTAGCAATGATCAACATATTACTTGCTTAGTCTCTCATCATTCGTCCCAATGCTCCTTCTGGTTGAGTGCTGTGTATGGGATGAATGATGGCAAGGACAGGGAAGGGCTCTGGGATTTCCTTACTTCTTTTGCTTGTAACACCCCGGCCCAATCCTAGGACCGGAAATGTTAGTCGCGGTAGCTCGCCAGGCTCGGTACTGGTCTCACAGACCAACACGAGTCCTTTCCAGCACATTTTGTCCTCACTTATGCGCACCCAGGAAACCTTCCCAGGAGGTCACCCATCCTAAGATTGCTCTCACTCAAGCACGCTTAACTGCGGAGTTCTTTTGCATGGATGACCAGAAAACAAAGTGCACTTTGTTGATATGAGTAGTACTTCAAATCCCTTTAAGCAAAGCTCATAAATAGGACATCTTCAATCAATGTGGGGTGTTTCAATCACTCCCACTTGAAGAACGCAACGTCCTCGTTGCGCCTGGCAGCATAACCGCTGACCCAGAATCCACCCCCGCTAGGTGCCAAATGCACGGTCGCAGGGTTGCTCTGATACCATTTGTAACACCCCGGCCCAATCCTAGGACCGGAAATGTTAGTCGCGGTAGCTCGCCAGGCTCGGTACTGGTCTCACAGACCAACACGAGTCCTTTCCAGCACATTTTGTCCTCACTTATGCGCACCCAGGAAACCTTCCCAGGAGGTCACCCATCCTAAGATTGCTCTCACTCAAGCACGCTTAACTGCGGAGTTCTTTTGCATGGATGACCAGAAAAGAAAGTGCACTTTGTTGATATGAGTAGTACTTCAAATCCCTTTAAGCAAAGCTCATAAATAGGACATCTTCAATCAATGTGGGGTGTTTCATTGCTCCTTCTAATCCTTGGGTGGTTCTTGGTGATTTCAATGTGGTTAGATGCCCGGAAGAGAAAGTGGGGCTCAATTCCCCTTCTCTGAAGGATATGTTTGACTTTAATGCTTCTCTTTTGTCTTGCTCTCTGGAGGATATGCACAACTCTGGGAATAGCTTGACCTGGACTAATAAACAAGAGACTAGCTCTAGAGTTTGGTCTAAGCTTGACAGGGTTCTTATAAATCCTACTTGGGCAGTTCAGTTTCCTGATTCTAGGGCTGTTTTTGCAGAACCTTGTATCTCTGATCACTCATCTATCATTGTTGATATTGTTAAGGAGCAAAAACTTAGGAAGAGGTTCAGTTTTTTGAACAGTTGGTGCGAACATCCTGATTATGCCTTAGTTGTTCAGAATGCTTGGCATACTAAGGTTAATGGTTCACCCATGTTCAGATTTTTTTTCTAAACTGAAGATTGTTAAGAGGGCTCTACAAGAATTATATAAAAAACATTTTTCTAACATTTCCTCTAGAGTTCTTGATGCTCAGGAGGAATTATTTGCTTGTCAGAAGAACTTGCAGGATGATCCTTTTTCTTTAGCCCTTATTAATAATGAGAAGGATGCTACAAAATCATATTATAGTATGAAAAAAGCTGAGTTAGCCATGTTGCAACAACGGGCTAAGGTAAAGCATATTCAACTCAATGACTATGTCAACCTGTTGGGTAAAAGTACACATGTCGAGGCACTACCTCGGCTATCTGGTAGTTTGCAGTTGGAAGCTCAAGGGGGTCTTATCTCTCCAATTACTCCTCTTGAAGTTAAAGCTGCTGTTTTCCAGATGGACTCTAATAGCAGTCCTGGTATTGATGGTTTCTCTGCTGGATTTTTTAAATCTGTATGGCATATAGTAGGACCTGATTTCTGTAGGGCTGCTGATTCTTTCTTTAAAACTGGTCATATGACCAAACAGGCTAACTCCACTCTGATCTCCCTAATTCCTAAGAAGCCTAATGCTTGTAGTGTTATGGACTTCAGGCCTATCTCACACTGTGTTTTATAAAGCTATTTCTAAGGTCTTGGCAAACAGACTAAAGGTTGTTTTGCCATATCTTGTTGGGGAGGAACAGGCTGCATTTATAAAAGATAGAAGTGTTTTTGATAATATCTTGTTGTCACAAGCACTGGTGAAGGGTTATAATAGAAAGTTCCTAACTCCTAGATGCCTAATAAAGGTGGATATTAGGAAGGCTTTTGATACTTTACAATGGAAATTTGTTGAGCAAATGCTTACTCAATTGCATTTTCCTCCTCTTTTTCTTAAGTGGGTCATGGGGTGCATTCAGAATCCTTAGTACTCATTCAAGATTAATGGAGGGGTTGAGGGGTTTTTTCAAGGGCAGAGTGGGATAAGGCAAGGGGATCCCCTCTCCCCTTATCTTTTCGTCCTAAGCATGGAAGTACTTTCAAAAAATATTATAAGTATATGTAGTCAGAGCAATGTTTCTTTCCACCCCAAGTGTACTAAGCTTAATCTCACACACTTGGTCTTTGCTGATGATCTCATGATCTTCACTAGGGGGGATCTTCCATCAATAATGGCAGTCAAACAGACTCTTGAAGACTTTGGATCTTTGTCTGGTCTTTGTGCTAATAAAGATAAGACTAAAATTTATTTTGGAGGTGTTTCCTCAAAGTTACAGGAGATTATACTGGTCAAGTCAGGCTTCAGGTTAGGGACTTTCCCTTGCAGATATCTTGGAATGCCCTTGAATGATTCTAGAGTAAATGTAAGACTCTTTGATTCTTTGATTCTAAAAATACAAAGTGCTATCTCTCACTGGTCTAACAACAGCTTGTCTTATGCTGGGAAGCTCCAGTTAATCAATTCTATTGTGTTTGGGATGGAGAATTACTGGTGCTCTTGTGTTCTTTTTCCAAAATCTGTAGTCAAAACCATTAATAAAATTCGTAAGGATTACTTTTGGGGAATTAAACCTGGTGACAGGAAGCTTGTTTTTAAGAAATGGGCTGACATTTGTTCTCCTTGGAGTCAAGGAGGTTTTAATGTCAAGGACCTTGAAGCTTGGAATAAGGCTCAGATGGCTCATTGGGTATGGGAATTATCTGAAGGTGTGGGTGGTATTTTTGTGAAATGGTGCAAGGGTTATGTTCTTCAAGAGGAGTCTATCTGGAATCTCTCTTTCAAAGACTTTTATCCTTCAGCCATCAAAAACATCATAGTTATTAAGGACTTTTGCATTGAGTTGTTTCGGTCTGTTCAGAATCCTAAGAAGTTCTTGCAGTCCTGCAGCAGTAATGAAACCTTCAAGCTTGCAAAGGCTTATGCTAGTTTCAAAGGGACTTTGGCCACTGCTTTTCCTAAGAGCTTTGCAAGACTGTCAGTTGTTTCTCCTAGTAGCAAAGTTATTCTATCTCTGGCTTATCAGATCAAACTTCCCACAGTTGATCAATATGCTAAGAGGGGTATATGTATGATTAACAGGTGTATCCTATGTTGTGAGAGCTCTGAGGATCATTTACATCTTTTCTTTAAATGTTCCTTCTCTTCTCAGCTTTGGCAGGCGATTCAGAGGTGGATAGGAGTTTCAATTCCAGGAGATCACCTTAGAAAGGTTATGAAATGGTGTCAACAACCTAGTCACAATAAACACTGGAAAGCAATATGGATTCAAGTTAGTGTAGCAGCAACAGTTCATGCAATATGGAAAGAGCGAAACAAAAGAATTTTTACTGATACATCATCCCCTTTAGATAATGTTTTTGAGCAGATATGTTTTGTGGTTAATACTAGATTGAGAACTAATCATACAAATCCGAAAATTTTGAGGATACTAGATCATTTAGATCCTTGATGTATCTTTAGAGTGGTAGTTTTTTTGCACAAACTTGTAATTTCACTTCAAAATTGAAATGAAATGATAATTTTCCTGCAAAATAATAATAAGAAGAAGAATAAGAATAATAATAATAATAATAATAATAATAATAATAATAATAATAATTATTATTATTATTATTATTATTATTATTATTATTATTATAATAATAATAATAACAACAACAACAACAATAATAACAACAACAACAACAACAACAACAACAACAACAACAACAACAACAACAACAACAACAAAAACAACAACAACAACAACAACAACAACAATAATAATAATATTAATAATAATATTAATAATATTAATAATAATATTAATAGTAGTAATAGTAGTAGTAATAATAATAATAATAATAATAATAATAATAATAATAATAATAACAACAACAACAATAACAACAATAATAATAATAATAAAAATAATATTAATAAAAATAATAATATTATTATTAATAATAATATTAATAATATTATTATTATTATTTTTTTTATTTTTTTTTTATAAAAACGGAACTTGCATTAAACACCAGAACAAATTACAAGAAGTTAGAGGGAAGCCGAGATACTATCTGGGCCCCCACTCCCTTAGCGATTGCAAAGCTAATTCTAGTGAAAATATGAAATGCCGCACGCGCTCCAGCATCCTGAGATAAAGCAAATTTTCGAGCCCGCTGGAGCAGAGAAACAGCATCCGTGTCGAGCTCGCCGAGAGAGGAGAAGGAGAAAGGTAAGAAACCATATCCGATCGCAGTGCAGCGTGCCTGATACTTGGCACACTTACGACGGGCAGCATCAGCAACGACCCGTCCGGGCTCGAAAGCGGTGAGGCCAGTCTGAGTCAAGGGCGAGGACCCAGTCAGATCAACACAAACATCACGCCCCTTGTCCCACGAGTAAAGCAGGAGGTCGGCTGGTCGCAAGGGCTTGTCATTATCGTCGCAGAGGCCAATCTCCACCTCCTTACCTGCAGAGATCCCAGTTCGGAAGCAAATATCCAACAGTGTGTCCCGATACTAGATTATTATTATTATTATTATTAATAACAATATTAACAATAATAATAATAATAATAACAATAATAATAACAACAATAATAACAGTAATAATAACAATAATAACAACAAGAACAACAACAACAACAACAATAATAATAATAATAATAATTATATTGTTGTTATTATTGGAAATTTACACTTATGGGCAATGTCATTGGAGAGCGACCGAATCTTAAGCAAACTCAGGAGTTTACCCAGAAGAATTGGAATGCCTCTCGTCTCCCTACTATACAGTACTACAAAAGGGGCTGGTTCTCTTTCAGGTTTTGCAGTAGGGCTGACATGGATGCAGTTATGAGGGGTGGACCTTGGATGATTGGAAAGAACACTTTGATTCTTAAACAGTGGGGTCCTTTATTTTCACAGGAGATGGATAGGGTCTCTATTGTTCCAGTATGGATTCTTTTTCCGGATTTGGATTCTTTTTTATGGACTTCATCGATTTTGAGCAAGATGGCTAGTAAGATTGGGAGGCCTATATTTGCAGACACGACCACCACCTATAAGGAGAGACTCTCCTTTGCTAGAGTTCTTGTGGAAGTGGATGTATCTCAGGATCTTCCTTCGGCTGTGATCATTAACCTTCCTATTATTGGTCAATCAGTTCAGAAAGTGGAGTATGAATGGCTCCCATATCATTGCTCAAGATGTGGGAAGCTGGGACATCTCAAATCGTCTTGTAAGTGGGAAAAGAAGCGTTTGCAGGCTGCTAAAACGCTTGTTTCTCGTTATACTCCTAAGAAGTTGGACCCTCAGAGGGGAGGTGGTACCTCAGTAGGGAAGGATGTGGAGCCTCCTTTCCCTAGTGTAATGCATCGTGGAACCTCTGAGGAAGAGTCTGGTGGAGGCCTCTGTATCACTGGCTCTGGACTCCAGCCATTAGACGCCTCTGTGGTGGGAGACCAAGCAGTGGACCAGGGTGGTTCGGCACTGGCTGATCCTGGTTCCACTGTTGGCTTCACTCCTGCTCATAGGCGCCCAGGATGTGGTGGGATAGGCTCTATAGTGACAGGCTCCAGTTCAGGCTATAATGGGGGATTGGGAACTATTCTGGAGGTGGTCTCGCCTAATAGGTTCGAAGCTCTTCAGGGTATAAGTGGTAATCAGGAAGATGAAGATGAGCTTCTTGATACGAATGTGGAGAGAGCCTCTACTGATTTGACATGATTATTGCCTCTTGGAATATTAGAGGTGGTAATGAACCCTTAAAGCAGAATGCAGTGTGTAATCTTATAAGGGATAGTGGTATTGATGTCTTGGGGCTTTTAGAAACTAGAGTTAAAATGAATAAAGCCGAGGGTATTATTAAAGGTAAATTTGGTCATTTTCAGGTTAATTGCAATTACTCTTGTCATTATAATGGGAGAATTTGGGTTATTTGGGATCCTGTCACTGTTAAGGTTTCTATATTGGTTACTAATACTCAATTTATGCATTGTTCTATCCTTCATTTTGGTACTGGGTTTAATAATTTTGTTACCTTTGTGTATGGGAAGAATGATGCGGCTGGGAGAGGTGAGTTATGGGATGGATTTGTTAACTTGAAGAATAATGTGAATAAGTGGATGGTTTTGGGGGATTTTAATATTGTTAGGAACACTGAGGAAAAAATTGGAGGATCTGTGCCTGATGATGAGGAAATGGAAGATTTTAATAATTGTCTTTTAGAAGCTGAATTGCAGGACTTGAGTGGTCATGGTTGTGAATTTACTTGGAATAACAAGCAAGATCCTGAGCAAAGGGTCTAGATTAAATTAGATAGAGCGTTTTAATGTTGCTTGGTTTAATAGTTTTCCTAATTCTTATGCTCATTATTTGGTGCCGGGTGTGTCTGATCATTCCCCGGTTGTTGTGCGAGTGGTTCATGAGAAGCACATTGGTAGAAGATTTAGTTATTTGAATTGCTGGGCTTATGATCCTTCTTATTCTGATCTTATTTCTAAAGCTTGGTCTAAAAGGGTTTATGGCACTGCGGGGTATAGGCTTTTTAGTAAGCTGAAAAAGGTCAAGTTGGTGCTTAAAGAGCTTCATTCCAGTAGGTTTACTAGCATTGGGAGGAGGATTGAGGATGCTAAATGTCAGTTGGAGGATTGTCAGCTTCTTTTGCAGAATCAACCTTTTTCTTCTGAGCTTATTCAGGAGGAGAGGAGATTGTATGATAGTTGGGTGCAGTTACAAAGAGCTGAAATTAGCATACTTGCTCAACGAGCTAAGATGGACAATATTGTATTGGCTGACTCTGGTACAAGCTTTTTTCATGCTAAAATCAAGGAAAAGAGGATGCAGCAGGTTATTGGGGCAATTATTGATCATAAAGGGGTGCTTAGGGAAGGGACTGAAGATGTGGCTAAAGGGTTTGCTGATTATTACAAATTTCTTCTAGGTTCGGAAGTGGAGGTTGCTTCTATAGACTCTCATTTGTTCTCTTATGGTGAGAAAGTTAAGAAGGATGATTGGGTTCGATTATTATTAATACCTGAGGAGATGGAGATAAAATCTGTGTTGAATTCCATGGGGTCGGGGAAAAGCCCTGGTCCGGATGGTTTTCCTGCGGGTTTTTTCAAGTCTTCTTGGGAGGTGGTTAAGGAGGATTTTTGTCAGGCTGTGAGGGATTTTTTTATTAAATCAAAGATGTTTAAGCAGGCCAATACTACTCTTATAGCTTTGATTCCTAAAAAGAAGATAAGTTCTTCTATTTTGGATTTTAGACCTTTGTCTTGTTGTTCGGTATTGTATAAAGTGATTGGTAAACTTCTTATTAGAAGGCTGAAATTGGTGGTGGATAAACTCATTGGTGGAGAGCAAGGGGCATTCATTCAAGGTAGGAGTATTCAAGATAATATAGCGCTCTCACAAGCCTTGGTCAAAGGTTATAAGAGAAAGTATTTAACTCCTCGTTGCTTGATGAAGATTGACCTCGGGAAAGACTTTGATTCGGTCCAATGGAAATTTATTGGTGAGATGCTTAGAGGGTTCAATTTTCCTAAAAGGTTTATAGGTTGGATTATGGAGTGTATTCAAGGTTCTTGGTTCTCTCTTAAAATCAATGGGTCTGTTCATGGATTTTTCAAAGGGAAAGGAGGTGTTCGGCAAGGAGACCCTTTATCTCAGTATCTTTTTGTGTTGAGTATGGAGCTTCTCTCCAGAAGGTTGAAGCAAATTTGTTTTCTTCAGCAGGTTTCATTCCATCCCAAATGTAGGCAATTGAGGCTCAACCACTTAGTGTTTGCTGATGATTTAATGGTTTTTATGAGGGGCGATGTTCCGTCTGTTAAAGCGGTTGTTTCTTCTTTGGATGTGTTTGCTAAAGAGTCAGGGTTGAGAGCGAATAAGAACAAGACTGAGATTTATTTTGGAGGAGTTGGCTTGGATGTCAAGGAACAAATACTTGAGGAAACTGGTTTTAAGGAAGGATTCTTCCCTTGTAGGTATTTAGGACTGCCTTTAAACGATGTTATCAATCGGAGAGATCATTATAGCAGTCTCATGGTGAGGATTCAGGGGCATATTGGTGGGTGGTCTGGACATCACTTATCTTTTGCAGGTAGGATCCAGCTTCTTAATTCGGTCATAATGGGGATCATGACTTTTTGATCGAGCAATACACTACAAGAAATAATGCATGTAGCTACTAATCACGCGCGACTGATAAATTCAGTGGCTAATTTAGCGACTGAAAGTTCAACGCGCGACCGATATTAGTAGTTGGACGAGGAGACGGAAATTTAAAATACTAATTAAATTTAGCGACCGAAATCGGTCGCTAAAATAATCGGCGCGCGACCGATTTCAGTCGCTAAATTAGTGAAATGGCGACAGAATTAGCGACTGAAATCGGTCGCTAATGAGAGTGGCGCGCGACCGATTTCGGTCGCTAAAGATTGTAATTTTTTTTAAAATTAACGAACACCCCCCCCCCCCCCCCTCCCCCGGCTCATTCTACCATTTCACTCTATCTCTCTAAAACCCCTCCCCCCTCTCTCTAAAACTCGTCCCTCTTCATTCCTTCTTCAATTTTCTCATTTTCCTTAAGGTATGTTTATCTATCTTTATTTAGTTACAATTATTTGTTAATTTCTGTTTTTATCGATTTAAATAAATTAGTTATTGGGTTGGATAGTTTCTTAGTTGTTGGAATATTTTGTGTAGTTAGGATTTTAATCGCCCAATAGGTTCCCCAATTTGAATTAGGTAGATTGTTAGTATAAAATTAGGGTTTGCAGTTAAGTAGTTGATTGAATTGGGTTGTTTTGATGTGTTAGTAATTTGGAAGTAAAATACAATTATGCTGATTTGGTGATGTAATTATGGACGAATTGGGTGGAAATAGTACTATGTTTAGGTGAATTGAGAATTTTACATAATATTTGACTAGTGTATATATATTAGTAAATTACTTTAGAGAAAATAATTTGTATGTGGTTATTGTCTTAAATTTTTTAGATAAAAAAATGAAGAGACAGGAACGAAAATGGATGTATGGGGAAAGATTCGATAAGAAACGACGTCCCACAAAGGAATTTTTAGAGGGTGTTAATCGCTTTCTTGAGTTCGCTAAGACTCATCCTGAATACGCGTCAGATGGTAGATTTAGGTGTCCTTGTGTGAAATGTAAGAACATCAAATTCTTGGATAGTATTTTGATTAAGGAACATATTATCTCAGATGGGTTTAGCCCAAATTATTATTATTGGATTTGTCATGGTGAGAAGTCTGCTTTTGAGGAATCTAAGGTGGATCAGAATGAGGGCGGGGTGAGAGGAATGATTGTTGATGTGGTTGACTGCAATTTGTTTAATGATGAGAGCATGTACACTAACGACGATGACCAACCAACCCCACAAGAGCCAAACCCACGAGCGAAAGCTTTTTTTGATATGTTAGAGGCTGCGGAGAAGCCATTATATGAAGGGTGTGATGTGACATTGTTAGAAGTCGCGTCTATGGTAGTGACCCTTAAATGTGAGTATAACCTACCTTTTGGGTGTGTAGACGGTATCGCTGCGTTGATTGAGAAACTCATCCCAAAAGACAACATTATGACCAAAACATTCTACAACACCAAAAAAATAGTTAAAGGTCTTGAACTTCCGCATCAAAAGATCGATGCTTGTCCCGATGGATGTATGCTTTTTTGGAAGGACGATGCCATGCTTGAGGAATGTAAGATATGTGGGAAGGGTAGATACAAAACTGTAGATGGAAATATTGTTTTGAGGGGTAAGAAGGGAAAGAGTGTTGCGAGGCATAAAAAACCTATATCACTTAGTCGACTTACCTACTTTCCCATCGCCCCTAGACTTCAAAAATTATACGCAACCAAAACCATTGCCGAACAAATGAGGTGGCATCAAGAAGAAACTCGTGTAGAGGGGAAGATGTGTCATCCTAGTGACGGGGAGGAGTGGAAACGGTTTGATAGGATTTACCCTGAATTTGCTGAGGAACCCTGTAATGTGAGACTTGGGCTGTGTACCGATGGGTTCGCCCCTTTCGGTCAGTTCGGTAAGTCATACTCATGCTGGCCTGTCATGGTCACACCGTACAACTTACCCCCATGGCTTTGTCTGAAACCACCGTTCATCTTCCTTTCTCTCATTGTTCCCGGCCCAAAAAATCCCAAAAACCACTTGGATGTTTACTTACAACCAGTGATAGAGGAATTGAAACACTTGTGGGAAGTAGGGGTGGAGACATATGATGTGTCGTTGAAACAAAATTTCCAGCTTAGAGCATCGCTTTTGTGGACTATAAACGATTTTCCTGCGTATGGTATGTTGAGCGGTTGGTCTACGGCGGGCCAAAAAGCGTGTCCTTGTTGCATGAGTGAAAGTAAAGCATTCTACCTACGTAATTCAAGCAAAGTTAGTTGGTTTGACTGTCATAGACAGTTTCTACCCGAGGGTCACATGTACAGGAAGAATAGGAGAGCTTTCAAGAAGGGTGAGGTGGTGGTAGATGAGGCACCGATTCGTCTCCAAGGTGATGAGATTTGGGAGGTGATTTCAGAGTTCCCATCTACTGTTGACGGGACCGATCAAGAGTTCAAAGATCTTAAGAAATTGAAAAATGGTTGGTTTAAAAGAAGCATCTTCTTCGACCTTCCATATTGGAGTACTTTATTACTCCGACATAATCTGGACGTGATGCATATTGAGAAGAATTTCTTTGAGCAACTGATTCACACCTTCATGGATGTAGAGGGTAAGACATGTGACACCGCAGGATCCCGAAAAGATTTGAAAAAAATTTGTGTCCGTTCGAAACTACATATCAAGCGGGATGGGTCCAAGCCTAGGGCCTTGTTTAGCCTTGATAAGGCTCAGAGAAAGGCCGTGTTAGAGTGGGTAGGGAGACTGAAGTTCCCTGATGGGTATGCATCCGATTTTAGTTGGTGTGTGGACATTAAGAACCTGAAGCTCCAAGGCTTGAAGAGTCACGACTGCCACGTGTTCATGGAGCGGTTACTACCTGTGGCGTTGAAGCACATGCTGCCGGAAAGTGTTTGGAATCCTATCACTGAGATATCTCAGTTTTTTCGAGATTTGTGTTCGTCGACAGTTACAAATGACGACGTGACTCGTTTGGAGAATCAAATTCCTCAGATACTATGCAAACTTGAGATGATCTTCCCACCCTCCTTCTTTAACTCAATGGAGCATCTACCGGTCCACTTGCCCTACGAAGCTAAAGTGGGAGGACCGGTACAGTTTAGATGGATGTACCCGTTTGAGAGGTGAGAACTTTCAACTACTTACTTATTTTACCCACTAACTAACGTTAGACACTATAATTTGATAATAACATAATTGCTTGATGATTGTCATAGATTTCTCAACCATTTGAAGAAAAAAATTGGTAACAAGGCGAGGGTTGAGGGCTCCATATGTAATGCTTACTTAACAGAGGAGATAGCCAACTTCTGTTCTCTGTATTTCGAGAAAGAAGTGAACACCAAAACCAAGAATCTAAACCTAGAAACACCCGAGACGACGATTGACCCCAACATACCAGACTTTTTTCAAAGTAAGGAAGGTGAGGGATCGTCATCAGCTGGCGGGTGGAGGACATTAGATGAGAAGGAGTACAATCGTGCTCACCTGTACTTGCTATCAAATTGTGAAGTTTTGGAGTCGTACGAGAAAAATTTTGTAACTGAATTTGTAGCTGCTAATGCACATTTAAATGCTGATGACATTTGGAATAAGCATGAGGAACAGTTTCCTAAATGGCTTAAGGAGCATGTAATTTCTGAGAATATTCAGGATGATTTGGTTAGGAGTCTAGCATTAGGTCCTTTATGGAATGTTAGAACTTGGAACCGGTATTCGGTTAATGATTACAATTTCCATACATTTGCCCATGGTAGCAGTAGGAGTAGATGTAATTTCGGTGTGAGTGTGTCGTCACTTGAGGGTGAAGATTACTACGGTCTATTGGAGGACATCTTCGAGTTGTGTTATGTTGGAAATGATCGTGGGTATAGAGCTGTGGTATTTAAATGCGAATGGAAAGACAACTCTGTGCAAGGTACTAGAGTACATGAAAGGTACAAACTAGTTGAAGTTAATCATACCAAAAAATACTCCAAGTACGATCCGTTTATACTTGCACATCAAGCACACCAAGTGTACTTTGCGCCTTACCCAACCACAAAGAACGACAGAACTGTAAACCAATGGTGGGCGGTGTTCAAAACTAAGCCACGGGGGCACTATGACTCTGACCTCTTCCAAGAGGACGTCATTTCTAGTGGTACAACATTGTCTCCAGTTGATGAGAAACTTTTTGCAAATGATGATGATGACAATAATGAGGTGGATGTGGGGGAAGATTTTGAAGACGATGAAGGCAGTGAGGAGGAGGAAGGTGCTTCTAGTGATATGGTCGAGGAGGAGGATGACACCAATGATTTAGAGGTCAATGACGAGGAGGACGAAGATGACGTCGAGGAAGAGGATGTCGTTGGTTCGAGTAGGCAAGTGGAAGATGACAACGACAGTGACGATGATTTTTAGTAGGGTATAGTTTTAGTAAGTTATATTATTTGTACATAGTAATCTGCATTACATATTTTTTTCGAGATTATTTCAATATTATGATGTCAGTTCCTAACTTTCAACTATTACATGTCTGCAGATATGACGTTGGGCAGCAGGTTGAGGTTTGGTAGTTCGAGTAGCGGCAGCAGCAGGAGCAGGGACCGGGTACAGCAGCAAGACCAAGAAGAAAACAGGCGAGAAGACGAACAAGTGGAGAACGAGGAGGAGGTGCAGGGCAATGAGGAACAAGAACAACCGCAACCACGCCAGGATGAAGTGCTTCGATACACAGACGACGGGCGCCTAATGATTGGCCCCGAGTACACATGGTGAGACATTGTATTTTTTTTTTTTTTTTGTGAGACATCATCTTATTTCACTCTTTGGTGTAGGTTTCGTACTCGTGCGACGGTGACTGGTGTCAAGGACAGTTTCATGAATGATTTGACTACTTACTGCACGAGCTGGACTAAGTTGCCTCTGTGGCAACGGGAGAAGTGGTTTGCCAACTTCAAGGTACACCAATTTATGATTTTTATTAATTATCTGTTACTGTTTACAGATTACTAATACAACGACAACAAACTATCTTGCAGTTGAAACACCACTACAACGATGGTCTCGAGGTGGCTGTGAGAGACAGATACATGGATGTCGCAAAGGAAAGATACAAAGACATGATGTATAAGATGGCAAGCGATGAAAAGTTACAGAAACAACTTAGAGGTTCGATTACTAAATTGGTGTTAGTACCTGAACAGAAAGTTGTATATATATTCAAAACATTTATTGATCTCAAAGTGTATAAATTGTAGGTGACGCCATCCAACAGTTCCAAACAGCGCGAGCCGACCCGAAGTTCCTGAAGAGATCCGTCCAGGCTAAGAAGAACAAGAGGCGGGGAGGGGACCCCGAGGCGGAGGCGGAGTGCACCCTCTACGGTGGGTCGCAGTCGATGCACCAGCGGGCCATGAACGTTAGTATTTCTGTTCCTTTGATTTTTATATTGGATTCTTATTTAATGTTTTCATTATAAAAATAAATGAATAATCTACATGTACTGTCAACAGGCGAAGAAGAAAACCGGAGAATTCCCTCCTCCTGTGCAGCTATTTCTCGAAGCGAAGAGTAAGGGGGACGATGCCACCGGTCGATCATTGGCCACGAAGAAGGATTTGAAGATTTGGGTAAGTTTCAAACACAATACTTTGTTACTTTTTTTCTTCAAATTAAACAATCAACCTAATCATGACTTCTATTTCTTTCAGAGATCGTATTTGGCGGCCACTAGAGCGCCCGAGAATGAAGGTGTGGACCCGAGCACGATTTGGTTTAGAGTCGCGGAGGGATACCGCAAGGGAGCGGTGTACGGTACGGGGAACGCTCATTCCCTGTACTGGACACCACCCAATGTTCGGGGGGCCCATTCTACGACGACCGAGTGTGTACCATCCGAGATGGCTGAGATGAGGGCGGAAATTCAAGAGGAGAGGGCGCAACGGGCAGCTATGGCCGAGCAGATGAAGGAGCAGAATGAGAGGTTGAAGACGCAGGAGTCCATTAACCTGCAAATTCTGGAAGAGATACGGCGTCTTAGGAACACGCAGCAATATAACTGCAACTCCGGCCCCACTCCCCGATTCCCGGATCCTAGATACCCCTTCGGTGGCGGTGGTAGTGGTGCGTCCGCTAGTTTTCCTGTTGGCTGAGTTGATTGAATGAAAACAATTTGTAGTTTCTGAATGCTTGTTGAAAAAACTGTTTGTAACAACACTTTTAATTTAGTGTATTCACGACGTTTGCGTACTTGGTTGACAATTTTGGAGTGTGAAGCTTGCATAACGTTTGGAATAACGTTTGGAATGATGTTTGGGATGTAGTGTGGTTGTTGGTTTGTTTTATTGTGCAGATTTTGGCTAGAAAAATAATAAATGTAACCGGCCTATTTCTGGCACGATAGCGACTGATATCAGTAGCTAAGTTTTATATTTAGCGACTGAAATCAGTCGCTAAATGATGCCACGTCGCACCATTTAGCGACTGAAATCAGTCGCTAACTGACGCTTTTAGCGACTGATATCAGTCACTAATTGACGCCATTAGCGACTGATTTCAGTCGCTAAAATGAGGCCATAGCGACTGATTTCAGTCGCTAAATTGAGGTCTTAGCTACTGATTTCAGTCGCTAAATTTAGCGACTGATTTCAGTCGCGCGCTTTTTTAGTACTGATTTCAGTCGCTAGAAGCGACTAACTGTAGCCACTGTCGCTTAGCGACTGTTGACAGTCGCGCATCTGTTTTTTGCGACAGATGTCAGTAGCAAAGATCAGTCGCCAATGACTTTAACTCTTGTAGTGATACACTCCTTCCTGGCAATGTAATGGACAGCATCATCAGGCTTTGCAGGAATTACTTCTGGACGGGGACTGATCAGAGGAGGGGGATGATTATCAAGTTGGGATAGCCCGTGCAAACCTTGGGATGAAGGAGGGGTTGGGTTAAGGGATATGAAAGCTTGGAACAAGGCCATAATTGCGCAGAAACTTTGGAGATTCAATCAGGGTTACAATGACCTTTGGTCGCTTTGGAATAAACGGTATATTATTGGTCCTCGTACAATCTGGGAGATTCATAAGAAGGAGAATTTTGCTGGAACTCTTAAGAGCATGCTTGCTATAAGAGACATAATCTTGGATGCTGAAGGTAGTACTCACAAGGCTGTGGATTTAATTCAGTCTTGGGCTGCAGGTGGGAGCTTCAATCTTGACAAGGCGTATGATTGGTTTCAAGTTAAAGGAATGAAGCAATGCTGGTTGAAGGCTTTTCTGGGTCAGAATGTTATGCCCAGACATGGAGTGATTGCCTCATTTACGTGTCAGAGGAGATTGGCTACTGTCGAGGTGTTGCAGGGGAGAGGGTGGTTATGGTGAGTAGATGTGTGCTTTGCTGTAATGCCTTAGAAAACCATGACCACCTATTCTTTAGGTGTTCGTTTGCGTTGGAGGTGTGGTCTGGGCTGAAAGATTGGATGCAGGTCCGAGGAAGAGGGAACAAGCTGCTAATTGAAGCTAAATGGTGTGGTGCCAGGAAGAGTAGAAAGCATTGGAAATCAAGTTGGTACATAGCGTGTTTGGCGGCTGTTGTCTATTATATCTGGGGAGAGCGTAATAGTCGGATTTTTTATGCTAATTGCAGGAGTTCTAATACTATTGTAAAGCTTATTAAGTTAGATGTTTTTTATTAGGTTACATAAGAAGAATATAGGGTGGAACATGAGAAAAGTATAATTGTATGTAGTTTACATACTAGTGGGTATTCTTTGTAAGTTAGACATCTTTTATTCCCTTTTGGATGAATAAAATAAGTCATAAATTCTTGCAAAAAAAAAATTAATAATAATAACAATAATAATAACAATAACAATAACAATAATAATAATATTAATAATAAAAATAGTAACAACAACAATAACAACAATAATAAAGCGGAGAAAAGGGTAGAATGTGTCCGGCCGGGGTGTAGTCAAGTCACCATGGGTCGAGACGAGAAAAGATATGGATGGGGAAAAATGAAAAGAAAATAAAAGGAAATGGGAGGGGAGGAGTAGGTGTAATCAAGTCACCTAGCCCGGATTCCGCTCAAATCCGACTAACTCCTACAAAAAGGTGAAAATCTTGTAAAATTTGGATTTTTCAAATGACTCTCGATGTAGTCAAGTCATCGAGATTCGGGAGCAACCATTACCAAGGCCCCGAGGGCCACCATGACGCAAATGATAAGGGGAAGGGGAACTAACAAAAGAAGACAAGCAATAAAAGACGGAAAAGAAAGGATAGTTGTCGTACCATGCGGTTAGCAACTCACTCGCTCCATCGTCTCATAGGTCGATATCGGCACGTAGCTTGTCTTTGTCATTGTTATTCCTCTTCCTTCTCAATAAGGCCGCATGGTTGAAGTACTAGGCTTGCAATGGTATAATGAGGGTGGGATTTGGTGTGAAACTCGGTGTGTAGTGAAGAGAATATGAGGTGAAGGGGTCATATGATAGGTGCAAGGGTAAGTAGGGAGGTTGGGAGGGGGTATAAAGTGGTAGGATGGGCTCTAATGACAAAGAAGAGGCCAAAGGAGGAACAAGGCATCATCCCGGTCGAGATGGATGGTCCCGGTCGGGAAGCCCTCGTCCCGGTCGGGATGACACTCCAGTAGACCCAATTTTTGTCACACTCATCCCGGACGGGATGAGATCCTTCCCGGTCGGGATGGTTCATCCTTCCCGTCGGGGATGCACTCTTCTCGGCCGGGAAGAGTCCTCTTACCCTCTATAACTCCAAAAGCTCTTTCCAAGCTTCAAAAACCGACTCCCCTTCGCACGATCCAAGCTCTAACAATGACCCTCCTCTCTAGGATTCATCTTCTCTTCACACCTATCAAACAAGCTCAAAACATGTAACACCCGCTATTTTTCCTAAGCATTTTATTCTTTCTGTTAGGACTTCGTCTTAACTTTGTCACTTTTGGCCTCATATTTTATCATTTTACTAAGCTTTATTTTAAATTTTGAGTTTAATAATTTCTATTTTTAATTTTAAAGATTTAAAATTCTTTTAAATCCATTTATTTGGTTTCTTCGTAAACTAATTAATTTTCCGCAAGGAATTCTATTTCTCTCCGAATTGACATTTTTAAGCTTGGATTTAAGTTATTCCTTTTTCCTAAAAATGTTTGAATACGTTTATGGAATATTTTCTACTAAGATATATTTTAGTTACTAAAAAACAAGCCATTTATGATTTTATTACGAAGCTTCGCGAATAATTATTTTCTTACGCGAGGTTTACTCGAATTACTTTGAAATGCCTTTAACTATTTTACGATTATACTTTTTATCAACTTATAAATTATTTGAGACTGTTTTCTCACATTTTGGACCGACTAAGCTCTTGGTCACAAGTTTTATTACATTTTATTTAAACGTTTCATTTTATCACATTAAAACGTAATCATAAGATAAATCATTTTCATTCATTGTAGCATTTATGTCAAAACTTTTCTTACTCCCTCTCTTATCCATTTGGCCGGCCAACTATAGGTCTAGGTACATTGTGGATTCCTCATTTTGAAGCCTTAATTTCATTCTTACTCCTTTAAGTGTAGTAACATCCATCTCCTCCTTTACTCCACATTCATTTTTGCATTAACAAAAATAGTCATCACTTCTTTCTTCTCTCTTTTGGCCGGGTACTCCTTACCCTCCTTAGGCTGATTTTTGCTCCATTTCAAGTCCCAATCGCATCATTTTTATCGTCATAATAATCCTCTTTCCGATTCCTTCGTTAAGGTATTAATCGACGTCATTTTCGATCAATTTTTACCTTGTTTTTTATTAGTTTTCTCATGGTATTTTCCTGCCATGATTTACGTGTTTGGTAGGATTTTTGGACGATCCCGAAGCCGACGAATATATCGTTGATTCAGACTTGGAGTAGAGGTAACGTCGATGTTACTCGGTATTTCAAGATTTTAATTGAGTATTTGCATGTATATATTTTTTATATTTTATTTTGGCAATATATGTATGTCACGAATTCTGGAAAAAATTTTAAAGTTGAAATTTTGCATGTTTCGATATTTTTATCGCTTTTACGAGATTAACGATTAAATTGTTATATTAATTTGTAAAATCGTAATAATCGGCCTAAACATGTAATATATGTTTATATTCTGAAAAAAATGTTGTTTTTGATGATTTTTAGTAATTTAGTATTTTTCTAATATTTTTGATATCGATTATTGAATTATTATCGTTTTCGGGCAAAAACGATTAAAAACCGATTTTTAGTTCTAGTACTTAAACATTTTATTTTAATCTGATTTTTGACGTGGTGAAACTTTCTGGTGAAATAGAATTTTCTGAATTTGTTCATAATTTTTCGGAATTGTTAAGTGGATGAATTAATTAATCACTTTAAATCATCGTTTATCGTTAAAACCGTGTTTGTTGTTTAAATTCTCGATTTCTGGTCTTTAGTTTAAATCTGGAAAAAAATTATGATTCTGATGATTTCATATTAAAATGTATTATTATGATTTTTAGTGCCTTAATAAAATGTTAGGAACGATATGTTTATTAATAAAATCGTTAATTGCGAAAACGAGTTTAAATGACGGTTTTGTTGAAATTTGTTGAATCTGGATTTTGGAAAAATCTGGACAAATTTATATTCTGTAAAAATCAGGATTTTAAAAGTGTAATAATAATTTTTGAATATTAATACTTAAATCGTTTTGTAATTACTATTTTTATTAATCGTTATTGTCGAGATTGGACGATTAACGAGAAAACGTTTTAAAAACCGAGTTTTTAGAATTCTGGAAATTTTCTTTTCTGGACAGAATGTCCATAAATATAATTTAACTATTTTACGTAATTTTTGTACTATTTATTATAGTCTTTAATTAATAAATATTGATTTCGGACAAATTGTGATTTATCGTTAAATGCTTCGTATTAACTAAAAGGATTATTTTTCCAGCAATTTTGAAAGTATTAAATCTGAAACTTTAAGATTTAAATCATCCCTTAACATATTCTAAATATATTCAATGGTTTAATTAAATAAAAGACGTTAAAAGATTTAATTTGACATTTGTCGTAAAATCCTATTTATAATTTTATTGTCGAAGCTAATAATAATTAGGGAATTTTAGCTTTATAACTTTTGAAAACACCCTAATTAGTAATATTAAAATGTTTAAGACATTTTTAATCATCTTATAACACTTATACGATATTTTAATAATTTCATAAAATCAAATGTTCTTACTTTAATAATTAATATCGTTAAGGCCGAAAGTATTAGTTTTATAAATCTATATCGTTTACTAAAATGTGGTATTAGTATGAACTAATATTTTCACTACTTTGATATGATGCTATTTTTAGTAAAGTTTCTAAAAATAGAAGTTTCCTAAAATAGAAAGTTTCCTCTTTTAGAATATAAATGTTTACTTCTTTTATCCTCATATTGTTTATGATGAATACATCTTTTAAATATCGATAATGGTTTGTTTTGGAGTTATGGAATAAGGACAAGTTTGGGTTTAGAGTAATATAGTCTGGGATGTACGTTTTGCCATCAACTGTAAGGTTGGTGTGTCTTTATGGGGCGCATTGGTTGTTGAACTGAGCATGGTTTGTGTTCAGGAGAGTGTATATTTACCTTAAACTTAGATATCGCATCGTATAAGTCGCGTCGGGTTGAACTGGATATGGTTTGTATCCAGGAGGGGTGTGCATTACTTAAGCCAGGACCTCGCTGCACGCAGTCCTGTTATGGTTGAGTTGCCTGGTTAGAGACCAAAGTCTAATTTGTTTTGACTAAGTTCTCGAAACTAGTTTTTAGTATTATCCTAGTGAAAGTCTAGATTCTACATTACTCCTATCCATAACGCCGTTTTGATTATTTTATTTATTATCGATATAAATTGGCGCAGGTTGGCAAATATCTTTATGTTTCTTCGGAAACCCTTTTGAATAATTTGTTCGACGCTAAACCTTATTTTAATATGATGTTTTACTGTTTTCCATTTTTACTATTTTTCCTATATTAGTAATTACTGTTTTAAAATCCTGTTATACGGCTGGGAGAACGTTGACGTTGCTCCCCACTGATTGTGGCTGTTATGTTTTAACATGGCAGGTATACGTGTTTATTTTCCGGTGGGTGTGGGCTAGCGAGCAGTCTTGGATCCTGCTGATCTTTTAATAATCATGTTTTAAGGATTGTTTAACCTCTTTATGGATTGTTTTAAATTTTAGCCATTTTTATGTATGGCGCATGTTTGACTTTACCAATTAAATTTATTAAGACATAGTTCTGTGTGTTATAATCCCGACTCTACAGTGTTTCCGCCACTGTATCGCGCTAGAAATATTTAGGGGATTACAGTTGGTATCAGAGCATCACTGCTCCCAACGCTTACACCTGAAATTAGGGAAAATACCAGTAAATTATTTAAACAGTAAATAAAAATATTGTTAGATATGGGTAGAAACAAATAAGGACTTATTTGTTTAGCTTTCCTGTTCCTGAAACTCAATGGTTAGCATTGAATATTTGTTTCATATGTCCAAGAAGAAGACGATGAGTGGACAAGATGTTTACTTGATGCTGCTCCTGATCGAGACAAGGCCTGCTTAGAACTCTCAACGCCTGCTGACTCGAGTGGACAACTTGGTGTTCCAAGAAAGATGTCGATGGTAATTTTTAGCTCCGGTTCAGTTTACTTAAGCTACATGCCAAATGGTCAAGAGTCGATTCCTGTTCCGTGATGTCGCAGTAGATCCAGATGGAGCGACCCAATACTTAAGTGCTCGTTCCTCTACAAGAAGATGAAGTAAGCCTTTTGGATCCCGCGTGAACTCTGGAGGCCCGAAGATTCTCCTCTGGTTCAAGAACTTAGTAATATAGTATCATCGACTCTTTTCTTCCTTCCTCTACTTCTTCTAGTTCTTCTCTTTTATATTCTCTTCTTCATCCGCTTGGTGAATCTTTGTTATATTCTTCTACTCTATCATCTCTCTCTTGAGATTCTTTGGCTAGACCGATTTCCGTCTCAGTGAACCCCGTGAAAGGATATAGATGTTTTAGGTTTAGTAAACCCTTGTTACCTATGGCTTGAGGGTTCTGAGTTATACCCTGTTATCTATCTTAGTAAGCTTTTGAGGATCGATTTGAATGATAAATTGTCAATTAATGGAATTAGGTTGGTACTTTACACACTGAACTTTGGGTTATAGGTTACTTGATTATTTGGAGGACTTAGAGTTGAATATATTTTGGGGTAGTAAGAGTATATTGTATTTGATGGATACCTAGTACCTAATTTAACCTAGAACTGAACCAAGTGTAGATAATAATAGTATTTTGGGATTCCGACCTAATGCTTATTTGATGGATGCGTCGTGAATATTCGGGATCATAGAGTGTTGGTTAAAGTGTTAACCTGAATGTTGTGGTACCATAAAAGGTTTTCATTAATACTGTTAGAAATTTTGGTTAACATAGATTACCCTTGTTTCTTAAGGATTAGATCGTTGATCGTTGTTTAAGGTTGTAAGCTATGAACTTTGGAGTTGAGTGATCTAAAATTGGATAAATTGTTGTTAACCTTGAAAAGGAGAAACATATTGCCATTAGAGGTTGGAGTTATCGCATTGTTTTGAGGAATACTTAATGCGAATCATCTTAATGGATTTATAGTTCTGAACCTTAGACCAACGAGATTGTGTCTTCGTTGAGTTATTAAATACTTTGTGGTTACACCATTACGATTAGAAATTTGATGGACTTCTCAGAAACATTAATTGAATTACGTGTTTGAAGATGTGAGTGTTTGCGCCATTACCTATAGGTTTGAGCGTGTTTGAGGATTTATTGTACTTCCCCAACTTATGTACTTGCAGTATTATAAATATGATGGTGATCATTTTTGAGGATTTCGTGTCCAAACATTGTTAATTGGTGGATTTTATTTAGTCTTCCTTACTCGAGAAATTTGAGGTATACCTCGAGTTCAGACCTTATGAGCTTTAAATTTATGAACATTAATGATTACGAGTTTGGGTATGTTTTGATAACCGTTGGAATCTTAATTAAAGGATTAGTCTAAATCATTTGTGGTTTCTTACTATACCAATTGAAAGATTATTTAAGTATGTAAGACTTAATTTTGGAGGTTGTAGATTGAGTAGGACCACCCTGTACTGATATTGGACTTAGCATTATTTGATGGGCCAATTAGGAACCCGTGTTTGTGGGAGTCGTGCTAGGAATCTCGAGATGGTTAATTTCTTCTATAATCCTCGAGAGGTATGTTTGACTCTCAACTTCGTCCTTCTTTCCGCTTCTCTCGAACTCTGTTACCGTAACTGCTGCCAATCCCTTTAACCTTTATCGATTTTGAAAACTCTTATTTTAATTCATTGTTTATCCTTGACTCTATTTATCCGTTCATTATTTCCCCGAACTCATGAAAAGTTTGACTAATTTAAAATTTTTGATTTTCGTTAAATTTTAACATTTTGAAGCATAATTTCAAATTTTAAAACTCCCCATTTTGTAAAAACTTTGAGCAATTTAACATTTTGGGTTATCGTGAAATTTTAACATTTTGAGTTATGATTTCTATTTATGAAACTCCCCGTGATGTAAAAAAAAAAATTGACTAAATTAAACTTTTCAGATATCGTGAAATTTAACATTTTTGAATTTAAGAACTTTATACTTCACTTTTGTTTTATCGTTGGTTGATAATTATATCTAGATCAGTTTCAAAATGCCTTAATAATTTATTTTAAATTATTTCAAAATTATTTCATTTTTATTTTCAGGCAATCGGACTTTTATGAAGACTTTCATATTTCCATATTCAATTTCTATATGATTATTACATAAAACGTTTTAACATTGTCGAAATTATTTTATGTTCAAGTTTGGTAACATTTTTGAAAACTTTCATAATTACCTTGATAACATTTTCATAATTTTAATATTTTGAAATTAGTTTCGTTTTATTGTTGGTGGACTTTTGAATCTGTTATTGAAAATGTTTGACGACTGGTTCGATTTTTACTAACCACAAAATTTGATTTTTCCAAACTAAATTTGGTTTTGTCATAAAACGAAATATTATTGGATTATTTTTAATCAAATTGTTTTACTTTGTTTTGAAAGTGTTTTGGTTACCCTATTTTCTACGACTTTGTTTACAAATGTTATTTAACGTTGTTATTTTATCAAATAACTTTACTTTACGATTTCATTAATCAGAAGATTTTAAACTTCGGGTTGGTTAGCCCAATTCTTCTTGGAATAGATATTTGGCTTCGATTTTGTATCACCTTGAAGGTTGTAAAATTTTCTTTTAAAGCAAGTTTTTATGCAAAAATTGTATCCTCACCTTTTCGAGGAGGGTAATCTTCTTTCCTTTCTACTTGTTCTTAGTTTCGAGGACGAAACTTTCTTTTAGTGGGGAGGATTGTAACACCCGCTATTTTTCCTAAGCATTTTATTCTTTCTGTTAGGACTTCGTCTTAACTTTGTCACTTTTGGCCTCATATTTTATCATTTTACTAAGCTTTATTTTAAATTTTGAGTTTAATAATTTCTATTTTTAATTTTAAAGATTTAAAATTCTTTTAAATCCATTTATTTGGTTTCTTCGTAAACTAATTAATTTTCCGCAAGGAATTCTATTTCTCTCCGAATTGACATTTTTAAGCTTGGATTTAAGTTATTCCTTTTTCCTAAAAATGTTTGAATACGTTTATGGAATATTTTCTACTAAGATATATTTTAGTTACTAAAAAACAAGCCATTTATGATTTTATTACGAAGCTTCGCGAATAATTATTTTCTTACGCGAGGTTTACTCGAATTACTTTGAAATGCCTTTAACTATTTTACGATTATACTTTTTATCAACTTATAAATTATTTGAGACTGTTTTCTCACATTTTGGACCGACTAAGCTCTGGGTCACAAGTTTTATTACATTTTATTTAAACGTTTCATTTTATCACATTAAAACGTAATCATAAGATAAATCATTTTCATTCATTGTAGCATTTATGTCAAAACTTTTCTTACTCCCTCTCTTATCCATTTGGCCGGCCAACTATAGGTCTAGGTACATTGTGGATTCCTCATTTTGAAGCCTTAATTTCATTCTTAATCCTTTAAGTGTAGTAACATCCATCTCCTCCTTTACTCCACATTCATTTTTGCATTAACAAAAATAGTCATCACTTCTTTCTTCTCTCTTTTGGCCGGGTACTCCTTACCCTCCTTAGGCTGATTTTTGCTCCATTTCAAGTCCCAATTGCATCATTTTTATCGTCATAATAATCCTCTTTCCGATTCCTTCGTTAAGGTATTAATCGACGTCATTTTCGATCAATTTTTACCTTGTTTTTTATTAGTTTTCTCATGGTATTTTCCTGCCATGATTTACGTGTTTGGTAGGATTTTTGGACGATCCCGAAGCCGACGAATATATCGTTGATTCAGACTTGGAGTAGAGGTAACGTCGATGTTACTCGGTATTTCAAGATTTTAATTGAGTATTTGCATGTATATATTTTTTATATTTTATTTTGGCAATATATGTATGTCACGAATTCTGGAAAAAATTTTAAAGTTGAAATTTTGCATGTTTCGATATTTTTATCGCTTTTACGAGATTAACGATTAAATTGTTATATTAATTTGTAAAATCGTAATAATCGGCCTAAACATGTAATATATGTTTATATTCTGAAAAAAATGTTGTTTTTGATGATTTTTAGTAATTTAGTATTTTTCTAATATTTTTGATATCGATTATTGAATTATTATCGTTTTCGGGCAAAAACGATTAAAAACCGATTTTTAGTTCTAGTACTTAAACATTTTATTTTAATCTGATATTTTACGTGGTGAAACTTTCTGGTGAAATAGAATTTTCTGATTTTTTTCATAATTTTTCGGAATTGTTAAGTGGATGAATTAATTAATCACTTTAAATCATCGTTTATCGTTAAAACCGTGTTTGTTGTTTAAATTCTCGATTTCTGGTCTTTAGTTTAAATCTGGAAAAAAATTATGATTCTGATGATTTCATATTAAAATGTATTATTATGATTTTTAGTGCCTTAATAAAATGTTAGGAACGATATGTTTATTAATAAAATCGTTAATTGCGAAAACGGGTTTAAATGACGGTTTTGTTGAAATTTGTTGAATCTGGATTTTGGAAAAATCTGGACAAATTTATATTCTGTAAAAATCAGGATTTTAAAAGTGTAATAATAATTTTTGAATATTAATACTTAAATCGTTTTGTAATTACTATTTTTATTAATCATTATTGTCGAGATTAGACGATTAACGAGAAAACGTTTTAAAAACCGAGTTTTTAGAATTCTGGAAATTTTCTTTTCTGGAAAGAATGTCCATAAATATAATTTAACTATTTTACGTAATTTTTGTACTATTTATTATAGTCTTTAATTAATAAATATTGATTTCGGACAAATTGTGATTTATCGTTAAATGCTTCGTATTAACTAAAAGGATTATTTTTCCAGCAATTTTGAAAGTATTAAATCTGAAACTTTAAGATTTAAATCATCCCTTAACATATTCTAAATATATTCAATGGTTTAATTAAATAAAAGACGTTAAAAGATTTAATTTGACATTTGTCGTAAAATCCTATTTATAATTTTATTGTCGAAGCTAATAATAATTAGGGAATTTTAGCTTTATAACTTTTGAAAACACCCTAATTAGTAATATTAAAATGTTTAAGACATTTTTAATCATCTTATAACACTTATACGATATTTTAATAATTTCATAAAATCAAATGTTCTTACTTTAATAATTAATATCGTTAAGGCCGAAAGTATTAGTTTTATAAATCTATATCGTTTACTAAAATGTGGTATTAGTATGAACTAATATTTTCACTACTTTGATATGATGCTATTTTTAGTAAAGTTTCTAAAAATAGAAGTTTCCTAAAATAGAAAGTTTCCTCTTTTAGAATATAAATGTTTACTTCTTTTATCCTCATATTGTTTATGATGAATACATCTTTTAAATATCCATAATGGTTTGTTTTGGAGTTATGGAATAAGGACAAGTGTGGGTTTAGAGTAATATAGTCTGGGATGTACGTTTTGCCATCAACTGTAAGGCTGGTGTGTCTTTATGGGGCGCATTGGTTGTTGAACTGAGCATGGTTTGTGTTCAGGAGAGTGTATATTTACCTTAAACTTAGATATCGCATCGTATAAGTCGCGTCGGGTTGAACTGGATATGGTTTGTATCCAGGAGGGGTGTGCATTACTTAAGCCAGGACCTCGCTGCACGCAGTCCTGTTATGGTTGAGTTGCCTAGTTAGAGACCAAAGTCTAATTTGTTTTGACTAAGTTCTCGAAACTAGTTTTTAGTATTATCCTAGTGAAAGTCTAGATTCTACATTACTCCTATCCATAACGCCGTTTTGATTATTTTATTTATTATCGATATAAATTGGCGCAGGTTGGCAAATATCTTTATGTTTCTTCGGAAACCCTTTTGAATAATTTGTTCGACGCTAAACCTTATTTTAATATGATGTTTTACTGTTTTCCATTTTTACTATTTTTCCTATATTAGTAATTACTGTTTTAAAATCCTGTTATACGGCTGGGAGAACGTTGACGTTGCTCCCCACTGATTGTGGCTGTTATGTTTTAACATGGCAGGTATACGTGTTTATTTTCCGGTGGGTGTGGGCTAGCGAGCAGTCTTGGATCCTGCTGCTCTTTTAATAATCATGTTTTAAGGATTGTTTAACCTCTTTATGGATTGTTTTAAATTAGCCATTTTTATGTATGGCGCATGTTTGACTTTGCCAATTAAATTTATTAAGACATAGTTCTGTGTGTTTTAATCCCGACTCTACAGTGTTTCCGCCACTGTATCGCGCTAGAAATATTTAGGGGATTACAAAACATCCATCAAAATCCCTCCCTCACATCGCTCATCAAAAATTCCAAGATTACAAGAATCCGACAAAACAAAAGAATCCTAGAAACAAAATTATAAGTAACACAATTACAAACACAAGAACTCTAAAGAATAAGGAAGAAGAATATACAACATGACGGTTCTTCCGTCAAACCTAGGATGGTGGATTCTCATTCTTCAACCATAGCCCTCAAGGGCTTGGAGGAGCAAGTCAAACGCACGACCGACATCGTAATGAAGGCCCAAAGAGTGCCCAAGCCAAGCTATCCTCCCCGGCCTCCAAGGTGGAGGCATGAAGTAGTAATCCAACGACCCAACATCATCTTGCATGTTGTCTCCCGGGTCTATCCATCCTACAAGCCTTACCGATCTCTTCCTCCCTAAGCATCGTCTCCTAGCACAACCAAAGCTCAAAATTCTAGCACAAGTGTCGAAAGGGAGCTTAACCCTCTTCTTATCTTCAAGCAAACCCAAGTCATCAACAAGTTCTGGCCCAATATCTTCAAATCCTAAAACATCGTTCTTCCCCACATCATCAATAAGAAGAGATTTGAAACTCATACAAGCGGTTTCAACCTCCTCTAAACCAAGATCCAAATTACACACAAGGGGTTCACAATGTTTCATTGGATTGTCACATATGGGCGACTTGATTTCTTCATTCATGTCCCATGACTTCACAACACTTATCACCTCACTCAACTCATCCCAAAGTTCAACATCCTCAACAATAGTCTCACAAGAAGTGGCATGAAGCTCAAGAGGAGAGCAAGAGGTGGGGATTGAAGGTTCAACAAGTATAGAGGGGGTAGACTCTTGACTTTCCTCTATTATATAGGTGTTTTCATCAATGAAACTCTTCAAATTCCCACTATCCTCACCCAATTCTTCACCAAAAACCGCTCCATCAAGGGTTATCTCCTCTTTCACCTCTTCAAATGAAATTTCGCTACCAAAAGGACCTTCATCGGCGGCCTCGTGACTAGGTTGCTCCCTTTGCTCAAGTGAGCACCCTTCTTCGAGTTGCGATGTTCGGGATAAAAACATTACGGTTTTGACCGATAACGCATTTAATCGAGCATCCATCGCCTCGGTTTCCCTCTGATATTGGGCCACGAATTCCTCTTGGTTCTTTTGCATTTGAATGGCCATCTCTTGTTGGCTCCTTTGAAATTGAAGAAATGATTGATAAAACTCCAAGTTGGGCATTTGGTGGTCATTGGGGTTTTGGAGTGCTACTTGGTAGTGAGGTTGAGGTGATTGGTGATATGGTGGGTTTTGGGGAAATTGGCTTCCATATCCTTGAAGCTCATACCCACGGGTTTCTCGATTACCAAATGAAGCTTGGTGGTAGTTTGGAGACATCATGGCATAGTCTCGATACATGGAGGAAGAGGAGTAGCTTGTTGCGGCTTCTATGGGTAGGGAGTTTAGATCGAACCTCATGCTATACTCGAAAATCGTGGCTCGTACCCGGTTGAGGACCTCTCAATCTAGCAACCGTCTGTTAAAGCGGCTCTAAGTTGTAAAGAAGAAGATGGTCACCACCTCTAGGCACAAACTGTAGACTAAGAGAAAACGTGAGAAGTCTAGTGCTTTTTGGGCACTAGACAAGAAGGAAATAAACTTCGCACACACAAGAAGCAAAAGAAAACAAAAAAGAAAAAAGAAAACACAAAAACACAAGACAAAGTCAAGTAAATAGGCAAACAACGTCTAAACTAGCACCGTCCCCGGCAACGGCGCCAAATTGATGGGAGAGATTTGTCGTGGATCCCCACCGATCAATAAAAAAACCAACTAATCCTAACTGGGTAGATAGGGCAAGTCGGGTCAAATCCACGGGGACGGTATGAGGTGTCTAGACTAAGGTCACCCAAATACCAGACTAGGTCAACTAAGGAACAATGACTAACTAAGATGACGAATAAGTCAAATAAGGAAAGAATAGGGTTAGGTCGGGTTCATAAGTGTATTAGGATAGTTAGGAGATCGATGGTGCAAGTTTCACCTAGTTACTAAGGATGGTCCGCGCTCTCGCGTCAAGGCCTATGTCCGCACTCTCGTGTCAAAGACAAAACCCGAATTCTTATGCAAGGTCGGTCCGCGCTCTCGCTTCTAAACCCAAGTCCGCACTCTCGTGTCAAAGACTAAACCCGAAAACACAAGAATTCAATCACAAGTCGACCACAAAATGAGAAGAAAAAGACTAGCATGAGAGGAATGGCCAATTCTACTCAAACAAGCATTTCAACAAACACATGGTGTGCTCAACATGTGACTAGCAACAAAAGGATCAACCTTTACCCTCAATCAAACCCTAATCATCCATAATCAAAACTTAATCACCCTACTAACCCCAAAAAAAGTCTACTCACACATATCTAAACAAACATTAACATTCACAAGAGAAATCCACACAAACAACAAAACATACATAATGAAACTAGTGAAAACTATGAACAAAGAACAATACAATGAACAAAGATTAAAACTTGAATGAATAAACAAAGATAAGAGTAAAGAAGAAGGAAGATTATACCTACTAACAAGAGGATGAAAGATTGAAACTTGTATCAATAAGAAAAACCCAAAACAATCTCCCAAGGTTGTCAATCTTGGTTGAATCTTGAAGAATTCCCTTAATACAAGACTAATTACTAGGATTAACGATAAACTAAAGACTAATCTACACTAATCTAAGCGAATCTAGTCTAAAGTAGTCTAGGGTTTAGTGAGTAATGAATAACATAACATAAGATTACCAGAGGAGGGTATATATAGGGTTCCAAGAATGAAAGGAGAAAAAAAGAAACAAGGCGCAGCAGCAGCACCACAGTCTCGACCGAGACAGACTAGTCCCGACCGGGACGAGATCATCTCGACCGGGACGGCCTGGTCCCGACCGGGACGGACCCAGGTCAGTAGCCCTTGCTTTTGTACACCTCATCCCGGACGGGATGAGTTCCTTTCCCGTCGGGGATGGGTCTTGTAGGCCTCCAATATGAACTTTAAGGTTCCTCCTTGCTTCACATGGACTTCTCATCGACTCTCGGGTCTCAATATCGAGTCTAAGGGGTTCGGGATCGGGTCCCAAGGTCTCGGGGTCGAATCCAAGGCATCGAGTGATCGTTCTTTCGCTTCTTTGGCTCCGAAAAGTGTATGTATTGAGTCGGAATCGCTCCAACTCTTCATGAATGGTCTCGGGAACCTAAAACAAACTAAAGGAAGCATAAGTAACCCATAAACCGCTCTCAAGGAGCGGTTCCACAAGGAAAATGGGACCAAAACACAACAAATTAGTAATCTGAAAAATGTCAAGTTGGTGCTTAAAGTGCTTCATTCTAGTAGGTTTACTAGCATTGGGAGGAGGATTGAGGATGCTAAATGTCAGTTGGAGGATTGTCAGCTTCTTTTGCAGAATCAACCTTTTTCTTCTGAGCTTATTCAGGAGGAGAGGAGATTGTATGATAGTTGGGTGCAGTTACAAAGAGCTGAAATTAGCATACTTGCTCAATGAGCTAAGATGGACAATATTGTATTGGCTGACTCTGGTACAGGATTTTTTCATGCTAAAATCAAGGAAAAGAGGATGCAACAGGTTATTGGGGCAATTATTGATCATAAGAGGGTGCTTAGGGAAGGGACTGAAGATGTGGCTAAAGGGTTTGCTAATTATTACGAATTTCTTCTAGGTTCGGAAGTGGAGGTTGCTTCTATAGACTCTCATCTGTTCTCTTATGGTGAGAAAGTGAAGGAGGATGATTGGGTTCGATTATTTTTAATACCTGAGGAGATGGAGATAAAATCTGTGTTGAATTCCATGGGGTCGGGGAAAAGCCCTGGTCCGGATGGTTTTCCTGCGGGTTTTTTCAAGTCTTCTTGGGAGGTGGTTAAGGAGGATTTTTGTCAGGCTGTGAGGGAATTCTTTATTAAATCAAAGATGGTTAAGCAGGCCAATACTACTCTTATAGCTTTGATTCCTAAAAAGAAGATAAGTTCTTCTGTTTTGGATTTTAGACCTTTGTCTTGTTGTTCGGTATTGTATAAAGTGATTGGTAAACTTCTTGTTAGAAAGCTGAAATTGGTGGTGGATAAACTCATTGGTGGAGAGCAAGTGGCATTTATTCAAGGTAGGAGTATTCAAGATAATATAGCGCTCTCACAAGCCTTGTTCAAAGGTTATAAGAGAAAGTATTTAACTCCTCGTTGCTTGATGAAGATTGACCTCAGGAAAGCCTTTGATTCGGTCCAATGGAAATTTATTGGTGAGATGCTTAGAGGGTTCAATTTTCCTAAAAGGTTTATAGGTTGGATTATGGAGTGTATTCAAGGTTCTTGGTTTTCTCTTAAAATCAATGGGTCTTTTCATGGATTTTTCAAAGGGAAAGGAGGTGTTCGGCAAGGAGACCCTTTATTTCCGTATCTTTTTATGTTGAGTATGGAGCTTCTCTCTAGAAGGTTGAGGCAAATTTGTTTTCTTAAGCAGGTTTCATTCCATCCCAAATGTAGGCAATTGAGGCTCAACCACTTTGTGTTTGCTGATGATTTAATGGTTTTTATGAGGGGCGATGTTCCGTCTATTAAAGCGGTTGTTTCTTCTTTGGATGTGTTTGCTAAAGAGGCAGGGTTGAGAGCGAATAAGAACAAGACTGAGATTTATTTTGGAGGAATTGGCTTGGATGTCAAGGAACAAATCCTTGAGGAAACTGGTTTTAAGGAAGGATTCTTCCCTTGTAGGTATTTAGGACTGCCTTTAAACGATGTTATCAATCGGAGAGATCATTATAGCAGTCTCATGGTGAGGATTCAGGCGCATATTGGTGGGTGGTCAGGACATCACTTATCTTTTGCAGGTAAGATCCAACTTCTTAATTCGGTCATAATGGGGATCATGACTTTTTGATCGAGCAATACACTCCTTACTGGCAATGTAATGGACAGCATCATCAGGCTTTGCAGGAATTACTTCTGGACAGGGACTAATCAGAGGAGGGGGATGATTATCAAGAGTTGGGATAGCCTGTGCAAACCTTGGGATGAAGAAGGGGTTGGGTTAAGGGATATGAAAGCTTGGAACAAGGCCTTAATTGCGGAGAAACTTTGGAGATTCAATCAGGGTTACAATGACCTTTGGTTGCTTTGGAATAAACGGTATATTATTGGTCCTCGTTCAATCTGGGAGATTCATAAGAAGGAGAATTTTGCTGGAACCCTTAAGAGCATGCTTGCTATAAGAGACATAATCTTGGATGCTGAAGGTAGTACTGACAAGGCTGTGGATTTAATTCAGTCTTGGGCTGCAGGTGGGAGCTTCAATCTTGACAAGGCGTATGATTGGTTTCGAGTTAAAGGAATGAAGCAATGCTGGTTGAAGGCTTTTCAGGGTCAGAATGTTATGCCCAGACATGGAGTGATTGCCTCATTTGCGTGTCAGAGGAGATTGGCTACTGTCGAAGTGTTGCAGGGGAGAGGGATGGTTATGGTGAGTAGATGTGTGCTTTGCTGTAATGCCTTAGAAACCCACGACCACCTATTCTTTTGGTGTTCGTTTGCGTTGGAGGTGTGGTCTGGGCTGAAAGATTGGATGCAGGTCTGAGGAAGAGGGAACAAGCTGCTAATTAAAGCTAAATGGTGTGGTGCCAAGAAGAGTAGAAAGCATTGGAAATCAAGTTGGTACATAGCGTGTTTGGCGGCTGCTGTCTATTATCTCTGGGGAGAGCGTAATAGTCGGATTTTTTATGCTAATTGCAGGAGTTCTAATACTATTGTAAAGCTTATTAAGTTTGAAGTTTTTTATTAGGTTACATAAGAAGAATATAGGGTGGAACATGAGAAAAGTATAATTGTATGTAGTTTACATACTAGGGGGTATTCTTTGTAAGTTAGGCTTCTTTTATTCCCTTTTGGATGAAAAAAATAAGTCATAAATTCTTGCAAAAAAATAACAATAATAATAATAATAATAATAATAACAACAACAATAACAACAATAACAACAATAATAACAATAATAACAATAATAATAATAATAGTAGATGTCGGTTTGGTGGATGGGCATGACAACCACCTACGCCCGGCGAATTTGCTTCTTTATTCCTGGGATAGGGGGCGTGATGTGTGTGTCGATCTGACATGGTTGTCCCCTTTGACCCAGTCTGCGATGGCTGATTTCGTACCTGGTCGCGTGGTCATTGATGCTGCTCAACGTAAGTGCGCCAAGTATGGAGATTTGTGCCCCAAGATTGGGTATGGTTTCCTTCCTTTCTCCATCTCCTCTCTCGATGAGCTCGACACGAATGTTGTTTCTCTCCTCCAGCGGATTCGTAAATTCGCTATATCTCAGGATGCTGGAGCGCGTGCCGCGGTTCATATTTTCACTAGAATTAGTTCTGCGATCGCTAAGGGAGTGAGAGCCCAGATAGTATCTCGGCTTCCCTATAACTTCTTGTAAATTGTTCTGGTGTTAATGAAAGTTCGGTTTTTTAAAATAATAATAATAATAATAATAATAATAATAATAATAATAATAATATTCGGGCCCTTCAGGATAAACATCCGGCTGCTCCTTCTCCTGTCCTCCCGTCTGACCCTCTCGACCACTGCCTTGATGCATCGGTGTCTGTTGTTTTGGACATGATCCGGAGTTTCCCGCGAGGCACGTCTTCTGGGAGGAATGGGCTTCGGGCCCAGCATCTCCTGGATTGTTTGAGTGGTGCTGCTATCGCCATTTCTGATGATCTGACTACCTCTATCGCTCGGGTGGTCAACCTTTTTCTCGGGGGGAAGTGTCCACAAGGGTTAGGTGAATACATTGCCAGCGCTCCACTCACCCCGCTCTTTAAGTCGGGGGGTAGGGTTCGTCCTATTGCTGTGGGCACTATCTGGATGCGCCTTGTTTCTAAGGTCGGAGCTTACTTGGTTGCCCCATCTTTATGTGGCCATTTTGAGGACCTTCAATTTGGGGTTGGTGTTTCTAGCAGGGGTGAAGCTATTCTGCTTTCCTTGAACCGCCTTGTAGAGGACCATGGCGCGGATGTGGGTCTTTCCATGCTACTTGTTGATTTCCAGAATGCCTTTAACTTGGTTGATCGGGCGAGTATGCTGCAGGAGGTTCGCCATCAGTGCCCTGCCCTCTCCCGTTGGGTTGAGTTTTGCTACTCCAGCCCCGCCAGGCTCTACTATGGGGAGCACAGCCTCCGCTCGTGTCAGGGGTTCAGCAAGGTGACCCTTTAGGTCCCCTCCTTTTCTCTCTAGTCCTGCATCCCTTGGTTCTGGCCTCCACCTTAATGTTGCGAAGACGGAGGTCTTTTGGCCTGTCGAAGATCCGAGAAGCAGATGTGCTGGTGTTTTCCCTACCTCTATTGCCAGGCCCCTGCACGGTGTTAAGGTCCTGGGGGGACCGGTCAGCGTGTGCCCTGCTTTCAGTGGCGCTCTTGTCTCGAAGAGGGTCGCCCGTACTATAGAGCTCATGGACTTAGTTGCTACGATTGAGGATCCCCAGTGCGAGTTACTTCTTCTCCGGGCGTGCATAGGTATTTCTAAGTTATACTTTGCTTTGCGCACTTGCTCTCCCCTTGCTTTTGGGTCGGCCCACCTTTCCTTCGACACTGCGCTTCGATCTGGTCTTGAGCGTATTGTCACGGCATTCGGACCCAGTTTCGGGGAGTGGCAGTGGCTATCCACCCTCCCCTTTTCCTTAGGGGGGGCTCGGTGTCTTTGCTGCCGCGGATGCCCTTCACTTTGCCTTCCTTGCTTCTCGCCTCCAGTCTACCGATTTACATGCTAAGATGCTTCGCCCCTCCGAGACCTCTCCGGGATTTGCCCTTGAGTCTGCCTTGAGTGGGTTTGTTGAGGCTACCGGCTCTGACTTCTTGAGTAACCCCTCTGAGATCGCTGCCCCAAAACTTATGATGAAATTGGCAGATATATATTTCACGAGGGTTGCTTCAGCGGCAGAATCTGTTTTCTCTTTGACTCCTTGACAGGCTGCCTTGTGGAGATCTCAGCAGGGGGACCATTCTTCTGACTGGTTGAGGACTGTCCCTATTACTGGGCTTGGGCAAACCATGAACGGTCGGACATATCGAAGTGTGCTTAGTTACCGCCTTGGAGTCCCTTTGTTCCCGCTTTCCAGGACTTGCTCTTCCTGCTCCAGGGGCCTTAGAGACGATATTTTTGGGGATCACGCGGTTTCCTGTGTTGGTACTGTGGGGATTAAACATCGCCATAAACTTGTCCGAGACACACTGTTGGATATTTTCTTCCGGACGGGGATCTCTGCAGGCAAGGAGGTGGAGATTGGCCTCTGCGACGATGACGACAAGCCCTTGCAACCAGCCGACCTTCTGCTCTACTCGTGGGACAGGGGGCGGGATGTTTGTGTTGATCTGACCGGGTCCTCGCCCTTGACTGAGTCTGGCCTTACCGCTTTTGAGCCCGGACGGGTCGTTGCTGATGCTGCCCGTCGTAAGTGTGCCAAGTATCAGGCACGCTACACGGCGATCAGGTATGGTTTCTTACCTTTATCCTTCTCCTCTCTCGGCGAGCTAGACACGGAGGTTGTCTCTCTGCTTCAGCGGATTCAAAAATTCGCTATGTCACAGGATGCTGGAGCGCGTGCCGCAGTTCACATTTTTACTAGAATTAGTTTTGCTATCGCTAAGGGAGTGGGGGCCCAGATAGTATCTCGGCTCCCCTCAATAATAATTATAACAACAACAACAACAACAACAACAACAACAACAACAACAACAAAAACAACAACAACAACAACAACAACAACAATAATAATAATAATAATATATGGAGGAGTTTCAGGATTCTTACAAGGGAAAAGTAGCATTCATCAGGGGGATCCCCTTTCACCATATATCTTTGTGCTCTGTATGGAATTTCTGTCTCGCAGTCTTAGGACTCTTTGCACACGCCCTCAGGTGTCCTATTATCCGAAGTGTTGTAGGGTTAGTTTAACACATCTAATCTTCGCAGACGATTTAATGATATTCACCAGGGGAGATGTCCCTTCTCTTATGGCGTGCAAGCAGATATTAGATTCTTTTGCTCAGAATTCTGGGCTCTCAGCTAATGTTGAGAAAACGAACATTTATTTTGGAGGAGTAGCAGCACAAGTTCAGCAGGAAATCTTGGCACAATCGGGTTTTGTCGCAGGTACGTTCCCATTCAGGTATTTGGGAGTTACACTCTCGGATTCTAGACTGAGTATTGAGTTGTTCTCTCCCCTGTTACTAAAGATTCAGCTTGCGATTCATCATTGGTCTACAAAATTTCTATCGTACGCTGGTAAAGCGCAATTACTGAATTCAGTAATTTTTGGTCTCGATAATTTTTGGTGCTCTAGTCTTCTTCTTCCTATGGAAATTCTTAAGTCCATAAATAAGATGTGTAAAGATTTTTTTGGGGTATAGAAGATGGAGAGTGCAGGTTAGTCTTCAAGAAGTGTACTGAATTATGCTCGCCGTGGGATGCAGGAGGGGTTAACATCAAGAATTTACAAATCTGGAATACTGCTTTACTCACTAAATGCTTATGGTCTTTATCTAATCCTCCAACTAGCATTTGGAGCAAGTGGTGTAAGGAATATATATTGGGTTCTAACTCAATTTGGGATGTAAAAGCTAAGGAGTATCATTCAGCTAGTTTCAAAAATTGCATAACTGTGAGGGATCGATTGTTTCAACGTTTTGGCTCTGCTGATCGTACTCAGGCATTCATTAAAGACTGTGTTTGTAACTCTGTGTTTAAGGTTCAAAAAGCATACTCTATTCTGCACCAGATGGAGAAGAAGCATTGGGGTTCGATCATAAAAACAGGTGTTATGATGCCCAGCCACAAATTATTTATTTCACTTGCTATACAACAAAAGCTGCCCACAAATGATCAGTATTGCAGAAGGGGGTTCCACATTGTTAATAGGTGTTGCTTGTGTGAAGAGGGATTGGAAACTCATCATCATATCTTCTTCAATTGTCCTTTCTCTAAGGAAGTTTGGATTGGTGTCCTTAGTTGGCTGAATCTCAGTCTGTCAGAGTTTTGCTTGGCTAAAATTGTTCGATGGATCACAGCAGCACGCAAAAGGAAACATTGGAAGATGACATGGTTGAAGGTAAGCCTAGCAGCCACAATTTATTCCATATGGAAGGAGCGAAACAAGAGAATTTTTGCCGAGAAGAAATCTACTACGGATGTTATAGTTTCTCAGATTAAATTTTTGGTTATCACTAGGTTCGCCTATTTTAAGGAGTGTCCTAAGTTTCGTAGAATTATTGAGGTGATATGTACCTAAGGGGTGAATACTCTAGTGTGGTCGTTTGTTGCTAAGCTTGTAATTTCTTTCACAATGAAATGAAATGATATCATCTTTGCAAAAAAAAAAATTTAATAATAATAATAATAATAAATAAATAATAAAAGGGTTCATAAATTTTTGATACTTTTATTTAAAAAAAAAAATAATAATAATAATAATAATAATAATAATAATAATAATATTAATAATAATATTAATAATAATAATAATAATAATAATAATAATATAACCGCTTCTCTCTCTACTCTCTCTCTAGAGAAGTTTCTCTCTCGCGAACTCCATTAACGACCTTCTAAGAATGCCGGGCACAGGGCGAGGGAGGGGGAGGCCCCGCAAGAATAAAGTACACTTTAATGAGCAAGATGATAAAGAGTCTATCGATGCAAATCTGGAGGAAAATGATGCAGAATCCATGGAGAAAACACAAACCCAAACTCCGCACGATCAGGGGATCTCCATTAATGCACTTATTCAGAAAGCTCTCCATGTTGCTACTAGTCCTAAGACTTCTGGTATGAATGTTCCACCCTTATCTACTTCTTCTTCCTCTAAGAAAGTAGATAGCGAGAAACCTGTAACTGCTTTGTCCCAAGAAAACAGAGTTCTATCACATGCGAATTCTGTTAAGAACCAGGTTGATACGCCTGTGCTAGACACTACTAAGCCCATAATTGGGGATACTGCTGCTAGCTCCTGGGCCTCTAAGGCTAAGGATACAAAGAAAGGAATGGAATTGTATTTTGTGGAGGAAAGTGTTGATACAGCTGAAATTGATATTAATCTCCATGATTTTGAGGATGAATTGAGCTTATGGAAATATACTTTGATGGGGAATGTCATTGGAGCCCGACCTACTGTAAAGGAGATGACTGATTTTGCTATTAAGAATTGGAATCACATTAGCATGCCGACTGTACAGTACTTCAAGAAAGGATGGTTCTCGTTTCGTTTTAGAAGCCAGGAAGCCATGGATGCTATCATACGAGGGGGGCCATGGTTGGTGGGTCATAGCACTTTGATCCTAAAGCAATGGAGTCCTCTTTTTTCCTCAGAAATGGACAGAATTTCAATTGTTCCTGTGTGGGTTTTGTTCCCTGACCTCGATCCCTATCTTTGGACAGATTCTGTTCTTAGTAAAATGGCAAGCAAGGTGGGAAGGCCTATGTTTGCTGATATGACTACCACTTACAAAGAGAGATTATCCTTTGCTAGGGTTCTTGTGGAGGTGGATGTCTCAAAGGAACTGCCATCATCCATGATCCTTAATCTTCCTATCATTGGGCAATCTGTGCAAAAATTTGAGTATGAATGGCTTCCATACTATTGCTCGGGGTGTGGTAAGTTAGGTCATACATTGGATAAATGCAAATGGGAAAGGAAAAAGGAGAAAGAGGCTTTGAAAAAGCCTACTGTCAGATACACTCCTAAGAAGTCTAACCCTCAGAGGGGAGGTGGTACCTCAGTTGGGGAGAAACCCCCCATTCAAACTGAAATGCATCGTGGATCCTCTGAGGAAGAGCCTGCTAGTGGCCTGATTATCACTGACTCAGGACCCCAGCTGCTAGGTGGGACTGCAATAGGGGGCCAATATTCATCACAGGAGGTAGCACACTCTGACTCAGGATGCTATAAGCTAGGTCAGGCTGCTGCTCATGTCCATGGCATTGGTTTTACTCCTGTTACCAGCCACCATGGATGTAGTGGGATAGGTCTAAAGGTGAAAAGCACTAGTTTAGGTTGCTTTGAGCAGGAGCCTGGTGGTGACACTATCTCAGTGATCTCCCCTAACAGGTTTGAACTGCTGCAGTCTCATGAAGTTGAGGAGGAGGTGGCTCCTTTAGTGGAAACTGTCCCTCTTGATATCCAATCATGATCATCGCTTCTTGGAACATTAGGGGATGCAATGAGCCCTTAAAGCAAGCTGCTGTTGCAAATCTTATAAAGGGCAAGAGGATTGATGTTTTTGGGTTATTAGAAACCAGGGTTAAGGAGAGTAAATTTGCTAAAATCCTTAAACACCAGTTTAAAGGGTATAAAGCTTATACAAATTACAACATGCACCATAATGGTAGAGTATGGGTTATCTGGAATCCGAGCACAGTCAGGGTATCCTGTCTACAAACCCATGATCAGTTTGTTCATTGTTTGGTTGCCCATTTTGCTACAGGCCTTACTAGTAAAGTCACATTGGTCTATGGGAAAAATGATGCTAAGTATAGGCTTTCTCTGTGGAAGGAGCTCTGCTCTATTCAATCTTCCAATACTGCTTGGATTTTCCTTGGGGATTTCAACATAATTAAGAAAAAGGAGGAAAAAGTGGGAGGTTCTGATCCTATTGAAGAAGAAATGAGTGATTTTAATAATGCTATTAGCAGTTGCAATTTACAGGAATTAGTTGGTCAAGGATATGAATTTACCTGGACCAATAACCAGGATCCGGATACTAGAGTGTGGACTAAGCTTGATAGAGCCCTAATCAATCTCCATTGGGCCACTACATTCCCTAACTCCTTAACAAGCTACTTGCCTTCTGGAGTTTCAGACCACTCTCCAGTATTAGTCTCTACATGTTCCTCAAATTATAAGACTAAAAGATTCAGTTTTCTAAACTGTTGGACCTCCCATCCTATGTACAATAATATTGTGGAGGAAGCCTGGCAAAAAAGAGTTCATGGGACTGATGGGTATAAGCTTTTCAGTAAGCTGAAACTTGTCAAACATGGGCTTCAAAAACTTCATAAAAGTTATTACTCCAGTATTACTACTAGAATCTTTGAGCTTGAAGGGGCTGTCCAAGCCCTCAAAGTAAAGATGCAAGAAGATCCTTTGTCTGAGGAACTAATTGAGGCTGAGCACATCCTGTCTAAGGTTTGCCTGGACATGAAAAAGGTTGAACTTAGTATACTCCAACAACAAGCAAAGATGGATAAGATTAATCTTGATGATGCTGCTACCTCCTATTTCCATACTAAGGTGAAGGAAAGAAGGATGCAACAGGTGATTGGTTCTATTGATGACCATGAGGGACATTTAAGGGAAGGGGAGTCTGAAGTTGCAGATGGGTTCATTAAATACTATAAAGAACTGCTTGGTAAAGACAGTCCAGTTAAGCCTCTTGATGTCAATGTACTGTATGAAGGAAATACTACTAAGAAGGATAGCTGGAGTTCTTTGTTGGGAATTCCTACTGAGGAGGATATTAAAAAGGTTGTTTTCTCAATGGGATATGACAAAAGCTCGGGCCCGGATGGATTTCCTGCGGGTTTTTTCAAAAGCTCATGGCATGTTGTTGGGAAAGATTTTTTTGCTGCTGTCAAAGAGTTTTTTCGTAAGGGGAAAATGATCAAGCAAGGTAATACTACAATTATCACTCTAGTACCTAAAAAGGAAACTTGCAAATCTGTTCTTGACTACAGGCCCATCTCCTGCTGTTCAGTTTTTTACAAGACTGTGAGTAAGATTCATACAAACAGATTGCAAACTGTCCTAGATAATATTGTAGGGCCTGAGCAGGCTGCCTTTCTCAAAGGGCGTTGTATTCATGACAATATCGCCCTTACACAGGCTCTCATAAGAGGGTATTGCAGGAAGTTCTTAACGCCCCGATGCCTTATGAAGATTGACTTAAGAAAAGCTTTTGACACACTTCAATGGACGTTTATTGGTGATATGCTTCATGGGCTAAGATTCCCTCCCCAATTCATTGGAGGGATTCTGGAGTGCATTCAGGGCTCCTGGTTCTCTCTAAAGGTGAATGGTGTGGTTTAGGGGTTTTTTAAAGGGCGGAGTGGGGTTAGACAAGGTGACCCCCTGTCCCCTTACATTTTTTTGCTCATAATGGAGTACTTATCTAGGAGATTAAGGCTTATTAATTATAAGCCCCAAGTCTCCTACCACCCTAAATGTCTCCATGTACAATTGAATCACCTCATTTTTGCAGATGATTTGATGTTGTTTACCAGGGGTGATGTTCCATCTGTTCAAGCGTTTCTTATAGAACTGGACAATTTTGCTGCTGAAACTGGGCTCACAATTAATACGGACAAATCTGACCTGTATATTGGAGGAGTCAAAGAAGAAATCAGGAATGAAATTTTTGAGATTACTAAGTTCAAAAAGGGGGACTTCCCCTGCAGATACCTTGGGATCCCCTTAAATGACAGTAACAATAGGTTGGTGCATTATGGCACTTTCATTCATAAGATTCAGTCTTCGGTTAGCAGCTGGTCATCTCACACTCTCACTTTTGCTGGCAGGCTGCAATTGATCAATTCGGTTGTTTTTGGTCTGTTTAATTTTTGGGCCACCAACACTATTCTGCCTAGAAATGTCATGGAGACTATTGCAAGAATTTGCAGGAACTATTTTTGGACTGGTAGCTATCACCGACGACCTCTTATATTTAAGAGCTGGGATAGCATCTGTTCTGCCTGGAATGAAGGGGGCTTCCAGGTTAAAGACTTTCATGCTTGGAATAAAGCTCTTATAAGTAGGAAGCTATGGAGGATCCTGGGAGATGGAGCTGATCTCTGGACTGCTCGGAATAAGCACTACATATTAGGGCCCAGAACTATTTGGGAAGTTCATAAGAAAGACACTTTTACATCCACACTTAAGAGTATCCTTCAAGTTCGAGATGAAATCCTTGAAAGGGAAGGGACTACTCAGCTTGCAATTGAAAGAATTAAGAGTTGGGTTGTCAATGGAGTTTTTGTTACTGCAAAAGCTTATGATTGGTTTAAAGGTGAAAAAATGACTATGAATTGGTTATTAAGCATCAAAGGAAACCATGTGGTACCAAAGCATGGTATTATTGCATCACTAGCTGCTCAACAACAACTAGCTACACTGGATGCCATTCAGAAGAGGGGAATGTACCTGGCTAACTGGTCTTTTCTCTGCAGGAGTGCCTAGGAAAGTTGCCAACATTTATTCTTTGCTTGCACTTACTCGGAGAAGGTGTGGAGATGCTTACTTGAATGGTTTCAGACTGAAGAACGCAGCACACAGCTTGTCATTGAGCTTAAATGGATTGGTAGGAGAAAGCATAGGCGGCATTGGAAGCAGCAATGGTTCACTTCTGTGCTTGCTGCAGCAGTGTACTATATATGGGGAGAGCGCAATGCTAGGATTTTTGACAACAATGTTAGGATTGTTGATACCTTAGTCAAATTGATCAAGTTTGATGTATATACTAGGCTAAGGAGAGTCAATGTTGACTTTAGTAGAAGGCTTATGAGCTATGTATGTTGATAAACATACAAGGGATATTGTTTTTTGTAAGCTAGGCTCCTTTATTTTGCCCACTATGGATGAATAAAGAGAGTCAAAAATTTCTTGCAAAATAAAAAAATAATAATAATAATAATAATAATAATAATAAATTTCACCTCAATGTTGCGAAGACGGAGGTCTTTTGGCCTGTCGAAGATCCGAGAAGCAGGTGTGCTGGTGTTTTCCCTACCTCTATTGCCAGGCCCTTGCACGGTGTTAAGGTTCTGGGGGCACCGGTCAGCGCGTGCCCAGCTTTCAGTGGCGCTCTTGTCTCAAAGAGGGTCGCCCGTACCATAGAGCTCATGGACTTGGTTGCTAGGATTGAGGATCCCCAGTGTGAGTTACTTCTTCTCCGAGCGTGCACAGGTATTTCTAAGTTATACTTTGCTTTGCGCACTTGCTCTCCCATTGCCTTTGGCTCGGCCCACCTTTCTTTCGACACTGCACTCCGATCTAGTCTTGAGCGTATTGTCACGGCGTCTGGACCCGATTTTGGGGAGTGGCAGTGGCGGCTGGCCACCCTCCCCTTTTCCCTAGGAGGGCTCGGTGTCTTTGCCGCCGCGGATGCCCTTCACTTTGCCTTCCTTGCTTCTCGCCTCCAGTCTGCCGATTTACAAGCTACGCTGCTTCGTCCCTCCGAGATCGCCTCTCCTGGATTTGCCTTTGAGTCTGCCTTGAGTGGGTTTGTTGAGGCTACCGGTTCTGAATTCTTGGGTAACCCCTCTGAGATCGCTGCCCCAAAACTTATGAAGAAATTGGCAAATATATATTTCACGAGGGTTGCTTCAGCGGCAGAATCTGTTTTCTCCTTGACTCCTCGACAGGTTGCCCTGTGCAAATCTCAGCAGGGGGATCATTCTTCTGACTGGTTGAGGGCTGTCCCTATTACTGGGCTTGGGCAAACCATGAACGGTCGGACATATCGCAGTGTGCTTAGTTACCGCCTGGGAGTCCCTTTGTTTCCTCTATCCGGGACTTGCTCTTCCTGCTCCAGGGCCCTCAGAGAGGATATTTTTGGGGATCACGCGGTTTCCTGTGCTGGTACTGTGGGGATTAAACATCGCCATAACCTTGTCTGTGACACACTGTTGGATATTTGCTTCCGGACGGGGATCTCTGCTGGCAAGGAGGTGGAGATTGGCATCTGTGATGACGACGACAAGCCCTTGCGACCTGCCGATCTCCTGCTCTACTCGTGGGACAGGGGGCGTGATGTTTGTGTTGATCTGACCGGGTCCTCTCCTTTGACCCAGTCCGGCTTGACTTCTTTTGAGCCCGGACGGGTCGTTGCTGATGCTGCTCGTCGTAAGTGTGCCAAGTATCAGACACGTTGCACGGCGATTGGGTATGGTTTCCTTCCTTTCTCCTTCTCCTCTCTCGGCGAGCTCGACACGGAGGCTGTCTCTCTGCTCCAGCGGATTCGTAAATTCGCTATGTCACTGGATGCTGGAGCGCGTGCCGCAGTTCATATTTTCACTAGAATTAGTTTCGCGATTGCTAAGGGAGTGGGGGCCCAGATAGTATCTAGGCTCCCCTCTAACTTCTTGTAATTTGTTCTGGTGTTAATGCAAGATCCGTTTTTATATAAAAAAATAAAAAATAAAAAATAAAAAATTATAATTATAATAATAATTATAATTATAATAATTATAATAATTATAATAATTATAATAATTATAATAATTATAATAATTATAATAATAATAAAAATAATAGTAATAATAATAGTAATAATAATAGTAATAATAATAGTAATAATAGTAATAATAGTAATAGTAATAGTAATAATAGTAGTAGTAATAATAGTAATAATAATAGTAGTAATAATAATAATAGTAATAATAATAATAGTAATAATAATAATAGTAATAATAATAGTAATAATAATAATAATAATAATAATAATAATAATAATAATAATAATAATAATAATAATAATAATAATAATAATAATAATAATAATAATAATAATAATAATAATAATAATAATAATAATAATAATAATAATAATAATAATAATAATAATAATAATAATAATAATAATAATAATAATGACAATAATAATAATAATAACAATAACAATAATAATAATAATAACAATAATAATAATAATAATAATAATAATAATAATAATAATAATAATAATAATAATAATAAATAATAATAATAATAATAATATTAATATTAATAATAATAAATAATAATAATAATAATAAGCTTGATAGAACTCCTCAGGTTTCGCTGCACCCTAAGTGTAATAGTAACTGGGTCAGGGAATTATGTGCATTAGGGATGCTGTTCTGCAGGAGGAAAAAGAGGAGGGAAAGGCTCTTCAGTTAGTTCGAAGTTGGACCAAATACGGCAAGTTCTGTGCAGATTTGGCTTATAACTGGGTCAGGGTTAAAAGAAGGAAAATGACATGGTTGGAGGGATTGAGGAATTCTGCAGTAATTCCTAGACATGGGATTATTGCATCAATTGCAGGACAAGGGAAATTGGCAACTCTAGATAATATGCAAAGGCGTGGGATGCAGATGGTGAATAGATGCGTCTTATGCAACAAGCATGCTGAAAGTCATTCACACTTGTTCTTTGAATGCGATTATGCTAAGCATATTTGCCTGGGGTTGCTGGACTGGATGCAAACTTACAACAGAAGCTGTGATGCAGTTATAGAGATGAAGTGGAGTATGACTAGAAATTCAAAGAAGCATTGGAAGAATTGTTGGTTTCTATCAGCAATGGCGAGTGCAATCTACTTTATATGGGGCGAGAGGAACGCTAGGATTTTTGATAGCAAAGAGAAGAAAGCAGATCTGATACTTAAACAAGTTAAGTTTGAGGTGTTTGCTCGACTAAGGAGTAGGAGGATTAACATTAGGAGATATTGATTTTTGGAATTTTGACTATGTACTTTGTACATATTAGGGGATATTGTTTTGGTAAGCCTAGGCTCTTTTTTTCTCCCTTAATGGATGAATAAAGAGTCATACATTCTTGCAAAAAAAAATAAAAATAAAAATAATAATAATAATAATAATAATAATATGATTGGTCCGTCACTCTGCGGTTACTTTGAGGGCCTCCAGTTTGGGGTCGGGGTTTCTGGTGGAGGAGAGGCCATTCTTCATGCCTTGAATCGGTTTATTGAGGATCGTGGTGGTGATGTGGGCCTTTCCATGCTTTTGGTCGACTTCCAGAATGCCTTTAATTTGGTCGACCGGGAGATCATGTTGCGTGAGGTTCGTCGTTGTTGCCCTGTTCTTTCCCGCTGGGTCGAGTTTTGCTACTCTCGGCCCGCCAGACTCTTCTACGGGGAGCATAGCCTTTGGTCTTGTCAAGGGGTCCAGCAGGGTGACCCTTTGGGCCCTCTTCTTTTCGCTTTGGTCTTGCATCCCTTGATTTGTAAGATCCGGGACTCTTTTCCTTTGAGCTTGCAGGCTTGGTGCTTGGACGACGGCACCATCGTTGGAGATACTTTGGTCGTGGGGAAGGTTTTGGAGCTGATTATGGAGGATGGTCCTCGCTTGGGTCTTCACCTTAATGTCGGAAAAACCGAGGTTTTTTGGCCTAAGGAAGACCCTAGGAGTCGACTTCCGGATGTTTTTCCCCCTGATATTTCTCGACCGGTTCGTGGTGTCAAAGTCCTTGGTGGTCCCGTCAGTATCTGCCGTACTTTCAGCAGTGAGCTTGTGGCGAAGAGAGTTACGAGAACCATTGAGCTTATGGATTCGGTTGCCAGGATTGAGGACCCATAGTGCGAGTTGTTGTTACTTCGTGCTTGTGCCGGTATTTCTAAGCTCTCTTTCTCTCTGTGAACCTGTCCCCCTACGGTCTTCGACTCGGCTAAGACCTTTGATGCGGCAATGCGGTCTAGCCTGGAACGCATTGTCACCGCATCTGGCCCCGGGTTCGGGGACTGGCAGTGGCGTCTTTCCACACTGCCTTTTAATCTCGGGGGGTTGGGTGTGTATAGCGCCGGGAATGTCATGCACTATGCCTATTTGGCTTCTCGCCTTCAGACCTCTGAGTTGCAGGCTACGCTCCTTCGGCCTTCAGTTGTCTCTACTCCCGGGCCGACCTTCGATGCGGCCTTGACTCTGTTTAGCGAGACCACCAGTTCCGACCTTTTCCGTAATCCTAGTGAAGTCGCTGCCCCCAAACTCATGAAGAAATTGGGAGATATATACTTCACGAAGGTTGCTGCTTCTTTAGAATCGGTTTTCTCCTTGACTCGACGACAGGTGGCTTTGTGGAAGTCTCTGCAGAGTGCTCACACGTCTGACTGGTTGCGCGCAGTTCCTATCTCCGGGCTGGGACAAACCATGAATGGGAGGACTTATCGATCTGTCCTTAGCTATCGGTTGGGTGTCCCTTTGTTTCCGGTACCCAAGCCCTGTTCTGCTTGCTCCCGAGTTTTTGAGGGGGACATTTTTGGAGATCATGCTGTGTCGTGTGCTGGTACCGTTGGTATTAAGCATAGACATAACTTGGTTCGTGACACCCTTCTGGATATCTGTTTCCGATCTGATATTTCGGCCGGTAAGGAGGTAGATGTCGGTTTGATTGATGGGCACGACAGGCCTCTACGCCCCGCAGATTTGCTTCTTTATTCCTGGGATAGGGGCCGTGATGTGTGTGTCGATTTGACGGGGTCGTCCCCTTTGACCCAGTCTGCGATGTCTGATTTTCTACCTGGCCGCGCAGTCGCTGATGCTGCTCAGCGCAAGTGCGCCAAGTATGGAGATTTGTGCACCAAGATTGGGTATGGGTTCCTACCTTTCTCTTTCTCTTCTCTAGGGGAGCTCGACGCGGAGGCCGCTGCTTTACTCAAGCGGATTCAGAAATTCTCTATCTCTCAGGACGCGGGAGCTCGGGCAGCTGCTTTTATTTTTACTCGTCTTAGTTTTTCTATCGCTAAGGGAGTGGGAGCCCAGATAGTATCTCGGCTTCCCTCTAACTTCTTGTAATTTGTTCTGGTGTTTAATGAAAGTTCCGTTATAATAATAATAATAATAATAATAAGTGACTCTAGTGAGGTTAACGTTCGGCAGTGCCGGCGGAAGATATGTGATGGCCATTATGCGGCCGGCGTCCGGGTGCTCTCTTCATCTGGCGTTGCTCCTTACACCGCCGATACTCTGCAGGCTTTGAAAGATAAGCACCCCGCTTTTCCGCCTCCTTCCTAGCCACCTTTGCCTCCTGCCCACCCTCAGCTCGTCGCGTCTGCGTCCGTTGTGTTGAATGTGATAAGAAGTTTTCCGCGTGGAACTTCTTGTGGGCGGGACGGTTTCCGTGCCCAACATCTTCTGGATTGTTTGAGCGGAGCCGCAGTTGCTATCTCGGATGATTTGATCACCTCTATCACTAAGGTGGTCAATCTTTTTCTTGAGGGCAGGTGCCCGCAGGTTCTCGGTGAGTACATTGCTAATGCTCCGCTCACCCCGCTTGTTAAACCAGGCGGTGGGATTCGTCCTATTGCTGTGGGCACGGTTTGGAGACGCCTTGTCTTTAAAGTTGGGGCTGTTCTGATTGGTCCGTTGCTGTGTGGGTATTTTGAGGGTCTCCAGTTTGGGGTTGGGGTCTCCGGTGGAGGAGAGGCTATTTTGCATGCCTTGAACCGGTTTATTGAAGATCGTGGTGGCGATGTGGGCCTTTCCATGCTTTTGGTCGACTTCCAGAACGCCTTTAATTTGGTCGACCGAGAAATTATGTTGCGCGAGGTTCGTCGTTGTTGCCCTGTTCTGTCCCGCTGGGTCGAGTTTTGTTACTCGAGGCCTGCCAAACTTTATTACGGGGAGCACAGCCTACGGTCTTGCCAGGTGGTCTAGCAGGGTGACCCTCTAGGCCCTCTTGTTTTCGCTTTGGTCTTACATCCTTTGATTTGTAAGATCCGAGACTCTTTCGCCTTGAGCTTGCAGGCTTGGTACTTGGATGACGGCACCATCGTTGGAGATACTTTTGTGGTGGGGAAAGTTTTGGAGCTGATTATGGAGGACGGTCCTCGCTTAGGTCTTCACCTTAATGTCGGCAAAACTGAGGTTTTTTGGCCTAAGGAGGATCCTAGGAGTCGACTTCCTGGTGTTTCCCCCCCCCCCCCCCGACATTCCTCGACCGTCGCGTGGTGTCAAAGTTCTTGGTGGCCCCGTCAGTGTCTGTCGTGAATTCAGCAGTGAGCTTGTGGGAAAGAGAGTAACTAGGACCATTGAGCTTATGGATTCTGTTGCCAGGATTGAGGATCCTCAGTGCGAGTTGTTGCTGCTTCGTGCTTGTACGGGTGTTTCCAAGCTTTCTTTTGCTCTACGCACTTGCCCCCCTTCGGTTTTTGGTTCGGCTAAGATTTTCTTTGATGCTGCTCTGCGGTCTAGCTTGGAGCGCATTGTCACCGCGTCTGGCCCTGGGTTTGGGGACTGGCAGTGGCGTCTCTCCACACTACCCTTCCACTTTGGAGGGCTTGGTGTGTATTGTGCTGGGGATGTTCGACATTATGCCTTTTTGGCTTCTCGCCTCCAGTCCTCTGAGTCGCAGGCTATGCTTCTTCGGCCTTCAGCTGTCTTAGCTCCTGGGCCAACCTTCGATGCGGCCTTGGCTCTGTTTAATGAGTCCACCGGTTCCGACCTTCCCCGTGATCCTAGTGAGATCGCTGCCCCCAAACTCATGAAGAAATTGGCAGATATATATTTCACGAAGATTGCTGCTTCGGTAGAATCGGATTTCTCATTGTCTCAGCGACAGGTTGTGCTTTGGAAGTCTCTGTAGGGTGCTCATACGTCCGATTGGCTTCGCGCAGTACCTGTCTCCGGTTTGGGGCAGACCATGAATGGGAGGACTTACCGCTCTGTGCTTAGCTATCGGCTAGGTATCCCTTTGTTCTCGATACCTAGACCTTGTCCCGCCTGTTCCCGAGTGTCTGTTGGCGATATTTTTGGGGACCATGCTGTGTCGTGTGCTGGTACCGTTGGTATCAAGCATAGACATAACCTGGTGCGCGACACCCTTTTGGATATCTGTTTCCGATCGGGTATTTCTGCCGGTAAGGAAGTAGATGTCGGTTTGGTGGATGGGCATGACAACCACCTACGCCCGGCGGATTTGCTTCTTTATTCATGGGATAGTGGGGCGTGATGTGTGTGTCGATCTAACAGGGTCGTCCCCTTTGACCCAGTCTGCGATGGCTGATTTCCTACCTGGTCGCGTGGTCATTGATGTTGCTCAACGTAAACGCACCAAGTATCGAGATTTGTGCACCAAGATTGGGTATGGTTTCCTTCCTTTCTCCTTCTCCTCTCTCGGTGAGCTCGACACGGATGCTGTTTCTCTGCTCCAGCGGATTCGTAAATTCGCTATATCTCAGGATGCTGAAGCACGTGTCGCGGTTCATATTTTCACTAGAATTAGTTTTGTGATCGCTAAGGGAGTGGGAGCTCAGATAGTATCTCGGCTTCCCTCTAACTTCTTGTAATTTGTTCTGGTGTTAATGAAAGTCCGGTTTATAATTAAAAAAAAATAAAATAAAAATTAATAATAATAATAATTGTCACCGCGTTCAGGGATTGGCAGTGGCGTCTTTCCACACTGCCCTTTAATTTCAGAGGGTTGGGTGTTTACAGCGTCGGGGATGTCCGGCACTATGCCTTTTTGGCATCTCGCCTTCACTCCTCTGAGTTGCAGGCTTTGCTCCTTCGGTCTTCGGCCGTCCCTACTTCTGGGACGACCTTCGATGCGGCCTTGGCTCTGTTTAGTGAGACCACCGGTTCTGACCTTCTCCGTAATCCTGTTGAGATGGTTCCCCCCAAACTCATGAAAAAATTGGCAGATATATATTTCACGAAGGTTGCTGCTTCGGTAGAATCGGTTTTCTCCTTGACTCGGCGACAGGTGGTATTGTGGAAGTCTCTGCAGGGTGCCCACGCGTCTGACTGGTTACGCGCTGTACCCATCTCTGGGCTGGGGCAGACCATGAATGGGAGGACCTACCGCTCTGTCCTTAGCTATCGGTTGGGTGTCCCTTTGTTCCCGGTACCTAAGCCTTGCTCTGCCTGCTCCCGGGTTTGTGTTGGGGACATTTTTGGGGACCATGCTGTGTCGTGTGCTGGTACCGTTGGTATTAAGCATAGACATAACCTGGTTCGCGACACCCTTTTGGATATCTGCTTCCGATCTGGTATTTCGGCCGGTATGGAGGTGGATATCGGTTTGATTGATGGGCACGAGAAGCCCCTTCGCCCGGAGGATTTACTTTTGTATTCCTGGGATAGGGGGCGCGATGTGTGTGTCGATCTAACAGGGTCGTCCCCTTTGACTCATTCCGCGATGTCTGATTTTCTGCCTGGCCGCGCGGTCGCTGATGCTGCTCAGCGCAAGTGCGCCAAGAATGGAGATTTGTGCACCAAGACTGGGTACGGGTTCCTACCTTTCTCTTTCTCTTCTCTAGAGGAGCTTGACGCGGAGGCAGCTGCTTTACTCAAGCGGATTCAGAAATTCTCTATCTCTCAAGACGCGAGAGCTCGAGCAGCTGCTTTTATTTTTTCTCGTCTTAGTTTTTCTATCGCTAAGGGAGTGGGTGCCCAGATAGTATCTCGGCTACCCACTAACTTCTTGTAATTTGTTTCGTTATTAATGCAACTTCCAGTTTTAAAAATAATAATAATAATAATAATAATAATAATAATAATAATAATAATAGATTCCCTCTCCTCTCTCTCTCTCTAGGGGAAGCTTCCCTCATCGGCGCCAAAGATGATTCCGACGGTGACGACAGGAAGAGGACGGGGGCAGCCACGCAAGCAACCTAAAAACGATGCTCTCAACATGGGGGGTCCTAGGGATACAAATTCGGAAGCATCCCATGAAGAAGAAGTACTGAATACGGAAGCGAAACAGGATACTAACGTCAGTAACGATCTAATCGATCGAGCATTACAGTCAGCGTTACATATTGGTTCAAAAAGTAATCCTAAGATTCCGGCTGGTAAAGAAGATGACGTACGAAAGCTAATGGAAGAAGGAAGTGGGTCAAAGAAGAAGGAAGGAGTGGAGGTTCTTAATCCAACGTCAGATCTGAATGAGAAGCAACCTGATGTCTCATGGGCGGGGAAAATGAAAGAGAAAAAGACTGGAATGGGGTTGTACTACGATGAGTACTGGGCAACTGCAGAAGAGATAACCATTGAGTATGAAGATTATGAGGATGAGCTGAAGTTATGGCAACACACGTTAATGGGACATGTCATTGGATCTAAGCCAACATTGAACAACATTAATGACTTTGTAGCAACAAAATGGAATCACACTGATAGACCGGCTGTGCAATACTTCAAAAAAGGTTGGTTCTCCTTTAGATTCAAAAGTAAAAAGGCGATGGAAGAAGTCTTGAGGGGGGGTCCTTCGCTGGTAGGGGCGAATTCGTTAATTCTAAAACAATGGAGCCCATTGTTCTCAGCAGAAATGGAGAAGATCTCAGTTGTTCCAACTTGGGTAATTTTCCCAGATCTTGATCCCTATCTCTGGACGGAGGCAGTCCTCAGTAAGATGGCAAGTAGAATTGGGAAACCATTGTTTGCCGACCCTACTACCACCTTCAAAGAGAGACTTTCTTTTGCTAGAATTATGGTAGAAGTGGACTTATCTGCAGATTTACCTGAAGCTGTAAGAATCAATCTCCCAATACTAGGTAAATTGGAGCAGAGAATCACCTATGAGTGGCTCCCTTTCTATTGTCATTGTTGTGGGAAGTTGGGACACATGGAAAATACTTGTAAAGTTGCGAAGAAAAAACTGACAGTAGGGAAGCCACTCCAAAGGCATACTCCTGTCAAGAAGGTTGATGCTATAGGGATTGCATCTAGTGTTGGTGACCTGGACCTCAATCTGACCCGTGGGTCAGGTGGATTAGGGAGGGAAAACACTGATATTGCAACTGGAGAGACGCAAGCAGGTAACCCGGACCCCAATTTAGCCTCTGGGAGGTTAGATGGATTAGGGAGGGCTGGATGTGTTTTCTCTGAAGAATCGACCCAGACTCGTGACCTGGACCCCAATCTGGTTCTTAAAGAACTAGGTGGATTAGGGAGGGCAAGTCTGGAGGGTGAAATCTTGGACCCTAATCCGGCTTCTGAAAAGTCAGCTGGATTAGGGAGGGAATATGCTAGGAATGAAGAGAAATATTCAGGATATAGCCTGGTAATGTATCGTTCTGGTATGTCAGGACAGTCTTCTCCAGATCTGAATATGTCTAAGGAAGCAAAAGTTATGATACTTCACAAAAACCAGTTTGAAGTGCTGCAGCAAGAATTAGAGGAGATGGGAGCAGATGCTCGGGAGAACATTCCACCAGACATACAATGAATTTGGCAACATGGAATATAAGAGGGGGGAATGAAGAGGTTAAGCAAAACAAAGTATTATCGCTTTTCAAGAATAATAGTCTTGATGTTTTAGGGCTATTGGAAACTCGAATAAAACTAGCTAAAGCTCATTCAATAATTAAGAGGAATTTTAAGGATTTTGGTATTGCTTGGAACTATGAACACCACTATAACGGTAGAATTTGGCTCCTATGGAATAATTGTACAGTTAGAGTCACTGTGCTTCTTTCTCAAGCTTAATTAATACACTGTCACGTGCATCACTATGCTTTTAGGTAGGAGGTATATGTGTCAGTCATTTATGGAAATAATGATGGTAGGGAGAGGGAGAAACTCTGGCAAGACTTTACTGATCTGCGAGTTACTTCTGCTAACTGGCTAGTCATTGGAGATTTCAACATAATTCGAAATACAGATGAAAAGATTGGAGAACTTATCCCTGATGCAAAGGAGATGGCTGATTTCAATGACTGTATTTATTCTAATGGGTTGCAGGAATTAGTAGGTCAAGGGCAAGAATTCACATGGACTAACAAGCAAAATCTGGACGATAGAGTGTGGTCGAGATTGGATAGAGCTTTAATCAATGGAGTTTGGCTGGACTCGTTCCCATCTTCTTTTGCTTCAGTATTGAGCCCTGGTATTTCAGATCATGCCCCAATTCAAGTAACACTATTGCAGCAGAAGAATGTCAAGGGAATGTTTAGTTTCCTAAATTGTTGGGTCAAATCCCCTTTGTTCTATGATACTGTGCAGACGGCTTGGAATGCAAGAGGATATGGTACTGCCAGCTATAGGCTGTTTGGCAAATTAAAAAAAGTCAAGCAAGCTTTGAAGATAATGCATAGGAATAATTTCTCTGATATTAAGAAGAGAATAGCAGCTATTAAAAGTGATCTGACAGCCTGCCAGCTACAAATGCAGGAAAAACCTTTTTCCCCAACTCTTATCTCACAAGAAAAAGATCTTACTGCTGCCTACTTGGCTATGACTGAGGCGGAGATGAGTATTCTGAGGCAAAGAGGGAAGATAGATAATATTATACAGGGCGATGAATCTACCAAATTCTTCTATTCTGGAATAAAAGAACGGAAATTTCCCATGGTACCCCCGAACTATGTCACATTACACATGGTACACTCGATTTTAAGTTTGTTCCCATGGAACCCTTAAGTATTATAGTTTGCTTCCCAATTTGTCCTTACACCAATTTCCGTCATAACGCCGTGTGATTAACAATTAACCACTGACACACTCAAGCATTAATCAATGACACACACTTACTCACTCCTTTAATCACTCAACCATTAATCACTTATTCTCAACCTTTTCACCTTCATCTTTCATCTTCTTCATTTTATGAAAAAAATGGCAAAATCAAACTTCATCCCCATAACCTAGCTCGATCATCCTTCAACATCAACCTAATCCAATAAGCGAGTTCTATACCAAGTGATTAAAATCGTTTCTTCCAATAAGCAAGGTAAATACTACTAACTCTCTAAATTTTTTTTTTGTATTTCTATGATTAAAGCTTCGTACATCTTCTTCTATGCTATTAGGTGATTGTACGATGGTTTATATCCATACATCTTATAGGTTTAGTCTATAAATTTTGATTTCGAATTCTGATTAAATTAGGGTTTCAGATTATATGTTTCAATTAGGGTTTTGTATGAGTAAAAAATTTCAGTTCTCAATCTAATGCTATGTTCTGGTGAAACTAGATTGAATTTTAATCTAATATTGTTCATTAAAATGGGGGTTAAATTGGATATTATACTTTGTGAGAAGTTGAGGTATAGAGCAGAGTTGAGATCAAGTGGACGAGTCATTGATGAAAGAAGCAAAACAAATACTTTTTGCGAAACTGGATATGATACTCTGCTCTATACAAAATTAGGGTTTATGTTCAATAACGAATGTTTATGAAATTTTCTTGGTTTGCATTTAAATACTCCGTACTTTGTTTAGTTGTCAATTTTCCTATATGCATCATGACTATTGAATATTTCTGTTGTGTTATACATTTCAATTTTGTTATATTTCAATGTGTTATGTTCTTATTATCATTGTGTTCAATGAATTCTCATTTATCGTTGATGTTTGTGTACATCCAGAATGTCAGCTAAAATATGGATTGAATTTCAATATGACGGAAAGTGTTTCGATTATCCTGTGAACGACGTTGACTTGATGTAATTACTGAACGTAATTGGCGACCTTGATGGGGTGTCTTCGAAGCAAAATGTTCTTATACCCGAGGTTTATAATCTGTACTATAAAGGTGCACGGGGTAAGAAGATGTACATAAAGAGTGACGAAGACCTGATGAGTATGTTTGCATATTTTGATGGTATAGAAACCATTAAGGTTTGGCTTAAGAGGACAAACAAACCCATGAAAGTGTTCCAAATGGTTGCTGATCAACTAAAGAAATCATGGCTAGAGGAAGAAGAAAAATCATGGAGCCTCAACAACCAACACTTAGGTAAGTCCCTTCTAATTTTGAATGTTAAATTTGTCATGTTATTTACGGTTGAATGTTATATTGGCAGAATATTATTAGTTTCGTATCTTCTTTCAATTTCGGAGTCAAGCTAAGGAAGAGAAGGAGAAGGCCCTGTTTATCTTTTGTGTATGGTTTAGCTAGGGGTATATATTTTGCACAGGTCTCTTATTATACCACCAATCCACCATACTTGGTCTTAGAATATGAATAATCTCTTAAGTGGTATGTATATTTTGCACAGGTGTTGCTCCTATATTTTGGGTAATTTGGTACGTAAACTCTCTTTTGGTGATTTGCATATCACACAAACAATTATTCCGTCGATGTTGTTCCCTTTTTAGTTCGCTTGTTTAACGAACATATCAATGTGATGGTGGGAATATATTAGTAGTAATCTTATTTCATTGCATTAGGCTTGCTTTCCATACATATCACATTTTGTTCATAACAACATAAAGTAGACTAAAGTACATGACCGAACCAATTATATGATGCTTAGATTTAGCAACTTCGACGTAGAATCTATCTTTCTATTGATGTCACAAATTATTTCCATTTGTTTCTTCATCTTTTTCTTCAAATCTTGTTGAATGGACACTTGATCAACTACATCCATTGTGTTGATATTTGTAACTTCTTCCGTTCTTCCTTTGCACCATTGAAACCATCCACATTCATCACATTTATAGTATAACTTAAATGGATTTGCAGCAGTTGATCCGGATGCTCGAATATTTGCTCTTCTATTGCATCTTACACATGTTTTGTTTTCCACTTGAACTCCTCTTAGAGTTGAACTTGAATGTGAAACCGGCATTGTTGGAAGTTTGATTTGTGTGGATTTTTTTTGTTCATATTCTGTCAAAATAGAAAGGGGTATGCATTTATAAGCATTTGTATAAGGCTAGTTCAATAATCTAGCTGTTACTTTGCTTCAAAGAGTCGCCCCTGTGCTTTCAGGGGTACCTTGTGAACAAAAATGTAACCTTAGGGGTACTATGGAAACAACCATCAAACCTTAGGGGTACCATGGAAACGCCTCTCTTTATACTAAGGATTCTGAAAAGCAGTCGTTGAGGGATGTAATTAATTTTTCCTCCCAAAATTAATTAACACTTAATGATGCAACTCTTAAGCATAATTTAACGGCGTGATGACTGGAAAATGGGATGTGGGCAAATCGGGAACTAAACTATAAAACTCAAGGTTACCATGGGAACAAACTTTAAAACGGGTGTACCATGTGTAATGTGACATAGTTCGCGGGTACCATGAGACTTTTCCCATAAAAGAAAGACGCCAACAGCAAACTATAAGAAGTATTGTAGATTGCAATGGCAAACTACGGGAGGGTCTTGAAGATGTTGCCAAAGGGTTTGAAGAATACTATCAAGGTCTACTGGGCACAACTAAGTCTGTTTTGCCAATAGACCCTAGGATTTTTGCGAGAGGGAAGCTAGTGCAGGAGACTGATTGGGAGGATATGTTAAGAATCCCAACTGAGGAAGAGATAAAGAGGGTAGTTTTTTCTATAGGAGTTGACAAAAGCCCTGGTCCCGATGGGTTTTCCTCGGAGTTTTTTCGAGCTTCTTGGAATATTATCAAAGGAGACTTCTATGAAGCGGTTAAAGAATTTTTCCTAAAAGGGAAGATGCTTAAGCAAGCAAATGCGACTCTCATAACTCTAATCCCTAAAAAGGATGTATGTCATTCTATCCTTGATTACAGACCAATTGCTTGTTGCACGGTCTTCTACAAAACAGTGAGCAAGATTTTAACGAAGCGGATTCAAAAGGTTCTTCAGGAACTAATAGGCTATGATCAAGCAGCGTTTGTTCAGGGACGAAGTATTCATGAAAACATCGCTCTATCCCAAGCACTCATTAAAAGCTATGGAAGGAAAAATCTCACACCTCGTTGTCTTATAAAGATCGACTTGAGAAAAGCCTTTGATTCGCTACAATGGGGGTTCATTAAGGAGATGCTACATGGATTCAATTTTCCCTCTATCTTTGTGGAATGGGTAATGAACTGCTTAACAGGAACCTGGTTTACTCTAAAAGTTAATGGAAGACCCTATGAATTCTTTAAGGGGAAAAGTGGAGTGCGTCAAGGCGATCCGCTTTCTCCATACATCTTTGTTCTTAGTATGGAAATCTTGTCAAGAAGGCTTAGGCATATTAATATGATAGCTCAAGTATCTTATCATCCAAAGTGTTGTCAATTAAGGTTGAATCATATGATTTTCGCGGACGATCTAATGGTGTTCACTACAGGGGATTGCCCTTCTGTTGCTGCAGTAGTGAAAGTTCTTCAGGATTTTGCAAAGGAATCTGGCCTACAGGCTAACAATGAAAAGACCAGTATTTTTTTCGGGGGTGTTCAGGAGGCTATTAGAGAAGATATACTACAGCAAACTGGGTTTTCACGAGGGGATTTTCCTTGTAAATATTTAGGACTCCCTCTAAATTCTGTGAACAACAAGCGTGACCAGTATCAAGTCCTAATTAACAAAATTCAGTCAAAAATCTTCAAATGGTCATCCGGTTATTTGACTTATGCGGGACGAATTCAGCTTTTGACCTCGGTTATCTTTGGGCAAACTAGTTATTGGAGTGCTAATGCGCTTTTTCCTACTAATGTTCATCATCGGCTAGAACAAATTTGCAGGCGCTTCTTTTGGACAGGAGGGTTGAATAGCAAAAAGATGGTATTTAAAAGTTGGTCTAATATTTGTCTACCTTGGGAGGAAGGCGGATTCAATATCAAAAATCTTCTATATTGGAACAAAGCATTGATTGCACAGTGGTTATGGAAGATAGTTCTTAGAAGACATAGCCTTCGGTATGAATGGCATAGAAGGTATGTCCTTATGGGGCAAAGCATCTGGAATCTTGAGAGAAAGGAGAGGCATACAGCAACCTTGAAAAGTATCCTAAGTGTTAGAGATGAAATACTTCAATAGATGGGTTGTGATGCCGATGAATTAGTTCGCAGCTGGACTATTAATGATGAATTCAATGCAACTGCTGCCTATAACTGGTTCAGGCATCGGAGGCCAGTCATACCATGGATGAGGAGAATTATAGAAGAGCATCTTATACCTAAGCAGAAGGTTATTCTGGCAATGGCAGGTCAGAGGACATTTGCGACGCAGGATAAGATACAAACTCGAGGGATTATTAATGTCAATAGATGCTACCTATGCGAGCGAATCTTGGAGACAGCAGCACATCTTTTTTTTGGTTGTATGTTCTCTCGTCAGGTCTGGCAGCATCTCCTTAATTGGATGCAAATCACGGGTAGGAACAACAACCTTGGGACGGAGTTAAGTTGGTGTACTACAAGATCAAAGCGAAGGCATTGGAAGAACATATGCTTTTGTGTGAGTATTACAGCGGCTGTCTACAGCATTTGGCAAGAAAGAAACCTGAGATTTTTTGAGAACAGGAAGAATTCGATTCTTAGTATAGTGGCAAAAATCAAGTTTGAGATTTTTATTAGATTGAAAGGTCGTAACATTCATATAGATAGGGAGTTGCAATAGTGATGTTTTTCCGTTTTCTAGAGGATATGACTTTTGTAAGAGCTTAGTCTCATTTTTTTAATGGAATGAGGCATAATCTTTCTTGCAAAAATAATAATAATAATAATAATAATAATAATAGTTCCGGTACTGGAATCAATTAACCCGATTCGTAATTCGGGCTTGAGGTGTACGATACTGCTTCGAATTAACAATCAGTCAATTTTGCCAAGCTCTCCTTCCTCCTACTCCACTGGTCGGACCTTCCCGGCGGAATGGGCTGGCTCCCTGCACATAGAACGCACAGGGCCTCGGAGGTTGTCCGAGGGAACCCTCTCCGATGCCTAAGTCAGTCCGTGAATGCCTTGAAGAACCTAGCTCGTGAGGAACTAGGTGGCGTTTTTAGAGTAAGAGTTCTAGAGAGAGAAAGTCCAAACCCTTTCTTGTAGGAAATGGAAGAGTATTTATACCTTCCCACAAGAGAGGGAAGTAGAAGGAGGATGGGTGGATGAGGGGGTGACAAGTGGCTTCACCTCATCCACTCATTCTCATTTACCTTAGGCGAAATGACGAGGGGGCCCCCTTGGTTGTCCCTGCCCTACCTGCGGGGAATGGCCTGAAGGAAGGAAGGCTGGGTCTATGCGAAGATGGGGTTTGGCAGACCACCTCTCCCTACCGAGCAGGCGGTCACCTGAAGTTCCTTGTGGGTTCTCTTTTAGTGACTTTGCTCTGATCGCCCGCCAGGTTGGTTCCCTGACTCCTTGAGTAGAGTCTTCTGATAGCCTGCTTTGCAGGCGGTCCGGAGCAGGCTGCCGACCCTCATCAACTGGCCCTCGCAAGCTGGGAGGGAGCTAGGCTTCCTTCCGGCTGGTGACTTTTGCTTAGATGGAGGGAGGTTTACTTATTTTCGGCTTTTACTGCTGCATTTAATGTGTTTGTACTTTCCCGAGGAAGGAAGTGTTAATTGTGTCAGGTATACAGAGAGTTGAGAGGTCTCTTGTAATGATTACTCTTTATGCTTGGTGGATTTTCGGGCAATGTGAGGACTTCATGATTGGTGGCATTCCCTGCCAGGACGGTTGGGATGTCATTTAATGCCTCATTTTCCCTTGTATAAATCCCAGCTTCCCTCGCCATTTTGTTACTTCATCGTCAATTCTTCCACTTCTCTCTGTTGAATCATGGCTTGGATTAAGAAATCTATTACCCGCCGTGGAGTTCGCACTGTTTCCTTTCTTTTTATAGGATTTTGGAGACTCACGTATGCTCGGGCGGCTTACCGGACCCTTCGTCGCAGCCGTCGTTCACGGCCACATCCTCGTCGGAGTGATCGAAAGGCTACTATTAGGGCGGACAAGCGCCTTATGAGATCCTCGCCTCCTGCTGCTTCCAAGTTCAAGCGCTTCCCTTAGGGAGGAGGGTGCTTTGATCGGGGTTGCCACGAGTGTTTCCCGTGGTTGCACCCTGAACAATTTGACCCCGACTGTTCTGACGCAGACTCTTCCCTGGGGTCAGGCCCCTCTTCTCCAGTGAAGAAAACAGGCTGCCGTACTTGTGATGAATCCCAGACTGCTCCCTATGGCAGGGACTGTGATGTTAGCAGTCGGGATTCTGAAGACAGTGAGGGTCTGGGATGCTTGAGTGACAGAGATGAGGACGGACTCCCTGACGACCCCTTCCAGGATTCCCCTGACTGGGATTGGGGGTCGGATTTTGGAGGTCAAGTTAGCCCTGGGGATTATTCTCCAGACTTAGGTGATGACTAGGCCTGCTTGCAGGGCGTAGGTGCGTTGAGCCGGAAAATCAGGCTCCTTATGTATTTTCTTTATTTGCCAGGCATGACATGTAACTTGTCCATTTTCCATTAAAGTTAATGAAAAAATTCGAGCGACTTTGTTATTCTCTTTTTTTTTTTTTTTTGAATGCGGGGATGACGTCGCCGGCTGACCGTTCCACTGACATTTTTGCTTTTTCGAGGCCCCTCTTGGGAAGAGGTGAGCGGCCCATGTTCAGAGTCTGACACGTGGGGTAGATTGTTGGGGACGTTATGTCAGAGAGACGGCCTCTTTGGCCTCCTGGGCTTTATATAAGCCCTTCCTCTTCCTCATTTCTTTCTTTTACATTTTTCGAAACTCACAATCTCTCTCCTATTCCCAAACCGTCTTCGCTGCTGAGAACTTTGTGAGACCAAGGAGTGCTTACTGCCACACTTTCCAGCGACGACCAACATTTTTAGGTTAGGATCTCTCTTTGAATCTTCGCCCTTTTTCCCTTTCATCGATATTTTTCTTTGTACACCAGTATGTCTCGAGTTCGGACTTTCTCTTTTAGTTCACTGTCTGAGGGTAGAGACAGGGATAGACGTGATCTAGCCTCCTCTTCTGGGGTTGGGCCCAGAGAGGAGGATCATATTGACAGGGGGAGGGGGCTGAATCCCCCGAACCCGCTCCTTTTGATGTTGTTGATTCAGACAACGAGGCACTGGAGGTGGACCCCTCTAGGATTGCCGGCCCTCTCATTCGCAGGGAAAGAGGGAAAACTTATTACTTGGATAAGAAAAAATACTTGATTCCCCTAAAAACATACCCTGAAGCCAAGAATAGGGATTTGATCTTAGAAAGCAATGCCGCCGAGGAAATCGAGAAATTTTATAATTTCGGGGAGGGGTACACAGTCATAGTTCCAGGGGAAAAGGACACAGTGTGCTGCCCCCCTGAAGGTTGTGTGGTTGTATACCATAAGAGCTTGGAATTCGGTCTGCGATTTCCCCTTCACCCTTTCCTGGAGGAGACCTTCAGGAGAATGAACGTGGCCATAGCCCAACTTACTGCCACAGCCATTAGGTCCCTGATAGCCTACACCTGGACCTGTCTTTTTCATGGCGAGGGGCCTTATATTGATGCCCTTCGCTTTATGGTGGGGCTGCAAATGGTGTCTTCGTCAAGGGGAGACGGTTCCCCTGGGTATTGGTCCCTGCAGAGACAGAAGAAGTACGCTCTGGTCTGGCCGGCTTTGAGCAGCCTGAAAGACTGGAAGAATAATTTCTTGTATGTACATAGCGCGTCAGGGTGGAGGATTCCTAGGCATTTTATGAATCATGTTCATACCCGTATGGAAACTCGCGAAGAGTACCATCCAGGCGTCGGGGGGAGGGCCCTGGAGGTAAAGCTGAGTGCCAAAGAAGAGATTTTAGTCAAGAAGTTTGAAATTGTTGCGGATAAGTCTGGTGTTTTTGGCCCTGCTTTCTGGCTCCCCCACGCGAAGCTTATAGCCACAGACGAATACTTGCTCCCGTTGGGCCTGATCCCCAGCCTTGAAGGTAGTTCTAGGGGGCCTTTGCGGGCGCGATTTTTCTGAGACTTTTATTCTTTTGCTTTTTAACTGACTGCCCTTCTTTTTCTGCAGTTTTCGCGTCTCGTCATTGGACAAGGAAGCAGGTTAAGAGGTTAGGTTTGAGTGAGGAGTTCGTCATCGTCTCGAAGCGTCCTTCTCTCCCTCCAAATTTCAAGAAAGGGGAGAAAAGTTTAATGAGGCTCGTCAAAGATCTCGCTGCTGGCCGGAGGCTGCCTCTTCCCCCACGACTGTCGTCAGCAAAGCCGACGACTCCTTCCCCCAGCATTCATGATGGGGAGGCTGAGGTTACCTCAGAGGCCACCCCTTCCCCTGGATGCAAGCAGGATGACTCTTCAGCCGGGCCCCGAATTTCCCAGGGATCGCGCCCTGTGGATTCTGAGGGGACTAGGGAGAGTGTTCCCCTGGAGCAGAGAAGGAAAAGGGGTAGGGAGCCCTTAGAGACTACTGTGGTGGACTTGGAGGCAGACGTTGTTATTCTTGGGGCAAAACGCCCTGCTCGTGACATTTCGAGCACCCTGTTTCAGGAGGAGAACACAGAGTTCCATTATACTGCTGGCGACAGCGTAGACGTGTCGGGCCTGCTCTCCGATTCTGGCGCCGTCTTAGCCGACCGTCTTACCAAGTCTATAACTTCAACTTCTCACCAAGTGATTCAGTATATCCAGCGTACCTCCAAGGTGTTGTTGGCGTCTGCCGAGCTGGCGGCTCTAAGTCGTTTGAGCGACGAAGAGCTGAATGTCACACCCGGGGCTCCCCCTTCTGTTCGTCTGGGCATGGTGGAAAGGGACATAACTGTGATAAATAACTTGAAGGACAAGCTGGCTAAGCAGGAGGGTGAGCTGGAGGAGGCGAGGAGTCAGGCTGGCCAGTGGAAACTTCAAAGAGAGAAAGCTGTGAGGGAAGCAGCCAAGCTTGAAGCTGAACTGAAGGAGAGTCGCTTGGCGATGGAGCGGGCTAACCTTTCTCTGGCTGAGATGGAGCACCTGAAAAGGAAAGCAGCTGACCTGGAGGAACGCCTGTCCAAGGCTGACTCGACTTTTGAGCAGGCCAGGAGCGAATGGAAGAAAGAGAAGGATGCCCTTGTGGAGGAGACTGAAGCTGTGGTGGATGCAAGCTTCGTGAGTGGGGCCAACTCTTCCCTGGAGCTGTTGATGGAGGTGATTGGGGAGATGTTCCCTGTGTTTGATGAAGAGACCTTCCGAAGTCTCTATTCTGCTAAGAACGAGGCTCGGGCGGCCAAACCCCCTGAGGCGGTTGCCGGTCCAAGCCAGGATGCTCCATAATGTTTATCTTTTCTTAACATAGCCCTATTCTCTGCGCTGAGCCTTGTTATGGCCAGCTGTCTGTAACATTTATTTTTTCGGATCTTTTGTTTTCTGCCACTTTGTGAAAAACTCTTTACCCTTTATGGGATTGTTATGGAATACCTTTCCTTTGTTTTGGTATGCTTCTTTTGCGTTTTTTATACAAGGTTGGGGGAATTGCCCCCAGTCCTTGTTAGCTGTGCGTAGCCTGCCCTCTGCTTGCCCAGAGGTAGGTAGGGAGGGTTTCTGCGTTTTTTATACAAGGTTGGGGGAATTGCCCCCAGTCCTTGTTGGCTATGCGTAGCCTGCCCCCTGCCTGCCCAGAGGTAGGCAGGGAGGGCCTTTGAGTTTTTTATACAAGGTTGGGGGAAATTGCCCCCAGTCCTTGTTGGCTGTGCGTAGCCTGCCCCCTGCTTGTCCAGAGGTAGGCAGAGAGGGCTTTTTGCGTTTTTTATACAAGGTTGGGGGAATTGCCCCCAGTCCTTGTTAGCTATGCGTAGCCCGGCCTGTCCCTGGGCTCTGCTTGGAGTCCAGGGGGCCTGCCCCCTGCCTGCCCAGAGGTAGGCAGGGAGGGCTTTTGCGTTTTTTATACAAGGTTGGAGGTATTGCCCCCTGTCCTTGTTGGCTGTGCGTAGCCTGCCCCCTGCTTGCCCAGAGGTAGGCAAGGAGGACTTTTTGCGTTTTTTATACAAGGTTGGAGGTATTGCCCCCAGTCCTTGTTGGCTGTGCGTAGCCTGCCCCCTGCTTGCCCAGAGGTAGGCAGGGAGGGTTTTTTGCGTTTTTTATACAAGGTTGGGGGAATTGCTCCCAGTCCTTGTTAGCTATGTGTAGCCTGGCCTGTCCCTGGCCTCTGCTTGGAGTCCAGGGGGCCTGCCCTCCGCCTGCCTAGAGGTAGGCAGGGAGTTTTCAGAATTTTCGTTGGGGGGTCCATTTTCCTTGATTTTGGCAATAGGGGGGTCTCCCCCTATTGCCCCCTGCTCGTTTGTGTGTGAGAGCGCAAGCTTAAACAGACAACGAGTATGAATTCTTGAGTATTATATAAAAAGCTTTGTTTAGAACATAAGAGTGGTCGGAGCCGTCGACATTTCATTCTGATCGTTCTCCGCCAGTACTTTTTCTAAGGTTTTGCTTAAACATAGTATTTTTTTCAGGGTGTCGGCGTTCCAATGCGCGCTCAACTCTTGGCCTTCTGGGTTGGCGATTTTGTATGTGCCTGTTCCTAGAATCCGGGTCACCTGGTACGGGTCTTCCCAGTTGGTGCTTAGTTTGCCGTGCTCCCTAGACTTTCCTACAGCGTGTGTCTTCCTTAGTACTAGGTCACCTATATGGAACCTTCTCTCATGTACCTTCTTGTTGTATGCCTTTCTCATCCTTTGCTTGTAGGCGGCCATATTGATGCTGGCCTCCTCCCTGATTTCATGGACCAGGTCTAGGGCTTCGGTCATTGCTGCGTCGTTGTCAGCTTTGCTGTATTACTGAGACCGTAGGGTGGGAATTCGCGCTTCGATGGGTAGTTGAGCTTCTGCCCCGAATACCGGGCCAAAAGGTGTTTGCCCTGTGGATTCTTTCCTGGTGGTCCTTATTAACTAGAGTATGCTTGGTAGCTCATCTGCCCACCTTCCTTTGAGATCATCCACCATTTTTCTGAGCCCATTTAGGATTTGTTTGTTAGCGGCCTCTGCCTGCCCATTGGTCTGTGGGTGGCAGACGGCAGAGTAGGCGACGGTTATTCCATGCCCTTCCAGCCAGGCTCTTAGGGGGTCATTATCAAATTGCCTCCCATGATCAAACACCAACATTTTTGGTAGGCCGAATCTGGTTATGATGTTTCTCCAGATGACCTTCCTGACTGCAGGCTCGGTGATGTTTTGGACTGCCTCAGCTTCAACCCATTTTGTGAAGTAGTCAATCCCCACGATCGGGAATTTTCGTCCCCCTGTGGCTGTAGTGAAGGGACCCAGTATGTCCATCCCCCATTGGGCGAAAGGAATGGGAGATAGAATTGGTCTGAGTTCTTGGGCTGGGGCATGACTTTACTTGAACACGATCTGCTCTATAGGCTTGTCTGACACACCTTTTAGGGTTTGTTCCTCGCTGCGTAGTTGCTCAGTCAGCCGTTTCTTATGAGTTTTTCTATCTCATCTTTTAAGTGTCGGCATTCTTCTGTGGTGTGGCCTATGCAATCGTGGAACGTGCAGAATTTTTTAGGATCTCCCTTTGGGCTTCACGGCTTATTCGGGCGATTCCATTTCGCAGGTTCTTTCTCCAACTCAAAGATTTCTGCCCTCGGCCTATTGAGGGTCGTGTAGCTGTCAAACCTTGGCTGGTAGATTGTTCGTTCTTTCTTGAGGGTATCCCCATCCTCCTTCTGCTTGCCTGGCTCGTTCCTGCCACGTCCACCCTGCGGTCCCCCGTGCGGCCTTGCCTGGCCTGCAGGGGTGTCCAGCAGGCTGTGAAACTCCTCCTGCAGAATGAACCCTTCAGCGATTTTTCTGGCCTTTGCCAAAGTTTCAGGCTGGGCCCTGATCATCTGGTTCTTCATCTCCCCTGGGAGCAGGGAGATTGTCAGGGCGTAGGCAGCAGTTGAATCACCAATCTCCCTGACTTGTTGGTAGGACAAGTCGAATCTCTTTAGGTACTCCCTGACGCTTTCGCCCTTGTTCTGTTTTTGGGTCATAAGGTCAAAACGAGTGAGTCGTCTCCTCTTGTTCCCTGCATATTCTTCGAGGAATGCCTCGGCTAACTCTATAAAGAAACTGATTGACCCCTGGCGAAGGTCCCTGAACCATACATGTGCAAGCCCTACAAGGGTGGTTGGAAAGATTTTGCACCAGATCGCATCATCCACATCATACATGCCCATGTGACTTTTAAATGCCGCCAGATGGTCCTCTGGATCTGAAGTCCCGTCAAACTTGACTGTGGGCATTTTAATCTTTGTGATGGGGTACTCTTGTACGTCAGGCTGGAGAGGAGTTTTTGTGGGTCTGCCTACCATTCGTGACCTGCTTTCCCCTGACTGGTTACCGTGGATATCCCATTGTCTAGTGACCGGTTTCCTTGTACTGGGGGAGCGGTGCCTTGGTGGCCGCCTGCTCGCTTCTTCGTCTTCCAAGTCAGGGGAAACTTGTCTGGATCGTTTTCTCCGGGATTGACCGAGGTTGTCATCTTGGTGGTACCTTGCTTCAAGAGGCTGTCCCCGGTTAAGCCTAGACTGCAGGCTTTGGGACAACCCCGGGGTTGGTTGTCCTTTTGCTGCTGGCGTTAACCTGGAAAAGTCTCCGCCCTGCTTTTCTCCCAGGCGCTTAGACGCAGGCTCCTTGTGCCTCATCCGCTTCTGCAATCCCTGAGACAGACCTCTCTTTCCTTCAGATGCGGACTCCGTGGTGTGTATGGAGAACGCCTGTTGCTGGGCAGGTGGCTCTTGGCTGCCTGCTGTGATGCGCCTCTGCACCTGTGCGTATACTTGAGCTGTTCTTCTTGCTTTCCTCTGGGCACTCCTGGCGGCGGTTCGCTTCGTGCCCCCAGCACCATCCCTGCTAACTGAGGGGGGCTTTCTGGGGGTCGTCGCGACCCTGCCTACCAGGTCCTCGGGAGTGAATTCCTGGTTAAGCATTGCAGAGAAGAAAGCGGCTGTCTGTACCATCTGAGCTGGGGTTAGGTTCAGGGTATGCCCTGGATGTGCCCCCAGCTTTGGTGCTACAGCTGCACTTGGCATGCCCAGGAGACTGGTTCACCCCATCCCCAGGATTGTGGTGGGAGGTGCCCTCTCAGGCTGCGGCATGCCGTATAGGGGGGTCACCGGTGGGACCGTCGGACCTACCCCTACACTAGTGTCAACCCATTTTGTGAAGTACTCAATCCCCACGATCAGGAATTTTCGTTCCCCTGTGGCTGTAGTGAAGGGACCCAGTATGTCCATCCCCCATTGGGCGAAAGGAATGGGAGATAGAATTGGCCTGAGTTCTTGGGCTGGGGCATGAATTGATGGAGGGAAGAGTTGGCATTTTATGCATTTCCGGGTTAGGCTCCTTGCATCTGCTAGCATGGTAGGCCAGTAGTAACCTGCCCTTAGAGCTTTGTGGGCCAACGATCTTCCTCCGATGTGATGCCCGCAGATTCCTGAGTGGATGTCATCCAAAACTTCAGCGGCCTGCTCTGCTCCCAGGCATCTGAGCAGGGGGAAGGTGAAGGATTTTTTGTATGATTCTTCATTAATTATCATAAACCATGCTGCCTTGGTTTGTTCCTTCCTTTTTTGTACTGGATCAGATGGTAGGATGTCGTGCTTTTTGAACTGAATGAGGGGGGTCATCCAGTTCTCCTGTTCCTCCTCGACGGTGTTGACTGTCTGGCAGGCGGTAGTGGACCTCTCATGCACAACATCAACCCAAACTGACCTCCTTATGTCTTACAGGCTGGAGCTGGCTAGTTTTGACAGGGCGTCAGCCCGATTATTCTGTGATCGAGGTATTTGTCTGATTTCATAGAACTTTATGCTTGATAATCCATGCTTCACCTTTTCTAGGTAGGTGGCCATGGCCTGATCTCTAGCCTCGTATTCCCCGTTGATTTGATTGGCAATGAGCTGGGAGTCAGTTGCTAGTATAATTCGCTCTGCGCCTGCAGTCTTGGCTACATTTATTCCCGCTAGTATGGCCTCATATTCTGCCTCGTTGTTTGACGCAGGAAAAGTGAATCGGAGTGCATGCTCAAAATCTACTCCTTCAGGGCTGGTCAGTACGACACCTGCCCCTACACCATTGGGTGTTGAGGACCCGTCAGTGTGTACTATCCACTCCTCGGTAGGAGGTTCCTTTTCTCCTAAGTGAGAGCATTCAGCCAGGAAGTCCGCCAGGGCCTGTGCTTTGATGGCTGTCCTGGGTTGGTACGATATCCCCAGTCCACTTAACTCAATTGCCCATTTTAGCAGCCTTCCTGATTTTTCAAACTTTTCCAGTATCCTTTCTAGTGGCTGGTCGGTGAGGACCACAACAGGATGTGCGTCGAAGTAGGGCCTGAGTTTTCTGGCTGCTATGACAACTGCATAGGCGGCCTTTTCAACCATAGGATAGTTTCTTTCTGCTGCCCCCAGGCCGTGACATACAAAGTAGATGGGCTGCTATGAGCCTGCTTCTTCCTTCAGGATGACTGCACTCACTGTTGAGTTGGTGACAGAAATGTATAGGTATAGCTTTTCTCCGGCCACGGGTCTCACCAAGGTAGAGAGCTTCTTCAGATGCTCTTTCAACTGTTCGAAGGCTTTCTTTTGCTCCTCCTCCCATTTGAATTGCTTGTTGTCCTTCAACACTTTGAAGAAAGGGGTTGACTTGTCTGCTGACCTGGCGATAAAGCGAGCCAGGGCAGTCATCCTGCTTGTGAGTCGTTGAATATCCCTTATGGTTTTAGGCTCTGGGAGGTCTAGGACCGCCTGAATCTTTTCGGGATTGGCGTCTATCCCCCTGGAGCTGACTAAGAACCCTAAGAATTTGCCAGATCGGACTCCGAACGTGCATTTTTTTGGATTTAACTTCATTTTGTACGATTGTAGGGAGGAGAACGTTTCCTGCAGGTCCGCCAGATTGCTTTTGATAATTGCATCATCGACATAGGCTTCCAAGTTTCTCCCTTTTAGGTTTTCAAAGACCTTGTCCACCAATCGCTGATAGGTGGCGCCTGCATTCTTCAGCCCAAACGGCATCATTTTATACATGTAAGTGTCGTGGCTGGTTATGAAGGCGCATCTCACTCTCTCAGGCTGCCAGAGGTACACTTGATGGTACCCTGAGAATGCATCCAGAAAGCTTAACGTGGTATACCCACTAGTGGCGTCCACTAGTTGGTCTATCCTGGGCAGGGGGTAGCAGTCCTTAGGGCAGGCTTTGTTAAGATTTGTGAAGTCTACGCACATTCTCCATGAGCCCGATGACTTTTTGACCATCACAACGTTCGCCAACCATTCAGGGTAATCACATACTTCAATGAAATCTTCTTTCAAGAGTTTTTTTATTTCCTCTTTTATCGCCGCGTCTTTTTCTACGGACATATTTCTTTTCTTCTGCTTTACGGGGCGAGCCTCTGGGTTAACGTTCAGCTTGTGAACAATAAAAGCCGGGTCGACCCCTGGCATTTCATCTGCAGAGTAAGCGAATACGTCCCTGTTTTCTCTCAAGACTGCAATTAACTCCTTTTGGTAGGACTCCTCCAGGTCGGCCCCTATGAGGACCTGCCTCCCTAGTTCTAAGTCCACCAGCATGCTTTCCCCTTCAGGCTCTAGGTGGGCCGCTTTTTGTTGGGTGGTCGGGATTTCACCCTCCCTGCTGGGGCAGCCCTCGGCTTTTCGTTTTCCTTTTCTTTCTGTTTCATGGGCTTGCAGGGCCACGAAATAACAGTGTCTGGCTGACTCCTGATCCCCATGGACCTTCCCTTCCATGCCAAAGTCTGTTACATAGGCTATGGTGAGGGCCCTGATTGACACAGCAGCTTCGATTTCATCTAGGGTGGCCCGCCCTATTAGGGCGTTGTATGCAGACTTGGCATCCACCACAACAAATGATGCCCTGACATTCCTGGCTGAGGCCCCCTCCCCGAATGTTACCAGTAAGTCGATAATCCCCATGGGAAGTACACCTGCCCCACTGAACCCATACAACGATCCAGGGGCGGGCTTCAGGTGTCTTTTCTCAAGATTCATTCTTTCAAAGGCATCCTTGTACGAGAGGTTTGTGTAGGCGCCAGTGTCCACCATGCATCTCTTAACAATGTGGTTGCTAATCTCTAGAGTTAGGACTAAGGGGTCGCTGTGCGGGTATATGACTCTCCCTGCGTCTTCAGGGGTGATGCTCAAGGTCGTACCCTTTGGGCTTCCTGCCCTCTTCGCATAGCAAATCTGGTTTCGCAATTCGCGGATCTGCTTTTTCTGGCTTCGTCTGCTTGTTCGCCCCTCTGCGTCTCCTGACACTACATGAATGATCGTGCGATTTTGGGCTGAACCTTCAGGCTTGTCTGCCGCTTCCTTTTGGGTTTTGTTCCTCGCTGCATAGTTACTCAGCCAGCCGTTTCTTATGAGTTTCTCTATCTCGTCTTTTAAGTGTCGGCATTCCTCCGTGGTATGGCCTATGCAATCATGGAACGTGCAGAATTTTTTAGGATCCCCCTTTGGGCTGCGCGGCTTGTTTGGACGATTCCATTTTGCTGTTTCCTTCTCTAGCTCAAAGATTTCTGCCCTTGGTCTGTTGAGGGCAGTGTAGCTGTCAAACCTTGGTTGGTAAGCTGTGTGTTCTTTCTTGGGGGTATCCTCCTCCTCTCTCTGTTTGCTTGGCTCGTTTCTGCCGCGTCCACACTGCGGTCCCCCTTGCGGCCTTGCTTGGCCTGCAGGGGTGTCCGGCAGGCTGTGAAACTCTTCCTGCAGAATGAACCCTTCAGCAATTTATCTGGCCTTGGCCAAAGTTTCAGGTTGGGCCCTGATCATCTGATTCTTCATTTCCCCTGGGAGCAGGGAGATTGTCAGGGCGTAGGCAGCGGTGGAATCATCAATCTCTCTGACTTGCTGGTAGGACAAGTCAAACCTCTTTAGGTACTCCCTGACGCTTTCGCCCTTTTTCTGCTTCAGGGTCATAAGATCAAACCGAGTGAGTCGTCTCTTTTTGTTCCCTGCATATTGTTCAAGGAAGGCCTCGGCTAACTCTATAAAGAAGCTGATCGATTCCTGGAGAAGATCCCTAAACCATCCCTGTGCAAGCCCTACCAGGGTGGTTGGGAAGATTTTGCACCAGATTGCGTCATCCACATCATACATGCCCATGTGACTCTCAAATGCCGCCAGATGATCCTCTGGGTCTGTGGTCCCGTCAAAATTGACGGTGGGCATCTTGATTTTCGGGATGGGGTACTCTTGTACATCAGGATGAAGAGGGGTTTTTGTGGGCCTGCCTACCATTCATGACCTGCATTCCCCAGACAGGTTACCGTGGATATCCCATTGTCTAGGGATCGGTTTTCTCGTACTGGGGGAGCGGGGCCTCGGTGGCCGCCTGCTCGCTGCTTCGTCCTCCGAGTCAGGGGAGACTTGTCTGGATCGTTTTCTCCGGGACTGACCGAAGTTGTCATCTTGGTGGTACCTTGATTCAAGCGGCTGTCCCCGGTTAAGCCTAGACTGCAGGCATTGGGACAACCCCGGGGCTGGTTGTCCTTTTGCTGCTGGCGTTAACCTAGAAAAGACCCCGCCCTGCTTTTCTCCCAAGCGCTTAGACGCAAACTCCTTGTGCCTCATCCGCTCCTGCAATCCCTGAGACAGACCTCTCTTGCCTCCAGATACGGACTCCGTGGTGTGTATGGAGAACGCCTGTTGCTGGGCAGGTGGCTCTTGGCTGCCTGCTGTGATGCGCCTCTGCACCTGTGCGTATACTTGAGCTGTTCTTCTTGCTTTCCTCTGGGCATTCCTGGCGGCGGTTCGCTTCGTGCCCCCAGCACCATCCCTGCTAACTGAGGGGGGCTGTCTGGGGGTCGTCGCGACCCTGCCTACCAGGTCCTCGGGAGTGAATTCCTGGTTAAGCGTTGCAGAGAAGAAAGCGGCTGTCTGTACCATCTGAGCTGGGGTTAGGTTCAGGGTATGCCCTGGATGTGCCCCCAGCTTTGGTGCTACAGCTGCACTTGACATGCCCAGGAGACTGGTTCACCCCATCCCCAGGATTGTGGTGGGAGGTGCCCTCTCTGGCTGCGGCATGCCGTATAGGGGGGTCACCGGTGGGACCGTCGGACCTACCCCTACACTAGTGTCAACCCATTTTGTGAAGTAGTCAATCCCCACGATCAGGAATTTTCGTCCCCCTGTGGCTGTAGTGAAGGGACCCAGTATGTCCATCCCCATTGGGCGAAAGGAATGGGAGATAGAATTGGTCTGAGTTCTTGGGCTGGGGCATGAATTGATGGAGCGAAGAGTTTGCATTTTCTGCATTTCCGGGTTAGGCTCCTTGCATCTGCTAGCATGGTAGGCCAGTAGTAGCCTGCCCTTAGAGCTTTGTGGGCCAACGATCTTCCTCCGATGTGATGCCCGCAGATTCCTGAGTGGATGTCATCCAAAACTTCAGCGGCCTGCTCTGCTCCCAGGCATCTGAGCAGGGGGAAGGTGAAGGATTTTTTGTATAGTTCTTCATTAATTATCATAAACCATGCTGCCTTGGTTTGTACCTTCCTTTTTTGTACTGGATCAGATGGTAGGATGTCGTGCTTTTTGAACTGAATGAGGGGGGTCATCCAGTTCTCCTGTTCCTCCTCGACGGTGTTGACTGTCTGGCAGGCGGTAGTGGACCTCTCATGCACAACATCAACCCAAACTGACCTCCTTATGTCTTGCAGGCTGGAGATGGCTAGTTTTGACAGGGCGTCAGCCCGATTATTCTGTGATCGAGGTATTTGTCTGATTTCATAGAACTTTAGGCTTGATAATCCCTGCTTCACCTTTTCTAGGTAGGTGGCCATGGCCTGATCTCTAGTCTCGTATTCCCCGTTGATTTGATTGGCAATGAGCTAGGAGTCAGTTGCTAGTATAATTCGCTTTGCGCCTGCAGTCTTGGCTAGATTTATTCCCGCTAGTACGGCCTCAAATTCTGCCTCGTTGTTTGACGCATGAAAAGTGAATCTGAGCGCATGCTCAAAATCTACTCCTTCAGGGCTGGTCAGTACGACACCTGCCCCTGCACCATTGGCTGTTGAGAACCCGTCAGTGTGTACTATCCACTCCTCGGTGGGAGGTTCCTCTTCTCCTGAGTGAGAGCATTCAGCCAGGAAGCCCGCCAGGGCCTGTGCTTTGATGGCTGTCCTGGGCTGGTACGATATCCCCAGTCCACTTAACTCAATTGCCCATTTTAGCAGCCTTCCTGATTTTTCAAACTTTTCCAGTATCCTTTCTAGTGGCTGGTCGGTGAGGACCACAACAGGATGTGCGTCGAAGTAGGGCCTGAGTTCTCTGGCTGCTATGACAACTGCATAGGCGGCCTTTTCAACCATAGGATAGTTTCTTTCTGCTGCCCCCAGGGCGTGACTTACAAAGTAGATGGGCTGTTGTGAGCCTGCTTCTTCCTTCAGGATGACTGCACTCACTGTTGAGTTGGTGATAGCAATGTATAGGTATAGCTTTTCTCCGGCCACGGGTCTCGCCAAGGTAGAGAGCTTCTTCAGATGCTCTTTCAACTGTTCGAAGGCTTTCTTTTGCTCCGCCTCCCATTTGAATTGCTTGTTGCCCTTCAACACTTTGAAGAAAGGGGTTGACTTGTCTGCTGACCTGGCGATAAAGCGAGCCAGGGCAGCCATCCTGCCTGTGAGTCGTTGAATATCCCTTATGGTTTTAGGCTCTGCGAGGTCTAGGACCGCCTGAATCTTTTCGGGATTGGCGTCTATCCCCCTGGAGCTGACTAAGAACCCTAAGAATTTTCCAGATCGGACTCCGAACGTGCATTTTTTGGATTTAACTTCATTTTGTACGATCGTAGGGAGGAGAACGTTTCCTGCAGGTCCGCCAGATTGCTTTTTACAATTGCATCATCGACATACGCTTCCAAGTTTCTCCCTTTTTGGTTTTCAAAGACCTTGTCCACCAATCGCTGATAGGTGGCGCCCGCATTCTTCAGCCCAAACGGCATCATTTTATACATGTAAGTGCCGTGACTGGTTATGAAGGCGCACCTCACTCTCTCAGGCTGCCAGAGGTACACTTGATGGTACCCTGAGAATGCATCCAGAAAGCTTAACGTGGTATACCCACTAGTGGCGTCCACTAGTTCGTCTATCCTGGGCAGGGGGTAGCAGTCCTTAGGGCAGGCTTTGTAAAGATTTGTGAAGTCTAGGCACATTCTCCATGCGCCCGATGACTTTTTGACCATCACAATGTTTGCCAACCATTCAGGGTAATCACATACTTCAATGAAATCTGCTTTCAAGAGTTTTTTTATTTCCTCTTTTATCGCCGCGTCTTTTTCTACGGACATATTTCTTTTCTTCTGCTTTACGGGGCGAGCCTCCGGGTTAACGTTCAGCTTGTGAACAATAAAAGTCGGGTCGACCCCTGGCATTTCATCTGCAGAGTAAGCGAATACGTCCCTGTTTTCTCTCAAGACTAAAATTAACTTCTTTTGGTAGGACTCCTCCAGGTTGGCCCCTATGAGGACTCCTCCAGGTTGGCCCCTGGCAAATCTGGTTTCGCAATTCGCGGATCCGCTTTTTCTGGCTTCGTCTGCTTGTTCGCCCCTCTGCGTCTCCTGACACTACATGAATGATCGTGCGATTTTGGGCTGAACCTTCAGGCTTGTCTGCCGCTTCCTTTTGGGTTTTGTTCCTCGCTGCATAGTTACTCAGCCAGCCGTTTCTTATGAGTTTCTCTATCTCGTCTTTTAAGTGTCGGCATTCCTCCGTGGTATGGCCTATGCAATCATGGAACGTGCAGAATTTTTTAGGATCCCCCTTTGGGCTGCGCGGCTTGTTTGGACGATTCCATTTTGCTGTTTCCTTCTCTAGCTCAAAGATTTCTGCCCTTGGTCTGTTGAGGGCAGTGTAGCTGTCAAACCTTGGTTGGTAAGCTGTGTGTTCTTTCTTGGGGGTATCCTCCTCCTCTCTCTGTTTGCTTGGCTCGTTTCTGCCGCGTCCACACTGCGGTCCCCCTTGCGGCCTTGCTTGGCCTGCAGGGGTGTCCGGCAGGCTGTGAAACTCCTCCTGCAGAATGAACCCTTCAGCAATTTATCTGGCCTTGGCCAAAGTTTCAGGTTGGGCCCTGATCATCTGATTCTTCATTTCCCCTGGGAGCAGGGAGATTGTCAGGGCGTAGGCAGCGGTGGAATCATTAATCTCTCTGACTTGCTGGTAGGACAAGTCAAACCTCTTTAGGTACTCCCTGACGCTTTCGCCCTTTTTCTGCTTCAGGGTCATAAGATCAAACCGAGTGAGTCGTCTCCTTTTATTCCCTGCATATTGTTCAAGGAAGGCCTCGGCTAACTCTATAAAGAAGCTGATCGATCCCTGGAGAAGATCCCTGAACCATCCCTGTGCAAGCCCTACCAGGGTGGGTGGGAAGATTTTGCACCAGATTGCGTCATCCACATCATACATGCCCATGTGACTCTCAAATGCCGCCAGATGATCCTCTGGGTCTGTGGTCCCGTCAAACTTGACGGTGGGCATCTTGATTTTCGGGATGGGGTACTCTTGTACATCATGATGAAGAGGGGTTTTTGTGGGCCTGCCTACCATTCGTGACCTGCATTCCCCAGACTGGTTACCGTGGATATCCCATTGTCTAGGGATCGGTTTTCTCGTACTGGGGGAGCGGGGCCTCGGTGGCCGCCTGCTCGCTGCTTCGTCCTCCGAGTCAGGGGAGACTTGTCTGGATCGTTTTCTCCGGGACTGACCGAAGTTGTCATCTTGGTTGTACCTTGATTCAAGCGGCTGTCCCCGGTTAAGCCTAGACTGCAGGCATTGGGACAACCCCGGAGCTGGTTGTCCTTTTGCTGCTGGCGTTAACCTGGAAAAGACCCCGCCCTGCTTTTCTCCCAGGCGCTTAGACGCAGGCTCCTTGTGCCTCATCCGCTCCTGCAATCCCTGAGACAGACCTCTCTTGCCTTCAGATGCGGACTCCGTGGTGTGTATGGAGAACGCCTGTTGCTGGGCAGGTGGCTCTTGGCTGTCTGCTGTGATGCGCCTCTGCACCTGTGCGTATACTTGAGCTGTTCTTCTTGCTTTCCTCTGGGCATTCCTGGCGGCGGTTCGCTTTGTGCCCCCAGCACCATCCCTGCTAACTGAGGGGGGCTGTCTGGGGGTCGTCGCGACCCTGCCTACCAGGTCCTCGGGAGTGAATTCCTGGTTAAGCATTGCGGAAAAGAAAGCAGTTGTCTGTACCATCTGAGCTGGAGTTAGGTTCAGGGTGTCCCCTGGATGTGCCTCCAGCTCTGGTGCTACAGCTGCACTTGGCATGCCCAGGGGACTGGTTCCCCCCATCCCCAGGATCATGGTGGGAGGCGCCCTTTCCGGCTGCGGCATGCCGTATAGGGGGGTCACCGGTGGGACCGTCGGACCTATCCCTACACTAGTGTCAATGATCTCAGGCATAATTACTTTGATTGGTTAGTTTTTGTAGTTAGGAATGGTTGATTTTTGTGGGTAATTCGTGGGCACAACCAGATGTTCCCCACAGACGGCGCCAAATTGTTCCGGTACTGGAATCAATTAACCCGATTCGGAATTCAGGCTTGTGGTGTACGATACTGCTTCGAATTAACAATCAGTCAATTTTGCCAAGCTCTCCTTCCTCCTACTCCACTAGTCGGACCTTCCCGGCGGAATGGGCTGGCTCCCTGCACATAGAACGCACAGGGCCTCGGAGGTTGTCCGAGGGAACCCTCTCCGATGCCTAAGTCAGTCCGTGAATGCCTTGAAGAACCTAGCTCGTGAGGAACTAGGTGGCGTTTTTAGAGTAAGAGTTCTAGAGAGAGAAAATCCAACCCCTTTCTTGTGAGAAATGGAAGAGTATTTTTACCTTCCCACAAGAGAGGGAAGTAGAAGGAGGATGGGTGGATGAGGGGGTAACAAGTGGCTTCACCTCATCCACTCATTCTCATTTACCTTAGGCGAAATGACGAGGGGCCCCCCTTGGTGGTCCATGCCCTGCCTGCGGGGAATGGCCTGAAGGAAGGTAGGCTGGGTCTATGCGAAGATGGGGTTTGACAGACCACCTCTCCCTGCCGGGCAGGCGGTCACCAGAAGTTCCTTGTGGGTTCTCTTTTGGTGACTTTGCTCTGATCGCCCGCCAGGTTGGTTCCCTGACTCCTTGAGTAGAGTCTTCTGATAGCCTGCTTTGCAGGCGGTCCGGAGCAGGCTGCCGACCCTCATCAATAATAATAATAATAATAATAATAATAATAATAATAATAATAATAATAATAATAATAATAATAATAATAATAATAATAATAATAATAATAATAATAATAATAATAATAATAATAATAATAATAATAATAATAATAATAATAATAATAATAATAATAATAATAATAATAATAATAATAATAATAATAACAATAATAATAACAATAACAATAACAATAACAATAACAATAACAATAACAATAACAATAACAATAACAATAACAATAACAATAACAATAACAATAACAATAACAATAACAATAACAATAACAATAACAATAACAATAACAATAACAATAATAATAATAATAATAATAATAATAATAATAATAATAATAATAATAATAATAATAATAATAATAATAATAATAATAATAATAATAATAATAATAATAATAATAGTAATAATAATAATAATAATAGTAATAATAATAATAATAATAACAACAACAACAACAACAACAATAATAATAATAATTAAAATAAAAATAAAAATAATAATAATAATAATAATAATAATAATAATAATAATAATAATAATAATAATAATAATAATAAAGAAGAGAGAAAAAGCTTTCTCTCTCTAAAAATCTGTTTTCTCTCTAATTCTGTTACGCAAGTTACTTCCATGGCTTCCACAGCCCCGATTAAGCGAGGTCCGGGGAGGCCTAGCAAGAAATCATTGCAACACAAGCAGGATTTACGCGAAGGGAATGAAGAATTAGAGAAGGAACTGGATTTGCAGAGTTCTTCGCAGCAGACTTCTCTCAATGAGATGATCCTCTCAGCTATGGCAGCTTCTGGTAAAATTCCTCCACCAAAATCTGGTACTAATGACTTACATGATACTCCTCTCATTACTAATCATAAAGAATTGTCTAATGCTCAAATTCTTGAAAAACCTGATTTACCGCCAAAATACCGGATTCAAATTGGTCAAAAATTGCTGTGAAACACAAGCAATCTGGTATGAGTCTGTATTACTGTGATGCTAGTGTAAATTCAACTGAAATTGACATTGAATTGGAAGATTTTGAGAAAGAATTAAAAATTTGGGAACACACTTTAATGGGGAATGTTATTGGTTCAAAACCCTCTTTGCAAACTATGCAAAAGTTCGTTCAAACTAACTGGACTGCCATTGACAAACCTATAGTTCAGTATTATAAGAAGGGATGGTTCTCCTTTCGTTTTGGATCAAAGGAAGCCATGGATAATGTTTTGAGGGATGGTCCTTGGAGGGTTGGGGTTTACTCTTTGATCCTCAAAGAGTGGTCTCCTTCATTTTCAGCTGAGATGGAGAGGATTTCTATTGTACCTGTTTGGGTGCTATTTCCTAACCTTGATCCTTATCTCTGGTCTGATTCTGTTCTAAGTAAAATGGCAAGCAAAGTTGGATCTCCCCTTTGTGCTGACATGGCAACCACTACAAAGGCAAAATTGTCTTTTGCTAGGGTTCTTGTTGAGGTGGATGTTTCAAAGAAGCTCTTGGACTCAATAGTTATCAATACCTCTTATAATGAGCATTCTATTCAGAAGGTTCAGTATGAATGGGTCCCTTTCTTTTGTCATGGTTGTAAGAAGTTGGGGCACACCATTGATTCTTGTAAGTTTGAAAAGAAGAAAAATGCTGCTCAAATGGCTAAGAGGGATAAAGGGCTAGGTGGTACCTCAGGTTTAGTGGTGGATGGAGTACAAGTAGTGGATCAGAAGGATGCTACATTGTCTCCTCCCCTAGATGAACCTGTAAAGCATCAAGAATGCCCTCGCAAGTTCTATCAGGATGATACTTTCATTCCTGTTTCTAGGAGGAATTCTTCCTCCATCAAATCTAAGGAGCCTATATTGAAGCCCTTAGTTCTGGAAAATACTTTCCAGATACTCCTTGAGAGTCAGGAGAATAGTGGAGGTGAGGAACTAGGTGGTACCTCAGGTCTCCAGAGTGTATCTCAGGATGCTGAAAGGAGGGTGGAATCTGGTTATGGGATAGAACTGATCCCCTCACTTTCCCCTGATGGCAGCACTTTGGAGCTCCCTGAAATGCATCAAGCATGTTCCATGGTGGTTCTGAATAGAGATCCTTTACCTCCTGATAAATGAAGATAGCATCTTGGAATATCAGAGGGTTTAATGACCCTGTAAAGCATTGTGAGGTCTTGGATTTTCTGTCTACTCAATGCCCTGATGTGTTTGCTCTTATTGAAACCAGGATCAAACATAATAAGGCTGCTAGGATTATTAACAATAAATTTGGAGGGTGGAAGGTTGAGACTAACTATTCTTCTCATTATAATGGAAGAATATGGCTGTTTTATAATCCTGTTAAGGTTCAGATTACTAACATCATTAGCAATGATCAACATATTACTTGCTTAGTCTCTCATCATTTGACCCAATGCTCCTTCTGGTTGAGTGCTGTGTATGGGATGAATGATGGGAAGGATAAGGAAGGGCTCTGGGATTTCCTTACTTCTTTTGCTCCTTCTAATCCTTGGGTGGTTCTTGGTGATTTCAATGTGGTTAGATGCCCTGAGGAGAAAGTGGGGCTCAATTCCCCTTCTCTGAAGGATATGTTTGACTTTAATGCTTGTCTTTTGTCTTGCTCTCTGGAGGATATGCATAGCTCTGGGAATAGCTTGACCTGGACTAACAAACAAGAGCCTAGCTCTAGAGTTTGGTCTAAGCTTGACAGGGTTCTTATATATCCTACTTGGGCAGCTCCGTTTTCTGATTCTAGGGCTGTGTTTGCAGATCCTGGTATCTCTGATCACTCATCTATTATTGTTGATATTATTAAGGAGCAAAAAGTTAGGAAGAGGTTCAGTTTTTTGAACAGTTGGTGTGAACATCCTGATTATGCTTTAGTTGTTCAGAATGCTTGGCATACTAAGGTTAATGGCTCACCTATGTTCAGGTTTTTCTCTAAACTGAAGATTGTTAAGAGGGCTCTACATTAATTTCATAAAAAACATTTTTCCAACATTTCCTCTAGAGTTCTTGAAGCTCAGGAGGATTATTAGCTTGTCAGAAAAACTTGCAGGATGATCCTTTTTCCTTAGGCCTTATTAATAAGGAGAAGGATGCTACTAAATCATATTATAGTATGAAAAAAGCTGAGTTAGCCATGTTGCAACAAAGGGCTAAGGTAAAGCATATTCAACTCAATGATTGTTCTTCTAAATACTTCTTCTCTAAGATTTCTGAGAGAAGGACCCAGCAGATGATTGGGACTATTAATGATGCTGATGGCAATGTTAGGTCTGGGGCCAAAGAAGTAACTAAAGCTTTCCAGGATTACTATGTCAACCTGTTGGGTAAAAGTACACATGTTGAGGCACTACCTCAGCTATCTGGTGGTTTGCAGTTGGAAGCTCAAGGGGGTCTTATCTATCCTATTACTCCTCTTGAAGTTAAAGCTGCTGTTTTTCAGATGGACTCTAATAGCAGCCCTGGTATTGATGGTTTCTCTGCTGATTTTTTTAAATCTGTATGGCATATAGTAGGACCTGATTTCTGTAGGGCTACTGATTCTTTCTTTAAAACTGGTCATATGACCAAACAGGCTAACTCCACTTTGATATCCCTCATTCCAAAGAAGCCTAATGCTTGTAGTGTTATGGATTTCAGGCCTATCTCATGTTGCACTGTGTTTTATAAAGCTATTTCTAAGGTCTTGGCAAACGGACTAAAGGTTGTTTTGCCATATCTGGTTGGGGAGGAGCAGGCTGCATTTATAAAAGATAGAAGTATTTTTGATAATATCTTGTTGTCACAAGCACTGGTGAAGGGTTATAATAGGAAGTTCCTAACTCCTAGATGCCTTATAAAGGTGGATATTAGGAAGGCTTTTGATACTTTACAATGGAAATTTGTTGAGCAAATGCTTACTCAAATGCATTTTCCTCCTCTTTTTATTAAGTGGGTCATGGGGTGCATTCAGAACCCTTGGTACTCATTGAAGATTAATGGAGGGGTTGAGGGGTTTTTTCAAGGGCAAAGTGGGATAAGGCAAGGGGATCCCCTTTCCCCTTATCTCTTTGTCTTAAGCATGGAAGTACTTTCAAAAAAGCTTAGAAGTATATGCAGTCAGAGCAATGTTTCTTTCCATCCCAAGTGTGCTAAGCTTAATCTTACACACTTGGTCTTTGCTGATGATCTCATGATCTTCACTAGGGGGGATCTTCCATCAATAATGGCAGTCAAACAGACTCTTGAAGACTTTGGATCTCTGTCTGGTCTTTGTGCTAATAAAGAGAAGACTAACATTTATTTTGGAGGTGTTTCCTCAGAGTTGCAGGAGATTATTCTGGTAAAATCAGGCTTCAGTTTAGGGACTTTCCCTTGCAGATATCTTGGAATGCCATTGAATGATTCTAGAGTAAATGTAAGACTCTTTGATTCTTTGATTCTAAAAATACAAAGTGTTATCTCTCACTGGTCTAACAAAAGCTTGTCTTATGCTGGAAAGCTCCAGTTAATCAATTCTATTGTGTTTGGAATGGAGAATTACTGGTGCTCTTGTGTGCTTTTTCCTAAATCTGTAGTTAAAACCATTAATAAAATTTGTAAGGATTACTTCTGGGGAATTAAACCTGGTGACAGGAAACTTGTTTTTAAGAAATGGGCTGACATTTGTTCTCCTTGGAGTCAAGGAGGCTTTAATGTCAAGGATCTTGAAGCTTGGAATAAGGCTCAGATGGCTCGTTGGGTCTGGCAATTATCTGAAGGTGTGGGTGGTATTTTTGTGAAATGGTGCAAGGGTTATGTTCTTCAAGAGGAGTCTATCTGGAATATCTCCTTCAAAGACTTTTATCCTTCACCAATCAAAAACATCATAGTTATTAAGGATTTTTGCATTGAGTTGTTTGGGTCTGTTCAGAATGCTAAGAAGTTCTTGCAGTCCTGCAGCAGTAATGAAACCTTCAAGCTTGCAAAGGCTTATGCTAGTTTCAAAGGGACTTTGGCCAATGCTTTTCCTAAGAGCTTTGCAAGACTGTCAGTTGTTTCTCCTAGTAGCAAAGTTATTCTTTCTCTGGCTTATCAGATCAAACTTCCCACAGTTGATCAATATGCTAAGAGTGGTATATGTATGATTAACAGGTGTATCCTCTGTTGTGAGAGCTCTGAGGATCATTTACATCTGTTCTTTAAATTTTCCTTCTCTTCTCAGCTTTGGCAGGCGATTAAGAGGTGGATAGGAATTCCAATCCCAGGAGATCATCTTAGAAAGGTTATCAAATGGTGTCAACATCCCAGTCACAGTAAACACTGGAAAGCAATAAGGATTCAAGTTAGTGTAGCAGCAACAGTTCATGCAATATGGAAAGAGCGAAACAAAAGAGTATTTACTGATACATCATCCCCTTTAGATAATGTTTTTGAGCAGATATGTTTTGTGGTTAATACTAGATTGAGAACTAATCATACAAATCTGAAAATTTTGAGGATACTAGATCATTTAGATGCTTGATGTATCTTTAGAGTGGTAGTTTTTTGCACAAACTTGTAATTTCACTTCAATTTGAAATGAAATGATAATTTTTCTGCAAAAAAAAAAAAATAATAATAATAATAATAATAAGGTGGTTAAGAAGGCTTGGGATATTCAAGTGAGGGGTACTGCAGCTTTTCAGATGTTTGGTAAGATGCAGAATGTTAAAGCTGCTTTGAAGGGGTTACATAAGAGCAAGTTTACAGCTATGGGGAAGAGAATTAAGGATGTTGATGATGAATTGGAGAAATGTCAATATAAGTTGCAGGATAACTTTATTCTATCGACCTACTTACTAGGGAAAGAGCTCTTATGGCTCTAAGTTTGAAGCTTAAAAGGGCAGAAATGAGCATTCTTAAACAACGGGCAAAAATGGAGCATATTGTGGAGGATGATCAGTCTAAAAGAGAGAATACATCAGCAGGTCATTGGGTCAATTCAGGACGCCAAGGGACAAGACAGATTGGGAGAGGATGTTGCTAAGGGGTTCATTGAATATTATCAGGACCTCCTTGGTAAAGCAGTTGATGTTGTGCCTTTAGATGAGGTGGTCTTGAGAAGTGGTAATCCTGTAAGGGAGGGAGACTGGGCTACTATGCTTGCTCTTCCTGGGGAAGAAGAGATTAGGAGAGCTGTGTTTTCAATTCACTCTGATAAGAGTCCAGGTCCAGATGGGTTTTCCTCGGGGTTTTTCAAGAGTTCATGGAGTACTATTAAGGAGTGTTTCTGTGCTGCAGTTAACGAGTTTTTTTATAAGGGGAAAATGTCAAAGCAAGCAAATTCTACACTTATTTCTCTTATTCCTAAAAAGACAGTTCGTCAGACCGTTATGGATTATAGACCCATTTCATGCTGCTCTATTTTATACAAAGTCATTAGCAAGATTCTTACAAATAGACTGAAAGGCGTCATTCACCATATTGTTGGGCAAGAGCAAGCGGCGTTTCTTGAAGGGAGGAGTATTCAGGATAACATTGCCATATCACAATCCCTCATCAAGAATTATAATAGGAGTTTACTATCCCCTCGATGCCTCATGAAGATTGACCTTCGTAAGGCCTTTGATTCCCTACAATGGGAGTTTATTGTTAGAATGCTTGAAGGGTTTAATTTTCCAGCACAGTTCATTGATTGGATTAAAGGATGCGTTACTGGTTCTTGGTTCTCCTTAAAAATCAATGGGGAATCTAAGGGTTATTTCAAAGGAAAGAGTGGTCTACGCCAGGGAGATCCTTTATCTCCTTATTTATTTGTTTTGAGTATGGAGGTTCTTTCTCGAAGACTTCGGTCTATCAACTCAAAATATCTAGTCTCTTATCATCCCAAGTGCAGAGGAGTGGAGTTGAATCATATGATTTTCGCGAATGACTTAATGATCTTCACTAGGGGTGATGGACCTTCTGTCAAATCTGCCACGGATGCTTTGGATATTTTTGCTAGGGAGTCGGGTTCGCAGGCTAATAAAGGGAAAACTAATATCTTCTTAGGTGGGGTTCATGAGGAGATTAAAGAGCAAATTTTAAGGCAGACTGGATTTGCACAAGGATATTTCCCTTGTAGATACTTGGGTATCCTACTAAATGCAGTTAGTAATAAATAGGGTAATTATGCTGTTTTGGTTGATAAAATCAGGGATAACATTAGCAGCTGGAGCACTCAGTTACTGACTTATGCAGGTCGCTGCCAATTGCTTAATTCGGTAGTCTTTGGTCTTCTGAACTTCTGGAGTGCAAATGGACTACTACCTGTTAACGTGATTCAAAGTATTACAAAGGAATGCAGATCCTTTTTCTGGAGTGGATCAGCAGATGGAAAAGGATTTATTCTCAAGAATTGGGAGAGTATTTGCTCACCATGGGAGGAAGGAGGGTTTAATATAAAACACTTCCCATCTTGGAATAAAGCTTGGGTGAGTCAGTGGTTATGGAGGCTTACAAAGGGAGGAGAGGATTTGTGGTTCAGATGGCATAAGCATTATGTTCTTGGGACTGATGATATATGGGCTATACGGAAAAAGGAACTGCATACTGCAACTTTTAGAAGTATACTAGTAGTTAGGGATGAAATTGTGATGGAGTGTGGATCTGTGGAGAGGGCAAAAGAATTGATAGAGAGCTGGAGTCATAATGGCAAGTTTAGTGTGGGTAAGGCGTATGATTGGTTCAGACCAAAGTATGCATTGAAGAGGTGGCTGAAATGGGTAAATGGAGGACTAATTATTCCAAAGCATAAAATTATCCTCTCGTTGGCTGCACAACAGAAGCTGGCCACTGTCGATAATATCCAACGAAGAGGAATATGCTTGGTTAATAGGTGTGTCTTGTGTCGTAAGAGCTTGGAAACACACAAACACTTATTCTTTAACTGCACATACTCGGGGCGGGTCTGGTCTGGCTTGTTGCAATGGATGAATATCTTATGTAGGAGCTATGATCTGAGCAAAGAGATGATATGGAGCGGGCTAAAGAAGGTTGGCAAACATTGGAAACACGATTGGTATAGATGCACAATGGCAGCCGCAGTATACCAAATCTGGAAAGAGAGAAATGCAAGAATCTTTACAGGAAACTGCAGGCAAAGTTCAAGTCTCGTTAAATGTATAAAATTTGAGGTCTTCGTTTGGTTAAGGAATAGGAGCATGTATTTCAATTAGTGGGTTCAATGTTTTTTGCTTATGTTTGCATAGGCTAGTGGTTTGTCTTTTGTAAGAACCGACTCTTTGTTATCAATAAAGAGCCATAACCTTCTTGCAAAAAAAAAAATATAATAATAATAATAATAATAATAATAGTAATAATAGCAATAGTAATAATAGCAATAGTAATAATAGCAGTAATAGTAATAATAGCAGTAATTGTAATAGCAATAGCAGTAATAGGAATAGCAATAATAGTAATAGTAATAGCAATAATAATAGCAATAAGAATAATAATAATAATGATGATGATGATGATGATGATGATGATGATGATGATGATGATGATGATGATGATGATGATGATGATGATAATTGATGGGAGTCGGTTGCCTGCCTTTGACCGCCTGCCAATCAGGCCCCAGGGCGACCAGTCCCAGAAGGAGGAAAAGTCTGCCCAGCAGCCTTTCCACCAAAGTCATTGAAATCTCCAAGTGTGGCCCTAATCCCTTGAGTCATCCGCCAAACAGAGCAAACCAGGCCTCCCGCCTGCTTCCAGGGCGTTCCCGCCTGAACAGAACCGAAGGAGAACCGAGGACCCATCCGTCATTTTGCCTAAGGTAAGGGGAAATGGATGGACAAGGTGAGTCCACGTGTCGCGCCAACATCCACCCATTTCCCTCCTCTTCTTTCTCTTTTCCTCTCTCTTGTGGGAAGGTATAAATACTTACCCATTTCCCACATAAGAGGGGTGGGATTCTCTCTCTCTAGACTCTTATTCCTAAAAACGCCACCTAGTTCCTCACGAGCTAGGTCCGTCAAGGCATTTCACGGACTGACTTAGGCATCGGAGAGGGTTTCCTCGGACAACCTCCGAGGCCCTGTGTGTTCATTGTGCAGGGAGCAGGCCATTTCCGCCGGGAAGGTCCGATCTAGGGAGTGAGAGAAAGGGGAGACCAAGGGAAATCAAACAATCAGTTGTTCACCATTAACCCGATTATACAGCCCGGATCCTAGGCCGGGTAAATTGTTTCCGTGACCGGAACAATTTGGCGCCGTCTGTGGGGAACTTACGGTTGTGCTCACGAGTTACCCACTAAAATCAACCACTCATAATCACAAAACTAAACACAATCATGCCAGAAATCTTTGATGCCAGTGCAGAAGCGGGTCCAACGGTCCCACCGGTGACCCCCTGTATGGTATGCCGCAGTCGGAGAGGGTTCCTCCTGCCACGATCCTAGGGGTGGGGGGAACCAATCTCCTTGGTGGATCTAACACCGCTGTGACACCTGAGTTGGGGACACACCCAGGACATGCTCTCAATCTGACCCCAGCTCAGATGGCACAGGCAGCCGCGTTCTTCTCTGCGATGCTGAATCAGGAGTTCACGCCTGAAGACTTGGTAGGCAGGGTCGCGTCGGCTCCCAGGCAACCATCCCCAGTCAGCAGGGATGAGGCCGGGGGCACGAGGTGGACCGCCGCCAGAAATGCTCAGAGAAAAGCAAGAAGAACAGATCAAGTGTATGCGCATGTGCAAAGGCGCATTACTACTGGCAATCCAGAGCCACCTGTTCAGCAGGCGTTCTCCATTCATACAACAGAATCAGCGTCTGGAGGACAGGGAGGCTTGTCCCGAGGGTTACAGGAGCGCATGAGGCCCAGGGAGCCCATGTCAAAACGCTTGGGAGAAAAACCAGGCAGAGTTTTCTCCAGGCTAACGCCTGCAGCCAAGGAACAATCGGCCCCAGGCTTATCACAAAGCCTGCAATCCAGACTCAACCGGGGACAACCGCTCAAGTCCAGGTACCATCAGGGTGAGAACCTCTGCCACTCTCAGAGGAAGAGGCCCAGACAGACCTCCCCGGAAACAGAGGATGAAGCAGCCAGTAGGCCGCCACCAGGGCACCGCTCCCCCAGTGCGAGGAAACCGACCCATAAGCAATGGGAATCTCACGGTAACCAGTCTGGGGAAAGCAGGTCACGACTGGTAGGCAGGCCCACAAAAACCCCATTGCACCCTGAGGTACAAGAGTACCCCATTCCAAAAATCAAAATGCCCACCATCAAATTTGACGGGACGACAGATCCTGAAGACCACCTGGCAGCTTTTGAGAGCCACATGGGCATGTATGACGCAGATGATGCCATCTGGTGCAAAGTTTTCCCAACCACCCTGGTGGGGCTCGCACAGGGATGGTTCAGAGACCTCCGCCAGGGGTCAGTCAGATTCTTCATAGAGTTGGCTGAAATTTTCCTCGAACAGTATGCCGGAAATAAGAGAAGACGCCTTACCCGTTTCGATCTCATGACCCTGAAACAGAAAAAGGGTGAGAGTGTGAGGGAATACATGAGAAGGTTTGATCTATCCTACCAGCAGGTTAGGGAGATAGATGATTCCACTGCCACCTACGCCCTGACAATCTCCCTACTTCCAGGGGAAATGAAAAACCAGATGATCAGGGCCCAGCCAGAAACCTTGGCCATGGCCAGGAAGATTGCGGAAGGGTTCATTCTGCAGGAGGAGTTCCACGGCCTGACGGATACCCCTGCAGGCCAAACAAGGCCTCAAGGGGGACCGCAGGGTGGAAGGGGCAGAAGTGAGCCAGGCAAGCAAAAGGAAGAGGGAGACACTCCCAAGAAGGAGCGCACAGTCTACCAGCCCAGATTCGACAGTTACACTGCTCTGAACAAATCCAGGGCGGAGATCTTCGAACTGGAAAAAGAAACTGCTAAATGGAACCGCCCGAACAAACCTCGCAGCCCAAAAGGAGACCCCAAGAAATTCTGCACTTTCCACGACTGTATAGGCCATACCACCGAAGAATGCCGTCACCTAAAGGACGAAATCGAGAAGTTAATCAGGAACGGATGGTTAGCCAACTACGCAGCTAAGAATAAGTCTCAGAAGGAAGTGTCTGAAAAACCCGAAGGGTCAGTGCAGAACCGCATGGTGATCCATGTAATTTCAGGGGGGCACTGAGGGCCAGCTCAGTCGAAGAGGCCAAAAAAGACAAATGCGCGAACTAAGGAACCAGATCTGCTATGCTGAGAAAGCAGGGAGTCCAAAGGGGGTGACCTTGAGCATCACCCCTGATGATGCAGGGCGCGTGGTATATCCGCACAGTGATCCTTTAGTGCTGTCCCTAGAGATCAGCAACCACATTGTGCGGAGATGTATGGTGGACACAGGCGCGTACACGAATTTGCTGTACAAGGACGCCTTCGAGAAAATGGGCCTGGAAAAAAGGCACCTACGACCTGCCCCCAGATCATTATACGGATTCAGTGGAGCAGGCGTGCTGCCCATGGGAGTCATAGACCTGCCCGTAACCTTTGGGGAAGGCTCCACTGCCAGGAATGTCAGGGCAACCTTTGTTGTTGTGGATGCAAGATCTGCCTACAACGCCCTACTTGGCAGAGCCACCCTAGACGAAATCGAGGCAGCCATCTCCATCAGGGCTCTCACCATAGCGTATGTCACCGATTTCGGACTAGAAGGGAAAGTGCGCGGGGACCAGGAGTCAGCCAGACAATGCTACTCCGTGGCCCTGCAAGAACACGAAAAAGAAAGGAAAGGGAAAAGGAAGGCTGACAGTTCCCCCAGCAGGGAGGGCGAGATCCCAGCCGAACAACCGGCGCCCGACCACCTGGAGCCAGGGGGCGAAAGCATGTTGGTAGATTTGGAACCAGGCAGGCAGGTCCTGATAGGAGCTGACCTGGAAAAATCCTACCAGGCTGAACTGGTCAAGCTGCTAAAAGAAAACAAAGACGTATTTGCCTATTCTGCAGACGAGATGCCCGGCGTTGATCCATCATGCATCGTTCACAAGCTGAATGTAAGCATGGATGCTCGCCCTGTAAAACAGAAGAAACGAAACATGTCTGCGGAAAAAGACGCAGCAATCAAGGAAGAAATTGACAAACTCTTGAAAGCAGATTTTATTGAGGTCTGTGACTACCCGGAATGGTTGGCGAATGTAGTCATGGTTAAAAAGTCGTCAGGCGCATGGAGAATGTGCGTAGATTTTACAAACCTCAACAAGGCCTGCTCGAAAGACTGCTATCCGCTCCCCAGAATCGACCAACTGGTAGACTCCACCAGTGGTTACTCCATGCTGAGCTTCCTAGACGCCTTTTCAGGGTATCATCAAGTATACTTGTGGCAGCCGGACAGGGTGAAGTGTGCGTTCATCACCAGTTCAGGCACCTACATGTACAAGATGATGCCATTCGGGCTCAAAAATGCAGGGGCTACATACCAGCGGTTAGTTGATAAAGTGTTTGAGAAACAAAAAGGCAGAAACATCGAGGCTTACGTTGATGACGCCATCGTAAAAAGCAGAGAGGACAGAGAGCACCTGATGGACCTGCAGGAGACCTTCTGCTCCCTGCGCGCCTGCAAGATGAAACTCAACCCCAAAAAATGTACCTTTGGGGTCCGCTACGGCAAGTTTCTGGGGTTCCTGGTCAGCTCTCGGGGAATAGACGCCAACCCTGAGAAAATTCAGGCAGTCCTAAACCTCCCTGAGCCAAAAACCATCAGAGACATCCAGCGCCTGACGGGCCGCATGGCCGCGTTAGCACGGTTTGTCGCCCGGTCAGCAGACAGGGCTACCCCTTTCTTCAAGGTACTGAAAGGAAACAAACAGTTCAAGTGGGAAAACGAGCAGAAAGAGGCCTTTGAGCAACTAAAGGACCATCTTAAGAAGCTCCCCACCCTGGCTAGGCCAGTAGCAGGAGAAAAGCTTTTCCTCTACATTGCAGTGACCAATATAACTGTCAGCGCGGTCATCCTACGAGAAGAGGCAGGCGCCCAGCAGCCTATATACTTTGTAAGTCATGCGCTGGGGGCAGCTGAGAAGAATTATCCGATGGTCGAAAAAGCCGCCTACGCAGTCATAGTTGCTGCCAGGAAGCTCAGACCTTACTTTGACGCGCATCCAGTCGTAGTCCTCACCGACCAACCCCTGGAAAAGGTGTTGGAAAAATTTGAAAAATCAGGGAGATTGTTGAAGTGGGCAATTGAGCTGAGTGGGCTAGGTATATCTTACCAGCCGAGAACGGCCATCAAGGCCCAAGCCTTGGCAGATTTTCTGGCTGAGTGCTCCCATTCAGGGGAGGAAGAAACTCCTGCCAAGGAATGGATCGTGTATACTGACGGATCCTCGACAGCCAATGGCGCAGGCGCAGGCGTCGTGCTAACCAGCCCAGGAGGGGCTGACTTTGAGCATGCTCTCAGATTTGTTTTCCCAGCATCAAACAATGAAGCAGAGTACGAAGCAGTACTCGCAGGCGTTAGGCTAGCTAAAGCCGCAGGAGCAGAACAAATTGTCCTGGCGACAGACTCCCAACTCATCGCCAACCAAATCAATGGAGAATACGAAGCAAGAGACCAAGCAATGGCCACATACCTGGAGATGGTGAAGGGAGAGTTATCCGGCCTAAAATCATATGAGGTCAAACAAATCCCCCGATCCCAGAACAATAGAGCAGACGCCCTGTCAAAACTGGCAAGCTCCAGTCTACAGGACATCCGGAGATCAGTGTGGGTCGACGTTTTACACGAGAAGTCCACTAACCCCTGTCAGACGATTAATACTGTGGAGGAAGAGCTGGAAAGCTGGATGACTCCCTTCATCCAGTACAAGAAGCATGGTATCTTAACATCGGACTCGCTACAAAAAAGGAAGATACAGGCTAAGCCAGCCTGGTTCATACTCATTGAGGAAGAACTTTACAAAAAGTCTTTTACTTATCCCCTGCTAAAATGCCTACGGGCGGATCAGGCCGCTGAGGTACTGGAGGATATCCACTCAGGGATTTGTGGACATCACATTGGTGGGAGATCACTGGCCCACAAAGCCCTCAGGGCAGGCTACTACTGGCCTACCATGCTGGCAGATGCCAAGAGCCTGACCCAGAAATGCAGGAAATGCCAACTCTTTGCCCCATCAATCCATGCCACGGCCCAGGAACTCAGGCCAATCCTATCTCCCATCCCCTTCGCTCAATGGGGGATGGACATTCTGGGACCCTTCGCGGTGGCCACAGGGGGCAGAAAATTCTTAATTGTCGCCATAGACTACTTCACCAAATGGGTGGAGGCCGAAGCAGTGCCCAACATCACTGAGCCGGCAGTCAGGAAGGTGGTCTGGCGAAATATCATCACCAGATTCGGTCTGCTAAAGATGTTGGTATTTGACCATGGCAGGCAATTTGATAATGATCCGCTGAGAATCTGGCTGGAAAGCCACAACATCTCAGTCGCCTACTCAGCTGTCTGTCACCCTCAAACCAACGGACAGGCGGAAGCAGCCAACAAACAAATCCTGAACGGCCTGAAGAAAATGGTGGATGACTGCAAGGGTAGGTGGGCTGACGAACTCCCCAGTATACTCTGGTCAATCCGAACTACCAGAAAAGAGTCTACAGGTCAGACCCCATTTGGTCTGGTATATGGAGCAGAGGCACTATTGCCAATTGAGGCAAGGATCCCCTCTCTGCGCTCCCTGCAGTACGACCAGGCTGAAAACGAAGCTGCAATGGTCGAAGCCTTAGACCTGGTGAATGAGTTAAGGGAAGAAGCCAGTACCAACATCGCTGCCTACCAGCAGCGAATGAGGAAAGCTTTCAACAGCAAAGTACGACAGAGGAATTTCCAGATGGGCGAGCTGGTTCTGAGAAAGACGCAGGCGGTCGGGAAGTCAAGAGAACATGGAAAGCTGAGTGCCAATTGGGAGGGCCCATACCAAGTAACTCGGGGTCTGGGACCAGGCACATACAAAATCGCCAACCTTGAGGGACAAGAGCTACATGCTCACTGGAATGCAGACACACTAAAGAAATATTACGTCTGAACAAGAATACAGGCAGTTTTTACTTTTACTAAAAAAAGGCGGAGGACGGTCAAAAATGTCGACGGCTCCGACCACCCCAATGTCAAAAAGAATTTTTAAAGAGAAATGAGAAGATACAGATTTATACTCGTTGCCTGTTCACACTCGCGTCTCTCACACACAAACGAGCAGGGGGCAATAGGGGGAGGCCCCCCTGTTGCCGAAATTGGGAAAAGTGAACCCCCCAACGCAAATCAAAAGCCGCCCTGCTTACCTCTGGGCAGGCAGGGGGCAGGCCCCCTGGACTTTGGACAAAAGCCAGGGACAGGCCGTACTAACAAGGACTGGGGGCAGGCCCCCCAACCTTGTATAAAAAACGCGAAAGCTACCCTGCTTACCTCTGGGCAGGCAGGGGGCAGGCCCCCTGGACTTTGAACGAAAAGCCAGGGACAGGCCAGGCTAACAAGGACTGGGGGCAGGCCCCCCAACCTTGTATAAAAAACACGAAAGCTACCCTGCTTACCTCTGGGCAGGCAGGGGGCAGGCCCCCTGGACTTTGGACAAAAGCCAGGGGCAGGCCAGACTAACAAGGACTGGGGGCAGGCCCCCCAACCTTGTATAAAAAACACAAAAAGCCACCCTGCTTGCCTCTGGGCAGGCAGGGGGCAGGCTCCCTGGACTTTAAACAAATGTCAGGGGCAGGCCAGACTAACAAGGACTGGGGGCAGGCCCCCCAACCTTGTATAAAAGTGAAACAAACAGGAACCCTCCTACCTACAGGCAGGCAGACTGCGAATCAAGTTCATGAGGAATCAAAATATACAAAAGCAAACAGAAAGTTCATATATAAAAGAAAAAGTAGTGTCAAAGGAATACAGGACAAGAGTTTTCAAAACAAATGGTTACAATCAAGAGTACGGCAGCCGGCCACCAAAGGGCTCGGCGCGCAAATAAGTAAGGAAATTAAAACGTTGGCACAGGCGCAGCAGGGGACGAGCAAGAGCCCTCTGAGGAAGACTGCCCTCCATGTTAAGCAGGGGGAGCATCTGGGCCGGAAGCAGCAGCTCCCTCAGACAGCCTGCGCATTTGAGCTTCATCCTTAGCAGTGTAAAAGGCTCGGAAAGCATCTTCGTCAAAACCAGGGAACATCTCCCTGACAGCTTCCATGACAACCCCCAGGCAGGAATTAGCACCATTAACGAAGCCCGCCGACACAGCCGTTTCCACCTCCTGAAGAATCTCATCCCTCTCTTTCTCCCAATCCTCGGTCTTCGCCGCCAGATCGCCGAGGGCCGCCTGCAGATCAGAGTTTGCCTTGGAAAGGCGCTCCCCGAGGTCAATAACGCTCTTCTTAGCATGGTCCAGTTCAGCCAAAGCCTTTCTGGCCTGCTCCAATTCAGCAAAGGCCTGCTGTGCTCTCTTGGACTCCTCCCCCAGGCGAGACACTTCCCTGGTAGCCTTCTCGCTCTCAGACTTCCAGTGGATCGCCTGACCCCTGGCCTCTTCTAGCTCAGTCTCCTTTTTCGCCAGCTGATCCTTCAGGCTGGCAATGAGAGCAACGTCCCTCTCGACTGCAGAAAGGCGGTCAGAGTTGGCCAGTTCCTCATCACTCAGGCGACTGAGGGCAGCCAGCTCCGCGGAAGCCTGCATAATTCGGGAGGTGCGCTTAATGTACTGGGTCACTTGACTGGTAGCAGACTTGACAGTCTTGAGAAGATGGTCTGTTAGGACTGCCCCTGAGTCGAAGAGTAGGGCGGAAACATCTTGGTTGTCGCCTGCATTATAGTGGAACTCAACGTTCTCCTCAGAGAAAAGGGTGGCGGGAATCTCCGAAGCAAAACGCTTGGGTTCAGGCGTGGAAGTCTCCAAGTCCACCACCTGGTCAGCACCGGGAGCCTCCCGACTCCTCTTTCTAGTCAGTGCCCGGGGGGTACTCTCCCCAGTCTCCTCGGAACCTGCGGCCCGCGACCCCGGGGGAATCTGAACCCCTGCTGAAAGGCCCTCTTGCCTGCCAACAGGCGAAGGGGTAGCCTCGAAAGTAATCGCCTTCGCGGATGGAGAGGGGGTGGCCTCAGAAACCGCCGTCTTGGCAGGCGTGACTCGAGGAGGAGGGGGAAGCCTTGGTCTACTGAATGACAGGCCCTTCAAATGCTTCATCAGATTCTTCTCGCCTCTCTTAAAACCAGGGGGAAGAGAAGGGCGACTTTGGATAACAGTGAGATTCTCGTCCAAGCCCAGGCGTCTCACCTCCCCTTTTCTCCAAATAAAAGTGGCAAGATCTGTAGGACAAACAAACAGGCTGTCAGGGCATTTTCAAAAGAAAAAAGAGTAAGAAGGAATCACCAGCACTCCTGAACTACCTTTATCTAGACCCGGATTCATGCCCAACCGGGTCAAATAATTGTCAGTCGCTATAAGCTCCGCATGAGGGAGCCATAAGGTGGGGCCATACACCCCATGCTTGTTAGTGTGGCCAGCAAAGTAGGCCGTCAACTCCTTCTCCTTCTCACTTAGCTTAACCTCCAAGGCCTTTCCACCCACGCCAGGGTGGTACTCCTCAGGGGTCTCCAGCCTGGTATGGACATGATTCCTGAAATGACGAGGAATCCTCCACCCATGGATGCTGTGTATGTAAAGGAAGTTGTTCTTCCAGTCCCTCAAGCTGTCCATACCAGGCCACACCAAACAATGTCCCTTCTACCTCAAGAGGGACCAATAACCAGGGGAGCCCGTACTCCCAGAAGAAACCATCTGTAAACCCACCATAAACCGCAGGGCGTCGATGGAAGGCTCCATGCAGTGGAAAAGACAGGTCCAGACATATGAGATCAGCGCCTTGACAGCTGTGGCTGTCAGCTGGGCGACGGCGACGTTCATGCGCCTGAAGATCTCCTCTAAAGCAGGATGGAGGGGAAAGCGAAGGCCAAACTCTAAACATTTATGGTAAACCGCTATGCACCCATCCGGGGGGTTGCATACGGTATCCTTTTCGCCGGGGACAACAACTGTATACCCCTCCCCGAAGTTATAGAGCCGCTCAATCACAACGGCGGCGTTCTTAGCAAGGATCGTCTCCCGATTTTTAGGGTCAGGGAAAGTACTCAGAGGGATGCGGTATTTAGCCTTGTCTAAATAGTAAACCCTACCCCTTTCCCGACGAACGAGGGGGCCGGAAGTTCGGGAAGGGTTAACTTCCAACGCCTCGTCGTCCGAGTCGATAGCATCAAATGAAGGGGGGTCAGGAGAATTACCGCCCCCACTGCCCGCCGAGTGCTCTTCCTCAAGACCAACCTCCCTAGAGGAGGAGGCAAAATCCATCCCTTCTCCCCTCTTTGATGGGTCGATAAGGGGCAAAATCCGTTCACGGGTTCTAGACATGTTACTCTAAAAAAGATGCGGAAAAAAGGAAATCGAAGAGAGAAAAAGAATGGAGAATGAAAATCTGACCTAAGATCGCCTGACAGCACGTCACAAGCCCGAAGAAAGAGTCTCTCAGGGAAATGGGGGTGCAAGGTAGGATACAATCCGTCAATACTCAAGGGTTTTTGACAAGACAAAGAGAATGAGGGAATGTCGAAGGAAAAGAAAGATTGGAAAAAGTGAAAGAATGAATGACTGATCGCTTTTATATAAAGAAAGGCATGCCAAGAGTCGCCCAACCCTCAGGAATTCACCCAAGGGCTGCGGTCCACGTGTCGCCCCTAGGAAGGTTTGCTCTAGGCAGCTTCCCAAGAAAAACCTCGGGAGGACCAAAGGGTGTCAGAAGATTGGTCACCCTATGACGTCCCCCCTGAAAAAAAAAAAAAAATTTCGCAATACACAAACGCATCGCCTGATCTTCATTTCATTAAGCCTTACAAAAGGAAGTTACATCTTAAGACAAGATACGAAAAGAAAAATACATGAGGCCCAAAAGTTCCGGCCTGACAGAAATCAAACGCCCCGCCACGCAGGCCTAGTCATCGCCCAAATCTGGGGAACAATCCCCAGGGCTGCCTGGACTCCCGGGAGCCGAACCCCAGTCCCAGTCTGGGGAGCCCTGGAAAGGGTCATCAGAAGCTCCGTCTTCATCCCTATCGCTCAGGCAACCAAGACCCTCGTTGTCATCAGAGTCATGGCTGCTATCTTCCCAGTCCCTTCAAAAGGGAACGGCCCGGGACTCGTCGCAGGTGCGACAGCCTGTCTTCTTCACAGGCGAAGAGGGACCTGACGCCAAGGAGGAATCAGTGTCAGAGTTGGGGTCAAATTGTTCAGGGTGCAGCCATGGAAAGCACTCATGGCATCCCCTGTCATAACAGCCCCCTCCCTGGGAGCGACGCCTAAACCAAGGCGCAGCAGGAGGCGAGGACCTCCTAGGGCGTTTGCCCATCCTAACAGAGGCCTTCTGACTCCTCCGACGAAAATGAAGTCATGAACGGCGACTCCGGCGAACAGCTAGGTAAGCAGCACGAGCATATCGAAGCCTCCAAAAACCTCTGAAGATGAAAGTAACATGCCTAACTCCACGACGAGTTACACTTTTTTTGATCCAAGCCATGATTAAAGACAAAGAATGAAGATTGGAAATGGGTCATAAAAATAGTGAAGGAGGATGCAATTTATACAGAAAACAGAAGCAGGGCATTAATGGTGCCCCAACCACTCCCGCAGGGAAGAGAGCCATTCAGCGGACTGGCACACTGCCCAAAAATTCTCTAGGCAAAGGAGGGTAATTATAACAAAAGACGTTTGAACTCCCTACGTGCCCAGAGAAATTAAAGCATGTTCCCTCGGGAACAAGCGACACATTTAATGCAAATATCCAAGGAGACAACCTCCCGCCGTCCCAAAGCAAGACGTCGCCTGCCGAGCAGGAACCCCGCTCCTCCTCAGCCGGCGAGGGCCAATTGATGGGAGTCGGTTGCCTGCCTTTGACCGCCTGCCAATCAGGCCCCAGGGCGACCAGTCCCAGAAGGAGGAAAGGTCTGCCCAGCAGCCTTTCCACCAAAGTCATTGAAATCTCCAAGTGTGGCCCTAATCCCTTGAGCCATCCGCCAAACAGAGCAAACCAGGCCTCCCGCCTGCTTCCAGGGCGTTCCCGCCTGAACAGAACCGAAGGAGAACCGAGGACCCATCCGTCATTTTGCCTAAGGTAAGGGGAAATGGGTGGACAAGGTGAGTCCACGTGTCGCGCCAACATCCACCCATTTCCCTCCTCTTCTTTCTCTTTTCCTCTCTCTTGTGGGAAGGTATAAATACTTGCCCATTTCTCACATAAGAGGGGTGGGATTCTCTCTCTCTAGACTCTTACTCCTAAAAACGCCACCTAGTTCCTCACGAGCTAGGTCCGTCAAGGCATTTCACGGACTGACTTAGGCATCGGAGAGGGTTTCCTCGGACAACCTCCGAGGCCCTGTGCGTTCATTGTGCAGGGAGCAGGCCATTTCCGCCGGGAAGGTCCGATCTAGGGAGTGAGAGAAAGGGGAGACCAAGGGAAATCAAACAATCAGTTGTTCACCATTAACCCGATTATACAGCCCGGATCCTAGGCCGGGTAAATTGTTTCCGTGACCGGAACAATAACAATAATAATAATAATAATAATAATAATAATAATAATAATAATAATAATAATAATAATAATAATAATAATAATAATAATAATAATAATAATAATAATAATAATAATAATAATAATAATAATAATAATAATAATAATAATAATAATAATAATAATAATAATAATAATAATAATAATAATAATAATAATAATAATAATAATAATAATAATAATAATAATAATAATAATAATAATAATAATAATAATAATAATAATAATAATAATAATAATAATAATAATAATAATAATAATAATAATAATAATAATAATAATAATAATAATAATAATAATAATAATAATAATAATAATAATAATAATAATAATAATAATAATAATAATAATAATAATAATAATAATAATAATAATAATAATAATAATAATAATAATAATAATAATAATAATAATAATAATAATAATAATAATAATAATAATAATAATAATAATAATAATAATAATAATAATAATAATAATAATAATAATAATAATAATAATAATAATAATAATAATAATAATAATAATAATAATAATAATAATAATAATAATAATAATAATAATAATAATAATAATAATAATAATAATAATAATAATAATAATAATAATAATAATAATAATAATAATAATAATAATAATAATAATAATAATAATAATAATAATTGTAGACACCCGCATTTCGACTGCCAGGTGTCTATGGCAGTTTCCAAAAAACACCCGATAATGATCGGACGCTAACGTGCTTCTATGCGCTCGGATACGGGCTCAAATCCATTAATCGCTGGCTAACACACTTACAGAGTACAAATCCCACAAAATCAACCTCGAATCCAGGCCCAGCGGACCGTTCCGAGCCAAACAAGACTAATTTGGGCCAAAACCGACACCGGAATTAAAACCGACTTTTTTGCGATTGGGTCAACCCTGGTCAAGGTCGTTCCCGAGACATACAAAACAACCATTCACAACATCAAAAGTCCAACTCAAGAAGCAAAACCAACAGTCCATCTTCAGACGGGCCATCAGGTCAAGTCCGTCAAGGCAAAACCCTAGACACCAAAGTGCATGACCATGCCTATATAAACACCCCCATGCAACACACTTTCAGACATTGGAAAAAAAAACCTAGAGCAACTCTACACACACATACAACATCTATTACAAACCCTAATCCAACCCTAGCAATTCTACACTAGCAAAAAACCCTAAACCTAGTTTTAGGAATCAATTCCGAGCCACCATAACTTAACCTCCATAAAACCTCGAAGACTCTTGTGTTAAAGCCACGGTTACGAGTTCGATTCGAGACAAGAACATGTAGGTTGAGGGTGTCAAAACCCCGTTCTCTCCTTCTCTTCCTCTCGTCATCTTCTTCGCTTTTTCTTATTTTTTTTTATTTTTATTTTTTATTGCATCATAATATCGATAATACTAATACAAAACATTAAAATACTTATCGATTTGTGTCGAGTAAGAGGGGTATCGGAATAAGGAAACACGAATATACAAGTGTACTGCACACAGCGTTGACGGTCGCTTGTTCCAATACCCCGATTACTTGATTATTGAGATAAGTTAACTTAAACAATTTTTTTTATTTCGTTTGCATCATTATCATTAGTCGTATATTTACATTATTTTCCAAAAACAAGCATTATAAGGGTCGAAACCCGTTGATGCGGATCCGACATCAAACAATTCACAAGAATTAATTATGATGTCGGGATGCGGAGGGAATCAAGTCGAGTTTTTTTAATTAAAGTATCGATCTATTAGATTCGATACCAATTCCATAATTGGATGTCGAATTTAATAATTTAGTCAAATAATTAATTAACACGATTTTCGTTGATGCTAATATAGATGTCCTCTAATTCAATTGAATTAATTACGACATTAATAAACGCGGAGAAAATTTATATCGTGCTAGTTAATTTAAAACGACTTATATTATTTTCTTTATTTTTTCACTCTAGTATTCCATATCGATTCCATAATCGGATATGGGATATGACGAGCATCAAAATTAAAATCGAGTATAAATTATTCCAAGTATTTAATATCGATTTCATAATCGAATATTGAATACGACGAATATCGAAAATATTAAGTCGAGTGCAAATTACGCAATATTTGTACGCGATTTAATAAAATCATCAATTTCCCGAAGAAAACAATTTCGCTCTTTTTATTATTATTCTTCGAACATCATTTTTTTAGACAAAACAATTTTTTTTAGATCTCGATATATTTTTTTTCCTTGACCTCGGTCAACACGTGTTAATCCATCACGTGACAAAATCATGCATTCATCACATCTATATCTTTATTCAATTTATTACTCGTTACATCGTTACTAACGGTTTGATTGTTTCCTTTGTCGTTTTTTGTCGTTTATTTTATTTTACTAAAATGAACCCACATGCTAAAATTCCACTTTGACGTAGAATTAATTGCATTAAATCGACTTAGAAACCCTTTTCAATTCCATTCACATGTTTAGGGAAAATAATCTTTGCATATCATTTTCCCGTTTAACTAGCGCGCGTATTGTAAGTCACTCGAATTCTTAGTAGAGGCCGCTAATGTGCGGGCGGGGTTGGGTGTCCTTTGTGGGCTTCCCAACACGTACCCTCACCCCTTACTCAGAACCTCGATTTCCGGATGCCCGAAACCGTTGGCGCACGAGAGTCATTCAATACACAATATCCAATAATGTCGGTATTGGTATCAAATGCAAAGGGACGAGCCCAATAAACTCTGACATCGGAAACGGGCCGTATTTTGTGTACGGACCACTACGACATAGAGTGGGCTCGAATGGTTCCGAATAACCACAAAATTCGGTGGCGACTCCACATAGACCTAAATTTCAATTCGATCCGTTTCATATAGAGATTCATTCGCCTACCCAAACCCGCGCGTGGCCGCGTCGGGGTGGACCTATGTCATGTCCACAATAATAATAATAATAATAATAATAATAATAATAATAATAATAATAATAATAATAATAATAATAATAATAATAATAATAATAATAATAATAATAATAATAATAATAATATTAATAATAATAATATTAATAATAATAATATTAATAATAATAATATTAATAATAATATTAATAATAATAATAATAATAATAATAATAATAATAACAATAATAATAATAATAATAATAATAATAATAATAATAATAATAATAATAATAATAATAATAAGAATAATAAGAATAATAATAAGAATAATAATAAGAATAATAAGAATAATAATAATAATAATAATAATAATAATAATAATAATAATAATAATAATAATAATAATAATAATAATAATAATAATAATAATAATAATAATAATAATAATAAGAATAAGAATAAGAATAAGAATAATAATAATAAGAATAATAATAATAAGAATAAGAATAAGAATAATAATAATAATAAGAATAATAATAATAAGAAGAAGAATAATAATAATAACAAGAATAATAATAACAAGAATAACAAGAATAACAAGAATAACAATAATAATAATAATAATAATAATAATAATAATAATACTTACCAGGACGTGTTGTGGGTGACGCTGCTCGGCGCAAGTTCGTCAAGTATCGGGGCCTGTGCGCGGGGCTAGGTTATGGGTTCTTGCCTTTTTTTCTTTTCTTCTTTAGGGGAATTGGAGGCGGATGCTGTCAGCTTGCTTAAAAGGATTCAAAAATTCTCGACAGCACAGGATGCCGAAGCACGCGCTGCTTCTTTTATTTTTACTCGGCTTAGCTTTGCCATAGCTAAGGGGGTGGGGGGCCAGATTGTATCTCGGCTACCCACCAATTTTTTGTAAACTACGTTTTGTTTCATCAATAAAATTCTCCCATTTATAAAAAAAAATTAATAATAATAATAATAATAATAATCAATCACAGGCGAAGTGAGAGAAAGGTTTCTCTCTCTAAAACCGTTTTCTCTGATTTGAGCTCCTTCTTTGTGCTTCCATGGATGATTCTCAAGCCAAGAGAGGGCCTGGAAGACCAAGGAAAAGCCATAATTCTCATCAGATTCCTCCAGTTCATCCATCCGGCTCTCGCAGGTCAGAATTGGAGGAAGAAGAAGAGGATACAGAGAAAGCAGCATCTCAGAGTACTTCGCAGCAGCATACGATCAAGGACTTCATACTCCATGCTATGGGAGCTTCTGGTATTCATTCTGCCCCTCCTAAGTCTCCTCAATCTGGTATGGATCATTCTACGAATGAGTCAGTCATTTTCTCTGAAATTCCACCTGCTAAGTCAGCTGAAGAAGCCATAATTCCACCAAAAAAATGGTCAGGAGTTGCAGCGAAGCAGCAACAATTTGGTATGAACCTTTCTTACTTCGATGATGTCGTGGAGTCTGAGATACTCGACTTTAAGATAGATGACTTTGAGGATGAAATCAAAATGTGGAAGAACACGTTAATGGAGAATGTTATCGGTTCTAGGCCTAACTTGCAGGCGATGAAGAAATTTGTTCAAGATCATTGGGGTGATGCTCAGTCGATGGTTCAGTACTTTAAACGAGGCTGGTTCTCATTTCGATTTCAGTCTAAAGAGGCCATGGATGAGGTGCTTAGGGAAGGTCCTTGGAGAATGGGTGTATATACACTTATCTTGAAGGAATGGTCTCCAACGTTCTCGAGTGAAATGGATAGGGTCGCGTGTGTTCCAATTTGGGTGTTATTCCCTGATTTGGACCCGTTTATGTGGTCAGAAACTGTGCTTGGAAAGATGGCCAGTAAGATTGGTAAACCTCTTTGTGCTGATCTAGCGACTACAACGAAAGCTAAGCTTTCGTTTGCTCGTATCTTGGTGGAAGCGGATGTATCCAAGTCACTTCCGGATACCATTGTAATATCTACTCCCTACTGTGAGCATTCTGTTCAAAGGGTGCAGTACGAATGGATCCCGTACTATTGTAAGGGTTGTGGTAAGCTTGGGCATACCATTTCTTCTTGCAAAAGGGAAAAGAAGAAAGTGGCAGAGGTAATAGTGGAACCAGCAATTGTGACAAAGGAGCCTCATGTTCAGGTTGAGGAAAAGAACGTTGAAGATCATTCACAACCAGACCTGAGTGACTTTTCTTCAGTTAAGAAATCCGCTAAGAGAATCACTCCTAAAGCTGTTAGGGAGCCTATTCTTTTGGAGAATGGTTTCCGGCTTCTACTGAATGAGCACGGGGATGACTTAGAGACTGGTGGAGATTCTGAGTTTGGATTTAATGAGACAATTGAAGTGGCAGAACCGATACCCCCTGATAAGAGTAATGAAAGTGGCTTCATGGAACGTTAGGGGCTTCAATGACCCTCTCAAACACAGTGAAGTTAAAGAGTTTTTGAATAAAAATAAGCCTGATATTATGGCGATCCTTGAAACTAGAGTAAAAGGGAAAAAGGCTACAAAAATAATTAGAGGGAATTTTTCTAATTGGTCAGTAATTCAGAATTATCATAGTCATAAGAATGGGAGAATTTGGATTCTTTTCAATCCTTCCACTGTTTCTTTTGTGGTTTCTAGTTCCTCTGCGCAGCAGATTACAGGCTTATTGCATCATTACTGTAAGAATATAAAGTTTCAACTGAGTATAATCTACGGATTTAATAAAGGGTCGGAGAGACTGCAGCTTTGGAGCGATCTTGAGGTGCTATCTACTGATTTGCCTTGGTTAGCTATTGGGGATTTTAATATAATTAGATGTGCTGAAGAAAAAATTGGTGCTAATCCACCAGACTTGCAGGACATGTTGGAGTTCAATCAATGTCTACTGAACTGTAGACTTGATGATATGAATAGCTCCGGATGCAACCTGACTTGGACGAACAAAAGAGACCAGGAGGCAAGGATATGGTCTAAGTTGGATAGAGTATTGATAAACCCTAATTGGTCAAGGATTTTTCCTTCATCTTCTGCTATCTTTTGTGAGCAAGGAGTTTCGGACCATTCCCCAATCTTAGTGAATGTTTCCACAGATATACTCCCTAAGAAGAGATTTATTTTTCTAAATTGTTGGCGGGAGCATCCTCATTACTTGGGGACGATAAAGAGAGCTTGGGATACTAGGATTGCTGGTTCTCCTATGTATCGATTATTTCAAAAATTGAAGCAGGTTAGATTTGGGTTATCAAAGCTCCATATGGAGAATTTCATGAATCTAACTTTGCAAGTAAAACAGGCGAAGGTAGCATTACTAGAATGTCAAAGGCAGCTTGCAGCGTCCCCCTCTTCTTCTCAGCTGCAGATTCAGGAGGAATCTCTTATGGAGGAGTACATCAAAGTGAAGAAACCTGAGATTGGAGTACTAAAGCAGAGAGCAAAAATCAAACACATCCAAATGGCGGATTGCTCATCAAAGTACTTCTATGCGAAGGTGGCTGAAAGAAGAAACCAACATAATGTTGGGGTAATTAAGGATGCTGATGGATCTTTGAGAGTCGGTTCTTCTGAAGTCTCGAAAGCCTTCCAAGAGTATTATACCAAACTGTTGGGTAAAGAAGTCCAAACTAATAAGGAAATTAATAAGGTTGTTCATAATTTTCCTACGGATAAAGAGGTCTCACTTACTGCTGCTGTTACAGTTACAGAAATCAGGAATGTTATTTTTAGCATGGATGACAATAGTAGTCCAGGTTTGAAACGGGTTTTCTGCTGGTTTTTTCAAATCGGCTTGGGAAATTATTGCACCTGATTACTGTTCAGCTGTTCAAAGCTTCTTCAAAAGTGGAAAAATGTCCAAACAAGCTAACACAACTATTGTTTCTCTCATTCCTAAAAAGACAGATGCAAGTACGGTGATGGATTATAGGCCGATATCTTGTTGTACGGTTCTTTATAAAACAATTGCAAAGATCTTGGCCAATAGGTTGAAGCCAATTCTTCCACTACTTGTTGGAGAGGAGCAGGCTGCATTTATCTCGGGGAGGAACCTGTTTGATAATACTATGCTATCACAGGCTTTGGTGAAAGGGTATAATCGAAAATTCTTGACACCGCGTTGTCTCATTAAGGTCGATATTCGCAAGTCTTTTGACTCTCTCCAATGGTCTTTTATTCATCAAATGCTAGAGAGTTTCGGGATTCCAGGGCTGTTCATTAAATAGATAATGGGGTGCATCCGTAATCCTTGGTATACGTTCAAAATAAATGGGGGAATTTCGGGTTTTTTCCAAGGTCGGAGTGGAATTCGTCAAGGAGATCCCCTCTCGCCTTATATCTTTGTGCTAAGCATGGAAATTCTTTCCCGGAGTTTACGAACTATCTGTACAATTCCTCAGGTATCATTTCATCCTAAATGTGGTAGATTGAACTTAACTCACCTGATATTCGCCGACGATTTAATGATTTTCATTCGAGGAGACCTTCCTTCGGTATTGGCTTGTAAGCAAATATTGGATTCGTTTGCTCAGGCTTCGGGGCTGGTAGCTAATTTAGATAAAACTAACATCTATTTTGGAGGTGTCGACCCCCAAGTTCAGGGTTTAATTCTGTCTCAATCTGGTTTTGCCGCTGGTTTTTTCCCCTTCAGATATCTTGGGATTCCTCTTTCGGATTCTAGGCTAAGTGTAGCAATGTTTGCTCCTCTTTTGCAGAAAATTCAATGTTCTATACATCACTGGTCCACAAGATTTCTTTCGTACGCAGGGAAAGCTCAATTGCTCAACTCCGTTATTTTCGGACTAGATAATTTCTGGTGTTCGAGTCTTTTACTTCCTGTGGCAGTTCTTAAGCAGATTAACAAATTGTGTAAGGATTTCTTTTGGGGAATCGAAGAAGAAGGGCGCAAATTTGTTTTTCAGAAATGGAACGATCTATGCTCTCCTTGGGAAGCAGGTGGAGTTAATATGAAGCACCTTCAGACCTGGAACCATGCTCTTCTCGCTAAGTGGCTTTGGGTATTCTCGAAATTGCCTATTAGCATTTGGGGTAAATGGTGCAAGGAATATATTATGGGTTCTGACTCAATTTGGGACATTAAATCTAAAGAATTTCATCCAGCTTGCTTTAAGCATTGTCTAAAAGTTCGAGACATATTAATCAAAATGCTGGGGTCGATAACTATGGTGCAGCAATTCCTCGAGTCTTGTGTTCGGAATGATGCATTTAGTGTGCAGCAGGCTTATAATTTTTTGAGGCAGAAGGCGAAAAAATGATGGAATTCGATACTTTCTTCTACTGTTATGATGCCAAGCCATAAGGTTATTATGTCTTTAGCCATTCAACAAAAACTGGGCACGATAGAGCAGTACTGTAAAAGAGGTATTGCTGAAGTGAACCGATGCTGCCTGTGTGAGAGCGCGTTGGAAAATCACTCTCACTTATTCTTCGAATGCTCTTTCTCGAAGGAGATTTGGTTGGGAGTTCTGAATTGGATTAATTTGAAGATTTCGGAGATTCGATTATGCAAGATTGTGCGATGGATGCTCTCTGCTCGGAATCGGAAGCATTGGAAGATGGTTTGGCTTAAAGTTAGTCTTGGAGCTACAATATATACAATTTGGAAAGAGCGGAATAAACGAATTTTTGTTGACAAAAAGGCTACGAGAGAAGCGATGGTATCACAGATTAAATTTTTGGTTGTAACTAGATTCTACAGTTATAGAGATTGTCCAAAGTATCATAGAGTCATTGAGGCTATTGGTAACTAAATGGTTGTAATTCTCTAGTGTGGTAGTTTTTTTGCAAAGCTTGTAATTTCTTTCACAATGAAATGAAATGAGATCATTCTTGCAAAAAAAAAAAATAATAATAATAATAATAATAATAATAAGACGGAGATATTTTTTGGAGGAGTAAAAGCACCTATAAGGGATGAAATAATTGCGGCTACAGGTTTTGTGAAGGGGAATCTCCCTTGCAAATACCTGGGTATGCCACTGAACCCAATTCAAAACAGTATAGCAAACTATGGGGACCTGATTGTTAAGATTCAGAATGCAGTGATGCATTGGTCCACGAACAGCTTCTCTTATGCAGGGCGGGTGGAATTACTAAATTCGGTGGTATTTGGACTGGCGAATTTTTGGTGTTCTACCGCTTTGTTGCCTAAAAATGTACTAAAACTGATCAATAAAATCTGTAAAAATTACTTTTGGTCTGGTAATCTGGAAAGAAGAATGGTTTGTATGAAAAGCTGGCAGGCGATTTGTTCCCCATGGATAGAAGGGGGATTTGGTGTCAAGGAGATTTTAGCATGGAATAAAACGTTGATTTCCAAATGGATTTGGCAGATTGAAATGAATCATAATAGCTTGTGGATTATGTGGATCAAGGCTTATGTTCTTAAGGGCAAATCATTATGGGATATCCAAGTAAATGATAGTTACTCGGATGCTCTGCGAAGCCTGGTTCATCTTAGGGATGAGATCTTGCTGAAGACTGGAAGTGTGATTAATAGCAGGAAACTGGTGAGTAATTGGACAGCAGGTGCGCGATTTAACTCAAAGAAGTGTTATGAATGGTTTCGGAACAAGTATTCAAAGATACATATACTGAAAGCTGCTAAGTGTTCTTCAATTATTCCTAAGCACAAGATTACTCTATCATTCGCTGTACAGGAAAAGCTGCCTACGGTGGATAAATTGCAGGCGAAGGGGATGCAGTTCGTTAACAGATGTGTTCTTTGTCGAGAAGCTGCAGAATCACATGAGCACCTCTTTTTTAAATGTTCCTATGCGAAATTATTGTGGGACCTCATCATGAACTGGCTGCAGGTGAATGTACAAGCGAAAGACCTGAATAATCTGCTACGACGAGCCAGATTTGAGTCTTGCAGACCTAGGAAAAGAGAATGGATTACAGTAGCAGGGTGCGCGATTGTGTATCACATATGGGCTGAACGGAACAGCAGGCTATTCTTTGATGTGGAGAGAACGATAACGCAGCAGGGGGTCATTATAAAGGCAGAACTGAAGGCTTGATTATCAACTAAACATCCTAGTATTTGCTTATTATAAGGATTGTATTGATGGTTAGTGTATGATAATCTTTGTACTAACAAAGATGAAAGGATATGTTTTCTTTTGTAAGTCATTCTCTTAATTGCCCATATTGGATGAATAAGAGAAATAACATTCTTACAAAAAAAAATAAAAAAAAATTAATAATAAGAATAATAAGAATAATAATAATAATAATAATAATAATAATAATAATAATAATAATAATAATAATAATAATAATAATAATAATAATAATAATAATAACAAGAATAATAATAACAATAACAATAATAACAATAATAACAATAATAACAGTAATAATAATAATAATAATAACAATAATAATAATAATAATAATAATAATAATTATTATTATTATTATTACTATTATTATACTTTGGTTTGCGCATTTGCTCTCCCCTTGCTTTTGGGTCGGCCTACCTTTTTTTCGACACTGCGCTCCGATCTAGCCTTGAGCGTATTGTCGCGGCATCCGGACCCGGTTTCGGGGAGTGGCAGAGGTGGCTGGCTACCCTCCCCTTTTCTCTTGGGGGGCGCGGTGTCTTTGCCGCGGCGGATGCCCTTCACTTTACCTTCCTTGCTTTTCGCCTCCAGTCTGCCGATTTGCAAGCTAAGCTGCTTCGTCCCTCCGAGATCGCTGCCCCCGGATTTGCTTTTGAGTCTGCCTTGAGTGGGTTCGTTGAGGCCACCGGTTCTGACTTCATGAGTAACCCATCTGAGATCGCTGTCCCAAAACTTATGAAGAAATTGGCAGATATATATTTCACGAGGGTTGCTTCAGCGGCAGAATCTGTTTTCTCCTTGACTCCTCGACAGGTTGCCCTGTGGAAATCTCAGCAGGGGGACCATTCTTCGGACTGGTTGTGGGTTGTCCCTATTTCTGGGCTCGGGCAAACCATGAACGGTCGGACATATCGCAGTGTGCTCAGCTACCGCCTTGGAGTCCCTCTGTTTCCGCTTTCCGGGACCTGCTCTTCTTGCTCCAGGGGCCTCAGAGGCGATATTTTTGGTGATCACGCGGTTTCGTGTGCTGGTACTGTGGGGATTAAACATCGCCATAACCTTGTTCGGGACACACTATTGGATATTTGCTTCCGAACCGGGATCTCTGCAGGTAAGGAGGTGGAGATTGGCCTCTGCAACGATAACGACAAGCCCTTGCGACCAGCCGACCTCCTGCTTTACTCGTGGGACAAGGGGCGTGATGTTTGTGTTGATCTGACTGGGTCCTCGCCCTTGACTCAGACTGGCCTCACCGCTTTCGAGCCCGAACGGGTCGTTGCTGACGCTGCCCGTCGTAAGTGTGCCAAGTATCAGGCACGCTGCACAGCGATCGGATATGGTTTCTTACCTTTCTCCTTCTCCTCTCTCGGCGAGCTCGACACGGATGTTGTTTCTCTGCTCCAGCGGGTTCGGAAATTTGCTTTATCTCAGGATGCTGGAGCGCGTGCCGCAGTTCATATTTTCACTGGAATTAGCTTTGCAATCGCTAAGGGAGTGAGGGCCCAGATAGTATCTCGGCTTCCCTCTAACTTCTTGTAATTTGTTCTGGTGTTTAATGCAAGTTTCGTTTTATTAAAAAAAAAAAAAATAATAATAATAATAATAATAATAATAATAATAATAACAAGAATAACAAGAATAATAATAATAATAATAATAATAACCTGTTTTCGTGCCCAACATCTTCTGGATTGTTTGAGCGGGGCCGCGGTTGCTATCTCGGATGATCTGATCACCTCTATCACTAGGGTGGTTAACCTGTTTCTCGAGGGCAGATGCCCGCAGGTTCTCAGTGAGTACATCGTTAGTGCTCCGCTCACCCCGCTTGTTAAACCAGGTGGTGGGGTCCATCCTAATGCTGTGGGCACGATTTGGAGACGCCTTGTCTCCAAGGTTGGGGCTGTTCTGATTGGTCCGTCGCTTCGCGGGTATTTTGAGGGCCTCCAGTTTGGAGTCGGGGTTTCCGGTGGGGGAGAGGCCATTTTGCACGCCTTGAACCGGTTTGTTGAGGATCGTGGTGGGGACGTGGGCCTTTCCATGCTTTTGGTTGACTTCCAGAATGCTTTTAATTTGGTCGACTGGGAGGTCATGTTGCGCGAGGTTCGCCGTTGTTGCCCTGTTCTTTCCCGCTGGGTCGAGTTTTGCTACTCTCGGCCTGCCAGGCTTTTCTACGTGGAACACAGCCTTTGGTCTTGTTAGGGGGTCCAGCAGGGTGACCCTTTGGGCCCTCTTCTTTTCGCTTTGGTCTTGCATCCCTTGATTTGCAAGATCCGGGACTCTTTTCCCTTGAGCTTGCAGGCTTGGTACTTGGATGATGGCACCATTGTTGGGGATACCTTGGTCGTGGGGAAGGTTTTGGAGATGATTATGGAGGACGGTCCTCGCTTGGGCCTTCACCTTAATGTCGGAAAACTGAGGTTTTTTGGCCTATGGATGACCCTAGGAGTCGACTACCGGGTGTTTTCCCTCATGGTATTTCTCGACCGCTGCATAGTGTCAAAGTTCTTGGTGGCCCTGTCAGTATTTGTCGTGCTTTCAGCAGTGAGCTTGTGGCGAAGAGAGTTTCGAGAGCCATTGAGCTTATGGACTCGGTTGCCAGGATTGAGGACCCTCAGTGTGAGCTGTTGTTACTTCGTGCTTGCGCTGGTATTTCTAAGCTTTCTTTCTCTCTGCGTACTTGTCCCCCTTCGGTCTTCGACTCGGCTCAGACCTTTGATGCGGCTTTGCGGTCTAGCCTGGAACGCATTGTCACCGCGTCCGGCCCCGGGTTCGGGGATTGGCAGTGGCGTCTTTCCACACTGCCCTTTAATTTCGGAGGGTTGGGTGTTTACAGCGCCGGGGATGTCCGGCACTATGCCTTTTTGGCATCTCGCCTTCACTCCTCTGAGTTGCAGGCTTTGCTCCTTCGGCCTTCGGCCGTCCCTACTTCTGGGGCGACCTTCGATGCGGCCTTGGCTCTGTTTAGTGAGACCACCGGTTCCGACCTTCTCCGTAATCCTAGTGAGATCGCTGCCCCCAAACTCATGAAGAAATTGGCAGATATATATTTCACGAAGGTTGCTGCTTCGGTAGAATCGGTTTTCTCCTTGACTCAGCGACAGGTGGTATTGTGGAAGTCTCTGCAGGGTGCCCACGCGTCTGACTGGTTGCACGCTGTACCCATCTCTGGGCTGAGGCAGACCATGAATGGGAGGACCTACCGCTCTGTCCTTAGCTATCGGTTGGGTGTCCCTTTGTTCCCGGTACCTAAGCCTTGCTCTGCCTGCTCCCGGGTTTGTGTTGGGGACATTTTTGGGGACCATGCTGTGTCGTGTGCTGGTACCGTTGGTATTAAGCATAGACATAACCTGGTTCGCGACACCCTTTTGGATATCTGCTTCCGATCTGGTATTTCGGCCGGTAAGGAGGTGGATATCGGTTTGATTGATGGGCACGACAAGCCCCTTCGCCCGGCGGATTTACTTCTGTATTCCTGGGATAGGGGGCGCGATGTGTGTGTCGATCTGACAGGGTCGTCCCCTTTGACTCAGTCCGCGATGTCTGATTTTCTGCCTGGCCGCGCGGTCGCTGATGCTGCTCAGCGCAAGTGCGCCAAGTATGGAGATTTGTGCACCAAGACTGGGTACGGGTTCCTACCTTTCTCTTTCTCTTCTCTAGGGGAGCTTGACGCGGAGGCAGCTGCTTTACTCAAGCGGATTCAGAAATTCTCTATCTCTCAAGACGCGGGAGCTCGAGCAACTGCTTTTATTTTTACTCGTCTTAGTTTTTCTATCGCTAAGGGAGTGGGTGCCCAGATAGTATCTCGGCTACCCACTAACTTCTAGTAATTTGTTTCGTTATTAATGCAAGTTCCGGGTTTTTTATTTTTTTATTTTTTAAAATAATAATAATAATAATAATAATAATAATAATAATAATAATCTGGGGAAAGTGGTGTCGGGAATACATCTTGGACACTTGCACAATCTGGGATATTAAAGTCAAGGAATACCACCCTGCTTGTTTTAAGCACGGTCATAAAGTTCGAGATATGCTGATTCGGAGATTCGGGTCTGCTATTTTTGCTCAGAAATTCATCCTGAACTGTGTCAGTAACTCAGTCTTCATGGTGAAGAAGGCCTATACAGTTCTACGACAGACGGAGAGCAAGCGTTGGAACTCAATTCTATCTCCGAAAGTTACTACGCCGAGCCACAAAATGATTCTATCTCTGGCTATTCAAAATAAATTGGCCACAACGGATCAATTCTGCAAAAGAGGCTTCCTGATGGTTAATCGGTGTAGTCAGTGTGAAAATGCAATGGAGAATCACACCCACCTATTCTTTAATTGTCAGTTTTCTAAAGCAGTCTGGTTGAGTGTTCTACTATTGATGCACCTGCAGCAAGCTGCATCGGATCTACACAAATTTCTGCAGTGGATGTTGTCGGCAAATACCCGACGACATTGGAAGATGATTTGGATCAAGGTCAGTCTTGCAGCCACTGTTTATACCCTTTGGAAAGAGCAAAACAAGCGATTTTTTGTGGGAAAGAAAGCAACAGTTGAGGCTTTATTTTCTCAGATCAAATTTTTGGTTACTACTAGATTTGCAAACTATAGGGATAGTAAGAAATTGTATAAAGTCATTGAGGCAATAGGTGCCTAAGAGGATAGAAATACTCTAGTGTGGTAGTTTTTGCAATGTTGTAATTTCTTTCACAATGAAATGAAATGATATCTTCCTTGCAAAAAAAAATAAAAAAAAATAAAAAAAATTTAATAAAATAATAATAATAATAATAATAATAATAATAACAACAACAACAATTGGATATGTCTTTTGTAAGTCATTCTCTTAATTACCCTATATGGATGAATAAGAGAAATACCATTCTTACAAAAAAAAAAAAAATAATAATAATAATAACAACAATAACAATAACAATAACAATAACAACAATAACAATAATAACAATAACAACAACAATAATAATAATAATAACAATAATAACAATAATAACAATAATAATAATTATTATAATTATAATTATAATTATAATTATAATAATAGCGCAATTCCTACAACTTCCTGGGTATCAAAGGCGAAGGAGCAGAAAATGGGGATGGGATTATACTTTGATGATTATGGCGCAACTGCGGAGGAGGTATGTATCGAGACTGAGGATTTTAAAGATGAATTGAAATTCTGGAAATACACTTTGATGGGTAATGTGATAGGAGCTCGCCCTACTTTGAAGAGGATGATGGAATTTGTTACAAAATTTTGGAATCACGTTTCTCAGCCTGATGTGAAATATTTTAAGAAGGGGTGGTTTGCTTTCAGGTTTGGGAGCAAGGAATCCATGGAAATGGTGCTTAAGGGAGGTCCATGGAGGGTGGGACAGAATGCTTTAATTTTAAAGCAATGGAGTCCTTACTTCTCGCAGGAGATGGAGAAGATTTTTGTGGTTCCGACGTGGGTCTTATTCCCGGATTTAGACCCATATTTATGGACGGAGGCAGTACTGAGCAAGATTGCAAGTAAAATAGGTCAGCCTATGTTCGCGGATGTCACTACAACATTCAAAGAGAGATTATCCTTTGCAAGGGTGTTGGTGGAGTTAGATGTTTCAATGCAGTTACCTAGACTGTAACCATTAATGTTCCTTTCACAGGGAAAACAGTTCTAAGGGTGGAATATGAGTGGCTCCCGTACTATTGTGATAGTTGTGGGAAGCTGGGGCATCTGAAGAATGCTTGTAAGCAGAAGAAGAAGAAGAAGCAAGAGATGCGATACACACCTGTTAAGGATAAAGAGAAGAAGGTGGAATCTAAGAAGGAGGAGGCTCTAGGTTTCATTCTAACTTCAAAATCAGGAGGAATGGAGAACAAGGGTGGAGGCCTGGACCCCAATTTGCCTTTTACGGGATCAGATGGAGTAGGAAGGGTCCCGGACTCCAATTTGATCTCCGGGAGAGCAAGTGGAATAGGGAGGGCAATGAACCCGGACCCCAATCTGGCTCTTACGGGATCAGGTGGATTAGGGAGGGTACAAGTCTCGGATCCCAATCTGATCTCCGGGAGTACAGGTGGATTAGGGAGGGTTACTGTGGAACACGAGGATTGTGTTGTCCTGAAGGAGACTATAGCGAATGTTCAGCATGTTTTCACTCCTGTAATGCGTGCAGGTCTGAAAAGTGCAGGTCATTTGCATATGGAAAAGGATGTAAAATTGGAGCAGGTACAACTCTCTAATAGATTTGAACTGCTTCAGAAAAGATTGGAGGAATTGGAGGAAGAGGAATTGGTTGCTTCTGATGAGCAGAATATCCCCCTGATATATGAAACTTGCAACTTGGAATATAAGGGGGGGATGATGACTTAAAGCAAATTGAAGTACAGAATTTTATAGCTAATAGGGGTATAGATGATTTGGGATTGTGGGAAACTAGAATAAAGAAAGATAAAGCATTATCAATTATTACAAAGAGGTTTGCTTGCTATAGAGTTTTTTGTAACTATAAGTGTCACTACAATGGTAGGATTTGGCTAATTTGGAATCCAAATATGGTCAAGGTGGATGTTCTTTCTTCACATGCCCAGTATGTTCATTGTCTTGTTCACCATTTTGCTTCTGGTCTGATGGTATATATGACTGTGGTATATGGGGTTAATGATGGGGAAGGGAGGGAAGATCTTTGGAAGCATTTGAAGAATCTTCAGGTTGCTGGTAGAAGCTGGGTTGTTTTGGGGGATTTTAATATCGTTCGAAGCTATGAGGAGAAGGTGGGTGGATTGCTACCAGATGAGGGAGATATGGAAGCCTTTAACCATTGTATAGCTGATAATAAACTGAGTGAACTTGCAGGTCAAGGGTGTGAGTTCACCTGGTCTAATAAGCAAAATCCAGAGGCTAGGGTATGGTCTAAGTTAGATAGAGCTCTAGTTAATACTGATTGGATCAACTTACTACCTGATTCTTTTGTGACTTATTTGTCTCCGGGTATTTCAGATCATTCACCGGTTCTGGTGAGTTTATAACTAGGAGAGGTGAAAAAGAGTACGTTTAGCTTTCTAAATTGCTGGGTTAAGAATCCTAATTTTCATTCTGTGGTTCATACTGCCTGGAACAAACCTGTGGTGGGTACTGAAGGTTTGCTAGCCTTAAGAATGTAAAGTTGGCCCTAAAGAAGATGCATAGAGAGCATTTTTCTGATATTAGTTTACGAATTAAGGGTGTAAGAGATTAGTTGGCTCTCTGTCAACAGAATTTGCAGCTTTCCCCCTTTTCACAATTGCTGATTGACGAGGAAAAGAAGTTATTAGGGACATATAGAGAGCTTTCTTCTGCGGAACTGAGCATAATGCAACAAAGAGCAAAGGTTGAAAATGTCAATCTGGGGGATGAAGCTACAACCTATTTCTATGCTAAGATTAAGGAAAGAAGACAACAACAGGTTATTGGGGTAATTCATGACAATAGAGGCAATGTTAAGGAAGGATTAGGAGGAGTGGCCCAAGCTTTTCTGGAGTATTATGAGTAGACCTGTCAAACGGGTCGGGCGGTCGGGTTTCGGGTTCGGTCATTTCGGGTTCGGGTAAAATACGGGTCGGGTGTATTTCGGGTTTGAAAAATACGGGTTTTATACGGGTCGGGTTTATACGGGTTTCGGGTCGGGTTTCGGGTCGGGTTTGGGTCAAATACGGGTTATTAACGCACTTTAAAAACATTAATTTTCTTTACTTTTTTTTAGTCATAAATACAATTTTATTCTTAATTTTCTTAATCATCTCATTTAATATATGATATTAGTGAAAATAAACATGTTTTATTTAATATATCTTTTAATTTACATTGATATTTTATTTCTATAGGAAGTACGAATATATATGACGAACTTTGACTCGATTTATTGATTTTTTTTCTCATTATAATAATCATCTCATAAAAATATGATTTTAAAGATGTATATATAAATATGATTTCTTAAAATTTTGAGGGAAAAAAAATATTTCTTAGTGTTTTTGAGAAACTTTATTGTATAATAGTAATATTTTTTTAATTTATCTATTTTCGGGCGGGTAACGGGTTCGGGCGGGTTTTGACCCAATATATTCGGGTTATTATCGGGTCGGGTCACTTTCGGGTTTCGGTCATTTTCGGGCGGGTTTTTTCGGGTTTTTTTCGGGCGGTTTCGGGTCGGGTTTTCGGGTCGGGTCAGTTTTTTACAGGTCTAATTATGAGGGTTTACTGGGAACTGCTCACCCAGTTTGTCCTATTGATATTTCTTTTCTAAAGAAGCGGCCAAGGGTTAATACTAATGACTGGGATAAGATTACTGCCATCCCTACAGATGAGGAAATCAGGCATGTGATTTTCTCAATTGGTTCGGATAGAAGCCCAGGGCCAGATGGGTTTTCCTCTGAATTTTTCAAAGCTTCATGGCAACATATCAAGGGGGACTACAGTACTGCCATCAGAGAATTTTTTGAGAAGAAGAAACTGATCAAGCAAGCTAATGCAACACTGATTACACTCATACCTAAGAAGGAGGTCTGTAAAACTGTTGGGGATTTTAGGCCTATCTCTTGTTGTTCTGTCTTTTATAAGACTATAAGTAAGATTTTAGCACTTAGAATTCAGGGAATTATTGAGAAAATTATTGGATTCGAGCAGGCTGCATTTCTGAAGGGGAGGAGTATTCATGAGAATATTTCTTTGCCTCAAGCTCTAATTAAACATTATGGCAGGAAGTATATCACTCCTCGATGCCTTATGAAAATAGATCGAAGAAAGGCCTTCGATTCCTTACAATGGCCATTCATTCAAGAAATGTTATATGGACTGAACTTTCTTGATACTTATGTGAGGTGGGTAATGGAATGCATAAAAGGGTCCTGGTTTTCTATCAAGGTGAATGGTGAAGTTCATGGATTTTTTAAAGGTAGAAGTGGCATTAGACAGGGGGACCCTCTTTCCCCCTATCTATTTGTACTTAGTATGGAAGTCCTTTCCAGGAGACTCAGGCAAATGAATGCGATTCCCTCTGTATCCTATCATCCCAAGTGCTGTAAGATTGGGCTAAATCATATGATATTTGCGGATGATTTAGTTATTTTCACTAGAGGCGATAGCCCTTCTGTAGCAGCTGTAACTACTGCTATGGACAGATTTGCGGAGGAATCAGGGTTGATAGCAAATAAGGACAAAACGCACATCTTCTTTGGAGGAGTACATAGTACAGTTCGGGACCTTATTTTGCATCAAACAGGCTATCAGGAAGGGAAATTGCCGTGTAGATATCTGGGTTTGCCATTAAATTCTGTTAATAATGCGAGGGTGCAATTTTCTGGTCTTATTCATAACATTCAGAATAGGATAACTAAGTGGTCATCTCACTTGCTAACATATTCTGGCAGGCTGCAACTTCTTAATGCTGTAATTTTTGGCGTGCATAGTTACTGGTGTGCAAATACCATTTTTTCTCTGAATGTTCAAAAAAGGATAGATCAACTATGTATGAGGTTTTTCTGGTCTGGTACTGATAACAAGAGAATGGTTTTTAAGAGTTGGGTGAATATTTGTAAGCCTGAAGATGAAGGAGGATTTAATGTGAAATGTCTGTTAAGTTGGAATAAGGCCATGATTGGTCGCTGGTTGTGGCTTATTCTTACTAATGCAGGGGAAATTTGGACAGAATGGCATAGGCATTATATCATTCAAGAGCAGAGTATATGGGTTATGCAGAAACGAGAGAGATATACAGTTGCATTCAATAGTATTTTGAGGATTAGGGATGATATACTGGCAGGAACTGAAGGGCATACTGTAGCAAGAGAATTGGTTCTTAGTTGGTCTACTGAGGGCAATTATAGTATTGCTAAGGCCTATGAGTGGTTTAGACCAAAGGGGCGCAAGTACCCTTGGATGAAGTGTATGGGAAGGAGTATTGTTATCCCTAAGCTTAGGATGATTATGGCTTTAGCAGGTCAGAATGGTCTGACAACCCAAGCAAGGATGCAGCAGAGAGGCATTTCAATGGCATCCAGATGTAGTTTGTGTCACGAGCAGCAGGAAACAGTCCATCATTTGTTCTTTGGATGTATGTTTTCTAGGCAGGTTTGGCAACATCTTTTAGGATGGATGCAAATCACGGGGAGAAGCATGGATCTAGGAACAGAATTACGTTGGATTTCTACAAGAGGACAAAGAAAGCACTGGAAGAGCATGTGGTTTTGCAGTTGTCTTGCGGCAACAGTATACTGGCTGTGGAATGAAAGAAATAATAGGATGTTTCAGAATAGAAGTAGTACTGCTCTTAGCATAGTTGGACAGATAAAATTCACAGTTTTTGTTAGGCTTCAAAGTAAAGGAATTGATATAGGGATTAAAAGAATGATAGGGTAGCAGCAGGTTTTTGATTGTTAGGGGGTATAATTTTTTGTAAGATCTCGTCTTGTTTTTAATAAAATGAGGCATACTTTTCTTGCAAAAAATAATAATAATTATAATAATTATAATAATAATTATAATAATAATAATAATATAATAATAATAATAATAACAACAACAACAACAACAACAACAACAACAACAACAACAACAACAATAACAACAACAACAACAACAACAACAACAACAATAATAGTAATAATAGTAATAGTAGTAGTAGTAGTAGTAGTAGTAGTAGTAGTAGTAGTAATAATAGTAATAGTAATAGTAATAGTAATAGTAATAGTAATAGTAATAATAATAATAATACTAATAATAGTAATAATAATAATAATAATAATAATTGGAAAGCATATGAAATGTATACTATTAAGATATTTTACTACAAAAAATTAATTATGTTCTTTTTTATTTTTTTTACAGAAATGTCAGGTTAAGTGGAGTTCACAATTGTTATGTGAACAAGTGTATTTTCCGATTACGAGTTTAGATTGTTATTACGAAATCTTTGGTTCGAAAAAAAAACAATGGTTACAATTTTTAGAACTAGTAAAATAAGTAGGTATCATATGTTTCATTGATATCTTTTCACATTTCATTTTTCAATCATTTCTTCCACTTTTTTTTATATTATATTCCTCTTTTACCTAGTTAATTCTGGATACTACGGAACAACCGGTCATCCAGAATTCTGAGAATAAGGAGGGATCTTTGGATACTACAGAACAACCGGTCATCCAGACGATGGAGGCGATGAAGAGCACTCGATCTGGAGTGCGAAACCATGGGAAAGAGAGGGAGCTTCAGAGTACAACGGAAAAGCCGGTCACTCTGAAAGAGATGTCCCACCCTGATTCATCGTCGGGTTCATGGGCTGATCGTGCAAAAGAAAACAAAACTGGTATGAGTCTATACTTTGATGATTACTGGGCAACTGCAGAGGAGATAACCATTGAATACGAGGACTATGAAGATGAACTCCGATTATGGCAAAATACGCTAATGGCACATGTCATAGGATCGAGGCCATCACTTAGTAAGATTACTGATTTTGTTGCAACCAGATGGAATTCCATTGAGAAGCCAATTGTGCAATATTTCAAAAAGGGTTGGTTCTCATTCCGATTTAACAGTAAGAATGCGATGGAGAAGGTCCTAAAGGGTGGTCCATGGCAGATAGGAGCACATTCCCTGATCTTAAAACAATGGAGTCCATCTTTTTCATCTGAGATGGAAAGGATTGCAGTTGTGCCAACTTGGGTGATTTTTCCAGATCTCGACCCTTATCTCTGGACAGAAGCAGTTCTTAGCAAGATGGTTAGTCGGATTGGGAAACCCTTGTTTGCGGATCCTACTACCACTTCTAAGGAGAGGCTCTCCTTTGCTAGAATAATGGTGGAAGTGGACCTGTCTACTGATTTGCCTGATATGGTGATGATAAACATCCCGATTTTAGGGAAGTCTGAGCAGAGAATTGCATATGAATGGCTTCCACACTATTGTCATTGCTGTGGCAAACTTGGGCATTTGAGAAACACCTGTAAGCTTGAGAAGAAAAAGGCAATAACCAAACCTACCCAAAGGTATACTCCTGTCAAGCATACAGTAGTAGTGGAGAATGCACCTAGTGTCGGAGACCTGAATCCTAAGGGTGGAGCAGGGAAGGCAGACACTGAGATTGCAAAGGAAGAGGCACAAGCTGGTGAGCCAGAACCTAATTTAACCTCAGGGAGGTTAGATGGAGTAGGGAGATCAGGTTTGGATGAAGGATCAGGGAAGGAAGAGGGAGTACAGCAGGATGAAACCACAGGTTTTAGCCTGGTTGTGCATCGTTCTGGAGGAGCAAGCCATTCTTCCCTGGGGTTACATATGTCAAAGGAAAAGAAAATTGAGATTTTGTACAAAAATCAATTTGAAATATTGCAGCAGCACACGGAGCTAGAGTAGAAGGGGCCGGGGGTCCAGGAGAATGTCCCACCAGACATTCAACAATGAAACTGGCAACTTGGAATATAAGGGGGTGGAATGAAGAGATTAAACAAAACGAAATACTATCTCTCTTCAGGAATAATAATTTGGATGTTTTAGGAATTTTAGAAACGCGAATAAAGCTTGCTAAGGCAACTCCAATAGTCAGGAGGAAGTTCAAAGAGTTTGGTATTGCTTGGAATTATGAGCACCATTATAATGGTAGGATTTGGCTATTATGGAATAAAAGTACTGTTAGAGTCAATGTTCTCTATTCTCAGGCTCAGATGATACACTGTCATGTGCATCACTATGCTACTAGGCAGGAAACATCCTTGTCAGTAGTGTATGGAAGCAATGACGGTAAGGAACATGAAGATTTATGGCAGGCTCTTACTGATTTGCGAATTGTTGATGATAATTGGCTAGTTCTTGGAGACTTTAATGCAATCCGTAACATGGAGGAAAAGATAGGAGGATCACCTCCTGATGTTAAAGAGATGGCAGACTTCAATGATTGTATTTTTGCAAATGGGTTACAAGAATTAAATGGGCAAGGGCATGAATTCACCTGGACCATTAAGCAAAATCCGGAGGATAGGGTTTGGTCGAGGTTAGACAGGGTCTTGATTAATGGAGCTTGGATTGATTCTTATCCCACTTCCTATGCTTCAATTCTTTGCCCTGGAATCTCTGACCATTCCCCAATCCAGGTGACTGTTCTACAGCAACAGAAAGGAAGAGGAAACTTTAGCTTCCTCAATTGTTGGATTAAATCCCCAAATTACCAGGAAATTATGAAGAAAGCTTGGATTGCTCCAAAACATGACACAGTCTGCTTTAGGCTGTTTGGAAAGTTGAAGGTTAAGCAGGCTTTGAAACTAATGCATCATCAGAGATTCTCTGATATTAAGAGGAGAATTGAGGAATCTAGAGTTGAGCTGGCAGATTGTCAAAGGAAATTGCAGGATCCCTTTTCTACGGCCTTAATCTCTGAGGAAAGGGACCTAACTACTGCTTACCTGGCGCTCAAGGATGCAGAATCAAGTATTTTGAGACAAAGGGCAAAAATTGAGAACATTATTAAAGGAGATGAATCCACTAAATTCTTCTACTCCAGAATTAAAGAACGGAAACAACACCAAATAATTGGGAGTATTACAGGATGTGATGGTAAGATTAGGGACGGCCTTGATGATGTTGCTAAAGGCTTTGTGGCATACTACCAAGGTTTATTGGGTTCAGCTAAACCTGTGCAATCAATAGATCCAGTTATCTTTACTAGAGGAAAGTTGGTACTTGAGAGGGAATGGGGGAAGCTGCTGCACATCCCTACTGAAGAGGAAATTAAGGAGGTTGTTTTCTCAATAGGAGCTGACAAGAGTCCAGGGCCGGATGGATTCTCATCAGAATTCTTTAAAGCTTCTTGGTCTACCATTAAAGGGGATTTTTGCGCAGCAATTATAGAGTTTTTTCACAAAGGAAAGATGCTAAAGCAAGCAAATACTACTCTCATTACTCTTATCCCAAAGAAAGATGTATGTCATTCTGTCCTCGACTATAGACCAATTGCCTGCTGCTCAGTTTTCTACAAGACTGTGAGCAAGCTATTAGTAAAGAAAATTCAGGGGGTTATACATGATATTGTAGGTCATGAACAGGCAGCCTTCATTCAAGGGCGTAGCATCCATGAAAACATTGCATTGTCTCAAGCTCTTGTCAAAATTTATGGGAGGAAATTCCTTACACCACGTTGCTTAATGAAAATTGATCTGCGAAAGGCCTTCGATTCTTTACAATGGAGCTTCATCAAGGAGATGTTGGAGGGGTTCAATTTTCCGTGGGTTTTTGTTGACTGGATTATGAGCTGCTTAACAGGTTCTTGGTTCACTCTGAAAGTGAATGGTAGACCTTATGGATTCTTTAAGGGTAGGAGTGGGGTGCGTCAAGGAGACCCACTCTCCCCTTACATTTTTGTCTTAAGCATGGAAATCCTTTCTAGGAGATTAAGGCATATTAACTCATGGACTCAAGTTTCCTATCACCCTAAATGTTGCCAACTTCGGCTAAATCACATGATTTTTGCCGACGACTTAATGATTTTCACTCGAGGAGATTGCCCCTCTGTTGATGCTGTGGTTGTCACTCTTAAAACGTTTGCTGAAGAGTCTGGGTTGCAGACAAACAATGATAAAACAAGCATTTTCTTTGGAGGAGTTGCAGATAACATTAAGGAGGAAATCCTTCTCCAAACTGGGTTCGTTCAAGGCAAATTTCCTTGCAGATATCTGGGGCTTCCCCTTAATTTTGTAAGTAACAAACGAGACCAATATCAAGTGCTCATTAATAAAATACAAGCTCAAATATTCAGTTGGTCTTCTGGATTTTTAACATATGCTGGAAGGGTACAGTTGCTAACGTCGGTTATCTTTGGGTTATCAAGCTATTGGAGTGCTAATGCGCTTTTTCCCGCGAATGTTCACCTCAGACTGGAGCAAATGTGCAGAAGTTTTTTTTGGACAGGAGGATTGAATAACCGGCGTATGGTCTTTAAAAGCTGGAATACAATCTGTCTTCCATGGAAGGGGGTGGCCTAAATATCAAAAATCTGCAAATTTGGAACAAAACTCTGATTGCCCACTAGTTATGGAAGATAGTTACATGTCGCCAATGCCTCTGGTATGAATGACACAAGTGATATGTTCTTATGGGGCAAAGTATCTGGAATATTGGCAAGAAGGAGAGACATACAGCTACATTCAAAAGCATCTTAAGTGTAAGGAACGAGATCCCCCAGAAAGAAGGGGATGGAGCTGAGGAGTTAGTTCGGAGTTGGACAATTAAGGGTGAGTTTAATACCTCACTTGCTTATGATTGGTTCAGGATACATAAGCCTAGCATTCCTTGGATGCACAAAATGAAGGAAGGACGCCTTATACCTAAGCATAAAATTATCTTAGCAATGGCAGGGCAGAAAGCCATAGCAACGCAGGACAGAATACAACTCAGAGGTCTACCCACTGTCAATAGATGTGTACTGTGTGAGCAGAACCTTGAGACTGCAGCTCATATATTTTTTGATTGCATGTTTTCTCACCAAGTTTGGCAACATCTTCTCAACTGGATGCAAATTACGGGGAGAACTAGCAATTTGGGGACTAAGTTAAACTGGTGTACTACCAGAAAAAAGCGAAGGCATTGGAAAAACTCCTGGTATTGTGCTTGTCTTGCAGCTGCAGTCTATAGCATTTGGTAGGAGAGGAATTTTAGGATTTTTGATAGCAGGAAGAGTTCAATTCAAAGTATTGTAACTAAAATCAAATTTGATATTTTTATTAGGTTACAAAGTCGGAATATTCACATTGATAGATGCTTGTAGTAGTGGAGGACTCTTGATCGGAGTTTGTGTAGAGGATATAACTTTCGTAAGAGCTTAATCTCATTTTAATAATATGAGGCATACATTCTTGCAAAAAATATAATAATAATAATAATAATAATAATAATAATAATAATAATAATAATAATAATAATAATAATAATAATAATAATAATAATAATAATAATAATAATAATAATAATAATAATAATAATAATAATAATAATAATAATAATAATAATAATAATAATAATAATAATAATAATAATAATAATAATAATAATAATAATAATAATAATAATAATAATAATAATAATAATAATAATAATAATAATAATAATAATAATAATAATAATAATAATAATAATAATAATAATAATAATAATAATAATAATAATAATAATAATAATAATAATAATAATAATAATAATAATAATAATAATAATAATAATAATAATAATAATAATAATAATAATAATAATAATAATAATAATAATAATAATAATAATAATAATAATAATAATAATAATAATAATAATAATAATAATAATAATAATAATAATAATAATAATAATAATAATAATAATAATAATAATAATAATAATAATAATAATAATAATAATAATAATAATAATAATAATAATAATAATAATAATAATAATAATAATAATAATAATAATAATAATAATAATAATAATAATAATAATAATAATAATAATAATAATAATAATAATAATAATAATAATAATAATAATATTAGTGCTCTTCTCTCTCTATGCAGAGGGTTGGTCTCTAGTTCCCCAGGGAGCTCGATCCATGGAGAGTAGTAGAGCACGAGGTCGACCAAAAGGAAGTAAAAACAAGAAAGATTTGATTTCATCTTCTAGTAACACGCCTACTAATACGATTTTTTCTCAAAATGGTGTAGAAATGGAGAACCAATTGGATGTTAATGTTTCAGATCTGAATTTAGGTAGTGAACCTATAGCTTTCCCTGATTTGGTTTCGGTAGGAACTCAAATAGCTAGTGAAAGCAAGGATAATGGTGTAGCTCTTGAGGTTCAAGTGGACGATTTTAGAAAGAAAGGTGATGCTTTGTCCACTACTAAGGATAAGTCTGACAGCAACTTAGTGAATGAGAAAGCCATTTTGAATGGAGATACTCACAAGAATGATGTGGAAGCAGCAAATAAGGCGGCTCAACATTGGAAGATGCTAAAACAAACCAAGCCCCAACAAGGTATGGACCTTCATTTCTGCCAAGATAGTGCGGACAGTCAGGAAATTAGCATTGATGTTGAGGACATAGAGGACGAATTGAAGATCTGGGAGCACACTCTTGTCGGAATGACTCTGGGTTTAAGACCTCAGCTATCTCAAGTTCAAGACTTCGTAGACAAAAACTGGAATCACATCACCAAGCCTTTGGTGCAATACTACAAAAAAGGATGGTTCACATTCCGATTTAACTCTGTCGATGCCCTGCACACAGTGATGAAGAGTGGCCCTTGGATGCTTGGTGGTCATGCCCTAATCTTGAAGAAGTGGTCTCCCACTTTTAGTCAAGAGCTCGAGCAGGTATCTAACATTCCTACTTGGGTTTTGCTTCCAGATTTGGAACCTTATTTGTGGTCCTCCAATGCCTTGAGCAAGATTGCTAGCAAGATAGGTAAGCCTTTATTTGCAGACACAGTTACATCTAACAAGGAAAGACTGGGTTTTGCTAGGCTTATGATTGAGGTTGACTTAGCGTCTGATTTAGTTGACGAACTGGTCATTAATACCCCTTTTGGCCAACCTGTAACCCAAAAGGTCGTTTACGAATGGCTGCCTCACTTTTGTCGTCATTGCAAAAAGTTGGGCCATCTTCCTAGTAAATGTCGGAGGGCACAGTCTGCGGCTCCTAAGACGATGCAGGTTACTAAAATTTATCAGGCCAAGGAGAACTGCTCTCAAACAGTTGTTGCCGCTACTATTATTCCTCCAGCGCAATCTGGGCAAAACTCCAGGCCCCTTTCTCATTCTTCTAAACATAAAGTCTCTTCACCTAAAGAAACCATTACCCTTCATAACCATTTCAGTCAGATAGCGGAACTGGACCAAGAAATTAACTCACACCTGGAAGAAACTACAACAAGAGAGGAGCCCTTTCTTGAAGGCCATACTGAACCCCCAGATCCTCATGAATCTTGCCACTTGGAATGTAAGGGGCTCTAACGAACCTCATAAGCTAGAGGAAATAAAAGGGTTAATAAAGCGTCGGAAGATTGATCTAATTGGTCTTCTGGAAACTAGAATCAAGCCCAATAAAGCTAAAGCCATTATTGATAGGCGATTTTCTAACTGGAATGTAGTGTGCAATTACGAATTCCATTTTAACGGAAGAATTTGGGTTGTCTGGGATCCTCGAGCAATCACTCTGAGTGTATTGGCTAAGCAGTCTCAATTCATGCATTGTTTGGTCAATTCGCACGTGCTTAACACCCAGTTTTTGTGTACTGTTATTTATGCAAGCAACGATGCAAACCTACGAAAGCATCTGTGGGCAGACCTGCTCACTTTTGTTAACGATCAGCAGCTTCCATGGGTCATCTTAGGAGACTTTAACGTGGTGAGAATTGCAGAGGAACGTATGGGGCCTAACCCTCCGGATAGTCAGGATATGAATGACTTCAATGACTTCATATTTGAAGCTAGACTTGATGATATCAGTTATAAAGGGAATCCTTTTAGTTGGACTAATAAGCAAGAAGTTTCACTTAGAACCTGGGCTAAGCTTGATCGAGCTTTGATCAACGAGGCTTGGATGTGTGATTATCCCAACACTTTTGCTGAAGCTCTTCTTCCAGGTATATCCGATCACGCACCTTTGGAGATTAGAATTGGAAATAAACCAAAAATCAAGACGGATTTCAAGTTTCTTAACTGCTGGACTCAAAATGTCGGCTTTCAAGAGCTTGTTGCTAAAGCCTGGCAAGCTAGAACTTACGGTTCTCCTATGTTTCAGATTTTTGAGAAGCTTAAAGTGGTTAAAAGAAAGCTCAAAGAGTTCCATCTTAATCATTATTCTAGGATGGATGAAAGGGTTAATCTTAGTAGAGCTCTACTTTTAGCCTGCCAAGAAAAAATATGTTCATCGCCTTTTGATCAGGCTTTACTCAATGAAGAAAAAAAATTGCTTGACCAATTTTACCTCCTCAAGAAAGCTGAGCTCAACTTTCTTGCCCAGAAGGCAAAAGTTGCCAACATTAACCAGACTGATTGTTGTTCCAAATTCTTCTATAAAAAAATAGCAGAGCGAAGGCATACGAGTCATATTGGGAAGATCGAGGACGCTGATGGGAATGAGCATGTACAACCTGAGGCTATTTCTGCATCCTTTCTCTCATACTACACCTCTCTGTTGGGTACCAGGGATAACATAGAGCACATCAACCAGGAGATCATAAAGAGGCATAATTGTCTTGACGATTTCGACAAAGAAGCCCTTACTGCCCCCATTACTAATCAGGATATTAAACAAGCTCTTTTTTCTATCGATCCCAACAAGAGCCCGGGTCCTGATGGCTTCAACTCTGGGTTCTTTAGAGCTACTTGGGATATTACTGGTAAAGATCTTTGTAATGCGATTTTGGACTTCTTTAATAAGAAGCGCATGCTTAAACAGGTCAACTCTACGTTGCTTGCTCTTGTTCCTAAGAATTCCTCCCCTAATTCGGTCAAAGATTATAGGCCTATCGCCTGTTGTACCACTATTTACAAGATCATTAGCAAAATCTTGGCCCATAGACTTAAGAAAATCCTTCCTAAGATTGTTGGGCCTGAACAGTCGGCGTTCGTTCAGAACAGAGATATTTTCGATAATATCATGCTTTCGCAACAGTTGGTCAAGGGCTACGGTCGTGCTCACATCTCTCCTCGATGTCTCATCAAAGTTGATATCCGTAAAGCCTTTGATTCCCTTAATTGGCAGTTTGTTAAAGAGGTCCTTTCTGCCTTGAACTTCCCTGAGGTCTTTATTGATTGGCTTATGCTATGTATTACTACACCTTGGTTCTCCTTAAGGATCAACAGGCAATGCCACGGCTTCTTCCAAGGCAAGAGGGGAGTCCGTCAAGGAGACCCTATTTCTCCCTACATTTTCGTCATAGCCATGGAAGCTCTTTCCCGTATGCTTCGCCATATGCCTGATCAACCCCAATTCTCCTACCATCCTAAGTGTATCAGGACCAAGCTTAATCACCTTATTTTTGCGGACGATCTCATGCTTTTTGTTCGAGGGGATGTACCGTCTGTGAAGGCTGCACTTGATTGCCTTCATGATTTTGCTAGTGTGTCGGGCTTACATGCTAACCCCTCTAAAACCGACATCTATTTTGGTGGGGTCAAGGATGATGTCAAAGCAGAGATTCTCAATTCTACAGGCTATTCCGAGGGGTCATTCCCTTTCAAGTACTTGGGTCTCCCGCTCAACTCTTCTAGGCTACGAACTGACCTTTATATCCTTCTTCTGGCTAAGCTTAAAACTCATGTCAAGCATTGGACAAACAAGCTCTTGTCCTATACCGGTCGTGTGCAACTTATTAACTCGGTGCTTTTTGGCATTGACAACTTTTGGTGTGCAACTATCTTGCTCCCTAAAGCTATCGTTAAGTCTATTACAAAAATTTGTAAGGACTTTTTGTGGAATATTGAGGAAGGTAGTCACCGTATTACATTGAAAAGTTGGCATAGTGTTTGTGCCCCAAAAAAAGAAGGAGGTTTTGGCATTAAAGAGCTCTTATCTTGGAACAAAAGTAGATTGGCCAAGCTTATCTGGAGGATTCACCATCAGCACAGTTCGGTCTGGTCAGATTGGATTTACAAGTATCAACTTAAAGATAGGGATATCTGGACTGTTACTGCCAAAGATGCTGATTCTGAGACCTGGAGAGACATTCTACGGGTTAGAGATGACATTGTCGACAAGGCAGGAGGTATAGAGGAGGCCAAGTTGCAGGTCCAGAATTGGAAGGCTAACGAGGGTTTCAATTCGGATGCGGCGTATGATTTCTTTCGTAATAAACATCCAATGAAAACCTGGTACGATTCTATCTGGAACAATATCAATGCTCCCAGGCACAGCTTCACGGCAACTCTCGCTATCCAAAGGAAACTTCTTACAGTAGATCAAATTAAGGCTAAGGGCATTTCTATGCCTAATCGATGTGTCTTATGCCTTTGCGAGGAGGAGGATACTAATCATATATTTTTTCGGTGCTCCTTTTCGCATCAAGTCCTTCAAGGTATCTTTCGATGGCTTGGATTAACGCAATCGCCTCGAAGCCTCAATTACGAGATCAATCGCTTATCTAAGAGGCGCACTCGGAAAAATTGGAAAGCGCAATGGCATACTTGTTCCATTATTGTCACTATCTATATGCTATGGGAGGAAAGAAACAAAAGGATTTTTAGTGGAAGTCATCAGACTTCTGTAAGTCTTATTAGTTCCATTAAAAATCTTGTTTGTATTCGTCTTTTGTTTAAAAATCCTTCGGATAATGAGGATTTAATTGATTGTATTAATATCTAGGTTTTGTTAAGGAAGTAGTTTTTAGTGGTTAGTTTTTGTAAGACCTATCTTTATTCCCAATTTGGATGAATAAAGAGCTATCCTTCTTGCAAAAAAAAAAAAAAAAAATAATAATAATAATAATAATAATAATAATAATAATAATAATAATAATAATAATAATAATAATAATAATAATAATAATAATAATAATAATAATAATAATAATAATAATAATAATAATAATAATAATAATAATAATAATAATAATAATAATAATAATAATAATAATAATAATAATAATAATAATAATAATAATAATAATAATAATAATAATAATAATAATAATAATAATAATAATAATAATAATAATAATAATAATAATAATAATAATAATAATAATAATAATAATAGTAATAGTAATAGTAATAGTAATAATAATAATAGTAATAATAATAATAATAATAATAATAATAATAATAATAATAATAATAATAATAATAATAATGCAAGTTCTTGTAATTTGTTCTGATGTTTAATGCAAGTTCCGTTTTTATAATAATAATAAAAATAAAAAAAATAAAAAAAATAAAAAATAATAATAATAATAATAATAATAATAATAATAATAATAATAATAATAGTAATAATAGTAATAATAGTAATAATAATAATAATAGTAATAATAATAATAATAATAATAATAATAATAATAATAATAATAATAATAATAATAATGCAAGTTCTTGTAATTTGTTCTGGTGTTTAATGCAAGTTCCGTTTTTATAATAATAATAATAAAAAAAAATTAAAAATTAAAAATTAAAAAAAAAATAATAATAATAATAATAATAATAATAATAAAAGCGAAGTGAGAGAAAACTTTCTCTCTCTAGGTTTGTTTTCTCTCAAAATTCTGTTACTCGAAGGTTGCTTCAATGGCGTCTGAGCCCCAAATGAAGCGTGGTCCAGGTCGTCCACCAAAGAAATCTTTGCATAACAATCATTCTCATCGCCATGAATCTGCTGGTCCGGAAATGGGGAAGAATGATGCGGAATTGAACAAGAATTCAGAAACCCAGAGTGCTTCGCCGAAATCATCGATTAATGACTTCATTCTTAATGCTCTCTAATCTGCTGGTAAAATTGTTCATACTGATACCTCTGATTCATTGTCTAATGATTCTAATGTGATAATTCCGAATAATGATGAGATAAACCCGAATAATGATGCTGTAATTGATCCCTCTGTTTCTCAAAAGCAGGAGGGTTCAAAGAAATGGGCAAATGTTGTTCAAACTCGTAAACAAGTAGGAATGAACCTCCATTTTTGTGACATTAGCTCTAATTCTACTGAAATTGACATAGAATTGGATGATTTTGCGGATGAATTGGAATTGTGGAAGTTTACACTAATGGGGAATGTTATAGGTTCAAAACCTTCATTATCTGTGATTCAGAAATTTGTTACTGATAATTGGAATAGTATTGCTAAACCTAAGGTACAATACTATAAAAAAGGTTGGTTCTCGTTTCGATTCTCATCAATGGAGGATATGACTAATGTTTTGAAAGGTGGTCCTTGGAAAGTGGGCATTTATAGCTTGATTCTTAAACAATGGTCACCTAATTTCTCTACTGAAATGGATAAAATTCATACAGTTCCTGTTTGGGTTTTGTTCCCTGATTTGGACCCTTTCATGTGGTCTGAGATTGTACTGAGCAAGTTAGCAAGTAAAATAGGTAATCCACTTTGTGCTGATCTAGCTACTACTATGAAGGCCAAATTGTCCTTTGCTAGGGTGCTAATAGAGGTGGATGTATCTAAACCCTTGCTTGATCATATTTTGGTTAATACTCCTTTTACTGGTCCTTCTGTGCTGAAGATTGAATATGAATGGGTTCCCTACTTTTGTCATGGTTGTGGTAAACTAGGACACACAGTGCCTAACTGTAAATGGGAGAAAAAGAAAAATAAGGCTAAAGAAGTAGCTATTGCAGCTAATGTTGAGAAAGAGCTAGGTGGTACCTTAGGAATTAGTGAGAAAGATGACTCAAAGGAGGAAAGAATCCCCAAATTTGAGATTCATCAACCCACTTCTAATCCTATAATGCACTCAGAATGCTCTGAGCCTACAGACACTGTACAGGAGGCTGATTTTATTCCTGTACAAAAGAGGAAGTCATCTTCCCCAAAACCTAGGGAGTCTATTTTGGAGCCCCTAGTTCTGGAAAATCCTTTCCAGATGCTCCATGGGAGCTTGGAGACTAGTAGTGGTGGGGAGCTAGGTGGTACCTCAGGATATCCCTACATTTCTCAGGCTGTGGAAAGGGGAAAAGAAAGCTCAGGTCTGGATTTAGGCCTTAAGCACTCAATCCCTCCTGATGATAGTGTGGAGGAGATGCCTGTAATGCACCAAGAATGCTCTGTAGTGGTTTTATCTGATCCTGTTCCTCCAGATAAGTCTAAATGAAGATTGTCTCTTGGAATGTGAGAGGGTTTAACAAAGCTTTAAAGCATAGTGAAGTTAGTGATTTTTTGTTCTCCAATAAAGTGGATATTATTGGCCTGGTTGAGACAAGGGTCAAGGAAGGAAATGCTACTAAAATCATTAATAAGAAGTTTAAGACTTGGGATGTAGTGACTAATTATGATTATCACTACAATGGTAGAATATGGATTTTGTATAACCCTAACACTGTTAAGGTTACTTGTTTGGCTATTTCTGATCAACAAATTACAGTGAATATCACTCATTTTGCTACTAATAACAGGATGCAAGTAAGTTTTATATATGGAATGAATGATGGGGCTAGTAGGGGTGATTTGTGGAAAGATTTAGAAGCTGTTTCCATTAATGACCCTTGGCTAGTCTTGGGAGATTTTAATGTAGTTCGAAGTCCTGAAGAGAAATTGGGCCATAATCCTCCAGTTTTGCAAGAAATGTGGGATTTTAATTGTTGTTTGTTAAAATGCAAACTTGATGACCTTCCTTGTAGTGGAGGGAAGATGACTTGGACAAATAAACAGGAAGTTGACACTAGAACTTGGTCTAGACTAGATAGAGCTCTTGCTAATCCTCTCTGGACTGCAAAGTTTCCTACCTCTAATGTGGTAATTGGGGAGCCTGGTATTTCTGATCATGCTCCAGTTATTGTTGAAGTTTCTAAGGATGTTCTATTAAAAAGGCATTTCAGTTTTCTCAACTGTTGGGCACCTCATCCTGACTTTCATAATGTGGTAGCTCAAGCCTGGAATGGGAGAATATCTGGAAGTCCCATGTTCTGCTTATTTCAGAAATTGAAAAGGGTCAAAGCTGTCCTTAAAGTCTTTCATAAAACTCATTTCAGCATGTTATCTTCTGATGTCAAAGAAGCTAAAAAAGAACTTTTGAATTGTCAAAGCCAATTAAATTTTAGCCCTTTCTCTGAATCTTTGTTGGAACAGGAAAAGATTTTGCTCTCTCACTACTGTGACTTAAAGGAAGCAGAATTAAGTATGCTTCAGCAAAGGGCCAAGATTCAACATATACAACAAGCTGATTGCTCATCCAAATACTTTTTCTCAAAAATTGCAGAAAGGAGAACTCAGCAAATGATAGGAGCTATACAAGATAAGGATGGGAAACTTTGTACTGGAACTGCTGCAGTTTCTCAGGCCTTTCAAGACTATTATAATAACCTACTTGGTAGAAGAACTAGGATTACTGGTTCTTTTGCTAGCACATCTATTCTTCCTATGGATGCTCAGGTAAACATCTGTCAAACTGTCTCTATTGAGGAAATCAAAAAAGTAGTGTTCAGTATGGATTGTAATAGTAGTCCTGGGATTGATGGATTCTCTGTGGGCTTCTTTAAATCTTGTTGGAGCATAATTGAGAAGGATTTTTGTGCTGCTATACTGCACTTTTTCAAGGCTGGCAGAATGTCAAAACAGGCTAATGCTACTTTGGTAACACTGATACCTAAGAAGAAAGATGCTCAATCTGTTAAGGAATTTAGGCCTATATCTTGCTGCACAGTGTTCTACAAAACTGTATCCAAAATCATTGCAAACAGAATGAAGCCTTTGATGCCTAGCCTAATTGGTAAGGAGCAGGCTGCTTTTGTTACTGGGAGGAATATTTTTGATAATATCTTACTTTCCCAAGCCCTGGTAAAGGGGTACACCAGAAAGTTCTTAACTCCTAGGTCCATGATCAAGGTTGACATTAGGAAGGCTTTTGATTCTCTCCAATGGGAATTTATATCCTCTATGTTACACTCTATGGGCTTCCCTAATCAGTTTATTCAATGGATTATGGGATGTATTACAGGGCCTTGGTATTCTTTCAAACTGAATGGAGAAATTACAGGTTTCTTTCAGGGACAAAGCGGTATTAGGCAAGGAGATCCTTTGTCTCCCTACCTTTTTGTGCTTAGTATGGAGATTCTATCTCAGAGACTTAGAGTTCTTTGTCAACAGGAGCAAGTGTCATTTCATCCAAAGTGTTGCAAGTTACAACTAACTCACCTTATATTTGCAGATGACTTAATGATTTTCACAAGGGGTGATGTTCCCTCTGTGATAGCAGCAAAAAATGCCTTAACTGATTTTGCTAAGCTCTCAGGACTTCACCCTAATATTGAGAAGACTTGCATTTACTTTGGAGGGGTTGATGAGAGTGTGAAGCAACAGATTACTACTGGCACTGGGTTTTCTATTGGTGAGTTTCCTTTCAGGTATCTGGGGATCCCACTTACCACTGCTAGAATCACTATTTTGCTTTTTGATGCCCTTATTCTTAAGGTTCAACATGCTACTTGTCACTGGTCTAATCAGCTATTATCCTATGCTGGTAAGGCTCAATTAATCAATTCTGTGGTGTTTGGATTAGAGAATTTTTGGTGCTCGAGCATGCTTCTTCCTGTAGCAGTCACGCGAGCACTAAATAAGCTCTGTAAGGATTTCTTTTGGGGCATTAAATCTGGGCAGAAGAGGCTGGTGTTTAAGAAATGGAAGGAAGTCTGTTCACCTTGGACGTTTGGAGGGTTTGGGGTAAAAGATGTGGCTACCTGGAACATTGCTTTACACTCTCAATGGTTATGGAAGCTATCTAAGGAACCTAATAGTATCTGGACTCAATGGTGTCATCATTACTTGCTGCAACAGAAGGATATTTGGTCTATTCAAGCAAAGGAATTCTTTCCTATGGGGTTTAAGAATATCTTAGACACCAGGGACAAGATTATCCAGATTGTTGGCTCTAAGAAGAATGCTATGGATCTCATTCAAGACTGTTCATCAGAGTCCAAATTCCTGGTGAACAAGGCGTATTACCTACTCAATCACTGGAAGAAGAAAGCATGGGGATCTATATTCACTTCGTCCATGATTGTTCCTAGTCACAAGATAATAACTTCGATGGCACTGCAGAGTCAGCTTGCTACTACTGATCAGTTAGTCAGGAAAGGTTTCTATATGGTGTCTAGATGTTCCCTCTGTGAAGCAGCTCTAGAGGATCACAAACATTTATTCTTCTCTTGTTCTTATTCTCATAAGATTTGGCAAGCCATTCTGAACTGGATGTCATTGGGAAGTCTAAGCAATCAGCTACATCAACTAATCAAATGGATGAAGAGTACACACAAGGCCAAACATTGGAAATTTGCTTGGCTGTCTACTAGTCTTGCAGCTACTGTTACTACGATTTGGAAAGAAAGGAATCAAAGGGTTTTCATGGGTACAAAGACTGCATCAGAAGTTCTAGTTACAAAAATACAGTTTACAGTGTTCACTAGATTTGTTGCACATAAGCATAATCCTAAATTAGGAAGGATTTTAGATAGAATGTCTTCTTTTATGTAAGATGGCCTAGTGTGATATACTTTTGCACCAAAATGTAATTTCATTAATCAATGAAATGATGAATTTTTCTGCAAAAAAAAAAAAAAAAAAAAAATTAAATAAATAATAATAATAATAATAATAATAATAATAATAATAATAAAAATCCTAATAATAATAATAACCATGAACGGTCGGACATATCGCAGTGTGCTTAGTTACCGCTTGGGAGTCCCTTTGTTTCCGCTTTCCGGGACTTGTTCTTCCTGCTCCAGGGTCCTCAGAGAGGATATTTTTGGTGATCACGCGGTTTCGTGTGCTGGTACGGTGGGGATTAAACATCGCCATAACCTTGTCCGTGACACATTGTTGGATATTTGTTTTCGGACGGGGATCTCTGCAGGCAAGGAGGTGGAGATTGGCCTCTGCGACGATAGCGACAAGCCCTTGCGGCCTGCCGACCTTCTGCTCTACTCATGGGACAAGGGGCGGGATGTTTGTGTTGATCTGACTGGGTCCTCTCCTTTGACCCAGTCCGGCTTGACTTCTTTTGAGCCCGGACGGGTCGTTGCTGATGCTGCTCGTCGTAAGTGTGCCAAGTATCAGGCACGCTGCACGGCCATTGGGTATGGATTCCTTCCTTTCTCCTTCTCCTCTCTCGGCGAGCTCGACACGGAGGCTATTTCTCTGCTCCAGCGAATTCGTAAATTCGCTATGTCACAGGATGCTGGAGCGCGTGCCGCAGTTCATATTTTCACTAGAATTAGTTTTTCAATTGCTAAGGGAGTGGGAGCCCAGATAGTATCTAGGCTCCCCTCTAACTTCTTGTAATTTGTTTCGTTTTTAATGCAAGTTCCGGTTATAATAATAATAATAATAATAATAATAATAATAATAATAATAATAATAATAATAATAATAATAATAACCTTGTTCGTGACACACTGTTGGATATTTGCTTTCGGACCGGGATCTCTGCAGGTAAGGAGGTAGAGATTGGCCTCTGCGACGATAACGACAAGCCCTTGCGACCTGCCGATCTTCTGCTTTACTCGTGGGACAGGGGGCATGATGTGTGTGTTGATTTGACCGGGTCCTCTCCTTTGACCCAGTCCGGCTTGTCCGCTTTTGAGCCCGGACGGGTCATTGCTGATGCTGCCCGCCGTAAGTGTGCCAAGTATCAGGCACGCTGCACGGCGATCGGGTATGGTTTCTTACCTTTCTCCTTCTCCTCTCTCGGCGAGCTCGACACGGAGGCTGTCTCTCTGCTCCAGCGGATTCGGAAGTTCGCTATGTCGCAGGATGCTGGAGCGCGTGCCGCAGTTCACATTTTCACTAGAATTAGTTTTGCTATCGCTAAGGGAGTGGGAGCCCAGATAGTATCTCGGCTCCCCTCTAACTTCTTGTAATTTGTTCTGGTGTTTAATGCAAGTTCCGTTTTATAATAATAAAAAAAAAAATAAAAAAAAAAAAAAAAAAAAAAAAAAAAATAATAATAATAATAATAATAATAATAATAATAATAATAATAATAATAATAATAATAATAATAATAATAATAATAATAATAATAATAATAATAATAATAATAATAATAATAATAATAATAATAATAATAATAATAATAATAATAATAATAATAATAATAATAATAATAATAATAATAATAATAATAATAATAATAATAATAATAATAATAATAATAATAATAATAATAATAATAATAATAATAATAATAATAATAATAATAATAATAATAATAATAATAATAATAATAATAATAATAATAATAATAATAATAATAATAATAATAATAATAATAATAATAATAATAATAATAATAATAATAATAATAATAATAATAATAATAATAATAATAATAATAATAATAATAATAATAATAATAATAATAATAATAATAATAATAATAATAATAATAATAATAATAATAATAATAATAATAATAATAATAATAATAATAATAATAATAATAATAATAATAATAATAATAATAATAATAATAATAATAATAATAATAATAATAATAATAATAATAATAATAATAATAATAATAATAATAATAATAATAATAATAATAATAATAATAATAATAATAATAATAATAATAATAATAATAATAATAATAATAATAATAATAATAATAATAATAATAATAATAATAATAATAATAATAATAATAATAATAATAATAATAATAATAATAATAATAATAATAATAATAATAATAATAATAATAATAATAATAATAATAATAATAATAATAATAATAATAATAATAATAATAATAATAATAATAATAATAATAATAATAATAATAATAATAATAATAATAATAATAATAATAATAATAATAATAATAATAATAATAATAATAATAATAATAATAATAATAATAATAATAATAATAATAATAATAATAATAATAATAATAATAATAATAATAATAATAATAATAATAATAATAATAATAATAATAATAATAATAATAATAATAATAATAATAATAATAATAATAATAATAATAATAATAATAATAATAATAATAATAATAATAATAATAATAATAATAATAATAATAATAATAATAATAATAATAATAATAATAATAATAATAATAATAATAATAATAATAATAATAATAATAATAATAACAATAACAATAACAATAACAATAACAATAACAATAACAATAACAATAACAATAACAATAACAATAACAATAACAATAACAATAACAATAACAATACTAGTAGTAATAATAGTAATAATAGTAATAATAGTAATAATAGTAATAATAGTAATAATAGTAATACTAGTAATAGTAATAATAATAATAATAATAATAATAATAATAATAATAATAATAATAATAATAATAATAATAATAATAATAATAACAATAACAATAATAATAATAATAATAATAATAATAATAATAATAATAATAATAATAATAATAATAATAATAATAATGCAAGTTCTTGTAATTTGTTCTGGTGTTTAATGCAAGTTCCGTTTTTATAATAATAATAAAATAAAAAAAAATAAAAAAAAAATAAAAAAAATAATAATAATAATAATAATAATAATAATAATAATAATAATAATAATAATAAATATAATAATAATGCGGCACCAAATAAATACATATATGATATTTGGGGCTCCCTCTCAACTCAGTTAGCAACAAGAGGGACCAGTACCAAGTCCTTATCAACAAAATCCAAGCCAAAATACTCAGTTGGTCCTCTGGGTATCTGACTTATGCAGGCCGGATGCAATTGTTATCTTCGGTTATCTTCGGTCTAACGAGCTATTGGAGTGCTAATGCACTCTTTCCTGTGAATGTGCTCCTTAGACTGGAACAACTTAGCAGAAGTTTTTTCTGGACAGGAGGCTTGAACAACATGCGTATGATCTTCAAAGGCTGGTCTGCCATTTGCCTCCCATGGGAAGAAGGTGGACTCAATATCAAAAACCTTCGCAACTGGAACAAAGCTTTGATCGCGCATTGGTTATGGAAGATAACTACTTGTAGACAATGCCTTTGGTATGAATGGCACAAGAGGTATGTCTTAATGGGTCAGAGCATTTGGAGTATAGAGAAAAAAGACAGGCACGCTGCGACTTTTAAAAGTATCTTGGATGTCAGAGATGAAATAATCCAGAAAATGGGAACTGGAGCTGAGAATTTGGTACAAAGCTGGACTGATAAAGGTGAATTTAATGCTAAGATTGCCTATGACTGGTTTAGACAACGAAGGCCTGTTATTCCTTGGATGAGCAAACTGGATGGAGGGCGCCTTATACCAAAACATCGAGTGATACTGGCTATGGCAGGTCAGCAAGTCTTAGCAACGCAAGATAAGATTCAATCCAGAGGATTACCCATAGTTAATAGATGTCCGTTATGTGAAAATAACCTGGAGAATACTGGACATCTGTTTTTTGGATGTTCGTTTTCCCGACAAGTTTGGCAGTACCTGTAATCCCCTAAAAATTCTAACGCGATACAGTGGCGGAAACACTGTAGAGTCGGGATTAAAACACACAGAACTATGTCTTAATAAATTAAATTGGTAAAGTCAAACATGCGCCATATATAAAAATGGCTAAAATTTAAAACAATCCATAAAGAGGGTAAACAATCCTTAAAACATGATTATTAAAAGATCAGCAGGATCCAAGACTGCTCGCTAGCCCACACCCACCGGAAATTAAACACGTATACCTGCCATGTTAAAACATAACAGCCACAATCAGTGGGGAGCAACGTCAACGTTCTCCCAGCCGTATAACAGGATTTTAAAACAGTAATTACTAATATAGGAAAAATAGTAAAAATGGAAAACATTAAAACATCATATTAAAATAAGATTTAGTGTCGAACAAATTATTCAAAAGGGGTTTCCGAAGAAACATAAAAATATTTGCCAACCTGCAAATCAATTTATATCGATAATAATAAAATAATCAAAATGGCGTTATGGATAGGATTAATGTAGAATCTAGACTTTCACCAGGATAATACTAAAAACTAGTTTCGAGAACTTAGTCAAAACAAATTAGACTTTGGTCTCTAACTAGGCAACTCAACTATAACAGGACTGCGTGCAGCGAGGTCCTGGCTTAAGTAATGTATACCCCTCCTGGACACCAACCGTAATCCAGTTCAACCCGACGACGACTTACACGATGCGATATCTAAGTTTAAGGTCAAAATATACACACTCCTGAGCACAAACCATGCCCAGTTCAACGACCAATGTGTCTCAACATAGACACACCAGCTTTATAGTTGATGGCAAAACGTACACCCCAGACTATATTACTCTAAACCCACACTTGTCCTTATTCCATAACTCCAAAACAAACCATTATCGATATTTAAAAGTTGTATTCATCATAAACAATATGAGGATAAAAGAAGTAAACATTTATATTCTAAAAGAGGAAACTTTCTATTTTAGGAAACTTCTATTTTAGGAAACTTCTATTTTAGGAAACTTCTAAAAATAGCATCATATCAAAGTAGTGAAAATATTAGTTCATACAATACCACATTTTAGTAAACGATATAGATTTATAAAACTAATACTTTCGGCCTTAACGATATTAATTATTAAAGTAAGAACATTTGATTTTATGAAACTATTAAAATATCGTGTAAGTGGTATAAAATGATTAGAAACATCTTAAATATTTTAATATTACTAATTAGGGTGTTTTTCGAAAGTTATAAAGCTAAAATTCCCTAATTATTATTAGTTTCGACGATAAAATTATAAATAGGATTTTACGACAAATGTCAAATTAAATCTTTTAACGTCTTTTATTTAATTAAACCAACAAATATATTTAGAGTATGTTAAGGGATGATTTAACTCTTAAAGTTTCAGATTTAAATACTTTCAAAATTGCTGGAAAAATAATTCTTTTAGGTAAGACGAAGTATTTTAACGATAAATCACAATTTGTCCGAAAATCAATATTTATTAATTAAAGACTATAATAAATAGTACAAAAATTACGTAAAATAGTTAAATTATATTTATGGACATTCTGTCCAGGAAAGAAAATTTCCAGAATTCTAAAAACTCGGTTTTTAAAGCGTTTTCTCGTTAATCGTCCAATCTCGACAATAACGATTAATAAAAATAGTAATTACAAAACGATTTAAGTATTAATATCCAAAAATTATTATTACACTTTAAAATCCTAATTTTACAGAATATAAATTTTCCAGATTTTTCCAAAACCCAGATTCAACAAATTTCAACAAAACCGTCATTTAAACCCGTTTTCGCAATTAACGATTTTATTAACAAACCTATCGTTCCAAACATTTTATTTAGGCACTAAAAATCATAATAATACATTTTAATATGAAATCATCAGAATCATAAATTTTTCCAGATTTAAACCAAAGACCAGAAATCGAGAATTTAAACAACAAACACGGTTTTAACGATAAACTATGATTTAAAGTGATTAATTAATTCATCCACTTAACAATTCCGAAAAATTATGAGAAAATTCATAAAATTCTATTTCACCAGAAAGTTTTACCACGTCAAAAATCAGATTAAAATAAAATGTTTAAGTACTAGAACTAAAAATCGGTTTTCAATCGTTTTTTTCCGAAAACGATAATAATTCAATAATCGATATAAAAATATCAGAAAAATACTAAATTACTAAAAATCATCAAAAACAACATTTTTCCAGAATATAAATATATATTACATGTTTAGGCCGATTATTACGATTTTACAAATTAATATAACAATTTAATCGTTAATCTCGTAAAAGCGATAAAAATATCGAAACATGCAAAATTTCAACTTTAAAAATTTTCCAGAATTCGTGACATACATATATTGCCAAAATAAAATATAAAAATATATACATGCAAATACTCAATTAAAACCTTGAAATACCGAGTAACATCGACGTTACCTCTACTCCAAGTCTGAATCAACGATGTATTCGTCGGCTTCGGGATCGTCCAAAAATCCTACCAACACGAAAAATCATGGCAGAAAATACCATGAGAAAACTAAAAAAAACAAGGTAAAAATTGATCGAAAATGATGTCGATTAATACCTTAACGAAGGAATCGGAAAGAGGATGATTGTGACGATAAGAATGATGGGATTGAGACTAGAAATGGAGCAAAAATTTGCCTAGAATGGCTAAGGGTCACATGGCCAAAGAGAGGAGAAGAGAGTGATGAATATTTTTGATGAATGTAAAAGAATGAATGTAGAGAGTAAAGGTGGAGATGGGTGATAAAATACTTAAAAGAGTAAGCATGAATTAAGGCTTACAAAAAATGCAAGAGTGAACCTAGACTTGGTTTGGCCGGCCAAATAGGATAGAGAGGGAGTAGGATAAGCTTGAACAAAAATGCTACAATGAATGAAAATGATTTATCTTATGATTACGTTTTAATGTGATAAAATGAATCGTTTAAATAAAATATAATAAAACTTGTGACTAAGAGCTTAGTCGGTCCAAAATGTGAGAAAACAGTCTCAAATAATTTATAAGTTGATAAAAAGTATAATCGTAAAATAGTTAAAGGTATTTCAAAGTAATTCGAGTAAACCTCGCGTAAGAAAATAATTATTCGCGAAGCTTCGTAATAAAATCATAAATGGCTTGTTTTTAGTAACTAAAATATATCTTAGTAAAAAAATATTCCATAAACGTATTCAAACATTTTTAGGAAAAAGGAATAACTTAAATCCAAGCTTAAAAATGTCAATTCGGAGAAAAATAGAATTCCTCGCGGAAAAATTACTTAGTTTACGAAGAAACCAAATAAATGGATTTAAAAGAATTTTAAATCTTTAAAATTAAAAATAGAAATTATTAAACTCAAAAATTAAAATAAAGCTTAGTAAAATGATAAAATATGAGGCCAAAAGTGACAGAGTTAAGACGAAGTCCTAACAGAAAGAATAAAATGCTTAGGAAAAATAGCGGGTGTTACAATCCTCCCCACTAAAAGAAAGTTTCGTCCTCGAAACTAAGAATAAGCAAATAGGAAATCGAGGTTTACCTTACTCGAAGAGTTGAAGATGCTTAGCTCGCATCGAAGTCAAAATTCTATTCCAAGAAGAATTGGGCTAACCAACGCGAAGTTTAGAATCTTTTGATTAATGAAATCGTAAAATAAAGTTATTTGATAAAATAACAACGTTAAATAACATTTGTAAACAAATTCGAAGGAAATAGGATAACCAAAATATTTTGAAAACAAAAGTAAAATATTTTGATTAAGAAATTCGATATTATTCTTTTTTTTTTTTTATGAAACAAAATTTAGTTTGGAGAAATCAAATTTTGTAGTTAGTAAAAATCGCACCAGCCGTCAAACATTTACAATAACAGATTCAAAAGTTCACCAACAATAAAATGAAAATCAATTCTCAAAACGTTAAAATTTCGAAAATGTTATCAAAGTAATTATGAAAGTTTTCAAAAATGTTATCAAACTTGAACATACAAAATAATTTCGACAATGTTAAAACGTTTTACATAACAATTCTATACAAATTGAAGTACTTGGAAATATTAAAAGTCTTCATAAAATATTGATCGCTTGAAAATCAAAAATTTAAAATAATTTCGAAATAGTTTAAAATAAATTATTAAGGCATTTTGAAATAGATCTAAATATAAATATCAACCAAAGATAAAACAAAGTGAAGTATATAGTTCTTAAATTATAAAATAAAAATGTTAAATTTCACGATAACCCAAAATGTTAAATTGCTCAAAGTTTTTACAAAATGGGGAGTTTAAAAATTTGAAATCATGCTTCAAAATGTTAAAATTTCATGAAAATCAAAATTTTTAAATTAGTCCAGCTTTTTACAAAACGGGCAAATTCACAATTAGAAATTATAACTCAAAATGTTAAAATTTTACGATAGTCCAATTTTTTTTTTAAAGTAGTCAAACTTTTTATAAAATAGGGAGTTCGAAAAATAGTTAACGGGCAAATAGAACAAGGATAAATAAATTAAAAATAAGAGCTTTCAAAATCGACAAAGGTTGAAGGGATTGGCAGGAGTTACCGTAACAGAATTCAAGAGGAGCAGAAAGAAAGACGGAGTTGAGAATAAAAAGAGCTCTCAAGGATTATGGAAGAAATTAATCATCTCGAGATTCCTAGCACGACTTCCACAAACACGGGTTCCTAATTCCCATCAAATAACGCTAAGTCCAATATCAGTACAGGGTGGTCCTACTCAATCTAAAACCTCCAAAAACATCAACTGCTATAGCCTCCAAAATTAAGCCTTACATACTTATATAATCTTTCAATTAGTATGGTAAGAATCCACAAACGATTTAGACTAATCCATTAATTAAGATTCCAACAGTCATCAAAACATACCCAAACTTGTAATCACTAAGGCTCGTAATTCAAAGTTCATAAGGTCTGAACTCGAGGTATACTTCAAATTTCTCGAGTAAGGAACACTAAATAAAATCCACCAATTCACAATGTCCGGACACAAAAACTTCAAAAATGATCACCGACATATTTATAATACCACCAGTACAGAAGTTGGGGAAGTACAATAAATCCTCAAACACGCTCAAACCTATAGGTAATGGCGCAAACACTCACATTTTCAAACACATCATTCGATTAATGTTTCCAAGAAGTCCATCAAATTTCTAATCGTAATGGTGCAACCACAAAATATTTAATAACTCAACGAAGCCACAATCTCGTTGGTCTAAGGTTCTGAACTATAAATCCATTAAGATGGTTGACATCAAAATGTCCCTCAAAACAACGCGATAAATCCAACCTCTAATGGCAGTATGTTTATCCTTTTCAAGGTTAGCAACAATTTATTCAATTTAGATCACTCAACTCCAAAGTTCCTAGGTTACAACTTTAACCAACGATTAACGATCTAATCCTTAAGAAACACGGGTAATCTATGTTAACCAAAATTTCTAACGGTATTAATGAAAACCTTCTATGGTACCACAACACTCAGGTTAACAATTTAAACAGTACTCTATGATCCCAAACATTCCCGATGCATCCATCAAATAACATTTAGATAGGAATCTCAAAATTCTATTATTAGCTACACTTGGTTCGGTTCTAGGTTAAATTAGGTACTAGGTATCCATCAAATACGATATACTCTTACTACCCCAAAATATATTCAACTCTAAGTCCTCCAAATAATCAAGTAACCTATAACCCAAGGTTCAGAGTCTAAAGTACCAACCTAATTCCATTAATTGACAATTTATTATTCAAATCGATCCTCAAAAGCTTACTAAGATAGATAACAAGGTATAACTCACAACCCTCAAGCCCTAGGTAAGAAGGGTTTACTAAACCTCAAACATCTATATCCTTTCACGGGGTTCACTGAGACAGAAACCGGTCTAACAAAAGAATCTCAAGAGAAAGATGGTAGAACAGAAGAATAGAACAAGGATTCACCAAGAGAATGAAGATGTGAATATATAAGAGGAGAATTGGAAGAAATAGGGGAAAGGAAGAAAAGAATCGATGATCCTATATTACTTAGTTCTTGAACCAGAAGAGAATCTTCGGGCCTCCCGAGTTCACGAGGGAATCCAAAATGGATTACTTCATCTTCTTGTAGAGGAACGAGCACACAAGTCATGGGTCGCTCCATCTGGATTTACTGCGACATCATGGAACATGAATCTACTCTTGATCATCTTGCCTGTAGCTTAAGTAAACTGAACCGGAGCTAAAAGTCATTATCGAAATCTTTCTTGGAGCACCTAGTTGTCCACTCGAGTCAGCAGGCGTTGAGAGTGCTAAGTAGGTCTTGTCCCGATCTGGAGCAGCATATCAGCAACTTGTTCTTTCATCTTCTTCGACATATAAAACAAATATTCAATGCTAATCATTGAGCTCAGGAACAGATAATCTTAACAGTTAAGTCCTTATTTGTTTCTACCCATCTCTAATAATATCTTTGTTTACTGTTTAAATAATTTACTGGTATTTTTCCCTAATTTCAGGTGTGTAAGCGTCGGGAGCAGTGATGCTCTGATACCAACTGTAATCCCCTAAAAATTCTAACGCGATACAGTGGCGGAAACACTGTAGAGTCGGGATTAAAACACACAGAACTATGTCTTAATAAATTAAATTGGTAAAGTCAAACATGCGCCATATATAAAAATGGCTAAAATTTAAAACAATCCATAAAGAGGGTAAACAATCCTTAAAACATGATTATTAAAAGATCAGCAGGATCCAAGACTGCTCGCTAGCCCACACCCACCGGAAATTAAACACGTATACCTGCCATGTTAAAACATAACAGCCACAATCAGTGGGGAGCAACGTCAACGTTCTCCCAGCCGTATAACAGGATTTTAAAACAGTAATTACTAATATAGGAAAAATAGTAAAAATGGAAAACATTAAAACATCATATTAAAATAAGATTTAGTGTCGAACAAATTATTCAAAAGGGGTTTCCGAAGAAACATAAAAATATTTGCCAACCTGCAAATCAATTTATATCGATAATAATAAAATAATCAAAATGGCGTTATGGATAGGATTAATGTAGAATCTAGACTTTCACCAGGATAATACTAAAACTAGTTTCGAGAACTTAGTCAAAACAAATTAGACTTTGGTCTCTAACTAGGCAACTCAACTATAACAGGACTGCGTGCAGCGAGGTCCTGGCTTAAGTAATGTATACCCCTCCTGGACACCAACCGTAATCCAGTTCAACCCGACGACGACTTACACGATGCGATATCTAAGTTTAAGGTCAAAATATACACACTCCTGAGCACAAACCATGCCCAGTTCAACGACCAATGTGTCTCAACATAGACACACCAGCTTTATAGTTGATGGCAAAACGTACACCCCAGACTATATTACTCTAAACCCACACTTGTCCTTATTCCATAACTCCAAAACAAACCATTATCGATATTTAAAAGTTGTATTCATCATAAACAATATGAGGATAAAAGAAGTAAACATTTATATTCTAAAAGAGGAAACTTTCTATTTTAGGAAACTTCTATTTTAGGAAACTTCTATTTTAGGAAACTTCTAAAAATAGCATCATATCAAAGTAGTGAAAATATTAGTTCATACAATACCACATTTTAGTAAACGATATAGATTTATAAAACTAATACTTTCGGCCTTAACGATATTAATTATTAAAGTAAGAACATTTGATTTTATGAAACTATTAAAATATCGTGTAAGTGGTATAAAATGATTAGAAACATCTTAAATATTTTAATATTACTAATTAGGGTGTTTTTCGAAAGTTATAAAGCTAAAATTCCCTAATTATTATTAGTTTCGACGATAAAATTATAAATAGGATTTTACGACAAATGTCAAATTAAATCTTTTAACGTCTTTTATTTAATTAAACCAACAAATATATTTAGAGTATGTTAAGGGATGATTTAACTCTTAAAGTTTCAGATTTAAATACTTTCAAAATTGCTGGAAAAATAATTCTTTTAGGTAAGACGAAGTATTTTAACGATAAATCACAATTTGTCCGAAAATCAATATTTATTAATTAAAGACTATAATAAATAGTACAAAAATTACGTAAAATAGTTAAATTATATTTATGGACATTCTGTCCAGGAAAGAAAATTTCCAGAATTCTAAAAACTCGGTTTTTAAAGCGTTTTCTCGTTAATCGTCCAATCTCGACAATAACGATTAATAAAAATAGTAATTACAAAACGATTTAAGTATTAATATCCAAAAATTATTATTACACTTTAAAATCCTAATTTTACAGAATATAAATTTTCCAGATTTTTCCAAAACCCAGATTCAACAAATTTCAACAAAACCGTCATTTAAACCCGTTTTCGCAATTAACGATTTTATTAACAAACCTATCGTTCCAAACATTTTATTTAGGCACTAAAAATCATAATAATACATTTTAATATGAAATCATCAGAATCATAAATTTTTCCAGATTTAAACCAAAGACCAGAAATCGAGAATTTAAACAACAAACACGGTTTTAACGATAAACTATGATTTAAAGTGATTAATTAATTCATCCACTTAACAATTCCGAAAAATTATGAGAAAATTCATAAAATTCTATTTCACCAGAAAGTTTTACCACGTCAAAAATCAGATTAAAATAAAATGTTTAAGTACTAGAACTAAAAATCGGTTTTCAATCGTTTTTTTCCGAAAACGATAATAATTCAATAATCGATATAAAAATATCAGAAAAATACTAAATTACTAAAAATCATCAAAAACAACATTTTTCCAGAATATAAATATATATTACATGTTTAGGCCGATTATTACGATTTTACAAATTAATATAACAATTTAATCGTTAATCTCGTAAAAGCGATAAAAATATCGAAACATGCAAAATTTCAACTTTAAAAATTTTCCAGAATTCGTGACATACATATATTGCCAAAATAAAATATAAAAATATATACATGCAAATACTCAATTAAAACCTTGAAATACCGAGTAACATCGACGTTACCTCTACTCCAAGTCTGAATCAACGATGTATTCGTCGGCTTCGGGATCGTCCAAAAATCCTACCAACACGAAAAATCATGGCAGAAAATACCATGAGAAAACTAAAAAAAACAAGGTAAAAATTGATCGAAAATGATGTCGATTAATACCTTAACGAAGGAATCGGAAAGAGGATGATTGTGACGATAAGAATGATGGGATTGAGACTAGAAATGGAGCAAAAATTTGCCTAGAATGGCTAAGGGTCACATGGCCAAAGAGAGGAGAAGAGAGTGATGAATATTTTTGATGAATGTAAAAGAATGAATGTAGAGAGTAAAGGTGGAGATGGGTGATAAAATACTTAAAAGAGTAAGCATGAATTAAGGCTTACAAAAAATGCAAGAGTGAACCTAGACTTGGTTTGGCCGGCCAAATAGGATAGAGAGGGAGTAGGATAAGCTTGAACAAAAATGCTACAATGAATGAAAATGATTTATCTTATGATTACGTTTTAATGTGATAAAATGAATCGTTTAAATAAAATATAATAAAACTTGTGACTAAGAACTTAGTCGGTCCAAAATGTGAGAAAACAGTCTCAAATAATTTATAAGTTGATAAAAAGTATAATCGTAAAATAGTTAAAGGTATTTCAAAGTAATTCGAGTAAACCTCGCGTAAGAAAATAATTATTCGCGAAGCTTCGTAATAAAATCATAAATGGCTTGTTTTTAGTAACTAAAATATATCTTAGTAAAAAAATATTCCATAAACGTATTCAAACATTTTTAGGAAAAAGGAATAACTTAAATCCAAGCTTAAAAATGTCAATTCGGAGAAAAATAGAATTCCTCGCGGAAAAATTACTTAGTTTACGAAGAAACCAAATAAATGGATTTAAAAGAATTTTAAATCTTTAAAATTAAAAATAGAAATTATTAAACTCAAAAATTAAAATAAAGCTTAGTAAAATGATAAAATATGAGGCCAAAAGTGACAGAGTTAAGACGAAGTCCTAACAGAAAGAATAAAATGCTTAGGAAAAATAGCGGGTGTTACAGTACCTTCTCAATTGGATGCAGATTACGGGGAGAAGTAACAATCTGAGGACTGAACTAAACTGGTGTACAATCAGAACAAAAAGAAGACACTGGAAGAATTCATGGTATTGTGCTTGTCTCGCTGCAGCAGTATATAGCATTTGGCAAGAGAGAAATTCAAGAATCTTTGAAGATAGGAAAACTTCAATTCAGAGCATAATAGCAAAAATTAAGTTTGAAATTTTTATAAGGGTAAAAAACCATAATATTCACATAACTCGAAGTCTTTCTGGAGTTGCGCGGGTTTAGAAATATTGGATACCACGGAACAACCGGTCATCCAGTATTTGAGAATGGGAATGAGAGTTCTTGGATACGACGGAACAACCGGTCATCCATATGAACTTGGGTACTACGGAACAGCCGGTCACCCTATACTAATCTGAGTGCTACGGAACAGCCGGTCACTCTTAACTACAGCTGCTGTCTTTGGATTTTTGCAGGAGCAAGGAGTACAGTACTTTGCATAGTGGCTAGTCTCAAGTTGGTGTTGATATTTCTCATTGTTTGTTAGTTCTCTAGTTGGTGTTGTATTCCTCTAGAGGTCATGACTTTTGTAAGATCCTAGTTTCATCTAATATATGAGACGTACTTTCTTGCAAAAATAATAATAATAATAATAATAATAATAAAAATAATAATAATAATAATAATAATAATAATAACAATAATAATAACAATAACAATAACAATAATAATAATAATAATAACAATAACAATAATAATAATAATAATAATAATAATAATAATAATAATAAAAACTTTCTCTCTCCTCTCTCTCTCTAGAGAAGATTCTCTCGTCTGCCATTAACGATGACCATGAATTCTACGGTGACTACGGGAAGGGGAAGGGGAAGGCCGCGAAAAACAGTTCGACTAGAGCAAGAAAAGCATGAGGATTCTATTGAGCTAGGAATCAACGAGAATCGGGAATTACAGGAGGAACAAATTAAAACCCAGACGGAAGAGAAAAAGGGGTCGATGAGTATCAATGATCTTATTCACAGAGCTTTTCACTCTGCTCAGAAATCTTCATCTAAAGATGGTATCAACCATGGAAATAAGGAAACGAAGAAGAATTCGGAATTGGAAGGGGAATTAAATCAAAACCCGAATTTGGAAAATCCCAAAACTACGGAGGAACCAAAAAATTGGCTGCACAAAGTTGCTCCAAAGAAGATTGGAATGGAGCTGTTCTTTGACGAGGATAGTGCAAGCGCGACGGAAATTCAGATTGGAGAAGAGGATTTTGAGGAGGAACTCAGTCTATGGAAATTTACGTTAATGGGGAATGTTCTTGGTGCAAAACCAACTCTTAAGCAGATTTCAGACTATGTCTTGAAGAACTGGAATCATGTTACGCAACCTGTTGTACAATATTTCAAAAAGGGATGGTTCTCATTTCGATTCACGAGTCGGGAAGCTATGGATACTATACTTAAGGGAGGGCCATGGCAAATTGGGCAAAACACTATAATCTTGAAGCAATGGAGTCCAACTTTTTCCCAGGAAATGGATCGCATCTCTTTGGTACCAGTCTGGGTTCTTCTCCCTGACTTAGACCCATATTTGTGGACAACATCTGTTTTGAGTAAGATTGCCAGTAAGGTGGGTACGCCCATGTTTGCTGATGCCATGACTACATTCAAGGAGAAACTCTCCTTTGCTCGAAACATGATAGAGGTAGACGTCTCTAAGGAATTGCCTGAATCTGTTTGGATTAATACGCCTTATAATAATGCATCATTGCAGCGCATTGAGTACGAATGGATACCATTCTACTGTCATGGATGTGGAAAACTCGGCCACTTGAAGAACACTTGTAAATGGGAGCGTAAGAAGCAAAATATTGGAGTTGAGCGTAGTACTCGATATACACCAAAGAAGACGTTTCCTCAGGGGTTAGGTGGTACCACAACTGAGAATGAAACAGTGATTGAGACAGTGTCTAATCCTGTCATTCCACCGGTTGTAATGCACTCAGCACCCCCTGAGAAGGAGCTCTCCGGAGGCCTAACCACTGGCTCAGAACCCTATATGCTAGCAGCTAATGTATCAGGAGACCTTGGGGAAAAGCGTATGATGGAGGACTCAGGATGCCAAGGGCTAGGTCTTACTCCACATGTGTCTTTAGAACCAGGGTTCACTCCTGTTACTAAGCGGCCTGGATGCAATAGGATAGGCTATAAGGTGTATGGCTCTGGAGATTTGCTCGAAGAAGGTAAGGAGAAGGGTAGGGCAGATCTTGGGCATCTGCATTCCCCTAATAGTTTTGAAGTTTTGCAGAATCAGGGTGATAGTCACGGACTGGAGGAAACTGTGTTTCCTGTAGAGATTCCAATCCCTCCTGATATAAATACATGAATATCGCAACTTGGAATATTAGGGGTGGTAATGAAGCAATCAAGCAAATAGAGGTAGTAAAGCTAATCAAAAATAAGCAAATAGATGTGTTAGGGTTATTAGAAACAAGAATCAAAGTTGATAAAGCTAAGTCTATTATTCATGGGAATTTTAAATGCTACAAGGTAGAATGCAATTATGCGTATCACTATAACGGAAGAATATGGCTAATTTGGAACCCAAGAACGGTGCATGTTACTATTTTAGTAAAGCATGCCCAATATATACATGTTCTTCTACATCACTATGCTACTGGGAAGGAATTCTATCAAACTGTGGTATATGCAAGTAATGATCCGAAAGAAAGGGAGGAATTATGGAAACATCTTCGGTGCATTAGTTCTGTTGTAACAAGCTGGATAGTTATAGGGGATTTTAATATTGTGAGGTCGATGGACGAGAAAATAGGAGGGCGTCCTCCTGACGAGCATGATATGGAAGATTTTAACCATTGTATATTAAATAGTGGACTGCAAGAACTTGCTGGGCAAGGGAATGAGTTCACATGGACTGACAAGCATGAACCTGGCTCGAGGGTGTGGACAAAGCTAGATAGAGCATTGGTAAATCTGGATTGGGTTACTTCCTGTCCTGATTCTACTGCTAACTATCTCAATTCAGGTATCTCTGACCACTCACCTGTCTTTGTAGCTATCTTCACTGGGGAGAAAAGAAAGACTAGATTTAGTTTTCTTAATTGTTGGACAAAGCACCCTTGTTATGCTGCTACTGTAAAGAGGGCATGGGAGAATCCGGTGTTTGGTACAAAAGGGTTTCAGCTCTTTACCAAATTAAGGCGAGTAAAGACTGCCCTAAAAGAATTGCACAAGCAGCATTTTTCTAGTATTGAAGCTAGGCTGGTTGATATTAGCAAGGAACTTGAGACCTGTCAAAATAAGTTACAGACTGACCCATTCTCTCATAGTTTGATGATAGAGGAGAAGGATATTTTGGATAAGTATAAGGCATTAAAGGAAGCAGAACTTAGTATACTCAGGCAGCGGGCAAAAATGGACCATCTCTCCCTTGGAGATGAATCCACCAGCTATTTCTACACAAAAATTAAAGAGCGAAGGCAGCAACATGTCATTGGGGCCATTCATGACTCTAAGGGGAATGAGAGGGTAGGTCATAATGAAGTTGCGGAAGGTTTTATTGACTACTATCAGGAATTGCTAGGGAAAGCTCACCGGGTTGAAGATATTGATTTTAAAATCATCACACAAGGGAAAATTGTGCAGGAAGAAAGTTGAGATATTATCACTAGGATACCAGTAGAAGAGGAAATAAAGAAGGCTCTCCATTCTATTGGATCTAATCGAAGCCCGGGCCCTGATGGATTCTCTTCAGAATTCTTCAAGGCATCGTGGGAAACAATTAAACAAGATTTTTGTGAAGCGGTTTGGGAATTTTTCAGGAAAGGAAAACTGGTTAAGCAAGCGAATACTACAATCCTGACACTAATCCCAAAGAAGGAGGTATGCAAATCGGTATTGGATTTTCGTCTCATATCATGTTGCTCGGTATTCTATAAAACTGTTAGTAAAATCCTTACTAGTCGCATTCAGCTGGTCCTTCAAGAGATAATTGGCTTAGAACAAGCAGCGTTTGTACAAGGACGGAATATTCATGAAAATATAGCCTTATCCCAAGCTTTGATTAAGAATTATGGGAGAAAATATATCACTCCACGATGTCTCATGAAGATTGATCTAAGGAAAGCTTTTGACTCTTTTCAATGGGATTTCTTAGGAAAAATCCTAAAAGCCTTTAATTTCCCTGTGCAATTTATCAATTGGACGATAGCTTGTATAACAGGCTCTTGGTTCTCAATAAAAATAAATGGATCCTCTCATGGGTTTTTCAAGGGGAAGAGCGGAGTGCGTCAAGGAGATCTTTTATCACCATATCTATTCGTGTTAAGCATGGAGGTTCTTTCAAGAAGATTACGACAAATCACCCTTCAGCCACATGTGTCGTACCATCCTAAATGTACTCAGTTGAAATTAAATCATTTGGTGTTTGCGGATGACTTAATGGTCTTTGTAAGAGGAGATTGTCCATCAGTGGAGGCTGTTAAAAATGTCTTATTGGAGTTTGCAGCGGAATCTGGACTACATGCTAATCCGGATAAAACAGACATATTTTTTGGAGGGGTGGATAGTACGATACAGCAAACTATTCTTGAGGAGACGGGATTTCATCCGGGGTCATTCCCATGTCGCTATTTGGGTCTTCCATTACACTCAATAAATAACAAGAAGGAGCAGTACTCAACTCTTGTGCACAAGATACAAAAGAATATTCTGAGTTGGTCCTCAAAGTTATTATCCTATGCGGGTAGAGTTCAATTGTTAAATACGGTTGTGTTTGGGCTAGCTAATTACTGGAGTACAAATGCGTTATTTCCAGTTAATGTAGCAAAAAAGATTGAGAAAACGTGTAAAGACTACTTCTGGTCAGGTACCCTTGACGCAAAGAAGATGGTGTACAAGAGTTGGAAGACTATTTGTGCACCATGGAAGGAGGGAGGCTTTAACATCAAGCATTTAGGAAGTTGGAATAAGGCCATGATGGGGCAATGGTTATGGAAACTTCAAACGGAGAGGGGAGGTATTTGGGGAGATTGGCATAGAAAGTATGTTCTAGGAGGGAAGACTATTTGGCAGTTAGAAAAAAGAGAACGTTTTACTGCAACTCTGAATGGCATGCTGAGTGTTCGAGACCAGATTCTTTCAGAAATAAAAGATGAAAACGCAGCGGAGAAACTGATTAATAGCTGGGCAATTAAAGGCAAATACCAGCCTGCACTTGCTTATGAATGGTTCAGGCCAAAAAGCAAGAAGATTGCTTGGATGGATAGCATTAAAGATGGGAGAATAATTCCTAAGCATGGACTGATTACAGCAATGGCAGGACAGCAAAAGTTAGCAACATTGGATAATATTCAGAAGCGTGGCATGTTACTAGCAGGGCGATGTGCGCTCTGTCAGATGGCTGAGGAAACTCACTCACATCTTTTTTTCTCCTGCCCTTTCTCGAGGAAGATCTGGCAGGAACTTCTAAACTGGATGCAAGTGACAGGCAGAAGCTATAAGTTGCGGGTGGAGCTTAATTGGAGTGCTAAGCGGAGGAGCAAGCGACATTGGAAGAGTGTTTGGTATCGATGTAGTCTTGCAGCTGCAGTACACAGTATATGGATAGCTCGAAACAAATCAATTTTTGAGAATAGAAGAAGCTCAAGCAGCGCAATTGTAGGTCAAATTAAGTTTGACGTATACACTAGATTACGTAGCAAAGGAATGGATCTAGCTATCTTGCGATTTATGTAAATTGGAGATTAGAAGTCTTTTCCATCTATTAGGGGATATAACTTTTTGTAAGAGCTAGCTTTATTTTAATAAAATAAGGCATACCATTCTTGCAAAAAATAATAATAATAATAATAAAAGAACCTAAGAAAATCCAGCCTATTTATACCCCCACCACATGCTTCAACCTTTTCCCCACAAATCACAATTTCAAATTTTGTTCTCCTCCGCCTCTTGTCACCGTCGCCTCGCCTTTCCTTTTTCCTCGATTTCGGTTTTCTGCAATCTGATCGTTGTTCCTCCCTCTTGCATACTAGATAAACTGTAAGTAAGCTTTATAGCTTGATTTCTCAATTTTTTATGATTTATAAATTTAGTAGACTTTCAATTTGTCAGTTTTACGTCACTGGTTGGTTACTTTGAGCTCGGTTTTATGATATTCTTAAACGAAAATCGATGGGGGAATAAGAGTAATTTAGACCTATGAATTATCAAGGTTTAGTAATCAATTCAGGTCGGGTTCCAATTTGTCAATTCTGGAGTGTATGAGATGCTTGGTTTGGTGAAACAATAACAGGGGTATGTTTTTTTTTTGTTTATGTGGAAGTTGCAGGTGTTGGTGGGGATGGTGTGTAGTAGTCTTTAGCATGATAATGTTGAAGATTGAGTGCATGGGTTATAACCCAAGAATGTTGGGTGCGTGAATTATAATGCAAGAATGTTAGGTGGTTTCAGTAGTAAAAATAGTTCGACAGTATAGGTTAGATTCGTTCTTATTTATTACTCCGTATCTAGAATATTGAATCAATTTATACTACTGTAGCTTGTGGGTTCGAGGAGAAAGAATTTTTGGATTAATATTAGCTTGGATTGACCGTCTTGAGAGGTAAGGACGTTTTGACCTTTTCACCTTTAAGTAAAGAGCATGTTCGGTTTTAAATTATATTTTTTTGAAATGGTTTTATAATTATTTTTGTCAATGGTGAATTTTTATGATACTCTTGTGATATTTTGGATATTGGAACTTTGTGACACAAGTCACGTATTGATACTATTTTGGTACAATTTTTGGTGGTTATAACGGACTCTGGGAGCTCTGTTGGTCTATGAGGTTAAGGTGCGTCTGAGACGTTCATGGGATTTCGTCCCAAAACTGAACTCCTGGCCCGAGTTGTGTTAAGTGAGGTTTTTTCGGCCCCCACTTGCTAGGTAGCTAGACTTCCTCCTTTGGCAGTCTCATCCTACTGACTGCCCAAATGTGAGTAGTGCGCACTATAGTAAGTCTAGCTAAGCATAGGTGATACCTCTAGATCGTGCAAAAGGGTAGGACCTTGGCACACAGGTGGTAACAATGTTTTGGTTGATTTATGATTTAACTACTGTTTTTACAGTATTGTGGTTTGGTTTTGAGACGGTAACTTTTAACTCTGATTTCAGTTTATTATAAAATTATAATTATGATTATTGTGTTATATTTTATTATAAATTATTTTTACTCGACTTTGCTGACGTCCTTTTCTTTTGGGTCGTTCCCCCGCTGGAACCTGTACCTATTTCTGTTTTGGGTACAGTTGATAGGTACACCTAATATGCTGCATGGGTGCATTTGGTTCCGGATGCTGAGCGAGGAAGGATTTTATTATTTAACATTTATCTCCGAACTATTTATATTTATGTTGAATTTTGGTTTGAAGTTATTTTAAACCGTTTTGGACTTTGTAGGACTTAAGTCTTCCGCTGCAACGTTTTCATTTAATTAGCTATCGGATTTTATATTTCTTTTAATTCATATACTATTCTTTTGCCTTGCATTTGGCCTTGTGAGCTAAATGCAAAGTAACGGCTTTAAATTTTCCAGTTTTATTCTTTTATTTTGGTCGCAAAAATTTAGGGTTGTTACGTGAAGTGGTCGTGCGGGACCTGTCTGAAACCAGCGCTAGTCGGGAGGCAACCCGACATCATTTGTATATGTTCCCCCCGCTCTTCAGCTGGTTTGGGGGAGCTACCATTGTATATACGGTAATTTCTTTCCTTTTTATTTTTATTTTTCATGTTTTCCTAGATTTTTTTCTTCCCCTTATGTCGAGTTGTCCTTAGGATTGGCTGTGGAATTTTCTGTCTTATCTGCTGTAGAGTCACATTGAGGACACTTTAACATTTAGGTTTGGGGGAGAGTTTGTGTGTTTTTATGTGTTTCATTTTCCGTCATGTGTTTTACCGCTTTCAAAAAAATATAAAAATTGAAAAAAAAAAATCAGAAAAAAAAAATCCAAAAATATTTTTATTTTGTCTGTTATTGTGTGTTGTGTCTGATGTGAAGCATGCAAAACGGTGATGATGATAATGCTCTTAACATGATTTCTCCTAATTTTCAGCTTAATTTGTGCCTGAAAATACGTTTTCCCTTGAGATAAGACTATGTTGATATGAATGTCTATTTGAACGTTAATTGTCAAATGAGTAAATTTGACCATTTTGTCGGCAACCCACAAAATTCTGAGGATTTGGAGCTTCCTAGGGCAGTAATATCCATAAATGGTCTCATTATTATTTAGGAATTGAGTGGTTTTCGCCTTGTGGAATGTGTAACATCAATTTGCATAAATATGACGTCCGTCTCTTGATATTGAATACGTGTTTGGTTTGAGGAGGAGGTACATGAGAAAAGGCAGTTCTATTTTTGATAAGCTCCACATAGCTAAAAATGACCCATTTCAGTTGTTGTAAGCCGCTTTTCATTGCCTATATTAATTAGCCACAACCCAGAATAGCCTACCCTATCGGGACAGTCGCACTGAACTTAATTGAAATTACTTCACTATTTGGTCATGTTTGGAGATTTCTGCATCTTTTGGACATAGTGTGTAATATTGTTGTACGACTTTGTATTCGCCTTCCCCCTATTCAAAATTTGAAAAAAAAATAGAAGCATTGAAAGGAAAAGAAAATGAATTGAAAATAAATAAATAAAAAGATGAAATATATGCTTCTTGTAATATTTTGGGGAATGGTCGAAAAGATTGAAACTAGAGATTAATTGAGAGGATGAACAAAATCTCTCTTACACCTAATCTTGAATTTATATCTCTAGTTGGCGGTTCGACGTTATTTGTTGTGGTTTTTTATGGATAGTTTTTATTGTGTGGCTGCGACTGGGCCCGGTTTTAGCTCCACATTCCCATACGTGCTTAGGCACAATCCATTTTCTTTCCTTACCCATTTAGCCACCCTTTGTAAGTCCTTGGCATGTACTATGATCCTGATTGGTGGAACACGTATTTGATTGGGGAGATTGATTTCATGTTCGATTGCATGCAAGTTTCATAAGTCGAGTGAGTGTTCTTATTCTTTCTTATCTTCACATCTATATACTCACCCGTTCTTATGAGTGTTCAGCGATAACCGCGAGGAAGTCCGACATTGATGGTCTCGCAAGGTTGAAAGTTTGGCAAGCGATCGTTTATTCACGGCATGATTATTGATTTAGTTTTATTCCTTGACATTCCGTGTTTTCTAACCGGCTTAAGATGATTTTTAGGAGCATGATTGTAAGTTTGCTATGAGTCGTGCTTCGCATCACTTGTCCTCTCTTGTATTATGTGTTTGGTTTGCTTGAGGACAAGCAAAGGCTTGGTTTGGAGGAGTTTTATGAGTGTTATTTATATACATATTTTCATCCCCTAATTGTTAGTTTAGTCTCGGTTTTTGTGCTTAACTCGTCAATAATGATGAAATATACTTTGAATGTCGATACTTCCGTATTTGTGTGTATTTTGTAGATTTGGATGCATTTGGAGCTACGGAGCATTATGGAATCGACAATTGAAGAATTTACATCTAAGCACGGAATCGAAGGAAGAAGATGCGGAATACACGAAGAAACAAAGATCAAAGAAGGAAAAGACACCAAACGGGATGAAAGAATGATCGCCTACACAAGGGTCAACCTCAAACATTCATATCTTAAGTTATACAACTTCAATCAAGGTGAACTTAGTGGCGTTGGAAAGGTTTTACTCGTAGCTTTCCAACGATATATTGCACGTCTAATTTGAACAAGTAACAAAGAAATGGCAGCCGCTTGAAGTAGAGCGTGCGATGCTGTGACCTACAGCGCCACTCGATCGAGTGCCACTCCGTGAAGTCCCTACCCATATTTTTGGGTGTCACTCAATAGAGTGCCATCAGGTCACTCGATCGAGTGCACCCAAACCGGGCCACGCGACATTTCAAATTTCAGCATAGAATTGGGCCTGCTTTTGGGTCCAACTGATTTTCTTTAAATCAGTTTTCTGACTCATATGTCAGACACTTCTTTTTCACTTTTCAATTCTACTACACTTTTACTTAGACTTTAAGTTTTACGTTACTTTTGGGATTTCGCGAGATACATTGAAGTTAGGGATGGCAACGGACTGGATCCGCTTGGATCCAGATTCAGATCCGCACCCCCTAGTAGCGGATCCGGATCCGGTCCGGATCCGACGGATCCCAAAAATGTAGATCCAGATTCGGATCCGCCGGATCTAGACCAGATCCGCGGATCCAATTTCTTACTTAAATTTTACAAAATTTTTAATTAATACGTATTTGCGAGCATATTAATTTTCAAAATTTTACAAATAAAATTGAATATAAAGATTCATAATCAAAGATTAATAAACTAAAAGAAAAGAGTCTTAGAAATAACCAAAAAAACACAAATTAAAGTTCTAAGTTTTTTATTATTGTTAATTTTTTCGGATATTTCCCACGGTACCCTCGAACTTTGACACATTACACATGGTACCCCTCATTTTAAGTTTGTTCCTATGGTAACCTTGTGTTTTGTATTTAGTGTCCATGGTACCCCTGATCAATTTTTTGTCATAACGGCGTTAAAAGTTAGTTAGTTAAAGTGATTAATTTGTTTCATAGGAAAAATTAGTTAGAACAATTAACGAACTTCTAATTAAAATAATTGAAAATTAAGGAAATGTCCATAATACCTCTGTGTTTTCAATGTTTTAGCCATGGTACCCTTAAATTTTAAATTCTTTGCCCATGGTACCCTTGTGGTTACAATTCATTCAGGGGTACCATGGACAAATAATTGAAATCACAAGGGTACCATGGAAAAAAAATTAAAATACAATGGTACCATGGTTAAAATACTGAAAACACATGGGTACCATGGGCATTTCCTCAATTTTCAACTATTTTAATTTGAATTTCATTAATTTTCTAACTAATTTCACTGAAAAAAATAAAATTAATCACTTTAACTAAACTAACTTTTAACGCCGTTATAATGGAAAATTGATCAGGGGTACCATGGGCACTAAACGCAAAATACAAGGTTACCATAGGAACAAATTTAAAATGAGGGGTACCATGTGTAATGTGTCAAAGTTCGAGGGTACCGTGGGAAATATCCCTTTTAATAAAACGGATTTGCGGATCCGGATCCGGATTTACTTATTAAGATCCAGATCCAGATCCGTTTAAAGATAGCGGATCCGGATCCATATCCAACGGATCTCAAAATTTAGGATCCATATCCGATCCGTGCGGACCGGATCTTGCGGATCTGGATCGGATCCCAGATCCGTTGTCATCCCTAATTGAAGCTTGTTCTTCCTTCTCAGATCTTGAATTCTTCGGTATCGATATTCTTAATTTTAATTTTAATTTCAGGGTCTACTTTAATTTCCGTCTTAATTCATTCTTCGTATTGCTTTATCTTTTTCTAGTATAGAATATTATTGCTTTCCGTAGATTAATTCGTATTGTTTCCGTTATGTTTAATTGCAATTCGTGTTGTGTTAATTTGATTATTCTTAATATGCATAGCTAAACTTCACCTAGGGTTTAGGGGGATAGTCAATTGACCTGTTTCTAATCATATGAACTATCACCTGAATATCGTTTTAACTCTGATTAATTGTTTGATGCATAATTCAATTAATTAGTATCACAAATAAGGACTTTTCGCCGACCGGGTTAAGAACTAATTAGGCTACGACAGTTTGGGTAGACTGACTTAATGCTATCGACCGCAGGTTATGTTTAGATCTAAAGGTTGTAGTGTACTGACCGGACTTGCACCTTAGATAGTTCGATTATTGACTTGTTAGTTGACTCCCAGACCCAACTAATATTCGTAGTGAACCTGAGACCCTAGACTTTCTCCTTATTGTTAGTCCGTCTTAGTATTTAGTTATTAGCCTACCAAAATCAACTCAAACTGTGACCCATAACCTATAATCTAAATCTTAGGAATAGACAACTAAATTCTGTCTCCTTGTGGTTCGACCTCTGACTTCACTATCTACATTAGTTGGTGACCTTAGGGTATCTTTGATTAAGGATACGACTAACCCCTGTCAGGGTGTATTTATAGAGTTTTATGAAATGCTTCGGCTCAAGACTCGGACGCATGAAAGGAGGCATTTCAAGACTCGGGCGCCCCAGATGAGGCGGCTCAGTTCTGGGGCGCCTGGTTGCGGGCAGTTGAACTTGCGCGTATCAGAAATTGCTCAAAATATGGATTGATATCCGGTTTAAATGAGGCAATAATGGATTCCGTTTAGACTTGGTTTTTGAACGTACTTGGACGCGTTTGGGTTATTTTGTTTTTGGGTTTCAACTTTGAACAGTTTCGGCTCGGTCGCAAAAGATGGTTTTGCCCCCGGTGGCAATTTTGGCTCAAGCTAGTCTTATTTTATTGGGAACGACCCACTGAGTCTGAATTTGAGGTCGCTATTGAGATTTGTACTCTTCTAAGTGCCCACGTCGGATACTATTGATTCTGAGTCCCGTATTCGAGCGCATTAAAGCATGTTTACATCCGATCATCATCGGATGTTTTGTTGGATACTGCTATAGACACAAGTAGTCAAAATGCGGGTGTCTACAGTTATGTTTTGATTTTATTTACTCGAGGACAAGTAAAGCTCTAAGCGTGGGGATGTTTGATTAAGATAGTTTAGTAGAGATTAATAAGGGTCATTTAGTTGACTATTTTGTAGTTTTGGGTGTGTTTTGAAGGATTATGGTGCATATGTCTTAATTGATGGACTAATATGATAAAATGTGTATTAGGTAAATTAAAGGGTGAAAAGAAATATGGGTTGTAATTGAAATGTTTATTGGGTCAAAAGTGTTAACAATCTTTCGGAAGCGAAGACAAATCAAGCTCAAAGTTGAAGTGGAAGACCAAGACAAAGTAGAAGAAAGAAGTGGAGGATTTCTAAAATACGCTGCCAGCAGCAGAAATTTGTGCATAGTATTTCTTCTTGGATTCTTTTTCGCATTGGATTCCTTTTTCTCTTTACCCATCCCCTTTATGATAGTCATTGTTATGGAGCATTTTTATGAGCTTTTATGAGTCATTGATGAGGATACTCCATGGATGACTATATAAAAAGGTGAAGTTCACCATTTTTACACATCATTCATCATCCAACGCATCAATCATCACTTATAATTCTCAAAAATACGTATAGTCGTTTCTATCACATTTTCTAGTTTATTTTGCAAGTAGTTCATTTGTATGGAGGGCTAAGTTCTTAATCTTTGAACAAGTTATTGAAGCCTTTCAAGTTTAAAGAATTGTAAGACTCATTTCTATTTCACATTATTATTATTAGAATATCAAGTTTAATTTATAATAATTCTTGGTTTGTTAATTCATCTTCTATCTTGATCACCTAGTTGTTGTTATTGATAAATCATTGCTAGAATAGTTAAATGAATCTTTTGTTTGTTTAACTATATCCGATCAGCAAATATAATTCACCAATTTGTATGCTTTTCATCGTTGTTGAGTTATAAGGATTAAACTTGTATGAAACAAAGTGATACCGCTTGAGTAATCATTCTTTCATCTTTGCTAAATTCCATCGTTCTAATCTACATATTGATGCGATTTAGGCGCTTGGCTTAAATTGACTTTATCGTAAGGGTTATTTGAGTATGCTTCTCATATCCTATAACTATATTAATAAGTGGAATTAGAAGTCGACTAAACTTCATAGCAAACTTGATGGTGAATATTGTTTGCTCCAAGTACTTTTCTCATAATGGTTGCATCGTTTATTTATATTCGGAGTATATATGATCATATTGAATACTATATGATTAATAATATGCACAAACCTTGGAAATAAATCATCATCTGAAAACAAACGTTATTTGAAAACAAATGAATTAAAACATCTAATGTGAGTGGGGATGAAAGTTAGAGGAGTTATTAAATAGTGGGTAATGGGGAGGGAATAAGGAGAGACAGTTTGTGAAAATGGGGACGTGAAATAGAAGAGTCAATGATCAATTCATAAACTTGATAGCAAAGTATTCCATGTTAAAGTGAAATAGAAGAGTCAATGATCAATTCGTAAACTTGATGGTGGATATTGCTTGCTCCAAGTATTTTTCTCATAATTGTCTTATCTTTTATTTATATTAGTTTATTTCATTTTGTAAACTTATTTAATTATATTAGTAGATTTAGAATCAACACTTTAAAATCCACCCACTCGGTTACTAATTTATATAGATTTACACACACTTAAACGACATAATCACTTTTCTTGTAGGTTTGACCCCCTACTTTCACTAACTACTAGTTTGTGTTAGAAGTGGATTAAAATTGTAATTTCGAGGCTACCGACAAGCCTAGCCATGCATACATTCGTTGAATCATTTATGCAATTGAAGAACCCTAGAAATGAGACGAATAATGAATCTGGGTTTAACAAATTGAAAATCAATTAAATAGTTAAAGAAGTAGGAGTATATATGATCATATTGAATACTTATATGATTCATAATGTGCACAAACCTTGGATATAAATCGTCATCTGAAAACAAACGTCCTTTGAAAAAAAATGAATTAAAACATCTGATGTGAGTAAGGATGGAAGTTAGGGGAGTTATTAAAGAGTGAGTAATGGGGAGGAGTGAGCAATTAAAGAATTATACAACCAGTTGTACATAGTTCTATGTACAACTGGTTTTAAGATTTTGAGCTTTATCACAAAGTTTTCGAGTTTTGATGTAAATTTTTTGAGCTTTAATGTAAAGTTGTCGAGTTAAATCACATAAATGTTTAAGCTCAAAAACTTAAAATTTGGCTCAGAAACTTTTATAAGCTCAATAAATATATATATAAAAACTCAACAATTTTGTCCTGGTTGTACAATGTTATTGTACAACCAAGTGTATAATCCTATTTTCCAGGAGCTAGGAGAGACGGTTTGTGAGAATGGGGAAGAGAGTTGTGTTGGATCGACAACAATACAACATTTTTATCATGTAAAAACTGATGAATTAATACAAATATTGGATGCCATGTAAGCGCCATGTATGTGACAAATCAGATCCATGTAGGATGCTGATGTAGAATGCTGACGTGGCTCAATATGGAGGCTTTAAATGTTGCAGCTTTATATAATAAGGGATGCTTATGACAGTTATCATGTAAAAACTGATGAATTAATACAAATATCGGATGCCATGTAAGCGCCATGTATGTGACAAATCAGATCCATGTAGGATGCTGATGTAGAATGCTGACGTGGCTCAATATGGAGGCTTTAAATGTTGCAGCTTTATATAATAAGGGATTGCACATAAAAGGGTTTAAAGTTTAAACCTAGGATGTCACGGAATTTAAATCAATGTCCAACTGTGACACTATAGAAATCCCCCTTTCCACTAACCAAATAACAAATCTCCAAATTTTTCCGACTAATCACATACGGGCCTATCATATGGGCTTACTTTTGGATTATTTAATATATATTGGTTGGGCTTATATCTAAATTACCCATGCATGTTAACTGCCATCAATAGCTATATGTTTAAAAGTTACTATCATAAAATAGTATAATAATATAATTAATAGAGTAGATGCTATCATTTTTGTTATACCATAAAATAGTATAAATCTTTTTCTACATATCATACTAATTAATTGATTGATTAATTGACAGTACCATCTAATTTTATATTTTATATACATAAAATAGTATAATAATATAATTAATTGAGTAGATGATACCATTTTTGTTATACATAAAATAGTATAATTTATTTTCTATATATTATCATACTAATTAATTGATTGATTAATTGACATTACCATCTAATTTTATATTTTATATACCATAAAATCCTCTTGCTACTAAGAGATTAACCACCCCTATAATTTTTCCGCCTATTCATATTGGACTCATATTTGGGCCTTAACTGCTTTGGTTATGTAATACTGAAATTTTGTTAACAGTATATTTTACAATCTCTGTTATTTGCACTAGTGTATACTAAATATAGACTGTATATATACCAACGAAAATACGTTTTATTTTTGTAATAATCATGACTGATATTTGATTGTAATTAAATATTGTAATCGTCTATTAAGTAAGAAAATAAAAATTCTCAAAACTTTTCGCACCAAAATTTTAAGCTATCAATCTCTACTAACTAAGAGAAAAAAAATCTCAAAACTTTTCTCGCCTAAATTTTAAACTCTCAATTTGGACAAAATCAATAGAACAAATGAGGAAGAATCACACTCAATTATCATATAAAAATTCTTACGGGTTAAATATTTAAAAACTAACAACGGGTGTATCGATACAAATAAATTGTAGAAATATAGTCGCTTAAATTTCTAACAACAATTAAGATAATATTTTTTTTGTACTACATATTTCATGATATTAGTCGAGGTTGCAATTTCAAGTTATTTTATTATTATCCAAATACAATGATAGAATCGTGAAAAATTATCAGGTTGCTAAATTAAAATTTAATTTGTATAAATAATTAACTTAAAATATTAAAATTCTATTAAAGCCTAAATACACTAGTTTTGTATAAATAGGCTTAAGAAAGCCTAAACCCGCCATTGGGAGTGATAAGCAATTTTTTGTTTTTGTTTTTTTTTTTTTTGTGATTTTTTTCTTTCACAAACTCGTCATTTCCAATGGCGCATTTTGTTCCGCCTAAACACGAGCCTCAATCCGAACCACCTAAAACACCATTTTGATAATTAATTTTTGGGATTTTCTACACATTACCTCGTATTTTTAGCTTTTCTATATGGTACTCCTGCACTTTTATAATCACACACGGTACTCTCACTTTTAGGGTATTATGTATCCATACCCTTAATGACATTTTCTGTCTTCTTTTAGAGGGTGTTTGGTTGAGACTTTTGGAATGGATTCCATCCATTCTAGCGTTTGGTTCATCATTTTTGGATTGAAATTAGAAACCTAAGAAGTTCTAATTCCACCTTAATACCTTGGAATCTTAATCTATAGTTCCTACCTAGGATTCCAACTCCACCCTTCTCATGCACATTTACAATCCATTTCAAGATCAAACCAAACAGATATTAACAAGCATTGGGTTCTAACTTCGTACCTCCCTGGTTTTAGATTCCAATCCATTCCTTTCCTATCGTTTGAACCAAACGACCCCTTATTTCCTCTTTTCGTTAGTTGTGTTGCTTTGACTATGCTTAAGTGGTTGTTTATGTTAATCTTAAACTTTTTTTTATATATAAGCAACACAATTAACTAAAAATTAAGTAAAAAAAGACGGAAAACGTCATTAAGGGTATAGAAATATAATATACTAAAAGTGAGGGTAACATGTGTGATTATAAAAGTGCATGATATCATATAAAAAATCTAAATACATTTGGACACCGTATAAAAAATTTCTTAGGGGGTGTTTGATTGGGGTGTTTTGGAATGGATTGAGATGAGATCACCCATCGTAGTGTTTGGTTGATGTTGTTTGGATTGGAGTTGGAAACCTAAGGGGTTCTAATTTCCTCCAAACTCTCGGAATCCCAATACTCAGCTTCTACCCATGATTCTAATTCCCATCCCTCTCATTTATCATCAAACACCACTTCAAAAAAAATAAATCATGAAACACATTTTACAATTCATTTCTGATCAAACTAAACAAGTATTAATAAGTTTTAGGTTCTAACTCCATACCTTTGTGCTTTTAGAATCCATTTCATTTCGTTTCTATTGTTTTAACCAAACGATCCCTCCATATTTATTACAACCTGAAACGATAATTAATTTTATTTTTGAATATTATTTTGAAAAAAAAAAATCACCAAACGCTCCGGGCACCGTTAAAATAACATTGGAACATTGTTCTATTTCTACCGTGCAGAAACGTTTCCCTTTTAATATGAATTGGGTGTGTCTAATTTTTAACCAAATTCCATATCCAGACAGGAATCGATGAAATCTAGAGGAGAGTGTTGTAAAAAGTCCAAATTTGTATGAGATCTGCCCATTTAATTGTAGTTAATCGTGGTGGATAATTTGTAAAACAAATCCCTAATTTGTAAGGGTATTTCTGCTCAATCAATTAATTTGGGGGTAATAGCTAAGAAAATCAATCCCATGGCAAGTACAGTGGTGAAGAAGCCGATGAGTAGTAATCAAGCTGGACCTTCTTCTGCAAAGGGCAAGATTATAAATTCCAATTTGAAGAGAAAAGTTGAAACTTCCAGCAAACAACCTGTAGATTCCAGAAACAAGTCCGTTCCTCAAAAACTTGCAAAATCTGAGGTACCCTTTTGTTTAATTTGATACCTTTAGCTGATTATTGCTTAATCACAGATTATTTCTTGCTTGTGGATAAGAAGAAATGGAGTATCTTCATAAGTTGGGTGATTTAGGGTTTTGTCAGTTCCGAATGATTTGATCTGGGTTTAGTGGTGAGACTGGTGATGGGGGGTTTCGTGAAGATTTATATACTGTAGTCAAACTCCTTCTACTCCTTAGTTTTAGGGCTTTTATGTTTTGTTGGTTTTGGTGTTTCCACAAGAAGTTCCAATGATTTGAAATCACTTCACATCTCTTTGAGCTGTGTGGATTCCTTGTAACATGGGCGTTTGCGGTTACAACTACCGTAGAGCCTTAATCTTAAAATGAATTGGGGTTGGCTAATACTCCGTATGAATCATCATCATCAAAACCGTCAATGTGTAAAACGTAGTGTGTATTGATCTTCTGATCTAATTATGGCATACGCCAATTGACTTACATATGAAGCGTTGTTCGTGTATTTAAGATAGAGTTGTCTTTTTAATGTTTTCAATGTGCAGGAGAAGGGAAAGGCAATCGCTTCAATAATAGCTGCGAGGAAGGTAGTTAAACGGGAGAAGAAAGTATACAGTTTACCAGGTCAGAAGCATGACCCCCCTGAGGAGGTATCGTTACATTTTGAACCTCTTATGGAGTATTTGTGAAATTCCCTCCTCTAGGCATTATCATTATTGTTATCCTATATGCTGAGTACTTATCTTATCATGGATAACAGAGAGAACCTTTAAGGATATTTTACGAAACATTATCAAAGCAGATACCTACAAGTGAAATGGCTGAATTTTGGTAAGTATTCGCGGGTCTGTCATTGAGTTAACCATGTAATGCTTTTTATATTTGAGATAGATCCATGCATACTCAGCACTTCTGAGACTATGTCTTATGTTAGAACTGATATAGGTGCATATCAAACTACCTTTCATAAAAAAATCCTTGTGTCATGATCTCATGACTTAAGATGGTGTCCCAGTTGATCACCAAGTGTCAGACATAGGATGCAGGGTAATATGATTATATGAGTAGTCGGAGTAAAGTAGTTTTTGGCGAATCTGGTGGCTATCTCTGATATTGTTCCTTAAAATTAGGAAGGAGTACTTTGGAATGTATAGTTTCTTCTTCTTATAGCTTCTTGAAGTGGGAACAGTCTAGTGTTTTAGTTAATTCATTTATACTCCCTCCGTCCAGGTCAGTAGTATACATTTTTCTTTTTCAGGTGTTCCGGCCAATAATTTATATTTTGCATCTTGGATATGTTTATGCTCTAACAAAATAGAACATGCATACAATGAAATTTACTATCCATTGGAACCGGGGGGGGGGGGGGGGGGGGGGGGGGGGGGGGGCGGTGGAGGTTAACAAATGGGAAGATATTGATTTTTCTCTGATGTATACGACTTAGATGAGTGCTCTCTCGAATTGCACACATTATACAGTTTGTAATGTCACTTCGACTATTATCCTTGTATCTGTTAGTATTGTGTGCATACATATTATAGCCTTTATTTAATTAAAACACGGCATTTTTATTTTGACCAGAGTTATAAGTGTTGGCTAATATGAGTATTTGATAGAAGAATGGATTCGCACTCAGTCACATACTCACATGGGTCTGTTTTTGTGGGCTGTTCTTTCCACATGATCAAAGTGTAATAAACTTTTTTTGAATGTTGCTAAAAAAAAAATGTATCCAAACCATTAAATGAAGTCACCATGTAGTTTGGTTGTGGTATGACAGTGTGGCCCTAAATCCGTAATTTGCAGAGTCAAAGTAAGAAGTCTTATCAAGTACTAGTATGGGTGTTAGTTTTGGTACTTATCATTGTTACTAGTTAATTGTAACAAGAATAGTGGGTTTTACAGGATGATGGAACATGGTATGTTGTCCCATGAAAAAGCAAAAAAGGCTCTTGAGAAGAAGCAAAGAAAACAGAAGCAACTTAAGATGGGAACTCCTATTAAATCTCCACCACCCCGAGCAGCATCTGCTAAACCCGAGAGTTCTAATAGGCCGAAGCTAGTGTCAAAGAACGGAGACACAAAAGCCAAGAGAAAATCCGACGACGACAACGATGATGAAGTCATCCGTAGGCCCAAGCAAAGAAAGGCATGAGATAAAGCAAGTGTTTGTTCTCCATTTGTGTTGGTAGAACATATCTCAAGGTTAGTAATGCTGACTTGCTGAATCATGCTGGTCAGTAGACGTGGCAAAACTGACCCGGCCCAAATAAGCCAACCTGAACCCGACCCGACACCCGAACAAAAGACTGAATTTGACCCGTAACCCGAATTGACCCAGTCTTGACATTATTATAGAAAACGAATCGATATCCCTAAAAAAATCTATATCTATATAATCTATCTATATATTAATATAAAAAGGCAAACTAAGAAGTTCCCTTTCTAATAAACTGACACGTGGCATCACTACAACTCAATCCTTAAGTTCTTAAAAGAAGGTGTTTGGTTTTTTTGTTTTAGAAAAAAATTCCTTTGATAATAAATGTGATTCATTATTGAAGAGTAATGTTATTCATCACTATGGAAGATTAACATTTGGTGACTTTGAAGTATCTATGTATTTTTATCTATAATTATAATTAAATGATAATATGTTTATGTTAAAAATATTGTTTAACTTATTCTAATTATAAAATACCAAAATTTAGAATTTAGCATGTTTTAGAATTTAGCATGTTGCTTTTAGAATGACGACATTAATTAGACAAATGACGCTCACCCTTTTCTCCTAATAAGTTATAATATGTTTTTTAACTTAATAATAAAGACGATAACGATAATTAAACGACACGTAACTATCGATGTTAACTATTTAAGGGGAAAGAAGTCAATTGATAACCAATGACGGTAATGAATGATATTAACAATAATAAGACGCATAATTAACATTTTACGAAAATAGCAAACCCGAAAATGACTTGAACCCGAAATGACCCGGTCCGGCCCGAAGTCAACCCAATTTTAATAACCCGAAAGTGGCCCGGTGTAAAGCTGACTTGACCCGAACCCGACCCGTTGACCCGTTTTGCAGGTCTAGTGGTCAGTACCGCCATTTACAAGAGTGGTTGTCCATTTATGCCCTGGCTAGTTCATGTATGATTTAATGTCATTAAATTTATTGCTGATGATGAATCACAGAATTCCAGATGATTTCATATCAGTTTCAAACAAGAAGCTGTCAGAGTTACAAGTTACACCGAGCATACAAGCCGTCTCTCATACACTACCAATATCTACATGTCACGTGGAAAGGAGAATGAAGAATATGTTTGTGCGAATAAGTATTCCGTTCCTTGTTAAAGTAAGGGTAATTAGTGTTGTATTTTTCATTTGAGTTGAAATATCAATTGGTTCCAAGTCTTTTTATACTCCTATTAAAGAAAATGATTTAAATCAATGATGTATCTTCTTATAAGAATAAATCTCATAAATCTTCTTATACGAATAATTGTTCTTTGATATTTTTCACAATGAAGCGAAAGGTCTTGTTCTTTTTAACTGACTGAAGTATTGAACCCATGGGATAAAATCTCTGTATTGGTTGCGATCGCGGTGTGGTGGAATTGTTGTTTACTGGATTGTTGCGAAGCTTATACAGTATAGGGTATAGGCTAATCACTCGATTTTTATTTTAGAAGGTTTTATAGCTGTATTTTTTGTGGAATTACTTTTTTTTTTAACGAAGATTTACTCAATCGTAATGATTTTTTTTTTAATTTCTATCCTACCCTTATAAACTCTTGGCTTTTTACCCAAAATTCAGTTTACATTCAATTATTTATTGATGATGTAATATCGGTTACTCTACTTATTTACTTAATTATTTTATTTATTGTATTATTACAATTTAATTAATTATTTAGATTTAATTGTTTAGGGCTCATGTGGTGGCGGGTGTGGCGACCGTTCTCTTTGATCCACTCTTTTTTCTTCATTTCCTTGCGTTTTGGTATCGATTTCTTTTGAATTTAAGCTTCGATCACTTAAAGATACCGTTCTTTGCCATCACACTCTCTTGATTTTGCATCTTCTGATAAAAAATACGGAGTATGAAAAAAATTACTCCCTCCGTCTCAATATCTAGTTTACATTTGCTTTATAGACAAAATTTAAGGTAGTAAGATAAGAATTAATGTTTGTTTATTAGAAAGTCAAAAGTAGAGGGTAAAACTTACCAAAAATGAAAGGGTGAACTATTGACTGATACACCTAGAAGAAGAAAGTGTGAACTCATTCACTGGGACGGAGGGAGTAGCTTTAAAACATACGGTAACTAATACTCCGTACATTTTAAAAAATAGAGAAAATTGAATTGTATAACCTCATATGTATTTATAACTTCTTAAAAAATAAGGATTGTGGATAATGTTCCCTTAGAAACAGTACCTCCCTTTAGGAATAGTAATTAGCCAATTGTTCCACTCCATTCATGTCCGTTAGATCTGCTGTATTTTGTCTCTTCTTAACTTCTTAAAAAACAATGATTGTGGATAATGTTCCCTTAGGAACAATACCTCCCCTTAGGAATAGTAATTGACCATTCCTCGGCCATTGATCCCCTCCATTCCTATCCGTTCGATCTGCTGTATTATGCATCTTCTTTTCCTTTAATTTGCTGACATTTTCACTCTTCCTCATTCTCAGTCTTTCCCTCTTCCCTTTTCTTCTCATCTACACATCTACCTCTTTCGGCTCCCTTTTCAGTTGAGGTATTGATCTTGCATTGTTGAAGCTGCCAAGAAACAGTTGAGGTTCCTGGCTGTTGCTGCTTAACTTGATCAAAATTAAGGATAAACTACGGAAATACAGTAAATAATATAATAAATTAAGCTTGTAATTCCAACTTAGAGGATATACTATTGTCTCCTGTGGTCGGAGCATGCAAGGAAAAAAATAAGAGATACACACACTACATTCAATAGACAGACAAACAGAGAAACTAAAAACGTAGTACAGTACAACATATCATTATTCTGATAATAATTCTAGTATAAAACAGAAAAAGATGGAAGTCGATTTTGAACAACCAATTCAATTCCAGGATTGAACTTGTAAATAGCCTCACGAACCCATTGATCAATTGTGTCTCACGAACCAATTCAATTCCAGCAAAAAAGCCGTTTCTTATGAATGCTTATTGGAAAAGATAATTAGGGGAGGGTATGAGAAGTGATTGGGGGGATTTATAATCGAATCAATCGTGTCATGGACTCGACATGTAACTGCCATTCTGATTATTGAATTTATAAAACATGAGAAGGTGTAGGGGACTAGAGGAATTATATTCTTGTGAAAGAAGAGTAATACCCTAGCCATTCTCATCAATAAGAGGTTGAGTGTTTGATTAATCAGGATAACTAGTGTAGATCCCGTGCGATTGCACGGTGTTTGGTAGATATTGCATTATAATATGTTTTTCGTATAATAATGCAACTGTGCGAAGAAGATAATAATATTTACATAACACTTTGTTGAATATGTTTGTAGCTCGGGGTCTGTAGTATTAAATATGTTGGAGACAACACAGCACAAACCTGAAATAAAGAAGAGTCCATGTAATACTTCTCATTTAATTTGTCTAACTTTGTTAATTAATAAATGATACCATAAGGTAATGAGAAATATATGAAGTCGTAGCACATTTGAAATGACAAAGTGATGTACATGTACTTATGCATATGTCTTATTAGTCTATCTCGGAAAGAAGCTTGTATCTTGAGATTCTGTGAGAAGTCAGATCATAAGATAAGTTAATGTTTAGTCAATATTTGAAAATATAAATGTTGAAAACGTGTTACATGTAATTTTGTAGACACCCACATTTTGACCGTCAGGTGTCTATAGTAGTTCCCGCCAAACACCCGATGATGATTGGACGTAAACGTGCTTTGATAGACTCGGATATGGGCTTGTAATCATGGACATTTGGTTTAGACTTTTTAAGGAGTACAAATTTCATAAAACCAACCTCAAATCCAGGCCCAGTGGGTCGTTTCGAGTCAAATAACACTAATTTGGGTCGAAACCGACACCAGGGGCAAAACCGTCTTTTAGCGACCGAGTCAAAACCCGGTCAAAGATTTTCCCGAGACATATGAGTCAGCCGTGACACTCACACGGTTGATTCCAACCCAAATTCCTACAAAAATTCAGATTCATTAAAACATTAAACAATTCCGTTAAAGGTAGAATTCGACCCCAAGTAGGAATTCTATCCGGAAACCGATTCAGACATTGACCGAGTACCAAATACCCGGCCAAACACTCCTCAATCAGCCGAGAATTCCTTTCTTCTTGGCCAAGAAAGCAGGATTCTTATGCTCCTTAAACTCCTACGTTTCCTATCCTAAGCGGTATTCGAACTCTCCTAAACGGGCCGGCAACCCGGACCAGATTTTTTTAGCTTTTCATTCGTTTTATTTTATTATTCTACGAAATGATTTCTAAATTTATATCTTTTCCAAAACTATTCCAAATATTTGATATTGATTTCGTAGTTAACTATCGAATATAACGAATATCGAGAATATTAAGTCGAGTACGAATTATGCGATATTCGTACGCGATTTAATTAAAAATTTTCCGAAAACCGTCGTCGAAATCAGGCCGCCACGCGACCCGCCTGAGTCCCGGGCGAGTCACGCGGCCGACTGCCCACGTGCGCCTTTCTCGTTTTTTTTTTTTTTTCTCGAACTTCGTTTTTTTATACAAAACAACGTTTTATTAATATTTTTCAGATTTCGATTAATATTATTTTCTCGATCTCGTATATTTATTTGCTATATTATTTCAATCGTTACTAACTCGTTTTCTCGTGTTTGTAGCAATTTATTTATTTCTTTATTTTTATCGTTTTATTAGACTAAAACGAACTCACATGCTAAAATAACTTTGACGTTAGTAGTTTAACATGCATTAAACGACTTAGCAACCCATTTATTTTTCCTCACATGTCTTAGGAAAATAATCTCTGCATATCATTCAATCGTCGAACTAACGCGTGTACACAAAACCGAACGATATCTTAGTAAAGGCCGCTAAGTGCGGGCGGGGTTGGGTGTTCTCAATGAACTTCCCAGCACGTACCCTCACCCCTTACTCAGAACCGTGATTTCCGGATGTCCGAAACCATTGGCAACGAGAGTCATTCAATATACGATTAACCGCTCAAGTCGGCATCGGTATCGTAATGCTAAGGGACGAACCTGATAAACTCTGACATCGGAAATGGGCCATGTTTTAAATATGGCCCACTACGACATAGAGTGGGTTCGAATGGTTCCGAATAACCATAAAATTCGGTGGCGACTCCTTCTTCGATTTAAAATTCTATTCGATCCATCTCATATGGAAATTCTATCGCCTCCCCAAAACCCGCGCTTCGCCGCGTCGGGGTGGACCTATGTCATGTCCACAATTTGGCGACTCCGCTGGGGATTAACTGATGTGTCACTTACCATCGGCATCGTCAGGGTGAGACTCGAAAAGAAATCGTTCGATTAGTAATGTACACGTTTTAGTTCAATGGTTCATGCATAACCCCATTCTATCCCGGGCCGGTTACTTGTGACCGACGTCCCACTATACCACGGTGCATTTCTACTTGGATGCACTAAATACTTCGATGGCGGAACTCGCATGAGTTTTACGGCAGATTCTAAGACCAACTTGGCTTAGGAGGCCCGTCCTGATTTGCGAGAATGCGATCGTTGTTGGTATAGACCCTATTCGACCGACCGAGACTTAGACTAAGAGCATACATGGCGTCGTTATACTGTTTCTATGACTACATGCTACTTGATCTTCTTTGGTCTTTTCAAAAACCGTCATTTTTTTCAAAAAACTTACATCTTTTCAAATCCATTCTTTTTTTCAAAACCCGGAAAGCTGCCGAATTTAGGACTTATGATTTTGACTCAAAATAGCCTATTTTTAGCCGGTACGCTGTCCAAACCTTTTAAAAAAAAGCCCGAAATCTCGGCCCGATAACCCTTTTTCTCGGTTTTCAAAAAAAAAAAAAACCGGGTCTTCCAATTCGACCTTGCTCGGTTTTCAAATCCAATTTCCCTTTTCAAACCCTTTTCTTCTTAGGACTTCCCGTATATAGCAGTGTCGGGTCTTGTCATAAGTTAGAATCTATAGCGTCGAAACTCCGTCGATTTTACATCACGGGTTTCCACCCCATCCCAGTCCGCCTTACTTGTCAAGGGACGGCCCACCTTCGTAGGACAGACTCCTACAAAGGGAAGCCCGTTTATACACTCGAGTCCAAAGTCTGGGGAATTCTCACATAGACCTTCCTTCAAACAGGACTAGGCCCACTTTGCCGAATCCTAAGGAAGGCCCACCATTCACGCGTCATCCGTCTAGAAATCGGTTTTCAGTCTTTTTCTAGTCTAGTCTTTTCCTTGCTCGGGATGTACTTTTGATTCTAAGATCTGGGTCAGTTACTGATTACGCAGTGCCCTTACAGACAGGCCACCCCACACTCGAGCCATGACGCAACAAGCCATCGATGACATGAAGGCCTCATTGACCAAGCTTGAAAACATGATCACCTCGATGAGAGGGGAGCAGATCGCCATCCTCACCCGGGTAAGTGCCGTGGAACAAGGAACTCCTAGCGGCAGTGTCGATACTACTGGGCCTTTAGCTCAATTGGCCAGCGCAGTCTACAAATTGCAGGAACAGGTCCATCTGACAACCCAAAGCTCCATCCATACGGAGAATGCTCGGACCTACACCCCACTGACCGATGAACTACCCGCCAATCTCAATCTGACGGGTCTGCCAATGTTCGAGGGTACTGAAGACCCGGTTCACCATATCCGGGCTTTCAAAGAATTCATGGCCCTTAAGGGAGTTAAGTCATCCATGTTCAAGCATCTCTTTGCTTCTTCCCTTGAGAAGCATCCAGAAGCCTGGTATTACAGGCTCGATTCCAAGAAGTACAAGACTTGGGACGACGTCGCAACAGAGTTCGCTCGGAATTATGCAGATAATACCGAGATCCAGACCACAATGCGCACCCTGGAGGTCATGGCCCAAGAGCCCAAAGAAGGTTTCACCAAGTACCTTCAAAGGTGGAGGGCTGAAAGTGTGAAGTTGGTAGACAAGCCCAACGAGAAGACACTAGTGGAGGCATTCATCAACAACCTCCTACCTCCCTACCACGTCCATCTTAGGTATGCCGACATTTCAAACTTTGCGGTGCTTACCGAAATGGGCATTAGGATTGAAGACGATCTTCGACATAATGAAGATCTGGGTGAAGCTTCTACCGAAGGCCATACTGGACATCCACTTGAGTCCTTAGAAGCCGAAGACTGCTGACAACCTCATCCAAGAGTCTAGATTTGGTTCAAGTCCGAGTCTGAGTCCGAGTCTAGGATGTACTATTTCTTTCAATTTCAAAGTCAAAGTCAAAGTCAGAGTCAGCGGTATTCTGTCCTCTTTTCACATTTCAATAAAATCAGCTTTTCTATTTCTCATACATACTTTCCTTATGTGTTTCCGAGAACATGATGAACACCATCATACACTGTGAGCACACGCACGTGACTATTATAAGCACATCTATAATGACTGCAGGAAACCGAGCCCGTGTTTTCCTTTTACCTATTCCATGTCTGGTATAGAAAGCCACATAACTACCCGTAGCAGGAGCATATCGAATCCTATGACAAATCTGGGTAGCCTTCTAGTTTGGGTTCAAGACGGGAGGCAAGCCCACTTCCCACAATAAACACCCTTCCAATAAGACTAACCAAACCCTACCTTAGGTGTTAGTCTGACTGACAAAAAAAAAACTGGACAAAAAGTCCAAGAGAAAAAAAGCAAAAGGCCAAAACAAAAAAGCTGGCCATGATCAAAAAAGAATTATCAACATCTCTCGACCAAACACGGTCAACTCAAATGAAGAAACTCATGACCGGGGCTAAGAGGTCAACCCAAAGAATTCAAAAACTCATGACCGTGAAACGGTCAATTCAAAAATTATCAATACCCATACCATCCAATAGAGGAGACAGTCAAGCTGGTCAACTAACACCACATCTAGCCTTCCCACATTACAACCCTCAAGACCTTTTCGAGACCTAGGCTAGAGACAACACAGAATTTTGAGGATTCAAGCTCCATAGGATACACCCTAACCTTTAGGGCCAGACATGGAAACCAGATCCCGCATTATCAACCTGCCCGATCGAAGTCCGAGTCATTTTTACTCGACTTCCCCCCTTTCCTACCACATTACAATACCTTACCCTCGAAGCCTTAGCTCCACAAAATTGAGCTCCAGATTTCGAAACATCAAAGCCACTTGCGACCTAGCTCCACATTTCCAAAAACATCTAAACCAGTTACCAGCCCCAAACACGGGAACTCAACTTGCGGTCGGCATAGAACATGCCCAAATAGTGCACACCACCTCTGGGGGCTATCCCGGAGAACACTCACAGTCACAGGATCAACATCCTAACTATTCTAGCCCTTTGATCAAGACATCACTGGGAATGCACCTAGCCTACACCATCGCTGTGGCTAGTTACACACAAAGCCCTAGTAAACTAGGCACCATTATATATCTTTCAATCCACTGAACTACGGCTTGGTTTGATTTCACTAACACGTGAATACGTAGGCAGCCTTTCAACAGAGGCACAACCACCCACATTGACACACATTCAAAAAAGCGCCGTCATTCCGGTCACGACACTGTCATGTTCTTAACAGTTAATTCTGGGGGCTTCTCCTAGGCAGAAGTTCTCCATCCATTCACAAATCCAAATAGTTTCAAAATCTAGCCACCTTTCTATAGTGTGTCCTAGTACTCGGCTCAGTCAAAGACGAGAATCTATCAGGACTCGGAGTAATATCCACTTTGGGAATGTCGACCGTGTTGCCACTCGCCTAGGCTACGGAATAGTGCAACTTAAGAGTCTTGTCATCTTAGGTGGCCTACCCCCTACCGAGTCACGATCTAACCCTTAGAGAGTCAAAGTCGTGTCTGTCAACTCGTCCTCTCACGTCCAGAGTCGAGTCTGTCGGTATATCTCTCTCTTCAAATTCTCATTTTAAAATTTGCAAAACTTAGCCATTTGAGAAAATCCTTTCCTAGTCACCACGGGAATAGGAATTTTTATCACACTTCATCTAGGCATACAGGCCTAACCAGGAAGTCCCAGGAATCCGTGTCAGAATCCGATTAGGAATCAAAGTCATCCCAAGCATCCTTATTTCCAAACCATTCCAAAAAAAAAATTCAGCATTTTTCTTTTCAAAAATTTTCGAAAAATCATCATTTCTTCCCCAGCATGAGTCAGTGTTTCACCTAAATGTTACATACAAATTATGTCAGCATACAGGTACACCCAAGACTCCCAGAAAATTCTAAGTTCCCCAGTGGAAAAGCTCAGGCAACTTCTTTCAGGATATATCTGCAAACAGATATGCCCATAGCTTCCAAGGCAAGCTCCCGCGCAATTCTAAGACAGGATATATCTGCAAACAGGTATACCCATAGCTTCCTAGGCAAGCTCCCGCGACATTATCAGCATCAACCCAGGTATGATTTCTATTCTATGGCTGGCGAGCCCTTCACGCAGGTCTAATGGACCCTAAACGACCCGATCGGAAGTCTGCTAGGTTTTAATCCTTGATTGACCTGGTAGCTACTCAGACTTTTGCCTTGTCCAAGCCTCAGTCAGAGTGGGGGCTCTGTAGACACCCACATTTTGACCGTCAGATGTCTATACTAGTTCCCGCCAAACACCCAATGATGATTGGACGTAAACGTGCTTTGATAGACTCGGATATGGGCTTGTAATCATGGACATTTGGTTTAGACTTTTTAAGGAGTACAAATTTCATAAAACCAACCTCAAGTCCAGGCCCAGTGGGTCGTTTCGAGTCAAATAACACTAATTTGGGTCGAAACCGACACCAGGGGTAAAACCGTCTTTTAGCGACCGAGTCAAAACCCGGTCAAAGATTTTCCCGAGACATATGAGTCAGCCGTGACACTCACACGGTTGATTCCAACCCAAATTCCTACAAAAATTCAGATTCATTAAAACATTAAACAATTCCGTTAAAGGTAGAATTCGACCTCAAGTAGGAATTCTATCCGGAAACCGATTCAGACATTGACCGAGTACCAAATACCCGGCCAAACACTCCTCAATCAGCCGAGAATTCCTTTCTTCTTGGCCAAGAAAGCAAGATTCTTATGCTCCTTAAACTCCTACGTTTCCTATCCTAAGCGGTATTCAAACTCTCCTAAACGGGCCGGCAACCCGGATCGGATTTTTTTAGCTTTTCGTTCGTTTTATTTTATTATTCTACGAAACGATTTCTAAATTTATATCTTTTCCAAAACTATTCCAAATATTTGATATTGATTTCGTAGTCAACTATCGAATATAACGAATATCGAGAATATTAAGTCGAGTACGAATTATGCGATATTCGTACGCGATTTAATTAAAATTTTTCCGAAAACCGTCGTCGAAATCAGGCCGCCACGCGACCCGCCTGAGTCCCGGGCGAGTCGCGCGGCCGACTGCCCACGTGCGCCTTTCTCGTTTTTTTTATTTTTTCTTAAACTTCGTTTTTTATACAAAACAACGTTTTATTAATATTTTTCAGTTTTCGATTAATATTATTTTCTCGATCTCGTATATTTATTTGCTATATTATTTCAATCGTTACTAACTCGTTTTCTCGTGTTTGTAGCAATTTATTTATTTCTTTATTTTTATCGTTTTATTAGACTAAAACGAACTCACATGCTAAAATAACTTTGCCGTTAGTAGTTTAACATGCATTAAACGACTTAGCAACCCATTTATTTTTCCTCACATGTCTTAGGAAAATAATCTCTACATATTATTCAATCGTCGAACTAACGCGTGTACACAAAACCGAACGATATCTTAGTAAAGGCCGCTAAGTGCGGGCGGGGTTGGGTGTTCTCAATGAACTTCCCAACACGTACCCTCACCCTGTACTCAGAACCGTGGTTTCCGGATGTCCGAAACCATTGGCAACGAGAGTCATTCAATATGCGATTAACCGCTCAAGTCGGCATCGGTATCGTAATGCTAAGGGACGAACCCGATAAACTCTGACATCGGAAATGGGCCATGTTTTAAATATGGCCCACTACGACATAGAGTGGGTTCGAATGGTTCCAAATAATCATAAAATTTGGTGGCGACTCCTACTTCGATTTAAAATTCTATTCGATCCATCTCATATGAAAATTCTATTGCCTCCCCAAAACCCGCGCTTCGCCGCGTCGGGGTGGACCTATGTCATGTCCACAAATTTATACCTTCTCATCAAGTAGGATAATTTCAAACCGACTAAATTCATTTGGATTATTCCAAGCCGGTACGGAATACATCCTAATGACTCTTACCCTGATTCTCCACGTCTTCTTGGTGTCATTAATGTCACCGACCATATTGAAACGTCGGGACTGAGAGGCAACCATTTTTTGGGTATAGTATAAATAAAATAAAAAGATTAGAAAATTCAAAGACTATTAAGTATACTATAGAAGAGAAGGTAGAATGATGTTTGTATGTGAAATGTGCACGGATTAAATATACGACGAATGAGTTAGGTAAGTTTTAATTATATGGAATATAACCTAATCAATCAATCAATCAACTATATTTGTGCAATTAATAAATCAATCAATCAATTAACAAAAATGAATTTGGTAGTATATCTCATAATAATTATCATCTACGAACTTGGTATTATTTTCTCTAATCTAGTTAATTAGTAGCAATATTATTCATTAGATAAGCAATCATAAATCATACATCATCATAAATCCGTATCAATCATTTTACAAAATTGAGTCAAATTATATTTTATTATATTATTTTATATCACTTTATTACTATATATATATATATATATATATATATATATTATATAATCAATATTATGCACCATACATATATGACATAATTTAGAAGAATATTCTATATTTATGATCATCTACGAATGTGGTAGTATCTCGAATTTATTCTCGAATGTGGTAATATTCTCGAATTATACCTCCTCCAATCTTTATTTATCTTCCTCTTTGATTAAATTATACCTCACATATATTAAACAAAGGGGAAGATTATTAAAAGTTGGAGGGAGTATATGATTATACATGATAGTAGTATACCAATCAAATAATAGTTATATTATATATTCTATATGAGTATATATGAGTATATATTATACTCCGTATATGATAGTATCAAATTAAAAAAGTCTATCTAAACCAATCACACAAATCCTGTCAGTTATATACAAAATCAAAAGATTGATCGTCTTCTATAATTAAAAGATTGATTTTAAATCAAAAAGATATACAATTATATCGTGTAGAACTAATTATAATAATATCTTCTAGTATAGACTCAATTAACCAAAATTTCATTTCTAGTATAGACCCCGTGCATGTATGCACGGTATTTATAGAAATTTATATATTTTTAGTTAATTATTTATACAAAATGGATTTTAATTAACAATCTGATAATTTTTCATTTTTTCTATCTTTGTTTTTGGATATAATAAAATAATTTGAAATTGCATAATTAATCAAAATAACGACCTCGACTAATATCATGAAATATGTAGTCCAAAAAATTATTATTACAATCATTTCTCGTTTAAATATTTTTTATTATAATATATGAATAAATTGTGAAATGTATATTCACTTTAAATTTATTTTAAATTAGAGTATATAATTTTCTACTCTTGATGTTTAGATGTACTCACTCCGTCTCGTTCATTTGTTTGCCTTTAATTAAAATACTACTCACAATAAATATAAAAGACAAACAAATGAATGAAACGGAGAGAGTAGTTATTCTCTATGATCTCAGTATATATCATTTGTTCATAAAAGTTCATAGTTGTTGATCGAGATTCAAGCAACTATATTTCTGCAATTTGTTTTCAACGATACACCCATCATTAGTTTTTAAATACGTAACTTGTAAATATTCTTTATATGATATGATTCATAATTGAGTGTGATTCTTTTCTTATTTGTTATATTGATTTTATCCAGATTAAGTGCTTAAAATTCATTCGGGAAAAAGTTTTGAGAATTTTTATTCTCTTAGTAGCTAATAAAGGATTACAATATTTAATTACAGTGTTATATCAGTCATGATTATTACAAGAATAAAATGTATTTCCGTTGGTATTCATATAGTGAAGTTTTAAACAAACATATTCTAGTTTGAGGATTGATTAATAATGAATAATTTGGTTATATTTTGGATAATTAATACGGAGTAATTTAATACTGTAGAAACGGATTATTTTCTTAATTTTCCTTAATTAAATTATTGGAGTGTATAGTTTTAGGATTAATTTAGTGATAATTTAAACAATGAGATATTGTGGTCTAGTGGTAGAGAATAAGTACTACATATCTATGGTCAAGGGTTTGATTCGCATATAACTCATTTCACTTGCTTTACTAATTTTTTTTTCATTTTTTGTAGTGGATAACTTTAGGCGGGAAAAATTGGAGGATTGTTATTTGGTTAGTGGAAAAAAAGGGGATGATGGACAATAAACATATCACACATCTAGCTTCAAATATGCCTCGGTGTACTACTTCTGTAGTATTGTGTCTCCTTTTGAGTTAATTGATGTACTCTTAATTATTTTCTGTCTCCCCTTTTTCAGCCTTCGAAAATTAAATAAGTCAGAGCCCCTCGTAAGATATTGCGACCACTCCTACCAAAACTACTGCAGGAATTTTACTTCCTAAATCATCTTCCAATTCCGATCATTTGTTTACCTTTGACTGAAAAATTACAGTAATTTTTTAATCGAATTTGTGAAGAAGGGTGAATGTTTCTTGATGTTACAGACTTTCCGTGCAGATTTTCAAGGGTTTGAAGTGGACGACGAGGTCAGTATGTGGTTGTGTTGGGTGTCGTCGGAGACAGACCTAAGCATCGAAGTAATAGACGTGTATGTGGTGGTTGATGTGAGATTATATCAAATCACGTGGATCAATATGGTTAATAGTGTGTATACCAAGAGTCCAAGATTATTCCTAACGCCCCTCTCGAGTCCATCCCGATAAGTTCCGACAACAATCTTAACATCGGCGGAGTTTGATTTATGCTGAAATAAAATCACCCTGCTCATATGTCCTTTCAAAATACGGAGTATAATGTAATACGAAGTACGAAGGAAAAATGTATTGATATGGTGACTATTAATGCGTTTTAACTTATTTTGTGAAGATAGAATGTATTCAATATAATCTCCAATAACTTTATTACAATAATTGTGTATAAATTAAATCCGACAATCTGTTTAAAAGATCAAAAAATTACTTAAGTTTCTTTGTCTTACACCTATTTTGACTCAATTACCTTAATGTATTAGAAGCTTAATGACTCAAGGATAGATAACACATACCACAAACACTTTAAATAGGTACTCGTTGACAAATAACAACATTGAATATGAAATACAAACAAAACATAAAATCAACCAAATAAATTACAAATTAGACCATCTAATCAATGAATTACATTATTCCGCGCGCGGAAAAGCTACTAGTTTAAATGAAATGAGATTTATGTGAGTTATTTGATAAGTAAATTCGGGGCATTGATTGACGAGTCGTTGACAGGGGAGGAGGGGCGATGGAGTTCGACGACATGGGGGAATTCCGTTGTAATTGGTTTGTGTTTTGGGTGCTAGTTGGAATTTGAGCATTTTTAAAGAGAAAATCAAACAATAAGTTTTGACAATGTGGAGAAATGATAAGTGCAAATTGGTAAACTGTCGTTAGAATCGAGTAAAAGTTCATTATAAAAAATCACGACCTTATTTTTTTTAATGCTATACTATGGCTAAATATATCTAACTATATTTTAAACTAATATGGTTAATATAACACTAATGTCTCGGACCTTGTCTTGGACCTGTGAAAAAATGACCCAACGCGAAAAACCTTCTGAAACCTGGCCGAAAATGACTGTAACTCAAAAGTGACCATATCCAATAATAACCAGAATATTTAGTGTCAAAACATGCCCGACCCATGACCGAACTTGAAAACAAGTAAATTTTATTCTATTAGCACTAGGCATCAATTTTTTATTGAGACAACCTTGCTGTTTATGTTCCCATTTCCCCACCTAATCAGACTAAAATGGGTCTGCAACGAAAGTTAGGAATTTATGTTGGATATGAAAGTCCCTCCGTCATAAGATATCTTGAACCTATGACATGCGATTTATTCACTGCAATGTTCGATGGTTGTCATTTTCATGAAATACATTTTCCTACTTTAGGGGAAGATAAGATGATCCCATGTCAAAAGAAAATTATACGGGATGTCAAATCATTATCTTATCTAGATCCTAAATCAAGTGTGTGTGTGTGTGTGAACAAGAGGTGTATAAAAGGGGGCTACTTATTTCCTTAATACCGTTCGTTTATTTACTTAATGTCGTCCGTAGTTTATGAGTAAATGACTGATTTGTCCTTTTTGAATTTAGTAACCCGATTTAACCTAACTATTCATAACCTAATTTACCTTACTTATTTGTCAACATCGTTCTAATTACAACCTGGACAACATCCACTTTACTCTCGAATTAATAACACACTTATATTTTGAATTTTTGATTATTCGACGATTAATCGGAACATGTCGAACCTGGAAAATAATTTTCCTTTAGATTTAAACTAGTTTTGTGTCCCGTGAAATTCACGGGATGTGTAGATCATTGTTCAATTTTATCTCGTTATTATAAGTACAGTATCTTGTTTGATATTGATACTTTTTTGCTTAAAAAAAATAGAATTAAGTATTAAATTGATATTCATTACATGTCATAAGTTGAAATACCTCATATATGTAAAAGATACAACAAAATTACTATCAATCGTGACGAAAATTTATTATAATACCAAAAATTATTTTATGTTGATCCTTAATACTCTATACCAGCCCGCAAAAACCACTTAACCAATATAAAAAAATTGAAGTCATCTATTTGTAAATTTCTCAACAGCGATTATTATTTAAAAAAAAATTCATTAATACTTAATGTGCAACATTTTTTTTACAAGTATGTAGTATCTAATACATAAAAATTAAAAATTATTGTTGACGAAGAAATGCGGCTAAGTTTAATTTTAAACCAATTCAAATTTTAGATGATATAAACCCAAAGAAAAAAATTCTTACTTAGTAGTTAGTACTCATATGTCATCGGAGTACATGTCAATAAGCAAAGACTATTCGTTTTATAGATCCTCAACTCCCCAATCACAATTGAGATTTAATAATATCATTTCCAAAGTCGTATTCTTCCTTAGTACTCGTATGATTAAATGAAGCAAATTATATACTACGTTCTTAGTATAACTTGGATCCCTTACGCCAAAATGTTATTTATTCTTGCCTAAGCATCTATTCCGTAAATCATAAAAAAAGGGAAGAAAATTATTGAAGAACACACTCTATTAAAAAAAGGAAAGAAAAAAAAGAGTAACATTTACGGAGTACTAGTTTAATTTTTTTGGCCGACAAAAATTGTATTCCCTTGGTCTCTATTATTTGAATAAAATATTTCCGACAAAAAATATAAAAGTAAAACACACGATAGAGAGAAAGACAATAATATATGGAGTATTCACTTAAAAATGCTCAATTATCTAATTTTTTATGAGTGAAATAAATTTATAGCGCTAATTTTTTGACCGATGTAGAGGAAAAGTTGAAAATTAAAGTGACAGTATATATACTGAGTTGTAGTAAAGGGGTAGTAAAATAGAGAAGTTTGGGCATGAGAAAACGAACGGATAGCAACTGGCAATTAGTCGTACAACATAAAAAATTTGCATTAAAGTCTAGTTATGTTAAAATGATGCCACGTGTCGTTCAAATAACTACTCAACAAACTACTCATCTTGCCTTTTTATATATTTATATAAATTTGCCCTATAACGAAAATAATTCGGACAATAACGTTATAGAGGTTAGTCTTTATTTTTGTCACTGTGAACGCGCTTATAATCCATATTATTTTTCGTATTCGTAATTGTTATCGCGACCCTGGACGTGACAATAGACTTTAGAGTCTTACGTTCGGGCTTCAAAACAAGCGTGGAACTCTTACGCCCGAACCCATAATCACCACTAAACTATTTAAGACCGGGCGTACGTGGGGACAAGCGTAGAACTCCCACGCCCAAGCCCGGGGGAGTTTTAAAATATCTACATTCTGCTGTGGGCTGACACGTAGATATCCCACGTCCCAAGGTTATAAGCACAATGATTCCACGCATGGACAATTTTTGGATTTTTTATTCAGTTTTATGTGTATTTCTGTATATTTATTGATATTTTCCTTCAGTATATTGGATTGCTTTGTCAAACGTGCACGTTAAGAATTATAATCGATATTGAGGTTTGGCACGTTAATTGTGTGAGTAACAATTATATATCGTAATTACATGACAAGTTGTTTTTAATAATGTAGGCACGTAACACTGTTTATTAGTTACATCCTCTTTGTAAACTTAATAAGGAGTAGAAAATACAAATGTCTAACTAGTGTTAAGCTATGCAAAATTATATAGCGATTTTTTAATTTGTTATTCGAAGACGTGTTGGTTACTAGTTACACATGTTAATTTCGTTAGTATGAATTATATATCGATTAAGAATCAATACCGCCATGTCATTAGTAAGAATTAAATATTTTTCATAATAATTGTTTTGATGTTGGTGAACATGCAAGTTTCTACTGCGGAAGTCGGTGGCGACCACATTGACTACTCCCCCCCACTTCTGGACGAATATTGATTTTTGTGGGTCAGATGAAGTTTTTCAATGGGCTCATTCGAGGGCACGTCCTCTCGGTTTCAATCTAGTTAAGAGTAGTAACACGAGGGATATGAGCAAAATATTTCGTAGAAATTATTTCTATTGTGATATAGACGGAGCTCCTCGAGCGTGTAGAATGGGACTCCGGGGAAGACCAAAGATACAATGACTGAGAAGATCGGTTGCCAATATAAGCTGAAGGCGAGTAAGATAGTGATTGATCACTCGAAGTGGAAGTTTTTAGTACTTAAGGGCGGTGGATACCATAATCACAAGTTTAAGGTTTACGAAGATGGTCATCGCCGACATGCCAGGCTTGGTGAGGCCGAGAAAGTTCAAGTTAATGCACAAGTTCGAGCTGGTGTTCCCCTTCGTAGATCCATGAGGGTTTACATCAGACCAATCCTCATAAGCCCCGACCCTGCATACAAACTATTCACAATCGGGTTTATAGGGTTATGGCGAAAGGTACAACTAGTCGAAACCCGGTGCAGCAGATGTTACAGCTTGCACGTGACGCAGACTAATATTGGTTTTCTGTGGATGATTCAAGACGGCTAATACGATCGTTCATGGCTCATCGTGTTTCTGTTAACATGTTGAGATCTAATTATTATGTTGTACAAATTGATGCGACATACAGGACGAACAAATACGAACTTACACTTGTTGAGATGATAGGTATGACTTCCATTGGTATGCAAGAGTTTTGTAATTTCATATGCTTTCATTCGGACCGAATCTAGGCCCGAGTGCAAATGGGTGTTGGAGAAGCTGATGTTACAATTAATTGATGGTGTACAACCGAACACAATAGTGACTGATCGAGAGCTTGGTTAACAGATGCATGGGATTCCAGGTATCTTCCCTCGTTCACTCCACTTACTATGTGTATTTCACGTAACTCGTGATATCGAAGCTAGAGTCGCCGTCATGTTAAATTCTACGGGACTTGGAGCATATATTCGTAAAAAATGGTTCCGTACCATGTTGTATGCGTTGACACAGGAAGTGTTCTATAAGTGGTGGAATCGTATAGAATTGAAGTGGCCTCATATTGCCGGGTATTTGACATAAATGTGGATGCAAAACAAGCAATGCTGGGCTAGAGTATGGACTAACCAGGTGACACACTTGGGTAACACTACTACGGGGAGAATGGAATTCGCCCATGGAGCTCTGAAAAATTCTTTGAGGAGTGCGAGTCCTGCTGATGGGCCGTATTTAGTCGTAGTTATTACAACAATTTTTGTGTATTTTGGTGGAGTTAATCGTTGTTCTTGTATCGCATTTGTGTCATTTTGGTATGGATGTTGTATAAGCTATTTTGAGCATTCTTATCACTTCATCATTGATTCAGGACAAGAATGAATGAAGCATGAAGGGAAGGAAAGCCCAAGACGGAAGACAAGTCCGAGAAAGTGAGCCCAGTTGAAGACACGAAACTAGAGAAACGAAGAAACCGACATCAATCCAGTGCATGAGTCGCACCGTCGTCATGCGAGTCGCACGAGTGTCATACGAGTCCCGCGAGTGTTATGCGAGTCGCCCGGATTCCTGATTTCCATGTTGCGTCTAGTCCTATTCCGTGTTACTATGCTAAGTTTTGAAGACTTCGGTTTTACTTTGGAAACTTTATTATTATTATTATTATTATTATTATTATTATCATTTTATTTTTTTTACAGGAAAATTTATCATTTCATTGATATAATGAAATTACATTTTGATGCGAAAGACATAACACACTATTCTTCCTTAATCAAGGAAATCAAGCTTTTCTATAATCCTAGCAAACTTAGGATTAGACTTATAGGACTCAAATCTGGTTTTCACTAAGAACTGAATTTGTTGAAGTAGGCTTGATACACTAGTGCTTGTACTAGATAAAACCCGCTTATTCCTTCCAAATGTGATAGATTGTTGAAGCAAGGCTAACAGAGACCCAAGTATACCTCCATTGCTTCTTGCGTTTAGCTACCAACATCCATTTCATGATTTCTCGAAGCTTGAGTCCAATGTGATCAAAAGACATCCATTGAAGATAGCATTCCAGACTTCTTTAGAGTAGTTGCAGGAGAAAAACAAGTGTTCATGATCTTCACCAGCAGCTTCACACAAAGAGCATCTAGTAGCTTGATGAAATCCTTTCTGTGTATATAATTCTGCAGTAGGGAGCTTCTTTTGAATGGCCAGATAGGAAATAACTTTGTGACTTGGTGCAACCACAGGTAATCTCAGGATGGAACTCCATTTTATAGGTCGCCTGTTTGCAAGAGAAACATACAGTTTATTCACCAGGAATTTGGACTCTAATGAACAATCCTCCAAGAGCTTTTGAGCAGCATTTATGGAACCAATTATTTGAATTAGCTTGTCTCTAACTAACAGGACATTCCTGAAACCAATAGGCAAAGCTCCTTACTTTCTACAGTCCAAATATCAGCAGTCTGAATGATGTAGCTATGACACCATTTTGCCCAAATATTATCAGGCGTCTTAGTAAATTTCTAGATCCATGGGTATTAGGAAAAACTCACAACTATTTGATCCTTTTCCCTTGATGTGGTGTCATAAGAAGGGTGACATAGAAGGTCAGAAGGGTAGGATAGTTGGTCAAGGTGAGAAGTATCGTTGTGCGGTGTAGTCGTAACACTATATTTTATGCAATTGATGATGCTTGTTTGATGTGTTGAACTGTTAGAGGCGTCTAGGTTTGATCACATGTGTGGGTTGTGGAGTAGTGTGGTATACATCTTTCACCACTGGTTGACATTTGTAGCACAAGTGATCTGTTTTAGGATTGGAGAATTAAGAGGCGTTAGATGTTGGTATTAGCTTATCTTCATTTGCTAAGTCCTTTGTTTTGATGAATTAAGCTAATGATAATGGTTTGATGTTGTGTGTATTAATGCACTTGAGCATTTGATTTGAGTTTCATTCAATTGTTGGATTTGCTTGTGCATTGTCTCATAACGAGGGAGTTAGAAGAGTGAGTGAAGGCCATTGTTTATGACGATTTTTCCGCGCATTGTGAACCGGGGACGGTTATGTTTATTGTGTTCTTCGAGTTTTACTTGAGGAAGAGTAAATGTTCAAGCGTGGGGATATTTGATGGGCCGTATTTAGTCGTAGTTATTACGACGATTTTTGTGTATTTTAGTGGACTTAATCGTTGTTCTTGTATCGCATTTGTGTCATTTTGGTATGAATGTTATATAAGCTATTTTGAAGATTCTTATCACTTGATCGTCGATTCGGGCCAAGAATGAATGAAGCATGAAGGGAAGGAAAGCCCAAAACGGAAGACAAGTATGAGAAAGTGAGCCCAGTTGAAGACACGGAACGAGAGAAACGAAAAAATCGACAACAGTCCAGCGGGCGAGTCGCGCCTTCGTCATGCGAGTCGCGCTATCATGCGAGTCGCTCGGATTCCTGATTTCCATGTTGCATCTCGTCCTATTCCGTGTTACTATGCTAAGTTTTGAAGACTTCGGTTTTACTTAGGAAACTTTATTATTAGAATGCTTTATTTATTATTATTATTAATAATTTTTTTTGCAAGATTTTTATACTCTTTTATTCATACATAGAGGGAAAATATAAGGGACTAGCCTTAATTACAAAATCAATATCCCCTATAACATATATCTACACATGTATTTACACTATGATTTTCAATCATAAATCTATATTTCGACTTCGTAGACGAGTAGTGACTTCAAATTTGATGTGTTGAATTAACTGTTCGCAAGGCCTCTCCGCATTGGCGAACACCCTAGCATTCCTTTCACTCCATAAATGGTGCACAGCAGCTGCCATTGTAGCACTATACCACTCTTGTTTCCAGTGCTGTTTCGCTCTTCTCGACTTAGTTCAGTGTAACTCAGCAAGTAAATCTGAGCTCCTGCCTCTAATATTCATGCAGTGCAACAACGTTTGCCAGAGTCTAGAAGCATATGAACACCTGAAGAAAAGGTGTTTATGAGATTCAGCCGCTTTCTTACATAAAACACATCAAATTACAATGTAATGGCCCCTATTTTGCAATTTAGCAATAGTTAGCAGACATTCCTGTGCAGCCAATGAACCAATGATACCATGCTTGGGTATAACTCCTTGTCTCTTCATGATGAGAAGCCAGCTTTGCTTATGATACTTATCCCTAAACCAATTATAAGCCTTTTCAGCTTTAAACTGATTGTGCTCTCCCCAACTCTGTTGTAATCGTTCTGCCTGAACTGCATTCCCCTCCTGCAGTAAAATTTCATCCCGCATTTTAAGAATGCTCTTAAAAGTTGCAGTAAAGCGTTCTTTAGGTTGAATGGTCCATATTTCTTGGTTCTCAAGAATGTACAGATGATTCCATTTACTCCATAAACCATCCTTGTTCTGCGCTAATTTCCACAGCCATTGACAGATCAATTCTTTGTTCCAGGCATTCAAATTCTTGATATTGAATCCACCCTCCTCCCAAGGTGAACAAATTTTATCCCAGATCTTGAAGACTATATTTTTGCTTGCCAATGTTCTTGTCCCAAAATAATTCCTGCATAATTGTGTGATCTTTGTGTAGACAGCCAAAAGGAGCAATGTATTAGCACACCAATAATTCATAACTCCAAAAATAACCGAATTAAGGAGTTAAACTCTTCTTGTATAAGACAAGCAAGTAGCAGACCGACTTGTTATTGCATCGTGAATCTTTTGAATCAGCCCCATGTAATGCTCTAGCCTGTTATTAATGTCGTTTAAGGGGAGCCCTAGATACTTGCATGGAAACCATCATTGTGTGAAGCCAGACACATCAAGAATTCCTCTTTTAACATCCTCATGAACTCCTCCAAAATAGATATTTGTCTTCTCTCTATTTGCTTGCAAACCAAACTCATTTGTGAACCCTTCAAGGGCTAGGAGAACATTCTTTACTGAAGGGGTATCACCCCTCATAAACACCATCAAATCATCAGCAAAAATCATATTATTCAAACCAAGTTTCCTACATTTGGGATGATAGGAGACTTGAGCTTGATTATTGATTAACCGGAGCCTTCTAAAGAATACTTCCATACTCAAGACAAAGAGATATGGAGATAAAGGATCTCCTTGCCGAACCCCAATTTTGCCTTTGAAGAAACCATGAGAGGATCCATTGACTTTTTATGAGAACCATTACCCTTTTATACAAGCAAGAATCCAATCAATAAATTGTGCAGGGAAATTCAGTCCTTTGAGCATACTTTCCAAGAAATCCCACTGTAGTGAATCAAAAGCTTTCATGAGATCGATTTTCATTAAACATTTTGGAGTGAGAAATTTCTTCCCATAACTTTTAATAACAGACAAAGATAAGACAATATTCTCGTGTATATTCCTACCTTTTAGAAAGGCAGCTTGTCAGGCCCTATGATTTTTTGAAGGACTCTTTGCAACCTCTGAGTTAAAATCTTGCTAATGGTTTTATATAGAATAGAGCAGCAAGAAATAGGTCTGTAATCAAGCACTGATTTACAGATTTGTTTCTTTGGAATAAGGGTAATCAGTGTGGTGTTAGCCTGCTTAACCATTTTACTGGTTCTGAAGAATTCCAAAACTGCAGCACATAAATCTTCTTTAATTATAGGCCATGAAGCTTTGAAAAACCCCGCTGAGAAACCATCAGGGCCCGGGCTTTTATCAGATCCCATAGCAAACAATATTTTCCTTATCTCTCTCTCATCTGGTGTCTTTAAGAGGCCGCTTCAATCATCTTCCTGCAAGGACTCTCCCTGCTGTAAAACTGTCAGGTCTAAAGGTTGTACCTGCTTTTCTGAACTCAATAGCTCTTTATAATAGTCCACAAAACCCTCTGCTACCTCCTTCATCCCTTCCCTAGAACATCCATGAGCATCATCAATAGCTCCAATAATATGTTGATGCCTTCTCTCTTTAATTCGAGAATAGAAATAAGGAGTTGCATCATCATTCAAAGCTAAACTATCCATTTTTGCTCGCTGTTGTAAAATACTGAGTTCTGCCTTTTTTAGCTGTTCACTTGTGGTAATTAGACCCTGTTCCTTCTGCAACAACTCAAAAGAGAGAGGCCTGGACTGAAGTTCTTGCTGTCATGCCTCCAGCTTCTTGTCCACTTCCTTAATAATAGTCCCAATGCAGGAGAAACTTTGCTTATGATGCCAGCTTTACTGCTTTCAGTTTTTGGAACAGCTAAAACCCCGTAGTTCCATAAGCCTTTTGTTCCAGGCTTTACTAACAATAGCCTGATAATTTGGATGCTTAGTCCAGCAATTAAGAAAAGTAAACCTTTTAACCACGTTTTCCTCAGTAAACAGATGAACAATCACTGGGGAGTGATCAGAAAGTTCAGAATTTGAATATTTTGCAGAAGAGTTAGGAAAATCATTTGCTCAACTGATGTTTATGAGGGCCCTATCTAATTTTGTCCAAACTCTAGTGCTCGGATCCTGTTTATTGGTCCAAGTAAATTCATATCCTTGACCAACCAGTTCTTGCAAATTGCATTGAGATATACATGTGTTAAAGTCATCCATATCAGCAATGAGAGGAACAGATCCACCCACCTTTTCCCCTAGGTGACGTATTATATTGAAATCCCCCACGACTAACCAGCTAAAAGTTTGGCTAAGCCTGAGTAACTGTCTCCATAGATCATCCCTTCCTCTAGCATCATTTACTCCATAAACCACTGTAACGTGGAATTTTTTTCTAGTGGCAAAGTGATGCAAATGACAATGTATGAATTGCTTATGCTCCTCCAGTATAGTAGCATGAATGGTATTAGGATTCCAAGTGGCCCATATACGCCCATTGTAATGACTCTTATAGTTATAGTAGACAAAGTAAGAGATGAATTTACCTTTAATAATTGTCTTAGCTTTTGTCTCCTTAATTCCGGTTTCCAATAAACCAAGAAAATCAACCTCAACCCTTAATAAGTTGCAATACCTCATTTTGCTTAAGGGCTTCATTACCTCCTCGAATATTCCAAGAACTGACTATCATGTAGTAATATTAGAAGGAAGTGGTTCCACTATGAGAGGAAACTCCTCTACAGTTTCTTTATCATTTGGATACCCTAATAGTTCAGGTTCAAGAGATTCCAATTGCAAACCTTCAAATCTATTTGAGGAATGCAAGTGCCCTAAGAGGTTGTGATCCTTATTTCCTTCCATTAATCTCCTACTGGAGTCAAGCACCTTAAGGTTTCTCCCAGTTGAGCGCCTGACTACAGGGGTGAAGTCAGATATAGAATCTGCAGGCGCATCTTAACCTAGCTTTCCTGAGTCAATCTGTGCACCTTGCTGACCATTCTCATACCCTCCAGTGGGCTCTCTCTCTTGGGGTCCTTGATGCGTTACAGTAGGGACAGGAGGAACCAGACCTGGTTCTCCTACTACTGAGGTACCACCTATCCCAAGAGGGGCCTTCTTGACAGATGTGAAACGCGTTGCAGGCTTGCCATCACCTTCTTTGCGTAATTTCTTCTTCTCCCATTTGCAGGTTGCTTTCAGGTGACCCAATTTACCACATCCCACGCAGTAAAAAGGAAGCCATTCATAATCAACACGCTGCACTGACATGCCAGAAAATGATGTATTAATGGTGATGGAATTAGATAATTCCCTTGAAACATCCACCTCAATCATCACTCCTGTAAACGATAGACGCTCCTTGTATGTAGTGGTTGTATCAACGAACATTGGGCGCCCTATTTTACTTGCCATTTTACTGAGTACAGACTCAGTCCCGAGATATGGATCAAGATCAGGGAATAAAATCCAAGCTGGTACAATATCTTGCGAAAAAGTGGGACTCCATTGCTTGAGAACAAGAGTATGTGAGCCTACCTGCCATGGCCCCCCTTTTAGAACTGTATCCATGACCTTCTGACTACCAAATCGGAATGAAAACCATCCGCGTTTGAAATATTAAACAACAGGGATTTGAACATGATTCCAGTTCTTGGTCACAAATTCTTGGATTTGTTTGGATGAGGGCTTGGCTCCCAAAATTTTCCCCATGAGCGTGAATCTCCATAACCATAATTCATCCTCAAAGTCGTCCTGCGAGATGTCAATTTCCTCCGCTTTCGCACAAAATTCATCAAAATGCAATCCCATACCCATTTTGACATCTTTTGTCTTCCCTGCCCATGTTGAATTGACATTAGAACCTGAATTGGGAATTTCTTGAATCATGTCACCATTCTGGTCAAGAACCCCTCTGTTCTCCTCCGAGTCCTGAATTGGCCTAATGTCCTTCATTGAATTTGGCTCCTTCGAAACTCTTGATTCTTCATTTCCCCTCTTCTTAGAACCACTAGTTTTGTTGCTTCCATTGAGTTTAATCATAGATTGTATAGGTAAGTCAATCAAATCGTTGATTAAATGATTACCCTGCTTTTCGGTCTGGGTTTCTGTTATTTCCTTCATTGATGGCTGAACGATGGGAATTCCAGCATCAATGAAACCTTCGTGAATTGGCGTTTCAATTTGTACTATTTTCCTTGGTCTCCCCTGCCCTCTTCCCGTAGGCGCAGTGCTTGTCATCATCTTCAATGGCGTCGCGCGAGAGAAATTTGTCTCAAGAGAGAGAAGAAAGTTTTTTATAATAATAATAATAATAATAATTATTATTATAATTATTATAATTATAATTATAATAATAATTATTTTTTTTTTGCAAGAAAAATATGCCTTATTTTATTAAAATAAGACTAGAATCTTACAAAAGATATAACCTCTACAACATACACCTCCTCTATAACAATTGCTTCAAAGCTAGATCCACACCTCTAACTCATAATCTAGTGCTAACTTCGAACTTAATACGAATAAGAAGTCTATCTACGGTAGTTCTAGAGTTAGAGAAAATTCTATTGTTTCTTTCCATCCAAATCCAATACGTTGCAGCAGCTATAGTACTATAAAACCATTTGTTCTTCCAATGCCTTCTCGTCCGTCTTGTGGTGCACCAAAGCAGCTCAGTGAGCAAGTCCCAGCCTCTCCCAGTAATCTGCATCCAGTTGAGGAGGTGTTGCCATACCTGCTTAGAGAAGAAGCAACCAAAACACAAGTGCTTGACAGTTTCATATCCATGCTCACATAATTCACATCTGCTTTCCAGATAAAGACCTCTAGCCTACAACTTATCCTGAGTAGCCAAAGAATGTTGTCCAGCCAATACCAGAATAATTCTATGTTTAGGAGTAATGTAATTACCCTTAAGCCTAGCAATCCATCTAATTGTCTGCTTATGCTTCCTAATCCAGTCATAAGCAACACTAGCATTGAAAGAACCCTCGTAAGTCCAACTTCTAATCAAGCCAGCAACAACTTCTATACCCCCCATCACCTGTACAATTTCGTCTCTTAAGCTAAGAATGCTCTTCCAAGTTGAAGTGTGGTTTTCCTTCTTCTGGATAGACCCAAGCTTTGATTCCGAAGAATATATCGGGTGTGCCACTCCTTCCAAAGGCTAGATTTGTCACTAAGAATCTTCTAGATCCAGTGGGCAATAATCTGCGTTTTGTTCCAACTTCCCAAGCTCTTGACATTAAGTCCCCCTTCTGCCCAGGGCGAGCAAATGCTCATCTAGCTCTTAAAAATCATTCTCACCTTATCATAGCTACTAGTCTAAAAGAATCTTAGAAAAAGCTGATCAATGCGCTTAATAACGTTGACAGGAAAAATTGCATTGGAGCACCAGTAATTGGTTAAACCAAAGACAACAAATGAAATCAATTGAAGTCGTCCTGCATAAGTCAGATGACTAGAAGACCAATATACCATCCTAGTTTGAATTTTGTTTATAAGCACTTGATATTGATCCATCTTGTTATTTACTGAATGAAGAGGCAAGCCTAGGTAGCGAGAAGGAAATTCTCCTTGTGCAAACCCAGTTTGTGCCATAATAAGATCCTTAACATCCTTACCTACACCTCCAAAGAATATGTGAGTCTTCTCCTTGTTAGCCTGTAACCCTGACTCTAAAGCAAACATCTCCAAGGCCTTAGTAACTGCAATCACTGAAGGACTGTCACCCCTACTAAAAATCATTAGATCATTGTGGACATGATATAGGTCCACCCCGACGCGGCCACGTGTGGGTTTGGGGAGGCGAATGAATCTCCATATGAGATGGGTCGAATTGAAATTTAAATAGAAGTGGAGTCGCCACCGAACTTTGTGGGAGTTCGGGCCCATTCGAACCCACTCTATATCTTAGTGGGCCATGCACAAAGTATGGCCCATTACATTTTGATACCGATACCGACATTATCGGATACCGTGTATTGAATGACTCTCGTGTGCCAATGGATTCGGATATCCGGAAACCATGGTTCTGAGTAAGGGGTGAGGGTACGTGTCGGGAAGTTCACAAAGAACACCCAACCCCGCCCGCACATTAGCGGCCTCTACTAAGATATCGTTTGACTCTCGAATACGCGTGTTAGTAGAACGATGAAAAATGATATGCAAACAGTGTTTTGCCTAAACATGCAAATAATTGAATGGGTTGCTAGTCGATTTAATGCATCTAAATTTAACGTCAAAGTTGGATTTAGCATGCGGGTTCATTTTAGTAAAATAAAATAAACAACGGAAATAAATCGAAAAGCATAGAACAAATGATTAGTAATGATGATAACGATAATAACGGTTTGCAAGAATATAGAATGCTATAAGATAATGTAAGCATGATGCATGATTTTGGAAAATCAATAATTTTGCTAAGTCGTGTAAAAATATGGCATGATTTATACTCAACTTTGAAATTTCGATGCTCGTCATATTCAATATTTGATTATGGAATCAATATCAAATATTAGGAGCGAGTTTAGAAAAGATGTTATAAGTCGTTTTAAAATTGAACTAAAAAAAAAGAATCCTTTTGTGTCGCAATTTCCAGGCAATCGCGCGACTTGTATGAACTTCGCGCGACTTGCACAGGCGCGCGACTCGCATGAGATCCGCGCGACTCGCCTGACACCCGCGCGACTTGCATGATATCCGCGCGACTCGCATGGAGGGCTGTTTTGGTTTTTTTGATTAATTCCGTTAGATTTGATATTCGACTACGGAGTCGGTATCGCATCCTTGGAATGATGATTTTTATTGAATCGGGCAGAAATATTGTATGATTTATGTTCGATTCAGATTTGGATACTCGTCGTATCCGATATTCGATTATTGAATCGATATCGAATATTTATAGCGAAATCTAGAAAATAAATTTGTAAGTCGTTTTAAATCCACTAAAACGAAATAAATTGTCTCCGCGTTTTATAGTGTCAAAATTAATTCTTACGAATTATGATCACTATTTTTTAGCATCAACGACTTCGTATTAGTTAGATTCATTGACTAGTTCGTTTAGACGCGACATCCAATTATTGAATTGGTATCGAATCTAAAGAACGACTCTTTGCAACTACTTGAATTAAAAAAAAACTTGACTGGATTCCCTCGGCATCCCGACATCGTAATAAATCCTTGCGGATTGTGTGATGTCGGATCCGCGTCAAAGGGTTTCGACCTTAATATAAAAAAGAATGTTTGTTTCGAAAATAGTATTTGAAATCGATGAAATATGCGATTAATGATGATGCAAACAAAAATAAGAAAACTATTGTTTACGTTGACTTACTTCAACAATCAAGCGCTAGGGGTGTCGTGATAAGCGACCGGCAACGTCGGGTGAAACACCCTTGTATATTCAGATTTCCTTATCCCATCATCATTCGTGCTCGACACGGATCCATAAGTATTTTAATGTTTTTATACTAGTAATTATTATCGATATTATAGACGCGACGATAAAAAAAACGAAAAAAGATGACAATAACGACGACGACGTGCAGACGACACGAGAAAAGAAAGGAGAAGAGAAAAGAACGGGATTTTGCACCCTCAACCTACATGTTTCTTGTCTCGGATGGAACTCGTTTCGTTGTGGCTTTAGCACGGGAGTTTCGAGGTTTATGAAGGTTGAGTTATGGTGGTTTAGGGTTCCTAGATTGCTAGGGTTTAGGGTAGTAATTAGGATGTATAATTGATTAGGGTTCTCTTAGGGTTTTTTAAGTTGTGTGTAGATGTGTTAGGGTTTTGTTTTTGTAAAAGTGTTGAATTGTGCATGCAAGAGGGTGTTTATATAGGCAATTGCTCCCCCTCCTTGTCTAGGGCTACTCGATCAAGTGCGCTGATGGACTTGATCGAGTGGCCCACCTGAAAGAGGACCGCGGGTTTGCTCTCGGAAACGGCTTTGACCGGGTTTTGACCCGGTCGCTAAAAGACGATTTTATTTTCGGTGTCGGTTTTGACCCAAATTAGTCTTATTTGATTGAAAATGACCCACTGGACCTGAATTTGAGGTTAGTTTTGTGAGATTTGTACTCCGTAAAAAGCCCAAGCCAGAAACTAATGGTTTTGAGCCCACATCCGAGCGCGTAGAAACACGTTTGCGTCCGATCATCATCGGGTGTTTTTTTGGAAACTACTATTGACACCTAACGGCCAAATGTGAGTGTCTACAGAGCCTCCACTCTGACTGAGGCTTGGACAAGGCGAAAATCAGAGTAGCTGATGGGTCATATTTAGTCAGGGTTATAATGACGATTTAAGTGTAATTGGGTTGACTAAATCGGTATTTTTATGTTCCGTTGGTGAAATATTTATGATTTCATTGTTATAAGCCTATTTGAGGATTCTCGGTTTGGGTCGTGAATGAAAAGAGAAAACAAGACAAGGTGGGCCCAAAACGAGGAACCGGAAGAAAAAGCTCAAGAACTGAAGACGGATGCTGAATCGTGTTGGATTTCGTTTACTAGTATTATTATTTTATTTTATTTTATTTTATTATGAGTGTTTGGTAAGTAATAGACTTACCTTAATTATTATGAGATCACTATTAGTATAGATTATTATTAGTTTAGATATTATTATGATTCCATCTACGAAGTGGTACGTTCAACTTAGAGTTCTCAAGAAAACTATGTGTAACTAATCTTCTCATCTCGATTCAAGACATTGAAACGCTTAATTATCAGTTGTGAGTTTGAAAGTTCTTATCTTTATTCTTGATTATTGATTAATTGATCAGTTTAATTATATGAATGTTGTTATTGATATCTAGAGTGATCAACTAGTTTTCTATTTCATCGTTCTATTGTTAGTTTTGTTAATTGAGCAGGATTTGTTGATTAACTTGACCTGAGTAACATCTAAGACTTAATTATTGAACGGGATTCGTTGATATTAAGACTTAGGAGCAATTATCATAGATCTATGACACAACTGGATTGTATGTGTTTATTTATCTCTTTATCGAATTCTCTATTTATTAATGCTGCTGTTGAATTAAATCTAGAACTGGATTGTTTAGGTTGTTTAACAGTTAGATCTAATTAAGAACGGGATACGTTTTAATTAGTTATTCGTAAGGAGAATTAGAATCTTCGATTCACGATAAAGTAGTCAAGAATAATAATTTGAACCAGATTTCGATGATCAATTGTGATTAAGTTGTGGATTTGTACTTGACCCGAGACCGTTTTACTCATTTGATTTACTTGAAGTTTTTATCTTTATTAGATTTAGTTGTTTGATAATTATTCAAAACCCCCTTTTCTTATTGTTTAATTAATTAGTTATTTATCATTCTATATTAGTACACAGTTATAATTAGTCCAATTCTCTGTGGGTTCGACCCTTATTTCCATTATACTATTCTTTTAGTTAGTTGGTTATAAGTGATTATAAATTAGTAATTTGAGGCATACGACTTTAGCCTGTCAAATTTTGGCGCCATTGTCGGGGACTTGGCATTAATTGTTTTTGTGTGTTAGTATAGAGATTTTGAGTTAGTTAGTTAGAGTTTAGTTTAGTTTTTTTTGTTGAGTGTTTTTAGAGAGTCTTAGTTTATCCGATAGATGGCGACTAAATATTTTCCTCAATATGAGCATGAACTGTTTTACAAATATTTTGATAGATTGAGTGAGTATGTCTCTAGATGTCGTCATCGATATCAAATTTGGGAGCTCTGTCATGTGGTATACAATGGATTAAATGATGAAACTTTGATGCATGTTGATTCTTTAAGTGAAGGGAGATTCGTTGATGGACTTAGTTATGAGGAGAAGTGGGAACTTTTCATATACTTGGCTCACGACACTGAAGAATGGGAGTTGGAAAACCCACGTTCTAGAACACCTTCAATGAGTCTCAATAAAAATTTTAACACCCAGCATGAATCTCGTATATCCACGGAAGAAATGATTAGAGACCTGATTACTGCTCAGATGACCCTTCAAGCTAGTATGACTCAATACGAGCAAGTGAACAATGCTAGTATCCAGAACCTTGAGAGTCATGTAGTGCAAATAACGACATCTAATGATAGACTTGAGTCACATGATGAGTTTTCTCTTAATTTTAAGGAGTCAGGAGTTATTAAGAACTTAGAGTTTGATGACACTCTTCCCCTTAAATCCGATGTGGTATGTCACTCTTATAAGGAGTGTGATGTTGATAGTGATGATGGTTTTTGGGATGACGAGGAGGATGACTATGATGATTCAATATACTCCTCACCCTCTTCTACTGTTTTTACACATATTGATTCCTCTTGTGATAACAAGACACGCGTTGAGGAAGATTCCTCGAGTCAAAATGATATGAGTGATAGTTCGATCTTGGAGGATTCTCTAGTTATGATTGTTGAAGGTGAACAAAAGGAAATGAGTGTGACCATTGAGGAGACTATGGAAGTCGGAGTTGGAAAAGAAAGGATAGTTGTTTTTTATGAGCCGAAAGATAACTTCCCTAAGAAAAGTGAATTGGCGAGCATGAATTGTACTGACAAGGTGGGAGAAACGGAAGGTATATTTACTGAATTTTATATTCACAAGGAAGAACCACTAACGATACTCTTCGAGTCTTCATCGGTGTTAATTTCGGAAAAGTTTTATGCTTACCCTCGAGCCTATTTGACTATACCCATGAAAATCCCATCTTATAAAGAGGAGTACATTGATATGAATTCATTTTTTGAGCAAAGTGGGTCAAAAACAAATTCTTTGCATGATTATTACGATGTATTTATTTATAGATGGTGTTGATTGGTATATATCTCTTATTGTCACTACTCTAATCTATGTGCGAGTGTTTTTGATCAGTTGCTAAGGGCATTGAGTTGTTCCGCGCCTAATGTAACATTCACTTCACTCGATTGCTCCATTATCGGTTGAGGTAAGTAATTTAGTAATATTTTAATTCGGGTCAGTTTTTTGCAAGAAGTCGAGCAAACGACAATAAACAAAAGCTCTCCCGGGAGGCAACCCGTGTCTGGTATGTTTTTATTTTATTTTATTTATTTATATATTTTAGGAATTTTATTATGGGTCATATTTCATAATATTAGATTAATAATCGTAATCGTATTTTATTTTTTGTAGAATGAGTCATTTATATTTATATTTTTACTTTTAAATATTTTCTAACTTTTAGTATTTGTAGGAACGAGAAAGGCACGTTTTACAAAATTTCGTGCAACTAGCATAAGTGTGAAGTGACTATCGTAAAAAAATAATGACGAGACGATGAATTTCATTTCCGAAGGCCAAAAAGACAGGCCTTCCCGCGAGTCGCGGCCTTTCAAGGCGAGGCGCGTGCCTACTTACCCCATCAGGTCTTTTTTCTTAAAGAAAAAAAAAATTCGAAAAAAAAATCAACAAAATTCAAAAAAAAAAAAAAACACACGCTACAGTAGACTTCCCCATCTTCTTCCTATTCACCTTCGATTCTTAATTCCCCATATTCCTTTCTTCAATCCCCAAATCCAGTTCATTAATTTCCTACTCCAACCGTGTTCATCCTCCATCCTCAATTCAAATAATCAAGTCCATTGATCGACCTCCCTCAATCTCTCAACTCTCTTCTTCACTTTCAATCTCTCAATTCAGACCTGGGTTTCGTTCTTCGTCACGCAATTTTCCGGATCGGTTTCTGTCTGTTGTCGCCGATCTCAGGCCAGCCACGTTCGTCGTCCGTGGTCAGTCGTGTCTCAGAATGCAGGAGTGGGTTGCATATACGTTCAGAGTGGAGCGTGTGGGGCCTGAACTCGGTCAATTTTCTGCCGTGGTGGAGGCGTTAATGAGAGTCAGTGTTTTCAAGCATGTTTTTCGAATTGGGTAAGCATCTTCAGCCTTGTCTCGTTGATTTGGCTTGAATTTGATCCCGAGTTTGACTCGATTTTGGTTAATTGATGTCGAGCTGTTGTTGGGCCTGTTACGTTGTTATTGCCAGTTAGTGAGTGTTGGTTACGTCAGTTGATTTGTGTCGACTTAGTGTCGGGTTCGTAGTAGATGGGTGGTGTTTGGTTGTGTACTTGTTTGAGTGAGTTCTTCTGACTGAATTGCTTGGATTTGGAGTTGGTGGACGGTGGTCTTGTTGTTTTAGTTTGATGCGTGCGTATCAATTTTGGTTGAGTCATGAATTATGATGGTTTGGGGCCTGATTTCTTTATTTTTGAGTAAGGAATGGAGAGAAGTAGAGTCAGCTAGTGGGTATCGTGAGATGGAGGTTCGAAATTTGCCTTGATATAATTGTATGAGTTACGACGAGTTGTTTATCGGTGTTGAAGATTGTTTTCCTCGTTTATTGTTTATATTTGTGTCTTTATCTCACATTGAAGACAATGCTTGGAATAAGCGTGGGGAGGGATTTATATTTGTCCCGTCTTTGTAATCATGTTTGTGTTGAAAATAAAAAAATGATGATGCAAAAAAAAAAAAGTCAGGAAAAAAAAAGAAATAAACCCGGCTAGGTGAAAACCCGAAAGGGCACCTCAAAATTTGACAGGCTAAAGTCGTATGCCTCAAATTACTAATTTATAATCACTTATAACCAACTAACTAAAAGAATAGTATAATGGAAATAAGGGTCGAACCCACAGAGAATTGGACTAATTATAACTGTGTACTAATATAGAATGATAAATAACTAATTAATTAAACAATAAGAAAAGGGGGTTTTGAATGAGTAAAGATAAAAACTTTAAGTAAATCAAATGAGTAAAGTTAAAAACTTTAAGTAAATTTATCAAATGAGAGAAGTAAAGTTATCTAACAACTAAATCTAATAAAGATAAAAACTTTAAGTAAATCAAATGAGTAAAACGGTCTCGGGTCAAGTACAAATCCACAACTTAATCACAATTGATCATCGAAATCCGGTTCAAATTATTATTCTTGACTACTTTATCGTGAATCGAAGATTCTAATTCTCCTTACGAATAACTAATTAAAACGTATCCCGTTCTTAATTAGATCTAACTGTTAAACAACCTAAAAAATCCAGTTCTAGATTTAATTCAACAGCAGCATTAATAAAGAGATAAATAAACACATACAATCCAGTTGTGTCATAGATCTATGATAATTGCTCCTAAGTCTTAATATCAACGAATCCCGTTCAATAATTAAGTCTTAGATGTTACTCAGGTCAAGTTAATCAACAAATCCTGTTCAATTAACAAAACTAACAATAGAACGATGAAATAGAAAACTAGTTGATCACTCTAGAAATTAGTAACAACATTCATATAATTAAACTGAGCAATTAATCAATAATCAAGAATAAAGATAAGAACTTTCAAACTCACAACTGATAATTAAGCGTTTCAATGTCTTGAATCGAGATGAGAAGATTAGTTAAACATAGTTTTCTTGAGAACTCTAAGTTGAACGTACCACTTCGTAGATGGAATCATAATAATATCTAAACTAATAATAATCTATACTAATAGTGATCTCATAATAATTAAGGTAAGTCTATTACTTACCAAACACTCATAATAAAATAAAATAAAATAATAATACTAGTAAACGGAATCCAACACGATTCAGCATCCGTCTTCAGTTCTTGAGCTTTTTCTTCCGGTTCCTCGTTTTGGGCCCACCTTGTCTTGTTTTCTCTTTTCATTCACGACCCAAACCGAGAATCCTCAAATAGGCTTATAACAATGAAATCATAAATATTTCACCAACGGAACATAAAAATACCGATTTAGTCAACCCAATTACACTTAAATCGTCATTATAACCCTGACTAAATATGACCCATCAGTAGCTACCCGGCCAATCGAGGATTAAGATCTGGATTTTGTGAGTAGATGGAGAACTTCTGCCTAAGAGAAGCCCCCAGGACGACAAAGCTAGTTGAGAACATGACAGTGTCGTGACCGGAATGATGGTGCTTTTTGAATATGTGTCAATGTGGGTGGTTGTGCCTCCGTTGAAAGGCTGCCTACGTATTCACGTGTAGTGAAATCAAACCATGCCGTAGTTCAGTGAATTGAAAGATATATTATGGTGCCTAGTTTAATAGGACTTTGTGTGTAACTAGCCATATTGACGGTGTAGGCTAGGTGCATTCTCAGTGATGTCTTGATCAAAGGGCTAGAATGGTTAGGATGTTGATTCTGTGACTGTGAGCGTTTTTTGGGGTAGCCCCCAGGGGTGGTGTGAACTATTTGGGCATGTTCTATGCCGACTGCAAGTTGAATTCCCGCGTTTGGGGCTGGTAACCGGTTTGGATGAGAAGAATTGGGATGGGATTTGACGAGTTTTGCTCTCGGGTCTTTGACGAGTTTTGATCTCGGGTCTTTGACGAGTTTTGATCTCGGTTTTTTGACGAGTTTTGATCGGTTTTTGACGAGTTTTGATCTCGGGTCTTTGTATGGTGATTGTGAATTTTGTTATGTCGTGTTGTGTTGTAGTTGTTGTGCAAGGAGGAAGTCGAGTAAAAATGGCTCGAACTTTGATCGGGATAGGTTTGATAATGCGGGAACTGGTTTCCATGTCTGGCTCCAAAACCTTCCCCACGACCAAAGTATCTCCCAGAATGGTGCCGTCGTCCAAGTACCAAGCCTGCAAGCTCAAGGCGAAAGAATCCCGAATCTTACAAATCAAAGTATGTAAGACCAAAGCGAAAAGAAGAGGGCCCAAAGGACCCCCTGACAAGACCGTAAGCTGTGCTCCCCGTAATAAAGCCTGGCAGGCCCAGAGTAACAAAACTCGACCCAGCGGGAAAGAACAGGGCAACAACGCCGAACCTCGCGTAGCATGGTCTCTCGGTCGACCATATTAAAGGCATTCTGGAAGTCGACCAAAAGCATGGAAAGGCCCACATCGCTACCCCGATCCTCAATGAACCGATTCAAGGCGTGCAAAATAGCCTCTCCTCCACCGGAAACCCCGACCCCAAACTGGAGACCCTCAAAATAACCACAAAGCGACAGACCAACCAGAACAGCCCCGACCTTGGAGACAAGGCGTCTCCAAACCGTGCTCACAACAATAGAACGAATCCCGCCACCTGGCTTAACAAGTGGGGTGAGCGGAGCACTAGCAATGTACTCACCAAGAACCTGCGGACATCTGCCCTCAAGAAAAAGATTAACCACCTTAGTGATAGAGGTGATCAAATCATCCGAGACAGCAACCGCGACTCCGCTCAAACAATCCAAAAGATGTTGGGCACGAAAACCGTCCCGCCCACAAGAAGTGCCACGCGGAAAACTCTTAATCATATCCAACACAACGGTCGCAGACGCGACGAGCTGAGGGTGAGCAGCAGGCAAAGGCGGCAAGGAAGGGGGCGGAATAGAGGGGTGCTTATCTTTCACATCCTGCAGAGTACCGGCGGTGTAAGGAGCGACGCCAGACGAAGAGAGCACCCGGACGGCGGCGGCATAATGCCCATCACAGATCTTCCGCCGACACTGCCGAACGTTAACTTCACTAGAGTCAACGTCCTCCTCTAAATGAAAAGAAGGGCCCTCCCAGCTAAAGTCTCCTGCAAAAGCTGAGCAATACCACCCGGGGCACCCCAAGTACGAATGACGCTGATAATACACTCCTCTTGACGCTGACGCTTCACAACAGATCTGCACTCAAGGTTACTACTGGGGAAAAACACCTTAAGTATACAGAGAGGCAAAATAATCAAGCTAACCCAGCGAGAAAGGTTACCAGGGGAGTCAGGCACTAAATCGAGGGCTCCCCTGAGGACCCTAGAAAATCCAAGACGACATCTGGGAGGGATAGATTTCACAGTGCGCACCTCCAAAGACAGCAAGCGATCCAGAGAAGCCACGTCAAGACAACCCAATCCCACAGGCCCCACAACGTTGCCCGGAGACAAAGATGGAGCGGGCGGTCTAGGAATGCCAAAGATAAAAAAACGAGCAACTCCATCACCACAGTCAGGGGATGCAACAAAATCAGACCCCGGCCCATGCCGGCACTTGGTAGCAAGAGTATGTGAAGTAAAGAAAACCCCACAAAGCCAAAGACCCATGCGCTTAAGCGTAACCACCGCCTCAGAAAAAATAGACAAACTAGAAGAAAGAGCTTGACGTGTAATTACCTGAGCATCTCCAAGGCAATGTCGTTCTCGGAGGTGGAAGATCATGGAGGTTTTAACAAGACCTTTCCCATTATTGTTACGACACTCAGAAAGACCAACTAAGGGGCAATGGAAACGCGCGATTCTCGACATGAAGAACCGGCAACACGAGGAAGAGAAAACAGACAAACAAACAATCAAACAAACACAAGAAGCACCCAAAAACCACCTCAAAACACCCGAGAAAGCCACAATGCCCACACCACACACCCAAGCCGAGACACCCAACAATCGGGAGAGGCGGCGTCGGCTAGACGAGACGAACCACAAAGCAGAAAAATGGGCTAGCAAGGAAACCGATTCCCGAAAACACAAACACAAAGAAGGAAAAAGAAGAAGACAAAGGCAAAAACCCACAAGAAGGTGCACCCAAAAAGCACACCAGCAGCAACCAAACTCGACACCAGAGAGAACACGAAGCCGGAGACCGAAACACCCACCGAAAAACGAGCAGCAACAAACACAAAACAGGGGACGCCAAAAAAAAAACCCCGCAAACAGCAACACCCAACAAGCAGCAGCCAGCACGCCGGAGAAGACAAAGGTGGCCGGCGACAGGAAGGAAACCGGCAAGAAAACAGCAGCGGTAGTCGAAATCCGGCAAGGATGGAGGGGCCAAAATTCCGAAGAAACCAATCGGACCTCAGGCAGCCGCGACGGAACAACAACAGAAAGGAGAGCCTGATAACAATGGAGGCCGACGACTGAAAGAGCACAGCGAAACCGGCAGGAGAACAGCAGCGGCGGTCGAAATCCGGCGAGAAAAACGCAAGGGCCAAAATCACGAAGAAACCAGGCGGACCTCCGGCAGCCACGACGGAACAGCGACGGGAAGGTGAGGAAGAGGCGGAAAGGGGAGCAGTGACGGCAGTCGGAGGCGGCCGCAGTAGCACAGTCGCCGGAGAAAACCCAGGAGGTAGGCTCGACGGCAGGCAAAGGGAAGAAAAAGAAGAACGTCTGGGCGGCAATCGACGACAAGAACGTCAGGGCGGCAAGTAGAGACGAAGGACGTCCGGCAGGAAGGCCGCCGCGGGCAGCGGCTGGCGGGCGGAAGGGAACCCTAAGGGTAGGGGATGATCGCACAACCGTGACCCTCTCTAAACAGTTTTTCAAAATTTATTATTATTATTATTATTATTATTATTATTATGATTATTTTTTTATAAATGGGAGAATTTTATTGATGAAACAAAACGTAGTTTACAAAAAATTGGTGGGTAGCCGAGATACAATCTTGGCCCCCACCCCCTTAGCTATGGCAAAGCTAAGCCGAGTAGAAATAAAAGGAGCAGCGCGTGCTCCGGCATCTTGTGCTGTCGAGAATTTTTGAATCCTTTTAAGCAAGCTGATAGCATCCGCCTCCAATTCCCCTAAAGGAGAAAAGGAAAAAGGCAAGAACCCATAACTTAGCCCCGCGCACAGGCCCCGATACTTGACGCACTTGCGCCGAGCAGCGTCACCCACAACACGTCGTGGTAAGAAGTCGGAGAGCCCGAACTGAGTCAAAGGAGAAGACCCAGTAAGATCAACACATACGTCACACCCCTTTTCCCATGAATAGAGCAGCAAATCAGCGGGACGCAAGGATCTGTCATGATCGTCAATCAGGCCAATATCAACCTCCTTACCTGCCGAGACCCCAGAGCGGAAACAGATATCCAAAAGTGTATCACGGACGAGGTTATGCCGGTGTTTTATACCGACAATACCCGCACAAGAGACAGCATGGTCCCCATAGATATCGTCACTAAAAACCCGAGAGCAGGCAGGACACGGCCAAGGCACAGAGAACAAGGGAACGCCCAACCGATAGCTAAGCACACATCGGTACGTCCGACCGTTCATAGTCTAACCCAACCCAGAAATAGGTACAGCACGCAGCCAATCAGAACCATGACTGCCTTGCTGAGATTTCCACAATGCAACCTGGCGGGGGGTCAAAGAGAAATCTGAATCTGCAGTAGCAACAACCCTCGAGAAATATATGTCTGCCAAAGACTTCATAAGTTTGGGGGCAGCGATCTCACTAGGATTACACACAACAGAACCCAATACCTCCTTAAGCCTACACAAAGCCACATCGAAAGTAGGGCCAGGAACCGAAACGCCCGCCGCGCGAAGCAACGTAGCTTGCAAACCCGCCGATTGCAGTCGAGACGCCACAAAAGCATAATTAATGACATCTCCAGCGGCATACACCCCAAGCCCTCCAAAAGAAAAGGGAAGGGTGGCAAGCCGCCACTGCCAGTCGCCAAACCTAGGCCCAGACACAACAACAATACGTTCTAAATGAGAACGAAGTGCCGCGTCAAAAGCATGCTTAGCCGACTCAAAAACAGTAGGTGGGCAAGTACGTAAAGCGAAATAAAGTTTGGAAATACCAGTACAAGCCCGGAGCAACAACAACTCACACTGCGGATCATCAAGCAAAGCAACAGAACCCATAAGCGCGATGGTTCTAGTAACTCTACTCATCACAAGTTCACTGCTGAAGTCATGACACACACTAACAGGCCCGCCAAGGACTTTGACACCACGCATCGGTCTGGCGATAGAAGAAGGGAAGACACCAGGGAGTCTGCTCCTAGGATCTTCCATAGGCCAAAAAACCTCAGTTTTACTAATATTAAGATGAAGTCCCGATCGAGGACCATCTTCCATAATCAGTTCTAGAACCTTTCCCACGACCAAGGTATCCCCGACGATAGTGCCATCATCCAAGTACCAAGCCTGCAACCTCAAGTCAAAAGAGTCTCGGATCTTATAAACGAAGGGATGTAAAACTAAAGAAAAACGTAGAGGACCCAAAGGGTCACCCTGCTGGACCCCCAGACAAGACCACAGGCTGTGCTCACCATAATATAACCGAGCAGGACTAGAATAACAAAATTCCACCCACCGGGAAAGAACAGGGCAGTGATTATGAACCTCTAGTAACATGATCTCCCGATCCACCAAGTTAAAAGCATTCTGAAAGTCCACCAAAAGCATGGAAAGACCCACCTCATCACCCTGGTCCTCAACAAGCCGGTTCAAGGCATGCAAGATAGCCTCACCCCCACCAGATACCCCAACCCCAAACTGGAGGCCAGAGAATTAGCCACTCAGGGACGGACCAATCAGGAAAGCACCAACCTTAGAGACAAGCCGTCTCCAAATCATACCAACAGCAATAGGACGAATACCACCGCCTGGTTTAACAAGCGGGGTGAGCGGGGCACTAGCAATGTACTCCCCGAGGACCTTCGGGCAGCTGCCCTCGAGAAAGAGATTAACCACCCGAGTGACAGATGCAACCAGATCATCCGAGTCAGCAACTGCGGCACCACTCAAACAATCCAAAAGGTGTTGGGCACGAAAACCGTACCTCCCACAGGAAGTGCCACGCCGAAAACCTCTAATCATATCCAGAACCACAGATGCAGACGTGGTGAGGGAATGGTGATTACCAGGCAAAGGAGGCAAAGCAGGGGAAGGGACGACGGGGTGCTTATTCTTCAAAGCCACAAGAGTATCATTCGTGTAAGGAGCAATGCCAGAAGAAGAAAGGACGCGGACAGCAGCAGTGTAATGTCCATCACAAATCTTCCTCCGACATTGCCTAATGTTGAGGTCACTCAAGTCAAGATCCTCATCCAGACTAAAAGAAGGAGCAACCTCAGCCAAAGTATCCTGCAGAAGAATCAAACGGCCACCCGGCTTACCCCAACAAAGAATGGCACTAGAAATACTCTCCTCCTGGCGCTGTCGCCGAATAACAGATCGGCACTCAAGGTTACTCCTAAGGGAGAAAGTCTTAAGTATGCAAAGAGCAACGCAAGCAAGGTGACCCAACAAGAGAGATCACGAGGAGAGGCAGCCACCTCATCAAAGGCCCCCCTAAGAACCCGAGAAAACCCCAAACGACACTTAGGAGGGATGGATTTAACCGTACGTAACCCCTTAGCCAATAAGCGATCCAGAGAAGCAACGTTAAACCCAATAGCCGGAGGACCAACAACGACACTAGACGACGAAATAGTAGGGGCAGATGGTCGAGGAAAGCCATAGAGGACAAAGCGAATAACCCCGTCCCCACAATTAGGGGCTGCAATAACCTACCCACCGTGCTTACACCCTATGCTATGAGTATGTGTGCGAAAGCAAACTCCACACAACCAAATACCCATCCGACGAAAAGTGGTCTCAGCAGCCAAAAAAACAGATAAAGAAGCTAGAGATTGACGCGTGTTTTCCCGCCGGGCATCCCCCTTACAGTGATGATCACGGAGATGGATGAGCAACGAACTTTTAACAAGACCCTTACCCCAACCATCCCTACACCTGTCGAGACCCGCAAAAGGACAATGGAATCGCACAAGTTCGAGCATGACAGGACGAAGGCAGAAACAACACGCCAAAGCAGTCCGAAAAGGCAAAAATCGCGTAGAAAATAAACGTACCATTATTATTATTATTATTATTATTATTTTTTAGCAAAATTATCATCATTTCATTAATATTAATGAAATTACAAAGTTGCAAAAGTAAAACACACTAAGATACTAGACCCATCTACCATTCGACCATTCTATCCACTATCGTTTTGTATTTATGATTGCTTCTATACATCGTGAATCTATTAATGACCACAAATTTAGTATGTGTAACTATACTCTCTATTGTATTATAATCTTTGCCAAAAATCCTCAAATTCCTTTCCTTCCATAAAAGGTAAACCGCTGCTGCACTACAAGCCATAAACCACTTTGCCTTCCAATGCTTACGTTTACGCTTCTTAAGAACCCATTTCTGCGCTTGAACGAGGCCAAGTGGGGGAGAAGATATTCGTAACCAAGCTATAAGATTCAACCATAAGCCTTTAGAGAAAGGACAACAGAAAAATAAATGTCGAACTGACTCCTCAGCCTGTAGACAAAGAGCACACCTATTTGCCAGTTGAAACCCTCGACGCTGAAAATTGTCAACAGTCGCAAACTTGTCTTGAAGAGCCAAGGACATAATAACCTTATGTCTTGGCATGATAACTAAAGGCTCTAAGCTTTTCTCCAATAAACGATGAACTCCCACCTGCTGAAAGAAAACATATGCAGTAGAGTGTTTGTATTTCCCTCCTGATCCGCATGAATCAATAAGCTTCATAGCACCGTCGAAAGAACCACACAGCACAATACATTCATCCCGAACCTGCAATACACCTTTTAAAGCAGCAGAGATGTATTCCTTAACATTAACAGTCCTAATTGAAGTAGTATCTAAAACATACGCCTTACACCATTTGATCTAAATACTCCCATTATCCTTAGAAAGATGCCATAACGATTTGGTGAGTAAAGCTTTGTTCCAAGCTCCAAGACTCTTAATATTGAACCCGCCTGAAGACCAAGGAGCACAAATATCACCCCATTTCTTAAAAACAAGGCGCTTCGCTCCGTGATCGATCCCCCAAAAAAAGTCCTTGCAAATTTTATTTATTTTGTTAACCACCGTTTTAGGGAGCAAAATGCTAGAACACCAAAAATTTCGCAAACCAAATATTACCGAAGTAATTAACTGCGCTCGTCCAGCATAAGAAAGGAGCTTAGTTGTCCAATGATTCACTAGGTTCTGAATCTTAAGGATAAGGCCATCAAACATATCAATCTTAATAGTAGCATCATGGAGAGGAATGCCCAAATACCTAAAAGGAAAAGAACCCAGCGCATAACCTGTAGACTTAAGAATTTGCATTTGAACCCCAGAACTTGTACCCCCAAAATAGATGTTGGTCTTATCTAGATTTGCTTTCAATCCAGACACATTACCAAAGTCATCCAAAGTCTGTTTAATGGCCATAACCGAAGGATAATCTCCTCTCACAAAAATCATAAGATCATCAGCAAAAATTAAGTGAGTAAGATTGACCCGACAACATTTAGGGTGATAAGAAACTTGACTCCTTTCTCCAATTTTCCTCAAAGACCTTGATAGAACTTCCATACTAAGCACGAAAATATATGGGGAAAGTGGGTCTCCTTGGCGAATTCCACTCTTCCCTTTAAAAAAACCATAAACCCCTCCATTAAGCTTAAATGAGTACCAAGGATGAACGATGCAGCCCATAACCCATTTGATAAAGACAATAGGAAACCCCAAAGCTAGAAGCATTTCTTGTATGAAAGGCCATTGAACTGAATCAAAAGCCTTTCTTATATCGACTTTCACCATACATCTAGGAGTGATAAACTTCCTTGTGTACCCCTTAACCAAAGTTTGAGATAGTAAAGTATTTTCTAATATACTTCGACCTTTAATAAATGCTGCTTGCTCCTCGCCAATAATTCTTGACAAAAGCGGCTTCATCCTGTTAGATAAGATTTTACTAATTGTTTTATAAAAAACCGTACAACAAGAGATGGGTCGAAACTCAGCCACTGAGATAGAATCAACTCTCTTAGGAATAAGAGTAATTAAGGTAGAATTAGCTTGTTTTGACATATTGCCAGTTTTAAAGTAACTTAGGATTGCTCGACAAAAATCCCCTTCAATAATCTTCCAAGCAGACTTAAAAAAACCCACTGAGAACCCATCACTACCTGGGCTGCTATCCACGTCCATGCTAAAGACTGCGTCCTTGATTTCTTTTTTTGAAATAGGTGCAGTGAGTCCACTCCAGCTGTCCACAGAAAGGCAAGGTCCACTTTGTAAAAAGGATTGCAGCTGTAGAACCGAAGAAGACTTACCCAAAAGCTCATTATAGTAATCCTGAAAAGCTGCTGCAACAGCTTTAGTACCCTCTTTTATTTCTCCATTCATATCTTTAATTACCCCTACCATTTGATTATTCCTCCTCTCAGCAATCTTAGCATAGAAATATTTAGTAGAGCAATCTGTGAGCTGCAAATCAGTGATTTTAGCTCGTTGTTTTAACATATCCAATTCAGACCTCTTTAGATTTGCAAACCTCAAAGCCAGCTCCTTCTCCTTATCAATCAACTCTGAAGAAAAAGGATTATCACTCAGATCCTTTTGACAAGATAGAAGAGCAGTCTTAGCGTCTTGCACCCACCCTATCAGACAAGTTTGTAAAATACTTCTTATGGAATAGTTTCAAAGCATTTTTCACCAATTTAAGTTTCCCAAATAACCTATAAGTAGGAGATCCTGCAACTCGACCCTGCCAAGCCCTCTCCACAGTATCAAGGTAGTCAGGATGTCCAATCCAGCTATTCAGAAAACTAAAACTCCTCACATATTTTGTGGTCTGATTCGTAACACGAACAATGGCAGGAGAATGATAAGATATCCCGACCTCAGAAAAAAGAGCAGAGGAAGAGAGGAAGGAAGAGTACCAGCTAGGATTAACTAACACTCTGTCTAATTTAGACCAAACCCTTTCCTCAGGACCTTGCTTGTTTGTCCAAGTCATAGAGCAACCTGAACTAAGAAGATCATCTAAGTGACAACTAGACTGACAGTTATTGAATTCTAACATATATGTCAACAAAGGAGGAATATTACTCAGTTTTTCATCAGGACACCGAACAATGTTGAAATCACCCATAGCTATCCAAGGTAAATTAGTAACACAAGAAACCATAGAGTCCCAGAGCTTCTCCCTCTCACCCGCATCGTTACTACCATAAACCACACTAAGTTGAAACCTAGAACAAGATTCCAAATGAAGAACCAGGCAAGTGATAGCTTGGTCAGAGCAACTAACATCTTCAATCTTCACAGTATTAGGATTAGTAATAAACTAGATCCTACCATTGTAGTAATAGGAATAATTATGTAACACTTCCAAGTTTCTGAAGGTACTACTGATGATTTTCTTAGCATTATTAACTTTCACCCTAGTTTCCAAAAGTCCTAAAATATCCAGCTTATTAGTATAAAAAAACTCCTTTACTTCACTATGCTTTATGGGATCATTAAAACTCCTAATATTCCAAGTGGCGAGCTTCATTTATCAGGTGGAAGTGGCGCTCTCAAACTAGGGTGAGACGTACCTGAGATTTCAAAAGATCCATCAAACTTCTCTGAAAAAACTTGATATGAATTAATCAAAGCCATAGGCTCAATATCAGGATCTCGAATGCGCTTACTAGCTGAAGAATTCCTTTTTAAAACAGTGATGAACCCATCCATGGATGTACTCTTCAGACTAGTAGCATCAGCTATAGTCAACAGAGAGGAATTTCCGGATGATAACCCAACGCTGTCTACTCCAGACCCAGCGGGCATTACCTTCTCGTACTGTTCCATCCCAGAAGACCTCATGGTGGGGTTTCCGGCAGGAGACCCAACGCTGTCTACTCCAGACCCAGCGGGCATCTCCCTACGTACTTCCCCTTGGATGGTGTTCCAACAGAGGCAGAGCTGTCAACTCCAGACCCTGCCTGCTCTGTGTACTTGCCAGTCCCCATGGTAGGCTGCTCAACATCGGCCATCATACCAGATGTTGTCGCACCTGAGCTGGAAATGTTCTGCTGCGGATCAACTTTCTTTTTCTCCCATTTGCACGTCTTGATGGTATGCCCAAGTTTTCCACATCCTTGACAATAAAACGGCACCCATTCATATTGTATTTTCTGAACCGAATACTCACTGAATGGCGTTGTAATCACTAATTCCTCTGGCAGAGGCTTAGACACATTAATCTCCACAAGAACTCGAGCAAATGACAACTTAGCTTTAGTAGTCGTAGCCAAATCCGCACAAATCGGTTTTCCAAGCTTACTGGCCAGCTTACTAAGAACCAGGTCCGACCACAAGAACGGATCAAAATCCGGAAACAGAACCCAGATTGGAACCACAGCAAGCTTCTCCATATGACTAGAGAAAGATGGAGATCACTCCTTAAGAACCAGAGTATATATCCCCATGTTCCATGGCCCTCCGCTAAGCACACTCTCAATAGCTTCCTTTATATCAAAACGAAATGAGAACCAACCCTTCTTAAAATATTGGACCCTAGGCTTAGCTATGGCGACCCATTTATCTGCAACAAACTTCTGCATCTGTTGGAGAGAAGGCCGAGAACCAATAACATGACCCATGAGTGTAAAATTCCACAGTTTCAATTCATCCTCAAATTCATCCAATTCAATATGGATCTCATCACAATCTGTCATTTCCTCAACATATTGTAACAACATACCTAGCTGCTTTGGTTTGGAAGCCAATTTCGACCAGCTATATTTGGCGCCACCCGGACCCTGGTCCTTAGACGGAATAATAATAGCAGAGTCGGAATATTATTATTATTATTATTATTATTTTTTGCAAGAAGAGGTATCATTTCATTTCATTGTGAAAGAAATTACAATTGTTGCAAAAAAATACTAGCATACTATAAGCTCAATGAAGGAGCTCAAGCTTATCTATTATCCTTTTTATATCTAGGATTGTACTTTAAACTGTCAAATCGAGTATCTACAACAAACTTAACATGAGCAATCAGAGCATTAGTAGAAGACTTTGTAGCTGCAAAAATCCTCTTATTTCTCTCCTTCCAAAGCTGATATATAGTGGCTGCCAAACAGGTGCATATCCAAGTAAATTTCCAATGTTTCCTCCGTTTCCTCTGCCTCATCCAGCAAATAACAACTCCCAATTTACAGCCAACATTTCCCACCTCCATCCAGTTCAACATGGATGTCCAAACTTGAGCAGAGAAAGGGCAAGAAAAGAATAAATGAGGGATACTTTCTGCATCAGCTTCACATAAACTGCATCTATTTACCAGATGATAACCTCGTCTCACAAATTGATCAGTGGTAGCCAACTGACTTTGAAGTGCAAGGGAGAAAATCACCTTATGACTTGGCACCATTGGGCTCGGAGACAAAATATGTCTCCAGCTAAGAACACTCCCATTAACAATATGATTATAGACTTTCTTCACTTGGAATTTGGGCTTAACACAACCTTGAAGAAGATCCTGTGCAACATTAATAGAACCACAGCTGGCTAGCTAGTCATCTCTAGCAGCAAGGGTCCCTTTTATGCCAGCAGAGTGGAATTCCTTAGGCGGAAGAGACCAGATAGAACCTCCTCCAATTATATAAGCATGACACCATTTACTCCACAAACTGGTAGGAGGCTGAGACAGAATCCATACCCATTTTAGAAGCAAAGCCTTATTCCAAGCTGCTGCATTCTTTATATTAAACCCTCCCGAGTCCCAAGAGGAGCAGATATCCTTCCATTTTTTGAAGACAATTCTCCTCTGACCCTCCTGAATACCCCAGAAGAAATCTTTGCATAGCTTAGCAATGCCTTTAAGTACAGTAGAAGGAATTTGCATACTAGAATACCAAAAATTCTCTAAACCAAAGATCACTGAGTTAATTAATTGAACCTTTCCAGCATATGAGAGAAACTGAGTAGACCAATGCTTTGTAGCCTGAAGTATCTTCACGAGCAGTCCATCAAACATCTTGACACTGACCCTTATATCAGATAAGGGAATGCCTAGATATCTAAATGGAAAAGACCCCTCTACAAACCCTGTGTCCGCAAGGATTGCATTCTTCACCTCCTGACAAACACCTCAAAAATATATATTTGTTTTATCATTGTTTGCCCGGAGTCCTGAAATTGCAGCGAAATCCCCCAAAGCCTGTTTAATTGCCATTACTGAGGGAACATCACCTCTAACAAATATCATAAGGTCGTCGGCAAAGACCAAATGTGTTAAATTAAACCTACAACACTTGGGATGATACGAAACCTTCTCTTGAGTACAAATAAGCCTTAGAGAGCGCGATAGGATTTCCATACTCATCACAAAAATATAAGGGGAGAGGGGGTCCCCTTGCCTAATGCCACTCTTCCCCTGAAAGAAACCATGTATACTGACATTCAACTTAAAGGAGTACCATGGATCTCGGACACAACCCATCAACCATTTAATGAACTGATCAGGTATGCCAAAAGCACCAAGCATCTGTTCTATAAACTTCCATTGTAGAGAATCGAACACTTTCCTAATATCCACTTTCACAAGGCATCTAGGGGTTAAAAACATCCTAGAATAGCCCTTAACTAATGCTTGAGACAGGAGTGTGTTATCAAAAATATTCCTTCCCTTAACAAAAGCGGCTTGTTCTTCTCCTATTAGATTAGGGAGAATAACTTTAAGCCTATTTGCAAGGACTTTGGAGACAGCCTTGTAAAATACTGTACAGCAGGAGATGGGCCTGAAATCCATTACGGAACAAGCCTCCTTCTTCTTAGGGATGAGCGTAATCAATGTTGAGTTGGCCTGTTTGGACATGGACCCAGTCTTAAAGAACTGCAATGCTGCCTTGCAGAAATCTGCCCCTACAATGTGCCATGTTGCTTTAAAAAATCCCGCAGAGAACCCATCAATGCCTGGGCTGCTATTGATATCCATACTGAAAACGACCTCCTTTATCTCTTGACTGGTTACTGGTTGTGTAAGCAATCTAACATGGGAAGAAGAAAGAGAGCCTGAAGAAGAAAAAGGGCCTTGCACAGGAATATTCTTACCAAGCAGCTCAGTATAATACTCCTGGAATGCACCTGAGACATCTGCAGAACCAACTTGCATTACCTCTGCTGCATTCTTAATAGCCCCTATCATGTGTTGATTTCTCCTTTCAGAGATTTTCGAGTAGAAATACTTAGATGAGCAATCAGAGAGCTGAAGATGCTTGACTTTAGCCCTCTGCTGCAGCATACTAAGCTCAGCAGATTTTATAGAACAATAGCTTTCCAACAACAGCTTCTCTTCCTGAATTAGTGAGGATGAATGAGGGTTAACCACCAGCTTCTTTTGACATACTACCAGAGCTTCCTTTGCCGAATTTGCTTGACCAGACAAATTCACAAAAGATCTCTTATGAAAAGCCCCAAGAGCTTTCTTAACAACTTTAAGTTTCTGAAAGAAACAAAACATTGGAGACCCCCTGACTTTAAACGACCAGACCCTTTGCACAAGAGGGAGGAAATCAGGGTGATTCACCCAACTATTAAGAAAACTAAACCGTTTCCTAGCTGGTTGATCCATAGAACTGTAAACCAGGATTGGAGAATGGTCCGAGATTCCTGGTTTACCAATGACAGCTGCAGAAGAAGGAAATAAAGCACACCAATCAGAGTTTACCAAGGCTCTATCAATTCTAGACCAAACTCTTGTTTCTGATTCTTGCTTGTTATTCCAAGTAAAGGAGCCCCCACTCCAGTTAAGATAATCCAAGCCACATTGAAGGAGGCACAAATTGAAGTCCCACATGTCTTGAAGAGACGGTGGATTCCCAAGTTTTTCCTCAGGCTCCCTAACAACATTAAAATCACCAATAACCAGCCAAGGTCCAGTAATCTGTAGATTGATCAAATCCTCCCACAAATTCTTCCTAATCTTACCATCATTACTACCAAAGCACCAGAAATCAATTGATCTGACACCTTACCAACAGTGAATTTAACCGTACTAAGGTTAATAAAAACCCAAATCCTGCCATTATAGTGACAAGAATAGTTCGTTACTACATTCCAAGCCTTAAAGTTCCTAGCAATGATTTTATTAGCCTTATTATTCTTTACTCTTGTTTCCAAAACTACTTGTATGTCTAGCTTATTCAAACTAATATAATCCTTTATTTCATTATGCTTTATTGGCAAGTTGAAACCTCTAACATTCCAAGTAGCAATTTTCATGTTGGGTTAGGAGGATTTAGAATCTGGCCCACCTCTCTATCAGGATTACCAATGCCTGTGTCCTCAGAACAATCCAAATCAATGTCATCTCCTTTAGAGAAACAACCAAATTTATTAAGGAGCGTCATTTCTTCCATAATAACCGACTTTGGAGTCTTCTGAGTGGAAGAAGCCCTTCTAGGAACTGGCCGAAAACCATCCTGGGGAGGAGGACTCTTAAGAACCTCCTTACCTGGTTTCTGCTGAACTATCAGAGGTGTATCAGCATCTTTTCCCACCACAACAACCTCTTCCTTCTTTTTAGCATCCTGCACCTTCTTCTTCTCCCATTTGCAGGCATTAATCGTATGTCCAAGTTTACCACAACCCTTACAATAATACGGCACCCATTCATACTGAACCTTCTGAATGGAGTATTCACTATAAGGAGTGTTAATAACCACATGATCTATTAGTTCCTTAGATACATCTACTTCAACCAAGATCCTAGCAAAAGATAGTTTAGCTTTAGTTGTAGTAGCTAAATCAGCCCCAATAGGCTTCCCTATCTTACTAGCAATCTTGCCCAATACTATTTCGGACCACAAGTATGGATCTAAGTCAGGAAGCAGCACCCAAACAGGAACACAAGTAAGACGATCCATCTCAGTAGAGAAACCAGGGGACCATTCTTTCAATACTAAGGTGTATATACCCATACTCCAAGGACCACCCATTAAGACTCCATCCATGGCTTCCTTAGACTCAAATCTAAATGAAAACCAACCTTTTTTAAAGTATTGAACCACTGGCTGAGCAATCGCGCCCCATTTCTCAAGAACAAATTTCCTCATTTGGAGAATTGTAGGCTTTGAGCCAATAACATTTCCCATAAGAGTATGATTCCAGATTTTTAATTCATCCTCAAAATCGTCAAGAGAAATATCAATTTCATTACAATCCACAACATCCTCAAAAAACTGCAGATTCATTCCTAAATGCTACGTTTTAGAAACACGCTTAGACCAGGTCGTATCGTTAGCAACAGAGGCAGGGGGAATCACAGTTTTGTTAGTAGCATCATTGTTCACAGTAGTCTCAGTTTCAATTGATTTGTTTTCAGGAGGTTTAGAAAAGATATTACCAACTGAAGCCATGGCTTCCAAGATGATATCATTCAAAGAAGCTTTTGCCGAGGAACTCTGAGCATCCGGTTTCTCGCAGAAATCTTCATCTTCATCACTCATTTCTGGCTTAGACGGACCAGAAGGAGGAGGAAGAGATCGATGACCCTTCTTTGGACGACCCGGACAACGCTTCGGAGGAACTGCCGCCATTGAAGAGCTTTAGCTGAATTCTGTTATTAGAGAGAAAACGGTTTTAGAGAGAGAAAGTTTTCTCACTCCTCGATGATTATTATTATTATTATTATTATTATTATTGCAAGAAAGGTACATCTTATATTAGAATAAGAATAAGTTTCTTACAAAGTAAAACCTCTAGTGATCTAAAGATCAAACATTAGCCCCTCTATAGGACCAAAAACCCAACCTTATATTATATGCTTAATGGAAAGATCTAACCCTCGACTCCTTAATCTAATAAAGACATCAAATTTAATTCGCCTAACTAGACTTTCAATAGAGCTCCTACGACCTTCAAAAATCCTGGCGTTCCTTTCTCCCCAAATAGTATAGACAGCAGCAGCCAGACATCCACAAAACCATCTATGTTTCCAATGTCTCCTTTTGCTTCTATGAGTACTCCATCTCAATTCGGTGTTGAGATTGTTACTTCTGCCCGTGATCTGCATCCTGCAGAGAAGGTGTTGCCACACCTGCCTAGAAAAATGACAGGAAAAGAAAAGGTGAGCTGTATTCTCCTCAGCCTGCAAGCACAGAATGCATCTATTAACAGTCGGTAATCCCCTTTTCCGGAGCATATCTAGCGTAGTTAGATGCCGCTGACCAGCAAGGACCACAACAATCCTATGTTTAGGAACAATATTGGCGTCCTTGATCCTACTCATCCAAAGAACCCTAGGTTGCTTAGGTCGAATCCACTCATAAGCTAAGCAGACAGCAAACTGTCCCTGCACAGTCCAGCTTTGAATTAGCCCAATTGCAGCATCAATACTACCAGTCCTCTGCATAATTATCATCCTTCAGACCTATCAGGCTATTGAATGAAGAAGTATATCTTTCATTCTTCGTAAAATCCCATATGCTTTTCCCTTTAAGAACATACTTGTCGTGCCATCTTCCCCATAAACCACCATTACCAGTAATGATTCTCCAAAGCCACTGAGTGAGCAAGGCTTTGTTCCAGTATTTGAGTCGCTTAATGTTGAAACCCCCCTCAGCCCAAGGGACACAAATACCTGCCCAGCTTTTAAAAATCATTCTCTTTTCGTTTGCACCAGTCCAGAAAAATCTAAGGCAGAGTTGATCTAACTGTTGCAGAACATTCACAGGAAGCAGGCTATTAGAGCACCAATAATTAGTAATTCCAAAAATCACAGAATTAAGCAGTTGAAGACGGCCTGCATAAGAAAGAAACCTAGAAGTCCAACATGAGATTTGTTTCTGCACTTTATTAATAAGAACCTGATATTCCCCTTTCTTGTTGTTGACAGAATGAAGTGGAATCCCCAAATAGCGACAAGGAAATGATCCAAGTCTAAATCTAGTATTGAAGAGATTGATATCTCTTATGGCATCACTCACACCACCAAAAAAGATATTGGTCTTATCCTTGTTGGCATGTAAACCTGATTCCAAAGAGAAAAAATCAAGAGCTCGCACAACTGCTCCTACCGAAGGAACATCGCCCCTGACAAATATCATGAGGTCATCCGCGAAAACCAAATGATTTAAGCAGAGTTGACAGCATTTTGGATGGTAGGAAACGTCCTCAACGTGATTAATTTGCCTCAATCTCCGAGACAGTACTTCCATACTCAGGACGAATAAATAAGGTGAAAGAGGGTCTCCTTATCGGATTCCACTCTTCCCTTTAAAAAAGCCATGAGTATCCCCATTTATCTTGATAGTAAACCAAGAACCAGTGATACAGTTCATGATCCATCTAACAAAACGTGGAGGAAAGTTGAAAGCCCGAAGCATACTATCAATAAAAGCCCATTGAAACGAATCAAAGGCTTTCCTAAGGTCAATCTTCATAAGACACCTCGGTGTAATATACTTCCTACCGTAATTCTTAATCAAGGATTGGGAGAGAGCTATATTGTCGTGTATGCTTCTCCCAGGCACAAAAGCCGCTTGTTCCAGACCTATAACCTCAGCCAACGTACTCTGGATTCGTAGGGTTAGGATCTTGCTTACTGTTTTGTAAAAAACCGAACAACAAGAAATAGGTCTAAAGTCTAAAACAGACTGACAGACCTCCTTTTTAGGGATAAGAGTGATGATGGTTGTATTGGCTTGCTTAAGCATAGTCCCTTTGTGAAAGAACTCCTGCACTGCAGCACAGAAATCCTCCCTGATTATTGGCCAAGAGGCCTTAAAGAATTCGGAAGAAAACCATCCGGACCTGGACTCCGATCAGAACCAATAGAGCAGACAGCTTCTTTAATCTCATTATCAGTCGGAATTCTAAGCATTGTTTCCCAAGTATCCAGGTGGACCAAAGGCCCTTTTCTAATGTTATCCAGATCTATATGCTGTACAAGCTGCTCCCCTCCAAGTAGTCCTTCATAATACTCCAAAAACCCCTGAGCAACATCAGCCTGTCCCTCACTTTGGACCCCTTTACAGTCCTCAATTATCCCAATGAGCTGTTGCTGCCTTCGTTCTTTAAGTCGAGAATGAAAGAACTTGGTCGATTCATCTCCCATAATGATATTATCCATCTTTGACCTTTGCTTTAGAATACTAATTTCAGCCTCACTAAGAGTTTTGTGAAGATGAAATAGCTCTCTTTCCTTAATTATTAGATCTTGTGAAAAAGGAAGCGACTGCAGTTGCAGCTGACAGTCAGTTAAAGTGTCTTCAATCTCAGTTATTCTCCTCCGTATACCAGTAAAATGAGTTTTGTGCATAGCCTTGAGTGCCACCTTAACTTTCTTCAACTTCCCAAACAATCTGAAGCTAGCAGAACCATGAATAAAACCCCTCCAGGCCCTTCTAATAATTTCAGTAAAGTCAGGATAATGAACCGAACAGTTCAGAAAACTGAATCTTCCTCGCTTCCTCTCCTCACCTCTTACAGAAACATAGACCGGTGAGTGATCAGAGACTCCAGAGGGCAGCAGAGTAGAAAAGGAATTTGTAAAACAATTGATCCAGTCCCCATTGACCAAAGCACCATCTAATCTGCTCCAAATACGAGTCTCAGCATCATGTTTGTTAGACCAAGAGAATTCAGGGCCCTGGACAGCCAGCTCCTGTAATCCATTAGCCAAAATACAATCATTAAAATCCTCCATGTCCTTAATAGCAGGAAGTGAACCTCCAACCTTTTCCTCCATGTTCCGAACAATGTTGAAATCTCCTAACACCACCCAGCCTCCCACAGGTGCCAGACTACCTAGAGAATTCCACAAATCCCTCCACCCATCCCCATCATTATAACCATACACCGTCGTCATAAAAACTTCCATACCTGAACCATAATGCAGAATTTTGCAGTGAACAAACTGAGCACTAGCAGCTAGTAAAGATACTTGAACAGTAGAAGGATCCCAAACAATCCATATGCGACCATTGTAATGAAAATTATAATTACACCAGACCTTGAGTTTATTAAACTTCCTAAAAATTATTTGCTTAGCCTTCCTCTCCTTTATTCTGGTTTCCAAGACACCCAAAACATCAATTCGTTTATTCCTTATAAGCGAAAGGACAACATTCTGTTTCACCTCTTCATTCCCCCTTCTTATATTCCAGGTGGCTATCTTCATTGAGATTTATCAGGTGGAATAGCATCCCTCTCAACGTTCTCCTCTACTTCCTGCGGCATCTCATATCTATTAGATTTAAGTAATTCAACTTTCACCTCCCTGGTCATTTGGAATCCCAAGGATGACTTTTTTGCACCTGAAACGGCTGGCATAAAACCTTCCATATCAGGCCTAATCACCTTCCCCAACCCACCCACCAGATCATGTGAGTTAGGGTCCAAATCATCCTCTTCAGTTCCCCTTCCTAGTTCAACTAGTATCGGGGTCTCCAACTCCATTACCTTAGATCCACTAGCTGCCTTCGACCTAGCATCCAACTTCTTGCTTGGACTACCAGTCCTCTCTTCCAGCACCTTAACTCCATCCAGTCCCTTAGAGACTCCCGGCTCGCAACAAGTTGAAACAACTTCTGCAGCCTTCTTAACAGGTGTATACCTTTGTTTCACCACATTTTCCTTCCTCTTTTCCAAATTGCAGGTAGATTTAAGGTGCCCCATCTTACCACAACCATGGCAATAATAGGGAAGCCATTCATAAGAGACCCTTTGCAGTAACTTACCCAGCTTAGGAATGTTAATCACAACTTCATCCGGCAACTCCTTAGAGACATCCACTTCCACCATAACCCGAGCAAACGAAAGCCTCTCCTTGAAAGTAGTCATGGTATCAGCAAACATCGATTTGCCAATTTTGCTAGCCATCTTACTTAGCACCGACTCCGTCCACAGGTAAGGGTCCAAATCTGGAAACAAAACCCATGTCGGAACAACTGTTAACTTCTCCATTTCCGACTAAAAAGTAGGGCTCCATTGTTTCATGATAAGAGTGTTTACCCCAACCTGCCAGAGCCCTACTTTCAGCACCCCTTCCATGTCCTCCTTACTCGTAAACTTGAAAGAGAACCATCCTTTTTTGAAGTATTGAATAATCGGCATCGAGACATGATTCCAGTGAGCAGTTGCAAAATCCATCATCCTCTTCAGCGTTGGACGAGCTCCGATGACATGACCCATTAACGTATGCCTCCAAAGCAACAGCTCATCTTCGAAATCCTCATAATCAATCGTGATTTCATCCGATTCAGCACAGTATTCATCAAAATACAAACCCATACCTGCTTTTTTGGTTTTGGTTCGTTCCGCCCAAGTTGAAAAAGGAGCCCCAAGAGGATTCAGAGTGACCGGCTGTTCCGTAGTACTCTTACTCTCCCCCTTTTTCCCCTGGCTTCCAACCCCATCATGACCAACCTTCAAAGAGTTATTTGAATTCAGGGTGACCGGCTGTTCCGTAGTACCCTGGACTCGCTTACTCGTCCCTGACATCTGGATGACCGATTGTTCCGTTGTATCCAGAGCTCCCTTCTTCGTCTCCGAAATCTGGATGACCGGCTGTTCCGTAGTATCCAGAATTCCTTTCCTTGTTCGCGAAGATCCAGCGTCTCCTGTAAATCGGATTGCAGATTGCAAGGCGAGGTCGATTAAATCGTTAATCACGTTCTTCCCCTGATTCTGAGGACCCAAACCTTCTTCTAGATCATCCGATATCGTATTGTTAGATTCCAAATCCTGATTGTTCTGATGCGATTGCTTGCTGTTGCGTGCGGTTTTCTCGGTCTCCCTCTTCCCCTACCTCGTAGCGCCATCGACGTCATAATCCGGTGAATTAGACGAGGGAAACTTCCCATAGAGAGAGAGTAGAGAGAGAGTTATTATTATTATTATTATTATTATTATTATTATTATTTCATGGGAATAATACCAACTATGTGTGTACTTCTTAAAATAATCCAAACTATACGTAATCTCATTTTAATATAAACTACGCATTCATTAATCTCGCTTTGTTATGTATGAAATTATGACTTGCTATTACAGGTCATAGTGACTTGTTGTAACTTTCTATGGTTTTATTAGGTCTGTTGCAGTCATCGTGAAAGCCAAAACAACAATAAAAACATTTTTTTTTCAGAACTCCTATCTATAAGACTAAATGAAAAAGAAATGGAAGATGAATTTTCAATTTTTTTTTCAATGGCCGAAAATGAACACGAAATGTGAATAAGAAGAAGAGTTAGAGAAAGAGTTGAATAAGGAAGGTTCAACAGGTAGCCGGTCACCCATAGAAAAGCGAGGTTAATGAATATATAATTCGTATTAAAATGAGATTATGTATAGTTTGTATTAATTTAAGAAGCACACGCATAGTTGATATTATTCCCATGAAATAACCCTTATTATTATTATTATTATTATTATTTTAAATAAAAAACCGAACTTTCATTAACACCAAGTTACAAAAACTTATTATTATTATTATTATTATTATTATTATTAATTTTTTTATTTTATTTTATTATTATTATTATTTTTTATTATAAACTGGAACTTGTATTATTATTATTATTATTATTATTATTTTTTTTTTTTTTTTTAAAAACGGAACTTTCATTAAACACCAGAACAAATTACAAGAAGTTGGAGGGAAGCCGAGATAATTATTATTATCATTATTATTATTATTATTATTATTATTATTATTATTATTATTATTATTATTATTATTATTATTATTATTATTATTATTATTATTATTATTATTATTATTATTATTATTATTATTATTATTATTATTATTATTATTATTATTATTATTATTATTATTATTATTATTATTATTATTATTATTAGTATTATTATTATTATTACTACTACGTTAACAAACGCAGCCTGCTAAAACCCCACTATCTTCTGCATAAACTCTCTGAATTCTCTTCGCTAGCAGCTTACTAACAGTTTTGTAGAAAATTGAACAGCAAGAGTTGGTCGATAATCCAAAACAGAATTACAAACATCCATCTTAGGGATGAGAGTAATGAGAGTCGCATTAGCCTGCTTTAACATTTTTCCTTTTAAAAAGAACTCCCTAACAGCTCCGTAGAAATCATTTTTGATGATGTTCCAAGAAGCTTTAAAGAACTCAGAGGAAAACCCATCTGGACCAGGGCTCCTATCAACTCCTATGGAGAAAACTACCTCTTTGACTTCTTCTTCAGTTGGGACTCGAAGCATAGGCTTATAATCCTCCTCTTGCACCAAGTTTCCCCTAGCAAAAATCTCAGGTTCAGTTGGGAAAACATTCTGAGCTGTACCTAGAAGAACTTTGTAGTAATCCCCAAAGCCTCTAGCTACTTCAATAGGCCCTTCCCTGAGGTTACCTTCACAATCAATAATACTACCCATCACCTGTTGTTGTCTTCGTTCTTTAATCCTAGAGTAGGAATTTTTTGTTGATTCATTTCCTTGTATTATATAGTCCATCTTTGCCCTTTGCTTAAAATGCTAAGCTCTGCCTCCACCATCTCCAAGTAGTTAGTTGTGAGTGCTTTCTCTTGAGTAATCAAAGTTTGAGAGAACGAGTTTTCCTGCAACCTTCTTTGACAGTCTGCCAGTTCAGTCCTGATAGCCTCAATTCTCCCTTTTATATTAGAGAAATTGTTCTTATGCATTAATTTCAAAGCTTGTTTAACCCTCCTGAGCTTACTAAATAATTTGAAGCAAGCTGTACCATACTCTCTCGTATCCCAAGCATTTCTTATAGTGTCATTAAATTGTGGAAGTTTAGTCCAACAGTTAAGAAAGCTGAACATTCCCTTAGTAATCTGCTGTTGAAGTATGGTGTAGACACCCAAATTTTGACCGCCAGGTGTCTATAGCAGTTTCCGACAAACACCCGATGATGATCGGACGCTAACGTGCTTTAACGTACTCGGAAATGGACTCGAAATCAATGGCATTTGGCTTAGGCATTTTAAGGATTACAAATTCCACAAAACCAACCTCAAATTCAGGCCCAGTGGGTCGTTTCGAGTCAAATAACACTAATTTGGGTCGAATCCGACACCAGGGGTAAAACCGTCTTTTAGCGACCGAGTCAAAACCCGGTCAAAGATATTTCCCGAGACATGTGGGCTGACCGTGATGTCTCACGTGTCCAATTCATACTCCAACTCTACGAAATCAGCCACAACAAATAATAAGCAAGTTCGTTTAAGGGTAGAATTCGATCTCAAGTAGGAATCCTATCCGAAAACCAATTCAAACACCCAACCGAGTGCAAAACACTCGGCCGAGTAGCATGAACCAGCCGAGACTCCTTTTCTTCCCTCACAAGAAAACGGAATTCTCGTTCTCCTCAGCTTCTTACCCAAGCGGTAATTCTAGTTCAAACACACCTCTCCTAAGTCAAGGTCGGGAACCCCTATAAATAGGACCTCCCATTCAACACTTTAGAGAGACCGATAATTAACACACACATTGAATATCGACATCAGATTTTCACATCAGAAATACACAAACTTTCACATCAATCATCCTTACACTTAGCATCAAGAAACCGATATTATAAACCCGAAGGAAACCGGTCCTATACCCGACACCCTTCACCCGTCTCGTCCAAACCATACCCCCCTAGCCGAACCAAAACTCACTCGACGCTCCCGTGCCTAGCCACATTCCGACGAGCCCCGATCCGAGTCAACAAAAGCATGTAGGTTGAGGGTGTACCAAACCCGATTTCTCCTTTCTTCTCCTTCCTTCTCTTCGTCCGTTTTTATGGGTCAAGAGTCATTTTTTTTAATTTTTTTCTCTAATATCGTTATTAACGAAAAATTATTTTTATAACAAACATTCTTAAAAATACAATATCTATTTTTCTATAATCGAATATTGTATCGAAAAGGATTATATTAAGATCTCGACGATATTAAAATCGTTACATTATTTTTCGTTCAAAATTCTTTTCTTTTACTTTTCGTTCAAAACAAATTATTTTACAAAACCATTCTCATTCTAAATATCCGATATCGATTTCATAATCGAATATCGGATACGACGAATATCGAAAACACGAATCAAATACAAATTAATTCATATTTTGTACGCGACTCATCAAATTTAGCAATTTCGAACAAAAATATAAAAACCGGACAGACCCGCACGCGAGTCGCGTCACGCCCGGACGACTCGCGCACGGGCAGACTTTTTCGTTCGCTTTTTATTATTTATTCTACGAAACAATTTCTAAAATTTACATCTTTTCTAAAACTATTCCAAGTATTTGATATTGATTTCGTAGTCAATTATCGAATATAGCGAATATCGAAAATATTAATTCGAGTACGAATCATGCAATATTCGTACGCGATTTAATAAATCGAATTTTCAGAAAACCGCGTCCAAAATTAGCCCGACACGCGACTCGCCGGCGTCCCGGGCGAGTCGCGCGGCCGCTGTCCCGGGCGAGTCGCGCGGCCGCTGTCCCGACACACATTTTTCGTTTCTTTTTTATTTTTAACATCGTTTATTATACAAAACAACGTCTTTTCAACAATATTTTTCAGATTTCGATTCTTCTCGATTTCGCATATTTTATTTGCTGTATTATTATTTACAAATCGATACTAACTCGTTTGTTTATTTTGTAGCAAATTCATCCTTTTTATTTCATTTGTTTTATTATACTAAAACGAATCTCACATGATAAATCCAACTTTGACGTTAATTAATTTTTCATGCATTAAACCAGTTAGCAACCCATTCAATTCCTCACATGCTTAGGAAGACAATGTTTGCATATCATTCATCGTTCAACTAACGCGCGCATTAAAACATCATTCAATATCCTAGTAGAGGCCGCTAATGTGCGGGCGGGGTTGGGTGTTCTTAGTGAACTTCTCAACACGTACCCTCACCCCTTACTCAGAACTGTGGTTTCCGGATGTCCGAAACCATTGGCAACGAGAGTCATTCAATATACGATTAACTGCTCAAGTCGGCATCTATATCGATATGCAAAAGGGACGAGCCCAATAAACTCTGACATCGGAAATGGGCCATATTTGTACACGGTCCACTACGACATAGAGTGGGCTCGAACGGTTCCGAATAACCATAAAATTCGGTGGCGACTCCGACTTCGATTTAAATTTCCATTTGACCATCTCATGGAGATTCATTCGCCTCCCCAAACCCGCGCGTGGCCGCGTCGGGGTGGACCTATGTCATGTCCACATACGGTAACCTGTATTGGTGCATGATCCGAGATACCTGGGTTCAAAACAGTAGCAAATGAAGAGGGAATAGAATCCAACCAGACCCCATTAATCAAGGCCCTGTCCAACCTAGACCACACCCTGTCATCAGGGTTTTGCTTGTTTTTCCAGGTGAATTCCTGGCCTTGACCCATAATCTCCTGCAACCCATTCATGAAAATGCAATCATTGAATGCATCCATCTCCCTTGCTTCAGGGATAGTTCCTCCAAGCTTCACCTCAGTGTTACGAACTATATTAAAATCCCCAAAAACTAACCAACTCTCATGACAAACCCTTAGAGTACTAAGAGTTTACCAGAGCTCCTCTCTTCCTCTTCCATCATTATACCTGATGGGGGTCGGTAGCCTGCCACGGGTCACCCATTAATTCAGACCCTGGAGGAGCCCGACCCGAGAATAAGACGCGGCCTGCTTGGCAGGCCATCAGAACGAAGCCCAGCTGAAGTCTCTAGAAGGCCTAAGCTGCTCCCAGCTCCAAGGCAAACCCCCCGCCTGCCAGACAGGGCGCTCTAGGCGCTGGCAAGGCCAGGGGGAGGGATCAAAACCTCTCCGACCAGGCCTAAGGTAAAGAGGTATGAGTGGACGAGGTGAACCCACGTGTCATCCCCTCATCCACTCACACCTCCTCTCTCCCTCTCTCGTTTCCCTCTCTCATGGAAAGGTATAAATACTTTGCCACTTCCCACATAAAAAGGGTTCAACTTTCTCTCTCTAAACTCTCACTCTAGAACCGCCACCTTACTCCTCACGAGCAAGGTTCATTAAGGCATTTCACGGACTGACTTAGGCATCAGAGAAGGTTCCCTCGGACACCTCCGAGGCCCTGTGCGTTCCTTGTGCAGGGTGCAGGCCAACTCCGCCGGGAAGGTCCGATCACCGGAGCGAGAGGAAGGAGAGATCTGAGAGATTTGGCGACCGTCACAAAAAGCATCAACATTGAATACTAGGACCCGAATCCGATTTAGGTTAATTGTTTTCATACCGGAACAATTTGGCACATGAAGTCAGGGAGGAGGCCAGCGTTAACATAGCTGCCTACCAACAAAGAATGAGAAGGGTATACAACAGAAAGGTAAATGAGAGAAGCTTCCAGGTGGGAGACCTAGTCCTAAGGAAAACGCAGGCGGTAGGGAAATCGCGTGAACATGGAAAACTAAGCACCAACTGGGAAGACCCATACGAGGTAACCCAAATTAAGGGGCCAGGCACCTACAAGATCGCCAACCTTGAAGGCCAAGAGTTAGCCGCACACTGGAATATAGACACCCTAAAGAAGTACTATGTTTAAAAATAGGAAGCTAGATAACTTTTTTTTTTGTCAAAGAAAAACCGTCGGAGGAGGGTCAAAACAGAATTGTCGACGACTCCGGCCACATGTGATTGTAGCAAAATCCCGAAGAAATGAAAAGCTTTCAGTCCATACTCGATTGTCCATTCAAAATTTGCAGTTTTTACGCACAAACAAGCATGGGGCAATAGGGGGAGGCCCCCTGTTGCTGAAACCTAGGAAAATAAGCCCCCAACAAAAAAAGTCCTCCTACCTACCTCTGGGCAGGCCCCCTGGACTTCGAACAGAAGCCAGGGTCAGGCCAGGCTTCGCACGCCAAAAACAAGGACTGGGGGCAATCCCCCCAACCTTGTATAAAAATCGCCAAAAGTCCTCCTACCTACCTCTGGGCAGCCAGGGGGCAGGCCCCCTGGACTTCGAACAGAAGCCAGGGTCAGGCCAGGCTTCGCACGCCAAAAACAAGGACTGGGGGCAATCCCTCCAACCTTGTATAAAAAACGCCAAAAGTCCCCCTACCTACCTCTGAGCTGGCAGGGGGCAGGCCCCCTGGACTTCGAACAGAAGCCAGGGTCAGGCTAGGCTTCGCACGCCAAAAACAAGGACTGGGGGCAATCCCCCCAACCTTGTATAAAAAACGCCAAAAGTCCCCCTACCTACCTCTGGGCAGGCAGGGTGCAGGCCCCCTGGACTTCAAGCGAAAGCCAGGGTCAGGCCACGTCTTTGAAAAGGAAAAAAGCAGACTGGACAAAAAGAAAGACATCCATAACAGATCAAGTATTTTTACAAAAGAGCATTAGAAATATCCAAGAGCAAGGGAACTAAAATATTACAAAACAGCCGGCCACATCAGAGCTCTGGCACAAAGGTTAAAAGTTATCAAAGGATAAAAGCACAGCAGGATCAAAGCAAGAAAGATGGCAAAACCCCTGCACATTAAACGTTGGGGGCATCTTGGCTAGGACCAGCAGCCTCCTCAGCCGGCCTGTCAGCCCGGGCTTCATTCTTGATAGAGTAAAGGCTTCTGAAGGCTTCCTCGTTGAAATCAGGGAACATCTCCCTGATTACTTCCATCACGAGTTCCAGCGAAGAGTTGGCCCCATCTTGGAAACTCGTATCCACTGCGATTTCAGCCTCCTCCAGGATGGTATCTTTCCCATTTTGCCACTCTTCGCCCTTGACCTTCAGGTCAGCCTGAGCCTACGTAAGCTCCGAGCCAGCCTTCGACAAGCGCTCCTCCAAGTCGACTACCTTTCTTTTCGCATGTTTCATTTCATCCAGAGACTTCATTGCCTGCTCCACCACTAGCCTGCTCTCTTTCAAGTCCGCCTCCAGCTTTGACACTTCTCTCATGGCCTTCTCCCCCTGAAGTTTCCATCGAGTCGCCTGACCCTTCACTTCCTCCATCTCTCCTTCCTTCTTTGCCAACTTATCCTTCAAGCTGCTGATCAAGGCGACATCCCTCTCAACCATGGCTAGCCGATCAGGAGGGGGAACCCCAGGAGTGACAACCAGCTCCTCATCGCTCAGACGACTGAGAGCCGCCAGTTCAGCAAAGGCTTGCAACACCCTAGAGGTGCGCTGAATATACTGAATCACTTGGTGGGAGGTAGAGGTCACAGACTTGGTGAGGCGGTCTGCAAAGACGGTCCCAGAATCTGAAAGCAGAGCTGAGACATACACACTATCACCCGCAGTATAGTGGAATTCCGTGTTCTCCTCTGAGAAGAGAGTGCCTGGAATCTCACGGGCAGGGCGTTTAGGCTCAGGAGTCTCAACATCAGTCTCTAGGTCAACCACGTGCACAGCTCCAGAGGGTTCCCTATCTCTCTTTCTCCTGCATTCCAGGGGGATACTCTTCCCAGTCCCTTCAGAGTTAGCAGGGTGTGATCCCTGGTGAGTGTGAGTCCCAGAAGGGGAATCACTCCGCTTGCTGGCAGGGGAAGGAGTGGCCTCTGAGGTGACCTCTGCCTCTGCACCTTGAGCATCTGGGGGGGGGGGGGAACCGTCGCTTTTGCAGGCGGCAATCTTGGAGGAAGAGGGAGCCTTTGGCTTGCTGAGAGACTCTTCACGAACCTCATCAGATTCTTCTCACCTTTCTTATAGCTCGAAGGAAGGGAAGGGCGCTTTGAGATAATCAAGAAATCCTCGTTCAAGCCAAGTCTCTTTACCTCTTTCCTCGACCAGAGGCGAAAATTGGAATCTGCAGGGCAAAAGAACAACCAGTCAGGAAGAAACATAGAAAAACAGAACAACAAGGCCGATGAAAATCCCTGAACTACCTTCTTCAAGGCTGGGAATCAGGCCCACGCGGCCCAAATAGTTATCCATGGTAATAAGCTCCGCATGTGGAAGCCAAAAGCCAGGGCCACAAATGCCGAACTTATCAGTAACAACCACAAATTTCTGGATCACTTTCTCGTCCAGCCTGTTCAATTTCACCTCCAAAGCCTTCCCCCCGACGCCTGGGTGGTACTCCTCACGAGTCTCCAGGCGAGTGTGAACGTGGTTTCTAAAGTGCCTGCGAATCTTCCACCCAGAAGCGCTGTGTACATATAAAAAATTGTTCTTCCAGTCTTTCAGACTGTTTAAGGCTGGCCAGACTAAAGTGTATCCCTTCTGCCTCTGAAGGGACCAGTAGTCAGGGGAGCCATCCCCCCTGATGAGGACACCATCTGCAACCTCACCATATAACGCAGGGCATCAATAGTGGGTCCCTCCCCATGAAAGATGTAGGTCCAGGTATAGGATATTAACGTCCTGATCGCAGTGGCAGTTAACTGGGCTATGGCCACATTCATCCTCCTGAAGGCCTCCTCCAGGAAAGGGTGCAGAGGGAATCGCAGGCCGAACTCTAAGCTTTTGTGATAGACGGCTATGCAGCCGTCAGGGGGGCAACATACTGTGTCTTTCTCCCCAGGGATTACAATTGTATACCCTTCCCCGAAATTATAAAAGTCCTCAATGGCTTCAGCAGCGTTAAGTGCCAGAATTAAATCTCTATTTCTGGCTTCATGGTAAGTCCTTAAGGGGACCTGGTACTTGGCCTTATCTAGATAGTATATCCTCCCCTTCTCCCTGGGGGACAAGGGGACCAGCTATCCTAGAAGGGTTTATCTCCAGGGCCTCGTCGTCGGAATCAACGACATCAAAGGAGGCAGGTTCAGGGGAGTTGGCATCCTCTCCCTCAAAGTGATCCTCCCCAGTAGACCTAGCCCCAGAGGAGGAGGCCAGGTTAGTCCTACCCTCCTCCCCATCCTCCGTCCTCTCAAACGACGGGTCGATAAAAGTAAGAATACGAGCGCGAGACATTGATTCGGGAAGAAAAAGATGTGAAGAAATTAAGAAGAAAAGGGTTTAAGGGCAAGATTCTAACCTAGAAACGGTGATCTCTGCTTGAAAATCCGAAGGAAGAAACTTCTCAGTCTAGAGAAAAGAGTTCTCAACAATGGAGGAATGAAGAGGGTTTTTGAGTTTGAAAAGTGTGAAAGAGGGAAATAAGGGGAGGAGAGGGGCTTATATAAGCCCAGATAACCGAAGGGTCGCCCCTCTGACAATCCTTCCCCAAGAACTACCCCACGGGTCGCATTTAGAACATCAAACGCCCACCTCTTCCCAAGAAGGGCCTCGAAAAGGCAAAGGGTGTCAGAGGGCTGATCACCCAATGACGTCATCCCCGCATTAATTCAAAAAAAAAAGAGCAACAAAAAATAACCAAACAACCTGATTTTTTCATTCATTGAGAAAAAGGCCCAAAATGGGCGAGTTACATTCAGCAACAAATAAAAAGTACAGAAAAGAGCCTGACTTTCTGGCTCAATTAACCAGCTTGCAAGCCCTAAGCAGACCTAGTAATCACCATGGCCCGAGTAATTCTTTGGGCTGTAGTCATCCAAGGCTGACCACCAGTCCCAATCGTCTGAGTCCTTGAAAGGATCAGTAGGGAAGTCCTCGCCACCACCGGAGGAATAGCCTTGACCCTCACTATCCCCGGAATCGCGGCTGCTGATATCCCAGTCCCTGCCATAAGGGACCGTCCTAACATCATCACAGGAACCACAACCCGTCTTCTTTACAGGGGAAGAAGGGCCCGACTCAGGGGATGAGTTAAACTCAGGACAGTTAGGAACAAATTGCTCGGGGTGTAGCCAGGGGAAGCACGTATAGCACCCCCGATTAAAGCAGCCAGAGCAGCGCCCAGCCATGGGCCCAGGTGGGGATGAAGTTTGGATAGGACGATTGCCTACCCTGGCAGCTTTCCTTCTGACAGCTCTCCTCCTGGCATGCAGAGAAGAGCGAAGTCGAAGTCGCCCTTGGATTTCTTAATCTCCAAAATCCTCTAAAGCGAAACGTACCCACACGAACTCCGCAGCGAAGAACGATTTTCTTAACCCAAGACATTGTTTTTGAAAGAGAAAATGAAGCTAGAAGAAGGATTGAAGATGAAACGTGAGAAGTGTTAAGGATTGGAATTTATACAAGGGTAAAACACACCATTTATGGCACGTCAACCACCTCAGTAAAGAGAAGAACCAATCACTGAGGGGGCACGCTGCCCAAAAATCCTCTTTGCAAGATGTAATCATGAGCCGAAAAACATTTCGACTCTTTGCATACCCCATGCAGTTGAGCTTCCTTCCTCGGGAACATGCAACACATTAAAAGCTAATAATTCAACCTCCCATCCCATAGATCGCCTGCCAAGGAGAGCCCTGCTTCCCCTTAGCCGACGAGGGCCAATTGATGGGGGTCGGAAGCCTGCAAGTGGGTCGCCAGCCATTTGGGTCTCAGGGTGGCCCGACCCGGGAATAAAGGACCTACCAGACAGGTCATTAAGCGAAAAGCCATCACTCCAAGGCATCCGCCTGACCAGCAGGGCGTTACCACCCGTCGAGCAGGGAAACCAAGATTCCCTGCCTTCTGGTTCTTGGGCGCTCGCATGCCCAGCAGGGGTAGTGGAAACCAGGGGCCCTCCCGTTATTTTGCCTAAGGTAAAGGGGAATGAGTGGATGAGGTGAGGCCACTTGTCACCCCCTCATCCACCCCTTCTCCCACTCTCTCTCTCCTCCTTCCTCTCTCTTGTGGGAAGGTATAAATACTCTTCCATTTCCCACAAGAAAGGGATTGGAAATTCTCTCTCTAGACTCCCACTCTAAAAACCGCCGCCTAGTTCCTCACGAGCTAGGTTCGTTAAGGCATTTCACAGACTGACTTAGGCATCGGAGAGAGTTCCCCCGGACACCTCCGGGGCCCTGTGCGTTCCTTGTGCAGGGGCAGGCCATCTCCGCTAGGGAAGTTCGACCACCGGAGGAGGAGAAAGGGAGAGTCGAAGGAAGACTTGCATCGATCACTTTAAACTTCAATTACATTAGCTAAGACCCGGACTCAGAGTCAGGTTTAATTGTTTCCGTACCGGAACAATTTGGCGCCGTCTGTGGGGAAGTATCTGGTTGTATCCACGAAATTACCCACAAAAATCAACCACAATCAATCACAACAAGAATGCCTGAAATCATATAGGCAAGCTCCGGGGCGGGTCCGACGGTACCACCGGTGATCCCCCCATATGGAATGCCTGCACCTGGGAGAACGCCTGCTGCAACCATCCCAGGGGTAGGGCGTACCAGCTTTCACGAGACGCCTGAGGAAGGCGCCGCAGTCGCAGCTGGGCAGGTTGGCCATCAAAGACCTAATTTAAACCTCACCACTGCCCAGGTGCTGCAAACTGCAGCCTTCTTCTCAGCAATGCTTAACCAAGAGTTCACTCTGGAGGACTTGGTAGGCAGGATTACTACTACTCCCAGGCAACTTCACTATGAGAGTGGAGAGGGTGCCAGGGGTACGAAGCGAACCGCCGCCAGGAATATCCAACGGAAAGGACTAAAAGTGGCCAAGGGATATCAACAAACCCAGAAACGCATTACCGACAATCAGGAGTAGGCAGCTCAACAACAAGCGTTCTCTATACACACTACGGAGTCCACGGCTGCCAGAGAAAAAAGGGGACTATCCCAAGGCCTTCAGGACCGAATGAAGCATAAAGAGCCTGCATCCAAACGTCTGGGAGAGAAGCAGGGCGGAGTCTTCTCTAGGTTGACACCAGCAGCAGAGGAGCAGCCAACTCCAGGGCTATCTCAAAGTCTGCAGTCCAGGCTCAACCGGGGGCAACCACTCGAGTCAAGGCATCGCCAAGGTGACAACCTTGACCAGCCCCAAAGAAAAAGAACCAGACATCCCCCCCTGATAGGGAGGATGAGGGTATAAGCAGGCTGCCACCAATGCACCGCTCCACCAGTACAAGGAAACCGACCCCTGGAAGATGGGATGACTACGGTTTCCACTTTGGAGGGAGCAGGTCACGATTGGTAGGCAGACCCACCAAAATACAACTTCACCCTGACGTACAGGAGTACCCCATCCCGAAGATTAAAATGCCCTCCGTCAAATTCGACGGAACTTCAGACCCAGAAGATCATTTGGTAGCCTTTGAGAGTCACATGGGCATGTACGACGTAGAGGACGTTGTCTGGTGCAAAGTCTTCCCAACTACCCAGGTTGGGCTAGCACAAAGATGGTTCAGGGACCTTCGCCGGGGGTCGATCAGTTTCTTCATAGAGCTAGCTGAAGCTTTCCTAGAACAATATGCAGGAAACAAGAGGCGGCGTCTCACTTGGTTTGCCTAATGACCCTGAAACAAAAGAAGGGGGAAAGTGTCAAGAAGTACCTAAAGAGATTCGACCTGTCCTACCAGCAGGTCAGAGAGATCGACGACTCAACGGCTGCGTACGCCCTAACCATCTCACTGCTCCCATGGGAGATGAAGAATCAGATGATCCGAGCTCAGCCGGAGACCCTGGCTAAAGCCAGGAAAATTACCGAGGGTTTCATATTGCAGGAAGAATTCCATGGCCTGACGGATACCCCCGCAGGACCAACCAGGCCACAGGGGGGACCGCAGGGTGGGCGCGGCAGGAACGAGCAAAACAGACAGAAAGATGAGGGGGGAGACACCCCTAGAAAAGAACGCACAACATACCAACCCAGATTCGATAGCTACACAGCCCTCAACAAGTCCAGGGTGGAGATTTTCGAACTGGAAAAAGAGACAGCAAAATGGAATGGCCCTAACAAGCCTCGCAGCTCAATAGGGGATCCGAATTTTTTTTGCACATTCCACGATTGTGTGGGGCACACCACCGAGGAGTGCCGCCACCTGAAAGACGAAATTGATAAGCTTATCAAAAATGGCTGGCTGAGCAATTACGCAGCAAGAAACAAGAGCCAGAAAGAGGTGGCAGATAAGCCTGAAGGCTCGGTGCAGACTCGCATGATAATCCATGTGATATCAGGGGATGCAGAAGGCCAGACAAGCAGGAGAAGCCAAAAAAGTCAGATCCGGGAATTGCGAAACCAAGTCTACTATGCTGAGAGGACAGAGAGTCCCAAGGGTGCGACCCTGAGCATCACCCCAAAGGATGCAGGGCGGGTAATATACCCCCACAGCGACCCCCTGGTACTGTCCCTAGTAATCAACAACCACATCGTAAAAAGATGCATGGTAGATACGGGAGCTTATACTAACCTACTGTACAAGGACGCGTTCGAGAGGATGGGCCTGGAAAAAAGGCACTAGAGGCCAGCCCCTGGATCCTTATATGGATTCAGTGGGGCAGGTGTACTCCCCATGGGTATCATTGACCTGCCCGTAACATTTGAGGAAGGAGCCTCCGCCAGAAATATCAGAGCCTCGTTTGTTGTAGTAGACGCGAGGTCTGCATACAACGCCCTGATAGGCAGAGCTACCTTGGACGAAATCGAAGCAGCCATATCAATTAGGGCTCTGACTGTAGCCTATGTAACAGATTTTGGCATGGAAGGGAAAATTCATGGGGACCCTGCTTGACCCTGCTCAAAAGAGAAAAACGCTGGCAAAGGCCGCATGGTTTATACTAATAGGAGACGACTTGTACAAAAAGTCGTTTTCCTCACCCCTGCTCAAGTGTCAGGGGGCATGGCAGGCAGAGAAAGTTCTAGATGACATTCACTCTGGAATCTGCGGGCATCACATAGGAGGAAGATCCCTGGCACACAAGGCCCTGAGGGCAGGGTACTACTGGCCAACCCTACTGGCAGACGCAAGAGATCTAACTCGAAAATGTAGAAAGTGCCAGCTCTTTGCCCCGTCAATCCAAGCTCCAGCCCAGGAGCTTAGGCCAATCCTTTCCCCGGTTCCTTTCGCTCAATGGGGAATGGACATACTAGGCCCTTTCACTGCAGCCACAAGAGGTCGAAAATTCTTAATAGTAGGGATTGATTACTTTACAAAATGGATCGAAGCTGAAGCAGTCTCTAACATCACTGAACCTTCAGTTAGAAAAGTCATCTAGAGGAATATCATAACCCGATTCGGCCTGCCATAGATGCTGGTATTTGACCATGGAAGACAGTTTGACAATGACCCCCTGAGAGTCTGGCTAGAGGGACACGGAATAGCAGTCGCCTACTCCGCTGTTTGCCACCCGCAAACGAATGGGCAGGCTGAAGCTGCCAACAAGCAGATCCTGAATGGATTAAAGAAAATGGTAGACGACCTCAAGGGCAGGTGGGCAGACGAATTGCCAAGTATTTTATGGTCAATTAGAACTACGTGCAAGGAGTCTACAGGTCAGACACCCTTCGGCCTAGTTTATAGAGCAGAGGCTTTGCTACCCATAGAAGCCCGAATACCAACCATGAGGTCCCAACAATACAATCAGGCAGATAACGAAGCATCATTGCCTGAAGCCCTGGACCTTGTTCATGAAGTCAGGGAGGAGGCCAGTGTTAACATAGCTGCCTAGCAACAAAGAATGAGAAGGGTATACAACAGAAAGGTAAATGAAAGAATCTTCCAGGTGGGAGACCTAGTCTTAAGGAAAATGCAGGCGGTAGGGAAATCGTGTGAACATGGAAAACTGAGCGCCAACTGGGAAGGCCCATAGGAGGTAACCTAGATTAAGGGGCCAGGCACCTACAAGATCGCCAACCTTGAAGGCCAAGATTTAGCCGCACACTGGAATATAGACACCCTAAAGAAGTACTATGTTTAAAAATAGGAAGCTAGATAGCTTTTTTTGTCAAAGAAAAACCGGCGAAGGATGGTCAAAACAGAATTGTTAACGACTACGGTCACAAGTGATTGTAGCAAAATCCCGAAGAAATGAAAAGCTTTCAGTCCATACTCGATTGTCCGTTCAAAATTTGCAGTTTTTACGCACAAACGAGCAGGGGGCAATAGGGGGAGGCCCCCCTATTGCTGAAACCTAGGAAAATAGGCCCCCAACAAAAAAAAGTCCTCCTACATACCTCTGGGCAGGCAGGGGACAGGCTCCCTGGACTTCGAACAGAAGCCAGGGTCAGGCCAGGCTTCGCACGCCAAAAATAAGGACTGGGGGCAATCCCCCCAACCTTGTATAAAAAACGTTAAAAGTCCTCCTACCTACCTCTGGTCAGGCAGGGGGCAGGCCCCCTGGACTTCGAACAGAAGCCAGGGTCAGGCCAGGCTTCGCACGCCAAAAACAAGGACTGGGGGCAATCCCCCCCAACCTTGTATAAAAAACGCCAAAAGTCCCCCTACCTACCTCTGGGCAGGCAGGGGGCAGGCCCTTTCGACTTCGAATAGAAGCCAGGGTCAGGCCAGGCTTCGCACACCAAAAACAAGGACTGGGGGCAATCCCCCCAACCTTGTATAAAAAGCGCCAAAAGTCCTCCTACCTACCTCTGGTCAGGCAGGGGGCAGGCCCCCTGGACTTCGAACAGAAGCTAGGGTCAGGCCAGGCTTCGCACGCCAAAAACAAGGACTGGGGGCAATCCCCCTCAACCTTGTATAAAAAACGCCAAAAGTCCCCCTACCTACCTCTGGGCAGGCAGGGGGCAGGCCCTCTGGACTTCGAATAGAAGCAAGGGTCAGGCCAGGCTTCGCACACCAAAAACAAGGACTGGGGGCAATCCCCCCAACCTTGTATAAAAAACGCCAAAAGTCCCCCTACCTACCTCTGCCCAGGCAGGGGGCAGGCCCCCTGGACTTCAAGCGAAAGCCAGGGTCAGGCCACGTCTTTGAAAAGGAAAAAAGCAGACTGGAACAAAAAGAAAGACATCCATAACAGATCAAGTATTTTTACAAAAGAGCATTAGAAATATCCAAGAGCAAGGGAACTAAAATATTACAAAACAGCCGGCCACATCAGAGCTCTGGCACAAAGGTTAAAAGTTATCAAAGCATAAAAGCACAGCAGGAACAAAGCAAGAAAGATGGCAAAACCCCTGCACATTAAACGTTGGGGGCATCTTGGCTAGGACCAGCAGCCTCCTCAGCCGGCCTGTCAGCCCGGGCTTCATTCTTGATAGAGTAAAGGCTTCTGAAGGCTTCCTCGTTGAAATCAGGGAACATCTCCCTGATTACTTCCATCACGAGTTCCAGCGAAGAGTTGGCCCCATCTTGGAAACTCGTATCCACTGCGATTTCAGCCTCCTCCAGGATGGTATCTTTCCCCTTTTGCCACTCTTCGCCCTTGACCTTCAGGTCAGCCTGAGCCTGCGTAAGCTCCGAGTCAGCCTTCGACAAGCGCTCCTCCAAGTCGACTACCTTTCTTTTCGCATGTTCCATTTCATCCAGAGACTTCTTTGCCTGCTCCACCACTAGCCTGCTCTTTTTCAAGTCCGCCTCCAGCTTTGACACTTCTCTCATGGCCTTCTCCCCCTGAAGTTTCCATCGAGTCGCCTGACCCTTCACTTCCTCCATCTCTCCTTCCTTCTTTGCCAACTTATCCTTCAAGCTGCTGATCAAGGCGACATCCCTCCCAACCATGGCTAGCCGATCAGGAGGGGGAACCCCAGGAGTGACAACCAGCTCCTCATCGCTCAGACGACTGAGAGCCGCCAGTTCAGCAAAGGCTTGCAACACCCTAGAGGTGCGCTGAATATACTGAATCACTTGGTGGGAGGTAGAGGTCACAGACTTGGTGAGGCGGTCTGCAAAGACGGTCTTAGAATCTAAAAGCAGGGCTGAGACATACACACTATCACCCGCAGTATAGTGGAATTCCGTGTTCTCCTCTGAGAAGAGAGTGCCTGGAATCTCACGGGCAGGGCGTTTAGGCTCAGGAGTCTCAACATCAGTCTCTAGGTCAACCACGTGCACAGCTCCAGAGGGTTCCCTATCTCTCTTTCTCCTGCATTCCAGGGGGATACTCTCCCCAGTCCCTTCAGAGTTAGCAAGGTGTGATCCCTGGTGAGTGTGAGTCCCAGCAGGGGAATCACTCCACTTGCCGGCAGGGGAAGGAGTGGCCTCTGAGGTGACCTCTGCCTCTGCACCCTGAGCATCTGGGGGGGGGGGGGGGGGGTGGGGGAACCGTCGGTTTTGCAGGCGGCAATCTTGAAGGAAGAGGGAGCCTTTGGCTAGCTGAGAGACTCTTCACGAACCTCATCAGATTCTTCTCACCTTTCTTATAGCTCGAAGGAAGGGAAGGGCGCTTTGAGATAATCAAGAAATCCTCGTTCAAGCCAAGTCTCTTTACCTCTTTCCTCGACCAGAGGCGAGAATTAGAATCTGCAGGGCAAAAGAACAACCAGTCAGGAAGAAACATAGAAAAACAGAACAACAAGGCCGATGAAAATCCCTGAACTACCTTCTTCAAGGCCGGGAATCAGGCCCACGCGGCCCAAATAGTTATCCGTGGTAATAAGCTCCGCATGTGGAAGCCAAAAGCCAGGGCCACAAATGCCGAACTTATCAGTAACAGTCACAAATTTCTGGATCACTTTCTCGTCCAGCCTGTTCAATTTCACCTCCAAAGCCTTCCCCCCGACGCCTGGGTGGTACTCCTCACGAGTCTCCAGGCGAGTGTGGACGTGGTTTCTAAAGTGCCTGGGAATCTTCCACCCAGAAGCGCTGTGTACATATAAAAAATTGTTCTTCCAGTCTTTCAGACTGTTTAAGGCTGGCCAGACTAAAGTGTAACCCTTCTGCCTCTGAAGGGACCAGTAGCCAGAGGAGCCATCCCGCCCTGATGAGGACACCATCTGCAACCCCACCATATAACGCAGGGCATAAATAGTGGGTCCCTCCCCATGAAAGATGCAGGTCCAGGTATAAGATATTAACGACCTGATCGCAGTGGCAGTTAACTGGGCTATGACCACAGAGGGAATCGCAGGCCGAACTCTAAGCTTTTGTGATAGACGGCTATGCAGCCGTCAGGGGGGCAACATACTGTGTCTTTCTCCCCGGGGATTACAGTTGTATACCTCTCCCCGAAATTATAAAAGTCCTCAATGGCTTCAACAGCGTTAAGTGTCAGAATTAAATCTCTATTTCTGGCTTCAGGGTAAGTCCTCAAGAGGACCTGGTACTTGGCCTTATCTAGATAGTATATCCTCCCCTTCTCCCTGGGGACAAGGGGACCGGCTATCCTAGAAGGGTTTATCTCCAGGGCCTCGTCATCGGAATCAACGACATCAAAGGAGGCAGGTTCAGGGGAGTTGGCATCCTCTCCCTCAAAGTGATCCTCCCCAGTAGACCTAGCCCTAGAGGAGGAGGCCAGGTTAGTCCTACCCTCCTCCCCATCCTCCGTCCTCTCAAACGACGGGTCGATAAAAGTAAGAATACGAGCGCGAGACATTGATTCGGGAAGAAAAAGATGTGAAGAAATTAAGAAGAAAAGGGTTTAAGGGCAAGATTCTAACCGAGAAACGGTGATCGCCGCTTGAAACTTCTCAGTCTGGAGAAAAGAGTTCTCAACAATGGAGGAATGAAGAGGGTTTTTGAGTTTGAAAAGTGTGAAAGAGGGAAATAGGGGGAGGAGAGGGGCTTATATAAGCCCAGATAACCGAAGGGTCGCCCCTCTGACAATGCTTCCCCAAGAACTACCCCACGTGTCGCATTTAGAACATCAAACGCCCACCTCTTCCCAAGAAGGGCCTTGAAAAGGCAAAGGGTGTCAGAGGGCTTTTCATTCAGCAAAAGTCCCAAAATGGACAAGTTACATTCAGCAACAAATAAAAAGTACAGAAAAGAGCCTGACTTTCTGGCTCAATTAACCAGCCTGCAAGCCCTAAGCAGACCTAGTCATCATCAGGGCCCGAGTAAATCTTTGGGCTGTAGTCATCTAAGGCTGACCCCCAGTCCCAATCGTCTGAGTCCTTGAAAGGATCAGTAGGGAAGTCCTCGCCACCACCGGATGAATAGCCTTGACCCTCACTATCCCCAGAATCGTGGCTGCTGATATCCCAGTCCCTACCATAAGGGACCGTCCTAACATCATCACAGGAACCACAACCCGTCTTCTTTACGGGGGAAGAAGAGCCCGACTCAGGGGATGAGTTAAAATCGGGACAGTTAGGAACAAATTGCTCGGGGTGTAGCCAGGGGAAGCACGAATAGCACCCCCGATCAAAGTAGCCAGAGCAGCGCCCAGCCATGGGCCCAGGTGGAGATGAAGTTTGGATAGGACGCTTGCCTACCCTGGCAGCTTTCCTTCTGGCAGCTCTCCTCCTGACATGCAGAGAAGAGCGAAGCCGAAGTCGCCTACCGCGACGCAGGGCCAGAAAAGCCGCCCTTGGATATCTTAATCTCTAAAATCCTCTAAAGCGAAACGTACCCACACGAACTCCGCAGTGAAGAACTGTTTTCTTAACCCAAGACATTGTTTTTGAAAGAGAAAATGAAGCTAGAAGAAGGATTGAAGATGAAACGTGAGAAGTGGTAAGGATTGGAATTTATACAAGGGTAAAACACACCATTTATGGCACCCCAACCACCTCAGTAAAGAGAAGAACCAATCACTGAGGGGGCACGCTGCCCAAAAATCCTCTTTGCAAGACGTAATCAAGAGCCGAAAAACATTTCGACTCTTTGCATACCCCATGCAGTTGAGCTTCCTTCCTCGGGAACATGCAACGCACTAAAAGCTAATAATTCAACCTCCCATCCCAGAGATCGCCTGCCAAGGAGAGCCCTGCTTCCCCTTAGCCGACGAGGGCCAATTGATGGGGGTCGGAAGCCTGCAAGTGGGTCGCCCGCCATTTGGGTCTCAGGGTGGCCCGACCCGGGAATAAAGGACCTACCAGACAGGTCATTAAGCGAAAAGCCATCACTCCAAGGCATCCGCCTGACCGGCAGGGCGTTACCACCCGTCGAGCAGGGAAACCAAGATTCCCTGCCTTCTGGTTCTTGGGCGCTCGCATGCCCAGCAGGGGTAGTGGAAACCAGGGGCCCTCCCGTTATTTTGCCTAAGGTAAAGGGGAATGAGTGGATGAGGTGAGGCCACTTGTCACCCCCTCATCCACCCCTTCTCCCACTCTCTCTCTCCTCCTTCCTCTCTCTTGTGAGAAGGTATAAATACTCTTCCATTTCCCACAAGAAAGGGATTGGAAATTCTCTCTCTAGACTCCCACTCTAATAACCGCCGCCTAGTTCCTCACGAGCTAGGTTCGTTAAGGCATTTCACAGACTGACTTAGGCATCGGAGAGGGTTCCCCCGGACACCTCCGGGGCCCTGTGCGTTCCTTGTGCAGGGGCAGGCCATCTCCGCTAGGGAAGTTCGACCATCAGAGTGAGGAGAAAGGGAGAGTCGAAGGAAGACTTGCATCGATCACTTTAAACTTCAATTACATTAGCTAAGACCCGGACTCAGAGTCGGGTTTAATTGTTTCCGTACCGGAACAAGAGAGAAAACGGTTTTAGAGAGAGAAAGTTTTCTTACTCGATGATTGATTATGATTATTATTATAATTATTATAATTATTATAATTATTATAATTATTATTATTATAATTATAATTATAATTATAATAATAATAATAATAATAATAATAATAATAATAATAATAATAATAATAATAATAATTGATGGGAGTCGGTTGCCTGGCTTTGACCGCCTGCCAATCAGGCCCCAGCGCGACCAGTCCCAGAAGGAGGAAAGGTCTGCCCAGCAGCCTTTCCACCAAAGTCATTGAAATCTCCAAGTGTGGCCCTAATCCCTTGAGTCATCCGCCAAACAGAGCAAACCAGGCCTCCCGCCTGCTTCCAGGGCGTTCCCGCCTGAACAGAACCGAAGGAGAACCGAGGACCCATCCGTCATTTTGCCTAAGGTAAGGGGAAATGGGTGGACAAGGTGAGTCCACGTGTCGCGCCAACATCCACCCATTTCCCTCCTCTTCTTTCTCTTTTCCTCTCTCTTGTGGGAAGGTATAAATACTTACCCATTTCCCACATAAGAGGGGTTGGATTCTCTCTCTCTAGACTCTTACTCCTAAAAACGCCACCTAGTTCCTCACGAGCTAGGTCCGTCAAGGCATTTCACGGACTGACTTAGGCATCGGAGAGGGTTTCCTCGGACAACCTCCGAGGCCCTGTGCGTTCATTGTGCAGGGAGCAGGCCATTTCCGCCGGGAAGGTCCGATCTAGGGAGTGAGAGAAAGGGGAGACCAAGGGAAATCAAACAATCAGTTGTTCACCATTAACCCGATTATACAGCCCGGATCCTAGGCCGGGTAAATTGTTTCCGTGACCGGAACAATTTGGCGCCGTCTGCGGGGAACTTACGGTTGTGCTCACGAGTTACCCACTAAAATCAACCACTCATAATCACAAAACTAAACACAATCATGCCAGAAATCGTTGATGCCAGTGCAGAAGCGGGTCCAACGGTCCCACCGGTGACCCCCCTGTATGGTATGCCGCAGTCGGAGAGGGTTCCTCCTGCCACGATCCTAGGGGTGGGGGGAACCAATCTCCTTGGTGGATCTAACACCGCTGTGACACCTGAGTTGGGGACACACCCAGGACGTGCTCTCAATCTGACCCCAGCTCAGATGGCACAGGCGGCCGCGTTCTTCTCTGCGATGCTGAATCAGGAGTTCACGCCTGAAGACTTGGTAGGCAGGGTCGCGTCGGCTCCCAGGCAACCATCCCCAGTCAGCAGGGACGAGGCCGGAGGCACGAGGCGGACTGCCGCCAGAAATGCTCAGAGAAAAGCAAGAAGAACAGATCAAGTGTATGCGCATGTGCAAAGGCGCATTACTACTGGCAATCCAGAGCCACCTGTTCAGCAGGCGTTCTCCATTCATACAACAGAATCAGCGTCTGGAGGACAGGGAGGCTTGTCCCGAGGGTTACAGGAGCGCATGAGGCCCAGGGAGCCCATGTTAAAACGCTTGGGAGAAAAACCAGGCGGAGTTTTCTCCAGGCTAACGCCTGCAGCCAAGGAACAGTCGGCCCCAGGCTTATCCCAAAGCCTGCAATCCAGACTCAACCGGGGACAACCGCTCGAGTCCAGGTACCATCAGGGTTAGAACCTCTGCCACTCTCAGAGGAAGAGGCCCAGACAGACCTCCCCGGAAACAGAGGATGAAGCAGCCAGTAGGCCGCCACCAGGGCACCGCTTCCCCAGTGCGAGGAAACCGACACATAAACAATGGGAATCTCACGGTAACCAGTCTGGGGAAAGCAGGTCACGACTGGTAGGCAGGCCCACAAAAACCCCGTTGCACCCTGAGGTACAAGAGTACCCCATTCCAAAAATCAAAATGCCCACCATCAAATTTGACGGGACGACAGATCCTGAAGACCACCTGGCAGCCTTTGAGAGCCACATGGGCATGTATGACGTAGATGATGCCATCTGGTGCAAAGTTTTCCCAACCACCCTGGTGGGGCTCGCACAGGGATGGTTCAGAGACCTCCGCCAGAGGTCAGTCAGATTCTTCATAGAGTTGGCTGAAATTTTCCTCGAACAGTATGCCGGAAATAAGAGAAGACGCCTTACCCGTTTCGATCTCATGACCCTGAAACAGAAAAAGGGTGAGAGTGTGAGGGAATACATGAGAAGGTTTGATCTATCCTACCAGCAGGTTAGGGAGATCGATGATTCCACTGCCGCCTACGCCCTGACAATCTCCCTACTTCCAGGGGAAATGAAAAACCAGATGATCAGGGCCCAGCCAGAAACCTTGGCCATGGCCAGGAAGATTGCGGAAGGGTTCATTCTGCAGGAGGAGTTCCACGGCCTGACGAATACCCCTGCAGGCCAAACAAGGCCTCAAGGGGGACCGCAGGGTGGAAGGGGCAGAAGTGAGCCAGGCAAGCCAAAGGAAGAGGGAGACACTCCCAAGAAGGAGCGCACAGTCTACCAGCCCAGATTCGACAGTTACACTGCTCTGAACAAATCCAGGGCGGAGATCTTCGAACTGGAAAAAGAAACTGCTAAATGGAACCGCCCGAACAAACCTCGCAGCCCAAAAGGAGACCCCAAGAAATTCTGCACTTTCCACGAGTGTATAGGCCATACCACCGAAGAATGCCGTCACCTAAAGGACGAAATCGAGAAGTTAATCAGGAACGGATGGTTAGCCAACTACGCAGCTAAGAATAAGTCTCAGAAGGAAGTGTCTGAAAAACCCGAAGGGTCAGTGCAGAACCGCATGGTGATCCATGTAATTTCAGGGGGTACTGAGGGCCAGCTCAGTCGAAGAGGCCAAAAAAGACAAATGCGCGAACTAAGGAACCAGATCTGCTATGCTGAGAAAGCAGGGAGTCCAAAGGGGGTGACCTTGAGCATCACCCCTGATGATGCAGGGCGCGTGGTATATCCGCACAGTGATCCTTTAGTGCTGTCCCTAGAGATCAGCAACCACATTGTGCGGAGATGTATGGTGGACACAGGCGCGTACACGAATTTGTTGTACAAGGACGCCTTCGAGAAAATGGGCCTGGAAAAAAGGCACCTACGACCTGCCCCCGGATCATTATACGGATTCAGTGGAGCAGGCGTGCTGCCCATGGGAGTCATAGACCTGCCCGTAACCTTTGGGGAAGGCTCCACTGCCAGGAATGTCAGGGCAACCTTTGTTGTTGTGGATGCAAGATCTGCCTACAACGCCCTAATTGGCAGAGCCACCCTAGACGAAATCGAGGCAGCCATCTCCATCAGGGCTCTCACCATAGCGTATGTCACCGATTTCGGACTAGAAGGGAAGGTGCGCGGGGACCAGGAGTCAGCCAGACAATGCTACTCCGTGGCCCTGCAAGAACACGAAAAAGAAAGGAAAGGGAAAAGGAAGGCTGACAGTTCCCCCAGCAGGGAGGGCGAGATCCCAGCCAAACAACCGGCGCCCGACCACCTGGAGCCAGGGGGCGAAAGCATGTTGGTAGATTTGGAACCAGGCAGGCAGGTCCTGATAGGAGCTGACCTGGAAAAATCCTACCAGGCTGAACTGGTCAAGCTGCTAAAAGAAAACAAAGACGTATTTGCCTATTCTGCAGACGAGATGCCCGGCGTTGATCCATCATGCATCGTTCACAAGCTGAATGTAAGCATGGATGCTCGCCCTGTAAAACAGAAGAAACGAAACATGTCTGCGGAAAAAGACGCAGCAATCAAGGAAGAAATTGACAAACTCTTGAAAGCAGATTTTATTGAGGTCTGTGACTACCCGGAATGGTTGGCGAATGTAGTCATGGTTAAAAAGTCGTCAGGCGCATGGAGAATGTGCGTAGATTTTACAAACCTCAACAAGGCCTGCCCGAAAGACTGCTATCCGCTCCCCAGAATCGACCAACTGGTAGACTCCACCAGTGGTTACTCCATGCTGAGCTTCCTAGACGCCTTTTCAGGGTATCATCAAGTATACTTGTGGCAGCCGGACAGGGTGAAGTGTGCGTTCATCACCAGTTCAGGCACCTACATGTACAAGATGATGCCATTCGGGCTCAAAAATGCAGGGGCTACATACCAGCGGTTAGTTGATAAAGTGTTCGAGAAACAAAAAGGCAGAAACATCGAGGCTTACGTTGATGACGCCATCGTAAAAAGCAGAGAGGACAGAGAGCACCTGATGGACCTGCAGGAGACCTTCTGCTCCCTGCGCGCCTACAAGATGAAACTCAACCCCAAAAAATTTACCTTTGGGGTCCGCTCCGGCAAGTTTCTGGGGTTCTTGGTCAGCTCTCGGGGAATAGACGCCAACCCTGAGAAAATTCAGGCAGTCCTAAACCTCCCTGAGCCAAAAACCATCAGAGACATCCAGCGCCTGACGGGCCGCATGGCCGCGTTAGCACGGTTTGTCGCCCGGTCAGCAGACAGGGCTACCCCTTTCTTCAAGGTACTGAAAGGAAACAAACAGTTCAAGTGGGAAAACGAGCAGAAAGAGGCCTTTGAGCAACTAAAGGACCATCTTAAGAAGCTCCCCACCCTGGCTAGGCCAGTAGCAGGAGAAAAGCTTTTCCTCTACATTGCAGTGACCAATATAACTGTCAGCGCGGTCATCCTACGAGAAGAGGCAGGCGCCCAACAACCTATATACTTTGTAAGTCATGCGCTGGGGGCAGCTGAGAAGAATTATCCGATGGTCGAAAAAGCCGCCTACGCAGTCATAGTTGCTGCCAGGAAGCTCAGACCTTACTTTGACGCGCATCCAGTCGTAGTCCTCACCGACCAACCCCTGGAAAAGGTGTTGGAAAAATTTGAAAAATCAGGGAGATTGTTGAAGTGGGCAATTGAGCTGAGTGGGCTAGGTATATCTTACCAGCCGAGAACGGCCATCAAGGCCCAAGCCTTGGCAGATTTTCTGGCTGAGTGCTCCCATTCAGGGGAGGAAGAAACCCCTGCCAAGGAATGGATCGTGTATACTGACGGATCCTCGACAGCCAATGGCGCAGGCGCAGGCGTCGTGCTAACCAGCCCAGGAGGGGCTGACTTTGAGCATGCTCTCAGATTTGTTTTCCCAGCATCAAACAATGAAGCAGAGTACGAAGCAGTACTCGCAGGCGTCAGGCTAGCTAAAGCCGCAGGAGCAGAACGAATTGTCCTGGCGACAGACTCCCAACTCATCGCCAACCAAATCAATGGAGAATACGAAGCAAGAGACCAAGCAATGGCCACATACCTGGAGATGGTGAAGGGAGAGTTATCCGTCCTAAAATCATATGAGGTCAAACAAATCCCCCGATCCCAGAACAATAGAGCAGACGCCCTGTCAAAACTGGCAAGCTCCAGTCTACAGGACATCCGGAGATCAGTGTGGGTCGACGTTTTACACGAGAAGTCCACTAACCCCTGTCAGACGATTAATACCGTGGAGGAAGAGCTGGAAAGCTGGATGACTCCCTTCATCCAGTACAAGAAGCATGGTATCTTACCATCGGACTCGCTACAAAAAAGGAAGATACAGGCTAAGGCAGCCTGGTTCATACTCATTGAGGAAGAACTTTACAAAAAGTCTTTTACTTATCCCCTGCTCAAATGCCTACGGGCGGATCAGGCCGCTGAGGTACTGGAGGATATCCACTCAGGGATTTGTGGACATCACATTGGTGGGAGATCACTGGCCCACAAAGCCCTCAGGGCAGGCTACTACTGGCCTACCATGCTGGCAGATGCCAAGAGCCTGACCCAGAAATGCAGGAAATGCCAACTCTTTGCCCCATCAATCCATGCCCCGGCCCAGGAACTCAGGCCAATCCTATCTCCCATCCCCTTCGCTCAATGGGGGATGGACATTCTGGGACCCTTCGCGGTGGCCACAGGGGGCAGAAAATTCTTAATTGTCGCCATAGACTACTTCACCAAATGGGTGGAGGCCGAAGCAGTGCCCAACATCACTGAGCCGGCGGTCAGGAAGGTGGTCTGGCGAAATATCATCACCAGATTCGGTCTGCCAAAGATGTTGGTATTTGACCATGGCAGGCAATTTGATAATGATCCGCTGAGAATCTGGCTGGAAAGCCACAACATCTCAGTCGCCTACTCAGCTGTCTGTCACCCTCAAACCAACGGACAGGCGGAAGCAGCCAACAAACAAATCCTGAACGGCTTGAAGAAAATGGTGGATGACTGCAAGGGTAGGTGGGCTGACGAACTCCCCAGTATACTCTGGTCAATCCGAACTACCAAAAAAGAGTCTACAGGCCAGACCCCATTTGGTCTGGTATATGGAGCAGAGGCACTATTGCCAATTGAGGCAAGGATCCCCTCTCTGCGCTCCCTACAGTACGACCAGGCTGAAAACGAAGCTGCAATGGTCGAAGTCTTAGACCTGGTGAATGAGTTAAGGGAAGAAGCCAGTACCAACATCGCTGCCTACCAGCAGCGAATGAGGAAAGCTTTCAACAGCAAAGTACGATAGAGGAATTTCCAGATGGGCGAGCTGGTTCTGAGAAAGACGCAGGCGGTCGAGAAGTCAAGAGAACATGGAAAGCTGAGTGCCAATTGGGAGGGCCCATACCAAGTAACTCGGGTTCTGGGACCAGGCACATACAAAATCGCCAACCTTGAGGGACAAGAGCTACATGCTCACTGGAATGCAGACACACTAAAGAAATATTACGTCTGAACAAGAATACATGCAGTTTTTACTTTTACTAAAAAAAGGCGGAGGACGGTCAAAAATGTCGACGGCTCCGACCACCCCAATGTCAAAAAGAATTTTTAAAGAGAAATGAGAAGATACAGATTTATACTCGTTGCCTGTTCACACTCGCGTCTCTCACACACAAACGAGCAGGGGGCAATAGGGGGAGGCCCCCCTGTTGCCGAAATTGGGAAAAGTGAACCCCCCAACGCAAATCAAAAGCCGCCCTGCTTACCTCTAGGCAGGCAGGGGGCAGGCCCCCTGGACTTTGGACAAAAGCCAGGGACAGGCCGTACTAACAAGGACTGGGGGCAGGCCCCCCAACCTTGTATAAAAAACGCGAAAGCTACCCTGCTTACCTCTGGGCAGGCAGGGGGCAGGCCCCCTGGACTTTGAACGAAAAGCCAGGGACAGGCCAGGCTAACAAGGACTGGGGGCAGGCCCCCCAACCTTGTATAAAAAACACGAAAGCTACCCTGCTTACCTCTGGGCAGGCAGGGGGCAGGCCCCCTAGACTTTGGACAAAAGCCAGGGGCAGGCCAGACTAACAAGGACTGGGGGCAGGCCCCCCAACCTTGTATAAAAAACACAAAAAGCCACCCTGCTTGCCTCTGGGCAGGCAGGGGGCAGGCTCCCTGGACTTTAAACAAATGCCAGGGGCAGGCCAGACTAACAAGGACTGGGGGCAGGCCCCCCAACCTTGTATAAAAGTGAAACAAACAGGAACCCTCCTACCTACAGGCAGGCAGACTGCGAATCAAGTTCATGAGGAATCAAAATATACAAAAGCAAACAAAAAGTTCATATATAAAAGAAAAAGTAGTGTCAAAGGAATACAGGACAAGAGTTTTCAAAACAAATGGTTACAATCAAGAGTACGGCAGCCGGCCACCAAAGGGCTCGGCGCGCAAAGAAGTAAGGAAATTAAAACGTTGGCACAGGCGCAGCAGGGGACGAGCAAGAGCCCTCTGAGGAAGACTGCCCTCCATGGTAAGCAGGGGGAGCATCTGGGCCGGAAGCAGCAGCTCCCTCAGACAGCCTGCGCATTTGAGCTTCATTCTTAGCAGTGTAAAGGGCTCGGAAAGCATCTTCGTCAAAACCAGGGAACATCTCCCTGACAGCTTCCATGACAACCCCCAGGCAGGAATTAGCACCATTAACGAAGCCCGCCGACACAGCCGTTTCCACCTCCTGAAGAATCTCATCCCTCTCTTTCTCCCAATCCTCGGTCTTCGCCGCCAGATCGCCGAGGGCCGCCTGCAGATCAGAGTTTGCCTTGGAAAGGCGCTCCCCGAGGTCAATAACGCTCTTCTTAGCATGGTCCAGTTCAGCCAAAGCCTTTCTGGCCTGCTCCAATAATTCAGCAAAGGCCTGCTGTGCTCTCTTGGACTCCTCCACCAGGCGAGACACTTCCCTGGTAGCCTTCTCGCTCTCAGACTTCCAGTGGATCGCCTGACCCCTGGCCTCTTCTAGCTCAGTCTCCTTTTTTGCCAGCTGATCCTTCAGGCTGGCAATGAGAGCAACGTCCCTCTCGACTGCAGAAAGGCGGTCAGAGTTGGCCAGTTCCTCATCACTCAGGCGACTGAGGGCAGCCAGCTCCGCGGAAGCCTGCATAATTCGGGAGGTGCGCTTAATGTACTGGGTCACTTGACTGGTAGCAGACTTGACAGTCTTGAGAAGATGGTCTGTTAGGACTGCCCCTGAGTCGGAGAGTAGGGCGGAAACATCTTGGCTGTCGCCTGCATTATAGTGGAACTCAACGTTCTCCTCAGAGAAAAGGGTGGCGGGAATCTCCGAAGCAAAACGCTTGGGTTCAGGCGTGGAAGTCTCCAAGTCCACCACCTGGTCAGCACCGGGAGCCTCCCGACTCCTCTTTCTAGTCAGTGCCCGGGGGGTACTCTCCCCAGTCTCCTCGGAACCTGCGGCCCGCGACCCCGGGGGAATCTGAACCCCTGCTGAAAGGCCCTCTTGCCTGCCAACAGGCGAAGGGGTAGCCTCGAAAGCAATCGCCTTCGCGGCTGGAGAGGGGGTGGCCTCAGAAACCGCCGTCTTGGCAGGCGTGACTCGAGGAGGAGGGGGAAGCCTTGGTCTACTGAATGACAGGCCCTTCAAATGCTTCATCAGATTCTTCTCGCCTCTCTTAAAACCAGGGGGAAGAGTAGGGCGACTTTGGATAACAGTGAGATTCTCGTCCAAGCCCAGGCGTCTCACCTCCCCTTTTCTCCAAATAAAAGTGGCAAGATCTGCAGGACAAACAAACAGGCTGTCAGGGCATTTTCAAAAGAAAAAAGAGTAAGAAGGAATCACCAGCACTCCTGAACTACCTTTATCTAGACCCGGATTCATGCCCAACCGGGTCAAATAATTGTCAGTCGCTATAAGCTCCGCATGAGGGAGCCATAAGGTGGGGCCATACACCCCATGCTTGTTAGTGTGGCCAGCAAAGTAGGCCGTCAACTCCTTCTCCTTCTCACTTAGCTTAACCTCCAAGGCCTTTCCACCCACGCCAGGGTGGTACTCCTCAGGGGTCTCCAGCCTGGTATGGACATGATTCCTGAAATGACGAGGAATCCTCCACCCATGGATGCTGTGTATGTAAAGGAAGTTGTTCTTCCAGTCCCTCAAGCTGTCCATACCAGGCCACACCAAACAATGTCCCTTCTGCCTCAAGAGGGACCAATAACCAGGGGAGCCCGTACTCCTAGGAGAAACCATCTGTAAACCCACCATAAACCGCAGGGCGTCGATGGAAGGCTCCATGCGGTGGAAAAGACAGGTCCAGACATATGAGATCAGCGCCCTGACAGCTGTGGCTGTCAGTTGGGCGACGGCGACGTTCATGCGCCTGAAGATCTCCTCTAAAGCAGGATGGAGGGGAAAGCGAAGGCCAAACTCTAAACATTTATGGTAAACCGCTATGCACCCATCCGGGGGGTTGCATACGGTATCCTTTTCGCCGGGGACAACAACTGTATACCCCTCCCTGAAGTTATAGAGCCGCTCAATCACAACGGCGGCGTTCTTAGCAAGGATCGTCTCCCGATTTTTAGGGTCAGGGAAAGTACTCAGAGGGTGCGGTATTTAGCCTTGTCTAAATAGTAAACCCTACCCCTTTCCCGACGAACGAGGGGGCCGGAAGTTCGGGAAGGGTTAACTTCCAACGCCTCGTCGTCCGAGTCGATAGCATCAAATGAAGGGGGGTCAGGAGAATTACCGCCCCCACTGCCCGCCGAGTGCTCTTCCTCAAGACCAACCTCCCTAGAGGAGGAGGCAAAATCCATCCCTTCTCCCCTCTTTGATGGGTCGATAAGGGGCAAAATCCGTTCACGGGTTCTAGACATGTTACTCTAAAAAAGATGCGGAAAAAAGGAAATCGAAGAGAGAAAAAGAATGGAGAATGATAAGATCGCCTGACAGCACGTCACAAGCCCGAAGAAAGAGTCTCTCAGGGAAATGGGGGTGCAAGGTAGGATACGATCCGTCAATACTCAAGGGTTTTTGACAAGACAAAGAGAATGAGGGAATGTCGAAGGAAAAGAAAGATTGGAAAAAGTGAAAGAATGAATGACTGATCGCTTTTATATAAAGAAAGGCATGCCAAGAGTCGCCCAACCCTCAGGAATTCACCCAAGGGCTGCGGTCCACGTGTCGCCCCTAGGAAGGTTTGCTCTAGGCAGCTTCCCAAGAAAAATCTCGGGAGAACCAAAGGGTGTCAGAAGATTGGTCACCCTATGACGTCCCCCCTGAAAAAAAAAAAAAAAAAATCGCAATACACAAACGCATTGCCTGATCTTCATTTCATTAAGCCTTACAAAAGGAAGTTACATCTTAAGACAAGATACGAAAAGAAAAATACATGAGGCCCAAAAGTTCCGGCCTGACAGAAATCAAACGCCCCGCCACGCAGGCCTAGTCATCGCCCAAATCTGGGGAACAATCCCCAGGGCTGCCTGGACTCCCGAGAGCCGAACCCCAGTCCCAGTCTGGGGAGCCCTGGAATGGGTCATCAGAAGCTCCGTCTTCATCCCTGTCGCTCAGGCAACCAAGACCCTCGCTGTCATCAGAGTCATGGCTGCTATCTTCCCAGTCCCTTCCAAAGGGAACGGCTCGGGACTCGTCACAGGTGCGACAGCCTGTCTTCTTCACAGGCGAAGAGGGACCTGACGCCAAGGAGGAATCAGTGTCAGAGTTGGGGTCAAATTGTTCAGGGTGCAGCCATGGAAAGCACTCATGGCATCCCCTGTCATAACAGCCCCCTCCCTGGGAGCAACGCCTAAACCTAGGCGCAGAAGGAGGCGAGGACCTCCTAGGGCGTTTGCTCATCCTAACAGAGGGCTTCTGACTCCTCCGGCGAAAATGAAGTCGTGAACGGCGACTCCGGCGAACAACTAGGTAAGCAGCACGAGCATATCGAAGCCTCCAAAAACCTCTAAAGATGAAAGTAACATGCCTAACTCCACGACGAGTTACACTTTTTTTGATCCAAGCCATGATTAAAGACAAAGAATGAAGATTGGAAATGGGTCATAAAAATAGTGAAGGAGGATGCAATTTATACAGAAAACAGAAGCAGGGCATTAATGGTGCCCCAACCACTCCCGCAGGGAAGAGAGCCAATCAGCGAACTGGCACACTGCCAAAAAATTCTCTAGGCAAAGGAGGGTAATCATAACAAAAGACGTTTGAACTCCCTACGTGCCCAGAGAAATTAAAGCATGTTCCCTCGGGAACATGCGACACATTTAATGCAAATATCCAAGGAGACAACCTCCCGCCGTCCCAAAGCAAGACGTCGCCTGCCGAGCAGGAACCCCGCTCCTCCTCAGCCGGCGAGGGCCAATTGATGGGAGTCGGTTGCCTGCCTTTGACCGCCTGCCAATCAGGCCCCAGGGCGACCAGTCCCAGAAGGAGGAAAGGTCTGCCCAGCAGCCTTTCCACCAAGTCATTGAAATCTCCAAGTGTGGCCCTAATCCCTTGAGCCATCCGCCAAACAGAGCAAACCAGGCCTCCCGCCTGCTTCCAGGGCGTTCCCGCCTGAACAGAACCGAAGGAGAACCGAGGCCCCATCCGTCATTTTGCCTAAGGTAAGGGGAAATGGGTGGACAAGGTGAGTCCACGTGTCGCGCCAACATCCACCCATTTCCCTCCTCTTCTTTCTCTTTTCCTCTCTCTTGTGGGAAGGTATAAATACTTACCCATTTCCCACATAAGAGGGGTTGGATTCTCTCTCTCTAGACTCTTACTCCTAAAAACGCCACCTAGTTCCTCACGAGCTAGGTCCGTCAAGGCATTTCACGGACTGACTTAGGCATCGGAGAGGGTTTCCTCGGACAACCTCCGAGGCCCTGTGCGTTCATTGTGAAGAGAGCAGGCCATTTCCGCCGGGAAGGTCCGATCTAGGGAGTGAGAGAAAGGGGAGACCAAGGGAAATCAAACAATCAGTTGTTCACCATTAACCCGATTATACAGCCCGGATCCTAGGCCGGGTAAATTGTTTCCGTGACCGGAACAATAATAATAATAATAATAATAATAATAATAATAATAATTATTATTATTATTATTGATGAGGGTCGGCAGCCTGCACCGGGTCGTCCACCAGGCAAACCCCCAGGGGACAACATTAGACAGTCGCCTGCCCGGCAGGGCGATGCGGCCTGCTCAACCCGGCCTTCACTTAACCCTTACCTGCCCGTCCTCTGGGTAAATCCCCGCAGGCAGGGCAGGGACCACCAAGGGGCCCCACCGTCATTTCGCCTAAGGTAAATGAGAATGAGTGGATGAGGAGAAGCCACTTGTCACCCCCTCATCCACCCATCCTCCTTCCACTTCCCTCTCTTGTAGGAAGGTATATATACACATATATTTCCCACTTGAGAGGGGTTGGATTTTCTCTCTCTAGACTAGCTCCTCACGAACTAGGTTTCTTAAGGCATTTTCACGGACTGACTTAGGCATCGGAGAGGGTTCCCTCGGACACCTCCGAGGCCCTGTGCGTTCATTGTGCAGGGAGCAGGTCACTCTCGCCGGGGAGGTCCGATCACCGGAGTGGAAAGAAGGGGAGACTGAAGGAAATTGGGCGATCGTCACATTAGAAGCATTACATCTTAGAGACCCGAATTCGTTGTCGGGTTAATTGTTTCCGATACCGGAACAATTTGGCACTGTCTGTGGGGAAAAATTTGGTTGTATCCACGAATTACCCACAAAAAATCAACCATTCCCAAATACAAAACTAACCAATTGAGGCAATCATGCCTGAGATTGTTGACACTAGTGTAGGGGTAGGTCCGACGGTCCCACCGGTGACCCCCCTATACGGCATGCCGTAGCCGGAAAGAGCCCCTGCCGCCGCGATCCTGGGGGTGGGGGGAACCAGTCTCCTGGGCATGCCAAATACAGCCGTGGCACCAGGACAGGGGGCACATCCAGGGCACACCCTGAACCTAACCCCAACTCAGATGGTACAGACAACTGCCTTCTTCTCCGCAATGCTCAACCAGGAATTCATCCCTGAGGACCTAGTAGGCAGGGTCGCAACGACCCCCAGGCAGCCCCGCTTAATAAGCAGAGAGGGGGCTGGGGGTACGAAGCGAACCGCCGCCAGAAATGCCCAGAGGAAAGCAAGGAAAACAGCTCAAGTATACGCACAGGTACAGAGGCGCATCACAGCAGGCAGCCAGGAGCCGCCTGCCCAACAACAGGCGTTCTCTATACACACCACGGAGTCCACGTCCGAGGAGAAGAGAGGTCTGTCTCAGGGAGTGCAGGATCGAATGAGGCACAGGGAGCCTGCGTCTAAGCGCCTGGGAGAAAAGCAGGGCGGAGTCTTCTCTAGGTTAACGCCAGCAGTAAAAGGACAGCCAGCTCCAGGGCTGTCCCAGAGCTTGCAGGCTAGGCTTAACCGGGGGCAGCCGCTCAAATCAAGGTATCACCAGGATGACAACCTCGGTCAGTCCAGGCAACCCTCCCTTGACACGGAGGACGAGGCAACGAGCAGGCGACCACCAAAGCACCGCTCCACCAGTGCGAGGAAACCGGCCCCTAGACAGTGGGATGTTCACGGTAACCAATCTGGGGAAAGCAGGTCACGGGCGGTAGGCAGGCCCACGAAGACTCCTCTCCATCCTGACGTACAAGAGTACCCCATCCCGAAGATCAGGATGCCCACCGTCAAGTTTGACGGGACTACAGATACAGAGGACCATCTGGCGGCATTTGAGAGTCACATGGGCATGTATGATGTGGATGATGCAATCTGGTGCAAAATCTTCCCAACCACCCTTGTAGGACTTGCACAGGGATGGTTCAGGGACCTTCGCCAAGGGTCGATCAGCTTCTTTATAGAGTTAGCCGAGGCATTCCTTGAACAATACGCAGGGAACAAGAGGAGATGGCTCACTCGGTTTGACCTGATGACCCTGAAGCAGAAAAAGGGTGAGAGCGTCAGGGAGTACCTAAAGAGATTCGACTTGTCCTACCAACAAGTCAGGGAGATTGATGACTCAACTGCTGCCTACGGCCTGACAATCTCCCTACTCCCAGGGGAGATGAAGAACCAGATGATCAGGGCCCAGCCTGAAACCTTGGCCAAGGCCAGAAAAATTGCCGAAGGGTTCATTCTGCAGGAAGAGTTCCACAGCCTGCCGGATACCTCTGCAGGCCAAGCAAGGCCGTAAGTGGGACCGCAGGGCGGACGTGGCAGGAACGAACCGGGCAAACAGAAAGAGGAAGGGGATACCCCCAAGAAAGAGCGCACAACTTACCAGCCAAGGTTTGACAGCTACACGACCCTCAACAGGCCGAGGGCAGAGATCTTTGAGCTGGAGAAGGAAACAGCAAAGTGGAATCGCCCGAATAAGCCACGCAGCCCAAAGGGGGATCCTAAAAAATTCTGCACGTTCCATGATTGCAAAGGCCACACCCTTGAGAAGTGCCGACACTTAAAAGACAAGATAGAGAAGCTCATAAGAAACGGCTGGCTGAGTAACTATGCAGCAAGAAACAAATCCCAAAAGGAGGCGACAGACAAGCCTGAGGGTTCGGCCCAAAATCGCATGATAATTCATGTAGTGTCAGGGGATGCAGAGGAACGAACAAGCAGGCGAAGCCAGAAAAGACAGATCCGCGAATTACAGAATCAGATTTGCTACGCCGAGAAGGCAGGAAGCCCGAGGAGCACGACCCTGAGCATCACCCCTGAAGACGCAGGAAGGGTAATATACCCACATAGTTATCCTTTGGTCCTAACTCTTGAGATTAGCAATCACATTGTCAAGAGATGCATGGTGGACACTGGCGCCTACACAAACCTCTTGTACAAGGACGCCTTTGAGAGAATGAACTTAGAAAAGAGACACCTTAAGCCAGCCCCTGGATCTCTGTATGGGTTCAGTGCGGCATGCGTGCTTCCCATGGGGATTATCGACTTACCAGTAACGTTCGGGGAAGGGGCCTCCGCCAGGAATGTCAGGGCGTCATTTGTCGTGGTGGATGCAAAGTCTGCATACAACGCCCTGATAGGGCGGGCCACACTGGAAGAGATCGAAGTCGCCATATCAATCAGGGCCCTCACCATAGCCTATGTGACAGACTTTGGCATGGAAGGAAAAGTTCACGGGGATCAGGAGTCGGCCAGACATTACTATTCTGTGGCCCTGCAAGACCATGAAACAGAAAGAAAGGGAAAACGAAAAGCCGATAGTTCCCCCAGCAGGGAGGGTGAAATCCCGGCTGCTCAGCAAACAGCAGCCCACCTGGAGCCTGAAGGGGAAAGCATGCTGGTGGACTTAGAGCCAGGGAGGCAGGTCCTCATAGGGGCCGACCTAGAGGATTCCTACCAGAAAAAGTTGGTCGCAGTCTTGAGAGAAAACAGGGACGTGTTCGCCTACTCGACAGATGAGATGCCAGGGGTCGACCCGGCTTTTATTGTTCACAAACTGAACATTAATCCGGAGGCCCGCCCTGTAAAGCAGAAGAAAAGAAATATCTCCGCAGAAAAAGACATGACGATAAAAGAGGAGATAGAAAAACTCTCGAAAGCGGATTTCATCGAAGTCTGCGATTACCCCGAGTGGTTGGCAAATGTTGTGATGGTAAAGAAGTCGTCAGGCGCATGGAGAATGTGCTTAGACTTCACCAATCTTAACAAAGCCTGCCCAAAGGACTGCTACCCCCTGCCTAGAATAGACCAACTGGTAGATGCCACTAGTGGATACACCACGTTGAGTTTTCTAGATGCATTCTCAAGGTACCATCAAGTGTACCTCTTGCAACCTGACAGGGTGAGGTGCGCCTTCATAACCAGCCATGGAACGTACATGTATAAGATGATGCCATTTGGACTGAAGAATGCACGCGCCACCTATCAGCGGTTGGTGGACAAGGTCTTCGAAAATCAAAAGGGGAGGAACTTAGAAGCCTATGTCGATGATGCAATTGTCAAAAGCAAAGGAGACAGGGAGCACCTGGCGGATTTGCAAGAAACCTTCTCCTCCCTGCGCTCCTACAAAATGAAGTTAAATCCAAAAAAGTGCACGTTCGGAGTCCGATCTGGCAAATTCTTAGGATTCTTAGTCAGCTCAAGTGGAATAGACGCCAATCCCGAGAAGATTCAGGAAGTCTTGGACCTCCCAGAGCCTAAGACTATAAGGGACATACAACGGCTGACCGGCAGGATGGCCGCCCTGGCTCGCTTCATCGCCAGATCAGCAGAAAAATCGACCCCTTTCTTCAAAGTATTAAAACGCAATAAACAGTTCAAATGGGAAGACGAGCAAAAAAAAGCCTTTGAACAACTGAATGAACATCTGAAAAAACTCCCTACCTTGGCAAGGCCAGTAGCCGGAGAAAAACTATACCTGTACATTGCTGTCACCAATTCAACGGTAAGCGCAGTCATTCTGAAAGAGGAAGCAGGCTCACAGCAGCCCTTCTACTTTGTAAGCCACGCCCTGGGGGCAGCTGAAAGAAACTATCCCTTGGTAGAAAAAGCCGCCTACGCAGTCATCATAGCAGCTAGAAAACTCAGGCCTTACTTCGATGCGCACCCTGTTGTGGTCCTCACCGACCAGCCACTAGAAAAGATATTGGAAAAATTCGAAAAGTCAGGGAGGCTGCTAAAATGGGCAATTGAGTTGAGCGGACTGGGGATATCATACCAACCCAGGACAGTCATCAAGGCACAGGCCTTGGCAGACTTCCTGGCTGAATGTTCTCATTCAGCGGAAGAGGAGCCCCCTGTCGGAGAATGGATAGTATACACTGACGGGTCGTCAACGGCCAATGGTGCAGGAGCAGGTGTCGTACTGACCAGCTCTGAAGGAGTGGATTTCGAGCATGCGCTCAGATTCACCTTCCTTGCATCGAACAACGAGGCAGAATATGAAGCCGTACTTGCAGGGATTAATCTAGCCAAGGCAGCAGACGCAGAGCGAATTATATTAGCAACTGACTCTCAGGTCATTGCCAATCAAATCAACGAAGAATATGAAGCTAGGGACCAGAACAAGGCCGCCTACCTAGAAAAGGTGAAGCAGGAACTATCAAACCTGAAATCCTACGAAGTCAGGCAAATACCCCGATCACAGAATAATCGGGCGGACGCCCTATCAAAACTGGCCAGCTCTAGCCTACAGGACATAAGGAGATCAGTTTGGGTAGATGTTGTACATGAGAAATCCACCGCTACCTGTCAGGAAGTCAACATCATCGAAGAGGAACAGGAGAGCTGGATGACCCCCCTCATTCAGTTAAAAAAATATGGCACCCTACCGTCTGATCCAGTGCAAAAAAGGAAAGTGCAGACCAGAGCAGCGTGGTTCATAATAATTGACGAAGAGCTGTACAAAAAGTCCTTCACTTTCCCACTGCTCAGATGCCTGAGGGCGAAGCAGGCCGCTGAAGTTTTGGATGACATCCACTCAGGGATCTGCGGGCATCACATCGGAGGAAGATCGTTGGCCCACAAAGCCCTAAGGGCAGGCTACTATTGGCCTACCATGTTAGCAGATGCAAAGAACTTAACCCGAAAATGCAGAAAATGCCAACTCTTCGCCCCATCGATCCATGCCCCAGCCCAAGAGCTCAGGCCAATTCTGTCTCCCATTCCTTTCGCTCAATGGGGGATGGACATACTAGGCCCCTTTACTGCGGCCACGGGAGGACGGAAGTTTCTTATCGTAGGAATTGACTACTTTACAAAGAGGGTTGAGGCCAAGGCAGTCCCTAACATCACTGAGCCTGCAGTCAGAAAGGTCATCTGGAGAAACATCATAACCAGATTCAGCCTGCCAAAAATGCTAGTATTTGATCATGGGAGACAGTTTGATAACGACCCCCTAAGATCCTGGCTGGAGAGGCATGGAATAACAGTCGCCTACTCTGTCGTCTGCCACCCACAAACCAATGGGCAGGCCGAGGCCGCCATCAAGCAGATCTTAAATGGGCTCAAAAAGATAGTGGATGATCTCAAAGGTAGGTGGGCAGACGAGCTACCAAGTATACTTTGGTCAATAAGGACCACCAGAAAGGAATCAACAGGTCAGACGCCATTTGGCCTGGTGTATGGAGCAGAAGCTTTATTACCCATCGAAGTACGAGTTCCTACCCTACGGTCTCAGCAGTACAACAGAGCTGACAATGATGCAGCAATGGCCGAAGCCTTAGACCTGGTCCATTAAGTCAGAGAAGAGGCCAGCATCAACATAGTCGCCTATCAGCAAAGAATGAGAAAGACATACAACAAAAGGGTACATGAGAGAAGGTTCCAAATAGGCGACCTAGTACTGAGGAAGACGCAGGCTGTAGGAAGATCAAGGGAGCATGGCAAACTAACTGCCAACTGGGAAGGCCCATATCAGGTGACCCAGATTTTGGGACCAGGCACATAAAGAATCGCCAACCCAGAAGGCCAGGAGCTGGGCGCGCACTGGAACGCCGACACCCTAAAAAGATACTATGTCTAGCCGAGTCTTAAGAAAATCTCGTCTTTAGAAAAATGCTGGCGGAGAACGATCAGAATGGAATGTCGACGGCTCCGACCACCCTTATGTTTAAACAAGTTTTTTTATATATAAAACTCAAGAGTTCATACTCGTTGTCTGTTTAGACTTGCGCTCTCACACACAAACGAGCAGGGGGCAATAGGGGGAGGCCCCCTGTTGCCAGAACCAATGAAAATGGACCCCCCAACAAAATTCTAAACCCTCTACCTACCTCTGGGCAGGAAGGGAGCAGGCCCCACGCGCCGGAATAACAAGGACTGGGGGCAATTCCCCTAACCTTGTATAAAAAACGCAAAAAGCCCTCCCTGCCTACCTCTGGGCAGGCAGGGGCAGGCCCCCTGGACTTCGAGCAGAAGCCAGGGACAGGCCAGACTACGCACAAATAACAAGAACTGGGGTCAATTCCTCCAACCTTGTATAAAAAAACGCAAAAAGCCCTCCCTGCCTACCTCTGGGCAGGCAGGGGGCAGGCCCTCTGGACTTCGAGCAGAAGCCAGGGACAGGCCAGGCTACGCACAAATAACAAGGACTGGGGGCAATTCCCCCAACCTTGTATAAAAAAAACGCAAAAAAGCCTTCCCTGCCTACCTCTTGGCAGGTAGGGGGCAGGCCCCCTGGACTTCGAGCAGAAGCCAGGGACAGGCCAGGCTACGCACAAATAACAAAGGCTGAGGGCAATTCCCCCAACCTTGTATAAAAAACGCAAAAACCCTCCCTACCTACCTCTGGGCAGGCAGGGGGCAGGCCCCCTGAACTTCGAACGGAAGCTAGGAACAGGCCAGGCTACGCCCAACCAACAGGGACTGGGGGCAGGCCTCCCAGCCTTGTATAAAAAACGTAGATTCCCCGCCCCCAGACGGGCAGGGGGCAAGCCCCTGGACTTCAACCAGAAGCCAAGATCAGGCCATACCCTAGGGAAGGAAAAAAGCAGACTGAAACAAGAAAAAACATTTCATAGCAGATCCATAGAGAATAAAATGTTTTCACAAAAAAAACACAGGGCAAAGATCCAAAGAAACTAAATATTACAGACGACTGGCCATAGCATGGCTCAGCACAAAAAACAGAGTTATTTCAAGAAAATCTAAACATTATGAGCATCCTGGCTAGGACCAGCAGCCGCCTCAGGGGGTTCGGCTACCCGAGCCTCGTTTTTAGCAGAGTAAAGATTTCGGAAGGCCTCTTCGTCAAAAACAGGGAACATCTCCCCAAGCACCTCCATCACCAGCTTCAAGGAAGAGTTGGCCCCGCTCTCAAAACTTGTGTCCACAGCAGCTTCAGTCTCCTCCAAGAGGGCATCCTTTTCCTTCTTCCATTCACTCCTGGCCTGCTCAAGGATTGAACCAGCTTTAGACAGACGTTCCTCCAAATCAGCTGTCCTCCTTTTAAAGTGCTCCATCTCATCCAGGGAAAGGGTAGCTCGCTCCATCGCCAGGCGACTCTCCTTCAGCTCAGCCTCAAACTTGGATGCTTCCCTCACAGCCTTCTCCCCTTAAAGCTTCCACCGGCCTGCCTGATTCTTCGCCTCCTCTAGTTCGCTCTCCTGCTTCGCCAGCTTATCTTTCAAATTATTTATCAAGGCTATATCCCTTTCAACCATAGCCAGACGGTCATGAGGGGGAGCCCCGGGTGTAACAGTCATCTCTTCATCGCTCAGGCGGCTGAGAGCCGCCAGCTCAGCAGATGCCAGCAACACCTTGGAGGTACGCTGGATATATTGAATTACTTGGTGGGAAGTCGAAGTCACAGACTTAGTAAGACGGTCGGCCAAAACGGCGCCAGAATCAGAGAGCAGGCCCGACACGTCAACACTGTCGCCGGCAGTATAGTGAAACTCCGTGTTTTCCTCCAGAAAAAGGGTGCTCAGAATGTTACGAGCAGGGCGTTTTGCCTCAGGAGTATCAACATCAGCCTCCAAGTCCACCACAGGAGCAGTCCCTGAGGGCTCCCTATCCCTTTTCCTTCTCAGCTCCAAGGGGGCACTCTCCCCAGTCCCCTCGGAATTCGCGGGACGTGACTCCCGGGAAATACGAGTCCCGGCTGAAGAGTCACCCTGCCTACATCCAGGGGAAGGTGTGGCCCCTGAGGTAACCTCAGTCTCCCCATCCTGGATACTAGGGGAAGGAGTCGCCGGTTTTGCTGACGGCAGTCGTGGAGGAAGAGGGAGCCTCCGGCCAGCAGAGAGATCTTTTACGAGCCTCATTAAACTTTTTTCCCCTTTCTTGAAACTTGAAGGAAGGGAAGGACGCTTAGAAACAATGACAAAATCTTCGCTCAAGCCTAGCCTCTTAACCTGCTTCCTTGTCCAACGACGAGAAGCGGAATCTGCAGGAAAAAAGGGCAGTCAGCTAAAAAAGCAGAGAGATGAAAGTCTCAGGGAAATTGCGCCGGTAAAAGCCCCCCAAAACTACCTTGGAGGCTAGGGATCAGGCCCAATGGGAGCAGATATTCGTCTGTGGCTATGAGCTCCGCGTGGGTGAGCCAGAAAGCAGGGCCACAAACGCCAGGCTTATCCACAACAATCTCGAACTTCTTGTTTAGTTTCTCTTCTTTCTCACTCAGCTTTACCTCCAAGGCCTTCCCTCCGACGCTTGGATGATACTCTTCACGAGTCTCCATGCGGGTATGAACGTGATTCCTAAAGTGCCTAGGAATCCGCCACCCGGAAGCACTATGTACATACAAAAAATTGTTCTTCCAGTCTTTCAGGCTACTTAAAGCCGGCCAGACTAGAGCATATTTTTTCTGCCTCTGGAGGGACCGGTACCCAGGGGAACCATCTCCCCCTGACGAAGACACCATTTGCAGTCCAACCATAAAACGAAGGGCGTCAATATAAGGCCCCTCACCATGAAAAAGGCAGGTCCAAGTATAGGCAATCAGGGACCTAATGGCTGAAGCAGTCAGTTGGGCTATGGCCACATTCATCCTCCTGAAGGTCTCCTCCAGGAAGGAGTGAAGAGGGAATCGCAGGCCGAATTCTAGGCTTTTATGATAAACAGCCACACAACCATCAGGGGGGCAGCACACTGTGTCCTTCTCCCCTGGAACTATGACCGTATATCCCTCCCCGAAGTTATAAAACTTCTCAATCTCCCCAGCAGCATTACTTTCTAAAATTAAGTCCCGGTTTTTGGCTTCGGGGTAGGTTTTCAGAGGGATCAAGTACTTTTTCTTGTCCAGATAATAAGTTCTTTTCTCCGTGGGAATCAGGGGGCCGGCAATCGTGGAGGGTTCCACCTCCAGTGCCTCGTCGTCAGAATCAACGACGTCGAAGGGAGCAGGTTCAGGGGATTCAGCGCCATCCCCCCTTTCAAAGCGGTCCTCCTCACTGGCCCTAACCCCAGAAGAGGAGGCTAGGTCACGTCTACTCCCATCTCTACTCTCAGTCCTCTCAAGCGATGGACCAAAAGAGAGAGCACGAACGCGAGACATGTCGGTTTATGAAGAAAAGTATTGAGGAAAAGGAAAAAAGGCGAGGATTTAAGGAAAGATTCTAACCTAGAACGATGGTCGTCGCCGGGAAATGTGATAGTGGGCTCTCCTCGGTCTTATGAAGTTCTCAGCAGCAAGGAGAGTTTATAAGTATGAAAAGGGATTCAAATTTCGAAAAGATGCGAAAGAAGGAAATAAAGGGGGAGAATGGTTTATATAAGCCCAGGCAGTTGAAGGGTTGCCCCTCCTGCACAAGCCTCCCCACAAACTGCCCCACGTGTCACGCCTCAAACTACCCACCGCTTCCCAAGAAAGGTCTCGGGAAGACCAAAAAAGGTATCAAAGGGATTAAACTCCCAGTGACGTCATCCCCTTTCAAAAAAAAAACAACAAACAAACAACAATTAACAAACCCGCTCGGATTTTTCATTAACTTTGAAGAAAACCCGAAAAAAAGGGACAAGTTACATTCCGTACTTAGCAAAGAAAGAAAATACAAAAGGAGCCTGGATTTTCCGCTCAACGCGCCTACACCCTGCAAGCAGGCCTAATCATCATCTAAGTCCGGGGAATAGTCCCCAGGACTGCTCTTATCTCCTATGTCAGACCCCCAATCCCAGTAAGTGGAATACTTGAAGGGATCGTCAGAAAGTCCGTCCTCGTCTCTGTCACACGAGCGGTCCAGACCCTCACTATCTCCAGAGTCCCGGCTGCTGACGTCCCAGTCCCTGCCATAGGGAACTGTCTGGGAATCGTAACAAGTACCACAGCCCGTTTTTTTCACTGGAGAGGAAGGGCCTGACCCCGGAGAAGAGTCTGTATCAGAACAGTCAGGGTCGAACTGTCCAGGGTGTAGCCATGGAAAACACTCATGGCAACCCCTATCAAAACACCCTCCTCCTTGAGGGCAGCGCTTGAACCTGGGAACAGCAGGGGGCGAGGATCTTCTAGGGCACTTGCCTGCCCTAATAGAAGCCTTCTGGACGTTCCGGCAAGGGTAGGGCCGTGGATGTCGGCTACGGCGAAGGGCTCGAAAGGCCGCCCGGGCATACCTTAGCCTCCAGAACCCCTTGAAGTGGAAGGTAACAGTGCGAACTCCATGACGAACAACAGATTTTCTGATCCAAGGCATGATTTAACAAAGAAAAGTGGAGGAATTGAGGATGTATTGTCAAAATGGCAAAGAGAGCCAGAATTTATACAAAGAGGATGAAGCATTAAATGGCATCCCAACCATTCTGGCAGGGAATGCCACCAATCGCGAAGCCATCACACTACCCGAAGATCCACCAAGCATGAGAAGTAATCAATGCTAAAAGACATCCCAACTCTTTGCATGCCCAATGCAATTAACGCTTCCTTCCTCGGGAAAGTACCAACGCATTAAATGCAATAGTAAAACCAATAAGTCAACCTCCCCTCCATCTGAGCAAAAATCGCCAGCCGGAGGAAAGCCTTGCTCCCCCTGGCTTGCGAGGGCCAATTGATGAGGGTCGGCAGCCTGCACCGGGTCGTCCACCAGGCAAACCCCCAGGGGACAACATTAGACAGTCGCCTGCCCGGCAGGGCGATGCGGCCTGCTCAACCCGGCCTTCACATAACCCTTACCTGCCTGTCCTCTGGGAAAATCCCCGCAGGCAGGACAAGGACCACCAAGGGGCCCCTCCGTTATTTCGCGTAAGGTAAATGAGAATGAGTGGATGAGGAGAAGCCACTTGTCACCCCCTCATCCACCCATCCTCCTTCTACTTCCCTCTCTTCTAGGAAGGTATATATACACATATATTTTCCACTTGAGAGGGGTTGGATTTTCTCTCTCTAGACATTCACTCCAAAACCGCCGCCTAGCTCCTCACGAACTAGGTTTCTTAAGGCATTTTCACGGACTGACTTAGGCATCGGAGAGGGTTCCCTCGGACACCTCTGAGGCCCTGTGCGTTCACTGTGCAGGGAGCAGGTCACTCTCGCCGGGGAGGTCCGATCACCGGAGTGGAAAGAAGGGGAGACCGAAGGAAATTGAGCGATCGTCACATTAGAAGCATTACATCTTAGAGACCCGAATTCGTTGTCGGGTTAATTGTTTCCGATACCGGAACAATTAATATTATTATTATTATTATTATATAGATGAATATTATTGATGAATCAAAACGCAGTTTACAAAAAATTGGTGGGCAGCCGAGATACAATCTGGGCCCCCACCCCCTTAGCTATAGCAAAGCTAAGTCTAGTAAAAATAAAAGGAGCAGCGTGTGCTCCGGCATCCTGCGCTATCGAATATTTCTGAATCCTCTTGAGCAAGGCGATAGCATCCGCCTCCAATTCCCCCAACGAAGAAAAGGAAAAAAGGTAAGAATTCATAACCAAGCCCCACACACAAGTCCCGATACTTATCACATTTGCGCCGAGCAGCGTCACCCACAGCACGACCTGGCATGAAATCGGAAAGCCCGGATTGTGTCAAGGGAGAAGACCCGGTAAGATCTACACAAACGTCACGCGCCTGGTCCCACGAATAAAGGAGCAAATCCGTAGGACGAAAGGAACTGTCGTGGTCATCGATCAAGCCAATATCAACCTCCTTACCTGCCGAGACCCCGGAACGGAAACAGATATCCAATAGAGTGTCACGAACGAGGTTATGCCGATGCTTAATACCAACAACTCCCGGACATGACACGGCATGGTCCCCATAAATGTCGTCCCGAAAAACCCGAGAGCAAGCAGAACACGGCCCAGGCAAGGAAAACAAAGGAATGCCCAACCGATAGCTAAGCACACATCGGTATGTCCGCCCATTCATAGTCTGACCCAACCCAGAAATAGGGATATCACGCAGCCAATCAGAAGCATGACGGCCTTGCTGAGACTTCCATAAAGCAATCTGGCGGGAGGTCAAAGAGTAAACTGAGTCTGCAGTAGCCACAACCCTCGTGAAATATATATATACCAAATACTTCATAAGTTTGGGGGCAGCGATCTCACAAGGATTACACACAACAGAACCTAGAACCTCCTTAAGCCTACACAAGGCAGCATCGAAAGCCGGGCCAGAAGCCGAGACACCCGAAGCACGAAGCAGCGAAGCCTGCAAACCCAAAGACTGCAGCCGAGATGCCACAAAGGCATAATGGAGGACATCCTCAACGGCATACACCCCAAGCCTCCCCAAAGAAAAGGGAAGGGTGGCAAGTCGCCACTGCCACTCGCCAAAACCGGGCCCAGACGCAGTAACAATACGCTCTAAATGAGAACGAAGTGCCCCGTCAAAAACAAGCTTAGCCGACTCAAAAACAATGGGTGAGCAAGTACGTAAAGCAAATTAAAGTTTGGAAATACCAGTACAAGCCCGAAGCAACAGCAACTCACATTGCGGATCATCAAGCAGAGTGATGGGAAGATTTGTCGTGAATCCCACCGATCAAATAAAACTGACAAAACCTAACTAGGGTAGCTAGGGTAAGTCGGGTCGAATCCACGGGGACGGTAATGTATAGCCTAGACTAGGTCGGCCCAAATACTAGACTAAGTCAACGAGCTAAACTATAGAATGATAGAAGGGGAGAGAGCTAGACTATGACTAAGAAGAACAACAAGGAAAACGGGCTAGGATTAGGTCGGGGTTAAAGGGGCAACGGAATGGTCAAGGAGGAAGTAGAGTGAAGGAGGTAGTAGGGTAATCTAGGACACACGACCTAGAGGTTCCTCATGGAACACATCCGGCGACACACACGACAAAGGAAAGCAAGAAAAACAAGCATTCCAACCTACTTAGTCGTTCAAGCATTCCATCAAACATGTAATATGCATCACTCAAGAAGAAACCTCAAATCTTCCACCAACATCTCCAACAAACCCTTAATCATCCAATTAACACCCTAATCACCCTACTAACCCTAGCAAGAACACTACTCTAACATAATCAAACTAATACTAACAAGAACAAGAGAAATCAACACAAGAATCAAAACATCCATAATGAAACTATTGAAAAAGATGAACTAAGAACAATACAACAATCAAAGATGCAAACTTGGATGAATTAAACAAGATAAAGAGTAAAAAGGAAGAGGATTGTACCATACTAGTGAAGGACAAATATTGAAATTTGCATTAATGAAGAAAACCCAAAACAAACCACCAAGGTTGTCAAGCTTGGTGAAGATCTTGAAGAATTCCCTTAATACAAGTACTAAACTAAGATTAACTACTAATTACCGACTAATCTACACTAATCTAAACTAGTCTAACCTAAAAATAGTCTAGGTTTTAATGTCTAATGTAGTGCATAAGCGAAGATTACAAGAGGAGGGGTATTTATAGGGTTACAAATGGAAGGGAGAAGAAAGGAAGTGAAATGCGGGCAACAGCACTTGGTCCCGACCGGGACGGGTCATCCCGACCGGGACAGACCCACCATCCCGACCGGGACGGGTTGGTCCCGACCGGGACGGCCCTGCAGTAGCCTCCTCCAAAGTGCACTTCATTCCCGACGGGATGAGGTGCATACCCGTCGGGGATGGGTCTTGTAGGCCTCCATTATGATCCTTTTGGTCTCTCCTTGCTTCACATGGACTTCTCATCGATTCTCGGGACTCGGGATCGGGTCTCAGGACTCAGGATTGGGTCCCAAGGTCTCGGGGTCGATTCCAAAGCATCGAGTCATTGTTCCTTTATCTCGTTGGCTCCAAAATGTGTATGTATCGAGTCGAAATCGCTCCAACTCTTCCAAATCGGTCTCGGGAACCTGAAACGAACTAAAGGAAGTATAAGAAGCCCCTAAACCGCTCCCAAGGAGCGATTCTACAAGGAAAATGGGACCAAAACACTACAAAATAGGCACTACAAACCACACTTATCAACTCCCCCACACTTATCCCTTACTCGCCCTCGAGTAAGCACATACTAACTACTATACTAGCCGAATGGGTATTAGCGCACCCTACGCCCTTTCAACTCACGCGAGTGCACTTAGAGGAAAAGTGCACTCCGCAAGGCAAGTCGGGTCTTGCGACAAAACTGTGGATGCAACCGGACACAAAACACATAAACAGACAAACACACAAACAAACACACAAAAGGTTGCACCCAAAAGAAAAGAAATACCGCTTCCCTCAAACAAGCGGTGAAAGAAGCACCGGTTTAGGACTCGAGGTAAGTGACAACGTTCCTAAGCTAGAAATACAAACCAAGGTGGACTAAACCCTAATAGTATGACGATAAAGCAACAAAAACGTTGATAACTTACCTAGGTCCTTCTAACTTTCTAAGAACGTACTACGGGACGATCGGCGGAGTGGGAAGTGATGATCCACGGTGTTAGTCGACACTGTAGGTAAGTGAGACCCCGCACCCTTTAGCGTGAGCCAAGAGGGTCGTCCCATGTCCGAAACCGCCTAACTAGTCCAAGTAAAAAGTGAAAAACATGCAAAATGAGGGAAGACCGACTAATGCCGCTATCATCCTTCCTCCGGACTCGGTCCTTTGGTAGGCTCTTCACGGCAAAAGTCGGAAAAATGCTTATTTTTGTGGGGTTAAGATCTTTTTGTGAGACGATTTTCTTTTGGCATTTTCTCTTTTCTTTTGCATTTTTGCCTTGTTTTGCTATGCCATTCTCTTTCTTCTTTTCTATTTTCTTTTTGGCTTTTGTGCCTTTTTCTTTTCTTCATTCTTTTCTTTCTTTCATTTTCTTTCATTTTCTTTTCTTTGCCCTTTTTGGCAAGATTTGGCTTATTGGCATTTCTTTGTATGAGAAGAAAGAGAGGAATCAACAATTTGCAATTTTATTGTGTGGAAATGTGTGGGAGGTAGGTAAATGGGTGAGTCGGGGTTGCGCATTCCCTTCAAACCCACAAAAAGTGGAGAACTTGGACTAATCAAACGATCCTAGACACGGTCACCTAAGGGACGAGACTCGGTAACCAAGGCCTTTTCACACCGTGGGTGGTCAAAATGGTCAAAATGCAAATCCCGTAGTAAATCCCTAGTAAGCTAGGTGGACTCAAGGTAAAGGACCAACGAAATCATTGATTTAGGGTCATTCTACTAGAATAAAGTCCAAGACTCGATTTACACTACTAGGAAGGGAAAGTACACACTCACACACTAGCCTCTAAACCGGGTTTTCGAAAACCATTTACACACAAGACACACAACAAAACACAAAACAAAGACACAATGAAAACGAAAGAAAAAGAAACAAAAGCAACAAAACAAGAACAACACAAAACGAACACATACATAACACAAACACCACCCCGATCATCCAAACAAGCCACCAAATCATCCACACTTTACAAAGATCCACCCGAGCACACAACATCACAATCTCCTCCAAACTCCGCAAGAGGTAAAGAAGAAAAAGAGATAAGATGTTACCCGGAGTCTTGAAAGCCTTCCAAAGTTAACGGTGATTTAAGCAACCTATAAGGAAAGAGGAGGCAAAACACACACAATACAACAAATATACGACATAAAGACACAAAAGGAAAACACACAAAAAGGAAAATCTTTTTGATTTTTGTGAAACTTTTTCAAAATTTTAGGGTTTTTTTTAAAGATTTTTTTCGAAAAACTACAAAAATAAAGCTAACTATGCTAGAATGTCGCTCCCCCACACTTAAGTCGAGCCATGTCCTCATGCTCGACCGTAGTGCATGGAGCACAAAAGAAAAGTAACTACGAAAATAAAGCTAAAAATCAAAAAGTGGAGAAAAGGGTAGAACGTGTCCGGCCGGGGTGTAATCAAGTCACCATGGGCCGAGACGAGAAAAGATATGGATGGGGGAAGAAATAAAAAGAAGGAAATAAAAGGAAATGGGAGGAGAGGGCTAGGTGTAATCAAGTCACCTAGCCCGGATTCCGCCTAAATCCGACTAAATCCTCAAAAGGAAAGAGTGAAAAACTTGTAAAATTTGGATTTTGAAAATGACTCTCGATGTAGTCACATCATCGAGGATCGGGAGCAACCAAAACCAAGGCCTCGAAGGCCACCATGACTAAGGGGAAGGGGAGAAACAAGGGGAAAACAAGCAATGAAAAAAATGGAAAAGAAAGGATAGTTGTCGTACCGATCGGTTAGCAACTCACTCTCTCCATCGTCTCAATGATCAATATAGGTACTTGCTTGTTGTCGTTATTGTCATCCTTCTTCAAGCTTGAGAAAACCGCGTGGCTAAGGTAGTAATGGTGCGAGGGGGTGGGATTTGATGCGAATATCGGTCTAAAGTGAGGAGGAAATGAGGTTAAGGTATGTAAATGAGGCACATGGGTGGTGTGATATGGGCAAGGAAGGTAGGGAGGTTGGGTGGGGGTATACAATGGTTGGGTGGGCTCAAATGTCGAAAAAGAGGCACCAAAAAGGAGTAGGGGGTCGTCCCGGTCGGGATGGGTGGTCCCGGTCGGGATGACATACCCGTCCCGGTCGGGAAGCTTCCTTCCCGATCGGGATGACACTTCAGTGAACTCGATTTTTGGCACCCTCATCCCGATCGGGACGGCCCCATCCCGGTCAGGACGGCACACCCTTCCCGATCGGGAAGGGTCTTCATGACTCCCATGACCCCAAAAAACCGGCTCCCTTGCTCACGATCCAAGCTCTATCACTAACCACTCCTTTCTAGGAGTCACCTTCACTTCACCTATCACAATAAACTCAAAGTATACATCAAATTCACTCCCTCACATCGCTCATCAAAATACCAAAACAATTACTAGATTCCCACAAAACTAACAAAATCAAGAGAAAAATCACACAAATACAAACACAAGTACTCTAAAGAGGAGAGGAGAATGTACAACATGACGGTTCTTTAGGAACTCCGTCAAACCTAGGATGGTGGACTCTCCTTCAACCATAGCCCTCAAGGGCATGGAGGAGCAAGTCGAACGCGCTACCGACATCATAATGTAGGCCCAAGAAGCGCTCGAGCCTAGCTAACCTCCATGGCCTCCAAGGAGGAGGCAAGAAGTAGGAATCAAAAGACCCATCGTCATCAATCATGTCATCTCCGGGGTCTATCCATCCTATGAGCTTCACCGGTCTCTTCCTCTCTAGGCATCGCTTCCAATCACAAGCAAGCTTCATCTCCAAGAAACAAGGCACAAAAAGCGGTTTTGGCCTCATCTCCTCAATGCACACCCCCACACTTTCCTCAAGTTGTGGTTCCCCATCTTCATCACTAGGCCCCATATCATCTTGGAGAAGAGGATCGAAACTTCTACCGGCGGTTTCAATCTCCTCCAAGTCATCGCTCGGTGTACTAGTAAGGGGCTCTTGATGCTTATCCACATTATCGCACAAGGGCAACTCGAGGCTAACAACTTCACCCAAAAACTTCACAAACTCTACCAAACCATCCAACTCACTATCCTCCTCCAATTCCTCACCAATGTTGCCTTCACCAAGGGTCATCTCCTCATTCGTCACTTTTTGGGTAGACGATTGAGATTCTTCAGAGCAAATCTCTCCTCCAAAGGGAACTACATCGGCGGCTTCATGGTTAGGTTGCTCCTCTCTCTCAAGTGGGCACCCTTCATCTAATTGCGATGTTCGGGATAAATACATTACGGTTTGAACCGATAATGCATTTAATCGAGCATCCAACGCCTCGTTTTCCCTCCGATATTGGGCCAAGAATTCATATTGATCCTTTTGCATTTGTATGGCCATCTCTTGTTGGCTCTTTTGCAATTGAAGCATCGATTGATACAACTCCAAGTTCGACGATTGGTGGTCATTGGGGTATTGTAAAGCTCCTTGATAATCTTGATGATAATCTTGAAAATCTTGATTAAACATGGTGTCTTGATGATGCCCAAGGGGTGGGGCATCATATTGTTGGTAGTGGGGTTAAGGTGATTGGTAGTATTGTGGGTCATGGGGTTCATATTGTGGTTGGGGTGGAGGGTAATATTGTGGGTCTTGGTGGTATTGGCTTCCATAAGGCGAATCTTGATTGAACATGGTGGGTTCACAATCATAGCTTGAGTAATAGCCACCTTGATCGTAGGATTGATAGTCATTCGCTTGTTGGTAGCCATTTCCATACTCTTGAGGATCATACCCATCTTGATTACCCCAAGAAGCTTGATAATGGTAGGAGGATGTCATGTCATGGCTTTGGTTCATAGAAGAAGAGGGGTAGCTCATATCGGCTTCCATGTGTGGGGAGTTTAGATCAAACCCCATGCTCGCTCGAAAATCGTATTCCATACCCGGTTGGAAACCACTCATTCTAGCAATCGTCCGTTAAAGCGGCTCTAAGTTGCAAGAAGAAGATAGTCACCACCTCTAAGCACAAACTGTAGACTAAGAACAAACGTGAGAAGTCTAGTGCTTTTTGGGCACTAGACAAGAGAGAAATAAACCACACACACACAAGAAGCAAGGTAACAAAAAGAAAAAAGGAAAACACAAACACAAAGACAAAGTCAAGTAACTAGGAAAACAAAGTCTAAACTAGCACCGTCCCCGGCAACGGCGCCAATTGACGGGAAGATTTGTCGTGAATCCCACCGATCAAATAAAACCGGCAAAACCTAACTAGGGTAGCTAGGGTAAGTCGGGTCGAATCCACGGGGACGGTAATGTATAGCCTAGACTAGGTCGGCCCAAATACTAGACTAAGTCAACGAGCTAAACTATAGAATGATAGAAGGGGAGAGAGCTAGACTATGACTAAGAAGAACAACAAGTAAAACGGGCTAGGATTAGGTCGGGGTTAAAGGGGTAACAGAATGGTCAAGGAGGAAGTAGAGTGAAGGAGGTAGTAGGGTAATCTAGGACACACGACCTAGAGGTTCATCATGGAACCCATCCGGCGACACACACGACAAAGGAAAGCAAGAAAAACAAGCATTCCAACCTACTTAGTCGTTCAAGCATTCCATTAAACATGTAATATGCATCACTCAAGAAGAAACCTCAAATCTTCCACCAACATCTCCAACAAACCCTTAATCATCCAATTAACACCCTAATCACCCTACTAACCCTAGCAAGAACACTACTCTAACATAATCAAACTAATACTAACAAGAACAAGAGAAATCAACACAAGAATCAAAACATCCATAATGAAACTATTGAAAAAGATGAACTAAGAACAATACAACAATCAAAGATGCAAACTTGGATGAATTAAACAAGATAAAGAGTAAAAAGGAAGAGGATTATACCATACTAGTGAAGGAGAAAGATTGAAACTTGCATTAATGAAGAAAACCCAAAACAAACCACCAAGGTTGTCAAGCTTGGTGAAGATCTTGAAGAATTCCCTTAATACAAGTACTAAACTAAGATTAACTACTAATTACCGACTAATCTACACTAATCTAAACTAATCTAACCTAAAAATAGTCTAGGGTTTAATGTCTAATGTAGTGCATAAGCTAAGATTACAAGAGGAGGGGTATTTATAGGGTTACAAATGGAAGGGAGAAGAAAGGAAGTGAAATGCGGGCAACAACACTTGGTCCCGACTGGGACGGGTCATCCCGACCGGGACGGACCCACCATCCCGACCGGGACGGGTTGGTCCCGACCGGGATGACCCTGCAGTAGCCTCCTCCAAAGTGCACTTCATCCCCGACGGGATGAGGTGCATACCCGTCGGGGATGGGTCTTGAAGGCCTCCATTATGATCCTTTTGGTCTCTCCTTGCTTCACATGGACTTCTCATCGATTCTCGGGACTCGGAATCGGGTCTCGGGACTCGAGATTGGGTCCCAAGGTCTCGGGGTCGATTCCAAAGCATCGAGTCATCGTTCCTTTATCTCGTTGGCTCCAAAATGTGTATGTATCGAGTCGAAATCGCTCCAACTCTTCCAAATCGGTCTCGGGAACCTGAAACGAACTAAAGGAAGTATAAGAAGCCCCTAAACCACTCCCAAGGAGCGATTCTACAAGGAAAATGGGACCAAAACACTACAAAATGGGCACTACAAACCACACTTATCACAGAGCGACAGAATCCATAAGCGCGATGGTTCTAGACACTCTACTCATCACAAGCTCACTGCTGAACTCATGGCACACACTAACAGGTCCACAAAGGACTTTGACACCACGCATCGGTCGGGCAATTGCAGGGGGGAAGACGCCCGGGAGCCTGCTTCTAGGATCCTCCGTAGGCCAGAAAACCTCGGTTTTACCGACATTAAGATGAAGCCCAAAACGAGGACCGTCATCCAAAATCAGGTCCAGAACCTTCCCCACAACCAAGGTATCCCCGACGATAGTGCCATCATCCAAGTACCAAGCCTGCAACCTCAAATCAAAGGAGTCCCGGATCTTACAAATCAAGGGATGTAAAACCAAGGAAAAAAGGAGAGGACCCAAAGGATCCCCCTGCTGGACCCCCTGACAAGACCACAGGTTGTGCTCACCATAATATAATCGGGCAGGACTAGAATAACAAAATTCCACCCACCGGGAGAGAACAGAGCAGTGAAAACGAACCTCTCGTAATATGATCTCACGACCGACCATGTTGAAAGCATTCTGAAAGTCCACCAAGAGCATGGAAAGACCCACCTCATCACCCTGGTCCTCAACAAGCCGGTTCAAGGAATGCAAGATAGCCTCACCCCCACCGGATACTCCATCTCCAAACTGAAGACTAGAGAGATAGCCACTCAGCGACAGACCGATCAGGAAAGCACCAACCTTAGAGACAAGACGTCTCCAAATCGTACCAACAGCAATAGGATGAATACCCCCACCTGGCTTAACAAGCGGGGTGAGCGGAGCACTAGCAATGTACTCCCCGAGGACCTGCGGACAGCTGCCCTCGAGAAAGAGATTAACCACCCGAGTGACAGATGCGACCAAATCATCCGAAACAGCAACCGCGGCACCACTCAAACAATCCAAAAGGTGTTGGGCACGAAAACCGTCCCTCCCACAAGAAGTGCCACGAGGGAACCCTCTAATCATATCCATAACCACCGACGCAGAAGCGGTAAGGGAACGGTGATTACCAGGCAAAGGTGGCAGGACGGGAGAAGGGACGGCGGGGTGCTTATCCTTCAAAGCCACAAGAGTGTCATCCGAGTAAGGAGCAACACCAGAGGAAGAAAGCACTCGAACAGCAGCAGTGTAATGTCCGTCACAAATCTTCCTCCGACACTGCCTAATGTTGAGTTCACTCAAGTCGAGGTCCTCATTCACACTAAAAGAAGGAGCAACCTCAGCCAAAGAATCTTGCAGAAGCAACAAACGACCACCCGGCTCCCCCCAACAACGAATGGCACTAGAGATACTCTCCTCCTGACGCTGCCGCCTAATAACCGATCGACACTCAAGGTTACTCCTAGGGGAGAAGGACTTAAGTATGCAAAGGGGCAACGCAAGTAAAGTGACCCAACAGGAGAGATCACAAGGAGAGGCAGCCACATCATCGAGGGCCCCCCTAAGAACCCGAGAAAAACCTAACCGACACTTAGGAGGGATGGATTTAACGGTACGTAACCCCTTGGCTAATAAGCGATCAAGAGAATTCACGGTAAACCCAACATCCGGAGGACCAACAAAAGGGCAAGACGACGAAACAGCAGGGGCAGAAGGTCGGGGAAAGCCGTAAAGAACAAAACGGATAACACCATCACCACAATTAGGAGCCTCAACAGACTCCCCATTGTGTTTACACCCTTTGTTATGAGTGTGAGTGCTAAAACAAACCCCACATAATCAAATACCCATCCGACGAAACGTACTCTCAGCAGCTAAAAAAATAGGTAAAGAAGCAAGAGCCTGACGCGTGACCGCCTGAGCCTCCCCCCTACAGTGATAATCACGGAGGTGGTAAATCAAAGAGCTACGAACAAGTCCCTTACCCCAACCATCGTTACATTCACAGAGACGTACGAAAGGGCAATGAAACCGTACAAGGTTGGGCATAATGGGATAGAAGAAGTCGACACGCCAAAGCAAACTAAAAAAGAAACCCAAACTAGAACTGTACATTATTATTATTATTATTATTATTACGGTTATTTCATGGGAATAATACCAACTATTTGTGTACTTCTTAAAATAATCCAAACTATACGTAATCTCATTTTAATATGAACTACGCATTCATTAATCTTTCTTTGTTATGTATGAAATTATGACTTGCTATTACAGGTCATAGTGACTTGTTGTAACTTTCTATGGTTTTATTAGGTATGTTGCAGTCATCGTGAAAGCCAAAACAACAATAAAAACATTTTCTTTTCAGAACTCCTATTTATAAGACTAAATGAAAAAGAAATGAAAGATGAATTTTCAAAAAAAAAAAAATTCTTTTTTTCAATGGCCGAAAATGAACACGAAATGTGAATGAGAAGAAGAGTTAGAGAAAGAGTTAAATAAGGAAGGTTCAACAGGTAGCCGGTCACCCATAGCAAAGCGAGGTTAATGAAGATATAATTAGTATTAAAATGAGATTACGTATAGTTTGTATTAATTTAAGAAGCACACGCATAGTTGATATTATTCCCATGAAATAACCCTTATTATTATTATTATTAATATTTTTTTTTAAAACAAAAAAACCGAACTTTCATTAACACCAAGTTACAAGAACTTATTATTATTATTATTATCACTATTATTATTATTATTTTTTTTAAACGGAACTTGCATTAAACACCAGAACGAATTACAAGAAGTTAGAGAGAAGCCGAGATACTATCTGGGCCCCCACTCCCTTAGCAATAGAAAAACTAAGACGAGTAAAAATAAAAGCAGATGTGCGAGCTCCCGCGTCCTGAGAGATGGAGAATTTCTGAATCCGCTTGAGTAAAGCAGCGGCCTCCGCGTCGAGCTCCCCTAGAGAAGAGAAAGAGAAAGGAAAGAACCCATACCCAGTCTTGGTGCATAAATCTCTATACTTGGCGCACTTGCGCTGAGCAGCATTAGCGACTGCGCGACCAGGCAGAAAATCAGACATCGCGGACTGAGTCAATGGGGATGACCCTGTCAGATCGACACACACATCACGCCCCTTATTATTATTATTATTATTATTATTATTATTATTATTATTATTATTGTTGTTATTATTATTATTATTATTATTATTATTATTATTATTATTATTATTATTATTATTATTATTATTATTATTATTATTATTACTATTATTATTATTATTATTATTATTATTATTATTATTATTATTATTATTATTATTATTATTATTATTATTATTATTATTATTATTATTATTATTATTATTATTATTATTATTATTACTACTACTACTACTACTACTACTACTACTACTACTATGTTAACAAACGCAGCCTGCTCAAACCCCACTATCTTCTGCATAAACTCTCTGAATTCTCTTCACTAGCAGCTTACTAACAGTTTTATAGAAAATTGAACAGCAAGAGTTGGTCGATAATCCAAAACAGAATTACAAACATCCATCTTAGGGATGAGAGTAATGAGAGTTGCATTAGCCTACTTTAACATTTTTCCTTTTAAAAAGAACTCTCTAACAGCTCCGTAGAAATCATTTTTGATGATGTTCCAAGAAGCTTTAAAGAACTCAGAGGAAAACCCATCTGGACCAGGGCTCCTATCAACTCCTATGGAGAAAACTACCTCTTTGACTTCTTCTTCAGTTGGGACTCGAAGCATAGGCTCATAATCCTCCTCTTGCACCAAGTTTCCCCTAGCAAAAATCTCAGGTTTAGTTGGGAAAACTTTCTGAGCTGTACCTAGAAGAACTTTCTAGTAATCCTCAAAGCCTCTAGCTACTTCAATTGGCCCTTCCCTGAGGTTACCTTCACAATCAATAATACTACCCATCACCTGTTGTTGTCTTCGTTCTTTAATCCTAGAGTAGGAATTTTTTGTTGATTCATCTCCTTGTATTAGATAGTCCATCTTTGCCCTTTGCTTAAAATGCTAAGCTTTGCCTCCACCATCTCCAAGTAGTTAGTTGTGAGTGCTTTCTCTTGAGTAATCAAAGTTTGAGAGAAAGGGTTTTCCTGCAACCTCCTTTGACAGTCTGCCAGTTTAGTCCTGATAGCCTCAATTCTCCCTTTTATATTAGAGAAATTGTTCTTATGCATTAATTTCAAAGCTTGTTTAACCCTCATGAGCTTACTAAATAATTTGAAGCAAGCTGTACCATGCTCTCTCGTATCCCAAGCATTTCTTATAGTGTCATTAAATTGTGGAAGTTTAGTCCAACAGTTAAGAAAGCTAAGCATTCCCTTAGTAATCTGCTGTTGAAGTATGGTAACCTGTATTCGTGCATGATCCGAGATACCTGGGTTCAATACAGTAGCAAATGAAGAGGGAAAAGAATCCAACCAGACCCCATTAATCAAGGCCCTGTCCAACCTAGACCACACCCTGTCATCAGGGTTTTGCTTGTTTTTCCAGGTGAATTCCTGGCCTTGACCCATAATCTCCTGCAACCCATTCATGAAAATGCAATCATTGAATGCATCCATCTCCCTTGCTTCAGGGATAGTTCCTCCAAGCTTCACCTCAGTGTTACGAACTATATTAAAATCCCCAAAAACTAACCAACTCCCATGACAAATCCTTAGAGTACTAAGAGTTTACCAGAGCTCCTCTCTTCCTCTTCCATCATTATACCTGATGGGGGTTGGTAGCCTGCCATGGGTCACCCATTAATTCAGACCCTGGAGGAGCCCGACCCGAGAATAAGAAGCGGCTTGCTTGGCAGGCCATCAGAACGAAGCCCAGCTGAAGTCTCCAAAAGGCCTAAGCTGCTCCCAGCTCCAAGGCAAACCCCCCGCCTGCCAGACAGGGCGCTCTAGCCGCTGGCAAGGCCAGGGGGAGGGATCAAAACCTCTCCGACCAGGCCTAAGGTAAAGAGGTATGAGTGGACGAGGTGAACCCACGTGTCATCCCCTCATCCACTCACACCTCCTCTCTCCCTCTCTCGTTTCCCTCTCTCATGGAAAGGTATAAATACTTTGCCACTTCCCACATAAAAAGGGTTCAACTTTCTCTCTCTAAACTCTCACTCTAAAACCGCCACCTTACTCCTCACGAGGAAGGTTCATTAAGGAATTTCACGGACTGACTTAGGCATCAGAGAAGGTTCCCTCGGACACCTCCGAGGCCCTGTGCGTTCCTTGTGCAGGGTGCAAGCTAACTCCGCCGGGAAGGTCCGATCACCGGAGCGAGAGGAAGGAGAGATCTGAGAGATTTGGCGACCGTCACAAAAAGCATCAACATTGAATACTAGGACCCGGATCCGATTTGGGTTAATTGTTTTCATACCGGAACAATTTGGCGCTGTCTGTGGGGAAGAATTCGGTTGTGCTCACGAGTTACCCACAAAAATCAACCACAGTCAAACAAAATGCCTGAAATTGTTGAAGCCAGTTCTGGGGCAAGTCCGACGGTACCATCGGTGATCCCCTTGTATGGCATGCCTCCACCTGGGACGACACCCTCTGCTACAATCCCAGGAGTAGGGCGAGCGAGCCTTCAAGTAGCGCCTAATGAAGAAACTACGGTCGCAGCTAGGCAGGTTGGTCACCAGAGGCCTAGCCTGAACCTCACCCCTGCCCAGGTTGCGCAGACCGCCGCCTTCTTCTCGGCCATGCTCAACCAAGAGTTTACTCCGGAGGACTTGGTCGGCAGGATCGCAACGACCCCCAGGCAGCTTCACTTTGAAGGAGTGGAAGAAGCTGGGGGCACGAAGCGAACCGCCGCCAGGAACGTCAAGAGGAAGGCAAGGAAGACAGCCCAGGGATATGTGCTGACCCAAAGGCGCCTCACCGGAAATCAGAAGCAACCTGCTCAGCAGCAAGCCTTTTCCATACATACCACTGAGTCTACCTCAGCCATGGAGAAAATGGGCTTATCCCAGGACCTCCAGGATCGGATGAGGCACAGGGAGCCGACGTCGACACGCCTGGGGGAGAAGCAGGGAGATGTTTTCTCCAGGCTAACACCTGCTGGGTCACAACGAGCTCCAGGGCTGTCCCAGAGCCTGCAATCAAGACTCATCCATGGGCAGCCACTGGAGTCAAAACACCGTCAGGGTGATAATCTCGACCTGATAACCCTAAGACAGAAGAAAGGTGAAACTGTCAGGGAATATTTGAAGAGATTTGACCTGTCTTTTCAGCAGGTCAAAGAAATCGACGACCCAACTGCAGCATACGCCCTGACCAACTCGTTGCTCCCAGGGGAGATGAAGAATCAAATTATCAGAGCCCAACCAGAAACTCTGGTCAAGGCTCAGCAAATTGCTGAAGGATTCATACTACAGGAAGAATTTCATAGCCTGCCGCACACCCCTACAGGACCTTCCAGGCCGCAGGAGGACCGCAGGGTGGACGCAGTAGAGGTGAGGCAGGCAAACAGAGAGCTGAGGAAGGGGATACCCCTAGGAATGAGCGTACAGCGTATCCGCCCAGGTTTGATAGCTACGCGGCCCTCAACAGGTCAAGAGCAGAAATTTTTGAGTTAGAAAAAGAAACGGTTAAGTAGAACCGCCCCAGTAAACCGCGCAGTCCGAGAGGTGATCCCAAGAAGTTTTGAACGTTTCACGACTACGCCGGGCATACTACTTAAGAATGTCGCCACCTGAAGGATGAGATCGAGAAGCTCATCAGGAATGGCTGGTTGAGCGCCTACGCGGCAAGGAACAAGAGCCAGAAAGAGCAGGCGGATAAGCCTGAGGGTTCAGTGCAAAACCGCCTGGTAATTCACGTGGTGTCCAGAGACGCAGAAGGCCAGATGAGTAAGAGAGGCCATAAAAGACAAATCAGAGAACTGCGAATCCAGATATGCTATGCTAACTGGGCAGGCAGCCCAAAAAGCCTAACCCTGTCCATCACTCCCCAGGATGCAGAGTAGGTGATATACCCTCACAGCGACCCTCTGGTCCTATCTCTAGACATCAACAACCACATTGTGAGAAGGTGTATGGTGGATATAGGAGCCTACACCAACTTGCTATACAAAGATGTGTTTGACAAAATGAACTTAGAAAAAATGCACCTGAAGCCTGCCCCCGGATCGCTGTACGGGTTCAGCGGAGCAGGCGTGCTTCCATTGGGGATCATTGATCTACCAGTGACGTTTGGAGAGGGAGTCTCAGCCAGAAATATCAGGGGAACATTCGTTGTGGTGGACGCAAAATTAGCGTATAACGCCCTGATAGGCAGATGATAGGCAAAGCAACCCTGAATGAGATTGAGGCTGCCATATCGATTAGAGCATTAACCATAGCCTACGTCACGGATTTTGGCATGGAAAGAAAGGTGTACGGCGATCAAGAATCAGCCAGGCAATGCTACTCTGTAGCCCTGCGCACCCATGAGACAGAGCGGAAGGGCAAATGTAAAGCCAACAGTTCCCCCATCAGGGAAGGTGAAATCCCAGCCGGCCAGCAGACAGCAAGCCACCTTGAACCTGGGGGAGAAAGCATGCTGGTGGAACTGGAGCCAGGCAGGCAAGTCCTGATAGGAGCGGACCCAGAAAGTTCCTACCAAGAAGAACTAATCAAAATCTTGAAAGACAACAAGGATGTGTTTGCTTACTTGGCAGAAGAGATGCCAGGGGTGGACCCGGCTCACATTGTTCACAAGCTGAACGTGAGTCCGGAAGCTCGCTCTGTTAAGCAGAAGAAAAGAAATATGTCCGCGGAAAAAGATCAGGCCATAAAAGAAGAAATCAAGAAGCTTTTGAAGGCAGAGTTCATAGAAAGCTGCGATTACCCCGAATGGTTGGCCAACGTGGTGATGGTAAAGAAATCCTCGGGGGCTTGGAGGATGTGCGTAGATTTTACCAACCTATACAAGGCCTGCTCGAAGGACTGCTACCCTCTCCCAAGGATCGATCAGCTGGTAGACGCCACCAGCGGATACACCACACTTAGTTTATTGGATGCCTTTTCAGGCTATCACCAAGTCTACCTCTGGCGGCCGGACAGGGCAAAATGCGCCTTCTTCACCATTGCCGGCACATTCATGTACAAGATGATGCCGTTCGGGCTCAAAAATGCGGGCGCCACCTACCAACGACTGGTCGACAATGTTTTTGAGAATCAAAAGGGCAGAAACTTGGAGGCCTATGTCGACGACGCAATTTTAAAGAGTAAAGGGGATGCAGAGCACCTGAAAGACCTGCAAGAAACCTTCTCTTCCTTGCGCACATATCAAATGAAACTAAACCCCAAGAAATGCACTTTCGGTGTCCGCTATGGAAAATTTTTGGGTTTCTTAGTGAGCGCCAGGGGTATCAATGCGAACCCTGAAAAGGTTCAGGCCGTGTTAGACCTCCCTGAGCCAAAGACGATAAGAGACATCCAGCGCCTAACAAGCAGAATGGCTGCCCTGGTATGATTCATCGCCAGGTCAGCCGACAAATCAACACCTTTCATCAAAATATTGAAAGGAAACAAACAATTCAAATGGGAAAATGAGCAGAAAGAAGCCTTCGAACAGCTCCAGAAGCACTTGAAGAAGCTGCCAACCCTGGCGAGACCAGTGGGAGGGGAGAAGCTCTTCCTTTATATTGCCGTGACAAACTCAACGGTGAGCGCGATAATTCAAAGAGAGGAAGCAGGCTTGATGGTGGGAATTGTCGTGAATCCCCACCGCCAAATAATAACCGGCTAAGACCTAACGGTAGTTAGGATAAGTCGGGTCGTGTCCACGGAGACGGTGTCGCAAGGTTTAGACTAGGTTGGCCTAAAACGAGACTATGCTACCAAACAAATACAAAGAAATACTAATTGACGAATTATGATGAGAGGAGAAGAAGGAATTGGACTAGCAATGAACTAGACTATAACAAGGCTAAATGAAATAACTAAACACAAACTAAACAATGAACTAAAGAAATGATGACTAGCTAATAAGATGAAATCAAATATGGAAAGAAGTGGTAGGGTGACTTGGGTGGTCAAGGGTGTAGGTGTCTCCTAATTGCTAGAATCGGTCCGGGCTCTCGCAACTTAAACCGATGTCGAGGTAGGTCCGGGCTCTTGCAACTTAGACCGATGCCGAGGTAGGTTCGGGCTCTCGCAACTTAGACCCTAGTCCGCACTCTCGTGACTACGACTATCCTCAACACTATCCTCAACATGACCACATACAAGACAAACAATTAGTAGAGGAAGACTAGCATGAGAAGCATGGCCACTACAACTCAAACAAGCATTTCAACAAACACATGGGGTGCCAAGTATGTGACTAACAACAAAGATTCACCCTTTACCCCTAATCAAACCCTAATCACCCATATTCTACCCTTAATCCCCCTACTAACCCACAAGGAGACTACTCACTCATAATCAAAGATAAACTAACAACAATAAGAGAAAACCACATCACAATCCAAACATCCATAATGAAAGAAAACAAGAACAATAACAAGAACACTAAGTAAAGATTCAAACTTGAATAATTAACAATAAACAAGAGAAAGGAAGATTATACCAACAACCAAATGATGAAAAGATGATAACTTGCATAAAAGAGAAACCCAAATCAACTCCAAGTTTGTCAAGCTTGGAAGAATCTTCAAGTATTCCCTTAATCCAAGAACTAATTACAATGATTAACTAGAGATTAAAACTAATGTGAGGAACACTAATCTAGGGTTTATATCTTGTAGAGAGGCTTAAAAGAGTCTAGGGTATGATAAGATACATAAACAATACAAGAGGGAAGTATTTATAGGGGTACAAGAATGAAGGAGGAAGGAAAAGAAGAGGTGCGGCTACAGCAGGTTGGTCCCGACCGGGACGGGATCATCCCGACCGGGACGGGTTGGTCCCAACCGGGACGGCCTGTCAGTGGCCCGTTCAAAAGTGCACTTCATCCCGGACGGAATGAGGTGCATACCCGTCGGGGATGAGTCTTGTAGGCCTCCAATATGATCCTTTATGTCTCTCCTTGCTTCACATGGAGTTCTCATCGATTCTCGGGACTCGGGATCGGGTTTCGGAGGCTCGGGATTTGGTCCCAAGGTCTCGGGGTCGAATCCAAGGCATCAAGTGATCGTTCCTTCGCTTCGTTGGCTCCGAAAAGTGTATGTATTGAGTCGGAATCACTCCAACTCTTCACGAATGGTCTCGGGAACCTGAAACGAGCTAGAGGAAGCATAAGTAGCCCATGAACCGCTCCCAAGGAGCGATTCCGCAAGGAAATGGGACCAAAACACTACGAAATAGGCACTAAAAACTACACTTATCAACTCCCCCACACTTAACCCTTATTCGCCCTCGAGTAAGCACATACTAACTACTAAACTAGCCGAGTGGGTATTAGCGCACCCTACGCCCTTTCAACTCACGCGAGAGCACCTAGAGGATAAGTGCTCTCCGCAAGGTAAGTGGGGTCTTGCGACAAAACTGTGGATGCAACCGGACACAAAAACACATAAACAAACAAGCACACAAACAAACACACAAAAGGTTGCACCCAAAAAAAAGAAATACCGCTTCCCTCAGACAAGCGGTGAAAGAAGCACCAGTTTAGGACTCAAGGCAAGTGACAACGTTCCCAAGCTAGCAATACAAACCAAAATGGACTAAACCCTAATAGTATGACGACAAAGCAATAAAAATGTTGGTAACTTACCTATGTTCCTCCTAACCTTCTAAGAACGTACTACGGGACGATCGGCGGGATGGAAAGTGATGAACCACGGTATTAGTCGACACTGTAGGTAAGTGAGACCCCGCCCCCTTTAGCAAAGAGCCAAGAGGGTCGTCCCACGTCCGAAACCGCCTAACTAGTCCAAGTAAAATGGTGGAAATATGCAAAATGAGGGAAGACCGACCATTACCGCTATCATCCTTCCTAGGGACTCGGTCCTTTGGTAGGCTCTTCACGGTAATAGTCGGTAAAAGGCTTATTTTGTGAGGTGTGAGGTTTCTATTTTTGTGAGACGATTTTCTTTTGGCATTTTCTTCTTCTTTTGCATTTTTGCTTTGTTTTGCCATTTCATTTCTTTTTCTTCTTTTCTAATTTCTTTTTGGCTTTTGTGCCTTTTCTTTTTTTCTTCAATCTTTTTTTTTTTCATTTTCATTATTTTTCTTTTCTTTGCCCTTTTTGGCTTGCTTCGAATTGTAGACATTTCTTTGCAACAAGCAAGGGAGATTTCAAAAAATTGCAAATTTATTTGTGGTTATGTGTAGGAGGTAGAGGAATGGGAGAGTCGGGAGCGCGCTTTCCCCCTTCAAACCCACAAAAAGGTGGAGAACTTGGACTAATCAAACAACCTAAACACGGTCACCTAAGGGACGGGACTCGGTAACCAAGGCCTTTTCACACCGTGAGTGGTCATAATGGTCAAAAGTGCAAATCCCGCAGTAAATCCCTAGTAAGCTAGGTGGACTCAAGGTAAAGGACCAACGAAATCATTGATTTAGGGTCATTCTACTAGGCTAAAGTCCAAGACTCGATTTACACTACTAGGAAGGGAAAGTAAGCACGCACACACTAGCCTCTAAACCGGGTTTTCGAAAACCATTTACACACAAGACACATAACAAAACACAAAGCAAAGACTCAACGAAAACGAAAGAAAAAGAAACAAAAGCAACAAAACAAGAGCAACACAAAACGAACACATACATAACACAAACACCACTCCTAGCTTCCAAATGAGCAACCAACCAACATCAAACTTTACAAAGCTCCTCTCGAGCACACCACATCACATTCTCCTCCAAATCCCGCAAGAGAGAAAGAAGGAAAAAGGGATAGAAGATGTTACCGGACATCTTGAAAGCTTTCCAAAGCCATCGGTGGTTTAAGCAACCTATAAGGAAAAGGGGGCAAACACACACAACAAAACAAATATACGAGACAATGACACAAAAGAAAAACACACAAAAAGAAAATCTTTTTGATTTTTGTGAATTTTTTTCAAATTTTTAAGGTTTTTAAAGATTTTTTGAAAAACTACGAAAATAAAACTAACTACGATAGAATATCGCTCCCCCACACTTAAGCCGAGCAATGTCCTCATGCTCGACCGTAGTGCATGGGAGCAAAAAAGAAAATAAAAAAAACTACGAAAATAAAGCTAAAAATCAAAAATAAAGTGGAGAAAATGGGTAGAAAGTGTCCGGCCGGGGTGTAGTCAAGTCACCATGGGCCGAGACAAGAAAAAATATGGATGGGGGAAGAAATAAAAAGAAAGAAATAAAAAGAAATGGGAGGGGAGGACTAGGTGTAATCAAGTCACCTAGCCCGGATTTCGCCCAAATCCGACTAAATCCTATAAAAGGGTGAAAATCTTGAAAAATTATGGATTTTGAAATGACTCTCGATGTAGTCACGTCATCGAGAGTCGGGAGCAATAGATACCAAGGCCCCGAGGGCCACCATGACACAAAAGTGTATAAGGGGAAAGGAATAAACAAATGACGACAAGCTATAAAAAACGGAAAAGAGAGGATAGTTGTCGTACCATACGGTTAGCAACTCACTCGCTCCATCGTCTCATAAGTCAAATCTGCGCGTAGCTAGTCGTCGTCATTTCTATTCCTCCCCAATCGCTATATGGATCCCTGGTTGGAGCACAAAGGTATAGTGAGGTGGGTTTTGATGTGAAAATCGGTTTGAAGTGAAGAGAAAGTGAGGTGAGAATGTGTATGTGAGAGGTAGGGGTCATATAAGAAGAGTAAGGACAAGTAGGGAGGTTGGGAGGGGGCATAAAGTGGTAGGGTGGGCTCAAACGACGAAGAAAAAGGCCAAAGGAGGACAGGGGGGTCCATCCCGGTCGGGATGGGTGGTCCCGGTCGGGATGACCGGCTCGTCCCGGTCGGGACGACCTGTCAGCAGACCCATCTTTTGTGCACCTCATCCCGGACGGGATAACATCCTTCCCGGTCGGGATGGGCCTTCCATCCCGGACGGGATGACCTATTCTAGGCCGGGAAGAGTCTCCTAACCCTCTATAGCTCCCAAAAGCTCGTTCCAAGCTTCAAAAATCGACTTCCCTTCACACGATCCAAGCTCAAACAATGACCACTCCTCCCTAGGAATCACTTCCACTTCACACCTATCACAATAAACTCAAATAACACATCAAATTCCCTCCCTCACATCGCTCATCAATCAATCCAAGTAATCAAGAAATTCACAAGACAAAACAAACTACAAGGGAAAGAGATATATACAAAGAGACGGTTCTTGTGGAACTTCGTCAAAACAAAGTGGTGCATTCTTCAATCTTTTTCAACAACAAGAACTAGTTTCATCTCCATCAAGGGCACGAAGGAACAAGTCGAAGGCCCTAGCAAAGTCTTCAATCAAGCTTGAGACATAAGCATCCAAATACCAAGGCTCTTCATGACCTTGTCTTGACGTTCCCGGGGCGTCCCGATCTTGTAAGTTCAAGGGCTCGAACTTATACTTTTGGTCCTTCGGGATGTACCCAAACGTCCACCGATCCTCATGTGGCCCCAAGGGAGGCTCATCTTTCTCCTTGCTTTTCAACTTGTCATCAAGCCCATGAAATGGGCACTCATCCTTTCCACTCTCGGAGTCATCATCCTCAAGTTCACAAGAGTTCTTGTTCAAGCTTTGTCCCAACTTAACCCCTAGATCAATGTCCTTCGTGGCTTGGATCATTTTGCAAGACACATCGTTAGTGGGCGAAGTGTTTCCTTGGAGGTCAAACACTAGCCTCTCTTCGCCTAACACGAAGGTGATCCTACCATTCTTCACATCGATCATAGCACCGGCGGTGTGTAGAAATGGGCGCCCAAGAATAATGGGAGTGATAGCATTTTCCGGCATGTCGAGCACAATGAAGTCAACCGGAATGAAGAACTTCCCGATTCTCAGCGGCACATCCTCAAGCATCCCCAATGGTCGGTTGAATGAACTATCGGCCATTTGGAGTGTAACGAAAGTACTTTTAAGCTCCTTCATCCCAAGTCGGCAACAAATAGAATAAGGGATGATGCTCACACTCGCACCCAAATCACATAATGCTCTTTCGATCTTGTAGTGGCCTATGGTGCAAGGGATCGAGAAACTACCCGGATCCTTCAACTTTGGAAGCGTGGAACCTTGAATAAACTCGCTCACCACCCTTGTGAATGCAATAGTCTCTTCCTTGTCGATAGATCTCTTCCTAGCCAAGATTTCTTTCATAAATTTTCCATATGCCGGGATTTGGGTAAGTAGCTCGGTGAATGGGACACTAACATCCAATTTCTTCACAATGTTAAGGAATTTTTCATATTGAGAATCTACCTTGGTCTTCATTTGCCTTGTTGGGAAAGGCAACTTGATTTGGATCTTGTTTTGCTCAATAGGGGAAGACTCTTCAAATGACACCTTCCTTTTACCCTTGTCTTTTGCTTGAAGTGGGGGAAACTTGTCTTCTTGGGGTCTCTCGATCTCCCATAAGACTTGCTCCTCCATTGGATTATCAAAGCTTGATTCTTCTTGATTTGGAGACACAACTTCCTTCATTGCTTCTTGCTCACTAGGAAACACGGGAGGATTATAGGTGGCACCACTCCTTAAGGTGATGGCATTGACATGCTCAAAATTCGGAGTTACCCCTTGAGGAGGTAATTGCCCTCTTTGTCTTGAAGAACTTCCCGATGCAAGTTGTGATACTTGATTCTCAATCATCTTCATGTGAGTTTTCATTTCCTTGTTATCCATTAGAATTTGAGCAATGATTCCTTGTTGTGACATTTGTGTCTCCAATTGACTCTTTTGCATTTCTTGAGTATTCCTTTGCATATCCATCATTTGCTTTTATATGTCGAAATCCCGTGGTGGGGATGGTGGATTATGCGGAGTATCGGTGAGGGCTAATGGAGCACCGTAATCATGAATAGGAGACCGGCTCCTAGGCTTGCTTTCTTGACGGTTAGCTTGTGTTGCTTGTTGTTGATGGTTCCCTTGGAACCCATGAGAATTGCCTTGATTAAGGCCATTGTTGTGGTTTTGTTGCCTTTGGAAGTTTTGGTTCCCTTGGAAACCACCTTGATTGAAGTTCCCTTGTTGGAACCCTTGATTGTTGTTGAATGTACCTTGGTTACTTTGCTTGAAGTTGTTGTAAGGCCTTGAGTTGCCTTGGTAACCTTGGTTGCCTTGATTGTTGTCCCTTAAGAGAGGTGGAACATAGGGACGAGGTTGCATAGCTTGTTGTTGAGGGACTTGATTGGAAGCTTGGTATTGGTTGGAATAGGAAGCACCTTGCTTGAACGCTTGAAAAGCATTCACTTGCTCAATACTTCCTTGGCATTGCATAGGATTATGACCAACGATTCCACAAGTATCGCACATCCCATAATAAGGCAAAGGAGGTGCAAATCCCAAAGCATTTACTTCTTGAATTGAGTGTTGATTGGAGGAACCAATGCTTTGAACTTGAGTGAGGTGGCCTTGGAGCTTCTTGTCAATGGTCTCCATATGGGTCTTCAATTGAGCTCCAAGGTCAATGCTTAGTTGAGTAATAGCATCAACCTCGTGCCTACCTCCTCGATTTGCCTTCCTAGGCCTTGAGTATTGAGAATTATGAACCGCCATCTCCTCGATTCTTGCCCATGTTTGGTCATCATCGACCTCGGTGAACCTACCATTGGAGCCCATGTTGAGTATAGTTCTTGAGTCCTCATAAAGACCATTCCAAAATTGTTGGACCAAGAACCATTGTGAAAGTCCATGGTGGGGGCACGATCTAACCAAAGACTTAAACCGCTCCCAAGCTTCATATAGGCTCTCTTCATCCCTTTGTTGGAAACCGGTGATGGAGGCCCTAAGCAAATTTGTCTTTTCCGGAGGGTAAAACTTTTGGTAGAACGCCAAGGCAAGCTTTTTCCAAGTATCGATCCCCATGGTTGCCCAGTCGAGACTCTTGATCCATTGCTTCGCTTTTTCAATTAATGAGAATGGAAATAAAACCCATCGGATTTGATCTTGAGTAACCCCGGTTTGAGAAATAGCGTCACAATAATCGGAGAAAATCTCCATGTGATGGTGCGGGTCTTCGGTGGGCAAACCACTAAATTGGTTCCTCTCCACAAGTTGGATGAAGTGAGTCTTGGCCACAAAATTTCCGGCATAAGCGCCCGGTAGAGCATTGGGTCCCGGCAAGACGTCTTCCGTAAATGTAGAGTGGGATGAAAACTTCGGCATTATTGGATGTAAGGGAGATGGTGGTGAAGATGGAGTTGAAGTAGATGTAGAGGGGGAACTAGGACTAGAATATCCAAAGGGATTGGTGAAATTCCCTTCGGCCGTCTCTCGAGATGCTTCCTCAAAATCGTTTCCTTGAGCTTGCTCTTGATGAGTATTGCTTGCACTTGGTTGAGAGATCCTAACCCGGTTAATCGTCCGTTGGCGAAAGGCTCGAAAAAGTCTTTCCGGCTCTGGATTAAAGAGAAAGAAGTCGCCTCCCCGCCTAGGCATACACTACACACTAGAACAAACGTGAGAACACCTAGTGCTTTGTGGGCACTACGTAACGACAATAAACAAGCACAATCGAGAGATAAAAAGAAAAGAAGGAAATAAAACTAAGGAAACAAGAAAAATCTAGAGAATATGCACAAGAGATGATAGAAGGGCACAAAGAAGGGTCACTAAGTCTAGCTATAAGCAAACTAAGTCTAAACAATGCACCGTCCCCGGCAACGGCGCCAAATTGATGGTGGGAATTGTCGTGGATCCCCACCGCCAAATAATAACCGGCTAAGACCTAACGGTAGTTAGGGTAAGTCGGGTCGTGTCCACGGAGACGGTGTCGCAAGGTTTAGACTAGGTTGGCCTAAAACGAGACTATGCTACCAAACAAATACAAAGAAATACTAATTGACAAATTATGATGAGAGGAGAAGAAGGAATTGGACTAGTAATGAACTAGACTATAACAAGGCTAAATAAAATAACTAAACACAAACTAAACAATGAACTAAAGAAATGATGACTAGCTAATAAGATGAAATCAAATATGGAAAAAAGTGGGTTAGGTCGGGTTCAAAAGTGTAGTAGGGTGACTTGGGTGGTCAAGGGTGTAGGTGTCTCCTAATTGCTAGAATCGGTCCGGGCTTTCGCAACTTAAACCGATGTCGAGGTAGGTCCGGGCTCTCGCAACTTAGACGGATGCCGAGGTAGGTCCGGGCTCTCGCAACTTAGACCCTAGTCCGCACTCTCGTGACTACGACTATCCTCAACACTATCCTCAACATGACCACATACAAGACAAACAATTAGTAGAGGAAGACTAGCATGAGAAGCATGGCCACTACAACTCAAACAAGCATTTCAACAAACAAATGGTGTGCCAAGTATGTGACTAACAACAAAGATTCACCCTTTACCCCTAATCAAACCCTAATCACCCATATTCTACCCTTAATCCCCCTACTAACCCACAAGGAGACTACTCACTCATAATCAAAGATAAACTAACAACAATAAGAGAAAACCACATCACAATCCAAACATCCATAATGAAAGAAAACAAGAACAATAACAAGAACACTAAGTAAAGATTCAAACTTGAATAAATAACAATAAACAAGAGAAAGGAAGATTATACCAACAACCAAATGATGAAAAGATGATAACTTGCATAAAAGAGAAACCCAAGTCAACTCCAAGTTTGTGAAGCTTGGATGAATCTTCAAGTATTCCCTTAATCCAAGAACTAATTACAATGATTAACTAGAGATTAAAGAGAGATTAAAACTAATGTGAGGAACACTAATCTAGGGTTTATATCTTGTAGAGAGGCTTAAAAGAGTCTAGGGTATGATAAGATACATAAACAATACAAGAGGGAAGTATTTATAGGGGTACAAGAATGAAGGAGGAAGGAAAAGAAGAGGTGCGGCTACAGCAGGTTGGTCCCGACCGGGACGGGTTGTTCCCGACCGGGACGGCCTGTCATCCCGACCGGGACGGGTTGGTCCCGACCGGGACGGCCTGTCAGTGGCCCCTTCAAAAGTGCACTTCATCTCGGACGGGATGAGGTGCATACCCGTCGGGGATGAGTCTTGTAGACCTCCAATATGATCCTTTTTGTCTCTCCTTGCTTCACATGGACTTCTCATCGATTCTCGGGACTCGGGATCGGGTCTCGGAGGCTCGGGATTGGGTCCCAAGGTCTCGGGGTTGAATCCAAGGCATCGAGTGATCGTTCCTCCGCTTCGTTGGCTCCGAAAAGTGTATGTATTGAGTCGGAATCACTCCAACTCTTCATGAATGGTCTCGGGAACCTGAAACAAGCTAGAGAAAGCATAAGTAGCCCATGAACCGCTCCCAAGGAGCGATTCCGCAAGGAAATGGGACCAAAACACTACGAAATAGGCACTACAAACTACACTTATCAACTCCCCCACACTTAACCCTTATTCGCCCTTGAGTAAGCACATACTAACTACTAAACTAGCCGAGTTGGTATTAGCGCACCCTACGCCCTTTCAACTCACGCGAGAGCACCTAGAGGATAAGTGCTCTCCGCAAGGTAAGTGGGGTCTTGCGACAAAACTGTGGATGCAACCGGACAGAAAAACACATAAACAAACAAGCACACAAACAAACACACAAAAGGTTGCACCCAAAAGAAAAGAAATACCGCTTCCGTCAGACAAGCGGTGAAAGAAGCACCGGTTTAGGACTCAAGGCAAGTGACAACGTTCCCAAGCTAGCAATACAAACCAAAATGGACTAAATCCTAATAGTATGACGACAAAGCAATAATAATGTTGGTAACTTACCTATGTTCCTCCTAACCTTCTAAGAACGTACTACGGAACGATCGGCGGGATGGAAAGTGATGAACCACGGTATTAGTCGACACTGTAGGTAAGTGAGACCCCGCCCCCTTTAGCAAAGAGCCAAGAGGGTTGTCCCATGTCCAAAACCGCCTAACTAGTCCAAGTAAAAAGGGGGAAATATGCAAAATGAGGGAAGACCGACCATTAACGCTATCATCCTTCCTAGGGACTCGGTCCTTTGGTAGGCTCCTCACGGTAATAGTCGGTAAAAGGCTTATTTTTTGAGGTGTGAGGTTTCTATTTTTGCGAGACGATTTTCTTTTGGCATTTTCTTCTTCTTTTGCATTTTTGCTTTGTTTTGCCATTCCATTTCTTTTTCTTCTTTTCTAATTTCTTTTTGGCTTTTGTGCCTTTTCTTTTTTTCTTCAATCTTTTCTTTTTCATTTTCATTCTTTTTCTTTTCTTTGCCCTTTTTGGCTTGCTTCGAATTGTAGACATTTCTTTGCAACAAGCAAGGGAGATTTCAACAAATTGCAAATTTATTTGTGGTTATGTGTAGGAGGTAGAGGAATGGGAGAGTCGGGAGCGCGCTTTCCCCCTTCAAACCCACAAAAAGGTGGAGAACTTGGACTAATCAAACAACCTAAACACGGTCACCTAAGGGACGGGACTCGGTAACCAAGGCCTTTTCACACCGTGAGTGGTCATAATGGTCAAAAGTGCAAATCCCGCAGTAAATCCCTAGTAAGCTAGGTGGACTCAAGGTAAAGGACCAACGAAATCATCGATTTAGGGTCATTCTACTAGGCTAAAGTCCAAGACTCGATTTACACTACTAGGAAGGGAAAGTAAGCACTCACACACTAGCCTCTAAACCGGGTTTTCGAAAACCATTTACACACAAGACACACAACAAAACACAAAACAAAGACTCAACGAAAACGAAAGAAAAAGAAACAAAAGCAACAAAACAAGAGCAACACAAAACGAACACATACATAACACAAACACCACCCCTAGCTTCCAAATGAGCAACCAACCAACATCAAACTTTACAAAGCTCCTTCCGAGCACACCACATCACATTCTCCTCCAAATTCCGCAAGAGACAAAGAAGGAAAAAGGGATAGAAGATGTTACCAGACATCTTGAAAGCTTTCCAAAGCCATCGGTGGTTTAAGCAACCTATAAGGAAAAGGGGGCAAACACACACAACAAAACAAATATACGAGACAATGACACAAAAGAAAAACACACAAAAAGAAAATCTTTTTGATTTTTGTGAATTTTTTTCAAATTTTTAGGGTTTTTAAAGATTTTTCAAAAAACTACGAAAATAAAACTAACTACGATAGAATATCGCTCCCCCACACTTAAGCCGAGCAATGTCCTCATGCTCGATCGTAGTGCATGGGAGCAAAAAAGAAAATAAAAGAAACTACGAAAATAAAGCTAAAAATCAAAAATAAAGTGGAGAAAATGGGTAGAAAGTGTCCGGCCGGGGTGTAGTCAAGTCACCATGGGCCGAGACAAGAAAAAATATGGATGGGGGAAGAAATAAAAAGAAAGAAATAAAAAGAAATGGGAGGGGAGGACTAGGTGTAATCAAGTCACCTAGCCCGGATTCCGCCCAAATCCGACTAAATCCTATAAAAGGGTGAAAATCTTGAAAAATTATGGATTTTGAAATGACTCTCGATGTAGTCACGTCATCGAGAGTCGGGAGCAATAGATACCAAGGCCCCGAGGGCCACCACGACACAAAAGTGTATAAGGGGAAAGGAATAAACAAATGAAGACAAGCTATAAAAAACGGAAAAGAGAGGATAGTTGCCGTACCATACGGTTAGCAACTCACTCGCTCCATCGTCTCATAAGTCAAATCTGCGCGTAGCTAGTCGTCGTCATTGCTATTCCTCCCCAATCGTTATATGGATCCCTGGTTGGAGCACAAAGGTATAGTGAGGTGGGTTTTGATGTGAAAATCGGTTTGAAGTGAAGAGAAAGTGAGGTGAGAATGTGTATGTGAGGGGTAGGGGTCATATGAGGAGAGTAAGGACAAGTAGGGAGGTTGGGAGGGGGCATAAAGTGGTAGGGTGGGCTCAAACGACGAAGAAAAAGGCCAAAGGAGGACAGGGGGGTCCATCCCGGTCGGGATGGGTGGTCCCGGTCGGGATGACCGGCTCGTCCCGGTCGGGACGACCTGTCAGCAGACCCATCTTTTGTGCACCTCATCCCGGACGGGATAACATCCTTCCCGGTCGGGATGGGCCTTCCATCCCGGACGGGATGACCTATTCTAGGCCAGGAAGAGTCTCCTAACCCTCTATAGCTCCCAAAAGCTCGTTCCAAGCTTCAAAAACCGACTTCCCTTCACACGATCCAAGCTCAAACAATGACCACTCCTCCCTAGGAATCACTTCCACTTCACACCTATCACAATAAACTCAAATAACACATCAAATTCCCTCCCTCACATCGCTCATCAATCAATCCAAGTAATCAAGAAATTCACAAGACAAAACAAACTACAAGGGAAAGAGATATATACAAAGAGACGGTTCTTGTGGAACTTCGTCAAAACAAGGTGGTGCATTCTTCAATCTTTTTCAACAACAAGAACTAGTTTCATCTCCATCAAGGGCACGAAGGAACAAGTCGAAGGCCCTAGCAAAGTCTTCAATCAAGCTTGAGACATAAGCATCCAAATACCAAGGCTCTTCATGACCTTGTCTTGACGTTCCCGGGGCGTCCCGATCTTGTAAGTTCAAGGGCTCGAACTTATACTTTTGGTCCTTCGGGATGTACCCAAACGTCCACCGATCCTCATGTGGCCCCAAGGGAGGCTCATCTTTCTCCTTGCTTTTCAACTTGTCATCAAGCTCATGAAATGGGCACTCATCCTTTCCACTCTCGGAGTCATCATCCTCAAGTTCACAAGAGTTCTTGTTCAAGCTGTGTCCCAACTCAACCCCTAGATCAATGTCCTTCGTGGCTTGGATCATTTTGCAAGACTCATCGTTAGTGGGCGAAGTGTTTCCTTGGTGGTCAAACACTAGCCTCTCTTCGCCTAACACGAAGGTGATCCTACCATTCTTCACATCGATCATAGCACCGGCGGTGTGTAGAAATGGGCGCCCAAGAATAATGGGAGTGATAGCATTTTCCGACATGTCGAGCACAATGAAGTCAACCGGAATGAAGAACTTCCCGATTCTCACCGGCACATCCTCAAGCATCCCCAATGGTCGGTTGAATGAACTATCGGCCATTTGGAGTGTAACGGAAGTACTTTTAAGCTCCTTCATCCCAAGTCGGCAACAAATAGAATAAGGGATGATGCTCACACTCGCACCCAAATCACCTAATGCTCTTTCGATCTTGTAGTGGCCTATGGTGCAAGGGATCGAGAAACTACCCGGATCCTTCAACTTTGGAAGCGTGGAACCTTGAATAAACTCGCTCACCACCCTTGTGAATGCAATAGTCTCTTCCTTGTCGATAGATCTCTTCCTAGCGAAGATTTCTTTCATAAATTTTCCATATGCCGGGATTTGGGTAAGTAGCTCGGTGAATGGGACACTAACATCCAATTTCTTCACAATGTTAAGGAATTTTTCATATTGAGAATCTACCTTGGTCTTCATTTGCCTTGTTGGGAAAGGCAACTTGATTTGGATCTTGTTTTGCACAATAGGGGAAGACTCTTCAAATGACACCTTCCTTTTACCCTTGTCTTTTGCTTGAAGTGGGGGAAGCTTGTCTTCTTGGGGTCTCTCGATCTCCCATAAGACTTGCTCCTCCATTGGATTATCAAAGCTTGATTCTTCTTGATTTGGAGACACAACTTCCTTCATTGCTTCTTGCTCACTAGGAAACACGGGAGGATTATAGGTGGCACCACTCCTTAAGGTGATGGCATTGACATGCTCAAAATTCGGAGTTACCCCTTGAGGAGGTAATTGCCCTCTTTGTCTTGAAGAACTTCCTGATGCAAGTTGTGATACTTGATTCTCAATCATCTTCATGTGAGTTTTCATTTCCTTGTTATCCATTAGAATTTGAGCAATGATTCCTTGTTGTGACATTTGTGTCTCCAATTGACTCTTTTGCATTTCTTGAGTATTCCTTTGCATATCCATCATTTGCTTTTGTATGTCAAAATCCCGTGGTGGGGATGGTGGATTATGCGGAATATCGGTGAGGGCTAATGGAGCACCGTAATCATGAATAGGAGACCGGCTCCTAGGCTTGCTTTCTTGACGGTTAGCTTGAGTTGCTTGTTGTTGATGGTTCCCTTGGAACCCATGAGAATTGCCTTGATTAAGGCCGTTGTTGTGGTTTTGTTGCCTTTGGAAGTTTTGGTTCCCTTGGAAACCACCTTGATTGAAGTTCCCTTGTTGGAACCCTTGATTGTTGTTGAATGTACCTTGGTTACTTTGCTTGAAGTTGTTGTAAGGCCTTGAGTTGCCTTGGTAACCTTGGTTGCCTTGATTGTTGTCCCTTAAGGGAGGTGGAACATAGGGACGAGGTTGCATAGCTTGTTGTTGAGGGACTTGATTGGAAGCTTGGTATTGGTTGGAATAGGAAGAACCTTGCTTGAACGCTTGAAAAGCATTCACTTGCTCAATACTTCCTTGGCATTGCATAGGATTATGACCAACGATTCCACAAGTATCGCACATCCCATAATAAGGCAAAGGAGGTGCAAATCCCAAAGCATTTACTTCTTGAATTGAGTGTTGATTGGAGGAACCAATGCTTTGAACTTGAGTGAGCGAGGTGGCCTTGGAGCTTCTTGTCAATGGTCTCCATATGGGTCTTCAATTGAGCTCCAAGGTCAATGCTTAGTTGAGTAATAGCATCAACCTCGTGCCTACCTCCTCGATTTGCCTTCCTAGGCCTTGAGTATTGAGAATTATGAACCGCCATCTCCTCGATTCTTGCCCATGTTTGGTCATCATCGACCTCGGTGAACCTACCATTGGAGCCCATGTTGAGTATAGTTCTTGAGTCCTCATAAAGACCATTCCAAAATTGTTGGACCAAGAACCATTGTGAAAGTCCATGGTGGGGGCACGATCTAACCAAAGACTTAAACCGCTCCCAAGCTTCATATAGGCTCTCTTCATCCCTTTGTTGGAAACCGGTGATGGAGACCCTAAGCAAATTTGTCTTTTCCGGAGGGTAAAACTTTTGGTAGAACGCCAAGGCAAGCTTTTTCCAAGTATCGATCCCCATGGTTGCCCAGTCAATCCCCATGGTTGCCCAGTCTTGATCCATTGCTTCGCTTTTCCAATTAATGAGAATGGAAATAAAACCCATCGGATTTGATCTTGAGTAACCCCGGTTTGAGAAATAGCGTCACAATAATCGGAGAAAATCTCCATGTGTTGGTGCGGGTCTTCGGTGGGCAAACTACTAAATTGGTTCCTCTCCACAAGTTGGATGAAGTGAGTCTTGGCCACAAAATTTCCGGCATAAGCGCCCGGTAGAGCATTGGGTCCCGGCAAGACGTCTTCCGTAAATGTAGAGTGGGATGAAAACTTCGGCATTATTGGATGTAAGGGAGATGGTGGTGAAGATGGAGTTGAAGTAGATGTAGAGGGGGAACTAGGACTAGAATATCCAAAGGGATTGGTGAAATTCCCTTCGGCCGTCTCTCGAGATGCTTCCTCAAAATCGTTTCCTTGAGCTTGGTCTTGATGAGTATTGCTTGCACTTGGTTGAGAGATCCTAACCCGGTTAATCGTCCGTTGGCGAAAGGCTCGAAAAAGTCTTTCCGGCTCTGGATTAAAGAGAAAGAAGTCGCCTCCCCGCCTAGGCATACACTACACACTAGAACAAACGTGAGAACACCTAGTGCTTTGTGGGCACTAGGTAACGACAATAAACAAGCACAATCGAGAGATAAAAAGAAAAGAAGGAAATAAAACTAAGGAAACAAGAAAAATCTAGAGAATATGCACAAGAGATGATAGAAGGGCACAAAGAAGGGTAACTAAGTCTAGCTATAATCAAACTAAGTCTAAACAATGCACCGTCCCCGGCAACGACGCCAAATTGATGGTGGGAATTGTCGTGGATCCCCACCGCCAAATAATAACCGGCTAAGACCTAACGGTAGTTAGGGTAAGTCGGGTCGGGTCCACGGAGACGGTGTCGCGAGGTTTAGACTAGGTTGGCCTAAAACGAGACTATGCTACCAAACAAATACAAAGAAATACTAATTGACGAATTATGATGAGAGGAGAAGAAGGAATTGGACTAGCAATGAACTAGACTATAACAAGGCTAAATGAAATAACTAAACACAAACTAAACAATGAACTAAAGAAATGATGACTAGCTAATAAGATGAAATCAAATATGGAAAGAAGTGGGTTAGGTCGGGTTCAAAAGTGTAGTAGGGTGACTTGGGTGGTCAAGGGTGTAGGTGTCTCCTAATTGCTAGAATCGGTCTGGGCTCTCGCAACTTAAACCGATGTCGAGGTAGGTCCGGGCTCTCGCAACTTAGACCGATGCCGAGGTTGGTCCGGGCTCTCGCAACTTAGACCCTAGTCCGCACTCTCGTGACTACGACTATCCTCAACACTATCCTCAACATGACAACATACAAGACAAACAATTAGTAGAGGAAGACTAGCATGAGAAGCATGGCCACTACAACTCAAACAAGCATTTCAACAAACACATGGTGTGCCAAGTATGTGACTAACAACAAAGATTCACCCTTTACCCCTAATCAAACCCTAATCACCCATATTCTACCCTTAATCCCCCTACTAACCCACAAGGAGACTACTCACTCATAATCAAAGATAAACTAACAACAATAAGAGAAAACCACATCACATTCAAAACATCCATAATGAAAGAAAACAAGAACAATAACAAGAACACTAAGTAAAGATTCAAACTTGAATAAATAACAATAAACAAGAGAAAGGAAGATTATACCAACAACCAAATGATGAAAAGATGATAACTTGCATAAAAGAGAAATCCAAATCAACTCCAAGTTTGTGAAGCTTGGATGAATCTTCAAGTATTCCCTTAATCCAAGAACTAATTACAATGATTAACTAGAGATTAAAACTAATGTGAGGAACACTAATCTAGGGTTTATATCTTGTAGAGAGGCTTAAAAGAGTCTAGGGTATGATAAGATACATAAACAATACAAGAGGGAAGTATTTATAGGGGTACAAGAATGAAGGAGGAAGGAAAAGAAGAGGTGCGGCTACAGCAGGTTGGTCCCGACCGGGACGGGATCATCCCGACTGGGACGGCCTGTCATCCCGAGTGGGACGGGTTGGTCCCGATCGGGACGGCCTGTCAGTGGCCCTTTCAAAAGTGCACTTCATCCCGGACGGGATGAGGTGCATACCCGTCGGGGATGAGTCTTGTAGACCTCCAATATGATCCTTTTTGTCTCTCCTTGCTTCACATGGACTTCTTATCGATTCTCGGGACTCGGGATCGGGTCTCGGAGGCTCGAGATTGGGTCCCAAGGTCTCGGGGTCGAATCCAAGGCATCGAGTGATCGTTCCTCCGCTTCGTTGGCTCCGAAAAGTGAATGTATTGAGTCGGAATCACTCCAACTCTTCACGAATGGTCTCGGGAACCTGAAACGAGCTAGAGGAAGCATAAGTAGCCCATGAACCGCTCCCAAGGAGGGATTCCGCAAGGAAATGGGACCAAAACACTACGAAATAGGCACTACAAACTACACTTATCAAGGCTCCCAACATCTAATATATTTTGTGAGCCATGCCCTGGGGCAGCAGAGAAGAACTACCCCTGGTTGAGAAAGCAGCCTAAGCAGTCGTTATTGCAGCCAGGAAGCTCAGGCCTTACTTCGACGCCCACCCTGTCGTGGTATTAACTGACCAGCCCCCGGAGAAAGTGTTGGAGAAGTTTGAAAAATCTGGAAGACTGTTGAAATGGGCTATAGAGCTAAGTGGTTTAGGAATATCTTACCAGTCCAGGTCTGCCATCAAGGTGCAAGCCCTGGCAGACTTTCTGGCAGAACGTTCTCATTCAGAAGAAGATGATCCACCCGCCGGAGAATGGGTAGTATACACCGACGGGTCCTCTACAGCCAATGGTTCGGGAGCAGGGATTGTGCTGACCAGCCCTGAGGGAGCGGACTTCGAGCATGCGCTCAGGTTCACCTTCCCTGCATCAAACAACGAGGCCGCATACGAAGCTGTATTAGCAGGCATTAACCTAGCTAAAGCTGCGGGGGCCGAGAGACTCGTCCTGGCAACGGACTCCCAACTAATCCCCAACCAGATTAATGGAGAGTACGAAGCCAGGGACCAAGCCATGGCCGCCTACCTAGAAAAGGTAAAGCAGAAATTATCGGGGTTAAAGTCCTACGAGATCAAACAAATCCCCCGATCCCAGAATAACCGGGCGGATGCCCTGTCGAAACTGGCCAGTTCCAGCCTACAGGACATAAGAAGGTCAGTCTGGGTGGATGTGTTCCAGGAAAAATCTACCATCCCCTGTGAATCGGTCGGTGTCATTGAGGGGGCAGGGCCCGAACACTTTATGACCCTAATCATGCAATTCAAGAAGTATGGAACCCTTCCATCAGATCCAGTGCAGAAAAGAAGAATGCCAGCAAAAGCCGCCTGGTTCATATTAATTGGCGAAGAGCTGTATAAAAAATCGATCTCTACACCTCTGCTCAGGTGTCTGGGGGCAGGGCAGGCCGCAGAGGTGCTAGATGATATCCACTCAGGAATTTGCGGCCATCATATAGGAGGAAGGACGATGGCACACAAACCCCTGAGGGCAGGATACTACTGGCCGACCCTGCTTGCTGACGCCAGGAGCCTGACCCAGAAAGGCCGAAAGTGTCAACTCTTCGCCCCCTCAATACATGCTCCCGCCCAAGACTTGAGACCAATCTTGTCCCCCATCCCTTTCGCTCAATGGGGGATGGACATTCTGGGTCCATTCGCCACAGAAACCGGGGGCAGGAAGTTTCTAATAGTGGGAATCGATTATTTTACCAAGTGGATTGAAGCTGAAGCCGTCCCCAACATAACAGAGCCGACAGTTCGGAATGTAATTTGGAGAAACATCATGACAAGATATGGCCAGCCGAAAGTGTTGGTTTTCGACCATGGAAGGCAATTTGACAATGATCCCCTGAGAGCCTAGCTGGAAAGCCACGGCATAGCTGTCGCCTATTCATTCGTCTGCCACCCCCAGGCCAATGGGCAGGCTGAGGCTGCAAACAAGCAAATATTGAACGGATTAAAAAAGATGGTAGATGAACTCAAGGGAAGATGGGCTGACGAGCTACCAAGTGCACTATGGTCAATCAGGACCACCAGGAAAGAGTCCACAGGGCAAACTCCTTTTGGCCTGGTCTACGGAGCCGAAGCCCTACTACCCATTGAAGCACGAGTTCCCACTCTGCGTTCCCAGCAGTATGAAAGGGCAAGCAACGAAGCCGCGATGACCGAGGCTCTTGATCTAATAGGCGAGATTAGACAAGAGGCCGTGGGGAAATCGATAGAGCATGGAAAACTAAGTGCCAATTGGGAAGGCCCGTATGAGGTAACCCGGATTATGGGACCAGGCACCCAAATAATTGCTAACCTTGAAGGCAGGAGCTGGCCGCCCACTGGAATGCGGATACACTGAAGAAATATTATGTCTAGCACTAAGAAACTAAGAGTTTATTCATTTTTCCAAAAAACGGCAGCAACGAAACCGAGCACGAATGGAAGGCAGCATTATGCGACCTGAACTCGTGGCTAGCAGCATACGGTCTGAAATGAAAGAAAGATGGGCGTGTGTTATGCCAGGGCAAGATGTTACTTCGTTGCATCAGATTAGTCGCGTCTATTAGTTCACTATCATGCGGTCTCTTTTTTTTTGATGGAGCTTTAGGTTTTTTGAAGCCTAAACTCTGGTGATGTACATAACGTTTTTGTTATTGATATATATATAATCACATTTCATAAAAAAAAAACAAGGACTGAGTCACTCAACCTTGTATAAAAAACACCAGACTCTCCCTAACTGCCCAAAGGCAGGTAGGGGGCAGGCCTCCTGGACTTTGACAAAAAGCCAGAGTCAGGCTAAACGAACAAGAACTGAGTCATATTCAACCTTGTATAAAAAACAGCAGAATCTTCCTGACTGCCCAAAGGCGGGCATGGGACAGGCCCCCTGAACTTTGACAAAAGCCAGGATCGGGCCAGAGCTCGAAGAACGATAGAAAAATAAGTATATAACAAGCAAATAGAAACATTCATCAAAATAATAAGAGACGTTCATAGAGTTTAAAAAACAAGGGATAAAATTCAAATCCAAGTAACAAGAGTTAACATCAACCAGCAGCCGGCCACATCAGGGCCCGACGCGCAAAAAAAGATTAAAAGTTAACGACGAAGCAGAGGCGCAGAAGGGTAAGGACAGGATGCCCCGGAAGACGACTGCCGTGCATGTTATGTAGTAGGAGCACCCTGATCAGCATCGGGAGTCTCCTCAGGCGATCCATCAGCTCTGGCCTCATTCTTGGCAGCATATAGGGCCTGAAAAGCATCCTCGTCGAAGTCAGGAAGCATCTCTCTGATAACCTCCATAACAAACTTCAGGGAAGAAGTGGCCCCAGCGTTAAAATGCTCTGCCACCGTAGAGTTGGCCTCCTTGATCAGGTCATCTTTCTCTTTGCGCCATTTCTCGCCCTTCACCTTCAAATCATCTTGCGCCCTCTGAAGGTCCGAGCCAGCTTTGGTTAGGCAATCCTCCAGCTCAGTCGCCTTTCTCTTGAAGTGCTCCAGCTCGGCAATCGTCTTTTTTGCTCGCTCCAGCTCAGCTGCCGCCTTTTTAGCCAGCTCCAGCTCCACTGCTAAGTTAGCTGCTTCCCTCACAGCTCTCTCACCCTGAGCTTTCCAGCGGACTGCTTCGTCCTTGGCCTCTCCCAGCTTGCCCTCACACTTAGCCAGCTGATAGCTGGCAATCAGAGTGACATCCCTCTCAACCACCGCCAGACGTTCAGGGAGAGGACACCCAGGAGTAACACTTAACTCCTCGTCACTTAAACGGCTTAAGGCCGCCAGCTCCGAAGAGGCCTGGAACACCCTGGAGCGACACTGAATAAACTAAGACCGGGGTTTAGACCCACCCGAGTCAGATAGTTATTAGTCGCTATATGCTCGGCGTGGGGAAGCCAGATGTCAGGACCATATGAGTCTCTCCTGTCCTTGGAAGAGGCAAATCGGGCGACCAAATCTTTTTCTAGCTGGGTCAACTTGACCTCAAGAGCTCTCCCCTCAACCTTAGGGTGATACTCTTGGTGTGTCTCCAGCCGGGTATGGACATGATTCCTGAAATGACGAGGAATCCTCCATCCCGTAGCGTTGTGCACATAGAGAAAATTGTCTTTCCAATCCTTCAGGCCACTCAGAACCGGCCATACCAGGGAGCTCTTCTTCTGGCGAAGGATGGACATATAACCTTGGGAGCAACCCCCTTCATTAGAAGCCACCATCTGAAGGCCAACCACAAACCTTAGAGCGTTTATGGATGGCTCCACGCCCCAGAACAAGCAGGTCCGTGTGTAAACAATCAACGACCTGACGGTAAGGGCTGTTAACTGGGCAACGGCCACATTCATGCACCGGAAAGCCTCCTCCAAAAATGTGTGAAGGGGAAAGCGCAGGCCAAATTCGAAACATTCTTGGTACACAGCAATACAGCCCGCAGGGGGATTGCATACTGTGTCCTTCTCCCCAGGGACAACAACAGTATAACCCTCCCCAAAATTATAGAGCTTGGCTATAGCCTCCTCAGCACTCTTTTCCAGAATTAGGTCTCGGTTTTTGGGGGCCGGGTATGTTCTCAAGGGAATCCTATAGTTGGTTCTATCTAAGTAATAGGCCCTCCCCGACTCCCTGGGAACGAGTGGACCGGCGATTGTAGAGGCGTCGACTTCTAACGCCTCGTCGTCAGAATCAATAACATTGAGGGGAGCAGGCTCATGGGAGTTCGCACCCCCGCTGTCCTTCGAATGGTCTTCCTCGGCCATCCTGACACCCAGTCCCCCGGAGGAGGAGGCAAGGTCAGCGTTAACACTGTCCCTACCCCCCGTTAGTTTAGTCGAACGACTAGAGAAAGGAAGAATCCGGGCGCAACGGTGGGACATGGTGATCAAGAAAATAGGGAAAAACAAAGAAATAGAAAGACGAGGAAGTCAAGGATTAGGACTCTAACCTAATTAGCAGTCGCCGGGTGAAGACGCGAGAAAATTCCTCAAAACTAAAGAACGCTTGGCAAAAGGAGAGTTTGAAAGAGGGGGTTCGTAAGATTTTGAATGTGGAAAAGGGGGAGTGAAGGGGGAGCTGGTACATATATAGGCGCAGGAAGACGAAAAGCCGCCCAATCAGAGGGTTTTTTTCCAGGAAAAGCCTCCCACATGTCACACATCCAAAACTGAACCACCTATCACTTCCCAAAGAGCCTCGAAAAGGACAACAAGAGCAGAGAAAGAAATCATTACATAGCATGACATCATCAATTTAAAAAAAAGAGACGAAAAATGATGAAAAAACAAAAGCCCACCTGATTCTCATTAGTTGAAGGGCCCTAAAGGGCAAGATTACAAAACAAAGTGGGAACAAAAAGATACAAAAAGAGCCTAACAGTTTGGCTCAAACAGCCTGCATATGCAGGGCAGGCCTAATCATCATCATAACCAGGGGAGTAATCTCCGGGGCTGTCGTGGCCACCTGCATCGGAACCCCAATCCCATCTATCGGATTACTCGAATGGGTCAACAAGGCCCTCCTCCTCATCCTTACCAGATGAGTAGCCCTGGCCTTCACTGTCTTCTGAGTTGTGACTACTCACGTCCCAGTCCCTGCCATAAGGGTCCACCCTGGCACCTTCAGGGGAACCACGGTCCTCCCGCCTCGCCAAGGGGGAGGAGGGGCCTGATTCAGGAGAAGAGCCCAATTCGGGGCAGGTAGGATCGAACTGTTCAGGATGCAACCAAGGGAAACATGTGTAGCATCCCCTGTCAAAGCAGCCTCCCGCCTGGGAGCAGCGTCTGGTTGTGGGCCCAGCAGGAGATATGGACTTTTTGGGGCGCTTGCCAGCCCTGGATAAAGATTTCCTCCGAGCAGCCCGGGGATGACGAGAATGCATTCGCCTACTGCGGCGAAGGGACAGGTGAACCTGCCTAGGATATCTCAGCCTCCGGCGCCCCCTGAAGCAGAGGACGTCCACGTAAATCCCACAACAAAGAACTGTTTTTCTCACCCACGACATCTTTTATGCAAAGGTGTTCAATAAGTCAACCTCCCGCCATCCCAATCAAGATGTCGCCTGCTGAACAGGAGCCTCGCCACTACTACAAAATCATTAGTTTCTTGACGCTTTAAGCGGGACGCTTTTATAAGTGTCCACCCTTTTCCTTATCATATTTTTTTCTCTACCCTTTAATGTGTCGAGAGTTATATTTTTATTAAATTCATAAACAAAACCCCTAGACTCCTCTAAACTTATGAATTGCAATGATGAGCCGAGAAAAAAAATTCGTATCCCTCCTTTAACAAAATCCAATTACGGCTCACCTTCTTGTTAACCTAATCAATCACCCCTCACTTGTTCATCAATCACCCGCTCACCTGTCCTTCGTATCATCTTTGAAAGCTATTTAAACCCAATTCGTTCATCAATCACCTTCGTTTATCACCGTTCTGCATCAGATTTCGCGTCACCGTTTTGCCCTCGATTTCGCGTACTGCCATTTACTAATTTCAGGTACGAATTTAATTGAATTTTACTGATTTCATATTAGTATAATTTTTGTATTAATTGAAAGTCTGGTTCTTACAGAGTGCTTTCTGTGTTTTTGATTAGTTAGTCTGGTTCATATTAGTATGATTAGTTTAATTATATTAATACATTCATCACCTTGCTGTTTGATTTCTTTGATTTTTGAAGGAATTAGGCTAAGGTGATGATTTGAATATGATTATGGGTTGTTTTTGTTCATAATTTCAGATGTTAGAATATGATAGAGTACAAAACATGACATCCTCTTGAATTTAAATATGATAAGAGATGAGGGTTTACGACAGCTGGTAGTAAAACTCATCATAGGGAGTTTGAAAAGCCGACCCCGACGGTAAAAGGTGAAACCTTGCATCCGAGTAGGTAGCTGAATTCAACATTTCCAGCCTTATATGATTAACCTAGGTGAAACTTACCGATTATCGGGAATTAGGCTATGAGGAAGAAGAATAATCTGTTTATGGATTAGTATTGTCGAATCTAGAAGAAATAAATCGAAAACTAAGCTTTTAGGCTTCTTATAGAACTATGACTCATGGAAGTTTTATACATTGGATAGTATTTTGTAATATATAAAACTTACGAGTAGTGATTACTGGGAATTAATGTCTTCCGTTGTATGATAAACATGGTGGCAGTATAAGGATGGAGAAGGGAGGACTTTGTTCATTGTTGCTTATCTGAATCCAGCAGTCCACAATGCCATTAAACTTTTTCTCGAGTTAGGGGCTAGTGTCAATGCTTATCGTCCTGGTACAGTGAAGGGCCACCTTGTTCTCCTCAGTTTTGTCGTTATTCGTACTTTTAAGATTAGATGTTGGCGTAATTATGTGCTTGTGTCAAGATCATGTTGCCTATAAATACGAGGATATGTTGTTGCAAGCCGTAATGGAGGCACACCATTACATCATGCTGCCAAACGAGGTTTAAAAAAATGTGAATCTACTTCTTTCCCATGGAGGTAAAAGATATTCCGCTGTGACCATATTTTGTAGAATTCCTACACATTTATTCTTTGTCGTATATTTTCTGAATGTTTTTTTTCGGGAAAAAACTAAAAAAATCCAGAGAATTGGGATTAGTAGTATAAATTCTAATTGGTTTTACAATTTATTTTTAGCAAATGCTTTATTGCTGAATGATGACTGGCAAACTCCCCTGGACATTGCTAGGGCAAAGGGCTTCACCAATATGGTTCGTGCAACTGAGGTACTTCGTCTCTATGGCTCATTTTGTTCTTTTGATACAACTCCGTGATTTACCGTTGTCAAGTTATGCTCAAGCCATATTAGGTAGATATTGCATTTACTTATACTATGTCTTTGTTGGGATCCATAGGGTAACATATGCCTATACTCTAGTTGGCTGAGAGAACAATACGAGCCAGGGTTTCTGGAAGTACTAGCTCCGCAATTTCTTTCAAGAAAAGTGTATGCTACATTTTCTTGCTGATTTTTTTTACTTCCTAATACTTAACCATGTAACGGTGGCCAACCGTTTATATAGCTTGGTTTTGCATGTAATATTGTTTCATATTGGTAATGGCTCTAAGTAACAATGTGAGTTGCAGGTGGGTAACAGTTCTTCCATGTGATTCTCTTAATCTTTTGCAGCCTTTCAAGTTGGAGGTTGCCGTATATACAAGTATGCAGGTATTTCGCTTAATCCTCCATTTTCTTAATTGGAACGTCAAATGCTCAGCAGCACTGGAACAATCGTAAACTTGAGTTTAGATTATGCAGTCTTGCTTGTTTGCTGAACTGCTGCTTCAAGCTTTGATACTAATGTTATACGCGAAACAAACAAGATGTTGTACCATGCATGCATATCCTTATTTGGAGAGCCAGTATGGAGGTACCTGCTTTCGATCAGCCTATTCCTGCATTTATTATTGCTGAACCATCAACTCGTATGTTTTCCATGATATTTATATTAAGCAAAACTTCATAATAAGGAGTACTTCGTATTAGTTAAATAAGTGTTCGTGAAACTTAAATTTTGCTCAAATAATCCATTTTCATCAAATAATTAAGCTAATTAAAATGACTTTACACGAAATGAAGACACTAAGATTAGCTGAATTTTCGGTTAAAAAATTCATTAAAGCGATATTTTAATGAATTTTCAACTCTTAGTCATTTATTTGTCTCAATCATTTATCACAAAAAATGAATAAATATCGGAGATGAAAATATCGAATACTTGTCAATGAATTTTCAACTAAGTTTCCACATGCAATTAACAAATTGATGGTCATTTGGGTGAACATTATCATAGTTTGTTTGGTTATATTGGCACACGAGCAATAAGCAAGAGTAGGTTATAGTCTGCCATTGTTAGGGAAATTCCCAATTCACTATCTAGAATCTGACTGCACTAAGTTTCTGTATGTGTGTATTCAACGTCTGGTTTTGGACTAGAAACTAGAAGGACAGACATGAAAACACCAAATTAAATAAAGAGGGATATTTAATTCAATTCCTTAAGAAATTTGTCTTTAATTTTGACTACCAATCGTCTACCATTGTTTCATCATAATTATTCGTAGAATTCCCACTTCGCACCACTAAAATTTCCATATATAAATCAAAAATCGTAAAAGTGAACGTTTTTTTGGTTGACCTTAATTCAGTTGATCAGTTGTTTGGTTCAGCCTAATTCAATCCATTTGTTCTCATGTAACACTGTATTTTTTTAGGAAGTAACACTATGTTAAGTACTCCGTAAATACTAATGCGAGAATTGAGATGATAAACTAATGCATCTTCTGGATATCCGTACATCTTTTGTATTATGTGTACTTACGCAGAAATTTGCTCGATCTGGAAAAGAAGCACGAGTAGCCCAGAACCTTGTCCATACAACATGGTCAACAAGCTTTGCTAATATACGAGCCGATTTTGTATTCAATCTACCATTTCTCACTCTTTATATATTAATTAGTCTGGTGTAAGATAACATATGTGCTATAACTAATTTCAGTTTTGACAATGAACAGGAAGAGAAGAATAAGAGAGACCCAAGTGAATTAGAGATATTCAAGCAAACTCATCATATGAGGAAAGACAACTTTTGTGAAAGACACACTAACTTTCTGGTAAGCTTACAGTTATAAACTTCTACAACCCTTTTCTTTTGTTTTCATTTCTTTTATTTTCACTTTTCTTTTTCTTTTTCTAAAGGTTAAAAGGTATATATTTGTTAAATAATTTATTTATTTTCAGATTGATGCAAATATTAATGTTAAAACTCAAACAATGGTATTTCCTAACAAGTCCCAAGTAGAAATTGAGAATGTTGTTTTTAACAAGCTAAGGTTTGGGGAGGAGTCCCTGAACGTCCCTTGAGTTACGGATTTGGTGTGAATCAAACAGATGTATACGGGCTGCGTAGTATCTTAAGAAAAGAGTGATTTAATTGCAATGAAAAAGATACTTCAACTTTTAGGAATATGGAAAAGGCCGTGGATAAGTTGACAGAGGAAAAAAAGGGAATGAAGAAGAAAAATGAGGAGCTAGAATTGAAGTATACTCATACTAATTCGTGACTTAAAAGAATTTGGAATGTAATGAGTAGTGGGGGATCATCCGATAATAGTGCAAGTCTTGCAAAGACAATTTTACACAACATGACTGATCCGCAGGTATTTTATTTCTCTAATACGCCTTTCTTATTTTTTCGACCTTGTTTATGGTTCATTATATGGTCTCTTCAATTTTTTTTATTATATTTTTTTTAACCATTGCAGGAGGTTCTACAACACAAAAAGAGAGATGACGAAATTAATGGATGACAAAATCGGCTCACTTATTGATTTTTTTGGGACGACGATATACGTACCTTTTAGAATAATAATTGTTTAGGTTTATAATACTTTCGATTGTGAAATATATGATTGGATATTACTCTAGGTGTTCCTCTTACGAAATTTTATTTGATTGCGGGATATTATAATAATTGCAGATTATTCTAATTAAGTGTTTGTTTTATGAACCTTTATTAATTTGTTATAATTATTAACAATTCCAAGGAGTAAGGTGTTGGATTGAAATATACAGAGTACTATTAAAATGTTCTTTATGATCACATTCTTGACGCTTCTATGGTGTCAAAGTGTCGATAATTAAATTTTATATTATTATCTCTTGACGCTTTAGTAGTAGAAAGTCGGTGCTTAGAAAAAAATTTGGCCGGGAAAAAACAAACCTCGACATATAAAAGCGTCGAGGTCGCATATTTTAGTGTTCATGTGGTGACGCAGTAAAGCGTCATGAATAAAATATTCAACGTTTTGAAGTGTCGCAAATGACGACACAAAAATGTGTCGAGAATTCCTGACACCCAAAATCTCCACGCTTTTCAAAAGCGTCGAGAATTAAATTTGCGTCACTTTAAAGCATCGAGAACCTACCTTTACAGCGTCAAGAAACCAAGTGTTTTGTAGTAGTGCGCTCCTCCTCAGCCGGCGAGGGCCAATTGATGGGGGTCGGTAGCCTGCAACGAGTCACCCATTAATTCAGACCCTGGGGGAGCCCGACCTGAGAATATGAAGCGACCTGCTTGGCAGGCCATCAGAACGAAGACCAGCTGAAGTCTCCAGAAGGCCTCAGCTGCTCCCAGCTCCAAGGCAAACCCCCCCGCCTGCCAGACAGGGCGCTCTGGCCCCTGGAAGGGCCAGGGGGAGGGATCAAAACCTCTCCGACCAGGCCTAAGGTAAACAGGTATGAGTGGACGAGGTGAACCCACGTGTCATCCCCTCATCCACTCACACCTCCTCTCTCCCTCTCTCCTTTCGCTCTCTCATGGAAAGGTATAAATACTTTGCCACTTCCCACATAAAAAGGGTTCGACTTTCTCTCTCTAGACTCTCACTCTAAAACCGCCAACTTACTCCTCACGAGCAAGGTTCATTAAGGCATTTCAGGGACTGACTTAGGCATCGGAGAAGGTTCCCTTGGACACCTCTGAGGCCCTGTGCGTTCCTTGTGCAAGGTGCAGGCCAACTCCGCCGGGAAGGTCCGATCACCGGAGCGAGAGGAAGGAGAGATCTGAAAGATTTGGAGACCGTCACAAAAAGCATCAACATTGAATGCTAAGACCCGGATCTAATTCGGGTTAATTGTTTCCATACCGGAACAATACCCATAGACAAGTGACATGGACACCTCCTGCCTTGAAGCTAAACGATGTATATGGCAGTGAATGAGTTGAGCATTAGTGAGAAGAATGGTAACTCTTACAGTACAATTATTCCATAGAAGCCATATTCGACCATTATAGTGATGGTCATAATTCCAAGTTATTCCCAGATCCTTGAATTTGCTTTTTATTATTGCGGGCGCTTTAGCCTTTTTTATTCTCGTCTCCAACAACCCAAGAGTATCCAAATTATTATTCCTGAAGAGGGATATGATCTCATTTTGCTTGACCTCTTCATTAACTCCTCTTATATTCCAAATTGCCAATTTCATTGAGGAAAATCAGGTGAAACTTCCACTTGGACTTCATGTCCCTCCTCCTCTATGCCTTGGTGAAACAGTAATTCATATTGATTTCTGTGCTGTATTTCTACTTTTCTCTCCTTGGTCATATTCAATCCAAGAGAGGATTGCCCATTCATCCCAGACCGATGCACAACCAAACTAAACCTTGATTCAGAGTCATGTTTTTCATCTTCATCCCTCCCTAATTCCTCAATCGAGCTTGCCCTCCCTGATCCACCCAGTCTTTTTAAGACCAAATTGGAGTCCGGGTCACTAGCTTGGTCCTTCCCCACAGGGGTCTTCATTTCTTCCCTCCCCAATCCATCTGTCTTCCTTGAGGTCAAATTGGGGTCCGGGTCACGTACATGAGTCTCCCTGTCAGCATTCTCAATGTCTACCCTCCCTAATCCACCTAACCCTAGGGTCAAATTGGGGTCCGGGTCACCAACGTTAGATGCAATCCCTCCTTCCACATTCTTCTTGACTAGAGTATACCTTTGCATTGGCTTGGTTTGGGCCACCCTCCACTTCTCCATCTTGCAGGTGCTCCTCTGGTGCCCCAATTTCCCGCAACGGTGACAAAAATAGGGAAGCCATTCATAAGTGATGCGCTGCTCAGATTTCCCTAGAATTGGGAGATTAATTACCACCATTTCAGGCAAATCAGTTGACATATCAACTTCCACCATAACACGCGCAAAAGAGAGCTTTTCCTTGAGAGTGGTAGTAGGATCTGCAAATAGTGGTTTCCCTATCCTATTGGGCATCTTACTAAGAACTGCCTCCGTCCAAAGATATTGATCAAGGTCTGGAAAAATGATCCATGTTGGAACAACTGAAATCTTCTCCATCTCAGTTGAAAAAGATGGGCTCCATTGCTTCAGAATTAAGTAGTTCGCCCCAATCTGCCATGGTCCTCCCTTCAATACTTCCTCCATCGTTGTCTTCGTCCCGAACCTGAAAGAGAACCAGCCCTTCTTGAAGTACTGCACCCCTGGCTTCTCTATATGATTCCATCGTATCGCCACAAAGTCAGTTATCCTGCTTAACGTAGGTCTAGATCCTATAACAAGCCCCATTAACGTATATTGCCATAACTTCAGTTCATCTTCATGATCCTCATATTCACTAGTGATCTCTTCTGCTTTCGCCCAGTAATCATCAAAGTATAAACTCATCCCAGTCTTCTTCTCCTTCGTATGTTTTACCCAAGAGAGGATTTGGTGGTGGTTCAAGCTGAGGAGCCTCCACCTCCTTTTCCTTCTCCATTACCGACCCACTTCCTACCATAACTGATTTCCGTTCGGTTTTCTCCCAGTTAGTCTTCTTAGAACCAATCTGTATCGCTGATTGTAAAGATCGACCTATAAGTTCATTAACAACATTTGTACCCTACTTTTCCTCCACAACTGGAACCTTCGATTCTTCATGAGATGCTTCAGAATCCGTATCCCTAGGACCCCCTGGATTTAGTGCATCATTTTTTGGTATCTTAAGTGGCCGTCCCCGCCCCCTTCCCGTCATCACCGTTGTGTTCATCGCTGAACCTGGCGAGGGAATCTTCCCCTAGAGAGAGAGAGGAGAGGGGAAATTATTATTATTATTATTATTATTATTATTATTAATTTTTTTTTTGCAAGAAAGTTATGCCTCTTCTTCATCCATAAGGGAAAAAAAAGAAGGCCGATCTTACAAAGGAATAACCACTACATTCTTCCAATCACTACTCTAAAGACTCATTTTAATCCCTCTACTCCTTAATCTCGTGGTAACTTCAAACTTAATCTGATTAACAATGCTTGTAGAAGATCTATAAATATTTGAAAAAATCCTATCATTTCTCTCCAACCAAATATGATAAACAGTGGCAACAATTGCGGTAGAAAACCAACCATGCTTCCAATGCTTCATTTTCTTCCTGTTTGTGCTCCATCTCAATTCAACTTGAAGATTACAGCTCCTACCCCTAATCTTCATCCAGTCCTTCACTTCATCCCACACCCTCTTAGCACAGCAACAGTTGAAAAATAGGTGTTTGTGATCCTTACTGGCAATCAGACATAATGAACATCTATTTACCAGGTACATTCCTTGTTGTTGCAGATTATCAAGTGTTGCAAGCTTGCCCTGCACTGCCATTGAAGTAATGAATCCATGTTTGGGTATGACTCTTTGTCCATGTATACCTTTCAGCCATATCATTTGTGCAAATGTCTTCCCGAACAATCGTACGCCTTCTGTACCTGAAAATTTCCTTTATCCTGCCATTCCTGCATCAATGCTTTAACCTCATGGCCTCCTCCAACAGCATCCATCAAATCTTCCTTTACTTTAATTATACTCTTAATAGTGGACGTATGCCTTTTCTCCTTATGTATTTCACATATAGTTCTGGTCTTGAGAATGTAATGCTTCATCCAATCAAGCCAAATTCCTTTGTCATCCTGCATAATCTTCCAAATCCAGTTGCATATCATAGCCTTGTTCCAAGCAGTAATGTCCCTGATACAAAACCTTCCTTCAATCCATGGCGAACAAATACTAGTCCAACTCTTCAGCTATATATTCCTTTTATCTCTAGTGCCATTCCAGAAATAAGACCTGCATAATTTGTTAATCTTTTCCAACACATTCAAGAGCAAAAGAGTATTAGCACTCCAATAAGTCATAAGCCCAGACATCACAGAGTTAAGTAGAAGAAAAGAAATATGTCCGACCACAAAAGAAATATGTTAAGCGGAAAAATGAGTCCGGAAGCTCGCCCTGTTAAGCACAAGAAAAGAAATATGTCCGCGGAAAAAGATCAGGCCATAAAAGAAGATATCGAGAAGCTTTTGAAGGCAGACTTCATAGAAAGCTGTGATTACCCCGAATGGTTGGCCAACTTGGTGATGGTAAAGAAATCCTCGGGGGCTTGGAGGATGTGCGTAGATTTTACCAACCTATACAAGGCCTGCCCGAAGGACTGCTACCCTCTCCCAAGGATCGATCAGCTGGTAGACGCCACAAGCGGATACACCACACTTAGTTTATTGGATGCCTTTTCAGGCTATCACCAAGTCTACCTCTGGCAGTCGGACAGGGTAAAATGCGCCTTCATCACCAGTGCCGGCACATTCATGTACAAGATGATGCCGTTCGGGCTCAAAAATGCGGGCGCCACCTACCAACGACTGGTCGACAATGTTTTTGAGAATCAAAAGGGCAGAAACTTGGAGGCCTATGTCGACGACACAGGTTTAAAGAGTAAAGGGAATGCAGAGCACCTGAAAGACCTGCAAGAAACCTTCTCTTCAATGCGCACATATCAAATGAAACTAAACCCCAAGAAATGCACTATCGGTGTCCGCTATGGAAAATTTTTGGGTATCTTAGTGAGCGCCAGGGGTATCAATTCGAACCCTGAAAAGGTTCAGGCCGTGTTAGACCTTCTTGAGCCAAAGACGATAGGAGACATCCAGCGCCTAATAGGCGGAATGGCTGCCCTGGCACGATTCATCGCCAGGTCAGCCGACAAATCAACACCTTTCTTTAAAATATTGAAAGGAAACAAACAATTCAAATGGGAAAATGAGCAGAAAGAAGCCTTCGAACAGCTCAAGCAGCACTAGAAGCAGCTGCCAACCCAGGCGAGACCAGTGGCAGGGGAAAAGCTCTTCCTTTATATTGCCGTGACAAACTCAACGGTGAGCGCGATAATTCTAAGGGAGGAAGCAGGCTCCCAATAGCCAATATATTTTGTGAGCCATGCCCTGGGGGCAGCAGAGAAGAACTACCCCTGGTCGAGAAAGCATCCTATGCAGTCGTTATTGCAGCCAGGAAGCTCAGGCCTTACTTCGACGCCCACCCTGTCGTGGTATTAACTGACCAGCCCCTGGAGAAAGCGTTGGAGAAGTTTGAAAAATCTGGAAGACTGTTGAAATGGGCTATAGAGCTAAGTGGTTTAGGAATATCTTACCAGTCCAGGTCTGCCATCAAGGCGCAAGCCCTGGCAAACTTTCTGGCAGAATGTTCGCATTCAGAAGAAGATGATCCACCCGCCGGAGAATGGGTAGTATACACCGACGGGTCCTCTACAGCCAATGGTTCGGGAGCAGGGATTGTGCTGACCAGCCCTGAGGCAGCGGACTTCGAGCATGCGCTCAGGTTCACCTTCCCTACATCAAACAACGAGGCCGCATACGAAGCTGTATTAGCAGGCATTAACCTAGGTAAAGCTGCAGGGGCCGAGAGACTCGTCCTGGCAACGGACTCCCAACTCATCGCCAACCAGATTAATGGAGAGTACGTAGCCAGGGACCAAGCCATGGCCGCCTACCTAGAAAAGGTAAAGCAGGAATTATCGGGGTTAAAGTCCTACGAGATCAAACAAATCCCCCAATCCCAGAATAACCGGGCGGATGCCCTGTCGAAACTGGCCAGTTCCAGCCTACAGGACATAAGAAGGTCAGTCTGGGTGGATGTGTTCCAGGAAAAATCTACCATCCCCTGTGAATCAGTCGGTGTCATTGAGGAGGCAGGGCCCGAAAACTGGATGACCCCAATCATGCAATTCAAGAAGTATGGAACCCTTCCATCAGATCCAGTGCAGAAAAGAAGAATGCCAGCAAAAGCCGTCTGGTTCATATTAATTGGCGAAGAGCTGTATAAAAAATTGTTCTTTACACCTCTGCTCAGGTGTCTGGGGGCAGGGCAGGCCGCAGAGGTGCTAGATGATATCCACTCAGGAATTTGCGGCCATCATATAGGAGGAAGGACGATGGCACACAAAGCCCTGAGGGCAGGATACTACTGGCCGACCCTGCATGCTGACGCCAGGAGCCTGACCCAGAAAGGCCGAAAGTGTCAAATCTTCGCCTCCTCAATACATGCTCCCGCCCAAGACTTGAGACCAATCTTGGACCCCATCCCTTTCGCTCAATGGGGGATGGACATTCTGGGTCCATTCGCCACAGCAACCGGGGGCAGGAAGTTTCTATAGTGGGAATCGATTATTTTACCAAGTGGATTGAAGCTGAAGCCGTCCCCAACATAACAGAGCCGGCAGTTCGGAATGTAATTTGGAGAAACATCATGACAAGATATGGCCTGCCGATAGTGTTGGTTTTCGACCATGGAAGGCAATTTGACAATGATCCCCTGAGAGCCTGGCTGGAAAGCCACGACATAGCTGTCGCCTATTCATTCGTCTGCCACCCCCAGGCCAATGGGCAGGCTGAGGCTGCAAACAAGCAAATATTGAACGGATTAAAAAAGATGGTAGATGAACTCAAGGGAAGATGGACTGATGAGCTACCAAGTGTACTATGGTCAATCAGGACCACCAGGAAAGAGTCCAACCAGTTGTACCTAGCTCTATGTGCAACTGGTTTTAAGATTTTGAGCTTTATCACAAAAATTTCGAGTTTTGTTGTAAACTTTCTGAGCTTTAGTGTAAAGTTGTCGATTTAAATCACATAAATGTTTAAGCTCGAAAACTTACAACTCAGCTCAGAAACTTTTATTAGCTCAATAAATATACACAAAAGCTCAAAATTTTTGTCTTGGTTGTATAATGCTACTGTACAACCAGGTGTATAATCCTATTTTCCCTAGTTTAGACCCACCCGAGTCAGATAGTTATTAGTCGCTATAAGCTCGGCGTGGGGGAGCCAGATGTTAGGACCATATGAGCCTCTCCTGTCCTTGGAAGAGGCAAACCGGGCGACCAAATCTTTTTCTAGCTGGGTTAACTTGACCTCAAGAGCTCTCCCCTCAACCTCAGGGTGATACTCTTGGCGTGTCTCTAGCCGGGTATGGAATGATTCCTGAAATGACGAGGAATCCTCCATCCCGTAGCGTTGTGCACATAGAGAAAATTGTCTTTCAAATCCTTCAGGCCACTCAGAACCGGCCTTACCAGGGAGCTCTTCTTCTGGCGAAGGATGGAAATATAACCTGGGGAGCCACCCCCTTCATTAGAAGCCACCATCTGAAGGCCAACCACAAACCTTAGAGCGTTTATGGATGGCTCCACGCCCCAGAACAAGCAGGTCCGTGAGTAAACAATCAACGACCTGACGGCAAGGGCTGTTAACTAGGCGATGGCCACATTCATGCGCCAAAAGCCTCGCTCATCCAAAAATGGGTAAAGGGGAAAGCGCAGGCCAAATTCGAAACATTCTTGGTAAACAGCAATACAGCCCGCAGGGGGATTGCATACTGTGTCCTTCTCCCCAGGGACAACAACAGTATAACCCTCCCCAAAATTATAGAGCTTGGCTATAGCCTCCTCAGCACTTTTTTCCAGAATTAGGTCTCGGTTTTTGGGGGCCGGGTATGTTCTCAAGGGAGTCCTATAGTTGGTCCTATCTAAGTAATAGGCCCTCCCCGGCTCCCTGGGAACGAGTGGACCGGCGATTGTAGAGGCGTCGACTTCTAACGCCTCGTCGTCAGAATCAATAACATTGAGGGGAGCAGGCTCATGGGAGTTCGCACCCCCGCTGTCCTTCGAATGGTCTTCCTCGGCCATCCTGACACCCAGTCCCCCGGAGGAGGAGGCAAGGTCAGCGTTAACACTGTCCCTACCCCCCGTTAGTTCAGTCGAACGACTAGAGAAAGGAAGAATCCGGGCGCAACGGTGGGACATGGTGATCAAGAAAATAGGGAAAAACAAAGAAATAGAAAGACGAGGAAGTCAAGGATTAGGACTCTAACCTAATTAGCAGTCGCCGGGTGAAGACGCGAGATAATTCCTCAAAACTAAAGAACTCTTGGCAAAAGGAGAGTTTGAAAGAGGGGGTTCGTAAGATTTTGAATGTGGAAAAGGGGGAGTGAAGGGGGAGCTGGTACATATATAGGCGCAGGAAGACGAAAAGCCGCCCAATCAGAGGGTTTTTTTCCAGGAAAAGCCCCCCCCACATGTCACACATCCAAAACTAAACAACCCATCACTTCCCAAAGAGCCTCGAAAAGGACAACAAGAGCAGAGAAAGAAATCATTACATAGCATGACATCATCAATTTAAAAAAAAGAGACGAAAAATGATGAAAAAACAAAAGCCCACCTGATTCTCATTAGTTGAAGGGCCCTAAAGGCCAAGATTACAAAACAAAGTGGGAACAAAAAGATACAAAAAGAGCCTAACAGTTTGGCTCAAACAGCCTGCATATGCAGGGCAGGCCTTATCATGACATCTTGTTCATCTTCTATTTAGGGTGGTATCAATCATTATCATAACTCGGGGAGTAATCCCCGGGGCTGTCGTGGCCACCTGCAGCGGAGCCCCAATCCCATCTATCGGAGTCCTCAAATGGGTCAACAAGGCCCTCCTCCTCATCTTTAGTAGATGAGTAGCCCTGGCCTTCACTGTCTTCTGAGTTGTGACTACTCACGTCCCATTCCCTGCCATAAGGGGCCACCCTGGCACCTTCAGAGGAACCACGGTCCTCCCGCCTCGCCAAGGGGGAGGAGGGGCCTGATTCAGGAGAAGAGCCCAATTCGGGGCAGGTAGGATCGAACTGTTCAGGATGCAACCGAGGGAAACATGTGTAGCATCCCCTGTTAAAGCAGCCTCCCGCCTGGGAGCAGCGTCTGGGTGTGGGCCCAGCAGGAGATAGGGACTTTTTGGGGCGCTTGCCAGCCCTGGATAAAGATTTCCTCCGACCAGCCCGGGGATGACGAGAATGCATTCGCCTACTGCGGCGAAGGGACAGGTGAACCTGCCTAGGATATCTCAGCCTCCGGCGCCCCCTGAAGCAGAGGACGTCCACGTAAATCCCACAACAAAGAACTGTTTTTCTCACCCACGACATCTTTTTTCTTTCTTTTGAAAAAAGGGGAGTAAAATGGAGATGGTTTGTGAGGACAATGAAGTAAAACCAAAATTTATACAAGAGCAAAATCAGGGCATTAATGGCGTTCCAACCACTTCTGCAAAGATGGGAACAAATCATCAACCTGACACACTATTCGAGAATCCTCTTTGCAAAGAGGAGTAATCATGAAAGAGGACGTTTAAACTCTTTGCATACCCATAGAAGTTAAGGCTCTCTCCCTCGGGAACATGCGATGCATTTAATGCAAAGGTGTTCAATAAGACAGTCTCCCGCCATCCCAATCAAGATGTCGCCTGCTGAACAGGAGCCCCGCCACTACTACAAAATCATTAGTTTCTTGACGCTTTAAGCGGGACGCTTTTATAAGTGTCCACCCTTTTCCTTATCATATTTTTTTCTCTACCCTTTAATGTGTCGAGAGTTATATTTTTATTAAATTCATAAACAAAACCCCTAGACTCCTCTAAACTTATGAATTGCAATGATGAGCCGAGAAAAAAAATTCGTATCCCGCCTTTAACAAAACCCAATTACGGCTCACCTTCTTGTTAACCTAATCAATCACCCCTCACTTGTTCATCAATCACCCGCTCACCTGTCCTTCGTATCATCTTTCAAAGCTAATTAAACCCAATTCGTTCATCAATCACCTTCGTTCATCACCATTCTGCATCAGATTTCGCATCACCGTTCTGCCCTCGATTTCGCGTCACCGTTCTGCCCTCGATTTCGCGTACTGCCATTTACTAATTTCAGGTACGAATTTAATTGAATTTTACTGATTTCATATTAGTATAATTTTTGAATTAATTGAAAGTCTGGTTCTCACAGAGTGATTTCTGTGTTTTTGATTAGTTAGTCTGGTTCATATTAGTATGATTAGTTTAATTATATTAATACATTCATCACCTGGCTGTTTGATTTCATGGATTAAAAAAGATGGTAGATGAACTCAAGGGAAGATGGGCTGACGAGCTACCAAGTGTACTATGGTCAATCAGGACCACCAGGAAAGAGTCCACAGGGCAAACTCTTTTTGGCCTGGTCTACGGAGCCGAAGCCCTACTACCCATTGAAGCACGAGTTCCCACTCTGCGTTCCCAGCAGTATGAAAGGGCAAGCAACGAAGCCGCGATGACCGAGGCTCTTGATCTAATAGGCGAGATTAGACAAGAGGCCGTGGGGAAATCGATAGAGCATGGAAAACTAAGTGCCAATTGGGAAGGCCCGTATGAGGTAACCCGGATTATGGGACCAGGCACCCAAAGAATTGCTAACCTTGAAGGCCAGGAGCTGGCCGCCCACTGGAATGCGGATACACTGAAGAAATATTATGTCTAGCACTAAGAAACTAAGAGTTTATTCATTTTCCAAAAACTGGCGGAGGACGATCAGAAAAGAATGTCGACGACTCCGACCATGGATGTTTTAAGTTTTGCAAGAAATGAAAATAATCTTGAATCTATACTCGTTTGTCTGTTCAAACTTGCATTTCACACACAAATGAGCAGGGGGGCAATAGGGGGAGGCCTCCCTGTTGCTAAAGCCAAGGAAAACAGGCCCCCCAACAAAAATACAGAATCCCCCTACCTACCCAAAGGCAGGCAGGGGGCAGGCCCCCTGGACTTTGACAAAAAGTCAGGGTCAGGCTAAACAAACAAGGACTGAGTCATACTGAACCTTGTATAAAAAACACCAGAATCCCCCTGACTGCCCAAAGGCAGGCAGAGGGCAGGCCTCCTGGACTTCGACAAAAAGCCAGGGTCAGACTAAACGAACAAGGACAGAGTCAAGGAACGAACGAGTACAGACCAAAATCTAATGATAATTGGGCATGGAAGAATATTTGCAGAGTCAAGGAAAGCTTCAAACCTGGATACATCAACGGTAAATGGAATGGAGGTGATAAGGGGTACTCTATTAAGGAAGGTTACGACTGGTTGAGACCTAAACTGAATGAAAAAAACTGGTACATGGTAGTTTGGTCAAGCTGGAACATCCCGAAGCATTCCACTACGACTTGGCTGGCTATGATGGAAGGGTTGAATGTCAAAGAGAAGTTAATGAAGATAGTCTGCTGCGAGGAAGATAGCTGTTGCCTATGCGGTGACCAGATGGAGACTATACAACATCTTTTCTTTGATTGTATCTATAGTAAGAGGCTGAGAAAGGAAGTCGAGAACGGGTATGGTAACGTACCTGAGATGAGTAGACTGATTAATGACACCAAGAATCAGGTGTGGAAGATAAATGTTATGGTTCTAACAGCTTGCTACTACCATGTATGGACGCAACGAAACCGAGCACGAATGGAAGGCAACATTATGCGACCTGAACTCGTGGCTAGCAGCATACGGTCTGAAATGAAAGAAAGATGGGCGTGTGTTATGCCAGGGCAAGATGTTACTTCGTTGCATCAGATTAGTCGCGTCTATTAGTTCACTATCATGCGGTCTCTCTGTTTTTTTTATGGAGCTTTAGGTTTTTTGAAGCCTAAACTCTGGTGATGTACATAACGTTTTTGTTATTGATATATATATAATCACATTTCTTATAAAAAAACAAGGACTGAGTCACTCAACCTTGTATAAAAACACCAGAATCTCCCTGACTGCCGAAAGACAGGTAGGGGGCAGGCCTCCTGGACTTTGACAAAAAGCCGTAGTCAGGCTAAACGAACAAGGACTGAGTCATACTCAACCTTGTATAAAAAACAGCAGAATCTTCCTGACTGCCCAAAGGCGGGCAGGGGACAGGCCCCCTGAACTTTGACAAAAGCCAGGATCGGGCCAGAGCTCGAAGAACGATAGAAAAATAAGTATATAACAAGCAAATAGAAACATTCATAAAAATAATAAGAGACGTTCATAGAGTTTAAAAAACAAGGGATAAAATTCAAATCCAAGTAACAAGAGTTAACATCAGCCGGCAGCCGGCCAAATCAGGGCCCTGCGCGCAAAAAAAGATTAAAAGTTAACGAGGAAGCAGAGGCGCAGAAGAGTAAGGACAGGACCCCTCGGAAGACGACTGCCCTGCATGTTATGTAGTAGGAGCACCCTGATCAGCATCGGGAGTCTCCTTAGGCGATCCATCAGCTCTGGCCTCATTCTTGGCAGCATATAGGGCCTGAAAAGCATCCTCATCGAAGTCAGGAAACATCTCTCTGATAACCTCCATAACAAACTTCAGGGAAGAAGTGGTCCCAGCGTTAAAATGCTCTGCCACCGTAGAGTTGGCCTCCTTGATCAGGTCATCTTTCTCTTTGCGCCATTTCTCGCCCTTCACCTTCAAATCATCTTGCGCCCTCTGAAGGTCCGAGCCAACTTTGGTTAGGCAATCCTCCAGCTCAGTCGCCTTTCTCTTGAAGTGCTCCAGCTCGGCAATCGTCTTTTTTTGCTCGCTCCAGCTCAGCTGCCGCCTTTTTAGCCTGCTCCAGCTCCACTGCTAAGTTAGCTGCTTCCCTCACAGCTCTCTCACTCTGAGCTTTCCAGCGGACTGCTTCGTCCTTGGCCTCTCCCAGCTTGCCCTCACACTTAGCCAGCTGATCCCCCAAGTTGGCAATCAGAGTGACATCCCTCTCAACCACCGCCAGACGTTCAGGGAGAGGACACCCAGGAGTAACACTTCACTCCTCGTCACTTAAACGGCTTAAGGCTGCCAGCTCCGAAGAGGCCTGGAACACCCTGGAGCGACACTGAATAAACTAAGGCCGTGGTTTAGACTAGGGGTGAGCAAAAAAACTCAAACCGGTTTTAAAAACCTAAACCGAACCGAAACCCGGTTTAAAAAACCCGAAAATTCGGGTTTTAGAATTCGAAAACCGGTTCGGGTCCCGAACCGGTTTTTTTTTAGTGAAAACCTGTTCGGGTTCGGATCATAAATTTTCAAAACCGGGTACCCTATTTTGAACCGGTTTATACTTTTAAAGGGAAAAAATTCTCACTTTTTTGATTTTTTTTATGAAATATTAGTGAAACCGGGTCAAAAACCAGTTCGAAAACCGGTTCAAAAAACCGGTTTTTAACAAAGATCGCCATTTTATTTAAAAACTGGATCAGAGAAACCGGTTCGGTTTCGGTTTACAAAATGAAAAAAAATCGGTTACCCGGTTTAAACCGGGTCGGTTTTGGTTCGGAAAAATGAGTTTTTTTAAAAACCGGGTACCCGAACCGGTTTTGAAAACCGGTTCGGGTACCCGGTTTTGCTCACCCCTAGTTTAGACCCACCCGAGTCAGATAGTTATTAGTCGCTATAAGCTCGGCGTGGGGGAGCCAGATGTCAGGACCATATGAGCCTCTCCTGTCCTTGGAAGAGGCAAACTCGGCGACCAAATCTTTTTCTAGCTGGGTTAACTTGACCTCAAGAGCTCTCCCCTCAACCTCAGGGTGATACTCTTGGCGTGTCTCTAGCCGGGTATGGACATGATTCCTGAAATGACGAGGAATCCTCCATCCCGTAGCGTTGTGGACATAGAGAAAATTGTCTTTCCAATCCTTCAGGCCACTCAGAACCGGCCGTACCAGGGAGCTCTTCTTCTGGCGAAGGATGGAAATATAACCTAGGGAGCCACCCCCTTCATTAGAAGCCACCATATGAAGGCCAACCACAAACCTTAGAGCGTTTATGGATGGCTCCACGCCCCAGAACAAGCAGGTCCGTGTGTAAACAATCAACGACCTGACGCCAAGGGCTGTTAACTAGGCGATAGCCACATTCATTCGCCGGAAAGCCTCCTCCAAAAATGGGTGAAGGGGAAAGAGCAGGCCAATTCGAAACAATCTTGGTACAGAGCAATACAGCCCGCTGGGGGATTGCATACTGTGTCCTGCTCCCCAGGGACAACAACAGTATAACCCTCCTTAAAATTACAGATCTTGGCTATAGCCTCCTCAGCACTTTTTTTCCAGAATTAGGTCTCGGTTTTTGGGGGCCGGGTATGTTCTCAAGGGAATCCTATAGTTGGTCCTATAAGTAATAGGCCCTCCCCGGCTCCCTCGGAACGAGTGGACCGGCGATTGTAGAGGCGTCGACTTCTAACGCCTCGTCGTCAGAATCAATAACATTGAGGGGAGCAGGCTCATGGGAGTTCGCACCCCCGCTGTCCTTCGAATGGTCTTCCTCGGCCATCCTGACACCTAGTCCCCTGGAGGAGGAGGCAAGGTCAGCATTAACACTGTCCCTACCCCCCGTTATTTCAGTCGAACGACTAGAGAAAGGAAGAATCCGGGCGCACGGTGGGACATGGTGATCAAGAAAATAGGGAAAATCAAAGAAATAGAAAGACGAGGAAGTCAAAGATTAGGACTCTAACCTAATTAGCAGTCGCCGGGTGAAGACGCGAGAAAATTCCTCAAAACTAAAGAACGCTTGGCAAAAGGAGAGTTTGAAAGAGGGGGTTCGTAAGATTTTGAATGTGGAAAAGGGGGAATGAAGGGGGAGCTGGTACTTATATAGGCGCAGGAAGACAAAAAGCCGCCCAATCAGAGGGTTTTTTTCCAGGAAAAGCCCCCCCACATGTCATACATCCAAAACTGAAGCGGCCTGCAACCAAGGGAAACATGTGTAGCATCCCCTGTCAAAGCAGCCTCCCGCCTGGGAGCAGCGTCTGGGTGTGGGCTCAGCAGGAGATAGGGACTTTTTGGGGCGCTTGCCAGCCCTGGATAAAGATTTCCTCCGAGCAGCCCGGGGATGATGAGAATGCATTCGCCTACTGCGGCGAAGGGACAGGTGAACCTGCCTAGGATATCTCAGCCTCCGGCGCCCCCTGAAGCAGAGGACGTCCACGTAAATCCCACAACAAAGAACTGTTTTTCTCACCCACGACATCTTTTTTTCTTTCTTTTGAAAAAAGGGGAGTAAAATGGAGATGGATTGTGAGGACAATGAAGTAAAACCAAAATTTATACAAGAGCAAAATCAGGGCATTAATGGCGTTCCAACCACTTCTGCAAAGAGGGGAACATATCATCAACCTGACACACTGTTCGAGAATCCACTTTGCAAAGAGGAGTAATCATGAAAGAGGACGTTTAAACTCTTTGCATACCCATAGAAGTTAAGGCTCTCTCCCTCGGGAACATGCGATGCATTTAATGCAAAGGTGTTCAATAAGACAGTCTCCCGCCATCCCAATCAAGATGTCGCCTGCAGAACAGGAGCCCCGCGTGCTCCTCCTCAGCCGGCGAGGGCCAATTAATGGGGGTCGGTAGCCTGCAACGGGTCGCCCATTAATTCAGACCCTGGGGAAGCCCGACCTGAGAATAAGAAGCGGCCTGCTTGGCAGGCCATCAGAACGAAGACCAGCTGAAGTCTCCAGAAGGCCTCAGCTGCTCCCAGCTCCAAGGCAAACCCCCCGCCTGCCAGATAGGGCGCTCTCGCCCCTGGCAGGGCCAGGGGGAGGGATCAAAACCTCTCCGACCAGGCCTAAGGTAAAGAGGTATGAGTGGACGAGGTGAACCCACGTGTCATCCCCTCATTCACTCACACCTCCTCTCTCCCTCTCTCCTTTCCCTCTCTCATGGAAAGGTATAAATACTTTGCCACTTTCCACATAAAAAGGGTTCGACTTTCTCTCTCTAGACTCTCACTCTAAAACCGCCACCTTACTCCTCATGAGCAAGGTTCATTAAGGCATTTCACGGACTGACTTAGGCATCGGAGAAGGTTCCCTAGGACACCTCTGAGGCCCTGTGCATTCCTTGTGCAGGGTGCAGGCCAACTCCGCCGGGAAGGTCCGATCACCGGAGCGAGAGGAAGGAGGGATCTGAGAGATTTGGAGACCGTCACAAAAAGCATCAACATTGAATGCTAGGACCCGGATCTGATTCGGGTTAATTGTTTCCATACCGGAACAATACCCATAGACAACTGACATGTACACCTCCTGCCTTGAAGCTAAATGATGTATATGTCAGTGAATGAGTTGAGCATTAGTGAGAAGAATGGTAACTCTTACAGTACAATTATTCCATAGAAGCCATATTCGACCATTATAATGATGGTCATAATTCCAAGTTATTCCCAGATCCTTGAATTTGCTTTTTATTATTGCGGGCGCTTTAGCCTTTTTTATTCTCGTCTCCAACAACCCAAGAGTATCCAAATTATTATTCCTGAAGAGGGATATGATCTCATTTTGCTTGACTTCTTCATTACCTCCCCTTATATTCCAAATTGCCAATTTCATTGAGGTAAATCAGGTGAAACTTCCACTTGGACTTCAAGTCCCTCCTCCTCTATGCCTTGGTGAAACAGTAATTCATATTGATTTCTGTGCTGTATTTCTACTTTTCTCTCCTTGGTCGTATTCAATCCAAGAGAGGATTGCCCATTCATCCCAGACCGATGCACAACCAAACTAAACCTTGATTCAGAGTCATGTTTTTCATCTTCATCCCTCCCTAATTCCTTAATCGAGCTTGCCCTCCCTGATCCACCCAGTCTTTTTAAGACCAGATTGGAGTCCGGGTCACTAGCTTGGTCCTTCCCCACAGGGGTCTTCATGTCTTCCCTCCCCAATCCATCTGTCCTCCTTGAGGTCAAATTGGGGTCCGGGTCACGTACATGAGTCTCCCTGTCATCATTCTCAATGTCTACCCTTCCTAATCCACCTGACCCTGGGGTCAAATTGGGGTCTGGGTCACCAACGTTAGATGCAATCCCTCCTTCCACATTCTTCTTCACTAGAGTATACCTTTGCATTGGCTTGGTTTGGGCCACCTTCCACTTCTCCATCTTGCAGGTGCTCCTCTGGTGCCCCAATTTCCCGCAACAGTGACAAAAATAGGGAAGCCATTCATAAGTGATGCGCTGCTCAGATTTTCCTAGAATTGGGAGATTAATTACCACCATTTCAGGCAAATCAGTTGACACATCAACTTCCACCATAACACGCGCAAAAGAGAGCTTTTCCTTGAGAGTGGTAGTAGGATCTGCAAATAGTGGTTTCCCTATCCTATTGGGCATCTTACTAAGAACTGCCTCCATCCAAAGATATTGATCACGGTCTGGAAAAATGATCCATGTTGGAACAACTGAAATCTTCTCCATCTCAGTTGAAAAAGATGGGCTCCATTGCTTCAGAATTAAGTAGTTCACCCCAATCTGCCATGGTCCTCCCTTCCATACTTCCTCCATCGTTGTCTTCGTCCTGAACCTAAAAGAGAACCAGCCCTTCTTGAGGTACTGCACCCCTGGCTTCTCTATATGATTCCATCGTGTCGCCACAAAGTCAGTTATCCTGCTTAACGTAGGTCTAGATCCTATAACAAGCCCCGTTAACATATATTGCCGTAACTTCAGTTCGTCTTCATAATCCTCATATTCAATAGTGATCTCTTCTGCTTTCGCCCAGTAATCATCAAAGTATAAACTCATCCAAGTCTTCTTCTCCTTCCTATGTTTTACCCAAGAGAGGATTTGGTGGTGGTTCAGGCTGAGGAGCCTCCACCTCCTTTTCCTTCTCCATTACCGACCCACTTCCTACCATAACTGATTTCCGTTCGGTTTTCTCCCAGTTAGTCTTCTTAGAACCAATCTGTATCGCTGATTGTAAAGATCGACCTATAAGTTCATTAAGAACATTTGTACCCTGCTTTTCCTCCACAACTGGAACTTCCGATTCTTCATGAGATGCTTCAGAATCCGTATCCCTAGGACCCCCTGGATTTAGTGCATCATTTTTTGTTATCTTACGTGGCCGTCCCCGCCCCCTTCCCGTCATCACCGTTGTGTTCATCGCTGAACCTGGCGAGGGAATCTTCCCCTAGAGAGAAAGAGGAGAGGGGAAATTATTATTATTATTATTATTATTATTATTATTTTGCAAGAAAGTTATGCCTCTTCTTCATCCATAAGGGTAAAAAAAGAAGGCCGATCTTACAAAGGAATAACCACTACATTCTTCCAATCACTACTCTAAAGACTCATTTTAATCCCTCTACTCCTAAATCTCGTGGTAACTTCAAACTTAATCTGATTAACAATGCTTGTAGAAGATCTATAAATATTTGAAAAAATCGAATCATTTCTCTCCAACCAAATATGATAAACAATGGCAACAATTGCGGTAGAAAACCAACCATGCTTCCAATGCTTCATTTTCTTCCTGTTTGTGCTCCATCTCAATTCAACTTGAAGATTACAGCTCCTACCCCTAATCTTCATCCAGTCCTTCACTTCATCCCACACCCTCTTAGCATAGCAACAGTTGAAAAATAGGTGTTTGTGATCCTCACTGGCAATCAGACATAATGAACATCTATTTACCAGGTACATTCCTTGTTGTTGCAGATTATCAAGTGTCGCAAGCTTACCCTGCACTGCCATTGAAGTAATGAATCCATGTTTGGGTATGACTCTTTGTCCATGTATACCTTTCAGCCATATCCTTTGTGCAAATGTCTTCCTGAACAATCGTACGCCTTCTGTACCTGAAAATTTCCTTTATCCTGCCATTCCTGCATCAATGATTTAACCTCATGGCCTCCTCCAACAGCATCCATCAAATCTTCCTTTACTTTAATTATACTCTTAATAGTGGACGTATGCCTTTTCTCCTTATGTATTTCACATATAGTTCTGGTCTGGAGAATGTAATGCTTCGTCCAATCAAGCCAAATTCCTTTGTCACCCTGCATAATCTTCCAAATCCAGTTGCATATCATAGCCTTGTTCCAAGCAGTAATGTCCCTGATACAAAACCTTCCTTCAATCCATGGCGAACAAATACTAGTCCAACTCTTCAGCTATATATTCCTTTTATCTCTAGTGCCATTCCAGAAATAAGACCTGCATAATTTGTTAATCTTTTCCAACACATTCAAGAGCAAAAGAGTATTAGCACTCCAATAAGTCATAAGCCCAAAGATCACAGAGTTAAGTAATTCAATCCTGCTAGTATAGGTCAGAGAGTTAGCAGCCCATCCCGTGATGCAACCACTAATTTTTTCAATCAAGCTTGAATAATGCTTCAGTCTGTTAGTAATTGCATTCAAAGGAATCCCAATATATTTGCAAGGAAAATTTCCCATCTTGAATCCCGTTTCTTGCATAATTTGCTCTCGAATCTCAGAGTGAATCCCTCCACAATAAATGTCTGTTTTCTCCTTATTCACCCGAAGTCCGGACTCCTTATTACACCTCTCCAGGCCAGCAATAATAGCTCTCACAGAAGGAACATCTCCTCTAGTGAAAACCATGAGATCATCCGCAAATATAAGATGGTTGATCTTAATCTTACTTCATTTAGGATGAAAAGACACATTAGGCAAAGTAGAACCACTACTACAATTTTGATATTAGAAGACGCCCAAAATAGGACGCTTATATAAGGAACCGTCCTCTATAACATGATAAATTTTGGCTCCGCCATGACCTTGGTTAAATAGCACGGTTCAGCAAATGAACCATCCTTTAATATTTATTATTAGCTCGGTTGGTCAATGAAATCGTTCTAATTAACATAAGAGGACAGTTATAGGTTAAATCCGTGCTATTAAATATATTTTAAAAGCACGGGTATATATTATACTTATCCTATTAAATATATGACCTGTCCTATTCTATCATTAGAGTAATACAGGGTTACACGTTTCCATTAAAAAAACTAAACGCGCTCAATTCATCCTTCAATGCCTTCCATCAATCCTTCAACTCAACCCTAAACCCTTCCGTCTTCATCCTTCAACCGTCCGCCTGCCGCCTGCGTAAACAACCTTGTCTTTCGGTTTCCTTCAATCGTCAATCGAAATGTCGACGATGTCCTATGGTTGGTATAAGAGTGGAGATCGATTATTCTATGTAACACCCCTGATTTTTATAAATTAAATTAAATTCATATTTTATTTTATTTACGATTTAATTCGTAATTCTTAAAATTATTATAAAACGAATTTATTCTTCAATCGTTTCGAACTTTTAAAATTCGATTGTATTTATTTCAAAAAGTTTTCTTATATTTTGACCGAACAAGTTTTTATATTTCTTTGGATTTATGTATTCGTTTAATTCTTATTGAACTTCTATTTCGACGATTTGAATTCTAAACTCTTTTGATTTCAAGCTCGAACTTCTATTATCAACTCGAATCTCATTTTAGTTAATCTTCGTAAAAACATTTACTATTTTGCTCAATAAATCAATTTAATTCATTTTTGTCAAAAAGTATTTATAAATTCTCCGAGAAACATTATTTTAAAAGCGAACATCATATTAGTCTCGAGATACAATTTATCCGTTCTCTCGAATTAATTAATTATTTTCCTAAACATTGTTTTCGTTTCAAAAAATAAATAAATTTAGACTCGAGAAAATATTCTATTTTACAAGTTATTTCTATTCAGTTCAATTAACTACAGAGTATTTTCTTAACCCGATTTTGTCTTTCGTGGGTCGACTGTCTGTCTCGAAATTTAATTTTCTTTAACCTAATTGTTTTCCCCTGCTTTCTCCGCATCTTCTTCCTTCAATTTCCGTCATTCCCTCCATCATCTCGATCTTCATTCCTAAACCCTCACAATCGGCCTTATATTGTTATCCTTAACAATCACTATCAATCAATCTTCGATTGCCTTCATTTCTGACAACCACTGCCACCTCCAACCTCTTTGTTGTCTGTCGCGCGTCAGGTGGTGCTCGTCACCTTTGTCTCGATTCTTCGTCAGTCATGTTAGTTGTCGGCGTTGCACTTTCACTGAAGGTAATCTATTACCCTTTCTAATCTCGTTCTTTGGTTTCTACTTCCTGCGTAATCATTATCAGATCAATTTTTTGTTTTTGTGTCTGAGTTTTGTGATAAGTGTAGTTTGTAGTGCCTAATTTGTTGTGTTTTGGTCTCACTTTCCTTGCGGAATCGCTCCTTGGGAGCGATTCATGGGCTACTTATGCTTCCTCTAGTTCGTTTCAGGTTCCCGAGACCATTCATTAAGAGTTGGAGCGATTCCGACTTAATACATACACTTTTCGGAGCCAACGAAGTGAAGGAACGATCACTCGATGCCTTGGATTCGACCCCGAGACCTCGGGACCCGATCCCGAGCCCCTTGTACTCGATCCCGAGAGTCGATGAGAAGCTCATGTGAAGCAAGGAGGAACCTTAAAGATCATATTGGAGGCCTACAAGACTCATCCCCAACGGGAAGGAACTCATCCCGTCCGGGATGAGGTGCGCATTTTGCACTGCTTCTATTTTGGCTCCGTCTTGGGCGGGACCAATCCGTCCCGGACGGGACCATTTCGTCCCGGACGGGATGAGACAGCTGTAGCCCGCATTTGTTTCTTTTCTCCTCCTTCATTCTTGCAACCCTATAAATACTCCTCCTTTGTAATGTTTAAGCACCATACTTTACCCTAGATTGTTTTAGGCCTCTCTTAAGAATTCAAAACCCTAATTAGCCTCCTCTCATCTCTAGTTAATCTTTAATTAACCTTAGTTTAATCTAGTAATTAGTCTTGTATTAAGGAGATTCTTGAAGATTATTTCCAAGCTTGACAACCTTGGAGTTTGATTTGGGTTTCTTATTAATTCAAGTTCATATCTTTTTCATCCTATTGTAGTGGGTATAATTTCTCTTCTCTTAATCTTTGTTAATCTTTCAAGTTTTAATCTTTACATATTGTTTATCTATTCTTGTTTGTTCATGATGAATGTTGGATTATTTATGTTGATTTCTCTTATCCTTGTTATTGTTAGTTTGATAATGAGTGAGTAGTTTCCTTGTGGGGCTAGTAGGGGGATTAAGTGTGGATTATGGGTGATTTGGGCATGATTGTGGGTAAAGGTGATTCATTTGTTGCTAGTCACTTATTGAGCACACTATGGGTTTGTTGTATTGCTTGTATGGGTAGTACTGGCCAATGCTTCTCATGCTTGTTCTCTCCTTCTCATTGTGTACTAAATTTGTGGTTGAATGTTTGTGTTTTGAGTAGCATCTTGCATGAATGTTCGGGTCTAGTCTTAGACACGAGAGTGCGGACTTTGGCTTTGGCGCGAGAGCGCAAATCGACCTTAGTGACTACGTGACACCTACACCCATGAGTACCCAATCATTCTACTATGCTTATGAACCCGACCTAACCCTACTCCTTTCTATATTTGAATTCTCTATCTCTTTAGTCGATCATCTTAGTTGTTTTTATTAGTTTGCATTATAGCTAGTTCATTGTTAGTCTTGTTCACTCATCTTCTCCCATCATAATTTGTCAATCATCGTTTCTTTGTGTTTGTTTGTGTGACTTAGCCTTGTTTGTGAGTAGACCTAGTCTAGACATTACAATAACGTCTCTGTGGACACGACCTGACTTACCCTAGCTACCGTTAGGATTTGTTGGTATTACTTGATCGGTAGGACCCACGGCAAATCTCTACCATCAGTTTGGCGCCGTTGCCGGGGACGGTGCATGTTTAGACTTTGTTTGCTTATTAGCTAGACTTAGTTACCCTTCTTGTGGTCTTCTTCCATCTCTTGTGCATATTGTGTAGTTTTTCTTAGTTTCTTTAGGTTCTTTTTCTCTTTGTCTTGGGAAGTGATTGTTTATTGTCTTTGCCTAGTGCCCATAAAGCTCTAGGTGTTCTCACGTTTGCTCTAGTGTGTAGTGTATGCCTAGGGGGGAGGTGAATTCTTTCTCTTCAATCCAGAGCCGGAAAGACTCTTTAGAGCCTTTCGCCAACGGACGATTGGCCGGGTTAGAATCTCTCAACCAAGTGCTAGCAATACCACCGAAGAACAAGCTCAAGGATCCCACTTTATCGAGCAACCTCAAGGCAATACTGAAGGGATCTTCATAACTCCTTTTGGTACTTCTCAACCTAGTTCCCCTTCTACTTCTACATCAACACCGTCTACACCGTCCTCTCCCGCATATCCAATAATGCCCAAGTTTTCTTCACACTCGACGTTTACGGAGGATGTCTTGCCCGGTCCAACCTCTTTACCGGAGGCATATACCGGCAATTTCGTGGCAAAGACCCAATTTATCCAATTGGTCGAGCGAAGTCAATTTAACGGGTTACAAACCGAAGATCCCCATTAACACATGGAAACCTTTTCGGATTATTGCGATGCTATTTCACAACCGGGAATAACCCAAGACCAAATCCGGTGGGTACAATTTCCTTTCTCATTGATCGGTAAAGCAAAGCAATGGTTCAAGAGGTTGGACAAGGCGACTCTTGGTATTAATACTTGGAAGAAGCTAGCATTGGCTTTTTACCAACAATTCTATCCCCCGGAGAAGACAAATCTATTGAGAGCTTCTATCACGGGATTCCAACAACGTGATGAAGAAAGCCTCTATGAAGCTTGGGAAAGATTCAAAGCCTTTATCCGCTCTTGCCCTCACCATGGTCTATCACAATGGTTCCTTGTACAACAATTTTGGAATGGGTTATATGAAGACTCAAGGGCCATACTCAATATGGGATCTAATGGAAGGTTTACCGAGGTGGATGATGACCAAACTTGGTCACGAATTGAAGAGATGGCGGTCCACAATTCCCAATACTCAAGACCTAGGAAGACGAATCGAGGAGGTAGGCATGAGGTCGATGCTATCACACAACTAAGCATTGACCTTGGGGCTCAACTAAAAACTCACATGGAGACCATTGAAAAGAAGCTCCAAAGCCACCTCAATCAAGTTCAAAGCGCAAGTTCCTCCAACAAACACTCGATTTGTGAAGTAAATGCTTTGGGAATTGTGCCTCATACACCTTATTATGGGATGTGTGACACTTGTGGGATAGTTGGACATGAGCCTATACATTGTAGGGGAAGTATTGAGCAAGTGAACGCCTTTCAAGCGTTCAAACAAGGTGCCCCTTATCCTAATATGTACCAAGCTTTCCATCAAGCCTCTCAACAACAAGCTCTACAACACCAACCTTATGTTCCACCTCCCTTAAGGGACAACAATCAAGGATACCAAGGTTATCAAGGCAACCCAAGGCCATTCAACAACTTCAAGCAAAATAACCAAGGTACATTCAACAACAATCAAGGGTTCGAACAAGGGAATTTCAATCAAGGACATCAAAACTACAACCAAGGCAACAATCAAGGCCTTAATCAAGGCAACTCTCATGGGTTCCAAGGGAACCATCAACAACAACAAGCAACTCAAGGCAATCGACAAGAAAGCAAGCCAAGGAGTCGGTCTCCTACTCATGATTATGGCATACCTCTAGCCATCACAAATACTCCTCATAACCAACAATCTCCTCCTCGGGATTTTGACATGCAAAAGTCATTGTTGGACATGCAAAGGAGTCAATTGGAGACACAAAGAACTAAACAAGAAATCATTACTCAACTTCAAAGGGATAGTTTGGCAAGAGATGCTCATGTGAAGATGCTCGAGATCCAAATAGCTCAACTTGCTTCAGGTAGCTCTTCAAGGCAAAAGGGGCAATTACCTCCTCAAGGCAAAGTGGCGAAATTTGAGCACGTGAATGCTATTACCACGAGGAGCGGTTCATCTTATACCTCTCCCCCAAACCCTAATGAGCATGTACCAATGAAAGAATTTGTGTCTCCAATTCAAGAAGATAAAATCTTGAGAAATCCAATAGAGGAGCAAGTCTTATGGGAGATTGAGAAACCCCAAGAAGATAAGCTTCCCCCACTTCAAGGAAAAGACAAGGGTAAAAGGAAAGTGTCATTTGAAGAGTCCACCCCTATTGAGCAAAACAAGGTTCAAATCAATTTGCCTTTCCCAACAAGGCAAATGAAGACCAAGGTGGATAGCCAATATGACAAGTTTCTTAATATTGTGAAGAAATTGGATGTGAGTGTCCCTTTTACCGAGCTACTTACCCAAATCCCGTCATATGGAAGATCCATGAAAGAAATATTGGCTAGGAAGAGATCCGTCAACAAGGAAGAGACTATAACGTTCACAAGAGTGGTGAGCGAGCTTATTCAAGGTTCTACGCTTCCCAAGTTGAAGGATCCGGGTAGTTTCTTGATCCCTTGCACCATAGGCAACTTCAAGATTGAGACAGCATTATGCGATTTGGGTGCGAGTGTAAGCATCATTCCCTATTCCATTAGTGAGCGACTCGGGATGAAGGAGCTCAAGAGAACTTCCATTACACTCCAAATGGCTGCCAGTTCACTTAATCGACCATTGGGGATGTTGGAGGATGTGCCGGTAAGAATCGGGAAGTTTTTCATTCTGGTCGACTTTCTTGTACTCGACATGCCGGAAGATGCTATCACTCCCATTATCCTTGGGCGCCCATTTCTACATACCGCCGGTGCTATGATCGATGTAAAGAACGGTAGGATCACATTTGAACTAGGCGACGAGAAGCTCGTTTTTGACCTCCAAGGCAACACTTCTCCTACTAATGATGAGTCTTGTATAATGATCACTGCCACGAAGGATATCGGTCTAGGGGATGGGACAAGTAAAATCTTGAAGAACGACTTCTATGCGATTGAGGATCATGATTCCAAGATTGGGGCGGATGAGAGCCTATATCATGAGCTTGATGACAAGTGCCAAGATAAGAAAGATGATGAGCCTCCCTTGGGGCCACATGAGGATAGATGGACGTTTGGGTATATACCGAAGGATCGAAAGTACAAGTTCAAGCCATTGAACTTAGTAGATCGGGATGCCCCGGGAACGTCAAGGCTAGGATGTGATGATCCTTGGTGTGGAGGTTGGTATTCCACTAGCTTGATTGAAGACTTTGCAAGAGCCTTCGATTTGTTTCTTCGTGCCCTTGATGGCGATGGAATGGGTTATAGTGTTGTTGAAAAAGAATTGAAGAGTGCACCATCCTTGGTTTGACGGAGTTCCAAAAGAACCGTCTGATTGTATATATCTCTTCCTTGTAACATTTTTTTTAGGTTTTGTGAAATTCTTGTGATTTGGTATTTTGTTGAGTGATGGGAGGGAGGGATTTTGATGATTGTGTCTTGAGCTTATTTGATAGGTGAAGTGAAGATGAATCCTAGAGAGGAGGGTTTATTGTTAGAGCTTGGATCGTGTGAAGGGGAGTTGGTTTTTGAAGCTTGGAACGAGCTTTGGGAGTTATAGAGGGTTAGAGGACTCTTCCCGGCAGAGAACAGTGCACCCCGACCGGGAAGGATGAGCCATCCCGACCGGGAAGGATGTCATCCCATCCGGGATGAGTGTGACAAAAATTGGGTCTACTGGAGTGCCATCCCGACCGGGACGGGCAGGTCATCCCGACCGGGACCATCCATCCCGACTGGGTTGGACCCCTGTTCCTCCTTTGGCCTTTTCTTCGTCGTTCGAGCCCACCCTACCACTTTATACCCCCTCCCAACCTCCCTACCTATCCTTGCTCTCATCATATGACCCCTACACCTCATATACACATTTTTACCTCATTTCTCTCTCCCCTTTACACCGACTTTCACATCAAAACCAACTTCCTTATACCTTTGTACTCCAACCATGGAACCGTATCGTGATTGGAGGGGAATAGCAACGACGACGACTAGCTACGTGCCGATATTGACTTATGAGACGATGGAGCGAGTAAGTTGCTAACCGCATGGTACGGCAACTATCCTTTCTTTTCCGTCTTTTATAGCTTGTCTTCATTTGTTTATTCCCTCCCCTTATACACTTTTGTGTCATGGTGGCCCTCGGGGCCTTGGTATTTCTTGCTCCCGACTCTCGATGACGTGACTACATCAAGAGTCATTTCAAAATCCAAAATTTACAAGATTTTCACTCTTTTTGTAGGATTTTGTCGGATTTGGGCGAAATCCGGGCTAGGTGACTTGATCACACCCAGTCCTCCCCTCCCATTTCCTTTTTCTTTCTTTCTTTTTATTTCTTCCCCATCCATATCTTTTCTCGTCTCGGCCCATGGTGACTTGACTACACCCCGGCCGGACACTTTCTACCCTTTTCTCCACTTTTCTTTTTGATTTTTAGCTTTATTTTCGTAACTTCTTTTATTTTCTTTTTTCGTCTCCATACACAACGGTCGAGCATGAGGACATTGCTCGGCTTAAGTGTGGGGGAGCGATATCCTATCATAGTTAGTTTTATTTTCTTATTTTTTCGAAAAATCTTTAAAAATCCTAAAAATTTGAAAAAATTTCGCAAAAATCAAAAAGATTTTCTTTTGTGTGTTTTCCTTTTGTGTCGTTGTCTCGTATATTTGTTTTGTTGTGCGTGTTTTGCCTCCCTTTTTCCTTATAGGTTGCTTGAATCACCGATAGTTTTGGAGAGCTTTCAAGACATCCGGTAACATTTTTCATCCCTTTCCCTCTTTGTCTTTGGGGAGTTTGGAGGAGATTTGTGATGTGGTGTGCTCGGGTGGAGCTTTGTGCATACTTGTGGTTGACTTGGTGACTTATTTGGAAGCTCGGGGTGGTGTTTGTGCTATGTGTTCGTTTTCTTTTATTTTTGTTTTGTTGCTTTTGCTTATTTTTCTTTCGTTTTTGTCGAGTCTTTGTTTTGTGGTGTGTACTTGTGTCTAGTGTGTAAACGGTTTTCGAAAACCCGGTTTAGAGGCTAGTGTGCAAGTGTTTACTTTCCCTTTCTAGTAGTATAAATCGAGTCTTGGACTTTAGTCTAGTAGAATGACCCTAAATCAATGATTTCGTTGGTTTCTTACCTTGAGTCCACCTAGCTTACTAGGGATTTACTACGGGATTGGCATTTTGACCATTATGACCACCCACGGTGTGAAAAGGCCTTGGTTGCCGAGTCCCGTCCCCTAGGTGACCGTGTTCGGAATTGTTTGATTAGTCCAAGTTTCTCCACTTTTTGTGGGTTTGAAGGGAAAGCGCGCTCCCGACTCTCCCATTCCCCTACCTCCTACACATATCCACAAAATAAGATGCAAATTTGTTGAAATCTCTTTCTTAGTTGCAAAAAGAAATGCCTACAACAAGAAGGGCAAAGAAAAGAAAATGAAAGAAAGAAAAGATCGAAGAAAAAGAAAAGGCACAAAAAGCCAAAAAGAAAATACAAAAGATGAAAAAGAAATGGCATAGCAACACACAAAGCAAAAATGCAAAAGAAAGAAAAATGCCAAAAGAAAACCGTCTCACAAAAATAATCCCCACATCTTAAAAATAAGCCTTTTCCCGATCATTACCATGAAGAGCCTACCAAAGGACCGAGTCCCTGGGAAGGATGATAGCGGTAGTGGTCGGTCTTCCCTCATTTTGCAATCATATCCACCTTTTTACTTGGACTAGTTGGGCGGTTTTGGGCATGGGACGACCCTCTTGGTTCATTGCTAAAGGGGGCGGGGTCTCACTTACCTACAGTGTCGACTAAGACCGTGGTTCATCCTTTTTCCATCCCGCCGATCGTGCCGTAGTACGTTCTTAGAAGGTTAGGAGGAACCTAGGTAAGTTACCAACGTTTTTATTGCTTTGTCGTCATACTATTAGGGTTTGGTCCATTTTGGTTTGTATTGCTAGCTTGGGAACGTTGTCACTTGCCTTGAGTCCTAAACCGGTGCTTCTTTCACCTCTTTTTTTGAGGGAAGCGGTATTTGTTTCTTTTTGGGTGCAACCTTTTGTGTGTTTGTTTGTATGTTTGTTTGTTTATGTGTTTTTGTGTCCGGTTGCATCCACGGTTTTGTCGCAAGACCTCACTTGCCTTGCGGAGAGCACTTATCCTCTAGGTGTTCTCGCGTGAGTTGAAAGGGCGTAGGGTGCGCTAATACCCGCTCGGCTAGTTTAGTATTTAGTTTGTGCTTACTCGAGGGCGAGTAAGGGTTAAGTGTGGGGGAGTTGATAAGTGTAGTTTGTAGTGCCTAATTTGCTGTGTTTTGGTCCCGTTTTCCTTGCAGAATCTCTCCTTGGGAGCGATTCATGGGCTATTTATGCTTCCTCTAGTTCGTTTCAGGTTCCCGAGACCATTCATGAAGTGTTAGAGCGATTCCGACTCAATACATACACTTTTCGGAGCCAACGAAGTGAAGGAACGATCACTCGATGCCTTGGATTCGACCCCGAGACCTCGGGACCCGATCCCGAGCCCCTTAGACTCGATCCCGAGAACCGAGAGTCGATGAGAAGCTCATGTGAAGCAAGGAGGAACCTTAAAGATCATATTGGAGGCCTACAAGACTCATCCCCGATGGGAAGGAACTCATCCCGTCCGGGATGAGGTGCGCATTTTGCACTGCTTCTGTTTTGGCTCCGTCCCGGGCGGGACCACTCCGTCCCGGATGGGACCATTTCGTCCCGGTCGGGATGAGACAGCTTAGCCCGCATTTTTTTCTTTTCTTCTCCTTCATTCTTGTAACCCTATAAATACTCCTCCTTTGTAATGTTTAAGCACCATACTTTACACTAGATTGTTTTAGGCCTTTCTTAAGAATTCAAAACCCTAATTAGCCTCCTCTCATCTCTAGTTAATCTTTAATTAACTCTAGTTTAATCTAGTAATTAGTCTTGTATTAAGGAGATTCTTGAAGATTATTTCCAAGCTTGACAACCTTGGAGTTTGATTTGGGTTTCTTATTAATTCAAGTTCATATCTTTTTCATCCTATTGTAGTGGGTATAATTTCTCTTCTCTTAATCTTTGTTAATCTTTCAAGTTTTAATCTTTACATATTGTTTATCTATTCTTGTTTGTTCATGATGAATGCTGGATTATTTATGTTCATTTCTCTTATCCATGTTATTGTTAGTTTGATAATGAGTGAGTAGTTTCCTTGTGGGGTTAGTAGGGGGATTAAGTGTGGATTATGGGTGATTAGGGCATGATTGTGGGTAAAGGTGATTCATTTGCTGCTAGTCACTTATTGGGCACAGTATGTGTTTGTTGTATTGCTTGTATGGGTAGTAATGGCCAATGCTTCTCATGCTTGTTCTCTCCTTCTCATTGTGTACTAAATTTGTGGTTGAATGTTTGTATTTTGAGTAGCATCTTGCATGAATGTTCGGGTCTAGTCTTAGACACGAGAGTGCGGACTTTGGCTTTGGCGCGAGAGCGCATACCGACCTTAGTGACTAAGTGACACCTACACCCACGATTACCCAATCATCCTACTATGCTTATGAACCCGACCTAACTCTACTCCTTTCTATATTTGAATGCTCTATCTCTTTAGTCGATCATCTTAGTTGTTTTTATTAGTTTGCATTATATCTAGTTCATTGTTAGTCTTGTTCACACCTCTTCTCCCATCATAATTTGTCAATCATCGTTTCTTTGTGTTTGTTTGTGTGACTTAGCCTTGTTTGTGAGTGGACCTAGTCTAGACATTACAATACCGTCTCCGTGGACACGACCCAACTTACCCTAGCTACCGTTAGGATTAGTTGGTATTACTTGATCGGTAGGACCCACGGCAAATCTCTACCTTCATTTTTGCGAGTGGTGCAGGAATCGACACCCCTGCTCCGTTATTGTTCCTTGCCTAAAGATGATAAATGTTGTTCTTCTTCTTCTTCGTTCTGCACTTGCTGCTGCTGTCGATATTTTTACTGATTTGCTGCAGTTGTTTGTGTTGATTCTTGATTCTGTTGTTCTACTTCGTCGTACTGCTAGTACTCGCTGCTACTGTCTGTTTTCTTCATTCTTCTCATCCTTGTCTCCTTCATTTGCTTATAATCGAACAATACACCGCTTATACTCGACCTAAAACATTATTACTGCCGCTGTTACTCTACACTGCTGATGTGTTTCGTGTTTAGCAATTATTATTGCCACTGCTGCTACTTCTATGGTGTTTACTGCTGATATTTGTTGTTTTGTTGCTCCACTTTTCTTTCTTCATCTTCCCCGATTTCCGTTCTCATTTGTCGATGTGGCTGCTCTTGCTGCTGCTGTACTTGCAGTTACTGTTAGCTGTTGTCGTGGATCATCTCGCATTGTGTTTGGTCACTGCTGTCCCTGTTAGCCCTTGATCTTCTTCGTTCCTCAAATTTTCTTTTCCATTTAATTTCCTAGTCGATCCTTTCTCCTCTCTTTTTACCCTGTCACGTTTTTTCTTTTTTTCTAAGTATAGGGCATGTGAATCATTTATGGAAGCTTTCCAAGATGGCAAGATATGACATGACTGGGATTGGACTAAATCTCAGGTAGGTTCCTGATAGCGATGGAGGTTTGAAAGTGAAAGTGCTTGAGATCCTTCTTGATGGTCCTGCTCATACAGCTGGAATTAGACAGGTAACTATTTCATGAGGCTATCCGCTACTAATTAAGAACATTGTGCTCCTTATTTAAATCAAGATTCTTATTCGACCTGCTCTTTATACTTTTATAGTTCGTGATAACACAAACCCTAACTTTAATCACCTCTCTGTTTTGTGCTTTAACCTTTGATCACTAAGGCTCCCGTTCTCTTATATTATTACGTTTGTGCATGAGGTTATGGAGCATGTCACTTGATAACATTTCTCACATTGCAAACATCTCTAGTGGTTGTATTCTGATCGCCTTGTTTCGTCATCATGACCAAATGAGACACAGTCGTGAATCACTTATAATTATTTTCTGATGAGACAAGTAGGAATATTGGATGTTAACTGTTCTCTCTGTGCATCTTTTTTTTTCTTTTCTGATGAGACAAGTAGGAATGCTAGCTGTATTCTGATATTGTATTAGAAATTAGAAATTGGCCAAATGATCAGTTACTGTTTGGTTTTGGTGTCGGTGTTAAAGGGTCCTTATTGATGCATATCGAACCGGGAATCGTCATGGCTTCAATGTAGGCGCGGCTGAGGTACGAGAATTACATTGCTATATTAGTGGCAGTGGGTGATGATTTAACTCACCCACTTTCATCTTTTACTGATATAGTTTCGGAAGCTCGGGTTGAATTGTGCAAACTGGACACAACCAATCTATTTAGACCTCTTGAGGTCTTTTCCTTTTCGTCTGAAATCATCGTGAATCATAAGTTTTTATATTTAATACTAATTTGATCAATTTATTGCTCTTCTTGTTGTGCCTCATAACAAGATGGAGTAACTGCATGATATTTAGAACATGATCTCTCAAATACTTGACGACCCTTTAATTCTATTCTGCAATGCAATATATATACAGGGTTTCATGTTCTGCCTGCAGCAACTAGCATTCATATGCAGTTTAATCGCATGCATATGCAGTTTAATCGCCTGCATAGCCGGAGAGTTGCTATAAACGACCTCGCTCAGATCCTCAACTGTTTATTAGATTCAGTTATATGCACTTAAGTTAAGTAATACGTAGAACCTATGATGAAAGTTGTGTGAAATAATTGCATCAACTATTTTCCACTAAAAAATGATCCATTTCAGGTTTTTTTAAGAACAGGCAGTCAATTTTATGTTATACGAATCTTATTTAATTGGCCAGCAAAATATATCATATTTTAAAAAAAATCATCTGAACCGGTCGAACTTGAAGGTTATTATCCACATTTTTCAGGCCGATTTGGTCCCAAAATTAAAGGTCACAAAATTCTTACAGTAACTACTCTATACATTGTAAAAAAATCTCGTTGTAACATGCACAAGGTACACATAGTTTATTTAAATAAATACATTTAAAAGACATTCAACTATATTCCATTAAAGTTGGATTATGGCGAAATATTCGATATATATAGTATGAGAAACTGAACTAATATTGAGTTTTTTTTGTTTAAGAATCATCAATCATTCTAAGTAACACGGATCCTATTTAGACGGTCAACAAAATATCTCACATTTTTCGAAAAATCATCTTAATCGGTCAAATTTAAAGATTATTATCCACGTTCTTCAAGCCAATTTGGTCACGAAATTACATGGCTCTAAGATTCGCACTGTAACTACTCCGTACATTGTTGAAATGTCCTGGTATAACAGAAAATACGTACGATTTCGAATAAATACGTTTCAAGAACATCCGACTATCTTTACGAGTAACGTCGGATTAGAGCGGAATCTTCGATATATATACTAAAACCTGAACTATTTTTGAGTTTTTTTTAACAAACATCCGTCATTTTATATTATAGGGATTCTATTTATATGGCCAAGAAAATATCTCACATCTTTCAAAAAATCATCTGAAATGGTCGAATTTGAAGGTTATTATCCACGTTTTTCGAGCCGATTTGGTCCCCAAATTAAATGTCTCCAAATTTGCACAGTAACTACACCATACATTGTAGAAATGTCCTGCATTAACAAAAGTTATGCATAGTTTCAAACAAACACATTTAAAGGATATTTGACTATCTTTCGAGTAACATCGGATTAGAGGCGGAAATTTCGAAGTATATACTTGAAACTAATCTATTTTAGAGGTGTTTTTTAAGAACAGTCAGTCATTTTATATTATAAGAGTCTTATTTAATTGACCAGCAAAATATATCATATTTTTCAAAAAAATCACCTGAAATGAGCGAATTTGATGGTTATTATCTATATTTTTCAGGAAGATTTGGTTCCGAAATTAGATGTCTTTAAATTCGCACAATAACTTCTCAATACATTGTATAAAAGTCCCGTTGTAAAACAAGGTACATTTGGTTTAAAATAAACAGATTTAAAAGACATTCGATTATCTTCCAGTATCGTTGGATTATGACGAAATATTCGATATATATAATTGAAACTGAACTATTTAAGTATGTTTTAACCAACCATAAGTCATTTTATGTAATAGGAATCTTATTTAGATAGATAACAAAATATCTCGCGTTTTTCGAAAAATCATCTGAAACGGTCGAATTTAAAGGTTATTATCCACGTTTTTCAGTCCACTATGGTCCCAAAATTAAATGTCTCTAGATTCGCCCAGTAACTACTCTGTACATTATTGAAATGTCCCGGTGTAATAGAAGGTACACGTACGATTTCGAATAAACACGTTTAAAGAACATTCGACTATAGTTCGAGTAACGTAGGATTAGGGCAAAATCTTCTATATTTATACAAGAAATTGTACTAATTTTGAGTTTTTTTTATCAATCATCAGTCCTTTTTTGTTATACGGGTCTTATTTAGATGATCACCAACAAAATATCTCAAATCTTTAAAAACAATCATTTGAAAGGGCGAATTTGAACGTTTTTTTTTGGGTAAAGGGTAAGTATGTATATATATGTGCTGTATCCAATTTACAAAGGTATGACTAAATCAATTTATGTAGCCATCTTGCGTCTTTAGCATGAATAGGATATTTAATCTTACACATTATTCTATTCCTAACATCCATCTTGATCATCTTAACAACACTTTGTGGCTGCTGAACTGCTCCCTCAATTCTGGCCAAATTCCGTTGTCTCCAAATATGATAAATTGCGCCATTGATCATCGCTCGAAGAATGTTGCATTGAAGCCTTGATCCTCTCATATGACATGGCCAAGATAATCCTCTACTACACGGTATTCTCTTCTTCGCCCATTCACTTATCAAATCAATAATCCGAGAACTCCAGATACACTCAAAAAATAAATGCTCCAAGCTCTCCTCATGTGCTTCACACAAATAACAAAGGTCAGAATCAACAATTCCAAACCTCAATAATTTCTTTCTCGTGTTCAAACCCCCCTAAACACAAGCCAAGCAATAAAGCTATGTTTAGGGATGCTCCAACCACTCCACACAAGCCGCGCCCACGAAACTCTAGATCTGTGATCCCGGAGTTCTTCATAGGCCCTCGAAATCGAATAACAAGCGAGCGAACCATGCCACACTCCATTCACGTACATATTTTTTATCTTCTTCTTTGCCTGACAAATCTTCTTCCACGCCCAAGTGACATCAGTATTAGGCTGATAATCACTCAAAACGACTCCTTTCAAATAAATGCTATTGACCCACCTGACCCACATGGCCTAGCGAACCGAAACACCTTCCCCCATGGCCTGTGCTGTCCAAGGGCCGAATAAATCAGGTAAAAATCGTTCTCAATTCAAGTGCACCCATTGTCTAAAAAACACGCACACTAAAGATCGTTGTTGGTTGAAGCACGGTTATCTTGAAGGTCGAGAGCCCAGAGGAGCAAGTGTCGGGCGCGGAAAGGATAATGGCCCTGTTAAAGCTCACGCGGTACTTGGTGAGGTCTCCATTGTCACAAATCATATTCGTTGAATGGTAAGGCTGTTAATACATGGATAATTGACTCCGGGGCATCGGTTCATGTGTGTTGTAATGAAACTCTATTTGATTCATTTTGCTCTATTCAACCGATTAAAATTGGATTGCCTAATGGAGATTATCTCTCAGCTACAAACAAGGGCAACGTGAGATTAAATAAGGCTCTCAGTTTGTTGGATGTCTTATATGTGCCATCATTTTATTGCAACTTGATATCAGTTTCACAATTATTGACTTTGTCCTCTATAAATTTATAATTCACAAAAACTAAATGTGTTATACAGGACCATATCCAGAGGAAGAAGATTGGTGTGGGTAAGCCGAAAGAAGGGCTTTACTACATGATGGGGGAACCGATTCGTATTAATGTCGTGACTGGTACCGAGAACGACGTCGAGTTATGGCACAAGCGGCTAGGTCATCCATCATTACAAGTAATTAAGCATCTTTCTAATATTAGTCATAATAATAAGCTTAAGTTGACTTCTCGAGCTTGTGATATTTGTCATTGGGCAAAACAGACTCGTAATAATTTTCCTTCAAGTGAAAATAAGGCAGACAATTTATTTGACTTGATACATTGTGATGTTTGGGGACCTTACCGTGAAAATCGTGCTTGCAATTCCCATTATTTCTTGACAATTGTGGATGATTATTCTCTTTGCTTGTGGGTCTATTTGATGAAAACCAAAGATAAAGTACCCGATCTCATAATGAATTTCTTTGCATTAATTAAACGTCAATTTAATAAAAGCGTTAAAATTATGCGAAGTGATAACGGGACGCAATTCATTGGTCTTGCTACTTACTTCCGAGAGCATGGTATAATACATCAAACCTTCGTCGTCAAGACGCCACAACAAAATTCTAGAGTTGAGCGTAAGCATCGGCATATTCTTAATGTTGCCCGAGCTATGCGTTTTCAGGGTCACTTACCTATTGATTTTTGGGGTGAATGTGTCTTAGGATCCGCTTATTTAATAAATAGGACTCCGTCTAGAGTCCATCGCGGTAAAACCCCCTATGAACTAGTTTTTGGTCATGCTCCTGATTTAAGCTCACTCCGAGTATTTGGTTGTTTGTGCTATGCCAAAAATCTCAATTGTCGTGATAAATTTGAGAGTCGAAGTCGTCGGTGTATTTTTCTCGGATACCCTTTCGGTAAGAAGGGATGACAACTTTTTGATCTTGAGACGGTAGACTATTTTCAGTCTAGTGATGTTAAAATTTATGAGGATACATTTCCTCCTGCAGACCCACAAATACTAAAGGAATTGAACTCATTATACCCTCCTGAATTTAATTACGTTGATGATAATAATGAATTTGGTGAGGATGATAGTAATCTTGTTGATGTTGAGCCTATTATTGGTCATAATGAAATGACACACAAGGAAAGTATGACACATAAGGAGGTTGATGTGTCTCAAGATGGTTTTGCCAACCAAGATGCTACTTTGAGCAACTCTGAGCATTTAGACCTTAATGAGTCTCACGAAAATGTGACTCCAAATGAGAGTCAGGAGAGCATGACCGATAATGTTGAACTCGGACGAGGCAAACGTGAGAAAATTCCTAACACTCGTTATAATGATTTTGTTCGTTGGGCAGAAGATAGCACAATTAACACGATCACGGTTCCCCCCAATGCTTCACCCACACCGGTCCAAGTCACAGCTACTCCTTATCCCATAGCACATTTTGTGAATTGTAATAAATTTTCAGTTGCCCATCAAGCATTTCTTGCAGCTATCTCAGCCGACACAGAGCCCACTTCGTTTAAAGAAGCCTTCGCCCATCCCCGATGGAAGGAAGCAATGGCCGAGGAAATTCCCGCCTTAGAGGCAAATGAAACTTGGACCATCCAAGACTTGCATTTGGGTAAGAAAGCAATTGGTTGTATGTGGGTCTTCCTGTGAACATGACATAGGTCCACCCCGACGCGGCCACGCGTGGGTTTGGGGAGGCGAATGAATCTCCATATGAGAATGGATCTAATGGAAATTTAAATCGAAGTGGAGTCGCCACCGAACTTTGTGGGAGTTTGGGCCCGTTCGAACCCACTCCATGTCGTAGTGGACCGTATAAAAAATACGGCCCATTTCCGATGTCAGAGTTTATTGGATTCGTCCCTTAGCATTTGATACCGATACCATCACTACCGGTTATCGTGTATTGAATGACTCTCGTGCTCCAACGGTTTCAGGCATCCGGAAACCGAGGTTCTGAGTAAGGGGTGAGGGTTCGTGTTGGGAAGCCCACAAAGGACACCCAACCCCGCCCGCACTTAGCGGCCTCTACTAAGATCTCGAATGACTTTCTAATACGCGCGTTAGTTGAACGGGAAAAAGATATGCAAAGATTATTTTCCATAAGCATGTGAGAAATTGAAAAGGATTTCTACGTCGATTTAATGCAACTAAAATCTTAACGTCGAAGTTGTATTTTAGCATGCGAGTTCATTTTAGTATAATAAAATAAACGATGAAAAATCGATAAGAAAATAGCAAACTTGTTAGTAGCGGTATAACAATTGATAAATTGAATAAAGATATAAATGCGATGAATGCATGATTTTTGGAAAGTTTTATATGTTACGTGATGGATTAACACGTGTTGACCGAGCTCAAGAAACTATTTATCGAGATTTAAAGAAATGTTTTGTCTAAAAAACGATGTTCGAAGAAATAAAAAGTAAAAAATAATATAAAACCGCGTTGCGTTTCAGCCGGCCGCGCGACTCGTGCCCCGGCCTGTTTCGAAGTCGATTTTTTGAAAGATCGATGACTTTATTAAATCGTGTACAAATATTGCACAATTTGTACTCGACTCAATATTTTCGATATTCGTTATATTCGATATTCGATTATGAAATCGATATCAAATATTCGGAATAATTTCGGAAAAGATGAAAAGAAAAGGTTTTGAAAAAATCGTCTTCTATATTTTAAAAAAAAATGATAGAGAAAACAAAAAAAAAGTGGTCGCGGTTTCCAGGCTCCCGCGCGAGTCGCCTGGGAAGGGCGCGACTCGCGTGGGCTGCTGTCCCGGCTCATTTATTTTCGAAAATTATTAATCTTGATAAATCGCGTATAAATATGAATTAACTTATACTCGACTTATATTTTCGACGTTCGCCATATTCCACATTCGATTATCGAATCGATATGGAATACTAGAGTAAAGACTTAGAAGAATGCTTTGAGTCGTTTTTAAATTAACTAGCAGGATATGAATTTTACTCCGCGTTTATTAATGTCGTAATTAATTCAATTGAATTAAAGGACATTTATATTAGCATCAACGGAAATCGTGTTAATTAATTTATTTGACTAAATACTTTGATTGGAAATCCAATTATGGAATTGGTATCGAGTCTAATAGATCGATACTTTAATTAAAGAACTCGACTTGATTCCCTCCGCATCCCGACATCATAATTAATTCTTGCGAATTGTTTGATGTCGGATTCGCATCAACGGGTTTCGACCCTTATAAAAAAAAGCTTATTTTAAATGGGTTCTAGAATTGATGAATATGCTATTGATGACGATAATAACGCGAATGAAATAAAAATTATTATTAAAGTTGACTCGTTTCAATAATCAAGTGCTAGGGTGTCAGGATAAGCGACCGGCAACGCTGTGTGCAGTACACTTGTATATTCGGGTTTCCTTATTCCGACATCCTTCGCACTCGACACAAATCTACGAGTATTTTAATGTCTTTTGATACTAACTGATGAGGGTCGAAGAGCCTGCGTCGGGCCACCTGCCTAGCAGGCCCCATGAAGACCCCGTCCAAGGAACCAAGGAGCCCGCCCAGAAGGCCGTTGGGATAAGATACCAGGATTCCCTCAGTAAAACAAAACTGCAAGGAAGCCGCCTGCCCGGTAGGGTAAGGCAGCATGCTGCGAGGAGCGTGCAGGCATTACCTGTCCGCCTGCCTCCAAGCGACCTTCTCCCTGAGCAGGGTCGGGGCCCCAGAAGCCCCCTCCGTCGTTTTGCCTACAAGTAAGAGAGAATGAGTGGATGGGGAAGCACCACGTGTCAATTTCCCATCCACCCATTCTTTCTCTCTCCACTCTTCTTTCCCTCTCTCTTGTGGGAAGGTATAAATACTCTTCCATTTCCCACATGAGGGCGGTTGGATTTTCTCTCTCTAGACTCTCACTCCTAAAAACGCCACCTAGTTCCTCACGAGCTAGGTTCATCAAGGCATTTCACGGACTAACTTAGGCATCGGAGAGGGTTCCCTCGGACAACCTCCGAGGCCCTGTGCGTTCATTGTGCAGGGAGCAGGCCAACTCCGCCGAGGAGGTCCGATCAAGGGAGAGAGACAAAGGAGAGGTTTAAGGAAATCAGACGATCTGTTACTTACCAATAATCCGATTAAACAACCCGGATCCAGAGCCGGGTTAATTGTTTCCGTGGACGGAACAATTTGGCGCCGTCTGTGGGGAAGGAAACGGTTGTGCTCACGAATTACCCACAAAAATAAACCATTCCTAATCACAAAAAACTAAAACAATCAATGTAATCATGCTAGAAATCGTTGACACCAGTACAGGGGCGGGTCCGACGGTCCCACCGGTGACCCCCTTGTATGGTATGCCACAGCCAGAGAGGATTCCTCCCGCCACGATCCTGGGGATGGGGGGAGCCAATCTCCTAGGCGTACCAAGCGCTGCTGTAGCACCTGAGTTGGGGACACACCCAGGGCACTCTCTGAATCTGACCCCAGCTCAGATGGCACAGACAGTCGCCTTCTTCTCTGCAATGCTAAACCAGGAGTTCACTCCTGAGGATCTGGTAGGCAGGGTCGCATCGGCCCTCAGGCAGCCACCCTCAATAAGCAGGGATGAAGCTGGGGGCACGAAGCGGACCGCCGACAGAAACGCTCAGAGAAAAGCAAGAAGGACGGCACAAGTATACGCGCAGGTGCAAAGGCGTATCACAACAGGCAGCCCAGAGCCACCTGTCCAGCAGGCGTTCTCCATTCACACAACATAATCCGCGTCTGGAGAACAGAGAGGTTTATCCCGGGAATTGCAGGAGAGAATGAGGCCCAGGGAGCCCATGTCAAAGCGCCTGGGAGAAAAGCAAGGCGGGGTCTTCTCCAGGTTGACACCGGCGGTCAAGGAGCAGTCAGCTTCAGGTTTATCCCAAAGCCTGCAGTCTAGGCTCAACCGGGGGCAACCGCTTGAATCTAGATACCACCAGGATGAGAACCCCTGCCATTCTCAGAGAACGAGACCCAGGCAAGTCTCCCCTGAGACAGAAGATGAAGCAGCAAGCAGGCCGCCTCTAAGGCACCGCTCCCCCAGTACAAGGAAACCGATCCATAGACAATGGAATATTCACGGTAACCAGTCTGGGGAAAGCAGGTCACGACTGGTAGGCAGGCCCACAAAAACCCCACTTCATCCTGAGGTACAAGAGTACCCCATTCCGAAAATTAAAATGCCCACCATTAAGTTTGACGGGACAACAGACCCAGAAGACCACCTGGCGGCATTCGAGAGCCACATGGGCATGTACGACGTGGATGACGCCATCTGGTGCAAAGTCTTCCCAACCACCCTGGTGGGGCTCGCACAAGGATGGTTCAGGGATCTCCGCCAAGGATCAATCAAATTCTTCATAGAGTTGGCCGAGATCTTCCTCGAACAATATGCTGGGAATAAAAGGATACGCCTCACTCGCTTTGATCTTATGACCCTTAAACAGAAAAAGGGTGAAAGTGTAAGGGAGTATCTGAGGAGGTTTGACCTATCCTACCAGCAGGTCAGAGAGATCGATGATTCCACCGCTGCCTATGCCCTGACAATCTCCCTGCTCCAAGGAGAAATGAAAAATCAGATGATCAGGGCCCAGCCAGAAACCTTGGCCATGGCCAGGAAAATCGCTGAAGGATTCATTCTGCAGGAAGAGTTCCACAGCCTGCCGGATACCCCTGCAGGCCAAACAAGGCCGCAGGGAGGACCGCAGGGTGGGCGTGGCAGAAATGAGCCAGGCAAGCAGAGAGAAGAGGGAGACACTCCCAAGAAAGAGCGTACCACATACCAACCAAGATTTGACAGCTACACAACCCTCAATAGGCCGAGAGCAGAAATCTTCGAGTTGAAAAAAGAAACAGCAAAATGGACTCGTCCAAACAAGCCTCGTAGCCCAAAAGGAGATCCCAAAAAATTCTGCACGTTCCATGACTGCATAGGTCATACCACAGAGGAATGCCGCCACTTAAAAGACGAAATAGAAAAACTGATAAGAAACGGCTGGCTGAGTAACTATGCAGCAAGGAACAAACCCCAGAAAGAGGTGGCAGACAAACCTGAGGGCTCAGCCCAAAATCGCATGGTCATCCATGTAGTATCAGGGGATGCAGAGGAGCGGACCAGCAGGCGCAGCCAGAAAAGACAGATCCGCGAACTGCGGAACCAAATGTGCTACGACGAAAAGGCAGGCAGCCCAAGGGGCACTACCCTGAGCATCACCCCTGAAGATGCAGGGAGAATCGTGTACCCACATAGTGACCCTCTGGTCCTAACCCTGGAAATCAGCAATCATATTGTCAAAACGTGTATGGTGGACACTGGCGCCTACACGAATCTCTTGTACAAAGATGCTTTTGTGAAAATGAATCTTGAGAAGAGGCACTTGAAACCAGCCCCCGGATCTTTGTATGGCTTCAATGGAGCAGGCATGCTACCCATGGGAGTTATCGATCTGCCTGTTACGTTTGGGGAGGGGACCTCAGCAAGAAATATCAGGGCGTCATTTGTTGTGGTGGATGCCAAATCCGCGTACAACGCCCTGATAGGCCGAGCCACCCTAGATGAAATAGAAGCTGCAGTATCAATTAGGGCCCTCACCATAGCCTATGTAACAGACTTTGGCATGGAGGGGAAGGTGCACGGGGATCAGGAGTCGGCCAGACACTGCTATTTCGTGGCCCTGCAGGCCCATGAGACAGAAAGAAAAGGGAAGCGAAAAGCCCAATGCTCTCCTAGCAGGGAAGGTGAGATTCCGACTGCCCAGCAAGAGCCAGTCCGCCTGGAGCCTGAAGGCGAGAGCATGCTAGTGGACTTAGAGCCAGGGAGGCAGGTCCTTATAGGGGCCGGCCTGGAGGAGTCCTATCAAAGGGAACTAATTGCAGTCCTAAGTGAAAACAGGGACGTATTCGCCTACTCTACAGACGAGATGCCAGGGGTTGACCCCGCCTTTATTGTTCACAAGCTGAACATTAGTCCAGAGGCTCGCCCTGTAAAGCAGAAGAAGAGGAACATGTCCGTAGAAAAAGATGCGGCAATAAAAGAAGAAATAGACAAACTCCTGAAGGCAGACTTCGTCGAAGTATGTGACTACCCTGAATGGCTGGCAAACGTTGTCATGGTAAAAAAGTCATCAGGCGCATGGAGAATGTGCGTAGATTTTACCAATCTTAACAAGGCCTGCCCTAAGGACTGCTACCCTCTGCCCAGGATAGATCAGCTAGTGGACGCCACTAGCGGATACACCATGCTGAGTTTTCTGGATGCGTTCTCAGGGTACTATCAAGTGTACCTCTGGCAGCCAGACAGAGTGAGGTGCGCCTTCATAACCAGCCATGGCACCTACATGTACAAGATGATGCCATTTGGGCTGAAGAATGCAGGCGCCACCTATCAGCGGTTGGTAGACAGGGTCTTCGAAAGCCAAAAGGGATGAAACTTAGAGGCCTATGTTGACGACGCGATCGTCAAAAGTAAGGGGGACAAGGAGCATCTGATAGATCTTCAAGAGACCTTCTCTTCCCTGCGGTCATACAAGATGAAGCTGAACCCGAAAAAATGCACATTCGGGGTCCGATCCGGAAAATTCCTAGGTTATTTGGTCAGCTCCAGGGGGATAGACGCCAACCCTGAGAAAATTCAGGCGGTCCTAGACCTCCCGGAGCCTAAAACCATCAGGGACATTCAGAGGCTCACAGGCAGAATGGCCGCCCTGGCCCGGTTTATCGCCAGGTCAGCAGACAAGTCCACCCCTTTCTTCAAAATATTAAAGGGCAACAAACAATTCAAATGGGAAGACGAACAGAAGAAAGCCTTCGAGCAATTAAAGGAGCACCTGAAGAAACTCCCTATCCTGGCAAGACCGGTAGCCGGAGAAAAGTTATACCTGTACATCGCTGTCACGAACACGATGGTAAGTGCTGTCATCTTAAGGGAGGAAGCAAACTCACACCAACCCATCTACTTTGTGAGTCACGCCCTGGGAACAGCCGAAAGAAATTACCCCCTGATAGAAAAGGCCGTCTATGCAGTCATCATTGCAGCCAGAAAACTCAGACCCTACTTTGACGCACATCCTGTCGTGGTCCTCACCGACCAACCACTGGAGAAAGTGTTGGAAAAGTTTGAGAAATCAGGGAGACTGCTGAAATGGGCGATCGAGTTAAGTGGGCTAGGGATATCTTACCAGCCAAGAACAGCCATCAAAGCCCAAGCCTTGGCCGATTTTCTGGCTGAATGCTCCCATTCAGGGGAAGAAGAGCCCCCTGCCGAGGAGTGGATCGTGCACACTGATGGATCCTCAACAGCCAATGGTGCAGGCGCAAGCGTCGTATTAACAAGACCCGAGGGAGTGGATTTTGAGCATGCGCTCAGGTTCACCTTCCCGGCGTCAAACAACGAGGCGGAATATGAGGCTGTAATCACAGGGATAAAACTGGCTAAAGCTGCAGGGGCAGAGCGAGTTACACTAGCAACCGATTCTCAGCTCATTGCCAATCAAATTAACGGAGAATATGAGGCCAGAGATCAGACCATGGCCACATACCTTGAGAAAGTGAAACAGGAGTTGTCGGGCCTGAAATCCTATGAAATCCAGCAAATACCCCTATCACAGAACAACCGAGCCGACGCCCTGTCAAAGCTGGCCAGCTCCAGCCTACAAGACATACGGAGGTCGGTGTGGGTTGATGTTTTGCATGAAAAATCTACCAGCGCCTGCCAGGCGAATAGCACCGTCGAGGAAGGACCGGAAAATTGGATGAACCCCTTTATTCAGTTCAAAAAGCATGGTATCCTACCATCGGACACGGCTCAAAAGAGAAAGGTACAGGCCAAAGCAGCCTGGTTCATAATCATTGGTGAAGAACTGTACAAAAAATCTTTTACTTACCCCCTGCTAAAATGCCTGGGGGCAGACCAGGCTGCTGAAGTTCTGGAGGACATCCACTCAGGAATCTGTGGACACCACATCGGAGGAAGATCGCTGGCCCACAAGGCCCTGAGGGCAGGCTACTACTGGCCTACCATGCTAGAGGATGCCAGAAGCCTGACCCAGAAGTGCAGAAAATGCCAACTCTTCGCCCCATCAATCCATGTCCCTGCCCTGGAACTCAGGCCAATCCTATCCCCCATCCCCTTCGCTCAATGGGGGATGGATATACTAGGACCTTTCACGGTGGCCACTGGGGGCAGGAAGTTCCTGATTGTGGCTATAGACTACTTCACCAAATGGATAGAAGCTGAAGCAGTGCCCAACATTACTGAGCCGGCAGTCAGAAAAGTAATCTGGCGAAATATTATCACCAGATTCGGTCTACCAAAAATGTTGGTATTTGATCATGGCAGGCAGTTTGACAATGATCCCCTGAGAATCTGGCTAGAAAGCCACAACATCGCAGTTGCCTACTCAGCCGTCTGTCATCCTCAAACCAACGGACAGGCAGAGGCAGCCAACAAGCAAATCTTAAATGGCCTTAAGAAAATGGTAGATGACCTCAAGGGTAGACGGGCTGACGAGCTTCCCAGCATACTCTGGTCAATCCGGACCACCCGAAAGGAATCTACAGGCCAGACCCCGTTCGGTCTAGTATATGGAGCAGAGGCCCTGTTACCAATTGAGGCAAGGATCCCATCTCTGCGCTCTCTGCAATACGACCGGACTGAGAACGAAGCTGCAATGGTTGAGGCCTTGGATCTGGTCAATGAGATAAGGGAGGAGGCCAGTACCAACATCGTTGCCTACCAGCAACGAATGAGGAAAGCCTTCAACAGCAGAGTGCGCCAGAGAAATTTCCAGATGGGTGATCTGGTTCTCAGAAAAACGCAGGCTATTGGAAAGTCAAGGGAGCACGGAAAACTAAGTGCGAACTGGGAGGGTCCATACCAAGTGACTCAAATCCTGGGACCAGGCACATACAAAATCGCCAACCTTGAAGGACAAGAATTGCATGCTCACTGGAATGCGGACACCCTGAAGAAATATTATGTCTGAACCGGGTCTAAAGATAGATTTTATTTTTGCTAAGAAAAATAGCGGAGGACGGTCAAAGAATGTCGACGGCTCCGACCATCCTAATGTCAAAAGTTTCATAAAGAAATGAGAAAGCTTCAAATTTATACTCGTTGCATGTTCAAACTTGCGCTTTCACACACAAACGAGCAGGGGGCAATAGGGGGAGGCCCCCCTGTTGCCAAACTAAGGAAAAATGAACCCCCCAACAAAAAAAATCCAAGCCTCCCTGCTTACCTCTGGGCAGGCAGGGGGCAGGCCCCCTGGACATTGAACAAAAGCCGGGGACATGCCAGATCAACAAGGACTGGGGGCAGGCTTCCCAACCTTGTATAAAAAATCCAAGCCTCCCTGCTTACCTCTGAGCAGGCAGGGGGCAGGCCCCCTGGACTTTGAACAAAAGCCAGGGACAGGCCAGATCAACAAGGACTGGGGGCAGGCCCCCCAACCTTGTATAAAAAACGCAAAAGCCTCCCTGCTTACCTCTGGGCAGGCAGGGGGCAGGCCCTCTGGACTTTGAACAAAAGCCAGGGACAGGCCAGATCAACAAGGACTGGGGGCAGGCCCCCCAACCTTGTATAAAAAACGCAAAAGCCTCCCTGCTTACCTCTAGGCAGGCAGGGGGCAGGCCCCCTGGACTTTGAACAAAAGCCAGGGACAGGCCAGATCAACAAGGACTGGGGGCAGGCCCCCCAACCTTGTATAAAAAACGCAAAAGCCTCCCTGCTTACCTCTGGGCAGGCAGGGGGCAGGCCCCCTGGACTTTGAACAAAAGCCAGGGACAGGCCAGATCAACAAGGACTGGGGGCAGGCCCCCCAACCTTGTATAAAAAACGCAAAAGCCTCCCTGCTTACCTCTGGGCAGGCAGGGGGCAGGCCCCCTGGACTTTGAACAAAAGCTAGGGACAGGCCAGATCAACAAGGACTGGGGGCAGGCCCTCCAACCTTGTATAAAAAACGCAAAAGCCTCCCTGCTTACCTCTGGGCAGGCAGGGGGCAGGCCCCCTGGACTTTGAACAAAAGCCAGGGACAGGCCGGATCAACAAGGACTGGGGGCAGGCCCCCCAACCTTGTATAAAAAACGCAAAAGCCTCCCTGCTTACCTCTGGGCAGGCAGAGGGCATGCCTCCTGGACTTTGAACAAAAGCCAGGGACAGGCCGGATCACCAAGGACTGGGGGCAGGCCCCCCAACCTTGTATAAAAAACGCAAAGAGCCTCCCTGCTTAGCTCTAGGCAGGCAGGGGGCAGGCCCCCTGGACTTTGAACAAAAGCCAGGGACAGGCCGGATCAACAAGGACTGGGGGCAGGCCCCCCAACCTTGTATAAGAACGTTAAAAGACCTCCCTGCTTACCTATGGGCAAGCAGGGGGCAGGCTGTGCATCAAACTCATACGAGAAACCGAACGAAGGCAGACAAAAACAAACAAAAAGATCTGCATAAAAAGGAATAAAGTGGCAAGGGTACACAAGATAAGAGTTTTCTAAAAAAGTGATTACAGTAAAACACGGCAGCCGGCCACCAAAGGGCTCGGCGCGCAAAGAAATAAAGAAGTCAAAGCATCTGCGTAGGCGCAGCGGGGGACGAACAAGAGCCCTCTGAGGAAGACTGCCCTCCATATTAAGCAGGGGGAGCATCTGGGCCAGAAGTAGCAGCCCCTTCAGCCAGCCTGTGCATTTGGGCCTCATCCTTGGCGGCGTAAAGGGCCCGAAAAGCGTCTTCATCAAAGCCAGGGACCATCTCCCTGACAACTTCCATGACCACCCCTAAAGAAGAGTTAGCGCCATTCACAAAACCCGCCGACACGGCCGTTTCCACCTCTTGGATTATTTCGTCCCTTTCTTTCTGCCACTCCTCAGTCTTCGTCGCTAGATCACCAAGAGCTGCCTGAAGATCTGAATTCGCCTTAGAAAGGCGCTCCCCTAGATCGACGACACTTTTCTTGGCATGATCCAGCTCAGCCAAAGCCTTCCTGGCCTGCTCCAGCTCTGCGAAGGCCTGCTGAGCTCTTTTCGACTCCTCCTCCAGGCGGGACACCTCCCTGACAGCCCTCTCTTTCTGAGACTTCCAGTGGATCGCCTGATTCCTGGCCTCTTCCAGCTCGATCTCCCTTTTCGCCAACTGATCCTTCAAACTGGCAATGAGAGCAACGTCCCTTTCGACTGCAGAAAGGCGGTCAGAGTTAGCCAGTTCCTCGTCACTCAGACAGTTAAGGGCCGCCAACTCTGCAGAAGCCTGGATGATTCTGGCGGTACGCTGAACGTACTGAGTCACCTGCTGAGTGGCAGAATGGACAGTCTTGAGAAGATGGTCCGCCAAAACTGCCCCGGAGTCGGAAAGTAAGGCGGAAACATCCTGGCTATCGCCGGCGGTGTAATGGAATTCGATGTTCTCCTCAGAAAAGAGGGTACTAGGAACCCCCTGAGCGAAGCGTTTTGGTTCAGGCGTAGAAGTTTCCAGATCCACCACTTGGTCAGCATTCGGAGCCTCCCTGCTCCTCTTTCTAATCAGCCCTCTGGGAGTGCTTTCCCCAGTCTCTTCGGAGCCCGCGACCCGCGGTCCCGAGGGAATCTGAACCCCTGTGGAAAGGCCCCCCTGCCTACCAACAGGTGAGGGGGTAGCCTCACAGGCAATCACCTTCGCAACTGGGGAAGGGGTGGCTTCAGAAACCGCCGTTTTAGCAGGCGTTGATCTGGGAGGGGCAGGAAGCCTTGGTCTACTGAACGACAAACCCTTCAAGTGCTTCATCAAGTTCTTCTCACCTTTCTTGAAATCAGGGGGAAGAGAAGGGCGACTTTGGACGACGGTAAGAGTCTCGGTCAGACCCAGATGCCTCACCTCCCCTTTTCTCCAAATGAAGGTGGCAAACTCTGCAAGGCAAACAGACAAACAGTCAGGACACTTAAAAAGAAAAAGGGGAAGGGAGAATCATCAACACTCCTGAACTATCTTCATCTGGACCCAGATTCATGCCCACCCGGGTCAGGAATTTATCAGTAGCAATGAGCTCCGCATGGGGGAGCCATAATGAAGGGCCATATACCCCATATTTATCAGTATGAGCGGCGAAATAGTCTGTCAGTTCCCTGTCCTTCTCGCTCAGCTTCACCTCCAAGGCCTTTCCACCCACGCCAGGGTGATACTCCTCGGGGGTCTCCAGTCTGGTGTGGACATGATTTCTGAAATGACGGGGAATCTTCCACCCATGGGCACTGTGCACATAAAGGAAGTTGTTCTTCCAGTCTCTCAGACTGTCCATGGCTGGCCACACCAAAGCATGTCCCTTCTGCCTCAAGAGGGACTAATATCCAGGGGAGCCCACACTCCTAGAAGAGACCATTTGTAGGCCGACCATAAACCTCAGGGCATCAATGGAAGGCTCGGCGCGATGGAACAAGCAAGTCCACACATACGAAATTAATGACCTGAAAGCCGTGGCTGTCAGCTGAGCGATGGCCACATTCATACGCCTGAAAATCTCTTCCAGGGAAGGATGAAGGGGAAAGCGAAGGCCGAACTCCAGGCACTTATGATAAACCGTTATGCACCCGTCGGGAGGGCTACATACGGTATCCTTCTCGCCGAGGACGACAACTGTGTACCCATCCCCAAAATTGTAAAACCGCTCAATCGCGACGGCGACATTTTTTGCAAGAATCAAGTCCCTATTTTTCGGGTCGGGGTAAGTACTCAAGGGAATGCCGTATTTGGCTCTATCTAAGTAATAAACCTTACCCCTTTCCCGACGAATAAGGGGGCCAGAGGTCCTGGAAGGATCAATTTCCAGTGCCTCGTCATCCGAATCAATAACGTCGTACGAAGGAGGGTCAGGGGAGTTACCACCTCCACTATCCGCCGAATTTTCTTCCTCAACTACCCCAGAGCCAACCTCCCTAGAGGAGGAGGCAAAATTCTCCCTACCTTTTTCCTCGTCCTCCCTCCTTGATGGGTCAGTAAAAGATAGGATTCGCTCACGAGTTCTACACATTGTAATTAGAGCGGAAGCGGAAAACAAGAAATCTAAAAGAAAAAGCAAGAAATGGAAGACAAAAGTCTAACCTAAGGTCGTCTGCCGGTGCGGTGAAAGCCTGAAGGAGAAATTTCCCAGAAAAATGGGGGTACAAGGCAAGGCACAAGTCGTCAACACCAAAGGGTTTTGCAGAGAAAGAGAAAAGGAAGATTTCAAGAGGAAAGAAAGATTGAAAAAGGAAAAAGAGGAGAAATGGATGACTGTTTACTTTTATAAGGAAAAAGGCATACAAAGAGTCGCCAAACTCTCAGAAATCCGCCCAAAGACTACTGTCCACGTGTCACTCCCTCAGAAGTTAACCCTGTGTAACTTCCCAAGGGTGGCCTCGAAAGGACCAAAGGGTGTCAGAGGATTGATCACCCTGTGACGTCCCCTCTTCATTCAAACAAAAAATAATAAGCAAATATTAAAAACACAACACACAAACAAATTACCTGAACTTTCTTCCATTAAGTCTTGAAAAAACCCGGAAATACGGGAAAATTACATCTAGTACCAAACAAGAAAGGAAAATACACAAGGGCCTAAAAATTCCGGCCCGACAAAGTCAAACGCCCTGCTACGCAGGCCTAATCGTCATCCAGGTCTGGGGAATGGTCCCCAAGGCTGCCTGGGCTCCCAAAATCCGAGCCCCAGTCCCAGTCTGGGGAATCCTTAAAAGGATCATCAGGGATTCCGTCCCCATCCTTGTCACTCAAGCAACCAAGACCCTCGCTATCATCGGAGTCTCGGCTGCTATCCTCCCAGTCCCTGCCAAAGGGAACGACCTGGGATTCGTCGCAGGTGCGACAACCTGTCCTCCTCACAGGCGAGGAGGGGCCTGACGCCAGGGAGGAGTCAGTATCAGAAAAGTTAGGGTCAAATTGCTCAGGGTGCAGCCACGGAAAGAATTCGTGGCATCCCCGGTCAAAGCAGCCCCATCCCTGAGGGCAACGCCTGAATCTGGGAGCAACAGGGGGCGAGGATCTCTTGAGACGCTTGCTCAACCTAGAAGGGACTTTCTTGCCACTCCGACGAGAAAGAAGCTGTGAACGACGGCTACGACGGACAGCTCGATAAGCAGCTCGAGCATACCGAAGCCTCCAAAATCCTCCAAAAAGGAAAGTAACATGGCGAACTCCACGGCGAGTCACGAATTTTTTGATCCAAACCATGATTAAGACAAAGAAAGAAAAGAAAGTTGGAGATGGGTCATGAAAATGGCGAAGGAAAATGCAATTTATACAAGGAAGAAGGCCAAGGCATTGAATAACTTCCCAACCACCCTGACAGGAGAAACGACCAATCGGCACACCAGCACGCTGCCCAAAAATCCATTTGGTGCACGAGGCAATCATGACCCAAGGAACAATTAAACTCTTGGCATGCCTAATAACAAAGGAGACTCCCCCTCGGGAATACGCGAACGCATTAAATGCACTGGTAGGAGTCACAAGTCAACTCCCCTCCACCAAGAGTCCACCTGCCAAAGGGGAACCCTGCTTCCCCTCCAGCAGGTGAGGGCCAATTGATGAGGGACGAAGAGCCTGCGTTGGGCCACCTGCCTAGCAGGCCCCAAGAAGAACCTGTCCAAGGAACCAAGGAGCCCGCCCAGCAGGCCGTTGGAATAAGATACCAAGATTCCCTCATTAAAACAAAACTGCATGGAAGCCGCCTTCCCGGTAGGGAAGGCAGCATGCTGCGAGGAGCGTGCAGGCATTACCTGTCCGCCTGCCTCCAAGCGACCTTCTCCCTGAGCAGGGCCGGGGCCCCAGAAGCCCCCTCTGTCGTTTTGCCTACAGGTAAGAGAGAATGAGTGGATGGGGAAGCACCACGTGTCAATTTCCCATCCACCCATTCTTTCTCTCTCCACTCTTCTTTCCCTCTCTCTTGTGGGAAGGTATAAATACTCTTCCATTTCCCACATGAGGGGGGTTGGATTTTCTCTCTCTAGACTCTCACTCCTAAAAACGCCACCTAGTTCCTCACGAGCTAGGTTCATCAAGGCATTTCACGGACTAACTTAGGCATCGGAGAGGGTTCCCTCAGACAACCTCCGAGGCCCTGTGCGTTCATTGTGCAGGTAGCAGGCCAACTCCGCCGGGGAGGTCCGATCAAGGGAGAGAGACAAAGGAGAGGTTTAAGGAAATCAGACGATCCGTTACTTACTGTAGACACCCGCATTTTGACTGCTAGGTGTCTATGGCAGTTTCCAAAAAACACCCGATGATGATCGGACGCTAACGTGCTTCTATGCGCTCGGATACGGGCTCAAATCCATTAATCGCTGGCTAACACACTTACAGAGTACAAATCTCACAAAATCAACCTCGAATCCAGGCCCAGCGGACCGTTCCGAGCCAAACAAGACTAATTTGGGCCAAAACCGACACCGGAATTAAAACCGACTTTTTGCGATTGGGTCAACCCTGGTCAAGGTCGTTTCCGAGACATACAAAACAACCATTCACAACATCAAAAGTCCAACTCAAGAAGCAAAACCAACAGTCCATCTTCAGACGGGCCATCAGGTCAAGTCCGTCAAGGCAAAACCCTAGACACCAAAGTGCATGACCATGCCTATATAAACACCCTCATGCAACACACTTTGAGACATTGGAAAAAAACCCTAGAGCAACTCTACACACACATACAACATCTATTACAAACCCTAATCCAACCCTAGCAATTCTACACTAGCAAAAAACCCTAAACCTAGTTTTAGGAATCAATTCCGAGCCACCATAACTTAACCTCCATAAAACCTCGAAGACTCTTGTGTTAAAGCCACGGTTACGAGTTCGATCCGAGACAAGAACATGTAGGTTGAGGGTGTCAAAACCCCGTTCTCTCCTTCTCTTCCTCTCGTCATCTTCTTCGCTTTTTCTTACTTTTTTTATTTTTATTTTTTATTGCATCATAATATCGGTAATACTAATACAAAACATTAAAATACTTATCGATTTGTGTCGAGTAAGAGGGGTATCGGAATAAGGAAACACGAATATACAAGTGTACTGCATACAGCGTTGACGGTCGCTTGTTCCAATACCCCGATTACTTGATTATTGAGATAAGTTAACTTAAATAATTTTTTTTATTTCGTTTGCATCATTATCATTAGTCGTATATTTACATTATTTTCTAAAAACAAGCATTATAAGGGTCGAAACCCGTTGATGCGGATCCGACATCAAACAATTCGCAAGAATTAATTATGATGTCGGGATGCGGAGGGAATCAAGTCGAGTTTTTTTAATTAAAGTATCGATCTATTAGATTCGATACCAATTCCATAATTGGATGTCGAATTTAATAATTTAGTCAAATAAATTAATTAACACGATTTTCGTTGATGCCAATATAGATGTCCTCTAATTCAATTGAATTAATTACGACATTAATAAACGCGGAGAAAATTTATATCGTGCTAGTTAATTTAAAATGACTTATATTATTTTCTTTATTTTTTCACTCTAGTATTCCATATCGATTCCATAATCGGATATGGCATATGACGAGCATCAAAATTAAAATCGAGTATAAATTATTCCAAGTATTTAATATCGATTTCATAATCGAATATTGAATACGACGAATATCGAAAATATTAAGTCGAGTGCAAATTACGCAATATTTGTATGCGATTTAATAAAATCATCAATTTCCCGAAGAAAACAATCTCGCTCTTTTTATTATTGTTCTTTGAACATCATTTTTTTTAGACAAAACAATTTTTTTAGATCTCGATATTTTTTTTTCCTTGACTTCGGTCAACACGTGTTAATCCATCACGTGACAAAATCATGCATTCATCACATCTATATCTTTATTCAATTTATTACTCGTTACATCGTTACTAACGGTTTGATTGTTTCCTTTGTCGTTTTTTGTCGTTTATTTTATTTTACTAAAATGAACCCACATGCTAAAATTCCACTTTGACGTAGAATTAATTGCATTAAATCGACTTAGAAACTCTTTTCAATTCCATTCACATGTTTAGGGAAAATAATCTTTGCATATCATTTTCCCGTTTAACTAGCGCGCGTATTGTAAGTCACTTGAATTCTTTGTAGAGGCCGCTAATGTGCGGGCGGGGTTGGGTGTCCTTTGTGGGCTTCCCAACACGTACCCTCACCCCTTACTCAGAACCTCGGTTTCCGGATGCCCGAAACCGTTGGCGCACGAGAGTCATTCAATATACGATTAACCGCTCAAGTCGGCATCTATATCGATATGCAAAGGGACGAGCCCAATAAACTCTGACATCGGAAATGGGCCGTATTTTGTATACGGCCCACTACGACATAGAGTGGGCTCGAACGGTTCCGAATAACCATAAAATTCGGTGGCGACTCCACATAGACCTAAATTTCAATTCGATCCTTCTCGTATGGAGGTTCCTTCGCCTACCCAAACCCGCGCGTGGCCGCGTCGGGGTGGACCTATGTCATGTCCACAATTTGGCGACTCCGTTGGGGATTAACTGATGCGTGACTTACCATCGGCGTCCTCAGGGTGAGACTCGGATAGAAATCGTTTGACAAATACAATGCGCGTGTTAGTTTTACGGTTCATGCATAACCCATATTTTCCCGGGCCGGTACTGGTGACCGACGTCCCACTATACCATTGATGTATTCCAACATGGATATGTCAAAAGGTGTCCATAGTCGATTCGAGTGGGTTTCGCGGCATGTTCTAAGCTCAATTCGACTTAGAGAGTCCGTCCCGATCAACGTCTAGACTATGTACACTGGTATAGACCCTTTCAGACCGACCGAGACTTAGTGTAGAGCATACATGGCGTCGTTATAATGCTTGTGTGACTACGTGCTACTTGGTTTCCGAGTCATTTTCAAAAATATCAACTTTTCAAAAATTACATCCTCCTTTTCAAGATATTCAATTTTCAAAACCCGGGACATACCGAATTTAGGACTTATGATTTTACTCAAAATAGCCTATTTTCTAGCCGGTATGCTGCCCAAATCAAAACTCAAGCTTTCAAAAATCATGGCCCAATTAAGCATTTCGTTTTTTTTCGAAATTTGGACCTCTCCCCCGAGTTTTCTCGGTCCTTTTTCAAAATCAATCAATTTTCAAAACCTTCCTCTTCTAGGACTTCCCGTATTTAGCAGTGTCGGGTCGTGTCTTAAGCTGTCGAGGTCCGTAGCGTCGAAACTCCGTCGATCTTACATCACGAGTTTCTTCCCTTTCCCGGTCCGCCTTATTAGACTAAGGCAAGGCCCACCTACGTAGGACAAACCCCTACAAAGGAGGGCCCGTCAACACGATCGAGTCAAAAGTCTGGGGATGTCCCGTGTGAACCTCCTTTCGAACAGGACTAGGCCCATTTGCCGAATCCTAAGGGAGGCCCACACTTCACGAGTCATCTGTCTAGGTGTCTTTCTCGAGTCGTTTCCCTTTTTAGTCTCGTTTGGGATGAACTTTCTATTCCGGGATTTCTGGGCTAGTTTCTGATTACGTGGTGTTCTTACAGACAGGCCAGCCACAACCCGACATCAACGCAAGATGGAGGAATTGAAAAATGCCTTAGCCAAGATCGAGACTCAACTGACCTCCATCCTCGCTAACCAAGCAACTTTGGACACCCGCCTGAGCACTGTGGAGAAGACGGTCCCAGTTGAAGGAGCTGATTCCGCTGGGCCCATAGCCGAATTGGTCAGTGTTGTTCGCAGGCTCGAGGAGCAAGTCCACTTGTCAACAAGCAACTCGATCCACTCCGAAAATGCTCGCATTTATTCACCTTTGAATGATGAGCTACCGGCCAACCTCAACTTGACGGGGATTCCTATGTTTGAGGGTACCGAAGACCCGGTCCATCACATCCGGGCCTTCAAAGACTTCATGGCGGTTAAAGGGGTAAAGTCCACCATGTTCAAGCACCTATTCCCTTCCTCCTTGGAAAAGCACCCCAGGGCCTGGTTCTACAGGCTCGACCCCAAGAAGTACAAGACTTGGGATGATGTGGCGACCGAATTCGCTCGGAACTACGCCGATAACACTGAAATCCAGACTACAATGCGTACTCTGGAGGTAATGGCCCAGGAGCCCAAAGAAGGGTTCACAAAATATCTGCAAAGGTGGAGGGCTGAGAGTGTGAAGCTGGTTGACAAGCCCGGCGAGAAGGCCCTAGTGGAAGCCTTCGTCAAAAATCTACTCCCATCCTACCGGGTCCATCTCCGGTATGCTATTATCCCAAACTTTGCTGTCCTTACTGAAATGGGCACAAGGATCGAAGATGATTTGAGGTTGGAGAGCCTGACTAAGGCCTCTACCAAAGGGTATCAAGGGGCGAGTTCATCTACAATCAAGCCCACACCCGCAGCTGCAACTCGCAGCATCTTCGACGAGGTAAACCTGCTCGACACCTCATCTAAAAAGAATACACCAAATCGGGTATTCACAGATATAGGGACTACCTATACTTATGCCTTACAGAGGCTATCCTCAAAGGGCCTAATCCAACCGATAGGCCCAACTGCAGAACCTCCAGTGGAAAAGGGGCCCAAAACATACAATGCCCAGGCCTATTGTCAGTATCACCGGGGTAACGGGCACGATACTGAAAAGTGTTGGAGGTTAAAACACCTGATCCAGGACCTTATCGAGAGCGGGAAAATCCCGTTGCCCGGAGACAAGCCGAGCAACAAAGAAAACCCATTCAGCGTTGATGCTATCTTCACCGGTGAGGTAATTGATTGTTCTCACCTCATCTCTCCCTATATCCCACAAGTCAACGGGATATGGTTCGACGACGAGGATGATGTATACTTAACCAAAGGGGAAGCTGTCCCCATCACCCTCGAAGAGGTCCGACAAGCTAAGTCCAAGGCCTTAGCCACCAATCATCTCGCCACAGCTGGGCGTTCCATTCCTATATCCGTCACTGAACCCGCCAGGACGGAGCCCACCCTCGAAGAGCCGAGCCCGGACACGGCTCTGGTCCAACAAATGAAGAGGGTCCGAGCCGATCTGACCATATGGCAACTATTGGTTAGCTCGCAAGCTCATCGGGAAGCACTAACTAAGGCTCTCGATGAAATCAAGGTTGATTCAGAGGCTACCCCTGCTGAAATGGTAGCCACCATCATGCCCGACCTCAAAGGCAAATCCAAAGAAGAAGGCCCACTCATAACCTTCTCTGAAGCCGATCTGCCACCATTTGGGCCCGGTCACAATCTGGCCCTATACATCAAGGTCATCTGCAAAGGTAAATATCTCCCGATGACCCTTATCGACGATGGATCAGCCGTGAATGTCCTTCCTCTAAGGACCGCAAAAGCACTCGGCATCACCGATGCCGATTACCTTCCAACGGCACAGACTATCCAGGCTTTCGACGGAAGCCCAAAACCTGTTGCCGGGGCTGTGAAACTAAAGATCATAACGGGCCCAATCGAAAAGGAATTGGAATTTCAGGTGATAGACGTCACCTCATCATTCAATCTCTTACTAGGAAGGCCTTGGATCCACGCAGTCAAGGCCGTGTCATCTACCCTCCATCGAAAAGTCAAGATGCCCCTCAAGGGCAGTATCATCACGCTGGAGGCGACCCCAATTACCGTAGCAAGCTGCAACGCTACGGGCCGGGCCGACCCACGAGGATTCGATTTCGTAGGCATGATCGAAGAAGAATATCTCTTTAGGCCCTACTTCACAACTAGCATCGACACGATGCTACAAAATCTGGGTTACCTACCCGGAATAACCTCAAGGCCAAATCTTCCAGCTGGGAAGATTATCGAGGTTCTAAATGATGGCGAGTCACATTTTGGATTGGGGTATGCTATAACCCCGGAAAACGTGGTTCGGGCCGGTATTCACAAGGCTATCGACATTATCAAGGGTACTTACATAAGCCCTTATAGCCTGAAGCTAACGGATTACTTCGTCACTCCAGTCTTCGGAGCCGTCCAAGTGGGCCTTTACCAACCCACCATCACATATCCCGAGACCAAAAAGGCTCGGGAATGCAATTTCATCCCTGATGATATTTTCACCATCGTCCAGGCCGAATCAAAGGAAGGCGAAAGCAGCTCCGAGCCCGTGCTGGGGCTCTTATTCGGGGAAGACAAGGCCATTCCCGCTCCAAAAGACGACCTGGTCAACTTGATCCTTCGCAGCGATCGGTTCGACCCAACCAAGCTAATCACCGAGGTCGGCGCCAACACCGAAACGAGAGCTTGGAGGAAGATCATAAAATGGACCGACAGTCAAGGACGGGTCTACAAGCTGACCACCGGCGAGGGAGATATGCCGGATACCGAGTCTGAGTCAGAGTCAGAGTCGGAGTCTGAGTCCGAGTCTAGAGGGTCTGGTGCTAAAGTCGAGTCTGTAACCCCTTTTTCCTTATCCACTGAGGTCTCGGGGCCTGTCCCAAGACCTCTCCCTATCCCGCCTCTGACCAATGATCAGATGGCAGCTCTATTCGAGCTCTTTTCAAAATTTACCATCAATAATAATAATGAACACCGTTCTGCTTACGACTTGTCTTATTTCCAAAATTTTCTCAATTTCAAAAATTTTACATGCAATGACATTGAGAAACCCTACGAACAGGTACCCCTACCTCAACATCTGGTCGAGCAGCTCGAGCAAAGGGAATCCCGAGATCCGGTAATCGAAGAAACCGAGTCCATCAATGTGGGAACCGCTTTAGAGTCTCAGATGCTTAAATTGGGCCTATCTTTAGACCCAGAGGAGAGAAAACAATTCGCAGGCCTCCTCCAGGAATTCAAAGAGGTCTTTGCATGGTCCTACAAGGACATGCCGGGTATAGACCGGGAGATAGCCGAACACCGAATACCCATCAAAGATGGGTGCAAGCCGGTAAAGCAAAAACTCAGAAGAATGAAGCCCGAATGGTCTCTTAAAGTCAAGGAAGAGGTCGATAAACAATTCAAAGCAGGCTTTATACAAGTGTCTGAATATCCAGACTGGGTTGCAAACATCGTGCCGGTACCCAAGAAGGACGACAAGGTGCGGGTTTGCGTGGACTTCCGGGATCTTAACAAGGCAAGCCCAAAAGACGATTTTCCGTTACCACACATCGACATACTGGTGGATAATACGGCCGATCATGCCCTTCTATCGTTCATGGACGGGTATGCCGGGTACAATCAGATTAAAATGGCAGAAGAGGACATGGGTAAGACCACCTTCATTACACCTTGGGGTACTTACTGTTACACCGTCATGCCATTTGGGCTTATCAACGCCGGGGCCACTTATCAACGGACTGCCACTACTTTGCTCCACGACATGATGCATAAAGAAGTGGAGGTCTACGTGGACGACATGATCGTCAAATCAAAGGACCGAAGCGGGCACATTTCAGCCCTAAGAAAGTTCTTCACCCGGCTACGTAAATACAACATGAGACTGAACCCACAAAAATGCAGCTTTGGGGTGACGTCGGGCAAATTACTGGGCCATATCGTTAGCCAACGCGGCATCGAGGTCGACCCAGCTAAAATCAAAGCCATCACCGAGATGCAACCACCCAAAACCGAAAAAGAAATACGGGGGTTTCTCGGGAAAGTCCAATACATCAGCCGGTTCATTTCAAAACTAACCATGGTATGCGAACCCATCTTCAAAAAGCTAAAAATCGGAGAACGGGTGCTATGGGACGACAAATGTCAAGCGGCTTTCGACAAAATCAAGGAGATTCTGTCTGCTCCGCCAGTACTAATGCCACCTCAACACGGTCTGCCTTTGTCGTTATACCTAACAACGACTGAGACAGCCATGGGGGCTATGCTGGCCCAGACAGTTGATTCAGAAGAACGGGCCATTTACTACATCAGTAAAAAGTTCCTCGAATATGAGTGTAAATATACAATGCTCGAAAAGACGTGCCTAGCATTGGTTTGGGCCACTAAAAAGCTCCGACATTACATGCTCAGTCACGAGGTACATGTGTTATCCAAAATGGATCCTATCAAATACTTGTTCGAGAAGCCCATCCTCAACGGTAGGATATCAAGATGGACTTTAATGTTATCCGAGTTCGACCTCAAATTTGTACCATTAAAAGCCATCAAAGGCCGGGTAGTTGCCGAGTTCCTCGCTGACAGCCCAATATCCGAAGAAGGCCACACCGATACATGGGCCTTTCCCGATGAAGACATATTCCATACCGATACGGAAGTGTGGGATCTATATTTCGATGGGGCATCCAACTTCCGAGGGTTCGGGGTCGGAATCCTGTTAATTTCACCCCGAGGGGAACACACTCCCTTATCCATCAAGTTAGACTTCGACGTGACCAATAACGCAGCCGAATACGAAGCATGCATTCACGGGTTGCAAGCCGCCGCTGATTTAGGGGTAACAAACCTCCGAGTCCACGGTGATTCATCATTGGTCATCAATCAAGCACTCCAAAAATGGAAAACTCGGAACGCCAATCTCGTGGCTTACCAAGCACGGGTAAGGGTTCTAGAAAAACAATTTCAAAAGGTAGAATACATTTATCTGCCCCGGGAAGAGAATCAGTTCGCAGATGCACTTTCCAAGCTAGCATCTCTACTAAACATCCCGGATCACCTGACCAGCATGCCAATCTGTGTCGAAAGACGGTCCGAGCCAGCCTACATCCACGCCATTCAGGATATCGAGATAACGGACCCGGAGCCTTGGTATCAAGCTGTCCTAACCTACTTGGCAACGGGAGAATATCCCGCGGGAGCTGAAAATCGGGCCAAAAAGGCCCTACGAAGATTAGCAACCCAATTTGTTCGAACTGATGACGGGCGATTGTACAAAAAGACGGCACAGGGGGCTCTACTCCTATGCATCGACAAAATACAGGCCGAAAAGGTCATGGCCGAGGTCCATGATGGTGAAAACGGCCCTCATATGAACGCCCATATGCTAGCCCGAAAAATCATGAGGCTCGGGTACTATTGGAACACCATGGAAACAGACTGTCAGTTGTATGTCAAACACTGCCATAACTGTCAGATCTTCGCCAATGTACAGCATATGCCATCTTCCCTATTATATACCATGACATCACCATGGCCATTTTCGACATGGGGTATTGACATAATTGGAAAGGTGCATCCTTCCGGGACGGGGGGTCATTGCTTCATCTTGGTGGCCATCGACTACTTCACCAAATGGGTCGAAGCCGAGTCATTCCGTGTCTTGAACGCCAAGCACGTGGCCAAATTCATCCAAAATAAAATAATATGCCGATATGGGATCCCTCACGAGTTCATCAGCGATCACGGGACCCACTTCCAAGCCGAAACTGCCGCATTGCTGGCAAAATACAAAATTCAAAGGCATACATCTTCGCCTTACCGACCTCAAACAAACGGAGCGGTAGAAGCGGCCAACAAAACAATTGTCACCATACTTAAAAAGATGGCTGAAAATTACCGGGACTGGCCCGACAAAATGCCTTTCGCCCTATGGGGATATCGAACCTCAATCCGCACCGCGACCGGGGCAACCCCGTATTACTTGACATACGGAATGGAAGCGGTCCAACCAGTCGAGCTAGAGGTGCCGTCCCTTAGGATCCTACTTGAAAGCCAAGTACCTGAGGCAGATTGGGTCCAAGCCCGATACGATTCGCTAGTCCTTTTAGACGAACGGCGATCCCCGGCTCTCAACAACAATCAAATATATCAAAAAAGGATCCAACGGGCTTTCAACAAGCGGGTTAGGCCCAGGAACATCAAGGAAGGAGATTTGGTCCTAAAATCGGTTCGTGCCTTACTACCGGTTGACCCGAGGGGTAAATTCAAACCCAACTGGGCTGGGCCATACTTGGTCAAGAAGGTCCTATCAGGAGGAGCGGTAATGCTGACAGACTTGGACGGGAACGAATTTGTCAACCCAACCAACTTGGACCAGCTGAAGCGCTATTACCCATAAACCCCCATCTCAATGTCATTCGCAAAAATTTATAAAAATTTGTCTTTTTTTTATAAATTTTCAAAATTTTAGACAAGTCAATAAGCTAGAATTAATTATTCTACTGTCGCGCATCTCGAATTAACAATCTTGATGTATTTCGAAAATTGCAATCAAATCAAATTTTTGAACTACGTTAGGTTTGATTCCGCCATTTGCAGATACGTAGGCAACCCTTCAAAAGGGTACAACCGCTGCAACAAACGAAAGACGGGATCGGTGTTCAATAATATGTCCTTTATTAATATCTTGATAAACTCGGGATTACAATAAAAAAAAAAAAAAAAAAAAAACGCCAAAACGGCATTCACACAAAAAGATCACACCACAAAAATAATAATAATATTCAAATAATAAAATAAGGAGACTAGTATCCGGGTATCTTCCCCTTCCCCTTGTCCTTCGGGTCGCGTGGAGCCTGGGGTCTTCGGGGTGGTGGCGAGCGTTCCCGAATCACAAGTGGAACCTCCTTAGCCCGAGCCCGTTTCTTTGACGACGGGTCTTCAATAACGGTCTTCGGCCCAAGTCGGGCCCGCACATGCTCAGGCAGTCTATCCCGTGGGCCAAGTCGGTCCTGCACGGGTAGTCTTGGGCCCAGTCTCCTTTCCAAGTCCATCTGGGGGCTCACTTTCCCCCAAGCACCTTTAGCACTAGACCCTTCAGCTGGAGTCTTAGTCTTCTTCTTGTGACCAGACATTAGACGAACTAGGGTAGCTGGAGTGTCACCATCATCGAAGAATCCCCTATTGTCTTTAGCTTGCTCCCTCCTCAACAGGTCAAAAGCTTCGTCAACCTTCAGCGCAGCTCGGGCTTTAGCATCACCGGCTTTGGTCCACTTCATGTAAGAATCTGAAACCCAGATTGAGTGGCGAGATTTGACAACGGGCCAAGTATGCCGTGTGTACCATCTTTGCATCCAGGTATCACACATTACATCAGTCAGTTGGGTAGGGTCACTCACAACTGCTTCAACTTCAGGGATTCGCTGGGTCCATCCATACTGCCTTAGTATGCGATCTGGGTAGAGATGAACCGTCTGCCTGAAAGATAGGATCACCTGATAGCGGGCTCTGTCCCTCGGGTCCAAGCCACTCCAAAGGTAGATGGGCCACCACGGAACGACCCATCGAATTAGCGGACCACCATGGAAAGACAAAACCTCGTCCCAATACTTTTGCGTAATTTGACGAGAGAAATCAATGGCCCGCCTCCTCGTCATCACCTGGTTATGACGATAGTTGCCCGCATCAAGGGGAGGGTCTATCACTGATAGCCTCTCATAAAGCCAAATCTGCAAAAAGGAAACAAAACATGAGTAAAAAAAAAAATCAAAAAAATCGAAAATCAAAAAATTGCAAAGTAACATACATGCAGCAATCGGGTGCTCCCAGTAAGACGAATTGACGAGTCTCTCTTACGGCTGTCCAATCCTTGGATAATCTCGCCCGTGATCAGCCAAGCCGGGTTGTGTTCAGTCTCCATCAAATCTACTACGGTCAAAACATGGGTGTTTCCCATGCAGGATAACAAATCCATGTGACCCTCGAAAGCATATACGTGGAGCATACAGAAAGAAAAGGCCCTGCGGCTGTAAGCCGGTCTGACCCGAACATCAAGAGAATTCATAAATTTCTCAGCCAAGTCGATCAGAGAAATCTTATCGCCTTCCATCATGCGGGATACCTCATTGTGAGAAAGCCCTAGAAATTCTCGAAGCTTCCTCCTCGGGTCATAGATCGAGTACGGGACGGCTGGACGAAGCACCGGGTTCCATCCTCCTATAGCGGCAATCTCCTCAGGCAAAGGGCAAACCTCGCCCCGGGGAAAAGCAAAGACATGATATATGTCATCCCAGTAAGCCAAGCATGCATCCAGGAAATAGCGATCAACCACCATCTGACGGAACGGATACAACTGAGTTATACCCGTCTGGTTGAGCGCCACCCTATCCGTGTCCCTAAAGCGACGAGACCACTCTTGCAGCATAACGGTCAATCTATCGATTCCCATGGCTAATTCCTTAAGAAAATAAGATCTTCTTTTCGCCTTAAGGGAAATAAAGAGACTTTCTTTAAAGATGGGATTGATTTTTAATGAGAATTGTGGAGAAATCAAGGGCAAGAGAGGACTATTTATAGCATTAGCCTTGCAAACTGTTTAGGAAAATTTCCTAATCCTAATTGGAATCAAGCCGCAAGCCTAGTCTCGATACTAGCACGGAAATCTCCATCCCGAACTTTCCTAATCCTTGTTAGGAGTCAAAAATCTAAAAGTTTCCAAAATTCAAAAATCTCAAGATTTCAAATTTCAAAATTTCAAAAAAATCATTTTCCCCAGCGCGAGTCACTTTACTATCTACGTGTTGCATGCATTTTATGTGACTTATACAGGTACGACTCAAACAGGGACGTGCAACCCACGATATCTCCCCAGCGGAAGCCAACGGCGGCATTTCACGGGATGGGCCTACATACAGGCACACCCAGGACTTATGCGACAAGTCTAATTCCCCACGGAGTTATCGGCTCAGGTATGACTTCTAGCTTACGGCTGGCGAGCCCTTCACGCGAGTCTAATGGACTATAAACGACCCGACCGGAAGTCCGCCAGGTTTCAATCCTCGATTGGCCTGGTGGTTACTCTGACTTTCGCCTTGTTCAAGCCTCAGTCAGAGTGGGGGCTCTGTAGACACCCGCATTTTGACTGCCAGGTGTCTATGGCAGTTTCCAAAAAACACCCGATGATGATCGGACGCTAACGTGCTTCTATGCGCTCGGATACGGGCTCAAATCCATTAATCGCTGGCCAACACACTTACAGAGTACAAATCTCACAAAATCAACCTCGAATCCAGGCCCAGCGGACCGTTCCGAGCCAAACAAGACTAATTTGGGCCAAAACCGACACCGAAATTAAAACCGACTTTTTGCGATTGGGTCAACCCTGGTCAAGGTCGTTTCCGAGACATACAAAACAACCATTCACAACATCAAAAGTCCAACTCAAGAAGCAAAACCAACAGTCCATCTTCAGACGGGCCATCAGGTCAAGTCCGTCAAGGCAAAACCCTAGACACCAAAGTGCATGACCATGCCTATATAAACACCCTCATGCAACACACTTTGAGACATTGGAAAAAAACCCTAGAGCAACTCTACACACACATACAACATCTATTACAAACCCTAATCCAACCCTAGCAATTCTACACTAGCAAAAAACCCTAAACCTAGTTTTAGGAATCAATTCCGAGCCACCATAACTTAACCTCCATAAAACCTCGAAGACTCTTGTGTTAAAGCCACGGTTACGAGTTCGATCCGAGACAAGAACATGTAGGTTGAGGGTGTCAAAACCCCGTTCTCTCCTTCTCTTCCTCTCGTCATCTTCTTCGCTTTTTCTTACTTTTTTTATTTTTATTTTTTATTGCATCATAATATCGGTAATACTAATACAAAACATTAAAATACTTATCGATTTGTGTCGAGTAAGAGGGGTATCGGAATAAGGAAACACGAATATACAAGTGTACTGCACACAGCGTTGACGGTCGCTTGTTCCAATACCCCGATTACTTGATTATTGAGATAAGTTAACTTAAATAATTTTTTTTATTTCGTTTGCATCATTATCATTAGTCGTATATTTACATTATTTTCCAAAAACAAGCATTATAAGGGTCGAAACCCGTTGATGCGGATCCGACATCAAACAATTCGCAAGAATTAATTATGATGTCGGGATGCGGAGGGAATCAAGTCGAGTTTTTTTAATTAAAGTATCGATCTATTAGTTTCGATACCAATTCCATAATTGGATGTCGAATTTAATAATTTAGTCAAATAAATTAATTAACACGATTTTCGTTGATGCCAATATAGATGTCCTCTAATTCAATTGAATTAATTACGACATTAATAAACGCGGAGAAAATTTATATCGTGCTAGTTAATTTAAAACGACTTATATTATTTTCTTTATTTTTTCACTCTAGTATTCCATATCGATTCCATAATCGGATATGGGATATGACGAGCATCAAAATTAAAATCGAGTATAAATTATTCCAAGTATTTAATATCGATTTCATAATCGAATATTGAATACGACGAATATCGAAAATATTAAGTCGAGTGCAAATTACGCAATATTTGTATGCGATTTAATAAAATCATCAATTTCCCGAAGAAAACAATCTCGCTCTTTTTATTATTATTCTTCGAACATCATTTTTTTTAGACAAAACAATTTTTTTAGATCTCGATATTTTTTTTTTCCTTGACTTCGGTCAACACGTGTTAATCCATCACGTGACAAAATCATGCATTCATCACATCTATATCTTTATTCAATTTATTACTCGTTACATCGTTACTAACGGTTTGATTGTTTCCTTTGTCGTTTTTTGTCGTTTATTTTATTTTACTAAAATGAACCCACATGCTAAAATTCCACTTTGACGTAGAACTAATTGCATTAAATCGACTTAGAAACTCTTTTCAATTCCATTCACATGTTTAGGGAAAATAATCTTTGCATATCATTTTCCCGTTTAACTAGCGCGCGTATTGTAAGTCACTTGAATTCTTAGTAGAGGCCACTAATGTGCGGGCGGGGTTGGGTGTCCTTTGTGGGCTTCCCAACACGTACCCTCACCCCTTACTCAGAACCTCGGTTTCCGGATGCCCGAAACCGTTGGCGCACGAGAGTCATTCAATATACGATTAACCGCTCAAGTCGGCATCTATATCGATATGCAAAGGGACGAGCCCAATAAACTCTGACATCGGAAATGGGCCGTATTTTGTATACGGCCCACTACGACATAGAGTGGGCTCGAACGGTTCCGAATAACCATAAAATTCGGTGGCGACTCCACATAGACCTAAATTTCAATTCGATCCTTCTCATATGGAGATTCATTCGCCTACCCAAACCCGCGCGTGTCCGCGTCGGGGTGGACCTATGTCATGTCCACACTTACCAATAATCCGATTAAACAACCCAGATCCAGAGCCGGGTTAATTGTTTCCGTGGCCGGAACACTAACGATATTAACGGTATTATGATGCGATAAAGAAATAAAAAAAACGAAAAAAAAAAAGATCGAGGAGAAGGCGGAAGATGACGAGAGGAAGAGAAGAAGAAAAGGGTTTCGGCACCCTCAACCAACATGTTCTTTTCTCGGATTGGACTCGTAGTCGTGGCTTTAACACGGGAGTTTCGAGGTTTATGGAGGTTGAGTTATGGTGGTTTCGAGTTTGATTCCTAGTACCAGGATTAGGGTTGAGTGTAGTATTGCTTTAGGTTGGAATTAGGGTTGAAATTGATGTGTAAAGATGTGTAATTGTGTGTGCATGGGGTGGCTTATATAGGCATTGCCCATGTACTTTGGTGTCTAGGGTTTTGTACCCTGACGGACTTGACCTGATGGCCCGTCTGAAGGTGGACTGTTGGTTTTGCTTCTTGAGTTGGACCTTTTTGTATTTGAGTGGCTGCTTTGATGCGTCTCGGAAACGACTTTGACCAGGGTTGACCCAATCGTTAAAGGTCGGTTTTATTTCCGGTGTCGGTTTTTACCCAAATTAGTCTTGTTTGACTCGGAATAATCCACTGGGCCTGGATTCGAGGTTGATTTTGTGAGATTTTTATTCCATAAGTGCTTAAGCCAACGACTAATGGATTTGAGCCCATATCTGAGCGCGTAGAAAGACGTTAGCGTCCGATCATCATCGAGTGTTTTTTGGAAACTGCTATAGACACCTGGCAGTCAAAATGCGGGTGTCTACAGAGCCCCCACTCTGACTGAGGCTTGGACAGGGCGAAAGTCAGAGTAGCTACCAGGCCAATCGAGGATTGAAACCTGGCAGACTTTCGATCGGGTCGTTTATAGTCCATTAGACTCGCGTGAAGGGCTCGCCAGCCATAAGCTAGAAGTCATACCAGAGTTGATGACGATAACTCCGTAGGGAATTGGAATTGTCGCATAAGTCCTGGGTGCGCCTGTATGTACGCCCATCCTGTGAAATGCTGTCGTTGGCTTCCGCTGGGGAGATATAGTGGGTTGCATGTCCCTGTTTGAGTCGTACCTGTATAAGTCACATAAAATGCATGCAACACGTAGGTAGTAAAATGACTAGCCTTTTTGAATGCATGCAACTTTTTGAATCTTTGAAAGTTTTGAAATTTTGAAATTTGTTTGAAATTTTGAAATTTTGAGATTTTTGGGATATGGAAACTTTGAGATTTTGTAGACTCCTAACAAGAATTAGGAAAGTTTAGGATGGATATTTCTGTGCTAGTATCGAGACTAGGCTTGCGGGCTGATTCTTATTAGGATTAGGAAACTATGGTGTAAGGAGGGATATGGAAAGAGGGTGTAAGGTTGATTGCTATATATAGCCCATCCTATCATTGATTTTCCTGACAATCTCATTACAATTCACTCCCTTTTTAGAAAGAAAACCTTTTCAATCCTTTCAAGAGACTAGCCATGGGAATCGATAGATTAACTGTGATGCTGCAAGAATGGTCCCGACGCTTCAGGGACACAGATAGGGTAGCTCTCAACCAGACGGGTATAACTCAGCTATACCCGTTCCGTCAGATGGTGGTCGATCGTTATTTCTTGGATGCATGCTTGGCTTACTGGGACGACATATATCATGTCTTTGCCTTTCCTCGGGGCGAAGTTTGCCCTTTACCTGAGGAAATTGCAGCTGTAGGAGGATGGAACCCGATACTCCGTCCCGCTGTCCCGTACTCGATTTATGACACAAGGAGGAAGCTTCGAGAATTTCTAGGGCTCTCTCACAACGAGGTATCCCGTATGATGGAGGGTGATAATATTTCTCTGTTCGACTTGGCTGAGAAATTTATGAATCCTCTTGATGTTTGGGTCAGACCGGCTTACAGCCGTATGGCCTTTTCTTTCTGCATGCTCCATGTTTATGCTTTCGAGGGTCACATGGATTTGCTATCCTGCATGGGAAACACCCGTCTTTTGACCGTAGTGGACTTGATGGAGACTGAATATAGCCCGACTTGGCTTATCACGGGCGAGATTATCCAAGGATTGGACAACCGCAAGAGGGACTCATCAATTCGTCTTACCGGGAGCACCCGATTGCTGCCAGTATGTCTGATTTTTATTATTTTTCCAATTTCTCGAATTTTCGAATTTTTTTTTTTTCGCGGATTGCCTGCTGCAGTGGGCACTCTATCGAGTCACCCTGGTACTCGACCGAGTGCCCTCGTAGAAACCTCCTTATCTGCTCCCAGAGGCACCACTCGATCGAATATCCCAGGCACTCGATCGAGTGGCCTTAGGCGGACGACTATTTTGCCTTAAAAACTCATGTTTTGTTTCCTTTTGCAGATTTGGCTATATGAGAGGATATCAGTGATAGATCCTCCTTTTGATGCGAGCAACTACCGTCATAACCAGGTGATGACCAGGAGGCGGGCCATTGACTCTTCTCGTCAGATTACCCAGAAATATTGGGACGAGGTATTGTCATTCCATGGTGGTCCGTTAATTCGATGGGTAGTTCCGTGATGGCCCATCTATCTTTGGACCGGCTTGGACCCGAGGGACAGAGCCCGTTATCAGGTGATATTATCTTTCAGGCAAACAGTTCATCTTTATCCGGATCGCATACTAAGGCAGTACGGATAGACCCAGCGAATCCCTGAAGTTGAAGCAGTTGTGAGTGACCCTACCCAACTGACTGATGTGATGTGCGATACATTGATGCAAAGATGGTACACCCGGCACACCTGGCCCATCACCAAATCTCGCCACTCGATCTGGGTTTCAGACTCTTACACGAAGTGGACCAAAGCAGGCGATGCTAAAGCCCGAGCTGCTCTGAAGGTTGATGAAGCTTTCGACCTGCTGCGAAGGGAGCAAGCCAAGGACAACAGGGGCTTTTTTGACGAAGGAGACACTCCTGCTACCCTAGTCCGTCTTATGTCAGGACAAAAGAAGAAGACCAAGACTCAAGCTGGAGGGTCTAGTGCTAAAGGTGCTTGGGGGAAGGTGAGCCCCCAGACTGACTTGGAAAGGAGACTGGGCCCAAGACTACCCGTGCAGGACCGACTTGGCCCACGGGATAGATTACCCGAGCACGTGCGGGCTTGCATTGGACCGAAGACTGTGGTAGAAGACCCGTCGTCGAAGAAACGGGCTCGTGCTAAGGAGGTTCCACTTGTGATTCAGGAACGCTCGCCACCACCTCGAAGACCTCAGGCTTCACGCGACCCGAAGGACAAGGGGAAGGGCAAAATGCCCGGATATTAGTCTCCATTATTATTATTTGAATATTATTATTATTTTTTGGGTGTGATTTTTTTTTGTGTGTGTGCCGTTTTGGCGTTTTTTTTTTTGTAATTCCCGAGTTTATCGGTTTTTAATAAAGACGTATTAATGAACACCGTTCCCGTGTTTTCGTTTAGTGCAGTGGTTGTACCCTTTCGAGGGGTTGCCTACGTATCCACAATTAGCGGAATCAAACCAAACGTAGTTCAAATTTGATTGATTTTTTGGCAATTTTCGAAACACATCAAGATTATTAATTCGAGATGTGCGACATTAGAATAATTAATTCTAACTTATTGACTTGTCTATAATTTTTTGAAAATTTATAAAAAGACAAATTTTATAAATTTTTGCAAATGACATTGAGATGGGGTTTATGGGTAGTAACGCTTCAGCTGGTCCAAGTTGGTTGGGTTGACAAATTCATTCCCGTCCAAGTCTGTCAGCATCACTGCTCCTCCTGATAGGACCTTCTTGACTAAGTATGGCCCAGCCCAATTGGGTTTGAATTTTCCCCTTGGGTCAACCGGTAGTAAGGTACTAACCGATTTTAGGACTAGATCCCCTTCTTTGATGTTTCTGGGCCTAACCTTTTTGTTGAAAGCCCGTTGGATTCTCTTTTGATATATTTGGATATTATTGAGGGCCCGTGATCGCCGTTCGTCTAAAAGGACTAGCGAATCATATCGGGCTTGGACCCAATCTGCTTCAGGTACTTGGCTTTCAAGTAAAATCCTGAGGGATGGTACTTCTAGCTCAACCGGCTGGACTGCTTCCATTCCATATGTCAAATAATATGGAGTTGCTCCGGTTGCGGTGCGAATTGAGGTTCGGTACCCCCCACAATGCGAAGGGTATTTTGTCGGGCCACTCCCGGTAATTCTCAGCCATCTTTTTAAGTATGGTGACGATTGTTTTATTGGCCGCTTCTACCGCTCCATTTGTTTGAGGTCGGTAAGGCGAAGATGTATGCCTTTGAATTTTATATTTTGCCAGCAATGAGGCAGTTTCAGCTTGAAAGTGGGTCCCGTGATCATTGATAAATTCGTGTGGGATCCCGTATCGGCATATGATCTTATTCTGGATAAACTTGGCCACGTGCTTGGCGTTCAAGACACGGTATGACTCGGCTTCGACCCATTTGGTGAAGTAGTCGATGGCCACCAAAATGAAGCAATGACCTCCCGTCCCGGAATGATGCACCCTTCCAATTATGTCTATACCCCATGTCGAAAATGGCCACGGTGATGTCATGGTATATAAGAGGGAAGATGGCATATGCTGTACATTGGCAAAGATCTGACAGTTATGGCAGTGTTTGACATACAACTGACAGTCTGTTTCCATGGTGTTCCAATAATACCCGAGCCTCATGATTTTGCGGGCTAGCATATGGGCGTTCATATGCTGACCATTTTCACCATCGTGTACTTCGGCCATAACCTTTTCTGCCTGTATTTTGTCGATGCATAGGAGGAGAGCCCCCTGTGCCGTCTTCTTGTACAATTGTCCGTCATCTGTGCGAACAAATTGGGTTGCGAATCTCCGCAGGGCTTTCTTGGCCCGGTTTAAAGTTCTCGGAGGATACTCTCCCGTTGTCAAGTAGGTTAAGACCGACTGATACCATGGTTCCGGATCGGTTAGCTCGATGTCTTGGATGGCGTGTACATACGCCGGCTCGGACCGTCTTTCGACACAGATTGGCATGTTGGTCAGGTGATCCGGGATATTCAGTAAAGATGCTAATTTGGAAAGTGCATCTGCAAACTGATTTTCTTCCCGGGGCAGATAAATGTAATCCACCTTTTGGAATTGTTTCTCTAGAACCCTTACACGTGCTTAGTAAGCCACGAGATTGGCGTTCCGAGTTTTCCATTTTTGGAGTGCTTGATTGATGACCAGCGATGAGGCACCGTGGACCCGGTGGTTTGTCACCCCTAAATCGGCGGCGGCTTGCAACCCGTGAATGCATGCTTCGTATTCGGCTGCGTTGTTGGTCACGTCAAAGTCCAATTTGATGGATAAGGGAGTGTGTTCCTCTCGTGGTGAGATTAACAGAATCCCGATCCCGAATCCTCGAAAGTTGGATGCCCCATCAAAGTACAAATCCCATGTTTCGGTGTCAGTATGGAATATATCTTCATCAGGAAAGGCCCAAGTGTCGGTGTGGTCCTCTTCAGATATCGGGCTATCAGCGAGGAACTCGGCTACTACCCGGCCCTTGATGGCTTTTAATGGTGCAAACTTGAGGTCAAACTCAGCTAACATTAAAGTCAATCTGGACATTCTGCCATTAAGGATGGGCTTCTCGAACAGGTATTTGATAGGATCCATTTTGGATAATACATGTACCTCGTGGCTAAGCATGTAATGTCAGAGCTTTTTATTGGCCCAGACTAACGCTAGGCACGTCTTTTCGAGCATTGTGTATTTGCATTCATATTCGAGGAACTTTTTACTAATGTAGTAAATAGCCCGTTCTTCTGAATCGACTGTCTGGGCCAGCATAGCCCCATGGCTGTTTCGGTTGTCGTTAAGTATAACGACAAAGGCAGGCCGGGTTGAGGTGGCATTAATACCGGCGGAGCAGACAGAATCTCGTTGATTTTATCGAAAGCCGCTTGACACTTGTCGTCCCACAGTACCCGTTCCCCTATCTTCAGTTTCTTGAAAATGGGCTCACATACCATGGTTAATTTTGAAATGAACCGGCTGATGTATTGGACTTTCCCAAGAAACCCCCATATTTCTTTTTCGGTCTTGGGTGGTTGCATCTTGGTGATGGCTTTGATTTTAGCTGGGTCGACATCGATGTCGCGTTGGCTAACGATATGGCCTAGTAATTTGCCCAATGTTACCCCGAAACTGCATTTTTGAGGGTTCAGCCTCATGTTGTATTTGCGTAGTCGGGTGAAAAATTTTCTTAGGGCCGCAATTTGCCCACTTCGATCTTTGGACTTAACGATCATATCGTCCACATAGACCTCCACTTCTTTGTGCATCATGTCATGTAGTAAAGTAGTGGCGGTCCGTTGATAAGTGGCCCCAGCGTTGATAAGCCCAAATGGCATAACAGTGTAACAGTAAGTACCCCAAGGTGTAATGAAGGTGGTCTTACTAATATCCTCTTCTGCCATTTTAATTTGATTGTATCCGGCATACCCGTCCATGAATGATAAAAGGGCATGATCGGCCGTGTTATCCACCAGTATGTCGATGTGTGGTAACGGGAAATCGTCTTTTGGGGTCGCCTTGTTGAGGTCTCGGAAATCCACACATACCAGCACCTTGCCGTCCTTCTTGGGTACCGGCACGATGTTTGCGACCCAGTCTGGATATTCAGACACTTGTATAAAGCCTGCTTTGAATTGCTTGTCTACCTCTTCTTTCACCTTCAGAGACCATTCGGGCTTCATCCTTCGGAGTTTTTGCTTTACCGGTTTGCACCCATCTTTGATGGGTATTCGGTGCTCAGCTATTTCCCGATCTATACCCGGCATGTCCTTGTAGGACCATGCAAAGACGTCCTTGAATTCTTGGAGGAGGTCCGTGAATTGTTTTCTCTCCTCTGGATCTAAGGATAGGCCCAACTTAAGCATCTGGGCTCTAAAGTGGTTCCAACGTTGATGGACTCGGTTTCTTCGATATCCGGATCTCGGGACTCCCTTTGTTTGAGTGCTCGATCAGATGTGGAGGTAGAGGTTCCTGTTCGTCGGGCTTCTCAATGTCATTGCATATAAAATTTTTGAAATTGAGAAAATTTTGGAAATAAGACAAGTTGTAAGCAGAACGGTTTTCGTTATTATTATTAATGGTAAATTTTGTGAAAAGCTCGAAAAGAGCGGCCATCTGAACGTTGGTCAGTGGCGGGATAGGGAGAGGTCTTTGGACAGGCCCCGAGACCTCAGTGGATAAGGGAAGAGGAGTTACAGACTCGACTCTAGCACCAGACCCTCTAGACTCAGACTCAGACTCCGACTCTGACTCAGACTCAGACTCGGTATCTGGCATGTCTCCCTCACCGGTGGTTAGCTTGTAGGTCCTTCCTTGGCCATCAGTCCACTTGATGGTCTTCCTCCATGCCCTTTTTCCTGTATCTGCCCCAACTTCGGTGATCAGCCTGGTTGGGTCAAACCGATCGCTGCGGAGGATCAGATTGACCAAATCATCCTTTGGAGCGGGGACGGCTTTGTCTTCCCCAAATAGAAGCCCCAGCACGGGCTCGGACTTATTTTCCCCTTCCTTGGACTCAGCTTGAACAAGGGTGAATATATCATCGGGGATGAAATTGCATTCCCGAGCCGTTTTGGTCTCGGGATATGTGATGGTGGATTGGTAGAGGCCCACTTGAATAGCTCTGAAAACTGGAGTGACGAAATAGTCAGTTAACTTCGGGCTATAATTGCCTATGTAAGTACCCTTGAGAATGTTAGTGGCCTTGTGGATCCCACCCCGGACTACGTTTTCCGGGGTTATAGCATACCCCAATCCGAATTGGGACTCGCCGTCGTTTAGGACCTCGATAATCTTCCCAGCTGGAAGATATGGCCTTGAGGTAGCCTCCGGTAAGTATCCCAAGTTTTGTAGCATCGTGTCGATGCTAGTGGTGAAGTAAGGCCTAAAGAGATACTCTTCTTCGATCATGCCCACGAAATCAAATCCTCGTGGGTCGGCCCGGCCCGTAGCGTTGCAGCTTGCCACGGTAATAGGAGTAGGCTCTAGTGTGATGACACCATCTTTGAGTGGCATCTTGACTTTTCGGTGAAGAGTAGAGGAGACGGCCTTGACTGCATGGATCCAAGGCCTTCCTAGTAGTAAGTTAAAGGATGAAGTGACATCAATCATCAGAAACTCTAACTCTTTTTCGATTGGGCCTGTTATGATTTTTAGTTTAACGGCCCCGGCAACTGGCTTTGGGCTACCGTCGAATGCCTAAATGGTTTGCGCCATCGGGAGATAGTCGGCATCTGTGATACCGAGGGCTTTAGCGGTCCTTAGGGGAAGGACATTTACAGCAAATCCATCATCGATAAGGGTCATTGGGAGGTACTTCCCTCGGTAGACGACCGTGATGTAAAGGGCCAGATTATGATTGGGCCCGAATGATGTAAGATCAGACTCGGAGAAGGTGATACGTGGGCCTTCTTCCTTGGATTTGCCCTTGAGATAAGGCATAATGGTGGCTACCATTTCAGTGGGGGTAACCTGTAAGTCGACCTTGATTTCATCGAGAGCCTTAGTCAGTGCTTCTCGATGTGCTTGTGAGCTAACCAGTAGCTGCCATATGGTTAGATCGGCTCGAACCCTCTTCATTTGTTGGACCAAAGCGGTGTCGTTGCTTGGTTCTTCAAGGGTAGGTTCCGTCCTGGCGGGTTCCGTGACGGATGTAGGAATAGAATGCCCAGCTGTGGCGAGGTGGTTGGTGGCTAAGGCTTTGGACTTAGCCTTTCGGACCTCTTCAAGGGTGATGGGGACAGCTTCCCCTTTGGTTAAGTATACGTCATCCTCGTCATCGAACCATATCCCGTTAATTTGTGGGATATAGGGGGAGATGAGGTGAGAACAGTCAATTACCTCACCGGTGAATATTGCGTGGGCACTGAACGGGTTTTCTTTGTTGCTCGGCTTGTCTCTGGGCAACGGGATTTTCCCGCTCTCGATCATATCTTGGATCAGATGTTTCAGTCTCCAGCATTTTTCGGTATCATGTCCGTTACCTCGATGATACTGTCAGTAGACTTGGGTGTTATAACTTTTGGGCCTCTTTTCTACTGGAGGTTCTGGAGTTGGGCCTATCGGTTGGATCAGACCCTTTGAATATAGCCTTTGTAAGGCACAAGTATAGGTAGTCCCTATATCTGTGAATACCCGATTTGGTGTATTCTTTTTGGATGAGGTGTCAAGCAGGTTTACCTCATCGAAGATGCTGCGAGTTGCAGCTGCGGGTGTGGGCTTGCTCGTAGATAAACTTGCCTCTTGATAGCCTTTGGTAAAGGCCTTAGTCAGGCTCTCTAACCTTAGGTCGTCTTCTATTCTTGTGCCCATTTCGGTGAGGGCGGCGAAGTTAGGGATGATAGCATACCGGAGATGGACCCCGTAGAATGGGAGGAGGTTCTTGACAAAAGCCTCCACTAGGACCCTCTCACTTGGCTTGTCGACCAGCTTCACACTCTCGGCCCACCATCTTTGCAAATATTTTTTGAACCCTTCTTTGGGCTCTTGGGCCATCACCTCTAGAATACGCATTGTAGTTTGGATTTCAGTATTGTCGGCGTAATTCCGAGCAAATTCGGTCGCCACATCATCCCAAGTCTTATATTTCTTGGGGTCAAGCCTATAGAACCAGGCCTTAGGGTGCTTCTCGAGAGAGAAAGGGAATAAGTGTTTGAACATGGCGGACTTTACCCCCTTGACCGCCATAAAGTCTTTGAAAGCCCGGATGTGATGGACCGGGTCTTCAGTACCCTCAAACATCGGAATTCCCGTAAGGTTGAGGTTAGCAGGCAGCTCGTCATTCAAAGGTGAATAGGAACGAGCATTTTCAGTGTGGATCGAGTTGTTCATCGACAGGTGAACTTGTTCTTCGAGCCTGCGAACAACGCTGATAAGTTCAGCTATGGGCCCAGTGGTCTCTGACCCGTCAACAGGGGCCGTCTTTTCTACGGCGCTCAAACGGGTGTCTAACGTTGCCTGGCTAGCCTGGATGGAGGTCAGTTGAGTCTCGATCTTGGCCAACGCGTCCTTGAGTTTATCCATTTGACGTTGATGTCTGGTTTCGGGTGGCCTGTCTGTAAGAACACCGCGTAATCAGAAACTAACCCGAATTCCGGAATAGAAAGTACATCCCGAACAAGACTAAAAGGGAAATGACTCGAGAAAAAGACACCTAGACGGGTGACTTGTGAAGTGTGGGCCTTCCTTAGGATTCGGCGGGTGGGCCTAGTCCTGTTCGAAGGAAGGTTCACGTGAGACATCCCCAGACTTTTGACTCGATTGTGTAAACGGGCCCTCCTTTGTAGGGGTTTGTCTTACGTAGGTGGCCCTTGCCTTAGTCTAATAAGGCGGACTGGGATAGGGAAGAAACTCGCGATGTAGGATCGGCGGAGTTTCGACGCTAAAGACCGTGACAACTTACGACATGACCCGACACTGCTAAATACGAGAAGTCCTAAGAAGAGGAAAGTTTTGAAAATGGATTGTTTTTGAAGATCCGAGAAAACTCGGTGGAGGGCCCAATTTTCAAAAAAAAAAAAACGAAAAGAGTATTGGGCCACGGGTTTTGAAATTAATTTCGAGTTTTGAATTGGGCAGCATACCGTCTAGAAAATAGGCTATTTTGAGTAAAATTATAAGTCCTAAATTCGGTATGCGACCCGGGTTTTGAAAAATTGTATATCTTGAAAAAGATGTATTTTTGAAAAGTTGACGGTTTTTTCAAAATGACACAGAAACCAAATAGCACGTAGTCACACAAGCATTATAAAGACGCCATGTATGCTTTACACTAAGTCTCGGTCGGTTTAAGAGGGTCTATACCAATGTAAATAGTCTAGACGTTGATCGGGACGGACTCTCTAAGTCGAGTTGAGCTTAGAACATGCCGCAAAACCCACTCGAATCGACTACGAACACCTTTTGACATATCCATGTTGGAGTACATCAACGGTATAGTGGGAAATTGGTCACCAGTACCGGCCCGGGAAAATATGGGTTATACATGAACCGTAAAACTAAAATGCGTATTGTTCTAGTCAAACGATTTCTATTCGAGTCTCACCCTGAGGATGCCGATGGTAAGTCACGCATCAGTTAATCCCCAGCAGAGTCGCCAAATTGTGGACATGACATAGGTCCACCCCGACGCGGCCACGCGCGGGTTTGGGGAGGCGAATGAATCTCCATATGAGAATGAATCGAATAGAAATTTAAATCGAAGTGGAGTCGCCACCGAACTTTGTGGGAGTTCTGGCCCGTTCGAACCCACTCTATGTTTTAGTGGGCCGTGTACAAAATACGGCCCATTTCCGATGTTAGAGTTTATTGGATTCATCCCTTAGCATTTGATACTGATACCGTCACTACCAGTTATCGTGTATTGAATGACTCTCGTGCGCCAACGGTTTCGGGCATCCGGAAACCGAGGTTCTGAGTAAGGGGTGAGGGTACGTGTTGGGAAGCCCACAAAGGACACCCAACCCCGCCCGCACTTAGCGGCCTCTACTAAGATCTCGAATGACTTTCTAATACGCGCGTTAGTTGAACGGGAAAAAGATATGCAAAGATTATTTTCCCTAAGCATGTGAGAAATTGAAAAGGGTTTCTACGTCGATTTAATGGAAGTAAAATCTTAACGTCGAAGTTGTATTTTAGCATGCGGGTTCATTTTAGTACAATAAAATAAACGATGAAAAATCGATAAGAAAATAGCAAACTTGTTAGTAGCGGTATAACAATTGATAAATTGAATAAACATATAGATGCGATGAATGCATGATTTTTGGAAAGTTTTATATGTTACGTGATGGATTAACACGTGTTGACCGAGCTCAAGAAAATATGTATCGAGATTTAAAGAAATGTTTTGTCTAAAAAACGATAGTCGAAGAAATAAAAAGAAAAAAATAATAAAAAACCGCGTTGTGTTTCAGCCGGCCGCGCGACTCGTGCCCCGGCCTGTTTCAAAGTCGATTTTTTGAAAGATCGATGACTTTATTAAATCGCGTACAAATATTGCACAATTTGTACTCGACTCAATATTTTCGATATTCGTTATATTCGATATTCGATTATGAAATCGATATCAAATATTCGGAATAATTTTGGAAAAGATGAAAAGAAAAGGTTTTGAAAAAATTGTCTTGTAGATTTAGAAAAAAAAACGATAGAGAAAACAAAAAAAAAGTGGTCGCGGTTTCCAGGCTCCCGCGCGAGTCGCCTAGGAAGGGCGCGACTCGCGTGGGCTGCTGTCCCGGCTCATTTATTTTCGAAAATTATTAATCTTGATAAATCGCGAATAAATATGAATTAACTTATACTCGACTTATATTTTCGACGTTCGTCATATTCCACATTCGATTATCGAATCGATATGGAATACTAGAGTAAAGACTTAGAAGAATGCTTTGAGTCGTTTTTAAATTAACTAGCAGGATATGAATTTTCCTCCGCGTTTATTAATGTCGTAATTAATTCAATTGAATTAAAGGACATTTATATTTTCATCAACGGAAATCGTGTTAATTAATTTATTTGACTAAATTCTTAGATTCGACATCCAATTATGGAATTGGTATCGAGTCTAATAGATCGATACTTTAATTAAAGAACTCGACTTGATTCCCTCCGCATCCCGACATCATAATTAATTCTTGCGAATTGTTTGATGTAGGATTCGCATCAACGGGTTTCGACCCTTATAAAAAAAATGCTTATTTTAAAAGGGTTCTAGAATTGATGACGATAATAACGCGAATGAAATAAAAATTATTATTAAAGTTGACTCGTTTCAATAATCAAGTGCTAGGGTGTCAGGATAAGCGACCGACAACGCTGTGTGCAGTACACTTGTATATTCGGGTTTCCTTATTCCGACATCCTTCGCACTCGACACAAATCTACGAGTATTTTAATGTCTTTTGATACTAACGATATTAACGGTATTATGATGCGATAAATAAATAAAAAAAACAAAAAAAAAGATCGAGGAGAAGGAGGAAGATGAAGAGAGGAAGAGAAGAAGAAAAGGGTTTCGGCACCCTCAACCTACATGTTCTTGTCTCGGATTGGACTCGTAGTCGTGGCTTTAATACGAGAGTTTCGAGGTTTATGGAGGTTGAGTTATGGTGGTTTCGAGTTTGATTCCTAGTACTAGGGTTGGGATTGAGTGTAGTATTGCTTTAGGTTGGAATTAGGGTTGAATTTGATGTGTAAAGATGTGTAATTGTGTGTGCATGGGGTTTCTTATATAGGCATTGCCCATGTACTTTGGTGTCTAGGGTTTTGCGCCCTGACGGACTTGACCTGATGGCCCGTCTGAAGGTGGACTGTTGGTTTTGCTTCTTGAGTTGGACTTTTTGTATTTGAGTGGCTGCTTTGATGCGTCTCGGAAACGACTTTGACCAGGGTTGACCCAATCGTTAAAGGTCGGTTTTATTTCCGGTGTCGGTTTTGACCCAAATTAGTCTTGTTTGACTCGGAATAATCCACTGGGCTAGATTCGAGGTTGATTTTGTGAGATTTGTACTCCATAAGTGCTTAAGCCAACGACTAATGGATTTGAGCCTATATCCGAGCGCGTAGAAACACGTTAGTGTTCGATCATCATCGGGTGTTTTTTGGAAACTGCTATAGAGACATGGCAGTCAAAATGCGGGTGTCTACACTTCCGCATCAAACGTAAAGCCGACGGTACCATTGAACTATACAAAGCACGATTAGTTGTGTTGGGCAATAATCAAGTCGAAGGTATAGATTTTGGTGAAACCTTTGCTCCTACGGTAAAAATGGTTACAGTTCGCACATTTCTTACTGTTGTTGCAATCAAAAATTGGGAATTACATCAAATGGATGTGCACAATGCCTTTCTCCACGGCGACTTGGTTGAAGAGGTTTATATGCGCCCTACTCCGGGCTTTAGTTCCGGTTTGTCAGGTAAGGTATATAAGCTCCAAAAATATTTATACGGTCTTCGTCAAGCTCCTAGATGTTGGTATGGAAAGTTGGCTTCCACGTTGCGTACTTATGGTTTCTCTGCTAGTGTTTCTGATCAATCTCTATTTGTCTTTCGTAAGAAGGAAATTGAGCTCAATATTCTTGTGTATGTTGACGATTTAGTTATTGCCGGGAATAATAGCACTGCCATCAATGATTTTAAAGCTTATCTCAGTAAATGCTTTCACATGAAAGATTTGGGAAAATTAAAATATTTCCTTGGAATTGAGGTAGCTCGTAACTCTAGCGGTATTTTTCTTTGTCAACGAAAATATGCTCTTGACATCTTGACAGAGACAGGTTTGCTCGGGTCAAAACCGGCTAGTGTACCTATGGACGAAAACCATCGGTTAGCCCTAGCAACTGACACTTCTTTATCTGATCCCGAACCGTATAGGCGCTTGGTTGGGCGTTTGATTTATCTTACCATTACTCGCCCCGAGCTTTGTTATTCCGTTCATATTTTTTCTCAGTTTATGCATGATCCTACACAAGATCAATGGGAAGCGGCCTTGCGTGTTGTGCGATATTTAAAGAATTGTCCCGGTCAAGGTATTCTTCTCCGAGCTGACTCTACTTTGGTGCTAAGTGCCTATTGTGATTCAGATTATGCCGGATGTTCAATCAGTCGCCGGTCTCTTACTGCGTACTTTGTCTTTTTGGGTGGTTCTCCTATTTCATGGAAAACCAAGAAACAAACAACGGTCTCGCGTTCCTCTGCTGAAGCAGAGTATCGGGCAATGGCTTTCGCTACATGTGAAATTATTTGGCTCAAAGGCTTGCTTCTCAGTCTTGGTATCACGCATTCTGATCCCGTTTCTCTTTCTTGTGACAATGCAGCCGCTTTACATATTGCTAATAAACCGGTTTTCCATGAGCGTGCGAAACACATTGAAATAGACTGTCATTTCGTTCGTGATGAAATTCTTCGTAGTACGATTGCGCCATCCTATGTTCATACCAAAATGCCACTAGCGGATATCTTGACAAAAGCCTTGGGTCGTGGTTCATTTCATTCACTCCTTGTCAAGTTGGGCATTACGAATCTTCATGCTCCAACTTGAGGAGGGGTATTGGAGGAAATATTGTGTATATATTTTCTTGTTAGGTGTATATTATGTTCACATGATTTTAGGGAGTATTTTAGGATGTTTCTTTGTTTACGAGTATTGATTGATATCTTTTGATATCGTTGCTAAAAATCACGAACAATGTCAACCTCCCTTCTTTTACGAAGAACTTCATTGAGTCCGCACTTGCATCCGGAACATGAGCATGATGGAAGAGCATCGGTAATGAAAAGGCAGAACAAAAACTTACACAATTACGTTCTCGAAATTGTCTTCTTTTATTTTATAGATAACAATATTCACACCTACTTGGAACAGAAGCTTCTTATTATGGGTTATCACTGGTATAACACTGTAATTACTACTCTCTGTGTACGTTTTGCTTCGTGAAATCCACCTCTTTGTCCATTCACTTGTCTCCGATGAAAACACATCCACATCAAACACAACATCCCAATCTTGCAAACATCCGAATGGACGAACAATCCTAAACCTGTATGAGTATTAAATTGAACACCACACCCAATATGAATATGAGGTTGAAAGACAAACAAGTGTACTAGAGTAGAAAATAGGTAAGGTAGGTAAATGTGTAACCTGCAATGTGGGTTCATGATAACTCCTCCCTTATCATGAATAACGTAGTGGGGATCGCAAACAAAGCCAAGTCTAGTAATCATGTCACCAAAAGAAAACGGAGATGGTGGAATCGAAGCCCATTGTTTGGTAACTGGGTTGCATATAAATAATAAGCCATTGGAGGTAGAAGCAATGTAGCCATGCTGCGATGTTTCTCCTTGAAAACAGGGAAGGTAATCTAGTGATGAAACTAATTCAGATTCACGACTTATTATCAGGTTCCTTCTTGTGAACTCGCTGATACTCATATTTTCTTGACCAACGTGGAGGCCAATAAAAGCAGTCACAAATGGAGGAGTTGATATAATGAAATTCCAACGTGTGTTTGCAGACAGACTTAGAACGGGTGGACAATTTCCAAGGAATCCGACCCAGGATCTCTATCTATCAATATATCATCACTTAGAACATCGTTAACACTCACACTCGTATCAGCCATTACATTAGTCCTAGAAGGAAAAAACCCAACAGTAGACATGAAGACAACATCACGTTTCAACATGAGTATCTTGTTAGAGTTAAATGCTTCAAAATAAGCACACTTTGTGGTATTAACTATCCCACATGGAACATTTAATACATCTAAAATGTGTTTATATAGGACCCACTAAAATGTCCTATTAGATGTGTACAAGTGAGGATTACGTACACCACACATGCGCACGCGCGCGCGCCGAGCCGGGCCGGGGCCCGGGCAGTGGTCGGATTATTTGTTTGTCGTCATTCCCGAGATTGATTGCTACAAGTCTCCACCTTGCTCTTTATTGCTGTGCACTGAACCATTGCCACTGCTCCACTATATAATGCTCTCTTCTCTTCAGTTTTGATACACAGAAATCATACTCTCATACTTCTTCATATCTTTCTCTCTGTTGAGGCCGTGTGTAGTAGACGGGGCATAAATCAACTTTAGGAAAGTGACGATTTGTCGCGACACAATCTCTGTTTCGTTCCAGATAAGATCTTACTTTGTTCTCTCCCTATCTCTACTACTACCGTGATAACATTCTAAAGTTGATTTATTTCGTTTTTCATCATGGTTGGTAGTCCAGTTAGTGCTGTTGTTTCTACTCCTCCTCCTCCTCCTGTTGTCACTTCTGTTCCTACTGTTGTTCATAACCCTTTCATACCCGACATGTCCAGATTAGAACTTTTTTATGGAAAAAATTATCGTATGTGGTCGGATAAAATGAAATTTTTTCTAACTCAATTGGGGGTCGTTTATACACTTACTAAATTTGAGGCTCTAGTAAAATCGGGTAGAGATTTTGAAATGGATAATGTTACTTGTAGGGGGATGTTACTGCATTACATGACTTCTTCTTTGTACTTGATTTACAGTAAGTTTAAGAAGGCTACTGAAATTTGGGATGCTCTTAAAACCAAGTATGGTTCTGATGATTATGAAACGAAAAAGTATGCTTGCAGTCGTTGGTTAAATTTCAAGCTAGTCGATGAGAAACCCATTTTAGGTCAAGTTCATGAGTACGAAAATCGATGTGCAGAGGTAATGGCGGAAGGTATGAAAATTTGTGAGGTTTTTCAGGCAAATTATTTATTAGATAAACTTCCGGTTTCTTGGGCAAATTATGTTCGTAGTATGAAACACAAACAAAAGGATTTTACTCTCTTAGAATTAGTGTCTCATATAAAGATTGAGGAACAAAACCGTATACAGACTTTAGGTAAGCAAATCGAACACTCCTCCTCCATGGCTAACCTGACCGAGTCTAAAAATCATTACAAGAGTCAAAAACGGGGTAAAAAGTCTTCTAATCAAGTTCAAGGGACTAGAAACCAGAATACCTTCAAACGGGATGGCAAAGGGGATTCTAAAAGTGAAGGTAAGCGGGAATTTAAGGGAAACTGTTGCACATGTGGTAAACCGGGTCATTCGGCTAGATTTTGGCCCGAAGGTTTTTCTCCTGCTGGTAAAAGGAACCCCAATAAATCTCATGTTAATCTTACTGAACAAGATGACGATATAATTGCTGCTGTTTTGTCAGAAGTTAATCTAGTAAGCAATTTTTTCGAATGGGTTGTTGATACTGGCGCTACAAGGCACATTTGCTCCAATCGGGATGTTTTCAAGGACTACTCTCAAGTACCAAGTGGAGAATACGTTTTTATGGGGAATTCAAGCACCGTGAAAGTACTTTGTAAAGGGAAAGTCATTTTGAAGCTCACTTCCGGTAAGACTCTTGAACTGAATAATGTGCTACACGTTCCTGATATTCGAAGAAATCTTATTTCTGGAGCTTTACTAAACAAAGAAGGTATCAAACTATCTTTTGAATCGAATAAACATGTGCTCACTAGAAATGAAAATTTTGTTGGTAAAGGCTTTTGTAATGGTGGATTATTTGTATTAGACATAGAAGTTATTAATAAGAATTCGTCCGCTTCTGTTTATATTGCTGAGTCTGTTTCTTTATGGCATGTTAGACTAGGACATGTGAATGTGACCTCCATTAAAAACATGAAAAAGCATGATCTTATTCCTGACTTTAGCGACACAAATTTTGATAAATGTGACATATGTGTCGAAGCTAAGCATACTAAAACACCCTTTAATAAATGGGTGGAACGTTCTACTACGCTTCTTGAGCTTATTCACTCGGACTTAGCTGACTTTAAGAACACCACAAGTAGGGGTGGGAAACATTACTATATCACTTTTGTGGATGATTTTCTCGCTACACTAGGGTCTATCTATTAACAACCAAAGATGAGGCTGATGAAAAGTTCATAGAGTTGAAAGTCGAGGTTGAAAATAAATTAGACCTTAAAATAAAACGAGTAAGATCTGACCGGGGAGGTGAATACGACGGTAATCCACCTAGTGACTATTGTAAGACCCATGGGATTATACATGAAAGGACTGCCCCCTATTCACCCCAACAAAACAGTGTTGCCAAACGCAAAAACCGATCACTAAAGAATATGATGAATGCAATGTTGTTGAGTTCTGGAATGCCTTCTAATATGTGTGGTGAAGCAGTTCTTTATGCATGTCATGTTCTGAATCGTGTACCTCATAAGAAAACAGGTAAGACTCCTTATGAGCTAAGGAAAGGATACAAGCCCAATCTCAAATACTTTAATTAAAGTGTGGGGGTGTTTGGCGAAGATCGGGATTCCAACGTTTCAAAGAAGCAAAGTCCGACCGAAAACCGTAGACGGAATTTTCATCGGGAATGCCATGAATAGTGCCGCTTACCGCTTTTTTCTTAAAGATTCGCCCGGTTTTGGGGCCATAAAGGAATCTAGAGTTACAGAATTTTTTGAGCATATTTTCCCTATGAAAACTAACTCTTTGGCTCCTGTTTTTACAGTGCGTCTCTCTACTCCGGCGGTGGTTCCCGAGGAACCTCGAAGGAGCAAACGATCCAGGACCAAAACCAGTTTTGGTCCAGATTTCGTGACCGCTTTCCTTGCCGAAACGAGTTTAGTTGATGAGTATGTTGTAAATGTTTTTATGCTCGAAACAAATCTTAGAACTTATAAAGAGGCCATGAGTTGCATTGATTCCACTTTTTGGCTTCAAGCCATTAATAGTGAGATAGAGTCTATTATGAGTAACAACACTTGGGTGTTAACAGATTTACCTCGGGGTTGTAAACCCCTAAGTAATAAGTGGGTGTTTAAAAAGAAACTCAAACCTGATGGTTCAGTTGATAAATTTAAGGCCAGACTTGTTGTATGTGGTAATCGTCAAACGAAAGGTTTGGATTTCTTTGATACTTACTCACTTGTCACTAAAGTGTTTACCGTTAGAACTCTAATTGCACTTGCCTCTATACATGATTTAGTCATTCATCAGATGGATGTAAAGACTGCATTTTTAAATGGCGACCTCGATGAAGAGATCTACATGAAACAACCAGAAGGTTTTCTGGCTCCTGGTCAAGAGAACAAGGTATGCAAGCTCATCAGGTCCTTGTACAGTCTGAAACAGGCACCAAAGCAATGGTATGACAAATTTGACAAAACTATCAGATCCAATGGTTTCACGGTAAACGATTCTGATGCATGTGTGTACTCTAAATATGATGATTCTGGTTGTGTGATAATATGTTTGTAAGTGGATGATATGCTCATATTTGGAACCAACATGCATGTGGTAGATGCTACAAAGAATTTTCTAAATTCGTGTTTTGACATGAAAGACTTAGGTGAGGCCGATGTTATTCTTGGGGTAAAAATCACTAGAACTAAAACAGGATTATGTTTGAGTCAGGCTCACTACACGGAAAAAAATCTGAGAAAGTTCAATCAATTTGATAGTTCACCCCTGTCCTCACCCTATGACTCTAGTATAGATCTGGCTAAAAACCCCGGGAACAGTGTGGGACAAGAGGAATATGCCAAGATTATGGGTAGCGTCATGTACCTTATGAATTATAGTAGACCAGACATTGCCTACGCAGTAAGCAGACTAAGTAGGTACACTCACAACCCCGGACAAGACCATTGGACGGCCCTTATTCGTTTGTTGAGATACTTGAGGGGTACTATGGATTGGGGTTTACATTATGAGAGAACACCTGCTGTTCTAGAAGGTTATACTGATGCTAATTGGATAGCTGATTCTCCTGATATCTTATCTACTAGTGGTTATGTGTTTACACTTGCTAGTAGTGCTATTTCATGGAAATCGTCTAAACAAACTTGCATTGCCAAATCGACAATGGAATCTGAATTTATTGCTCTAGAATTGGCAGGACAGGAAGCAGAATGGCTTAGGAGTCTGCTAGCTGACATTCCATTATGGGGGAAGCCGACTCCATCAGTCTCCATGCATTGTGACAATCAAGCAGCAATTGGGGTAGCTCACAGTCAAACATACAATGGGAAAAGAAGACACATACGCCTAAGGCATGGAATAGCGAGGAATCTGATAAGAAAAAATGTAATCTCAATTGAGTTTGTAAGATCCGAGAGGAACATAGCGGATCCTTTCACCAAAGGCCTTGGTAGAAAGATGGTGCTGGAGACAGCACGGGAAATGGGTTTAAAGCCTGTAAAGTAGTAAACTGTGATTGATACCCAACTTAGCTCAGCTAAGGTCAAATGCGGTCAAAAAAAGTCACAGTGAACTCGAGTCATAATGTCACAGCCATTTCCTTTTGTAACCGTTTTGCGTGACATACGTTTTATTTTGAGTTTTACTGTCTTGTGTTTTAAGGTTGAGCTTCGGCTCTTAATAAATTCATAGTCCTAAATGGATGGTTTGTGACAGTAAAACCTGATGAATTTACCTAAGTGAATGTGGGGGTTATTGCTCTAAACCCCAAGAGATCCTTGGTATTTAGGATCTCTAGAGGAATTCATGAATTACCAGGATTCATTTGGAGAGCACTTGGAAAGTCCAAGTAAAATACTTACGATATACAGTTGGTGTTCATGATGAGTTCATGGATGGTGCGAATACTAGCCCTGATTTGAGTACGGTAAGTGTACAACTAACCTTTTACCTACATTATTAGGAGGTTAAAGACTTCGATTCACCTCTAAATGATGGTTCTAGGTTTTTGTACGCACTGGGTGTCAGTTAAAGTCCACAAGACACTGAACATCTAAACACTAAAACTCCGTTTGCCAATGATTTCTCCATTTTCTTCTTCTTTTGAATCATGTGGAGGATTTTTAGAGTTAAATGCTTCAAAAGAAGCACACTTAGTGGTATTAACTATCCCACATGGAACATTTAATGCTTTTAAAATGTGTTTATATATGACCCACTAAAATGTCCTACTAGATGTGTACAAGTGAGGACTACGTACACCACACTCGCGCGCGCGCGCGCCGAGCCCAGGCGAGTAGGAACAGAAGCAGGGCCGGGCCGGGCCGGTCTCGGGCTCGGGCTTTGGGCAGTGGTCGGATTATTTGTTTGTCCAGAAGCTTCCTTTATTCTTAGTCAGTCTTGTTGCCTTTCCAAGACTGATTGTTGTCATTCCCGAGACTGATTGCTGTAAGTCTCCACCTTGCTCTTTATTGTTGTGCACTGAACCATTGCCACTGCTCCACTATATAATGCTCTCTTCTCTTCAGTTTTGATACACAGAAATCATACACTCTCATAGTTCTTCATATCTTTCTCTCTGTTTCTCTATGTTCCGGTTTGATTATTGGCAAACGTTCTTCGCTGTGTTCATCCGTTCTTTACCTACACTGAAGTTACGGTTTCGTTGTGGAATCCTGGGAATTGAGTGTCATTGAGGCCGTGTGTAGCAGACGGGGCATAAATCAACTTTAGGACAGTGACGATTTGTTGCAACACAATCTCTGTTTCGTTCCAGATAAGATCTTACTTTGTTCTCTCCCTATCTCTACTACTACCATGATAACATATCTTACATTGAAAAAATAATAAATAAATAGTCGTAGCATACATTAGTTTTTCATCAACAACTAAATAATGGAGACGTAAACAATCTAACTAAAGCGTAATAGACCTCAACTCCAAACGTTACTTTAATTTCGAAAAAAATTAACCTTAACCTTAATTTATACGGAGTAATCGTCCTTGAAAAACATAAATACATTTTTCAAATGAATTACGATAAAAAAAGAGACAATTATTTCGCATTGATCTAGACTCTGGTTATGTATAAGAAACGCAAACAGTTTATCGATCGGAGTATAATAATTTATCTAATGTGGAAGAAAAGAATACAATACGTGACCCCATCAACTATACCACTATAATCAACTACTAATCATTAATTAAATCCTTCACAAATTGTCTAAACCTTTGATTTTAATTAATTAAACTCCTCCGCAAAATCTCTCAACAATCAATCTACTTTGGCTATTATAAATCTTAGGGTTTGAGAAACTCAAAAAAATACTAAAATATGAGATAATCAAGTAATTATAAACCAAAGTAAGTATGAATTACAAATGAACAACTTAATAATAACAAATAGATTAACAGATCTACTTCATACATTTATAATCTTATAGAATAATCAATCAAAATTGAAATTTAAGGAGAAATTGATAAAGTACTTAATTGGTAACGGGTAAGGATGACCCGTGAGTCACAACGGTTGACGCGTCGTCTTAGGCAGGCGGCAATGCAGTAGTGGCAGCCGGCAGCCCAGGTGGTAGGGTAGGGGTGAATGTTGTTTTTGGTCGTCGTCGTTTTTTAATGTAAAAGACGATCATGTTCTTCCCTAATTACATTAGTTAACTAAGTTAATACGTATAATTTTAGAAATGAAATTATGTTAATGAAACTCGTTGATGAAACCCGACTTTCCTAAAAAGCCGACTTACCTTTGAAAAATCGACTTTCCCCAAAATGGATCAACAAGCGGTTAGTGCACTTTTAATTTTATTTTCCTCCCTTTTAATTATCTCCTTTAAGAGGTAGTCTTGATCGATATTTTCATGTCGTTTTCTTTGCTTTCAACATGTAGATAAGTCATTTACTTGGATTTTGTGTTTTACTTTTAAGGTCGGATACCTAGCGACCTCCATACGAACTCACTTCGGGAGGAAAGCCGACGACCCTCTACCTGGATATCAAGAGGCAACTCCCATCGATGTTGATTAGTAATAACCTTTCTTGTTTACAAAAGATTACTTAATTTTGTCTTTTAGTTCCCAAATTCTTGTACGAGACCTTTAACTAAGTGTATAGAATTTGTAAATCTTGTAATTCAATATTGTTTGTCGGTTTATTGTGCTTGAATATATATATAATTTTTTTTAATGAATTTTATCAAATAGCATGGTTCAATACAATAACCGACCAGTTTGCTGTTCTATTAAACAGCGCGCACATAAGAGGAATAATGCTCTTTGTAAGGAATTAAATAGGACGGTTCCGCCTTCAACCTTCCTATTTGTAATCAATTAAATTGCACGGTTTGACCTTCTTTCAACCGTCCTATTTTATTTAATAGGACGTCGACCGAAAGGACGTTTCCTTTTCTACTATAGGATGGTTAAGAACCGTCCTATTTAATCGTATTTGTAGTAGTGAACTATGTCTAAAATGACGAGAAAGAATTGCAATACTAAGAGCAAAAAGATAAGGAGACAATGGATCTCCTTGTCTAATGCCACTTTTCCCTTTAAAGAACCCGTGTGATGATCCATTAACCTTAATAGAGAACCAAGATCCTTGTATACAAATCTTAATCCAATTGATAAACTCTTTAGGAAAATTAAATTCCCTCATCATATTATCCATAAACTTCCTTTGTAGTGAGTCAAATGCCTTCCGTAAATCAATCTTCATGAGGCATCTTGGAGTAATGTATTTCCTAATATAATTCTTAATGAGAGCTTGAGAAACTGCAATGTTCTCATGAATGTTTCTTCCCCTTATAAAAGTTGCTTGTTCAGGTCCTATGATCTTGTGAATAACCAATTGCAATCTCCTAGTTAAGATCTTGCTAATAGTCTTGTACAGGACAGAACAAGAGGACAAAGGTCTGTAATCTAGAACTGAGTAGCATACCTGTTTCTTAGGTATAAGCGTGATGAGGGTAGTATTAGCTTGCTTAATCAGTTCTCCCTTTTGAAAAAATTTCTTAACCGCATCACAGAAATCTTTTTTGATAATATGCCATGAAGCCTTGAAAAAGTCCGAAGAGAATCCATTCGGACCAGGACTCTTATTGGATCTAATTGAGAAAACAACCTTCCTAATCTCCTCTTCACTAGGACGCAGAAGCATCTAATTCCAATCCTCCTCCTGAATCTTACTTCCTTGCATCATACAGGTAATGTCAATTGATGCTACTTCCTTCTCTGTACCCAATAAGTCTTTGTAATATTCCACAAAACTATCTGCTACATCTTCTAATCCTTCTTTATATATGCCTTTATGATCCATTATATCACCCACCACTTGTTGTTGCCACCTCTCCTTGATCCGAGCATAAAAATAACTAGTAGCAACATCATCCATCGATATATTGTCCATTTTTGCTCTTAGTTTATTAATGCTCAATTCTGCCTTCTTAATAATTTTCCATTCCTCAATAATTCCATTCTCCTCATCAATCAGTCTACATGATAAAGGATCCTTTTGTAGCCGCTGCTGACATTCATCGAATTTTCTTTCTAAACTCTTAATTCTATTGCCAACATCCGAGTAATTATTCCTGTTCATATCCTTGAGCGCCAATTTAACATTTTTAAGTTTACTAAACAACTTATAACCTGCAGTACCATACACCCTTTTGTTCCAAGCTTCCTGCACAATCTTCTTATAGCTTGGATGTTCAGTCCAATAATTTAAAAAACTGAATCTTCTATTCTTCCTCTTCCCTTTCAGGACCTTTACCCAAATCGGAGAATGATCAGAAATCCCAGCATTAAGACAAGAAACATACGAATCAGGATAACTAGTAGACCAGTTCAGGTTAACCAAGGCCATATCTAGTCTTGTCCATACTCTATCCGAAGCTTCATCTTTATTTGTCCAAGTGTATTCACATGCATTCCCATGTAATTCCTGCAGATTACATACATCAATACAATCATTGAAAGCTTGCATTTTCTCAATATCAGGTACAGTACCACCGATCTTCTCATTGCTAGATCGAACAATACTAAAATCCCCTAATATGATCCACTTCTGAGCACTTCTACTAATCTCTACCTGCTTTTTCCAAAGATTTTCCCTCCCAGTTGCAGTATTAAACCCATAGATAAAAGTAATATCCATTATATTATTTCTTGCATAATGTACCACTTGGCAATGAATGCATTATTCATGCATCTCAATTTTGGATAAACACACTGTAGACACCCGCATTTTGACTGCCAGGTGTCTATGGCAGTTTCCAAAAAACACCCGATGATGATCGGACGCTAACGTGCTTCTATGCGCTCGGATACGGGCTCAAATCCATTAATCGCTGGCTAACACACTTACAGAGTACAAATCTCACAAAATCAACCTCGAATCCAGGCCCAGCGGACCGTTCCGAGCCAAACAAGACTAATTTGGGCCAAAACCGACACCGGAATTAAAACCGACTTTTTGCGATTGGGTCAACCCTGGTCAAGGTCGTTTCCGAGACATACAAAACAACCATTCACAACATCAAAAGTCCAACTCAAGAAGCAAAACCAACAGTCCATCTTCAGACGGGCCATCAGGTCAAGTCCGTCAAGGCAAAACCCTAGACACCAAAGTGCATGACCATGCCTATATAAACACCCCTATGCAACACACTTTCGGACATTGAAAAAAAACCCTAGAGCAACCCTACACACACATCCAACATCTATTACAAACCCTAATCAAACCCTAGCAATTCCACACTAGCAAATAAAACCCTAAACCTAGTTTTAGGAATCAATCCCGAGCCACCATAACTTAACCTCCATAAAACCTCGAAGACTCTTGTGTTAAAGCCACGGTTACGAGATCGATCCGAGACAAGAACATGTAGGTTGAGGGTGTCAAAACCCCGTTCTCTCCTTCTTCTCTTCCTCTCGTCATCTTCTTCGCTTTTTCTTACTTTTTTTAATTTTTTTTCCTTTATTGCATCATAATATCGATAATACTAATACAAAACATTAAAATACTTATCGATTTGTGTCGAATAAGAGGGGTATCGGAATAAGGAAACACGAATATACAAGTGTACTGCACACAGCGTTGACGGTCGCTTGTTCCAATACCCCGATTATTTGATTATTGAGATAAGTTAACTTAAACAATATTTTTTTTTTCGTTTGCATCATTATCATTAGTCGTATATTTACATTATTTTTCAAAAACAAGCATTATATTTAATAAGGGTCGAAACCCGTTGATGCGGATCCGACATCAAACAATTCGCAAGAATTAATTATGATGTCGGGATGCGGAGGGAATCAAGTCGAGTTTTTTTAATTAAAGTATCGATCTATTAGATTCGATACCAATTCCATAATTGGATGTCGAATCTAATGATTTAGTCAAATAAATTAATTAACACGATTTTCGTTGATGCTAATATAGATGTCCTCTAATTCAATTGGATTAATTACGACATTAATAAACGCGGAGAAAATTTATATCGTGCTAGTTAATTTAAAACGACTTATATTATTTTCTTTATTTTTTCACTCTAGTATTCCATATCGATTCCATAATCGGATATGGGATATAACGAGCATCAAAATCAAAATCGAGTATAAATTATTCCAAGTATTTAATATCGATTTCATAATCGAATATTGAATACGACGAATATCGAAAATATTAAGTCGAGTGCAAATTACGCAATATTTGTACGCGATTTAATAAAATCATCAATTTTCCGAAGAAAACAATTTCGCTCTTTTTTATTATTATTCTTCGAACATCATTTTTTTAGACAAAACATTTTTTTTTAGATCTCGATATATATAATTTTTTTCCTTGACCTCGGTCAACACGTGTTAATCCATCACGTGACCTACTATTCTTTCCAAAATCATGCATTCATCACATCTATATCTTTATTCAATTTTTTACTCGTTACATCGTTACTAACGGTTTGATTGTTTCTTTTGTCGATTTTTGTCGTTTATTTTATTTTACTAAAATGAACCCACATGCTAAAATTCCACTTTGACGTAGAATTAATTGCATTAAATCGACATAGAAACCCTTTTCAATTCAATTCACATGTTTAGGGAAAATACTCTTTGCATATCATTTTCCCGTTTAACTAGCGCGCGTATTGTAAGTCATTCGAATTCTTAGTAGAGGCCGCTAATGTGCGGGCGGGGTTGGGTGTCCTTTGTGGGCTTCCCAACACGTACCCTCACCCCTTACTCAGAACCTCGGTTTCCTGATGCCCGAAACCGTTGGCGCACGAGAGTCATTCAATACACAATATCCGATAATGTCGGTATTGGTATCAAATGCAAAGGGACGAGCCCAATAAACTCTGACATCGGAAATGGGCCGTATTTTGTATATAGACCACTACGACATAGAGTGGGCTCGAATGGTTCCGAATAACCACAAAATTCGGTGGCGACTCCACATAGACCTAAATTTCAGTTCGATCCATTCTCATATGGAGATTCATTCGCCTACCCAAACCCGCGCGTGGCCGCGTCGGGGTGGACCTATGTCATGTCCACACACACAGTAGTAGGATTCCAAATAACCCAGATCCTCTCATTATAGTGATTATTGTAATTAGTTACCACATTATAATCCCTAAACTTCCCTCTAATAATATCTTTAGGCTTATCTTCCTTTATTCTTGTTTCCATAATATCAATCACATCCATCCCCTTATCCTTAATAAGCTTCAAAATTTCATTCTGTTTCAGGGGTTCATTACTACCTCTAATGTTCCAAGCCCCAATATTCATTGAAATATATCGGTTGGTCCTTCCTCTTCCACTTGAGGGTACAAGTCTGCCCCCCCCCCTTTGCAGTATCACAGTAATACCAGCATTGTCTTGAAGAAGTTCATATCTATTTGGTGAATGAAGAGAATCTAAATCATCCTTCCTACCCTCTACATAGTCTGTATTGGAGTCTTTCACCTTAAAGCCTATCCCCGTGCATCCTGAGCGCCTTACAACAGGGATAAACTCAGAGTCAGATACAGTGTAAGCATCCGGACCTAGCCTCAAGCGTTCTGACTCCTCTGCTGCCTTAGACTGTTTTGAACTCTGGTTAATGCTCGCTGAGCTATCGCCTAGCACTGGGGATTTTGAGCCAGTGTTTCCGAGTCGTTTTCAAAAATATCAACTTTTCAAAAATTACATCCTCCTTTTCAAGATATTCAATTTTCAAAACCCGGGACATACCGAATTTAGGACTTATGATTTTACTCAAAATAGCCTATTTTCTAGCCGGTATGCTGCCCAAATCAAAACTCGAACTTTCAAAACCCGTGGCTCAATAACTTTTCGACCTCTTTTTCGGAAATTTGGGCCATTCACCGAGTCCACTCGGTCCTTTTTCAAAAATCATCAATTTTCAAAACCTTCCACTTCTAGAACTTCCCGTATTTAGCAGTGTCGGGTCGAGTCTTAAGTTGTCAAGGTCTTCTAGCGTCGAAACTCTGTCGATCTTACATCACGAGTTTCTTCCCTATCCCAGTCCGCCTTATTAGATTAAGGCAAGGCCCACCTAAGTAGGACATACTCTTACGAAGGGAGGCCCGTCAACACAATCGAGTCAAAAGTCTGGGGATGTCCCACGTGAACCTTCCTTCGAACAGGACTAGGCCCACTTGCCAAATCTTAAGGAAGGCCCACACTTCACAAGTCACCCGTCTAGGTGTCTTTCTCGAGTCATTTCCCTGTTAGTCTCGTTCGGGATGTGCTTTCTATTCCGGGATTTCTGGGCTAGTTTCTGATTACGCGGTGTTCTTACAGACAGGCCAGCCACAACCCGACATCAACGCAAGATGGAGGATTTGAAAAATGCCCTAACCAAGATCGAGACTCAACTGACCTCCATCCTCGCTAACCAAGCAACTTTGGACACCCGCCTGAGCACTGTAGAGAAGACGGTCCCAGTCGAAGGAGCTGATTCCACTGGGCCCATAGCCGAATTGGTCAGTGTTGTTCGCAGGCTCGAGGAGCAAGTTCACTTATCAACAAGCAACTCAATCCACTCTGAAAATGCTCGCATTTATTCACCCTTGAATGACGAGCTACCGGCCAACCTCAACTTAACGGGAATTCCTATGTTTGAGGGCACCGAAGATCCGGTCCATCATATCCGAGCTTTCAAAGACTTCATGGCAGTCAAAGAAGTGAAGTCCACCATGTTCAAGCACCTGTTCCCTTCCTCCTTGGAGAAGCATCCCAGGGCCTGGTTCTACAGGCTCGACCCTAAGAAATACAAGACTTGGGATGATGTGGCGACCGAATTTGCTCGGAACTACGCCGATAACACCGAAATCCAGACTACAATGCGTACTCTGGAGGTAATGGCCCAAGAGCCCAAAGAAGGGTTCACAAAATATCTGCAAAGGTGGAGGGCTGAGAGTGTGAAGCTGGTTGACAAGCCCGGCGAGAAGGCCCTAGTGGAAGCCTTCGTCAAAAACCTACTCCCATCCTACCGGGTCCATCTCCGGTATGCTATCATCCCAAACTTCGCTGTCCTTACTGAAATGGGCACAAGGATCGAAGATGATTTGAGGTTGGAGAGCCTGACTAAGGCTTCTACCACAAGGTATCAAGGGGCAAGTTCATCTACAATCAAGCCCACACCACCCGCAGCTGCAACTCGCAGCATCTTCGACGAGGTAAACCTGCTCGACACCTCATCTAAAAAGAATACACCAAATCGGGTATTCACAGATATAGGGACTACCTATACTTATGCCTTACAGAGGCTATCTTCAAAGGGCCTAATCCAACCGATAGGCCCAACTGCAGAACCTCCAGTGGAAAAAAGGCCCAAAACTTACAATGCCCAGGCCTATTGTCAGTATCACCGGGGTAACGGGCATGATACTGAAAAATGTTGGAGGTTAAAACACCTGATCCAGGACCTTATCGAGAGCGGGAAAATCCCGTTGCCCGGAGACAAGCCGAGCAACAAAGAAAACCCATTCAGCGCTCACGCTATCTTCACCGGTGAGGTAATTGACTGTTCTCACCTCATCTCTCCCTATATCCCACAAGTCAACGGGATATGGTTCGACGACGAGGATGATGTATACTTAACCAAAGGGGAAGCTGTCCCCATCACCCTCGAAGAGGTCCGACAGGCTAAGTCCAAGGCCTTAGCCACCAATCACCTCGCCACAGCTGGGCGTTCCATTCCTATATCCGTCACTGAACCCGCCAGGACGGAGCCTACCCTCGAAGAACCAAGCTTAGACACGGCTCTGGTCCAACAAATGAAGAGGGTCCGAGCCGATCTAACCATATGGCAACTATTGGTTAGCTCGCAAGCTCATCGGGAAGCACTGACTAAGGCTCTCGATGAAATCAAGGTTGATTCAGAGGCTACCCCCGCTGAAATGGTAGCCACCATCATGCCCTACCTTAAGGGCAAGTCCAAAGAAGAAGGCTCACTCATAACCTTCTCTGAAGCTGATCTGCCACCATTTGGGCCCAATCACAATCTGGCCCTATACATCACGGTCATCTGCAAAGGTAAATATCTCCCGATGACCTTTATCGACGATGGATCAGCCGTGAATGTCCTTCCTCTAAGGACCGCAAAAGCACTCGGCATCACCGATGCCGATTACCTTCCAACGGCGCAGACTATCCAGGCTTTCGACGGAAGCCCAAAACCTGTCGCCGGGGCCGTGAAATTAAAGATCATAACGGGCCCAATCGAAAAGGAATTGGAATTTCAGGTGATAGATGTCACCTCATCATTCAATCTTTTGCTGGGAAAGCCTTGGATCCACACAGTCAAGGCCGTGTCATCTACCCTCCATCGAAAAGTCAAGATGCCCCTCAAAGACGGTATCATCACGCTGGAGGCGACCCCAATTACCGTAGCAAGCTGCAACGCTACGAGCCGGGCCGACCCGCGAGGATTTGATTTCGTGGGCATGATCGAAGAAGAATATCTCTTTAGGCCCTACTTCACAACTAGCATCGACACGATGCTACAAAATCTGGGTTACCTACCCAGAATAACCTCAAGGCCATATCTTCCAGCTGGGAAGATCATCGAGGTCCTAAATGATGGCGAGTCGCATTTCGGATTGGGGTATGCTATAACCCCGGAAAACGTGGTTCGGGCCGGTATTCACAAAGCCGTCGACATTATCAAGGGTACTTACATAAGCCCTTATAGCCTGAAGTTAACGGATTACTTCGTTACTCCGGTCTTCGGAGCCATCCAAGTGGGCCTCTACCAACCCACCATCACATATCCCGAGACCAAAAAGGCTCGGGAATGCAATTTCATCCCTGATGATATATTCACCATCGTCCAGGCCGAATCAAGGGAGGGCGAAAACAACTATGAGCCCGTGCTGGGGCTCTTATTCGGAGAAGACAAAGCCGTCCCCGCTCCAAAGAACGACTTGGTCAACCTGACCCTTCGCAGCGATCGGTTCGACCCAACCAAGCTAATCACCGAGGTCGGCGCCAACACCGAAACAAGGGCTTGGAGGAAGACCGTAAAATGGACCGACGGTCAAGGGCGGGTCTACAAGCTGACCACCGGCGAGGGAGACATGCCGGATACCGAGTCTGAGTCAGAGTCAGAGTCGGAGTCTGAGTCCGAGTCTAGAGGGTCTGGTGCTAAAGTCGAGTATGTAACCCCTCTTCCTTTATCCACTGAGGTCTCGGGGCCTGTCCCAAAACCTCTCCCTATACCGCCACTGACCAATGATCAGATGGCAGCTCTATTCGAGCTATTTTCAAAATTTACCATCAATAATAATAACGAACACCGTTCTGCTTACGACTTGTCTTATTTCCAAAATTTTCTCAATTTCAAAAATTTTATATGCAATGACATTGAGAAACCCGACGAACAGGTACCCCTACCTCAACATCTGGTCGAGCAGCTCGAGCAAAGGGAATCCCGAGATCCGGTAATCGAAGAAACCGAGTCCATCAACGTGAGAACCACTTTAGAGCCCCAGATGCTTAAGTTGGGCCTATCTTTAGATCCAGAGGAGAGAAAACAATTCACAGACCTCCTCCATGAATTCAAAGATGTCTTTGCATGGTCCTACAAGGACATGCCGGGTATAGACCGGGAGATAGCCGAACACCGAATACCCATCAAAGATGGGTGCAAGCCGGTAAAGCAGAAACTCAGAAGAATGAAGCCCGAGTGGTCTCTTAAAGTCAAGGAAGAGGTCGATAAACAATTTAAAGCAGACTTTATACAAGTGTCTGAATATCCAGACTGGGTTGCAAACATCGTGCCGGTACCCAAGAAGGACGGCAAGGTGCGGGTTTGCGTGGACTTCCGGGATCTTAACAAGGCAAGCCCAAAAGACGATTTTCCGTTACCACACATCGACATACTGGTGGATAATACGGCCGATCATGCCCTTCTATCGTTCATGGACGGGTATGCCGGGTACAACCAGATTAAAATGGCAGAAGAGGACATGGGTAAGACCACCTTCATTACACCTTGGGGTACTTACTGTTACACCGTCATGCCATTTGGGCTTATCAACGCCGGGGCCACTTATCAACGGACTGCCACTACTTTGCTCCACGACATGATGCATAAGGAAGTGGAGGTCTATGTGGACGACATGATCGTCAAATCTAAGGACCGAAGCGGGCACATTTCAGCCCTAAGAAAGTTCTTCACCCGGCTACGTAAATACAACATGAGACTGAACCCGCAAAAATGCAGTTTTGGGGTGACGTCGGGCAAATTACTGGGCCATATCGTTAGCCAACGCGGCATCGAGGTCGACCCAGCTAAAATCAAAGCCATCACCGAGATGCAACCACCCAAGACCGAAAAGGAAATAAGGGGGTTTCTCGGAAAAGTCCAATACATCAGCCGGTTCATTTCGAAACTAACCATGGTATGCGAACCCATCTTCAAAAAGCTAAAAATCGGAGAACGGGTTCTATGGGACGACAAATGTCAAGCGGCTTTCGATAAAATCAAGGAGATTCTGTCTGCTCCGCCAGTACTAATGCCACCTCAACCCGGTTTGCCTTTGTCGTTATACCTAACAACGACCGAGACAGCCATGGGAGCTATGCTGGCCCAGACAGTTGATTCAGAAGAGCGGGCTATTTACTACATCAGTAAAAAGTTCCTCGAATATGAGTGCAAATATACGATGCTCGAAAAGACGTGCCTAGCATTGGTTTGGGCCACTAAAAAGCTCCGACATTACATGCTCAGTCACGAGGGACATGTGTTATCAAAATGGATCCTATCAAGTACTTATTCGAGAAGCCCATCCTCAACGGCAGGATGTCAAGATGGACTTTAATGTTATCCGAGTTCGACCTCAAATTTGTACCATTAAAAGCCATCAAAGGCCGGCTAGTCGCCGAGTTCCTCGCTGACAGCCCAATATCCGAAGAAGGCCACACCGATACATGGGCCTTTCCTGATGAAGACATATTCCATACCGATACGGAAGTATGGGATCTATATTTCGATGGGGCATCCAACTTCCAAGGATTTGGGGTCGGAATCCTGTTAATTTCACCCCGAGGGGAACACACTCCCTTATCCATCAAGTTGGACTTCGACGTAACCAACAACGCAGCCGAATACGAAGCATGCATTCATGGGTTGCAAGCCGCCGCTGATTTAGGGGTAACAAACCTCCGGGTCCACGGTGATTCATCATTAGTCATCAATCAAGCACTCCAAAAATGGAAAACTCGGAACGCCAATCTCGTGGCTTACCAAGCACGGGTAAGGGTTCTGGAGAAACAATTTCAAAAGGTAGAATACATTTATCTGCCCCGGGAAGAGAATCAGTTCGCAGATGCACTTTCCAAATTAGCATCTTTACTGAACATCCCGGATCACCTGACCAGCATGCCAATCTGTGTCGAAAGACGGTCCGAGCCAGCCTACATCCACGCCATTCAGGATATCGAGATAACTGACTCGGAGCCTTGGTATCAAGCTGTCCTAACCTACCTGACAACGGGAGAGTACCCCCCGGAAGCTGAAAATCGGGCCAAAAAGGCCCTACGAAGATTAGCAACCCAATTTGTTCGAACTGATGACGGGCAATTGTACAAAAAGACGGCACAGGGGGCTTTACTCCTATGCATCGATAAAATACAGGCCGAAAAGGTCATGACCGAGGTCCATGATGGTGAAAACGGCCCGCATATGAACGCCCATATGCTAGCCCGAAAAATCATGAGGCTCGGGTACTATTGGAACACCATGGAAACAGACTGTCAGTTGTATGTCAAACACTGCCATAACTGTCAGATCTTCGCCAATGTACAGCATATGCCATCTTCCCTCTTATATACCATGACATCACCATGGCCGTTTTCGACATGGGGTATAGACATAATTGGAAAGGTGCATCCTTCCGGGACGGGAGATCATTGCTTCATTTTAGTGGCCATCGACTACTTCACCAAATGGGTCGAAGCCGAGTCATACCGTGTCTTGAACGCCAAGCACGTGGCCAAATTTATCCAAAATAAAATAATATGCCGATATGGGATCCCTCACGAGTTCATCAGCGATCACGGGACCCACTTTCAAGCTGAAACTGCCGCATTGCTGGCAAAATACAAAATTCAAAGGCATACATCTTCGCCTTACCGACCTCAAACAAATGGAGCGGTAGAAGCGGCCAATAAAACAATTGTCACCATACTTAAAAAGATGGCTGAAAATTACCGGGACTGGCCCGACAAAATACCTTTTGCCCTATGGGGATATCGAACCTCAATCCGTACCGCGACCGGGGCAACCCCGTATTACTTGACATACGGGATGGAAGTGGTCCAACCAGTCGAGCTAGAGGTGCCATCCCTTAGGATCCTACTTGAAAGCCAAGTACCAGAGGCAGATTGGGTCCAAGCCCGATACGATTCGCTAATCCTTTTAGACGAACGACGATCCCGGGCTCTCAACAACATTCAAATATATCAAAAAAGGATCCAACGGGCTTTCAACAAACGGGTTAGGCCCAGGAACATCAAGGAAGGGGATCTGGTCCTAAAATCGGTTCGTGCCTTACTATCGGTTGACCCAAGGGGTAAATTCAAACCCAACTAGGCGGGGCCATACTTAGTCAAGAAGGTCCTGTCAGGAGGAGCGGTGATGCTGACAGACTTGGACGGGAACGAATTTGTCAACCCAACCAACTTGGACCAGTTGAAGCGTTACTACCCCTAAACCCCATCTCAATGTCATTTGCAAAAATTTATAAAAATTTGTCTTTTTATAAATTTTCAAAAATTATAGACAAGTCAATAAGCTAGAATTAATCATTCTACTGTCACACATCTTGAATTAATAATCCTGATGTATTTCAAAAATTGCAAAAAAATCAATCAAATCAAATTTTGAACTACGTTAGGTTTGATTCCGCCATTTGCGGATACGTAGGCAACCCCTCAAAAGGGTACAACCGCTGCGACAAACGAAAGACGGGAATGGTCGTTCAATAATATGTCTTTTATTAATATCTCGATATACTCGGGATTAAAAAAAAACAAAAAAAAAACAAAAAACGCCAAAACGGCATTCACACAAAAAATCACACCACAAAAATAATAATACTATTCAAATAATAAAATAAGGAGACTAATATCCGGGCATCTTCCCCTTCCCCTTGTCCTTCGGGTCTCGTGGAGCCTGAGGTCTTCGGGGTGGCGACGAGCGTTCCCGAATCACGAGTGGAACCTCTTTAGCCCGGGCCCGTTTCTTTGGCGACGGGTCTTCAATCACAGTCTTCGGCCCAAGTCGGGCCCGGACATGCTCGGGTAGCCTATCCCGTGGGCCAAGTCGGTCCTGCACGGGTAGTCTTGGGCCCAGTCTCCTTCCCAAGTCAGTCTGGGGGCTCACTTTCCCCCAAGCACCTTTAGCACTAGACCCTTCAGCTTGAGTCTTAGTCTTCTTCTTTTGCCCTGACATTAGGTGGACTAGGGTAGCTGGAGTGTCTCCCTCATCAAAGAACCCCCTGTTGTCTTTAGCTTGCTCCCTTCTCAGCAGGTCGAAGGCTTCATCGACTTTCAAGGCGGCTCGGGCTTTAGCATCTCCTGCTTTGGTCCACTTCGTATAAGAATCTGAAACCCAGATTGAATGGCGAGATTTGACAACAGGCCAAGTATGCCGTGTGTACCACCTTTGCATCCAGGTATCACACATTACATCAGTCAGTTGGGTAGGGTCACTCACAACTGCTTCAACTTCAGGGATTCGCTGAGTCCATCCATACTGCCTTAGTATGCGATCTGGATAGAGATGAACCGTCTGCCTGAAAGATAGGATCACCTGATAGCGGGCTCTGTCCCTCGGGTCCAAGCCACTCCAAAGGTAGATGGGCCACCACGGAACGACCCATCGAATTAGCGGACCACCATAAAAAGACAAAACCTCGTCCCAATACTTTTGCGTAATTTGACGAGAGAAATCAATGGCCCGCCTCCTCGTCATCACCTGGTTATGACGATAGTTGCCCACATCAAGGGGAGGGTCTATCACTGATAGCCTCTCATAAAGCCAAATCTACAAAAAGGAAACAAAACATGAGTAAATAAAAAAAAATAAACAAAATCGAAAATCAAAAAAAAGTAACATACTTGCAGCAATCGGGTGCTCCCAGTAAGACGAATTGACGAGTCTCTCTTACGGCTGTCCAATCCTTGGATAATCTCGCCCGTGATCAGCCAAGCCGGGTTGTGTTCAGTCTCCATCAAATCTACTACGGTCAAAAGATGGGTGTTTCCCATGCAGGATAACAAATCCATGTGACCCTCGAAAGCATATACGTGGAGCATACAGAAAGAAAAGGCCCTGCGGCTGTAAGCCGGTCTGACCCGAACATCAAGAGAATTCATAAATTTCTCAGCCAAGTCGATCAGAGAAATCTTATCGCCTTCCATCATGCGGAATACCTCATTGTGAGAAAGCCCTAGAAATTCTCGAAGCTTCCTCCTCGGGTCATAGATCGAGTACGGGACGGCTGGACGAAGCACCTGGTTCCATCCTCCTATAGCGGCAATCTCCTCAGGCAAAGGGCAAACCTCGCCCCGGGGAAAAGCAAAGACATGATATATGTCATCCCAGTAAGCCAAGCATGCATCCAGGAAATAGCGATCAACCACCATCTGACGGAACGGATACAGCTGAGTTATACCCGTCTGGTTGAGCGCCACCCTATCCGTGTCCCTAAAGCGACGAGACCACTCCTGCAGCATAACGGTCAATCTATCGATTCCCATGGCTAATTCCTTAAGAAAATAAGATCTTCTTTTTGCCTTAAGGGAAATAAAGAGACTTTCTTTAAAGAAGGGATTGATTTGTAATGAGAATTGTGGAGAAATCAAGGGCAAGAGAGGACTATATATAGCATTAGCCTTGCAAATTGTTTAGGAAAATTTCCTAATCCTAATTGGAATCAAGCCGCAAGCCTAGTCTCGATACTAGCACGGAAATCTCCATCCCGAACTTTTCTAATCCTTGTTAGGAGTCAAAAATCTCAAAGTTTCCAAAATTCAAAAATCTCAAGATTTCAAATTTCAAAATTTCAAAAAAATCATTTTCCCCAGCGCGAGTCACTTTACTATCTACGTGTTGCATGCATTTTATGTGACTTATACAGGTACGACTCAAACAGGGACGTGCAATCCACGATATCTCCCCAGCGGAAGCCAACGGCGGCATTTCACGGGATGGGCCTACATACAGGCACACCCAGGACTTATGCGACAAGTCCAATTTCCCACGGAGTTATCGGCTCAGGTATGACTTCTAGCTTACGGCTGGCGAGCCCTTCACGCGAGTCTAATGGACTATAAACGACCCGACCGGAAGTCCGCCAGGTTTCAATCCTCGATTGGCCTGGTGGCTACTCTGACTTTCGCCTTGTCCAAGCCTCAGTCAGAGTGGGGGCTCTGTAGACACCCGCATTTTGACTGCCAGGTGTCTATGGCAGTTTCCAAAAAACACCCGATGATGATCGGACGCTAAAGTGCTTCTATGCGCTCGGATACGGGCTCAAATCCATTAATCGCTGGCTAACACACTTACAGAGTACAAATCTCACAAAATCAACCTCGAATCCAGGCCCAGCGGACCGTTCCGAGCCAAACAAGACTAATTTGGGCCAAAACCGACACCGGAATTAAAACCGACTTTTTGCGATTGGGTCAACCCTGGTCAAGGTCGTTTCCGAGACATACAAAACAACCATTCACAACATCAAAAGTCCAACTCAAGAAGCAAAACCAACAGTCCATCTTCAGACGGGCCATCAGGTCAAGTCCGTCAAGGCAAAACCCTAGACACCAAAGTGCATGACCATGCCTATATAAACACCCCCATGCAACACACTTTCGGACATTGAAAAAAACCCTAGAGCAACCCTACACACACATCCAACATCTATTACAAACCCTAATCAAACCCTAGCAATTCCACACTAGCAAAAAAACCCTAAACCTAGTTTTAGGAATCAATCCCGAGCCACCACAACTTAACCTCCATAAAACCTCGAAGACTCTTGTGTTAAAGCCACGGTTACGAGATCGATCCGAGACAAGAACATGTAGGTTGAGGGTGTCAAAACCCCGTTCTCTCCTTCTTCTCTTCCTCTCGTCATCTTCTTCGCTTTTTCTTACTTTTTTTTTTTTTTCCTTTATTGCATCATAATATCGATAATACTAATACAAAACATTAAAATACTTATCGATTTGTGTCGAATAAGAGGGGTATCGGAATAAGGAAACACGAATATACAAGTGTACTGCACACAGCGTTGACGGTCGCTTGTTCCAATACCCCGATTATTTGATTATTGAGATAAGTTAACTTAAACAAATTTTTTTTTTATTTCGTTTGCATCATTATCATTAGTCGTATATTTACATTATTTTTCAAAAACAAGCATTATATTTAATAAGGGTCGAAACCCGTTGATGCGGATCCGACATCAAACAATTCGCAAGAATTAATTATGATGTCGGGATGCGGAGGGAATCAAGTCGAGTTTTTTTAATTAAAGTATCGATCTATTAGATTCGATACCAATTCCATAATTGGATGTCGAATCTAATGATTTAGTCAAATAAATTAATTAACACGATTTTCGTTGATGCTAATATAGATGTCCTCTAATTCAATTGGATTAATTACGACATTAATAAACGCGGAGAAAATTTATATCGTGCTAGTTAATTTAAAACGACTTATATTATTTTCTTTATTTTTTCACTCTAGTATTCCATATCGATTCCATAATCGGATATGGGATATAACGAGAATCAAAATCAAAATCGAGTATAAATTATTCCTAGTATTTAATATCAATTTCATAATCGAATATTGAATACGACGAATATCGAAAATATTAAGTCGAGTGCAAATTACGCAATATTTGTACGCGATTTAATAAAATCATCAATTTTCCGAAGAAAACAATTTCGCTCTTTTTTATTATTATTCTTCGAACATCATTTTTTTAGACAAAACAATTTTTTTTAGATCTCGATATATATATTTTTTTTCCTTGACCTCGGTCAACACGTGTTAATCCATCACGTGACCTACTATTCTTTCCAAAATCATGCATTCATCACATCTATATCTTTATTCAATTTTTTACTCGTTACATCGTTACTAACGGTTTGATTGTTTCTTTTGTCGATTTTTGTCGTTTATTTTATTTTACTAAAATGAACCCACATGCTAAAATTCCACTTTGACGTAGAATTAATTGCATTAAATCGACATAGAAACCCTTTTCAATTCAATTCACATGTTTAGGGAAAATACTCTTTGCATATCATTTTCCCGTTTAACTAGCGCGCGTATTGTAAGTCATTCGAATTCTTAGTAGAGGCCGCTAATGTGCGGGCGGGGTTGGGTGTCCTTTGTGGGCTTCCCAACACGTACCCTCACCCCTTACTCAGAACCTCGGTTTCCGGATGCCCGAAACCGTTGGCGCACGAGAGTCATTCAATACACAATATCCGATAATGTCGGTATTGGTATCAAATGCAAAGGGACGAGCTCAATAAACTCTGACATCGGAAATGGGTCGTATTTTGTATACGGACCACTACGACATAGAGTGGGCTCGAATGGTTCCGAATAACCACAAAATTCGGTGGCGACTCCACATAGACCTAAATTTCAATTCGATCCATTCTCATATGGAGATTCATTCGCCTACCCAAACCCGCGCGTGGCCGCGTCGGGGTGGACCTATGTCATGTCCACACACAGTAGTAGGATTCCAAATAACCCAGATCCTCTCATTATAGTGATTATTGTAATTAGTTACCACATTATAATCCCTAAACTTCCCTCTAATAATAGCTTTAGCCTTATCTTCCTTTATTCTTGTTTCCATAATATCAATCACATCCATCCCCTTATCCTTAATAAGCTTCAAAATTTCATTCTGTTTCAGGGGTTCATTACTACCTCTAATGTTCCAAGCCCCAATATTCATTGAAATATATCGGTTGGTCCTTACTCTTCCACTTGAGGGTACAAGTCTGCCCCCCCCCCCCCCCCCCCCACCCCTTTGCAGTATCACAGTAATACCAGCATTGTCTTGAAGAATTTCATATCTATTTGGTGAATGAAGAGAATCTAAATCATCCTTCCTACCCTCTACATAGTCTGTATTGGAGTCTTTCACCTTAAAGCCTATCCCCGTGCATCCTGAGCGCCTTACAACAGGGATAAACTTAGAGTCAGATACAGTGTAAGCATCCGGACCTAGCCTCAAGCGTTCTGACTCCTCTGCTGCCTTAGACTGTTTTGAACTCTGGTTAATGCTCGCTGAGCTATCGCCTAGCACTGGGGATTCTGAGCCAGTGATAATCAGGCCTCCAATAGACTCTTTCTCAAGGGATCCTTGATGCTTTACAGCAGGATTGGAAACTAAAGTTCCATCCTCTGATGTACCACCTAATTCTTGAGAGTTTGCTTTCTTTGGTGTGTAACTCTTTAATTTAGATGCACCCTTATCCTTGTTAGCTTTTAGTTTTTCATTCTTACAGTTTTGAATAACATGCGCACGCTTCTCACACCCATGACAATAGTATGGGAGCCACTCATATTCTATTTTTTGCACTGACTTGCCCAGTATTGGAATGTTTATAGTAACACATTCTGGTAACTTAGTAGAAACATCCACTTCCACCATCACTCTTGCGAATGATAGGCGTTCCTTGTAGGTCGTTGTAGAATCTGCATACAATAGAGTACCCACTTTACTTGCCATTTTGCTCAAAACAGCCTCTGACCATAGATAAGTATTAAGGTAAGGGAAGAGTAACCAGACAGGTACATTCGAAATTCTGTCCATCTGTTGCGAGAACACGGGGCTCCATTGCTTTAGGATCAACGAATTCCGTCCTACCAGCCATGGACCTCTCCTTAAAACCTGATCCATCTCCTGTTGATTCCTGAATCTAAATGAAAACCAACGTTTCTTAAAGTATTGCACCACCGGTGTGCATTGTTCCAATTTTTTTTTATTATTATTATTATTATTATTATTATTATTATTATTATTATTATTATTATTATTATTATTATATATTTTTTTGCAAGAAATTATGCCTTATATATTGAATAAGACTAGAATCTTAAAAGAGTCATATCCTCTAGGGAAATCAAGACTATAGCAAACATTTGCTAGCAATATCAATCCCCCTACTTCTAAGTCTAATTACAATATCAAACTTAATTTTAAGAACCAAAGTTGCTGCAGGAATACTATTCTCATTGAAAATTCTATTATTACGCTCTAACCATATCCAATATGATGTCGCCGCAACAGCTTCTGTAAACCAAGCAGATTTCCAATGTCTTCTTCTCCTTCTAGATATACACGAAATTAGCTCTTCAGTTAAATCATTTCCCCTACCCGTTATTTTCATCCAGTTCAGCAAATGCTGCCATATCTGCCTTGAGAAATGATGGACATGGATTTGTCGCGGATCCCGACACCAAATAAAACAAACTAATCCTAATAAGGTAGCTAGGGCAAGTCGGGTCGATCCACGGAGACGGAAAATGGTCTAGACAAAGGTTCACCTAAGGACTAGACTATGCCTACAAAACTAAACAACTAAAACAATGAAGGGGGATAAAACTATGACTAAGAATAAGCTAAGCATAACAACTAAAGCTAAAAGATTCAACTAACTAGAGAAATAATAGCTAAGATGAACAGGAAATCAATAATGAAAGAACTAGGATTAAGTTGGGTTCAAGGGCGATGAGATGATCAAGGAAGAGCAAAGGTGAAGGGGTAGTCAAGCTATCTAGGCATAATCCGGGCTCTCGCTCCAAAACCGTCCTAGTGGTTCCCCGCACTCGCGCAAGAACCTATCCTAGCAACATTCAAGGTCACAAGAAGAAGGCAAGAAAACATGCATTTCCAACTACAAATCATTCAAGCATTTCATTAAACATGATCCATGCATACAACCAAGAAGCGACCAAAACTTCCACCAACATCTTAAACAAACCCTTAATCACCCATGAAGACACCCAATCCTCCTACTAATCATAGCAAGAGACTACTCACTACATACTCATCTAATGCAATCCACATTCACAATCACAACAAACTACATGATAAGTGCATTCATAGTGAAAGGATGAAGAGAACTTGGCATAAACAATGACTAGAACTAAATGAACAAGATTAAGCTAGAGAAAGATAAGGGAAAAGAGAATTATACCAACAAATGGAAAGTAAAAGAAAAAGAAAGGATCTCTGATTAAATCCAACCCAAGGAAATGGAATTCAATGTTGTCAATAGAGAAATCCCCCAAATAGGTCTTCAATAATACAAAGATTCAACAAGGATTAAACTAAGATTAAGGAGTAATTAAGGAGGGATTAAGCTAATCTAACCTAAAGTAGTCTAGGTTTTCGTGGATCCCTTACAACAATACAAGAGGGAGGTATATATAGGGTTCCGTGAATAAGGGAGGCAAGAAAATGAAGACGGGTGTGATCTGGTTCCTTCCCGACCGGGAAGGAGGTGATCCCAGTCGGGAAGGGGTGGTTCCGGCCAGGAAGGTTATGGTCCTGGCCGGGATGGCCCCACAGGAGGTCGCCTCTTCTTGTCTTCTCGTCCCGGTCGAGATGGGTCCTTCCCGGCCGTGATGGGTCCTTATTTGCTCTTTCTAGGCTTCTTATCGATGCTCGTTGTTTGGGATATCATTAAGTGGGCTCCATGGGACTCGGGATCGAGTCTAAGTCACTGAATCATCGTCGCTTCTCTTCATTGGCTCCATATGCGTCGGAAACGAGTCGGAATCGTTTCATTTCTCCAAGATGGGCCTTAGGAACCTAAAACAAGCTAGAAGAAGCGTAGGTAGCCTCGAAACAGCTCTAAAGAGCGATTCTACAAGAGAAAACGGGTCCAAACACAAGAAGTAAATTCTACAAAATACACTTATCAAGAAAGAGCACCCAAAGAAGAGATGCTTCGAGATCTCCTGCTCCTCAAAGCGCAAACAACATCGATTCGCCATCTGCATTCCTCTCCCTTGAAGTTTATTCTGAGTTGACAGAGCACACTACCCAGCTAATGCAAGAATAATCGTATGTCGTGGCACTACTAAGCTCTTCTTGATCTTACTCATCCAGGGAACAATTTGGCGCTTGTGTCTAAACCAATTATATGTTGCCCTTATATTATAAGACCCCTTATGAGTCCAACTTAATATTAGAGTCCAAGCTTCCACTAAATTCTCAGTCTCCTGCAGCAGCTCGTCTCTAATACGTACACATAATACTCTTCCATTTTGAAGAGTGTATCTCCTTTCTCTGAGCAGTCCAAATGGTCTCACTGTTTAAGACATAACGCATATGCCAGTCCTTCCAAAGGGTCCTCTGATCCGAGAGTAATAACCACAACCAATAACCCACTGCAGCCTTATTCCAATGAGCAAGACTCTTAATATTAAGCCCACCCTCCCTCCAAGGCAAGCAAATACTAAACCAGCTTTTAAAGACCATTCTAATATTCTCATAGCAACCTGTCCAAAAGTACCTTAAGCAAATCTGATCAATTCGTTTAACCACATTTACTAGGAACAAGGCATTTGCACACCAGTAATTAGGTAGACCAAAAATTACTAATGTTAGTAATTGTAATCGTCCGGCATAAGCTAAAGCTTGAGAGGACCAGCACACCATTATAGTTTGCATCTTATTAATCAGTATCTAATACTGATCTTTCCTGAGATTAACTAAGTGAAGGGGTAGCCCAAGGTATCTACAAGGAAACACTCACAGAAAAAATCCAGTCTGAGATAGAATCAGGTCGTTGACATTAGGGGAAACTACTCCAAAGAAGATATGGGTTTTATCTGTATTTGCCTGGAGTCCTGATTGTGAGGAAAAATCCTTCAACACTTGTGTTACCGCCTCCACAGAAGGACAGTCCCCCGTAGTAAAGACCATAAGGTCGTCTAGAAAAACCAAATGGTTGAGCTTCAGTTGACAAAATTTGGGGTGGTAAGAAACTTGAGGCCAAGAATGGATATACCTAATCTGACGAGAAAACATCTCCATACTAAGAACAAACAAATAGGGGGGAGAGGGGATCTCCTTGCCTAAGCCCACTTTCTCCCTTAAAGAACCCATGATCCCTTCCATTAACTCTTATGGAGAACCAAGAGCCAATAATACATGCAATCACCCAGTTAGAAAAGAGGGAGGAAAATTTAACATCTTGAGCATTCTTTCTATAAACCTCCACTGAACTGAATCAAATGCTTTACGAAGATCAATCCTCATGAGACATCTAGGTGTAACATATTTCCTTCAATAGTTTTTTACCAAGGCCTGCGATAAGGCTATGTTCTCATGAATACTCTGCCCTTGTACAAAAGCGGCTTGTTCCAGTCCAATAAGCCCTTGCATCACTCCTTGCAAACGTCGAGTAAGAATCTTACTTATAGTCTTGAAAAAGACAGTACAACATGAAATTGGTCGAAAGTCTTGGACCGCCTGGCAAACATCCTTCTTTGAAACTAGAATAATGATGATGTATTTGCTTGCTTTATCATCTTCCCCTTAAGAAAAAACACCTTAACTGCAGCATAAAAATCTACCTTAATAATATCCCAAGAGCTTCTAAAGAAAGCGGATGAGAAGGCATCCATTCCAGGGCTCCTATCCACACCTATCGAAAACACAACATCTCTAACTTCCTCGATTGATGGAATTTGGATCATCTGCTCCCAATCTTGTTCTAAGACAACATTTCCATGAACCATATTAGGGTCCAGCTCATGTACAGGTGCAGATTTCCCCAAGAGCTCCATATAAAACTCCTCGAAACTCGAAGCCACCTTGTCCAAGCCTTCTCTCAAGGTACCCCTAGAATCATAGATAGAGCCAATAACCTGGTGTTGCCTCCTCTCTTTAATTCTAGCATGAAAGAATTTAGTAGCTTCATCACCTTGCGTAATTGCCTCCATTTTTGCTCTTTGCCTTAGAATACTTAACTCAGCATCCAAAAGGGACCTGTAGAGAGCTAAGGATTCTTCTTCCCTTCTTATAAGATCCTCAAAGCAAGGATGCCTCCTAAGATCAGTCCGGCGCATTTCGAGCTCAGCTGCAGCATCAACAATTCTCTTAGAAATAAAAGAGAAATTCTCCTTATGCATCTTCCTTAGAGCCAATTTCACCCTTTTAAGTTTAGTAAAGAATTTATAGCCTGCTGTGCCATAAGCTACAGGTGCCCATGCTCTAGAAATAACCTTTTTATACTGAGGACAAGATGTCTAACAGTTTAGAAAGCTAAATCTCATAGGCATCTTCTCCTCAGTCATCATTGTAACAAGTATGTGAGAATGATCTGAAATACTCGAGCGTAAAAAGTAGCAAATGAAGAAGGAAAATAATCGATCCAACCTCCATTTACAAGAGCTCTATCCAATCTCGACCATACTCTTGCCTCTGGATTCTGCTTATTGGTCCAGGTAAATTCATGACCTTGTCCACAAAGTTCCTGTAGCCCACTCAAATGGATACATTCATTAAAATCCTCCATATCTTTGGGATCAGGAGGAGAACCTCCAATTTTTTCATGAGTGGGTCGAATAATATTAAAGTCACCAAGAACAATCCACTTCTCCTTAGTTTGCAAGAAGCAAACACCTTCACACAATGCCTCCCTTCCTCTTCCATCATTAAATCCATAAACAGTTGTCATAAATACATCAGTACTAGTTGCGTAATGGTGTACATGACAATGAATGAATTGAGACTGTCCTTTGATCCCAAAATAACCAAATACGACCATTAGGATGATCATCATAATTGCTGGTTACATAATATCCTCTAAACTTACGATTGATAATTGAACTAGCCTTAGCTTCTTTTATCCTGGTTTCTAACAACCCCAACAGATCAATTTTCCTAGTCTTTATTAGAGCTAATACTGCATTTTGCTTAACTTCCTCAATCCCACCCCTAATATTCCAAGATGCAATATGCATTAGGAAAAAAAAAGGGTGGGACGTATCTTCCACTATTGGCTGAGCATCTCCTACTGCCTTCTCACCAGTCGAGACTTCATCGTTGTGGTGCTGTAGAATTTCATATCTGTTAGACTTCAACAGTTCAATTTTCACTTCCTTACTCATCTAGAGGCCCAAGGATGCACCTCCAGATCGCTTAACAACTGGCAAGTATCCCTCTTTGTCGTTCCCTAACACCTGATACAGAAGAGAGAGAACTAACATGTTCCTCTACTATAGGTACCAGATTGGGGTCCAGGACCAATATGCCTTCCCTTAATCCGCCCAGTTCTAGACTCAAGTTGGGGTCCGGGTCACCATCCTCCCTTAATCCGCCTGAACTAGAAGCTGAGTTGGGGTCCAGGACAAGCATGTCATCCCTCCCTAATCCACCTGAAGGGGGGAAGGAACCAGCCATTACCTGCTGTCCCTCTACCACTACCTTCAGATTGGGGTGCGGGATACTCTTCTCCTCTACTTCCGCTGCCATTTTGTTTATAGGAGTATATCTAGTTCGAGATTTAACCAGCACCTCCTTCTTCTTTTCCATCTTACAAGTGCTCTTCAAATTCCCAAGCTTCTTACAAGTATGACAATAAAAAGGGAGTCATTCATAAGTTACCCTCTGCACGAAAGCACCTAAAAGAGGAACATTGATTGCAATGAAATCGGGCAACTCCTTTGACACATCCACCTCCACCATAATATGAGCAAAAGAAAGTCTATCTTTATATGTATTACTTGCATCCGCGAACATGGGCTTATCAATCTTACTCGCCATTTTACTTAGGACTGATTTAGTCCATAAGTAAGGATCAAGATCAGGAAAGATAACCTAAGTAAGAACAACAGATACCTTGTCCATTTCCAAAGAAAAAGATGGACTCCATTGCTTTAGGATGAGCGACTTAGGACCAACCTGCCATGGGCCTCCCTTCAGAACCACATCCATGGCTTCCCTGCTACCAAACCGAAAAGAGAACCACCCTTTCTTAAAGTATTGGACATTAGGCGTTGACACATGGTTCCAGTTAGCTGTGACAAACTCAGTCATTCGCTTAACCGTTGGCCGAGCCCCAATAACATGTCCCATCAGGGTAAACCTTCAAAATTATAGCTCATCCTCAAAATCCTCCTTGTCAATAACGACTTCTTCTGCTTCTGCACTATATTCGTCGAAGTAGAGCCCCTGTCTTTTTAGGCATATCCCATCAGGGTATTATTATTATTATTATTTAATAAAACCAGAACTTGTATTAAGATCGAAACAAATTACAAGAAGTTAGTGGGTAGCCGAGATACTACTGGGCACCCACTCCCTTAGCAATAGAAAAACTAAGTCGAGTAAAAATAAAAGCAGCTACGCGAGCTCCCGCGTCCTGTGAGATAGAGAATTTCTTAATCCGCTTGAGTAAAGCAGCGGCCTCCGCGTCGTGCTCCCCTAGAGAAGAAAAAGAGAATGATAGGAACCCATATTATTATTATTATTATTATTATTATTATTATTATTCGTACTACTATTATTAGTACTACTATTAGTACTACTACTACGAGTACTACTACTACTACTACTCTTACTCTTGCTAGTACTATTACTATTACTACTACTCTTACTCTTGCCATTGCTGCTGCTGCTGCTGCTACTACTACTACTACTACTTATTATTATTATTATTATTATTATTATTATTATTATTATTATTATTATTCTTATTCTTATTATTATTGTTGTTGTTGTTGTTATTGTTGTTATTATTATTGTTGTTGTTGTTGTTGTTGTTGTTGTTGTTGTTGTTGTTGTTGTTGTTGTTGTTATTATTATTATTATTATTATTATTATTGTTATTATTATTATTATTATTATTTATTATTTTTATTATTATTTTCTTGCAAGAAAAGTATTCCTTATTTTATTAAAATAAGACTAGAATCTTACAAAAGATATATCCTCTGAAATAGACTCCCTCTATAACAATTGCTTTAAAGTAAGATCCACTCCTTCGACTCGTAATCTAATAGTGACTTCAAATTTAATACGACTTACAAGGTTTTCAATAGTAGTTCTATTTTTAGAGAAAGTTCTATTGTTGTGTTCCATCCAAATTCAGTATATTGCAGCATCAATGGTGCTTTTGAACCATTGGTTCTTCCAGTGGCTTGTCCTCTGTCGTGCAGTGCACCAGTTCAACTCAGTAACCAAATCCCAACCTCTCCAAGTAATTTGCATCCAATTTAGCAAGTGCTGCCAGACCTGCCTAGAGAAGGAGCATCCAAACAATAAATGCTTGGCAGATTCATACCCCTGTTTACATAGCTCACATCTGCTTGCCAGTTGAAGTCCTCTAGCTTGCAATCTGTCCTGTGTGGCCAAAGCTTTTTGCCCATCTAAAGTCAGTATGACTCTGTGTTTAGGAGTAACTCCCATTCCCTTAAATCTTACCATCCATCGAATCTTTTGCTCAACCTTCCGAAACCATTCATAAGCAGCTCCGACATTAAATGAATTATTGTAGGTCTAGCTCTTAACAAGTTCAGTAGCTGCTGCAATGCTCCCATTCACTTGTAAAATTTCATCTCGTATAATGGGAATGCTCTTCCAGGTTGAGATGTAGTTCTCTTTTTTCTTTATAGACCAAATGTCTTGATTCCGAAGCATATATCTGTGGTGCCAATCTTTCCAAACAACGGAGCTGTCACTATGGATCTTCCATAACCAGTGAGAAATCTAAGCTTTATTCCAAGTTTTCAAACTCTTAACATTCAGCCCTCCTTCTGCCCAGGGTAAGCAAATGCTCGACTATCTTTTAAACACCATTCCCACCTTATTATAGCTTCCTGTCCAAAAAAAACTTAAGCAATGATGATCAATTCGTTTAATAACATTGACAGGGAAAATTGCATTAGAGCACCAGTAGTTAGTTAGTCCAAAAATTACTAAAGTAATTAGTTGGAGCCTGCTAACATAAGTCAGGTGGCTGGAAGACCAGCACACAATCTTGGTCTGAATCCTATTAAGGAGCACTTGGTATTGATCTAGCCTATTGTTCACAGAATGAAGCGGCAAGCCTAGGTAGCGACAAGAGAATTCACCTTGTGCAAACCCAGTTTCGCCCATAATAAGTTCCTTGATCTCCTTACATACCCCTCCAAAGAAAATGTGGGTTTTCTCTTTATTTGCCTGCAATCTGGACTTTGAGGCAAACAACTCCAGTGCCCTTGTAACTGCAACCACTGAGGGAGTATCACCCCTAACAAAGATCATTAGATCATCCGCAAACACCATGTGGTTGAGCCTCAGTTTACAACATTTTGGATGGTAGGAGACTTGAGGCTGCGGATTAATATCTCTGAGTCGCCTAGAAAGCACTTCCACGCTTAAAACAAAAAGACAAGGAGAAAGCGGGCACCATTGACGAAGGCCACTTCTACCCTTAAAGAATCCATGACTTGCTCCATTGACTTTCAAGGTAAACCAAGAGCCAGTAACACAGGCCATTACCCAATCGATAAACAAAGGAGGATAGTTAAGATCCTTGAGAAGATTTCCAATAAAATCCCATTTAATGGAGTCAAATGCCTTTCTAAGGTCTATTTTCATAAGACATCTTGGAGTTAAATATTTCCTTCCATAGTTTTTTACCAAAGTTTGAGACAATTCAATGTTTTCATGGATACTTCTCCCCTTGATAAATGCAGCTTGCTCAAAACCGACTAAATATTGCAGAGCCTGTTGAATGCGCAGAGTGAGTAACTTGCTGATGGTTTTATAAAAGATAGTGTAGTAGGAGATTGGTCTGTAATCGAATACAGACCGACAAATATCCTTCTTAGGTATAAGAGTAATAGATGTTGAGTTAGCTTGCTTGAGCATCTTCTTCGTTTGAAAGAATTCTACAACAGCAGAATAGTAATCTCCCTTTATGATTTTCCAAGAGCTTTTGAAAAAAGCAGAAGAGAACCCATCTGGTCCTGGGCTTCTGTCCTCTCCAATGCAAAAGACTACCTTCCTAACTTCCTCTTCAGTAGGCAACCTGGTCATAAAGTCCCAATCTTCCTTCATGACCTTAGCACCCTTAGTGACCATATCATTTAGTGGCTGAACCTTTTTAGATTTACCTAGCAGCTCTGTATAGTAGTCTATAAACCCTTTTGACACCTCTGAGAGTCCCTCCCGAAGCCTTCCATCCTTTTCTTGGATGAAACCTATAATTTGTTGATGCCTCCTTTCTTTGATTCTTGCATGAAAGTATTTAGTCGATTCATCCCCTCTCATTATATTGTCCATTTTTGCTCTTTGCCTAAGAATGCTAAGTTCAGCTGTAATCCCCTAGAAATTCTAACGCAATACAGTGGCGGAAACACTGTAGAAATGGGATTATAACACACTGTAGCTATGTCTTGATTAAATAAAAATGGTAAGTCAATACATAAGCTATAAAATAAAAATGGCTACAAAATAAATAAATAAATAAATAAAATCCATAAAAAGAGTTTTAACAATCCATAATACAGTGATCTGATTAAAACAAGCAGGATTCATAACTGCTCGCTAGCCCACCCGAAGGAAAACACATATACCTGCCATGTTAAAAACATAACAGCCACAATCAGTGGGGAGCAACGTCAACGTTCTCCCAGCCGTATAACAGGATTTTAAAACTGTAATTACTATTTTAGAAAAATAGTAAAAATTGAAAACAGTAAAACACATTATAATAAAAATAAACTTTCAGTGAAAAACTTCACGTATCAAAACAATATAATAAAAATGAGTTTTCCGAAGAAAACATAAATCATTTGCCAGCCTGCAACCAAATTATATCGATAATAATAAAAATACTCAAAATGGCGTTATGGATAGGAGTAGTGATGAATGCTAGACTTTCACTAGGAGAATACTAAAAACTAGCTTCGAGAACTTAGTTCAAACAAATTAAATTTCGGTCTCTAACTAGGCTACTCAACCATAATAGAGCGGCGACTTATAAATGCGTGACCCTAGTTTAAGATAATGCACACCCCTCCTGTGATTACCTGTCACCCAGTTCAACTTATGACGGCGACTTACTGCGAGGCCTAAGCTTAAGGTCAAAATGTAGACAACTCCCGGGATACCTGTCACCCGGTTCAACAACCAATGTACCGATTCCTGATACACTAGCCTTATAGTTGATGGCAAAACCGTAAATCTAGAATATATTACTCTAACCTCACACTTGTCCTTATTCCATAACTCCAAAACAAAGCCATTATCGATATTCAAAGATATAATCATTATAAATAATAAGAGAACAAAAGGAAAAGGTATCACTTTCCAAAGAGGAAACTTTCTATTTTAGGAAACTTCTATTTTTAGAAACTTAACCAAAAATAGCATCATATCAAAATAGTGAAAATATTAGTTTATACTAACATCACTTTTTTAATAAACGATATAGATTTATAAAACTAGTACTTTCGGCCTTAACGATATTAATTACCAAAGTGAACATTTAATTTTATGAAATTACTAAAATATCGTATAAGCGTTATAAAATGATTAAAAATGACTTAAACATTTTAATATTACTAATTAGGGTTTTTTCAAAAGTTATAAAGTTAAAATTCCCTAATTATTATTAGTTTCGACAATAAAATTATAAATAGGATTTTACGGCAAACATTAAATTAAATATTTGAACGTCTTTATTTAATTAAACCAACAAATATATTTAGATTATGTTAAGGTATGATTTAACTATTAAAGTTTCGGATTTAAATATTTTCAAATTAGCTGGAAAAATAAATCTTTTAGGTAAGACGAAACATTTTAACGATAAATCACAATTTGTCCGAAAATCAATACTTATTAATTAAAGACTTTAATAAATAGTACAAAAATTATGTAAAATAGTTAAAATATATTTACGGACATTCTGTCCAGAAAAGAAAATTTTCCAGAATCCTAAAACTCGGATTTTAAAGCGTTTTCTCCTTAATCGTCCAATCTCAACAATAACGATTAATAAAAATAGTAATTACAAAATGATTTAAGTATTAATGTCTAAAAATTATCATTAAACCTAAAAATCATCATTTTCCAGAATATACTAATTTTCCAGATTTTCCAAAGTTCCAGATTTACCAACTTCCGTCAAAACCGTCTTTAAAACCCGTTTTCACAATTAAAGATTCCATTAAGAAAACTTATCGTTCCTAACATTTTATTAAGGCACTAAAAATCATAAAATTAAATTTTAATATGAAATCATCAGAATCATAATTTTTTCCAGATTTAAACCAAAGACCAGAAATCGAGAATTTAAACGACAAACACGGTTTTAACGATAAACGATGATTTAAAGTGATTAATTAATTCATCCACTTAAAAATTCCTACAAATTATGTAAAAATTTCAGAAACTTCTATTTCACCAGAAAGTTTCTCCACGTCAAAAATCAGATTAAAATAAAATGTTTATGTACTAGAACTAAAAATCGGCTTTTAATCGTTTTTGTCCGTAAACGGTAATAATTCAATAATCGATAACTAATTTATCAGAAAAAATACTAAATTATTAAAAATCATCAAAAACAACATTTTTCCAGAATATAAACATATATTACATGTTTAGGCCGAATATTATGATTTTACAAATTAATATAACAATTTAATCGTTAATCTCGTAAAAGCGATAAAAATACCGAAACATGCAAATTTTCAAATTTTAAAAATTTTCCAGATTATAAGACATACATATATTGTCAAAAGTGAAATATAAAAATTATACATGCAAATACACAATTAAAATAATGAAATACCGAGTAACATCGACGTTACCTCTAACCCAAATTCGAGTTGATTATAAATTCGTCGGCTTCGGGATCATTCAAAAATCCTTCAACATAAGAAAAGCATGGTGCAAAAATACCATAAGAAAAACTAAAAGAATTAAGGTAAATAACGATCGAAAATAACATCGATTCTTACCTTAACGAAGGGATCGGAATAACGATTAATTTGATGATGAAAACGAGATGATTATGACTCGATTTGAGACAAAAATTAGCCTTGAGAGGCTGCTGCATGCCATGGCTAAGAGAGAAGAATGAAGGAATTTTTTTGTTGTTTAATTAGCAAAATGAATGAATGGGAAATGGATGGTTTTAAGCATGAATGTTAATAAAACTTTTGATGAAAACTATGCTACACTCCCTTCATAAAGCTGGCCAAAAGAGAGGAAGGGGAGTATGAAAAGTTTGTTAAATAATTTGTCAAATAAATGGGTAAGAAAAGCATTATCTTTACGTTTTAACATAATAAAACGAAACGTATAAAGAAAAACGTAGTAAGGGTGTGACAAGGAGGCGTGTCGGTCCAACACATGAGAAAAAGGTCCCAAATAATTTGTAAGTTGATAAAAAAGAATCGTAAAATCGTTAAAGGTATTTTAAAGCAATTCAAGTAAATCTCGCGTTAGAAAACAATTATTTACGAAACTTCGTAATAAAATCTTTAATGGCTAAATTTCCGTAAATAAAAATAATTATTAGTTGAAAATATTATAAAAATATATTTATACATTTGTAGGAAAAGAAATAGCTTAAATCCAAGCTTTAAAACGTTAATTCCTAGAGAAGTAGAATTCCTCGCGGAAAAATAATTAGTTTACGAAGAAAATCAATTAAATAGATTTAAAAGAATTAAAATCTTCAAAAATAAAAATAAATATCATTAGACTCAAAAATGAAAATAAAGCTTGGGAAAAAAAATGATGAAACATAGGGCCGAAAAGTGACAGAGTTATGACGAAGTCATAATGGTAAGGATAAAAATGCTAGAAAAAATAGTGGGTGTTACATCAGCATCCTGAAGGGCTTTGTAGATTGCTAGCATCTCCACCTCTTTATTCGCATAATCAATAGAGAAAGAATGATTCAAGAGGTGTTGCTGGTATTCTTCCAGGTCAGTTTCGGCCTAAGAAATTCTTCTACTGAGATGAGTGAAATTATTCTTATGCATCTTCCGTAATGCACCTTTGACCCTCTTGAGTTTAGTAAACAAGTAAAACCTGCAGTGCCCACAGCAGGATAATTCCAAGCAGAAGAAACCACATCTTGATACTTTGGATATGTTATCCAACAATTCAGAAAGCTAAAAGTATAAGTCTTCTTCTCATTAGGCATAACAGTAACACAGACTGGTGAGTGATCAGAGATGTTAGGACTTAGATAGGTAGCGAAAGAAGAAGGGAAAGATTGAATCCATCCTCTATTTACCAACGCTCTATCAAGTCGAGTCGAAACTCTATCTTGCGGTTGTTGATTATTAGTCCACGTGAATTCCTGACCTTGTCCAATAATCTCCTGCAGTCTAGCCTCTAATTAACAATTATTGAAGTCATCCATATCTTTGATAGCTGGTGCGGAGCTCCCAATCTTTTCCTGCTGATTCCTAACAATATTGAAGTCACCAATAACAATCCAACCTTCCTGTCCTCCTTTAAAAGAGCAAATAGCTTGCCAAAGTTCTTCCCTCTCCTTTCCTTCATTATTGCCATATACAGTAATCATATAAGTCTCCAAGTGTAGACACCCACATTTGACCGCCAGGTGTCTATAGCAGTTTCCGACAAACAACTGATGATGATCGGACGCAAACGTGCTTTAACGTACACGGAAATGGGCTAGAAGTCATGGATATTTAGCTTGGGCTTTTTACGGAGTACAAATTTCACAAAACAACCTCAAATCCAGGCCCAGTGGGTCGTTTCGAGTCAAATAAGACTAATTTGGGTCGAATCCGACACCAGGGGTAAAACCGTCTTTTAGCGATCGAGTCAAAACCCGGTCAAAGATTTTCCCGAGACATGTGAGTCAGCCGTGACGCCTCACACGGCTGGTTCGGACTCCAATACTACAAAAATCAGCTACACAAAATATTAAACAAATCCATTTAAGGATAGAATTCGATCTCAAGAAGGAATTCTATCCAAAAACCGAATCAAACACCCGACCGAGTGCAAACACTCGGCCGAGCAGCACATATTAGCGGGTTTCCCTTGCTTCCTCGACAAGCAAGCGGAATCCTCACACCTTTCGACTTCCAATATTTCCTATCCTAAGCGGTAGTTTTAATTCAAAAGCACCTCTCCTAGCCAAGGTCGGGAATTTCCTATAAATAGCCCATTGCACGATACAAAAAGGACAACGAATATTCATTATAAAACATCAACACCTTTTTACAGAGCATCACATACAACAAATATATACACATCAACTTTTACATCGAGAAACCGATAGTACAAAAAACCGAAGGAGCCGGTCCCCTACCCGACGCCTTTCACGTCCAAAATCAAGCCACCACCACTCACCGACATCCACTCGACGCTCTTGTGCCCAAGCCACGTCCCGACGAGCCCCGATCCGAGTAAACCGAAGCATGTAGGTTGAGGGTGTACCAAACCCGATTTCTCCTTCTTCTCTTCTCCTTCTCGTCGTCCGTCTTTTATAAGGGTCCTCGTCCGTCTTGTTTTTTTTGGGTCGTGTGTTGTCCTTTTTACGGGTCCCTCGTCGTTTTTTTATTATTTCTAATATCGATAATACTAAAAAACTATTTTCATATATCGAACATTCTTAAAAAATATGATATCAACTCTATAGTTGAATATCGTGTTAAAAAAAGAATTAAATCAAATCTCGTCGATGCTAAAAATCGTTACTTTTTTACAAATACCACGATTCTGACGCGGAGAAAACTAACATCTTTTTTCGTTCAAATTTCTTTCAAATTATTTTACAAAACTTTTTTAAAAATTCATTCCGAATATTCGATATCGATTTCATAATCGAATATCGGGTACGAGGAATATCGAAAACATAGATCGAGTATAAATTAGTTCGTATTTGTACGCGGTTTACCAAATTAGCAATTTTCGAACAACAAACGAGACCGGGACAGACCCGCACGCGAGTCGCGCCCATCCCAAGCGACTCGCGCAAGGGCCTTAAACTCGAGGCCTTTTTTTTAGCTTTTCGTTCGTTTTTTATAATTTATTCTACAAAATGATTTCTCAAAATTTGTATCTTTTCTAAAACTATTTCGAGTATTTGATATCGATTTCATAATCGACTATCGAATATAACGAATATCGAAAATATTTAGTCGAGCACGAATTATGCAATATTCGTACGCGATTTAATAAAAGCATCGAATTTTCAAAAATCGGTCTCGAAAACAGGCCGGGACGCGAGTCGCATGCGTCCCGGGCGAGCCGCGTGGCCGGCCGAAACGCGGCTCGTCTTCCGTTCTTTTATTATTCTTCGATTTTTGTTTTTTTATACAAAACAGCGTCTTTTTAACAATATTCTTCAGATTTCGATTAATATTTTCTTGATCTTGCATATTCATCATATTTGCTATATTATTTTTTTCAGAAATCGATACTAACTCGTTTGTTCATCTTGTAGAAAATTCATTCTTTTTTTATCGTTTGTTTTATTATACTAAAACGAACCTCACATGCTAAATTCAACTTCGACGTTAAATTTTTCATGCATTAAACCGACTTAGCAACCCATTCAATTCCTCGCATGTTTAGGAAAACAATGTTTGCATATCATTCATCGTTCAACCAACGCGCGTATTCAAAAGTCAAACGATATCCTAGTAGAGGCAGCTAATGTGCGGGCGGGGTTGGGTGTTCTTTGTGAACTTCCCAACACGTACCCTCACCCCTTACTTAGAACCTAGGTTTCCAGATGTCCGAAACCATTGGCAACGAGAGTCATTCAATACACGATATCTGTATCGGTATCAAATGGTAAGGGACGAACCCAATAAACTCTGACATCGAAAATGGGCCGTATTTTGTATACGGCCCATTACGACATAGAGTGGGTTCGAACGGGCCCGAACTCCCACAAAGTTCAGTGGCGACTCCAACTTCGATTTAAATTTCAATTCGATCCATTCTCATATGGAGATTCATTCGTCTCCCCAAACTCGCGCGTGGCCGCGTCGGGGTGGACCTATGTCATGTCCACAATTTGGCGACTCCGCTGGGGATTAACTGATGTGTGACTTACCATCGGCATCCTCAGGGTGAGACTCGAATAGAAATCGTTTGACTAGTACAATACGCGTTTTAGTTTTACGGTTCATGCATAACCACATCTTTCCCGGGCCGGTACTGGTGACTGACGTCCCACTATACCATTGATGTAGTCCAAATTGGAGATGTCAAAAGGTGTGCATAGCAGATTCGTATGGGTTTTACGGCATGTTCTAAGTTCAATTCGACTTAGGAAGTTCGCCCCAATTCTCGAATAGGCTATGTACACTGGTATAGACCCTTATAGACTGACCGAGACTTAGCTTAAGAGCATACATGGCGTCATTATACTGTTTCCATGACTATGTGCTACTTGATCCACATCTTTTTCAAAGAACCGTCATTTTCAAAAATTTGCATCCTTTTCAAAATATCCAATTTCAAAACCCCGGGGCATATACCGAATTTAGGACTTATGATTTTACTCAAAATAGCCTTTTTCTACCCGTTATTATGCCCAATTTAAAACTCGAAATTATTTTCGAAATTTTCAAACCGTCACCCGGCCCACCTTTTCCGTTTTTTTTCTCTCGAGAAAAGGGGTCGGATCTCCCCGAATTTTTCGGGCTTTTAAAAAAAAATCATATTTCAAAACTTCCTCTTCTTAGACTTCCCGTATTTAGCAGTGTCGGGTCGTGTCATAAGTCGTTGAAGTCTCTAGCGTCGAAACTCTGTCGATCTTACATCGCGGGTTTCCCCTATCCCAGTCCGCCTTATTTTACTAAGGCAAGGCCCACCTATGTAGGACATACTCCTACAAAGGTTGGCCCAGTTTACACAATTGAGTCTAAAGTCTGGGAATGTCTCACGTGAACCTTCCTTCGAACAGGGCCCAACCCACATAGTTGGATCCTGAGGAAGGCCCTCCTTTTCACAAGTCACCCGTCTAGGTGTCTTTTCCGAGTCATTACCGTCTTAGTCTTCTTCCTTTTCCCTTGCTCGGGATGTACTTTTCTTACGATTCGGGTTAAGTTGCTGATTACGCGGTGTTCTTACAGACAGGCCACCCTTCACTCGAACCATGACGAAAGAAGCCATCGATGTGTTGACAGCTTCGTTGACCAAAATCCAAGAGCAATTGCGACAAATGAGGGAGGACCAGATTGCCATCGTCACTCGGGTTAGTGCCGTGGAACAAGGAACCCCCAATGCTTCGATCGAAGATGACGGACCCTTGGTCGCATTGGCCGGCGCGGTCCAAAAATTGCAAGAACAGGTCCACTCGACCACCAGAAACACCATTCTCACGGAAAATGCTTGTATCTATTCGCCTTTAACTGATGAACTGCCCGCTAACCTCAACTTAACGGGCTTGCCAATGTTCGACGGAACTGAAGACCCGGTACTTCATATTCGGGCTTTCAAGGACTTTATGGCTGTTAAGGGGGTCAAATCGACCATGTTCAAGCATCTCTTTGCTTCCTCTCTGGAAAAGCACTCGAAAGCCTGGTACTACAGGCTTGATCCCAAGAAATACAAAACCTGGGACGATGTTGCAATGGAATTCGCGCGAAACTACGCGGATAATGCTGAAATCCAGACTACCATGCGTACTCTGGAAGTTATGGCCCAAGAGCCTAAGGAGGGTTTCACTAAATACCTTCAACGGTGGAGGACCGAAAGTGTTAAGCTGGTGGACAAGCCCAGTGAAAAAGTACTAGTGAAGGCCTTTGTCAAAAACCTCCTCCCCGCTTACCGAGTCCATCTCCGGTACGCCATCATACCCGACTTCGCCACTTTGACCAAAATGGGTACTAGAATCGAAGACGATCTAAGGCTAGAGAACCTTACTAAGGCCTCTACCAAAGGGTATCAAGGAACCAGTTCATCCTCCAGCAAGCCCGCAACCACAACGGCGGCCCGAAGTATCGTCGACGAGGTTAACTCATTGGACACCTCGACCAAAAAGAATACTCCAAATCGGGTATTTACCGACATAGGGATAACCTATGCTACTCCCTTACAAAGGCTGTCTTCAAAAGGCCTAATCCAACCGATAGGCCCAATTCCGGAAGTTCCCGTGGAAAAGAGATCTAAGAGCTACAACATTCAAGCCTATTGCCATTATCACCAAGGCAATGGGCACGACACGGAGAAGTGCTGGAAGTTGAAGCATCTTAATAAAGATCTGATCGAAAGTGGGAAGATACCACTACCCAGCGATAAGCCGAGTAACAAAAATAATCCTCTTGCTACTCACGCTGTTTTTACTGGAGAGGTAGTCGACTGCTCTCATCTCATTTCCCCTTTCATTCCCCAAATCAATGGGATATGGAAGGACGATGAAGAGGCTGTCCCCGTCACCATCGAAGAAATCCGGAAAGCTAAAGCCAGAGCCTTGGCCGGCGCACACACCATCACGGCCGGTCTCGCCACTCCGGAAACCGTCACTGAACCTTCCAGGACGGAACTCACCCCCGAAGAACCAAATGCTGGCACGGCCCTAGTCAGACAACTAAAGAGGTTCCGAACTGATATTACTATATGGTAGCTTTTGGTTAGTTCTCAGGAGCATCGGGCAGCACTTACTAGGGCCCTTGATGAAATCAAGGTTGACTCATCGGCTACCCCCATTGAAATGGTAGCCACTATCTTACCACACATCAAGGGCAAGTCTAAAGGAGAAGGCCCACTTATCACTTTCTCCGAGTACGACCTTCCACCGTTCGGGGCCACCCATAACTTGGCCCTATATATCACGGTGATCTGCCGAAATAAATATCTCCCAATGACCCTGATTGATGACGGGTCCGCAGTAAACGTCCTTCCTTTGAGGACAGTTAAAGCCCTCGAAATTACCGAGGCTGACTACCTTCCGACTGCACAAACTATCCAGGCTTTTTATGGGAGCCCGAAATCAGTTGCTGGGGCCGTTAAGCTAACAATCATAACGGGCCCGATCGATAAGGAATTAAAATTTCAAGTGATCGATGTCACTTCATCTTTCAATCTGCTGCTTGGGAGACCATGGATTTACGCGGTCAAAGTCGTGTCTTCCACTCTTCACAGGAAGGTCAAACTACCTTTACAAGATGGGATTGTTACTCTTAAAGCTACTCCCATAACCGTGTCAAGCTGTAACACGGCAGGCTCAACCGACCCGCGAGGTTTCAACTTTGTGGGAATGATCAAGGAAGAATACCTTTTCCGACCCTATTTCACCACTAGCATCGATTCGATGCTACAAAATCTGGGTTACTTACCAGGAGTTACATCAAGGCCCTATCTTCCAGCCGGGAAGATTGTCGAGGCCCTGAACAATGAGCAATCTAGCCTCGGTCTAGGTTACGCTATGATGCCAGGATGCACGGACCAAACCAAGGCAGTCACGTTCGTCACTCCAGTATTTGGAACTGTTCAAGTGGGCCTCTATCAACCCACCATTTCATATCCCGGGACCAAATCGGCTCGGGAATGCAATTTCATCCCGGATGATATCTTTGCCCTTATCCAGGCCGAATCAAAAGAAGGTCCCAAATAATACCGAGCCCGTCCTAGGACTACTATTTGGGGAAGACAAGGTCGTCCCGACCCCTAAACAGGAATTAGTCAGCTTGATTCTCCGCAGCAGTAGGTTCGATCCAACCAAACTGATCTCCGATGTGGGTGCCAACACTGGGAAGAGAGCTTGGAGGAAGACAACTAAGTGGACCGACGGTCAGGATCGAGTCTACAAGCTAACTACTGGTCAAGGAGATATGCATGGCGCCGAATTCGAGTCCGAGCCCGAGTAAGAGTCAGAGTCGGAGTCAGAGTCGAAGTCTAGAGGGTCCAGTACTAGGATCGAGTTTGTAACCCCTCTCCCTTCTTTAGTCACACCATCGGGAGCCCCGGAGTCTGTCCCGAGGGCTCTCCCTATCCCGCCTCTGACCAACGATCAGATGGCAGCTCTCTTCGAGCTATTTTCAAAATTCACTATCAATAATAACGATAACCGTTCTGCTTACTACTTGTCTTATTTTCAAAACATTTTTGAAAACCTTACAAGCAATGGCATTGAGAAACCCGACGAACAAGTGCCATTGCCTCCGCATCTAATCGAGCAACTCGAGCAAAGGGAGTCCCGAAATCCGGTAATCGAAGAAACCGATTCCATCAACGTAGGAACCCCTTTAGAACCTCAGATGCTTAAGTTGGGCCTATCTTTAGATCCCGAGGAGAAATAACAATTCACAGATCTCCTCCAGGAATTCAAAGACGTCTTTGCATAGTCCTACAAGGACAAGCCGGGAATAGACCGGGAGATAGCTGAGCACCGAATACCCATCAAAGACGGGTATAAGCCGGTAAAACAGAAACTTCGAAGAATGAGGCCCGAATGGTATCTCAAAGTCAAGGAAGAAGTCGATAAACAATTCAAAGCGGGCTTTATCCAAGTGTCTGAATAACCAGATTGGGTTGCAAACATAGTACCAGTACCCAAACAAGATGGCAAAGTCCGAGTATGTGTAGACTTTCGGGACTCTAATAAGGCCAGCCCAAAAGACGATTTTCCGTTGCCACATATCGATATACTGGTGGATAACACGGCCGACCATGCCCTTCTATCATTCATGGACGGGTATGCCGGATACAATCAGATCAAAATGGCGGAAGAAGACATGAGTTAGACCACTTTCATCACACCTTGGGGGACTTATTGCAATACCGTGATGCCATTTGGGCTTATCAACGCTGGTGCCACTTATCAACGGACCGCCACCACTTTATTGCATGACATGATGCATAAGGAAGTGGAAGTCTACGTGGACGACATAATCGTCAAATCAAAAGACCGAAACGGGAACATTGCGGCCCTAAGGAAGTTCTTCACCCGACTACGCAAGTACAACATGAGGTTAAACCCTCAAAAATGCAGTTTTGGGGTAACGTCGGGCAAGCTACTGGGCCACATTGTCAGCCAACGTGGCATCGAAGTTGACCCAACAAAGATCAAAGCCATTACCGAGATTCAACCGCCTAAGACAGAAAAGGAGATAAGGGGGTTTCTCGGGAAAGTCCAATATATCAGCCGGTTTATTTCAAAGCTAACCATGGTATGTGAGCCCATTTTCAAGAAACTGAAGATAGGAGAACGAACACTATGGGACGATAAATGTCAAATGGCTTTCGATAAGATCAAGGAGATTCTATCCTCTCCACCGGTGTTAATGCCACCTCAGCATGGTTTGCCTCTGTCGCTATACTTAACAACGACCGAGACGGCCATGGGCGCTATGCTAGCCCAGACGGTCGATTCTAAAGAACGGACTATTTACTACATCAGTAAAAAGTTCTTGGAATACGAATGCAAGTACACAATGCTCGAGAAGACGTGCCTAGCTCTGGTTTGGGCCACTAAAAAGCTCCGACACTACATGCTTAGTCACGAGGTATATGTGCTATCCAAAATGGATCCAATCAAGTATCTATTCGAGAAGCCCATCCTTAACGGCCGTATATCCAGATGGACCCTAATTCTAGCTGAGTTCGGCCTCAAGTTCGTACCTTTAAAAGCCATCAAAGGCCGGCTAGTCGCAGAATTCCTCGCCGATAGTCCGGTATCCGAGGAAGAACACACCGATACTTGGGCCTTCCCAGATGAAGATATATTCCATACTAACACCGAAACATGGGATTTATATTTTGATGGGGCATCCAACTTTCGAGGGTTTGGTGTCGGGATTTTACTAATCTCGCCACAAGGGGAGCACACCTCGCTATCCATCAAGCTAGATTTCGACGTGACTAATAACGCGGCCGAATATGAAGCATGCATTCACGGGCTACAAGCCGCCTCTGATTTAGGAGTAACAAACCTCCGGGTCCACGGTGACTCATCTTTAGTCATAAATCAAGCCCTACAAAAATGGAAGACTCGGAACGCAAATCTCGTGGCTTACCAAGCACGAGTACGGGTTCTCGAAAAACAGTTCCAAAAAGTAGAGTACATTTATCTGCCTCGGGAAGAAAACCAGTTTGCAGATGCTCTCTCAAAATTAGCGTCTTTACTGAATATCTCAGCACAACTAACCAGCATGCCCATTTGCGTCGAAAGACGATCCAAGCCAGCATACATCCACATTATCCAAGATATTAAGATAACTGATCCAGAACCTTGGTATCAGGCTATTCTAACCTACTTAACGTCAGGGGAATATCCTCCGGGAGCTGAAAACCGGGCCAAGAAAGCTCTACGAAGATGGGCAACCCAGTTCATCCGCACAGATGATGGACAGTTATATAAGAAGACAACACAGGGGGCTCTACTCCTATGCATTGACAAAGCGCGAGCCGAAAGAGTCATGGCTGAAGTACATGATGGTGAAAATGGTCCGCATATGAACGCCCATATGTTGGCACGGAAAATCACGAGACTCGGCTATTATTGGAATAGCATGGAAACTGACTGTCAGTTATATGTCAAACACTGCCATAACTGTCAGATTTTCGCCAATGTACAACATATGCCTTCATCCCTATTATATACAATGACATCACCATGACCATTCTCAACATGGGGAATTGATATAATCGGGAAAGTGAACCCTTCCGGTACAGGAGGTCACTGCTTCATCCTAGTGGCTATCGACTATTTCACTAAATGGGTCGAAGCCGAGTCATACCGGATCTTGAATGCCAAACATGTGGCTAAGTTCATCCAAAACAAAATTATATGTCGATACGGGATTCCACACGAGTTCATCAGTGATCACGGGACCCATTTTCAAGCTGAAACTGCCACTTTGCTGGAAAAGTACAAGATCCAAAGGCATACATCGTCGCCTTACCGTCCCCAAACAAATGGAGCGGTGGAGGCAGCCAATAAGACAATTGTCACCATACTTAAAAAGGTGGCTGAAAATTACCGGGACTAGCCCGACAAGGTACCCTTCGCCTTCTGGGGATATCGGACATCAATTCGCACCGCAACCGGAGCAACTCCATACTATTTGACATATGAAATGGAGGCGGTTCAACCAGTCAAACTAGAAGTACCATCCCTCAGAATTCTACTCGAGAGTCAGGTACCTGAAGCAGATTGGGTCCAAGCCCGATATGACGCAGTAGTCCTCTTAGACGAACGGCGATCTCGGGCTCTAAATAATATTCAAATATATCAGAAAAGGATCCAACGGGCCTTTAACAAAAGGGTTAGGCCTAGAAATATCAAACAGGGCGATCTAGTCCTAAAATTTGTTCGAGCTTCACTACCAGTTGACCCAAGAGGAAAATTCAAACCCAATTGGGCTGGGCCATATTTAGTGAAGAAAATCCTTTCGGGAGGAGCAGTAATGCTAACGGACTTGGACGGAAACGAGTTCGTCAACCCAACAAACTTGGACCAACTGAAGCGTTACTACCCATAAGCCCTATCTCAATGCATTTGCAAAAATTTATAAAAATTTTCTTTTTATAAAATTTTTTTCAAAAATTTTAAGCAAGTCAATAAGTTCGGATTACTTATCCTACCGTTGCACATCTCAAATTAATAATCTTGATGTATTTCGAAAAGTTGCAAAAATGTTTCTGAACTACGGAAGGTTTGATTCCATTAATTTTGGATACGTAGGCAACCCCTCGAAAAGGTACAACCACTGCAATAACGAAAAAGACGGGAACGGTATTCACTAATATGTCTTTTTATTAAAAAAAAAACCCCCGATAAACTCGGGAATCTCAAAAAATACATCACAAAAAAAAACAACAAAAAAAATTAACAAAATCACACCACAAAAATAGTAGTAATACTTAAATAATAAATTCAGGAGACTACTCGTACATTTTTCCTTTCCCCTTATTTTTCGGGTCACGTGGAGCCCGAGGCCGACGGGGCGGGGGCGAACGTTCCCTAATCACAAGGGGAACTTCTTTTGCTCGAACCCGCTTCTTCGATTTTGGGTCTTCTACCGCTTGCACCGGTCCAAGCCGAGCCCTGACAGGCTCGGGAAGTCTGTCTCGAGGACCAAGTCGGTCCTTAACCGCCAGCTTTGGCCCTAGTCTCCTTTTTAAATCCGTCTGGGGGCTCACCGTCCCCCGTGCACCTTAGTACTGGACCCTTCAGTCTGAGTCCTAGATTTTCCTTTTTGACCTGCCGGAGTAGTGTCCTCGTCAAAGAAGCTTCTATTATCTTTAGCATGTTCCCGGCGTAACAAGTCGAAGGCCTCGTTATTCTTCAACGCAGCTCGGGTTTTAGCTGAATCAGCTCTTGTCCATCTCACATAAGAGTCAGATACCCAGATCGAATGAGGATTTTTAGGAACGGGCCAAGTAGCTCATGTATCCCACCTTTGCATCCAGGTGTCACACATTACATCCGTCAACTGAGTAGATTCACTCACGACTGCCTCGATTTCTGGGATTCATTGCGCCCGACCATATTGCCTTAGTATGCGATCGGGAAAGAGGTGAATTGTCTGTCTAAAAGACAGGATTACCTGATATCGAGCCCTATCTCGGGACTCTAAGCCGGTCCGAACATAAATGGGCCACCATGGGACGGTCCAGCGGATCAATGGGCCTTCATGGAAAGATAGCACCTTATCCCATTTTTTTTTGGTATTGAAGCGAGAAAAGGCAATGGTCCGTCTCCTCATCATCACTTGCTTGGGTTGATACCGACTCACGTCTAGGGGAGGATCCAAGATCGATAGCCTATCGAACAGCCACAGCTGAAAAACCCGCAAAAAAATCAAAATCGCGAAAAAGTGTCAAAATCACGTAAAAAAAACGTGAAAACCGAGAAAACCGCAGAAACCGGGAAAATTGAGAAAAAACCGCAGAAACCAAAAATAAAATAAAAAATGCCGGCCTACCTGTAAAAGACGGGTACTCCCAGTCAACCGGGCTGACGGATCCCTTTTGCGATTATCCAAACCCTGGATAATCTCTCCTGTAATCAACCAAGCCAGTGTGCTCCGTTTCCATCAAGTCAGCCAAAGTAAAAAGTCTAACATGGCCCATGCAAGACAATAAATCCATATGGCCTTCGAAGGCATAGACATGGAGCATACAAAACGTAAAGGCCATACGGCTGTGGACCGGCCTGCCTCGGACGTCATCTGGGTTCATAAATTTTTCAGCTAGATCGATCAAAGAAACGGTATCTCCTTCCAGCATACGGGATACCTTCATGTGAGAAAGTCCTAAAAATTCCCGTAACTTCCTCCTTGGGTCAGGAACCGAAAAAGGGATAGCAGGGCGAAGTATGGGACTCCATCCTCCTACAGCAGCAATTTCCTCAGGAATAGGACAGATTTCGCCTCGAGGAAAACCAAATACATGATAAGTATCGTCCCAGTAGGACAGGCAAGCATCCAAGAAGTGACGATCTACTTGCATCTGATGGATCACGAACAATTGGGTAACGCCATTCTGATTCAGAATGACCTTATCTGCATCTCTGAAGTATTTGGACCACTCTTGCAACATTCCAATTAAACGGTCGATTCCCATAATTGGATTTCTAAAAGAAAGAATAAATTTCTCAGGGCTTGTTTTTTCTTTAGGGAAGAGAGAGAATTGTGGGAATTGTGAGAATTTATGAAGCAAGGAGAGAGTATTTATAGCATAAAACCAAGTTCTCCTCCTCACCTTCGGATTCCCAATCCTAGAGTATTTAGCATACAATCCTTATCCTGAGGTTTAGCTAAGTCATCCCGAGCATTCCTATTCCATTTCAGAGTAAAAAATTCTCTAATTTTCAAAGACTCCTACAAACCCAAAAATTAAAAACTTTTCTCAAAATTTTTATTTCCCAGCGTGAATCATTTTCCTACAAAGGTTACATGCGAAACTTTGCCACTTTGCATAAATATGTACAGGACGACTCAAACAGGACCGTGCAATTCGCATAACTCCCCAGCGGCACTTAACAAGATGGGCCCATATATAGGCACACCTAAAGTCTTATACGACGAGGTCAATCCCCCACGAAGTTATCATCAGCTCAGGTACATTTCTAGTCTATGGCCGGCGGGCCCTTTACGCAGGTCTAATGGACTTTAAACGACCCGATCGGAAGTCTGCCAGGTCTTAATCTTTGATTGGCCTGGTAGCTACTCTGACTTTTGCCTTGTCCAAGCCTCAGTCAGAGTGGGGGCTCTGTAGACACCCACATTTGACCGCCAGGTGTCTATAGCAGTTTCCGACAAACACCCGATGATGATCGGACGCAAACGTGCTTTAACATACTCGGAAATGGGCTCGAAGTCATGGATATTTAGCTTGGGCTTTTTACGGAGTACAAATTTCACAAAACCAACCTCAAATTCAGGCCCAGTGGGTCGTTTCGAGTCAAATAAGACTAATTTGGGTCGAATCCGACACCAGGGTTAAAACTGTCTTTTAGCGATCGAGTCAAAACCCGGTCAAAGAGTTTCCCGAGACACGTGAGTCAGCCGTGACGCCTCACACGGCTGGTTCGGACTCCAATACTACAAAAATCAGCTACACAAAATATTAAACAAATCCATTTAAGGATTGAATTCGATCTCAAGAAGGAATTCTATCCAAAAACCGAATCAAACACCCGACCGAGTGCAAACACTCGGCCGAGCAGCACATATTAGCCGGTTTCATTTGCTTCCTCGACAAGCAAGCGGAATCCTCACACCTTTCGACTTCCAATATTTCCTATCCTAAGCGGTAGTTCTAATTCAAAAGCACCTCTCCTAGCCAAGGTCGGGAATTTCCTATAAATAGCCCATTGCACGATACAAAAAGGACAACGAATATTCATTATAAAACATCAACACCTTTTTACAGAGCATCACATACAACAAATATATACACATCAACTTTTACATCGAGAAACCGATAGTACAAAAATCCGAAGGAGCCGGTCCCCTACCCGACGCCTTTCACGTCCAAAATCAAGCCACCACCACTCACCGACATCCACTCGACGCTCTTGTGCCCAAGCCACGTCCCGAAGAGCCCCGATCCGAGTAAACCGAAGCATGTAGGTTGAGGGTGTACCAAACCCGATTTCTCCTTCTTCTTCTCTTCTCCATCTCGTCGTCCGTCTTTTATAAGGGTCCTCGTCCGTCTTGTTTTTTTTACGTCGTGTGTCGTCCTTTTTACGGGTCCCTCGTCGTTTTTTATTATTTCTAATATCGATAATACTAAAAAACTATTTTCATATATCGAACATTCTTAAAAAATATGATATCAACTCTATAGTTGAATATCGTATTAAAAAAAGAATTAAATCAAATCTCGTCGATGCTAAAAATCGTTACTTTTTTGCAAATACAACGATTCTGACGCAGAGAGAACTAACATCTTTTTTCGTTCAAATTTCTTTCAAATTATTTTACAAAACTTTTTTAAAAATTCATTCCGAATATTCGATATCGATTTCATAATCGAATATCGGGTACGACGAATATCGAAAACATAAATCGAGTATAAATTAGTTCGTATTTGTACGCGATTTATCAAATTAGCAATTTTCGAACAACAAACGAGACCGGGACAGCCTTGCACGCGAGTCGCGCCCATCCCAGGCGACTCGCGCACGGGCCTGAAACTCGAGGCCTTTTTTTTAGCTTTTCGTTCGTTTTTTATTATTTATTCTACAAAATAATTTTTTAAAATTTGTATCTTTTCTAAAACTATTCCGAGTATTTGATATCGATTTCATAATCGACTATCGAATATAACGAATATCGAAAATATTAAGTCGTGCACGAATTATGCAATATTCGTACGCGATTTAATAAAAGCATCGAATTTTCAAAAATCGGTCTCGAAAACAGGCCGGGACGAAAGTCGCATGCGTCCAGGGCGAGCCGCGCGGCCGGCCGAAACGCGGCTCGTCTTTCGTTCTTTTATTATTCTTCGAATTTCGTTTTTTATACAAAACAACGTCTTTTTAACAATATTCTTCAGATTTCGACTAATAGTTTCTCGATCTTGCATATTCATCATATTTGCTATATTATTTTTTTCACAAATCGATACTAACTCGTTTGTTCATCTTGTAGCAAATTCATTCTTTTTTTATTGTTTGTTTTATTATACTAAAACGAACCTCACATGCTAAATTCAACTTCGACGTTAAATTTTTCATGCATTAAACCGACTTAGCAACCCATTCAATTCCTCGCATGTTTAGGAAAACAATGTTTGCATATCATTCATCGTTCAACCAACGCGGATTCAAAAGTTAAACGATATCCTAGTAGAGGCCGCTAATGTGCGGGCGGGGTTGGGTGTTCTTTGTGAACTTCCCAACACGTACCCTCACCCCTTACTCTGAACCTTGGTTTCCGGATGTCCGAAACCATTGGCAACGAGAGTCATTCAATACACAATATCTGTATCGGTATCAAATGCTAAGGGACGAACCCAATAAACTCTGACATCGGAAATGGGCCGTATTTGTATACGGCCCACTACGACATAGAATGGGTTGGAACGGGCCCAAACTCCCACAAAGTTCGGTGGCGACTCCAACTTCGATTTAAATTTCAATTCGATCCATTCTCCTATGGAGATTCATTCGCCTCCCCAAACCCGCGCGTGGCCGCGTAGGGGTGGACCTATGTCATGTCCACATCAAGCTAGAGGCAAGGTGGTGTACATGACTATGGATAAACTGAGCATGAGTCACAAGAATAATAACTCTAACGGTGCTTGGATTCCAAATCAACCAGATACTTCCATTATAGTGTGACGCATAATTAGATGCAACCTTATACGCCTTAAATTTTCTCTTAATAATAAGAGAGGCTTTCTCCTCCTTTATTCGGGTTTCAAGTAGCCCCAATATATCAATATCTCTATTCCTAATGAGATTAAGAACTGCATGCTGCTTTATTTCTTCATTCCCACCCCTAATATTCCAAGAAGCGATTTGCATTTAAATATTAGGGGAAGGTGGAATATCAACAACTATTGGGTCGAGTACCCCTCCTTCTTACTCATCCGAATTGTCAATATCATTTTGCTGAAGCAATTCATATATGTTAGACTGCATCATGTTCAAAGACGGTCTGCTAGGAATAACAGAACCTCCAATGCGTTTATGAACAGAAATAAACCCATCATTATCCCTCCTTAATCCATCTTAGTCTAGATTGGGGGAATGCTCATGCCGACCTTCAAACTTGCCTACCATGTTGGGATCCGGGATACTTATGCCTTCCCTTAATCCGCTCGCCCAAAGGGTCGAGTTGGGGTCTAGGCCATCACCAGTACCCCCATCAACTTTTTTGCTTTACCACCTCAGACTTCTTTTTCTCCAGCTTACAAGTGTTCTTCAAATGCCCCAATTTACAACATGAATGGCAATCAAATGGAAGCCATTCATAAGTAATTCGCTGCACTGATTTGCCCAGAACAGGAATATTTTTAGTGACAAAATCCGGCAAATCCTGTGAGACATCTACCTCCACCATAATTCGAGCAAACGACAAATGCTCTTTGTATGTAGTAGTCAAATCAGTAAACATAGGCTTCCCGATCTTACTTACCATCTTACTAGTTCCGATTCAGTCCATAGATAAGGATCTAGGTCCGGGAAAAGAACCCATGTTGGAACCAAAGAGATTCTTTCCATCTCAGTTGAAAAGGAAGGGCTCCATTGCTTTAGAATCAGAGAATGTGAGCCAACCTACCATGGTCCACCCTTAAGCACCGCATCCAACGCCTCCTTACTCCCAAACCTGAAAGAAAACCAGCCTTTCTTGAAGTATTGGACTCCAGGTAATGAAACATGGCTCCAACTCTTAGATACAAACTCTGCCATTAGCTTCAAGGAAGGTCGAGCACCAATAACATGTCCCATTAAGGTAAATTGCCATCGTTTCAGCTCATCCTCATAATCCTCTTTTTTGATGATTATTTCATCTGCCTCAGCACAATACTCATCAAAATAGAGGCCCATACCTTGTTTGGTAGAAGCAACACGGCTTGCCCAAGATGATTCCACTTTCCCCTGAGTCGTTGGCACTTCGTCTCTGTTCTTCATCGCACTGAGCCTCCCCAAATCCTCCTTCTGCTTATCATTGCTGGACGCCTGAGATTTCTTACTCGCACTACTGTTTAGCTTGAATGTCGATTGTAGTTCAAGATCAATAAGATCATTGATGACATTGGTTCCATGTTTCTCCGTACCTTGATCCTTCGACACAGCCAAGTCTTCTTGTGAAGCCTCTGAATTAGTATCCTTTGAACTCCCCTGAGAATTTTCGTCAATTTGGAAGTTTTTACGTGGTCGGCCTCTCCCCCTGCCCCTCGGCGCCGACGGGATCATCGATATCGGCGAGAAAATTTTCTTCTAGAGAGAGAGAAGAGAGAAAATCGGATTATTATTATTATTATTTAATATTATTTGTATTAGTATTTGTATTATTAGTATTATTATTATTATTATATTTAGTATTATAATTATTATTAGTATTATATTTATTATTATTATTATTATTATTATATTTAGTATATTTAGTATTATTATATTTATTATATTTAGTATTATTATTATTATTATTATTATTATTATTATTATTATTAGTAATTTTGTTTTGCAGAAAAATTATCATTTCATTTCATTGATGAAAGAAATTACATTTAGTGCAAAAAGTATATCACACTATGTACAAGCTTTAAGCTAGAACTCCAATCTTCTCTATAATCGTTTTGAATTTAGGATTAGTATTATACTTTTGAAATCTAGCTATAACAAGGAATTTTACATGCGCAATGATGCTCTCAACTGCAGACTTTAGGCTAGTAAAGATCCTCTTATTACGTTCCTTCCATGTCCGATATACTATGGCTGAGAAGCTAACTAGTAGCCAAACATATTTCCAGTGTTTCCTCTTCCTGCGCTAGTGCATCCATCGAAGAATAGATAAGAAGCTTGTTCCAATACTATCCACCCCCATCCATTGAAGGATAGCAATCCAAACTATCTTGGAAAAATAGCATTCAAAAAATGTATTTTTAATTTTTTTATAATATTTTTTTTTTGCAAGAACTTTATGACTCCTTTATTCATCCATATAGGACAAATAGAAGAGACTAGCCTTACAAAAGACAATATCCCCTATAACATGCATTATACATGTATTTACAAATTGAATCGTAAAACTGTATTTCTACTTCGTAGCCGAGTAAAGACTTCAAATTTTTTGTGCTTCATTAGGTGTTTGTAAGGCCTCTCAACATTGCTAAAAATCCTCGAATTTCTTTTGTTCCATATATGGTGAACAACAGCAGCTAGCGTAGCACCATACCAGGCATGTTTACAATGCTTGTTAGCACGTCTTGATCTTGCCCAATGCAGTTCAGTAATCAGATCATTACTCCTGCCCTCTATCCTCATCCATAAAAGAAGCCCTTGCCATATATTTGTAGCATAGGTGCAGCGGAAGAATAGATGCTTATGAGTCTCAGCCCTCTCCTTGCACAAAGCACATCTATTGACAATGTACGGTCCCCTAACTTGCAAGTTGTCAATGGTAGCCAGACATCCTTGCGCAGCCAGGGACCCAATAATTCCATGTTTGGGAATTACCTCCTTCCTTTTCATCAAATTCAACCATCTCCTTGTTGTATATTTCTCCCTAAACCATTCATAAGCTTTTGCTACCTTGAATTTGTCATGATGTACCCAGCTGGGCAGCAGCCTGCTCGCCATATCTATACTTCCTTCTTTTAAAAGAATTTCATCTCTTACTCAAATAATGCCCTTAAAGGTAGCAGTACACCGCTCTTTAGGTTGAACATTCCAGATATTTTGATTACCAAGAATGTAAAAAAGATTCCAATTACTCCATAGTCCCCCATCTTTATTGCTAAGCTTCCATAACCATTGATCAATGCCTTGTTCCATTCTCGAAGATTCTTCATATTTAAACCCCCTTCTTCCCATGGTGAACAAAGACCATCCCAACTCTTGAAAATAATTGTCTTGCTCGCCAAAGTATAGTACCTGTCCAAAAGTAATTTCGACAAAGCTGTTTTATCTTATTCAGAACATTCAGAGGAAGGAGAGCATTTGCACACCAATAGTTCATAAGACCAAAAACTACAGAGTTAATGAGTTGAAGACTTCCTGCATAAGATAAGGAAGTGACGGCCCATTTAGACATAGCATCCTGTATCTTTTGAATTAATACCATGTAGTGTTCAAGCCTGATATCGTTTAGAGGAAGCCCTAAATATTAACATGGGAAACTCCCCTGAGTAAATCCAGTAGCATCTAAAATTTCCATTTTAATGTTCTCCTGAATTCCACCAAAGTAGATGTTTGTCTTATCTCTATTCGCTTGCAGTCCAGATTCCCCAACAAATGCTTCCAATGTTGTAAGAACAGCTTTAACAGAGGATGTATCCCCCCTCATAAACACCATCAAATCGTCAGCAAATATCAAATGATTCAATCTCAGTTTCCTACACTTTGGATGGTAAGAGACTTTAGATTGATTATGAATCATTCTTAGCCTTCCTGAGAATACCTCCATACTTAATACAAAGAGATATGGAGATAAAGGATCTCCTTGTCGAACACCACTTTTACCTTTGAAGAAACCACGAGATACCCCATTCATTTTAAGTGAAAACCAAGACCCATTGATACAAGAGAGTACCCAATTAATAAATTGAGCAGGGAACTTGAAACCTTTAAGCATACTCTCAATGAATTCCCATTGTAAGGAATCAAAAGCTTTCGTTAGATCGATTTTCATTAGACATCTTGGGGTTAGGAATTTCCTCCCATAACTCTTAATAAGAGACTGAGATAACGCTATATTCTCATGTATATTCCTCCCCTGCAAAAACGCAGCTTGTTCAGGTCCTATTATCCCCTGAAGCACTCTTTGCAGCCTATACATCAAGAGCTTTGTAATAGTCTTGTATAGGACCGAACAACATGAGATCGGCCTATAATCAAGAACTGATTTGCATACTTGTTTCTTAGGAATAAGTGAGACCAGTGTAGTATTTGCTTGTTTAACCAACTTACTAGTGGTAAAGAATTCTAATATTGCATCACAAAAATCCTCCTTAACTACCTGCCGTGAGGCATTGAAAAAAACCTGCTGAAAATTCATATGGTCCTGGACTTTTATCCGACCCCATGGAGAACAGCACACTCTTAATTTCCTTGGCATCAGGTAATGAAAGTAGACTGCTCCAATCATCTTCCTGAACTAAAGCCCCCTGCTGAAAAATGCATGAATCAATAGGATGAACTTTTTTCTCAGTCCCCAAGAGCCCTTGGTAATACTCCACAACCCTCGGCTACTTCTTTCATCCCTTTCCTCAAGCAACCATTTGCATCTTCAATAGAACCTATGACTTGCTGGTGCCGTCGTTCTCTTATTCTAGAGTAGAAATAAGTAGTTGCATCATCATTTAATGCCAAATTCTCCTATTTTGCTCTCTGCTGCAAGATACTAATGTCAGCTTTTTTCAGCTGCCTGCATAATGCAACCAGATCCCGTTCTTTACGAATGAACTCAGAAGAGAAAGGGCTAGCCTGCAAAACACGCTGACAGTCCTCAATCTCCTTCTCCACTTCCTTTATTCTTACCCCAATGTTAGAAAAGTGCTCCTTATGCAGCCCTTTCAAATCCAATTTAACATTCTTCAATTTCTGAAAAAGTTTATATCCAGTAGTACCAAAAACTCGCTTCTTCCAAGCGTTACTAACTATAAACTGATAGTCAGGGTGTGTAGTCCAACAATTAAGAAAGTTGAACCGTTTTTTCATCTTTTCCTCACTGAACATATGAACAATCACTGGAGAATGATCAGAAATCCCCTAATTCGTATAGTTTGCAAAAGAATTAGGAAACTCATTTGCCCAACTAATATTAATGAGTGCCCTGTCAAGTTTAGTCCACACTCTAGGACTCGAATCTTGTTTATTGGTCCAAGTAAATTCATCACCTTGGCCAATCAATTCCTGTAACCTACATTGAGAGATGCAGTTATTGAAGTCATTCATGTCAGCTATAAGAGGTGCAAATCCTCCCACCTTTTCCGCTAGATGCCTGATAATGTTGAAATCACCCAAGACTAGCCAGCTAGAAGCCAAACTAAGCCTGCATAAGTGGGTCCATAACTCATCCCTCCCTCTAGCATCATTAACACCATAAACCACAGTAATGAAACATTCATTGCTAGTAGCGGAATGATGTAATTTGCAGTGAATAAATTGCTTATTTTCCTCCAATATTTCAACCCTAAGTGTATTAGGATTCCAAATAACCCAGATCCGTCCATTATAATGACTATTGTAGTTACAATAAACATAGAATGAACTGAACTTTCCTCTTATAATAGCTTTTGCTTTTTTCTCCTTTATTCTAGTTTCCAGAACACCCAGGAAATCCATTCCACTATCCTTAATAAGATGTAAAATTTCATTTTGTTTAAGGATTTCATTACCTCCTCTTATATTCCATGAGCATACAATCATGTTGCAAGATCAGGAGGGAGAGGTTCCACTACTAGAGGAAATTCCTCTACACAATCATTATCCAAAGATTTTTCCATCGAATCAATGCCATCCAAATTCAATAGCTCAAAGCTATTTGGAGAATGTAATTTGTCAAGCGAGCATTAATCATTTTCCCCTTCTTTAAAGCACCTACTGGAGTCTAGCACCTTAAGGCCTCTCCCAATGCATGCTAAACGCTATACAACAAGGGTAAAGTGAGAGTGAGGATCAACAGTTGCAGCTTGACCTAGCTTCAAGCATTCTGAGTCAACATGTGCAATCTGCTGTCCATCACTGTGCTTTCCACCTGCTGAGGTACCGCCTAGCATATGGGATCCAGAGCCAGTGAATCGACCTCCAGTGGGCTATCTCTCATGGGGTCCTGAGTGCTTTACAGTAGGAACATGCGAGACCGAACCTGGTTCTTCTGCCACTGAGGTACCACCTAACCCATGAGAGGCCTTCTTTACAGGTGTGTAATGAGTTACAAACCTGCCTTCACCGTCCTTTTGCGTCCTCTTTTTCTCCCATTTACATGCTGCTTTAAGATGTTCCAGTTTGCCACATCCCACACAGTAGTACGGGAGCCATTCGTAATCCACACGCTGCACAGATTTGCCAGAGAAAGGGGTGTTAATCGTTATTTAACTGGGCAATTCCTTCGAGACATCCACCTCAATCAGCACCCTGGCAAAAGGGAGACGTTCTTTGTAAGTTGTTGTCATATCAGCAAACATTGGCCTACCAATTTTGCTCGCCAATTTACTAAGCACTGATCCAGTCCATAGGAACGGATCAAGATCTGGGAAGAGCACCCACTCTGGTACAACTGAAATCCTGTCCATCTCTTGCAAGAAAGTCAGACTCCATTGTTTAAGACCGGAGAATTCAACCCCACCTGCCATGGACCTCCCTTCAATATTCATTCCATTGCCTCTTCACTTCCAAATCTGAACAAAAACCAACCCCGCTTAAAGTATTGCACGACAGGGTGTTTTACGTGATTCCAATATTTATCCACAAAATCTTGGATCTGCTTGAGTAATGGTTTAGCACCTAGGACATTTCTCATAAGCGTAAAACGCCATAATCGCAATTCTTCCTCAAAATCATCCTGGCAAATGTCTATTTCCTCCGATTGTGCGCTAAACTCATCAAAATGTAAACCCATGCCCATTTTTGGTTCTTTCGCTTTTCAGCCCATGTCGAGTTGACATCCGGATCAAGAATCTGATTTTCACGTTCTTCCTGTTCCTTATGAACATTAGCAACCTGGCCTTCTCTATTTTTCACCATTTCTGAGCATTGTTCCTCCTTCTTGCTAGATTCCTGACTCTTTTTAGAACCATTCGAGTTGTTATTCCCACTAAGTTTCATTGCAGACTGAAGAGCAAGATCAATTAAGTCACTTATTATGAAGGTTTCTTGTTTTTCCAACTGGGTTTTAGTTTTCTCCTCCGGTGATGGCGGATTCCTTGAGGAATTGGCATCAATAGAATCACCATGAGTAGGCGCATCATTTGGTATAATTTTCCTTGGTTGATTAGTCTAGTTTAGTAGGGATTAATAAGGTCATTTAGTTGACTATTTTGTAGTTTTGGATGTGTTTTGAAGGATTATTGTGTATATGTTCAAAATGATGGACTAAGGTATGAAAATGTGTAATTAAGTGGATTAAGTAGTGAAAAGAGAGTAGGATATCAAATGGGGTGTGTTTTGGGCTAATAGATGACAACATATTCGAAGTGAAGACACATGGAGCCCAAGGTACAAGTGGAAGCCCAGAGACAAGAAGAAAGTGAAGGATTAAGTTGCCACAGGCAGCGGCACTTTTTGCTACTTTTTGCCACGGGTGGAGGCTTTGACAGTTAGCCACAGGTGGAGGCATTTTTGCCACAGGTGGAGGCTCACTTTTATGCATAGGATTCCTTCTAGGATTCTATTTTGCATTGGATTCTTTTTTCTCTTCTTTACTCATGAACATTATTCTTCTCCTTTATGATGGTCATTGTTATGAGGCATTTTATGAGGCTTTATGAGCCATTGATGAAGATGCTCCATGGATGACTATATAAAGAGGAGAAGTTCACCATCATTTTCATCATCCAACACATCAAGTATCATTTGTAATTCTCAAAAACACATACATTTTCTAGTTTATATTGTGAGTAGTTCATTTGTATGGAGGGCTAAGTTTTCATCTTGGAACAAGTTATTGAAGCCTTTCAAGTTTAAGGAATTGTAAGACTCGTTTCTATTTTGCATTATTATTAGAATATCAAGTTTAATTTATAATAATTCTTGGTTTGTTAATTCATCTTCTAGTTTGATCACCTAGTTGTTGTTATTGATAAATCATTGCTAGAATTGTTAAGTGAATCTTTTGTTTGTTTAACTATATCCGAGTAGTAAATATAATTCACCAATTCGCATGCTTTTCATCGTTGTTGAGTTATAAGGATTAAACTTGTATGAAACAAAGTGATACCGCTTGAGTAATCATTCTTCATCTTTGCTAAATTCCATCGTTTTAATCTACATATTGATACGATTTAGATGCTTGATTTAAGTTGACAATATCGTAAGGGTTATCTGAGTATGCTTCTCATATCTTATAACTATTAATAAGTGGAATTGGAAGTCGATTAAACTTCATAGCAAAGTACTCTAATATAAATTGTAAAGTAGAAGAGTCAATGATCAATTCGTTAAACTTGATGGTGGATATTGCTTGGTCCAAATATTTTTCTCATATTTTCTACATCGTTATTCATATTAGTTTATTTTATTTTGTTAATTTATTTTGTTTGTTTATTAGACTTAGACTCGAAACATTAAAATCCTCCCATTTGGTTACTTTTATATATCGAATTACGCACACTTAAGCGACATAATCACCTTCCTTGTGGGTTCGACCCCTACTTTCACTAACTACTAGTTTGTGTTAGAAGTGGATAAATATTGTAATTTGGAGGCTCACGACAAGTCTAGCCAAATTTTGGCGCCGTTGCCGGGGAAGACAATTTTTGTTATTTATTTGTGTGTTTTTCTATATATTTCTATTTTCTTGGTGTTGGGTTTATGCCGAACACCCGTTCTACTAACGATAAATTAGTAGATTTTGATCCAGAATTGGAGCGGACTCTTCGTCGCATTCGGAAGGAAATCAAGAGGATGCTCGATTTTGATAACATAGTTGAGGAGACAAAGGAGATCAAAATGGTCAAAGAAACAAGAACCTTGAAGGAGATCAAAGATCCCGATCTTTCTCAACAACCACTTTGCATTACTTTTCCGGCCTTGGCGGAAAATGCAACCTTTGAATTGAAGTCCGGTTTGATCCACTTATTACCTTCATTCCATGGGTTGAGTGGTGAGGACCCACACAAGCACCTATCCAAGTTTCATGTTGTATGCACTAGCATGAAACCCAATGGTGTTACCGAAGAGCAAATCAAATTGAGGGCATTTCCTTTTTCCCTCAAAGATGTCGCTCGGGAATGGTTGTACTACCTTCCACCGGGTAGTATCACAACTTGGGAATTAATGAAGAAGGCGTTCCTCGAGAAGTACTTCCCCGCCACCAAATCTTCAAGTATCAAGAAGGAGATATCCAATGTGGAGCAAGACGATGGGGAAACACTTTATCAACATTGGGAGCGTTTCCAAAATTTATTATCAAGTTGCCCATATCATGGGTATAGTGCTACCGATCTCATCCTCTATTTTGTTAGAGGATTATCTCCGGATGATGCCCGAATGGTCCATGCCACTAGTGGAGGAGGCATTGTTAATAAAAATCTGGATGATGCTTATGCATTATTGAGTGAGCTTGCCAAAAGATCACGCCAATTTAGTGTGAGAACTACCACAAAAAGGGTAAACATGGCTACTTCAAGTTCTCACACTTCACTTGAAAGGAAGGCTGAAGATTTGGCTTCCATGATGAGGGACATGATGAAGGGGAATCAACAACAAGTTCAAGCTTGCTCTATTTGTTCATCACATGGGCATTTCGCCGACAAGAGTCCACTTATGGAAGAGGGGGTCACCAAGGAGGTAAATGCGGTCGGTGCTTTTGGCCAAAAGAGGTATGATAATTTTTATATGAGAAGAGACCATCCCAGGTTCCAATATGGAAACCCACAAGGAGGCTTACAACCTCAAGGTCAAATTTTTAATCAACCTCAAGGCCAATCCTTTGGCCAACAATTTGGTCAAGTCCGACCCCGTTTCATTCCTAGAAACCAAGTCCCAAACACCTTCACCCCACAAGCCCAAACTACCACACCTACTATGTCCACGGAGGAAATGATCCGGGCTTTAACCTCTAATGTTGCTACAATGCAAGCAAACCAAGCCCAATTCCAACATGACACTAAAACTAGCATTCAAAACCTAGAACATCAAATGGGTCAAATGTCTAGTGCTATAGCGAGACTTGAGGCTCGGGATTCCGGGAAACTTCCATCCCAACCTAATGCAAATGCTAGTGCTATTACTTTGCGAAGTGGGAAAGATTTACCCGGTCCACAGGATAGGATTCGAGAAATTGTGGAGCAAGAGGAGGAAGAGCTTGAGGTTGAGAACACCGTTCCAACCCCGGTGGAGCAAGAAGCGTCTTCATCGATAGTGACACCCACTTATGTGGACCCACCACCATTTCCGGAGGCACTCAAAAGGAAGACTCGGCCCATATAAGATAAAGATGTCTATGAAACTTTCCGGAAATGTGAGGTAAACATCCCTTTACTTGATTTATTGAAAAGTGTTCCTAGATATGCTAAATTCTTAAGGAATTGTGTACTATCAAGAAGAATCAAAAGCTTAAGGGAGTCCAAAAAGTTAAAGTCAATGAACATGTGTCGGCTTTGTTTCAACATAAATTACCACCTAAATGTAGTGACCCGGGTATGTTTACCGTTCCTTGCACCGTAGGAGACACCACATTTCCTAATGCTATGCTTGACTTAGGTGCATCGATAAATGTACTTCCATATTCATTAAATAAATCTTCGAAATTGGGTCCTTTAATTAAAACGGGGGTGGTAATACAATTAGCCGATCGTTCTAATGCTTACCCCAAAGGGGTTGTTGAGGATGTCCTAGTAATGGTGGACAAACTCATTTTCCCCGCCGATTTTTACGTGCTTGAAATGGAACATGATTCACATGCGCCCCCTATACTTTTAGGTAGGCCATTTTTGAAAACCGCAAGCACTAAAATCGACGTGTCTAATGGTTCACTCCCTATGGAGGCTAATGGTCAAGTGGTTAATTTTAACATTTATTCAATGAAATATCCACGTGACGACCATTCTTGTTACATGATTGATGTTTTGGAGCCCATAGTGCAAGATGTGTTCAACCTAGAAGGAGAAGATGACTTGATTGTGGCTATTTATAATAGCTTATATTGTAATGATTTGGATCTAACTCTTTCTAGTAACTTGCAGGAGGTTTTGGCTTCCTTATCCAAGATGGAGACTTCACCTATTATGTCGTCTTTTTCTAAACCACTAACACTAACGTTGCCTCGTGAGAAATTGTTACCTTCAGTTGTGCAGGCACCCGTGGTAGAATTAAAACCATTGCCGGATCATTTGAAGTATGTTTTTCTAAGAAATGGTGAGACCTTACCCGTCATCATTTCTAACAAGCTCACGGAGGAGCAAGAGGCAAGACTAGTGGAGGTTCTTAAGGAGAATAAATTAGCAATTGGATGGACTATAGCCGACATCAAAGGCATTAGTCCAACCACTTGTATGCATCACATTTTCCTAGAAGAAGATGCCAAACTGGTGAGGCAACCCCAAAGGAGATTGAACCCACCTATGATGGAGGTGGTGAAGAAGGAGATCTTGAAGCTCTTGCAAGTGGGTATAATTTACCCAATCTCGGATAGCAAGTGGGTGAGTCCCACACAAGTTGTGCCAAAGAAGAGTGGAGTGACAGTAGTAGAGAATCAACATGGAGAGTTGGTTCCCACCCGTGTTCAAAATGGGTGGCGCGTTTGCATTGATTACCGTCGACTCAATGCGGTGACTAGGAAGGACCATTTCCCTCTACCTTTCATCGATCAAATGCTAGAGAGGCTTGCCGGTAAGGCTTTTTATTGCTTTTTAGATGGGTACTCGGTCTATTTTCAAGTAGCAATTGCGCCCGAGGATCAAGAGAAAACCACATTTACTTGTCCATTTGGTACTTTTGCATATCGACGCATGCCATTTGGGCTATGTAATGCCCCCGCGACTTTTCAACGATGCATGGTTAATATATTTTCAGAATATGTAGAGAATTTCATTGAAGTTTTCATGGATGACTTTACCGTGCATGGTGACTCGTTTGATAGTTGCTTATATCATCTATCTCTTGTGCTTAAGAGATGCATTGAATCTAACCTTGTTCTTAATTCGGAAAAATGTCATTTCATGGTAGAACAAGGTATTGTCCTAGGTCATGTGGTTTCATCTAAGGGTATTGAGGTCGATAAAGCCAAAATTGACACAATTCAATCCCTTACTTATCCAACTAATGTGCGTGAAGTTCGTTCTTTCCTTGGTCATACAGGTTTCTATAGGAGATTTATCAAGGATTTCTCTAAAATGGCTTCACCATTATGCAAGTTGTTGCAAAAGGAAGTAGATTTTGAGTTCGATTTGACATGCAAGGAGGCGTTTGACAAGTTGAAGGAGAAGTTAACCTCGGCACCGATAATCAAAGCTCCGGATAGTTCACTCCCATTTGAACTCATGTGTGATGCAAGTGACTATGCCATCGGTGCCGTTTTAGGACAAAGAATTGGAAGGATACCTCATGTGATTTACTACTCTACTACCGAGAAAGAGATGTTAGCGGTAGTATTTGCTTTAGAGAAGTTCCGTTCTTACTTGCTTGGTACCAAAGTGGTGGTTTACACCGATCACGCCGCTCTTAGGTACTTGATGAAAAAGAAGGAGGCCAAACCAAGGCTCATTCGATGGGTTCTACTGTTGAGTGAATTTGACTTAGAGGTCAAAGATAAGAAAGGAGCTGAGAATGTGGTCGCGGACCACTTAAGTCGATTGGTGAATCAAGATAGGCTAGTGGAGCCTATTCGGGGTTCATTTCCCGATGAGACACTCTTTGCTCTTACTTTCGTTCTTCCTTGGTATGCAAACATTATTAACTTTCTTGTTTCCAATGAATTTCCTACAGGTTTTTCAAAATCCCAAAAGAAGAAGATTCGTAGTGATGCTAAATACTATGTTCGGGATGATCCTTACCTATGGAAACATTGTGCGGACCAAACAGTACGGAGGTGTGTACCAGAGAGTGAGGTAAGCTCTATCCTTGCCTTTTGTCATTCATATGCTTGTGGAGGCCATTTTGGAGCTAGACGTACCGCACGAAAGGTACTAGATTGTGGTTTTTATTGGCCTAGCTTGTTTCGTGATGCTCATGGCTTTGTTAAGACTTGTGACAATTGCCAAAGGAGCGGTAACATTTCACGTCGAAATGAGATGCCTCAAACCCCTATGATTTATTGTGAAATTTTTTATGTATGGGGTATTGATTTTATGGGTCCATTTCCCGTGTCTCATGGGTATTTGTATATTCTTCTTGCGGTTGATTATGTCTCGAAGTGGGTGGAAGCTAAACCCACTAGGACTAACGGTTCTAAGGTTGTTGCAGATTTTGTGAAATCTAACATTTTTTCTAGGTTCGGAATTCCCCGGGCTTTGATAAGTGATAGAGGCACCCATTTTTGCAATAGGACGGTTGGCGCATTGTTGAAGAAATACTTTGTTACTCACAAGGTGTCCACCGCTTATCATCCTCAAACCAATGGGCAAGCCGAGTTGTCTAATCGAGAGGTGTAATCTATATTGGAGAAGACGGTAAACCCGAATCGGAAAGATTGGAGCATGAGGCTCGATGACGCTTTATGGGCCTATAGAACGGATTATAAGACTCCGATTGGTATGTCACCGTATCGATTAGTCGGTAAGTCTTGTCACCTACCGGTTGAATTTGAGCACAAGGCCTATTGGGCGGTGAAAAATTTGAATATGAGGATGGATGAATCGGGCGTGTATCGGAAATTGCAACTACAAGAGCTCGAGGAGATCAGGAACGAGTCTTATGAGAATGCCGCGATATTTAAAGATCGAACCAAAGCGTGGCACGATAAAATGTTGGCTTGGAAAACCTTCACTGTGGGACAAAAAGTGTTGCTTTTTATGTCCCGTCTTCGGTTATTCCCGGGAAAATTGCGATCCCGGTGGATTGGTCCGTTTGAAGTCACTCAAGTATATCCACATGGAGCGGTGGAGATTCGTAGTTTTCTACGGATAAAATTTTTAAAGTGAACGGACATCGTCTTAAGCCGTATTATGACGAATTTCAGAAGGAAATAGTCGAGGAAATCGACATTCCAACCCAATTTATGAAGACTGAGTCCGTTCTCTTTACGTCAAGCCACGACGTTAACTAAGGCGCTTGTCGGGAGGCAACCCGTCTTTTCCTTTCTTTTATTTTATTTTATTTTATTTTTTCATCATTTTATTTATTTTCAGCTATTTTAATTTTTCTAATTAATTTCCTTTTCCTATTTTGTAGGTACGATTCTCAAATATGAAATCGACGTAATTCGATTTTATAACTCGAGTTAAAATAAAAATAAAAATAAAGAGTTATCGTCCACAGGCCGCTGGCTGTGGCGTTGTTGGTCGCTGGCTGCAGTAGGCGTGGCGACTTTCCGCTGGTGGCGGCCTTACAGAAGCTGGTCGCGGATGTAGGCCAGAGGGTGGAGGAACTTGCACTGTCGGCCGCTGGTTGAGGCTCACTTGGCCGCTGGGCGCGGCTCACCTGGCCGCTGGTGGCGGGTCTACATCAGTAATCAGGTAAGTTTTATTTTTTCTTATTCTCCTTCCACATTCCTCTTCTTCATTCAAAAGAAAAAAAATTCAGCACATAAATTCTACCACAAACCCCATCAAATCTCACTCAAATTACTTCAAAATTGGTTCAAAATCATTCAATTTTACTCCATTATCATTACCCATTACATAAAACATCATTTAAACACTTAATTTTGCCCAAAAATTCAAAAATTCAAGTTTTTCTAGCCCTAGGGTCAAGAAAAACGAATTTCTTTTTTTTTTCAAATTGGGTAAAATTTGATTCTCATTAACACAAGGAGGGAATTCATTCATCTTCTATTCATCCTTAAGAGGTATAATTGTTGTTTTCATTTTAAAAATTCTTTGAATTTACCTCTTGCCTTTAAGATAGTAGCTTGAATTTTGTTCTTGCTTCAATTTTTTTGGGTTTTTTTTCTTTCGTCCTCCTTGTGTTATTTGATTTCTTTTGTGGAATTGATGTTGCTAATGTTGTTGTGAGAAATTTGGTGGTTGAATTGTGAAATTGAGGATCAAAGTGTAGTTGTTTTTGTGAGTTTGAGGGACTTTTTGGTAATACTTGTTCAAGAGTTGAGACATGGCGAGAGCTAAGAGACAAAACATCAACCCCGCTACCATACCACCACCAAAAAAATCCAAAACCGTCACTAAGAAAGTTCCATCCAAACTCGTTCATCCTAAGCACATTCCCGTTTCGAAACCAACTTGTTTAACTAAAGCTCAAACCGAAATTTGGGATAGGTTGTACAAGAAGGAGATGAGAGGTACTCGATTTATTTGTCGTTATACTCTTGAGAAATTAGGTATGCTTGATGTCGTGACAAAATTGATGACACGTGTGGGTTTGGAAGGATTCATGGAGAAAGGGCTCATACTTTTCGTAGGTACACACTTGAATTCATGTCCACCATATCGATGTCTAAAAATAGCAACAAATATGTCCCGGCAATTAGCTTTCGATTAAATGGGAAGGCTCGTGAGTTAACTTATGAGGAATTGAGAGAAGCCTTTGGTATTCGGGAAATAATTGGGCAAGTATATAAGGTGTTGGAAGATGACAAAACATGGTGGAGGGAAGTAACTGGGTTAGAATTGGGTGATAAGGCCGGTGAAATAAGTTCAAACCTTCCTAATCCATGTCTTAGACTTGTCCATCGCGTTATAGCCAACTCGTTCCTATGTAAGGGGGAGCCTAATAAGCTTCCTCGATCCCATTTTGGTTACTTAAATGCTATGATGCCGGATGGAGAAGGTGTTCCCGATTGGGTTTATCTTTTTGTCAAATCTTGCATAGCTTTTGGTGCGAAAGATGGGGGAGTTATAAGTGCAGGCGGGATGGTGACTCTCATTATGAATAATTTGGATTTGGATGTGGCGGAGGGTGAAAATCCATTACTTGATAACTATCTTTTGCATATTCCTTGTTTGATTGACTCAAAAATGTTGCGGCCCCGATCGAAGGGAACAAATTCCTATTTTTATCGTTGGGGAAAAAATCATGATTCTTATTTACAACTACCAAGACCCGAGGATGATCCTTTGGTTTATGGTGAGGTATCGGAGGATTTCTTTGTCCCCCGGGATCGTGGCATTGATGACATTGATGATGATGATGATGATGAGAGTGAGGATAGTGAGGGTGTTGGAGAAAAAGTGAGTGAGGAGCAAAATCATGTTGTGAATGTAGATGTCCATGTTATGAAAGGAGAGATGACAAAATCAGAGCTAGATGTTTGGTGTGCGTCGACCGACGCTCGGTTAGATGCACTTCATGCTCGAGTGGAGGAGACTCATGCCGCTACTTTGGAAACTAGAGATTTGATGAGAACATTGTCTCGTTCTCTCTTGGTACGGTTCCCGGATTCTCAACAATTTCCATCAAGCAAGATTCCCCCCGATACTTGATTGCTTTGGTATGTTCTTATTTCTTCTTTTATTTGTTTTTTTCTTTATTGTTTCTCACCTTGAGGACAATGTGAAGATTAAGCGTGGGGAGGGGAATACATTTGTATATATACGCTATTGAATTTGCAAAAAAAAAAAAAGGAAAAAAAAAAGAAAAAAAAAAGTAAAAAAAAAGTAAAAAAATAAAAAATAAAAAAGAAGAAAAAAATAAAGAACCCGGCTAGGTGAAAACTCGCAAGGGCGAGCGCCTAGGCAAAAAATGGGTATATGGTCGAGGACGGAGTGAAAACCCGAAAGGGCGCTCCGGGTAAAAAGAAAAAACGAGAAGCGAGCCATGAGAGTAGAAGTGAGGAATAAAAGCTAAATCGAAAACCCGCAAGGGCAGGCGGTTTAGGCAAAATGAGGGATTAGGAAAAATAAAATCATTACTTTGATTACTATTTTTGCTATTTCTTCATGAATTGGGAGTCATAAGGAGGTTCGAAGGGTGGTTCGGGTTTAGGATCATCTTAGAGTTGGAGTGATAAGTGAATATCAACTACACCATGTTTTATTTGTCAAAATTTTGTATGTAATTGATATTGTGATTGGTGGTGAATGAGCATTGATTGTAACATGGTCTTAGTGAATACGTTATTCTATTTCTTCGACCATACATTTTTAGAGGGATGATATAAGGCGGGGGTGTGAGAGTGGAGAGTAGTTGTTAGTTGTATCAAGCTACCTACGCTTCGCTCTGTATAGACCTTGTGGAGGATCATTATTTTGATTTAATTTACTCGAGGACGAGTAAAGGTCTAAGCGTGGGGATGTTTGATTAGTCTAGTTTAGTAGGGATTAATAAGGTCATTTAGTTGACTATTTTGTAGTTTTGGATGTGTTTTGAAGGATTATTATGTATATGTTCAAAATGATGGACTAAAGTATGAAAATGTGTAATTAAGTGGATTAAGTAGTGAAAAGAGAGTAGGATATCAAATGGGGTGTGTTTTGGGCTAATAGATGACAAGATATTCGAAGTGAAGACACATGGAGCCCAAGGTACAAGTGGAAGCCCAGAGACAAGAAGAAAGTGAAGGATTAAGTTGCCACAGGCATCGGCACTTTTTGCTACTTTTTGCCACGAGTGGAGGCTTTGACAGTTTGCCACAGGTGGAGGCATTTTTGCCACAGGTGGAGGCTCACTTTTATGCATAGGATTCTTTCTAGGATTCTATTTTGCATTGGATTCTTTTTTCTCTTCTTTACTCATGAACATTATTCTTCTCCATTATGATGGTCATTGTTATGAGGCATTTTATGAGGCTTTATGAGCCATTGATGAAGATGCTCTATGGATGACTATATAAAGAGGAGAAGTTCACCATCATTTTCATCATCCAACACATCAAGTATCATTTGTAATTCTCAAAAACACATACATTTTCTAGTTTATTTTGTGAGTAGTTCATTTGTATGGTGGGCTAAGTTTTCATCTTGGAACAAGTTATTGAAGCCTTTCAAGTTTAAGGAATTGTAAGACTCGTTTCTATTTTGCATTATTATTAGAACATCAAGTTTAATTTATAATAATTCTAGGTTTGTTAATTCATCTTCTAGTTTGATCACCTAGTTGTTGTTATTGATAAATCATTGCTAGAATAGTTAAGTGAATCTTTTGTTTGTTTAACTATATCCGAGTAGCAAATATAATTCACCAATTCGCATGCTTTTCATCGTTGTTGAGTTATAAGGATTAAACTTGTATGAAACAAAGTGATATTGCTTGAGTAATCATTCTTCATCTTTGCTAAATTCCATCGTTTTAATCTACATATTGATACGATTTAGATGCTTGATTTAAGTTGACAATATCGTAAGGGTTATCTGAGTATGCTTCTCATATCTTATAACTATTAATAAGTGGAATTGGAAGTCGATTAAACTTCATAGCAAAGTACTTTAATATAAATTGTAAAGTAGAAGAGTCAATGATCAATTCGTTAAACTTGATGGTGGATATTGCTTGGTCCAAGTATTTTTCTCATATTTTCTACATCGTTATTCATATTAGTTTATTTTATTTTGTTAATTTATTTCGTTAGTTTATTAGACTTAGACTCGAAACATTAAAATCCTCCCATTTGGTTACTTTTATATATCGAATTACGCACACTTAAGCGACATAATCACCTTCCTTGTGGGTTCGACCCCTACTTTCACTAACTACTAGTTTGTGTTAGAAGTGGATAAATATTGTAATTTGGAGGCTCTTGACAAGTCTAGCCATTGGTCTTCCCCTTCCCCTTCCCCTTCCCGTTATCGCTGTAGTCATCGTCGACGTTAATGTCTTTTGCGAGAGGAAACTTCCTAGAGAGAGAGAAGAGAGAAAATTTTATTATTATTATCATCATCATCATCATCATCATCATCATCATCATCATCATTATTACTACTATTACTATTACTATTACTATTATTACTCTTATTATTATTATTATTATTATTATTATTATTATTATTATTATTGTTTTTTTTTATTATTATAACGGAACTTTCATTAAACACCAGAACAAATTACAAGAAGTTAGAGGGAAGCCGAGATACTATCTGGGCTCCCACTCCCTTAGCAATAGAAAAACTAAGACGAGTAAAAATAAAAGCAGCTGCCCGAGCTCCCGCGTCCTGAGAGATAGAGAATTTCTTAATCCGCTTGAGTAAAGCAGCGGCCTCCGCGTCGAGCTCCCCTAGATAAGAGAAAGAGAAAGGTAGGAAACCATACCCAATCTTGGTGCACAAATCTCCATACTTGGCGCACTTGCGCTGAGCAGCATCAGCGACTGCGCGGCCAGGTAGAAAATCAGACATCGCAGACTGGGTCAAAGGGGACGACCCCGTCAAATCGACACACACATCACGGCCCCTATCCCAGGAATAAAGAAGCAAATCCGCGGGGCGTAGGGGCCTATCGTGCCCATCAATCAAACCGACATCTACCTCCTTACCGGCCGAAATACCAGATCGGAAACAGATATCCAAAAGGGTGTCACGAACCAAGTTATGTCTATGTTTAATACCAACGGTACCAGCACACGACACAGCATGATCTCCAAAAATGTCCCCCTCAACGACTCGGGAACAAGCAGAACAGGGCTTGGGTACCGGGAACAAAGGGACACCCAACCGATAGCTAAGGACAGATCGATAAGTCCTCCCATTCATGGTCTGTCCCAGCCCGGAGATAGGAACTGCGCGCAACCAGTCAGACGTGTGAGCACCCTGCAGAGACTTCCACAAAGCCACCTGTCGTCGAGTCAAGGAGAAAACCGATTCTAAAGAAGCAGCAACCTTCGTGAAGTATATATCTGCCAATTTCTTCATGAGTTTGGGGGCAGCAACTTCACTAGGATTACGGAAGACGTCGGAACCGGTGGTCTCGCTGAACAGAGTCAAGGCCGCATCGAAGGTCGGCCCGGGAGTAGAGACAGCTAAAGGTCGAAGGAGTGTAGCCTGCAACTCAGAGGTCTGAAGGCGAGAAGCCAAAAAGGCATAGTGCATGACATCCCCGGCGCTATACACACCCAACCCCCTGAGATTAAAAGGCAGTGTGGAAAGACGCCACTGCCAGTCCCCGAACCCGGGGCCAGACGCGGTGACAATGCGTTCCAGGCTAGACCGCAATGCCGCATCAAAGGTCTTAGCCGAGTCGAAGACCGTAGGGGGACAGGTTCGCAGAGAGAAAGAGAGCTTAGAAATACCGGCACAAGCACGAAGTAACAACAGCTCGCACTGCGGGTCCTCAATCTTGGCAACCGAATCCATAAGCTCAATGGTTCTCGTAACTCTCTTCGCCACAAGCTCACTGCGGGTCCTCAATATTGTTATTATTATTATTATTATTATTACTCTTATTATTACTCTTATTATTACACTTATTATTTTCATTATTATTATTATTATTATTATTATTATTACTATTATTATTATAATTATTATAATTATTATAATTATTATAATTATATTTTTTTATAAAACGGAATTTGCATTAAACACCAGAACAAATTACAAGAAGTTAGAGGGAAGCCGAGATACTATCTGAGCCCCTCCTCCCTTAGCGATTGCAAAGCTAATTCTAGTGAAAATATGAACTGCGGCACGCGCTCCAGCATCTTGTGATAAAGCGAATTTTTGAATTCGCTGGAGCAGAGAAACAACATCCGTGTCGAGCTCGCCGAGAGAGGAGAAGGAGAAAGGTAAGAAACCATACACAATCGCCGTGCAGCGTTCCTGATACTTGGCACACTTACGACGGGCAGCATCAGCAACGACCCGACAGGATCAAAAGCGGTAAGGCCAGACTGAGTCAAGGGCGAGGACCCAGTCAGATCAACACAAACATCACACCCCTTGTCCCACGAGTAGAGCAGGAGGTCGGCCGGTCGTAGGGGCTTGTCGTTGTCGTCGTAGAGGCCAATCTCCACTTCCTTGCATGCAGAGATCCCTGTCCGGCAGCAAATATCCAACAGTGTGTCGCGGACAAGGTTGAAACACCCCACATTGATTGAAGATGTCCTATTTATGAGCTTTGCTTAAAGGGATTTGAAGTACTACTCATATCAACAAAGTGCACTTTCTTTTCTGGTTTGCCCATGATAAGAACTCTGCAGTTAAGCGTGCTTGACTGGGAGCAATCTTAGGATGGGTGACCTCCTGGGAAGGTTTCCGGGATGCGCATGAGTGAGGACAAAATGTGCTGGAAAGGACTCGTGTTGGTCTGTGGGACCAGTACAAAGCCTGGCGGGCTACCGCAGTTAACATTTCCGGTCCTAGGATTGGGCCGGGGTGTTACAAATGGTATCAGAGCAACCCTGCGACCGTGCATTTGGCACCTAGCGGGGGTGGATTCTGGGTCAGCGGTTATGCTGCCAGGCGCAACGAGGACGTTGCGTTCTTCAAGTGGGAGTGATTGAAACACCCCACATTGATTGAAGATGTCCTATTTATGAGCTTTGCTTAAAGGGATTTGAAGTACTACTCATATCAACAAAGTGCACTTTCTTTTCTGGTTTGCCCATGATAAGAACTCTGCAGTTAAGCGTGCTTGACTGGGAGCAATCTTAGGATGGGTGACCTCCTGGGAAGGTTTCCGGGATGCGCATGAGTGAGGACAAAATGTGCTGGAAAGGACTCGTGTTGGTCTGTGGGACCAGTACAAAGCCTGGCGGGCTACCGCAGTTAACATTTCCGGTCCTAGGATTGGGCCGGGGTGTTACAAAGGTTATGGCGATGTTTAATCCCCACAGAACCAACACACGAAACCGCGTGATCACCAAAAATATCATCTCTGAGGACCCTGGAGCAGGAAGAGCAAGTCTCGGAAAGCGGAAACAAAGGGACTCCTAGGCGGTAACTAAGCACACTGCGATAAGTTCGGCCGTTCATGGTTTGCGCAAGCCCGGTAATAGGGACAGCTCTCAACCAGTCAGAAGAATGGTCCCCCTGCTGAGACTTCCACAGGGCAACCTGTCGAGGGGCAAGAAGAAAACCGATTCCGTTGTTGTAGCAATCCTCGTGAAATATATATCTGCCAATTTCTTCATAAGTTTTGGGGCAGCGATCTCAGAGGGATTACTCAAGAAGTCAGAACCGGTAGCCTCAACAAAACCACTCAAGGCAGACTCAAAGGCAAATCCAGGGACGACGATCTTGGAGGGACGAAGCAGCTTAGATTGCAGATCGGCAGACTGGAGGCGAGAAGCAAGGAAGGCAAAGTGCAGGGCATTAGTGGCGGCAAAGACACCGAGCCCCCCTAGGGAAAAGGGGAGGGTGGCCAGCCGCCACTGCCACTCCCCGAAACCGGGTCCGAACGCCGTGACAATACGCTCAAGGCTAGATCGGAGCGCAGCATCGAAAGAAAGGTGGGCCGACCTAAAAGCACGGGGAGAGCAAGTGTGCAAAGCAAAGTATAACTTAGAAATACCTGTGCACGCCAGGAGAAGAAGTAACTCACACTGGGGATCCTCGATCGTAGCAACCAAGTCCATGAGCTCTATAGTACGGGCAACCCTCTTCGAGACAAGAGCACCACTGAAAGTAGGACACACACTGACCGGCCCTCCCAGGATCTTAACCCCATCCAAGGGTCTGGCAATAGCGGTAGGGAAAACACCATCAAACCTACTCCTTGGGTCTTCTGTAGGCCAGAAAATCTCCGTTTTAGTAACGTTGAGATGAAGGACAAAACAGGGGCCCTCCTCCATAATCATTTGAAGAACCTTCCCCAAAACAAGCGTATCCCCGACAATAGTGCCACCGTCGAGGTACCAAGCCTGGAATCAAAGATCAAAGAAGTCCCTGATCCTACAAACCGGAGGATGCAGAACAAGGGAGAAAAGGAGGGGGCCTAAGGGGTGACCCTGCTGGACTCTCTGGCAAGAGCGGAGGCAGTGTTCCCCGTAGTAGAGCCTAGCTGGGCTGGAATAGGAAAATCAACCCAACTGGAGAGGGCAGGACACTGACGGCGAACCTCCCCCAGCATAGTCCATGAGCTCTATTATTATTACTATTATTATAATTTTTTATTTTTTTTTCTTTTTTTCTTTTTTTTTTTATAAAACGGAACTTTCATTAAACACCAGAACAAATTACAAGAAGTTAGAGGGAAGCCGAGAATAATATTAATACTATTATTATTGTTGTTGTTATTATTATTATTATTATTATTATTATTATTATTATTATTATATTTTTATTTTTATTTTTATTTTCATTTTTTATTTTTAATTATTTTTTTTTTAATAAAACGAATCTTGCATTAACACCAGAACAAATTACAAGAAGTTAGAGGGGAGCCTAGAAACTATCTGGGCCCCCACTCCCTTAGCAATCGCGAAACTAATTCTAGTGAAAATATGAACTGCGGCACGCGCTCCAGCATCCTGTGACATAGCGAATTTACGAATCCGCTGGAGCAGAGAGACAGCCTCCGTGTCGATCTCCACTCCCTTATTATTATTATTATTATTATTATTATTATTATTATTATTATTATTGTTGTTCCGGTCACGGAAACAATTTACCCGGCCTTGAATCCGGGCTGTATGATTGAATCACTGGTGAACAATTGATCGTCTGACTTCCTTGAACCTCTCTTTCGTCTCACTCCCTGGATCGGACCTTCCCGGCGGAGTTGGTCAGCTCCCTGCACAATGAACGCACAGGGCCTCGGAGGTTGTCCGAGGGAACCCTCTCCGATGCCTAAGTCAGCCCGTGAAATGCCTTGATAGACCTAGTTCGTGAGGAGCTGGGTGGCGTTTTTAGGAGTAAGAGTCTAGAGAGAGAAAATACAACCCCCCTCTTGTGGGAAAGGGGTGAGTATTTATACCTTCCCACAAGAGAGAGAAGTGGGAGAGGAATGGTTGGATAAGGAAGTGACAAGTGGCGGCTTCTCATCCAACCATTCCCAATTACCTTAGGCGAAATGACGGGAGGGCCCCTGGGGGTCCTGACCCTGTCGACCAGGGACTTCCCCAGGGCAGGCGGACTTTGGGCAGTGGCTGCTAGGTTCCAGCAGGCTGGGATGGCTTATGGTCCCAGCGGCCGACTGCCATCCTTAGCGTTTTTATGCTCTTGTTTGAGCTTCTTGCCAGAGACTGGCCTTTTGAGCTTGACAGGAATCCTCCTAGGGCCTGCCCAGCAGGCGATTACTTGACAGGCTGCCGACCCCAATCAATTGGCCTACGTCAGTAGGAGGGAAGTAAGGCTTTTCTTCTACTGGCGATTCTTGCTTGGGGGGAGGTTGGCTTCCATGTCTGCTACAACATTTAATGTTTTGCACTTTCCCAAGGAACATAGCGTTGCTTACGTCAGGTATGCAAAGAGTTTGGAGTGCTTTTGCAATGATTGCACTTCTCCTCTAGGTGGATTTTTGGGAACCGTGAAGAGTTCCCGATTGGTGGCTCTCCTTCCAGGGTGGTTGTAGTGTCATTAATGCCGTATTTTCTCTTGTATAAAACCCCAGCTTCCTCCACTTTTTTGCTTAGCCTATCTTCAATCCTTCCACTTTCTTCGTCTTAATCATGGTTTGGATCAAAAAGTTTGTGACTCGCCGTGGAGTTAGATATGTTACTTTCATTTTTAGAGGGTTTTGGAGGCTCCAATATGCTCGTGCTGTTTATCGAGCTGTCCGCCGTAGTCGCCGTTCACGGCTTTATTCCCGCCGGACGGGTAAGAAGGCTTCTGCTAGGATGAGCAAGCGCCTCAAGAGGTCCTCACCTCCTGCTGCGCCTAGGTTTAGGCGCTGCCCCCAGGGAGGGGGCTGTTTTGACAGGGGATGCCACGAGTGCTTTCCGTGGCTGCACCCCGAACAATTTGACTCCAACTTCTCTGACACTGACTCCTCCTTGGCGTCAGGCCCCTCTTCGCCTGTGAAGAAGACAGGCTGTCGCACCTGCGACGAATCCCAGGCTGTTCCCTTTGGCAGGGACTGGGAGGATAGCAGCCGAGATTCTGACGATAGTGAGGGTCTTGGTTGTTTGAGTGACAGGGACGAGGATGGGATCCCTGATGATCCCTTAAAAGACTCCCCAGACTGGGACTGGGGCTCGGACTTTGGAGGTTCAGGTAGCCCTGGGGACCCTTCTCCTGACCTGGATGATGATTAGGCCTGCTTAGCAGGGCGTTTATTTGTTGGGCCGGAATTTCTGGGCCCTTGTACGTTTTCTTTCCTTGCTGGGTACTGAATGTAATTTTCCCTTGTAAGATTTAATGAAATGAAATTCAGGCGATGTGTTTGTGTATTGTATCTTTAATATGTGTTTATTATTATTATTGTATATATTTTTATTTTTTTTTCGATGTGGGAATGACGTCGTCGGTTGATCTTTCTCTCTGACATTTTTAGTCTTTCGAGGCCCTTCTTGGAAAGGGTGAACAGTCCGTGTCTAGTGTGCGACACGTGGACGACTATTGAGGGTTTAGTCAGGGGATCGCCTTTTGGACTCCTTGGGCTTTATATAAACCCCTCATCCCCTTCATTTTCTTCTTTTACTCTTCCTGATACTTCACACTCCTTATACTTCCTGAATCTTCTTCGTTTGCCGAGCATTCTTCGAGGAGCAAGGAATACCTTTTGTCACTGTCTCCGGCAACTTTAGCGGCATCCTTAGGTTAGAACTTTAAATCTTTCACCTCTTTTTTTTCCTTCCATAGCCAATATGTCGCGAGTCCGTCCCCTTTCTTTTAATTCTTTGCTCGGGGGAAATGAGGGCGGCGACGGTGGCCGGCGTGACATAGCTTCTTCCTCCGGGGTCGGCCCTAGGGAGGAGGACGATTATCACAGGGGGGAGGGTGCTGAGTCACCCGAACCTGCTCCCTTTGATGTGGTCGACTCCGATGACGAGGCCCTGGAGGTGGATCCTTCCAGGGTCGCCGGCCCCCTCATCTGCAGGGAGAGGGGGAGGACCTATTTCTTGGACAAGAAAAAGTATGTGGTTCCCCTAAAGACCTACCTTGAGGCCAAGAACAGGGACCTGATTTTGGAGAGTAACGCTGCTAAGGCCATTGAACAATTTTATAATTTCGGGGAAGGGTACACGGTTATAATCCCTGGGGAAAGGGACACAGTGTGTTGTCGCCCAGAAGGGTGTGTGGCCGTCTACCACAAGGCCTTGGAATTTGGCCTGCGATTCCCACTGCACCCCTTCCTGGAGGAAACCTTCAGGAGGATGAATGTTGCTATCGCCCAGCTGACTGCAACTGCCATTAGATCTTTAGTTGCTTACACCTGGACCTGCCTTTTCCATGGCGAGGGGCCTTATATTGACGCCCTTCGTTTCATGGTCGGTCTTCAAATGGTGTCCTCGTCTGGGGGGGATGGCTCCCCTGGTTATTGGTCTCTACAGAGGCAGAAAAAGTATGCCTTGGTCTGGCCGGCTATGAGCAGCCTAAAGGACTGGAAAAATAACTTTATATACATTCATAGCGCGTCAGGGTGGAAAATTCCTAGACATTTTAAGAACCATGTCCACACCCGCATGGAGACGCGCGAGGAGTATCACCCAAGTGTTGGGGGGAAGGCTCTGGAGGTCAGGCTGAGCGAGAAGGAGGAGATTTTGATAAAAAAAGTTTAAGATTGTGGTGGATAAACATGGGAACTTTGGCTCCGCCTTCTGGCTCCCCCATGCAGAGCTCATTACGACAGACGAGTATTTGCTTCCCCTGGGCCTGATTCCTGGCCTTGAAGGTAGTTCTAGGGATTTTTTGTTGTCACGATTTTCCAGAGACTTTATTTCCCCCTGCTTTTTAGATGACCGCCTTTCCCTTTCTGCAGATTCCTTTACTTGGCGCTGGACAAAGAAGCAGGTCAGGAGGTTGGGCCTGAGTGAGGACTTGGTCGTTCTTTCGAAGCGTCCTTCCCTCCCTGCGAATTTTAGGAAGGGAAGCAAAGCCCTTATGAAGCTTGTCAAGGACTTCGCCGCTGGTCGAAGATTACCTCTCCCACCCCGGCTGCCTTCGTCGAAGCCGGCGACTCCTACCCCTAGCACCCATGAGAGGGAGGCGGAGGTTACTTCTGGAGCTACACCTTCCCCCAGTCAAAAGCGGGGTGCCTCTCCGGCTGGGCCTCGGATTTCGCGGGGGACGCAGCCTGGGAATTCCGAGGGGACTGGGGAGAGTGTTCCCTTGGAGTTGAGGAGGAAAAGAGACAGGGAAGCTCCTAGTGCTGACGTGGTGGACCTGGAGGCGGATGTTACCACCCCTGAGGCGAAGCGCCCTGCACGTGAGCCTCCAAGTACCCCCTTCCCAGAGGAAAACGCGGAGTTCCACTACACGGCTGGTGACAGTGTGGACGTGTCAGGCTTGCTTTCTGATTCCGGAGCCGTCTTGGCCGACAGCCTTACAAAAATGGTGACTTCAACTTCTCATCAAGTGCTTCAGTATATCCAGCGTACCTCTAAGGTTATGCTGGCGTCTGCCGAACTGGCGGCTCTCAGCCGCCTGAGCGATGAGGAGCTGACAATTACTCCCGGGGCTCCTCCTCCTGACCGCCTGGCTATGGTAGAGAGGGATGTCTCCTTGATAAGCTCCTTAAAGGATAAAATGACAAGGCAAGAGATCGAGTTGGAGGAGGCCAAGAAGCAGGCAGGTCAGTGGAGGCTGCAGGGGGAGATGGCTGTGAAGGAGGTTGCTAAGCTGGAGGCTGATCTGAAGGAGAGCCGGCAGTCGTTGGACCGAGCCAATCTATCTTTGGCCGAGATGGGGCGTTTAAAGGGGAGAGTAACTGACTTGGAGGAGCAGCTGTCAAAGGCCAAGTCGTCTTTTGAACAGGCTAAAGGGGAATGGACGAAGGAGAAAGAGACCCTGGCTGAGGAGGCTGAGGCTGCCGTGGATGCCAGCTTCGCGAGCGGTGCCAACTCCTCTCTAGAGTTGGTGATGGAGGAGATAGGGGAGATGTTCCCTACCTTTGATGAGGATTCCTTCCGGAGTCTTTATGCCGCTAAGAATGAAGCTCGGGCGACCAGGCAGCCTGTGGCAGATGCCGACGCTCGCCAGGATGCTATGTGATCCCCTTTTTTCTATTGAAACTTTTATCCTTCCGTGCTGAGCCAGTGCTATGGCCAATTTGTTTGTAATATTTGCCACTCTGTTTTTTCTTTTTAATTTTGTAAAGACCTTCTACCCTTCATGGGTCCTGTTTGTGGAATATTTCTCTTTGCTTTTTATGGCAAGTTTTGTTTTAAAATTCGGGGAGTCTTTCCTTGTTGTTAATCGCGCCTGGCACAGCTTGTCCCTGGCTTTTGTTCAAAGTCCAGGGGGTCTGACCCCTGCCCGCCCAGAGGTAAGCAGGGTGGCCTTTGCGTTTTTTTTTATACAAGGTTGGGGGGCCTGCCCCCAGTCCTTGTCAGTCTGGCTTGTCCCTGGCTTTTGTTCAAATACAAGGGGGCCTGCCCCCTGCCTGCCCAGAGGTAAGCAGGGTGGCTTTTGCGTTTTTTATACAAGGTTGGGGGGCCTGCCCCCAGTCCTTGTCAGTCTGGCCTGTCCCTGGCTTTTGTTCAAAGTCCAGGGGGCCTGCCCCCTGCCTGCCCAGAGGTAAGCAGGGTGGCTTTTGCGTTTTTTATACAAGGTTGGGGGGCCTGCCCCCAGTCCTTGTCAGTTTGGCCTGTCCCTGGCTTTTGTTCAAAGTCCAGGGGGCCTGCCCCCTGCCTGCCCAGAGGTAAGCAGGGTGGCTTTTGCGTTTTTTATACAAGGTTGGGGGGCCTGCCCCCAGTCCTTGTCAGTCTGGCCTGTCCCTGGCTTTTGTTCAAAGTCCAGGGGGCCTGCCCCCTGCCTGCCCAGAGGTAACCAGGGTGGCCTTTGCGTTTTTTATACAAGGTTGGGGGGGCCTGCCCCCAGTCCTTGTTGATCTGGCCTGTCCCTGGCTTTTTGTTCAAAGTCCAGGGGGCCTGCCCCCTGCCTGCCCAGAGGTAAGCAGGGTGGCTTTTGCGTTTTTTATACAAGGTTGGGGGCCTGCCCCCAGTCCTTGTTGATCTGGCCTGTCCCTGGCTTTTTGTTCAAAGTCCAGGGGGCCTGCCCCCTGCCTGCCCAGAGGTAAGCAGGGTGGCTTTTGCGTTTTTTATACAAGGTTGGGGGCCTGCCCCCAGTCCTTGTTGATCTGGCCTGTCCCTGGCTTTTTGTTCAAAGTCCAGGGGGCCTGCCCCCTGCCTGCCCAGAGGTAAGCAGGGTGGCTTTTGCGTTTTTTATACAAGGTTGGGGGGCCTGCCCCCAGTCCTTGTTGATCTGGCCTGTCCCTGGCTTTTTGTTCAAAGTCCAGGGGGCCTGCCCCCTGCCTACCCAGAGGTAAGCAGGGATGCCCGGATTTTTGCTGGGGGGGTCATTTTTTCCGTTTTTGGCAACAGGGGGGCCTCCCCCTATTGCCCCCTGCTCGTTTGTGTGTGAAGAACGCGAGTGTGAACAGGCAACGAGTATAAATCTGAATATTCCTCATTTCTTTATAAAACTTGTGACATTTTTGGGTGGTCGGAGCCGTCGACATTCTTTGACCGTCCTCCGCCCTTTGTTTTTAGCAAAAATAAAAACTATCTTCGAATTTTGTTCAGACGTAGTATTTCTTCAAGTTGTTCGCATTCCAGTGAGCATGCAACTCTTGCCCTTCAAAGTTGGCGATTTTGTATGTGCCTGGTCCCAGGACTCGAGTCACTTGGTATGGACCCTCCCAGTTGGCACTTAGCTTTCCATGTTCCCTTGATTTTCCAACCGCCTGCGTTTTTCTCAGAACCAGCTCACCCATCTGGAAGTTCCTCTGACGGACTTTGGTGTTGAAGGCTTTCCTCATTCGTTGATGGTAGGCAACGATGTTGGTACTGGCTTCCTCCCTTAACTCATTTACCAGGTCCAAGGCTTCGACCATTGCAGCTTCGTTTTCAGCCCGGTCGTACTGCAGGGAGCGCAGAGAAGGGATCCTTGCCTCAATTGGTAATAATGCCTCTGCTCCATATACCAGACCAAACGGGGTCTGGCCTGTAGACTCTTTTCTGGTTGTTCGGATTGACCAGAGTATACTGGGAAGTTCGTCAGCCCACCTACCCTTGCAGTCATCCACCACTTTCTTCAGGCCATTTAAGATTTGTTTGTTGGCCGCTTCTGCCTGTCCGTTGGTTTGAGGGTGACAGACGGCTGAATAAGCGACTGCGATGTTGTGGCTTTCCAGCCAGATTCTTAGAGGATCATTATCAAATTGTCTGCCATGGTCAAATACCAACATTTTTGGCAGACCGAACCTGGTGATAATATTTCGCCAGACCACTTTTCTGACCGCCGGCTTAGTAATGTTGGGCACTGCTTCGGCTTCCACCCATTTGGTGAAGTAGATTAGCATGGGATAACCACTGGTGGCGTCTACCAGTTGGTCGATTCTGGGGAGCGGATAGCAGTCTTTCGGGCAGGCCTTGTTGAGGTTTGTAAAGTCCACGCACATTCTCCATGCGCCCGACGATTTTTTGACCATGACTACATTCGCCAGCCATTCTGGGTAGTCACAGACCTCAATAAAATCTGCTTTCAAGAGCTTGTCAATTTCTTCCTTGATTGCCGCGTCTTTTTCTGCGGACATATTTCGCTTTTTCTGTATTACAGGGTGAGCGTCCATGCTTACGTTCAGCCTGTGAACGATGCATGATGGATCAACGCCAGGCATCTCGTCTGCCGAATAGGCGAATACGTCTTTGTTTTCTTTCAGCAGCTTGACCAGTTCAGCCTGGTAGGACTCCTCCAGGTCAGCTCCTATTTGGACCTGCCTCCCTGGCTCTAAGTCTACCAGCATGCTTTCGCCCCCTGGTTCCAGGTGGTCGGACGCCGGATGCTCGGCCGGGATTTCGCCTTCCCTGCTGGGGGAACTGTCAGCCTTTCTTTTTCCTTTTCTTTCTTTTTCGTGTTCTTGCAGGGCCACGGAGTAGCATTGTCTGGCTGACTCTTGGTCCCCGCGCACTTTTCCTTCTAGCCCGAAATCGGTGACATACGCTATGGTGAGGGCCCTGATGGAGATGGTCGCCTCGATTTCGTCCAGGGTGACTCTGCCAATTAGGGCGTTGTAGGCGGATCTTGCATCCACAACAACAAAGGTTGACCCGACGTTTCTGGCAGTAGAGCCTTCCCCAAAGGTTACGGGTAGGTCTATGACTCCCATGGGCAGCACGCCTGCTCCACTGAATCCGTATAACGATCCGGGGGCAGGTCGTAAGTGCCTTTTTTCCAGGCCCATTTTCTCGAAGGCGTCCTTGTACAGTAGATTTGTGTATGCGCCAGTGTCTACCATGCACCTCCGCACAATGTGGTTGCTGATCTCTAGGGACAGCACCAAAGGATCACTGTGCGGGTATACTACGCGCCCTGCATCATCAGGGGTGATGCTTAATGTCACTCCTCTTGGACTTCCTGCTTTCTCAGCATAACAGATCTGGTTCCTTAGTTCGCGCATTTGTCTTTTTTGGCCTCTTCGACTGAGCTGACCCTCAGTGCCCCCTGAAATTACGTGGATCACCATGCGGTTCTGCACTGACCCTTCGGGTTTCTCAGATACTTCCTTCTGAGATTTATTCTTGGCTGCGTAGTTGGCTAACCATCCGTTCCTGATTAACTTCTCGATTTCGTCTTTCAGGTGACGACATTCTTCGGTGGTGTGGCCTATTCAGTCGTGGAAAGTGCAGAATTTCTTGGGGTCTCCTTTCGGGCTGCGAGGTTTGTTCGGGCGATTCCACTTAGTAGTTTCTTTTTCGAGTTCGAAGATCTCCACCCTGGATTTGTTGAGGGCAGTGTAACTGTCGAACCTGGGCTGGTAGACAGTTCGCTCCTTCTTGGGAGTGTCTCCCTCCTCTCTCTGCTTGCTTGGCTCACTTCTGCCACTTCCACCCTGCGGTCCCCCTTGCGGCCTTGTTTGGCCTGCAGGGGTATCCGTCAGGCCGTGGAACTCCTCCTGCAGAATAAACCCTTCCGCAATTTTCCTGGCCATGGCCAAGGTTTCTGGCTGGGCCCTGATCATTTGGTTTTTCATTTCCCCTGGAAGTAGGGAGATTGTCAGGGCGTAGGCGGCGGTGGAATCATCGATCTCCCTGACCTGCTGGTAGGATAGATCAAACCTTCTCAGGTATTCCCTCACACTTTCACCCTTTTTCTGCTTTAGGGTCATAACATCGAAACGAGTGAGGCGTCTTCTTTTATTCCCAGCATATTGTTCGAGGAAGATCTCGGCCAACTCTATGAAGAACCTGAGTGACCCCTGGCGGAGGTCCCTGAACCATCCTTCTGCGAGCCCTACCAGGGTGGTTGGGAAGACTTTGCACCAGATGGCATCATCTACGTCGTACATGCCCATGTGGCTCTCAAATGCTGTCAGGTGGTCTTTTGGGTCTGTTGTCCCATCAAACTTAATGGTGGGCATTTTAATTTTTGGAATGGGGTATTCTTGTACCTCAGGATGAAGTGGGGTTTTTGTGGGCCTGCCCGCCAATCGTGACCTTCTTTCCCCAGATTGGTTACCATGAGTATCCCATTGTTTATGGGCCGGTTTCCTCATACTGGGGGAGCGGTGCCTTGGGGGCGGCCTGCTCGCTGCCTCATCTTCTGTCTCAGGGGAGACTTGCCTGGGTCTCTTCCTCTGAGAGTGACAGAAGCTCTCACCCTGGTGATACTTAGATTCGAGCGGTTGCCCCCGGTTGAGCCTTGATTGCAGGCTTTGGGATAAACCAGGGGCTGACTGCTCTCTGGCCGCCGGTGTTAGCCTGAAGAAAACCCTGCCTGGCTTTTCTCCCAAGCGTTTTGACATGGGCTCCCTGGGCCTCATTCGCTCCTGTAATCCTCGAGATAAGCCTCCCTGTTCTCCAGACGCTGATTCTGTTGTGTGAATGGAGAACGCCTGCTGGACAGGTGGCTCTGGATTGCCGGTGGTAATGCGCCTTTGCACATTCGCATATGCTTGTGCCGTCCTTCTTGCTTTCCTCTGAGCATTCCTGGCGGCGGTCCGCCTCGTGCCCCCAGCTTCATCCCTGCTGATCGGGGATGGTTGCCTGGGAGCCGATGCGACCCTGCCTACCAAGTCCTCAGGAGGGAACTCCTGGTTCAGCATCGCAGAGAAGAAAGCGGCTGTCTGCGCCATCTGAGCTGGGGTCAGATTCAGAGCGTGTCCTGGGTGTGCCCCCAACTCAGGTGCCACAGCAGTGTTAGGTCCGCCGAGGAGACTGGTTCCCCCTACCCCTAGGATCGTGGCAGGTGGAACCCTCTCCGACTGCTGCATACCATACAGGGGGGGTCACCGGTGGGACCGTTGGACCCGTCCCTGCGCTGGCATCAATGATTTCTAGCATGATTGATTGTTTTAGTTTTGTGATTATGAGTGGTTGATTTTAGTGGGTAACTCGTGAGCACAACCGTAAGTTCCCCACAGACGGCGCCAAATTGTTCCGGTCACGAAAACAATTTACCCGACCTTGAATCCGGGCTGTATGATTGAATCATTGGTGAACAATTGATCGTCTGACTTCCTTGAACCTCTCTTTCGTCTCACTCCCTGGATCGGACCTTCCCGGCGGAGTTGGTCAGCTCCCTGCACAATGAACGCACAGGGCCTCGGAGGTTGTCCGAGGGAACCCTCTCCGATGCCTAAGTCAGCCCGTGAAATGCCTTGATGGACCTAGTTCGTGAGGAGCTAGGTGGCGTTTTTAGGAGTAAGAGTCTAGAGAGAGAAAATCCAACCCCCCTCTTGTGGGAAAGGGGTGAGTATTTATACCTTCCCACAAGAGAGAGAAGTGGGAGAGGAATGGTTGGATAAGGAAGTGACAAGTGGCGGCTTCTCATCCAACCATTCCCAATTACCTTAGGCGAAATGACGGGAGGGCCCCTGGGGGTCCTGACCCTGTCGACCAGGGACTTCCCCAGGGCAGGCGGACTTTGGGTAGTGGCTGCTAGGTTCCAGCAGGCTGGGATGGCTTATGGTCCCATCGGCTGACTGCCATCCTTAGCGTTTTTATGCTCTTGTTTGAGCTTCTTGCCAGAGACTGGCCTTTTGAGCTTGACAGGAATCCTCCTAGGGCCTGCCCAGCAGGCGATTACTTGACAGCTACTACTACTACTACTACTACTACTACTACTACTACTACTACTACTACTACTACTACTACTACTACTACTACTACTACTACTACTACTACTACACTACTACTACTACTATTACTACTACTACTACTACTACTACTACTACTACTACTACTACTACTACTACTACTACTACTACTACTACTACTACTACTACTACTACTACTACTACTACTACTACTACTACTACTACTACTACTACTATCAGTATTATCATTATTATCATTATTATCATATTATTATTATTATCATATTATTATTATTATTATTATTATTATTAGTACTACTATTAGTACTATTATTACTACTATTCTTCTTCTTCTTATTATTATTATTATTAAAATTATTATTATTATTAATGATGGGGGTCGGTTGCTTGACATGGGCTGCCCGCCGTGCGAGTCCTGGAGCGACCCGGCCCAGATAACGAAATGGCCTGCCGAGCAGGCCAGTCAGCAGGATCTTTCTTAATGATCCCAGGGAGCCTCTCTGGGAAGCTGTACTGAGCTCCAAGTAAGAAGTTAAGCCCACTACCCGTCAGGGTCAGGCCACGCCACTACAACCGAAAGGAAAAAGTCCTTCCTTGCCAGCTAGGCATCAGGGCCTCTTCCCCTGACGAGTTCGGGGCAGGAGGTTAGAGCCCTCTAGTTCATGCCTAAGGTAAGAGGAAATGAGTGGACAAGGCGCACCCACGTGTCATCCACCCATTTCCCCATATTTCTCTCTCTTCACTCTCTCTAATGAGAAAATATAAATACTCATTTGTTTCCCACAAGAAAAGGTAATTGATTTTCTCTCATTACAATCTCTCTCTAGAAAATGTCACCTTATTCTTCACGAGTAAGCTCCATGAAGTGCATTCACGGACTGACTTAGGCATCGGAGAGGTTCTCCCGGACACCTCTGAGGCCCTATGCGCTCCCCGTGTGCTGGTGATAGGCCCCCTTCGCCGGGAAAGTCCCACCGCTAGAGGAGAGGAAAGTGAGGATTGGAAGTCAAGCTACATCTACCAGAAAGCAAGGCTTAATTTGAGATCCGAATCCGATTCGGGTGTGATTGTTTCCATACCGGAACAATTTGGCGCCGTCTATGGGGAACTTCTAGTTGAGATTCCTCAAAGAACAAAAGCCATTAAGAAATGCATCAAATCGAAGAGGTGGAAACAGGTACCGATCCGGTGGGACAGTTGGTCGTCCCCTGGTACGGCATGCCTTACACCACCAAAGAGGCAACGCCTACCGCAACAATCCGAGGAGTTGGGCAGGTCACCCTTTAGGGAACGTCAAGTAAGGGGGCGGCGACTGTAGCTGAGTAGGAGCTAAAGCAGGGTCCAATCCGGAGCCTCACTCCTGCTCAGGCTAAGCAGGCTGCCGCCCTCTTCTCGGCGATGCTCGACAAGTCGGTCACTCTGGAGGACCTGGTTGGCCGAATAGCAACAACCCCCAGACGCCTGCGCTTTTCAGGCATCGACAAAGCTGGGGGCACAAAGCGAACCGCGGCCAGGAAGATCCAGATAAAAGCGAAGAAAACGGCTTGGCGGTACGTGCAGGCGAAGAAGCGCCTTGTGACTAACACCCAGGAGCAGCCACCTCAGCACCAGGAAGGATGTGCGTATACAATAGAATCCACCGCATCAGTTGAGAAGGGCGGACTATCCCAGGAATTGTGAGAGCGGTTAAAACCGAAGGAGGCCGTCTCAAAACGCCTGGGGGCAAAGCAGGGTGGGGTCTATACCAGGCTAACAACTGCTGGGGAACCACCAAAGGTTCCGGTATTGTCGAAAAGCATGCGGGACAGAATCAATCAGGGTAAGCCCCTGGAATCGTGGCACCATCAGGCTAAAGGCACAGAACAACGGCCACCCAGAGAAAAGATAGATAGACATCACTCCCCAGAAAAGGAAGACGATGCAGTAAGTAGGCACACACCTAGACACCGCTCCCCTACCGCTGGTAGACCGACCCTTGATAAGTGGGACGACTACGGTTACCACTCTACGGGAAGCAAATCTAAGGTTCTGGGAAGACCTACCAGGACCCCGCTTCACCATGATGTTTAGAGTTGCCCCATCCCGAAGATTAAGATGCCCACGGTTAAGTTCGACGGGACTACTGATCCTGAAGATCACCTGGCTGCCTACGAGAGCCACATGGGAATGTACGATGCTGACGCTGCCGCCTGGTGTAAGATCTTCCCTACCACTCTGATAGGGATGGCTTAAGGTAGTTTCCGAGACTTGCCGCGGGGGTCAAATTATTACTTAGAAGAATTGGCGCAGTCTTTCATAGACCAGTATGCAGGGAACAAGAGACGCAGGCTGACCCGCTTCGACCTAATGACCCTGAAACAGAAGAAGGGCGAAACCGTCAGGGAGTACCTGAAGAGGTTTGACCTGGCTTTCCAGCAGGTCGGAGAAATTGATGATCCCACTGCAGGCTATGCACTGACCAATTCGCTACTCCCAGGGGAAATGAAAAATCAGCTGATCAGAGCCCACAAAATCCCTGGCTAAAGCACAGAAAATAGCCGAGGCCATATGGGGGACTGCAGGGTGGACGCAGCAGAAGCGAGTCAGCAGCAAAGCAGAGAACAGAAGAAGGGGGCACCCCAAAGAGGGAACACGTGGCCTACCAGCCAAGGTTTGATAGCTACAGAGCCCTTAACAAATCAAGATCTGAGATATTCGAGCTGGAGAAAGAAACAGCGAAGTGGAATCGTCCATACAAACCACGCAACCGAAAGGGTGACCCTAAAAAGTCCTGCACGTTCCATAATTGCATAGGGCACACGACTGAGGAGTGCCGTCACCTGAAAGATGAAATAGAAAAACTCATCAGGAACGGTTGTCTGGGTAACTATGCTACCAGAAAGAAGCATAAAAAAACCGCTACAGAGAAGCCGGAAAACAAGGTGCAGGACTGCATGATAATTCATGTAGTATCTGGGGACGCTGAAGGCTAAACGAGTCGGAGGGCTCAGAAGAGGAAGATCCGAGAACTCCGTAATCAGATTTGCTACGCCGAAAGAGCAGGGAGCCCGGGCGGTCTGACCCTGAGCATAACCCCTCAGGACGCAGGCCGGGTAGTTTACCCTCACAGCGACCCCTTAGTCCTATCCCTAATCATCAACAACCACATAGTGAGGAGGTGCTTGGTAGATACTGGTGCTTACACAAACTTGCTGTACAAAGAGGGTTTTGGCAAAATGAACTTGGCAAAAAGACACCTCAAGTCTGCCCCAGGGTCCTTGTATGGATTCAGCGGAGCAGGGATCCTCCCAATGGGAGTCATCGAGCTACCAATCACATTCGGAGAGGGGTCATCAGCCAGAAACATCCGAGCCTCATTCGTGGTTGTAGAGGCCAAGTCTGCGTACAACGCTCTGATAGGCAGGGCCACCCTGGATGAGGTAGAAGCCGCAATATCCATCAGAGCGTTAACCGTGGCCTATGTCACGAACTTTGGAATGGAAGGAAAGATACACGGGGACCAGGAGTCAGCCAGACAATTCTACTCGGTCGCCCTGCGCACTCACAAAAAAACAGAAAGAAAAGACAAGCAGAAAGCGGACAACTCTCCTAGCAGGGAAGCAGAGATTCCGGCTGATCAACAGGCAGTAAGAAAAACTGACCACCCAGAACCCGGGGGCGAGAGTATGCTGGTAGAGTTGGAGCCAGGGAGGCCGGTCCTGATCGGCACCGACCTGGAAGAATCCTACCGGTAGAAACTGATCAAAGTCTTGTAGGATAACAGGGACATATTCCACTACTCGGCTGACAAAATGCCAGGGGTCGACCCAGCCCATATCGTTAACAAGCTGAACGTTAATTCGGAGGCTTGGCCTGTAAAGCAAAAGAAAAGAAATATGTCGATGGAAAAGGATATAGCCATTAAGGAAGAAGTTGAGAAGCTCCTAAAGGCTGATTTTATCCAGAGCTGCGACTACCCTGAGTGGCTCGCCAACGTTGTGATGCTAAAGAAATCCTCAGGGGCCTGGAGGATGTGCATGGATTTCACCAATCTTAATAAAGCATGCCCCAAGGATTGTTACCCCCTGCCACGCGCGGATTGACCAGTTGGTAGACGCCACCAGTGAGTACTCTATGCTCAGCTTCCTGGATGTCTTCTCAGGCAACCATCAGGTGTACCTTTGGCAGCCGGACAGGGTCAAGTTCACGTTCATCACAAGCGGAGGCACATACATGTACAAGATGATGCCATTTGGCCTCAAGAACGCAGGGGCAACCTATCAACGTCTGCTTGACAAGGTATTTGAGAGCCAGAAAGGAAGAAACTCGGAGGCGTACGTAGATGACCCCATAGTCAAAAACAAAAGAGATGGAAAACATTTAGAGGATCCGCAATAGACCTTCTTCTCCCTACGCAGCTACTGGATGAAACTAAACTCGAAGAAGTATACCTTTGGGGTCCACTCTGGAAAATGATTAGGATTCCTGGTCAGCGCCAGGGGGATTGATGCGAATCCTGAAAAGGTTCAGGCCGTTCTAGATCTCCCAGAACTAAAAACAATCAGAGACATTCAGCGATTGATTGGTAGGATGGCCGCCCTAGCACGATTCATCGCTAGGTCAGCTGACAAGTTGACACCCTTCTTTAAAATACTGAAGGGAAATAAGAAGTTCAAATGGGAGGCAGAGCAAAAGGAGGCCTTTGAGCAACTGAAGGAACACCCGAAAAAACTGCCAACCTTGGCTAGACCAGTGGCAGGAGACAAACTTTTCCTATACATAGCAGTAACAAACTCAACAGTAAGTGTAGTCATCCTGAGAGAGGAAGCAGGGTCTCAGCAGCCAATATACTTTGTGAGCCATGCCCTGGGGGCAGCTGAGAAGAATTATCCGATTTTTGAGAAGGCGGCATACGCATTAGTCATTGCAGCACGAAAACTCAGACCATATTTCGACGCACACCCTGTCGTTGTACAAACTGATCAACCCTTGGAAAAGGTGTTAGGAAATTTGAAAAATCTGGGAGACTACTGAAGTGGGCCATAGAGCTGAGTGAGCTAGGGATATCTTACCAGTCCAGGACCGCCATCAAGGCATAGGCCCTGGCAGACTTCCTGGCCGAATGCTCCCACTCAGAGGAAGATGACCCACCAGCTGGTGAATGGATGGTTTACACAGATGGCTCATCCACGACCAACGGTGCGGGGGCAGAAGTAGTGCTAACAAGCCCTGAAGGGACGGACTTTGAGCATACTCTCAGGTTCACATTTCTAGCATCTAACAACGAGGTCGAATACGAGGCTGCCCAGGCAGGAATCCACATGGCTAAAGCTGCAGGGGAAGAGATGGTCATCCTAGCCACAGACTCGCAACTCATTGCAAACCAAATCAACGGCGAATATGAAGCCAGGGACCAGACCATTGTCTTATACCTAGAAAAGGTCAAGTAGGAATTGTCAGGGCTAAAGTCCTATGAAGTCAGGCAAGTCCTTTGGTCACAAAATAACTGGGCAGACGCCCTATCTAAATTGGCAAGTTCCAGCCTACAAGACATCAGGAGGTCAGTATGGGTAAATGTGGTACAAGAAAAATCACAGCACCTTGCCAACTAGTTAGAGTCATGGAAGAGGCAGAAGCTGAAAGTTGGATGACCCCAATCATCCCGTTCAAAAGGCACGGGACCTTACCACAAGACCCAGCTCAGAAAAAGAGAATACCAGCTAAAGCTGTGTGGTTCATAATGATCGGGGAAGAATTATACTGAAAGTCGTTTTCCGCTCCTTTGCTAAAGTGCCTGGGGGCAGGGCAGGGTGCAGAAGTATTAGATGACATACACTTGGAGATCTGCGGACACCATATAGGAGGAAGAACGTTGGCACACAAGGCCCTAAGGGCAGGGTATTACTGGCCAACCATGCTTGCAGTCGCTAGAAGCCTGACCCAGAAATGCAAAAAGTGTCAACTCTTCGCCCCTGTAATACATGCCCCAGCACAGGACCTCAGGCTAATCTTGTCTCTTATTCCCTTCGCTCAGTGGGGGATGGACATCCTGGGTCTATTAACTGTGGCGACTGGGGGCAAAAAATTCCTTATAGTAGGAATCGACTCCTTCACCAATTGGATCGAGGCTCAAGCTGTCCCAAACATAACAGAACCGGCAGTCAGGAAAGTAATCTGGAGGAACATAATCACGAGATATGGTCAGCCAAAAGTGTTCGTCTTTGACCATGGCAGACAATTTGACAATGACCCTCTAAGAGCATGGTTAGAGAAGGCCACGACATAACTGTTGCCTACTCCGCCGTCTGCCACCCCCAGACCAATGGGCAGGCCGAAGCAGCGAACAAGCAGATCCTGAATGGACTGAAGAAGATGGTAGACAAACTCAAGAGAAGATGGGCAGATGAGCTCCCAAGTGTCTTGTGGTCAATCAGAACCACCAGTAAGGAATGCACAGGGCAGACACCCTTCGGTCTGGTCTATGGGGCCGAAGCCTTGCTACCCATCGAAGCACGTACCCCTACCCTCCGGTCTCAACAATTTGACAGGGTCAGTAACGAAGTGTGGACGTCCGTCCGCATCGCCCGGTGCCCCGCGCACGCCCGCACGGGACCGACCCGATTTTTCATCGTGTGGCGGCGACCACCCACGCGGCTCCCTCTCGGTCGTGGGCCGATCCGATATCGCGTACGGGGCGATGTGTCGGACCTCAATTCGGATGACGATCCGGACTTGTACTAGACGGTTGTGGGCACCCGTGTTTTCGTTTGGAAATCGATAGAGTCGTGGTTGTAAATGTTTAAAGGCAGATTTGTTTGGTAAAGCGACCTTTTAAGTGAACTGAATTCGTTGTCGATTTTTGGAGTCGCCACCGAGTCAATTATGGGGACTCGGAAACCGTTCAAGTCAACTTTGATTCCTTGCCGGCTCAAAGTTGAGTGGCACGGGACCTAAAGATAAAGACTTGTATCCTTAAGCACTCCATGCCTGGAATGACTCTCATTGCCAATGGTTTCGGACATCTGAAAACCGTCGAATCTGAGTAAGGGGTGAGGGTACGTATTGGGAGGCCAACATTTGATAGAGTCAACACCCAATCCCGCCCGCACTATAGCGGCCTCTACTAATTAATTGATGGGCTGATAACCTAGTCCTTTTGTTATGGTGGAAATACTGTAACATCCGTTGTTTTAACCCTATGCCTTGTACTACGTCGGTTGTTTAAGGACAAGTAAGTATTGTCGTCAAAGTAGTTGTGTTTACATTCTTTGCATGCGATTTCACGTGACAAGTAGGCCATGAAAAGATGCACGTAGAAGAGTAGAGAGTACTAATATTATACGTATTAGCAAATCAGTTTTAACGTGATAATACGGATATTAGTCATTCTCGTGGTATACCTTACCTGGTATTCTGCTTAAGATGCGTCGGTTTGGTATTAATAGAGATGCGTCGAACCTTGTACTAATACGGAACCCGACCATCACTTTGTTCAGTTTTAGTTATTTTACGTTTTGAGTTCCGTGTTAGGTGATTTAGTATGCGATTATAAGGTCATAAAACCAATAAATCATACGAAAAACTGTAAATGCTAATGTAAGTAAATCACATTGTGAGGAGTTGCACCCTCGGAGTATACACTAAACGGGACTCGATGCATAGATAGTTGTGAACGGATCTCAGAATTACTCGGGTCTATTTAGTGTGTTTTAGTATTTGTGATTGAAGTTGGGACGTTACGTGTTTTAGTCGATGTTTGTGGACCTAGTGTCCATATCTAGTGTTGTCGTAGTGCATAATAAAAGAAAGTGCAAATATGGAAAGTTTTGTTTAGATGACAATCTAGTGACGATTTGACTTCAAAGGCGGATCCTCCTAGTGATTTCGGCAGAGCTCCGTTACTGTTGACCCTTCCTGCGGCTACTCCAGCAGAGCTTTGTTACTATGGACCGATTCTGCGGCTAATCCGGCAGAGCTTCGCTACTAGACTTGAGTTAGTCGAACACAGGCACCACTGTATCGAGTGGGGTGCTCGAAAGTGAGGAGTAGTGTCAATGTCGCTTTTATTGGAATTACGATCGAGTGGATCATTTGCCTTGGGTGTCGAAGTGTGAGCCCTTAGCGAGAGAATAGAGGGACAAGAGAAGATGAGAATGTGTGTCGAATGAATGAGGCGAAGATGGGTATTTATAGGTGTTTTCGGCCCTCGTCGCCCATATAGACGGCTGAGTTGGGGCGCACCAAGACCCAGGCGCCCGGGCTAAGGCGCGGGGACCCCAAGACGCGTGGGGTGGGGCGGTCGGGATTTTGAAGATACGATTTTGATACTTTCCAAAACCGAGAGGGAGGTGTGTGATACTTAGTTTGGAGCCTAAAGATTCCTGTGACTTGACCTAGCGTCGTGGGTTTAGTGGGCCTCGAGTGTGCGTCCCGAGATTCGCTTGGCACGGTGCTGACTCAGTTCGAGTTTCGGGACCGACTCGGGGTCCCGGTGTCGGAATTGACTCTAATTAGTGTAATCCCCTAGAAAATCTATCGCAATAGAGTGGCGAAAACACTGTAGAGTAGGGATTAAAACACACTGACAAACTATATCTTATTAAAAAAAATGGTAAGTCAATACAAAGGCCTCTTTTTACAAAAGGGCTAAAAAGAAAATTCACCAAACGGGATATACAAATCCATAAATTACATGAATAAAGAAAGACTAGGATCCACGCTACTCGCTAGCTCACACCCAAAACCCAGCAGCAAATACTTGTCATGTTATAAACATAACGGCCACGTCAGTGGGGAGTAACTCGGACGTTCTCTCAGCCATATTATATCATATGGAAAAATAATAGTATTATTATATCAAAATATTTAAAAAGAGAAAAACATTAAAACGATATAATAATAATAAGTTTTCAACGAAAACTTAAAACATTTGCCAACCTGCAAATCAAAAATCAATCGATAATAATAATAATATTCAAAACTGGCGTTATGGAAATTCGATCAGTGTGCACAAGGCTAGACTTTCACTAGAGATAATACTGGAAACTAGCTTCGAGACTGTAGACTTAACTCATAACAGAATCCAGTCTCTAACTAGGCAACTCAACCATAACAGGACTGCGTGCAGCGAGGTCCTGGTTTAAGTAGTATACACCCCTCCTGGATACAAACCATATCCAGTTCAACCCGACGCGACTTACACGATGCGATATCTAAGTTTAAGGGCACAATGCACACTCTTCTGAACACAAACCATGCTCAGTTCAACGACTAAATGTGCCCCAAATGGGCACACCGGCTTTATAGCTGATGGCAAAAACGTCCACCCCTGATTATTACTCTAACCCCACACTTGACTTTATTCCATAACTCCAAAACAGCCATTATCGATATTCAAAAGATATAATCAATATAAATAATATAAGGATAAAATGAATAAATAATTTATATTAAAAGGGAAACTTTCTATAAATAGAAACTTACTAATTTTAGAAACTTACTAAAAATAGTATTACAGAAAATACGTAAGATATTAAAATTCGTGAAATGTATAAAATATCATTTCTAACGAAATTAATATTTTATTATTATCGTCGTTATCGTAACTTTAATATATTTGTAAATTCGTTACTCAAAATATAAATAAAATATAATATCTCAATATATAGTATTTTATAAATAATTAAGAAATCGAGTTAAAACTATAAATTTTCAGAGAGGAGATATTTTAAGAAAAACAATATAAAAATTAGTTGAGTCAACGAGTTTTATAAATGAAATAAGATTTATAAAGATTTCAAACTCCAACCGTTCTTACACTTGTCTTACAAAAGGACTTCGGGGCTCCGACGGAAACCGAGACAAAAGAAATTGAAGCAAAGAAATCGGATTAAGGATCGAAGGAAACGAATGATGAGAACAATAGAATAGGAGGACGGAAAAAGAGGCTCGCGAATCAGACATAAGACGGAAAGGAATATATCGAAATAGGAATGTGAAGTCTCAAAGGAACCGAGTCGATAAACATGGTAACGAATCGATATGGATAAGCCTGAAATGGACTTACTACTACAGTACAAAACATACACAACGGAACACAGTCACGAAAATCGACTAGTGAGAATTACGACAACAAAACGGAATCAGACGAAGGAGAAAAGGGAAGAAACACAGGGGACGAAGAGGAAGCAGGCAGAACAGCACCCGAAGGTCACACAAAATAGCATCATCATCAATTATTAGGAACGATTAACGACAACGCAGCAGCAACAACAATGAATCAGCAACAACAAGCATCATCGCAACAACGAGAACAACAAGACAGCAGCAGATGCATTAGGAAGAAGAGGAAGAAGAACGAACAGATAAGAACTGAAAAGAAAGCGAGTACCTTACGACGAAAGCCGATCGAAGATGACTGATCAGCCGTGCACGGAACATCAGCAGGTGCACGGAACAGCAGCAGCAGCGGCAATAAAAGAACAGAGGAGAAACAGAGGGGGAGGTTGCGCAGGTGGTGATGGCTGATAAATGAGGACGGAGGCTGGTAGAAGGGTGAAGAATAAAGAAAAGGAAAGGGGAAACGTTTTATGTGCAGTGGAAACAAAACAGAAAAAAAAGATAAGGGGAAGCGGTGGATGAAAGTCAAAGCAAGGGGAAATGAATGTGAGATGAATGATGATGGGGGTTGAACGTAAATAAGGTAGGAACACGAAATCAAGTGGTCCCACAAATTAAGAAGGGTGAAAGAGAAACAGATTAATCGAATAGGTACAAGTCGGACACGGTTCCGAGACAATAAGTTAACTGAACCCGAAATCGAACTTAAAAACGCATCAATAAATAAATAAAAAATTTGGGTCAACTAAAAAAAATAGTAAAATAAACGTTTCTCGAGAAAAGGTAATAAATGCCTCGACGAAACATAATATAAATGAACTTCGAGCAGAAAATAAAAATTCGAGCTTAAATATAAATAAATAAGAAGAATTTAGAATTTAAGTCACCGAAATAGACTTTCAATAATAATTAATTAAATGTATAAATAAATCGAGACAGAAATAAAAATGTTTAAATATAAGAATGGTTTCCGAGACAAATATAATTTTAGGAGTTTGAAACGATTAAACGATAAATTCGTTTTATAATAATTTTAAGAATTACGAGTTAAATCGTAAATAAAATAAAAATACAAATAAAATTTTAAATTAATTTAATTTATAAAATCAGGGGTGTTACAATCTTCCCCACTAAAAAGAAGTTTCGTCCTCGAAACTATCAAAATAATAGTACAATGGAAAAGAAGGTTATATCATTTGAACAAAAGAAGAATGCTTAGCTCGCATCACAAGCTCGATTAAAAAGGATTACAACTTCAAACGCGATATGAGATCGAAATCGAAGGCAAATTTTATTTCAAGACGAGTTGGGCTCGGTTCCCAAAGTTTAAAATCATTAATACGACCGTAAGTTAAAAATTATTTGATAAAATAATGACGATATATAATATTTGTAAACGAACTCGAGGGGAGAGTACCCAAGTATTTTCAAAGCAACAGTAAAACATTTTGATTAAGAAATTCGAGAATATTTTGTTTTAATACCAAACAAAAATTTGAGAAATTAAATTTTGTAGTTAGAAAATAAAAATCGAATCAGTCGTCAAACATTTTCAACAACATATTTAAAGTCTATCAAAAATAAAACGAAAACTTAGACGTACATTTACTTAATAATCTTATAGAAATCAAAATATTAGCAATTAAGAAAGTTTTCATAAAATCTCGATTACTTGAAAATCAAAATTATAATTTTAAACCATTTTGAAATAAATTATTCAGACCCTTTGAAACGGAACCAAAAATAAAATAAAAACGAAATACAAAGTTTTGAAATTTATAACTCCAAATGTTAAAATTTCATGAAAATCAAAATTGTTAAATTAGTCAAACTTTCCATAACACAAGTTTGGGGAAATGATAAATGGAAAAATAGAGTCAAAGTCAACGACAAATCGAAACAAAAGTTTTCAAACCCGAAAAAGAAGTCGAAAGGGATTGGCTGAAGAAGAAGAAGCGGGACTCAAGAGAAGCTAAGGGGAGGACAAAATTGAGAAAATAGAGCTCTCAAGGACTGAAGAATAAATTAACCATCTCGAGATTCCTGGTACGACTCCTACAACACGGGTTCCTAATTTCCATCAAATAATACTAAGTCCAATATAAGGCATTAGGTGGTACTATATACTCGGTCACAAACTCCAAAAATGTCTTACGTGACTATCATATCGTTCAAACGACACGATACTAATCAACAAATGTTTTACAATCTGTTCTCTTCAATTAAAATTTCAACGGTCATCAAAAAAACTCAAACTTGTAACGATAAAGCTCCTAAATTCAAAGCCCAGAAGGTTTGAACTCGAAGTATACTCCCAATTTTTTGAGTAAGGAACACTAAAATAGGTCCACCAATTTAACAATGCTCGGGTACGAAATCCTCAAAGATGATCACCAACATGTTAAAGCATCACAAATAGACAGGTGATAAGTGTGGTTTGTAGTGCCTATTTTGTAGTGTTTTGGTCCCATTTTCCTTGTAGAATCGCTCCTTGGGAGCGGTTTAGGGGCTTCTTATGCTTCCTTTAGTTCGTTTCAGGTTCCCGAGACCGATTTGGCAGAGTTGGAGCGATTCCGACTCTATACATACACATTTTGGAGCCAACGAGATAAAGGAACGATGACTCGATGCTTTGGAATCGACCCCGAGACCTTAGGACCCAATCCCGAGCCTCCGAGACCCGATCCCGAGTCCCGAGAATCGATGAGATGTCCATGTGAGGCAAGGAGGAACCAAAAGGGTCATATTGGAGGCCTACAAGACTCATCCCCGACGGGTATGCACCTCATCCCGTCGGGGATGAAGTGCACTTTTGAGGCTGCTACTGCAAGGCCGTCCGGTCGGGATGGTGGGTCCGTCCCGATCGGGACCGTGCTGCTGTAGCCAGACTTCTTTTCTTTCCTCTCCCTTCCATTTGTAACCCTATAAATACCCCTCCTCTTGTAATCTTAGTCTATGTTAGATACTTCCCACTAAACCCTAGACTACTTTAGGTTAGATTAGATTAGATTAGTGTAGATTAGTCGGTAATTAGTAGTTAGTCTTAGTTTAATCTTGTATTATTGGATCTCTTGAAAAATTCATCCAAGATTGACAACCTTGGTGGAATTATCTGGGTTTTCTTCTATACAAGTGTTCTCCTTTTCATCCTTTGTAATTGGTATAATCCTTCCTTTCTCTTTTCCTTTAATCTTTCTTGTTTAATCATCCAAGTTTGAATCTTTGATTGTCTTATTGTTCTTAGTTCATTGTTATCACTAGTTTGTTTATGTTTGTTTTGATGTTTATGTTGATTCATCTTGTTTTTGTTAGTTTTAAGTTGATTATGTTAGAGTAGTGTTCTTGCTAGGGTTAGTAGGGTGATTAGGGTGTTAATTGGATGATTAAGGGTTTGTTGGAAGTGTTGGTGGAAGATTTGGGTTTCTTCTTGAGTGATGCATATTACATGTTTGTTGGAATGCTTGAATAACTAAGTAGGTTGGAATGCTTGATTTTCTTGCCTTCCTTTGTCGTGTGTGTCGCCAGATGGGTTCCATGAGGAACCTCTAGGTGAGACTAAGTTAGATTACCTAGATTACCCTACTACCTCCTTCACTCTAACTCCTCCTTCACCATTCCGTTACCCCTTTGACCCCGGCCTAATCCTAGCCCGTTTCCCTTAGTTGTTCTCCTTAGTCTTAGTCTAGCTCTCTCCCCCTCTATCATTCTCTAGCTTAGCTTGTTGACTTAGTCAAGTATTTGGGCCGACCTAGTCTAGACGCCTCTACCGTCCCCGTGGATTCGACCCGACTTACCCTAGCTACCCAAGTTAGGTTTTGCTGGTTTTATTTATTTGATCGGTGGGATTCACGACAAATCCCTCCCATCAATTTGGCGCCGTTGCCGGGGACGGTGCTAGTTTAGACTTTGTTTTCCTAGTTACTTGACTTTGTCTTTGTGTTTGTGTTTTTCTATTTTTTTTTTCTTTTTGTTACCTTGCTTCTTGTGTGTGTGGTTTATTTCTCTCTTGTCTAGTGCCCAAAAAGCACTAGGCTTCTCATGTTTGCTCTTAGTCTACAGTTTGTGCTTAGAGGTGGTGACTAGCTTCTTCTTGTGACTTAGAGCCGCTTTAACGGACAGTTGCTAGATTGAGAAGTCCTCAACCGGGTATGGACTACGATTTTCGAGCGAGCATGGGGTTTGATCTAAAATCCACATACTCGGGAGCCGATATGAGCTACTCCTCTTCTTCCATGAACCAAAGCCATGACATGACGTCCCCCTACCATTATCAAGCTTCTTGGGGTAATCAAGATAGGTATGATCCCCAAGAGTATGGAAATGGCTATCAACAAGTGAATGACTATCAATCCTACGATCAAGGTGGCTATTACTCAAGCTATGATTGTGAACCCACCATGTTCAATCAAGATTCACCTTATGGAAGCCAATACCCCCAAGACCCACCATATTACCCTCCACCCCAACCACAATATGAACCCCATGACCCACAATACTACCAATCACCTCAACCTCACTACCAACAATATGATGCCCCACCCCTTGGGCATCATCAAGACGCCATGTTTAATCAAGATTATCAAGATTATCAAGATTATCAAGGAGCTTTAAAAGACCCCAATGATCACCAATTACCCGACACGGAGGTGTTTCATTCTATGCTTCAAATGCAAAGGAGCATCCAAGAAATGGCCATTCAATTGCAAAAAGAACAAGAGGAATTAATTGCCCAAATTCGAAGGGCAAACGAGGCGAGGGATGCTCGATTAAATGCATTAACGGTTCAAACCGCAATGTATTTATCCCGAACATCGCAATTAGATAAAGGGTGCCCACTTGAGAAAGAGGAGCAACCTAATCACGAAGCCGCTAACGTTGTTCCCTTTGATAGAGAGATTTGCTTTGAAGAACCTCAATCGTCTACCCAAAAAGAGACGAATGAGGAGATAACCCTGGGTGAAGACGACATTGGTGAGGAATTGGAGGAGGATGGTGAGTTGGATGGTTTGGTAGAATTTGTGAGGTTGTTGGGTGAAGTTGTTAGCCTCGAGTTGCCCTTGTGCGATAATGTGGATAAGCATCAAGAGCCCCTTACGAGTACACCAAGCGATGACTTGGAGGAGATTGAAACCGCCGGTAGAAGTTTCGATCCTCTTCTCCAAGATGATGTGGGGCCGAGTGATGAAGATGGGGAACCACAACTTGAGGAAAGTGTGGGGGTGTGCATTGAGGAGATGAGGCCAAAACCGCTTTTTGTGCCTTGTTTCTTGGAGATGAAGCTTGCTTGTGATTGGAGGCGATGCCTAGGGAGGAAGAGGCCGGTGAAGCTCATAGGATGGATAGACCCCAGATATGACACGAATGATGATTTTGGGTCTTAGAAATCCTACTTCTTGCCTCCACCTTGGAGGCCGTGGAGGTTAGCTAGGCTCGAACGGTTCTTGGGCCTACATTATGATGTCGGTAGCGCGTTCGACTTGCTCCTCCACGCCCTTGAGGGCTACGGTTGAAGAAGAGTCCACCATCCTAGGTTTGACGGAGTTCCTAAAGAACCGTCATGTTGTATATTCTCCTCTCCTCTTTAGAGTACTTGTTTTTGTATTTGTGTGCTTTTTCTCTTGATTTTACAAGTTTTTCACTTTTTCTTTTTGAGGATTTAGTCGGATTTAGGCGGAATCCGGGCTAGGTGACTTGATTACACCTAGCCCTCCCCTCCCATTTCCTTTTATTTCCTTCCTTTTATTTTCTTCCCCCATCCATATCTTTTTCTTGTCTCGGCCCATGGTGAGTTGATTACACCCCGGCCGGACACCTTCTACCCTTTTCTTCACCTTTATTTTTGATTTTTAGCTTTATTTTCGTAGTTTCTTTTCTTTTTCTTTTGTCTCTCCGCACACTACGATCGAGCATGAGGACATGGCTCGGTTTAAGTGTGGGGGGAGTGTTATTCTAGCATAGTTAGCTTTATTTTTTTGTAGTTTTTCGAAAAATCTTTAAAAACCCTAAAAATTTGAAAAAATTTCACAAAAATCAAAAAGATTTTCCTTTTGTGTGTTTGCCTTTTGTGTCTTTATGTCGTGTATTTGTTGTATCGTGTGTGTTTTGCCTCCTCTTTCCTTATAGGTTGCTTAGATCATCGCTAGCTTTGGAGAGCTTTCAAGACTACCGGTAACATCTTATCCCTTTTTCTTCTTTATCTCTTGCGGATTTTGGAGGAGATTGTGATGTTGTGAGCTCGGGAGGAGCTTTGTAAAGTTTGTGGGTGATTTGGTGATTTGTTAGGAAGCTAGGGGTGGTATTTGTGTTATGTATGTGTTTGTTTTACTTTGTTTTTGTTTTGTCGCTTTTGCTTCTTTTTCTTTCGTTTTCATTGAGTCTTTGTTTTATGTTTTGTTGTGTGTCTTGTGTGTAAACCGTTTTAGAAAACCCGGTTTAGAGGCTAGTATGTGAGTGCTTACTTTCCCTTTCTAGTAGTGTAAATCGAGTCTTGGACTTTAATCTAGTAGAATGACCCTAAATCAATGATTTTGTTGGTCCTTTACCTTGAGTCCACCTAGCTTACTAGGGATTTACTACGGGATTTGCACTTTTGACCATTATGACCACCCACGGTGTGAAAAGGCCTTGGTTACCGAGTCCCGTCCCTTAGGTGACCGTTTCTAAGATCGTTGATTAGTCCAAGTTCTCCACCTTTTTGTGGGTTTGAAAGGGGATGCGCAACCCCGACATACCCATTACCCTACCTCCTACACATATCCACACAATAATTTGCAACTTGTTGATTCCTCTCTTTCTTGATGCAATAAGAAACGCCAAAAAGCCAAATCTTGCCAAAAGGGCAAAGAGAAGAAAAAGAAAGAAAAATGAAAGAAAGAAAAGAATTGAAGAAAAAGAAAAGGCACAAAAAGCCAAAAAGAAAATAGAAAAGAAGAAAAAGAATGGGATGGCAACAAACGAGCAAAAATGCAAAAGAAAGAAAAATGCCAAAAAGAAAACCCGTCTCACAAAAAATAACCCCTACCTCTCAAAATAAGCCTTTTTCCGACTTTTGCCGTGAAGAGCCTACCAAAGGACCGAGTCCCTAGGAGGGATGATAGCGGCATTAGTCGGTCTTCCCTCATTTTGCAATCATTTCCACTTTTTACTTGGACTAGTTAGGCGGTTTTGGGCACGGGACGACCCTCTTGGCTCACGCTAAAGGGGGCGGGGTCTCACTTACCTACAGTGTCGACTAACACCGTGGTTCATCCTTTCTCCATCCCGCCGATCGTCCCGTAGTACGTTCTTAGAAGGTTAGGAGGAACCTAGGTAAGTTACCAACGTTTTTGTTGCTTTGTCGTCATACTATTAGGGTTTAGTCCATTTTGGTTTGTATTGCTAGCTTGGGAACGTTGTCACCTACCTCGAGTCCTAAACCGGTGCTTCTTTCACTGCTTTTGGAGGGAAGCGGTATTTCTTTTCTTTTGGGTGCAACCGATTATGTGTTCGTTTGTGTGTTTGTTTGTTTATGTGTTTTGTGTCCGGTTGCATCCACAGTTTTGTCGCAAGACCCGACTTGCCTTGCGGAGTGCACTTTTCCTCTAAGTGCACTCGCGTGAGTTGAAAGGGCGTAGGGTGCGCTAATACCCATTCGGCTAGTATAGTAGTTAGTATGTGCTTACTCGAGGGCGAGTAAGGGTTAAGTGTGGGGGAGTTGATAAGTGTGGTTTGTAGTGCCTATTTTGTAGTGTTTTGGTCCCATTTTCCTTGTAGAATCGCTCCTTGGGAGCGGTTTAGGGGCTTCTTATGCTTCCTTTAGTTCGTTTCAAGTTCCCGAGACCGATTTGGAAGAGTTGGAGCGATTCCGACTCTATACATACACATTTTGGAGCCAACGAGATAAAGGAACGATGACTCGATGCTTTGGAATCGACCCCGAGACCTTAGGACCCAATCCCGAGCCTCCGAGACCCGATCCCGAGTCCCGAGAATCGATGAGAAGTCCATGTAAGGCAAGGAGGAACCAAAAGGGTCATATTGGAGGCCTACAAGACTCATCCCCGACGGGTATGCACCTCATCCCGTCGGGGATGAAGTGCACTTTTGAGGCTGCTACTGCAAGGCCGTCCCGGTCGGGACCAACCCGTCCCGGTCGGGATGGTGGGTCCGTCCCGGTCGGGATGACCCGTCCCGATCGGGACCGTGCTGCTGTAGCCGGACTTCTTTTCTTTCCTCTCCCTTCCATTTGTAACCCTATAAATACCCCTCCTCTTGTAATCTTAGCTTATGTTAGATACTTCCCACTAAACCCTAGACTACTTAAGGTTAGATTAGATTAGATTAGTGTAGATTAGTTGGTAATTAGTAGTTAGTCTTAGTTTAATCTTGTATTATTGGATCTCTTGAAGAATCCATCCAAGATTGACAACCTTGGTGGAATTATTTGGGTTTTCTTCTATACAAGTGTTCTCCTTTTCATCCTTTGTAGTTGGTATAATCCTTCCTTTCTCTTTTCCTTTAATCTTTCTTGTTTAATCATCCAAGTTTGCATCTTTGATTGTTTTATTGTTCTTAGTTCATTGTTATCACTAGTTTGTTTATGTTTGTTTTGATGTTTATGTTGATTCATCTTGTTTTTGTTAGTTTTAAGTTGATTATGTTAGAGTAGTGTTCTTGCTAGGGTTAGTAGGGTGATTAGGGTGTTAATTGGATGATTAAGGGTTTGTTGGAGATGTTGGTGGAAGATTTGGGTTTCTTCTTGAGTGACGCATATTACATGTTTGTTGGAATGCTTGAATGACTAAGTAGGTTGGAATGCTTGTTTTTCTTGCCTTCCTTTGTCGTGTGTGTCGCCGGATGGGTTCCATGAGGAACCTCTAAGTGAGACTAAGTTAGATTACCTAGATTACCCGACTACCTCCTTCACTCTAACTCCTCCTTGACCATTCCGTTACCCCTTTGACCCCGACCTAATCCTAGCCTGTTTCCCTTAGTTGTTCTCCTTAGTCTTAGTCTAGCTCTCTCCCCCTCTATCATTCTCTAGCTTAGCTTGTTGACTTAGTCAAGTATTTGGGCCGACCTAGTCTAGACGCCTCTACCGTCACCGTGGATTCGACCCGACTTACCCTAGCTACCCTAGTTAGGTTTTGCCGGTTTTATTTATTTGATCGGTGGGATTCACGACAAATCCCTCCCATCAACAGGGTTTGGGAAAATACCAGAAATTCTCAAACGCGCTCAATCCTATAGGTAACGGTTTACGCTCACATCTTGAAATGCGTCATTCGACTAAGGTTTCTGAGAATTCCATCAAATTTCATATCGTATCAGCAAAACCACCAAAATATTTATCAACTCAACGAAGCTATAATCTCGTTGGTCTCAGGGTTCTGAACATAAATCCATCAAGATGATTCGCGTAAAGTATTCCTCAAGATAACGCGATAATTCCATCCTTTAATTGTGCAATATGTTTCTCTTCTTCAAGGTTAACAACAATTTATCCAAGTTTAGATAACTCAACTCCAAAGTTCATAGGTTACAACCTTAAACAACGATTAACAATCAACGATCTAATCCTTAAGAATCACGGGAATCTATGTCCATCAAAGTTTCTAACGACATTAAGAAAAATCTTTAATGGTACCACAACACTCTAGTTAACACTTTAAACAATACCCTAGGATCCCAAATATTTGCGATGTATCCATCAAACAAGCATTAGGTAAGAATTCCAAAGTAATATTATCGGTTATACTTAGTAGGGTTCTAGGTTAGGTACTAGGTATCCATCCAATATGACATACTCTTACTACTCCGAAAAATCATTCAACTTTTAGAACTCTATATAATCATGTAACCTATAACCCAAGGCTGATCGGTATCTAAGGTATCATCCTAATTCCATCAAGCAACAATTTGCCATTCCAATCAATCCTCAAGAAGTTCTTACTTTCTTAGAAGATAGGGTAGACTCACAATCCTCAAACCAGGTAACAAGGGTTTACTAAACCTCAAACATCTATAACTTTCAAAAGGTTCACTAAGACAGAATTCGGTCAAACCAAGAATCTCAAGAGAAAAGATGGTAAAATAGGATAATAGAACAAGGACTCACCAAGCGAATGAAGATAAGAATATATAAGAGAAGATTTGGAAAGGCAGAAGCAGGGAGAAAAGAATCAAAGAGTCTAGATAACTAAGATCTAAGACGAGAAGGGAATGTTCGGACCTCTACGGTTCCACAAAGGAATTCGCGGGATAACTTCATCTTCTGGTAGAGGAACGAGCACATTAGTATTGGGTCGCTTCGTCTGGATCCAAAGTAATATTACATCTGAGTTTGCACGTCACGGAACTGGAATCTACTCTTTATCATTTGGCATGTAGCTTAAGCAAACTGAACCTGAGTCGATAGTCACCATCGGCATCTTTCTTGGAGCACCAAGTTGTTCACTCGAGTCAGCAGGCGTTGAGAGTTCTAAGCAGGTCTTGTCCCGATCTGAAGTAGCATCATACCAATATCTTCTTCCAGACAAAAGAAACAAATATTCAATGCTAATCATTGAGTTACAAAAACTTGTAAGTATAACAGTTAAGTCCTTATTTTGGTTTCTACCCATCTCTCACTAATATTTTATTAATATTCAAATCATTTACAAGTATTTTTCCTAAAATCAGGTGTAAGCGTCAGGAGCAACAATGCTCTGATACCAACTGTAATCCTCTAGAAATTCTATCGCAATAGAGTGGCGGAAACACTGTAGAGTTGGGATTAAAACACACTGACAAACTATATCTTATTAAAAGAAACGGTAAGTCAATACAAAGGCCTCTTTTTACAAAAGGGCTACAAAAATTCACCAAACGGGATATACAAATCTATAAATTACATGAATAAAGAAAGAGTAGGACCCACGCTACTCGCTAGCACACACCCAAAACCCAGCAGCAAATACCTGTCATATTATAAACATAACGGTCACGTCAGTGGCGAGTAACTCGGACGTTTTCCCAGCCATATTATATCATATGGAAAAATAATAGTATTATTATATCAAAATATTTAAAAAGAGAAAAACATTAAAACGATATAATAATAATAATAAGTTTTCGAAGAAAACTTAAAACATTTGCCAACCTGCAAATCAAATATCAATCGATAATAATAATAATATTCAAAACTGGCGTTATGGAAATTTGATCAGTGTGCACAAGGCTAGACTTTCACTAGAGATAATACTGGAAACTAGCTTCGAGAACTTTAGACTTAACTCATAACAGAATCTAGTCTCTAACTAGGCAACTCAACCATAACAGGATTGCGTGCAGCGAGTTCCTGGTTTAAGTAGTATACACCCCTCCTGGATACAAACCATATCCAGTTCAACCCGACGCGACTTACACGATGCGATATCTAAGTTTAAGGGCACAATGCACACTCTCCTGAACACAAACCATGCTCAGTTCAACGACCAAAAGTGCCCCAAATGGGCACACCGGCTTTATAGCTGATGGCAAACATTTACACCCCAGATTATTACTTTAACCCCACACTTGACTTTATTCCATAACTCCAAAACAGCAATTATCGATATTCAAAAGATATAATCAATATAAATAATATAAGGATAAAATGAATAAATAATTTATATTAAAAGGGAAACTTTCTATAAATAGAAACTTACTAATTTTAGAAACTTACTAAAAATAGTCTTACAGAAAATACGTAAGATATTAAAATTAGTGAAATGTATAAAATATCATTTCTAACGAAATTAATATTTTATTATTATCGTCGTTATCATAACTTTAATATATTTCTAAATTCGTTACTCAAAATATAAATATAATATAATATCTAAATATATAGTATTTTATAAATAATTAGGAAATCGAGTTAAAACTATAAAATTTCAGAGAGGAGATATTTTAAGAAAAACGATATAAAAATTAGTTGAGTCAACGAGTTTTATAAATGAAATAAGATTTATAAAGATTTCAAACTCCAACCGTTCTTTCACTTGTCTTACAAAAGGACTTCGGGGCTCCGATGGAAACCGAGACAAAAGAAATAGAAACAAAGAAATCGGATTAAGGATCGAAGGAAACGAATGACGAGAACAATAGAATAGGAGGACGGAAAAAGAGGCTCGCGAATCAGACATAAGACGGAAAGGAATATATCGAAATAGGAATGTGAAGTCTCAAAGGAACCGAGTTGATAAACATGGTAACGAATCGATATGGATAAGCTTGAAATGGACTTACTACTACAGTTCGAAACATACACAACGGAACACAGTCACGAAAATCGACTAGTGAGAATTACGACAACAAAACGGAATCAGACGAAGGAGAAAAGGGAAGAAAAATAGGTGACGAAGAGGAAGCAGGCAGAACAGCACCCGAAGGTCACACAAAATAGCAGCATCATCAATTATTTGGAACGATTAACGACAACGCAGCAGCCCGCAAACAAACAGGAACGATAATAACATCAGCAGCAGCACAAACGAAGAACAAAAGAGGAAGAAAGGGAAACGAAGAAGGAAAGGAGAATAAGAGCAGAACAGGAGGTGAAGTAGCAGTATCATAACAGCAGAACAATAACAGCATCAACATGCAAGAAAAGAACAGGACAACGAACATCAATCGACTGAACAAACGAGGGCAAAAAAGAAGGAAACAGAAGAACGATAAAATGAAACGACAAAACGAAAAGAAGGGAAAGGAGAAGAAACAATACGCAGTAGCAGCAATCACAAGACAACAAGAAAAGGAAAAAAGTAGCAGCGAACGCAAAATGATAGAACAAAAGAAGGAGAAGAATGAGAAAAAGTCGAGCATATGGGCAACATCAGCTATAGCACGATCAAATGGTAACGTAACAGCAGCACGCAACAACAATGAATCTGCAACAACAAGCATCATCGCAACAACGAGAACAACAAGACAGCAGCAGATGCATCAGGAAGAAGAGGAAGAAGAACGGACAGATAAGAACTGAAAAGAAAGCGAGTACCTTACGACGAAAGCCGATCGAAGATGACTGATCAGCCGTGCACGGAACAGCAGCAGGTGCACGGAACAGTAGCAGCAGCGGCAATAAAAGAACATAGGAGAAACAGAGGGGGAGGTTGCGCAGGTGGTGATGGCTGATAATTGAGGACGGAGGCTGGTAGAAGGGTGAAGAATAAAGAAAAGGAAAGGGGAAACGTTTTATGGGCAGTGGAAACAAAACAGAAGAAAAAAGACATCATGTGATCGTAACGACACGACTAAGGCTGCCATCATGTTAGTTTTAATTTTTCCGAGTAATTATTTGATCCGTTCTATAGAAAAAAAACTACCTACAACATCGCGAACCCACGTCGCGTTGCAGTACTATCGTGATCAGGTGTTTGTTGAACACTTCTGCAGCCACCAGGTTCAAATCTGGGTAGCTACAGAAGCCCCCGTTTTGACTGAGGCTTGGACAAGGCAAAAGTCAAAGTATAGCCACCCAGGTCAATCGAATATTACGACCTGGTGGTTGTCGGGTCGGGTCGTTTTAAGTCCATTGGACTACGCGTTGACGCTCGCCCGCCAAGGGTTGGAAATCATACATGACGTCTTTGCTTGTTGTTGGTTGCTTGCTTGGGCTCGGGCCGTTGCTTGATATCTCGTTCCTGGTTCTTTATGTGTGCGCACTTCGTCTTCTTTGGCTTGTTTAAATGGTTTGTTTAGGTTTAAATGTTTTTAGTGATGCGTTAAGTGTAAGTACTGCAAATGATGTTCGAATGTCAAGGCTTTTATTTAAACAAATGTTTTTGGGACGTTTGTGGACCCTTGATAAAACGTTCGAGGGCGTCAGTCTCCACTCGTGTGGTTGTCTTCGGGATGCTTGTGACCCCTTGGGCGAAACGAAGTGAAACAACAAAAAATGTTCGAGGGCGTCAGTCTCCACTCGAGTAGCTATTTTACGGGAGGCCTCTGACCCCTACGAAAAAACAAGATGATATAAATTATTCGAGGGCGTCAGTCTCCACTCGAATAGCTGTCTTTTGAGATGCCTTTGACCCCTAGGACAAAACAAAACAAAACAAAACAAAACAAGAGAAACTACTCGAGGGCGTCAGTCTCCACTCGAGTAGCTGTCTTTCGGGATTCCTCTGACCCGTAAGACAAAATAAAATGAGATAAAACTATTGGAGGACGTCAGTCTCCACTCGAATAGTTGTATTTCGAGATGCCTCTGACCCCTAGGACAAAATAACATGATATAAGCTACTCGAGGGCGTCAGTCTCCACTCGAATTGCTGTCTTTCGGGATGCCTCTGACCCCTAGGACAAAATAAACCATTCGAGGGCGTCGGCTTCCTCTCGAATGAAAAATACTGTGGAGGTATCAGACTCCTTTGAGGGCGTTGGTATCCACTCGAAAAATTGCTTTCGAGGGCGTTGGTATCCACTCAAAAATTTGCTTTTGAGGGCGTTGGTATCCACTCGAAAAATTGCTGTGGAGGTTTCAGACTCCTTGGAGAGCGTTGGTATCCACTTGAAAAATTGCTTTCGAGGGCGTTGGTATCCACTTGAAAAATTGCTGTCGAGGGCGTCGGTATCCACTCGATATATTGTTGTCGGGGGCGTTGGTATACACTCGACAAATTGCTGTGGAGGTTTCAGACTCCTTCGCCCTTCGGATACTAAGACCCTTTGAACGAGAAACTGTTGTTTGCTTATTTGTTTTAGTAATTTTGTCTTATTTTATTTGGGTTTGTTTCTGCTTTGTTTTAGCTTGTTATGCGTTTGAGATTTGTTTAGAGTTTGTTTCGAATTAGTTCAACTTAGATTGCTTTGTAACGCGTTCGGGTGTAGCGTTTAGGTTAAGCGTGATTCTGATGCTTCTTTTATTATCGAGCGTGTTTTATCGATGTTGATTAGTAATTGCTTCGTTAATTGTTATTTTGCTTGTCTTAAAAGATGCGTGTTTTATGTGTATCTAACTTTGAGTCTTGATTGTTTTGTTTTACCCTGTACTGGGCTGCTCGGACGCGCATCCATCTGCGCCCTAATGTTCAGGCGCCTAGCCCCCAGCGCGCTAGGACTCAGGCGCGTCACTTTGGGCGGTCAGGGTTCCATGGACTGGGTCTGTTTAAGTGAACAAGGATCCGGGCGATCGGTCATTCCACACAAAACTCGAGTGCGTCGCCCCAAAGCCGATTTCTCGATCTTTTCTTGCCAAATTTCGTCTCGATTTCCGTCTTACGCGACAATGTCATCTCCGGGTAAGCGTTCTTTACTTTTTTATTGTCGTTTTTGCTTGATTTGACTGATTATGAGTTTGTTTTGTTGAAAACCCTAGAAAATTGATTTGGGGGTTTTTGATTCGTTAAGTTTCGATGCTTGCGCTTAGTCCCATTGTTAAATTAGGGTTGATTAGAGCTTGTTAGGGTAGTTATAAGTTCGATAGGGGTTTTCGAGGTGCGACAATGGCCCCCTATGGAAATGTGCTTCGAATACTAGGGTTAACGACCATTTTCCGATTATTCCCGTGTTTATTATGTGTAATCTCGTTCAAATAGTGTTTGTGAGGATGTGGGTAGCTCTGTTGTCGGTTTTTATGGTCTAGGATGACTTTTAGGACTCTCCGTGAGGTTTTGTATGTCTTAACACGAACCAAAAGGCGTCGTAACCATGCCGGATTTTCCCGAAACCACTTCCATCGTGACCGGGATCAAAAATGGATACTAGCGGACTTTTCGGAATTTTTATATCCTTATCCGAAATTTTGACCTTATTTTGGCCTGTTTGAGCTGCTTTAGCTTGACTTGAGGCACGAATTTTCTTTTGATTTTGTAGCAAGAGGTAACATCGAGCGTCCCGAGGGAGCTTCTAGTGATGATACTGCATGGACGAGTTCACAAACTCCCCGAGGGAATCGTAGGAGACGACAGAGTATCTCGTCTCAGTGTCGTGACCCCGAGGCCATTATTGAGACCGATTTTGATAGAGTGAGGAAGCGTAGGCTTCCGGAGACGGTTGCTAGGAGAGCTCATGTTCCGGTTGCTGTACCGAAGGATGAGGAGATTAGTTACGAGGATCCCGAGTGGGATCAGGACTGGGATGGTCATCAGCTGCTATTTCATCTTGACCTTCACGTTTCTCACCGCGTCTGCGGGTTCTGGTGAGTGTTCTGTTTGTGCTGATTAGCTATGTCTTAGATTTTGGCTCAGGTTAGGTTAGGTTTATTTTGTTTATACCTGTGTTGTTTTGGTTTGCAGCTCCCAGGTCCGCTGAGGAGTTTCTTGGGATTTACTACGTGTCTCGAGGTTTACTTTCAGAAGTTGACCCATGCGGTAAAGGGAATTTTCGCAAGGACCGCTCTAGGTCTCGTGGTTGAGCAGTGGGTTAGGTTGGTGGTATGCAAGACTAAGTGCAACCTTATGGTGATTAGAGCGATGATAGATCGCTTCCACGATACTACCTCGACCTTTCACATGGCTTTTGGGGAGGTCGGGATGACCATAGAGGATTTTGGGATGATTATCGGTTTGGCCTGGGGTCCGGATAGGATTAGGTGGGCCGTCGAAGGCCATATGCTAGATAGTGAAGGGGTGCGAGGCCTCATCGAGGACTGTTTACCGCGTGAGGCATATAATGCGCATTATGCTTTGGTGAGTTCGTATATCACCGATCTTTTCGAGCGAGTGGCAGTGTTAGAGGGTCGAGAACCCAACACGCTGGAGCAGGATGCCTGGTTGTGGTTGTGGTACTTCCTAGGGTCGACCCACTTCTCGGATAAAGCCAAGAGGTTTAGCACTAGGACTTTGCCTCTCCTAGCTGACATGGCTCAGCTAGGACGTTACGATTGGGTGACCGCGGCTTTCCCGGAGATGACTTGCTGCCTGCAAGTCATGGTGAGGCCGTTGGCGATAGAGTCGGCCTCAGCTGTGCCAGTTGTGGGTCCGGACCTTATATTGGAGGTTAGCTATTATTCTCACTCTTGTATCCCGAGTGCTGCTTGGCTTTTGCTTAGTGTTGCAAAGTGTATTCAGGGTTTGTTGCAGGCTTGGATCTACTATTACTTTACTTTTTTGGCACCTAAGACGGTGCGGGTTCACTCGAAGAGATTCCCGGTGGGAATCGAGTGGAGGCTGGCTCAGCCTAAGAGCACTACCAGCCACTACACGTCGGAGAATGCGCTGGTCAACCAGCTAACCCTCAGGGATGTAAGTTTTCTTTTATGTCCTACCTAGCTTAGTAGCCCCCAAGGTTTAGGATTTGTCGGAGTGTTGGTTCATTTGTGTAGTTTGTGGCCCGCCCTTGGGCTGGTTATGAGGGCGTACCGGAGTATGTGGCCACGGAGTTGAGACCTAGAAGTTACAGGAGGATGCTTCTTCCTGCATTGTTTCGCCCAGTTTGGTATCTGGGCGAGCGGTTGGTGCATCAGTGCTTATATGAAGATTTCAGGGTGCCGGTTGATCCTCCCCGGACCATGTTTAGACCACCGACCACCGCAGAGATCCTCGAGGATAGGGACGGAGAAGGACGCGATGCGCTCTTGGTGCCAGGTGCCTCCTACCTATCTCACGTCACCCGGCGGTTAGCTTGGTACCGCCTCGTGGTAATGTTCTAATTTTGGTTCTAAGATTTGTTTTACGGTTTGTTGTTTCCTTGCCCTCTGACCAACCAATCTGTTGTTTTCTCAGCTGGCCGATCCGGCTGATGAAAACCAGCCCCCAGATTTTCCCCTGACGCTGCTTAGGGTGGATGCGGCTGGGATACCTTTCACCGAGCCTCTCCCCCCGTGTTCTGCTGAGGAGATGGACGCCGGGGTAGAGTGGCGTGACCGGGTGTACCGGGTGAGTTTTGGTCTTCGTTCTTTTTCGTTTTGGCTTTAAGAATTGGGGTCGGTTTGCCTAACTTCTATGGTTTCATCTCTCAGGTTTCCTCGGCTTGCCATCAGCGGTTATGGCAGGCCTCCAACTGCTTCCGGGTCTATGCCTCGAGGGTTTCCCGTGATACTTCGGGGCCTCGATCGGTGAGTTTGCGTGATTAGGGTGGTTTTCTAGGATATTGGCGTACCTTCCTAATGTTTAAGTGTATTTGTAGGATGTCCCGGATATGGTGGGGCAGCTGGAGACTTGGGTGACCGAGCTCGAGGCGGAGGCGCAACGGCTCCTGCAATCTCGGGCTGACGATATCGCCTTCCTAAAGGAGCAGCTGGCTCGTTCTCAGGGTGAGACCTCTGCGTAGGGCAAAGCCAGACATCGAATCGAAAGGGAGGCTGAGGCTACGGGTGCTAACGAGGAGATCGGAGGAGTCCCCAAGATGGCTACCTTAGACATACCGTCGGGGATGGATGGTAGTGAGTCTCCTCTTATAGACTTGGAGGATCTAGGTTTAGATGACAACCTTTGCGACGTTGTGATAGCCATTGGCGCGGCTTCTAGGGGTCCTTCCTAGCCTCGATTTGTGTATGAATTTGTATATGTTGTATATTTGTTTATAAATTTTAGTACTTGAATTAGCTAGATTAGTCTTGTGTTTTTGTTTGGCGAATCGTTTACCTAAATTGACAAGTAATCACTTTGCGTTCATTCATTTGCAATCTGACCTAGTCTAGGGTGCGTTGACGTTTTATGTTTTGTAAATGCGTCAATTTGAGCCAGGAATCGGATCTGATAGTACGTCGATTAAAATGTTTTGACTCGAGATGGACGAGATGTAAAATGCTAACGTAAAACATTAACGTGTTCTGACCGAGTATATTAGGAGATGTGTTTAGTTGCTTTGACATTCAGAACGAAATCGGAGTTTAAAATTCGGGCAACTTTTGAAAAACAAGCTAGACCACTTTTTGTATACTCATAATATTGCCTAAGCAGGCTACAGACGCGACTTGACGATGACTGGCAATAGGGTACAACACGCCTAGGTGGGGTAGCTTATCCCCCTAAAAAAAACGCCCAACTCTGGAACGTCTGACGGGTGACCTTGCATTCCTGTGGTCCCTGCATGGGTGCTTCAGTTTTCAAAGCGGGTTTTAACGGCTTCGGGAGGTCATTCCCGATGTCCGGGGTGTCATGTGGTAGCCATGGTTATGATGCGGGATCGGTGTTTCTACCTTTGGGGTTGCTCTAGATGCTGCCCGCCTAGATATGGGCTCTTAAGATGAGGCTCTCGGGTCCAGGGTCGCCTGGGCTCGGGCGGCCGGATATTCGGGCGCCTGGGCCAAGGCGGTTCGGGTCCGGGTTATGGAAATTTTTGTTGTTTCCTAATTCTTGTGGGATTAGGGCTATATATACAGGTTGTGGGTGCTTGTTTTAGACATACTATGATATCCATAGAGTCTAGCACGTCTATATTTAGCGTCATGTCGGGTTTTGGGAATATCCTTACCGAGTGGGTCAGTTCTTTTAAGAAATGTGACCCCGAGATTTGTTCAAATGATGGTTTGTCAGTGGTTGTCGCGATAAGTCGAGTCAAGATACAGGATGACTTCTTATTGGGATGCTCTAAGTTTTGGGACTCGAAGGGCCATGTTTTTGCTTTTCCCGGGGGTAAAATTTGTCCTTTGGCCGAAGAGATAGATGCTATAGGTGGGTGGAGCTCAGTTCGACCTTGTGTGCCTTACGGGGATGACGCTTACATGGAGCGGTTTTACCATTGTTTGGATCTTTCATCATTGGAGGAGGCTAAAGGTTATTTTGGTAGGGATGGCATTAACTTAGAGTTGCTTTCTTAGACGTTCTCACAGGTTGGTTCTCATCATGTTTCGGCCTTAGCATGTAGACGCGCTTTTAATGTTGCGATGGCTTGTTATCATCTTTTTGAGGATGCGAGGGCGCGTGAAGGCTGGGGTAACCCTCGAGTTTTGGATTTAGTGATGGGGATGGAACACGGACGATCACCTTCTTTGCTTATTTTGGGCGTGGTTATTCAATGTCTTAATGCTCGTGCTCGACTCCACGATACATCTTTCCGAGGTTCCACGATCATTTTACAGGTGTTTTTTTTTCGCGCTATGTTTTTGTAGCTTGGTTTTCTTTGTTTAGTGATTACTTTGGCTTGGAGGTGTGATGTTTCGTCGTGTTTTGTACAGGTTTGGTTACAAGAACAGTATGGTTTAGTCGACCCTCCCCGATGCATCAAAGGTTATAACTATATGGGTTTCACGGGTCGGAAGACGGCGCAGGCGTGGAGCAAGGGTCACAAGGAAAAGGACTAACTTTCCTACTTGGCCAAAGAGGATGTGGTCATTCGATGGTCCATCCCATGGTGGAATATTAGTGGGCGTGTCGGGTTTCCATTTTCGTCTTCGACCTGGGCTTTGTTAACACTGTCCATGAGGGATCAGGTTTATGTTTACCCGGGTATGTTGTCAAGTCAAATGGGTATTAGACCTTCCATTCCCAAGGATCCTAAGGTTATTTCCAGTTCTGACCCATGGACCGAGAATTCGTTTAGGAAATTTAGGATATCTTGGGAGCAGAGGTTCTTGCGTTCCGTTGTTCGACCGACCGACAATGCTTCCGTCTGGCGGAGGGTTTGTGAACACCCATCAGGACAGAGCAACTTAAAAGTTAGGAAGACAGCACCACTAAGAGGTGAGGAGTAGGGATGGCAACGGGTCCGGGACCCTACCCAGACTCTGCGGGTCTTACCCTAATGGGTCGGGTACGGGTCCTAATTTTTTTGGACCCTACGGGTACGGCTCGGGTATGGGTCCTTCAAAAATATTTCGGGTCCGGGTCCTAAGAGTCAGACCCGGACCCGACCCGTGGACCCGTTAAAAAACAATTAATAATAAAAAAATATATATATAATGATGAATACTCTATTAAACTCTAGTATTTCAATTATTTTTCATTTACAGCCCAGGCCACTCCCCTTCTCCTTACTGCCATGCTTACTTTTCTCATCCTCCCTTCTCCTGTTCCACCAATCTTCATCTTCCACCAACCGTCACCCCTTATTTTTTTATTTTGCAACTACATAGCAACACGATGACACAGGGAAAGTAGCTTAAAGTGACTGATTTTATTTTGCCTTTTAATTTGGCTTTTTAAATTGTCGGGTTATATATCGTATATATTTTAATTGTCGCGCATTGGACCCGTGATGGACCTGGACCCTTCCCGAACCCGTCGGGTCCGGGTAAGGGTCCAAATTTTCTGGACCCTTCAGGGTCCAAGTCGGGTTCGGGTCAAACTTTTAAAGTTCGGGTCCGGGTCTGGTCAGACCCGACCCATACCCGCCCCGTTGCCATCCCCAGTGAGGAGGTGACTCGAAGGACTGCCACTAAGTGCCTGACCAAAGACAGCATTACCGATCCTAGTTCCTTCAATTCATCTAAGCGGGTCAAGACTAACGAGACCCATGTCGAAAACCTGGAAGAGGAAGGAATGTGGGATTGGCTGGGCTCGCCTTTGGCTAGGGAAGTAGAAGCTTGTATTCAGAGGCTCGAAGCTGAGAAACACAAGCGGGCTCACCCGAATAACAAGGGGAAGAAAATTTTGGACCGGTAGAGCCCAGTCGTTTGTATTATGTATTATTAGTTGATATTATGTGGCGTATTAGTACTAGTTTTTGTGGAGTTGTGACACGTTGTTGATTTCCGGGATGTCCGGGTTTCAGATGCTTGATGTAAATGCCTCGACAAATGCTCGATTTAACCGGATTTTGTTATTAATAAGAAGCACGTATATATTTTTTTTTTCTTTTTTTTTTGTGGTGGCTCGTAACTCGATTCTTCATTTTGCCTGGGGCGCCCTTTCGGGTTTTCACCCCATCCTTGGCTCACCGTTTTTTTCTTTTTTTTTTCTTTTTGTTTTTTACGGCTCGCAACTCGTTTCTTCATTTTTCCCGTGGCGTCCTATCGGGTTTTCACCCCGTCTTCGGCTCGTCAATTATTATTATTATTATTATTAGTAGTATTGTTTTTACGACGGCTCGGAACTCATTTCTTTATTTTGCCTGGGGCGCTATTTTGGGTTTTCACCCCGTCCTCGGCTCGTCGTTTGTGCTTCGCCATTTTAAATCACTCGTTGGCCGGGACATGGAAGGAGTCCCGGTTTGAACATGAATCGAGTAACCAATTTTTCCTTTTTGGTTTGTTTGTTTTAGTTGTACCCGGAGAAGGGTTGCTTACGTATCCGCTTTTAAGCGGAATCAAACCACGTTCGTAGTTCTTTTGAAAATTGTGAGTGATTTTGCTTTAGACTCGTTTATGCCATTTATCGATGCGAATTGGGATTTTTGTTGTTGTTGTTGTTGTTGTTGTTGTTTTTTGCTTCCCCCTAAGTCAGAGGTCGGGACGTGATTTTCAGGGTTTTTACAGGTAGTATCGTTTGAGCTGATCAATGTTGGTTGGGGTTGAGAACTCTGAACTGTCTACGTCGGTGAGGATCACGGTGCCCCCCGAGAGTATTTTCCTAACGAGGTATGGGCCTGCCCAATTTGGTTTGAATTTCCCTCTAGGGTCAACGGGAAGGGGTGCTCTAATGGACATAATTACTAAATTTCCCTCGTGTATGTTTCGGGATTTTACTCGTTTGTTAAAGGCTCGCTGGATTTGTTGTTGGTAAGCTTGTACGTTGGATAGGGCATGTATCCTACGTTCGTCTAGGAGTACTAGCTCGTCATATCGTTTTTGGTTCCATTCTTCCTCGCCGATACCACTCTCGGCTAATATTCTTAGTGACAGTATTTCTAGCTCTATTGGTTGGAAGGCTTCGAAGCCGTAGGTTAGGTAGTATGGTGTGGCTCCAGTGGGTGTTCGATACGATGTTCGGTACCCCCATAAGGCGAAGGGGATTTTGTTTGGCCAATCCCTGTAGTTGTCTGTCATTTTCTTAAGGATTATGGTGATGGTTTTGTTGGCTGCTTCTACGGCCCCGTTTGTTTGCAGTCTATAGGGTGAGAATTTGTGTCTTTGGATTTTGTATTTGTCTAGGAGCTCTTGGGTGTCGGCCCTAAAGTGAGCCCCCCGGTCACTGATGATTTCAAGAGGTATACCGTAGCGGCAGATGATGTTGTTTTCTAAGAATTTGACTACTTGTTTTGAGGTTAGTACGGTGTAAGAGGCAGCCTCTACCCATTTGGTGAAATAATCGACGGCCACTAATATAAAGCAGTGTCCGCCGGTCCCAGATGGGTGTACTTTTCCTATGTTGTCCATCCCCAAGTAGAGAAAGGCCAGGGTGTGGCTATAGTGTGTAGAGGATAAGGAGGTAGGTGTTGGATGTTGGCAAATATTTGGCTATTGTGGCAGTGGCGAACGTGACGTCGACAGTCTGTCTCTAAGTTAATCCAGTAATAGTCCAGTCTCATTATTTTTTGAGATAGTAGGTGTGCACTCATGTGGGGTCCGCACTCTTCGTCATGTACCTCTTCCACGACTCTCTCGGATTGGTTTTTGTTTATGCATCTAAGGAGGACTCCTTGTGGAGTTCGTTTGTATAGTAGCCCTTGATTTAGGACGTAATGGGTGGCTTGTATTCGTAGGGCTCTTTTGTTCTTGGTTTTAATGTTGGGTGGATATGACCTGTAGGTTTTAAAGTCTAGGATTGCTTTGTACCAAGGTTCTTCGTGGGTATCGTCGGTTTCGAGGTTATGGATGTAGGCTGGTTGTTCGCTTCTCTCTATGCAGATAGGTATGGGGAAAAGGTGATCGGGCATGTTTATTAGTGAGGCTAGTTTGGACAACGCATTGGCGAATTGGTTTTCCTCATCGGGTATGCGTATGAAGTTAATTTCGGTGAAATCCCGGGATATTGTTTCCACTTTGGTTTGGTATGGGATTAGGCTTTCGCTATAAACTTTCCAGGTACCCGTAACTTGGTTGACCACTAAGGATGAATCTCCATGTACTCTAAGGTTTTTGACTCCTAGAGATATGGCTGCTTTTAGACCTATTAGGCAGGCTTCGTTCTCGGCTACGTTGTAGATAACGGGGAAGTCTGGCTTGACTGGTATGGGTATATGGTCATCTACTGGGGATATTAGGAGGATTCCTACGCCGTACCCTCTCATGTTCGAGGCACCATTGAAGTATAAGTCCCATGATTCACTCTCAACGAACAGAATGTCCTAATCGGGGAAGGACCAAGTGTCGGTTGTTGATTTTTCCTCTATTGGGTTTTCGGCTAAGACGTCGGCTACGGCTTTTCCTTTAATGACCTTAAGGGGGATGTATGTTAAGTCAAATTCTGCCAACATAAGTGTCCATCGGGCTAGTCGTCCGTTGAGGACAGGTTTCGTGAAGATGTATTTGATGGTGTCCATTTTTGAGTATACGTGCACGGTATGACTAAGCATGTAGTGTCAAAGTTTTTTGGTTGACCGTACTAGTGAAAGGCAGGTCTTCTCTAGGGGTGTGTATTTTGTTTCATACTCGAGGAAGTTTTTGCTAATGTAGAAAATAACTCTTTCTTCTTTGTTAACGGTTTGTGCTAGCATGGCCCCCATTGCGGTTTCGGTTACGGTAAGGTAGAGGGAAAGTGGTAGTCCCTTCTTGGGAGGCATTAACACTGCGGGTTATGCTAGTATTTCTTTTACCTTGTCAAATGCTCTTTGGCATTTATCGTCCCAGACGGTGGGTTCGGTTACTTTGAGTTTCTTGAAGATGGGCTCACAGACCATGGTCAGTTTTGCAATGAAGAGGCTGACGTATTGAACCTTACCCAGAAACCCTCTAATCTCCTTTTCGTTCGAGGGTGCGGGCATGTCTAGCAAGGCTTTTATTTTGGAGGGGTCTATTTCGATTCTTCGCTGGCTCACCACGTGACCTAAAAGTTTCCCCGATGTGACCCTAAAGGCGCTTTTCTGGGGTTAAGCCCCATATTATACTGTCGTAGGCGTTTGAAGAACTTTTCGAGGACCGGGACATGCCCTTCTCGGTTTTGGGATTTGACTATCATGTCATGTACATACACCTCGACTTCTTTGTGCATCATATCGTGTAAAAGTGTGGTTGCGGTTCTTTGGTAGGTTTCCCCGGAGTTCTTAAATCCGAAAGGCATCACCGAGTAACAATAGGTTCCTCAAGGTGTGGTTAAGGCTGTTTTAGACATGTCTTCCTTTGCGATTTTTATTTGATAATACCCAGCGTACCCATCCATGAAAGAGAGTAGGGCGTGATAAGCGGTATTATCTACCAGGATATCTATGTGGGGTAAATGGAAGTCATCTTTTGGGCTAGTTTTGTTTAGGTCTCGGAAATCAACACAGACCCGGATCCTCCCGTGTTTCTTGGGGACGGGGACTATGTTGGCTACCCAGTCGGAATATTCGGAGACGTGTATAAACCCGGCCTTAAATTGTACCTCTTCCTTGACCTCAAGGGCCCACTCAGGTCGCATGCGGCGTAGCTTTTGTTTTACTGGTTTAAACCCGGGTTTGATTGGGATTCGGTGTTCGGCAATATCTCTGTCTATGCCTGGCATGTCCTTGTAGGACCAAGCAAAAACATCTTTGTATTGTGTGAGTAGGCCCACGGGCTCTTCCCGCTCGGTAGGATCTAAGGAGGTTCCTATTTTTAGGGTTTGGACTTCCAAAGAGGTTCCAATGTTTATGTGTGGACATGACATAGGTCCACTCCAACGCGGCCACGCGCGGGTTTGGGGAGGCGAATGAATCTCCATATGAGATGGGTTGAATTGAAATTTAAATCGAAGTAGGAGTCGCCACCGAACATTGTGGGAGTTCGGGCCCGTTCGAACCCACTCTATGTCGTAGTGGTCCGTTTACAAAATACGGCCCATTTCCGATGTTAGATTTTATTGGGTTCGTCCCTTTGCATTTGATACCGATACCGACGTTGTCGGATACCGGGTATTGAATGACTCTCGTAGCCAATGGATTCGGACATCCGGAAACCATGGTTCTGAGTAAGGGGTGAGGGTATGTGTTGGGAAGTTCACTAAGAACACCCAACCCCGCCCGCACTTAGCGGCCTCTACTAAGATATCGTTCGTTTTTGGTGTACACGCGTTAATTCGATGGTGGAATGATATGCAAAGAGCGTTTTGACTAAACATGTAAAATATGTTCGACTAAGTCGTTTAATGCATCTAAATTAACGTCAAAGTTGTTTTAGCATGCGAGGTTTGTTTTAGAATAATAAAACAAAAGATGAAAAAAAAAAGAAATTGCTAAAAACATAAGCAAACAAGTTAGTAACGGTTTGTAAATCGAATAAAAGACGTAAATACAATGATGCAGGGTTTTGAAAAGATTTGAACACGTGATAGACGTTACACGTGTTGACCGAAGTCGTTAAAAAAGTTTTATCGAAGCTCGAAATAATGTTGAAGGTCCACGGGTTAGTCGTGGCAAAGAGCCACTCAATCGAGTCATGACTGGACTCGGCCGAGTGGACCTCTGGAAAAGCCTTCTATTCGGGTTTTGAGGTGCCACTCGAACGAGTCATGACGGGACTCGGTCGAGTGGTCCTCGAAAAAAGCTCCCTGGTTCTGTTTTGGGATGTCACTCGATCGAGTGACTATGGCACTCGATCGAGTGCCTCCTGTTCGAGGGGTGACTCGATTTGTATTTTTCGAAATTGCTTTTGATTTTTGAAAATTGGTAAACTCGTTAAGTCGCATAAAAACATAGAGTAATTTATATCCGACTTAAGATTTTCAAAACTCAAAAATATCTTATATTCGACTACGAAATCGATATCCGATACTTAGAGTGATTGTTAGAAAAACGTTTTGAAAATTGTTTTAAAGTGAAAGTGAATCCCTCCGCGTTGGTAATGTCGTATTTGTCTTTTTAGGACTATGTGACAATTACTTCGGCATCAACGAGAAAAGTTTTTGAAAAACGTTTTATTTGATTGATTCCTTTAGATCCGATATTCAACTATAGAGTCGATATCGAATCCTTAGGGACGACTGAAAATAGTAATGAAAAAGACGATGATGATAGACGTTGGACGACGGATGACACGAGACGAAGAAGACGAAAAAAAACGTGAGAAAAGAAGAGGAGAAGAGAGAACGGGATATTGAACACCCTCCACCTACATGCTAGATTTGGTCTCGATTAGTAACTCGTAGTAACGGCGCTTGCGTAGGAGTAACGAGGATCTAGGGAGAGTTGAGGTATTTGTATTTGCCTAAGGATTTCTAGGAATATCGGACGGTATGTCGGTATAGTTTTCCTAAAGCTTGCTAGAGTTACGAGATGTATGGATATGTGTGATATGAGTAATCGGTTGATAATTCGTTGTTGTTGAATCAATGTCGTATGTTGCACATGGGAAGGTATTTATAGGAAAAATACCGACCTGAGATAAAGAGACTCCTAGTGTTTGGATAGGAGAAACGGTTTCTTGCCAAGGAAGAAAGCAATAGTTGGGAGGAAGTATAATTCCACTTTTGGAATAGGAGGAGTTGCTTGAAGAGGAAGAAAACTCCCGGTTTGGCTGAAAAAGGAAGCCACTCGATCTAGTGGTTCATGGCACTCGATCGAGTGCCTGGTCTGAATTCGGATCAGGCTGCTTTTTATGATCCCACTCGATCGAGTGAGATGGTCCACTCGACCGAGTGGGTCTAGCTGGGTGGGAATTCCTACTAGAGATCGAGTTTTATCTCTAACGGAATTGTTTAATATTTTTTGTAGCTGATTTTTGTGAGGAATCTGATTTCGACTTAGCTTCTCCAACATTGCGTCAGATATTTTGGCTCGGGAAATGACTTTGACCGGGGTTTGACTCGGTCGCTAAAAGACGGTTTTGCCCTTTGTCTCGGTTTTGACCCAAATTAGTCTCATTTGACTCGAAATGATCCACTGGGCCAGAATTTGAGGTCGGTTTGGTGAGATTTTTACTCTGCTAAAAACTCGCGCCAATTACCAATGATTATGAGTCCACAATCGAGCGTATTTAGTCATGTTTACGTCCGATCATCATCGGGTGTTTTTTGGAAGCTACTATAGACACCTGGCGGTCAAAATGTGGGTGTCTACAGAGCCCCCACTCTGACTGAGGCTTGGACAAGGCTAAAGTCATAGTAGCTACCAGGCCAATCGAGGATTAAGACCTGGCAGACTTCCGATCGGGTCGCTTATAGTCCAGTGGACTTGCGTTAAGGGCTCGCCAGCCATAAGATAGAAATCATACCTGGATAGATGCCAATAGTTCCGTGGGGACTTCGCCTAAAAAATTCTCGGGTGTGCCCGTTTGCAGGCACATCCCTTCTTGGAGTTGCGCGGGAGCTTGCATTGGAAGCTATGGGTGTGTTCGTTTGCAGACACGTCTTTATTCAGAATTACGAGGGAGCTTGCATAGGAGGCTATGGGTGTATCTGTTTACAGATACATCCCTATTCAGAATTACGCGGGAGCATGCATAGGGAGCTATGGGTGTATCTGTTTACAGATACGTCCCGATTCTTTAGTAAAAACATGTCGCCTGAGCCTTCCACTGGGGAGTTTTTGCGAGGAGACTTCCTTCTCGAGTCTGGGTGTACCTGTATGATGCCGACACATAGCAATTCGTATGTAACATTTAGGCGAAACACCGACTCACGCTGGGGAAGTAAAAACTTGATGTTCCTTTGGGAAGCATAAGTGGTACCTGAAATATTAGATATATAGGCAGAAATAGCAAATATAGCAGACAGCAAGATAGCATATAGGATATGCAGTTAGCATCTATAGACTGACTTACGCTGGGGAAGATGATTTTTGTTTCATTTTGAAATTGAAGTCCTGAAAGCAACTCACGTGCTAGGAGATAGGTTTTCAAAATTGAAAGGGGTAGAAAAGAAATTAGCAGTTTAAAATAGACCGGAATTTGACCTTGTTGAAAAGGATTTTTTCAAATGGCTAAGTTTTGCAAATTTTAATATGAGAATTTGAAGAGAGAGACATACCGACAGACTCGACTCTAGACGCGAGAGGACGAGTTGACAGACACGACTTTGACTCTCTAAGGGTTAGACCGTGACTCGGTAGGGGGTGGGCCACCTAAGATTACAAGACTCTCAATGTTGCGCTTATTCCGTAGCCTAGGAGAGTGGCAACATGGTCGAATCCTCGGAATGATGGATCTGTTATAGGGGGATTGCAATAGTCTGTAAAGAGACTGTTTTTTTAGGACTCAGCAGTAACAATGTTGTAGTCTAGCGTTTGTTTGGATCTTTTTTGTTTCGGGGTATACTCCCAAGGTAGGTGTTGTTCGAGTCCCTAACGGATTCTCGTCTTCGACTGAGCCGAGTACTAGGACACACAACAGAAAGGAGGCTAGATTTTTTGAATTTATCTGGATTTTGTGCGTGAGTGGATGGAGGTTTTATGCTTAAGTGAAGCCCCCAGGACGACAAAGCTAGCTGTTGAGAACATGACGGTGTTGTGACCGGAATGATGGTGCTTTTTGAATGTGTGTCAATGTGGGTAGTTGTTCCTCGGTTGAAAGGCTGCCAACGTATTCACGTGTGGCGAAATCAAACCAAGCCGTAATTCAGTGAATTGAAAGATATGTTATGGTGCTTAGTTTATTAGGGCTTTGTGTGTAACTGGCCATAGCAGTGGTGTAGGCTAGGTGCATTCCCAATGATGTCTTGATCAAAAGGGCTAGAACAGTTAGGTTGTTGATCCCGTGACTATGAGCATTCTCCGGGGTAGCCCCCAGAGGTGGTGTGAACTATTTGGGCATGTTCTATGCTGACTGCAAGTAGAGTTCCCGTGTTTGGGGTTGGTAACTGGTTTAGATGTTTTTGGAAATGTGGAGCTAGGTCGTAAGTGGCTTTGATGATTAGAAATCTGGAGCTCGATTTTGTGGAGCTAAGGCTTCGAGGTTGAGGAATTGTAATGTGGTAGGAAAGGGGGAAAGTCGAGTAAAAATGACTCGAACTTCGATCGGGTAGGTTTGATAATGCGGGATCTGGTTTCCAGGTCTGGCCCTAATGGTTAGGATATCCTATGGAGCTTGAATCCTCAAAATTCTGGGTTGTCTCCAGCCTAGGTCTCGAGAAGGTCTTGAGGGTTGTAATGTGGGAAGGCTAAGTGTGGTACTAGCTGACCAGCTTGATTGTTTCTCGCCTATTGGATGGTATAATTATTGATAATTTTGAATTTGACCGTTTTCACTACGGTCATAGGTTTTTGAATATTTTTTGGTTGACCTCTTAGCCCCGGTCTAGTTGACCGTTTAATGGGGGCCTGTTTTTTTTTGTTTTGGCCTTTTGCTTTTTCCTCTTGGACTCTTGATTTTTTGTCCAGTTTTTTTTGTTGGTCAGACTAATACCTAAGGTAGGGATTGGTCGATCTTATTGGATGGGTGTTTATTGTGGGAAAGGGGCATGCCTCCCGTCTTGAACCCAAATTAGGAGACTACCTTGATTTTTCATAGGATTCGATACCGCTCATGCTAGGGGTAGTTATGTGGCTGTCTATGCCAGACATGGAACAGGTAATGGAAAACACGGTCCTCAGTTCCTGCAATCATTATAGATGTGCCTATAAGAGTCACTTGCGTGTGATCACAGTGTATGATGGTATTATCATGTTCTCGGAAACACATAAGGAAAGTATATATGAGAAAGAATATTGAAATCTGATTTTATTGAAATGTGAAAAGAGGGCAGAATACAGCTGACTCTGACTCTGATTTGGAAATTAGGATGTAGGGTATCCTAGACTCGGACTCAGACTCGGACTGAAATCAAATCTGGACTCTTGGATGATGTTGGCATTAGTCGTCGGCTTCTAAGGACTCGAGTTGATGTCCAGTATAGCTTTCAGTAGAAGCATCACCCAGATCTTCATTATGTCAAAGATCGTCTTCAATCCTAATGCCCATTTCGGTAAGCACCGCAAATTTTGAAATGCCGGCATACCTAAGATGGACGCGGTAGGAAGGTAGGAGGTTGTTGATGAACGCCTCCACTAGTATCCTCTCGTTGGGCTTGTCTACCAACTTCACACTTTCGGTCCTCCACCTTTGAAGGTACTTGGTGAAACCTTCTTTGGGCTCTTGGGCCATAACCTCCATAGTACGCATCGTAGTCTGGATCTCGGTATTATCAGCATAATTCCGAGCGAACTCTGTTGACACATCATCACAAGTCTTGTACTTCTTGGAATCGAGCCTGTAGTACCAGACCTTTGGGTGCTTCTCAAGGGAAGAAGCAAAGAGATGCTTGAACATGGACGACTTAACGCCCTTGACAGCCATGAATTCTTTGAAAACTCGGATGTGGAGCACCGGGTCTTCAGTCCCATCAAACATTGGTAGGCCAGTCAAGTTGAGATTAGCGGGGAACTCATCGGTTAGAGGCGAATAAGCCCGAGCATTCTCCGAATGGATTGAGTTGTGGGTTGACAAATGGACCTGTCTTGCAGTTTGTGGACTGCACTGGCCAATTGAGCTAATGGCCCATCGGTTTCGATCCCAGCGCCAGGAGTCCCTTGTTCTATGGCGCTCAAACGGGTAACAATAGCTATCTGGTCTTCCCTCATTGTCGTAACCAGCGTCTCCAGCTTGATCAACGAGGCCTACAGTTCGTCCAAAGCGGCTTGCATTTTCTGTAGTCTGGTTCCCGGTGGCCCGTCTGTAAGAATACCGCGTAATCAGAAACGTTGCTTCGGAACCCAAATTCACCAAGGCATAGAAAATAGCGCGGGAGGAGAGACGACTCTAGTTAGACTCTGGTTAGACTCTCCTAAGACAAATGTGTAGGGTACGATTCTCGGAGTGACCGTGATTAATCGCTCCGTCGGAGAATAGCCCCCAAATGAGATCGAAAATTTTGTTAAGACTCGAGTGTCGGACGAGTGACCCTTAGACGTAAGGGTCACGGACCTTTTGTTATAGGGCTACACCTTGTAAAAGGTTGACTCGGAAAAGACACTTAGACGGGTGACTTGTCAAAGGTGGGCCTCCCTTAGAATTCGGCTATGTGGGCCGAGTCTTGTTCGAAGAAAGTTCCACGTGAGATATTCCCTAGACTTTGGACGTGAATGTGTAAACGGGCCCACCTTTGTAGGAGTACGTCCTACGTAGGTGGGTCGTGCCTTGACAAGTAAGGCGGACTGGGATAGGGAGGAAACCCGTGATGTAAGATCGACAAAGTTTCGACGCTAGAGATTTTGACAACTTATGACAAGACCCGACACGACTAAATACGGGAAGTCCTAAGAGGAGGAAAGTTTTGAAAAGAAAAATTTGGATTTAGAAAAACCCGAAAAAAAAAAAAAGTCGGATTGGATGGCCCGATTTTTTTTAAAACCAGAAAACATTATCGTGCCGGGATTTTGGAAATTTTGATAAAGTTTGGGCAGCATACCAGCTAAAAATAGGCTATTTTGAGTCAAAATCATAAGTCCTAAATTCGGTAGCTTTCCGGGTTTTGAAAAAAATGGATAAGTTTGAAAAGATCAAGATTTTTGAAATAGTGTTTTTTGAAAAAGAAGACAAGTAAATCAAGTAGCACGTAGTCATGAAAACAGTATAATGACACCATGTATGCTCTTAATCTAAGTCTCGGTCGGTCAAAATAGGGTCTATACCAACGACGATGACTTTCTCGCAAATCAGGACGGTCCTCCTAAGCCGAGTTGGTCTTAGAATCTGCCGTAAAACCCATGGAAGTTCCGCCATCGAAGTCTTCAGTGTGCCCATTTAGGAACGCACCGCGGTATAGTGGGACGTCGGTCACAAGTAACTGGCCTGGGAAAATTTGGGTTAGGCATGAACCATTGAACTAAAACGTGTAAATTACTAATCGAACGATTTCTTTTCGAGTCTCACCATAGGAACCCCGATGACAGGTGGTACATCAGGAATCCCAAGCGGAGTCGCCAAATTGTGGACATGACATAGGTTCACCTCGACGCGGCCACGCGCGGGTTTGGGGAGGCGAATGAATCTTCATATGAGATGGGTCGAATTGAAATTTAAATCGAAGTAGGAGTCGCCACCGAACTTTGTGGGAGTTCGGGCCCGTTTGAACCCACTCTATGTCGTAGTGAGCCGTGTACAAAATACGGTCCATTTCCGATGTCAGAGTTTATTGGGTTCGTTCCTTTGCATTTGATACCGATACCGATACCGACGTTATCGGATACCGTGTATTGAATGACTCTCGTAGCCAATGGATTCGGACATCCGAAAACCATGGTTCTGAGTAAGGGGTGAGGGTACGTGTTGGGAAGTTCACTAAGTACACCCAACCCTGCCCGCACTTAGCGGCCTTTACTAAGATATCGTTCGTTTTTGGTGTACACGCGTTAGTTCGACGGTGGAATGATATGAAAAGAGCGTTTTGACTAAACATGTAAAATGTGTTTGACTAAGTCGTTTAATGCATCTAAATTAACGTAAAAGTTGTTTTAGCATGCGAGGTTTGTTTTAGTATAATAAAACAAAAGATGGAAAAATAGAAATTGCTAAAAATATGAGCAAACAAGTTAGTAACAGTTTGTAAATCGAATAAAAGACGTAAATACAATGATGCAAGGTTTTGAAAAGATTTGAACACGTGATAGACGTTACACGTGTTGACCGAAGTCGTTAAAAAAGTTTTATCGAAGATCGAAATAATGTTGAAGGTCCACGGGTTTGTCGTGGCAAAGGGCCACTCGATCAAGTCATGACTGACTCGGCCGAGTGGACCTCTGGAAAAGCCTTCTATTCGAGTTTTGAGGTGCCACTCGAACGAGTCATGACGGGACTCGGTCGAGTGGTCCTCGAAAAAAGCTCCCTGGTTCGGTTTTGGGATGTAACTCGATCGAGTGACTATGGCACTCCATCGAGTGCCTCTTGTTCGAGGGGTGACTAGATTTGTATTTTTCGAAATTGCTTTTGATTTTTGAAAATTGATAAAATCGTTAAGTCACATAAAAACATAGAGTAATTTATATTCGACTTAAGATTTTCAAAACTCAAAAATATCTTATATTCGACTACGAAATCGATATCCGATACTTAGAGTGATTGTTAGAAAAACGTTTTGAAAATTGTTTTAAATTGAAAGTGAATCCCTCCGCGTTGCTAATGTCGTATTGGTCTTTTTAGGACTATGTGACAATTACTTCGGCATCAACGAGAAAAGTTTTTGAAAAACGTTTAATTTGATTGATTCCTTTAGATCTGATATTCAACTATAGACTCGATATCGAATCCTTAGGGACGACTGAAAATAATAATGAAAAAGACGATGATGATAGACGATGGACGACGGATGACATGAGAAGAAGAAGACGAAAAAAAACGTGAAAAAAGAAGAGGAGAAGAGCGAACGGGATATTGAACACCCTCAACCTACATGCTGGATTTGGTCTCGATTAAGAACTCGTAGTAACGTCGCTTACGTAGGAGTAACGAGGATCTAGAGAAAGTTGAGGTATTTGTATTTGCCTAAGGATTTCTAGGAAAATCGGACGGTATGTCGGTATAGTTTTCCTAAAGCTTGCTAGAGTTACGAGATGTATGGATATGTGTGATATGAGTAATCGGTTGATAATTCGTAGTTGTTAAATCAATGTCGTATGTTGCACATGGGGAGGTATTTATAAGAAAAATACCGACCTGAGATAAAGAGACTCCTAGTGTTTGGATAGGAGAAACGGTTTCTTGCCAAGGAAGAAAGCAATAGTTGGGAGAAAGTATAATTCCGCTTTTGGAATAGGAGGAGTTGCTTGAAGAGGAAGAAAACTCCCGGTTTGGCTGAAAAAGGAAGCCACTCGATCGAGTGGTTCATGGCACTCGATCGAGTGCCTGGTCTAAACTCGGATCAGGCTGCTTTTTATGATCCCACTCGATCGAGTGAGCTGGTCCACTCGACCGAGTGGGTCTAGCCGGGTGGGAATTCCTACTAGAGATCGAGTTTTATCTCTAACAGAAGTGTTTAATATTTTTTGTAGCTGATTTTTGTGAGGAATCTGATTTCGGCTTGGCTTCTCGAACATCGCGTCAGATATTTTGGCTCGGGAAATGACTTTGACCGGGGTTTGACTCGGTCGTTAAACGACGGTTTTGCCCTTTGTCTCGGTTTTGACCCAAATTAGTCTCATATAACTCGAAATGATCCACTGGGCCTGAATTTGAGGCCGGTTTGGTGACATTTTTACTCCGCTAAAAACTCGCGCCAATTACCATTGATTCTGTGTCCACAATCGAGCGTATTTAGTCATGTTTACGTCCGATCATCAGGTGTTTTTTGGAAGCTACTATAGACACCTGGTGGTCAAAATGTGGGTGTCTACATTATGGCTTCGGTATCTTCAATTACTGGGGCACCTAGCTCTTGTCTGGCCAACTCTCGCAATGTTTCTGGTGGGAGATAGGTGTCGTAAGTATTGTTTTGATCATTTTTATTTAATTCGCTATCGATAAGGGCATTGCGTGCTAAGTGCGACGAGTCATAAGAAAAAGTATTTTTATTATCGGTTAAATCAAGCATGTCGAGGACCTTTGACAAGGAATCTCTCTGTTCGTTTGACAGAGATAGCATTTTTGGGATTTCCGGGCCAGGCCCCGGTTCATCCTGAACAGACACAGATGTAGATGGGAAGCAAATGATACTAGACTCTTGGCCTATTTCAGACTCAGATTCGGACTAAGACTCGGACTCTGTTTCGGACTCGGACTCGGACTCTTCGAATATCCTCCCTTCTCCTGTGTTTAGCTTGAACTTCCTACCATTCTCGTTGGTCCACGTGACGGATTTCCTCCACCCTCTACCCTCTTGGTTTTTGTCGGTATTGACGATGAGGGAGATGGGGTCAAATTGCTTGTCAGTCATGACCATATTGATGAGCTCATTGGAGCTTATGGGGATGAAACGTTCTTCTCCAAATAACAAGTTGTTGGCCAGGCCATCCATACAAGGTATCGGTTTGCGTTTAGGGGAATTTGGTGTGATTTCTGGGATAAAGGAATAGTCTTGGAAAATTTCTATCCCAGGGTGTCATATGCCTTTTACGTATGTTGGTTCGGAAAATCCCATATAAGGCTCGTTGTTCCCTTCTTTTATGAAGTGTCCGTTTAGTGTAAGGTCGTAGGAGGGGATTTGGATATCTTCAGTTTTACGCGTGCGCATGATCATCATGCGCTCGCGGACCTCATTTTCCGTTGCGGGGTATCCGAGACCTATTGTGTGGGTTTGACCGACGGGATCTCGAAGCTTGATCGCGATGTCGGGATTTTTTCCTAGTGATAACCCCGGGAAGTGCCCTTGTTGTTTCATCATGAAGTTTATGGCTAGGTTTGTGATAGTGGGATTTGTCGTGGATCCCACCGATCAAATAATAACCGGCTAGCACCTAACGGTAGTTAGGGTAAGGTGGGTCGTGTCCACGGAGACGGTGTCGCAAGATTTAGACTAGGTTGGCCCAAAACGAGACTACGCTACCAAACAAACACAAAGAGCTACTAATTGGTGAATTATGATGAGAGGAGAAGAAGAAAGTAGACTAACTATGAACTAGACTATAATAATGCTAAACAATGCTAATAATCAAACTAACTAGCAAACTAAAGAAATGATGATAACTAATAAGATGAATCAAATATGAAGAAGAAGTGAGTTAGGTCGGGTTCAAAAGTGTAGTAGGGTGACTTGGGTGGTCAAGGGTGTAGGTGTCTTCTAATTGCTAGATTCGGTCCGGGCTCTCGCAACTTATACCGATGTCGAGGTAGGTTAGCGTTGATAGCGTCTAAACCCTAGTCCACATGGTATGTATAATGACTATTCTCAACATGACCACATACTAGACAAACAATGAGCAGAGGAAGACTAGCATGAGAAGCGTGGTCACTACAACTCAAACAAGCATTTCAACAAACACATGGTGTGCCAAGTATATGACTAACAACAAAGATTCACCCTTTACCCCTAATCAAACCCTAATCACCCATATTCTACCCTTAATCCCCCTATCAACCCACAAGAAAAATACTCACTCATGATCAATGATAAACTAACAACAATAAGAGGAAACAACATCACAACCCTAACATCCATTATCAAGAACAATATGAACAATAACAATAAACACTAAGTAAAGATTCAAACTTGAATAAATAACAATAAACAAGAGAAAGGAAGATTATACCAACAATAGGATGAAGAAAAGATGATAACTTGCATAAATAGGAAACCCAAATAATCTCCAAGGATGTGAAGCTTGGAGGAGTCTTCAAGTATCTTCTTAATACAAGAACTAATTACAAGACTAATTAACTAAGATTAACTAAACATTAAAGGAAGATTAAACTAATGAGAGGAGAACTAAATCTAGGGTTTATATGTTGTAGAGAAGCTTAAGATAGTCTAGGGTAAGGTAAGATACATAAAGAATACAAGAGGGAAGTATTTATAGGGGTACAAGAATGAAGGAGGAAGGAAAGAAGAGGTGCGGCTACAGCTGGTTGGTCCCGACCGGGACGGGATCATCCCGACCGGGACGGCCTGTCTTCCCGACAGGGACGGGTTGGTCCCGACCGGGACGGCCTGGCAGTGACCCCTTCAAAAGCGCACTTCATCCCGGACGGGATGAGGTGCATACCCGTCAGGGATGAGTCTTGTAGGCCTCCAATATGATCCTTTTGGTTCCCCCTTGCTTCACATGAACTTCTCATCGATTCTCGGGACTCAGGATCGGGTCTCGGAGGCTCGGGATTGGGTCCCAAGGTCTCGGGGTCGAATCCAAGGCATCGAGTGATCGTTCCTCCGCTTCGTTGGCTCCAAAAAGTGTATGTATTGAGTCGGAATCGCTCCAACTCGTCATGAATGGTCTCGGAAACCTGAAACGAGCTAGAGGAAGCATAAGTAGCCCATGAACCGCTCCCAAGGAGCGATTCCGCAAGGAAAACGGGACCAAAACACAGCAAAATAGGCGCTACAAACTACACTTATCAATTTGAGTATTGATCAAAGTCGAATGGGGCTAAGTCTTGTTCTAACAGGTTTACTACGTGAAAGCCCCTTAACTCGGTATCGGCATCTTCCGTAACTAACGAGGTGGTGGCTTTTTCTTCAAACGCTCTTATAGGGGAGGCATGGATGGTAACTATTTCACCGTTGATGGGAATTTTCACCTTTTGGTGTAGGGTGGATGGTACGGCTTTAAGGGCATGGACCAAGGGCGCCCTAGGATCATATTGTAAGATCTGATTTTGACGTCTAAGACCTGAAAGTCCATTTTCCCCTCTATGGGCCCTACAATGGTGTTAAGGGTGGCGACCCCCGCGACCAGACGCCTCGTACCATCATAGGCGCGCCCTCCAGACTCGGTGGGTACGAAGTCGGTGTCTGACATTCCTAGGGTGCGGGCGGTTTTCAGAGGGATTACGTTTACGGCAGAACCGTCTTCCACAAGGGTCAAGGGCACCTTCTTGCCTAAAAAGGTTACTGTAACGTAAAGGGCTAAATTGTGTTTTGGTCCAAAGGGTGGGAGGTCTTCGTCGGAGAAGGTTATAGGATCTTTTAGTCCACTGGCTTCTTGAAGAACATGTCCTATCATGTCTTAAGGTGTAACGGTTGAGGATATGTGCATTCTTGCTAAGGCTTGGACCAGAGCAATGCAGTGATTATAGGAGCTGACTATGAGTTTCCATATGAAAAGGTCGGTTTTGGCTTTTTCTAGTTCTTTAACTATTTGTACCTCAGGGGTGGTAATCGAGATTTCGTCGGCGGTTGGGGTAATTTCAGGAGCATGATTGTTGTTTGGTATGTCGACTGTGACGTTTTGGTAGGGTCGTCCGGACTTAGTGACGTGGCTTATAACCTTGGTTTGGGTGGTTGTTGAGGGGATCGAGACTATTGGTTCGTGGATGTAGACATCGTCATCGTCATCCGCCCATACCCCATGTATGGCGTGATCGCGTTGGTATTGTTCATAATTGATCGTGCCAAATTGAATGCGTGAGGGCTTTTTGGGAGGGGGAAAGGCTCCTTCTTCAATTAGGTTTCGGATGGCAAGTCTTAGTTTGGTGCAGGATTGGGTTTCAAGTCCTGGCCTCTGGTTAAAGGAGCATAAGGCTTTGAGATTCCATGAATTGCTTCTTTGGCCTAGAAGGGTTTTGGGTACAGGTTCCAGAGGGTATAGTAGACCATGTTGGATGGCAATGACTAAAGCTTCGTCATAGGGGATGTCTAAGTCGGCGAACTTTCTAGGGGCTTTCCTTTTTTGGGGAGTATTACTCTTGTTCACTTGGATCGGCGGGTGGTTTTGGGTTTTGGCTGCGAGAGAGTCCATCCGCTCATGGAGGTTACGAATAGAGGTCTCAATGGAGGTTACGGAGATGGCGAGGTTGTAAACCATATGTGTTAGATCTTTGACACTGAAGTTTGGGACTGTAGTCATGGTGGGGGATAATCTCTACAAGATAATATCGGGAATCAGGGAAGTTTTGTCGGACGTCTTAGAGAGTTGAAGGATGCTCGGGATTGAGCGATGCAAAAATGAGACCCTTGACCCGTGTGTGTGTGGTCATTAGCTTAGGGACTCAGGTGCTTTAGACTCTAAGTGCATTCGGCGAAACGCCTAACGAACCTTTAAGTCTCTACAACGAGACGATTTGACACAAACCTCGGCGGTGAGGTTTAAAGAGGATTTCTCGAAATGAGACGACCCAAAATGTAAGACCTCGAGTAGAGGCGATCCTAGTAACTAACATAGACAGGTAAACACACGGTTGTACGACGTAAGAGGTTGATCGAGATCCCGGCTCAGGATCAAAAAATTTTGATATATGTTTCTTTCGAAAACGACCAAGTCTCCGCAAAAAGGAAAAACTTTTTTTGGAAAGGATGATTTGTAGAAATAGTGTAACGATGGCGGGATGACATCGCTTGTGATGTGGAAGTGTGTTGCTATATGTGTGCATCGGGAATCCGGTGACGACAAAAATGTAAATGTGCTTTTTGAAAGGAGCACGGCTCTTTAGGGGAACCGGTTTTGAAAATGATTACGTGATACTTTTACCGAAACCACTATTAATTATCTAGTTCGATACTTGTGGTGTACATGATGCTCGTGGTAGAGCGTGAAGTCTAATGACGGTGTTTTCGAAGGTGTGGCCAAATCCTTATTAAGGGATTTAGGTGGTGAATAGTGTTTTAGAAAACTTTTGTTTTTTTCTCTTTTAGAAAAATCTTTTAAAAATTTGTGACCCACGTTTGTCGGTTTCGTGAACTAGAACTTTAACGGTGGGAGGCGTATTGTGAAAAAAAGGTGTTTTGAAAGTATAACCGTTTTTTAGTTCCTTGACTTCATTAATTGAAGTTTTGGTCGTGTTGACAGTTTGCGTATAAAAAAAATCTTTTTTTTAAAACGAAATGTAACCGTTTGGTGTACCTTGATTCCATTGATCGCAAGTCTCGGCGGTATTAACGGTATTCGTTGTAGACGAGTTTTACTTTGGCCGGAGTGATGGCCCTAAAAAATACATTTTTTTTTGAAAGTGGTGAGTGTAAAATTTGCCATGATAATGACATCTAAAAATGTTTTTCCCTTTTTAGAAATCACGATTTGACCGGAGTGTCAGCGTTTTAAAACACAAGGTCGTTTTGAAAAGAGGAGGTATATTTTTTTTGAAAACAAAATTGGGTGCGGTTGAATATGTTGGCGTGGTTGAATCCAGATTTTTTTAGTATCTTATTTTGGTTATTTGCAAACACGCTACACATAACTAGGAATGCGTACACTCTTGCAGGATGCAGACATGGGTAGGCTAAGGTAAGCTATCGCCCACGAATAGTCTTTACTTAGGCACTGACAAATCGTCTAGGGAGACGAGTGTCGTACCATCCGTTCAGAGCAATCCGATTATTATTCCCGCGGGGTACGCGTTAGGCGGTAAGAGCGTCAATCGAGGATCTCTCCGCGTGTCCTTAAATATCTTACCGCGAAGAGGTCGATTGGTTCTGATATTGGTTAGGGTGGGCTTTTTAGGGCCAAAACCTGTAGTGACCACAACTAGGAACTAAGAAATGAGCTTCACCGACCTCGTTCAAGTTACACAACCACTGTAAACTTGTTTCCAAATCCTCAGTGGAGTCGCCAAACTGTGGACGTCAGTCCGCACCGCCCGGCTCCCCGCGCGGGATCGACCCCATTTTTCATCGTGTGGCGGCAGCCACCCACGCGGCTCCCTTCCGGTTGGGGGCCGGTCCGATCTCGCGTACGGGGCGATGTGTCGGACCTCGATTCGGATGACGATCCGGACTTGTACTAGATGGGTGCGGGCACCCATGTTTCCGTTTGGGAATCGATCGAGTCGTGGTTGTTAATGTTTAAAGGCCGATTTGTTTGGTAAGGCGACCTTTTTAGTGAACTGAATTCGTTGTCGATTTGTGGAGTCGCCACCGAGTCAATTATGGTGACTCAGAAACCGTTCAAATCAACTTTGATCCCTTGCCGGCCCAAAGTTGAGTGACACGGGACCTAAAGATAAAGACTTGTACCCTTAAGCACTCCATGCCTGGAATGACTCTCATTGCCAATGGTTTCGGACATCCGGAAACCGTCGATTCTGAGTAAGGGGTGAGGGTACGTATTGGGAAGCCAACATTCAATAGATGTCAACACCCAATCCCGCCCGCACTATAGCGGCCTCTACTAATCAATCGGTGGGTTGATGACCTAGTCCTTTTGTTGTGGCGGAAATACTGTAACACCCGTTGTTTTTACCCTATGCCTTTTACTATGTCGGTTGTTTAAGGACAAGTAAATATTGTCGTCAAATTAGTTGTGTTTACATTCTTTGCAAGCGATTTCACGTGACAAGCAGGCCATGAAAAGATGCACGTAGGAGAGTAGAGAGTACTAATAGTATACGTATTAGCAAATCAGTTTTAAGGTGATAATACGGATATTAGTCATTCTCGTGGTATACCTTACATGGTATTCTGCTTAAGATGCGTCGGTTTGGTATTAATAAAGATGCGTCCAACCTAATAAGGCGAGCACTTGGACTCTTACGGAACCCGACCATCACTTTGTTCAGTTTTAGTTATTTTACGTTTTGAGTTTCGTGTTAGGTGATTTAGCATGCGATTATAAGGTCATAAAAGCAATAAATCATACGAAAAACTGTAAATGCGAATGTAAGTAAATCACATTGTGAGTAGTTGCACCCTCAGAGTATACACTAAACGGAACTTGATGCATAGATACTTGAGAACGGATCTCGGAATTTCTCGGGTCTATTTAGTGTGTTTTAGTATTTGTGATTGAAGTTGGGACGTTACGTGTTTTAGTAGATGTTTGTGGACCTAGTGTCCACATCTAGTGTTGTCATAGTGCATAGTAAAAGAAAGTGCAACTATGGAAAGTTTTGTTTAGATGACAACCTAGTGACGATTCGACTTCAAAGGCGGATCCTCCTAGTGATTTCGGCAGAGCTCCGTTACCGTTGACCCTTCCAGCGGCTACTCCGGCAGAGCTTCGTTACTATGGACCGATTCTGCAGCTAATCCGGCAGAGCTTCGCTACTAGACTTGAGCTATTCCAGCACAGGCACCTCGGTATCGAGTGGGGTGCTCGAAAGTGAGTAGCGTCGATGTCGCTTTTATCGGAACTACGATCGAGTGGATCGTTTGCCTCGGGTGTCGGAGTGCGAGCCCTTAGCGAGAGAGTAGAGGGAGAAGAGAAGATGAGAATGTGTGTCGAATGAATGAGGCGAAGGGCGGTATTTATAGGTATTTTCGGCCCTCGTCACCCATATGGACACCTATGTTGGGGCGCACCAAGATCCAGGCGCCTAGGCTAAGGCGCGAGGAGACTAAGACTCATGGGGTGGGGCGGTCGGGATTTTAAAGATACGATTTTGATACTTTCCAAAACCGAGAGGGAGGAGTGTGATACTTACCTTGGAGCCTAATCAATCCCGCGGCTTGACCAAGCGCCGTGGGTTTAGTGAGCCTCGGGTGTGCGTCCCGAGGTTCGCTTGGCACGGTGCTGACTCGGTTCGAGTTTCGGGACCGACTCGGGGTCCCGGTGTCGGAATTGACTCTAATTAGTGTCTATGTGACCGTAACGACAACACTAAGGCTGCCATCATGTTAGTTTTAATTTTTCCGAGTAATTACTTGATCCGTTCTATAGAAAAACTACCTACAACATCGCGAACCCGCGTCGCGTTGCAATCCTATCGTCATCGGGTGTTTGTTGGACACTTCTACAGTCACCAGGTCGAAATCTAGGCGTCTACACGAAGCTGTAATGACTGAGGCTCTCGTCGTAGTCAGCGAGGTGAGACAGGAGGCCTGCGTCAACATCGCAGCCTATCAACAGAGGATGAGAAAAGTCTACAACAAGAAGGTAAACATGAGGATCTTCTAGATAGGTGACCTGGTCCTGCGAAAAACCCAGGCGGTGGGAAAATCAAAAGAGCACGGCAAGCTGAGTGCGAACTGGGAGGGCCCGTATCAGGTCACCCAGGTCATGGGACCAGGGACATATAGGATTGCCAACACGGAAGGCCAGAAACTAGCAGCTCACTGGAACGCAAATACCCTGAAGAAATATTATGTCTAAATTAAGAGTTGAAATATTTTCTTTTTCCCTAAAAATATTGGCGGAGAACGATCAAGATGAAATGTCGACAGCTTCGACCACAATGTTAAGTTTTTACTTCAAGGAATGAAAAAGACTCCCAAATTCATACTCGTTGTCTGTTCAGATCAGCACTTCACACACATATGAGCAGGGGGCAATAGGGGGAGGGCCCCCTGTTGTGAAACCCATGGAAAATAGACCCCCCAACAAAAAAAAGCTAAGTCCCCCACCTGCCTCTAGGCAGGCAGGGGGGCAGGACCTCTGACTCCAGATCAGGAGTCAGGATCAGACCCGGCCCCACGAGCCGAACAAACAAGGACTGAGACACAATCAGCCTTGTATAAAAAATGCGAAGTCCCCCACCTGCCTCTGGGCAGGCAGGGGGCAGGCCCTCTGACTCCAGATCAAGAGTCAGGATCAGGCCGGGCCCCTCGAGCCGAACAAAAAAGGACTGAGACACAATCAGCCTTGTATAAAAAAACGCTATGTCCCCCACCTGCCTCTGGGCAGGCAGAGGACAGGCCCTCTGACTCCAGATCAGGAGTCAGGGTCAGGCGGGGCCCCACGAGCCGAACAAACAAGGACTGAGACACTTCAACCTTGTATAAAAAATGCTAAGTCCCCCACCTGCCTCTAGGTAGGCAAGGGCAGGCCCTCTGACTCCAGATCAGGAGTCAGGGTCAGGCCGGGTCCCACGAGCCGGATAAACAAGGATTGAGGCACAATTAACCTTGTATAAAAAACGCTAAGTCTCCCACTTACCTCTGGGCAGGCAAGGGGCAGGCCCTCCGATTCCAGATCAGGAGTCAGGGTCAGGCAAAACCTTAAGTCAGAACAATAAAGTTAATAAATATGCAACGAAGAAGTGTCCATAAGATTAAGATAAAGACAAGAGAAGGGCTTGCAGGGCAAGCAATAAAAATCCGGGTACAAAGAAATAAAGATCACAGAATCCGGCAGCCGGCCACATTTGGGCTCGGCGCGAAAAAAGATAACAGAATCAACGAGGAAGCCGAGGCGCAGGAGGATAGGGACAACAACCCTCAGAACATGACTGCCCTATGTACTATGCGGTGGGGGCATCCGGGTTAGGACCAGAAGCATCCTCAGGCGACTTGCTGACCCTAGCATCATTATTGGCTGCATAAAGTGCGCCAAAAGCATCCTCATCAAAATCAAGCAGTATCTCCCGGATGACTTACAGACCAAACTCAGAGGAGGAGGAGGCTCCTAACGCAATGGCCTTCTGCACTTCCGTGTTAGCCTCCTGTATAATCTCCTCCTTCTCCTTGAGCCATTTTTCACCCTGGATCTTCAGCTAGCTTTGGGCCGCCTGAAGGTCAGATCAGCCTTGGTTAGGCGAGTAGCATATTCTCCAAGCCGACTATCCAGCTCAGCATCATTCTTCTTGTCCTGCTCTAGTTCCGCCTCCAGATCCACCACCTGGTCAGCATTCACAGGCTCCTTCTCTTTCCTCCTCCTAGTAATGAGAGGGACACTCTCCCCAGTCTCTTTAGAAAGAGAGGGCCTCACCACCGTGGAAGGACGGGATCGAGGAGAGGTGTCCCCGCGCTTGCCAACCAGCGAGGCAGTAGCCTCTGACGCAACCCCTCCCTCTGCTGCCTTATGAGCATGGGTTGAGGGCGCAGGGTGCCTTGAAGTCGGCTTAGGAGGAGGAGGAAGCCTCGTCTTGCTCGCTGTAATGCTTTTCACATGCCTCATGAGAGTCTCCTTCTTTAATCCTAGGGGAGGCGCCTGCGCTCTGTATTCAGCCCAATACGCTTCAACTGCTTTTTCGTCCAAGTATTTCTCTGGAAATTTGCAAAGAGGCAGATAAGAAAAAACGAACTACGTAAGCATACAATAAGCCACCCCAGAAAGAGCCCTTTATTTCCGAACCCCTAAACTACCTGATGGGAGGCCAGGGTTTAGCCCCAGCAGGGTCAGATATTCGTCAGTCGTTATAACATCAGCAGGGGGAAGCCAAACAACAGGGCCAAACACACCATTCCCGTCCTTCACACAAGCAAACTGTTTAATCAGGAATTTATCCTTACTGGTCAGCTTAACTTCAAGAGCCCTTCTACCAACCTCAGGGTGATATTCCTCACGAGATTTTATGCGAGTATGAACATGGATCCTGAAATGTCGAGGAATTCTCCACCCCTCCTCGCTGTGGACATACAGGAAGTTATCCTTCCAATGCTTCATGGCCGGCCAGACCAAAGAATAACCCTTCTTCCTGAGGAGGGAGAAATACCTTGGAGCCCCACCCCCCTCTGCAGAGAAATCGTCTGCAAACCGACCATAAACCTAAGGGAATCTATTGAAGGCTCGTCCCCAAGGAACAAGCAGACCAAGGCATAGTCAACCAGTGACCTGACAGCTACGACGGTCAACTGGGCAACAACGACGTTCATACGCCTGAAAGCCTCCTCAAATAAAGGATGAAGGGGAAAACGCAGACCAAATTCTAAGCATTTATGATAGACAGCTATACAGTTCTCGGGAGGGTTACATACAATGTCCTTCTCCCCAGGAATGATAATTGAATAGCCCGCCCTGAAGTTGTAGATATGGGCTATAGCTTCAGCAGCGTTTTTTGTCATTATTGTCTACCGCGACCCAGGATCAGGGTACGTGTGTAGGGGAACCCTATACTTCGCCCTATTTAAATAATAAACATCCCCCGATCTCCTAGGAATAAGATCGCCGACAATGGAGAAAGGGTCAATCTCCAGCACCTCATGGTCCGAGTCGACGACGTCGACCAGGGCAGGGTCGGGAGAATTAGCACCCACACTATCATCTAAAGGCGGCCCCCTGGCCACCGTAACCCCCAAACCGACAAAGGAAGAGGGGAGGCCAGGGTTAGTTCCACCCACATCCTCCTCCGACCTCTCAGCAGAAGGTTCGTTGAAGGACAGAATTGGGATACAACGATGGGTCATGGTGTTTAGAAAAGCAAAAATTAAGAACAATTGAAAGGCGAAGAAGTTAGAGGTTGAGAGTTTAACCTAGTTAGATGCCGCCTAGGGGTGTTCAAAAAGTGACCCGGACCGGCAAATCCGACCGAACCGGACCGTACGGTCCGGTCCCCGGTTCTCCAAAAACTTGGATGCCGGTCCCCGGTCCGGTCCACACATAAAAATAATAATCAAATTTAGTGTATTTTGTCGGTCCGGTTCGGTCTTAAGAGGGTCCGGTCCGGGTTTTTTGTTAACCGGTCCGGTCCACGGGTTTAGATTTTATGGGTTTCCGGTCCGCGGGTCAAGCCGGTCCGGTCCGGTCCGGGTTTGGACCGGTGAACACCCCTAATGCCGCCGGAGAAGGACGCCGGATAGATCCTCAGTCTATATACTCGACGAACGGTGAAGTGTATGAGGAGATGGAGTTTGTGAGAATTTAAAAGTGTGAAAAGCGGGAATGGTGAGGGCAAGAGTGCTTTTATAGGGAATGGAAGGTGAAAGGTCTTCCCCTAAGAGCCATTCTGTCAGGCACCTTCCCTATAAAGCCCCCCACACGTGTCATACATCCCAATACACCCATCCATCGTTTCCCTAGGTCTCTAAAAGCGCAAAGAATAGTAGGAATGATTGCAGCGCGCAATCCAAGAAGCGATTAAAAAAACCGAAACACAGCAAGTAAAAAGCCCACCAATTTCTTCATTAATCAAGGGCCAAAAGGCCAAAGTTAGAAGTCAGGGAATGGGATACAAAAGAAAAAAAATAAGACAATTACAGACAAAAGGAGCCTAAGGCTCGGCTCAGCCAGTCAGGAGATGCAGAAAAGGCCTACTCCTCATCAGAGCCTGGGAAGGAGTAGTCCCTGGGACTGTTGTAGCCTCCATCATCAGACCCCCAATCCTAGCTGCCTGAGCCGTTTATCGGGTCGTTAGGCCCCTCTTCCTCGCTCCCTAGAGCATCACGGCCATTTGAGTAGCCCTGACCGTTGCTGTCTCCTGAGTCGCAGCTGCTCAGGTCCCTGTCCTCGCCAAATTTGGCCACCTTGGTGCCTTCAGGGTAGCCAGGGTCGCCTTTCCACCTCTTTGGCTCCGGAGAGGAAGGCCTGAGTTAGGGAGGTCAGGGTGAATGTTCTCCGGCTGTAACCAAGGGAAACACTGGTGACACCCCTTATAATCACAGCCCCCTACCTGCGTACAGTACCTATGCTTCGTCCTTGCAGGAGAAGGGGTCTTCCTGGGGCGCCTAACAGCCTTTGGCGGGGCGTTCGTCCCAGCAACCTGAAGGGAGCGGAGGTAAGTTCGCCGGCTGCATCGAATGATTGACTGCACTTGTCTGGGGTACTTAAACCGCCTACGGCCTCAGTACCGGAGAGTGGTAGCGAAGACCCGTCGTTGGAAAATCTTATCTCTTGCCCAAGACATTATGAAGGAAGAAGTAGCAAAGAAGAGTAATCAAGAAACTTGCGAAGAGGAAAATGGGTTGAACTTGGACTTTATACACAAGCGATGAGGTTTATGCATTAAATGACGTTCCAACTACCCTTACAGAAAAAGGCCAAGCATTAGCCAGGCACGCGGCTCGAAGGATCATTTTACCAAGAACAATCATGAAGAAAAACTTCTCAACTCTTTGCATGCCCAAAGCCATTTAAGACATTCCCTCTAGGGAATGTGCGCATCATTAAATGCAAAAAGTGGGATTTAAAAGTCAACCTCCCACCACGATGATCAAAGATCGTCCGCCGAGGGGACCCTGCTTCCCCCTGCCGACGAGGGCCAATTGATAGGGGTCGGTTGCCGGACATGGGCTGCCCGCCGTGTGGGTGCCTGAGAGACCCGGCCCAGATCGCGAAAGGGCTTGCCGAGCAGGCCAGTCAGAAGGATCTTTCTTAATGATCCCAGGGAGCCTCCCTGGGGAGCTGTACCGAGCTCCGTGTAAGAAGTTAAGCCCTCTGCCTGTCAGGGTCAGGCCACGGCCACCACAACCGAAAGGAAAAAGTCCTTCCCCGCCAGCCAGACGTCAGGGCCTCGTCCCCTGACGAGTTCGGAGCAGGAGGTCGGAGCCCTCTAGTTCATCCCTAAGGTAAGAGGAAATGAGTGGACAAGGCGCACCCACGTGTCATCCACTCATTTCCCCATCTTTCTCTCTCTTCACTCTCTCTAATAGGAAACTATAAATACTCATTTGTTTCCCACAAGAGAAGGAAATTGATTTTCTCTCACTAGAATCTCTCTCTAGAAAACGCCACCTTATTCCTCACGAGTAAGGGCCGTCTAGTGCATTAACGGACTGACTTAGGCATCGGAGAGGGTTCCCTCGAACACCTCCGAGGCCCGGTGCGCTCTCCGTGTGCAGGTGACAGGCCCCCTTCGCCGGGAAAGTCCGACCGCTAGAGGAGAGGAAAGTGAGGCTTGGAAGTCAAGCTACATCTACAAGAAACCAAGGCTTAATTCGAGATCCGAATCCGATTCAGGTGTGATTTTTTCCACACCGGAACAATTACTATTACTATTATTACTATTACTATTACTATTACTATTACTATTACTATTATTACTATTATTATTATTATTATTATTATTATTATTTTAAACGGATCTTGCATTAACATCAGAACAAATTACAAGAATTTAGAGGGAGCCTAGATACTATGTAGGCCCCACTCCCTTATTATTATTATTATTGTTGTTGTTGTTTGCAAGAAAGGTATATCTTATTATATCAATAACATAGGGATCTTACAAAAGTAAATCCAATAATGAGAAGCAACCAAAACTATTATTATTATTATTATTATTATTTTTTTTTAATTTTTTTTTTTAAACGGAACTTGCATTAAACACCATAACAAATTACAAGAAGTTAGAAGGGAGCCGAGATACTATCTGGGCCCCCACTCCCTTAGCGATAGCAAAACTAATTCTAGTGAAAATGTGAACTGCGGCACGCGGTCCAGCATCCTGCGACATAGCGAACTTCCGAATCCGCTGGAGCAGAGAGACAGCCTCCGTGTCGAGCTCGCCGAGAGAGGAGAAGGAGAAAGGTAAGAAACCATACCTGATCACCGTGCAGCGTGCCTGATGCTTGGCACACTTACGACGGGCAGCATCAGCAACGACCCGTCCGGGCTCAAAAGCGGTAAGGCCAGACTTAGTCAAGGGCGAGGACCCGGTCAGATCAACACAAACATCGCGCCCCCTGTCCCACGAGTAGAGCAGAAGGTCGGCGGGTCGCAAGGGCTTGTCGTCATCGTCGCAGAGGCCAATCTCCACCTCCTTGCCTGCAGAGATCCCCGTCCGGAAGCAAATATCCAACAGTGTGTCACGGACAAGGTTATGGCGATGTTTAATCCCCACAGTACCAGCACAGGAAACCGCGTGATCCCCCAAAATATTGTCTCTGAGGCCCTGGATCAGGAAGAGCAAGTCCCGGAAAGCGGGAACAAAGGGACTCCAAGGCGGTAACTAAGCACACTGCGATATGTCCGACCGTTCATGGTTTGCCCAAGCCCAGTAATAGGGACAGCCCTCAACCAGTCAGAAGAATGGTCCCCCTGCTGAGATCTCCACAAGGCAGCCTGTCGAGGAGTCAAGGAGAAAACAGATTCTGCCGCTGAAGCAACCCTCGTGAAATATATATCTGCCAATTTCTTCATAAGTTTTGGGGCAGCGATCTCAGAGGGGTTACTCAAGAAGTCAGAGCCGGTAGCCTCAACAAACCCACTCAAGGCAGACTCAAGGGCAAATCCCGGAGAGGTGATCTCGGAGGGGCGAAGCAACTTAGCTTGTAAATCGGCAGACTGGAGGCGAGAAGCAAGGAAGGCAAAGTGAAGGGCATCCGCGGCAGCAAAGACACCGAGCCCCACTAAGGAAAAGGGGAGGGTGGCCAGCCGCCACTGCCACTCCCCGAAACCGGGTCCGGATGCCGTGACAATACGCACAAGACCAGATCGGAGCGCAGTGTCGAAGGAAAGGCGGGCCGACCCAAAAGCAAGGGGAGAGCAAGTGCGCAAGGCAAAGTATAACTTAGAAATACCTGTGCACGCCCGGAGAAGAAGTAACTCGCACTGGGGATCCTCAATCGTAGCAACTAAGTCCATGAGCTCTATAGTACGGGCGACCCTCTTCGAGACAAGAGCGCCACTGAAAGCAGGGCACACGCTGACCGGTCCCCCCAGGACCTTAACACCGTGCAGGGGCCTGGCAATAGAGGTAGGGAAAACACCAGCATATCTGTTTCTCGGATCTTCGACAGGCCAAAAGACCTCCGTCTTCGCAACATTAAGGTGGAGGACAGAACGGGGGCCCTCCTCCATGATCATCCGAAGAACCTTCCCCACGACAAGCGTATCCCCAACAATAGTACCGTCATCGAGGTACCAAGCCGGAAAGCAAAGGTCAAAGGAATCCCTGATCCTACGAACCAAGGGGTGCAGGACCAGAGAGAAAAGGAGGGGACCTAAAGGGTCACCTTGCTGAACCCCCTGACACGAGCGGAGGCTGTGCTCCCCGTAGTAGAGCCTGGCGGGGCTGGAGTAGCAAAACTCAACCCAACGAGAGAGGACAGGGCACTGATGGCGAACCTCCTGCAGCATACTCGCCCGATCAACCAAGTTAAAGGCATTCTGGAAATCAACAAGTAGCATGGAAAGACCCACATCCGCGCCACGGTCCTCTACAAGGCAGTTCAAGGAATGCAGAATAGCTTCACCCCCGCTAGAAACACCAACCCCGAATTGCAGGTCCTCAAAATAGCCACATAAAGATGGGCCAACCAAGTAAGCTCCGACCTTAGAAACAAGGCGCCTCCAGATAGTGCCCACAGCAATAGGACGAACCCCACCCCCCGGCTTAACGAGCGGGGTGAGTGGAGCGCTGGCAATGTATTCACCTAACCCTTGTGGACACTTCCCCCCGAGAAAAAGGTTGACCACCCGAGCGATAGAGGTAGTCAGATCATCAGAAATGACGATAGCAGCACCACTCAAACAATCCAGCAGATGTTGGGCCCGAAGCCCATCCCTCCCATAAGACGTGCCTCGTGGGAAACTCCGGATCATGTCCAAAACAACAGACACCGACGCATCAAGGCAGTGGTCGAGAGGGTCAGACTGGAGGACAGGAGAAGGAGCAGCCGGATGTTTATCCTGAAGGGCCCGGAGGGTGGCATCGGTGTAAGGTGCGACACCGGACGAAGTAAGAACACGAACGACCGCCGTATAATGACCATCAGAAATCTTCTTACGACACTGATGAATGTTAAGCTCACCTGGGTCGAGCCCCTCCTCCACACAAAAATAAAGGGAGACCTCAGCCAAAGTCTCACGCAAGAGCAACAACTTACCCCCCGACATCCCCCAAGTACGAATAGCACCTACGATAGCCTCCTCCTGACGTTGTCGTCGAATAGAAGGTCGACATTCCAAATTACTCCTCGGGACGAAAGTCTTCAAAACACAAATGGGTAACACGAGCAAAGCAACCCAACAAGATATATCAAAAGGGGCTCCCGCGACATCATCCAGGGCACTCTTCAAAGCCCGCGCGAACCCAAGCCGACACCTAGAGGGTATCGATTTAACCGTGTGCAACCCCTTAGAGAGCAAGAGATCAAGAGAACTCAAAGAAAGACAAGGGAGTGGGTCCAGATCAGAAGATCCCACCGACGGCACAGGAGGCAGAACGGGGCGAAGCAAAATTATTATTATTATTATTATTTATTTATTTATTTATTTTGCAAAAATATTATCATTTCATTAAAGTAATGAAACTACAAGGTTTGATGCAAAAAAACTATCACACTACAAGCTAGCATTTAGCTTAATTATCTAGAGAAAGTAAAGCATCAATGATCCTTCTATATTTGGGCCTATCTTTACAACGCTCGAATTGAATGTAAACTAGAAATTTTATACGATTAGCAAGAATATCAGGTGGAGAACTACCTGAAGCAAACAATCGACCATTCCGTTCTTTCCAAATGTTGTAAACCATTGTAGCCAAACTGACTCTGAACCAGCACGCTTTCCAATGCTTTGAAGAGGCATGGCTAACGCTCCAATTAGCAGCAAGCCTCAAGGAATTCAAGTCAGAATTAGTGTTCATCCATTGAGTGATACTCGTCCAGATAGTTGTAGAATAACTGCACCTAAAGAACAGGTGGTTATGCATTTCAGCTGCATTATGACGGAGAGTACATCTATTTGCTAGAGAGAATCCTCGGTGTTGCAAATTATCCGTGGTGGCCAGCTTCTTTTGAAGTGCAAGAGAAAGAATGATCTTATTCCTGGAAAGTGATAGTGTTATTCAATAAGGATCTCCAACGAAGAGTAGGAAGAGTACCCAGAAACAGCTGATAGGCTTTAGCGATGCTGAAACGATTAGCTTGGACGCAGCTGATAACGAGATCCTGAGCACGCTGCAGGGAACCAGTCCTAGTAATGCACTCATCCCGAACTGCCAAATTGCCCTTTATACCAGCAGGATAGAAATCCTTGCATTTATTATTATTATTATTATTATTATTATTATTTATTTATTTATTTGCATAAAATTTATCATTTCATTTCAAAAAGAAGTGAAATTACAATATTATGCAAAAAAACTACCACTCAAAAGATACATCAAGGAGCATCTAAATGATCTAAATTCCTTTTAGTTTTAGGACTTAACGGGTTAGATTGCAATCTAGTATATACAACAAAACAAATCTGATAAAAAATGCTGTCGAGAGAGGTATCATTATCCATGAAAATGCTCTTATTACGCTCCTTCCAAATAGCATGAACTGTTGCAGCAACAGTCACTTGAATCCAGACTGATTTCCAATGTTTTCTATTTCGAGGGTGCTGATTCCATTTGATGACCTTCTTAAGATGAGTACCAGGAATTGAAATTCCCATCCAATTCTGAGCAGCCTGCCACAGCTGGCCAGAGAATGAGCATTCAAAAATTAGATGTTGATGGTCCTCAGCTCTTTCACAGCAAAGGATACATCTGTTCACCATACATATACCCTTTTTAGCATATTGATCCGCTGTGGCCAGCTTGGACTGATAAGCGAAGGATAACATGACTTTACTGTTAGGAGCAACAACAGAAGAGCATGCTAAGCCTTTAGGTAAAACCAATCCCAATTTTCCTTTGAAGCAATCATAAACCTTAGCCAATTTGAACTTGGAATTACTACTGAAGGACTGCATGAATAGCTTAGCATTCTGAACAGATCCAAACAGCTCAATACAATAGTCTTTAATGACTATAAAGTTTTTAATGGCTGAAGGGTAGAATTCCTTGAAGGAAAGATTCCATATAGGCTCATCTTGAAGGACATAACTCTTGCACCATTTCACAAAAATACCACCCTCGCCATCAGACAAATGCCAAACCCAACGGGCCATCTGAGCCTTGTTCCAAGCTTCTAAATATTTGACATTAAACCCTCCATGGATCCAGGGAGAGCAGACTTCAGACCATTTCTTGAATACCAACTTCCTGTGCCCCTGCTTGATCCCCCCAAAAAAATCCTTGCAAAGCTTATTAATGTCTTTGATAATAGACTTACGGAATAGAACACAAGAGCACCAGTAGTTTTCCATCCCAAAAACAATAGAGCTAATCAGCTGTATCTTGCCAGCATAAGAAAGTCTGCTGTTAGACCAATGAGAAATTGCTCTTTGTATTTTAAGGATAAGGGAGTCAAAAAGTTTAACATTCATTCTGGAATCACTCAAGGGCATTCCAAGATATTTAAAAGGAAAAACCTCTAAGCTAAAACCAGACTCTGCCAAAATAATCTCCTTCAACTTAGATGAGACACCTCCAAAATAGATGTTAGTCTTGTCTTTATTAGCAAAAAGTCCAGACAGAGAACCAAAATGATCCAAAACCAGCTTGACTGCCATAACAGAAGGGAGATCACCCCTTATAAAGATCATAAGATCATCAGCAAAAATCAAGTGTGTAAGATTTATCTTAGTACACTTGGGATGAAAGGAGACATTACTCTGGCAACATATACCTCTAAGAACTTTAGAGAGCACTTTCATGCTAAGAACAAAAAGGTAGGGAGAAAGGGGATCTCCTTGCCTTATCCCACTTTTCCCTTGATAAAATCCCTCAACTCCTCCATTGATCTTAAAAGAGTACCAATGATTCTGTATGCAACCCATAATCCACTTCAGAAAAAGAGGGGGAAAGTTCAACCCAAGAAGCATTTGTTGTACAAAATCCCACTGTAATGTATCAAATGCTTTTCGAATGTCCACTTTTATAAGACATCTAGGAGTCAAATACTTTCTGTTATACCCCTTAACCAAAGCTTGAGAAAATAAGATTTTCTCAGAGATACTTCTGTCCTTAATAAAAGCAGCTTGTTCCTCCCCTACTATAGAAGGCAATACAGTCTTAAGTCTATTAGCAAGGACCTTGGATATAGCTTTATAAAAAACAGTACAGCAGGATATGGGTCTAAAATCCATCACACTACAAGCATTAGGTTTCTCAGGAATAAGAGAAATAAGAGTGGAATTTGCTTGTTTGGACATACGTCCAGTCTTAAAGAAGGAATCAATAGCCTTACAAAAATCAGAACTAACAATATGCCAAACAGACTTGAAAAACCCTGCAGAAAAACCATAAAGTCCAGGGCTGCTGTTTGAATCCATTTGGAAAATAGCTGCTTTGATTTCAAGGGGAGTAATAGGAGAAATAAAACCCCCTTTTACCTCCTCTTTCAAACCACCAGTGAGCTTAGGCAGCTCCTGAACAGGTGTACTTTGACCCAACAGATTAATATAGTATTCCTGGAAAGCATGTGTAACTTCTTTAGCCCCTTTTCTAACATTTCCATTCATATCATTAATTGTCCCTAACATTTGCTGAGTCCTTCTCTCAGAAATTTTTGAGAAAAAGTATTTAGAAGAACAATCTGTAAGTTGAATATGTTTAACCTTTGCTCTTTGTAGTAACATCGCCAACTCAGCCTTTTTCATATGTTGATAAGAGTCACTAGCATCCTTTTCTTTGTTAATTAAAGCTACGGAGAAGGGATTATCCTGAAGATGTTTCTGACACTTAAGAAGAACTTCCTTAGCTTCCAAAACTCTAGAAGAGATGTTAGAGAAATGCTTTTTGTGAAATTCCTTTAAAGCTTTTTTAACAACCTTGAGTTTAGAGAAAAATCTGAACATGGGTGAACCAGTAACCTTAGTGTTCCAGGCATTCTGAACCACTGAATTGTAATCAGGATGATCACACCAGCTGTTCAAAAAACTAAACCTCTTCCTAATAGATTTCTCCTTGTAAATTTCAACAATAATTGAGGAATGATCTGATATACCAGGATCAGCAAATACAGCCAAAGATTCAGGAAATTTAACACCCCAGCTAGGATTAGTAAGAACCCTATCAAGTTTTGACCAAACTCTAGAGTTAGGATCTTGTTTATTAGTCCAGGTCATATTATTCCCAGAACTATGCATATCATCCAGGGAGCAGGACATTAAACAAGCATTAAAATCTAACATATCTTGTAAAGAAGGAGGGTTTAGTCCCAACTTTTCCTCAGGGTTTCTAACCACATTAAAGTCCCCAATAACTAACGAAGGATCAGAAGTTGAAAAGGATGTAAGAAAATCCCAGAGCCCCTTTCTGTCCTTACCATCATTCATCCCATAAACAGCACTCTACCAAAAGGAGCATTGAGTTAAGAGTTGAGTTCTAGACAGGTAATATGTTGATCATTACTAGAGAGATTAGAAATCTGAACCTAAGCAGGATCATAGAATAGCCAAATTCTTCCATTATAATGGGAAGAATAGTTAGTTTCAACCTTCCAATTACCAAACTTGTGCATAATAAGCTTCGCAGCCTTATTATGCTTGACCCTTGATTCAAGAAGAGCAAACACATCAGGAAACTGAGTATTAAGAAAATCCAATACCTCACTATGCTTGATTGGGTCATTGAACCCTCTAATATTCCAAGAGGCTACCTTTATTTATCTAGAGGTATAGGATCCCCTCGTAAAACCACCATGGAACATGCTTGATGCATTTATGGGAGCTCCAAAGTGCTGCCATCAAGGGAAAGTGAGGGAATCAGTTCAATCCCATAACCAAATTCCACCCTCCTTTCAAGACCCTGAGATACACTTTGGAGACTTGAGGTACCACCTAGTTCCTCACCACCACTGTAACATCCACTATTTTCCTAGTGTCGTTAATTATTTTGTTGTGAGTCCGTCATGACTCTATGTCAATTTCGTCTTCTATTTCCTTCATCATTCTGAATTCTTATTATTTTTTTTTAGTCAAATAATATTTATTTTTATTTTAAAAGATTTTAATTCTTGTAAACCTATTTATTTGATTTTCATTGTAAACTATTTTTTTTTGCGCGTGAAGTTCTATTTTTCTACGAACTAACGTTTTAAGCTTGGAATTCTGTTATTTATTTTTCCTAAATATCAAAACACGTTTATATGATATTTCCAACTAAGAAATATTTTTATTTAAGAATATTTGACCTTTAATTATTTTATTACGAAGTTTCGTAAATAATTACTTTCCAACGCGCGGTTTACTCAAACTGATTTGAAATACCTTTAACAATTTTACAATTCATCTTTTTATCAACTTAGAAATTATTTGGAACATTTTCCCCATGTTTTGGACCGTGACAAACCCATGTCACATTTTTACACTACAACTTTGTATACATTTCATTTTATGATGTTTAAGCCTTAAATATTTTCTTTTTCTCACCCATTTATTTTTGGCCTTAAACACAAACTCTTCACACTCCCTTCCTCTCTTATTTTGGCTGATTTGTGCATGTATTATGACATAGTTTTCATCAAAATTTACTTATCATTTATGCTTTAAAAAACCATCCACTTTCTTATCATTCATTTTACAAAAAATTAAACAACATTTCCTCCCTTTTTCTCTCTTGGCTGAGATTTTCCAGCAGCTTTTCTAGCCAAATTTTGTCTCAAATCGAGTCTCGATCGTCTCATTTTCATCTCCTAAATAATCGTCATTCCGATCCCTTCGTTAAGGTAATAATCGATGTTGTTTTCGATCGTTATTTTCCTTGATTTTCTTAGTTTTCTCATGGTATTTTTCCACCGTGCTTTTCTTACTCGGTATTTCATGATTTTAATTGTGTATTTGCATGTATAATTATTTTAATTTCATTTTTGACAATATATGTATGTCATATAATCTGGAAAATGTTTTAAAAAATTTAAAATTTGCATGTTTCGATATTTTTATCTGTTTTACGAGATTAACGATTAAAACGTCATATTAATTTGTAAAATCAAAATATTCGGCCTAAACATGTAATATATATTTATATTCTGTAAAAATGATGTTTTTGATGATTTTTAATAATTTAGTATTTTTCTGATATTTTAGTTATCGATTATTGAATTATTTCCGTTTACGGACAAAAACGATTAAAAGCCGATTTTTAGTTCTAGTACTTAAACATTTTATTTTAATCTGATTTTTGACGTGGTGAAACTTTATGACGAAATAGAATTTTCTGATGTTTTTCGTAATTTTTTGGAATTTCTAAGTGGATGAATTAATTAATCACTTTAAATCATCGTTTATCGTTAAAACCGCGTTTGTCGTCTAAATTCTCGATTTTTGGTCTTTTGATTTAATCTGGAAAAAATTATGATTCTGATGGTTTCTTAATAAAATGTATTTTTATGATTTTTAGTGCTTTAAAAAAATGTTATGAACGATAAGTTTTATTAATGGAATCGTTAATTGTGAAAACGGGTTTTAAAGACGGTTTTGATAGGATTTATTAAAGTTGGAATTTTTGGAAATCTGGAAAAATAGTATTTTCCGGAAAATCATGATTTTTAAGCTTAATAATAATTTTTGGATATTAATACTTAAATGGTTTTGTAATTACTATTTTTATTAATCGTTATTGTCGAGATTAGACGATTAACGAGAAAACGCTTTAAAAACCGAGTTTTAGGATTCTAGAAAATTTTCTTTTCTGGACAAAATGTCCATAAATATATTTTAACTATTTTACGTAATTTTATTTACTATTTATTAAACTCTTTAATTAATAAGTATTGATTTTTGGACAAATTACGATTTATCGTTAAAATGTTTCGTATTACCTAAAAGATTTATTTTTCCAGTTATTTTGAAAATATTTAAATCTGAAACATTAAGAGTTTAATCATCCCTTAACATATTCTAAATATATTCAATGGTTTAATTAAATAAAAGACGATAAAAGATTTAATTTGACATTTGCCGTAAAATCCTATTTGTAATCGTATTGTCGTAACTAATAATAATTAGGGAATTTTAGCTTTGTAAATTTTGAAAACACCCTAATTAGTATTATTAAAAATTCTAAGACATTTTTAATCATTTTATACACTTGTACGATATTTCAATAACTTCATAAACTCAAATGTTCTTACTTTAATAATTAATATCTTTAAGGCCGAAAGTATTAGTTTTATAAATCTATATCGTTTACTAAAAATTGGTATTAGTATAAACTAATATTTTCACTATTTTGATATAATGCTATTTTTAGTAAAGTTCCTAAAATAGAAAGTTTCATCTTTTAGAATATAAATGTTTACTTCTTTTATCCTCATATTATTTATATTGATTATATCTTTTGAATATCGATAGTGGCTTTGTTTTGGAGTTATGGAATAAGGACAAGTAGGAGGTTAGAGTAATATATTCTAGGGTTTACGGTTTTGCCATCAACTATAAGGCTAGTGTATCAGGAATCGGTACATTGGTTATTGAACCGGGTGACAGGTATCCCGGGAGTTTTGTACATTTTGACCTTAAGCTTAGGCCTCGCAGTAAGTCGCCGTCATAAGTTGAACTGGGTGACAGGTAATCCCAGGAGGGGTGTGCATTATCTTAAACTAGGGTCACGCATTTATAAGTCGCCGTTATATTATGGTTGAGTAGCCTAGTTAGAGACCGAAGTTTGATTTGTTTGAACTAAGTTCTCGAAGCTAGTTTTTAGTACTCTTCTAGTGAAAGTCTAGCCGTCTACATTACTCCTATCCATAACGCCATTTTGAATATGTTTATTATTATCGATATAATTTGGTTGCAGGTTGGCAAATGTTTTATGTTTTCTTCGGAAAACTCATTTTTATTATATTGTTTTGATACGTGAAGTTTTTCACTGAAAGTTTATTTTTATTATAATGTGTTTTACTGTTTTCCATTTTTACAATTTTTCTATAATAGTAATTACTGTTTTAAAATCCTGTTATACGGCTGGGAGAACGTTGACGTTTGTCCTCACTGATTGTGGCTGTTATGTTTTTAACATGGCAGGTATATGTGTTTTCCTTCGGGTGGGCTAGCGAGCAGTTATGGATCCTGCTTGTTTTAATCAGATCACTGTATTATGGATTGTTAAAACCCTTTTTATGGATTTTATTTATTTATTTCTTTCTTTCGTAGCCATTTTTATTTTATGGCTTATGTATTGACTTACCATTTTTATATAATCAAGACATAGCTACAGTGTGTTATAATCCCACTTCTACAGTGTTTCCGCCACTGTATTGCGTTAGAATTTCTAGGGGATTACAGTTGGTATCAGAGCATCGTTGCTCCCGACGCTTACACCTGATTTTAGGAAAAATACTAGTAAATGAATTGAACAAAAAAAAAATTATTCGTGAGAGATGGGTAGAAACCAAAATAAGAATTTAACTGTTAGGCTTATATGTTTTTGTAACTCAATGACTAGCATTGAATATTTGTTTCTCTTCTCTGGACGAAGATGAATGAACAAGATGATGTCGTGATGCTGCTCCAGAACGGGACAAGACCTACTTAGAATTCTCAACGCCTGCTGACTCGAGTGGATAACTTGGTGCTCCAAGAAAGATGCCGATAGTGACTTTTCAGCTTCGGTTCAGTTTGTCTAAGCTACATGCCAGATGATCAATTGTAGATTTTGGTTCCCTGATGGTGCAGTAGACCTAGACATGACTTAACTCCTTGTTTGATCCAGATGAAGCAACACAAGACTAGTGTGCTCGTACCCCTACAAGATGATGAAGATATCCTGCGACTTTCCTTTGTGGAACCGTAGAGGTCCGAAGATTTCCCTCTCGTTTTAGATTTTAGTTATCTAGGATCATCGATTCTTTTCCTTCCTTCCTCTACCTCTTCTCATTCTTCTCTTTTATTTTCTCATCTTCATTCGCTTGGTGAATCCTTATCCTGTCTTTGTAATCTATCATCTTCCTCTTGAGATTCTTTGGCTAGACCGATTTCCGTCTCAGTGAACCCCGTGAAAGGATATAGATGTTTGAGGTTTAGTAAACCCTTGTTACATATGGCTTGAGGGTTCTGAGTTATACCTTGTTATCTATCATAGTAAGCTTTTGACGATCGATTTAAATGAGAAATTGTCAATTAATGGAATTAGGTTGGTACTTTAGACACTGAACCTTGGGTTATAGGTTACTTGATTATTTGGAGGACTTAGAGTTGAATATATTTTGGTGTAGTAAGAGTATTTCGTATTGGATGGATACCTAGTACCTAATTTAACCTAGAACCGAACCAAGTGTAGCTAATAATAGAATTTTGGGATTCCTACCTAAATGTTATTTGATGGATGCATCGGGAATATTTGGGATCATAGAGTACTGTTTTAATTGTTAACCTGAGTGTTGTGGTACCATCGAAGGTTTTCATTAATACCGTTAGAAATTTTGGTTAACATAGATTACCCGTGTTTCTTAAGGATTAGATCGTTAATCGTTGGTTAAGGTTGTAACCTATGAACTTTGGAGTTGAGTGATCTAAATTGGATAAATTGTTGTTAACCTTGAAAAGGAGAAACATATTGCCATTAGAGGTTGGATTTATCGCGTTGTTTTGAGGAACACTTTGATGTCAATCATCTTAATGGATTTATAGTTCAGAACCTTAGACCAACGAGATTGTGGCTTCGTTGAGTTATTAAATATTTTGTGGTTGCACCATTACGATTAGAAATTTGATGGACTTCTCAGAAACATTAATCGAATGATGTGTTTGAAGATGTGAGTGTTTGCGCCATTACCTATAGGTTTGACCGTGTTTGAGGATTTATTGTACTTCCCCAACTTCTGTACTTGTGGTATTATAAATATGTTGGTGATCATTTTTGAGGATTTCGTGTCCGAACTTTGTTAATTGGTGGGTTATATTTAGTCTTCCTTACTCGAGAAATTTGAAGTATACCTCGAGTTCAGACCTTATGAGCTTTAAATTTATGAACCTTAGTGATTACGAGTTAGGGTATGTTTTGATAACCGTTGGAATCTTAATTAAAGGATTAGTCTAAATCATTTGTGGATTCTTACTATACTAATTGAAAGATTGTATAAGTATGTAAGACTTAATTTTGGAGGTTGTAGATTGAGTAGGACCACCTTGTACTGATATTGGACTTAGCGTTATTTGATGGGAATTAGGAACCCGTGTTTGTGGAAGTCGTGCTAGGAATCTCGAGATGATTAAATTCTTCCATAATCCTTGAGAGCTCTTTTTGATTCTCAACTCCGTCTTCCTTTCTGCTTCTCTTGAATTCTATTACGGTAACTCCTGCCAATCTCTTCAATCTTTGTCGATTTTGAAAGCTATTATTTTTAATTTATTTATCCTTGTTTTATTTACCCGTCAACTATTTTTCGAACTCCCTATTTTATAAAAAGGTTGAATACTTTAAAAAAAAATTGGATTATCGTAAAATCTTAACATTTTGGCTTATAATTTCTAATTGTGAATTTGCACGTTTTGTAAAAAGCTTGACTAATTTAAAATTTTTTATTTTCATGAAATTTTAACATTTTGAAGCATAATTTCAAATTTTAAAACTTCCCATTTTGTAAAAACTTTGAGCAATTTAACATTTTGGGTTATCGTGAAATTTAACATTTTTTATTTGTTTATAATTTAAGAACTATATACTTCACTTTGTTTTATCTTTGGTTGATATTTATAATTAGATCTATTTCAAAATGCCTTAATAATTTATTTTAAATTATTTCGAAATTATTTCTAATTTTTGATTTTCAAGCGATCAAAATTTTATGAAGACTTTTATATTTCCAAGTACTTCAATTTGTATAGGATTGTTATATAAAACGTTTTAACATTGTCGAAATTATTTTGTATGTTCAAGTTTGATAACATTTTTGAAAACTTTCATGATTACTTTGATAACATTTTCGAAATTTTAACGTTTTGAAAATTGATTTTAATTTTATTGTTGGTGGACTTTTGAATCTGTTATTGAAAATGTTTGACGGCTGGTGCGATTTTTACTAACTACAAAATTTGATTTCTCCAAACTAAATTTTGTTTCATAAAAAAAAAGGAATAATATCGAATTTCTTAATCAAAATATTTTACTTTTGTTTTCAAAATATTTTGGTTATCCTATTTTCTTCGAGTTTGTTTACAAATGTTATTTGACGTCATTGTTTTACCAAATAACTCTACTTTACGATTTCACTAATTAAAAAAAAAATAAACTCCGGGTAGCTTAGCCCAATTCCTCTCGGAATAAATATTTGCATTTGATTTCATATCACTTTAAAAGTTGTAAAAATTTCTTTTACAGCAAAATTTTTATGCGAGATTTGTATCCTCACCTTTTCGAGCGGGTTAATCTTGTTTCCTTTCTGCTTATTCTTAGTTTCGAGGACGAAATTTTGTTTTAGTGGGGAGGATTGTAACACCCACTATTTTCCTTGTGCCGTTAATTATTCTGTTGTAACTCTGTCATGACTCTATGTCAATTTCGTCTTCTATTTCCTTCATCATTCTGAATTCTTATTATTTTTTTTGAGTCAAATAATATTTATTTTTATTTTAAAAGAATTTAATTCTTGTAAACCTATTATTTGATTTTCATTGTAAACTATTTATTTTTGCGCGTGAAGTTCTATTTTTCTACAAACTAACGTTTTAAGCTTGGAATTCAGTTATTTATTTTTTCTAAATATCAAAACACGTTTATATGATATTTCCAACTAAGAAATATTTTTATTTAAGAATATTTGACCTTTAATGATTTTATTACGAAGTTTCGTAAATAATTACTATCCAACGCGCTGTTTACTCAAACTGATTTGAAATACCTTTAACAATTTTACAATTCATCTTTTTATCAACTTAGAAATTATTTGGAACATTTTCCCCATGTTTTGGACCGTGACAAACCCATGTCATATTTTTACACTACAACTTTGTATACATTTCATTTTATGATGTTTAAGCCTTAAATATTTTCTTTTTCTGACCCATTTATTTTTGGCCTTAAACACAAACTCTTCACACTCCCTTCCTCTCTCATTTTGGCTGATTTGTGCATGTATTATGACATAGTTTTCATCAAAATTTACTTATCATTTATGCTTTAGAAAACCATCCACTTTCATATCATTCATTTTACAAAAAATTAAACAACATTTCCTCCCATTTTTTCTCTTGGCTGAGATTTTCCAGCAGCTTTTCAAGCCAAATTTTGTCTCAAATCGAGTCTTGATCGTCTCATTTTCATCTCTTAAATAATCGTCATTCCGATCCCTTCGTTAAGGTAATAATCAATGTTGTTTTCGATCGTTATTTTCCTTGATTTTCTTAGTTTTCTCATGGTATTTTTCCACCATGCTTTTCTTGTGTTGAAGGATTTTTGAATGATCCCTAAGCCGACGAATTTATAATTGACTCGAATTTGGGTTAGATGTAACGTCGATGTTACTCGGTATTTCATGATTTTAATTGTGTATTTGCATGTATAATTTTTTTAATTTCATTTTTGACAATATATGTATGTCATATAATCTGGAAAATTTTTTAAAAAATTTAAAATTTGCATGTTTCGATATTTTTATCTCTTTTACGAGATTAACGATTAAAACGTCATATTAATTTGTAAAATCAAAATATTCGGCCTAAACATGTAAAATATATTTATATTCTGTAAAAATGATGTTTTTGATGATTTTTAATAATTTAGTATTTTTCTGATATTTTAGTTATCGATTATTGAATTATTTCCGTTTACAAAGAAAAACGATTAAAAGCCGATTTTTAGTTCTAGTACTTAAATATTTTATTTTAATCTGATTTTTGACGTGGTGAAACTTTATGATGAAATAGAATTTTCTGATGTTTTTCGTAACTTTTTGGAGTTGCTAAGTGGATGAATTAATTAATCACTTTAAATCATCGTTTATCGTTAAAACCGCGTTTGTCGTTAAAATTCTCGATTTTTGGTCTTTTGATTTAATCTGGAAAAAATTATGATTCTGATGGTTTCTTCTTAAAATGTATTTTTATGATTTTTAGTGCTTTAATAAAATGTTAGGAACGATAAGTTTTATTAATGAAATCGTTAATTGTTAAAACGGGCTTTAAAGACGGTTTTGATGGGATTTATTAAAGCTGGAATTTTTGGAAATCTGGAAAAATAGTATTTTCCGGAAAATCATGATTTTTAAGATTAATAATAATTTTTGGATATTAATACTTAAATCGTTTTGTAATTACTATTTTTATTAATCGTTATTGTCGAGATTAGACGATTAACGAGAAAACGCTTTAAAAACCGAGTTTTAGGATTCTGGAAAATTTTCTTTTCTGGACAGAATTTTCATAAATATATTTTAAATATTTTACATAATTTTTGTACTATTTATTAAAGTCTTTAATTAATAAGTATTGATTTTTGGACAAATTACGCTTTATCGTTAAAATGCTTCGTCTTACCTAAAAGATTTATTTTTCCAGCTATTTTGAAAATATTTAAATATGAAACATTAAGAGTTAAATCATCCCTTAACATATTCTAAATATATTCAATGGTTTAATTAAATAAAAGACGTTAAAAGATTTAATTTGACATTTGCCGTAAAATCCTATTTGTAATCCTATTGTCGTAACTAATAATAATTAGGGAATTTTAGCTTTGTAAATTTTGAAAACACCCTGATTAGTATTATTAAAAAATTTATGACATTTTTAATCATTTTATACACTTGTACGATATTTCAATAACTTCATAAACTCAAATGTTCTTACTTTAATAGTTAATATCGTTAAGGCCAAAAGTATTAGTTTTATAAATCTATATCGTTTACTAAAAAATGATATTAGTATGAACTAATATTTTTACTATTTTGATATAATGCTATTTTTAGTAAAGTTTCTAAAAATAGAAGTTTCCTAAAATAGAAAGTTTCATCTTTTCGAATATAAATGTTTACTTCTTTTATCCTCATATTATTTATATTGATTATATCTTTTGAATGTCGATAATGGCTTTGTTTTGGAGTTATGGAATAAGGACAAGTGTGAGGTTAGAGTAATATATTCTAGGGTTTACGATTTTGCCATCAACTGTAAGGCTAGTGTCAGGAATCGGTACATTGGTTGTTGAACAGGGTGATAGGTATCCCGGGAGTTTAGTACATTTTGACCTTAAGCTTAGGCCTCGCATTAAGTCGCCGTCATAAGTTGAACTGGGTGACAGGTAATCCCAGGAGGGGTGGGCATTATCTTAAACTAGGGCCACGCATTTATAAGTCGCTGCTCTATTATGGTTGAGTAGCCTAGTTTGAGACCGAAGTTTGATTTATTTGAACTAATTTCTCGAAGCTAGTTTTTAGTACTCTTCTAGTGAAAGTCTAGTCGTCTACACTACTCCTATCCATAACGCCATTTTGAATATTTTTATTATTATCGATATAATTTGGTTGCAGGTTGGCAAATGTTTTATGTTTTCTTCGGAAAACTCATTTTTATTATATTGTTTTGATACGTGAAGTTTTTCACTGAAAGTTTATTTTTATTATAATGTGTTTTACTGTTTTCCATTTTTACTATTTTTCTATAATAGTAATTACCGTTTTAAAATCCCGTTATACGGCGGGGAGAACGTTGACGTTGCTCCCCACTTATTGTGGCTGTTATGTTTTTAACATGGCAGGTATATGTATTTTCCTTCTGGTTGGCAAGTGAGCAGTTATGGATCTTGCTTGTTTTAATCAGATCACTGTATTATGGATTGTTAAAACCCTTTTTATGGATTTTATTTATTTATTTATTTATTTATTTTGTAGCAATTTTTATTTTAAGGCTTATGTATTGACTTATCATTTTTATTTAATCAAGACATAGCTACAGTGTGGTATTATTCCCACTTCTACAATGTTTCCGCCACTGTATTGCGTTAGAATTTCTAGGGGATTACAAACACTGGAATGAAAGTATCATCCTGATGAAAGTATCAGGAAAGTATTCCTCTTAGACACTGAAATGAAAGTATCATCCTGATAAAACTTAGGGCATTCTTGATGCTTTACAGGTTCATCAAGGTGAGGAACCAGAGCAGTGTTAGAAGGCAAAACAGCCTCCTGAACCACCACCCGGGCTACCTTAACCACAGAACCTGAGGTACCACCTAGCCCTTTATCAATTTTTTCCACCAAAGCAACTTTCCTTTTCTTCTCCCACTTACATGTATCAATTGTGTGCCCCAACTTCTTACAACCGTGGCAGACGAAAGGCACCCATTCATACTGTATCTTCTGCAAAGAGTGCTCATTGTAAGGGTTGTTAATGATTATAGAATCCAGAAGTTCTTTGGATAGATCCACCTCAACCAAAACCCTAGCAAAGGATAACTTCTCTTTGGTTGTAGTGGCTAAATCAACACAAAGAGGGTTTCCAATTTTTCTAGCCATCTTACTAAGCACAGAATCAGACCAAAGGTAGGGAACTAAATCAGGGAAAAGGACCCAAACGGGTACCACAGATATCCTTTCCATCTTCGCAGAGAAAGAAGGAGACCATTCCTTAAGAATTAAAGAGTAGACTCCAACCCTCCATGGACCATCCCTCAGCACGTTATGCATGGCCTCTTTGGAACCAAATCTAAAGGAGAACCAACCTTTTCTGTAATACTGAACCCTGGGTTTATCAATAGCATTCCAGTTACTTTGCACGAACTTTTGCATAGTTTGTAGTGAGGGTTTTGAGCCAATTACATTCCCCATTAAAGTAAATTCCCAAATCTTAAGTTCCTTAACAAAATCGTCCAATTCAATATCAATTTCAGTAGAGTTAACACTAGCATCACAAAAATGGAGACTCATACCAGATTGTTTATGCTTAGAAGCAATTTTTGCCCAATTTGAATCTGGTATTTTTGGCGGTAAAACAGGGTTTTCCTTAATCTGGGATTTAGGAGGCTCTGGAGGATCAACAATGGTGTCATTCTGTAATTCATAAGCACCAGAAGAAGATTGAGAATTTTACCAGCAGCTGTAAAGGCAGAGAGAATAACCTCATTGAGAGAACGTCGATGCGAAGAACTCTGGGAATCCAATTCCTTTTCAAATTCCTCCTCCGTAAGCTCTTTCGCAGAATCATGCTTGTTACTCTGCATCGATGTCTTGCAAGGTCGCCTTGGACCACGCTTTTGAGGAATCACGGAAGCCATTGAAGCTGAGCTTGCGTAACAGAATTATAGAGAAACAGATTTCTAGAGAGAGAAAACTTTCTCTCTCTTCGCGTGATTTGATTATTATTATTGTTGTTGTTGTTGTTGTTGTTGTTGTTGTTATTATTGTTATTGTTATTATTATTGTTATTGTTATTGTTATTGTTATTGTTATTTTTATTGTTATTGTTATTTTTATTTTTATTTTTATTATTTTTTTTTTATTATTATTATTAGTATTATTTTTTATTATTATTATTATTATTATTATTATTATTATTATTATTATTATTATTATTATTATTATTATTATTATTATTATTATTATTATTATTATTATTATTATTATTATTATTATTTTTATTTTTATTGTTATTGTTATTGTTATTGTTATTGTAATTGTAATTGTAATTGTTATTGTTATTGTTATTGTTATTTTTATTGTTATTGTTATTGTTATTGTTATTGTTATTGTTATTGTTATTGTTATTGTTATTGTTATTGTTATTGTTATTGTTATTGTTATTGTTATTGTTATTGTTATTGTTATTGTTATTGTTATTGTTATTATTATTATTATTATTTTGTTATTATTATTATTATTATTATTATTATTATTATTATATATATATATATATTACGGATCTTGCATTAACACCAGAATAAATTACAAGAAGTTAGAGGGGAGCCAAGATACTATCTAGGCCCCCACTCCCTTAGCAATCGCAAAACTAATTCTAGTGAAAATATGAACTGCGGCACGCGCTCCAGCATCCTGTGACATAGCGAATTTACGAATCCGCTGGAGCAGAGAGATAGCCTCCGTGTCGAGCTCACCGAGAGAGGAGAAGGAGAAAGGAAGGAAACCATACCCAATAGCCGTGCAGCGTGCCTGATACTTGGCACACCTACGACGAGCAGCATCAACAACAACCCGTCCGGGGTCAAAAGAAGTCAAGCTGGACTAGGTCAAAGGAGAGGACCTAGTCAGATCAACACAAACAACACGCCTTTTGTCCCACGAGTAGAGCAGAAGGTCGGCAGGTTGCATGGGCTTGTCGTTATCATCGCAGAGGCCAATCTCCACCTCCTTGCCTGCAGAGATCCTTGTCCGGAAGCAAATATCCAACAATGTGTCATGGACAAGGTTATGGCGGTGTTTAATCCCCACAGTACCAACACATGAAACCGCGTGATCACCAAAAATATCCTCCCTCAGGACCCTGGAGCAGGAAGAGCAAGTCCCGGAAGGCGGAAACAAAGGGACTCCCAAGCGGTAACTAAGCATACTGCGATATGTCCGACCGTTCATGGTTTGTCCAAGCCCAGTAATAGGGACAACCCTCAACCACTCAGAAGAATGGTCACCCTGCTGAGATTTCCACAGGGCAACCTGTCAAGGAGTTAGGGAGAAAACAGATTCCGCTGCTGAAGCAACCCTCGTGAAATATATATCTGCCAATTACTTCATAAGTTTTGGGGCAGCGATCTCAGAGGGGTTGCTCAAGAAGTCAGAACTGGTAGCCTCAACAAACCCACTCAAGGCAGACTTAAAGGTAAATCCATGGGAGACAATCTCGGAGGGACGAAGCAGCTTAGCTTGCAAATCGGTAGACTGGAGGCGGGAAGCAAGGAAGGCAAAGTGCAGAGCATCAGCGGCGGCAAAGACACCGAGCCCCCCTAGAGAAAAGGGGAGGGCGGCTAGCCGCCACTGCCACTCCCTGAAACTGGGTCCGAACGCCGTGACAATACACTCAAGACTAGAGCGGAGCGCAGTGTCGAAAGAAAGGCGGGCCGACCCAAAAGCACGGGGAGAGCAAGTGCACAAAGCAAAGTATAACTTTGAAATACCTGTGCACGCCCGAAGAAGAAGTAACACACACTGGGGATCCTCAATCGTAATTATTATTATTATTATTATTATTATTATTATTGTTGTTCTTGTTCTTGTTGTTATTATTCTTATTACTATTATTATTATTATTATTATTATTAAAAAAAAAATTTTTGCAAGAAGGTTTATGACTCTTTTATTCTTCCCTAAAGGGAATAGAAAAAAAAAAAGATTCAACTTACAAAAGAATACCCCCTACAAAATTCTATTCCTCTAATTTCCACACCTGAGATCAAACCCCATCAAGTGCATCGTAAACGATTCAAATCCATACCCCTACTTCTCATCATAATAAAAACTTTGAATTTGACCTGACTAACGAGACTAATAAAAGGCCGACTAGTATCCCTAAAAATTCTATTATTTCTCTCGATCCAAACATGATACGCAACTGCAGCAATACAATGGTAGTACCATTGGTTCTTCCAATGTTTCTGTCTTGTCTTCATTACACTCCATTGCATCTCAGACTTCAGATCATCCCCTCTGTCCTGCATACTCAGTCACAATCTCAGTCCAAATACTGCAAGCATAACTACACTGAAAAAATAAATGCTTATTGCTCTCCTCTTGCTTCCTGCATAAAACACACCAATTAGGCATAGGTAAACCACGCTTTCTAATATTCTCGATAGTTGGTAGCCTTCCTTGAACAGACAAAGAAGTCATGACCCCATGTTTTGGGATGACCTGATGGCCTCTGAGAATCCCCAACCATTTTTGCTTAGGATATTTCCCTCTAAACCAGTTATAGGCCAAGGCAGTCTGATACTTTCCCTTCTCTTGCCAGCTGCAGATGAGCTCCTTAGCCTTATTGACATCTCCCATTCCTTCCATAATCTGGTCCCTCACCTTAATAATGCTCTTCATAGCTGCTGTATATCGCTCCTCTTGTTTAATATCCCATATCAACTTTGACCCGAGTATGTATCTTTTTACCCAAGACAACCATATGCTCTCCTCATCACTAATAATCTTCCAAAGCCAATGACTTATAAGAGCTTTGTTCCAAGCCTCCATATCAATAATCCCAAAGCCCCCTTCCTCGCAAGGAGCACACATGCTATCCCACCCTTTGTAAAACATGCGCCCCTTATCTATACTGCCAGTGCGTAAATAAATCTTGCAAAACTTCTTTAACCTGCTAATAACATTCATGGGCAGCAGGGTCATAGCACTCCAATAATTAAAAATACCAAAAATAACCGAATTGATTAACTCAATTCGTCCAGCGTAGGATAGAGCAGTTGCAGCCCACCCTCTGAACAACTCTTTAACCTTCTCAAGTAGCCCATTATAGTGCTCCAACCTATTGGTAATAGCATTCAAAGGCATACCTAGGTACTTACACGGGAAACTCCCTTGAGTGAAACCAGTATTTTCCATGATTAAAGCTTTAACCTCCTCTTTCACTCCTCCTAAATAGATATCTGTTTTATCCCTATTTGCATGAAGACCAGATTCCTCTTCGAAAATATTCATAGCATCCATCACCGCATTAACAGAAGGCAGATCTCCCCTAGTAAAGACCATTAAATCATCAGCAAAGATCAATTGATTCAGCTTAACTTGTCTGCACTTCGGATGATAGGAAACCTGAACTCCACCTTGTGTGGATCTAAGGTGTCGTGACAATACTTCCATACTTAGAACAAAGAGGTAGGGTGAAAGGGGGTCTCCTTGTCTCACCCCACTTCTTCGTTCCTTTGAAGAATCCATGTGAAACTCCATTAACCTTAATCGAAAACCAAGAGCCTTGTATACAAGCTCTTATCCATCCAATAAACTGATCAGGGAAATTAAATCCCTTAAGCATATTATCCAAAAAATCCCATTGAAGTGAGTCAAATGCTTTTCTCAAGTCAATTTTCATAAGACATCTAGGCGTAATATATTTCCTGTTATAGTTCTTGATCAAGGCTTGAGATAGCGCTACATTCTCCTGAATACTTCGCTTATGAATAAACGCAGCTTGTTCAGATCCCACCACTCTATGAATAACTCTTTGAATTCTTAAAGTAATCAATTTACTGATTGTCTTATAGAGAATAGAACAGCAAGACAGTGGACGAAAATCCATTACTGTGCTGCACACCTGCTTCTTTGGCACAAGGGTAATAAGTGTTGCATTTGCCTGTTTCACCAATTTACCTTTCACAAAAAACTCCTCCACAACACTGCAAAAATCACTACCTACAATATTCCACGCCTCCTTAAAGAACCCTGCCGAGAACCCATCCGGTTCAGGACTCTTATTAGACCCGATAGAAAACACAACCCTCTTAATCTCCTCAGTAGTTGGCTTCGTCAAAAGTACTTCCCAATCATCCTGACCAACCTTCCCTCCTGTGTCCATCATAGTAATAGGAATACTACAAACAGACCTCTTTTCTCCCAATACCTTTTGGTAATACTCAACAAAACCAGCGGCCAACTCCTCCCTTCCATTTCGTTGAATACCATTACTGTCGATAATTGACCCAATTACTTGCTGTTGCCGGTGCTTCTTTATTCTTGAATGAAAATGTGCCGTAGCAGCATCATCATTCACTATATTATCAATTTTTGCCCGTTCCTTAGCAATACTTATCTCAGTCTGTTTCAATCTTCTCCACTCATCCAATATTTCTTTTTCCTCATCCTGTACTCTACTGTCATGTTTAGCATATTGCATCTTCCTTTGACAGTTCTCTAACTTCTTTTCCAGGTCCTTTATCCATTGCCCCACATTAGTAAAAGAGCTCCTATGCATTATCTTTAGTGCCACCTTGACATTCTTAAGTTTACTAAAGAATTGATAACACACACTTCCAAAAACCTTCTTATTCCAAGCCTCCTTAACAGTCTTCAAGAACTGAGGGTGTGAAGCCCAACAGTTAAGATAATTGAACCTCCTATGATGCTTATCCTCATTCAAGATCCTAACCAACACTGGTGAATGGTCAGAAACCCCAAGGGTAAGAATTTGCGCAAAAGAATCAGGAAAGGAATTAGTCCACTGCAAATTAACTAGAGCCCTATCTAATCTAGTCCACACTCTATCCTTCACCTCCTGCTTATTGTTCCAAGTGAACTCACAACCCTGACTAGTGATTTCCTGCAGTGCACATTCATCAATACAATTATTAAAAGCATCCAAATCATTAATATTAGGATCCATACCACCAATTTTCTCATGACTATAACGAATGATATTAAAATCACCCATCACAATCCAATTGTCCACCCTTCTACTATAATACACCAACTTCTCCCATAAAGTTTCTCTTTCAATGGGATCATTATAACCATAAACCATTGTAGCCTTAAATTGCTTATTGGTAGCAAAATGTTGAACATGGAAATGGATCCACTGATCCCCAATATCCAATTGAGTGATGTTCACAGTACTAGGATTCCAAACCATCCAGATTCGACCATTATAATGACACCTATAGTTTGTGACAACTTCATACCCTTTAAATTTGCTCTTAATAATAGAATTAGCTTTATGAGATTTAATTTTAGTTTCTAAAATCCCCAAAATATCAATCCCCTTCCCCTTAATCATATTAATGATTTCATTATGTTTTAAGGGCTCATTCCCACCCTTAATATTCCAAGTTCCTATGATCATATTTCAATGTCAGGAAGAACCACAATCTCTACTGGAGGATAGAGGTCCTCCCCATCTTGAACGTTGCTACTATGACCTTGCAAAATCTCAAATCTATTGGGTGAGTGTAGAGCTGCAAACCCCTTGTCCTTCCTTCCCACCTCAAAGTCAACACCAGAGCCTTTCACCTTAAGACCTACCCCAGCACATCCTGGACGCCTTACAACAGGAGTTAAGCCAGACTCAGGATCAGGACAAGCATCCAGGCCCTCCAAGCCTTCTGCTGCCTTGTTCTGTCCTACAGTCTCGCCCCCACCCATTGAATTACCGCCTAGTGCTTAGGGTCCTGAGTCAGTGATAATCAGGCCTCCGGTAGACTCTTCCCCAAGAGGTCCTTGATGCATTGTAGAAGTGTTAGGATGCCTTAGCAACCCACCCTTTAAGGTACCACCTAACTCTTGAGGGGAAATCTTCTTTGGGGTATATCTTGTAGTGGATACACCCCCTACAGGTTTCGCTTTCTTCTTCTCCTTCTTACATGTTTCAATTCCATGGCCAAGCTTACCACAGCCGTGGCAATAATAAGGTAACCATTCGTAGTCTACCCTTTGGACAGACTTACCCAACATAGGAATATTTAGAACAATCTGATAGGGCAACTCCTTTGATAGATCCACCTCCACCATAACTCTAGCAAACGATAATCGTTCCTTGTATGTAGTGGTATAATCCGCATAAAGTGGATTCCCGACTTTGCTCGCCATCTTGCTGAGAACAGCATCAGACCATAGGTAGGGATCAAGGTCTGGGAAAAGAAACCACACTGGCACAGTTGAGATTCTATCCATTTCGGACGAAAAAATGGGACTCCACTGTTTCAATATGATCGAATTCCTGCCCAGCTGCCAAGGCCCTCCTCAAAGGACCCAATTCATGTCTTCCTGGTTACGAAATCGCAGTGAGAACCAGCCTTTCTTAAAATATTGCACTGTTGGCAATACCACATTCCAGTTCTTCGCAGCATACTCACTCATCTGTTTCAATGTAGGTTTAGCTCCCAAAACATTAGCCATTAGAGTGTATTTCCACAATCTCAGTTCATCCTTGAAATCATCCAGCTGTATATCAATCTCATCCGATAAACCCCCATGTTCCACAAAGAACAAATCCATCCCAATTTTCTTTTCTTTAACTTTGTTCACCCATGAATTCCCATTATCCTGATTGTTCTTTGTTTTATCACCCCCAATTTCCCGATCCAAGCTCATACCCCCTTCACCCTGTTATCCCGGTCCGCCAAAAAATTCTTATCTAAATTAGAATTAGTAGAGCTAGAATTAGGATTAGTAATCTTATCTTTCTGCTGTGTCATTTGAGCCGAACGAAGAGCCTTATCAATCAGATCATTGATCAACGGATTCCCCTGTTTTCCAGAAAAATCAGCTCCCTCTGCTTCCCCAGTCAGTTCTTGATTGGCGTTGAAATTAGGATCAATGTGTTCCCCGATGTGCGGAGACTCCGATTTTTGTTTGTTCTTAGGCGGCCGCCCTCTTCCCCGTCCCGCACCCGCCGTAGCAGTCATCGGCGATTTCTTGCGCAGGAGGGAAAACTTCCCTAGAGAGAGAGAAGACGTTTTATTATTATTATTATTATTATTATTATTATTATTATTATTATTATTATTATTATTATTATTATTATTATTATTATTATTATTATTATTATTATTATTATTATTATTATTATTATTATTTAATATTATTATTATTGTTATTATTATTAGTATTATTAGTATTATATTTAGTATTATTATTATTATTATTATTATATTTATTATTATTATTATTATTATAATTATTATTATATTTAGTATTATTATTATTATAATTTTTTTTTCTTTTTTTTGGCAAGAAAAGATATCATTTCATTTCATTAGAAGATGAAATTACAATTGTTGCAAAAGGAATATCACACTAATGAGTCAAGCTAAGAGCCTCTAACACTCTCTTATACTTATAAGAGTGTATCAATGTAACAAATTTAGTTTTAACCACAAAAATGATATGACAAATCTGACTCTCAATAGTAGATTCAGCATTGGCGAAAATTTATTTATTTCGTTCCTTCCACCGCATATAGACAGCAGCTGCAACTGCTGTTTTGATCCAACCTTGTCTCCAATGTTTTCGATGATGATCTATGCGCAACCATTTCAATAGAACCTTGAGCTTCACACTCATAAGAGGACATCCAGTCCACTGCAAAACCGCCTTCAGAACTATCTGAGAGAAATTACATTTAAAAAATACATGAGAATTGGATTCCATAGCCTGTCCACATAAACAACATCTATTTGCCAGCGAGAACCCTCGTGACTGCAGTAGATCAAGTGTAGAAAGTCTCTGCTGAGCCGCCAAAGAGAGGATTACTTTATGACTAGGTACCATAATAGAGCTATTGAAGATACGATTCCATATGGGTGGGTTCAGTTGCCTCGCAGCAATATACACCCTATTAACACTGAAGGACCCACCTGCAGTACAACTTAGGAGAAAAGTCTTCATTTGCTGCAGGGAGCCAAGGAGGACAGAGAGTTGATCTCTTGCAGATATGATATTCTTCAGCCCTGCAGGAAACCATTCTCAAGCCTGAACATCCCAAATTGAGCCCTTATTCAGTATATAAGCTCTACACCAACGTGTCCATATAGAACTAGGCTCAGAACTCAGCTGCCATATCCATTTGGAGAGCAAAGAGACACTCCAAGTTGCAAGGTCATTAGCATTAAATCCATCAGAATCCCAAGGATTAAAACTTCTAGCAATGGCGGAAACACTGGCGGAAACACTGTAGAGTCGGGATTAAAACACACAGAACTATGTCTTAATAAATTAAATTGGTAAAGTCAAACATGCGCCATACATAAAAATGGCTAAAATTTAAAACAATCCATAAAGAGGTTAAACAATTCTTAAGACATGATTATTAAAAGATCAGCAGGATCCAAGACTGCTCGTTAGCCCACACCCACCGGAAAATAAACACGTATACCTGCCATGTTAAAACATAACAGCCACAATCAGTGGGGAGCAACGTCAACGTTCTCCCAGCCGTATAACAGGATTTTAAAACAGTAATTACTAATATAGGAAAAATAGTAAAAATGGAAAACGGTAAAACAACATATTAAAATAAGCTTTAGCGTAAAACAAATTATTCAAAAGGGTTTCCGAAGAAACATAAAGATATTTGCCAACCTGCACCAATTTATATCGATAATAAATAAAATAATCAAAATGGCGTTATTGATAGGAGTAGTGATGAATGCTAGACTTTCACTAGGAGAATACCAAAAACTAGCTTCGAGAACTTAGTTCAAACAAATCAAACTTCGGTCTCTAACTAGGCTACTCAACCATAATAGGACGACGACTTATAAATGCGTGGCCCTAGTTTAAGATGATATGTACACCCCTCCCGAGCACCATAAATACTCAGTTCAACCCGACGGCGTCTTACGCTGCGAGGCACGAGTCTAAGAAAATATACACACACTCCCGAACACCATATATGCTCGGTTCAACAACCAGCGTGCCCCATAAAGACACACCAGCCTTATAGTTGATGGCAAAAACGTAAACCCCAGAATATATTACTCTAACCTCACACTTGTCCTTATTCCATAACTCCAAAACAAAGCCATTATCGATATTCAAAAGTTGTAAACAATATAATTAACAAGAGGATAAAAGAAGTAAACATTTATATTCTAAAAGAGGAAACTTTCTATTTTTAGAAACTTTACTAAAAATAGCATTATATCAAAATAGTGAAAATATTAGTTCATACTAATACCACATTTTAGTAGACAATATAGAATTGTAAAACTAATACTTTCGGCCTTAACGATATTAATTATTAAAGTAAGAACATTTGATTTTATGAAATTATTAAAACATCGTATAAGTGTTATAAAATGATTAGAAACATCTTAAATATTTTAATATTACTAATTAGGGTGTTTTCAAAAGTTATAAAACCAAAATTCCCTAATTATTATTAGTTTCGACGATAAAATTATAAATAGGATTTTACGGCAAACATCAAATTAAATATTTGAACGTCTTTATTTAATCAAACCAACAAATATATTTAAAGTATGTTAAGGGATGATTTAACTCCTAAAGTTTCAGATTTAAATACTTTCAAAATTGCTGGAATAATATTTCTTTTAGTTAATACGAAGCATTTAACGATAAATCACAATTTGTCCGAAAATCAATATTTATTAATTAAAGACTTTAATAAATAGTAAAAAAATTACGTAAAATAGTTAAAATATATTTATGGACATTCTGTCTAGAAAAGAAAATTTCCAGAATTCTAAAAACTCGGTTTTTAAAGCGTTTTCTCGTTAATCGTCCAATCTCGGCAATAACGATTAATAAAAATAGTAATTACAAAACGATTTAATTATTAATATCCGAAAATTATTATTACACTTCAAAATCCTGATTTTACAGAATATAAATTTTTTCCAGATTTTTCCAAAACCCAGATTCAACAAATTTCAACAAAACTGTCATTTAAACCCGTTTTCGCAATTAACGATTTCATTAATAAACCTATCGTTCCTAACATTTTATTAAGGCACTAAAAATCATAAAAATACATTTTAATATGAAATCATCAGAATCATAATTTTTCCAGATTTAAACCAAAGACCAGAAATCGAGAATTTAAACAACAAACACGGTTTTAACGATAAACGATGATTTAAAGTGATTAATTAGTTCATCCACTTAACAATTCCGAAGAATTATGAAAAAATTCATAAAATTCTATTTCACCAAAACGTTTCGCCATGTCAAAAATCAGAATAAAATAAAATGTTTAAGTACTAGAACTAAAAATCGGCTTTTAATCATTTTTGTCCGAAAACGATAATAATTCAATAATCGATAACAAAAATATCAGAAAAATACTAAATTACTAAAAATCATCAAAAACAACATTTTTCCAGAATATAAACATATATTACATGTTTAGGCCGATTATTACGATTTCACAAATTAATATAACAATTTAATCGTTAATCTCGTAAAAGCGATAAAAATATCGAAACATGCAAATTTTCAACTTTAAAAATTTTTCCAGAATCCGTGACATACATATATTGCCAAAAAAAATATATACATGCAAATACTCAATTAAAATCATGAAACACCGAGTAACATCGACGTTACCTCTACTCCAAGTCTGAATCAACGATATATTCGTCGGCTTCGGGATCGTCCAAAAATCCTACCAAACACGAAAATCATGGCAGAAAAATACCATGAGAAAACTAATAAAAATCAAGGTAAGAATTGATCGAAAACGACGTGGGTTAATACCTTAACGAAGAGAACAGAAAGAGGATTATTTGACGATGAGTTTGAGTCGGTTAAGACTAGAATTGAAGCAAAAATAATCCTAGAATAGAAGTGAGTGCCACGGCCAAATGAGGATGGAGATAGATTTTTTTTTTACTTTTGATGAATGAATGAAATGTAGTAAGGAAATGGATGGTTTTCTAATTAAAAATGGGATTTAAAGTTTGATGAAAACTAGGTGGGAATAGTCAAAGTGGCCGGCCAAATGGATAGGAAAGGGAGCATGAAAAGTTTTGACAATAATGCTACAATTGAATGAAATAAAAATTATCTTATGTTTACGTTTTAACGTGATAAAATGAAACGTTTAAATAAAACGTAATAAAACTTGTGACCAAGAGCTTAGTCGGTCCAAAATGTGAGAAAATGGTCTCAAATAGTTTATAAGTTGATAAAAAGTATAATCGTAAAATAGTTAAAGGCATTTCAAAGTAATTCGAGTAAACCTCGCGTAAGAAAATAATTATTCGCGAAGCTTCGTAATAAAATCATTAACAACTAATTTTTGTAAATAAAAATATTTACTAGTTGAAAATATTATAGAAACGTATTCAAACATTTTTAAGAAAAAGGAATAACTTAAATCCAAGCTTAAAAATGTCAATTCGGTGAAAAATAGAATTCCTCACGGAAAAATTACTTAGTTTACGAAGAAACCAAATAAATGGATTTAAAAGAATTTTAAATCTTTAAAATTAAAAATAGAAATTATTAAACTCAATAATTAAAATAAAGCTTAGTAAAATGATAAAATATGAGGCCAAAAGTGACAGAGTTAAGACGAAGTCCCAACGGATAGAATAAAAAATGCTTAGGAAAAATAGCGGGTGTTACACTATTAACACTGAATGACCCACCTGCAGTACAACTTAGGAGAAAAGTCTTCATTTGCTGCAGGGAGCCAAGGAGGACAGAGAGTTGATCTCTTGCAGATATGATATTCTTCAGCCCTGCAGGAAACCATTCTCAAGCCTGAACATCCCAAATTGAGCCCTTATTCAGTATATAAGCTCTACACCAACGTGTCCATATAGAACTAGGCTCAGAACTCAGCTGCCATATCCATTTGGAGAGCAAAGAGACACTCCAAGTTGCAAGGTCATTAGCATTAAATCCATCAGAATCCCAAGGAGAACATATTCCTTTCCACCTCTTAAACACCATTCTCCGCTGACCAACAGGGGCACCCCAGAAAAAATCTTTGCTGATATTATTAATCACCTTCACAACCTGTTGGGGCAGGAGTATACAAGAGCACCAAAAGCTTTCCAACCCAAGCACAACTGAGTTCAGTAATTGAATCTTTCCAGCATATGATAAAGCATAGTTAGACCAGTGAAAGATAGAGTGATGAATTTTCAGAATCAGTGCATCAAACATGCTGACAGAGATTCTAGCATCAGTAAGTGGGATCCCCAAATAACGAAAAGGAAATTATCCAACTGTAAAGCCAGAAGCCGCAGCTATAATATCTTGCAATCCAGAATCAACTCCACCAAAATACATACAGGTCTTATCATTATTTTCTTTTAGACCAGAAATCTGAGCAAATGATTTTAGAACCTACTGGACAGCTACCACAGATGGAAGGTCGCCTCTGACGAAAATCATTAGATCATCTGCAAACACTAGGTGCGTCAAATTGATCTTACAACATTAAGGGTGATATGAAACTTGATGCTGATTACATATGACTCTGAGAGACCAAAAAAGGACTTCCATGCTAAGCACAAATAGATAGGGAGAGAGTGGATTTCCTTGCATGATCCCACTCTTCCCTTGAAAGAAGCCAGTAACTTCACCATTTATCTTAAAAGAATACCATGGGTTACTAATTCACCCCATGATCCAATGGACAAACTGGCTTGTAAACCCTAATCTGCACATCATGTTCTTAATAAACTCCCATTGTATGGAGTCAAACGTCTTCCGAATATCAATCTTGATCATACATCTTGGAGTAAGGTACTTCCTTGTGTACCCCTTCATCAAAGCTTGAGCTAAAAGAACATTATCAAAGATATTCCTACCCTTAATGAAGGCTGCCTGCTCTTCACCTATAATGTCAGGCATAATTTTTTGCATCCTGTTAGCTAGAATCTTGGAGATGGTCGTATAGAAAACGGAGCAACAGGAAATAGGCCTATAATCCGTAACTGAACTAGCATCCCTCTTCTTTGGATAAGTGACACAAGAGTAGAATTAGCTTGTTTGCTCAACTTCCCATTCTTGAAGAAACATTGAATAGCCCTACAATAAGATTTTCCCACAACACTCCAGGCATCTTTGAAAAGTCATGCAGAAAACCCATCAATACCAGGGCTACTGTTGTAGTCCATCTTAAAGATAGTAGTCTTAATTTTATTATCAGATATTGGAATCAATAGGTCCTGCTGAACCTACTGAGATAAAGAGCCTTGTATATGATCAGGCCAATCATGAACAGGACTATTCACACCAAGCAGATTCGTATAGTACTCCTGGAATGCCTTAGAGACTGCACCCATACCAGAAACCACCTCTCCTTCCGTATTTTTTATAGCCCCAATGATTTGCTGGGTTTTTCTTTTAGCAATTTTTGAGAAAAAATATTGTGAGGAACAGTCAGCCTGCTGAATGTGCTTAATTTTTGCTCTCTGCTGCAATATACTAAGTTCCGCCTTCTTTTTCTCACAATAAAGAGTGGTGAGAGTATTAGTTTCAGTCATCAAGTCATCAGAAAAGGGGGCATATCTCAATTTTTCCTGATAGTCAAGCAGAGCTTTTTTAGTGGACTTAGCCATATGAGAAATATTAAAGAACTCCTTCCTGTGTAGTTGGATAAGAGCCTTACGAACATATTTGAGTTTATGAAAGAGACGAAACATAGGAGACTCCTGAACCATGGTCTGCCAAGCCATATCCACAATTTTGAGGAACCCCGGGTAGGAAGACCAGCTATTAAGATAACTAAATCTCCTCCTTATACTTTGATTTTGCCCAACTATAATGACAATTGGTGAATGATCCGAAATGCCAGGTTCATGAAAATCCGCAAAAGAAGTAGGATAAGTATCTTGCCAAAGAGGGTTTACAAGAGCCCTATCCAATTTTGACCAATCTCTATCATCAGGCCTTCTTTTATTATTCCGGGTAAGATCACAGCCAGAACTGTGTAAATCATCCAACTTGCATGACAAAAGACATTGATTAAAATCAAACATATCCTGGAAAGAGGGAGGATTATTCCCCAGCTTCTCCTCGGAAGTTCTCACAATGTTAAAATCCCCCAAGGTCAACCAAGGTATAGTAGGAGACAAACTCTGAAGGTCAACCCATAAACGTTGCCGAGAAGACCCATAGTTATGGCCATAAACCACACTCAGCTGAATGTCTTTATTCTCTGCAAAACTGTGCACTATGCCAGATATAAGCTGATCAGTGCAAAGCTCCAGTTGAAAAGATACTGAGGAAGGATTATAGAAAAGCCAAATCCTTCCATTATGATGAAAGTCATAGTTATTAATCAGACCCCAATTATTGAAATGACGTTTATGAATCTTTGTTGCTTTATGCTGTTTAACCCTAGTCTCCAAGAGAGCAAGAATATCCAGTTTATTAGATTTTAAGAAATCTCTAACTTCACTATGCTTAATAGGGCAATTAAATCCTTTTATGTTCTAGGATGAGATCTTTATTTATCCGGAGGCAGGGAACCCCTAGGAAACTCAAAAGTACTAGCAGGTTTGTCAGTGGATGATTGTTCCATACCATCAGTCTTCCCAGCTCCTTCAGAATCATCAAAGCTCTCTCCCACTAACACTCCCTGGTTCACGTTTGGAACTGATTTTCCAAGTTCCACTGTTCCTGATCAGTGTATTTTGGTTTGATTTTTGCCTTAGAAGAATTCTTTTGGGGAACAAAATGAAATCCATCCTCATTATGTTGAATGAGGCATTCCTGATGCATAGCATTGGAAAGAGGAGAGATAGAATCATCCCTCTCCTCACTAGCCCTAACATCTTTACCATCATCTTACTCCTCAACATTTGTTACGTACTTTCAGAGCGTTCTCCGCAACCTGAGCCTTCTTCTTTTCCCATTTACAGTACTTAATTGTATGACCCAGCTTACCACAACCATGACAAAAATATGGCACCCACTCGTACTCCATCTTTTGGACTGACTGTCCACAAAATGGAGCATTGATGACAACATGTTCAGTGAGGGGTAGATACACATCAACGTCAATGAGAACGCGGGCAAAAGAGAGTTTGGCCTTAGTAGTAGTAGCTATGTCGGCACATAGAGGCCTGCCCACCTTACTAGCTACTTTACTCAACACAATATCAGACCACATGAAAGGATCTAAGTCGGGAAAAAGAACCCAAACAAGAGCTGTGGTCACCTTCTCCATTTCAGCAGAAAACATAGGGGACCATTATTTTAGAATAACAGAATAGATCCCAACCTTCCAAGGACCCCCTCTAAGGACATTATCCATCTCCTCTTTAGACTGAAATCGGAATGAAAACCAACCCTTCTTGTAATACTGTACTCTATGCAATACATATTTACTACAGTTTTCTGAAACAAACTTTGGAATGGTTTGCAACACAGGTTTAGAGCTAATGACATTACCCACGAAAGTGAACTTCCACAGGCTTAGTTCATCCGTGAAATCATCTAATTCAATATCAATTTCCGTGGATTTCATACTATCCTCACAATAGAACAAATTCATGCCCAGTTGTTTGTTATTTTGCACAACATTAGACCATTTCTTAGGAATTTCAGTATTCTTAATAACAGAGGAGATCACCGGAACATCATTGGAATTAACAAGAAATTCAACTAAAATTGAATCAGAATCAGTAGAGAAATCAGTAGAATTAGGATTAGAAGTAGTTTTACCAGCTGACTACATTGCCTGTAGGATTATATCATTCAACGAAGATTTTTGCGAAGTACTCTTGGTTTCGTTTTCCTAGTGCATTTCAGCCCTATTACCCTCCATTGCTGAACAAGAAGATCCAGGATTAGGAGGAGGATTGAAATGGAGTGATTTCTTGCTCGGATGTCCAGGACCACGCTTAGCTGGTGGAGCTGTCGCCATTGCAGGACCTCGCGTAACAGAATTGTAGAGAGAAAGCGGAACTAGAGAGAGAAAGTTTTCTCTCACCTCGCGTAACAGAAATGGAGAGAAAGTTATTATTATTATTATTATTATTATTATTATTATTATTATTTGCAATAATGTTATGACTCCTTTAATCTTCCAAAGTAGGAAAATAAACAAGCCTAAGGGGAGTCTCGATACTATTTGGGGCCCCACTCCCTTATTATTATTATTATTATTATTGTTATTATTAGTAGTAGTAGTATTATTAGTATTATTATATTTATTATTATTATTATTATTATATTTAGTATTATTTTTTTATAAGAATGGTATTTCTCTTATTCATCCATAGAGGGTAATTAAGAGAATGACTTACAAAAGACATATCCTTTACTCTCTGTAAGGACAAAGAGCATTAAAGTAAATCAAAGAGAAACACTTTGCCCTATTATAACAAAAGGATGCTAGAGTGTTTGGTTGCTAAACGGGCCTATATCTCAGCTATGAGGATGGCTAAACGTTGCTCCACTGTATTGTCCACCCCATTGAATAATCTGCCATTTCTTTCAGTCCATATATGGTAGACCAAGGCACATCCAGCAACAATATACCATTCCTTTTGCCAAGGCCTTTGTGGTTTGTATAAGGCTCTTCTAAGCATATTGCTGATAGTAGATCCTGATGTATATATACACAGCCAGTTCTTAAGGTCACTCCATAATTATTGAGCATAAGAGCATTTGAAGAACATGTGGTCATGCGATTCTGCAGCAGTTTTACATAGAGTACATCTGTTTACAAACATCAGCCCCTTCTCCTATAGTTTATCAATAGTCGGGAGCTTGTTTTGAACGGCAAAAGATAGTGTGATCCTGTATTTTGGGATGACTGAAGCAACTCTAACAGCCCTCAAAGGGAGAATTTTTGATGACTTAGCTCGGAAACAAGAGTAGCATTTTGTGGACGTCTGTCTGCATCGACCAGTGCCCCGCGCGGGACTGACCTGGTTTTTCAACGTGTGGCGGCGGCCACCGACGAGGCCCCCTCCCTATCGGTGGCCGGTCCGATCTCGCGTACAAGGCTATGTTTCGGACCTCGATTCAGATGACGATCTGGACTTGTACTAGACAGGTGCGGGAACCCGTGTTTTCGTTTGGAATCGATCGAGTCGTGGTTGTAAATGTTTAAAGGCCGATTCATTTGGTACGGCGACCTTTTTAGTGAACTTAATTCGTTGCTGATTTGAGGAGTCTCCATCGAGTCAATTATGGGGACTCGGAAACCGTTCAAGTTAACTTTGATCCCTAGCCGGCTCAAAGTTGAGAGGCACGGGACCTAAAGATAAAGACTTGTACCCTTAAGCACTCCATGCCTGGAATGATTCTCATTGCCAATGGTTTCGGACATCCGGAAACCATCGATTCTGAGTAACGGGTGAGGGTACGTATTGAGAAGCCAACATCCGATAGATGTCAACACCCAATCCCACCCGCACTATAGCGGCCTCTACTAATCAATAAGTGGGCTGATAACCTAGTTCTTTTGTTATGGCGGAAATACTGTAACATCCGTTGTTTTCACCCTATACCTTTTGCTACGTCAGTTGTGTAAGGACAAGTAAGTTTTGTCGTCAAAGTAGTTGTGTTTACATTCTTTGCATGCGATTTCACGTGACAAGCAGGCCATGAAAAGATGCACGTAGGAGAGTAGAGAGTACTAGTATTATACATATTAGCAAGTCAGTTTTAATGCGATAATACGGATATTAGTCGTTCTCGTGATATACCTTACCTGGTATTCTGCTTAAGATGTGTCGGTTCGGTATTAATAGAGATGCGTTGAACCTATTAAGGCGAGCACCCAAACTAATACGGAACCCGACCATCACTTTATTTAGTTTTAGTGGTTTTACCTTTTGAATTCTGTGTTAGGTGATTTAGCATGCGATTATAAGGTCAAAAAGGCAATAAATCATACGAAAAACTGTAAATGCGAATGTAAGTAAATCACATTGTGAGGAGTTGAACCCTCAGAGTATACACTAAACGGGACACGATGCATAGATAGCTGAGAACGGATCTCGGAATTACTCAGGTCTATTTAGTGTATTTTAGTATTTGTTGTTGAAGTTGGGACGTTATGTGTTTTAGTAGATGTTGCGGACCTAGTGTCCACATCTAGTGTTGTCGTAGTGCATAATAAAGGAAAGTACGAATATGGAAAGTTTTGTTTATATGATAACCTAGTGACGATTCGACTTCAAAGGCGGATCCTCCGTTACCGTACCGTTGACCCTTCCTGCGGCTACTCCGGCAGAGCTTCGTTACTATGAACTGATTCTGCGGCTAATCCGACAAAGCTTCACTACTAGACTTGAGCTAGTCGAACACAGGCACCACAGTATCGAGTGGGGTCCTCGAAGGTGAGGAGTAGCGTTGATGTCGCTTTTATCGGAACTACGATCGAGTGAATCGTTTGCCTTGGGTGTCGGAGTGCGAGCATTTAGCGAGAATGTGGAGGGGGAGAAGAGAGTTGAGATGTGTCGAAAGAATGAGCTGAAAGGGGGGTATTTATAGGTGTTTTCGGCCCTCGTCACCCATATGAACGTCTGAGTTGAGGCGCACCAAGACTCAGGCGCCTGGGTTTAGGCGTGGGGTGCGTAAGACGCGTGAGGTGAGGCGGTTGGAATTTTGAAGATACGATTTTGATACTTTCCAAAACCGAGAGGGAGGAGTATAATTCATATCTTGGGGCCTAAGGTTTCCTCATGTGACCCTAGAGCCGTGAGCTTGGTGGGCCTCGGGTGTGCATCCCGAGGTACATTTGGCGCGGTGCTGACTCGGTTTAAGTTTTGGGACCGACTCGGAGTCCCGGTGTCAGAATTGACTCTAATTAGTGTCTATGAGACCGTAACGACACGACTAAGGCCGCCATCACGTTATTTTAATTTTTCCAAGTAATTTATTTGATTCGTTATATAGTAAAACTACCTAAAACATCGCGAACCTGCGTCGCATTGCAGTCCTATCATCATCAGCTGTTTGTTGGGCACTTCTGCAGCCACCTGCTCCAAATCTAGGAGTCTACAGAAGCCCCACCTTTGACTGAGGCTTGGACAAGGCGAAAGTCAAAGTATTACCACCCAGGTCAATCGAGGATTATGACCTGGTGGCTGTCCGGTCGGGTCGTTTTAAGTCCGTTGGACTACGTGTTGAGGCTCGCTAGCCAAGGCTTAGAAATCATACCTGACGTCTTCGCTTGCGGTTGCTTGCTTGGGCCTGGGCCGTTTCTTGTCATCTTGTTCTTTAATTCTTTACGTTCGAGCGCTCTGCCTTTTCGGATTGCTTAAGTTCATATAATTTTAAATGCTTTTGTGTGTAGGTGACGCGTTAAGCGTTAATGCGAAGAACGTTCGTATGTGTTGGCTTTTATTTGAACAAATTTTTTTGGGATGCTTGTGAACCCTTGATAATATAAAACGTTCGAGGGTGTTAGTCTCCACTCGGGTGGTCGTCTTCGGGATGCTTGTGACCCCTTGGGCTAAATGAAGTGAAACAGAAATGTTCGAGGGCGTCAGTCTCCACTCGTACACATGTCTTTGGGATGCCTCTGACCCCTAGGACAAAACAAAACAAGATAAACTACTCGAGGGCGTCAGTCTCCACTCGAGTAGCTGTCTTTCGGGATGCCTCTGACCCCTTGGACAAAACAAGATGATATAAACTACTCGAGGGCGTAAGTCTCCACTCGAGTAGCTGTCTTTCGGGATGCCTCTTACCACTAGGACAAAGCAAGATGATATAAACTACTCGAGGGCGTCAGTCTCCACTCGAGTAGCTGTCTTTCGGGATGCCTCTGACCCCTATGACATAACAAGATGATATAAACTACTCGAGGGCGTCAGTCTCCACTCGAGTAGCTGTCTTTCGGGATGCCTTTGACCCCTAGGACAAAACAAGGTGAAATAAAACTATTTGAGGGCGTCAGTCTCCACTCGAATAGCTGTATTTCGGGATGCCTCTGACCCCTAGGACAAAATAAATCATTCGAGGGCGTCGGTCTCCTCTCGAATGAAAAATGTTGTGGAGGTATCAGACTCCTTCGAGAGCGTTGGTATCTACTCGAAAAATTGTTGTGGAGGTTTCAGACTCCTTCGAGGGCGTTAGTATCCACTCGAAAATTGTTGTGGAGGTTTCAGACTCCTTCGAGGGCGTTGGTATCCACTAGAAAAATTGCTGTGCAGTTTTCAGACTCCTTCGAGAGCGTTGGTATCCACTCAAAAAAATTGATGTGGAGGTTTCAGACTCCTTCGAGCCTCGTTTGTTTCTGTTTTGGTTTTTGTCGGGCTATTTAGACGCGCGCCAATCTGCGCCCCAATGTTTAGGCGCCGAGCCCCCAGTGGTTCAGGATCCGGGCGCGTCACCTGAGGCGGTCAGACTCTCGTAGACCGGGTCTGCTTAAGTAAACGAAGTTGGGGGCGATTCATCCTTTCGACCCAGGCCAAAAGCCGAACGCGTCACCCCCTTCGCCCCTACATCACTTTCTCGATTTTTCTAGCCAACTGTCATTTTGATTTCCGTCGTATGCGACAATGTCCACTCCGGGTAAGTGTTCTTTACTTGTTTATTGTCGGTTTTGCTTCATTTGATTAATTGTGAGCTTGTTTTGTTGAAAACCCTAGAAAATCGATTTGGGTGTTTTTGATTTACTAAGTTTCGATGCTTATGGTTAATCTCATTGTTAAATTAGGGTTGTTTAGAACTTGTTAGGGTAGTCATAAAATCGATAGGGGTTTTCGAGGTACGACAATGGCTCCCTATGGAAATAGGTTCGGAATGCTAGGGTTAGGGACCGTTTTTCCGGACATCCCTGCATTTGTTTTGCGTAATCTTGCTCAAATAGTGCTTGTGAGGATGTGGGTAGCCTCCTTGTCGATTTTTATGGGCTAGGATGGGTTTTAGGACCCTCCGTGAGGTTTTGTGTGTCTTAAGACGGACCAAAAGATGTCGTAATGATGCCGGATTTTCCTAAAACCACTTCCATCGTGACCGGGATTGAAAATGGGTTCTAGCGGCCTTTTCGGAATTTTACTAGGCTTATCCGAAATTTTGACCCTATTTTGACCTGTTTAAGTTGTTTTAGGCTGACCTGAGGTATGGATTTTTTCATTTTTTGTTTGATTTTATAGTTAGAGGTAACAGCAAGCGTCCCGAGGGAACTCCTAGTGGCGAGACTGTCTAAATGAGTTCACAGACTCCCCGAGGGATTCGCAAGAAATGACGATGTATCTCATCTCAGTGCCGCGACCCGGGGGCCATTAATGAGGCCGATTTTGATAAAGTGAGGAAGCGCAGGTTTCCAGAGACGGTTGCTAGGAGGGTTCATCTTCTGGTTCTTTTACCGGAGGATGAGGAGATTAGTTACGAGGATCCCGAGTGGGCTTGGGACTGGGATGGTCATCAGTTGCTGTTTCACCTTGACCTTCACATTTCTCACCGCATCGTGTGAAGTCTGGTGAGTGTCTTATTTTTAGGGGTGAGCAAAACCGGATATCCGATCCGGTTTTGTAAACCGGATATCTGATCCGGTTTTGTAAACCGGATCGGATATCCGGTTTTAAAAATCTCAAATTTTTCGATCCGTATCTGATCCGCTTTTTTCCGTATATCCGGAAACCGGATATCCGGTATCCGGTTTTATATTTTCTTCTATTTTTCTTTTTTAAAACAATTTTTAATTTTTAACTAAGAGTAGTTAATTGATTTTTAAGCAACGTTATGTTTTATATAAATTAATGTAAGAAAAAAACATTAAAAAAAACTCAAAAAAAATATGGTACATATGTCTTACGATACCATTATTCAAGAAAAATAGTACGGTACCATTATTCAAGAAAAATAGTACGTTTCATTCGATAATATCTTAAATTCATAAATACCTTTGTTTTTGATCTTTGAGAATAGTTTGCGAGTTCTAAATTTTTTTGTATAATTCATATTAGAATATATTTTAAATTTTAGGGTTATTTAACGACAATAATATCAACTATAGGGCGTCTTCCCAAAATAATACCAATTTCAATAAATCCGAGAATAATACATATTATTGGAGTAGTTAAACAAGAGTAGGATAAGCGCCTTTATAACCTGCTACATCAAGTCACCTAATTAATATTTAACCTGCTACTTATCCTCCATCCTCATCCCTTAGACCTGGATAACAGGTGAACCGTGTCGGGTCAGCTTCGGGTCAGGCCACTTTCGTATCATAATAATCGGGTTGACTTCGGGCCGGGTCGAATAATTTCGGGTTCGGGTCATTCTCGGGTTTGCTGTTTTCAATTTTTTTAGGATATCGACTAGTTTTCTATAATAATAGTCGGGTCAGTTTCGAGTTAGCTCGGGTCAATTCGGATTACGGATCAAAATCAAGTGTTCAGTTTGGGTTTCGGGTCGGGTTCGGTTTGGCTTATTCGGGTCGGGTCAGTTTTGCCAGGTCTACTTCTCATTACTTCTCTCCTTCACCCTCTCTCTCCATTACCCTTCATCCTTCTACGTTTTTTTTCTATACGTTTCATTTAAATTAACGTGTTGATTTTGATGTAGGATTGTATTGTTAGCTAGATTTGGTGAGATTGAAGGAAGAGAAAGACGGAAGACATAAATGACGTTTAATGCCTCATATACTGAATAGGTGAAAAGGAGTGAACATGAATAGATTAAAGGCGAAAAAGGAAGGTGAATGGGTTCTACCGTTAACTGGTCATCTATACTACTCTGATTTTAACTACTCCAAAAATACGTATTATTCTCAGATTTATTAAAATTGGAATTATTTTCTGAAGACGTTCTATAGTTGATATTATTGCTGTTGAATAAAACTAAAGGTGAAAAAGAAAGGTGAAAGGGTTCTACAGGTAACCGGTCACCCATACTACTTTGGTTTAACTACTCCAATAATACGTATTATTCTCAGATTTATTAAAATTGATATTATTTTTGGAAGACGTCATATAGTTGGTATTATTGTTGTTAAATAACCCTAAATTTTATGTATTGTTTTTATACAACTGGATCGGAAACCAGATATCCGGTTTCAATTTTTCCCGATACGTACCTGCTATGGTTTTAAGGAAAATTGTACCGTATATCCGGATATTCGTATCGGATATACGGAAATTCGTATAATTGCAACCGTATACCGTATCGTATACGGATAATTAATCCGTATCGGATTCGTATCGCTCACCCTTACTTATTTGTGCTTATTAGTTATGTCTTAGATTTTTGGCTTGGGTTAGGTTGGGTTAGTTTTGTTTATACTTGTATCGTCTTGGTTTGCAGCCCCCAGGCCCAATGAGGACTTTCTCGGGCTTTACTAGGTGTCTCAGATTTATTTTCAGAAGTTGACCCCCACGGTAAAGGGGATTATCTCGAGGACTGCTCTAGGTCCCGTGGTCGAGCAGTGGGCCCGATTGGTGGGTTGCAAGACTAAGTGCAACCTCATGGTGATTAGAGCGATGATAGATCGCTTCCATGATACTACCTCGACCTTCCACATTGCTTTTGGGGAGGTCGGGAGGACCCTAGAGGATTTTGGGATGATTGTCGATTTGCCTTGGGGTCCAGATAGGATTAGGTGGGACGTCGAAGGCCCTAGGCTAGATAGCGATTAGGTGCGGGACCTCATCGGGGATTGTTTGGAGCGTGAGGCATTTAGCGCGCCTCATGCTCTGGTGAGCTCGTACATCACCGATCACTTCGAGCGGGTTGCGGTGTTAGAGGGTTGAGAATCCAACACTCCGGAGCAGGATGCCCGGTTGTGGTTGTGGTACTTCCTAGGGTCGACCTACTTCTCGGATAAAGGTGAGAGGTTTAGCACTAGGATTTTGCCTCTCCTACCTGACCTGACTCAGCTACGGCGTTATGATTGGGTAACCGCGACTTTTGCGGAGATGACTCGCTGCCTGCAAGTCATGGTGAGGCCGTTGGCGATAGAGTCGGCCTCAGCTGTGCCCATCGTGGGTCCAGGCCTTATACTAGAGGTTAGCTGCTATTCTCACTTTTGCATCTCAAGTTCTACTTAGTTTTGGATTAGTGTTGCTTAAGGTGTTTCGGGTTTTTGCAGGCTTGGATCTATTCCTATTATCCTTGCTTGGCACCTAAACTGGTGCGAGTTCATCCGAAGAGATTCCCGGCGGGGATAGTGGAAGCTGGCTTAGCCTAAGAGTATAACCAGTCACTACACGTCGGAGAATGCGCTTGTCAACCAGCTAAGCCTCGGGGATGTAAGTTTCTTTTCATGTCCTTTTTAGTATAGCAGCCCCCAAGGTTTAGGCTTTATTGAGGTACTGTTTTTATTCGTGTATTTTGTGGCCCGCCCTTGGGTTGATTATGAGGGCGTGCCGGAGTATGTGGCTGCGGAGCTGAGGCCTCGGAGTGATTGGAGGATGCTCCTTCCTGCGTTGTTTCACCCAGTTTGGTATCTGGGCGAGCGGTTGGTGCGTAAATTCTTGTATGACGATTTCAGGATGCCAGTTGATCCTCCCCGGACCATGTTCAGACCACCGACCACCGCAGAGGTCCTCGAGGATAAGGACGGAGAAGGAGGCGATGCGCTCTTGGTGTCTGGTGCCTCCTATCTATCTCACGTCACCCGGCGGCTAGCTGGTATCCCCTCTTGGTAATGTTCTGATTTTTGGTTCTAAGGTTCGTTTTGCGGTTGATTGTTTCCTTGCCCTCTAACCGACCAATCTGTTGCTTTCCCAGCTGACCGATCCGGCTGATGAAATTCAGCCCCCAGATTTTCCCCTGACGCTGCTTAGGGTGGACGCGGCTGGGATACCTTTCACCGAGCCTCTTCCCCCGTGTTCTGCCGAGGAGATGGATGCCGGGATAGAGTGGCGTGACCGGGTGTACCGGGTGAGTTTTGGCTTTCGTTCTTTGTTCGGGTCTTAAGAATTAGGGTCGGTTTGCCTAACTTCTATGGTTTCGCCTCTCAGGTTTCCTCGGCTTGCCATCAGCGGTTGTGGCAGGCCGCCAACTGTTTCCGGGTATATGCCTTTAGGGTTTCCCGTGACACTTCAGGACCTCGATCGGTAAGTCTGCGTGACTAGGGTGGTTTTCAAGGTTGCTTGTGTATTTTCTTAACGTTTAAGTGTGTTTGTAGGATGTCCCGGATATGGTGAGGCAGCTGGAGACTCGGGTGACCGAGCTCGAGGCGGAGGCCGCTAAGGCGCAACAGCTCCTGCAATCCCGGGCCGATGAGATTGCTCACCTTAAGGAGCAGATGGCTCGGTCTCAGGGCGAGACCTCCGCGCAGGGTGAAGCTAGGCATCGGATCGAGAGGGAGGCTGAGGCTACGGGTGCTACCGAGGAGATTGGAGGAGTCCCCGAGATGGCTACCTTGGACATGCTGTCGGGGATGGATGGTAGTGAGTCTCCTCTTCTAGACTTGTGGGATCTAGGTCAAGATGATGACATTTGTGAGGTCGTGATAGCCATTGGCGCGACTTCTCGGGGTCCTCCCTACCCTCGATTTGTGTATGGATTTGTATGTTTTGTGTATTTGCTTTAAATTTTAGTATTTGAATTAGTTGAATTTGTGTTTTAGTTTGGAGAATTGTTTACCTAGATTGACAAGTAGTCACTTTTGCGTTTATTCATTTGCGATCTGACCTAGTTTAGGGTGCGTTGGCGTTGCATGGAAGTATGAAAACTGTTCCTTTTGGATGTTTTGAAATGCGTTAGTTTGAGCCGGGAATCGGATCAGATAGTACGTCGATTAAAATGTTTTGACTCGAGATGGACGAGATGTAAAATGTAACACTTGCTATTTTTCCTAGCGTTTTATCCATTCTGTTATGACTTCGTCATAACTCTGTCACATTTTGGCCTTATGTTTCATCATTTTTTCCAAGCTTATTTTCAATTTTGAGTTTAATGATATTTATTTTTATTTTAAAAGATTTTAATTCTTTTAAATCTATTTATTTGATTTTCTTCGTAAACTATTTATTTTTCCGCGAGGAATTTTATTTCTCTACGAATTAACGTTTTTAAGGTCGGATTTAAGTTATTCCTCTTTCTACAAATGTCTAAACATATTTTTATAATATTTTCAACTAGTAAATATTATTATTCACTAAAAATTAGCCTTTTATGATTTTAATACGAAGTTTCGTAAATAATTATTTTCCAACGCGAGGTTTACTCAAATTGCTTTGAAATGCTTTTAATAATTTTATGATTCTTATTTTTAAGCAACCCACAATTAAAAGAAATACTTTTGACTTCTTTTTGGACCATGACACCCTTGGTCACACACTTTCACATTTTTTTAACACTTGGTATTATAACTTGATTAAATGCTTTAGATATTTACAATCATTTTTGGACTTATTACAAGACTCTTCACACTCCCTTCTTATTCTTTTTGGCTGGTGTTTTGGATGGTTTAACATAGTTGTTATCATTTTAATAGTCCACATTCATACACTCATCAAATCATAATTTATTCATTCATTTTTATTCAACACATTAAACAAGAAATACCCTTCATTTCATCTCCTTTGGCCATGAATTTCAGCAGATTTTCCAGCCTAGATTTGTCTCAAAATCGAGTCTTGATCATCCCATTTTCATCTCCAAATTAATCATCTATCGTTTCTCTTCGTTAAGGTAATAATCGATGTTATTTCCGATCGTTATGTACCTTGTTTCTTTCAGTTTTCTCATGGTATTTTTGTACCATGTATGTCATGCAATGTAGGAGTCTTGGTGGACCTCGAAGCCGACGAATTTATCTTAGACTCGGATTTGGAGTGAAGGTAACGTCGGTGTTACTCGGTATTGCTTGATTTTATTGTTTTAATTCCATGTATATATTTATAATTTTATTTTTGACAATATATGTATGTCATATAATCTGGAAAAATTTTAAAAGTTGAAAATTTGCATTTTTCGGTATTTTTATCGCTTTTACGAGATTAACGATTAAATCGTTATATTAAATTGTAAAATCGTAATATTCGGCCTAAACTTGTAATATATGATTATATTCTGTAAAAATGATGTTATTGATGATTTTTAATAATTTAGTATTTTTCTGATATTTTAGTTATCGATTATTGAATTATTAACGTTTACGGACAAAAACGATTAAAAGTTGATTTTTAGTTCTAGTACCTAAACATTTTATTTTAATCTGATTTTTGACGTACTGAAACTTTCTGATGAAGTAGAACTTTCTGAATTTTTTCATAATGTTTCGGAATTATTAAGTGGATGAATTAATTAATCACTTTAAATCATCGTTTATCGTTAAAACCGCGTTTGTCGTTTAAATTCTCGATTTCTGGTCCTATGATTAAATCTGGAAAAATTATGATTCTGATGATTTCTTAATAAAATGTGATTTTATGATTTTTAGTGCCTTAATAAAATGTTGGGTACGATAAGTTTTATTAATGGTATCGTTAATTGTGAAAACGGGTTTAAAAGACGGTTTTAACGAGATTTACTAAATCTGGAATTTTTTGAAATCTGGAAAAATATTATTTTCTGAAAAATCATGATTTTTAAGTTTAATAATAATTTTTGGATATTAATACTTAAATCATTTTGTAATTACTATTTTTATTAATCGTTATTGTCGAGATTAGACGATTAACGAGAAAACGCTTTAAAAACCGAGTTTTAGGATTCTGGAAAATTTTATTTTCTGGACAAAATGTTCATAAATATATTTTAGCTATTTTACGTGATTTTTGTACTATTTATTAGATTCTTAATTAATAAGTATTGATTTTTGGACAAATTGTGATTTATCGTTAAAATGCTTCGTCTTACCTAAAAAAATTATTTTTCCAGCCATTTTGAAAATATTTGATTCTTAAAATTTAGGACTTAAATCATCCATTAACATACTCAAAATATATTAAATGGTTTAATTAAATAAAAGACGTTAAAAGATCTAAATTAACATTTGCCGTAAAATCCTATTTATAATCGTATTGTCGAAACTAATAATAATTAGGGAATTTTACTTTTGTAAATTTTGGAAACACCCTAATTAGTAGTATTTAAAATGTTTAAGACATTTCTAAATCTCTTTATTAACACTTGTATGACATTTCAATAATTTCATAAACTCAAATGTTTTCGTTTTAGAAATTAATATCGTTAAGGCCGAAAGTACTAGTTTTATAAATCTACATTGTTTACTAAAAATGTTTATTAGTATAAACTAATATTTTTGCTATTTTCATAAGAGGCTATTTTTAGTAAAGTTTCTAAAAATAGAAGTTTCCTAAAATAGAAAGTTTCTTCTTTTGGAAAGTGATTCCTTTTTCTTTTGTCCTATTATTGTTTATATTGAATAAATCTTTTAAATATCGATAATGGATTGTTTTGGAGTTATGGAATAAGGAAAAGTGTGGTTTAGAGTAATATAGTCTGGGATGTACGTTTTTGCCATCAGCTATAAAGTCGGTGTGCCCATTTGGGGCACATTTGGTCGTTGAACTGGGCGTAGTTTCGCCCAGGAGAGTGTGCATTGTGCCCTTAAGCTAGATATCGCATCGTGTTAGTCGCCGTCAGTTGAACTGGATACATTTGGTGTCCAGGAGGGGTGTATACTATTTAAACTTGGATCTCGCTGCACGCAGTCTTGTTATAGTTGAGTTGCCTAGTTAGAGACTGGATTCTGTTATGAGTTAAGTCTACAGTTCTCGAAACTAGTTTCTAATATTATCCTAGTGAAAGTCTAGATTCTACATTAATCCTATCCATAACACCCTTTTTGAATATTTTTATTATTATCGATATAATTTGGTTGCAGGTTGACAAATGTTTTATGTTTTCTTTGGGGGACTCATGTTTATTATATTGTTTCAATACGTGAAGTTTTTCACTGAAAACTTATTTTCATTATAATGTTTTACTGTTTTTTTCATTTTTTTTTACTATTTTTCTATAGTAGTAATTACAGTTTTAAAATCTTGTTATACGGCTGGGAGAACGTTGACGTTGCTCCCCACTGATTGTGGCTGTTATGTTTTTAACATGGCAGGTATATGTGTTTCCCTTCGGTTGGGCTAGCGAGCAGTTATGGATCCTGCTTGTTTTAATAAGATCACTGTATTATGGATTGTTAAAACCCTTTTTATGGATTTTATTTTATTTTGTTTTGTAGCCATTTTTTATTTTATGGCTTATGTATTGAGTTACCATTTTTATTTAATCAAGACATAGCTACAGTGTGTTATAATCCCACTTCTATAGTGTTTCCGCCACTGTACTGCGTTAGAATTTCTAGGGGATTACAGTTGGTATCAGAGCATCACTGCTCCCAACGCTTACACCTGAAATTAGGGAAAGTACCAGTAAATGATTTAAGCAGTAAATAAAAATATTATTAGAAATGGGTAGAAACAAATAAGGACTTAACTGTTAGGATTATTTGTTCTTGTAACTCAATGACTAGCATTGAATATTTGTTTCTTTTATCGAGAAGAAGATGAAAGATCAAGATGCTGATATGCTACTCCAGATCGGGACAAGACCTGCTTAGCACTCTCAACGCCTGCTGACTCGAGTGGACAACTTTGTGTTCCAAGAAAGAGGTCGATGGTGACTTTTCAGCTCCGGTTTAGTTTGCTCAAGCTACAGGTTAGATGATTAAGAGTAGATCCCTGTTCCGTGACGTTGCAGTAGTAGATCCAGATGGAGGGACCCAAGACTTGTGTGCTCGTTCCTCTACAAGAAGATGAAGTAATCCTTTTAGTTCCCTCGTGAACTCTGGAGGCCCGAAGATTTTCCTTTGGTTCTAGAACTTAGTATTATAGGATCATTGATTTCTTCCTTCCTTCCTCTACTTCTTCTAACTCTTCTCTTATAAAATCTCGTCTTCGCTCTTGTGATAAGTCTTCGATTAATTCTCCTACTTTACCATCTTTCCTCTTGATATTCTTTGGTTTGACCGACTTTTGTCTCAGTGAACCCCGTGAAAAGTTATGGATGTTTGAGGTTTAATAAACTCTTGTTACCTGGTTTGAGGATTTTGAGTCTGCCCTACCTTCTAAGTAAGTAAGAAATTCTTGAGGATTAATTTGAATAGCAAAATGTTGCTTGATGGAATTAGGATGATACTTTAGACACTGAACCTTGGGTTATAGGTTACCTTGATTATTTTTGGGGTACTTAGAGTTGGATATATTTGGGAGTAGTAAGCGTATGCCATATTTGATGGATACCTAGTACCTAACCTAGAACCAAACAAAGTGTAACTGATAATATTACTTTGGATTCTTACCTAATGCTTATTTAATGGATGCATCGAGAATATTTGGGATCATAGAGTATTGTTAAGGTGTTAGCCTGAATGTTGTGGTACCATTGAAGGTTTTCATTAACGTCATTAGAAATTTTGGTTGACATAGATTACCCGTATTTCTTAAGGGTTAGATCGTTGATCGTCGTTTAAGGTTGTAACCTATGAACTTTGAAGTTGAGTGATCTAACTTGGATAAATTGTTGTTGTCCCTAGAGAAGAGAACTATCTTGCACAATCACAGTTTGGTTTTATTGTGCTGTTTTGAGGAATACTATAATACTGATCATCTTATTGGGACTGTTATAACCTTAGATCAACGAGATTGTGGCTTCGTTGATTTAATAAATATTTTGGTGGTTTCGCTGATACAATATGAAATTTTGTGGAATTTTTAGAAACCTTATTGATGGTGGGGATTTGTCGTGGATCCCAACCGTCAAATAAAACCGGCAAAACCTAACTAGGGTAGCTAGGGTAAGTCGGGTCGAATTCACAGGGACGGGAGGTCGGATTAAAGTATGCTAAGGTCTAGGACTAGGTTTGAGACGAGCTAATCTAAGGAGGGGGAGACTAGGACTAAGCTAGGTCTGAAGCAAGAAAACAAACAAGGAAAGCGGGCTAGGATTAGGTCGGGGTCAAAGGGGTAACGGATTGGTCAAGGAAGAGCTAGAGAGAAGGAGGTAGTAGGGTGATCTAGGTTAGTACGGGCTCTCGCAACTTAGACCGACCTAGAGGTTCCTCATGGAACCCATCTCGGCGACACACACGACAAATAAAGGCAAGAAAAACAAGCATTCTAACCTACTTAGTCATTCAAGCATTTCAACAAACATGTAATATGCATCACCCAAGAGGAAACCCAAATCTTCCACCAACATTTTTAACAAACCCTTAATCATCCAATTAACACCCTAATCACCTTACTAACCCTAGCAAGAGTACTACTCTAACTTAATCAACTTAAAACTAACAAGAACAAGAGGAATCATCATGAGAAACAAACATACCTAAACAAACTCAATCAAACTAACAAGAACAAGAACAAACAATAATAAAGATTCAAACTTGATTAAAGAACCAAGATTAAGAGAAAGGAAAAGAAGATTATACCATACTAGAAGATGAAAGGAAAAGGAAACTTGCATAAATGAGAAAAACCCAAAACAAACATCCAAGTTTGTCAAGCTTGGTGAAGATCTTGAAGAATTCCCAAATTACAAGCACTAATCTAGGATTAACGATAACTAAGGACTAATCTACACTAATCTAATCTAATCTATGCTAAAACTAGGCTAGGGTTTGTGGGTAATGTCTAACATAAGCTAAGATTACAAGAGGAGGGGTATTTATAGGGTTAAAATGGAAAGGAGGAAGGAACAAAGTGACGCGGCTGGAACTGGGACATTCCCGATCGGGAATGGGAATCCCGATCGGGAAACTTCAACTTTCCCGATCGGGAATATGCCAACCCGATCGGGAATGCTCCACAGTGGCTACGTCTTCTGTGCACCTCATCCCGATCGGGTTTGAGGCCTTCCCGATCGGGATGGGTCTTGTAGGCCTCCAATATGAACTTTTTGGTCCCTCCTTGCTTCTCATGGGCTTCCCTTCGATTCTCGGGACTCGGGATCGGGTCTCGGAGGCTCGGGATTGGGTCCCAAGGTCTCGGGGTCGATTCCAAGGCATCAAATCATCGTTCCTTTACTCCGTTGGCTCCAAAATGTGTATGTATAGAGTCGGAATCGCTCCAACTCTTCCAAATCGGTCTCGGGAACCTGAAATGAACTAAAGGAAGCATAAGAAGACCCTAAACCGCTCCCAAGGAGCGATTCTACAAAGAAAATGGGACCAAAACACTACGAAATAGGCACTACAAACCACACTTATCACTTATCCCAATGACGTGTTTGAAGATGTGAGTGTTTGCGCCATTACCTCTAGGTTTGAGCGTATTTGAGGATTTGTTATACTTTCCCCAACTTCTTTACTTGTGGCATTATAAACATGTTGGTAATCATTTTGAGGATTCTGTGCCCAAGCATTGTTATATTGGTGGACCTTGTTTAGTGTTCCTTACTCGAGAAATTTGGAGCATACCTCGAGTTCAAACCTTATGAGTTTTGAAATTAGGAGCCTTATCGATCAAGGGTTTGGGTATGTTTTGTTAACCGTTGGAATCTTAATTATGGATTTGATTATAAAGCATTTGTGGATTAGTATCGTGTCGCTTGAACGATTGGATAGTCACGTAAGACATTTTTGGAGTTTGTGACTGAGTAGTGCCACCTAGTGCCTAATATTGGACTTAACGTTATTTGATGGAAATTAGGAACCCGTGTTGTGGGAGTCGTATCCGGAATCTCGAGATGGTTAATTTATTCATCAATCCTTGAGAGTTCTATTTGACTCTCAAATTCATTCTCCCCTTAGCTTCTCTTGAATCCCACTTCTTCTTCTTCTTCACGTAAGATTTGGCTTTTTGGCATTTCTTTGTATGACAAGAAAGGGAGAATTCAACAAATTGCAAATTATTGTGTGGATATGTGTAGGAGGTAGGGTAATGGGTATGTCGGGGTTGCGCGATTTCCTTTTCAAACCCACAAAAAGTGGAGAACTTGGACTAATCAAACGATCCTAGACATGGTCACCTAAGGGATGAGACTCGGTAACCAAGGCCTTTTCACACCGTGGGTGGTCATAATGGTCAAAATGCAAATCCCGCAGTAAATCCCTAGTAAGCTAGGTGGACTCAAGGTAAGAAACCAACGAAATCATTGATTTAGGGTCATTCTACTAGATTAAAGTCCAAGACTCGATTTACACTACTAGGAAGGGAAAGTACACACTCACACACTAGCCTCTAAACCGGATTTTCGAAAACGGTTTACACACATGACACACAACAAAACACAAAACAAAGACTCAACGAAAACGAAAGAAAAAGAAACAAAAGCAACAAAACAAGAACAACACAAAACGAACACATACAGAACACAAACACCACCCCTATCTTCCAAATGAGCAACCAAATCAACCACAAGCATTACAAAGCTCCTCCCGAGCACACCACATCACATTCTCCTCCAAATTCCGCAAGAGACAAAGAAGGAAAAAGGGATAGAAGATGTTACCGGACATCTTGAAAGCTTTCCAAAGCCATCGGCGGTTTAAGCAACCTATAAGGAAAAGGGGGGCAAACACACACAACAAAACAAATATACGAGACAATGACACAAAAGAAAAACACACAAAAAGAAAATCTTTTTGATTTTTGTGAAATGTTTTCAAATTTTTATGGTTTTTTAAGATTTTTCGACAAACTACAAAAATAAAGCTAACTATGCTAGAATACCGCTCCCCCCACACTTAAACCGAGCCATGTCCTCATGCTCGATCGTAGTGTGCGGAGAGACAAACGAAAAGAAGAGAAACTACGAAAATAAAGCTAAAAATCAAAAATAAAGGTGAAGAAAAGGGTAGAAGGTGTCCGGCCGGGGTGTAGTCAAGTCACCATGGGCCGAGACAAGAAAAAGATATGGATGGGGGAAGAAATAAAAAGAAAGAAATAAAAAGAAATGGGAGGGGAGGACTAGGTGTAATCAAGTCACCTAGCCCGGATTCCGCCTAAATCCGACTAAATCCACAAAAAGAAAGAGTGAAAAACTTGTAAAATTTTGGATTTTGAAATGACTCTCGATGTAGTCACATCATCGAGAGTCGGGAGCAACCATATACCAAGGCCTCGAAGGCCACCAAAATACCATTACTCAAGGGAAAGGAAGGTAAATAAGAGAAAACAAGCAATAATAGACGGAAAAGAAAGGATAGTTGCCATACCCATCGGTTAGCAACTCACTCGCTCCATCGTCTCATCGGTCAATATAAGCACTTTGCTTGTCGTCCTCATTGTCATCCCGCTTCGAACGTTAAAGTATCGCATGGTAGAGGTAGTAATGGTGTGAGGGAGTGAGATTTTAATTGAATTTCGGTGTAAGAGGGAATGAAGTGAGGGTATGCAAGAGGTAGGGAGGTTGGGTGGGGGCATACAATGGTCGGGTGGACTCGAATGTTGATGAAGAGGCATAAGGTGGAGTAGGAGACCTTCCCGGTCGGGATGGATGGTACCGATCGGGATGATAAACCCTTCCCGGTCGGGAAGCCTCCTTCCCGGTTGGGAAGACACTCCAGAAGTCTCGAAATATGGCACCCTCATCCCGGTTGGGATGGCTCCTTCCCGGTCGGGATGCCTCATCCTTCCCGGTCGGGATGCTCTCCTCATGGTCTTCTTGACCTCCAAAACCCCAAAAGCTTAATCTAAGCTTCAAAAACCAACTCCCTAGCTTTCAATCAATGCTCTATCGAAAGCCATTCCTCTCTAGGATCACCTTCACTTCACACCTATCACAACAAGCTCAAATGCAACATCAAATTCTCTCCCTCACAACGCTCATCAACAATCCAAATGACAAGAATTTCACAAAACTACCAATCCTAGAAACCAAGGTACCAAACAAACATATATACACACACAAAAGCAAAAAGAAAAAGAAAAAGAGATATATACAATAAGGTACTCTCACCAACTACACCTTCATAGCCATCAAGAGCTCGAAGGAGTAAGTCAAATGCCCTAGCAACATCTTTATTTAAGCTCACATGGCCAAGCCTAGCCACTTTCAAAAGCTTTCAAGTCGGAGGGAAGAAGCGATCATCTTCATTATGCTCGGGGTTATCGTGATCTTCCGGGTCTTCGGAACCAACATAGCTACGACTCTTATGAACATCCGGTAGGTATAGTGGTCTAGAGTCGTGCTCGGTGTCATGATGTGGAAGATCACACCCTAGGGGTGTCGCTTCTTCTACGGGGTCGAGAGTGGGACTCTTTTCCACCGCCCGACAAGGATCCTCTTCACCAACCGTTTCACAAGACAAGGGACTAGGCATCGAGTGCGGTAGAGGAGGAGAAGGCATCAAGTTTTCTTCATTGGAGGCTTTAGGATCATCCAATTTCTCATACAAGGCAAGTTCCAAGGCATCTCCTTCTTTTTCCGAAGTATTGCGCTCCTTTTCACTCACCTTGTCTATATGGCCTAGAGGAGGTATGTCTTCACTTGGCTTTGGATTGTCTAGTGGTTCATCACGAAGAAAATCGAACAAATCCAATTTGATAGCCAAAACATCTGCTCCCCAAGAGTTATCTTGAGAATCATGTTCACTCCCCTCCTCATTGTTGGCCCTTGAAGCTTCAACTTCCTCTATTCTCTCCCTATCTTCACCACCCAAGAAACACTCAACAATGGTCTCTTGATCGACCCTCTCTTCTTCATTTGTAGCTTCAAGGTTGGGTTGACCTTCTTGTGGAGGCACCCGACCTTCTTGCCCAAATGAACCTTCCTCAACATGTAGTGGAGCTCGAGTGGCCAACATCTTGATATGAGCCATGAGTGCATCGATTCGAGCATCTTGCACCTCTATTTAGGCCTTGAACTCCTCCCTAACCCCTTTTATTTGAGTCAACATCAATTGTTGACCCTTTTGCAATAACATCAATGTCTCATTTTGACCCATTTGCGTTTGGACCAACATTTGACAAGTCTCAAAGTTAGGGATATTTGGTTGTGGGTTTTGTTAGGGTGTTTGGTAGTTGTTAGGATGTGGGAACGATCCTTGACAACTTTCTTGGTAACCATAAGAAGAGGGTTCATAAGATTGTTGATGAGGTTGATATGGTTGGTAAAGTTGTGGGTTATGGTAATTCGCCCCATAGTTGTCCCGTGATGATTGATGGTAGCTTGGACGCGCCATGTCCATAACGTTGCTTTGGTACCTAGGATGAGCTAGAAGCACTTGAGCAAACGTTAGTATCCTAGTGCTTTTGAGGCACTAGGAAGGTGGAATAGCACACAAGAAGAAAAACGGAGATACACAAGGAGAAGAGAACACAAAAATCAAGAACAAAGTCCAAAACTAAGCAAACAAAAGTCTAAACTACGCCGTCCCCGGCAACGGCGCCAATTTGATGGTGGGGATTTGTCGTGGATCCCAACCGTCAAATAAAACTGGCAAAACCTAACTAGGGTAGCTAGGGTAAGTCGGGTCGAATCCACAGGGACGGAAGGTCGGACTAAAGTATGCTACGGTCTAGGACTAGGTTCGAGACGAGCTAATCTAAGGAGGGGGAGAATAGGACTAAGCTAGGTCTAAAGCAAGAAAACAAACAAGGAAAGCGAGCTAGGATTAGGTCGGGGTCAAAGGGGTAACGGATTGGTCAAGGAAGAGCTAGAGCGAAGGAGGTAGTAGGGTGATCTAGGTTGGTCCGGGCTCTCGAAACTTAGACCGACCTAGAGGTTCCCCATGGAACCCATCTCGGCGACACACATGACAAAGAAAGGCAAGAAAAACAAGCATTCTAACCTACTTAGTCATTCAAGCATTTCAACAAACATGTAATATGCATCACCCAAGAGGAAACCCAAATCTTCCACCAACATTTTTAACAAACCCTTAATCATCCAATTAACACCCTAATCACCTTACTAACCCTAGCAAGAGTACTACTCTAACTTAATCAACTTAAAACTAACAAGAACAAGAGGAATCATCATGAGAAACAAACATACCTAAACAAACTCAATCAAACTAACAAGAACAAGAACAAACAATAATAAAGATTCAAACTTGATTAAAGAACAAAGATTAAGAGAAAGGAAAAGAAGATTATACCATACTAGAAGATGAAAGGAAAAGGAAACTTGCATAAATGAGAAAAACCCAAAACAAACATCCAAGTTTGTCAAGCTTGGTGAAGATCTTGAAGAATTCCCAAATTACAAGCACTAATCTAGGATTAACGATAATCTAAGGACTAATCTACACTAATCTAATCTAATCTATGCTAAAACTAGGCTAGGGTTTGTGGGTAATGTCTAACATAAGCTAAGATTACAAGAGGAGGGGTATTTATAGGGTTACAATGGAAAGGAGGAAGGAACAAAGTGACGCGGCTGGAACTGGGACATTCCCGATCGGGAATGGGAATCCCGATCGGGAAACTTCAACTTTCCCGATCGGGAATATGCCAACCCGATCGGGAATGCTCCACAGTGGCTACGTCTTCTGTGCACCTCATCCCGATCGGGTTTGAGGCCTTCCCGATCGGGATGGGTCTTGTAGGCCTCCAATATGAACTTTTTGGTCCCTCCTTGCTTCTCATGGGCTTCCCTTCGATTCTCGGGACTCGGGATCGGGTCTCGGAGGCTCGGGATTGGGTCCCAAGGTCTCGGGGTCGATTCCAAGGCATCAAATCATCGTTCCTTTACTCCGTTGGCTCCAAAATGTGTATGTATAGAGTCGGAATCGCTCCAACTCTTCCAAATCGGTCTCGGGAACCTGAAATGAACTAAAGGAAGCATAAGAAGACCCTAAACCGCTCCCAAGGAGCGATTCTACAAAGAAAATGGGACCAAAACACTACGAAATAGGCACTACAAACCACACTTATCACTTATCCCAATGACGTGTTTGAAGATGTGAGTGTTTGCGCCATTACCTCTAGGTTTGAGCGTATTTGAGGATTTGTTATACTTTCCCCAACTTCTTTACTTGTGGCATTATAAACATGTTGGTAATCATTTTGAGGATTCTGTGCCCAAGCATTGTTATATTGGTGGACCTTGTTTAGTGTTCCTTACTCGAGAAATTTGGAGCATACCTCGAGTTCAAACCTTATGAGTTTTGAAATTAGGAGCCTTATCGATCAAGGGTTTGGGTATGTTTTGTTAACCGTTGGAATCTTAATTATGGATTTGATTATAAAGCATTTGTGGATTAGTATCGTGTCGCTTGAACGATTGGATAGTCACGTAAGACATTTTTGGAGTTTGTGACTGAGTAGTGCCACCTAGTGCCTAATATTGGACTTAACGTTATTTGATGGAAATTAGGAACCCGTGTTGTGGGAGTCGTATCCGGAATCTCGAGATGGTTAATTTATTCATCAATCCTTGAGAGTTCTATTTGACTCTCAAATTCATTCTCCCCTTAGCTTCTCTTGAATCCCACTTCTTCTTCTTCTTCACGTAAGATTTGGCTTTTTGGCATTTCTTTGTATGACAAGAAAGAGAGAATTCAACAAATTGCAAATTATTGTGTGGATATGTGTAGGAGGTAGGGTAATGGGTATGTCGGGGTTGCGCGATTTCCTTTTCAAACCCACAAAAAGTGGAGAACTTGGACTAATCAAACGATCCTAGACATGGTCACCTAAGGGATGAGACTCGGTAACCAAGGCCTTTTCACACCGTGGGTGGTCATAATGGTCAAAATGCAAATCCCGCAGTAAATCCCTAGTAAGCTAGGTGGACTCAAGGTAAGAAACCAACGAAATCATTGATTTAGGGTCATTCTACTAGATTAAAGTCCAAGACTCGATTTACACTACTAGGAAGGGAAAGTACACACTCACACACTAGCCTCTAAACCGGATTTTCGAAAACGGTTTACACACATGACACACAACAAAACACAAAACAAAGACTCAACGAAAACGAAAGAAAAAGAAACAAAAGCAACAAAACAAGAACAACACAAAACGAACACATACAGAACACAAACACCACCCCTATCTTCCAAATGAGCAACCAAATCAACCACAAGCATTACAAAGCTCCTCCGAGCACACCACATCACATTCTCCTCCAAATTCCGCAAGAGACAAAGAAGGAAAAAGGGATAGAAGATGTTACCGGACATCTTGAAAGCTTTCCAAAGCCATCGGCGGTTTAAGCAACCTATAAGGAAAAGGGGGGCAAACACACACAACAAAACAAATATACGAGACAATGACACAAAAGAAAAACACACAAAAAGAAAATCTTTTTGATTTTTGTGAAATGTTTTCAAATTTTTATGGTTTTTTAAGATTTTTCGACAAACTACAAAAATAAAGCTAACTATGCTAGAATACCGCTCCCCCCACACTTAAACCGAGCCATGTCCTCATGCTCGATCGTAGTGTGCGGAGAGACAAACGAAAAGAAGAGAAACTACGAAAATAAAGCTAAAAATCAAAAATAAAGGTGAAGAAAAGGGTAGAAGGTGTCCGGCCGGGGTGTAGTCAAGTCACCATGGGCCGAGACAAGAAAAAGATATGGATGGGGGAAGAAATAAAAAGAAAGAAATAAAAAGAAATGGGAGGGGAGGACTAGGTGTAATCAAGTCACCTAGCCCGGATTCCGCCTAAATCCGACTAAATCCACAAAAAGAAAGAGTGAAAAACTTGTAAAATTTTGGATTTTGAAATGACTCTCGATGTAGTCACATCATCGAGAGTCGGGAGCAACCATATACCAAGGCCTCGAAGGCCACCAAAATACCATTACTCAAGGGAAAGGAAGGTAAATAAGAGAAAACAAGCAATAATAGACGGAAAAGAAAGGATAGTTGCCATACCCATCGGTTAGCAACTCACTCGCTCCATCGTCTCATCGGTCAATATAAGCACTTTGCTTGTCGTCCTCATTGTCATCCCGCTTCGAACGTTAAAGTATCGCATGGTAGAGGTAGTAATGGTGTGAGGGAGTGAGATTTTAATTGAATTTCGGTGTAAGAGGGAATGAAGTGAGGGTATGCAAGAGGTAGGGAGGTTGGGTGGGGGCATACAATGGTCGGGTGGACTCGAATGTTGATGAAGAGGCATAAGGTGGAGTAGGAGACCTTCCCGGTCGGGATGGATGGTACCGATCGGGATGATAAACCCTTCCCGGTCGGGAAGCCTCCTTCCCGGTTGGGAAGACACTCCAGAAGTCTCGAAATATGGCACCCTCATCCCGGTTGGGATGGCTCCTTCCCGGTCGGGATGCCTCATCCTTCCCGGTCGGGATGCTCTCCTCATGGTCTTCTTGACCTCCAAAACCCCAAAAGCTTAATCTAAGCTTCAAAAACCAACTCCCTAGCTTTCAATCAATGCTCTATCGAAAGCCATTCCTCTCTAGGATCACCTTCACTTCACACCTATCACAACAAGCTCAAATGCAACATCAAATTCTCTCCCTCACAACGCTCATCAACAATCCAAATGACAAGAATTTCACAAAACTACCAATCCTAGAAACCAAGGTACCAAACAAACATATATACACACACAAAAGCAAAAAGAAAAAGAAAAAGAGATATATACAATAAGGTACTCTCACCAACTACACCTTCATAGCCATCAAGAGCTCGAAGGAGTAAGTCAAATGCCCTAGCAACATCTTTATTTAAGCTCACATGGCCAAGCCTAGCCACTTTCAAAAGCTTTCAAGTCGGAGGGAAGAAGCGATCATCTTCATTATGCTCGGGGTTATCGTGATCTTCCGGGTCTTCGGAACCAACATAGCTACGACTCTTATGAACATCCGGTAGGTATAGTGGTCTAGAGTCGTGCTCGGTGTCATGATGTGGAAGATCACACCCTAGGGGTGTCGCTTCTTCTACGGGGTCGAGAGTGGGACTCTTTTCCACCGCCCGACAAGGATCCTCTTCACCAACCGTTTCACAAGACAAGGGACTAGGCATCGAGTGCGGTAGAGGAGGAGAAGGCATCAAGTTTTCTTCATTGGAGGCTTTAGGATCATCCAATTTCTCATACAAGGCAAGTTCCAAGGCATCTCCTTCTTTTTCCGAAGTATTGCGCTCCTTTTCACTCACCTTGTCTATATGGCCTAGAGGAGGTATGTCTTCACTTGGCTTTGGATTGTCTAGTGGTTCATCACGAAGAAAATCGAACAAATCCAATTTGATAGCCAAAACATCTGCTCCCCAAGAGTTATCTTGAGAATCATGTTCACTCCCCTCCTCATTGTTGGCCCTTGAAGCTTCAACTTCCTCTATTCTCTCCCTATCTTCACCACCCAAGAAACACTCAACAATGGTCTCTTGATCGACCCTCTCTTCTTCATTTGTAGCTTCAAGGTTGGGTTGACCTTCTTGTGGAGGCACCCGACCTTCTTGCCCAAATGAACCTTCCTCAACATGTAGTGGAGCTCGAGTGGCCAACATCTTGATATGAGCCATGAGTGCATCGATTCGAGCATCTTGCACCTCTATTTAGGCCTTGAACTCCTCCCTAACCCCTTTTATTTGAGTCAACATCAATTGTTGACCCTTTTGCAATAACATCAATGTCTCATTTTGACCCATTTGCGTTTGGACCAACATTTGACAAGTCTCAAAGTTAGGGATATTTGGTTGTGGGTTTTGTTAGGGTGTTTGGTAGTTGTTAGGATGTGGGAACGATCCTTGACAACTTTCTTGGTAACCATAAGAAGAGGGTTCATAAGATTGTTGATGAGGTTGATATGGTTGGTAAAGTTGTGGGTTATGGTAATTCGCCCCATAGTTGTCCCGTGATGATTGATGGTAGCTTGGACGCGCCATGTCCATAACGTTGCTTTGGTACCTAGGATGAGCTAGAAGCACTTGAGCAAACGTTAGTATCCTAGTGCTTTTGAGGCACTAGGAAGGTGGAATAGCACACAAGAAGAAAAACGGAGATACACAAGGAGAAGAGAACACAAAAATCAAGAACAAAGTCCAAAACTAAGCAAACAAAAGTCTAAACTACGCCGTCCCCGGCAACGGCGCCAATTTGATGGTGGGGATTTGTCGTGGATCCCAACCGTCAAATAAAACTGGCAAAACCTAACTAGGGTAGCTAGGGTAAGTCGGGTCGAATCCACAGGGACGGAAGGTCGGACTAAAGTATGCTACGGTCTAGGACTAGGTTCGAGACGAGCTAATCTAAGGAGGGGGAGAATAGGACTAAGCTAGGTCTAAAGCAAGAAAACAAACAAGGAAAGCGAGCTAGGATTAGGTCGGGGTCAAAGGGGTAACGGATTGGTCAAGGAAGAGCTAGAGCGAAGGAGGTAGTAGGGTGATCTAGGTTGGTCCGGGCTCTCGAAACTTAGACCGACCTAGAGGTTCCCCATGGAACCCATCTCGGCGACACACACGACAAAGAAAGGCAAGAAAAACAAGCATTCTAACCTACTTAGTCATTCAAGCATTTCAACAAACATGTAATATGCATCACCCAAGAGGAAACCCAAATCTTCCACCAACATTTTTAACAAACCCTTAATCATCCAATTAACACCCTAATCACCTTACTAACCCTAGCAAGAGTACTACTCTAACTTAATCAACTTAAAACTAACAAGAACAAGAGGAATCATCATGAGAAACAAACATACCTAAACAAACTCAATCAAACTAACAAGAACAAGAACAAACAATAATAAAGATTCAAACTTGATTAAAGAACAAAGATTAAGAGAAAGGAAAAGAAGATTATACCATACTAGAAGATGAAAGGAAAAGGAAACTTGCATAAATGAGAAAAACCCAAAACAAACATCCAAGTTTGTCAAGCTTGGTGAAGATCTTGAAGAATTCCCAAATTACAAGCACTAATCTAGGATTAACGATAATCTAAGGACTAATCTACACTAATCTAATCTAATCTATGCTAAAACTAGGCTAGGGTTTGTGGGTAATGTCTAACATAAGCTAAGATTACAAGAGGAGGGGTATTTATAGGGTTACAATGGAAAGGAGGAAGGAACAAAGTGACGCGGCTGGAACTGGGACATTCCCGATCGGGAATGGGAATCCCGATCGGGAAACTTCAACTTTCCCGATCGGGAATATGCCAACCCGATCGGGAATGCTCCACAGTGGCTACGTCTTCTGTGCACCTCATCCCGATCGGGTTTGAGGCCTTCCCGATCGGGATGGGTCTTGTAGGCCTCCAATATGAACTTTTTGGTCCCTCCTTGCTTCTCATGGGCTTCCCTTCGATTCTCGGGACTCGGGATCGGGTCTCGGAGGCTCGGGATTGGGTCCCAAGGTCTCGGGGTCGATTCCAAGGCATCAAATCATCGTTCCTTTACTCCGTTGGCTCCAAAATGTGTATGTATAGAGTCGGAATCGCTCCAACTCTTCCAAATCGGTCTCGGGAACCTGAAATGAACTAAAGGAAGCATAAGAAGACCCTAAACCGCTCCCAAGGAGCGATTCTACAAAGAAAATGGGACCAAAACACTACGAAATAGGCACTACAAACCACACTTATCACTTATCCCAATGACGTGTTTGAAGATGTGAGTGTTTGCGCCATTACCTCTAGGTTTGAGCGTATTTGAGGATTTGTTATACTTTCCCCAACTTCTTTACTTGTGGCATTATAAACATGTTGGTAATCATTTTGAGGATTCTGTGCCCAAGCATTGTTATATTGGTGGACCTTGTTTAGTGTTCCTTACTCGAGAAATTTGGAGCATACCTCGAGTTCAAACCTTATGAGTTTTGAAATTAGGAGCCTTATCGATCAAGGGTTTGGGTATGTTTTGTTAACCGTTGGAATCTTAATTATGGATTTGATTATAAAGCATTTGTGGATTAGTATCGTGTCGCTTGAACGATTGGATAGTCACGTAAGACATTTTTGGAGTTTGTGACTGAGTAGTGCCACCTAGTGCCTAATATTGGACTTAACGTTATTTGATGGAAATTAGGAACCCGTGTTGTGGGAGTCGTATCCGGAATCTCGAGATGGTTAATTTATTCATCAATCCTTGAGAGTTCTATTTGACTCTCAAATTCATTCTCCCCTTAGCTTCTCTTGAATCCCACTTCTTCTTCTTCAGCCAATCCCTTTCGACTTCTTTATTGGGTTTGAAATTTTTTGTTTCGATTTGTCGTTGACTTTGACTCTATTTATCCATTTATTATTTTCTCCCAAACTTGTGTTATGAAAAGTTTGACTAATCTACAAATTTTTGATTTTCATGAAATTTTAACATTTTGAAGCACAATTTCAAATTTTAAAACTCCCATTTTGTAAAAACTTTGAACAATTTAACATTTTGGGTTATCGTGAAATTTAACATTTTTGAATTATAATTTAAGAACTTTATACTTCACTTTTGTTTTATCTTTGGTTGATATTTATATTTAGATCTGTTCCAAAATGCTTTAATAATTTATCTTAAATTATTTCAATTTTTGATTTTTTTTAGCGATCAAAATTTTATGAAGACTTTCATATTTCCAAATACTTCAATTTTTATAGGAATATTATGTAAAGTGTTTTAACATTGTCGAAATTCTTTTGAATTTTCAAGTTTGATAACATTTTTGAAAACTTTCATAATTGCTTTGATAACATTTCCGAAATTTTAACAATTTGGAATTAGTTTCACTTTATTGTTGGTGGACTTTTGAATCTGTTATTGAAAATGTTAGACGACTGGTTTGATTTTTACTAACTAAAAATTTTGATTTCTCCAAACAAAATTTTGTTTCATCATAAAAAGAATTATTATCTAATTTCTTAAGCAAAAATTGTTTTACTTTTGTTATGAAAATGTTTGGTTACCCAATTTTCTCCGAGTTCGTTTACAAATGTTATTTGATGTCAATATTTTATCAAATAACTTTACTTTATAATTTCATTAATTTAAAATATTTTAATCTTCTTGGAATAAATATTGGTATTCGATTTCGTACCACTTTAAAAGTTGTAATATTTTCTTTTAAATTCAAAATTGTTTTTATGCGGAATACGTATTTTCATCTCTTCGAGTAAGGTAAACCTCGAGTTTCTTTCTACTTAACCTTAGTTTCGAGGACAAAACTTTCTTTTAGTGGGGAGGATTGTAACACCCGCTATTTTTCCTAGAGTTTTATCCTTTCTGTTATGACTTCGTCATAACTCTGTCACATTTTGGCCTTATGTTTCATCATTTTTTCCAAGCTTATTTTCAATTTTGAGTTTAATGATATTTATTTTTATTTTAAAAGATTTTAATTCTTTTAAATCTATTTATTTAATTTTCTTCGTAAACTATTTATTTTTCCGCGAGGAATTTTATTTCTCTACGAATTAACGTTTTTAAGCTCGGATTTAAGTTATTCCTCTTTCTAAAAATGTCTAAACATATTTTTATAATATTTTCAACTAGTAAATATTTTTATTCACTAAAAATTAGCCTTTTATGATTTTAATACGAAGTTTCGAAAATAATTATTTTCCAAAGCGAGGTTTACTCAAATTGCTTTGAAATGATTTTAATAATTTTATGATTCTTATTTTTAAGCAACCCACAATTAAAAGAAATACTTTTGACTTCTTTTTGGACCATGACACCCTTGGTCACACACTTTCACATTTTTTTAAACACTTGGTATTATAACTTGATTAAATGTCTTAAATATTTAAATCATTTTTGGACTTATTACAAGACTCTTCACACTCCCTTCTTATTCATTTTGGCTGGTGTTTTGGATGGTTTAACATAGTTGTTATCATTTTAATAGTCCACATTCATACACTCATCTCATCATAATTTATTCATTCATTTTTATTCAACACATTAAACAAGAAATACCCTTCATTTCCTCTCCTTTGGCCATGAGTTTCAGGAGATTTTCCAGCCTAGATTTGTCTCAAAATCGAGTCTTGATCATCCCTTTTTCATCTCCAAATTAATCATCTATCGTTTCTCTTCGTTAAGGTAATTGTTCCGATATCGGAAACAATTAACCCGGCACCGAATTCGGGTCTCTAAGATGTAATGCTTCTAATGTGATGATCGCTTAATTTCCTTTGGTCTCCCCTTCTTTTCACTCCGGTGATCGGACCTCCCCGGCGAGAGTGACCTGCTCCCTGCACAGTGAACGCACAGGGCCTCGGAGGTGTCCGAGGGAACCATCTCCGATGCCTAATTCAGTCCATGAAAATGCCTTAAGAAACCTAGTTCGTGAGGAGCTAGGAGGCGGTTTTGGAGTGAAAGTCTAGAGAGAGAAATTCAAACCCCTCTCAAGTGGGAAATATATGTGTATATATACCTTCCTACAAGAGAGGGGAGTAGAAGGAGGATGCGTGGATGAGGGGGTGACAAGTGGCTTCTCCACATCAACTCATTCTCATTTACCTTAGGCGAAATGACGGAGGGTCCCCTTGGTGGTCCCTGTCCTGCCAGCGGGGGTTTTCCCTAGAGGACAGGCGGGTAGGGGTTCTGTGAAGGCCGGATTAAACAGGCCGCATCGCCCTGCCGTGCAGGCGACTGTCTGAAGCTGTCCCCAGGGGGTTTTCTTTTTGGTGATTTACTCCGATTGTCTGCCGGGTTGGTTCCCAGGCTCCTTGGGTTGGGTCCTCTAGGGACTTGCCTAGTAGGCGGCCCGGTACAGGCTGCCGACCCTCATCAATTGGCCCTCGCAAGCTGGGGGGGAAGCAAGGCTTCCCTCCGGCTGGCGGCTTTTGCTCAGATGGAGGGGAGGTTGACTTGTTGGCTTTACTATTGCATTTAATGCGTTTGTACTTTCCCGAGGAAAGAAGCGTTAATTGCATTGGGCATGTAAAGAGTTGGGAGGTCTTTTAGCAATGATTACTTCTCATGCTTGGCGGATTTTCGGGTAGTGTTATGGCTTCACGATTGGTGGCATTCTCCGCCAGGATGGTTCAGATGTCATTTATTGCTTCATCTTCTTTGTATAAATTCTGGCTCTCTTTGCCATTTTAACAATACATCCTCAATTCCTCCGTTTTTCTTTGTTAAGTCATGTCTTGGATCAAGAAATCTGTTGTTCGTCATGGAGTTCGCACTGTTACCTTCCTCTTCAAGGGGTTCTGGAGGCTAAGGTATGCCCGGGCGGCTTTTCGGGCACTCCGCCGCAGACGACATCCACGGTCTCGTCCTTGCTGGAACGTCCAGAGGGCGTCTATTAGGGTAGGCAAGCGCCCTAGAAGATTCTCACCCCCTGTTGTTCCCAGGTTCAAGCGCTGCCCTCAAGGAGGGTGTTTTGATAGGGGTTGTCATGAGTGTTTTCCATGGCTGCACCCTGAACAGTTCGACCCTGACTGTTCTGACATAGAGTCTTCTCCGGAGTCAGGCCCTTCCTCTCCAGTGAAGAAAACGGGCTGCGGCGCTTGTGACGACTCCCAGTCAGTTCCCTATGGCAGGGACTGGGACGTCAGCAGCCGGGACTCTGGAGATAGTGAGGGTCTGGGCTGCTCGTGTGACAGAGACGAAGGCGGACTCCCTGACGATCCCTTCAAGGACTCCTCTGACTGTGATTGGGGATCTGACATAGGAGATCAGGGCAGCCCTGGGGACTACTCCTCGGACTTTGATGATGACTAGGCCTGCTTGCAGGGTGCAGGCGCGTTGAGCCGGAGATCCTGGCTCCTTTTGTATTCTCTTTCTTTGCTAAGTATGGCATGTAACTTGTCCATTTTTCTTCAAAGTTAATGAAAAATCCGAGCGGCTTTGTTACTTGTTGTTTGTTTTGTTTGCTTTGCTTTTTTTTTTTGAATGCGGGGATGACGTCGTTAGGTGACCATCCCTCTGACACCCTTTGCTTTTTTGAGGCCCTTCTTGGGAAGGGGTGAGTGGCTCGTGTTCAAAGCACGACACGTGGGGCAGTTTGTTGGGGAAGTATTGTTAGAGAGGCGACCCTTTGGCTTCCTGGGCTTATATAAGCCTCTCTCCTCCCCTTATTTATCTTTTTCCCACTTCTCAAACTCGAAAAACCTTTTTCATTTCTCTACTGCTTGGGAACTCTTTTCTCAAGACTGAGAAGCTTCCTTCCTCGGATTTTCACGCGGCGATCACCGTTTCTGGGTTAGAATCTTGCCCTTAAAACCCTTTTCTTTTTAGTTTCTTCACATCTTCTTCTTGAATCGATGTCTCGCGCTCATATTCTTTCTTTTATCCACCCGTCGCTTGAGAGGTCGGGGAATGGAGGGGAGGATAGGACCAACCTAGCCTCCTCATCCGGGATTAGGGCCCCTGGGGAGGATTACCTTGAGGAAGAAGATGCTGATTCCCCTGAGCCTGCCCCCTTTGACGTCGTTGATTCCGACGACGCGGCTTTAGAGATAAACCCCTCTAGGATAGCCGGCCCTATTGTCCCCAGGGAAGGGGGGAGGACGTACTATCTAGATAAAGTCAAGTACCAAATCCCCTTGAGGACTTACCATGAAGCCAAGAATCGAGATTTGATTTTGGCACTTAACGCCGCTGAGGCCATAGAGGGCTTTTACGATTTTGGGGAAGGGTATACAATTGTGATTCCTGGGGAGAAGAACATAGTGTGTTGTTCCCCTGACGGCTGCATAGCCGTCTATCACAAAAGTTTGGAGTTTGGCCTGCAATTCCCTCTGCACCCTTTCCTGGAGGAGGCCTTCAGGAGGATGAATGTGGCTATAGCTCAGCTGACACCCAGCGCGATCAGGGCGTTAAAATCCTACACTTGGACCTGTATCTTCCATGGAGAGGGACCCATGATTGATGCCCTGCGCTTTATGGTGGGGCTGCAGATGGTATCCTCATCAGGGGGGATGGCTCCCCTGGATATTGGTCCCTTCAGAGGCAGAAAGGTTATACCTTAGTCTGGCCGGCCTTAAACAGTCTGAAAGACTGGAAAAACAATTTTTTATATGTACACAGCGCTTCTGGGTGGAAGATTTCCAGGCATTTTAGAAATCACGTCCATACTCGCCTGGAAACTCGCGAGGAATACCACCCAGGAGTTGGGGGGAAGGCCTTGGAGGTAAAATTAAGCAGGCTGGACGAGGGAGTGGTCAAGAAATTTGCGGCTGTCACTGACAAATCTGGCGTCTGCGGCCCTACCTTCTGGCTTCCTCACGCAGAGCTCATTGCCATGGATAACTATTTGGGCCGTGTGGGCCTGATTCCTGGCCTTAAAGAAGGTAGTTTAAGGATTTTTGCCGGCCTTGTTGCCCTGCTTTTCTATGTTTCTTTCTAACCAGTTGTTTTTCTTACCCTACAGACCCCAAATCTCGCCTCTGGCCGAGGAAGGAGATAAAGAGGCTTGGCTTGACCGAGGATTTCGTGATTATTTCAAAGCGATCTTCCCTTCCTTCGAGCTATAAGAAGGGTGAGAAGAATCTGATGAGGTTTGTGAAGAGTCTTTCAGCCAGCCGAAGGCTTCCTCTTCTTCCCAGGTTACCGCCTGTCAAGCCGACGGCTCCTCCCTCTGGTGTCCAGGGTACAGAGACAGAGGTCACCTTAGAGGCCACCCCTTCCCCTGCCGACAAACGGGGTGATTCCCCTGCGGGGACCCACATCCCCCCAGGGGTCACACCCTGCCAACTCTGAAGGAACTGGGGAGAGCGTCCCTCTGGAATGTAGGAGAAAAAGAGGTAGAGAATCCTCTAGGGCTGCTCATGTGGTTGACTTGGAGACCGATGTTGAGACCCCTGAGCCTAAGCGCACAACCCGTGAGATTCCAGGTACTCTCTTCTCAGAAGAGAACACGGAGTTCCATTATACTGCGGGTGATAGTGTGGATGTCTCTGCCCTACTTTCGGATTCTGGGGCCGTCCTGGCAGACCGCCTCACCAAGTCTGTGTCAAGTGATCCAATATATTCAGCGCACTTCCAGGGTGCTACAAGCCTCAGCTGAGTTTGCGGCTCTCATCCGTCTGAGCGATGAGGAGCTGATTGTCACTCCTGGGGTTCCTCCTCCTGACCGTCCGGCCATGGTGGAAAGGGATGTCACCCTGATCAGCAACTTGAGGGATAAGTTGGCGAAACAGGGGGGTGAGATGGAGGAAATGAAGGGTCAGGTGACTCGGTGAAAGCTCCAGGGGGAGAAGGCCATGAAAGAAGTGTCGAAGCTGGAAGCGGACTTGAAGGGGAGTAAGCTGGCGGTTGAGCAGGCAAACAAGTCTTTGGCTGAAATGGAACATACAAAAAGAAAAGCCGTCGAGCTAGAGGAGCATTTGTCGACGGCTGACTCGGAGCTTAAGCAGGCTCAGGCTGACTTGAAGGCCAAGGGCGAAGAATGGCAAAGGAAGAAGGATGCCATCCTGGAGGAGGCTGAGGTTGCTGTGGATACGAGTTTTTAGGATGGGGCTAACTCTTCGCTGGAGCTCGTCACAGAGGTAATCGGGGAGATGTTCCCTGATTTGGATGAGGAAGCCTTTAGGAATCTTTACTCCATCAAAAATGAAGCTCGGGCTAGCAAGGCCGCTGAGGAGGCTGATGGTGCCAGCAAGGATGCCCCCAATGTCTGATGTGCAGAGGCTTTGCCATTTTCTTTTCGCTCTGATTCTGCTATATCTTTTTCTTGTGGTAATTCTCAACTTTCGTGCCCGAGCTCTGATGGGCCGGCCATCTTTATAATCTTTAACTCCTTAGTTTTTGGATTTTATTAATGTTTTTGTAAAAATACTTGAATTTGCTATGAATGTCTTTTATTTCAGCCTACTTTTTCCCTTTTCAAAGGTACGACCTGACCTTTTGTTTTAAAGTTCAGGGAGCCTGCCCCCTGCCCCTGCAGTGGGTTTTGGTTTTTTTTTATACAAGGTTGGAGGGATTGCCTCTATTCCTTGTTATTGGCGTGCGAAGCCTGGCCTGGCCCTGGCTTCTGTTCGAAGTCCAGGGGGGCTGCCCCCTGTCCGCCTAGAGGCAGGGAGGGGCTTTGGCGTTTTTTATACAATGTTGGTGGAATTGCCCCCAGTCCTTGTTAGTTGTGCGTAGCCTGGCCTATCCTTGGCTTCTGCTTGAAGTCCAGGGGGGCCTGCCCCCTGCCTGCCCAGAGGTAGGCAGGGAGGGCTTTTGCATTTTTTATACAAGGTTGGGGGATTTGCCCCCAGCCCTTGTTAGTTGTGCGTAGCCTGGCCTGTCCCTGGCTTCTGCTTGAAGTCCAAGGGGGCCTGCGCCCTGCCTGCCCAGAGGAAGGCAGGGAGAGCTTTTTTGCGTTTTTTATACAAGGTTGGGGGATTTGCCCCCAGTCCTTATTAGTTGTGCGTAGCCTGGCCTGTCCCTGGCTTCTGCTTGAAGTCCAGGGGGGCCTGCCCCTTGCCTGCCCAGAGGTAGGCAGGGAGGGTTTTTTTGCGTTTTTTATACAAGGTTGGGGGATTTGCCTCCAATCCTTGTTAGTTGTGCGTAGCCTGGCCTGTCCCTGGCTTCTGCTCGAAGTCTAGGGGGCTTACCCCCTGCCTGCCCAGAGGTAGGCAGGGAGGGCTTTTGCGTTTTTTATACAAGGTTGGGGGATTTGCCCCCAGTCCTTGTTAGTTGTGCGTAGCCTGGCCTGTCCCTGGCTTCTACTTGAAGTCCAAGGGGGCCTGCGCCCTGCCTGCCCAGAGGTAGGCAGGGAGGGCTTTTTTGCGTTTTTTAAACAAGGTTGGGGATTTGCCCCCAGTCCTTGTTAGTTGTGCGTAGCCTGGCCTGTCCCTGGCTTCTGCTTGAAGTTCAGGGGGGCTTGCCCCCTGCCTGCCCAGAGGTAGGCAGGGAGGGCTTTTTTGCGTTTTTTATACAAGGTTGGGGGATTTGCCCCCGTCCTTGTTAGTTGTGCGTAGCCTGGCCTGTCCCTGGCTTCTGCTTGAAGTCCAGGGGGCCTGCCCCCTACCTGCCCAGAGGTAGGCAGGGAGGGCTTTTGCGTTTTTTATATAAGGTTGGGGGATTTGCCACAAGTCCTTGTTAGTCCGGCTCGTGGGGCCTGCTCCCTTCCTGCTCAGAGGTAGGTAAAGAGGTTCAGGATTTTCAGGGGGTCGGCGTTCTAGTGCGCGCCCAGCTCTTGGCCTTCAGGGTTGGAGATTCTATATGTGCCTGGTCCCAAAATCTGGGTCACCTGATATTGGCCTTCCCTGTTGGCCCTTAACTTGCCATGCTCCCTGGATCTTCCCACAGCCTGTGTTTTTCTCAGTACCAGGTCGTCTATCTGGAAACTTCTTTCATGTACCCTTTTGTTGTATGTTTTTCTCATCCTTTGCTGATAGGCAGCTATATTGATGCTGGCCTCTTCCCCGACTTCATGGACCAGGTCTAGGGCTTCGGCGATCGCTACATCATTGTCAGCCCTTTTATACTGCTGAGACCGTAGGGTAGGAACTCGTACTTCGATGGGTAATAAAGCTTCTGCTCCATACACCAGGCCGAATGGTGTTTGACCCGTTGATTCCTTTCTGGTGGTCCTTATTGACCATAGTATACTTGGTAGCTCGTCTGCCCACCTACCTTTGAGATCATCCACTATTTTTTTGAGCCCATTTAGGATCTGCTTGTTGGCGGCCTCGGCCTGCCCATTGGTTTGTGGCTGGCAGACGGCGGAGTAGGCGACTGCTATTCCATGCCCTTCCAGCCAGGCTCTTAGAGGGTCGTTGTTAAACTGTCTCCCATGATCGAATACTAGCATTTTTGGCAGGCCGAATCTAGTTATGATGTTTCTCCAGATGACCTTTCTGACTGCGGGCTCAGTGATGTTAGGGACTGCCTCAGCATCAACCCATTTTGTAAAGTAGTCAATCCCTACGATAAGAAACTTTCGTCCTCCCGTGGCCGCAGTAAAGGGGCCTAGTATGTCCATCCCCCATTGAGCGAAAGAAATGGGAGACAGAATTGGCCTGAGTTCCTGGGCTGGGGCATGAATCGACGGGGCGAAGAGTTGGCATTTCCTGCATTTTCGGGTCAAGTTCCTTGCATCTTATAACTTGGTAGGCCAATAGTAGCCTGCCCTCAGGGCTTTGTGGGCCAACGATCTTCCTCCAATGTGATGCCCGCAGATCCCCGAGTAGATGTCATCCAAAACTTCAGCGGCCTGCTCTGCTCTCAGGCATCTGAGCAGGGGGGAAGAGAAGGACTTCTTGTATAGTTTTTCATCGATTATTATGAACCACGCTGCTCTGGTCTGCACTTTTCTTTTTTGCACTGGATCAGACTGTAAGGTGCAATATTTTTTGAACTAAATGAGGGGGGTCATCCAGCTCTCCTGCTCCTCTTCGATAATGTTGACTGCTTGACAGGTAGCAGTGGATTTCTCCTGTACAACATCTACCCAAACTGATCTCCTTATGTCCTGTAGGCTAGGGCTGGCCAGTTTTGATAGGGCGTCCGCCCGGTTATTCTGGGATCGGGGTATTTGCCTGACTTCGTAGGATTTTAGGTTTGATAGCTCCTGCTTCACCTTTTCCAGGTAGGCGGCCATGGCTTGGTCCCTAGCTTCATACTCTCCGTTGATTTGATTGGCAATGAGCTGAGAGTCAGTCGCTAATATAATCCGCTCTGCGCCTGTTGCCTTAGCTAGATTTATCCCTACAAGTACGACCTCATATTCTGCCTCGTTGTTCGATGCAAGGAAGGTGAATTTGAGCGCATGCTCAAAATCCACTCCTTCAGGGCTGGTCAGTACGACACCTGCTCCTGCACCATTGGCCGTTGAGGACTCGTTAGTGTATACTATCCATTCTCCGGCAGGGGGCTCCTCTTCCCCTGAATGAGAACATTTAGCCTGGAAGTCTGCCAAGGCCTGTACCTTGATGGCTGTCCTGGGTTGGTATGATATCCCCAGTCCACTCAACTCAATTGCCCATTTTAGCAGCCTCCCTGACTTTTCAAATTTTTCCAATATCTTTTCTAGTGGCTGGTCGGTGAGGACCACAACAGGGTGCGCGTCGAAGTAAGGCCTGAGTTTTCTAGCTGCTATGACGACTGCATAGGCGGCTTTTTCTACCAAAGGATAGTTTCTTTCGGCTGCCCCCAGGGCGTGACTTAAAAAGTAGATGGGCTGCTGTGAGCCTGCTTCCTCTTTCAGAATGACTACGCTTACCGTTGAATTGGTGACAACAATGTACAGGTATAGTTTTTCTCCGGCTACTGGTCTTGCCAGGGTAGGGTGTTTTTTCAGATGTTCCTTTAGTTGTTCGAAGGCTTTCTTTTGCTCGTCTTCCCATTTGAACAGTTTATTGCCTTTTAATACTTTGAAGAAAGGGGTCGATTTGTCTGCTGATCTGGCGATGAAGCGAGCCAGGGCAGCCATCCTGCCTGTGAGCCGTTGAATGTCCCTTATAGTCTTAGGCTCTGGGAGGTCCAAGACTGCCTGAATCTTCTCGGGATTGGCGTCTATTCCTCTAGAGCTGACTAAGAATCCTAAGAATTTGCCAGATCGGCTCCGAACGTGCACTTTTTTGGATTCAACTTCATTTTGTAGGAGCGCAGGGAGGAGAAGGTTTCTTGCAAATCCGCCAGGTGCTCCCTGTCTCCTTTGCTTTTGACAATTGCATCATCGACATAGACTTCTAGGTTCCTCCCCTTTTGATTTTCGAAGACCTTGTCCACCAACCGCTGATAGGTGGCGCCTGCATTCTTCAGTCCAAATGGCATCATCTTATACATGTACGTTCCATGGCTGGTTATGAAGGCGCACCTTACCCTCTCAGGCTGCCAGAGGTACACTTGATGGTACCCTGAGAATGCATCTAGAAAACTCAGCGTGGTGTATCCACCAGTTGGTCCATTCTGGGCAGGGGGTAGCAGTCCTTTGGGCAGGCTTTGTTAAGATTTGTGAAGTCTACGCAAATTCTCCATGCGCCTGACGACTTTTTCACCATCACAACATTTGCCAACCACTCGGGGTAATCGCAGACTTCGATGAAATCCGCTTTCAAGAGTTTTTCTATCTCCTCTTTTATCGCCATGTCTTTTTCCGCGGACATATTTCTTTTCTTCTGCTTTTCAGGGCGGGCCTCCGGATTAACGTTCAGCTTGTGAACAATAAAAGCAAGGTCGACCCCTGGCATCTCATCTGCCGAGTAGGCGAACACGTCCCTGTTTTCTCTTAAGACTGCAACCAACTCTTTCTGGTAGGACTCCTCTAGGTCAGCCCCTATGAGGACCTGCCTCCCTGGCTCTAAGTCTACCAGCATGCTTTCCCCTTCAGGTTCCAGGTGGGCTGCTGTTTGCTGAGCAGCCGGGATTTCACCCTCCCTGCTAGGGGAACTATCGGCTTTTCGTTTTCCCTTTCTTTCTGTTTCATGGGCTTGCAGGGTCACAGAATAGCAATGCCTGGCTGACTCCAGATCCCCGTGAACTTTTCCTTCCATGCCAAAGTCTGTCACATAGGCTATGGTGAGGGCCCTGATTGATATGGCGGCTTCGATCTCGTCCAGGGTGGCCCGCCTTATCAGGGCGTTGTATGCAGACTTTGCATCCACCATGACAAATGACGCCCTGACATTCCTGGCAGAGGCCCCGTCCCCAAACGTTACTGGTATGTCGATAATCCCCATGGGAAGCACGCCTGCCCCACTGAACCCGTACAACGATCCAGGGGCCGGTTTAAGGTGTCTCTTTTCTAAGTTCATTCTTTCAAAGGCGTCCTTGTATAAGAGGTTCGTGTAGGCGCCAGTGTCCACCATGCATCTCTTGACAATGTGATTGCTAATCTCAAGAGTTAAGACCAAAGGATCACTGTGTGGGTATATTACTCTCCCTGCGTCCTCAGGGGTGATGCTCAGGGTCGTACCCCTTGGGCTTCCTGCCCTCTCGGCGTAGCAAATCTGATTCTGTAACTCGCGGATCTGTCTCTTCTGGCTTCGTCTGTTTGTTCGTCCCTCTGCATCCCCTGACACTACATGAACTATCATGCGATTTTGGGCCAAACCCTCAGGCTTGTCTGCCGCCTCCTTTTGGGATTTGTTCCTCGCTGCATAGTTACTCAGCCAACCGTTTCTTATGAGCTTTTCTATCTCATCTTTTAAGTGTCGGCATTCCTCAGTGGTGTGACCTATGCAATAATGGAACGTGCAGAATTTTTTAGGATCTCCCTTCGGGTTGTGCGGCTTATTCCGTCGGTTCCACTTTGCTGTTTCCTTTTCCAGCTCAAAGATCCCTGCCCTCGGCCTGTTGAGGGCCGTGTAGCTGTCAAAACTTGGCTGGTAAGCTGTGCGCTCTTTCTTGGGGGTATCCCCCTCCTCCTTCTATTTGCCCGGTTCGTTCCTGCCACGTCCGCTCTGCGGTCCCCCTTGCGGCCTTGCTTGGCCTGCAGGGGTGTCCGGCAGGCTGTGAAACTCTTCCTGCAGAATGAACCCTTCGGCAATTTTTATGGCTTTGGCCAAGGTTTCAGGCTGGGCCCTGATCATCTGGTTCTTCATCTCCCCTGGGAGTAGGGAGATTGTCAGGGCGTAGGCAGCAGTTGAGTCGTCAATCTCCCTGACTTGTTGGTAGGACAAGTCGAATCTCTTTAGGTACTCCCTGACGCTCTCGCCCTTTTTCTGCTTCAGGGTCATAAGGTCAAACCGAGTGAGCCGTCTCCTCTTGTTCCCTGCGTATTGTTCAAGGAACGCCTCGGCTAACTCTATAAAGAAGCTGATCGACCCTTGGCGAAGGTCCCTAAACCATCCCTGTGCAAGTCCTACAAGGGTGGTTGGGAAGATTTTGCACCAGATTGAATTATCCACATCATACATGCCCATGTGACTTTCAAATGCCGCCAGATGGTCCTCTGGATCTGTAGTCCCGTCAAAATTGACGGTGGGCATCTTGATCTTCGGGATGGGGTACTCTTGTACGTCAGGATGGAGAGGAGTCTTCCTGGGCCTGCCTACCACCCGTGACCTGCTTTCCCCAGACTGGTTACCGTGGACATCCCACTGTCTAGGGGTCGGTTTCCTCGCACTGGGGGAGTGGTGCTTTGGTGGTCGCCTGCTCGTTGCCTCGTTCTCCGTGTCAGGGGAGGGTTGCCTGGACCGCTTTCTCCGGGACTGACCAAGGTTGTCATCCTGGTGATACCTTGATTCGAGCGGCTGCCCCCGGTTAAGCCTAGACTGCAGGCTCTAGGACAGCCCTGGAGCTGGCTGTCCTTTTACTGCTGGCGTTAACCTGGAGAAGACTCCGCCCTGCTTCTCTCCCAGACGCTTAGACGCAGGCTCCCTGTGCCTCATTTGATCCTGCAGTCCCTGAGACAGACCCCTCTTCCCACTAGACGTGGACTCCGTAGTGTGTATAGAGAACGCCTGTTGTTGGGCAGGCGGTTCCGGGCTGCCTGCTGTGATGCGTCTCTGTACCTGTGCGTATACTTGAGCTGTTTTCCTTGCCTTCCTCTGGGCATTTATGGCGGCGGTTCGCTTTGTACCCCCAGCCCCCTCTCTGCTTACTGAGCGGGGCTGTCTGGGGGTCGTTGCGACCCTGCCTACCAGGTCTTCAGGGGTGAATTCCTGGTTGAGCATTGCGGAGAAGAAAGCAGCTGTCTGTACCATCTGAGCTGGGGTTAGGTTCAGGGTGTGCCCTGGATGTGCCCCCTGCCCTGGTGCCACAGCTGTATTTGGCATGCCCAGAAGACTGGTTCCCCCCACCCCCAGGATCGTGGCGGCAGGAGCTACCCCTACACTAGCGTCAACAATCTCAGGCATGATTGCCTAAATTGGTTAGTTTTTGTATTTGGGAATGGTTGATTTTTTGTGGGTAATTCGTGGATACAACCAGATGTCTCGCCAAATTGTTCCGGTATCGGAAACAATTAACCCGACACCGAATTCGGGTCTCTAGGATGTAATGCTTCTAATGTGATGATCGCTCAATTTCCTTCGGTCTCCCCTTCTTTTCACTCCGGTGATCGGACCTTCCCGGCGAGAGTGACCTGCGCCCTGCACGGTGAACGCACAGGGCCTCGGAGGTGTCCGAGGGAACCCTCTCCGATGCCTAAGTCAGTCCATGAAAATGCCTTAAGAAACCTAGTTCGTGAGGAGTTAGGCGGCGGTTTTGGAGTGAAAGTCTAGAGAGAGAAAATCCAACCTCTCTCAAGTGGGAAATATATGTGTATATATACCTTCCTACAAGAGAGGGGAGTAGAAAGAGGATGGGTGGATGAGGGGGTGACAAGTGGCTTCTTCTCATCCACTCATTCTCATTTACCTTAGGCGAAATGACGGAGGGGCCCCTTGGTGGTTACTGCCCTGCCAGCGGGTGTTTTCCCTAGAGGACAAGCGGGTAGGGGTTCTGTGAAGGCCGGATTAAACAGGCCGCATCGCCCTGCCGGGCAGGCGACTGTCTGAAGCTGTCCCCAGGGGGTTTTCTTTTTGGTGATTTACTCCGATTGTCTGCCGGGTTGGTTCCCGGGCTCCTTGGGTTGGGTCCTCTGGGCTCCTTGGCTGCCGACCCTCATCAGTAATAATCGATGTTATTTCCGATCGTTATTTACCTTGTTTCTTTCAGTTTTCTCATGGTATTTTTGTACCATGTATGTCATGCAATGTAGGAGTCTTGGTCGACCTCGAAGCCGACGAATTTATCTTAGACTCGGATTTGGAGTGAAGGTAACGTCGGTGTTACTCGGTATTGCTTGATTTTATTTTTTTAATTCCATGTATATATATATAATTTTATTTTTGACAATATATGTATGTCATATAATCTGGAAAAATTTTAAAAGTTGAAAATTTGCATTTTTCGGTATTTTTATCGCTTTTACGAGATTAACGATTAAATCGTTGTATTAATTTGTAAAATCGTAATATTCGGCCTAAACTTGTAATATATGATTATATTCAGTAAAAATGATGTTTTTGATGATTTTTAATAATTTAGTATTTTTCTGATATTTTAGTTATCGATTATTGAATTATTACCGTTTACGGACAAAAATGATTAAAAGTTGATTTTTAGTTCTAGTACCTAAACATTTTATATTAATCTGATTTTTGACGTAGTGAAAGTTTATGATTATATAGAACTTTATGAATTTTTTCATAATTGTTCGGAATTGTTAAGTGGATGAATTAATTAATCACTTTAAATCATCGTTTATCGTTAAAACCGCGTTTGTCGTTTAAATTCTCGATTTCTGGTCCTATGATTAAATCTGGAAAAATTATGATTATGATGATTTCTTAAAAAAATTGATTTTATGATTTTTAGTGCCTTAATAAAATGTTAGGTACGATAAGTTTTATTAATGGTATTGTTAATTGTGAAAACGGGTTTAAAAGACGGTTTTACGAGATTTACTAAATCTGGAATTTTTGGAAATCTGGAAAAATAGTATTTACTGGAAAATCATGATTTTTAAGTTTAATAATAATTTTTGGATATTAATACTTAAATCGTTTTGTAATTACTATTTTTTTTTTCTTTTGTGTGGAAATGTAAAAAATTAGATTACCAACCGAACATTACAACTTTGGCTTCAAGGCCACAACCAAGGTTCTTAGACACTTAGACTTGCAATATAACTAGTATTAAGGTCAAGAATTTCACGTGGGAGTACCCAATGATTTCTTTGTAGCACCTCTCTCTTAATCATCCTACATAATACATTTGGAGTAATCAACCCGAACTGATGGACACTTCCATTACGAGCGCACCATATATGATATATTGGAGAACATATAACAGCAGCACAAATTTTCTTCTGTAGACGTGACTTCATCCGAGCCTTCAGCCACCAATTGAAAACATCATTCACTGGAATGTCACATTGTATCCAACTCTTGAGCATAGTCAAGCATTCTTTATTGTACCTACATTCAAAAAATAAGTGTCGATGGGTCTCATCAGCTTGATTATAAATGCCACATTTGACATCAGTTGACGGATACCACTTAAGAATTCTATCCCGAGTGAGTAATCTTCCTTGATTATACAGCCAACTCACAAATCTATGTTTAGGAAGGCTAAGATTATTCCAAATGATCGTGGCTACTGGTATCTTAGAACGGGCAGGGTTCAACCAAGTATAGCCTGCAGCAACTGAATAACATCCAGTAGTTGATTCCCATCCATTACCAACATATCCACTAAGCAGCTCATCCTTGACCGCGTAATTACTATTTTTATTAATCGTTATTGTCGAGATTAGACGATTAACGAGAAAACGCTTTAAAAACCGAGTTTTAGGATTCTGGAAAATTTTATTTTCTGGACAGAATGTCCATAAATATATTTTAGCTATTTTACGTGATTTTTGTACTATTTATTAGATTCTTTAATTAATAAGTATTGATTTTTGGACAAATTGTGATTTATCGTTAAAATGCTTCGTCTTACCTAAAAGAATTATTTTTCCAGCCATTTTGAAAATATTTGATTCTGAAACTTTAGGAGTTAAATCATCCCTTAACATACTCTAAATATATTCAATGATTTAATTAAATAAAAGACGTTAAAAGATTTAAATTAACATTTGCCGTAAAATCCCATTTATAATCGTATTGTCGAAACTAATAATAATTAGGGAATTTTACTTTTGTAAATTTTGAAAACACCCTAATTAGTAGTATTTAAAATGTTTAAGACATTTCTAAATCATTTTATAAACACTTGTATGACATTTCAATAATTTCATAAACTCAAATGTTTTCGTTTTAGAAATTAATATCGTTAAGGCCGAAATTACTAGTTTTATAAATCTACATTGTTTACTAAAAATGTTTATTAGTATAAACTAATATTTTTGCTATTTTGATATGAGGTTCTTTTTAGTAAAGTTTCTAAAAATAGAAGTTTTCAAAAATAGAAAGTTTCCTCTTTTGGAAAGTGATTCCCTTTTCTTTTGTCCTCTTATTGTTTATATTGAATACATCTTTTAAATATCGATAATGGATTGTTTTGGAGTTATGGAATAAGGAAAAGTGTGGGTTTAGAGTAATATAGTCTGGGATGTACGTTTTTGCCATTAGCTATAAAGCCGATGTGCCCATTTGGGGCACATTTGGTCGTTGAACTGGGCGTAGTTTCACCAAGGAGAGTGTGCATTGTGCCCTTAAGCTAGATATCGCATCGTGGTAGTCGCCGTCAGTTGAACTGGATACATTTGGTTTCCAGGAGGGGTGTATACTACTTAAACCAGGACCTCGTTGCACGCAGTCCTGTTATAGTTGAGTTGCCTAGTTAGAGACTGGATTTTGTTATGAGTTAAGTCTATAGTTCTCGAAACTAGTTTCTAGTATTTTCCTAGTGAAAGTCTAGATTCTACATTAATCCTATCCATAACGCCCTTTTGGAATATTTTTATTATTATCGATATAATTTGGTTGCAGGTTGACAAATGTTTTATGTTTTCTTTGGGGGACTCATTTTTATTATATTGTTTCGATACGTGAAGTTTTTCACTGAAAACTTATTTTCATTATAATGTTTTACTGTTTTTTTCATTTTTTTTACTATTTTTCTATAGTAGTAATTACAGTTTTAAAATCCTGTTATACGGCTGGGAGAACGTTGACGTTGCTCCCCACTGATTGTGGCTGTTATGTTTTTAACATGGCAGGTATATGTGTTTCTCTTCGGGTGGGCTAGCGAGCAGTTACGGATCCTGCTTGTTTTAATAAGATCACTGGATTATGGATTGTTAAAACCCTTTTTATGGATTTTATTTTATTTTGTTTTGTAGCCATTTTTATTTTATGGCTTATGTATTGACTTACCATTTTTATTAAATCAAGACATAGCTACAGTGTGTTATAATCCCACTTCTATAGTGTTTACGCCACTGTATTGCGTTAGAATTTCTAGGGGATTACATAAAATGCTAACGTAAAACATTAACCTGTTCTGACCGAGTATATTAGGAGATGAGTGTAGTTGCTTCGGCATTCAGAATGAAGTCGGAGTTAAAATTCGGGCGACCTTTGAAAAAAAAAGTTAGACCCCTTTCTACATACTCATAATGTTGCCTTATTAGGCTACAGACGCGACTTGACGATAACCGTGAATCAGGCTACAACACGCCTAGGTGGGGTAGCTTATCCCCCTAAAAAAACGCCTAAGTCTTGTGCGTCCGACGAGTGAACTCGCGTTCCTGTGGCCCCGGTATGTGATGTGAGTTAGAATGAACTTTGAATAGGTGAATTGGAGATTGATAGTAAATTGAAATGAACGAAACAACGCAACGAAATCAGGTTGAAATAGTTGCTGTAAAGTGATGATAGAACGTAACCAAGGATAGTGTGCTAAGTGAGATAGACCTATACCTCAACAAAGCGGGTGCTAATTCAAACACTCGATTGAAATAGCGAGTATAGAGCTTGTAACGCGACTTACTCTAATACTTTGTCTTGTGAACTACAAAGACGAAAAGAAAAGCAAAGCTTTACTCAGATTTTGTTTGATGAAGGTTGAATTCTTTATTCATCAAGTACTCGGCTATTTATAGCCAAGCAACACGTCCCAAATGAGGCTCCAACCAGAATAGTCAAGCCTCATTAAGGGTTACAAACTACTAAGTGATAAAAACAAAGTAAATACATTGAACTAAAATGACTAAATTCATCCTCTAGTTATACTCCAAATCTGGTGCTTTTCTCTTGGTGTGCTTTGGCTGGTTGGAGGTGTGAATGAGTCTTCTTATTGTATGAAAGCAATAACTCCAATTGCTTGTTATTTGAACTTGGAAATCAGAATAGGGCCATGTATGTTTCAGCTCTTTTATTCTGTCCAAGTTGGTGTTCACAAGAGCTAGTTTAGCACTTGAAGAAGGCACACCACTAGACTTGAAGGAGGGACTAATGGGCTTGAACTTGGACCATTTGGAGCTAGTGTGAGCTCATTGAAATCCTGATTTGTTGTTGCTGCCTCATTCGGATCATCTCCTTCCCCTTGAAAAGAAATTGTCCTCAATTATGAAATGCCGTCATCATCAAGATAAGGAGAAAGATCTCCCACGTCGAACGTGGCATTAACTCCATAATCATCCGGTAACTCCACCTTGTAGGCATTGTCGTTTACCCTTGATATGATCTTATATGGACCTTCTGCTCGTGGCATCAATTTGTTATTTCTCTTGCTTGGAAACCTCTCCTTTCTTAAGTGAACCCAAACCAAGTCACCCTCTTGGAAGAGTCTTGGTTTCCTGTTTTTGTTGGATCTTCTTTTGTAGGCTTCATTTACTTCCTTGATCGTTTCTCGTATTTTCTCGTGGAGTTTTATCATGGATTTGAGCTTTGACTCTGCGTCCTTGTGGACTAACTCATCCTTAGGTAGGGGAATTAGGTCCAAAGGCATATAAGGGTTGATTCCATAAACAGCCTCAAAAGGAGAATGAGAGGTAGCATAAGTAGGAGAACGATTGTAAGCAAACTCAGCGTGGGCTAGCTTGACATCCCAATCCTTTTGAGTCTTGCTCACCAGACCTCTTAGCAACGTGCCTAAAGTGCGGTTGGTAACCTCGGTTTGGCCATCTGTTTGTGGGTGATGAGAGGTGCTAAATAAGAGCTTGGTCCCTACCTTCCTCCACAATGTGTTCCAAAAATAGCTAAGAAACTTTGAATCACGATCCGAAACAATGGATTTAGGTACTCCATGGAGGCGCACCACTTCTTTGAAGTACAAATCGGCTACATTGCTAGCATCATCGGTTTTGTGACAAGCAATGAAGTGAGCCATTTTTGAGAACCGGTCCACCACCACCATGATAGCATCCTTCCCCCTAGCTGTTCTTGGCAAGGCCACAATGAAATCCATGGACACATCTTCCCATGGTCTTTTAGGTGTGGGTAAGGGCATATAAACTCCTGGCTTGAAAGAACTCTTGGCAAATTGGCAAGTTACACACTTGCTCACTACATGTTGAACACTCCCTTGCATTCTTGGCCAAAAAAAAAGTGCTCTTTTAAGACTTCCAATGTTCTTGTGATGCCGAAATGACCTGCCAAACCTCCCCCATGAGCTTCCCTAACCATCAACTCCCTAATGGGATGTTCGGGAACACAAAGTTGATTTCCCTTGAAAAGAAATCCTTCCTGCAAAACAAACTCGTTAAAGGCTCCCTCCTTGGATTTGGTGAAAGCTTCACCAAAATCAGCATCACTTTTGTAGTAATCCTTTAGAGTTTCAAATCCAAGCAATCTAACATCCAAGGTGGACAATAGAGTGTAGCGGCAGGATAATGCATCAGCCACCACGTTACTCTTACCATCCTTATATTTTGAAGAGAAATGAAAGGATTGCAAGAATTCCACCCACTTGGCATGGCTTGGACTTAGTTTTTGTTGGCCATTGATGTACTTTAGGGACTCATGATCTGAATGGAGAATAAAGTGGTTAGTACGAAGATAATGACTCCAATGATCAAGAGCTCTTACTATGGCATAAATTTCCTTGTCGTAAATGCAATAATTCAGCCTTGCTCCATTGAGTTTTTCTGAAAAATAGGCAATGGGGCGCCTGTTTTGCACGAGGACAACACCAATTCCTACTCCACTAGCGTCACATTCAACCTCAAATGGTTGAGAGAAATCAGGAAGGGCTAGAATAGGAGCGGAACACAACTTCTCTTTGATGGCTTCAAAAGCAACTTGGGCAGCCTTGGACCAAATGAACGTACCCTTCTTCAAACACTCGGTGATAGGACTTGTGATGGTGCTAAAGTCCTTGATGAACCTCCTGTAGAAAGAAGCCAACCCATGGAATGATCTTACTTCAGTTATGGTAGAAGGGATTGGCCAAGTACGGATGGATTCTATCTTGGTTTGATCAACGGATACTCCATCTTTGGATACCACATAGCCAAGGAACACCACGCTTTCTACAAAAAAAGCACACTTCTCCTTCTTGCCAAAGAGTTGCTGTTTGCGTAGTGTCTCAAACAGTAGCCTTAAGTGCTCCATATGCTCCGCCAAAGACCTGCTATAAACAAGAATATCATCCAAATAAACCACAATGAATCGACCTAAATAGGCCTTGAGTATTTCATACATTAGCCTCATGAATGTGCTTGGAGCGTTGGTGAGACCAAATGGCATGACCGTCCATTCATAGAGCCCATGCTTAGTCTTGAATGCTGTCTTCCACTCATCCCCCCCTCTTATTCTAATTTGATGATACCCACTTCTCAAATCAATTTTGGAGAAGACCACAGCCCCATGAAGCTCATCCAACTTATCATCCAATCTTGGGATAGGAAATCTGTATTTGATGGTAATGTTGTTAACTGCCCTACTATCCACACACATTCTCCAAGTACCATCCTTCTTAGGTACTAAAAGGACTGGAACAGCGCAAGGGCTAAGGCTTTCACGAACGTACCCTCGACTCATTAACTCATCAATTTGCCTTTGCAACTCTTTAGTCTCCTCTGGATTACATCTATAGGCTGCCTTATTTGGCAAGGCTGCTCCTGGAACGAGGTCAATTTGGTGTTCTATGACTCGAATAGGTGGTAAACCAGCTGGTAAATCCTTAGAAAGAACGTCCTCAAACTCACGTAGCAATTCCTCAAATGGTTTTCCCCCAAGCCCATTCTCAACTACTATGGGTTCCTCTCCAGCAACCATGACAAAGACACGTTCCCCCCCTCGCAAGGCCTGCTCTACTTCACTCTCACTAGCAAATATGGTGAGGTTAGGTTTCTTAGCTTTGTTGGCTGCCATTGCACAAACAGCTTGAGGTGTCATGGGTTTTAGCACGATTTTCTTTCCCTTATCCCTCAATTCGTATTCATTCTTTCTCCCATGGTGTACTACATCCCTATCAAACTGCCAAGGACGTCCCAAAAGTATATGACACGCATCCATAGGAATGACATCACATAAAACCTCATCGACATAAGACCCCATGGTTAAACCAACTCTTACTTCCTTAGTAACCCTCACTTTGTTCCCGTCATCCAACCAATGTAGTGCATAAGGTTTAGGGTGACTAGTGGTGGTTAAGCCTAATTTGTTTCCCATTTCAGTTGAGGCGACATTTGTGCAACTACCCCCATCAATTATCAAGCTACACCATTTATCGTTAACTTGAGATTTAGTGTGGAAGAGTTGATCCCTTTGTTCAGTGTTGTGAGGGATGGGATTGGCATGAAGTGTACGTAGTACCAAAACAGTATCATACATTGGGGGTTCAAAATCCTCGCTTTCCTCATCCTCTTCTTCTTCTCCCTCATTAAACACAGCCCCTATGCGTTGCTCCTCCTCCCACATCTCATCTCTGAAAGGCATTATTTCTCTCAAGGTCACGACTCTCTTATTAGGACAAGCATTTTTATAGTGACCAAAGCCTTGGCACTTGAAGCAACGTACTTTGGACAAACTAGTTTCAGTGGGTGTCTTAATTGTGGGTTGAGTCGGGTTACTCTTAATGGTAAGGGGTTGATTAGTGTTAACTGAATTTTCTTTGTTACTCCCCTCACTTCGTGACCAGGTATGACTCTTACTAGACTCACTCTCATACTTAGTTTTCCCTTGTGCCTCAATTTTCAAACATAACCCACACAAAGTATCAAAATCAGAGTACGGACGTAAATCAACTGTATTAGCAATACTACGATTTAACCCACGTAAAAACCTAGCCATTTTTATCTCTTCGTTTTCTTCTACTTCCCCCATTAATACCAAGTTCTCAAACTCCTCAATGTACTCGCTAACACTCATCCTTCCTTGTATGAGATTAGCAATTTTTTTGTATAAGGATAACTTATGCGTAGTTGGAACATACCTCTTGCGTAGCTTTTGTTTCAAAGATTCCCAAGAAGAAATCTTACCCTTTCCATCCCTGGTGCGTTGTGTTTTCAGCCCTTCATACCAAAGAGAAGCCCCTTTGCTTAGCTTTAGAATAACGTACTTGCACCTCTCCTCGTCCTCCAAGTCTTTGAAGTCAAAGAGCTTCTCAATGTTTCTTTCCCATTCCAAATAAACTTCAGGATCAGTACCTCCAATGAACTCAGGGAGTTCGTTCACTTTGATTCTGTCCACCGGCTCTCTTCTTGCTTGGAAACGAGAATTCATGGGCTGGTAGTTCTCCAATGCTTTCTTTAGGTGCTCCAAGAAGTTAGGGTCGTCAAAGTTCACTTCTCCTGCCATGCCTTACGTCTTAGGAAGACCAAAGCTCTGATACCACTTATGATGTGAGTTAGAATGAACTTTGAATAGGTGAATTGGAGATTGATAGTAAATTGAAATGAACGAAACAACGCAACGAAATCAGGTTGAAATAGTTGCTGTAAAGTGATGATAGAACGTAACCAAGGATAGTGTGCTAAGTGAGATAGACCTATACCTCAACAAAGCGGGTGCTAATTCAAACACTCGATTGAAATAGCGAGTATAGAGCTTGTAACGCGACTTACTCTAATACTTTGTCTTGTGAACTACAAAGACGAAAAGAAAAGCAAAGCTTTACTCAGATTTTGTTTGATGAAGGTTGAATTCTTTATTCATCAAGTACTCGGCTATTTATAGCCAAGCAACACGTCCCAAATGAGGCTCCAACCAGAATAGTCAAGCCTCATTAAGGGTTACAAACTACTAAGTGATAAAAACAAAGTAAATACATTGAACTAAAATGACTAAATTCATCCTCTAATTATACTCCAAATCTGGTGCTTTTCTCTTGGTGTGCTTTGGCTGGTTGGAGGTGTGAATGATTCTTCATAATGTATGAAAGCAATAACTCCAATTGTTTGTTATTTGAACTTGGAAATCAGAATAGGGCTATGTATGTTTCAGCTCTTTTATTCGGTCCAAGTTGGTGTTCACAAGAGCTAGTTTAGCACTTGAAGAAGGGACACCACTAGACTTTAAGGAGGGATTAAGGGGCTTGAACTTGGACCATTTGGAGCTAGTGTGAGCTCATTGAAATCCTGATTTGTTGTTGCTGCCTCATTCGGATCAGTACGGGTATTTCGATTTTTGGAGCGGGTTTTAGTGACTTGGGGAGGTCGTTCCCGATGTCCGAGGTGTCGTGTGGTAGCTATGAATATAATGCGGAATCGGAGTTTCTACCTTTGGGTGGATTTAGATGTTGCTTGCCTAGATATGGGCACCTGGGCTAAGGCTCTCTGGTTCTGGGTCGCCTGGGCTCAGGCGGCTGGAGATTCGGGCGCCAGGGCCAGGTCGGTTCGAGTCCGGGTTATGGAAATTTTCGTTGTTTCCTAATTCTTATGGGATTAGGGCCATATATACGGGTTGTGGGTGCTCGTTTTAGACATACTAGAATATTCATAGGGTCTAGAACATCCATATTTAGGGTCATGTCGGGTTTAGGGAATATCCTAACCGAATGGGCGGTTTCTCTTATGAAATGTGATCCTGAGGTTTGTTCAAATGATGGTTTGTCAACGGTTGTTACGGTAAGTGGAGTCAAGATACAGGATGACTTCTTATTGGCATGTTCTAAGTTTTGGGACTCGAAAAGCCATGTTTTCGCTTTCCCTTGGGGTAAAATTCGTTCTCTACCCGAAGAGCTAGATGCTATAGGTGGGTGGAGCTCGGTTCGACCTAGTGTGCCGTATGGGGATGATGCTTATGTGGAGCTGTTTTACCACTTTTTGGACCTTTTTCATTGGAGGAGGATAAAAGTTACTTTGGGAGGGATGGCATTAACTTAGAATTGCTTTCTAGGACATTGTCACAGGTTGGTTCTCATCATGTTTCGGCTTTAGAAAGTAGGCGCGCTTTTAATGTTGCGATGACTTGTTATCATCTTTTCGAGGATGCGATGGCGCGTGAAGGTTGGGGCAACACTCCAGTTCTAGATGTGGTGATGGAAATGGAACATGGACGATCACCCTCTTTGCTTATTTTGGGTGAGCTCATTCTAGGTCTCGATGCTCGTGCCCGACTCCACAAGACATCTTTTCAGGGTTCCCGGATTATCTTACAGGTGTTTTTGGTGCTATGTTTCTTCGTAGCTTGGTTTTTTTTGTTTTGTTTTTGCTTTGGTTTGGAGGTGTGATGTTTTGTCATGATTTGTGCAGGTTTGGTTACAGGAGCAGCTTAGTTTGGTCGACCCTCCCCGGGGCATAAAAGGTTATAACTATAGGGGTTTCACGGGCCGGAAGACGGTGCAGGTGTGGTGCAAAGGTCACAAGGAAATGGGCTGACTTTCTTATTTGGCTAAAGGGGATGTGGTCATCAGGTGGTCCATCCCATGGTGGAATATTAGTGGGCGTATCGGGTTTCCATTTTCGTCTTCAGCTGAGGCTTCGTTAATAGTATCCATGATGGATCAGGTTTATGTTTATCCGGGCATGTTGTTGAATCAAATGGGTGTCAAACCCCCCACTTCAAAGGATGCTAAATTTACCCCTAGTTCTGACCCATGGACAGAGGATTTGCTCAGGGAATTTAGGGCGTCTTGGGAACAGGGGTTCTTGCATTCCGTTGTTCGACCGACCGACAGTGCTTCCGTTCGGGGGAGGGTTTGTGAATGCCCATCAGGACAGAGCAACTTAAAATTTAGGAAGACAGCACCGCTAAGAGGCGAGGAGGTGACTCGAAGGACTGTCACCAAGTGCCCGACCAAAGAAAGTATTACCGATCCTAGTTTCATCAGTTTATCTAAGCGGGCCAAGACTAATGAGACCCATATTGAAAATGCGAAAGAGGAAGGAAAGTGGGATTGGCTGGGCTCGCCTTTGGCTAGGGCGGTAGAAGCTTGTATTCAGAAGATTGAGGATGAGAAACACAAGCGGGTGCACCCGAATGGCAAGGGGAGGAAAAGATTGTACCGGTAGAGCTCAGCCATTCTGTATTATGTCTTATTAATTGATATTATGTGGCGTATTAGTACTAGTTTTTGGTGGAGTTTTGACATGATGTTGCTTTCCGGGATATCTGGGATTCAGATGCCTGATGTAAACGCCTCGACAAAAGCTGGATTTAACCGAATTTAATTATTAATAAGAAGCACATTGTTATTATTTATTTTTCTTTTTTTTTGTGTGGTGGCTCGCAACTCGATTCTTCATTTTACCCGGAGCGCACTTTCGGTTTTTCAGTCCGTCCTCCGCTCACCCATTTTTTTGTTTTCTTTTTTTGCCTTTTTTTCTTTTGACGGCTCGCAACTCGATTCTTCATTTTGCCCGGGGTGCCCTTTCGGGTTTTCACCCCGTCCTCGGCTCGTGATTTTTTTTTTCAACGACGGCTCACAACTAGTTTCTTTATTTTGCCCGGGGTATCCTTTCGGGTTTTAACCCGTCCTCGGCTCGTCGTTTGTGCTTCGTCATTTTAAATCACTCGTTGACCGGAACGTGGAAAGAGTTCCGGTTTGTATGTGAATCGAGTAATCAATTTATTTTTTTGTTTGGTTGTACCCGAAGGGTTGCCTATGTATCTGCTTTTAGACAGAATCAAACCATGTTCGTAGTTCTTTTAAAATGTGAGTGATTTTGCTTTAGACTCGTTTATGCCATTTATCGATGCGAACTTGATTTTTTGTTTTTTTTTTTGTGTGTTTTGCATGGCTTTCCCCTAAGTCGGAGGTCGGGATGCGGTTGTTAGGGTGTCTATGGGTAGTATCGCTTGAGTTGATCGATGTTGGTTGGGGTTGAGAACTCCTGACCGTCTAGGTCGGTGAGGATCACGGCACCCCCCGAGAGTATTTTCTTAACAAGGTAGGGGCCCGCCAATTTGGTTTGAATTTCCCTCTAGGGTCAACGGGGTGGGGTGCTCTAATGGATTTGATTACTAAATCTCCTTCGTGTATGTTTCGGGATTTCACTCGTTTATTAAAGGCTAGTTGGATACGTTGCTGGTAAGCTTGTACGTTGGATAAGGCATGTATCCTACACTCGTCTAAGAGTACTAGCTTTTCATATCGTTTTTGGTTCCATTCTTCCTCGGGAATATCGCTCACGGCTAATATCCTTAGTGACAGTATTTCTAGCTCTATTGGTTGGACGGCTTTGGAACCATAGGTTAGGTAATATGGTGTGGCTCCAGTGAGTGTTCGATAGGATGTTCGGTACCCCCATAAGGCGAAGGGAATTTTGTTTGGCCAATCCATGTAGTTGTCTATCATTTTCTTAAGGAATGTGGTGATGGTTTTGTTGGCTGCCTCTACGGCATCGTTTGTTTGTGGTCTATAGGATGAGGATTTGTGTTTCTAGATTTTATATTTGTCTAGGAGTTTTTTGGTGTCGGCTCTGAAGTGAGCCCTCTGGTCACTGATAATTTTGTGAGGTATACCGTAGCTGCAGATGATGTTATTTTGTAAGAATTTGACTACTTGTTTTGAGGTTAGTACAGTGTAAGAGGCGGCTTCCACCCATTGGGTGAAATAACCAACGACCACTAATATAAAGTAGTGTCCGCCGGTCCCGAATGGGTGTACCTTTCCTATGATGTCTATTCCTCAAGTATAGAAGGGCCAGGGTGTGGCTATAGTGTGTAGAGGATGTGGCGGTAGGTGTTGGCAAATATTTGGCAATTGTGGCAGTGGCGAACATGACGTCGACAGTCTGCTTCTAAGGTAATCGAGTAATAGCCTAGTCTCGTTATTTTTTGGGCTAGTAGATGTGCACTCATGTGGGGTCCGCACTCTTCGCCATGTACCTCTTCCATGACTCTCTCATATTGGTTTTTGTTTATGCACCTAAGGAGGACTCCTTGTGGGGTTCGTTTGAATAGTAGTACTTGATTCAGGACGTAATGGGTGGCTTGCATTCGTAGGGCTCTTGTGTTCTTGGTGTTAGTGTTGGGTGGATATGACCCGTGGGTTTTAAAGTCTAGGGTTGCTTTGTACCAAGGTACTTCGGGGGTATCATCGGTTTCGAGGTTATGGACGTGGGCTGGTTGTTCGCTTCTCTCTACGCAGATAGGCATAGAGAAGAGGTGATCGGGCATGTTTATTAGTGAGGCTAGTTTGGATAATGCATCAACGAATTGGTTATCCTCGCGGGGTATGTGTATGAAGTCGATTTCGGTAAATTCCCGGGATATTGTTTCCACTTTGGTTTGGTATGGGGTTAGGCTTTCGCTATAAACCTTCCAGGTACCCGTGGCTTGGTTGAATACTAAGGATGAATCCCTGTGTACTCTAAGGTCTTTAACTCCTAGAGATATGGCTGCTTTTAGACCTATTAGACAGGCTTTGTATTTGGCTATGTTGTTGCAAACGGGGAAGTCTAGATGGATGGAGGTTCATTCGTTGCAAGCTTTTTGTTGTTCGTTTAGGGGGGGTCAGTGATGGGTTGAACCTAGGGTTGTTGTTCCCGATTTCTTTTTAGGGTGAAGTTAATTGGGCCATTTGTGGTAGCCCCTACGATTTAGTCAGTTGTCATCGATAAGTGGCATAGTGTCGAGTCTTTAAGCGTTAAAGTAAATTGTTGAAAGAAGTTAAGCGATTGTCGAGGCATGTTTGTAAAAAAAGAGAGTTGTTTTATTAATAGATAGTAAAACGGGCTAGATGCCCGTGGTTAAGTTCGTTTTAGGGGAGGTGGAGGACATGCTCCCTCGCACCTCCCTGGACTCGAAAAAGGAAAAAAACGTTATTATTATTATTAGTAAGCTTAGGCCCTCAGATGAACTAGACTCCGACTAAGACCCGTCATGCCTTTAGGGGTCGACCATTAACGCTTGACCTCATCGCGACACTGACTTCGTATACTCTTCAGGCTTCAATGTCTGTCACATCCTTCGGGGGATGTTCCCCTTGAGCGACGTCTGGGGTTTGTTCTCATGGGTGACATGTTGCGGGGCTTAAAGTGAGTCGTGACAACTACTGATGTTAAAATCTCCCCTTCAGCCACCGAGAAGGTGAAGTCTGCCTTTTATTTTGTTGCTTCGCTGGAGAGAACATTCCTATCTCAATCAGCTCCTCGATGACATGTTTCAAAGTGAAGTATGCCTCGGTGTCGTGTCCATTCCCTTGATGGAAAAGACAGTAGAGGTTGGCGTTCCAGGTTTTACTCCTCTTACCAACTGGCGGATCTGAGGTGGGGCCTAGAGGCTTAAGCAATCCTTGATCTATTTAGTGTTTTGGGGTGTTTTCGCTTTACTGGGTAATGTTTTAAGGGGTGTGGAGGTTATTTCTCTCCTGGGAGATGTTGTCCCGACGAAGTACCGGGGTGATCCGTTTGGAGTGGGTTCTTCGGTATGGTAGTTGATGGAACTAGTATCCGCCTCGTTCTCCGTCCCTCCGCTTGCGAGGAAATTGAGGCGGCTATCAACGTGCCTAACGAAGCAGGACAAACGATCTATCGAGGTGCAAACACTGTGAACCACCTCAGTTAGGGTATTGACGTCGATGCAAAGATTTTCAATCACTCCTTGTTCTGCAGACATGTTGGGGAAAAATTTCTGCAAGATAGCGTCGGGAATCAGGAAAGTTTCGTTGGACGTCTTAGAGACTCGAACGATGCGCGCGAATGAGCGACGCGGAAATGAGACCCTTGACTCGTGTGTGCGGTCATTGGCTTTGGGACTCGGGTGCTTTAGACTCTTGGTGTATTCGGCGAAACGCCTATTGAGTTTTAGGTCTTTGTAACGAGACGATTTGACACAAACCTCGGAGGTGAGGTTTATAGAGGACTTCTCGAAATGAGACGACTCAAAATGTAAGACCTTGAGTAGAGGTGATCCTAGTAACTAACGCAGACAGTTAATCACACGGTTGTACGACGTAAGAAATTGATCGCGATCCCGGTTCAGGATCAAAGAATTTGATATATGTTTCTTTTGAAAATGACCAATTCTTTGTAAAAAAAGAAAAATATTTTTTTTGAATAGGATGACTTGTAAAAATAGTGTAACGACGGCGTGATGACATCGCTTGTGACGTGAATGTGTGTGCGTCGGAAATCCGATGATAGCAAAAGTGTAAATGTCCTTTTTTTTTTTAAAGACGCATGGTTCTTAGAGGAACCGGTTTTTAAAATGACGACATGATGCTTTTATCGAAACTATTATTAATTAGTTAGTTCGATACTTGTGGTGGGTGTGGTGCTCGTGGTAGAGCGTGAAGTCTAATGATGGTGTTTTAAATGTGTGGCTAAATCTTTATTAAGGGATTTAGTTGGTGAATATTGTTTATAGGAAAACTTTTAAAACGAGTGACCCATGTTCGTCGGTCGCATTATCTAGCATTTGACGGTAGGGAGCGATGTATTGTTAAAAGTGTTTTGAGGGTGTAACCGTTTTGGGTTCCTTGACTTCATTAATTGAAGCTTCGGTTGTGTTAACAGTATGTGCGTAAAATTTTTTTTTTTTTGAAAATAGAAGATGTAACCGTTTGGGGTACCTTGATCCCATTGATCGGGAGTCTCGGTGGTATTAACGGTACTCGTTGTTGACGGGTTTTACTTTAGCCAAGTGATGGCGCTGAAAAAAATATCATTTTTTTTAAAGTGGTGAGTGTAAAGTTTGCCATGATAACGACGTCTATAAATGTTTTTCCCTTTTTAGGAATCACGATTTGACCGGAGTATTGGCGTTTAAAAGGTTGTTTCGAAAAGATGAGGTATTTTTGAAAACGGAGTTGGATGCGGTTGAATATGTTGGCGTGGTTAGATCCAGATTTTTAATGTATTATTTGGGTTGTTCCAAACACGCTACACATAAATAAGAATGCATACACTCATGCAGGATGCAGACACGGGTAGGTTAGGGTAGGCCACCGCCCACGAATAGTCTTTACTTAGATGCTGACAAATCATCTAGGGAGACGAGTGTCATATCGTCCGTTTCGGAACTATCCGCTTATTATTACCGCGGAGTACGCGTTAGGCGGCCGCAGCATCAATCGAGGATCTCTCCGCGTGTCCCTAAGGATCTTACCGCGAAGAGGTCGATTGGTCTTGATATTGGTTAGGGTGGGCTTTTTCGGGCCAAAACCTATAGTGACCACAACTAGAAACTAAGAAATAAGCTTCACCGACCTCGTTCAAGTTACACCACCACTGGAAACTTGTTTCCAAATCCCCAGCGGAGTCGCCAAACTTTGGACGTCCGTCCGCACCGCCCGACGTCCCGCGCGCGCCCGCGCTGGACCGACCCGGTTTTTCAACGTGCGGCGGCGGCCACCCACGCGGGCTCCTCCCTGTCAGGGGCTGGTCCGATCTCGCGTACGGGGCGATGTTTCGAACCTCGATTCGGATGACGTTCCGGACTTGTACTAGACGGGTGCGGACACCCGTGTTTCCACTTGGAATCGATCGAGTCGTGGTTGTAAATGTTTAAAGGCCGATTCATTTGGTAAGGTGACCTTTTTAGTAAACTGAATTCGTTGCCGATTTTTGGAGTCGCCACCGAGTCAATTATGGGGACTCGGAAACCGTTCAAGTCAGCTTTGATCCCTAGCCGCCTCAAAGTTGAGGGGCATGGGACCTAAAGATAAAGACTTGTACCCTTAAGCACTTCATGCCTGGAATGACTCTCATTGCAAATGGTTTCGAAAATCCGGAAACCGTCGATTCTGAGTAAGAGGTGAGGGTACGTATTGGGAAGCCAACATCCGATAGATGTCAACACCCAATCCCGCCCACACTATAGCGGCCTCTACTAATCAATCGGTGGGCTGATAACCTAGTTCTTTTGTTGTGGCGGAAATACTATAACATCCGTTGTTTTCACCCTATACCATTTGCTACGTCGATTGTGTATGAACAAGTAAGTTTTGTCGTCAAAGTAGTTGTGTTTACATTCTTTTCATGCGATTTCACGTGACAAGCAGGCCATGAAAAGATGCACATAGAAGAGTAGAGAGTACTAGTATTATACGTATTAGCAAGTCAGTTTGAACCTGATAATACGGATATTAGTCGTTCTCGTGATATACCTTACCTGGTATTCTGCTTAAGATGCGTCAGTTCGGTATTAATAGAGATGCGTCGAACCTAGTAAGGCAAGAACCCGGACTAATACGGAACCCGTCCTTCACTTTGTTCTGTTTTAGTTGTTTTACGTTTTGAATTCCGTGTTAGGTGATTTAACATGCGATTATAAGGTCATAAAAGCAATAAATCATACGAAAAACTGTAAATGCGAATGTAAGTAAATCACATTGTGAGGAGTTGCACCCTCGGAGTATACACTAAACGGGACACGATGCATAGATAGATGAGAACGGATCTCAGAATTACTCTGGTCTATTTAGTGTATTTTAGTATTTGTGGTTGAAGTTGGGACGTTACATGTTTTAGTAGATGTTGCGGACCTTGTGTCCACATCTAGTATTGTCGTAGTGCATAATAAAGGAAAGTACGAATATGGAAAGTTTTGTTTAGATGACAACCAAGTGACGATTCGACTTCAAAGGCGGATCCTTCTAGTGATTTCGGCAGAGCTCCGTTACCGTTGACCCTTCCTGTGGCTACTCGGGCAAAGCTTCGTTAATATGGAATGATTCTGCGGCTAATCCGGCAGAGCTTCGCTACTAGACTTGAGCTAGTCGAACACAAGTACCTCGGCATCAAGTGGGGTGCTCGAAGGTGAGGGGTAGCGTCGATGTCACTTTTATCGGAAATACGATCGAGTGGATCATTTGCCTCGGGTGTCGGAGTGCGAGCCCTTAGCGAGAATGTAGAGGGGGAAAAGAGAGTTGAGATGTGTCGAGTAAATGAGGTGAAGGGGGGTATTTATAGGTTTTTTCGGCCCTTGTCACCCATATGGACGCCTGAGTTGAGGAGCACCAAGACTCAGGCGCTTAGGTTTAGGCGCGGGGTGCATATGACGCGTGAGGTGAGGCAGTTGGAATTTCGAAGATACGATTTTGATACTTTCCAAACCCGATAGGGAGGAGTATAATTCATATCTTGGGGGCCAAAGGTTTCCCCGTGTAACCCTAGTGCCGTGAGCTTGGTGGGCCTCGGGTGTGCATCCCGAGGTACACTTGGCGCGGTGCTGACTCAGTTTGAGTTTCAGGACCGACTCGAGGTCCCGGTGTCAAAATTGTCTTTAATTAGTGTTTATACGACCGTAACGACACGACTAAGGCTGCCATCATGTTGGTTTAATTTTTCCGAGTAATTTATTTGACCCGTTCTATAGAAAAACTACCTAAAACATCGCGAACCCCCGTCGTGTTGCAGTCCTATCATCATCGGGTGTTTGTTGGGCACTTCTACAGCCACCAGGTCCAAATTAAATCTGGGTGTCTACACATTTCTGTTCGTTGAATTTTGCTGCAGCAGTCCAACTATTTATCAGTCGTCTGCTATTAGATATACTCTGACACCCAAGGCAAACGATTCACTCGATCGTAGACCCGATAAGCAAAATCGACGCTATTCCTCACCTTCGAGCACCCGACTCGATCCCGAGGTTCCTACGATCGACTAACTACTTCGAGTCTAGAAACGGAGTTCTGCCGAATTAACCGTAGAACCAGCAAATAGTAACGGAACTCTGCCGGATTAGCCGCAGAACGAGCAAACGATAACGGAACTCTGCTGAAATCACAAGGCGAGCTAGGAGGATCCGCCATTCGAAGTCGAATCGTCACCAGGTTGTCATCTAAACAAAACTTTACATTTCTGCGCTTTTTTTATGCACTATGATAATGTCAAACGTGGATACTAGGTTCACAACACATACTAAAGCACGTAACGTGCAAACTTCAACCATAAACACTAAAACACCCTAAATAGACCCGAGTAGCTCTGAGATTCATACTCAATTATCTATGCATCGTGTCCCGTTTAACGTATACTCTGAGGGTGTAACGCCTCACTATGTGATTTACTTACATTCGCATTTACAGCTTTCGTATGATTTATTGCTTTTATGACCTTATAATCGCATGCTAAATCACCTAACACGAGAATCAAAATGTAAACAAGCTAAAATCGAACAAAGCGATGGTCGGGTTCCGTATTAGTCTCGGTGCTCACCTTATACGGTTCGATACATCCTTACTGATACCGAGCAGACGCATCTTAAGGAGAATACCAGGTAAGGTATACCACGAGAATGACTAATATCCGTATTATCACGTTAAAAATGACATGCTAATACGTATAATATTAGTACCCTCTACTCTCCTATGTGCATCTTTTCATGGCTTGCTTGTCACGTGAAACCGCATGCAAAGAATGTAAATACACCTACTTCGACGACAAAGCTTACTTGTCTTTAAACAACCGACATAGCAAAGATATAGGGTTAAAACAACGCATGTTATAGTACTTCCGCCACAAAAAGGGAACAAAGTTATCAGCCCACTGATTGATTTGTAGAGGCCGCTACGTGCGGGCGGGATTGGGTGTCGATGTCTAGTGGACGTTGGCTTACCAATACGTACCCTCACCCCTTACTCTGAATCGACGGTTTCCGGATGTCTGAAAACATTGGCAATGAGAATCATTCCAGTCATGTAGTGCTTAAGGGTACAAGTCTTTATCTTTAGGTCCCGTGCTACTCAACTTTTCGCCGCTAAGGAATCAAAGTTGACTTGAACGGTTTTTGAGTCCCCATAATTGACTTGGTGGCGACTCCACAAATTGGCAACGAATTTGGTTCACTAAAAAGGTCGCCTTAGCAAACATATCGGCCTTTAAACATTTACAACAATGACTCGATCGATCCCAACGGAAATACGGGTGCCCACACCCTTCTAGTACAAGTCTGGGTCGTCATCCGATTCGAGGTCTGAGACATCGCCCCGAACGCAAGATCGGACCGGTCCCCGACCGGGAGGGGGCTGCGTGGGTTGCCTGTAACACCCGCTATTTTTCCTAAGCATTTTTATTCTATCCGTTAGGACTTTGTCTTAACTCTGTCACTCTTGGCCTCATATTTTATCATTTTACTAAGCACTATTTTAATTTTTGAGTTTAATAATTTTTATTTTTAATTTTAAAGATTTAAAATTCTTTTAAATCCATTTATTTGGTTTCTTCGTAAACTAATTAATTTTTCCGCAAGGAATTCTATTTCTCTTCGAATTGACATTTTAAAGCTTGGATTTAAGTTATTCCTTTTCCTAAAAATGTTTGAATACGTTTCTATAATATTTTAAACTAGTAAATATTTTTATTTACAAAAAAATTAGTTGTTAATGATTTTTATTACGAAGCTTCGCGAATAATTATTTTCTTACGCGAGGTTTACTCGAATTACTTTGAAATGCCTTTAACTATTTTACGATTATGCTTTTTATCAACTTATAAATTATTTGAGACCATTTTCTCACATTTTGGACCGACTAAGCTCTTGGTCACAAGTTTTATACGTTTTATTTAAACGTTTCATTTTATCACGTTAAAACGTAAACATAAGATAATTTTTTTATTTCATTCATTGTAGCATTTGTGTCAAAACTTTTCATACTCCCATATCTCCTCATTTTTGGCCGGCCATTTCCTCATTGTGCACATAGTTTTCATCAATCATTTAACCTCATTTATATTTTTGAAGACCTTTCATCCTCCTTATTCATTCTTGTCATAAAAAAAAATATTCAACCCTTCTTCACTCTCTTTTGGCCGTGTGTCCCTCCTCCATCTTAGGCAAATTTTTGCTCCATTCCGAGTCCCAATCGCATCATTTTTATCGTCATAATAATCCTCTTTCCGTTCTCTTCGTTAAGGTATTAATCGGCGTCATTTTCGATCAATTTTTACCTTGATTTTTATTAGTTTTCTCATGGTATTTTTCTGCCATGTATTCCGTGTTTGGTAGGATTTTTGGACGATCCCGAAGCCGACGAATATATTATCGACTCAGACTTGGAGTAGAGGTAACGTCGATATTACTCGGTATTTCACTATGTTAATTGAGTATTTGCATGTATATATTTTTATATTTTATTTTGGCAATATATGTATGTCACGGATTCTAGAAAAATTTTAAAATTTGAAAATTTGCATGTTTCGATATTTTTATCGCTTTTACGAGATTAACGATTAAATTGTTATATTAATTTGTAAAATCGTAATAATCGGCCTAAACATGTAATATATGTTTATATTCTGGAAAAATGTTTTTTTTTGATGATTTTTAATAATTTAGTATTTTTCTGATATTTTTGATATCGATTATTGAATTATTACCGTTTTCGGACAAAAACGATTAAAAAGCCGATTTTTAGTTCTAGTACTTAAACATTTTATTTTAATCTGATTTTTGACGTGGTGAAACTTTCTGGTGAAATAGAAGTTTCTGAGTTGTTTCATAATTTTTCGGAATTGTTAAGTGGATGAATTAATTAATCACTTTAAATCATCGTTTATCGTTAAAACCGTGTTTGTTGTTTAAATTCTCGATTTCTGGTCTTTGGTTTAAATCTGGAAAAATTTTTGATTCTGATGATTTCATATTAAAATGTATTTTTATGATTTTTAGTGCCTTAATAAAATGTTAGGAACGATAGGTTTATTAATGAAATCGTTAATTGCGAAAAATGGGTTTAAATGACGGTTTTGTTGAAATTTGTTGAATCTGGAGTTTTGGAAAAATATGGAAAAATTTATATTCTGTAAAATCAGGATTTTAAAGTGTAATAGTAATTTTGGATATTAATACTTAAATCGTTTTGTAATTACTATTTTTATTAATCGTTATTGTCGAGATTGGACGATTAACGAGAAAACGCTTTAAAAACCGAGTTTTTAGAATTCTGGAAATTTTATTTTCTGGACAGAATGTCCATAAATATATTTTAACTATTTTACGTAATTTTTGTACTATTTATTAAAGTCTTTAATTAATAAATTTTGATTTCCGGACAAATTGTGATTTATCGTTAAATGCTTCGTATTAACTAAAAGAATTATTTTTCCAGCAATTTTGAAAGTATTTAAATCTGATACTTTAGGAGTTAAACTATCCCTTAACGTACTCTAAATTTATTTGTTTTAATTAAATAAAGACGTTAAAGTATTTAATTTAGTGTTTGCCGTAAAATCTTATTTATAATTTTATCGTCGAAACTAATAATAATTAGGGAATTTTAGCTTTATAACTTTTGAAAACACCCTAATTAGTAATATTAAAATGTTTAAGATGTTTCTAATCATTTTATAACACTTATACGACATTTTAATAATTTCATAAAATCAAATGTTCTTACTTTAGTAATTAATATCGTTAAGGCCGAAAGTATTAGTTTTATAAATCTATATCGTTTACTAAAAATGTGGTACTAATATAAACTAATATTTTCACTATTTTGATATAATGCTATTTTTAGTAAAGTTTCTAAAAATAGAAAGTTTCCTCTTTTAGAATAAATGTTCACTTCTTTTATCCTCATATTGTTCATAATGATTATATCTTTTGAATATCGATAATGGCTTTGTTTTGGAGTTTTGGAATAAGGACAAGTGTGAGGTTAGAGTAATATATTCTGGGGTTTACGGTTTTGCCATCAACTATAAGGCTAGTGCATCAGGAATCGGTACATTGGTTGTTGAACCGGGTGACAGGTATCCCGGGAGTTTTGTACATTTTGACCTTAAGCTTAGGCCTCGCAGTAAGTCGCCGTCATAAGTTGAACTGGGTGACAAGTAATCCCGGGAGGGGTGTGCATTATCTTAAACTAGGGCCACGCATTTATAAGTCGCCGCTCTATTATGGTTGAGTAGCCTAGTTAGAGACCGAAGTTTAATTTGTTTGAACTAAGTTCACGAAGCTAGTTTTTAGTATTCTCCTAGTGAAAGTCTATCCGTCTACACTACTCCTATCCATAACGCCATTTTGAATATTTTTATTATTATCGATATAATTTGGTTGCAGGTTGGCAAATGTTTTATGTTTTCTTCGGAAAACTCATTTTTATTATATTGGTTTGATACGTGAAGTTTTTCACTGAAAATTTATTTTTATTATAATGTGTTTTGCTGTTTTCCATTTTTACTATTTTTCCTATATTAGTAACTACTGTTTTTAAATCCTGTTATACGGCTGGGAGAACGTTGGCGTTGCTCCCCACTGATTGTGGCTGTTATGTTTTAACATGGCAGGTATACGTGTTTATTTTCCGGTGGGTGTGGGCTAACGAGCGGTCTTGGATCCTGCTTGATCTTTTTAATAATCATGTCTTAAGGATTGTTTAACCTCTTTATGGATTGTTTTAAATTTTTAGCCATTTTTATGTATGGCGTAAGTTTGACTTTACCAATTTAATTTATTAAGACATAGTTCTATGTGTTTTAATCCCGACTCTACAGTGTTTCCGCCACTGTATCGCGCTAGAATTTTTAGGGGATTACAGTTGGTATCAGAGCATCACTGCTCCCGACGCTCACACACCTGAAATTAGGGAAAAATACCAGTAAATTATTTAAACAGTAAATAAAGATATTATTAGAAATGGGTAGAAGCAGATAAGGACTTAACTGTTAAGATAATCTGTTCCTAAACTCGATGATTAGCATTGATTTTATGTTGTTATTTGTGAACTTCAAGATGGCCGGAAGAGGTAACCGAAACAACAACAACAATGACCAAGGAGGTATCGAAGCTCTGGCTGACACGCTACGCAACATAGCGCAGGCCATGAAAGAGATGAACAACCGGAACCAGCAGAGGCCCTTCAGCTTCTCTCACGCAGCTGAAGGAATGGCTAAAAGCAGATTGGACTATTATGACGGTTCCGTGGAACCTGAAGTCATGAACCGTTGGTTTCGAGTGATGGAAAGACAGTTTGGAATTTACTCCGCCCCCGAGGATCAGAAGGTGGGCCTAGCTGTATTGTACCTGTCAGACGATGCAGACAGATGGTGGAGCCAGGTTGGCCCGACTGCTCTTCAGACTCCAGGATTCAACTAGACTCAGTTCAAGACTCTCTTAGAGCAGAGATTTTATCCCGAGGAGCTGAGGCGTCAGAGGATGACTGAATTCAACACTCTAAGCCAGAATACCATGTCGGTTGAAGCTTACACCACTCGGTTCCACTTTCTAGCGAATTATGCTGGGGATTTGTTACCCAATGAGAATGCCCGAGCTTTCTTTTATCGAGGAGGACTTCGAGCCGATATCACTCTCAACATGCCCCGGAGTCTCTCGACTGTTAATGAGCTCTATAATGCCGCGCTTTACGCGGAGTCTTCGATTGAGCGGGTGAAATCTATGAACCCATCGTCTGGTTATAAAAGACCTTTCACCCATTCTGGGAATAACTCTTCATCTTCTTCTAAGAAGTTCAACTCTGGAGGTAGTGGTTTCAAGAAAAACAATTTCAACTCGAAGCCCAACAGCAAGAAGGATTCAGCATGCTTTAGGTGCCGACAACCCATTCATCCCGGCAAAAACTGTGATGGTTCCCCTATTACCTGCTTTACTTGTGGAGAACCGGGTCACCGCTCCCCTCAGTGTCCAAAGAAGCCAACTGCCAACACCGCTACTGCAGCTGGCGCTGTCTCTACTTCTGCTCCTCGTAAGGGACGCATCTTTGTGATGAGCCGTGCTGATGCTGAGGCTAATCCTGATGTGGTTACGGGTATGTTTCTGATTTCTGGTGTTAGTGCTTATATATTATTTGATACCGGCGCTTCCACATCTGTAATATCTTCTACTCTGGTTCCAAAACTATCCTTGACCCCCTGTCTAGCTGAGCCTATAGCTATTTCCATTCCTTCTGGTGAAGTTGTTGACTGTTCTAAAGCTTATCAGAATGTACCTATTCTCTTTGCTGGTACTATTCTACCTTCTACTCTCCTTGAGTTGCCTCTCGCTGAGTTCGACGTTATTTTGGGAATGGACTGGTTAGCTCAGTATGATGCAAGATTTCAGTGTCGAGATCAGAATATTTCTCTGAAGACCCCCGAAGGTGTTCGAGTGTCTTACCGTGGTGGTCGAAGACAAAAGGGTATCAAGATTATTTCTGCCATGAAGGCTATCAGAATGCAGAGAAAAGGTTGCCAAGCATTTCTATGTACGGTTACTATAACTGCTGAACTCCCTAAACTCGAGGAGGTGCGCATAGTGTGTGATTATGCAGATGTATTTCCCGAGGAGTTACCGGGTATTCCACCCGAACGAGATGTGGAATTCACTATTGAACTCGTGCCTGGTACAGGCCCAATCGCCAAAGCACCTTACAGAATGGCTCCTGCTGAGTTGCAAGAGCTACGCAAGCAATTGGATGAAATGATCGAGAAAGATTTCATTCGTCCAAGTTCTTCCCCTTGGGACGCTCCTGTACTTTTTGTCAAGAAGAAAGACGGTTCGATGCGCCTGTGTATTGATTATCGTGATCTCAACAAGGTTACGATCAAGAACAAATATCCTCTGCCCAGAATTGATGATCTTTTTGATCAACTTAAGGGTGCTTCCGTGTTTTCCAAGATCGATCTAAGGTCTAGATATCACCAAATTCCCGTCCGTGAATCAGACATTCCGAAGACGGCTTTCAGTTCGAGGTATGGACATTATGAATTCAAAGTCATGCCATTTGGACTAACCAATGCTCCTGCTGTTTTTATGGATCAAATGAACAGAACTTTCAGGGAGTATTTGGATCAGTGTGTTGTTGTCTTTATTGATGACATCCTAATTTATTCCAAGTCAGAGGTTGAACATGCAGAACATCTCAAGATTATTCTTGGCATTCTACGAGATCAGAAGTGGTATGCTAAGTTTTCCAAGTGTGAATTCTGGCTTTCCGAGGTAGCTTTTCTGGGTCATGTTATCGCAAAGGAAGGTATTAAAGTTGACCCTGCTAAGATTTCAGCTATCGAGAGCTGGGCAAGTCCCAAAGATGTTGGCGAGATCCGACGTTTCCTAGGTCTTGCCGGCTATTATTGAAGATTTGTGCAAGACTTTTCTAAGTTAGCACGACCTATGACTCAATTACTCAAGGAAGAAAATAAATTTCTGTGGAGTCAAGCTTGTGAAGATGCTTTTTCTGAGCTCAAGAGAAAGCTCACTTCTGCTCCTATCCTGACCCTACCTGAAGAAGGCGTTGGTTTTGATGTGTACTGTGACGCTTCTAAGAATGGTTTGGGTTGTGTCCTTTTGCAGAACGGTAAGGTGATCGCTTATGCCTCTAGACAGTTGAATGTTCATGAGGTGAATTACCCTACCCACGACTTGGAGTTAGCAGCTATGGTGCATGCCTTGAAAGTTTGGAGGCATTATTTGTACGGAGTAAGATGCAAGGTTCACACTGACCATAAGAGCCTGCGATATCTCTTCACGCAGAAAGATCTGAATGCGAGACAGAGACGCTGGATCGAGTTAGGGAACGACTATGACCTTGAATTGGTGTATTGCGAGGGAAAGGCTAACGTGGTTGCTGATGCCCTTAGCAGAAAGATCCTCCATTCCTTGTCTCCGTGTTCTGGCTTGCCTGAGAAGTTGTCCCGAGATTTTGCCAAGATGTCTATTGATGTTGTGGATGAAGAGTATGATGGTCGCCTGTATGCCCTTGTTGCTGAACCAACTATTTTCCGTGAGATTCGTGAGAGGCAGTTGGATGACCCTTTTGTAGCTGGTATCCGAGAAAAGATGAATCTTGGTAAGGCTCTAGATTTTTCTGTGGATTCCAGTGGAGCACTGAAATTTAAGAACCGCTGGGTTGTCCCTGGTGATGCTGAGGTGAGAAAGCAAGTTCTAACCGAAGCACATAAGACGAGGTACTCTATTCATCCTGGTGGTGACAAGATGTATCGGGATTTGAAGCTCCATTTCTGGTGGCCTCATATGAGAGAGGACATTGCAGAGTTTGTAAGTAAGTGCTTGACATGTCAGCAAGTGAAGTTCGAGCACAAGAAGCCTGGATGTTTGCTACAACCACTCCCTTTTCCAGAGTGGAAATGGCAGTGCATATCGATGGATTTTGTGATGGCATTACCTAGGACCGTGAATGGTAGAAACGGTATTTGGGTTATTGTGGACCGCTTGACCAAGTGTGCACGATTCGTCCCAATTCGCGACACTTGGAGTTTGGAGAAGCTTGCAGAAGTGTATGTTGCCGAGATCGTCCGTCATCACGGTGTACCGCTCGAGATTGTTTCGGATCGAGACCCGAGGTTCTGCTCTAAATTTTGGAAGGCTTTGCAAGATGCTTTGGGAAGCAAGTTATTGATGAGTACCGCTTTCCATGCTGCTACAGATGGACAGTCCGAGAGAACGATCCAAACTTTGGAGGATATGTTGCGGGCTTGTGCCTTGGATTTCCAAGAGAGTTGGATCCGACATCTTCCGCTGGTGGAGTTTTCCTATAACAACAGCTACCATGCTTCTATTAAGATGTCCCCGTTCGAAGCACTTTATGGTCGGAAGTGCCGTAGTCCCGTCTGTTGGGATGTTCCCGGTGAAGTGAAGATTTTGGGCCCGGATTTGTTGGCTCAGACTATTGACGTAGTGAATGTGGTCCGATCTAGGATGAAGTCTGCCCAGGAACGACAAAAGTCGTATGCTGATGTTCGTCGCCGACCTTTGGAGTTTTCGGTTGGTGATCTTGTGTTCCTAAAGGTATCACCTATGAAAGGGGTGAAACGGTTTGGGATTAAGGGCAAGCTCAGCCCTAAGTTCGTTGGCCCATACCGTGTGATCGAGAGAGTGGGCGAAGTTGCTTATATACTGGAATTGCCTGCATCCATGGGTAAGGTTCACGACGTATTTCATGTTTCTCAGTTAAGGAAATATGTTAGTGATCCCGAGCACGTGTTGGAGCCCGAGATTGTGGATCTCGAGCCAGATTTGACTTATGAAGAAAGGCCGGTGAAGATCACTGATCGCCGCGAGAAGCGTTTAAGGAACAAAGTTGTACCTCTGGTGAAGGTTTTGTGGCGCTGTAATCGGTTTGAGGATGAAACGTGGGAAACCGTGTCTTCGATGCGAGCTAAGCATCCTCAACTCTTTGAGTAAGGTAAACCTCGATTTCCTATTTGCTTATTCTCAGTTTCGAGGACGAAACTTTCTTTTAGTGGGGAGGATTGTAACACCCGCTATTTTTCCTCAGCATTTTTATTCTATCCGTTAGGACTTTGTCTTAACTCTGTCACTCTTGGCCTCATATTTTATCATTTTACTAAGCACTATTTTAATTTTTGAGTTTAATAATTTTTATTTTTAATTTTAAAGATTTAAAATTCTTTTAAATCCATTTATTTTGTTTCTTCGTAAACTAATTAATTTTTCCGCAAGGAATTCTATTTCTCTTCGAATTGACATTTTTAAGCTTGGATTTAAGGTATTCCTTTTCCTAAAAATGTTTGAATACGTTTCTATAATATTTTAAACTAGTAAATATTTTTATTTACAAAAAAATTAGTTGTTAATGATTTTTATTACGAAGCTTCGCGAATAATTATTTTCTTACGCGAGGTTTACTCGAATTACTTTGAAATGCCTTTAACTATTTTAAGATTATGCTTTTTATCAACTTATAAATTATTTGAGACCATTTTCTCACATTTTGGACCGACTAAGCTCTTGGTCACAAGTTTTATTACGTTTTATTTAAACGTTTCATTTTATCACGTTAAAACGTAAACATAAGATAATTTTTTTATTTCATTCATTGTAGCATTTGTGTCAAAACTTTTCATACTCCCTTATCTCCTCATTTTTGGCCGGCCATTTCCTCATTGTGCACATAGTTTTCATCAATCATTTAACCTCATTTATATTTTTGAAGACCTTTCATCCTCCTTATTCATTCTTGTCATAAAAAAAAAATATTCAACCCTTCTTCACTCTCTTTTGGCCGTGTGTCCCTCCTCCATCTTAGGCAAATTTTTGCTCCATTTCGAGTCCCAATCGCATCATTTTTATCGTCATAATAATCCTTTTTCCGTTCTCTTCGTTAAGGTATTAATCGGCGTCATTTTCGATCAATTTTTACCTTGATTTTTATTAGTTTTCTCATGGTATTTTACTGCCATGTATTCCGTGTTTGGTAGCATTTTTGGACGATCCCGAAGCCGACGAATATATTATCGACTCAGACTTGGAGTAGAGGTAACGTCGATGTTACTCGGTATTTCACGATTTTAATTGAGTATTTGCATGTATATATTTTTATATTTTATTTTGGCAATATATGTATGTCATGGATTCTGGAAAAATTTTAAAAGTTGAAAATTTGCATGTTTCGATATTTTTATCGCTTTTACGAGATTAACGATTAAATTGTTATATTAATTTGTAAAATCGTAATAATCGGCCTAAACATGTAATATATGTTTATATTCTGGAAAAATGGTTTTTTTTGATGATTTTTAATAATTTAGTATTTTTCTGATATTTTTGATATCGATTATTGAATTATTACCGTTTTCGGACAAAAACGATTAAAAAGCCGATTTTTAGTTCTAGTACTTAAACATTTTATTTTAATCTGATTTTTGACGTGGTGAAACTTTCTGGTGAAATAGAATTTTATGAATTTCTTCATATTTTTTCGGAATTGTTAAGTGGATGAATCAATTAATCACTTTAAATCATCGTTTATCGTTAAAACCGTGTTTGTTGTTTAAATTCTCGATTTCTGGTCTTTGGTTTAAATCTGGAAAAATTTTTGATTCTGATGATTTCATATTAAAATGTATTTTTATGATTTTTAGTGCCTTAGTAAAATGTTAGGAACGATAGGTTTATTAATGAAATCGTTAATTGCGAAAAACGGGTTTAAATGACGGTTTTGTTGAAATTTATTGAATCTGGAGTTTTGGAAAAATCTGGAAAAATTTATATTCTGTAAAATCAGGATTTTAAAGTGTAATAATAATTTTGGATATTAATACTTAAATCGTTTTGTAATTACTATTTTTATTAATCGTTATTGTCGAGATTGGACGATTAACGAGAAAACGCTTTAAAAACCGAGTTTTTAGAATTCTGGAAATTTTCTTTTCTGGACAGAATGTCCATAAATATATTTTAACTATTTTACGTAATTTTTGTACTATTTATTAAAGTCTTTAATTAATAAATATTGATTTCCGGACAAATTGTGATTTATCGTTAAATGCTTCGTATTAACTAAAAGAATTATTTTTCCAGCAATTTTGAAAGTATTTAAATCTGAAACTTTAGGAGTTAAATCATCCCTTAACGTACTCTAAATTTATTTGTTGGTTTAATTAAATAAAGACGTTCAAGTATTTAATTTAGTGTTTGCCGTAAAATCTTATTTATAATTTTATCGTCGAAACTAATAATAATTAGGGAATTTTAGCTTTATAACTTTTGAAAACACCCTAATTAGTAATATTAAAATGTTTAAGATGTTTCTAATCATTTTATAACACTTATACGACATTTTAATAATTTCATAAAATCAAATGTTTTTACTTTAGTAATTAATATCGTTAAGGCCGAAAGCATTAGTTTTATAAATCTATATCGTTTACTAAAAATGTGGTACTAATATGAACTAATATTTTCACTATTTTGATATAATGCTATTTTTAGTAAAGTTTCTAAAAATAGAAAGTTTCCTCTTTTAGAATAAATGTTCACTTCTTTTATCCTCATATTGTTTATAATGATTATATCTTTTGAATATCGATAATGGCTTTGTTTTGGAGTTATGGAATAAGGACAAGTGTGAGATTAGAGTAATATATTCTGGGGTTTACGGTTTTGCCATCAACTATAAGGCGAGTGTATCAGGAATCGGTACATTGGTTGTTGAACCGGGTGACTGGTATCCCGGGAGTTTTGTACATTTTGACCTTAAGCTTAGGCCTCGCAGTAAGTCGCCGTTATAAGTTGAACTGGGTGACAGGTAATCCCAGGAGGGGTGTGCATTATCTTAAACTAAGGTCACGCATTTATAAGTCGCCGCTCTATTATGGTTGAGTAGCCTAGTTAAAGACCGAAGTTTAATTTGTTTGAACTAAGTTCTCGAAGCTAGTTTTTAGTATTCTCCTAGTGAAAGTCTATCCGTCTACACTACTCCTATCCATAACGCCATTTTGAATATTTTTATTATTATCGATATAATTTGGTTGCAGGTTGGCAAATGTTTTATGTTTTCTTCGGAAAACTCATTTTTATTATATTGGTTTGATACGTGAAGTTTTTCACTGAAATTTTATTTTTATTATAATGTGTTTTGCTGTTTTCCATTTTTACTATTTTTCCTATATTAGTAACTACTGTTTTTAAATCCTGTTATACGGCTGGGAGAACGTTGGCGCTGCTCCCCACTGATTGTGGCTGTTATGTTTTAACATGGCAGGTATACGTGTTTATTTTCCGGTGGGTGTCGGCTAACGAGCGGTCTTGGATCCTGCTTGATCTTTTTAATAATCATGTCTTAAGGATTGTTTAACCTCTTTATGGATTGTTTTAAATTTTTAGCCATTTTTATGTATGGCGTATGTTTGACTTTACCAATTTAATTTATTAAGACATAGTTCTGTGTGTTTTAATCCCGACTCTACAGTGTTTCCGCCACTGTATCGCGCTAGAATTTTTAGGGGATTACATTGCCGCCGCGATTGAAAACTGGGTCGGTCCCGTGCGGGCACGCGCGGGGCGCCGGGCGGTGCGTACAGACGTCCGCATTTACCAAACATATCGGCCTTCAAACATTTACAACCACGTCTCGATCGATTCCAACAAAAACACGGGTTTCCGCATCTGTCTAGTACAATCCAAATCGTCAACCAAATCAAGGTCCAAAACATCGCCCCGTACGCAAGATCGGACCAGCCCCGGGATGGACGGGGCCGCATGGGTAGCCGCCGCGAAAACTGGAGGTCCCGCGCAGGTGCGCGTTGAGTGTCGGGTGGTGCGGATAGGCGTTCACATGTGTTTGTCTGATATGGACATTGAGGACAATGTCGAGTCTTAGTGTAAGGGAGTTTTAGTATTTCTTTGGAGTTTTAGTTGTTTTGTGTATTTTGTGTCGATGCCGGTTATGCAGCTATGATGATATTTTGCACTTCTTAGGCTACTTTCTTAATCTTAATTGTCATCCATATGATTTGTTATTTACAGAAGATGCTCGCTGATAGGTACTAATCAACCAAGCTGAAATTTGTAGTTTCCCATTGAGACCCGACCTTGCAATTTGTCTATAGCTACATAATTCGTAAGGTTTAGAGCCTCCTGTGGTCAGTACATTCATACATGGCCACCATTTTAGGTGTGAGTTGGTCTCCTTGTGGAATATGTTATGTCAATATGCATAAGTATGGTGTTTTCCCCATTATTTTGGCTTAACCTGCTTTGTGATCATTTGTGGGACGTTTTCATGTTCATTCACTCTTACCCATTTCCCTCTTATCTCCTTACCTATTTTCGAAAAAAAATCACTAAAATGAACTACATTTCCAAATTTGCCTACCTAGTCAAACTTGATGATGTAGGTCACCTAGTGCATTTTATGCTCATGATTGTGTGATTATGGAGATTTTTAATGGGTGTTTGGATGGTTTTAATTTCGTTTCTAAGGGAGTGCCATGATAGTACTCTGATTCAATTTGAGTCATTGTATATATGCTCTTCCCTTCATCAAGCCTATATAAAAAAGGAAATAGAAAAAAAATGAAGAACAAAAAAATTAAAACAAAAACAAAACAACAAAAATATGTTATTTTCATTACATTTTATTTTCTCTAACTTCAAGAACTGGAGTAACCTCTCTTGACCCGAATTATTTCACCATTGCTCGGTAACGTGTGTGTTGATATTTTGGAGGTGGAATTTAGCTTTGAGTTGAGCATTATCGCGCTAGTTAGTTCACTAGCTTGGCTTTAACCTCACAAGACCATATCGATTTCCATCTTCTACCTTGCCTTTGTCCTTGTTACCATATTTGTCTCCCTTGTGTGATCTTAGCATATTTTGTAGGAATTTAGAGGTTGGTACCATATTATATTGTGGGCATATTTCTATAAGTTGTAGTAGGTGAGCGATTACACATATTTTTCACATATACTCACCCTTACCTACATGAGCGATGAGTGACACCGTAAGTGGCCTATTATGATGGTTTGGTTGAAAATGTGATTCTTATATATTATACTTGGTAAAGTTGTGTTCTTAGAAGTGAGTGATTTTTCCATAACTCGGTTATATGGTTGTCATGATGGGATTTGAGTTTTGTAAGCCAATTTTTTTACTCTGAGTTGTTTCCGGTATCATGGTTGTTCGTTTGTATTATGGGTTGTGCTTGAGGACAAGCAAGAGTTTGGTTTGGAGGAGTTTGATATGTCGTATTAATATAGTTTATTTACACCATTTCGTTGTCCTTTTCTCGGTCGGAATATGCTCTTAGGAGGCGTTTCTTCTAATGTTTTACCTTGAGTGAGTGCTTTTGTAGATTTTGTGCAATTACAGGGCTTTAGTGCAATCGTACTCATATCTGGTTAGAAGAGGATTCCTGAGACAAGACCCATATTATTAACTCGTCATTTAACGAATAAGCAAGAATTGATCCAAGAAGTCGGCCCATGACCAAAGTCGGCCCAATCTCTCACCAGCAAAAGGACGGTCAGTCGGCAGGAGACCGGGGTCGTTCAGCCGGCCTGAAGGCTTTTCTCGTTTGTTTTGGTTTGTTGAATTTGATTATGTGTTAATTTATCATGGGCATGGACCCTTGTACTTGACAGGGGGCTGGCCGACCGGCTTGCGTGCCCATTATTAAGGGTTTCGCCTCATTTCTTTAAGGAGGGGATTAAAAACATTTTATTGTTATCTCATATTATTAGAACTATTACCTAGAACTACGTGTGACTCTTAATATTCTCGTTTTTTCTCTTCGATCATGTAATATGATTCGGTAATTTCATTTATGCAATTTCTAGTATTTTATTTCTTATATTCATCGTTTCTAATCTAGTTCATTCTAATTTCATTAGATTCATTATCCTTGCTGGATTTTCTTGTCGCAATTAGTAACATTTCTCTACCAGATTTTATTCCCTCCTTTTTCATGTTATTTCAATTTGTTATTTGGTATATCGTAGTTACTATGAGTAGCTAATCCTCTCACTAGGGTCGAAGGGGAATCGATGAGTATTTATTGGGTTTTGCCGTTTCGATACTAAACTCGTAATTATGTTAGTGCCAATTTCGCATGTATGTTATAATGAATGATTAATTTGTTAAAGGCCACAACTTATTGTAGACACCCGCATTTTGCCTGCTAGTGTCTATAGCAGCTTCCGACAAACACCCGATGATGATCGGACGCAAACGTGCTTTTACGCGCTCGGATATGGGCTCAAAATTATTAGTTTTGGCTTGGGCTTTTTAATGGAGTACAAATCTCATAAAAAAACCTTAGGCCCAGTGGGTCGTTTCCAATCAAGTAAGACTAATTTGGGTCAAAATCGAAACCGGAAATAAAACCGTCTTTTAGCGACCGAGTCAAACCCCGGTCAAAGTCATTTCCGAGACATATAATAAAAACAGTCATGCAAACTTCGAGAGTCCAACTCGAAGTCAAAAACCACAAAATATCAGCTGCATAGAACAGAACCCGACAACCAAAACCTATTCAATTTAGGATAGAATTTCTTTCCTAAAATCTATCCAAAACCCGGTACTTTTCTTATAAATACCCCACCCCCTTCATCATATTTTAGAACTTTTTCACCCATCACAACTTACATCTTTTTCACAACTCTTCAATCACCTTCAACCCTATACACACATACCGAGATCAAAACTCGTAAAAAAGACCGAGAGCAAAACTCGTCAAATCACTTCCCTAATCATACACACCATAACTCTCCTATATCATCTCGATGCTCCCGTGCCTAAGCCACAACTAGACGAGCCCTATTCCGAGAAGACAAAGCATGTAGGTTAAGGGTGCAAAATTCAATCCCGATTTCTCCTTTTCTCTCTTCTCTTCTCTCCATCTATCCCGTCTCCTTCTTCGTTTTTTTTATTTCGTTATTAATATTACTACTATCAAATTAACATTAAAACGTCGCGCATACATCAATTTACAAATGGATCTCGAATCGAATACGTTTAAGGATGAATCTCGCATAAGACCCTTCTAATCCCTTTATGAGTTGTAACAGTGGTGGAGCCCTCTCGAGGAGCCCTGTCCTAAACACTCAAGGGCATGATAGGATCGCGAATATTCCTCCTTAAACATATTCGATTCCCCTTTTTAAAATTAGAACGAAACCTGTTGATGAAATCGAACATCACATAATCCGCAAGGATTATTAACGATGTCGTGAGGCGGAGGGAATCGACTTTCGATTTAATCAAACAAATAAAATATGTTTATTCTTAAGATGCGATATCGACTTCATAGTCGAATATCATGTCTAAAATAATTAATCGAAAAATAGTATTAGCACGAACCCGTCGACGCCGAAATAATTGTCACATGGGCCGAAAGGATTGATTACGACATTATGACGCGGAGGGAATTATTTCATCCCAATTCAATTTAAAACGTCCTTTCTAAATCCCCGATAATCGATCTCGTAATAATAGCATACATATTACAAGCATCGAAAACTGAGCCGAGTATAAATCATATTATATTTTTACGCGACTTAGTAAAATTATCGATTTAAAATTTTAAAGCAATTTCGAAATCAACGCCTTTTCGAAACGGACAGCAGTCTGTACAGGGGGCACTCGATCGAGTGCCATAGGCCACTCGATCGAGTGGCCCCTTTACGCAAATCACGCGAGTTTCGCATATCGTGTAACCATCATCAAATATTTTTACGACTTCAGTCGTCACGTGTAAAGGCAATCACGTGTCTTTTCTTTTCAAAATCATGTATTGTCCTATCGTCATTTACGGCGTCTAATTCATTATTATCATTGCTACTATTTCGATCATCTAGCTTGTTGCATTGTAATTTTCGGGTTGTATTCCGCCCGCGCATTTGTAATCTTTTGTTTTCAGTTTTATTTTCGTTGTTTGTTTTATTGTACTAAAACGAACCTCACATGCTAAAATAACTTCGACGTTAGTTTAGACGCCTTAAACGACATAGTTGAATATAATTCACATGTTTAGTCAAAAACACTGTTTGCATAACATTTAACCGGATTACTAGCGCGCGTATTTTAAAACCAAACGATATCTTAGTAGAGGCCGCTAAAGTGCGGGCGGGGTTGGGTGTCCTTTGTGGGCTTCCTAACACGTACCTTCACCCCTTACTCAGAACCTCGGTTTCCGGATGTCCGAAACCGTTGGCGCACGAGAGTCATTCGATATACGGTACCCGATAATGTCGGCATCGGTATCGTAATACAAAGGGACAAACCCCACATGCTTTAGTACCGAAGTGGGTCGTACTTTGTGCACAGTCCACAAAAAATATATAGTGGGTTCGAATGGGCCCGAACTCCCACAAAGTTCGGTGGCGACTCTATTTCAATTTAAATTTCAATCCGAGATCCATATCACATGAGATTCATTCGCCTCCCCAAACCCGCGCGTGGCCGCGTCGGGGTGGACCTATGTCATGTCCACAATTTGGCGACTCCGCTGGGGAAAACTGATGTGTGACTTACCATCGGGATCCTCAGGGTGAGACTCGAGGAGAAATCGTTCGATTAGTACAATACGTGCTTTAGTTTTACGGTTCATGCATAAACCCATTTTTACCCGGGCCGGTACTGACGACCGACGTCCCACTATACCGTGATATATTCCAAATTGGTTATGTCAAGGTGTTCATGGCTAATTCGTATGGGTTTTGCGGCATGTTCTAAGATAAACTTGACTTAGGAAGTCCGTCCCGATTCTCGAAAAGGCCATGCGCACTGGTATAGACCCTATTTAGACCGACCGAGACTTAGTGTAAAGCATGCATGGTGTCTTCCTAATGCCTGCGTGACTATGTGCTACTTGGTTTCCATGTCGTTTTCAAAAACCGTCATTTCAAAAAAAAATGCATCTTTTCAAAATATCCAATTTAAAAAAAAAAACGGAACGCTGCCGAAATTTAGATTTAAGATTTTACTGAAAAGTAGCTTTTTTTCTTGCCGGCAAGCTGCCCTTTCAAAATTCGAATTTTCGATCCACCATTCGATTTTCTAATTTAGAAAATTCAAATTTCCGATCCACCATTCGATTTTCGAATTTTCAAAATTCAATTTCGATTTTCAAATCTTCGTGATGCCATTCGCGATTTTCAAATTTTTGAGATGCCAATTTCGATTTTCAAATTTCCGAGATGCCATTCTCGATTTTCAAATCTCCGAGATGCCATTTTTGGTTTTCAAATCTTCGGGATCTTATTTTTGATTATCTAATTTTCAAAATTCCAAATATTCAACTTTTAAAAATGCCCGATCCTATAGGCCCACTACCAATTTCGGGACCGTTATCTCAATTTTCAAAATTCAATCATTTTTCAAAAACCTTCCTTATTTTAGGAAGTGAACCTCTTTTCCAAAAACCTTTCTTATTATAGGACCAACCATAATCCGTGTGTCGGGTCTTTTAATAATACGTCGAAGGTATTTAGCGTCGAAACTCCGTCGAACCTACATCGCGGGTTTCTTCCCCATCCTAGTCTGCCTTTTTCTAAAGGCATAACCTACCAACACGAGTCACACACTCGTAAATGGAAGGTTCGTCCAAACACTCGAGTTCTAACTAGGAAGTCCCACGCGACCTTTCCCTCTAGCAAGACGGTCCTCACGACCTTTCCTAAGGGAATTTCGCCCGTCTTTCAATCCGTTAGTCGAGTCGTCTCAATTCTAGAACTCTTTAACTTAAGGGTCTACCCTAATCACATGGCACCCTTATTCAAGTTAAGTCAAGGGTCTCTAGCATCGAAACTCTGACGATCTTACTTCGCAAGTTTCTTCCCTTACCCCGTCTGCCTTTCCTCGAGGCCGAGTCAACCTTTTACAAGGCATAGCCCTATAACAAAAGGTTCGTGATCCTTACATATAAGGGTTACTCGTCCAACACTCGAGTCTTAACCAAGTCTTATATCCCACTCAGGGGCTACCCTTCAGCAGAGCGATCAATCACGGTTGCTCTAAGCGTAATGTCCTACACATGGTGTCTCACGTACCCCACTTTTGAGTCACTTAGATGTCACACCATCTGAGTCCTATAAGAGTCATTAGTCTCACCTGGGGGCTATTCTCCGATGGAGCGATTAATCACAGTCACTCTGAGAGTCGTACCCTATATATTTGTCGTAGGAGAGTCAAACCGAGTCAAACCGGAGTTGTCTCTCCTCCCGCGCTATTTCCTATGCTTTGTTGTATTCCAGTCCCGAAGCAACATTTCTGATTACGTGGGTATTCTCGCAGAGTATGGCACCCACAATCGAGAATAAAGACATGGAAAACACCATTGATGAACTGAAGGCTTTGCTAGAGGCAATGGTCAGTAAGCAGGCCATGTTTGAAACCCAACTAGGATTCATAAGAGCCGACCTAGAAGCCACGAATGCTCGTTTAACTGTCATTTAACGACAAGACCTCAATTATGGGCCGGTAAATACTGGGCCATTTGCCAAACTGATCAGCACGGTGCGTGAGCTCGAACAACAGTTCCACGCCCTTCAAGGGAATAACATTCGAATTGAAAACTCCCGAGACTATACACCCATTAGTGAGAAACTGCTAAAGGGTCTCAACTTAGAGAGGCTACCCATATTCGAGGATCCATTATTACATCTTCGAGCTTTCAAACAATTCATGGCAATCAAGGGGGTCAAAGCCTACATGTTCATCAATTTGTTCGGCGCATCCCTCGGGAAATATCCAAAAGCATGGTTCTAACGGCTAAATACAAAAAGATTCCCAACTTGGGAAGATGTGGCTACAGAGTTCGCTCGAAACTATTCTGATAATACTGAACTTCAGACTACCATGCGGACTCTAGAAATCATGGCCCAAGATCCAACAGAGCGTTTCACCAAATACCTTCAACGTTGGCGGGCTGAGAGTGTTAAGCTGGTGGACAAGCGCAGCGAGAAGACACTAGTGGAGGCGTTCATCAACAACCTCCTACCTTCCCACCACGTCCACCTTAGGTATGCCGGCATTTCAAACTTTGCGGTGCTTACCGGAATGGGCACTAGGATTGAAGACGATCTTCGACATAATGAAGATCTGGTTGAAGCTTCTACCGAAGGCTATACTGGACATCAATTCGAGTCCTTAGAAGCCTAAGACTATTGACGACATCAGCAAGATCACAAACAGACATCCAAGAGTCTATATTTGATTTGAGTCCGAGTTTAGGATGTTCTATTTCTTTCAAATTCAAAGTCAGAGTCAGAGTCAACTGTATTCTGTCCTCTTTTCAAAATTCAATAAAATCGGCTTTTCTATTTTTCATATATGCTCTTGATGGTGGGATTTGCCGTGGGTCCTACCGATCAATATTTAACCGACTATTCCTAGTGGGTAGCTAGGGCAAGTAGGGTCGATATCCACGGGGACGGTATGATAAAGTCTAGACTAGGTCGGCCTAAAAACGAGACTAAATCACCAAACAAACACAAAGGAAGTATTAATTGGTAAACTATGGTGGTGGAAGAGGTAAGACTAGGCTAACAATGAACTAGGCTGAAACAATGCTAAAATGGAATAACTAATGATAAAACAAACTAGTAAACTAAAAGAAACCATGACTAACTAAGAAGTTGAGATCAAATATGAAAGGAAGTGGGGTAGGTCAGGTTCGTAAGTATAGTAGGGTAATTGGGGTGATTATGGGTGTAAGCGTCCCCTTGTTGCTAGAGTCGGTCCGGGCTCTTGCTACGTAGACCAACGCTGAGGTAAGTTCGCGCTCTCGCATCTAAGACTAACCTCAACACAACCACAAAATAGACAAACAATGAGAAGATGAGCACAAGTATGGGGAGCATTGGCCACTACTACTCACACAAGCAAATCAACAAACACATAGAGTGCCCATTATGTGACTAACAACAAAAGAGTTACCTTTACCTCTAATCAAATCTTAATCACCCATATCTACCCTTAATCCCCCTACTAACCCCACAAGGAGACTACTCACTCATTATCAAGAAGAAACCAACAATAATAAGAGGAAACAACATGAAAAACCAAACATCCATTATGAACAATAAGAACAATAACAAGAACAATATAAAAAGATTAAAACTAGATTAAATAAACAAGAACAAGAGAAGAGAAGATTATACCAACAACCAAATGAAGATAAAGATGTAAACTTGCATAAACAAGAACCCAAATCAACTCCAAGGATGTCAAGCTTGGAGAAATCTTCAAGAACCCACTTAATACTAGATTATCTAAACTAGATTAAACTAAAATTAACTAAAGATTAACTAGAGATGAAAAGAGGCTAATTAGGGTTTTGAATGCTTAAGAGAGGCCTAAAATAATCTAGGGTAAAGTATGGTGCTTAAAAATTACAGAGGAGTATTTATAGGGTTCCAAGAATGAAGGAGGAGAAAAGAAACATAAGCGGGCTACAGTTGTCTCATCCCGTCCGGGAGGAAATGGTCCCGTTTGGGACAGAGTGGTCCCGCTCGGGACGGATTGGTCCCGCCCGGGACGGAGCCAAAACAGAAGCAGTGCTAAATGCGCACCTCATCCCGGACGGGATGAGTTCCTTCTCGTCCGGGATAAGTCTTGTAGGCCTCCAATATGATCTTTAAGGTTCCTCCTTGCTTCACATGGGCTTCTCATCGACTCTCGGGTCTCGGGATCGAGTCTAAGGGGCTCGGAATCGGATCCCGAGGTCTCGGGGTCGAATCCAAGGCATCGAGTGATCGTTCCTTCTCTTTGTTGGCTCCTAAAAGTGTATGTATTGAGTCGGAATCGCTCCAACTCTTCATGAATGGTCTCGGGAACCTGAAACGAACTAGAGGAAGCATAAGTTGCCCATGAACCGCTCCCAAGGAGCGATTCCGCAAGGAAAAAGGGACCAAAACACGACAAATTAGGCACCACAAACTACACTTATCAACTCCCCCACACTTAACCCTTACTCGCCCTCGAGTAAGCACAAACTAACTACTAAACTAGTCGAGCGGGTATTAGGGCACCCTACGCCCTTTCAACTCACGCGAGAACAACTAGAGGATAAGTGCTCTCTGCAAGGCAAGTGAGGTCTTGCGACAAAACCGTGGATGCAACCGGACACAAAAACATATAAACAAACAAACATACAAACAAACACACAAAAGGTTGCACCCAAAAAGAAACAAATACCGCTTCCCTCTAAAAAGTGGTGAAAGAAGCACCGGTTTAGTACTCAAGGCAAGTGACAACGTTCCCAAGCTAGCAATACAAACCAAAATGGACCAAACCCTAATAGTACGACGACAAAGCAATAAAAACGTTGGTAACTTACCTAGATTCCTCCTAACCTTCTAAGAACGTACAACGAGACGATCGGCGGGATGGAAAAGGGATGAACCACGTTGTTAGTTGACACTGTAGGTAAGTGAGACCCCGCCCCCTTTAGCAATGAGCCAAGAGGGTCGTCCCATGCCCAAAACCGCCCAACTAGTCCAAGTAAAAAGGTGGATATGATTGCAAAATGAGGGAAGACCGACCACTACCGCTATCATCCTTCCTAGGGACTCAGTCCTTTGGTAGGCTCTTCACGGTAATAGTCGGAAAAAGGCTTATTTTAGAGATGTGGGGATTATTTTTGTGAGACGGTTTTCTTTTGGCATTTTTCTTTCTTTTGCACTTTCGCTTTGTGTTGCTATGCCATTTCATTTTAACCTTTTGTATTTTGTTTTTGGCTTTTTGTGCCTCTTCTTTTTCTTCAATCTTTTCTTTCTTTCATTTTCTTTCATTTTCTTTTCTTTGCCCTTTTTGTTGTAGGCATTTCTTCTTGCAACTAAGAAAGAGATCTCGACAATTTGCATCTTATTTTGTGGATATGTGTAGGAGGTAGGGGAATGGGTGAGTCGAGAGTCGCGATCCCCCTTTAAACCCACAAAAGGTGGAGAACTTGGACTAATCAAACAATTTCAAACACGGTCACCTAAGGGACGGGACTCGGCAACCAAGGCCTTTTCACACCGTGGGGGGTCAAAATGGTCAAATGCAAATCCCGTAGTAAATCCCTAGTAAGCTAGGGGGACTCAGGGTAAGAAACCAACTAAATCATTGATTTAGGATCATTCTACTAGACTAAAGTCCAAGACTCGATTTATACTACTAGGAAGGAAAAGTAAACACTTGCACACTAGCCTCTAAACCGGGTTTTCGAAAACCGTTTACACACTAGACACAAGTACACACCACAAAAAAAAGACTCGACAAAAACGAAAGAAAAAGAAGCAAAAGCAACAAAAACAAAAATAAAAGAAAACGAACACCTAACACAATCACCACCCCGAGCTTCCAAACAAGTCACCAAATCAACCACAAGTATGCACAAAGCTCCACCCGAGCACACCACATCACAATCTCCTCCAAACTCCTCACGAGACAAGGGGAAAAAGGGATAAAAGATGTTACCGGATGTCTTGAAAGCTCTCCGAAGCTATCGGTGATTAAGCAACCTATAAGGAAAAAAAAAGGCGAAACACGTACAACACAACAAATATAGGACATAAAGACACAAAAGGAAAACACACAAAAGAAAATCTTTTTGATTTTTACGAAAAAATTTCAAAATTTTAGGGTTTTTAAGGATTTTTCGAGAAAACTACTAAAATAAAACTAACTATGATAGAATATCGCTCCCCCACACTTAAGCCGAGCAATGTCCTCATGCTCGACCGTAGTGTATGGAGTCGAAGAAAAGAAAAGAAAAGAAACTACGAAAATAAAGCTAAAATCAAAAAGTGAAGAAAAGGGTAAAAGGTGTCCGGCCGGGGTGTAGTCAAGTCACCATGGGCCGAGACAAGAAAAGATATGGTAAGGGGGAAGAAATAAAAAGAAAGAAATAAAAGGAAATGGGAGGGGAGGACTAGGTGTAATCAAGTCACCTAGCCTGGATTCCGCCCAAATCCGACTAAATTCTACAAAAAGAGCGAAAATCTTGTAAATTTAAGATTTTGAAATGACTCTCGATGTAGTCACGTCATCGAGAGTCGGGAGCAACAAATACCAAGGCCCCGAGGGCCACCATGACACAAATGATATAAGGGAAAGGGAATAAACAAATGAAGACAAGCTATAAAAGACGGAAAAGAAAGGATAGTTGTTGTACCATGCGGTTAGCAACTCACTCGCTCCATCGTCTCATAAGTCAATATCGGCACGTAGCTAGTCGTCGTCGTTGCTATTCCCCTCCAATCACGATATGGTTCCATGGTTGGAGTACAAAGGTATAAGGAGGTGGGTTTTGATGTGAAAGTCGGTGCAAAGTGAAGTGAAAGTGAGGTGAATATGTGTATATGAAGTGTAGGAGTTATATGATGAGAGCAAGAATAGGTAGGGAGGTTGGGAGGGGGTATAAAGTGGTAGGGTGGGCTCAAACGAAGAGGAAAAGGCCAAAGGAGGAACAGGGGCCATCCCGATCGGGATGGATGGTCCCGGTCGGGATGACCTGCCTGTCCCGGTCGAGAAGACCTCGTCCCGGTCGGGATGGCACTCCAGTAGACCCAATTTTTGGCACATCCATCCCGGACGGGATGACATCCTTCCCCGTCAGAATGATTCATCCTTCCCGGTCGGGATGCACTCTTCTCGGCCGGGAAGAGTCTTCTAACCCTCTATAACTCCCAAAGCTCGTTCCAAGCTTCAAAAACCGACTCCCCTTCACCCAATCCAAGCTCTAAAAATGACCACTCCTCTCTAGAATTCATCTTCACTTCGCACCTATCAAATAAGCTCAAAACACAATCATCAAAGTCCCTCCCTCACATCGCTCATCAACAATCCAAATAATCAAGAAGTTCATAAAACTAAAAGAAATTACAGGAGAAAGAGATATATACAAAGAGATGGTTCTTGTGGAACTCCGTCAAACCAAGGGTGGTGCACTCTTCAATTCTTTTTCAACAATATTATAACCAATTCCATCGCCATCAAGGGCACGAAGAAACAAATCGAAGGCTCTAGCAAAGTCTTCAATCAAGCTAGTAATATAAGCATCCACATACCAAGGTTCTCCATGACCTTGTCTCAACGTTCCCGGGGCGTCCCGATCTTGTAAGTTCAATGGCTTGAACTTATACTTTTGATCCTTTGAGATATACCCAAACGTCCACTTGTCCTCATGCAGCCCCAAGGGAGGCTCATCTTGCTTCTTGCCTTTCAACTTGTCATCAAACCGATGATATGGGCACTCATCTTCCCCAATCTCGGAGTCATCATCCTCAAGCTCACATGAATTGCTCTTCAAGCTTTGTCCCAACTCAACCCTAAGATCGATGTCTTCCGTGGCGCGGATCATATTGCATGAGCCATCGTTAGTAGGCGAAGTGTTTCCTTGGAGGTCAAACACTAGCCTTTCTTCGCCTAACTCGAAGGTGATCCTACCGTTCTTCACATCGATCATAGCACCGGCGGTGTGTAGAAATGGGCGCCCAAGGATAATGGGAGTGATAACATCTTTCGGAATGTCGAGTACAAGAAAGTCGACCGGAATGAAAAACTTCCCGATTCTTACCGGCACATCCTCCAACATCCCCAATGGTCGATTAAGTGAACTATCGGCCATTTGAAGTTTAATGGAAGTACTCTTGAGCTCCTTCATCCCGATTCGCTCACAAATGGAATAGGGAATGATGCTTACACTCGCACCCAAATCACATAATGCTCTCTCGATCTTGTAATTACCTATGGTGCATGGGATCAAGAAACTACCCGAATCTTTCAACTTTGGAAGCGCGGAACCTTGAATAAGCTTGCTCACCACCCTCGTGAATGCTATAGTCTCTTCCTTGTCGACGGATCTCTTCCTAGCCAATATTTCTTTCATGAATCCTCCATATGCCGGGATTTGGGTAAGTAGCTCGGTAATTGGGACACTCACATCCAACTTCTTCACAATATTAAGGAACTTGTCATATTGGCTATCCACCTTGGTCTGCATTTGCCTTGTTGGGAAAGGCAACTTGATTTGAATCTTGTTTTGCTCAATAGGGGTGGACTCTTCAAATGACACTTTCCTTTTACCCTTGTCTTTTCCTTGATGTGGGGGAAGCTTGTCTTCTTGGGGTTTCTGAAACTCCCATTAGACTTGCTCCTCTAGTGGATTTCCCAAGCTTTGATCTTCTTGAATTAGAGACACAACTTCCTTCATTGGTATATGCTCATTAGGGGGTGGGGGAGAGTTATATGATGAACCACTCCTCAAGGTAATAACATTCACATGCTCAAATTTCGCTATTTCACCTTGAGGAGGTAACTACCCCTTTTGCCTTGAAGAGCTACCCGAAGCAAGTTGAGCTATTTGGGTCTCGAGCATCTTCAGATGAGCATCTCTTGCCAAGTTATCCCTTTGAAGTTGAGTAATGATTTCTTGTTGAGTTCTTTGCGTCTCCAATTGACTCCTTTGCATGTCCAACATTGACTTTTGCATGTCAAAATCCCGAGGGGGAGATTGTTGGTTATGAGGAGTATTTGTGATGGTTAGAGGAATGCCATAATCATGAGTAGGAGACCGACTCCTTGGCTTGCTTTCTTGTCGATTACCTTGAGTTGCTTTTTGTTGTTGATGGTTCCCTTGGAACCCGTGAGAATTGCCTTGATTAAGGCCTTGATTGTTGCCTTGGTTATAGTTTTGATGTCCTTGATTGAAATTCCCTTGTTGGAACCCTTGATTGTTGTTGAATGTACCTTGGTTATTTTGCTTGAAGTTTTTGAATGGCCTTGGGTTGCCTTGATAACCTTGGTATCCTTGATTGTTGTCCCTTAAGGGAGGTGGAACATAAGGACGGTGTTGTAGAGCTTGTTGTTGAGAGGCTTGATGGGAAGCTTGGTACATATTAGGATAAGGGGCACCTTGTTTGAACGCTTGAAAGGCGTTCACTTGCTCAATACTTCCCCTACAATGCATAGGCTCATGTCCAACTATCCCACAAGTGTCACACATCCCATAATAAGGTGTATGAGGCACAATTCCCAAAGCATTTACTTCACAAATCGAGTGTTGGTTGAAGGAACTAGCGCTTTGAACTTGATTGAGGTGGCTTTGGAGCTTCTTGTCAATGGTCTCCATGTGAGTTTTTAGTTGAGCCCCAAGGTCAACGCTTAGTTGTGTGATAGCATCGACCTCGTGCCTACCTCCTCGATTCGCCTTCCTAGGTCTTTAGTATTGGGAATTGTGGACCACCATCTTCAATTCGTGACCAAGTTTGGTCATCATCCACCTCGGTAAACCTTCCATTAGATCCCATATTGAGTATGGCCCTTGAGTCTTCATATAATCCGTTCCAAAATTGTTGAACAAGGAACCAATGTGAGAGACCATGGGGAGGGCAAGAACGGATCAAGACTTTGAATCTTTCCCAAGCTTCATAGAGGCTTTCTTCATCATGTTGTTGGAATCCCGTGATAGAAGCTCTCAATAGATTTGTCTTCTCCGGCGGATAGAATTGTTGGTAAAAAGCCAATGCTAGCTTCTTCCAAGTATTAATACCAAGAGTCGCCTTGTCCAACCCCTTGAACCATTGCTTCGCTTTACCGATCAAAGAGAAAGGAAATAGTACCCACCGGATTTGGTCTTGGGTTATTCCTGGTTGTGAAATAGCATCGCAATAGTCCGAAAAGGTTTCCATGTGTTGATGGGGATCTTCGGTTTGTAACCCATTAAATTGAATTCGCTCGACCAATTGAATAAATTGTGTCTTTGCCAGAAAATTGCCGGTATATGCCTCCGGTAAAGCGGTTGGACCGGGCAAGACATCCTCCGTAAACGTCGATTGTGAAGAAAACTTGGGCATTATTGGATATGCGGGAGAGGACGGTGTACACGGTGTTGATGTAGAAGTAGAAGGGGAACTAGGTTGAGAAGTACCGAAACGATTTATGAAGATCCCTTCGGTATTGCCTTGAGGTTGCTCGATAAAGTCGGATCCTTGACCTTGTTCTTCGGTGGTATTGCTAGCACTTGATTGAGAGATTCTAACCCGGCCAATCGTCCGTTGGCGAAAGGCTCTAAAGAGTCTTTCCGGCTCTGGATTGAAGAGAAAGAATTCACCTCCCCCCCTAAGCATACACTACACACTAGAGCAAACGTGAGAACACCTAGTGCTTTATGGGCACTTGGCAAAGACAATAAACAAGCACTTCCCAAGACAAAGAGAAAAAGAAGCTAAAGAAACTAAGAAAAACTACACAATATGCACTAGAGATGGAAGAAGAGCACAAGAAGGGTAACTAAGTCTAGCTAATAAGCAAACAAAGTCTAAACATGCACCGTCCCTGGCAATGGCGCCAAATTGATGGTGGGATTTGCCGTGGGTCCTACCGATCAATATTTAACCGACTATTCCTAGTGGGTAGCTAGGGCAAGTAGGGTCGATATCCACGGGGACGGTATGATAAAGTCTAGACTAGGTCGGCCTAAAAACGAGACTAAATCACCAAACAAACACAAAGGATGTATTAATTGGTAAACTATGGTGGTGGAAGAGGTAAGACTAGGCTAACAATGAACTAGGCTGAAACAATGCTAAAATGGAATAACTAATGATAAAACAATCTAGTAAACTAAGAGAAACGATGACTAACTAAGAAGTTGAGATCAAATATGAAAGGAAGTGGGGTAGGTCGGGTTCGTAAGTGTAGTAGGGTAATTGGGGTGATCATGGGTGTAAGCGTCCCCTAGTTGCTAGAGTCGGTTCGCGCTCTCGCATCTAAGACTAACCTCAACACAACCACAAAATAGACAAACAATGAGAAGATGAGCACAAGTATGGGGAGCATTGGCCACTACTACTCACACAAGCAAATCAACAAATACATAGAGTGCCCATTATGTGACTAACAACAAAAGAGTTACCTTTACCCCTAATCAAACCCTAATCACCCATAATCTACCCTTAATCCCCCTACTAACCCCACAAGGAGACTACTCACTCATTATCAAGAAGAAACCAACAATAATAAGAGGAAACAACATGAAAAACCAAACATCCATTATGAACAATAAGAAAAATAACAAGAACAATATAAAAAGATTGAAACTAGATTAAATAAACAAGAACAAGAGTAGAGAAGATTATACCAACAACCAAATGAAGATAAAGATGTAAACTTGCATAAACAAAAACCCAAATCAACTCCAAGGATGTCAAGCTTGGAGAAATCTTCAAGAACCCACTTAATACAAGATTATCTAAACTAGATTAAACTAAGATTAACTAAAGATTAACTAGAGATGAAAAGAGGCTAATTAGGGTTTTGAATGCTTCAGAGAGGCCTAAAATAATCTAGGGTAAAGTATGGTGCTTAAACATTACAAAGGAGGAGTATTTATAGAGTTCCAAGAATGAAGGAGGAGAAAAGAAACAAAAGCGGGCTACAGCTGTCTCATCCCGTCCGGGACGAAATGGTCCCGTCCGGGACGGAGTGGTCCCGCCCGGGACGGATTGGTCCCGCCCGGGACGGAGCAAAACAGAAGCAGTGCTAAATGTGCACCTCATCCCGGACGGGATGAGTTCCTTCCCGTCGGGGATGAGTCTTGTAGGCCTCCAATATGATCTTTAAGGTTCCTCCTTGCTTCACATGGGCTTCTCATCGACTCTCGGGTCTCGGGATCGAGTCTAAGTGGCTCGGGATCGGGTCCCGATGTCTCGGGGTCAAATCCAAGGCATCGAGTGATCGTTCCTTATCTTCGTTGGCTCCGAAAAGTGTATGTATTGAGTCGGAATCGCTCCAACTCTTCATGAATGGTCTCGGGAACCTGAAACGAACTAGAGGAAGCATAAGTAGCCCATGAACCGCTCCCAAGGAGCGATTCCGCAAGGAAAAAGGGACCAAAACACGACAAATTAGGCACTACAAACTACACTTATCAGCTCTTCTTATGCGTTACCGAGAACATGATGAACACCATCAAGCACTGTGAGCACACGCACGTGACTATTGTACGCACATCTATAATTACTGCAGGAAACCGAGCCCGTGTTTTCCTTTTACCTATTCCATGTCTGGTATAGAAAAGCCACATAACTACCTCTAGCATGAGCGGTATCGAATCCTATGACAAATCTGTGTAGTCTCCTAGTTTGGGTTCAAGACGGGAGGCAAGCCCATTTCCCAAAATGAACACCGCTCCAATAAAACCAACCAATCCCTACCTTAGGTGTTAGTCTGACCAGCAAAAAAAGAAAAAAGAGGAAAAAAGTTGGACAGGAAAAAAATCAAAAGTCCAAAGAAAAAGCAAAAGGTCAAATTAGAAAATCAGGCCATCATCAAAAAAAGGAAGGCACCCGAGACCGAGGTTAAACGGTCAACACAAATAAAGAATCCCATGACCGGGGGCTAAGAGATCAACCAAAAAGTTTAAAAAATCCATGACCGTGGTCAGCAGTCAACTCAAGTAAAAGTCCCTTGACCGAAGTACGGTCAATTTAAAAATTATCAATGCCCATACCATCCAATAAGGAAGAGACAATCAGGCCGGTTAGCTAAGACCGCATTTAGCCTTCCCACATTACAACCCTCAAGACCTTCCCGAGACCTAGGCTAAGAGACAACCCGGAATTTTGAGGATTCAAGCTCCGTAGGATACACCCTAACCATTAGGGCCAGACATGGAAATCAGATCCCGCATTATTAAACCTGCCCAATCGAAGTCCGAGTCATTTTTACTCGACTTCCCCTTTCCTACCACATTACAATACCTTACCCTCGAAGCCTTAGCTCTGCAAAATCGAGCTCCAAATTTCAAATCATCAAAGCCATTTATTGCATGGCACCACATTTCGAAAAACATCCAAACCAGTTACCAACCTCAAACACGGGAACTCAACCTGCGGTCGGCATAAAACATGCCCAAATAGTTCATACCACCTCTAGGGGCTACCCCGGAGAACGCTCACAGTCACAGGATCAGCATCCTAACCATTCTAGCCTTTTGATCAAGACATCATTGGGAATGCACCTAGCCTACACCATCGCTATGATTAGTTACACACAAAGCCCTAATAAACTAGGCACCATAACATATCTTCCATTCACTGAACTGTGGCTTGGTTTGATTTCACCACACGTGAATATGTAGGCAGCCTTTCAACAAAGGCACAACCACCCACATTGACACAAATTTAAAAAGCACCATCATTCTGGTCACAACACTGTCACGTTCTCAACAATTAGCTTTGTCGTCCTGGGCTTCTCTTAGGCAGAAGTTCTCCATCCACTCACAAAATTCAAATGACTTTAAAAAACTAGCCTCCTTTCTATAGAGTGTCTTAGTACTTGGCTCAGTCGAAGACGAGAATCTGTCAAGGACTCGAAGCAACACCCACTTTGAGAATGTACCCCAAAATAAATAAAAAGTCAAAAGAAGCACTAAACAATAGCATTGCTACTGCTAGGTCTTGACATGCAAAAATAGTCTAATTACCGACTACTGTAATCCCCATATAGCACATCTTTCCCATTTCAATGTTCGACTGTGTTGCCATTCGCTTAGGCTACCGAATAGAGCAACTTAAGAGTCTTGTCTTCTTAGGTGGCCCACCCCCCAACCCCTTCGAGAGTCCAAGTCGTGTCTGTCAACTCATCCTGTTGCGGCCAGAGTCGAGCCTGTTAATATATATTCCTTCGAGAGTCCAAGTCGTGTCTGTTAACTCGTTCTGTTGCGTCCAGATTCAAGTCTGTCGATATACCTCTCTTTTCAAATTCTTGCTTTGAAATTTGCAAAATTTAGCAATTTGAGAAAATTCTTTTCGACAAGGTCAAAATTTCAGTTTATTTAAACTGCAAATTTCTTTTCTATCCCTTTCAAATTCGCAAACCCATCTCCTAGCACGTGAGTTGCTTTCAGAACTTCGATTTCAATCACTTTCTTTTCTATCACTTTTTCTATTCTATCACGTGAATTTCTTTTCAATCAGTTTCCCTAGCGCAAGCCAGTCTATAGATGCTAACTGCATTTCTTATGTGTTATCTTGCCATCTGCTATATTTGGTATTTCTGCCTATATATCTAACATTTCAGGTACCAGCTTGTGCTTCCCAACGGAACGTCAAGTTTTTATCTCACCAGTGTGAGACGGTGTTTCACCTAAGTGGCGCCTGCAAAAGGGGATGTATTTGCAACCAGATACGCCCAGGGCTTCAGAAGCAAGCTCCCGCGTAATTCCGAGATGGGATGTATCTGCAACAGAATACACCCAGGGCTTCAGAAGCAAGCACCCGCGTAGTTCCGAGATGGGATGTATCTGCAACCAGATACACCCAGGGCTTCGGAAGCAAGCTCTCGCGTAGTTCCGAGATGGGTTGTGTCTGCAAATAGATACACCCAGAGCTTCAGAGGCGAGTCCCCGCGCAACTCCAAGATGGGATGAATCTGCATACAGATACACCCAGGACTTCAAAAACAAGTACCCACGGAGCTATCCCAGATAACAAAACTCAGGTATGATTTCTATCATATGGCTGGTGAGCCTTTCATGCGAGTCTAATGGACTATAAACGACTCGACCGAATCTCTGCCAGATCTTAATCTTCGATTGGCCTGGTAGCTTCTCTGATTTTCGCCTTGTCCAAGCCTCAGTCAGAGTGGGGGCTCTGTAGACACCCGCATTTTGTCGGCTAGTGTCTATAGCAGCTTCCGACAAACACCCGATGATGATCGGATGCGAACGTGCTTTTACGCGCTCGGATATGGGCTCAAAATCATTATTTTTGGCTTCGGATGTTTAACGGAGTACAAATCTAAAAAAAAATATTAACCTCAAATTCAGGCCCAGTGGGTCGTTTCCAATCAAATAAGACTAATTTGGGTCAAAACCGACACCGGAAATAAAACCGTCTTTTAGCGACCGAGTAAAACCCCGATCAAAGTCGTTTCCAAGACATAAAAAAACAGTCATGCAAACTTCGAGAGTCCAACTCGAAGTCAAAAACCACAAAATATCAGCTGCATAGAAGAGAACCCGACAACCAACACCTCTTCAATTTAGGATAGGATTTCTTTCCTAAAATCTATCCATAACCGCATACTTTTCTTACAAATACCCCACCCCCTCCATCATATTTTACAACTTTTTCACCTATCACAACTTACATCTTTTTCACAACCCTTCAATCACCTTCAACCCTATACACAAATACCGAGATCAAAACTCATAAAAAAGACCGAGAGCAAAACTCGTCAAATCCCTTCCCTAATCATACACACCATAAGTCTCCTATATCATCTCGACGCTCCCGTGCCTAAGCCACAACTAGCCGAGCCCTATTCCGAGAAGACAAAGCATGTAGGTTGAGGGTGTAAAATTCAATCTCGATTTCTCCTTTTCTCTCTTCTCTTCTCTCCGTCTATCCCGTCTCCTTCTTCGTTTTTTTTTATTTCCTTTCTAATATCGTTATTAATATTACTACTATAAAATTTACATTAAAACATCGCGCATACATCAATTTACAAAACGATCTCAAATCGAATACGTTTAAGGATGAATGTCGCATAAGACCCTTCTAATCCTTTTACGAGTTGTAACAATGGTGGAGCCCTCTCGAGGAGCCCCGCCCTAAACATTCAAGGGCATGATGGGATCGCGAATATTCCTCCTTAAACATATTCGATTCCCCTTTTTAAAATTAGAACGAAACCTGTTGATGCAAATCGAACATCACATAATTCGCAAGGATTAATAACGATGTTGTGACGCGGAGGGAATCGACTTTCGATATAATCAAACAAATAAAAAACATTTATTCTTAAGATGCGGTATCGACTCCATAGTCGAATATCATGTCTAAAAGAATTAATCGATAAATCGTATTAGCACGAACCCGTTGACGCCGAAATAATTGTCACATGGTCCGGAAGGACCGATTACGACATTACGACCCGGAGGGAATTATTTCGTCCCAATTCAACTTAAAACGTCCTGTCTAAATCCCCGATAATCGATCTCTTAATAATAGCATACATATTAGAAGCATCGAAAACTGAGCCGAGTATAAATCATATTATATTTTTACGCGACTTAGTAAAATTATCGATTTAAAAATTAAAAGAAATTTCGAAATCAGCGCCTTTTTGAAACGGACAGCAGTCCGTACAGGGGGCACTCGATCGAGTGCCATAGCCCACTTGATCGAGTGGCCCCTTTACGCAAATCATACGAATTTCGCATATCGTGTAAGCATCATCAAATATTTTCACGACTTCGATCGTCACGTGTAAAGGCAATCACGTGTCTTTTCTTTTCAAAATCATGCATTGTTGGTGAGCCTAGGTCGTATGCTCCCAAAGATAAATAATTAAGTCCTATTACCTTTAACAATATAGTAGAGGTAAGTCGGGTGTCGAATCCACAGGGAAGGCGATGTAACTAATGTGTAATTAAAGTAAAGTAACGTAACAATAATAATTGGGGGTTTTTGAGTGATTTGTCTAATAACTAAAGTAACGAAAGTAAAATAACTAATAATGAGAATTCAGATAATTAAGAAACTCGACTCAAAGAAAATCCACTAACTAGTTAAACAATTGATCATCGACTACTAACTTTTATTTAATCCTTGAGTATTCCATTGTTAAACAGATGGTTTCAATTGTTCCGTACATAATATTACTTAGGTCGAAACGCGATACTAAGCAACCTAATTATTGAACAACCTAATCCACGCGTCTAGATTTAATTCAATAACAGCATGAACGATATGAACAAATCAATAGAAATAACGACCTTTAACGCACGCGGTTATTGGTTCGAATTATATGTTTATTCCTCCTTTTACCCAATTACGATGAAACGCATACAAATAATTTGGTCTAAAGGTTGCAACTTTATCAAGTGAATTGAACAATTACGGATTCAAAGACAAAGAATTGCAATAGATTGAAGTTTGAAATAATCAATTGGCCAAAAAGATTAAACAAAAAAAAATCATAAAATTAGCACAAGAAATAAACAATACTCAAGTAATTAAATAAAGATTAAGAAAAGTCTCACAATCAATTAACTAGAAAGTTTCAAATCTTTGATCCGAGAAGGAAGATTAGTTACACATCATTAGGGTTTTTCCTCTCTTCTCTTATTGATGAACGTGAATTGTGATGATTAACGTTCCTCATACTAATAATATGTAGTCTACTAAAATAATAGAAAATTCTACTAATTTCCTAAATCAAATAATAATACTTGTATAATAATAATAATAATGATAATAATAATAATAATAATAATAATAATAATAGCTTGTTTCGTGACATGTGCTGGTACCGTTGGTATTAAGCATAGACATAACTTGGTTCGTGACACCCTTTTGGATATCTGTTTCCGATCTGGTATTTCGGCCGGTATGGAGGTAGATGTCGGTTTGATTGATGGGCACGATAGGCCCTTACGCCCGGCGGATTTGCTTCTTTATTCCTGGGATAGGGGCCGTGATGTGTGTGTCGATTTGACGGGGTCGTCCCCTTTGACCCAGTCTGCGATGTCTGATTTTCTACCTGGCCGCGCAGTCGTTGATGCTGCTCAGGGCAAGTGCGCCAAGTATGGAGATTTGTGCACCAAGACTGGGTATGGGTTCCTGCCTTTCTCTTTCTCTTCTCTAGGGGAGCTCGATGCGGAGGCCGCTGCTTTACTCAAGCGGATTCAGAAATTCTCTATTTCTCAGGACACGGGAGCTCGGGCAGCTGCCTTTATTTTTACTCGTCTTAGTTTTTCTATCGCTAAGGGAGTGGGTGCCCAGATAGTATCTCGGCTTCCCTCCAACTTCTTGTAATTTGTTCTGGTGTTTAATGAAAGTTCCGTTTTATAAAAAAAAATATAATAATAATAATAATAATAATAATAATTATTATTATTATTATTATTATTATTATTATTATTATTATTATTATTTTTATTATTATTATTATTATTATTATGGTGTTTAATGCAAGATCTGTTTAAAAATTTAAAAAAAAAAATATTAATCATAATAATAATAATATAGTAAGTAATACGCTGACACGGACTCCAAAGCAGTTCCGTCTTCAATTCCCGAGTTGCGCTTTGATATTTCACCCGGGTTGTTGGGCTTGTTCTTCAAACTCTCCGTCTCGAGCCCAGATCATACCTCAAGGAATTAGAGCTTTAAAAACCGTCTTTTCTTCAATAAAACACAATTTCTTAGATAAAACCAATTAGACGATTTCCACCCAAAATCCGCATCTTTAATCACCAAATCTAGCTCACATCTCCGTCGTAAACGCATATAAAATACGCTAGATCAACTTCCCCACACTTGGACCTTTGCTCGTCCCGAGCAAAACTCGGAAACATCAACAATAAAACACCGACGGTCTTACAAAAGAAACACGGGAAGCTCGACATCACACAAAATTCATCCCTTTAACCACCCTCCTTATATCATCCTCAAAATTTAAGCACAGGGTCACAATAACATGAAAATTCTCTTCAACAAACGAAGATTGTGACCACCAAACAAAACAAAAAATCATCGGAAAATAACACTACGCCCCTTATTTCTCCTAGTCCTAAATATGATCACATGTGCTACGATTGACACCAAAGGTAAAAGATATATACCAATATTCTTCACAACCCACACATGTGATCGACCTAACGCCTCTAACACCTCAATACAACACAAAACAATAATCCAATCGCATAAAATTTAGTGCTACGACTACACCGCACCGCGATTCTTCTCACCTTGACCAACTATCCTACCCGACCGACCTTCTATTTCACCCTTCTTATGACACCACACCAAGAATGGAGAAAGTATTGTGAATTTTTTCCTAAATCCCTCATTTTGCCTAGAGTGTCCGCCCTTGCGGATTTCCACTCTAACTTTTCATTTTTTTTAAACTCACACTACTCTCGTGGCACGGAACTCAAATTTTCTTTTTACCCAGAGCGCCCTTTCGGGTTTTCACTCCGTCCTCGGCCACTTTCCCATTCTTGCCTAGGTGCTCTTTCCGGGTTTTCACCTAGCCGGGTTTATATTTTTGTTCTTTTTCCATTTTTTCCAGTTTTTTTTAATGATGTAATAACGAAACTAAAACACACCACACAAGTACAATTACATTACAAATCGGAACGATTCTCCTCCCCACACTTGAATGAAACATTGTCGTCAATGTTACGAAGGACACAATAAAATAAGAACAAGAACGAACTTAATGTCGCACCACTCCGCCTCCCCACACTTGAAAATAGCTCGAGTATATTCCCTTAACTCTAGCTATACTAACAGCAACAACCATCACCAATAATAGCAGTTAGAATAACACATACCCGAAGTTCCAAACCAGTCCACGACACTTAAACTGAACTATGAACACCTTCACTACCACCATTATAAGAGTAGTCCCCAAATGTGCACAATAACTAAGGTAAGGTAAGGCACACAAGCACACCAAGATCTGTAATTCACTCCAAACGTCGACCTTCAAATGGATTTAAACAAGTCAACAGCTCAAAAACCGACAAAAACTGCATTTAAACATTACCTCAAACACCTTATATGCATTGTTGAAACCTTCACTCATCCTACCTACCACAACTCCTACACCACATAAGACTACCAAAACTTGCAGAAACGGAATTCCAACCAACACCAAACTCAACAATAGCAAAGTTTAAGCCGTGAAACCCACTGAAATTTGAGAAAATTGAAAATCCCACTTCCAAACCTCCGTATATAAGTACTGAATCTGATCTAGAACAATACTCTTTAAAGTAGAACCAAGTAAGAGCAGAATTAAGAAACAAAAGTCCGACCAACTTCAGCAACAAGACCGTCAATTTCAAGTTCCAGGTAGGATGAAGGGCGAGCAAGGTTGGGTAAAGTTTGTGCCGGATTTTAGCCCGAATAAAAGAAGAGGGCGAATCGTGTTGGAGATAGGACGACGGAGAGTTGTCGGGGTGGTGTTTTTTTTTGATATGGTGGATGAAGATTGAGAAGTAGAATTTGGAGAAGAAATGAGGGAATGGACAAGAAGGGAAAAGGATGAAGGATGAAGAAGATAGACTGATTTCTTTCTTTCTTTTCTTTTTTTTTTCAAAATTAGAAGATAACTGACCTGTTACAGTAAAGAGGCGCGCGACTCGCCCCGGGTCCATACGACTCGCGCGGGAGTCTGAACTTCGTCCACTTTTTCGATTTTTTTAAAAAAAATTCTTTGATTTCGAGGGACCGCCATGCTAGTCGCCCAGGGCTCATGCAAGTCGCCCAGGGCTCATGCAAGTCGCCCCAATTCCTGAAAATTGATGGTCTCTTCCCCTATCAAAACATCAAACATTAGTAATAAAATTAAATAAATAAAAAAAACGATTAAGCAAATAACGAAAACTAATACTACAACCTACGACCCTTAATAAAAAGAATAAGAAAAATATATAGGACACGAGTTGCCTCCCGGAAGCGCTCTTGTTTTACGTCGTTGGCTCGACATATTGCACGGTAGTTCACTAAGTCTCTATCCGACTTGATCTAGAGTTTCATCTTCCGAACGAAAAACGACCCATTGTCATGATTATGGACGCGAAATATTGGAGGGTCGTCATCCTTCCTCGTTTTCTTCTTAATCCACTCTTCGCACCACGCTTTGGTTTTATCTCGATGAATTCTTGCATCTTTACGACTGCCCCATAATATTCTACACTTCGGCGGTTTAGAAGCTGGGTCCTGCAATTCACAAATAATGCTCGGACTCGGTGGTTCCCGACTTCTCCTAGAAGGAGGGTTAGTAGAAATAACACATAGAGAACGGACCTCTATATTAGTCGAATTAGGTGAACTAATTTCAAATTTAACCACCCTCCCATTAAATTCCATGGTCAATGAACCGTTAGGAACATTAATCCGGGTTCCTGCGGTTTTCAAGAAAGGTCGCCCCAATAAAATCGGGATAGCATCGGCATCATGTGCCATATCTAAAACATAAAAATCAGCCGGAAAGACTAATTTATTGACCTTGACCATCACATTCTCTACAAATCCTCTAGGTACAACACTAAACCGATTAGCAAGTTGAAAAACCACTTTTGTACTCTTTAGAGGCCCAAGTGCTAACGACTCATAAACCTGGAACGGGAGGATATTTATCGACGCCCCTAATTCTAACATGGCTCTTTCGAACCGCATATGACCTATAGTGCAAGGTATGGTGAACACACCCGGATCACTACACTTTGGAGGGGTCTTGGTCCTAAACAAAGCCGACACAAATTCACTAGCTTGACCCTTAGGCTTTTTCACATAACGTTCCTTTTGATTCCTCTTGATTGTACAAATTTCTTTTAAGAACTTCGCATATCTAGGAACGTTTTTAAGTAAGTCATGTAAAGGAATATTTACCTCGCATCTACGAAAGGTTTTTGTAAATATCGGTGTCATGCTCCTTCTCTCTAGTGTCTTTCAAGGCTTCGGGAAATGGTGGGAGTGGCTCATAAGTCGGAAAAATTGGGGTCGCCTCCTTGGACTTAGAAGTAATTTCACTTTTTTGTGACTAGGGAACTTCCCTTCATCGACCACTAGCTCCTCCTCTTCACGAATAATCACCGTCCTACCCTTGGTTTTAGGCTTTTCAACCTAAACCAATTGCCTACCATTCCGCAAAGAAACCGCACTCACGTTATGCTTTGGAGTTTCTACCATTTGAGAAGGTAGACAACCCGACTATTTAGCCTCCAAACGATTGACCGCAGTAGCTAACTGACTCATCTGATTCTCAAGATTTTTAAAATTCTGCTTATTCTCTGCTCGATCTTGAGTAACACTAACGGTGAGAGCCCGAATCATATCCTCTGTAGACATCGATGAGCTTGATGATTCTTGTGGAATAGCTTGTTGCAGCACTTTTGGAGTGAATTATTGTCCTTGTGATCGAGGGATAAATTGACCTCTAGGAGGGCCAACTTGGTGAGATTGCCCCTTCCAACCGGAGTTGTAAGTATTAGAGTACGAATCCCACTTCCTATTGTTGGATTGATTTTCCCAAATCCCATTCACCATCTCCGAATCGTGCTCTTGGATTTGGGGTCAAAGATCACTCGGGTGACCTGAAATAGAGCAAATACCACAAACAATAGTTGATTGCTTACCTACCATCATAGCATGCACCATCGAGGTTAAACTATCAACTTTCTTCTCTAAGCTCGTATTTGAACTCAATGAGTTCACACCACGGCGTCCATCTTTTCTAGCAAAATCCCTAGAACTCTCGGCTAGCTCTGTGATAATATTCCAAGCATCCGTGGGATTCTTGTTCACTATGCCTCCACCGCTAGCTAAATGAACCATACGACCATCCTCCGGGGTAAGTCCACCACAAAAGTATAAGACGAGATCTTGGTTGGAGTACCCATGATAAGGAAAACCGGCGCATAGTTGCTTGAAGCGTTCAAGGAACTCGTACATAGTCTCTCACGTATGTTGCTCCACATTACTAATGGCTTTCTTCAAGTGTGCAGAACGGGACGGTGGAAAGTACTTCTCTAAGAATGCCTTCTTAATATCCACCCAAGTTGTGACACTATTAGGTGGTAAATAATACAACCAATCTCTTGCATTCCCCTTCAATGAGAAGGGAAAAGCTCGTAGCTGCAGTTGTTCGTCAGTCACACCAGCTGGCTTCATACTAGAACATACAATATGGAAATCCGAAAGATGTTTATTCGGATCTTCGATGCTTGTTCCATTGAAAGTGGGTAGATTATGGATCAGGCTCGATTTGAATTCAAAAGTTGCTCCTCGGCTAGAGCTGGAAAAGTAATGAATAACGGTTGAACCGCAAGATCGGGATCTGTGGGCTCCTTCAGAGTACGTGTTTCTCTTGCCATAATTACTTCGTTCTCAGATTCGGGTACAGACTCCGGTATAGAATCAAGATCGCTTTCGGGCTCGGGTTGATGAAAAATAACCAATTCGCTATTATCACCCTGTCTTCACTTGAAAATTGAACGTTCGATCTCTGAGTCGAAGGGCTCGAGTGGATTGTTAGTGGATCGAGTATTATGCATATACTAGCGTAGCTAAAAAAAATCTACACTAAACAAAACACAAAAATTAACTATTGCCTTCCCCGGCAACGACGCCAAAATTTGGTGAGCCTAGGTCGTATGCTCCCAAAGATAAATAATAAGTCCTATTACCTTTAACAATATAGTAAAGGTAAGTCGGGTGTCGAATCCACAAGGAAGCGATGTAACTAATGTGTAATTAAAATAAAGTAACGTAACAATAATAATTGGGGGTTTTTGAGTGAGTTGTCTAATAACTAAAATAACGAAAGTAAATTAACTAATAATGAGAATTCAGATAATTAAGAAACTCGACTCAAACAAAATCCACAAACTAGTTAAACAATTGATCATCGACTACTAACCTTTATTTATTCCTTGAGTATTCTATTGTGAAACAGAAGGTTTCAATTGTTCCGTAGATAATATTACTTAGGTCGAAATGCGATACTAAGCAACCTAATTATTGAACAACCTAATCCACGTGTCTAGATTTAATTCAATAACAGCATGAACGATATGAACAAATCAATAGAAATAACGACCTTTAACGCACGCGGTTATTGGTTCGAATTATATGTTTATTACTTTACCCAATTACAATGAAACACTTACAAATAATTAGGTTTAAAGGTTGCAACTTTATCAAGTGAATTGAACAATTACGGATTCAAACACAAAGAATTGCAATATATTGAAGATTGAAATAATCAATTTGTCGAAAAGATTAAACAAAGAACAATCATAAAATTAGCACAAGGAATAAACAATACACAAGTAATTAAATAAAGATTAAGAAAAGTCTCAAAATCAATTAACTAGAAAGTTTCAAATCTTTTATCCGAGAAGGAAGATTAGTTACACATCATTAGGATTTTTCCTCTTTTCTCTTATTGATGAACGTGAATTGTGATGATTAACGTTCCTCATACTAATAATATGTAGTCTACTAAAATAATAGGAAATTCTACTAATTTCCTAAATCAAATAATAATAATAATAATAATAATAATAATAATAATAATAATAATAATAATAATAATAGTAATAATAATAATAATAATAATAATAATAATAATAATAATAACAATAATAATAATAATATAATAGTAAGTAATAAGCTGACACGGACTCCAAAGCAGTTCCGTCTTCAATTCCCGAGTTGCGCTTTGATATTTCACCCGGGTTGTTGGGCTTGTTCTTGAAACTCTCCGTCTCGAGCCAAGATCACATCTCAAGGAATTAGAGCTTTAAAAACCGTCTTTTCTTCAATAAAACACAATTTCTTAGATAAAACCAATTAGACGATTTCCACCCTAAATTCGCATCTTTAATCACCAAATCCAGCTCAAATCTCCGTCGTAAACACATATAAAATACGCTAGATCAATTGTCCTATCGTCATTTACGGCGTCTAATTCGTTATTATCATCGCTACTATTTCAATCATTTCGATCGTCACGCTTGTTGCATTATATTTTTCGGGTTGTATTCCGCCCGCGCATTTGTAATCTTTTTATTTTAAGTTTTATTTTTGTTGTTTGTTTTATCGTACTAAGACGAACCTCACATGCTAAAATAACTTTGACGTTAGCTTAGATGCCTTAAACGACATAGTTGAACATAATTCACATGTTTAGTCAAAAACACTGTTTGCATAACATTCAACCGGATTACTAGCCCGCGTATTTTAAAATCGAACGATATCTTAGTAGAGCTCGCTAAAGTGCGGGCGGGGTTGGGGGTCCTTTTTGGGCTTTCCAACACGTACCTTCACCCCTTACTCAGAACCTCGGTTTCCGGATGTCTGAAACCGTTGGCGCACGAGAGTCATTCGATAAACGGTACCCGATAATGTCGGTATCGGTATCGTAATGCAAAGGGACGAACCACACAAACTCTAGTATTAAAGTGGGTTGTACTTTGTGCACGGTCCACTCAAAATATAGAGTGGGTTCGAATGGGCCCGAACTCCCACAATGTTCGGTGCCGACTCCATTTTGATTTAAATTTAAATCCGAGATCCATCTCACGTGAGATTCATTTGCCCCCCCGAACCCGCGCGTGGCCGCGTCGGGGTGGACCTATGTCATGTCCACACTTATTAATCTAATTTGGGAAATTCTAATTCATGTGTGAGAGCTGAGTTCTCTTTAGACCACGCACGATTTGGTAGGGAGTCTAATAAGTAGCGAAAGCCCGTTTGATTCTTTCTAGCCTGATACAGTTTCGAGAGAAAGTATTATAGCCAACTAGCATGTCTACGTGTTTATTGTATCGCATAATCGCCGAATTCTCATTCAGAACCTTTAGCCCTAGACTTTCCGTTAATTGATTTATCCGTTTTTGTGTTTACGCATGTTCTAGCCTTAGTTAACAAACAACTAAACCTTTAAAAGCAATTTAGAATCGTCATAGCTATTCAACAATTTGACCGTCTCTCTGTGGATTTGATACCCTACTTATAGCTAGTTTTTTGTTAGTAGTATTAGGATAATCTTGATTGGTGATACGAATTTAGCCATATCAATTCTACCTTTTGGAATTGCTTCTGGAGAATTCTCACTCACGCCTGGTAGGCCACGAGGTTGGCATTCCGAGTCTTCAACTTTTGAAGAGCTAAATTGATGACCAAGGACGAGTCGTCGTGTACCCTAAGATTCGCGACTCCTAAGTCAGCGGCGGCTTATAACCCATGGATGCAGGCTTCGTATTCAGCGGCGTTATTAGTTACGTCGAAGTCTAACTTAATTTATACGGGAGTATGCTCCCCCTTTGGTGAGATTAGAAGAATCTCGACTCCAAATTCTCGAAAGTAGGATGCACTGTCGAAATATAAATCCCAGGTTTTTGCATCGGTATGGAATATGTCTTCGTCTGGGAAAGACCAAGTATCGGTGCGTCCGTCTTCCGTTATGGGACAATTGGCGAGAAACTCGGCTACTACCCGACCCTTGATGACATTTAGTGGCACAAACTTTAGGTAGAATTCTGCAAGCATTAGAGTCAACCTAGATATCTTTCTGTTGAGGGCGGGATTTTCAAATAGGTATTTGATGGGATCCATCCTGGATAATACTCGTACTTCGTAACTGAGCATGTAATGTCGAACCTTTTTGGTTGCCCGGATTAGTGCTAGGCACGTTTGCTCGAGCATAGTATATCTGCAATCATACTACATGAATTTCTTATTGATGTAGTAGATGGCTCATTCTTCTGAGTCAACATTTTGTGCTAGGATAGTCCCCGTGGTTGTCTCGGTTGTTGTCATATATAGTAACAGAGGCAAACCGGGTTGAGGTGGCATTAAGACTGGTGGAGAGGATAAATTTTCCTTGATTTTTCCGAAGGTCGCCTGACATTTTTCATCCCATAATTTTCGTTCCCTCACTTTCAGCTTCTTGAAAATTGGTTCACATATATACCATGGTTAATTTGGAGATAAAACGACTGATGAATTGGTCTTTCCCGAGAAATTCCCTTATCTCTTTCTCGATTTTAGAAGGTTTCATCTCGATGATAGCTTTGATTTTTGCTGGGTCAACTTCGATACCACGTTGGCTAACGATATGACCTAGTAATTTGCATGGTGTTACCCCGAAACTGCATTTTTGGGGGTTTAGCCTCATGTTGTATTTGCGCAGACGAGTAAAGAACCTTCTTAGGGTGATGATGTGCCCGTCTCGGCTTTTGGATTTCACGATCATATCGTCTACATAAACCTATACTTCCTTGTGCATCATATCATGTAACAAAGTTGTAGCGGTTTGTTAATAAGTGGCTTCGGCATTGATGAGGTCGAATGACATGACTGTAACACCCCGTGCTTTGACCATTTTAGTTATTTATAATAACGATTAATATTAATAAATCAAGTCTCGACAAACTATTTTATATAGTAATATTCAATTCTTGTGCCTTTGGAACCTTTCTATTTCACTTCAGTGTTTGCAAAACTGAAATTTCTATCGTTATCGCAATTCTGTGCGATTTCGTAAAACGGTTCCTATTTTCTCATACGAACTCCGATTGAGGCGTTTCAAAAGCCTAACTTTATTAATTTTCCAAGATCTACATAATGGTGATATTCAAAATTTAAGTTTATGAGTTCATCATAAAAATATTGTACTGGACAGCTCCTTTGCAACGAAAATCGTCACCCGATGAATCGTTTCTCGACATTCGATTTCCGTACTTCTTTCCTAACCTTTGTGGAACCAAATTAACTCAAAAATATCATTCTTATACACCCCATACCGTCACCTTGAGGTCCAAGAGTCAAAAAATGCTTTTCTAATCAAAAACACCAAAAAGGGTAATGTACTTCCAAAAGCATGATTAGCCATTTTGAGCAATTGTCAATTATTTGTCTATCCTTTGTTCCCTTCATCAAATGGACGACTATTACTCCATATAAACAGCCTTAGGACTCCATTTAGCTTACTTATTCATCCATCTCTTACCCTCCTTCAACTCCCTTCAAAAAAACCAAAGAAAACAACACAAGTTTTCACAAGTTCTTAAGGTGTTTCAACCACCATTTTTTGAAGAGCTCTAATTCCTTTTTCTCTTATCTTATACTACTTATTTTCAAGTTTATTTAATAGTATAACTACTAACTTAGTTTATTTTTTTGTGTCATTCTAACTAATTTATGAAGAGGAGCGAGAGAAAAGGAGCATCGATCTTCGTTTTCTTATATGTTGTAGAATCGATTATTTATGCTTAAGGTAACCTAACTTTTCTTCGCCCTCAAATCTCGTAGTATAGTGTTTAGACTCTAACTAACATGTAACATCATGTTTAGGAGTAAATCATTAGATCACCAAGTTTAAAGCTAACTATTTGTTGTTTTATCACTTAACAATACATGCTGTAAAATGGATTCTGTGATGTATGATGTATGTTCACGATTTGTATGTGTAAAATATGTTTCGAATTAGCCTTAGGTTCCTTCATGAAAGTTGTAGATCTGAATGTCTAGAATATGATAAAAATATGAAAAGTAAGTTTTTTTGAAAATATATATTTAGTAATGATTTATTTTGTAAACTGGTACTGTATGATTTTATGTACTGTCTGAGAAAATAGTATGTTTCGTGATGTTAAACGTTTCTTTTGGACTTGGAAATATTATGTTATGTTCCTGATAATGCCTACAATGTGTATGTAAAATTTCATATAAATCCATCATATATATTTTCATTTATAAAATTTGTACTAAAATGGGTCAGATCTGGAAAGCATATTTTATTTAAGAACTTTTATAAATTATTTTAATCTAAATTTATGGTTATAAGTTATGTACAAGTATAGGTATCTAAAATAAAATTTTGGTTCACTTTAATGATGTCTAAGTATTTTAAACGATTTAAAAGAGAGTATTGAAAACCGTACTGTTTTCTATTTTAAATTGTTAAAAATAATAAACCTTATTATTTTTGAAAAATGACTTTATATCTGGAAACATAACTTATAAAAGTTTGTTTAGTATGAAAATCGAAACTTAAAAATAACATTTGAAAAATGACTCATTTAGTATCCTTAATAATATTATCGATTTCGTTATTACTTAAAGTTACTTTTGTAAAACTCTATGTTTTGAGAAATATGATACCTAATAAGGTTAAAAATGATTTTTATAATTATTACTGATTTATTTGGTGTTTGAAATATTTTAATAAGTATAAATAGGCTTTAAGAGATAAGTATACTTGTACAAATACGAAACCGTATAAAAATACTAAATACGTACACTTGAACAATAAATGTACTAAATACTTGTGCCCAAAAAGTATAGAGTACTAAAAGACGAATAACCCAAAAATACTAAGTTAAACAATGCTTAAATATGCAAAACAACACTTAAACTTTATAATGAGCACTTAAGGACTAATTAGTGATTAAGTCAAAACTAAGGGTTGACTAGTCCATTTTGGTCAAACTTTGGCTTTTTAAGTCAACATAGACCAAGTCAAGATAAAGGAACCCATCTTAAATAATGTACTTAGAAATAAGTGAATCTTTAATCAAATCTCAACTAATGAACACTTCAAATAATATATCTCAAATAAAATGTTCCAAATCTCTTACATCAGTATACTAAAACTATCAGTTAAGATAAATTTTACGACGATTGATAATGTTTGTTAATCTTAAAATCGACATACTTAAATTCCATAGGAACAACCGTACTTCTAGTCGGTGTGTTACCTAAGCCGGTGATCAGACACGTTTTCACGAACGTTGTTATCAACACCAATCATGGTGAAAATGAACACTTTATAATGAGCACTTAAGGACTAATTAGTGATTAAGTCAAAACTAAGGGTTGACTAGTCCATTTTGGTCAAACTTTGGCTTTTTAAGTCAACATAGACCAAGTCAAGATAAAGGAACCCATCTTAAATAATGTACTTAGAAATAAGTGAATCTTTAATCAAATCTCAACTAATGAACACTTCAAATAATATATCTCAAATAAAATGTTCCAAATCTCTTACATCAGTATACTAAAACTATCAGTTAAGATAAATTTTACGACGATTGATAATGTTTGTTAATCTTAAAATCGACATACTTAAATTCCATAGGAACAACCGTACTTCTAGTCGGTGTGTTACCTAAGCCGGTGATCAGACACGTTTTCACGAACGTTGTTATCAACACCAATCATGGTGAAAATGAACATGTGCCCTGGCAGTACCCTCTGAGTCGTCTTCACCATTCCATGTTGTAATGACTTGTTCCAAGTCAATACACAGGCCACAGACCGGTCATCCTTATGGAACCCGGTATTGTTTCATCCCTCTGGTTATCAGACATGTGCCCCACGATGACCGCTGAGCTCGATATTCCAGAGACTCTGTCTTTATAAGACACCCAAATTCAGCCTACGTTTCGTGTTGGGCGCTATCTTGGTAAAGTTTAGAAGACGATGCGATAGAAGACAGCTTCGAAAGTAGACTGCGACACTCGGAGTCACTGCTCATGGGAGGCCATGATGCATCCTGCCGGTGCGAGAAAATGCTAAGAAGTAAATGGGCAGCCAACTCTTTATGAGTTTGTCGGTAGAGTAGTAGTCGTCCAGTTGCCATTGAGGTGCTCGGTTGTGTAAAGGTTCTCTTTCCCGAGACCAAGAGTATGGATTGGGTGTGTGCGCATACATAGACAAGGGCACTGATCAGCTCTCACTCTCTATATCGGATATCTTTGGGGGCGGAATACCTTCCGACCTTTGCCTTAGCAGTGTATGGGACATGTTCGGTTTAGCGGGGCCTCTGAGTCCATACACTTGCAGTCCTTCTTCTCCGTATGTCAGTCGACTAAACTGAGTCAATTTAGGTGTTCGATCCTATTGAGCACTAGGGGTGAGATGTAAACCTCCTAGTATCGATATGATTGGCGGGATTGATGTGCCCATCCGCACTTATGGTGAGATGCAAGCCTTAAGTGTGCATGAGACATTAGTAGTCACGTCCCGTGCATTATGTGAAAGGAAACCATTATTTTTAAAAGTAAATGACTACAGTTTTCTAAATCACATTATGTTTCATTACTGTTCTATACTCTTATGACTAATGATGTGATTGAAATGCTTGATAATGGGAAGTGATGTTTTGTTATATGTCTTGCCTGAACATTGACTATGATTGATATTATATTTCATATGATTTGTATTATGTATGCCTTACTCTATTTTCACATGACACTTCTATGAATCCATGATCCATGCTTTACTGTATTCTATTCACATGATACTCATATGATGTATGTATTACTTTATTTTATATAACCTACGTGTCTTATATATGTAAATTGATTCGCATGTTAAATGAAATCACTTCATGTGTATCTCACATTGTATACATGTCGATTTGTAATGTGACATGCCTGCTTATCTGTTAATTAGATGACCTAAACGTTATACTACATTGATTATTCGGGGCCGTGTTAGAAGGACGGTTAGGTTACTCCCACTAAGTGGGACATGTATATTTAAATATGCATTCAGGTTGACGAACCCTAAAGACTGGACATGGGGGCATGCATGAGTACAAGAGATACAGCTTAGCAGATGAGAGTGTCATACTATAAATCTTGTAACAAAAAATTTTGTGAGACTATTTTATTTAGAAATTTGTAATTCGGTTTTAGTTGTTGTAATTTAACAAACGGTTCATTTTCCGGTAAAAGACTCACTTGAGTCGACGGTTTTAAATTTTTACCACTTTTTACGACAAAACTATTTTTCCGCCTTGTTAGTTATTGTCATTGGAAGAACCGGGTTGTTACAATGACGGTGTAGCAGTAAATACCCCAAGGTGTGGTTAAGCTGCTCTTATTCATGTCTTCTATATATCCTACTGGAATTTGGCAAAGTACTGGGCAATATATTGTCTCTATTTGCTATGAATTATTGCGTGATAAGAAAGAAAGAGTTCAATGGTGGAAAGCTGTGTGGAGCATTTGGAGTATCCCTAGGCAGAGATTTATTTCTTGGCTTGTTTTTAGAAATGCGATAATTACCCGTGTAAATTTGCAGAGGATCGGGATAGTGGACTCAGATTTGTGTTGTTTATGTGAGCAATAGAGCGAAGATATGGCGCATCTATTTTTTGGGTGCCCGTATAGTTCACTAATTGTAGGCCTGGTGGACGATTGGCCTCACTGTCATATTCCTAGGCAACAGAGCTTAAGTTGGAGCATGAGGATTCGGGGGACTAAGTTGAAATGTAACATTTTGTGTGCTGTATTCAACTCGTGTATTTATCATGTATGGAAACAGCGCAATTTGAGTAGGATCGAAGGAACTCTTAGGAGACCTGCAATAGTGGCTGAGATGATTAAGTTAGAAATCAAGCATAGGATTTTGAGTTTGATTAAATACCTTGTTTCTGCAAAAGATGCTCGATGGCTCAAAAATTGTTTTAGCTGCTTAGCCTCTTTTTTTTGTATTTCTGTGACTATTTTTTAATATACTTACACTTCATCAAAAAAAAGTATGGAATTTGGATTCGTTCTAAAACCAAAAGTTTTAGTTAAGATTCTAAAATTCTCAACCCCACATTTTATAGTAAGACAGTGCAGTTCTGAAAAATCTATAAATTTGTAAATTAATACTTTTATTTGCTTAAACTTCCACATTTTGAGAAATAATTATGATTTTGACTTCAATCGAATTTTAATCGTTAATTGTACATTTATATTATATGTTTACGTCTCGTGGCCTAACATTATCTATTTTATATAACTCCTACGTTAAACGATTTCTAATTATAATACTCCCTCTGTTCCAACCATTTCCATATATTTGCTTTATGCACGTACGTCGATACTCATTTTCTTTTGTCTATATCTTTAATTACGTGTTATTAAAAATCATAAAAATTTAATATTCATAATGTATTTTATTAGACGATTTAAACAAGGTCTCGCATGACTATCTTTTATCTTATATATTATAAGTTATATTGAAAATCTCATCATTTATAAATAGTGTTAAAAACCAAATGTATACAAATGGTTGGAACGGAGGGAGTAACATCTATTATGGAAATTTAATTTTTAAGGAAGTTTCTATATTTGAAAGGTTACTATTTTGGAAATATTTTAAGATATCTTCGGATAAAATACATATAACTTGATTTGAATATGGAATAATGTGGAAAATACCAAATTTTAAGTATTTTATTTGAAGATATCTTAAAATATTCCCAAAATAGTAATCTTCCAAACATAGAACTTCCTTAAAATATTAACTTTCCAAAATAGATGCTATTATAATTAGAAATCATCTAACATAGATGTTACTCCCTCCGCATTGAAATAATTGACGCTTTTTATTTTACGAGGTGGCCCTTTAAATTCAATTTTTTAAAAAAAATATATTGGTTGAAAAATTATAAAAGTTACAGCATAATATTTTTTACGAAAATACCTTTAGTATGAGCATACATTTCAATATATTTTGGTGTATATTTTGGGAGATATTGAAGAGAGAAGTGAGTATCTCGAAAAGTAAGAATGACAACTATTTGAATACGGAGGAAGTATATAAAATAGCTAATGATGGGGGTTGACTTCCGGCCGGCTAGGCCTAGCCGGCCATCTCCCCCTGACAGGACCTCGTCGGCCGGCAGGAGACTCCAAGGTCCATTGATCCAACCGGGTGCCTTGCCGGCTGATGGTGCTCGAACGACAAGGTCGCTGTCACGGCCCTATGATGTAGCCTCATGACTATAAATATGAGGCCACATGCAACCAACTAGAGGTTCACAAAATTAGCTACAGAAAACACTTATCTCACTAGAATAGAAGTAAAATCCCACCCCTTAGACTAAATACCATATAAAATTCCATTACTAAGTTGAGCTTGGGAAAGGCAACCTCATACAACCTCCGGGCCCTTGTGTGTTTCCTGTACAGTGTCCAGACGGCAAGCTACACGAAGACGCAGGTCAGGAAGCACCCAGCCGGACAACACCAGCTGGGAAGGGAGATAATTTCGATCCGAAACAATTTGGCACCGTCTGTGGGGAATCTTTGAACGAAAAGTTTTCCCGCTCTCAAGAATCAATCAAAACATGAAAGTATGGCCGAAAAAGGTCCGTCCAACATGCCTCGGAAGACCGGCACCAGTGCCAATCCAGAGCCAATAGAGATCTCTTCCCCTGGCGCGCAGCCGAGACACGCGAACAAGGGGAAATAGCCAATGGCGGAGGCCTCCACGCCAGCGGTGGTTGCCTCAGCCCAGGCGCCCGTGGATATTTTCACCCTCGAACAGTTGTCCGCCGCCCAACATCTCTTCACAGCGCTCCTGAAAGCATCAGCCCCCACGGCCGTCGCAGCCGCAGCTCCAGCTCGGGCTGCTCAAGAGACCATCGTTAGAGCCCCTTAGAGGGCCAACGTCTCGCCTAGGGAGCTATTCTCTGAGTGGCTGATCTTTCAGGAAAGGAGATAGTTGTACCTGGAGAAATGCCAGCGCCTAGATAAGGAGAGGATAAAGTTTAACAAAAGAAGATAGGGATATATATGCCTTGAGGGCCGTCACCCCACCATATGGGGACAGGGAAAGGTGTCATAACACCTGTCGTCAGCACAAGGCGAAGGGTCTCCTACTCTCCCTCATATGAGAAAAGACGGGAAAGAAGCTGTAGCCTCACCCCCGCCATGCACCACAGGCTGGGACCCAACTCTCGGAAGACCAGAAGAAGTCAATAGTCTCCAGAGGACAGCTCATCACCGTCTCGGCCAGATAGAGAGGAATGGCAGGCCCACCAAAACCCTGAAGGATAGGCTGGGTAAAAGAGAAGCAAGGGACCAGTCTGACAGCTCAGGCCAGCGGGGATCGGTATTCATGCGGTTGTCAAGCCGGACAGTCGAAAAGGAGAGTGAGTACACCTTAGGAGCGTCTCCCTAGAACAAGTGGCCTCAGTCACCCACCACTCCAACCGAACGACGTATGTCATCGCAGGGGAGGAGCAAGGTCAGTCCAACTGGACGATTCCACCCGCTAAGAAGATCCCGTGGAAAGGACGGCTCATGGTATCGTCATTCCACCCAGAGATAACAGAGTACTTCATACCAATGGTGAAAGTGGCAATTATTCATTTTTATGGAACAAGCGACCTCGAAGATCACCTGGCGGCGTACGAGAGATACATGGCCATATACGAACTTTGACGACGCTGTTTGGTGTAGGATATTCCCCACCACCCTTACGGGGTTCGCCCAGTCGTGGTTCAAAGGATTGCCAAAAGCATCTATTCGCACCTTTTAAGTGCTCGGCACAGCCTTCGTGGATCAGTGCGCCGACAGTCACCGTGGGCAGATTGTAACAGTAGACCTCATGACGATGCGTCAGGGTCCGAAGGAGACGATTCGGGAGTACGTCAGAAAGTTTGATTTGGAATGCCAGCAAATAAGGACAGTGGATGCTTTAACTGCCACCTGTGCCCTGACCCACACCATGCTAGACGGCTCCCTCAAAAGTCACTTGCTACGTGAGAGACCGACCTCATTGGTGGAAGCCAGGCGGATAGCAGTACGATATATGAATGAGGAGGAATACAAAACTCGGCACGACGACCTATCGCTGCCAAGGACTCGCCGCCCTCCTAAAGAGAGGGTCGCAAGCCCGACAGACGACAAGGAGTTGTCCAGAAGGAACGGGGGACGTGGCGAGAGGAGAAAGGAGAAAACGGCGTACGTCCCACAATTTGAACATTACGCCACATTGAACCGCCCGAGAGAAGAAATCTTCGATATGAAGAAGCATAATGGGAAGTGTGGGAACCCAAAACCAGTAAGGGTTGGACCCAGGAGTGGCCAAAGCAAGTATTGTGCATTCCACGACTAGATGGGGCACACCACTGAGGAGTGTCGCAACCTGAAGGACGAAATCGAGTGCCTCATACGCCAAGGCTCATTGGTAGCATATGAAGAAAAGACCCAACGTAACAAGAACAACAACAACAACAACGACAACGCCAATTAAGAAAAGGAGAAAACCGAAAGGAGAAAAGGATAAAACAGAAAGAAGAAAGGAAACCAATGTCAACCATACAGTGGACGGCGAGACCCCCAGGATAGGGAACAGCCGACGAGAAGTTAAGAGGCATCTGAGGGAGCTGTCTCAATACATCTGCTATGTTGATCATCCAAACTCGGCCAACATCCCAACTCTCAGTATCACTGCCGACGACTACGGACGGGTGGTAAACCCCATAGTGACCCATTGGTCTTGGCCGTCAAGATTAGCGATCACTTAGTCAAAAGATGCATGATAGATACCGGTGCCTCAACTAATCTGCTATACAGGGAGGCCTTCGAACATATGAGACTCGCCAAAAGGCATCTCAAGCCTACAGCCGGAGTGTTGTACGGATTTGTGGGAACTATCGTACTACCAATGGGGACGATAGACCTTCCCATCAAATTCGGGGAAGGAACTGCAGCCAAGACAGCAACTGTCCAGTTTGTCGTAGTAGACGCCAAGTCGGCCTACAATGTGTTGATCGGCCGAATAACCTTGGATGAAGTGCACGCCCTGGTGTCTATACGAGCCTTGACCATGGCATACGTCACTAGCAACAACAATGAAGGTAAGCTATACGCCGACCAGGAGTCAGCCAGATCTTGTAATTAGGTAGCCTTGAAGAGATCCCGAGAAGAGCTGAAGGGTAAACAAATAGCCGACTTCGGCCCCGACGACGGAAGAGCCACGACCTCCAAAATGCTTAGAATCGCCGACAAGGTAATTCCTGTCCCAGAGCGTCTAGAGCCCAAGGGAAGAACATGATGGTGGAGCTAGAGTCGGGTCGGCCTGTGCTAGTAGGAGCCAACTTAGAGCCAAAGTACCAGCAGCGTCTCGTCACTCTACTGAAGGAAAATGCCGACGTCTTTGCTTACTCGGTAGACGAGATGCCCAGCGTAGACCTTGACGTCACGGTGCACAAGCTTAATGTCGACCCAGCCTGCCGACCGATCAAGAAGAAAAAGATAACCATGACAACATAAAAAGACGATGCCATCCGCGAAGAAGTGCAGAGATTACTAAAGGTCGGATTCATTGAACCGTGCGACTACTCCGAAAGGCTAACATATGTTGTAATGTTAAAAAAAGTCATCAGGAGCCTGGCAAATGTGTGTCGACTTCACCGATCTTAATAAGGCATGCCCAAAAGATTGCTACCCGCTGCCAAGGATTGATCAGTTAGTGGACACCACCAGTGACCACTCCATGTTGAGTTTCTTGGATGCCTTTTCCGGCTACCACCAAGTCTTCCTTGGAGGGGGCAGATAAGGTCAAGTGCGTGTTTATCACAAGCGCCAGCACATTCATGTACAAAATGATGTCATTTGGCTTGAAGAACGCTGGCGCCACCTACCAGAGGCTGCTGGATAAGATTTTCCAGGGGCAGCGGGGCAGGAACATGGAGATGTACGTAGACTACGCAATCGTTAGAAGCAAGGAAGACGTGAAATACATGGACGACTTGAAGGAAACGTTCCAATCCTTGAGGAAGTAAAAGATGAAGGTAAACCCTAAGAAATACACATTCGGCGTGAGGTCGGGAAAGTTCTTGGGTTTTTTTGTGAGCACCAGAGGAATAGACGCCAACCCGGAAAAAATTAGTATCATACAAGACCTGCCGGAGCCATGAATGATAAGGGACATCCAAAGGCTCACGTGGAGGATGGCGGCCCTGGCGCTATTTATCTCTAAGGCAGCCGACAAATCCACCCCATTCTTCAAAGTGCTAAAGGGAACCAAGCAGTTTAGGTATGGTTAACGGTATGTACAAAAAGATGTTATGAAAAATAAAGTGCGATTATTTTGGATGTCTTAATAGCCTTGATTGGGAATTTGGTGGTGGTAACGGTGTGTTTGTATGCGCGAATGGTTTGAAAATAAAATGTAACCGTATAAGGTACCTTGATCCTATTAGTTGGGAGCTCGATGATAATAACGGTCCTCGTTGTTGTTTGAAAATGATGAGTTTTACTTTGGCCAAAGCAATGGCGCTCAAAAGGTGTCCTTTGAAAGTGATGAGTGTAAAATCCGTCATGCTGACGGTGCCAAAATGTTTTTTTTAGAGAAAAATAAATCGTTTTTATTTGGCCGGGGCATTGGCGCTTAAAAGGTGGTTTTGAAAAGAAGATGTTCTTTTTCGAAAATGAAGTTGGGTGCGGTTGAATATGTTCTCGTGGTTGAATCCAGATTTTAGTGTTTTATTTGGGTTGTTCAAACACACTACACATAACTAGAAATGCGTACACTCATGCAGGATGCAGACACAGGTAGGTTCGGGTAGGCTAGCGCCCACGAATAGTCTTTGCATAGGTGACGATAAGTCACCTGGGGAGGTGGGTGTCCTACCGTCTGCTTAGAACCACTTGTTTGGTATATCCACTGAATACGCGGCTACCTTGGACGGCCGAAGGGTCAACCGATGGTCTCTCCGCTTGTCCGTAAGGATCTTACCGCGAAGAGGTCGATTGGTCCTAATATCGGTTAGAGTGGGCTTTTTAGAGCCAAAACCTGTAGTGACCACAACAAGGAACTAGGGAATGAGCGTCACCGACCTCGTTCGAGTTACACCACCGCTGGAAACTTGTTTCCAAATCCCCAACGGAGTCGCCAAACTGTGGACGCCCGTCTGCACTGGCCAAAGCCCCGCGCGGGACCGACCTGGTTATTCGGAGTGGCCATCAACGCGGCCCCCTCCCGGTGCAGGGGCCGGTCCGATCTGGGGATCGGGGCGATGTGTCGGACCTCGATTTGGATGACGATTAAGAATAGTACAAGACGGATGTGGGCACCCGTGTTTCCGTTAGAATCGATCGAGTTGTGGTTGTAAATGTTTAAAGGTCGATATCTTTGATAAGACGACCTTTTTAGTGAACCAAATTCGTTGCCAATTTGTGGAGTCGCCACCGAGTCAATTTTGGGGACTGGGAAACCGTTCAAGTCAACTTATATCCTTAGCCGGCTCAAAGCTGAGTGGCAAGGGACATAAAGATAGAGACTTGTACCCTTAAGCACTCCGTGCCTGGAATGACTCTCTTTTCCAATGGTTTCGGACATCCAGAAACCGTCGATTATGAGTAAGGGTGAGGGTACGTATTGGGAAGCCAACATCCGCTAGACATCGACAGCCAATCCCACCCGCACATAGCGTTCTCTACTTATCAATCGGTGGGCTGATAACTTTGTTCCTTTAGTGTGACGAAAGTACGGTAATATCCATTGTTTTAACTCTATGTCTTTGCTATGTCGGTTGTTTAAGGACAAGTAAGTTTTGTAGTCGAAGTAGTTGTGTTTACATTCTTTGCATGCGGTTTCTCGTGACAAGCAGGTCATGAAAAGATGCACATAGGAGAGTATAGGGTACTAAGTATTATACGTATTAGCAAATCAGTTTTAATGTGATAATACGGATATTAATCGTTCTAGTGGTATACCATACCTGGTATTCTGCTTAAGTTGCGTCGGCTCGGTATTAATATGGATGCATCGAACCACGTACGGCGAGCACCAGGACTAATACGGAACCCGACCATCGCTTTGTTCAGTTTTAGATTGTTTACGTTTTGAATTTCCTGTTAGGTGATTTAGCATGCGGTTATAAGGTCATAAAAGCGGCAAATCGTACGAAAGCGATAAATGCGAGATGTCAGTAAATCACATAGTGAGGAGTTGCACCCTCGGAGTGTACACTAAACGAGACACAATGCGTAGAAAGTTGAGATCTCGGAACTACTCGGGTTTAGTTTAGGTGTTTTAGTGTTTATGGTTGAAGTTTAAGACGTTACGTGTTTTAGGACGTGTCATAGACCTAGTGTCCACGTTTGACATTATCGAAGTGCATAGTAAAAGTACAAAAATGTAAAGTTTTTTTTAAATGACAACCTAGTGACGGTTCGACTTCGAGGTATATCCTCCTAGTTCGTCCTGCGGTGATTTCGGCAAAGTTTCGTTACTTCGGCTAGTTCTGCAGTCAATCCGGTAGAACTTTGCAGGTAGACCCGAGGTTGGCTTGTCGAACATAGGTTCCTCGGGGTCGAGTGGAGTGCTCGAGAGTGAGGAGTAGCGTCGATTCGCTAAACGATTGAGTGGATCGTACTTAGTGTCGGAGTGCGACCTAAGTTAGAGAGGGAAATTCGTAAAGAGCAAGAGGGAGAAGACAATTGAATGAGTTTGTGTGTGTTCAATGAACGAAATGAGGGGGTATTTATAGTTTCTCACGCAGTTCAAATCGCTCTCTAGGATGCTTGGCATCTAGCGGCTCAGAACTCGGACGCCTGGTTTGAGGCAGTTCAGTTTTGGGAAGCCTGGTGTGTGGCGTATTGATTTTTCAAGATCCGATTTCGAAACTTTCCAAAACGGAGAAGATGTGTATATTGCGTTGTCTTGGGGATTAAGCATTCCCGTAACCCTAGCGCGTCGAGCGTTATGTGGGCCTCAGGCGCGTGTCTCGAGGTTTGCTTGGCCCGATGCGTTGACTCGGGTCTGAGTTTGCATATTTCGGGACTGATTCGGGGTTTCGGTGTGGAAATTGACTCTAATTAATGTCGACGCAACCATAATGACACGATCAAGGTTGTCTTGATGTTAAATTAATTTTTCTGAGTAATTATTGATCCGTTCTGTAGAAAAACTATCTAAAACATCATAATCTTGGGTCGCGTTGCAGTCCGATTGTCATCGGGTGTTTGTCGGGCACCCTTGCAGCCACCAGGTCCAAATTTGGGTGTCTACAGGTCCCCTAGGCAAAGTCACTGCCTCGAGGACCCCAAGCGTCTCCTCAGGGTTGACTCGACTAGCACCCCCCTCCCCAGAATGAGTAGAGCTTCTGGTTGTCGGCCGCTTTGACTGCGCTACATGGAGGGTTTAATCCCTAGAAATTCTAACGCAATACAATTGCGGAAGCACTGTACATTTTGGATTTAAACACACTGATGTTCTATATTTTAATAAAAGAACGGTCAGTCAATACAGAGGCCACTTTTTACAAAAGGGCTAAAATAAATATTCTCCAAACAGGGTTACAAATATTCAAAAATAGACATGAATAAAGAAAGAGTATGATCCACGCTATTCGCTAGCTCACACCCAAAACCCAGCACCAAAAACCTATCATGTTATAAACATAACAACCACGTCAGTGGGGAGTAACTCGGACGTTCTCCCAGCCATAATATATCATATGGAAAAATAATAGTATTATTATATCAAAATATTTAAAAGAGAAAACATTAAAACGATATAATAAAAATAAGTTTTCAGCGAAACTTAAAGCACTTGCCAACCTGCAAGTCAAAATCAATCGATAATATAATATTCAAAAATGGCGTTATGGATAGGATTAGTGTAGACGGCTAGACTTTCACCAGGAGAATACTAAAAACTAGCCTCGAGAACTTAGTTCAAACAAGTCAAACTTCGATCTCTAACTAGGCTACTCAACCATAATAGGACGCCGCCTTATAAATGCGTGACCCTAGTTTAAGATAATATGCACACCCCTCCCGAGCACCATAAATACTCAGTTCAACCCGATGGCGTCTTACACTACGAGGCACGAGTTTAAGGTCAAAATGTACACACACTCCTGAACACCATATACGCTCGGTTCCACAACCAGTGTGCCCCATAAAGACGCACCAGCCTTATAGTTGATGGCAAAAAACGTAAATCCCTGAATATATTACTCTAAACCTCACACTTGTCCTTATTCCATAACTCTAACATAAGCCATTATCGATATATACAAATGATATAATCGTGTTAAATAATATGAGGATAAAAGGAATAAATATTTTATATTAAAAGGGAAACTTTCTATAAATAGAAACTTACTATTTTTAAAAACTTACTTCAAATAGAAATAGTCTTATAGAAAATACGTAAGTTATTAAAATTAGTGAAATGTACAAAAACAGAATTTCTAACGAAATTTATTATTATCGTTGTTATTGTAACTTTAATATATTTCTAAGTTCGTTACTCAAAATATAAATAAGTCAATATATAGTAATTTATAAATAATTAGAAAATCGAGTTAAAATTATAAATTTAGAAAATAGATGTTTTAAGAAAATGATAACAAAATTAATTGAGTCAACGAGTTTTATAAATGAAATGAGATTTACAAAGGCTTCAAATAATTTTTAACAAATAGCTTTTATTAATAAATAATACGGATTTTACTAAAAATAGTCAATCGGAAACAAATAAGTAATTATTAGTGAGAATAGTCTCGACTAAAAATGTATTTCAAACAAAACGACTATCTTCTAGCTATAAAGCGTAAAACGAAAATTAATTTATTAAACAAGTTTACAAATCTCGATTATAATATAAAAATACGATTTTGAGTTAAAATTAGAAATTAACGAAATATGAAGAAAATATGAAATCATTATTATTTAGTTACTAGTGTCACGATAACCAATAAAATATTATAACGATCATAAATAATAAAATTATTAACGATTTATGAAAATGATATCGAATAGTTATAAAATATTTATAAAGCACACGATTTGAAATTAAACTTTTAGCAAATAATACGTAGCTAATAAAAAATAGAAAACCGAAGGTAAAGTATTTACTACATACTTCTACTCAATCATATAATATAATATCGAGTAACGTCCTAAAGTTACCTCAAGTCGGTATCGGAATCAATCTCGTACATGTCCTTTCTTGATTAGATCAAGCTCGAACCTTAGAAGTTGAAAGCCAATTCAATAAAACTCCAAGGCCTTCACGAAACGAAAAAGAATGAGATTGGGATAATGAGAATATGGAGAAGGGAAAGAAGAGAACGAGGAAACAAAGGAAACACAACTCCAAATAAAACGAGAACCGCAGCAGTGATAGAAACAGTAGCAAAAGAAACCGAAAACACTGCAAATAAAATCGAACAGCAGTATTAGCGCACCACACGACAGCAAACCGTGGACAGCAATTAAGGTAACACGACCACACAATGGACAAGAAAACATGAGAAGAAAAGAAAGGGAGAAGAAGAACGAGAAACAAGAAGGAAATGGGATGAAAAGAGGCTGATACGCCACCCACAAAACAACAACAACAACAACAACAACAAACAGCGGCATCAACCACAAATGACAACAGCAGCAGCAATGGCTAGAAGAAAAGAAGAAAAGAAAAAGAACGAGAAAGAAAAAGATGACTACGAACAGCAGTAGTGACAAACACACACAGACAGCAACAACACAAACGAAAAGGAGACCGAAAAATGCCAGGACAGGTCTCAAAACACGATAAAAACGAGAATAAAACCAGAACGAAGAGGAAGAAAAGAAAGACACGAAGGAACAACAGCATACAGCAGTAGCGAGAGCAATAGCAGCAGAATAAATGGATGAAATCGGGAGGAGACAAAGAAGAGAAGAAAGATTGGAAAATCAGAAGCAGCAGCAGGATACAAACGTGTAGACACCCACATTTTGACCGCTAGGTGTCTATAGTAGTTCCCGCCAAACACCCGATGATGATTGGACGTAAACGTGCTTTGACGGACTCGGATATGGGCTTGTTATTATGGACATTTGGTTTAGACTTTTTAAGGAGTACAAATCTCACAAAACCAACCTCAAATCCAGGCCCAGTGGGTCGTTTCGAGTCAAATGACATTAATTTGGGTCGAAACCGTCACCAGGGGTAAAATCGTCTTTTAGCGACCGAGTCAAAACCCGGTCAAAGATATTTCCCAAGGCATAAAATCTGCCGTGTCACCCCCACCAATCCGGATTGAATTCAGATACTACAAAAATCAGCCATACAAAATAATAAACAATTCCGTTTAAGGTAGAATTCGATCTCAAGTAGGAATTCTATCCGGAGACCGATTCAGACATTGACCGAGTGTAAAACACCCGACCAATACACCCTCAAACCAGCCGGTTTTCCTCTTTCTTCTTGGCCACGAAAGCGGAATTCTTATTTCCCTCAAATTCCTACGTTTCCTATCCTAAGCGGTACTCAAACTCTCCTAAACCAAGGTCGGAAACTCCCTATGAATAGGACCTCCCGTCCAACACAAAAAAGACATCAATTACATCGATTTTCCAGCCAATATACACGGTTTTTACACACTCATTATACCGAAAAAATAGCCTTGCAACACGGTTTACATACAACTCGATAGTTAGCAAATCCCGATACTTTCGAAGCCTCGAAACCTCGACGAAACCGGCCAAACCCGACGTCCCAAATCACCTAAACCGATACACCTCAACTCACCCGCATCATCTCGACGCTCCCGAGCCTAAGCCACCGTCCGACGAGCCTTATACCGAGAACACAAAGTATGTAGGTTGAGGGTGTAAATCAAACCCGACTCTTCCCTTTTCTCTCTCCTTCCTCTCGTTTTTTTATTATGGGTCTCTCGTCGGTCTTTTTTATTTTCTAATATCGATACAACTAAAAACTATTTTCCTATATCGAATATTCTTAAAATATGATATCGAATCTATATAATAAAATATCGTATCAAAAAGAATTATATTAAGATTTCGACGAATTCATTATATTTTTTGTTCGTTCAAAACTCTTTTCTTACTTTTCGTTCAAAAAAACAAACTTTTTTCAAAACCGTTTCTAAAGTCATTCCGACTATTCGATATCGATTTCATAATCGAATATCGAATATGACGAATATCGAAAATATAAACCGAGTATAAATTAATTCATATTTGTACGCGACTTATAAAGTTAATGATTTTCGAACACAAAAAATAAAAAGTGATCAGGCCCGTACGCGAGTCGCGCCCGGTCCAGGCGACTCGCGCACGAGTCTGTGATCCGGTTCTTTTTTTTTAGTTTTTCGTTCGTTTATTTTTATTATTTTACGAAACGATTTCCAAATTTATATCTTTTCCTAAACTATTCTAAATATTTGCTAATCAACTATCGAATATAACGAATATCGAGAATATTAAGTCGAGTACGAGTTATGCGATATTCGTACGCGATTTAACCAAAATTTTCCAAAAACCATTGTCGAAATCAAGCTGCCACGCGACCCGCATGAGTCTCGGGCGAGTCGCGCGGCTCTCGGCCCAAACACGTTTTTTTCGTCTTTTATTCTTTCTCGAACATCGTTTTTTATACAAAACAACGTTTTAAACTATATTTTTCAGATTTCGATTAATATTTATTTTCTCGATTTCATATATTATTATTTCAATCGTTACTAACCCGTTTTCTCGTGTTTGTAGCAATTTATTCTCTCAAATTCTTTTTATCGTTTTATTCGACTAAAACGAACTTCACATGCTAAAATAACTTTGACGTTATTACTTTAACATGCATTAAACGACTTAGCAATCCATTTATTTATTTTTCCTCACATATCTTAGGAAAATAATCTCTGCATATCATTTCATCGTCGAACTAACGCGTGTACACAAAACCGAACGATATCTTAGTAAAGGCCGCTAAGTGCGGGCGGGGTTGGGTGTTCTCGCTGAACTTCCCAACACGTACCCTCACCCCTTACTCAGAACCATGGTTTCCGGATGTCCGAATCCATTGGCAACGAGAGTCATTCAATATACGATTAACCGCTCACTCGGCATCGGTATCGATATGCTAAGGGACGAACCCGATAAACTCTGACATCGGAAATGGGCCAGGCTTTAAGTATGGCCCACTATGACATAGAGTGGGTTCGAATGGTTCCGAATAACCATAAAATTCGGTGGCGACTCCTACTTCGATTTAAAATTCTATTCGATCCATCTCATATGGAAATTCTATCGCCTCCCCAAAACCCGCGCTTCGCCGCGTCGGGGTGGACCTATGTCATGTCCACAATTTGGCGACTCCGCTGGGGATTAACTGATGTGTCACTTACCATCGGCATCCTCAGGGTGAGACTCGAAAAGAAATCGTTTGATTAGTAATGTACACGTTTTAGTTCAATGGTTCATGCATAACCCCGTTCTATCCCGGGCCAGTTACTTGTGACCGACGTCCCACTATACCACGGTGCATTCCCACTTGGATGCACTAAAGACTTCAATCGCGGAACTCGCATGGGTTTTACGGCAGGTTCTAAGACCAACTCGGCTTAGGAAGTCCGTCCTGATTTGCGAGAATGCGATCGTTGTTGGTATAGACCCTATTTGACCGACCGAGACTTAGACTAAGAGCATACATGGCGTCGTTATACTGTTTCTATGACTACATGCTACTTGATCTTCTTTGGTCTTTTCAAAAATCATCATTTTTCAAAATCTTACATCTTTTCAAACCCATCCATTTTTCAAAACCCGGAAAGCTGCCAAATTTAGGACTTATGATTTTAACTCAAAATAGCCTATTTTTAGCCGGTATGCTGTCCAAACCTTTTCAAAAAAAAAAACCGAAATCTCGGCCCGATACCCCTTTTCTCGGTTTTAAAAAAAAATCGGGTCTTCCAATCCGACTTTTGCTCGGTTTTCAAATCCAAATTCTCTTTTCCAAACCCTCTTCTTCTTAGGACTTCCCGTATTTAGCAGTGTCGGGTCTTGTCATAGGTTGTAAGAGTCTATAGCGTCAAAACTCCGTCGATCTTATATCACGGGTTTCCACCCCATCCCAGTCCGCCTTACTTGTCAAGGCACGGCCCACCTTCGTAGGACTAACACCTACGAAGGAAAGCCCGTTTATACACTCGAGTCTAGAGTCTGGGGAATTCTCACGTAGACCTTCCTTCGAACAGGACTAGGCCCACTCCGCCGAATCCTAAGGAAGGCCCACCACTCACGCGTCATCCATTTAGAAGTCAGTCTCCGGTCTTTTTTTTTTTTTTCTGGTCTAGTCTTTTTCTTGCTCGGGATGTACCTTCGATTCTAAGATCTGGGTCAGTTACTGATTACGCGGTGCCCTTACAGACAGGTCACCCCACACTCGAGCCATGACGCAAAAAGCCATAGATGAATTGACTACCTCGTTGGCCCAAATCCAAGACCAATTGAGGAAAATGCGGGAAGACCAGATCGCCATCGTTACTCGGGTTAGTGCCGTGGAACAGGGAACCCCCCAATGCTTCGATCGAAGATGACGGGCCTCTAGCCGCATTGGCCAGTGCAGTCCTCAAACTGCAAGAACAGGTCCATCTGACAACCCAAAGCTCCATCCATACGGAGAATGCCAGGACCTACACCCCACTGACCGATGAACTACCCGCTAATCTCAATCTAACGGGTCTGCCAATGTTCGAAGGTACTGAAGACCCGGTCCACCATATCCGGGCTTTCAAGGAGTTCATGGCCCTAAAAGGGGTTAAGTCCAACATGTTCAAGCACCTGTTCGCTTCTTCCCTCGAGAAGCACCCAAGAGCCTGGTACTACCGGCTCGATCCCAAGAAATACAAAACTTGGGATGACGTGGCAACGGAATTCGCTCGGAATTACGCCGACAACACGGAAATCCAGACCACCATGCGCACCCTTGAGGTAATGGCCCAGGAACCTAAGGAAGGATTCACAAAATACCTTCAACGCTGGAGGGCTGAAAGCGTCAAAATGGTCGACAAGCCCAGTGAAAAGGTGCTGGTTGAAGCCTTTGTCAAGAACCTACTTCCAGCTTACCGGGTCCATCTCCGGTACGCCATCATACCTAGCTTCGCGGTCCTAACTGAAATGGGAACGAGAATCGAGGATGACTTAAGATTGGAAAGCCTCACTAAGGCCTCCACTAAGGGATACCAAGGGGCTAGCTCATCAACAAGCAAGCCCACTACTACTGCCGCCACTCGTAGCATTTTCGACGAGGTAAATGCACTCGATACCTCATCCCAGAAAACTACCACTCCCCGGGTGTTCACCGACATAGGCACTACCTATGAAAATGCCCTTCAGAGGTTATCATCGAAAGGCCTGATCACCCCGATAGGCCCAACACCCGATATCCCGGTCGAACGTCGCTCTAAGGCCTACAACCTTCAGGCCTACTGTCACTATCATCGTGGTAAGGGGCACGATACCGAGAAGTGTTGGAAGCTAAAACACCTTATCCAAGATCTCATTGAAAGCGGGAAAATCCCTTTGCCCGGGGGTAAACCCAACAACAAGGACAACCCGTTGGCCACTCACGCCATCTTTTCCGGAGAAGTAATGGATTGTTCACACCTCATTTCTCCATTTATCCCACAAATAAACGGGATCTGGTGCGATGACGAAGACGATGTCTACCTCACCAAAGGGGAAGCTGTCCCCATCACGCCCGAGGAGATTCAGAAGGCTAAGTCCAAGGCCTTAGCCACTAGTCAAGATCTCATCATTGCTGAACCACTTAAAGTGGAGCCTGCCCCGGAAGAGCCGACTGCTGAAAAGGCTCTTGTAAAACAGCTAAGCAAGACTCGGATTGACCTCTCTATATGGCAACTCCTAGTTAGCTCTCAAGAACATCGAGAGGCACTCACTAAGGCCCTCGATCAGGTCAAAATCGACTCCATGGCTACTCCGGCTGAAATGGTAGCCACAGTCCTACCTCACCTAAAAGGAAGATCCATAGAGGAAGGCCCACTGATTACCTTCTCCAATGCCGATCTACCACCATTTGGGCCAGCCCACAACATGGCCCTCTACATCACGGTTATTTGCCGTGGAAAATACCTACCCATGACCCTAATTGACGACAGGTCAGCAGTCAATGTCCTCCCCTTGAGGACCGCCAAAGCCCTCGGCATCACCGAGGCCGACTACATTCCGACAGCTCAAACCATTCAGGCTTTTGATGGAAGCCCAAAATCGGTAGCCGGAGCCACAAAACTCACTATCATAACCGGCCCGATAAAGAAAGAGCTGGAATTTCAAGTGATCGACGTCACTTCTTCCTTTAACCTTCTGTTGGGGAGACCTTGGATCCATGCAACCAGGGCCGTGTCCTCTACTTTGCATCGAAAAATCAAGCTACCTTTGCATGACTCAGTCATCACTCTAGAAGCCACACCTATGACCGTGGCTAACTGCAACACCTCGGGCCGCACCGATCTATGGGGGTTCGACTTCGTAGCAGCCGTCGAAGAAGATCATCTCTTCCGCCCTTACTTCACGGTCCCCCTCGACCGGATGCTTCAGAATCTGGGCTTTCTACCAGGGGTTACATCAAGGCCCGATCTCCCTGCAGGAAAAATTCTCGAAGTTCTGGACAATGGGAGAACTCAAGCAGGCTTGGGCTACACCCTAACTCCGGAAAACATGGGCCAAACTAAAACCGGTAAGGTTATCTTTGTCACTCCAGTGTTCGAGACTGTTCAAACTGGCCTATATCGGCCTACCACCACACGCCCTGGGACCTACTTGGCCAAGGACTGCAACTACATACTGGACGACATCTTCGCTCTCATCCAATCCGAAGATGCTAAGAATGCCGAGCCCGCGCTAGGGTTACTTTTTGGAGAAGAACTCGCGGTTCCAACACCGAAGGAAGAGCTAGTCAGCCTCATTCTCCGCAGTCGCACCTTTGACCCATCTAAGCTAATCTCGGAAGTCGGGTCCGGAACCAGAGCTTGGAGGAAAACTGTCAAATGGACTGACAGTCAAGGAAAAACTTACAAGCTGATCACAGGGGAAGGAGAAATGCCAGAATCTGAGTCTGAGTCTGAGTGAGAGTCCGAGTCAGAGTCTAAGATTGAGTCTAGTGAGTCTGGTGCTAGGGTCAATCCTGTAACTCCCCCTCTCCCTTTAGCCATTCCTGGTGTCTCGGGGTCTGTCCCGGGCACCCTGCCTATCCCGCCACTGACTAGTGATCAGATGGCCGCTCTTTTCGAGCTCTTTTCCCAATTTATGATCAATAATAACAACCGCTCTGCTTACGACTTGTCTCATTTTCAAAACCTTCTCAAATTCAAAAACTTTATGTGCAACGACATTGAGAAGCTCGACGAACAGGTATCCTTGCCTCCACACCTGATCGAGCAACTAGAGCAAAGGGAATCCCGCAATCCGGTAATCGAAGAAACTGAATCCATCAACGTGGGAACAACCTTAGAACCTCAGATGCTTAAGATAGGGCTATCCTTAGATCCCGAGGAGAAACAACAATTCATAGTTCTCCTTCAAGAATTCAAAGACGTCTTCGCATGGTCCTACAAGGACATGCCAGGGATTGATCGCGAAATAGCCGAGCACCATATACCGATCAAGGAAGGGTTCAAGCCGGTTAAGCAAAAACTCCGACGCATGAGGCCCGAATGGTCCCTCAAAGTCAAGGAGGAAGTCGATAAACAATTCAAAGCTGGGTTTATACAAGTCTCCGAGTATCCAGATTGGGTTGCAAACATTGTACCAGTCCCTAAAAAGGACGGTAAGGTCCGTGTCTGTGTAGACTTTCGGGATCTTAACAAAGCGAGCCCGAAAGACGATTTCCCGTTGCCACACATCGATATACTGGTGGACAACACAGCAGATCATGCCCTTCTATCATTTATGGACGGGTATGCGGGGTATAATCAGATAAAAATGGCAGAAGAAGATATGGATAAGACCACCTTCATTACACCTTGGGGTACTTATTGCTATACTGTTATGCCGTTTGGTCTCATCAATGTCGGGGCCACCTACCAACGAACCGCCACAACTTTATTGCATGACATGACGCATAAGGAAGTGGAAGTCTACGTGGACGACATGATCGTCAAATCCAAAGACAGGGACGGTCACATCACCGCCCTGAGAAAATTCTTCACCCGACTACGCAAATACAACATGAGGCTAAACCCTCAGAAATGCAGTTTCGGGGTAACATCTGGAAAATTACTGGGTCATATCGTTAGCCAGCGAGGTATCGAGGTCGATCCAGCCAAAATCAAGGCCATCACCGAGATGCAGCCCCCTAAAACCGAAAAAGAGATAAGAGGGTTTCTCGGAAGAGTCCAATACATTAGCAGGTTCATTTCAAAGCTAACCATGGTGTGTGAACCGATCTTCAAGAAGCTGAAAATAGGAGAACGGTTACTATGGGATGACAAATGTCAAGCAGCCTTCGATAGAATCAAGGAATTTTTGGCCTCACCACCGGTCCTAATGCCACCTCAGCACGGTCTGCCTTTGTCACTGTACCTAACTACGACAGAGACAGCCATGGGAGCTATGCTAGCCCAGACGGTCAACTCCGAAAACGGGCTATATACTATATCAGCAAGAAGTTTTTAGAATACGAGTGTAAGTACACCATGCTCGAAAAGACGTGTTTAGCTTTGGTCTGGGCCACTAAAAAGCTCCGACATTACATGCTCAGTTACGAGGTACAAGTATTATCCAGAATGGATCCAATCAAATACCTCTTCGAAAAGCCCATCCTCAACGGCAGGATATCAAGATGGACTCTGATGTTGGCAGAATTCGACCTAAAATTTGTACCACTGAAAGCCATCAAAGGACGAGTAGTAGCCAAATTTCTCGCTGACAGTCCGTAACCGAAGAAGGACACACCGACACTTGGTCCTTCCCAGACGAAGACATTTTCCACACTAATACCGAAGCATGGGACTTGTACTTCGACGGGGCATCCAATTTCCGAGGATTTGGAGTCGGAATTCTTCTAATCTCACCGAGAGGGGAACATACTCCCGTATCCCCAAACCAATGGAGCGGTAGAAGCGGCTAATAAAACAATTGTCACCATACTCAAAAAGATGGCTGATAATTACCGGGATTGGCCCGACAAAATACCATTTGCACTTTGGGGATATCGGACCTCGATTCGTACTGCGACCGGGGCAACACCATATTACCTCACATATGGCATGGAAGCAGTCCAACCCGTTGAGTTAGAAGTGCCATCACTCAGAATTGTACTTGAAAGTCAAGTATCTGAAGCTGATTGGGTTCGAGCACGATATGACTCGTTAGTCCTTTTAGATGAACGACGATCTCGTGCCCTCAATAATATTCAAATCTATCAGAAGAGAATCCAGCGGGCTTTCAACAAAAGGGTGAGGCCCAGAAACATCAAAGAAGGAGATTTGGTTCTCAAGTCTGTACGAGCTTTATTACCAGTAGACCCAAGAGGGAAATTCAAACCTAACTGGGCTGGGCCATATCTGGTAAAGAAGATTCTATCAGGTGGAGCGGTAATGCTAACAGATTTGGACGGGAACGAGTTTGTCAACCCAACTAACCTGGACCAACTAAAGCGCTACTACCCTTAACCCATCTTTCTCAATGTCATTTGCAAAAGTTTATTAAAAAGCATATTTTTTCAAACTTTTAAAGACAAGTCAAAAGCTAGAATTATTCATTCTACTGTTTCAAACATCTTGAACTAATAGTCTTGATATATTTCGAAATTGCAAATTAATTCAGACTACGTTTGAACTACGTTTGGTTTGATTCCATTTATTATGGATACGTAGGCAGCCCCTCAAAAGGGCACAACCACTGCAATCGAAGAAAAAAAAACAGGAACGGTTCTTTAATAAACCTTTCTTTATTTTAATAAAATTTCAAAAAAAAATAATAATAGTAAAATAAAAAAAAACCAGCACACAATAAATAGTACTAATACTTAAATAATAAAAAACTAGGGCATTTTTCCCTTTCCTTTGCCCTTAGCCTCCTTTTCGGTCCATCGGCGTCGAGGTGGAGATGAACGCTCCCTAATCACCAAGGGAACCTCTTTAACCCGGGCTCGTTTCTTTTCGACCCCCCGGTCACCTCGTGGTCACGCGGGCCTAGCCTGTCTCGAACCGCCAGCCTTGGTCCGAGTCTTCCCTCCAAATCGCTAGCACCAGTCTCATTAGTCTGAGTCTTAGGTTTTGACTTAGAATCCGACCCTGGCTCAACAAAGGTAATGGGAGTCTCCTCGAAGAACCGTCTGTTATTTTTAGCCGATTCTCGGCGGGCCAAGTCAAGGGCTTCTTCGGTCTTCAAGGCTTTACGGGCCTCCTCGGATTCTTCAGAAGTCCATTTGCGATATGACTCAGAAACCCAAGTGGTTTGACAAGGGCGAGGTATAGTCCATATGACACGGGTAAACCATCGCTGTAGCCACGTGTCACACATAGCATCCGTCAATTGGATCGAAACGCTAATAATTGCCTCAGTCTCAGGGATCTCCTGAAACGAACCGAACTGCCTTAGGATACGGTCCGGATAGATATGGACAGTCCAGTCCAAAGACAAAATCACCAGATAACGGGCCTTGTCTCTCCTTGCTAGTCCTGTCAGCCTCGAAAGGATCCACCAAATGACGTTCCACCTGATCAAAGGCCCACCATGGAACGTTAGCTCCTCATCCCAATATTTTTGAGTTATGAGATGACTTGATCTTATTCGGCGAGACCTTGAACCAATCTGACTACTGCGATATTTGGGTATGTTTTCCGGGGGCTCTATAATCGACAGACGCTCGGATAACCAGATCTGCAAAATTTTCGAAAAGTCAAAAACTTTCGAAAAATCAAAAAAAAAAATCAAAAAATTGAAATTTTCGAAAAAATTCGAAAAAATCGGAAAAATTAAAAATTTTCGTAAAAATTCGAGAATTTCGGCAAAATCAAAAAATTCGAAAAAATCGAAAAATTGGAAATTCCGGAAAAATCCGAGAAAATTCGGGATTACCGCGAAAATCAGAAAATCAGGCAATTTATCAAAAAATGGTTAAAATACCGGCAAAAGACGGATGCTCCCTGTTAATTGCTGACCTGGTTCGAGCCTCCTAGCGTCAAGACCCATAATAATCTCCCCAGTTATCAGCCAAGCTGGGCTGTAACCCGTCTCCATTTGGTCAACTATGCTGATTAGCCTGATCTCACCTAAGCATGAGTCAGCATCCATTCGACCTTCGAAGGCATATCTATGCAGCATACAAAAGGCAAAGACCCTACGCCTATGGGTAGAAGTAATTCTTTCACCAACCGGGTTCATAAATTTGTCAGCCAAGTCAAATAAGGAAACTGAATTTCCCTTCACCATACGGGCCGTCTCAGCATGCGACAAGCCTAGAAAATCCCTCAACCTCCTCCTTAGGTCAGGATAAAATGGGGGAATAGCGGGACGAGCATTAGGGCACCACCCGCCAATAGCTGCTATCTCTTCAGGAAGAGGACATATTTCTCCTCGAGGAAATGCAAAAACATGAAAGGTAGTATCCCAAAAGGATAAACAAGCATCAAGAAAGTGCGAATCTACCTTAAGTCGCTGAAGTGGGAATAAAGCCAAAATTCCCATTTGAGTTAACTGGACTCTGTCTTCATCTCAAAAATCCTGGACCCACGCATGAAGCATCGCGGTCAAATGGTCAATACCCATCGCAGGAATAGTTTCTTTTATTTTATCCTAAAAAGTCTAAGGGATTTTGAGATAGAAGAAAAGATTTGGGTGGGAATATGAAAAATAAGAAGTCGAAGCCCTCTATTTATAATGGAAAATACTCCTTTTCCTAGTCATCATGGGAATAGGACTTTGGCTTCACTTCCCCTGTTTCATCTAGGCATACAGGCTTAACTAGGAGATTCCAGGAATCCGTGTCAGAATCCGATTAGGAATCAAAGTCATCCTAAGCATCCTTATTTCCAAAACCTTCCAAAAATTCAGGATTTTCCTCTTTACAAAATCTTCGAAAAAAATCACCTTTTTCTTCCCCAGCATGAGTCAGTGTTTCGCCTAAATGTTACATACAAATTATGTCAGCATACAGGTACACTCAAGACTCCCCGAGAATTCTAAGTTCCCTAGTGGAAAAGCTCCCGCGCAATTCTAAGACAGGATGTATCTGCAAACAGATACACCCATAGCTTCCTAGGCAAGCTCCCGCGACATTATCAACATCAACTCAAGTATGATTTCTATTCTATGGCTGGCGAGCCCTTCACGCAGGTCTAATGGACCCTAAACGACCCGATCGGAAGGCTGCCAGGTTTTAATCATTGATTGACCTGGTAGCTACTCTGACTTTTGCCTTGTCCAAGCCTTAGTCAGAGTGGGGGCTCTGTAGACACCCACATTTTGACCGCTAGGTGTCTATAGTAGTTCCCGCCAAACACCCGATGATGATTGGACGTAAACGTGCTTTGACGGACTCGGATATGGGCTTGTTATTATGGACATTTGGTTTAGACTTTTTAAGGAGTACAAATCTCACAAAACCAACCTCAAATCCAGGCCCAGTGGGTCGTTTCGAGTCAAATGACACTAATTTGGGTCGAAACCGTCACCAGGGGTAAAATCGTCTTTTAGCGACCGAGTCAAAACCCGGTCAAAGATATTTCCCGAGGCATAAAATCTGCCGTGTCACCCCCACCAATCCGGATTGAATTCAGATACTACAAAAATCAGCCATACAAAATAATAAACAATTCCGTTTAAGGTAGAATTCGATCTCAAGTAGAAATTCTATCCGGAGACCGATTCAGACATTGACCGAGTGTAAAACACCCGGCCAATACACCCTCAAACCAGCCGGTTTTCCTCTTTCTTCTTGGCCAAGAAAGCGGAATTCTTATTTCCCTCAAATTCCTACGTTTCCTATCCTAAGCGGTACTCAAACTCTCCTAAACCAAGGTCGGAAACTCCCTATGAATAGGACCTCCCGTCCAACACAAAAAAGACATCAATTACATCGATTTTCCAGCCAATATACACGGTTTTTACACACTCATTATACCGAAAAAATAGCCTTGCAACACGGTTTACATACAACTCGATAGTTAGCAAATCCCGATACTTTCGAAGCCTCGAAACCTCGACGAAACCAGCCAAACCCGACGTCCCAAATCACCTAAACCGATACACCTCAACTCACCCGCATCATCTCGACGCTCCCGAGCCTAAGCCACTGTCCGACGAGCCTTATACCGAGAACACAAAGTATGTAGGTTGAGGGTGTAAATCAAACCCGACTCTTCCCTTTTCTCTCTCCTTCCTCTCGTTTTTTTATTATGGGTCTCTCGTCGGTCTTTTTTATTTTCTAATATCGATACTACTAAAAACTATTTTCCTATATCGAATATTCTTAAAATATGATATCGAATCTATATAATCAAATATCGTATCGAAAAGAATTATATTAAGATTTCGACGAATTCATTATATTTTTTGTTCGTTCAAAACTCTTTTCTTACTTTTCGTTCAAAAAAACAAACTTTTTTCAAAACCGTTTCTAAAGTCATTCCGACTATTCGATATCGATTTCATAATCGAATATCAAATATGACGAATATCGAAAATATAAACCGAGTATAAATTAATTCATATTTGTACACGACTTATAAAGTTAATGATTTTCGAACACAAAAAATAAAAAGCGATCAGACCCGTACGCGAGTCGCGCCCGGTCCAGGCGACTCGCGCACGAGTCTGTGATCCGGTTCTTTTTTTTTAGTTTTTTGTTCGTTTATTTTTATTATTTTACGAAACGATTTCCAAATTTATATCTTTTCCAAAACTATTCTAAATATTTGATAATCAACTATCGAATATAACGAATATCGAGAATATTAAGTCGAGTACGAGTTATGCGATATTCGTACGCGATTTAACCAAAATTTTCCGAAAACCATTGTCGAAATCAGGCCGCCACGCGACCCGCATGAGTCTCGGGCGAGTCGCGCGGCTCTCGGCCCAAACACGTTTTTTTTCGTCTTTTATTCTTTCTCGAACATCGTTTTTTATACAAAACAACGTTTTAAACTATATTTTTCAGATTTCGATTAATATTTATTTTCTCGATTTCATATATTATTATTTCAATCGTTACTAACCCGTTTTCTCGTGTTTGTAGCAATTTATTCTCTCAAATTCTTTTTATCGTTTTATTAGACTAAAACGAACTTCACATGCTAAAATAACTTTGACGTTATTAGTTTAACATGCATTAAACGACTTAGCAACCCATTTATTTATTTTTCCTCACAAATCTTAGGAAAATAATCTCTGCATATCATTTCATCGTCGAACTAACGCGTGTACACAAAACCGAACGATATCTTAGTAAAGGCCGCTAAGTGCGGGCGGGGTTGGGTGTTCTCGCTGAACTTCCCAACACGTACCCTCACCCCTTACTCAGAACCATGGTTTCCGGATGTCCGAATCCATTGGCAACGAGAGTCATTCAATATACGATTAACCGCTCAGTCGGCATCGGTATCGATATGCTAAGGGACGAACTCGATAAACTCTGACATCGGAAATGGGCCAGGCTTTAAGTATGGCCCACTACGACATAGAGTGGGTTCGAATGGTTCCGAATAACCATAAAATTCGGTGGCGACTCCTACTTCGATTTAAAATTCTATTCGATCCATCTTATATGGAAATTCTATCGCCTCCCCAAAACCCGCGCTTCGACGCGTCGGGGTGGACCTATGTCATGTCCACAAAACGCAGCAGCAACAGAAAAACGTAGTAGCAAAACGCAGCAAAATGGTTGAAAATTGAACAACAGCAAGCAACAGCATCGAAGAGGAAGAAGAAAGGAATAAGAAGAAGGGCGAAAAAGAAGTAGCGTACTACAGGTCAACAGTAGCAGTAACGCACAAAACGCAGTCAAGACAACAACAACAACAGCAAAAATAACGACGCAGCAGCAACACACATAGTGTACAAAGAAGAGGAAGAAGAGAAAAAAGAGGAGGGTCTACCTCGTCCTAAAGTAGCAGCACGAACGAGAAGGTTATGGGAATACCATTGCTGGAAGAACGAAGGAGACGTAACAGCCGGAAATGGCAGGAGCAGCGAGCATCAAATCGCATCAAAAATAGAGGAAAACAGAGGGGGTCGGTGGATGAAGAGGGAAGAATGAATGGGAAAAACGAATAAAGGTGGAGATGAAAAAGTGAAGCAGAGGGAGAAATGAAACAAAAAGGCAAAGGGAGTGAATGTTAGTAAGGTAGGGTATACGTAATAAAGGTGGGGACTGAAATCAACTCAAAATAAAAGGTGTACGGATTCCGGGACACTAAGAGAGTTTTGACACTATTCTAATTCTATATCTTAAAATGAATCGGGAAACTCTCTTATTTTGAGTTGATTAATTAAATGTATACGGATTAATTAAATGAATCAGGTAGGAGACGAATTCTGTAACGATAAGTTGACTGATCCACGAAAATAATCAAAAATCGAGTCAAAAATAAAATTAATAAATAATTGGGTCGACTAATAAAATGAGTAGATAAAATATTCGAGACGGAAACAAAGTTTACAGAAATAAATTATTAGACTACGAATAGTATTTACCGATAAATAATAAAATCTTTGATGAAGTGAATTAAATTGATTTTTCAAGGAAAGGTGATAAATGTTTTGACGAAAAATAAAATAAATGAGCTTCGAGACGAAAATAGAAATTCGAACTTAAATATAAATAAGTAAATAAAATTTAGAATTTAAATTGTCGAAATAGACTTTCGATAATTATTAAATTAAATGTATAAAATAAATCGAAACAGAAATAAAAATATGTTTTAATATAAGAAGAGTTTTCGAGACAAATAGAATTTTAGGAGTTTGAAACGAATAAACGATAAATTTGTTTTATAATAATTTTAAGAATTACGAGTTAAATCGTAAACAAAATAAAAATACGAACATAACTTTAATTTAATTTAATTTATAAAATCAGAAGTGTTACAATCTTCCCCACTTAAAAGAAGTTTTGTCTTCGAAACTATCAAAAACATGGAAACAAAATGGAAAATAAGGTTATATCACTATAACTGTAACACCCCTGATTTTATAAATTTAAACTAATTTAAAGATGTTCGTATTTTTTTTAATTTATTTACGATTTAACTCGTAATTCTTAAAATTAATATAAAACGAATTTATCGTTTAATCTATTCAAACTCCTAAAATTCTATTTGTCTCGAAAGCTCTCCTTATATTTAAAAAAATTATTTTTATTTCTGTTTTGATTTATTTTATACATTTAATTTAATTCTTATTGAAAATCTATTTCGACGATTTAAATTCTAAATTTCTTTTTATTTATTTATACTTAAGCTCAAATTTCTATTTTCGGCTCGAAGTTCATTTATTTTAAGTTTCATCAAAACATTTATTACCTTTCCTCAAAAAATCAATTTAATTCACTTCATCGAAGATTTATTATTTATCGGGAATTATTATTTTATCGTCTAACTATTTATTTCTATAAACTTCGTTTTCGACCCGAATAATTATTTATATCTAGAGAAACGTTTATTTACTAATTTTATTAGTCGACCCAATTATTTTTTATTAATCCGTTTTTAAATTCGATTCGTGGATCAGTCAACTCATTGTTACGGAATTCGTGTCCTACCAAATTCATTTAACTAACCCGTGTTCCGTTCTATTCTTAATACAATTCACCTCCCTTGGTTTCCCACTTGTTTTCATTGCCTTCTCCAACATTTAACGTTCCACCGCCTCATTCTTTTTCCTACATTCACTAATTCACGTAACCCTTCATTCACCCCACCTCTTTATTCCACCTCCACCTCTTCGTTATTCTCCTATTTTTTCCCCCATATTTTCTTCTTCTTCTCGTATGTCTGCTCGCTGATGTTGTTGATATTGTAAGTGTTGCTGCAGCGTTTTGTTACTCATTCTTCTTCTTCTTCTTCTCTTTTGTTTTGTACCTGTTGCTGCTGCTTTCGATCCCCTGCCTCCTTTCTTCTTCTTTTACTTCAACCCCGTCATCCATTACCATCTTCGTGCACCTCCATCTTTGGTCGGTCGTTGCTGCTGCTATCAGCCGAGGTAGAATCTTTCTCGCCCTTCTTTTCTTCTTTCTCGTTCCTCTTCTTCCTTTCTTTTTCTTTCTCGTATTTTCTCGTCTTTGCGATGTCGTGTTGATGGCTCGTTGTTGCTGCTATTGTTGTCATGTTGATGTGGTACTATTCGGTGTTTGTATGTTCTCCTTCTCGTCCTCTGATTTCATTCCGTTGGTTGCTGCTATTTTTGCTCTTGTGACTGATTCGTTGTTGTCCTTTGCACTTGGTTCAGAACTGGTTTCTGCTGTCGTTTTGGTTGTCTTTGATGCTGCCATGGTTGCCTAATCGTTCTTATTCTTCTTCCTCTTCGTATGATGTGTCGGTTGTTGCTTGTGTTGTGTGTACTACTGTGGTAATCGATTTCCTGCTGCTTTTCTTCTCTTCTTCGTCTTTGTTGCGTGCTTCTGCTGCTACTGTCGTTGGCTATTGCTGTTGATCTGTGACTCCTCTTTTCTTCTCCCTCTTTCCTCTTTCTGTTTTGTACTCCTATTGCGTTTGTGCTGCTGTTGCTCTAATTTTTCTTCCTCTTCTTCATTTCTTCATTTCTTCTTCTTCTTCTTCTACACTGATTTGTGCCTCAGTGTTGCATCGCTGCTGCTCATCTGCTGCTGCTGTTTTCTTGTACTGTTGCGGTTGTTTCTGCTGTTGTCCTTCTGTTGTGTTGCGCCAGTTTCTATTTCTATTCTTCTTCCTATTTTCTATTGATTATTGCTGTTGTTCGCTGTTCGTGTTATCGTTGTCGTCCTTACGTTTTTTTGTTTTCTTCTCGTTCTTTGTGTTCTTGTTGTCCGTTTTGTTGCTCTTGCGTCGTAATTGGGTTGTTAGCAGCCACATTGAGATGTCGTTTCTCCGCTCTTCATCTTCTTTGTTTTCCTGATTCACGAGCCTTACTTTCCGTCCTTCTATTCTATCGTTCACGTCTTTCGTTCCTACATTTCTTATTCCGATTTCTTTGTTTCTTTTTCTTCTATCTCGATTTTCGTTAGAGCTTAAAGACATTACTAACGATTTGGAGCTTGGATTGATCAAGGACGAGTTTGTGTTCGTTTCGGATGTCGACTCAAGGTAAATTTAGGACGTTACTCGATTTTATATTGTATGTTTGAATAGTACTCGTAGTATGTAGTAAATATTTTAACTTCAGTTTTTCTAATTTAGCTATTAATTATTGCTAATAATATTAGTTTTAAATTGTATACCTTATAAATATTTTTACAAATTTTCGATATCATTTTATAAATCGTTTGTGATTTAACTATTTACGATCGTTGTAATATTTTGTTGGTTATCATGACACTAGTAACTAAATAATATCGATTTCATATTTTCGTCATATTTAGTTAATTTCTAATTTTTAACTCAAAATCGTATTTTCATATTATAATCGAGATTTGTATACTTGTTTAATAAATTAATTTTCGTTTTACGATTTATACTAATAAATGAGAAAATAGTCGATTTAGTTTTAAATACATTTTAGTCGAGACTATTTTCACTAATAATTTCCTATTTGTTTCCGATTGACTATTTTTATTAAATGTATCATTTATAAATCAAAGCTATTTCTTAAAAATAATTTGAAACCTTTATAAAATTCATTTCATTTATAAAACTCGTTGACTCAATTAATTTTGATATCGTTTTTCTTAAAATATCTCTTTTCTAAGATTTATTGTTTTAACTCGATTTCCTAAATTATTTATAAAATACTATATAATGACTTATCACATTTTATTTATATTTTGAGTAACGAATTTAGAAATATAATAAAGTTACGATAACGACGATAATAATAAAAAGTTAATTTCGTTAGAAATGCTATTTTTATACATTTCACCTATTTTAATAACTTACGTATTTTCAATAACAATATTTCTATTTTAAGTAAGTTTCTAAAATTAGTAAGTTTCTGTGTATAGAAAGTTTGCCTTTTAATATAAAATGGTTATTCCTTTTATCCATATCATTTATATTCATTATATTTACTTTTGAATATCGATAATGGCTGTTTTGGAGTTATGGAATGAGGACAAGTGTATGGGTAGAGTAATACAGTCTAGGGTATACGTTTTGCCATCAACTATAAAGTTGGTGTGTCTATGTTGAGACGCATTGGTCGGTGAATTGAGCATGGTTTGTGTTCAGGAGTGTGTATATTTTGACCTTAAACTTAGATATCGCATCGTGTAAGTCGCCGTTGGGTTGAACTAGATTACGGTTGGTGTCTAGGAGGGGTGTACATTACTTAACCCAGGACCTCGCTGCACGCAGTCCTGTTATAGTTGAGTAGCCTAGTTAGAGACCGAAGTCTAATTTGTTTTGACTAAGTTCTCAAAGCTAGTTTGAGTATTATCCTAGTGAAAATCTATTCCGTTGCACTGATTGATTTCCATAACGCCATTTTTTAATATTGTTATTATCGATTGATATTGACTTGCAGGTTTGCAAATGCTTTAAGTTTCGCTGAAAACTTTTTTTTATTATATCGTTATAATGTTTTCTCATTTTAATTATTTTGATGTAGTAATACTATTATTTTTCCATATGATATAATATGGCTGGGAGAACGTCCGAGTTACTCCCCACTGACGTGGCTGTTATGTTTATAACATGACAGGTATTTACTGCTGGGTTTTGGGTGTGAGCTAGCGAGTAGCGTGGATCCTATTCTTTCTTCATTCTTGTAATTTATGGATTTGTATAAACCCGTTTGAAGATTTTTAGTTTTAGCCCTTTTGTAAAAAGAGGCCTTTGTATTGACTTACCATTTCTTTTAATAAAATATAGTTGGTCAGTGTGTTTTAATCACAACTCTACAGTGTTTCCGCCACTGTATTGCGTTAGAATTTCTAGGGGATTACAATAACAAAAGGAGAATGCTTAACTCGCATCACACTCACAGTTTAAAATTTTTTACATCTTCTAACGTGATATGAAATCGAAATCGAAGACAAAATTTTATTTCAAGATGAGTTGGGCTCAGTTATCCAAAGTTTAAAACCATTTAAATTAATAAAATCGTAAGTTAAAAAATATTTGATAAAATAATGACGATAAATAATATTTGTAAACGAACTCAAGGGGGAGAGTACCTAATTATTTTCAAAGCAACAGTAAAACGTTTTGATTAAGAAATTCGACAATATTTTTTAGAAATATTTGGTAGAAATATATTATGAATGTTTTCGTAAAATTCAAACGCTTGAAAATAGAAATTTGAAACAATTTCGAAATACTTTAAAATAAATTATTAAGGCATTTTGAAAGAGCTAAAAATAGGTTATCAACCAAAAATAAAACAGAAACGAAGTATAAAGTTTTGAAATTTAATTATAACTCAAAAATAGTCCAAAATTTTAAATTAGTCAAACTTTTCATAACATAGGTTTGGGAAAAAGGTAAACGAATAAATAGAGTCAAGGTCAACGACAAATTGAAACAAAAATTTTCAAATCCGATAAAGAAGTGGAAGGAAAAGTTGACAACCAAAGAAAAAGAAATTAAGGAGAAGCTAAGGGTACATAGGATTCAAGAGTCATACCATGCTTTCAAAGATTATAAAAGAGTTCAACCATCTCAAGATTCCTAGTACGACTCCCACAAACATGGGTTCCTAATTACCGTCAAATAATACTACGTCCATTATTAGGCATTAGGTTGTACTACTCAGTCACAATCTCCGAAAATGTCTTAAGTGACTATCAAATCGTTCAAACGACACGATACTAATCCACAATTGTTTTAAAATCTAATCTCATCAATTAAAATTCCAACGGTCATCAAAACACACTCAAACTCGCAATCGATAAGGTTCCTAAATCCAAAGCTCATAAAGTTTGAACTCGACGTACACTCCAAACTTCTCGAGCATGGAACACTAAACAAGGTCCACCAATATAACAATGCTCGGGCACGAAATTCTCAAAAATGATCACCAACATATTCTTAACACCATAAATAGACAGGGGTTAGGAAAGTACACCAACCTAAGGCACAATCAACCTCAATAAATAATAACAGATATTCACATTTCCAGGCACGTCATTGGGCTAAGATTTCTGAAAATTCCATCAAATTTCATATCGTAACAACGAAACCACTAAAATATTTATTAACTCAACGAAGCCACAATCTCGTTGGTCTAAGAGTTATGAACTTATAAATCCATTAAGATGATTGGCAATAAGTATTCCTTAAACCAACGCGATAAATCCAACCTTTAATTGTGCAGTATGTTTCTCTTCTTCCACAATTTATCAAAGCTAGATCACTCAACTCCAAAGTTCATAGGTTACGACCTTAAACAACGATCAACGATCTAATCCTTAAGAAACATGAGTAATCTATGTCAACCAAAATTTCTAACGATATTAATGAAAATCTTTAATGGTGTCATAACACTCAGGCTAACACTTTAAACAATCAATATATATATATATATAATTAACGGAAACTTTTTTTATTTTACAATCAATATTAGCTATATTATTATTATTTTATTTTCGGGTTTTGGGTAAATATGAGGTTAGAAATAGACTTCTTAACTCTAACCTAAGACGGATTTTGAGTGAAAGTAGAATTCTTTTTATAAACAACATAAGTCTTCTAATTACTAATTACATTACGATAATTATTGTACGCAATACGAGTAATATGTCAAATTATATACTGTATATAACAAAAGCAATAATGCATGGGCTTAAAATTGATTGATTATGTAACACGTAAAGATGATTATCATTATACTGAGTATATTGATTATTATTGGTTATTATTAGTAATATAAAATAATAAATTTTAATTGAAAGTAGAATTCATACTTCTAACCTTATAAGACAGATATTTTTAATGTACATAATTTCTTTAAATAACTTTAAACATATCGGGTCAAAATACTTAATACGGGTCGGTTTAATTATGGGTCGTGTACTCGTGTTGTATGGGTCTGAAACGGGTTATGTTCAGAATACGGATAGTTTCGAATGTCGGATTTTTACCTTTTTATTTATTTATTTTAATAGTACTTGATATCATTTTTATACTCCTTAATTATGATGTTGTATTTCAATTATTTAAACTAATATTCATCGCATGGACTTTATATTTCAATAAATTTTTAAAAAAATTTTATAATTAAAAGATAAAAAATTAAATTGAATATTAGTTTATATTTTAAATTAAAATATCGAGACATAGATTTTTAGAGATCTTGACTCTTGACCTAAAAACGAGTTGGGCATGTCGGATCAGGTTTTTTCTTATAGTAATGTTGAGTACTATTTAACACAGAAGAATACAACTTTTGTCTCCTATGTGCAACTGTACAGGAGATTAAGTTACTACAAATTCTAGATTATTTAAGTTAAGATTAGAAATAAAATTATATTCAAATAAAAGGATTATATATACGGAGTAATAATTAATTTCACCCTCCATTTTTTTTATTAACCTCATTTGGGTTTAGTACAAATTTTAAGAAAAGGTGAACAAAAAGTACGAGGAAATTGGTGATATAGTGCATGTGATGAGAGAAAAATACCAATTAACAAATTTTCATATGAAGAAATGACGCTAACTCAAAAAAAAACCGTAAGGGCCCGTTTAGATATAGTAGTAGGAAAAAGAAGGGAAAGGGAGGGGAGGGAAAGGAAGGGATGTATTTTTCTTCATTTTCGATACCATTTAGGAAGGGGAGGAAATTGGAGAGATGAGATTCTACATTTTAGAGTAAACTAAAATCTTGCCAAAGTTGGCAAGATTTGGAAGGAAAATGAATTATTTTTTCACTAATCATACAATTAAAAATTTATACTCACTAACATAAATATAAATGTGTTTATGCTCATTTTATCTTCTTATTTTTTTGACTTCTTTCTTCCGTTATGTCTTACAGGTGAGTCGAGTTAGGATAAAAAACGTATAAGAAAATTACAATGCCTTATTTTTTCAGTTATGGGTGAGGATAAAAAATTACGACTACTTATTTTTTTTCCAATACGGGTAAATCGGGCTAGGATAAAAAAGTACAACAATTTTTTTTTTCCGATACGAGTGAGTCAGGTAAGGATAAAAATATTACAACATTTTTTTTCCAATACGGGCGAGTCAGGTTAGGATAAAAAAATTACGACGATTTTTTTCTCCATTACGGGTGAGTCGGGCTAGGATAAATTCCGATGAATTTTTTTTGATACTTGTGAATCTGGTTAGAATAAAAAAATTACGACGATTTTTTTTCCGTTACGGGTGAGTCGAGCTAGGATAAATTACGACAATTTGTTCTTTTTTCCGATACTTGTGAGTTAGGTTAGGATTAAAAAAATTACGACGTTTATTTTTCCACTGAAACGTGTGAGTTGCGTTTGGATAAGAAAACGTATAAAAAAATTACGACGCCTTTTTTCGTTAAGGTTGAGTTGGGTTAGGATAAAAAATTTATGACGCTTTGTTTTTTTTCCGTTATGGCCCTTACGGGTGAGTCAAGTGAAGATAACGTCATGTTCTTGTGGACTTATATTCAGACACTTTCAGTTCACTCTAGTTAGAAGGATTCAGTTTAGTTCAGTTCAAACACATTCAATTCAGTTTTTTTATGCCATGTTTTTTTTTCATCCCGGATGAGTCGGTTAGGATAATAAATCGAATAAAAAAAAATTCGAGTGAGTCACTGAGTTGAGTTGACTAAAAAAATATAAAATATAAAATAAACTTATTTTTTTTATCAATTTTTAAGTCATATTTTTGTTGTTATATTTAAACGAGTCAAAAAATTAATAATCGTAATTACGAAAGTTATGATTAATAATCGTAATACATTTGTTCCTCCCTAATAAAAGACACTTTTATCAATCTTTCTTTCTCCCTTCCCTCATTCATGTTATCCAAACAACCTCCTTTTCCCTCTCCTCCCCTTCCCTCCCCTCCATCTCCCTCCCCTCCCTTTCCCTCCTATTTTGTTTCCAAACGGATCCTAAAAAAAATGGGGCTAAATAAAAAAATAGAGGGAGTATATATCGAATTGCTATTAGGTTAAAATTAGAGTTTTAACAAAATCTAGGCATAAGAATAGATTGACTGGAATTGTGCTTTAGGCTTTGTAGTCTCTTCTTTCCAACAAGTTGAACGGGTCAGACATGTCATGTCCCTAAATTAACAGGTAATTTAGGATTTGGGTAAAAAAAACTGGATTCATGACCCAAAAACAACAGATTGGGTGGGACGAGTTTGCGAGTTAGGTCGAATTTAAAGCGAGATGGTTGCATACATGCAAATATATTAAATGTAGTAGAGTCAAATGGTTAGCGAGTAAAAGACATAGATAAACTCAATGTTCACAAATGAGTTGTCATTGTCTCATGGACATATTAATATTGCTCACAGGCGTAAGATTTGATATTTTGACGAGTGTCATTTGTTTCACCCAGGTAACTAATGTAGACAGTAGAACTGTCGAGTGCGTCGGTTCAAATACTGATCCCGTATCGGGGTATGGTCAGAATACAGGACATAAATGTAAGAATATTTTATGATATAATAATATTACAGGATATGTAATATATCTTCCCTATCATAATGCTAATATTTCTTTCTCATAATAATGGTCTTATTGGAAATCGAGTCTTTAAGAGATATGTTATCACAATAATATCAGACTAAATAAGGAGGCTTTCCATATTTACTCAACCTTGATGGAAGGTCGAGATTACCATTATCTAAAACCCTAATAGGAAATCGGTCCTCTCTCTACCTATATAATGGAGTCTTTTCCATCAGAAATTCTATGCTTATTCATAAGTGTGTTTTGTATTGTTTATTTCTCGTGTTTGGTCCCGTTTTCTCTTGTGGAATCGCTCTTTAGAGCGGTTTCGAGGCTACTTACGCTTCTTTTAGCTTGTTTTAGTTTTCTAAGGCCTATCTTGGAGAAATGGAACGATTCCGACTCGTTTCCGACGCTTATGGAGCCAACGATGAGAAGCGACGATGACTCGGTGGCATAGACTCAATCCCGAGTCCCATGGAGCCAACTTGATGATATCCCGAGCACCGAGCATCGATAAGAAGCCTAGAAAGAGCAAATAAGGACCCATCACGCCCGGTAAAAGACCCATCTCGACCGGGACGAGAAGACAAAGAAAGGCGGACTTACTGGAGGGCCTTCCCGGCCGGGATCGTGACCTTCCGGATCGGGATGGGTCCCTTCCCGACCGGGATCATCCTCTTCCCGGCCGGGAAGGGCCCAGTTCTACCCGTCTTCGCTTTTCCGCCTCCCTTATTCATGGAACCCTATATATACCTCCCCTCTTGTATTGTTTTAAGGACACTACCTTACACCACCCTACATCCATGAAACCCTAGACTACTTTAGGTTAGATTAGCTTAGATTAGTGTAGATTAACTTAATCCCTCTTTAATTGCTCTTCTATTAAGCCTTAATCTAGTTAGTTACTCTTGTATAATTGAAATTCTTGAAGATTCTATCAAGATAGACAACCTTGGTGGATGTATTTGGGTTTTCTTTTATGCAAGTGTTCATCTATTCCATTCATCCTCTAGTTGGTATAATATTTCTCCTCTGATCTTTTCCTTTAATCTTTCATAGTTAGTAAAGTTTACCTCTTTATCTATTGCTTGCTGTTTCTCTTTGTTTGTTCTTCATAATGAATGTTTTTGTTCTTGTGTTTTTTTCTCTAGTTAATGTTAGTTTTAGTTTAATTATGTGTGAGTAGTTGTCCCCTAGGGTTGGGTGTAAGTAGGGGGATTGGGTGTAATTAGGGTTGATTAGGGTGAGATGGGTGATGTTAGTTGTTGTTTTTGTTGTTTCCTATTGCCTTGCACTCTACATGTTTGATGAAATGCTTGTGAAACTTGAGATGATCATTCCTTGTTTTTCTTGCTTCTTCTCTTCCATGTTCTTGTTGTTGTTGGGTTTGGTTCCTCCACTAGTAGCGAGAGCGTGGTGAGGAGGCCCCTAGGCCGTTTAAGTAGCGAGAGCCCGAGTGTAACCTAGGCTACGAAACCATGCTAGCACCCTCGTTTTCCCCTTTTGATCTCCTTGGCATCCATGAACTCGACCTAGCCGTAGTTTCCCTCTTATTGATTTACCTCGCTTTCATTTATCATTAGTCGTTTGCTTTGCCTTTTTAATTCGTGTTATAGACCTTAGTTTAGTCATTAGTCAACCTTAGCCATCCCTTTAGTTTGTCTTGAGGCTAGTCTAGAATTGTAGCTTACCTTAGTCCGACTTACCGTCCCTAAGGATTTTGACCCGACTTACCCTAGCTACCAAGCCTAGGTTAGTTGGTTTATCTTGATCGTTGGGATTCACGACAAATCCTTCCGTCACTTATTGACAACACTTATTACGTTATGGGACAAGAGAGAGAAACCATACCTATTATTATTATTATTTGAAGATCATATGAAGACGTATTATTATTATTATTATTCGAAGTCATATTATTAATTATGAAGTCGTCTTATAGAGATTTAATATTGTTCATATTAGATTTCGACTTATTCTGTGATGAGGTATGTCTTAATCTCGTCTTATTTAATCTTTTGTGACCTTCATGTTGTTCAACGGTTTATGGAAATTATGTTTTATTTATGTCACGTTAATAATATTCTAACATGTGGTATCAGAGCTTGGGTTATTGAACTCATGATTGTTCAATAATTAAGATTATTACGAGTATTATTATACATCATAATTGAATATACCTTTATTTTCCGTAATTAATTTTGTTTAACTCACAAACAACTTACTTATTTCTCCCTCTTATGTTATATGGAGTTTGCACGTGTATTCCTTGATTTTGTATAATAATGCTAAGAAGCACAATTATATATTCAATGACACATTACATGGATAAAGTTGTTATTAAGTACCAAATTCGACTAATTGCCTATGCATGTGAATCAGTATGTGTGTCTTCGTATCATGGTGTTTGATTATAATAATATACATATTTGAGGCTCTATTAATAAGAGTGGTTAGTGTACTCTTATGAAGTTTATTAGGAGCTCTTAAATTCTTGAGTATACACTCAGTTATTCAGTAATATTATGTCGGAGATATTTCTAAATTCCATAATGTAATATTTGATGATGATTTGTCGTCTCTTGAATTATTTCTTTGCCATGACAAAGTTTTTATTATTAATATGGAAATTAATGAATGTTTAACCTAAAATTGTTATCATCATTGATTATTATGTTAAATTAATTTTATCATGATTATATTATTTATTATATACATATTGATTAATATATAGATTAAAATTTTAATGTGGAGTGACTTAAAATTTTATTAATTGGTAATTCCATGACAATATGATTATGATATACTCCGTATGATAATGATTTAATGAAACATGGTTTCGCTGTATATGATTATGATAATTATTTATGATAAGTTATAATTTCATATTTCGGTTTTAGATAATGATAATATGAAATTCTTATGGTTAAATTTCACCACAGTGAATTTACAACTAAAGTTCAATTTTTGGACATACTACTGTCATTATATCGTTCATATATAAAAATATATATTTACCCACAGGTAGATTATATTACCATGTGTAACATTCTATTTATTTAAATATTTTAGTAACTACTCACAGGAGCACTATTATTAAAGACGTGTTGTTTCACATATTAAAGCAATATTATTTATGTTGTCTTATTTTATCACAACTAAAATTTACCTAATCAAGTGCAATCTTATGATAACTCTATTGTTGAGCTTAATAGAACAAACAAACTACTCTGAATGAAAAGTGTAATTTAAGTTCACCTTGAGCTTGATGAAATTGGATGCTTGTCTTTGCAAAGACAAGCCGACTGACTTAACTTCCGAAAGTACTGCTCAAATATTCTCCACGAATCTTGGGAGAGATCTAACAGATTATGGATTTTATTCTTATGTTGGATAATTGTAACCAACATTAAGACTTAAGAATTCATTGTATGGATTGAAGTAAGCATTGAAACAATGGTTCTTAAAGTTCGATAAAATCATTAGTGATTTTAAAGAAAATATAATTGATCTATGCATAAATCTCAAGATTATTGGGAGTAAGTTCATATATTTGATTCTATATGATGATATTTTATTAGCCAGAAACGATATTGGTTTATTACATAGAACCAAGACCTACGTATTGATCATGGCTAAATAATATCTTTATGCATAGTTCGTAACTTAATGTATGTTCAGGTAAACCTGACATTATTACTTATGCTCACATATAGAAAATCTTATCACCCACAGGTGACTGGTTATTCAGATTCAGATTTTGGGGATGTTATGACATAAGACATTGTACTCACAGTTGCTTAATACCTCCAACATGGAAGCTGAATATGTGGCTTATTACGAGGCTTTAATATAAGGAGCATGATTGCGTAATTATCGTGATAATAATGCAATTGCAATCCTTTTCTCCAAGAAAGATATGATATCTACGGGGTCAAAACACATGAACCTTAAATATCTTTTATTGAAGCAAGATGCTAGATTACGGAATTAATGAGATCTCATTAACGATTCTACACTTGCAATAATAATATTATTTCTGTTTTCCAATGTGTATACATTTATTATTGGATTAATGATAACAGATATGTAGTCTTTTAAAGACATTATGTGGATCATTACTCCACTTACAGCCTAACTGTTCAATTCGTTGATGTAGTGGTACATGGAAGTAAGCATGTTGTAGATTGACATGTGCACGCCATGACTCTCTTTAATGACTGAATTAGTCAAGGCAATTATGAACACCGATGTAAAATGTATGTTTTAGCACTTATGTGCAACTTATATCTTCTAAAGAACATTACAGATGTTCCAATAGACCAAGTAGGAGACTGTAAGAATATTTTATGATATAATAATATTACGGGATATGTAATATATCTTCCCTATTATTATGCTAATATTTCTTTCTCATAATTATGGTCTTATTGGAAATCGAGTCTTTAAGAGATATACTATCTCAATAATATCGGACTAAATAAGGAGTCTTTCCATATTTACTCAACCTTGATGGAAGGTCGAGATTAACATAATCTAAAACCCTAATAGGAAATCGGTCCTCTTTCTGCCTATATAATGGTGTCTTTCCCATCAGAAACTCTATGCTTAATGACAACACTTATTACGTTATGGGACAAGAGAGAGAAACCGTACCTATTATTATTATTTGAATATCATATGAGAACGTATTATTATTATTATTATTATTATTCGAAGTCATCTTATTATTTGTGAAGTCGTCTTATAGAGATCTAATATCGTTTGTATTTGATTTCGACTTATTCAGTAATAAGGTATGTCTTAATTTCGTCTTAATTAATCTTTTGTGACCTTAATGTTGTTCAACGATTTATGGGAATTACGTTTTATTTATGTCATGTTAATAATATTCTAACAAAAAATAGTTTCAAACGCCTAATTTTTTACAACTTTTTAAGTAAAAAAAATATAATTTGATTTTAAATTTTTATTTATTTTAATACTATTAGTATTATTTTCTTTAAACTATAATTTTTATATTTAAAAAATAATCAAAATTTTCTTAACTTGTCTCACTTCTTGATTTCTCTCGGTGTCGTCCCCTTAAGATAAACATTGATAAGCGCTGTCAAATTCTTGAAATGACAATGGTTTGTAATAATCATAATCACTTCGTCGCATAACTAATACTCCCTCCGTCTCACTAAAAGGGTCACTCCACATTCTTAGTGAGAATTAAGGTGTATAGAAATGTGTGGTGGAAAATGAAAAATAGAATATAAGTGAGGTTGGAACCAATGTTAACAACAAAAATCAGACAAACTAAGAAAAAAATAAAAAAGTGACTTTTAGAAAGACAGCCCAACAAGGAAAGAGCGACTCTTCTACAGACAGGGGAGTACTACTTTGTATGTTAAAATTTGAGTTTTAGCAAAATCCAGACATAGAAATAGATGGCTAGAAATTGGCTTTTAGACTAAAGTTTTGTGGTCTCTTCTTTCCAACGAGTTGAACAAGTCGGGCTAGATCATGACCCAAAATCGGATCATTTAGGATTCGGGTTAAACGGGTTGCGAGTAAAAAAATGGGCTCATGCCTCTAAAAACGTGTCAGGTGGGTCAGGTCAAATTTAGAGCGAGATGATGACATACATACAAATATATTCAATCGATACTACAATTCTAGCCTACAATGACGCTTATAAGATGACGGTCACACACAGAACCGTAATCTAGGTACATTTGGTATTTGGCGGGAAAAATATTTATCAATTATGACGGTTTTGGTGGAAAAGTGAGATCTTATGTACAACAAAGAGGACGGTTGGTCAAACAAAACGACCTCTGTTACTTAAGAAATCGGTTTGGAAAGAGAAACGACCTCTATGATAGACAAAGAGGCTGTTTTATTTGTTAAAGCGACAGAAATGTTAATAAAGCCCAAAAAAGACGGACACCTTCCCACTCAGTTCTTTTATTCACCCAAACCCCAAAATCCCTCCTCATCAAGACACTTCCCCGTCGCCCTTACAAACCCTTCGCCGCCTCTGCCGGCCATCTCCTCGCCGGCCGTCGCGTCACCTTTGTCGGTCGTCGCTTCACCATCACCGGTCATTACAAACCCTTTGTCCATCCCCTTTCTCCCTTTCCCCTTTCCCCTTTCTCCTTCGCACTTCCTCCTTCACGTTCGTCGACCGCTTTCTGCAGCCGTACGTCGACCCTCCATCCTTTCACCCATGACGACCCCTAACCGCCGTTGGTCGTCTATTGTGGTCTGAACATCCGGTATCTCGTAAACCCTAATTATTTGTTATTGTTACTGAAACTTAATCTTGTTTATGTTAAGGAAAATGTTTTGTATCATATTTTCAGATTCTTATGTTATGTTTGCATCATATTTTCAGATTATTTTCTTTGTATAACTCAGCATCGTGGAGTTTCTAAATTTGTTTGTTCTTTGTTTGAGGTGAGACGTGATAAATGCAGTGTGGGAGGAAGTTTGGAAGTATAATTTGTTAGCTAATTCTGTATTTTCACTTTGTATGAGATTGAGCGTGAGAGTGCTGAACCTGACATGGCGAAGGGATTGATCGAAGAGCTGTTGAAGCAATCCGGGATTCCTTATACTTATTCTGCAATGTCCAAGTTTGCGATTTTCAGAGCCGGGAAGCTTCCTGAGTGAGTGTTCTTTTTAATGGTTTGGTAGCTTGATTCTTGTTGGATTGATATGTGTTTGATTACGCTTCATGTCATTTAGAGATGCTACAAATTTGTGTAAATGAAGCTCTGCGTATGAGTTTTGATTGTGTGGGGTTTCTAGCTCTTATAATGTACTTCTAGGTATTGCTGGTTATTACTTATCACTAATTGCTCCTGTCACTTATATAGCTGTATACACGCATGTAAGCTTTTTTGATACTGACCTAGCTCAAAGAAATTGGGGAATATTAAAGTGATACACAACAAGTGCCATTAGCTCAACCACGAGAATGCCGTGACAAAAAAAGTCAATTATTACTACGGGGACTTTTTGAGACTCTGTAATGTAACGTCGGATGTTTGTTTGGATACCAAAATAGGAGGGGAAGGGAGGGAGGATTGGGTGTGACTTGTGAGTGTCTATTGTTTGTTAATTGAATTCAGATTATTTTCAGAATATGAAAAGTATTTGTTAGCTTTAAACTAATCTTGTTCATTATTATTATTATTATAGTAATTATTACTATTACTATTATCTTATTTTTGTTTTTCTTTCATTGCAATTTAGTCATTACTAGGATTACTTACAGGGATGATGAGGTTGATTCTCCTCCTTTGAAGCTCAACCAAATTTCGGTATCATTCCTCTTTTTTTTCTTCGTTTTTACTAGTCCATCATCACATATTCAGTATGTGGTCATATTGGGTTGAATATGAGTATATGAATAAGGATTTTGTTAAAATTATCTTCTGAAAATGTACTCTGTGCGCCTCCTATTAATGGACATGTTATGAAATTTTTCGTAGAACTATAAAATCGTGCTTGGTTATTTTTAATTTATTTGGATATGGGTTGGACAGGGTTCATCGTATTTAGCCATGTGTCGCACACACCTTCAAAATGAAGGACTGCTGTTATGAAGGACATCAGTGTGAGTTTATTAAAGTATGAAGGTAAGATTAGCGATCAAACTCTTTAGAAATATTAGCTTTCTGCTCAGTTTTATTATTTTTATATTGCTCAAGTCATTTGAGACTTGCTTGTCTAAGACTTAGACTTTATATGTCATCTCCTTATTTCATCTTATACTTTACTTTTTACCATATTCATATTCTCCCACTTCATTTATATGTTATTGTACTCCGTACGTTTCATTAATGCTAAAAATTTTGCCTACCAGGTTGCATTCTTGTAATTTTTGTTAACATATTCTGCCAAGCTTTCAGTTTAGTCATACATTCATACATTTAACAGGTGTTTCTATGTGTTGAAACTATTGATTTTTGATGGCTCTAAAAGCAGCTGAAAGAGATGTTTATGATTTTTTTTCAAAGGCTGGCAAGATTAGCAAGCTTTTTACCAACAACTTTTTTTAGTACTCTATATATATAAGAATATAAGATGACATCCATAATAAACATCTTGATGTATGTTGTTTATTGTGTTATATTTTTTCTTCATTAATGGAGTTCTTTCAACAAATTATAGAGATGTGATAACCAAATCATTGTTGTACTTTGAATCTCAAAGATTTGGCAAACTTTCATTTATGATTTTTCTTCATTCTCCAGCGTATCCGCAATTTCTACGCGAAGTCATCCGACACTTGGAGTGGATTGACAGACCATGCACTTATAAGTGGCTATTTTGATGTATTTTGGTTTGTTTTTGCAAGAATATGTATTTTGCTTGGAGATATTGAAATTCTTGCAGTCACCTTCATGTGTGTGAATTTTTTTAAGGAATTCCTACTGTTTTCTATGAGTAATATATATATATATATATATATATATATATATATGTTATAGTTCATGAAATCGCGGTTTCTTTTGTAATTTTATTTGTCGGAATGCGATGTTGGGTTCTATTGGATTGTAGGATGTATTATATGGTCAAGATAATTGAAAACAAATTGTGTAAACCAAAATATGTAACAATGTTGCGGTTGGTCTGTATGATACAAACCAATCGTGATTTTGTTAAAAAAAAAATTTACAAAGATGACGGTTACAACAAAGCATATTGTTTTAGAAGAGCAACAAAGATCACAGTTTTGACGAGGGATTGTCTTCTTTCATAAAAATAACAAAGATGACGGTTTTAGAAAGAAAGTGTGCTCTGGAAGTATAACAACAGTGACGGTTCTGTAGTTCAACCGTGATCCTTGATAACAACAAAGAGAACGTTTTGACTCGCTTTAAACCGTGATTGATTATCAACGATCACGGTGACCTATATGACGGTTATAATCTTATTCAAGGACGCTTTTGAACCGTAATCTTTTTTATGTTTTGTAGTAGTGAATGCGAAAGTCAAATGCTTATAGAACAAAAGACACAGATAGACTCAATGTTCCAACTGAGTTGTCACAAACATTAAAATTGCTGACAGTGATCATGTATTATGATGAGCACCGTTTGTTTTAGCCATGTAGCTAATGTACACACTAGCCCTGTCACCGGTCGGGGTATACGGGTCATGCTTAGAAATTGTTTGGAACGCCTAATTTTGTTACAACTATTAAAGTAAAAAAAAAAAGTATGTATTAAATTAGGGTCGGGTTTATGGGTCGAGTCGAATTTGATAAGTCTAACCGTCTAAGTGTAGCATCATAACCCGCGTCTGCTACTTTTCATATAAAATACACGCAAATACGGAGTGTTAATCCTCTAAAATGACAATTATTTGAAATAATCGTAATCATTCTATCGCAGTCAATAATTGTAAATGGAAGTCTTAAAGTTGATTTAGTAACACTATTGTTAAACTCGTGCATCGCACGGGCATCAAAACTAGTACTCTATGATCCCAAATATTCGCGATGCATCCACCAAATAAGCATTAGGTAAGAATCCCAAAGTAATATTATCGGTTACACTTAGTTCGATTCTAGGTTAGGTATTAGGTATCCATCAAATATGACATACTCCTACTACTCCAAAATATATTCAACTCTATGTATTCCAAAATAATCAAGGTAACCCATAACCCAAGGTTCAATGTCTAAAGTATCATCCTAATTCCAACAAGCAACATTTTGTTATTCAAATTAACCCTCAAGAATTTCTCACTTGCTTAAAAGATAGGGTAGATTGACAATCCTCAAATCAGGTAACAAGGGTTTACTAAACCTCAAACACCTATAATTTTCCACGGGCTTCACTAAGATAGATTTCGGTCTAACCAAAGAATCTCAAGAGGGAAGATTGTAGAATAGAAGACTAGAACAAGGATTCACCAAGCGAAATGGAGATAAGAATATATAAGAGAAGAATTGGAAGAAGTAGAGGAAGAAAGAAAATAATCGATGATCCTATATTACTAAGTTCTTGAACCAGAGGAAAATCTTCGGGCCTCCAGAGTTCACGAGGGAACTAAATGGGTTACTTCATCTTCTTGTAGAGGAACGAGCACGCCAGTCTTAGGTCGCTCCATCTGGATCTACTGCAACATCACTGAACAGGAATCTACTCTTGATCATCTAACATGTAGCTTGAGCAAACTAAATATGGGCTGAAAGATCATCATTGTATCTTCCTTGTAGCACAGAGTTTTCCACTCAAGTCAGCAGGCGTTAAGAGTTCTAAGCAGGTCTTGTCCAATCTGGAGCAGCATCACATCAACATCTTGTTCACTCATCTTCTTCTTGGAAAAAGGAAACAAATATTCAATGTTAGTCCCTGAGTAACAAGAACATATAAACCAAACAGTTACTCGTAAGTCCTTATTTGGTTTCTACCCATCTTTTAATAAATATTTCTTTATTGTTCAAATCATTTACTAGTATTTTCCTAGAATCAGGTGTAAGCGTCGGGAGCAACAATTTTCTAATACCAACTGTAATCCCCTTCAAATTCTAACGCAATACAGTGGCGGAAATACTGTAGATTTGGGATTTAAACACACTGATGTTCTACATTTTAATAAAAGAACGGTCAGTCAATACAAAGCCACTTTTTACAAAAGAGCTAAAATTAATATTCTCAAACAGGGTTACAAAAATTCATAAATAAACATGAATGAAGAAAGAGTAGGATCCACGCTACTCGCTAGCTCACACCGAAAACCCAGCACCAAATACATGTCATGTTATAAACATAGTATCCACGTCAGTGGGAGTAACTCGGACGTTCTCCTAGCCATAATATACCATATGGAAAACTAATAGTGTTATTATATCAAAATATTTAAAAAGAGAAAACATTAAAACGATATAATAAAAATAAGTTTTCAGCGAAACTTAAAGCACTTGCCAACCTGCAAGTCAAAATCAATCGATAATAATAATATATAAAAATGACGTTATGGATAGGATTAATGTAGACGGCTAGACTTTCACCAGGAGAATACTAAAAACTAGCTTCGAGAACTTAGTTCAAACAAATCAAACCTCGATCTCTAACTAGACTACTCAACCATAATAGGACGACGACTTATAAATGCGTGGCCCTAGTTTAAGATAATATGCACACTCCACCCGAGCACCATAAATACTCAGTTCAACCCGACGGCATTTTACACTACGAGGCACGAGTGTAAGATCAAAATGTACACACACTCCCGAACACCATATATGCTCGGTTGAACAACCAGTGTGCCCCATAATGACACACAAGTCTTATAGTTGATGGTAAAAAACGTAAACCCCTGAATAAATTACTCTAAACCTCACACTTGTCCTTATTCCATAACTCAAAAACAAGCAATTATCGATATATACAAATGATATAATCATGATAAATAATATGAGGATAAAAGGAATAAATATTTTATATTAAAAGGGATACTTTCTGTAAATAGAAACATACTAATTTTAGAAACTTACTAAAAATAGAAGTAATCTTATAGAAAATATGTAAGTTATTAAAATTAGTGAAATGTATGAAAATAGCATTTCTAACGAAATTTATTATTATCGTTGTTATCATAACTTTAATATATTTGTAAGTTCGTTACTCAAAATATAAATAAGTCAATATATACTCCCTCCGATTCATTTGATTATTTACGTTTGCTTTATCACACTTGCAGATGCACGTTTTGTTTTGTTTATATCTTTATTTACACACTATTAAAAATCGTAAAAGTTTGATATTCTTAAAGTATTCATTAAGACGATTAAAATAAGATCCCACATGACTATGTTTTAAGTAATACACTTGAAGTTGAAGTTATAATAGAGATTCTCTCCACCCATGAATAGTGCCAAAAAGCAAACGTAAAGAAACAAATGAATCGGAGGGAGTAGTATTTTATAAATAACTAGAAAATCGAGTTAAAATTATAAAATTTTGAAAATAGATGAATTAAGAAAATGATAACAAAATTAATTGAGTCACCGAGTTTTATAAATGAAATGAGATTTTCAAAGGTTTCAAATAATTTTTAACAAATAGCTTTTATTAATAAATAATATGGATTTTACTAAAAATAGTCAATCGGAAACAAATAAGAAATAATTAGTGAAAATAGTCTCGACTAAAAATGTATTTCAAACAAAACGACTATCTTCTAGCTTATTAGTATAAAGCGTAAAACGAAAATTAATTTATTAAACAAGTTTAAAAATCTCGATTATAATATACAAATACGATTTTGAGTTAAAATTAGAAATTAACAAAATATGAAGAAAATATGAAATCATTACTCCCTCCCATTCACAGGAAAAGCCCACTTTACTTTTGGAACAAATATTAAGGCAAGTGGGTAAGTTGGACCACTTTATCAAAATATCCCTCCACTTTTTAGTTGTGGGGTAGTTGCAGGAGAGGATAGTTGTGGGTATAAGGGTATTTATGTCTTTTGCTTGGGTGAAACTTTTCATTTGAGGAAAGTGTGATTTTCCAGTGAATGAGCCCAATAAGGAATAGTGTGCTTTTCCAGTGAATGAGAGGGAGTATTATTTAGTTACTAGTGTCACGATAACCAACAAAATATTATAACGATCATAAATAATAAAATTATTAACGATTTATGAAAATGATACCGAATAGTTATAAAATATTTATAAAGGAAACGATTTGAAATTAAACTTTTAGCAAATAATAAGTAGCTAATAAAAAATAGAAAACCGAAGGTAAAGTATTTACTACATACTACTACTCAATCATATAATATAATACCGAGTAACGTCCTAAAGTTACCTCAAGTTGTGGACATGACATACGTCCACCCCGACGCGGCCACGCGTGGGTTTGGGGAGGCGAATGAATCTCCATATGAGATGGGTCGAATTGAAATCTAAATCGAAGTGGAGTCGCCACCGAACTTTGTGGGAGTTCGGGCCCGTTCGAACCCACTCTATATCATAGTGGGCCATGCACAAAGTATGACTCATTCGGATGTCAGAGTTTATTGGGCTCGTCCATTTGCATTTGATACGGATACCGACTTTATCGGATACCGTGTATTGAATGACTCTCGTGCGCCAACGGTTTCGGGCATCCGGAAACCGAGGTTCTGAGTAAGGGGTGAGGGTACGTGCTGGGAAGTTCATAAAGAACACCCAACCCCGCCCGCACATTAGCGGCCTCTACTAAGATATCGTTTGACTCTCTAATACGCGCATTAGTAGAACGGTAAAATGATATGGAAACATTATCTTACCTAAACATGTGAGTAATTGAATGGGTTGCTAGGTCGATTTAATGCATGTAAATTTAACATCAAAGTTGAATTTAGCATGCGGGTTCATTTTAGTACAATAAAATAAACAATGAAAATAAATAGAAAAGACATGAACAAACAAGTTAGTAATGGTATAACGATAATAACGGTTTGCAACAATATATAACGATGTAGAAAAATGTAGAAAAACATGATGCATGTGTGGACATGACGTAGGTCCACCCCGACGCGGTCACGCGCGGGTTTGGGTAGGCGAATGAATCTCGTGGTGAGATTGTTCTCGGGTTCGAAATTTAAGTCAAAATGGAGTCGCCACCGAATTTTGTGGTTATTCGGAACCATACGAGCCCACTCTATGTCGTCATGGGCTTTACACAAATTAAGCCCACTTCGATTTCAGAGTTCATGGGGCTCGTCCCTTTGCATTGCAATATCGATACCGTTTAAACCGGCTTTCGTATATAGAATGACTCTCGTGCGCCAAGGGTTTCGGACATCCGGAAACCAAAGGTTCTGAGTAAGGGGTGAGGGTACGTGTTGGGAAGCCCACTAAGGAAACCCAACCCCGCCCGCACATGGCGGCCTCTACTAAGACATCGTTCGTGTTCGTGTGCGCGCGCTAGTAAAACGATTAAATGATATGCAAACAGCGTTTTCGGGCTAAGCATATGAATACTATGTGAACTACGTCATTTAATGCATCTTAGTTATGGTCAAAATGATTTAGCATGCGAGGTTCATTTATAAAGCGATAAGCAATTAAATAAATGAAACTCAAGATAAATAACGTACAAGTTACACGGGCGGAAATACAACCCGGCCAATACAAAAATTACGTAAGCGATATAGAGATGGAATAATAAATAATAAAAAAGTTAGGAACGGACCCGTATACAAACTGGACCGTGAACCGTGTGAATGGACGAACCCCGATTAAATACACATTGCGTTGTGTATTAAACGAAGGACGGAGACATAGGACCTAAGAGTGACGCTAGCCCGATCCCATGTCTCAATGCCTTGTCCCAACTTATCACGTCGAAAAATCGATAAAAGTCATTAAGGTGTCGTGATGAGCGTGAGTTTTGGAAAATGGATTCACGTGATTGGCTTTACACGTGTCGACTAAAAGTCGTAAAAAAGACGAGGCTTAAATGTTGCATTTAAGCTCTCGGTTTTCTGGGTTACAGGACCCACTCGGTCGGGTCATGGTCTGACTCGGTCGAGTGTGTCCTCGAAAAGGGGTCTGCCCAGTTTTATGGACGCTACTCGATCGAGTAGCCTACGTACTCGGTCGAGTAGCCCCTGTACGAGTGTTAACTCGTTTCGTTTTTGGGTTCAAAAATCGACGGTCGGTCAAATTAAATACAAATATCGCACGATTTGAATTTAACTCGACCTCCGGTACTATAATCGTGTATATGTACGATTATAATACCGTTGTCGGGACTTTATGAAAACGTTTATATTAGAAAATTTGAATTAGCAACGGAATGCATCCCTCTACGTCACGACATCGAAACTAACCCTTTCGGGTTACGTGACGTCGGTCTTCGTGTCAACGGGTTCCGTACTAATTATAGAAATGGAATTAAATACGTTCAACTACGACCGATTGCGATCACGTCACGCCTTTGAGTACATTGGGGCGAGGCTCCTCGAAAGGGCTCCACCTCCGTCGTTGCTCGTAAAGGGATTAGACGGACTTTAGGCAAACATCGTAGTCAAACGGATTTAGAACCGGATTTTTTGATACTAGTTTATATATATATGCGGTATAGTAATGTTAGTAACGCGAATGTAAAAAGTTAGTATACGAAAATTAAAAATGTTAGTATTATGTTAGGAGTTAGTGTTAGGATAACAATACAAAAACGTAAATAAAAACAAAGTTGTAAGGATCGAGATGGGGTTTAGGACACCCTCAACATACATGCTTAGTAAGGAGCTCGGAAATGGACTCGTAAATAGTGACGGGACGTCGGAGTATCGAGGATGTATGCAAGTTATGGTGTGTGTGTGTGTGTGGGTGATTCGTCGGTTTTCGAGGGACGAAGGGCTCGATTTTTATGTGTATTTTGCTTAGGGTTGCTAAGGACTTGTAGTGTAGAGAGTATGGCTGAAAATGTAGGGTAAAAGGTGGGTAAAAACTGTGTAAAAAAAGTCTCCCAAATGAGTGAGGGTCGTGGGTTATTTATAGAGTTTACCCCACGACCTAGGGTCACTCGATCGAGTGGCCCTAGTGCACTCGGTCGAGTGCCCTAGAAAATGGGCCTGATGCGGTTTTTGACGCTCCACTCGACCGAGTGGGTAAATCCACTCGATCGAGTGGGTCAAGCAAATCGAGACAAAATAGGAAGGAATTGATATTGTTGTTTGTTGTAATCTTTTTTGAATTTAATTTGGGCGCCAGCTTCTAGAAGGTGCATTTAGGCTGGTTTTTGTGACGGGTTCGTCTTTGACCGGGTTTTGACCCGGTCGCCAAAAGACGGGATTTATTTTTGGTGTCGGTTTTGGCCCAAATTAGTCTTATTTTGCTCGGAACGACCCACTGGGCCTGGATTTGAGGTCTGTTTTGTGAGATTATTACTCCGCTAAAAGTCCAAGTCAGATATTATTGATTTCGGGTCCAAATCCGAGTATACCAAGTCACGTTTGCGTCCGATCATCATCGGGTGTTTGTCGGGAACTGCTATAGACACTAGCAGGCAAAATGCGGGTGTTTACAGAGCCCCCACTCTGACTGAGGCTTGGACAAGGCAAAAGTCAGAGTAGCTACCAGGCCAATCGCAGATTACGACCTGGCAGCCTTCCGGTCGGGTCGTTTATAGTCCAGTAGACTAGCGTGAAGGGCTCGCCAGCCATAAGCAGAGGGTCATACCTGTCCTGCTGATGATAGCTCCGTGGGGAGTGAAACTTGCTTTTGAAGGTATAGGTGCACCCGTATGCTGATACATCATGGCTCTGATTGTAGCATTCTGGGATAAATATTGGCTCATGTTGGGGAGTGAAGTAGTTGCGCGGAGACTTGCTTCTGAGGTCTGGGGTGTACCTGTATGCTGACACATGACAAATTGCATGTAACACATAGGCAAAACACCGACTCGTGCTGGGGAAAATGGATTTAGAAAAAGTCAAAAATTTTGAAAAATTGTTATTATTATTTTTTTAATCACAGGATTTTTAGAAAATTTTTAGCAAAGCTCGGGACAACTAGATTCCTATTCTGGGTTGAAGTCAGGCCTACACATGCTGGGGCCCAGGTTTGCTGAGGAGGCAGAGTTAGCTAGGGTTACAGTCAGGCTTCCCTATTATAAATATAGGTCTCCCTGCTTCAGTTTACTGCATCTCAAATCAAAAAATCCCTTCTTCTCCTCAAAATCTCTTAGTTTCTCAAGAGAATTCAAACTTCTGTCATGGGTATTGAACATCTTACTTCAATGCTTTTTGCCTGGTCCCAGCACTTTTTGGACGCCTGTTTGTCGTTTTGGGATACCACCCATCACGTCTTTGTGTTCCCGTGGGGAGAGATATGCCCTCTTCCTGAGGAGATCGCAGCCATCGAGGGTTGGAGCCCTGTTGCTCGTCCTGCCATCCCTCCGTTCTAGCCGGACCCGAGGAGAAGACTGAGGGATTTCCTGGGTCTGTCTCATGCTGAGGCAGATCGAATGGTGCGGGGAGATACTGTTTCCCTCTTCGACTTGGCTGACAAGTTCATGAACAGTCAAGATGTAAGGGCCACGCCTTCTCATAGGCGTAGGGCTTTTGCCTTCTGCATGCTGCACCGCTACGTCTTTGAAGGGATGATGGATGCTGACTCATGCGTGGGTCAAATTAGGCTGATTGGAGTGGTTGACCAGATGGAGACTGGTCATAGCCCCGCTTGGCTAGCCACTGGGGAAATCATCATGGGTCTGGATGCTAGGCGACTTGACCCAACCCGGCAACTGACGGGGAGCACCCTTATTCTGCAGGTACATGCCTTGCGATTTTCAATTTTTATTTCGCGCGATTTGTTGAGGTCCGTAAGTCACTCGATCGAGTGGACCTGTCACTCGATCGAGTGATGTCTGCAAAGTGCTTCTGTCCATCTGTGAAGGGCCTACTCGATCGAGTGGAATGCTTTACTCGATCGAGTGTCACACCTGGCGAGATTCTGGTTATCCTCAGAGAACCCTACTCTATCGAGTGAGATGGCGTACTCGATCGAGTGGCACACTTAACGAGATTTTGTTTGTCTTCAGAGAGCCTTACTCGATCGAGTCAGATGGTGTACTCGATCGAGTGGGCTGTAGCGGACCATTCTGTTGCTTATGAATTTTATACATACTTTTTGCAGGTTTGGTTGTCGGAACGCCTGTCAATCATAGAGCCTCCTCCGAGTGTTCCCAACTACCGTGGCAGCCAAATCAGTTCAAGAGGGCGCCGGATAAGCTCAAATCACCATATAAACCGAGCTTACTGGGATGAGGAATTGGTGTTCCATGGTGGCCCCTTAATCAGATGGACCGTCGCTTGGTGGTTCCTTTCTAAACTGACGGGGCTGGCCAAGAGGGATCAAGCCCGCTACCTGGTGATCCTGTCCCATGACTGGACAGTTCACATTTACCCGGACCGCATACTGAGGCAGTTCGGTTCGTCTCAGCGCATTCCTGAGACTGAAGCCATTATTAGCGTCTCGCTCCAACTGACGGACGCTATGTGCGACACCTGGTTGCAGAGATGGTTTACTCGTCCTACATGGACTATTCCCAACCCTTGCCAATCTGCTTGGGTTTCCCGGTCTTACGAGAAATGGACTTCTGAGGAATCTGAGGAAGTTCGTAAAGCTCTGAAGGTCGATGAGGCCTTCGAACTGGTCCGTCGGGAGACGGCAAAGGACAATAGGGGGTTCTTCGATGAGGGAGAGACCCCTGCTACCTTAGTCCGATTAGAATCGGGTCTTAAGTCACATACTAAGACTCGAGCTAAAGATGCCGGTGCTAGTGGCACGCGGGGGCGGCTAAGCCCCCAGACTGATTTGGAACGGCGACTTGGGTCAAGGCTAGCGGCCCGGGACCGACTAGGTCCGCGCGACCGGTTTCCAGAGCCCGTGAGGGCCCGACTTGGGCCTATCGAGGTGGATGAGGACTCAAGTTCCAAGAAACGAGTCCGGGCTAAAGAGGTTCCTGTGGTGATTCGGGAACGCTCTCCTCCGCGTCGTCGTCAGTGGACGGCCAAGGAGGCCAAGGACAAGGGGAAGGGCAAGATGCCCTAAATACCGAGTCCTTAGTTTTTTTTTATTATTTAAATATTATTACTATTTTTGTCGTGTGTTTTTTTTGGTAATTTTTGAATTCCTGCACTTTGTAATTTTCCCAAGTTTATTGGGGCTTTTTTTTGTGATAATTAATAAAAGAAAATTTATTATTAAACTGTTCCTGTCTTTTCTCGATTGCATTGGTTGTGCCCTTTTGAAGGGCTGCCTACGTATCCGCGACTAGCAGAATCAAACCAAACGTAGTTCAGGCTCAGTAAATTTGCAATCTCGAATTATACAAAGACTAATGGTTCAAGATGTTTTGTGACAGTAGAATAAATAATTCTAGCTCGTTGACTTGATTTTTTTGTAAAATAAATGATTTTGATAAAATTTGCTGATGACATTGAGAAATGGCTAAGGGTAGTAACGCTTCAGCTGGTCCAGGTTGGTTGGGTTGACGAACTCATTCTTGTCCAGGTCTGTCAGCATTACTGCTCCCCCTGATAGGATCTTTTTCACCAGATATGGCCCAGCCCAGTTGGGTTTGAATTTGCCCCTTGGGTCAACTGGTAGTAAAGCTCGAACAGACTTAAGGACTAGATCCCCTTCTTTAATGTTTCTGGGCCTTACTCGCTTGTTGAAGGCCCGTTGGATCCGTTTCTGGTAGATTTGGATGTTGTTGAGAGCGCGGGACCGTCGTTCGTCTAGTAGAACCAACGAATCGTACCGTGCTCGAACCCAGTCAGCTTCGGGTACTTGACTTTCTAGCAGAATTCTGAGGGACGGTACCTCTAGCTCAATTGGTTGGACTGCCTCCATCCCATAGGTTAGGTAATATGGTGTCGCTCCGGTTGCGGTGCGAATTGATGTCCGGTACCCCCATAGGGCAAAAGGTATTTTGTCGGGCCAGTCCCGATAATTATCAGCCATCTTTTTGAGTATGGTGACAATTGTTTTATTGGCCGCTTCCACCGCTCCATTCGTTTGGGGACGGTAGGGCGAGGACGTGTGCCTTTGAATTTTATATTTGGCCAGTAGGGCTGCGGTCTCAGCTTGGAAATGAGTCCCATGATCACTGATAAATTCATGTGGGATTCTATACCGACATATTATCTTGTTTTGGATAAATTTGGCGACATGTTTAGCATTGAGGATGCGATATGATTCAGCTTCGACCCACTTGGTGAAGTAGTCGATAGCTACTAAAATGAAACAGTGTCCGCCAGTACCGGAGGGATTTACCTTCCCGATTATGTCGATACCCCATGTCGAGAACGGCCAAGGCGACGTCATGGTATAGAGCAGGGATGACGACATATGTTGCACATTGCCGAAGATTTGACAGTTATGGCAATGTTTGACATATAACTGGCAGTCAGCCTCCATGGTGTTCCAGTAATACCCGAGCCTCATGATTTTTCGGACCAACATGTGAGCATTCATATGTGGGCCGTTTTCACCATCATGTACTTCAGCCATTACTTTCTCGGCCTTATATTTGTCGACACAAAGGAGAAGAGCCCCCTGTGCCGTCTTTTTGTACAGTTGCCCGTCATCAGTACGGATGAACTGGGTGGCTAGCCTCCGTAAGGCTTTCTTGGCACGACCCTCAGTCCCGGGAGGATATTCTCCATTTTTCAGGTATTTTAATATAGCCTGGTACCAAGGTTCGGGATCAGTGATCTCGATGTCTTCGATGTCATGGATGTATGCCGGCTCGGACCGTCTTTCGACACAAATTGGCATACTGGTCACGTGGTCAGAAATATTCAGTAAAGATGCCAATTTTGAGAATGCATCTGCAAACTGATTTTCTTCTCGAGGCAGATATATATACTCTACCTTTTGGAATTGTTTCTCGAGATCCCTTACTCGTGCCTGGTAGGCCACGAGATTAGCATTCCGAGTCTTCCATTTTTGGAGTGCTTGGTTAATGACCAAGGATGAGTCGCCATGTACCCGGAGATTCGCGATTCCCAGGTTGGCGGCGTCTTGTAGCCCATAAATGCATGCTTCGTACTCTGCTGCATTATTGGTAACATCAAAGTCCAGTTTGATGGAGACGGGAGTATGCTCCCCTCTTGGTGAATTTAGAAGGATCCCGACTCCGAACCCTCGAAAATTAGATGCTCCATCGAAGTATAAATCCCATGTTTCGGCATCGGTATGGAAAATATCTTCGTCTGGGAAGGACCAGGTGTCGGTGTGCCCTTCTTCGGTTACCGGGCTATCGGCGAGGAATTCAGCTACCACCCGTCCCTTAATTGCCTTTAGCGGTACAAATTTCAGGTCGAACTCTGCCAGCATTAGAGTCCATCTTGAAATTCGACCATTGAGAATGGGCTTTTCGAAGAGGTATTTGATCGGATCCATCTTTGATAGAACATGGACCTCGTAGCTGAGCATATATTGCCGGAGCTTCTTGGTGGCCCAAACTAGAGCCAAACACGTCTTTTTGAGCATGGTATATTTGCACTCATACTCTAAAAACTTCTTGCTGATGTAATAAATAGCCCGTTCTTCGGAGTCAACTGTCTGAGCCAGCATAGCCCCCATGGCTGTCTCGGTCGTTGTTAGGTATAACGACAGAGGCAAACCGGGTTGAGGTGGCATCAAAACTGGCGGAGCAGACAGAATTTCCTTGATCTTGTCGAAAGCAGCTTGGCACTTGTCGTCCCATAGTATCCGTTCCCCTATTTTCAGTTTCTTGAAAATTGGTTCGCATACCATGGTTAGTTTGGAAATGAATCGACTAATATACTGGACTTTTCCGAGAAATCCCCTTATTTCTTTTTCGGTTTTAGGAGCTTGCATCTCGGTAATGGCTTTGATTTTAGCTGGGTCGACCTCGATACCTCGTTGGCTAACGATATGACCCCGTAATTTGCCTGACGTTACCCCGAAACTGCATTTTTGAGGGTTTAGTCTCATGTTGTATTTGCGCAATCGGGTGAAGAATTTTCTTAGGGCGGTGATGTGACCGTCCCGTTCTTTGGATTTGACGATCATGTCGTCCACATAAACCTCTACCTCTTTATGCATCATGTCGTGTAGTAAAGTTGTAGCGGTCCTTTGGTATGTGGCCCCGGCATTAATGAGACCAAACGGCATGACAGTATAACAGTAAGTACCCCAAGGTGTAGTGAAGGTAGTCTTACTCATATCTTCTTCCGCCATCTTGATTTGATTATATCCGGCATACCCGTCCATGAATGACAGAAGGGCATGATCGGTCATGTTATCCACCAGTATATCGATGTGTGGTAACGGAAAATCATCCTTCGGGCTTGCTTTGTTAAGATCCCGAAAATCTACGCATACCCGCACCTTACCGTCCTTTTTAGGAACCGGCACGATGTTTGCAACCCAGTCCGGATACTCGGACACTTGTATGAAGCCGGCTTTGAACTGTTTGTCGACTTCTTCTTTTACTTTGAGAGACCACTCGGGCCTCATTCGGCGAAGCTTCTGCTTGACCGGTTCGCACCCGTCTTTGATAGGTATGCGGTGCTTGGCTATTTCCCGGTCTATCCCCGGCATGTCCTTGTAGGACCATGCGAAGACGTCTTTGAACTCTTGGAGGAGGTTTATAAACTGTTGTTTCTCCTCGGGATCTAAGGATAACCCTATATTAAGTGTCTGAGGCTCTAAGGTTGTTCCCACGTTTATGGACTCGGTCTCTTCAATTACCGGATTCCGGGATTCCCTTTGCTCTAGTTGCTCGATCAGATGTGGAGGTAAGGGTACCTGTTCGTCGGATTTCTCAATGTCATAGCACAAAACATTTTTGAAAGCAGAATTTAAAAGAGACAAGTCGTAAGCAGAACGGTTGTTATTATTGATTAAAAACTTGGAAAACAGCTCAAAGAGAGCAGCCATCTGATCATTGGTTAGTGGCGGGATTGGTAATGCACTCGGGACAGACCCCGAAGTGCTAGCAGCAGGAATGATAGAAGGGAGAGGGGTTACAGGAGGGACTCTAGCACCGACTATCCTAGACTCGGACTCAGACTCAGGCATGTCTCCCTCTCCGGTGACCAGCTTGTAGATCTTTCCTTGACTGTCTGTCCACTTGACAGTCTTCCTCCAGGCCCTGTTTCCCGTCTCGGAGCCAACATCCGAGATCAGCTTGGTCGGGTCAAACCTGTTGCTGCGGAGGATCAGGTTGACCAAGTCTTCTTTGGGAGTCGGGGCTATGGTGTCTTCCCCGAAGAGCAGCCCTAGCGCGGGCTCAGCATCATCGACTCCATTAGACTGGATGAGGGCGAACACCTCATCCGGGATGTAGTTGCAATCCCGGGCCGAGTGGGTCCCGAGGTGCGTAGCATTGGTTTGGTATAGTCCAACCTGGATAGCCCCGAATACGGGTGTGACAAAGTAGTCAGACAACCGTGGGTTGTAAGGGCTCAAGTGGATACCCTTCATGATGTTGCAGGCCTTTTCGATTCCTGCTCGGACAACGTTGCCCGGAGTGGAGGCATAGCCAAGGCCGAAGTGAGAGTCTTCGTCCTTAAGGACCTCGATGATCTTCCCAGCTGGAAGGTCGGGTCGAGAGGTAGCCCCTGGAAGGTACCCTAGGTTTTGGAGCATTGTGTCAATGCTTGTGGTGAAATAAGGCCTAAAGAGGTACTCTTCCTCGATCATTCCCACAAAGTCGAACCCCCAGAGGTCCGTGCGGCCCGTGGCGTTACAGCTAGCCACGGTCATTGGGGTTGCCTCTAAAGTAATAATATCGTTAAGCAAAGGCATCTTGATCTTACGGTGGAGGGTCGAGGACACGGCTTTCACCGCGTGAATCCACGGCCTTCCTAGGAGCAAGTTGAATGATGAGGTGACATCAACCACCTGGAATTCAAGCTCTTTTTCTATTGGGCCCGTGATGATGGTCAGTTTTATGGCCCCAGCTACCGACTTTGGACTCCCATCAAAGGCTTGGATGGTTTGAGCAGTCGGGATATAGTCAGCCTCGGTAATGCCGAGGGCTTTGGCGGTCCTTAGAGGAAGGACATTCACGGCTGACCCGTCATCGACTAGGGTCATCGGGAGGTATTTTCCCCGGCAAATCACCGTGATGTAAAGGGCCAGGTTGTGGTAGGCCCCGAATGGCGGCAGATCGGCTTCGGAAAAGGTGATCATTGGGCCTCCTTCTTTGGCCTTACCCTTTAGGTGGGGTAGGACCGTGGCTACCATTTCAGCAGGGGTAGCCAAAGAGTCGATCTTGACTTGATCGAGAGCCTTTGTAAGTGCTTCTCGATGTTCTTGTGAGCTGACTAAGAGTTGCCATATAGTGAGGTCAACTCGGGTTCTCTTCAGTTGCTTCACAATAGCCGTTTCAGCGGTAGGCTCTTCAGGGGCGACTTCCATCCCGAGTGGATCGGTGATGGTTGCCGGAATAGGGGTGTCCCTAATGCTTGTGGCTAAATAGAGACGACCAAGGTTGTTGCTGGCTAGGACTCGAGTTTTGGCCTCGCGAATCTGTTCAGGGGTGATGGGAACGGTTTCTCCTTTAGCGAGGTAGACATCATCCTCGTCGTCAAACCAGATCCCGTTCACTTGCGGGATGAATGGAGAGATAAGGTGAGAGCAGTCAATCACCTCCCCGGCAAAGATGGCATGGGAGCTGAAAGGGTTCTCCTTGCTGCTTGGTTTATCTCCGGGTAGCGGGATTTTACCGCTTTCAATCAGGTCCTGGATCAAGTGTTTCAGCTTCCAACACTTTTCGGTATCATGCCCATTGCCCCGGTGGTATTGGCAATAGGCCTGAGCATTGTAGTTCTTGGAGCGTCGCTCGACTGGAACTTCAGGAGTTGGGCCTATCGGTTGGATTAGGCCTTTGGAGGACAGCCTTTGTAAGGCATAGGCATAGGTGGTACCTATATCAGTGAAGACCCGAGGTGGGGTGTTCTTCTTGGACGAGGCATCTAGTAGATTAACCGCGTCAAAAATGCTGCGAGTTGCAGCCTGGGGCTTAGTGGTGGAGGAAGAGGCCCCTTGGTATCCTTTGCTAGCGGCCTTAGTGAGGCCTTCTAGTCTCAGGTCGTCTTCGATCCTCATACCCATTTCAGTAAGGGTGGTGAAATTGGGTATGACAGCGTACCGGAGGTGAACCCGGTAGGAGGGGAGGAGGTTCTTGACAAAAGCCTCCACCAAAGTCTTCTCATTGGGCTTATCGACCAATTTCACGCTCTCGGCCCTCCAACGTTGAAGGTATTTAGTAAAACCTTCCTTCGGCTCTTGGGCCATAACCTCCAGAGATCGCATTGTGGTTTGGATCTCGGTGTTGTCAACATAGTTCCGAGCGAACTCGGTGGCCACATCATCCCATGTAGGGTATTTTTTCGGGTCTAGCCTATAGTACTAGGCCCGTGGGTGCTTCTCAGGAGATGCAGCAAAGAGGTTCTTGAACATGGTCGAATCCACTCCTTTGATGGCCATGAATTCCTTGAAGGCCCGCACATGTAGTAACGGGTCTTCAGTTCCCTCAAACATGGGCAAACCTGTGAGGTTCAGGTTCGCGGGCAGCTTGTCACTCAGCGGGTTGTACTCTCGACTATTCTCCCGATGGATGTTGTTACTCCCAGCCAAATGGACTTGTTCCTCTAGTCGGCGCACCGCGCTGACTAGTTCAGCTAGAGGCTCATTAGCCTCGGCATTAGGAGCCCTTTGCTCCATCGTGGCTAGGCGAGCAACAATGGCCACTTGGCCAGCCCTCATTTCAGTCAGTTGGGCTTCGATATCGGTCTGCTTCGCGACCATGGCGTCCAAAGAGGTTTGTAGGCTGTTCAAAGTAGCCATCCTTAGAGCGTGTCTAGTTGCCGGCGGCCTGTCTGTAAGAACACCGCGTAATCAGAAACTGAACCCAGATCTTGGAAAAAAGGAAGGAAAAGTACATCCCGAGCGACACTAAGAAAGGAAGACAAAAGACTCGAGAAAGACACCTAAACGGATGACTCGATGGGTGGTATAGCTTCCTTAGGATTTTGGCTTTGTGGGCCCAATCCCGTTCGAAGGAAGGTTTACGTGAGACTTTTCCCCAGACTTTTGACTCGAGTGTATGGACGGACTTTCCTTTGTAGGGGTATGCCCAACGCGAGTTGGTCGTGCCTTGACAGATAAGGCGGACTCGGGAAAGGGGGAAACTCGCGATATAGGATCGGCAGAGTTTCGACGCCATAGACCTTCGATAAACTATGAAAAGACCCGACACTCGGCTAGACGGTAGGTCCTATAATAAGGAAGGTTTACTAGGAAAGTTGGATGTTTGAATTTTGAATATAAAATGAGTGAACTTCCGAGAGTTTGGAAATTGAAGACGGAATTTCGAAAACCAAGATTAGAATTTTGAAAATTCAGAAAATCGGAATGGTGTTTGGAAATTCAAGAATTAAAATGGGCAGCATGCCGACTAGAGAAAAAGGACATTTTGAGTCAAATCATTGATCCTAAATTTCGGCGGCATTCCGAGTTTTGAAAATTGGATATTTTGAAAAGACGGGTCCCGAAACGGACAGCATTTCGGGTTTTTCAAAATTTGGGTGTTTTGGAAAGATGCATTTTTGAAATGACGGTTTTTTGAATAAATGACATGGAAACCAAGTAGCACGTAGTCAAACAAGCATTATAACGATGCTTATGTATGCTTTACACTAAGTCTCGGTCGGTCAAAGTAGGGTCTATACCAACAACGATAGCATTCTCACGAAACGGGACGGACTCCCTAGCCAATTTGGAACTAGGACCTGCCGTAAAACCCCGGTGAGTTCCGCCATCGAAGTCTTTAGTGCACCCATGTAGGAATGCACCGTGGTATAGTGGGACGTCGGTCACAAGTAACCGGCCCGGGCAAAATTTGGGTTATGCATGAATCATTAAACTAATGCGCGCACACTAATATTCGAACGATTTCTCTTCGAGTCTCACCCTAGGAACCCCTATGACATGTGGTACATCAGGTATCCCCAGCGGAGTCGCCAAATTGTGGACATGACGTAGGTCCACCCCGACGCGGCCACGCGCGGGTTTGGGTAGGCGAATGAATCTCGTGGTGAGATTGTTCTCGGGTTCGAAATTTAAGTCAAAATGGAGTCGCCACCGAATTTTGTGGTTATTCGGAACCATACGAGCCCACTCTATGTCGTCATGGGCTTTACACAAAGTAAGCCCACTTCGATTTCAGAGTTCATGGGGCTCGTCCCTTTGCATTGCAATATCGATACCGTTTAAACCGGCTTTCGTATATAGAATGACTCTCGTGCGCCAAGGGTTTCGGACATCCGGAAACCAAAGGTTCTGAGTAAGGGGTGAGGGTACGTGTTGGGAAGCCCACTAAGGACACCCAACCCCGCCCGCACATGGCGGCCTCTACTAAGACATTGTTCGTGTTCGTGTGCGCGCGCTAGTAAAACGATTAAATGATATGCAAACAGCGTTTTCGGGCTAAGCATATGAATAGTATGTGAACTACGTCATTTAATGCATCTTAATTATGGTCAAAATGATTTAGCATGCGAGGTTCATTTATAAATCGATAAGCAAGTAAATAAATGAAACTCAAGATAAATAACGTACAAGTTACACGGGCGGAAATACAACCCGAACAATACAAAAATTACGTAAGCGATATAGAGATGGAATAATAAATAATAAAAAAGGTTAGGACCGGACGAATGGACCGTGAACCGTGTGAATGGAAGAACCCCGATTAAATACACATTGCGTTGTGTATTAAACGAAGGACGGAGACATAGGACCTAAGCGTGACGCTAGCCCGATCCCATGTCTCAATGCCTTGTCCCAACTTATCACGTCGAAAAATCGATCAAAGTCATTAAGGTGTCGTGATGAGCATGAGTTTTGGAAAATGGATTCACGTGATTGGCTTTACATGTGTCGACTAAAAGTCTTAAAAAAGACGAGGCTTAAATGTTGCATTTAAGCTCTCGGTTTTCTGGGTTACAGGACCCACTCGGTCGAGTCATGGTCTGACTCGGTCGAGTGTGTCCTCGAAAAGGGATCTGCCCAGTTTTATGGACGTTACTCGATCGAGTAGCCTACGTACTCCGTCGAGTAGCCCCTGTACGAGCGTCAACTCGTTTCGTTTTTGGGTTCGAAAATCGACGGTCGGTCAAATTAAATACAAATATCGCACGATTTGAATTTAACTCGACCTCCGGTACTATAATCGTGTATATGTACGATTATAATACCGTTGTCGGGACTTTATGAAAACGTTTATATTAGAACATTTGAATTAGCAACGGAATGCATCCCTCTACGTCACGACATCGAAACTAACCCTTTCGGGTTACGTGATGTCGGTCTTCGTGTCAACGGGTTCCGTACTAATTATAGAAATGGAATTAAATACGTTCAACTACGACCGATTGCGATCACGTCACGCCCTTGAGTACATTGGAGCGGGGCTCCTCGAAAGGGCTCCACCTCCGTCGTTGCTCGTAAAGGGATTAGACGGACTTTAGGCAAACATCGTAGTCAAACGGATTTAGAACCGGATTTTTTGATACTAGTTTATATATATATGCGGTATAGTAATGTTAGTAACGCGAATGTAAAAAGTTAGTATACGAAAATTAAAAATGTTAGTATTATGTTAGGAGTTAGTGTTAGGATAACAATACAAAAACGTAAATAAAAACAAAGTTGTAAGGATCGAGATGGGGTTTAGGACACCCTCAACATACATGCTTAGTAAGGAGCTCGGAAATGGACTCGTAAATAGTGACGGGACGTCGGAGTATCGAGGATGTATGCAAGTTATGGTGTGTGTGTGTGGGTGGGTGATTCGTCGGTTTTCGATGGACGAAGGGCTCGATTTTTATGTGTATTTTGCTTAGGGTTGCTAAGGACTTGTAGTGTAGAGAGTATGGCTGAAAATGTAGCGTAAAAGGTGGGTAAAAACTGTGTAAAAAAAGTCTCCCAAATGAGTGAGGGTCGTGGGGTATTTATAGAGTTTACCTCACGACCTAGGGTCACTCGATCGAGTGGCCCTAGTGCACTCGGTCGAGTGCCCTAGAAAATGGGCCTGATCCGGTTTTTGACGCTCCACTCGACCGAGTGGGTAAATCCACTCGATCGAGTGGGTCAAGCAAATCGAGACAAAATAGGAAGGAATTGATATTGTTGTTTGTTGTAATCTTTTTGGAATTTAATTTGGGCGCCAGCTTCTAGAAGGTGCATTTAGGCTGGTTTTTGTGACGGGTTCGTCTTTGACCGGGTTTTGACCCGGTCGCCAAAAGACGGGATTTATTTTTGATGTCGGTTTTGGCCCAAATTAGTCTTATTTTGCTCGGAACGACCCACTGGGCCTGGATTTGAGGTCTGTATTGTGAGATTATTACTCCGCTAAAAGTCCAAGTCAGATATTATTGATTTCGGGTCCAAATCCGAGTATACCAAGTCACGTTTGCGTCCGATCATCATCGGGTGTTTGTCGGGAACTGCTATAGACACTAGCAGGCAAACTGCGGGTGTCTACAACATGGCTTTGAAAAGTAATAAATCACGTGATAGACTTGACACGCGTTGACCGAAGTCATAAAAATATTATTGAGACACCTGTACGAACTATGGTTCGTGTGGTTTTGATTTGGAAGTTTATTTCGGTTTTGAAAATCATCAATTCATTAGGTCGCGTAGAAATATAGTGAAACTTATACTCGACCTGAATCGATACTCGCCATATTCTATACTCGTTTATAATATCGATATCGAATATTTAGAGTGTGCTAAAAGGATGAAGTTTGAAGAATTATTGCTAATTGAATAAAGACAAAATAATTGATTTGATGTCACGATTTTCAGGAATCCATCACTACTACAATAAAGGGCAAATAAACCATTCAAAAATGGCCTAAGACACCATTATGGAGATGGTCTCCAAGTCAAAGGTGTCTTTGAGTAAATCTTAGAAACCAATTTCAAGAGATAAATGGTTTCTTTGGTGTGTGAGAAAAACACCATGTTTACAAGATAAATGGTTTCTTATCACAAGTTAGTAAATCATCTAACATACTTAAATGGTTTCTTTTCTTCTTTGTAAGAAATCAGGAAACTCAAAAAAATGGTCTCTTTGATCTCTTCTTTTATTTCGTTTTTGTTTTTTTGTTTTGTTTTTTCTTTTTTTAATTTGAGAGTCCAACTATTAAAGTTATAGAAAAAATACAAGGATTTCTAAAAAATAACATAATATATATTAATGCCAAAATATTTTACATTGAAAGCCCATAATAACATTAATATTCCAAAAACCTAATGGGGCATATTTTCTCAAACAAAAGAAAAACACAAATAAATCAAAGTTCCACTATAATGATGAACTTCTAAGCATCTTCGTCCTTTGTCCTTTGTCGAAATCTTCTTTGTTCCACATTTTTTTCTAACCTCATCTTCCATTTGTTGAGTTTAAGAATTCTTAAAATACTACACGACACAAAAAATGACATTCGTAAAATAAAACAATACAAATGACAAATATATTAAACAAATGAACGCATGACACAGAAAGATGATATTAGTAAAAAAGAACACAAATGACAAATGCATTAAGCAGCTGTAGATAAATGACAAATGCATTAAGCAACTGTAGACAAATGACAAATGCATTAAACACGATAAATGCGCTATTTTCGACTCAAAACACAACGTCATCTCCTTAGCTGTCAGAATTCAAACGAATGAAACCTTTGGTATCAAAGCAATCCCCTCTTCAGTGGTAGAAATATACGAGGTGGGATTTTTGACGACTTATAACCGTTCTAGTTTCGCAACGGGCAAAAAGATCAACATAGAGCGCATGATGATGAATTTACCTGATGCTCAAGCTAAGCAGGATAAAATGTTTCGAGGGGTAGATTTGGGTGGTCATAATACTAGGTTTCAATTTCAATCGCTCCTTGTATTTGGTGGCAGCAGCCAATCTGGACTCACTAGTAGTGTTGGTTAAGATGATTGATCTGTACATAAACAAAAAAACTGATTTGTGTATCTGAATACTCAACACATGAAGCGGGTTACATTTTTCCTTCAACTACTACTAATTGGGTGCTTACCTGTGTTGGTTGCCAACATAGAACCTTGGCCAAAGATCTGCCTTGAGTAATGTCTCAACCAGAACACCTTTAAAAGCTCCTGAAAACTTATAACTCTGGAATCGTATTCCACCTAACCAAAACAACAGTTTATTTTTTAAAATATCAGAGAGAATATAAACGATGATAACATGGAATCGAAACAAAAAACGGAAGAAAAAATTTGATAAGTGATAACTACCTTGAAGGTCTTCATGTTAAATAACGAGATTTTCCCTCCGAGAGCTGACATAACATAAGAATCATTCTTCGAGAGTGCAAATCAAGATGTTCCATGCCTATAAAAGGAAGTAAAATCGGTAGGAAACTAAATAACACGGAAAGGAAAGGACATGTATTGCTCTAAACTATACTGAAAATGTAAAGGATACCTTACCAAGATAGTTTCAAAGAAAACTACACAAAACAACATTTAATTTTTAAACTACAATATATGAAAACACTTTAATAATCCTTAAGAGGCCATAACTGTCGGTCGCTTGTGCTTCAGCAGAGCCTGGCGGAGTTCATGGTACTCAGATCTTTAGTACTCGATGGAGAGACAAAGCTGCCCAATTGCCCCTCGTTTCTCTTCTCCTCTCTCGCAAATCCTATCTCTTTGCTTCTCCAACTCTTGCATTAATTTCATTAATCTCAAACCCAACTCTTCTACTATTACCTTCTGATTCTTTTGTGACATCACAATCAGGTTCTCAATTGCCTGATATGCCCCTCCAACTGCGGAATATTGATATCTCTATAACTAACCTCAGCTCGTAGGGTCTCAACTCTCAAGCTTGGCTGACAGCTAAATACTCAATCAGTTGTAAGGCAAAGAAATTACTACCCATAACATTTACGAATCCCTTTCACGCAGGATTGGATAGATAAACTGAGTGCGCTATGAACTGAAAAACATGAAATTTGTGCACACTCAAATAATTTCAATGAAACAAATCTCCATTAAGATAATTTTCATGTTTTCTTTCCATGCCTTTTTACTGGTCACTCTTCTAATTTTAAGACTGGTAGCTCAATAAGGAATAGTTCATTTGATTTCGGCTTCCATCACTGATCAGATCCAAAGCTAATTCCTACAACAAATTGCGCTGCTGAGCTGGACATATTCTGTCTGGAAATCATTCAACTCACATATTTTTATGTACTAGTTCTGTCTTGCTCAATCATTCAGCTCTTAAAACTTGTAACTAGTATATAACCAGTAATCTCTACGGTTTAATTCCATAATAGATCTAATGATTGGCCAAAAAATCGGAATAAATATCAATATAAAACACTGTCGGTAAAAATCCACCATTCTGATACAACACTCAATCAGAAACACAATCACAAAGAAGGGGAGTTGCTTACACTCAACCACTAACGCAATCATAAACAAGCACAAATTAGATTATAAATCGGGAAAAAATTGAAATAGGGATTTAGGGTTGAGAATTTTGGGGAAATCGAGATATGAACAAATAAACGCTTACAATAGGAAAGAGATAGTGATCTGGTGGGCGTCGGTGAGTGATGAGCAACGAGCGTGTATGATCGTGGTGGTGCAGTCGTAGAAGACGCCGGATTGAGAAGAGATGAAGACTGAAGAGTGAATGAATAGTGAATGGAGGTGGATTTTTTCAACCAAAAAAATAGAAAGTGAATGAACAATGGTTAAGAATGCGTTTCTCAAAAATACTCTGTAGTTAAATAAGGGTGGGTTTAATAATTTGATAATGGACCATCAAAGAGACCATTTACTTGATTAAAAGGTTTCTTTTCAATGAGTCCTTCCACCTAAGAGACCATCTCTTTTTTACAAAAGGTTTCTTTTATCAAAGAAGTCATATTTATTTTCACATGGTTTCTTATTGATGGTTTCTTTTGTAATAATTCTAGTAGTGCATGCGACCCGCGCGAGAAAGGCGCGACTCGCGCCACCACGCGACTCGCACAAGGCACGTACGACTCGCGTGGCGGACCGTTCTCGGTCCCGATTTTGTGCTACTCGTTGTACCCGGTGCTTGGTTATAGGACCAATATCGAATACTTAAAGTGATTTTTGAAAATATGATTCTGTAAGTCAACCTACATCAGGCTAACACGATATGAGTGATCTCCGCATTTATAGTGTCGTATTAATTCGATTGAATTAGGTGAGAACTACTTTAGCATCAACGAACATCATGTTAGTGGGATTGATTGACTAAATTATTTAAATTCGACATCCAACTATTGAGTTAGTATCGAATCTAATGGATTGACGCTTAGTATTTAATTTAATTAAAACCTTAATTCCCTCCGCATCCCGACATCACGAAAAATCCTTATGGATTGTGTGATGTCGGATCCGCATCAACGGGTTCCGAACCTAATTAAAAAGTGTTCTGTTTTGTTAAAAATACTTTTCATTCGAAATAGTTTTGAAATCGATGAAGATGCGATGATGACGATTATGATAACGACGTGGCAAGAATAAAAAAAACGATTTTTGTTGAAGTTAACTCGCTTCAAAAATCAAGCGTTCGGGGTGTCGGGATAAGCGACCGGCAACATCGGGTGAAGCACCCTTGTATATTCGGATTTCCTTATCCCGTCATCACTCCCGCTCGACACGAATTAGCGAGTATTTTAATGTCTTATACTAGAGATTATTATCGATATTATAGATGCGACGATAGAATAAGAAAAACAAAAAAACAAAAAAAATGAAGATGACGAGATGGACGACGCGAGGAAGAAGAGAAGGAAAAAGAAAGGGATTTTGCACCCTCAACCTACATGTTCTTTTCTCGGATAGGACTCGCTTGATTGTGGCCTAGGCACGGGAGTTCGAGGTTTACGTAGATTAAGTTATGGTGGTTTAGGGTTTGCCTCGTAAGTACTAGGGTTAGGGTTTGAGTGTATACGATAAGGGTTGATTAGGGTTTGATTAGGATTGAATAGGGTAAAAAAAGATGATCAATTTTCCATGCAAAGGGGTGTATATATAGGCATTGGACACCCCCTTCGTCTAGGGTTACTCGACCGAGTGGCCCCCTGACTCGTTTGAGTAGCCCAATCAATCGCAGTGGGCTGACACTCGATTGAGTGGGTCAGCCGCAGCGCACGGGTCCGGTTTTTTGGACTGTAGTTTGAATATTTTATGGGTTTTGAATTTGGATTGGACTTTTGATGTTTGAGTGACTGTTTTTTGTGTCTCGGAACGGCTTTGACCGGGGTTTGACCCAATCGCTAAAAGTCGGTTTTATTTTCGGTGTCGGTTTTGACCCAAATTAGTCTCATTTGATCGGAAATGACACATTGGGTCTGATTTTGAGGTCGGTTTTGTGGAATTTGTACTCCGTAAAGGGCCTAAGGCAGCAATCAATGGTTTCGAGCCCATATTCGAGCGCGTAGAAACACGTTTGCGTCCGATCATCATCGGATGTTTTTTGAAAATTGCCATAGACACCTGGCGGTCAAAACGCGGGTGTCTAAAGAGCCCCCACTCTGACTGAGGTTTGGACAAGGCGAAAGTCAGAGTAGCTACCAGGCCAATCGAGGATTAAGACCTGGCAGACTTCCGATCAGGTCGTTTTTAGTCCATTAAACTTGCGTGAAGGGATCGCCAGCAGTAAGACAAAAATCATATCTGAGTCGATGGTGGTAACTCCATGGGGAAATTGGACTTGTCGCATAATTCCTGGGTGTGCCTATATATGCGCCCATCCCGTAAAAAATGTCGCCTTGGGCTTTCCGCTGGAGAGTTATGTGAGTTGTGCGGGCTTGCCTCTGAAGCCTTGAGTCGTACCTGTAGCAGTTACATAAATTTTGCATGCAACATGTAGGTGAAAATATGACTCGCGCTAGTGAATGAAAATTTGAATTTTTGAATTTTTGAATTTTTGAATTTTTGAAAATTTTGGAATTTTTTATAATTAGGAATACTCGGGATGACTGATTCCCGGGCTAAGATTGGGGAATCCGAGACGAGGCCTGTATGTTGATCCTACTAGAATTAGGAAACTTTTGTGTAAGGAAGATATGGAAAGAGGGTTGTGGAGTGAATGCTATAAATACCCCTCCCTTGTCTTAATTCTCTTCATAACTTCCTCACAAAGAAAGCTCTTTATTCCTTTCAAGAACTTTAGTCATGGGGATCGATCGATTGACCACGATGGTGCAAGAATGGTCCTGATGCTTTAGGGACGCGGATAGGGTGGCTCTCAATCAGACGGGTATTACTCAGCTGTATCCATTCCGCCAGATGCAAGTTGACCGTTTTTTTCTTGATGCATGTTTGTCATATTGGGATGATACATATCATGTCTTTGCCTTTCCTCGAGGAGAAGTTTGTCCCTTACCTTAGACCTGATCATGGGCCGGGCCTGATAGGGCCAGGGCCGGGCCAGCCCTATAAAAAAAGCCCACGTCGAAGGGCTGGGCCGGGCCGGCCCTAGATACCGGGCCTATTTTTGAAGCCCATACCCGGCCCAAGAGGGCCTTTTAGGGCCCATGGGCCATATCGGGCTTTTTGGCCCATAGACTCGTTACTTTAATGAAATAACAAAATTTCGAAATCGAAACAAGTGAACTAAAATAAAGTGTTTATAAAGTACAAAATTTAAACAAAGTGAACTACGAAGCAATAAAGGGAACAAATAAACCTATTAGTCTTAAAAGAATAAAAAAAACAAATGCATAGTGCTCCAAAAGTCCATGGTCCATAGTACATTATTTAGTTTCTGTAATCTAAAAGAAAAATAATGGCGGCAACTTGGATGAAATAACTCATTCATCTTTGTTCTCAAGCAAATCGTACAAGCTTGCATGCACAATATTCCAAAAATCTCAATAAGGAATAAAAGGTTTCATTTGTCTTCATTCTCTTCGTCATCACCGTCATCTTGGATAGGATCAAAGATCGATGACCCTTCAAAAAAACAAGTGTACAAAAAATACATCAAAAATATACTCGATTGTCATATGTAAAGAAAATGTATAATACTATATATGAATAATAATTACATTACTTACTAAGAGAGAAGCCCTTTGCACGTAACCAATCCTCGTAACAGGCAAGCGATTCAATGGTGAGTGATGTAAGAGAAGCTCTCCATGGATTAATTAATTTTTTACCCATACTAAAAGCAGATTCTGAAGGAACGGAAGAAATTGGAATAGCAAGTATATCACGAGCCAAGGAAGCAAGTCGAGGATACCTACTCGACGCACCTTTCCAAAACCCCAATATATCAATTTCAATATTGAAATCGACATTCTTTTCCTCCAAGTACATATCCAATTCGGATTTATTAACCTCCACTCTTATTCTCTGATTCATCCAAGAACTAAAATTTTCTAACCTTTCATTTGTACCAAGAGAACAATTATCATTCACGCTCACATTATTCACATCACTATTGACATTTTGCTCACCCATTTGACCATACTCTCTATATAAGCCACTTAAAGTAGCTAGCACTTCTGCCGTCTTCTCCTTAGCAATCGATTCACCGTAAAGACTTGTGTAACAATACTCAACAAATTCAAGTTTATAACGTGGATCCAAAACACAAGCACAAGACAAAAACAAATTGTACTCAGTCCAATATTTATCAAATTTGTCTTGCATCAACTTCACCATATCCACCATAAATTCATGCGGACCTTTAACCATATCTAACAACAAGCATTGTATTTCCCATACCCCCTTAAAATATAAGTTAGAAGTAGGTGTCTTAGATGCTGAAAAATCATTGGTAACACTATAAAATGTTTTCAAAAACTTGTGAATGGTAGTCACTTTATCCCAATCTTCATCACTTAGAATATATTTTTTAAGATCATTATCTTTCTCAATAACATGATTGATGACCCGCTTGAAGTAAAGAGCACGCTCAAGCATCAAATAAGTTGAATTCCATCTAACACAACAATCACCACGAAGTCTTTTTTTCCCATCCAAATGATAAATTTGTTGTGCTACTTCATAAAACTTCTTTTTCTTTGGTATCGAATGTTTGAAATGACTAGCAATTGATCTAAGTTTAATAACAACACTATCAATAAGCTTCAAGCCAGCTTGCACAATAAGATTAAGAATATGATAACAACATCGAATTTGGAGAAATTCCCCATCAAATAGAAGATCTTTTCCACTTCTAAGTAGTTGTCTTTTTATTTCTCCAATCATAACATTGTTGTAAGAAGCATTGTCTAATGTAAAACAACCCACTTTGTCTCCAACATTCCATTTAGTCAAACAATCACACACATCATCTCCAATATTAATCCCATCAAAAGGTGGAGTCAAAGCACCAAATCTAATGATTCTCTTTTGCAAATTCCAATCACAATCAATCCAGTGAGCAGTAATACAAATATATTCATCTTGAGTACTATCGCATCTCCAATTATCAGTTGTAAATGCAATTCGACCCGGTACCTTAGCAAAATCACATTCCACCACCTTTTTCTCCTCATTATACAATTTAATTGAATCTCTCCGATAAGTGTGTCTACTCATAACCTTATAACTTGGACAAAAACAAGAAGCCATATACTTAAAACCAGGTTCTTCAACAATAGAAAATGGGTGAGCACCAGCCACAACGAACATGGAAATAGATTTTCTAATGTCATCCTCACTAATAATTTGGTCTCTTAGAGTCATAGTTTGTGTTCCATTGGGTTCAACTTTAGATCCAATACAAAAATTCCTAATATCAACATTACGACGAGCCAAACATTTTTTTATATGTCGACCCATATGGGAGGTACCATTACCCGATCTTGCAGAGAATATCTTAAGACAATAATTACATTTAGCTTTCGTTTCAGTCTTATTGGTAGAGGTAAGCTTAGTCATATGCTTCCATACCTTGGATCCTTTCCCACTTTCTTTCACGTCGGGTTCAGATGGTGTTAGCCCTTCGACATCTCCTTCGCCACCTGAATCCTCATCATTTTCTTCGTCAATATTGACCACTGCCGGATTGACTTCATTATTACTCATTTGTCTGCACAAATTTGATAAGGAAAGAAACAAATGAACATTCTGGCCGACAATCGACATGCATTATAATGAATTCATGATGTTATTACTTATTAAAATAATGCTATTATTCTATACTGATAACACTATAGAATATACATATTTGAATAATAGCATGAATTCACTTTTACAGCCATTTATGCTGATGTTAATACTATAATATTCAACTATTAATAGAATTCATTTTGGCCGACAATCGACATGTATTTATATGAATTCATTCAACTACTATATTCTATTATTCTAAATATAATTATAAATACACATGAGTATGAAATTATACTGCACAATTTCCTCTGTTTTATACTCCGTTGTATTATACTCCGTTGTATTATATGATACTGCACATGAGTATGAAAATCATTAAGTTTTATACTCCGTTGTATTATATGATATATGACAGATTTATAATTTCCTCTCTTCCCCATGGTTTTATTATGACTGCATAAATAAATACTCTGTTTTCTCCATTATAAAGATTATGTGTGGACTAAATCTTCAAGTATATGATATTATACTGCACAATATATATGAGTATGAAATTGGTGAAGCAAATAAAATGAATAAGAATTAACAAACCTGTTGATCAGTTGGTGTACTCTCTTGGTGAGGACTCGAGGAGACAGATGAAGTTCGGACTTAGGACTTAGGAGGGAGTATCTCAGTATCACAGTATCACAATTCACAACAGTTAGGTTTTATAGGAATTGAAAATTGGAATCTCTAGTTTGAAAATTGAAATCTTTGAATTAGGAAAAGGTCAAAAGGTCGGTTTTTTGGGTAAGTAAGTACTAAGTACTAAGTTACTAGAAACCTGGAATACTAGGTTACTGTTACTGTTACTGCTACTTACTTGGGATTATAAAAGATATTAAAAAAGATATAAGAAGATATCACAGTACTCATATACAGTATCAAGTTATTGACAAATCGGGCCGGGTCGGGCCATAAAGCGGGCTATAAGTGAGGCCCAAACCCAGCCCATTCTGTACATCGGGCTTCGGGCTTCGGGCTTTTTTAGGGCCAGAAATTTAGCCCAAGCCCAGTGAAAATACGGGCCGGGCCGGGCCGGGTTTTAGGGCTTGGGCCGTCTGATCAGCTCTACCTTACCTAGGAGATTACTGCTGTGGGAGGATGGAACCCTATACTTCGTCCTGCCGTTCCGTTCTCGGTCTATGACCCGAGAATTTTTAGGAATTTCCCACAATGAGGTATCTCGCATGATGGAGGATGGCCATATTTCCTTGTTTGATTTGGACGAGAAATTCATGAATCCTCATGATGTTTGGGTCAGACCGATTCACAGCCGTAGAGCCTTTTCTTTTTGTATGCTTCATGTTTATGCTTTTGAAGGTCACATGGATTTGTTGTCGTGCATGGGTAACGCTCGTCTTTTAACCGTGGTTGATTTGATGGAGACGGAGCACAGTCCAGCCTGGCTGATTACGGGTGAGATTATTCAGGGCTTGGATAACCGTAAAAGGGATTCATCGGTTCGACTGATCGGGAGTACGCGTTTATTGCAGGTATATCGCTTCGAATATTTTCTGATTTTTCTTGATTTCTCAATTTTTGTTTTTTTTTTTATTTTGTTTTTTACTTTCCTGCTGCAGTGGGCACTCGATCGAGTCACCCCGGCACTCGATCGAGTGCCTTCGTAAAAGCCCCCTGTTTCGATTTCAGACACGCCACTCGATCGAGTGACCCCCAGGCACTCAATCAAGTGCCCTTAGGCGGACGCCTATTTTGTCTCGAGAACTCATATTTCTTGTTCCTTTTTTCAGATTTGGTTATATGAGAGGCTATCAATCATAGATCCTCCCCTTGACTCGAGCAAATACCGTCATAATCAGGTGATGACGAGGAGACGGACTATTGACTTTTCTCGCCAGATTACTCAAAAGTATTGGGACGAGGTGTTATCTTTCCATAGCGGTCCGTTGATCCGATGGGTAGTACCATGGTGGCCCATTTATGTTTGGACGAGCTTGGACCCGAGGGACAAAGCTCGTTATCAGGTAATCTTGTCTTTCAGGCAGACAGTTCATCTCTACCCGCATCGCATACTAAGGCAGTATGGTTGGACCCAAAGAATCCCAGAAGTCGAATCAGTTGTGAGTGAATCTACCTAACTGACGGACGTGATGTGCGATACTTGGATGCAAAGATGGTATACCCGACATACTTGGCCCATTCCCAAAACTCTCCATTCAATCTGGATTTCAGATTCTTATGTAAAGTGGACTAAAGCTGATTCTGCGAAGGCCAGAGCTGCTTTGAAGGTTGATGAAGCTTTTGACCTGCTACGGAGGGAGCAAGTTAAAGACAATACACTACTACAAAGCATCAAATAGACATGGGCCGTTTTCACTAATAGACATGGATTTCGCGACCTATGTTAAGTTGAGTGACATCTACTCTCAAATACTTAGACATAGGTCGTACGACCTATGTCTATCTAAAACATAGAAATAGGTTTTTCTAATAACCTATGTCTATTTTTATATTAGACATAGGATTTCAGAAGTAACCCATGTCTATAAAAAACAATAGACAAATTTTTTTTGTGCGCCCTATGTCTATTTATTAATATAGACAAGGGTTATTTGTTTGCCCTATGTTTATTGTCATAGTATAGACATGGATTATTTTGTACTCCTTACGTCTATTGAACTGCTAAATTACAAAAAAATACAAAATAGTCGCACCACTTTCACATAAATGGTAACTAAATTTTATTAATAACAAAGTAATTAATTACAGCTACAGGACATTATCTCTCTTCCTTATAGAGATACTCCCTCCATCCATTATGTTTCTTCTCACTTTTTAAGATTTGTGAGGAGTATTTTATTAAAACGGGAAGAAATATAAAGGACGGAGGGAGTACTTAACTACAAAATCTAAATTACATACATACTACAATCTTCATTACATTTGTAGTTCCTTCCTTTCTGCATTTCTTACACCCGCTTCAAAATACATAGCCTACGTGTATCATACCATACCTGTACATAGGCATAAGTTAACTGAGAAAGTCATACTCACTGTGAAAACAAATTCGAGTACTTAACTTACATTTCTATACTTAATACCAACAATTAAAATACTTGAAATAGACATAACCACAACAACAACAAGAAAAAAAATCCCAATATGATAATAAAACAACCATGCAAAAAAAACATAGTCAAATAGCAATGGCGTTAATAATATGAAAATGAAAAAAAAAACCTCGGCAACAAGAAACATACAGTATGATAAGATGCAGCAAAGAATAGGATCTTCGGGAAGGCTAAAGAAGAAAAACAAATCGTCAATTACGTTTAACAGACTGTGATTGTCATTGGATAAATAAACATTGTTGTCATAACTTCTACATAATTGTCTGCCATTCACTAGCTGGCTGTTGGAAAAATAAACTATGAATGACAATTTGCATGCAGGTAAACAAGTTGGTACGTATAACCAACTATTCCGGCTTATAAAAACTAAAAAGTGGCAAATATATTATCTCAACTAACGAAAGCCTATTCAGACAATGCCTCTATAGCGTCACAGATCGGAGATGCTAATGGAGGTGGGGATTGGAATGAAGAAACTGTATCCAAGCTTTGTGGTTAATCTGTGCTTTTTGGAGGGCGGAAAGAGTGAACCTAAAGAGAGATTTTGCAGATCTGAGGGACTGTGGACACCTAGAAAAAAACTTTAATGTATATTTAAAAAAAAATGGCCTAAATTCTCTAGCGAAAAACTGATAGGGAGGTGTAGAGGAGAGGAACATCAACATATATTGTAAATGACTGCAAAAGAGCAAATCAGGTCAAGCATGTTGTCAGCTGACTAGAAACAAAAGAACAAAGCTGGCAAAAGATTGGTAGTTCTTTTGTCATGAAATAGCCGAGCTGATTTTAATATCATGGAATAGGTGTACCAATTGGAAATCTAGTACGAGACTCAAATATGTCAAATTAGTCATTACACAATCTACAACAAGCTTCAGATTAGCCAAGAACTCACCTCAAGGCGATCCAAAAGATTTTCAGCCACGGAATTGACAAAGGAATCATCTGAACGAGTTAACCAAGCAGCTCGATCATGCTGTATAGTAGAGTGCAGAGATTATCAATGTTTACAGATAATACAAAGTAAGCAGAGATTATCATTGGCTAACCTTTTCCCGGGTCCAACCAAGGTGTGCGCTTCTCGAGTGCATCCTCACTAACTGTGAAGCGGAAAAAAGAACAAATTCACAAACCCATAAAACCCAAGATTAAAAGCTCATTTATTTCATACTTTGTATGCAACACAAAACTCTTTCGACCCTGACCATTACTTCAATTTGAGGTACTACCACTATTATTTTCTCAACACTCTACTTTACCATGGCCTTACGATTCCTGCTTCTGCCACTCTCTGGATTTTTTCTGTTATTTACGAGTATATTGCAGTAATACTAGTTGCATCCCTGAAATTACAATTAGTTGACAGTAGAGTTAGTTGTTGTTAAGTACCTCTGCCAGTTATTTTGAATATCTCCTGTTGTTCTCCAGGTGTTAGCGATCTGTGGCGCCCATGTAGCTGGCATTTCTTGTCCCCTACTAAACCAACATACATATTTCATCCGACATCAACAACGAACGAGTGAATGAATAAACGAAAGATCAAGTAAACTCTACGACGTACCGTTCACACATGGAGAATAATATCTCTTTGCCACTTTTGGCCAAGGCTGCACTCATTTTAAGGTACCTGAAGAATTAAAGAGGTTTGTTTAGTGTTTCTAATACCGCGATTATTTCAAATTGAATCATGTTAGTAGAGTTAATTACCTTTCTTTAGGGCTTGTACCGTTGTTGTTGCAGTTGTCATACTTCAAGTAATCCACGTCCTGATGAAACGAGTAGGATTACACACGGTTCAAGGCCGAATATATATTTTGTAAAAATTTTTAGTTACATATTGTTTGGGTTCTCAGACCGCCTGAAAATATGTAATGAAGGAATTATTAAGTTTTAAGTTAAAAGTTGAATTATTAAGTTTTAAGTTAAAAGTCAGACCCACGAAGCTAGGTTTTAGCGTCCTGCTCTTCATAGCCGAGTGATCCTGGCATGGTTTGGCTACATGTTTGAAGCCTGCAGGACACATCATCATCAAAAGTGTATGACGGTTTTTTAGAAGTAACTACGGAGTACTTGTTTAACTTCTTAACGGGAACCGTTTTGTTTTTTCAGTATGCTGAATCTGCTTGGGATGATCTTAGGCATATCAGACAAGCCGTCGGATTCCATATCGTTTTTTATAGTCAATTGCCGAATCTGGTTGGGATGAACTGGTACTGGAAAGAAAACGAGTACTTTACCGATTCCATGTCGTTTTTTATAGTCAACAGCTGAGATAACTAACCATCTGATAATGTCGTGCATCGTGATCAGGTCATACATCAAAAGCCGATGAAAACCTTGAACGAGATAACAAAGGACCTTTGTCCAGTATGTTTGCTGTCTTCTAATCACCTTATTTTTGGCTTCTCCGTCATTTTAAACCGATGTTCACTTTTTCGAATGGTTTGAACTCTGAAATATCTGCAGACCCTCAGCATACAACAGCTATACAGAATCAGCAGCATGTATTGGGACGACAAATATGGAACTCAAACCGTGTCTTCTGATATATGTCGTTATTCCCATTATTAGTTGGCTGAGATGTTTTAATACTCCCTCCGATTTTAAATTATTGCCCCGTTTTAATATAACACTCCTCACATATATTCATGAAACGGGGCAATAATTTAAAACCGAAGGGAGTAAATATCAATATTTTGATGAACAAATTATGACTACTAATTTAACCTTGCTCCAATATAATTTAATATAATACCACAGAGTATAATATAACTTGATTACTTCACTACGATCACGGGATTCTCATTAAACCATCTTAAGCTTAAAACCACCTATTCTCGTGCCACGGGATTCCTTAATGAAACATCACAAAAAACACATTAAACTTAAAAGCACTTATTCTCATGCTACGGGATTTCTTTAATGAAACGTCACAAAATCTCATTAGACCATATTAAGCTTAAACCACCTATTCTCATGCTACAAGATTATTCCGTTAATGAAACATCACAAAATCTCATTTCCGTGTATAACTAGTAAGCATAAGACGGTCTTAAACAAACAAACCGGTGAAACATAATCAACGAAGAAGAAGAGGGAAAGCGAAAAACTAACCACAAGAACTGCTTCTAACAAAAGCTCCCATACAAATATCCCTGAGCTGAGATTCAATATCACCCAAAAAAGAAGTTGCTTCATCAAAGGGTCTTGAAAGATCTACCTTATATTTGTCCAATATCTCACAGTAAGTCTCCTAAAATTTCAATCACACAAAAAAAAAAAAAAGTCAACATAATAATTAACCTGATTCTTAATCATAATAAAATGATATACTAACACACTTCTTTAATTTTGGTCAAGTAGGGGACCAGAATATAGATAGTTATATATACTACTCAAATCATATGACTATTTTATTAACCAAATTCCTTGCGTAGCCGGTCTTTGTCTTTGTGTGATCTCTTGTGGTTTGTAAATTCCTGGAAACAGAAAAGGCAATGAGCCATCCATCCCCTTTTTATTAACCACCCATTTCTACTGAAAACGATATGATATTGAAAGCAGACTATGCCCCGTTATCAGCCAAAATAGAGGAGGGGATCGGAAGTGCGAAAAGGGGACAGTACAATAAGGATGGAGGGAGTAGTAGAATATAAACTCATAATATGGAGTACTACTCTGTATCAAACAGTAGAGTATTAGAGTAGTAATGAGGAGTTAAGGAATTTAAGGGACCTAGACATGTTAAGAGGGATGATGATTGTGGTTGTCGTAGTCGTCGTCAAGTATAGCTTTAGATTTGGTGGCCACCGTTGCCCAGAATCCAGTGCCAGTGCGTATATCATCCTTTGATTTCCTCATATTTTTGAATTCAAAAGGGAGGGGCTCCTGCCTGCATACACAACAAAGTAGAATGAATAAAGGGTTTAGAGCCAAGAATTCAATTGATGTTACCTACCATTCTACCAATGATTTGGGGTTTTTATTTTGGAGAAAACAAGAAACAAAGAAAGGAAGCATGCGTTGAATTAGAAGCAATATGAAAAGAAGAGAAAGGAATTGGAAATTAGGAGTATGTAAGTAAAAGTGAGATGAACAAGTAAGGAGTCATTGTAGACAGACAGTACCTCTAATGGAGCGCAAAATTGATCTAGTAATTTGATGTCCCCATTGCTAGGATAATACGACTAAGTGCACGTTATTTGATCGAAAGAAAAATTTGATCAAAAATCATGTTCATTATTCATCAGAATTTACTGTAGAACGAAGTAACATTCATTAAAAATTAATATAAAAGGGTTAATCGAATACCTGAAATAGTGAAACGCACGAGATGATGAACTTTGTGAAGCAGAGAAAGAAAAGCGAGTTTGATCAACGTAACTTTCTACCTACGCACAACGTCAAGTTTTCAGCCATAACCTCCGAATAACAACAAATAAAAACGTCACCAAATTGAAGGAAGCAAAACTACCTCAATCAATAAAATCAAGAGGAATTATGATATAAATCGTCAAAATAAGGGGACAGAATCAGAGAATTCACAAATTTTGAAAGTTTAATTTGAAGATTAAAATCTGAGATTCTTTATTGTTAGCATAATATTCGGTATATCAATCACCGAATATTATGGGTTTTGATAATATCGTAAATATTTTGTTTCCTTTGTATTAGGTTGTAGTTAGAGGTGATTTACGAATTTTGTTATTCTTTTCCTAGTTTAGTGCTTTGTACAGTTGTATAAAGGGTAGAGTCTAACTATTGCAATAGACACACAAAATTCCACAAAAACTCTTGTTTACTGATTGAACGTTTATTCCTTTATGGTATCAGAGCAGGTTAATCCTGCGACACAAATTTTCTTTTCTCTACTATAAATTTGTTCTTTCTTTCTTCTTGTTCATCATGGTTGATGATAAGAAAAGCGGTGGCGATCTTACTCCTAACCCAATTTATGCTATTTCCTCACACGATGGTACTGGGGCGAAAATAACTCATGTCGTTATCCTTGGACCAAACTACGAGGAATGGGCTAAGGGTTTTCGGGTCGCACTCGGGGCCAAAAGGAATCTAGGATTAATTGATGGTACACTCAAAAACAAACCGTCAAATTCGAGTGAAGTCGAGGATTGGACGACAATTAACTATTTGATTGTTGCGTGGATTTTCAATACCATTGAACCCCGCGTTCGCTCGTCAATTTCTTATCGCGAAACCGCTTTCGAATTATGGGAAGAAATTCGATTGAGGTTCACGGTTGGAAATGAAATCAAGATTTATCAAATTCAAAGCGATTTATCGGATTGCAAACAAAAATCCGGTGAATCAATAATGGATTATTATGGATGTATGAAGAAATTATGGGACGACATCAATGATTTTGATGCGTTGCCCTCTTGTAATTGCTCCAGTTGTCACTGTGATTTGAATGTTACGTTACGCAAGAAACGGGAGGCCGATCATGTTCATCGCTTTTTGATGGGACTTGAGCCGTTTTATGCAACGGTGCGCTCGCAAATTCTGGGCACGAAACCATTGCCCTCGGTTCAATTAGTTTATTTACGATTGATTCAAGAGGAGGAAGTGCGTTCTCTGACTCAACCTCGCGACGATTCTGTGACCCCTATGGCTCTCGCCATTCGTGACAGTAACAACAGCAAGCAGCCGGATAAAGGCGGTCGTCCTCGCTACAAGTGTACGCATTGTACCAAGGAAGGACATACCGAGAGTCACTGCTGGATCAAGCATGGTTACCCGCCTGACAACCCACGTCGTTCTATCAAAGGGTCATGAGAGTCGTCCTCTGGTGCTGATGCGACCAACCTGAAGGTTAATGCAGTGTCGGGTGAGACGGATGTTGTCACCAACATGATTTGCCTCAATGGTAAGACTAATTTAACTTGGATCATTGACATCGGTGCTTCGATGCATGTATGTTGTGACGATCGCTTATTTGAGTCTCTACAGTCTATTCGGCCCATTAATATTGGGTTGCCAAATGGAGCCAACCTTGTTGCTAATAAAGCAGGAACAACTAAACTCAATGACAACTTGTCTCTTTTCAATGTTTTATTTGTTCCCAAATCTCACTGTAATTTGCTTTCGGTATCCCAGGTCTTATCGTCACAAGAAGTACATATACAGTTTACTAATTTTCAGTGTGTGATACAGGACCGTGCTTTGACGATGATTGGGCTGGGTGATCTTTGTGACGAACTCCTTTACCTGACGATGAAGGAACCAAAGCGTGTTAATGTCGTGACGAAGAATGCTAAGGTGAATGTGGAGTTATGGCATCAACGAATGGGTCATCCTTCAACTCGGGCAATGGAGTACCTTCCTGATATCTCTAATTTTTCTCATACTATTTCTTTTGATTCGTGTGATATTTGCTTTCGAGCTAAGCAAACTAGAACTTGCTTTCCTTTAAGTGATAATAAAGCCGAACAATTGTTTGATTTGATACATTGGGACGTTTGGGACCCGTATCAACCCAATCAAGCTTGTGGTTCTCGTTATTTTTTATCCATTGTTGATGATTTCTCGCGATGTGTGTGGGTTTATTTAATGAAAACCAAGGATGAACTCCCTAGGCTTATGCGTGATTTCTTTTCGCTTATTGATCGACAATTTAATGGATATGTTAAAATTGTTAGGAGTGATAACGGGACTGAGTTTCGGGGGCTGACTTCATATTTTCGAGACCATGGGATAATCCATCAAACTTCTATGGTTAGGACACCACAACAAAATGCTAGAGTAAAACGTAAGGATAGACATATTTTGAATGTAGCTCGTGCTTTACAATTTCAAAGCTCTTTACCTATTGATTTTTGGGGCAAATGTGTTTTAACGGCTGCATATTTAATCAACCATACTCCTACCCGACTTTTGGACAATAAAACCGCATTCGAATTTTTGTTCAAAAAGGTCCCTGATTTAACCTTAATTCGGGTATTCGGGTGTTTGTGTTACGCTAAAAATTTACAACCTTGGGATAAATTTGACTCTCGTTCTCGTCGTTGTATTTTTCTTGGCTACCCATTTGGGAAGAAGGGTTAGTACCTATTTGATCTTGAGACCGGATATTATTTTCAATGAAGGGACGTTTCTTTTGTAGAGAACAAATTTCCTTTTGCTGTTGCTAATGTTTCTAGTTCGGACTCTGTGTCGGATGAGTCTTATTCCGCTGCTGACACTTGTGATTATACCCCTAGTCCTACGGTTGAGGGGGGGTCTGACGCTCAAGGGAGGAGTACTGGTGAGGCTGGTGTTACGGTACCAGATACTAGCACGGTTGTAGCAGACTCGGGCATAGCTCGTCACGACGGGAGTGGTAATGTTCTTAAAGATAATATTGTTGAACCAATAGAAAATATGGTTGAATCAATTGAAAATGTGGTGGACAATGAAGGTACTGTGGACGAATTGGGTCGTGGGAAGAGAGCGAAATTTGACAATGTTCGAAATAAAGAATACATTGCTTGGGACAAAATTAATGAGATTATTAACACGACTTTGGTTCCTTCACAATTGTCACCCACGCCAAATCCCGTCGCAGGTACTCCTTATCCCATTGCTAATTATGTAAATTGTGATATTTTTTCGCATGCCCATCAAAGGTTTCTTGTAGCTATTTCCAGTGAGACGGAACCTTTTGAGGTAAATTGTGACATAGCATTTTTTTTTCGGTGCAATTTTTGATTTCCCGAGTTTATCAGGTTTTTTAATAAAAGACATATTAGTGAATACCGTTCCCGTCTTTTTCGTTATTGCAGTGGTTGTACCCTTTTGAGGGGTTGCCTACGTATCCACAATTAGCGTAATCAAACCAAACGTAGTTCAAAAAATATTTTTTTTTCGCAATTTTCGAAATACACCAAGACTATTACTTCAAGATGTGCGACAGTAGGATGGATAACCCTACCTCATTGGCTTGTCTATAATTTTTGAAAATTTATAAAATGACGAATTTTTATAAACTTTTTTTTTTCAAATGACATTGAGATAGAGTTTATGGGTAGTAGCGTTTCAACTGGTCCAAGTTGGTTGGGTTGATGAATTCGTTCCCGTCCAAGTCCGTCAGCATCACCGCTCCTCCTGATAGGACCTTCATTACTAAATACGGTCCAGCCTAATTGAGTTTGAATTTTCCTTTTGGGTCAACCGGTATTAAGGCCCGGACGGACTTTAGAACTAGATCCCCTTCTTTGATTTTTCTGGGCCTAACTCTTTTGTTGAAAGCCCGTTGGATCCTCTTCTGATATACTTGGATATTGTTAAGAGTCAGGGACCGTCATTAGTCTAAGAGTACTAACGAGTCGTATCGGGCTTGTACCCAATCTGCTTCCGGCACATGGCTTTCAAGTTGGATCCTGAGAGATGGCACTTCTAGCTCGACCGGTTGGACCGCTTCCATTCCGTATGTCAAATAGTATGGAGTTGCTCCGGTTGTGGCGCGAATTGGCGTCCGATACACCCAAAGGGCAAAAGGTATTTTATCGGGCCAGTCTCGGTAATGCTCAGCCATCTTTTTATGTATGGTGACAATCGTTTTATTGGCCGCCTCTACCGCTCCATTTGTTTGGGGATGGTAAGGCGAAGACGTATGCCTTTGGATTTTGTATTCTGCTAGCAACGCAGCGGTTTCAGCTTGGAAATGTGTCCCGTGATCACTGATGAACTCGTGCGGGATCCCGTATCGGCATATGATCTTGTTTTGGATGAATTTGGCAACATGCTTGGCATTCAAGATCCGGTATGACTCGGCTTCGACCCATTTGGTGAAATAGTCGATGGCCACCAAAATGAAGGAATGACCTTTCGTCCCGGATGAGTTGACCTTTCCAGTTATATCAATACCCCATGTTGAAAATGGCCATGGTGATGTCATGGTATATAACAGGGAAGATGGCATATGTTGTACATTAGCAAAAATGTGACAATTATGGCAGTGTTTGACATATACTTGACAGTCAGTTTCCATGGTGTTCCAATAATACCCGAGCCTCATGATTTTTCGGGCTAGCATATGGGCGTTCCTATGCGGACCATTTTCGCCATCGTGTACCTCAGACATAACCCTTTCGGCCTGTGGTTTATTGATACGCAGGAGGAGAGCCCCCTGTGCCGTCTTTTTGTAGAACTGCCCGTCATCCGTATGAATAAATTGGGTTGCCAATCTTCGCAAGGCCTTCTTGGCCCGGTTTTCAGTTCCCGGGGGGGTATTCTCCCGTTGTCAAGTAGGTTAGGACAGTCTGATACCAAGGTTCTGGAACAGTTATCTCGATATCCTGGATGGCGTGGATATAGGCCGGCTCGAACCGTCTTTCAACGCAGATCGCCATGCTGGTTAGATGCTCCGGGATATTTAGCAGGGATGCTAATTTGGAAAGTGCATCTGCAAACTGATTTTCTTCCTGGGGTAGATAGATATATTCCACCTTCTGAAATTGTTTCTCGAGAACCCTTACTCGCGCTTGATAAGCCACGAGATTGGCGTTCCGAGTTTTCCATTTTTGGAGAGTTTGATTGATGACTAAGGATGAGTCACCGTGGACCCGGAGGTTTGTCACCCCTAAATCAGCGGCGGCTTGCAACCCGTGAATGCATGCTTCGTACTTGGCTGCGTTGTTAGTCACATCGAAGTCCAATTTAATGGATAACGGTGTATGCTCTCCTTTCGGTGATATTAATAAAATCCCGACTCCGAATCCTCGGAAGTTGGACGCCCTATCAATATACAAATCTCATGTCTCGGTATCGGTATGGAATATGTCCTCATCTGGAAAAGCCCAAGTATCGGTGTGTCCTTCTTCAGATACGGGACGGTCAGCGAGGAATTCGGCTACTACCCGACCCTTGATGGCCTTTAATGGTACGAACTTGAGGTCGAACTCTGCTAGCATTAAGGTCCATCTGGACATCCTACCGTTAAGAATGGGCTTCTCGAATAGGTACTTGATAGGATTCATTTTGGATAAGACATGTACCTCGTGACTAAGCATATAGTGTCGGAGCTTTTTAGTGGCCCAAACCAAGGATAGGCACGTTTTCTCGAGCATTGTATACTTGCATTCGTATTCTAGGAACTTTTTACTGATGTAGTAAATAGCTCGTTCTTTTTGAATCGACTGTCTAGGCCAGCATAGCCCCCATGGCTGTCTCGGTCGTTGTTAGGTATAACGACAAAGGCAAACCGGGTTGAGGTGGCATTAATACCGGCGGTGGAGACAGAATCTCCTCGATTTTATCAAAAGACGCTTGACAATTTTCGTCCCTTAGTGTTCGCTCTCCTATCTTCAGTTTCTTGAAAATAGGCTCACATACCATGGTTAATTTTGAAATAAACCGGCTAATGTATTGGACTTTCCCGAGAAACCCCCTTATTTCTTTTTCGGTTTTCGGTGGCTGCATCTCGGTAATGCCTTGATTTTAGCTGGGTCGACCTCGACGCCGCGTTGGCTAACGATATGGCCCAGTAATTTGCCCGATGTTACCCCGACACTGCATTACTAAGGGTTTAGCCTCATCTTGTATTTGCGTAGTCGGGTAAAGAATTTTCTTAGGGCCGCAATGTGCCCGCTTCGGTCTTTGGACTTGACGATCATGTCGTCCACATAAACCTCCACTTCTTTAAGCATCATATCGTGTAGTAAAGTAGTGGCGGTTTGTTGGTAAGCGGCCCCGGCATTGATAAGCCCAAATGGCATAACGGTGCAACAGTAAGTACCCCAAGGTCTGATGAAGGTGGTCTTACTCATGTCTTCTTCTGCCATTTTGATTTGATTGTACCCAGCATACCCGTCCATGAATGATAGGAGGGCATGATCGGCTGTGTTATCCACCAGTATGTCGATGTGTGGTAACGGAAAATCATCTTTTGGGCTTGCTTTATTAAGGTCCCGGAAGTCCACACATACCCGCACCTTGCCGTCCTTCTTGGGTACCGGCACGATGTTCGCGACCCAGTCTGAATATTCAGACACTTGTATAAAGCCCGCTTTGAATTGCTTGTCAACTTCTTCTTTGACTTTGAGGGACAATTCGGGCCCCATTCTTCGGAGCTTCTGTTTTACCGATTTGCACCCATCTTTGATGGGTATATGGTGTTCAGCTATTTCCCGATCTATCCCCGGAATGTCCTTGTAGGACCATGCGAAGACGTCCTTGAGGTCTTGGAGGAGGTCCGTGAATTGTTTCTTCTCCTCAGGGTCGTCTAAAGATAAGCCCAACTTAAGCATCTGGGGCTCTAAGGTAGTTCCCTCGTTAATGGACACGGTTTCTTCAATTACCGGATCTCGGGACTCCCTTTGTTCGAGCTCCTCGATCAGATGCGGAGGTAGAGGTACCTGTTCGTCGGGTTTCTCAATGTCATTGCATATAAATTTTTAGAAATTCAAAGAATTTTGAAAATAAGACAAGTCGTAAGCGGAATGGTTTTCGTTATTATTAATAGTAAATTTTGAGAACAGCTCAAAGAGAGCGGCCATCTGCTCGTTGGTCAGTGGCGGGATAGGGAGTGGTCTCGGGACTGGCCCCGAGACTCCGGTGGAAGTGGCAACTAAAGGGATAGGGGTTACAGACTGGACTCTAGCACCAGACCCTCTAGACTTGGACTTAGACTCCGACTCTGACTCTGACTCTAACTCGGACTCGGACTCGATATCCGGCATATCTCCCTCGCCGGTGGTCAGCTTGTAGATCCGTCCTTGGCTGTCGGTCCACTTGATGGTCTTCCTCCAGGCTCTTTTCCCGGTGTCTGCACCAACTTCAGAGATTAGCTTGGTTGGGTCAAACCGATTGCTGCGAAGGATCAGGTTGACCATATCTTCCTTTGGAGCAGAGACGGCCTTATCTTCTCCAAATAGGAGCCCCAGCACGGGCTCGGAGTTGTTTTTTCCTTCCTTGGATTCGGCCTGAACAAGGGTGAATATATCATCAGGGATGAAATTGTATTCCCGAGCCGTTTTGGTCTCGGGATATTTGATAGCGGATTGGTATTACCCCACTTGAATTGCCCCGAAAAATGGTGTAACAAAGTAATCGGTTAGCTTCGGGCTATAAGGGCCCAAGTAGGTACCCATGAGGATGTTGGTGGCCTTGTGAATACCGACCCGGACCACATTTTCCGGGGTTATAGTGTACCCCAAACCGTACTGTGATTCGCCGTCGTTTAGGACCTCGATAATCTTCCCAGCTGGAAGGTATGGTCTCGAGGTAGCCCCGGGTAAGTAGCCCAAGTTTTGTAGCTTCGTATAGATGCTAGTGGTGAAGTAAGGCCTGAAGAGATATTCCTCCTCGATCATCCCCACGAAATCGAATCCTTGTGGGTCGGCCCGGCCCGTAGCGTTGCAGCATGACACCGTCTTGGAGAGGCATCTTGACCTTTCTATGTAAGGTAAAGGATACAGCCTTGACTGCGTGGATCCAAGGCCTTCCGAGCCGTAAGTTGAAGGACGAGGTGACAGCAATCACCTGAAACTGCAGTTCTTTCTCGATTGGGCCCGTTATGATTGTCAGCTTAACGGCCCCGGCGACTGGTTTTGGGCTTCCGTCAAAAGCTTGGATAGTTTGCGCCGTTGGGAGATAGTCGGCCTCGGTAATGCCGAGGGCCTTGGCGGTCCTTAGGGGAAGGACATTTACAGCGGATCCGTCGTCGATAAGGGTCATTGAGAGGTACTTCCCTCGACAGATGACCGTGATGTATAGGGCCAAGTTATGATTAGGCCTGAACGGTGGAAGATCAGACTCAGAGAAGGTGATGAGCGGGCCTTCTTCTTTGGATTTGCCCTTGAGATAAGGCATAATAGTGGCTACCATTTCAGCAGGGGTAACCTGTGAGTCGACCTTGATCTCATCGAGAGCCTTGGTCAGTGCTTCTCGATGTGCTTGCGAGCTAACCAGAAGTTGCCATATGGTTAGATCGGCTCGAACCCTCTTCAATTGCTTGACCAGGGCTGTGTTGTTGCTTGTTTTCTCGAGGGTGGGCTCCGTCCTGGCAGGTTCAGTGACGGTTATCGGAGTAGGGCGCCCGGCTGTGGCGAGGTGGTTAGTGGTTAAGGCTTTGGAGTTAGCTTTTCGGACCTCTTCACTGGTGATGGGGACAGCTTCCCCGTTAGCTAGCTAGGTAAACATCTTCCTCATCATCGAACCATATCCCGTTAATTTGTGGGATAAAGGGGGAAATGAGGTGTGAGCAGTCGATTACCTCTCCAGTGAATATAGCGTGGGCACTGAACGGGTTTTCTTTGTTACTCGGCTCGTCTCCGGGCAACGGTATTTTTCCGCTTTCAATCAGATCCTGGATCAGATGCTTCAGTTTCCAGCATTTCTCAGTATCGTGCCCATTACCTCGATGATATTGGCAATAGGCTTGAACATTGTAGGCCTTGGACCTTTTCTCCACTGGAACTTCGGGAGTTGGGCCTATCGGTTGGATTAGGCCCTTTAAGGATAACCTTTGTAAGGCGTAGGTATATGTAATCCCTATATCCGTGAATACCCGAGTTGGAGTATTCTTTTTGGATGAGGTATCCAGCAAGTTAACCTCATCGAAGATGCTGCTGGTTGCAGCTGCAGGTGTGGGCTTGCTCACTGATGAACTGGCCCCTTGATATCCTTTGTTAGAGGCCTTAGTCAGTCTCTCTAACCTCAAATCATCCTTGATCCTTGTGCCCATTTCAGTAAGGGTGGCAAAGTTAGGAATGACAGCATACCGGACATGGACCCGGTAGGAAGGGAGGAGGTTCTTGACAAAGGCCTCCACTAAAACTTTCTCGTTGGGCTTATAACCCAGCTTCACACTCTCGGCCCTCCACCTTTGCAGATACTTGGTGAACCCTTCTTTGGGCTCTTGGGCCATCACTTCCAGAGTACGCATTGTAGTCTGGATCTCGGTATTATCAGCGTAATTCCGAGCAAATTCAGTCGCCACATCATCCCAAGTCTTGTATTTCTTGGAAAGAGCCTGTAGTACCAGGCTTTGGGATGTTTCTCAAGGGAGGGAGCGAACAAGTGTTTGAACATGGCGGACAGCCATAAATTCTTTGAAAGCCCGGATGTGGTGGACCGGGTCTTCAGTACCCTCAAACATCGGCATTCCCGTAAGGTTGAGGTTGGCAGGCAGCTCATCGTTCAAAGGCGAGTAAGAGCGAGCATTTTCTATATGGATTGAGTTGCTTGTTGACAAGTGGACCTGCTCTTCAAGCTTGTAAACAACGCTGATTAGTTCAGCTATGGGCCCAGTGGGCTCAGATCCAGCAGGAGGAGTCCCTTTCTCCACGGCATTCAAACGAGTGGCAAGAGCCGTTTGGTCGATCTGGATAGCAGTCAGTTGAGTTTCGATCTTGGCCAGTGCGGCGGTCAATTGATCCAAAGTGGTCTGCATTTTCTGGCGTCTGGTTTCCGGTGGCCTGTCTGTAAGAACACCGCGTAATCAGAAACTAGCCCAAATCCTGAAATAGAAAGTACATCCCGAGCAAGACTAAAAAACGAAAATGACTCGGAAAGACACCTAGACGGGTGACTTGTGAAAGGTGGGCCTCCCTTAGGATCCGACGATGTGGGCCGGGTCCTGTTCGTAGGAAGGTCCACGTGAGACATCCCCAGACTTTGGACTCGAATGTGTAGACGGGCCCTTCTTTTGTAGGAGTATGTCCTACGTAGGTGGGCCTTGCCTTAGTCAAATAAGGCGGACTGAGATAGGGAGAAAACTCGTGATGTAAGATCGACAGAGTTTCGACGCTAAAGACTTCGACGACTTACGACACGACCCGACACTGCTAAATACGGGAGGTCCTAAGAAGAGGAAGGTTTTGAAAAGGGATTTGTAGAAAAATCCGAAAAAACGACGGAGGATATTAGGGCCTCAATTTTGAAAGTTCGAAAATATTTTCGACTTTTGAAATGGGTAGAATACCGGCTAGAAATAGCCTATTTTGAGTAAAGTCATAAATCCTAAATTCGGTATATGTTCCGGGTTTTGAAATTGAATATTTTGAAAGAAGATGCAATTTTGGAAAAATTGACGGTTTTTGAAAATGACACAGAAACCAAGTAGCACATAGTCAGGCAAGCGTTATAACGACGCCATGTATGATTTATACTAAGTCTCGGTCGGTCTATAAAGGGTCTATACCAGTGCACATAACCTATCCCTTAATCGGGACAGACTCTCTAAGTCGAGTTGTGATGGTGGGATTTGCCGTGGGTCCTACCGATCAATAAATAACCGACTATTCCTAGTGGGTAGCTAGGGCAAGTAGGGTCGTGTCCACGGAGACGGTATTAGGTGTCTAGGCTAGCTCCACTCACAAACAAGACTAAGTCACAAACAAACACAAAGATAACGATAATTGACAATCTATGATGGGAGAGGAGGTGAGGACTAGACTAATAACAAACTAGCTATAACAAGGCTAAATGAAATAACTAAATACCAACTAAGCAATGAACTAGAGAAATGTTGACTAACTAAGAGGATGAAATCAAATATGAAAGGAAGTGGGGTAGGTCGGGTTCATAAGTGTAGTAGGGTAATTGGGGTGATCGTGGGTGCAAGTGTCCCCTAGTTGCTAGGTCGGTCCGGGCTCTCGCTACGTAGACCAACGCCGAGGTAAGTTCGCGCTCTCGCGTCTAAGACTAACCTCAACACAACCACAAAATAGACAAACAATGAGAAGATGAACACAAGTATGGGGAGCATTGGCCACTACTACTCACACAAGCAAATCAACAAACACATAGAGTGCCCATTATGTGACTAACAACAAAAGAGTCACCTTTACCCATAATCAAACCCTAATCATCCATAATCTACCCTTAATCCCCCTACTAACCCCACAAGGATACTACTCACTCAATATCAATAACAAACTAACAATAATAAGAGAAAACAACATGAAAAACTAAACATCCATTATCAAGGACAAGAACAATAACAAAAAACACTAAGTAAAGATTCAAACTTGGATTAAATAAACAAGAACAAGAGTAGAGAAGATTATACCAACAACAAGATGAAGAAAAAGATGCAAACTTGTATAGATAAGAACTTAAATCAACTCCAAGGATGTCAAGCTTGGAGAAATCTTCAAGAACCCACTTAATACAAGATTATCTAAACTAGATTAAACTAAGATTAACTAAAGATTAACTAGAGATTAAAATAGGTTAATTAGGGTTTTGAATTCTTAAGAGAGGCCTAAAAACAATCTAGGGTAAAGTATGGTGCTTAAACATTACAAAGGAGGGGTATTTATAGGGTTACAAGAATGAAGGAGGAAGGAAAGAAACAATGCGCCTACAGCTCCATGGTCCCGACCGGGAAGGACCGGTCCCGACCGGGAAGGGCTTATCCCGACCGGGAAGGGATGGTCCCGACCGGGACGGACCCTGAACAGAACCTATGCTAAATGCGCATCTCATCCCGGACGAGATGAGTTCCTTCCCGTCGGGGATGAGTCTTGTAGGCCTCCAATATGATCTTTAAGGTTCCTCCTTGCTTCACATGGGCTTCTCATCGACTCTCGGGTCTCGGGATCGAGTCTAAGGGGCTCGGGATCGGGTCCCAAGGTCTCGGGGTCGAATCCAAGGCATCGAGTGATCGTTCCTCCGCTTCGTTGGCTCCGAAAAGTGTATGTATTGAGTCGGAATCGCTCCAACTCTTCATGAATGGTCTCGGGAACCTGAAACGAGCTAGAGAAAGCATAAGTAGCTCATGAACCGTTCCCAAGGAGCGATTCTGCAAGGAAATAGGACCAAAACACAGCAAATTAGGCACTACAAACTACACTTATCAACTCCCCCACACTTAACCCTTACTCGCCCTCGAGTAAGCACAAACTAACTACTAAACTAGCCGAGCGGGTATTAGCGCACCCTACGCCCTTTCAACTCACGCGAGAACACCTAGAGGATAAGTGCTCTCCTCAAGGCAAGTGAGGTCTTGGGACAAAACCGTGGATGCAACCGGACACAAAAACACATAAACAAACAAACATACAAACAAACACACAAAAGGTTGCACCCAAAAAGAAACAAATACCGCTTCCCTCTAAAAAGCGGTGAAAGAAGCACCGGTTTAGGACTCGAGGCAAGTGACAACGTTCCCAAGCTAGCAATACAAACCGAAATGGACAAAACCCTAATAGTATGACGACATAGCAATATAGACGTTGGTAACTTACCTAGGTTCCTCCTAACCTTCTAAGGACGTACGACGGGATGATCGGCAGGATGGAAAAGGGATGAACCACGGTGTTAGTCGACTTTGTAGGTAAGTGAGACCCCGCCCCTTTAGCAATGAGCCAAGAGGGTCGTCCCATGTCCGAAACCGCCTAACTAGTCCAAGTAAAAAGGTGGAAATAATTGCAAAGTGAGGGAAGACCGTCCTTTGCCGCTATCATCCTTCCTAGGGACTCGGTCCTTTGGTAGGCTCTTCACGGCAAAAGTCGGAAAAAGGCTTATTTTTGTGGGGTTAGGATCTTTTTGTGAGACGATTTTCTTTTGGCATTTTCTCTTTTCTTTTGCATTTTTGCTTTGTGTGTTGCCATGTCATTTCTTTTTCTTCTTTCTATTTTCTTTTTGGCTTTCTTTTTGTGCCTTTTCTTTTTCTTCAATCTTTTCTTTCTTTCATTTTCTTTTGTTTTCTTTTCTTTGCCCTTTTTGGCTTGATTTGATTGATAGGCATTTCTTGGCAATTAAGAAAGAGAGACTTCAACAAATTGCAATTTTATTTGGTGGATATGTGGAGGAGGTAGGTGAATGGGTAAGTCGTGACGGGCCCTTCCCTTCAAACCCACAAAAAGGGGAGAACTTGGACTAGTCGAGCAATGTCAAACAAGGTCATCTAAGGGACGGGACTCGGCAACCAAGGCCTTTTCACACCGTGGGTGGTCAAAATAGTCAAAATGCAAATCCCGTAGTAAATCCCTAGTAAGCTAGGTGGACTCAAGGTAAAGGACCAACAAAATCTTTGATTTGGGGTCATTCTACTAGACTAAAGTCCAAGACTCGATTTATACCACTATGAAGGGAAAGTAAACACTTGTGCACTAGCCTCTAAACCGGGTTTTCGAAAACCGTTTACGCACTAGACACAAGTACACATCATAAAACAAAGACACGACAAAGAACGAAAGAAAAAGAAGCAAAAGCAACAAAACGAAAACAAAACAAAACGAACACAAAACACAAACACCACCCCAATCTTCCAAACAAGCCACCAAATCAACCACAACTTTTACAAAGCTCCTCCCGAGCACACAACATCACAATCTCCTCCAAACCCCACAAGAGATAAAGAAGAAAAAGAGATAAAGATGTTACCGGAAGTCTTGAAAGCTTTCCAAAGTTAGCGGCGATTAGGCGACCTAAGAGGAAAAAGGGAGGCAAAACACGCACAACAAAACCCATATACGATACAACGACATAAAAAGGAAAACACACAAAAGGAAAATCTTTTTGATTTTTGTGAAAAAATTTCAAATTTTTAGGGTTTTTAAAGATTTTTTGAAAAACTAAGAAAATAAAACTAACTATGATAGAATATCGCTCCCCCACACTTAAGCCGAGCAATGTCCTCATGCTCGACCGTAGTGTATGGAGACACAAAAGAAAAGAAACTACGAATATATAAAGCTAAAAATCAAAAAGAAAAGTGGAGAGAATGGTAGAATGTGTCCGGCCGGGGTGTAGTCAAGTCACCATGGGCCGAGACGAGAAAAGATATGGAAAGGGGGAAGAAATAAAAAGAAAGAAGTAAAAGGAAAATGGGAGGGGAGGACTAGGTGGAATCAAGTCACTTAGCCCGGATTCCGCCCAAATCCGACTAACTTCTACCAAAAAGGGTGAAAGTCTTGTAAAATTTGGATTTTGAAATGACTCTCGATGTAGTCACGTCATCGAGAGTCGGGAGCAACAAATACCAAGGCCCCGAGGGCCACCTTGACACAAATGATATAAGGGAAAGGGAATAAACAAACGAAGACAAGCTATAAAAGACGGAAAAGAAAGGATAGTTGTCGTACCATGCGGTTAACAACTCACTCGCTCCATCGTCTCATAAGTCAATATCGGCATGTAGCTAGTTGTCGTCATTGTTATTCCTCTCCAATCAAGATATGGATCCATGGTTGGGGCACAAAGGTATAATGAGGTGGGTTTTGATGTGAAAGTCGGTGTAAAGTGAAGAGAAAGTGAGGTGAAAATGTGTATTTGAGGTGTAGGGGTCATATAATGAGAGTAAGGACATGTAGGGAGGTTGGGAGGGGGTATAAAGTGGTAGGGTGGGCTCAAACGACGAAGAAAAGGCCAAAGGAGGAACAGGGGGTCCATCCCGGTCAGGATGGATGGTCCCGGTCGGGATGACCTTCCCGTCCCGGTCGGGATGACCTCGTCCCGGTCGGGATGGCACTCCAGTAGACCCAATTTCTTGCACGCCCATCCCGGACGGGATGACATCCTTCCCGATCGGGATGGCTCATCCTTCCCGGTCGGGTTGACCTCTTCCCGGCCGGGAAGAGTCTCCTAACCCTCTATAGCTCCAAAAGCTCGTTCCAAGCTTCAAAAACCGACTCCCCTTCACACGATCCAAGCTTCAACATTAACCCTTCCTTCCTAGGAGACACTTTCACTTCACACCTATCACAATAAACTCTAATACAACTTCAAATTCCCTCCCTCACATCGCTCATCAATAATCCAAATAACAAGACATTCACAAAAAATAAAAGGAACTACAAGAAAAAGAGATATATACAATGAGACGGTTCTTTTGGAACTCCGTCAAACCAAGGATGATGCATTCTTCAATCTTTTTCAACAATACTACAACCCATTCCATCTCCATCAAGGGCACGAAGAAACAAGTCGAAGCCCTAGCAAAGTCTTCAATCAAGCTAGTAATATAAGCATCCACGTACCAAGGTTCTCCATGACCTTGTCTCGACGTTCCCGGGGCATCCCGATCTTGTATGTTCAATGGCCTAAACTTACACTTTTGATCCTTCTGGATATACCCAAACGTCCACTTGTCCTCATGCGGCCCCAAGGGAGGCTCATCTTGCTTCTTGCCTTTCAACTTGTCATCAAACCCATGATATGGGCACTCATCTTCCTCAATCTCGGAGTCATCATCCTCAAGCTCATATGAATTGCTCTTCAAGCTTTGTCCCAACTCAACCCCTTGATCGATGTCTTCCGTGTAGTGGATCATACTGCATGACTCATCGTTAGTGGGCGAAGTGTTTCCTTGGAGGTCAAACACGATCTTTTATTCGCCTAACTCGAATGTGATCCTACCGTTCTTCACATCAATCATAGCACCGGCGGTGTGTAGAAATGGGCGCCCAAGGATAATGGGAGTGATAGCATTCTCCGGCATGTCGAGCACAATGAAGTCGACCGGAATGAAGAACTTCCCAATTCTCACCGGCACGTCCTCTAGCATCCCCAATGGTCGGTTGAATGAACTATCGGCCATTTGGAGTGTAACGGAAGTGCGCTTTAGCTCCTTCATCCCGTGTTGGCAATAAATGGAATAAGGAATGATGCTCACACTCGCACCCAAATCACATAGCGCTCTCTCGATCTTGTAATTGCCCATGGTGCATGGGATCGAGAAGCTACCCGGATCTTTCAACTTTGGAAGCGTGGAACCTTGAATAAGCTCGCTCACCACCCTTGTGAACGCAATAGTCTCTTCCTTGTCGATGGATCTCTTCCTAGCTAGGATTTCTCGCATGAATCTTCCATATGCCGGGATTTGGGTAAGTAACTCGGTGAATGGGACATTAACATCCAATTTCTTCACAATGTCTAGGAATTTGTCAAATTGGACATCCACCTTAGTCTTCATTTGCCTTGTTGGGAAAGGCAACTTGATTTGAACCTTGTTTTGCTCAATAGGGGTGGACTTCTCACATGACACTTTTCCTTTACCCTTTTCTTTTGCTTGAAGTAGGGGAAGCTTTTCTTCAATGGGTTTTTCGATCTCCCATAAGACTTGCTCCTCCATTGGATCTTCCTTGCTTGAGCTTCCTTGAATTGGAGATGCAACTTTCTTTGTTGGTTCTTGCATTGGTTCTTGCTCACTAGGGAATGAAGGTGAGTCATAAGATGTACCTCTCCTCGTGGTAATAGCATTTACATGCTCAAGTTTTGGTGTTTCACCTTGAGGAGGTAGTTGCCCCTTTTGTCTTGAGGAGCTTCCCGAAGCAAGTTGAGATATTTGGGTCTCAAGCATCTTTGTATGAGCATCTCTCGCCATGTTATCCCTTTGAATAAAAGCATAGAACTCTTGTTGGTTTCTTGTCATCTCCATTTGGTTTTTATGCATATCCACCATAGATTTTTGAATGTTGAAATCTCGAGGTGGAGATTGTGGATTATGCGGAGTATCGGTGATGGCTAGAGGAATGTCATAGTCATGAGTAGGAGATCGGCTCCTAGGCTTGCTTTGTTGTTGTTGACTTTGAGTTGCTTGTTGTTGACGGTTCCCTTGGAACCCATGAGAATTGCCTTGATTAAGGCCTTGATTGAAGTTCCCTTGTTGGAACCCTTGATTGTTGTTGTGGAAGGTACCTTGGTTATTTTTCTTGAAATTGTTGAAGGGCCTTGGGTTGCCCTGATAACCTTGGCACCCTTGATTGTTGTCCCTTAAGGGAGGTGGAACATAGGGACGAAGTTGTAGAGCTTGTTGTTGAGGGACTTGATTGGAAGCTTGGTATTGATTAGAATAGGAGGCACCTTGCTTGAACGCTTGAAAGGCGTTCACTTGCTCAACGCTCCCTTGACAATGCATAGGATCGTGACCAACGATACCACAAGTATCACACATCCCATAATAAGGCAAAGGAGGTGCAAATCCCAACGCATTCACTTCTTGAATCGAGTGTTGGTTGGAGGAACTAATGCTTTGAACTTGATTGAGGTGGCCTTGGAGCTTCTTGTCAATATTCTCCATGTGGGTCTTCAATTGAGCTCCAAGGTCAATGCTTAATTGAGTAATAGCATCAACCTCGTGCCTACCTCCTCGATTTGCCTTCCTAGGCCTTGAGTATTGAGAATTATGAACCGCCATCTCTCGATCCTTGCCCATGTTTGGTCATCATCGACCTCGGTGAACCTACCATTGGAGCCCATAAGAATAGCTCTTGAGTCCTCATAAAGACCGTTCCAAAATTGTTGGACTAAGAACCATTGTGCAAGTCCATGGTGGGGGCACGATCTAACCAAAGATTTAAACCTCTCCCAAGCTTCATAAAGGGTTTCCTCATCCCGTTGTTGGAAACCGGTGATGGAGGCCCTTAGCAAATTAGTCTTCTCCGGAGGGTAGAACTTTTGGTAGAACGCCAATGCAAGTTTCTTCCAAGTATCGATGCCCATGGTTGCCCTATCGAGACTCTTGATCCATTGCTTCGCTTTTCCAAGTAATGAGAATGGAAATAATACCCAACGGATTTGATCTTGAGTAACCCCGGGTTGAGAAATAGCGTCACAATAATCAGAGAAAGTCTCCATGTGTTGGTGCGGGTCTTCGGTGGGCAAACCACTAAATTGATTTCTCTCCACAAGTTGGATGAATTGAGTCTTGGCCACAAAATTTCCGGCATAAGCGGCCGGTAGAGTATTCGGTCCCGGCAAGACATCTTCCTAAATGTGGAGTGAGATGAAAACTTCGGCATGATTGGATATGCGGGAGAAGATGGTGTAGACGGTGTTGATGTAGAACTAGACGGGGAACTAGGTGAAGAAGAATGGATAGATGAACCAAAGGGGTTTATGAAGATCCCTTCGGCCGTCTCACGAGGTGACTCGTTAAAGTCGGATCCTTGAGCTTGCTCTTCAATGGTATTGCTAGTACTTGGTTGAGAGATTCTAACCCGGCCAATCGTCCGTTGGCGAAAGGCTCTAAAGAGTCTTTCCGGCTCTGAATTGAAGAGAAAGAATTCGCCTCTCTCCCTAGGCATACACTACACACTTGAGCAAACGTGAGAACACCTAGTGCTTTTCGGGCACTAGGCAACGACAATAAACAAGCACAATCGAAAGACAAAGAGAAAATGAAGAAATAAAACTAAGGAAACAAGAAGAATCTAGAGAATATGCACAAGAGATGATAGAAGAGCACAAAGAAGTGTAACTAAGTTTAGCTATAAGCAAACTAGTCTAAACAATGCACCGTCCCCGACAACGGCGCCAAATTGATGGTGGGATTTGTCGTGGCTCCTACCGATCAACAAAATAACCAACTATTCCTAGTGGGTAGCTAGGGCTATAAGGGTCGTGTCCACGGAGACGGTATTAGGTGTCTAGGCTAGGTCCACTAACAAACAAGACTAAGTCACAAACAAACACAAAGATAACGATAATTGACAATCTATGATGGGAGAGGAGGTGAGGACTAGACTAATAACAAACTAGCTATAACAAGGCTAAATGAAATAACTAAATACCAACTAAGCAATGAACTAGAGAAATGTTGACTAACTAAGAGGATGAAATCAAATATGAAAGGAAGTGGGGTAGGTCGGGTTCATAAGTGTAGTAGGGTAATTGGGGTGATCGTGGGTGCAAGTGTCCCCTAGTTGCTAGAGTCGGTCCGGGCTCTCGCTACGTAGACCAACGCCGAGGTAAGTTCGCGCTCTTGCGTCTAAGACTAACCTCAACACAACCACAAAATAGACAAACAATGAGAAGATGAGCACAAGTATGGGGAGCATTGGCCACTACTACTCACACAAGCAAATCAACAAACACATAGAGTGCCCATTATGTGACTAACAACAAAAGAGTCACCTTTACCCATAATCAAACCCTAATCATCCATAATCTACACTTAATCCCCCTACTAACCCCACAAGGAGACTACTCACTCATTATCAATAACAAACAAACAATAATAAGAGAAAACAACATGAAAACCCAAACATCCAATATCAAGGACAAGAACAATAACAAAAAACACTAAGTAAAGATTCAAACTTGGATTAAATAAACAAGAACAAGAGTAGAGAATATTATACCAACAACAAGATGAAGAAAAAGACGCAAACTTGTATAGATAAGAACCCAAATCAACTCCAAGGATGTCAAGCTTGGAGAAATCTTCAAGAACCCACATAATACAAGATTATCTAATCTAGATTAAACTAAGATTAACTAAAGATTAACTAGAGATTAAAAGAGGTTAATTAGGGTTTTGAATTCTTAAGAGAGGCCTAAAAACAATCTAGGGTAAAGTATGGTGCTTAAACATTACAAAGGAGGAGTATTTATAGGGTTACGAGAATGAAGGAGGAAGGAAAGAAACAATGCGGCTATAGCTCCATGGTCCCGACCAGGAAGGACTGGTCCCGACCGGGAAGGGCTTATCCCGACCGGAAAGGGATGGTCCCGACCGGGACGGACCCAAAACAGAACCTATGCTAGATGCGCACCTCATCCCGGACAGGATGAGTTCCTTCCCGTCGGGGATGAGTCTTGTAGGCCTCCAATATGATCTTTAAGGTTCCTCCTTGCTTCACATGGGCTTCTCATCGACTCTTGGGTCTCAGGATCGAGTCTAAGGGGTTCGGGATCGGGTCCCAAGGTCTCGGGGTCGAATCCAAGGCATCGAGTGATCGTTCTTCTGCTTCGTTGGCTCCGAAAAGTGTGTGTATTGAGTCGGAATCGCTCCAACTCTTCAGGAATGGTCTCGGGAACCTGAAACGAGCTAAAGGAAGCATAAGTAGCCCATGAACCGCTCCCAAGGAGCGATTCCGCAAGGAAATGGGACCAAAACACAGCAAATTAGGCACTACAAACTACACTTATCAAGTTGAGCTTAGAACATGTCGCGAAACCCATACGAATCGACTATGGACACCCTTGACATATCCATATTGGACTACATCACGGTATAGTGGGACATCGGTCACCAGTACGGGCCCGGGAAAAATATGGGGTTATGCATGAACCTTAAAACTAAAACACGTATTGTACTAGTTAAACGATTTCTATTCGAGTCTCACCTTGAGGATGCCGATTGTAAGTCACGCATCAGTTAATCCCCAGCGGAGTCGCCAAATTGTGGACATGACATAGGTCCACCCCGACGCGGCCACGCGCGGGTTTGGGGAGGCGAATGAATCTCCATATGAGATGGGTCGAATTGAAATCTAAATCGAAGTGGAGTCGCCACCGAACTTTGTGGGAGTTCGGTCCCGTTCGAACCCACTTTATATCTTAGTGGGCCATGCACAAAGTATGGCCCATTCGGATGTCAGATTTTATTGGGCTCGTCCCTTTGCATTTGATACCGATACCGACTTTATCGGATACCGTGTATTGAATGACTCTCGTGCGCCAACGGTTTGGGGCATCCGGAAACCGAGGTTCTGAGTAAGGGGTGAGGGTATGTGTTGGGAAGTTCATAAAGAACACCCAAACCCGCCCGCACATTAGCGGCCTCTACTAAGATATCGTTTGACTCTCTAATACGCGCGTTAGTAGAACGGTAAAATGATATGCAAACATTATCTTACCTAAACATGTGACTAATTGAATGGGTTGCTAGGTCGATTTAATGCATCTAAATTTAACGTCAAAGTTGAATTTAGCATGCGGGTTCATTTTAGTACAATAAAATAAACAATGGAAATAAATCGAAAAGACATGAGCAAACAAGTTAGTAACGATATAACGATAATAACGGTTTGCAACAATATATAACGATGTAGAAAAATGTAGAAAAACACGATGCATGGCTTTGAAAAGTAATATATCACGTGATAGACTTGACACACGTTGACCGAAGTCGTAAAAATATTATTGAGACTCGAAGGATGCTATGGATCTCACGTATTTGACGTGATAGAGGCCACTCGATCGAGTCATTGAGGGACTCGAGTGGTCTCAATAAAAGGTATTCTGCCCATGATTTGAGGTGTTACTCGACCGAGTCATTGCGGGACTCGGCCGAGTGGTCCTCAAGAGACCATTCTGCCTCGACTTTTGGATGTCACTCGATCGAGTGGCCTATGGCACTCGGTCGAGGGGCAACTGTACGAACTATGGTTCGTTTGGTTTTGATTTGGAAGTTGCTTTCGATTTTGAAAATCATCAATTCATTAGGTCGCGTAGAAATATATTGAAACTTATACTCGACCTGAATCGATACTCGCCATATTCTATACTCAATTATAATATCGATATCGAATATTTAGAGTACGCTAAAAAAAAGAAGTTTGAAGAATTATTGCTAAAATAAAGACAAAATAATTGATTTGATGTCACGATTTTCAGAGATCCATGCGACCCGCGCGAGAAAGGCGCGACTCGCGCCACCACGCGACTCGCACAAGGCACGTGCGGCTCGCGTGGCGGACTGTTCTTGGTCCTGATTTTGTGCTACTCGTTGTACCCGGTGCTTGGTTATAGGACCAATACCGAATGAATATCACGGTATGAGTGATCTCCGCGTTTATAGTGTCGTATTAATTCGATTGAATTAGGTGACAACTACTTTTGCATCAATGAATATCATGTTGGTGGGATTGATTGACTAAATTATTTAAATTCGACATCCAACTATTGAGTTGGTATCGAATCTAATGGATTGACACTTAGTATTTACTTTAATTAAAACCTTGATTCCCTCCGCATCCCGACATCACGAAAAATCCTTACGGATTGTGTGATGTCGGATCCGCATCAACGGGTTCCGGTCCTAATTAAAAAGTGTTCTATTTTGTTAAAAATAGTTTTCGTTCGAAATAGTTTTGAAATCGATGAAGATGCGATGATGACGATTATGATAACGACGGGACAAGAATAAAAAAAATGTTTTTTCTTGAAGTTAACTCGCTTCAACAATCAAGCGTTTGGGGTGTCGGGATAAGCGACCAGCAACATCGGGTGAAGCACCCTTGTATATTCGGATTTCCTTATCCCGTCATCACTCCCGCTCGACACGAATTAGCGAGTATTTTAATGTCTTATACTGGAGATTATTATCGATATTATAGATGCGACGATAGAATAAGAAAAATAAAAAAATGAAGATGACGAGATGGACGACGCGAGGAAGAAGAGAAGGGAAAAGAAAGGGATTTTGCACCCTTAACCTACATGTTCTTGTCTCGGATAAGACTCGTTTGATTGTGGCCTAGGCACGGGAGTTCGAGGTTTACGTAGATTAAGTTATGGTGGTTTAGGGTTTGCCTCCTAAGTACTAGGGTTAGGGTTTGAGTGTATAGGATTAGGCTTGATTAGGGTTGAATAGGGAAAAAAAAAGATGATCAATTTTGCATGCAAGGGGGTGTATATATAGGCATTGGACACCCCCTTTGTCTAGGGTTACTCGACCGAGTAGCCCCCTGACTCGGTGGAGTGGCCCAATCAATCGTAGTCGGGCTTGTTACAGGGCCCACTCGGTCGAGTGGGCTGACACTCGATCGAGTGGGTCAGCCGCACGCACGGGTCCGGTTTTTTGGACTGTAGTTTGGATATTTTGTGGGTTTTGTATTTGGATTGGACTTTTGATGTTTGAGTGACTGTTTTTTGTGTCTCAAAACGACTTTGACCGGGGTTTGACCCAATCGCTAAAATTCGGTTTTATTTCCGGTGTCGGTTTTGACCCAAGTTAGTCTCATTTGATCGGAAACGACCCATTGGGCCTGAATTTGAGAAAGGTTTTGTGGTATTTGTACTCCGTAAAGGGCCTAAGCCAACAATCAATGGTTTCGAGCCCATATTCGAGCGCGTAGAAACACGTTTGCATCCGATCATCATCGGGTGTTTTTTGGAAACTGCCATAGACACCTGGCGGTCAAAACGCGGGTGTCTACACAAGTCGATATCGGAAACAATCTCGTACATGTCCTTTCTTGATTAGACCAAGCTGGAACCTTAGAACTTGAAAGCCGGTTCAATAAAACTCCAAGGCCTTCACGAAATGAAAAAGAATGAGATTGGAATAATGAGAATATGGAGAAGGGAAAGAAGAGAACGAGGAAACAAAGGAAACACAACTCCAAATAAAACGTGAACCGCAGCAGTGATAGAAACAGTAGCAAAAGAAACCGAAAACACTACGAATAAAATCGAACAGCAGTAGTAGCGCACCACACGACAGCAAACCGTGGACAGCAATTAAGGTAACACGACCACACAATGGACAAGAAAACATGAGAAGAAAAGAAAGGGAGAAGAAGAACGAGAAAGAAGAAGGAAATGGGATGAAAAGGGGCTGATACGCCATCCACAAAACAACAACAACAAACAGCGGCAACAACCACAAATGACAACAGCAGCAGCAGCAATGGCTAGAAGAAAAGAAGAAAAGGAAAAGAACGAGAAAGAAAAAGAAGACTACGAACAACAATGGTGACAAACACACACGGACAGCAACAACACAAACGAAAAGGAGACCGAAAAACGCCAGGACAGGTCTCAAAACAAGATAAAAATAAGAATAAAATCAGAACGAAGAAGAAGAAAAGAAAGTCACGAAGGAACAACAGCATGCAACAGTAGCGAGAGCAATAGCAGTAGAATAAATAGATGAAATCAGGAGGAAACGTAGAAGAGAAGGAACGGAAAATCAGAAGCAGCAGCAGTAGCATACAAACGCAGCAGCAATAGAAAAATGCAGCAGCAAAACGCAGCAAAATGGTTGAAAATTGAACAACAACAGCGAAGAGGAAGAAGAAAGGAATAAGAAGAAGGACGGAAAAGAAGTAGCGCACTACAGGTCAGCAGTAGCAGTAACACACAAAACGCAGTAAAGACAACAACAACAGCAAAAATAACGATGCAGCAGCAACACACGCAGTGTACGAAGGAGAGGAAGAGGAGAAAAGAGAGGAGGGTCTACCTCGCGTGCTATAGCAGCAGTACGAACAAGAAGGTGATGGGATAACGATTGCTGGAAGAATGAAGAAGACGCAACAGCCAGAAATGACAGCAGCAGCGAGCATCAAATCGCATCAAAAATAGAGGAAAACAAAGGGGGTCGGTGGATGAAGATAGCAGATGAAGGGGGAAGAATGAATGGGAAAAACGAATGAAGGTGGAGATGAAAAAGTGAGGCGGTGGGAAAAATGAAACAAAAAGGCAGAGGGAGTGAATGTTAGTAAGGTGGGGAGTACGTAATAAAGATGGGACTGAAATCAACTCAAAATAAAAGGTGTACAGATTCTGAGGCACTAGGTATACGTTGTATATGGATTAATTAAGTGAATCGGGTATGAGACGAATTCCGTAACGATAAGTTGATTGATCCACGAATTGAATTAAAAATCGAGTCAAAAAAAAATTAATTGGGTCGACTAATAAAATGAGTAAATAAAATATTCGAGACGGAAACAAAGTTTATAGAAATAAATAATTAGACGATGAAATAGTATTTCCCGATGAAATAGTATTTCCCGATAAATAATAAATCTTCGATGAAGTGAATTAAATTGATTTTCGAGGGAAGGTAATAAATGTTTTGACGAAACATAAAATAAATGATCTTCGAGCCGAAAATAGAAATTCGAACTTAAATATAAATAAATAAAACTTAGAATTTTAAAAAATTCGAAATAGACTTTCGATAAAAATTAAATTAAATGTATAAAATAAATCGAAACAGAAATAAAAATATATTTTAAAATAAGAAGAGTTTCCGAGACAAATTGAATTTTAGGAGTTTGAAACGATTAAACGATAAATTCGTTTTATAATAATTTTAAGAATTACGAGGTAAATCGTAAACAAAATAAAAATACAAGCATAACTGTAATTTAATTTAATTTATAAAATCAGGGATGTTACAGAGAGACGGTTACTTCCTCTTTGATTTGGCAGCCTTAACCTTGGATTAGTGCATGAGTGAAGGGTGCTCAACCTCAGGAAGCTCAAGACGGCAGGAGAGAGGGACAAGCTGGGAGTTAACTCCCAATAGCTGAAGTTCCTCTGGTGACCAAATGGCAGACTTAGAATCACCTGCAACGGTTAAAACAGGGAATGATGCGTGCTATTTATATATGATTATTACGTCTTTTACGCACGCATTTCCATGCATATCGAGTAGCATTGTCTACTATTTTCCCCCAAATTTGATACTTTGTGGTATTGTTGCATCTTATGTAGGGAATGGACTTGTAGACGCATAAACAAGGCAAAAATCGTTCTTAAAGATGAAATATTATGCGAAATAAGAAAAGAGAATGATCGTTTCCAAATAGGTCAAATTAAAACGTAAATATCTTGAGTTTTACAACTTCAATTGAGCTGATTCTAGTTGCGTTGGAAAGCTCTATATCTTAGCTTTCCAACGGTATATTATACGCCCGATTTGAAGAAGTACGAAGAAATGGCAAGCTTTTGAAGTTGAGCGCGCAGTGCTGAGAACGGAAACAGGTATATGATAGTCGAACTACTATCCTAATACTCGACCGACTATCCATATAGTCGACCGACTATTCAAAATTCTCGACCGACTATTCTCGAGACTGGACAAAGACCGGGACTTTCCTAATTTGATTTTTAGGGTTAACAAGACTTTTGGGCTTTTGTTTTAACTTAGTATTTAGGAAACTATTAGACTAGATTTTATATACCACTTCTCCCTTATTCTCTTTTACTTCTCCTTAGACTCTTATTTAGATTTCTTCTCCTTATTCTCTTAGAATTACACCGAGTTTAATTTCTTCCTTTAAAACTCGGTTATTGTAAGATTGCAACATTCTAATCGCCTTCATTCCTTTTGGTAATTTTATCTAATCTTTTTTTTTTGGGAAAATGTAAGCTTGATATTAAAATTATAGGAAGAATTACAATTGTTCCCTACAACCACTTTCACACAATGCTACTCATCATCTAAGAACAACCACCATTATCAATACATGAATTTCTCTACTTGAATCAGTTTTCCTTGAGTTAACAGAAATCTATGCCTTGTTCTGATCTCCCCTTGAATTTCCTTCAACAGCTGCTCCGGTCTGGGCATTTTCTTCTCATGTTTACTGAGATTCCGAGCTCTCCATACGTGATATATGAGTGCGATGATGCTACATCCAACCAGCCTTCTCTTTCCAGCACTCTCAAAACGTTCCTGGTGCCACCACTTTACTGCATCAATATCAGTTACTGTTATATTTAGCCACTCTGACAGAAGACCCAAACATTTCTCGCTATAGGGACACTGGAAAAATACATGCTCATGAGTCTCCGTGCCTGTACCACACAACCAGCATTCCTCATTGGTTTTAATTCCCCATTTTGCCAATCTATCGTTTGTTTGGAGCCTCTTATGCATCATTAACCACCCGATAAAAGAATGCTTAAACAGAACCAATCTATGCCACACCATATCACTCCACTCAACCTCCTGCCTATCTTCCCGCAGCCAATCATACCCCTGCTGCACGGTATACCTCTTACCAGGCTGCAGCCATCCATCACTCACAAACCCATCCTTGAACTTATCATAAGTCGTACAGATCCTCTTCCAGGACCAACTGGAAGTATATTTAGTTAAACCCAACTGCCACTCCCTCCCTTTTAAAAAATTCCTATGTATCCAACGAACCCATAAATGATCTTTCTTTGCAGCAAGCCACCAAATATATTTTGCCATTGTCGCCAAATTCCAATCTATAGCATCTCGAATACCCAATCCTCCCTTCTGTTTAGTCTCACAAACCTGCTGCCATCCAATCAAAGGTGCTGATATATAATTATAATGGTCTTTCCAAAGAAAGTTTCTACAAATACCTTCAACTGACTTGATAACAGTTTTAGGTAAAATAAAAACTCGAGCCCAATACATATGCAAGTTTTGTAAAACGGATTTCACGAGCGTGAGCCTTCCCCCGTAAGATAAATGTCTAGACCCCAAGGATCTAATACGGTCCACATTCTTCTCAGTTAAAATTGTACTATCAAGAACTCCCAATTTCTTAAAAGAAATGGGAATACCTAAATACCTAAAAGGTAAAGTGCCCCTTCTCATACCCGTAGCCTGTAACACCTCACTCTCCTCCTTAACCCCATTCATATAAACTTCGGACTTATCTTTATTCATTTGTAACCCAGAAGCTGCTGAAAATGTCATAAAAGCTCTTATCAACACTGTAACAGACTCCTTGTTTCCATAAGAAAACAAGAGTAAGTCATCCGCAAAACAAAGATGAGCCATCTTCATCTTCTTACATATGGAGTGATATTTAAATCCTTGAAAAGATTGAACTTCTTGAAGTATTCTGGATAAGTACTCCATACAAATAGCAAAGAGCAAAGGGGAAAGAGGATCCCCTTGTCTTAAACCCCTCTTACCTTTAAAGTACCCAAACTTACACCCATTAAGTACTAAGGAAAAGCTTGTAATGGTGACACACTCCATAACCAACATAATAAACTTCTTTGGAAATTTCAAGGCCTCCATCATGTCCTTAACAAAAGACCATTCCACCGAATCAAATGCCTTCCTCATATCAATCTTCATTAGACATCTAGGAGAACAAGACTTTCTCCCATATAGCCTTACCAAATCTTGACAAATTAAAATATTCTCCACAATTTCCCTACCTTGAATAAATCCACTTTGATTTTGACTAATAATCTCGGGTACGATTTTCCCCATTCTGTGACAAAGGATTTTAGTAATGCACTTATACACCGTGTTACAACAAGCTATTGGCCTAAATTGTGTAACATTCTCAGGCATAGCCACTTTCGGTATCAAAGTAATGAGAGTATGATTTACTTGCTTTAGCATCTTCCCACTTTTCCAAAAATTTTGTATAGCTTCTATCACACTTGGGCCTACCGTTCCCCAAGCATCCTTGAAAAATTGACTGGAGTATCCATCAGGACCTGCACTCTTGTCCCCCGGAATGTCAAACATGCTTTTCTTTATCTCCTCAGCTGTAACAGGCCTATTCAACACATCAGCCTGTTCTCGGGTAACCGTTTTCCCCCTTCTAACAACATTTTTATATACCCTCTGCACCGACTTACAGGTACCGAGCAATTGCTTGTAATAATCCTCAAAAGCATCATTAATACTTTCAGGTGCAGTCATCAGAAATCCATCCCCATTTTTAATACTAGCCACCTTATTCATGGCCCTCCTCTTCTTGATACAAGCATGGAAATAAGTCGTGTTATCATCACCTTCCTCCACCCAATGCGCCTTGGCCTTTTGCTGCAAATAAGAATGCACAGATTTCTCCAGTTTTAAGACCTCTTCACTGGCCTGTCTCTCTTTCATACTTAACTCCCTGTTGCAAGGATCGGTCTGAATTTTTTGTTGAAACTCCTCCAACATCAGTTTAGCAATTTGCCAAGACTTTTCAATCTCAGAAAAATGATTTCTATTCAGTTTCCTAAATTCAGGCTTAGCCATTTTAAGCTTTTGTACTAGCCTAAACATAGGATTACCATCAACCTTCTTCTCCCACACCGTCTCAACAATACTCCTAAAACTTTCATTCATAGACCACATATTATAGTATCTAAACCTTTCTTGATATATTACAATGATAGGTTGTGACGAATGTTATGACACGAGTGCCTTGGTTCCATTTTGTGAGAATCTGTGTGATGAGGTTTATAAATAACCTTTTGATTCGAAAAGCGAGGTTGGATGAGACGAATATGAGCACGACATTGTAGATGAACCATTATTGGTTACTTTGCCCGTTATCCTCTCTCCTTCTAAGGTTTTGGGCTTAGTTCCCCCTATTCCACTCCTTTTTCCACCTTTATGCTTATCGGTCCCACTGTTGCCAATTTTTGATCATTTTCCTACGACCACTAACACTTTATTTTTTGATTTTAATTTTGATGCTCCATGTCTTGCGGACGAGGATATTAGTGCAGTACTTAATGTGGAAATTGGTCCTCCACCCCGTGATAAGATGTTTCATTCCATACTTTTGACATTTGAAACTTATATCTTATCATGTGCTTATATTTGCTTTCATATTTCACATGCGCAGGAATATGACATGCTACTTAGGGCGTTGATGTGTTTTTTTAAGTAAAATGACAAAGTTGGTATATTTTGATGCTTAGGAGCGGTTTGGGGAAGGTCTCCGCTCATATATATCTTGTAAGTAGTTTTTTATTTTCTTTATTTTCTTTTTGCACTTCCATTGTCTTGCATTTCTTCCCCGTAATTTTGTTGCCTCTTATTGTTTGTTGTACACAATGAGGGCATTGTGTGATTTGGTTTGGGGAGGGTATGCTTCTGTCTGTTTTCATCAATCTGCATATTTCTTGCATTTCCGCATGCATAAAAAAATCACAAAAAAATGTTTTTGCATTTAGTCGAGTCTTAGTTGAGTCAGAATGCTATGTAGCAATGATGATATTGCTTTTATGTCTTCATTAGTTGCCTATACTTGTGCGCCGTTAGAATTTGTGTATATAATCACATGCGGTATTCTTGCATCTTTGGTTAACGGTACTGAACGAATAAACTTGACTCGTTGTTGGCAAACTACTCAGAATTGTAAGGAATTAGAGCCTTAAACTGATGACATCCATGATCAGTTTCATTTAGGTTGAGAGTAGTACTCCTTATCAGGCATGTAACATCAAACTGCATAAGCATGACATTCGTCTCTTGGTACCTGTATGCATTTGACTCGTGGTTTTGACATGTGCGAAAAAGGCAAATCCTTTCTTTTAAATTAATTCCCATGAGCCTCACATAGCCAAATTAACCTGTTTGACCCGTTTATCAACTACATGCCATATATTGCCTACCCTAGTCAAGCTAGTAGATTAGTTGGACGGAATTTTTTTTTTCGGGTTAATTTTGGAACCAAGATATTGGAAAAGAAAAAAAGGGGAATTGGAAAAAATTGAATGGAAAAAAAGAAGAAAAGAAAGGAAAGAAAAAAAATGAATGAAGTGAAACTAGAAGAAGAATGTGTTTTTGCTATGAGAAAAGAATTGATCTCTCTAATTTCATAGTTATTAGTGGGAAGCGGTTTTGATAAGGCGCTTGTTGTTATGCCTAATTTCTTCGACTGGAGTTTGTGAGAACGGAATATTTATTATTGATGGGTGTAGGGAATACTAGCTTGGCTTTTACATCCTCATATCCTTATCATTTTTCCCCTTCTTACCCGATTAGCCTCACTTTATACCATATGTAAGTCCTTGGCACGTGTCTTTTCCCGATAGAATGCGTATGTATGGTTATTAGAGATTAATTTCATGTTAGATTGCATGCATGTTCTTGTAGGTCGCAGTTTAGGTGAGTGCTTTGTCTTTCCGTTTTTACACAAACTCACAATATCACCCGTTTTGTGTGATGAGCGATCCGTGAGAGTTCGACATAGATGAGTCTTGAAAGGTTGAAGGTTCAGTATTGTTGTCATTGGTTAAGCTTGTTGTATGTGGTTATTTACATTGACTTTAATCGTTGCGCATTGGTTTGGGTATCTTTGAAGCATGTTCCGCTATGAGTTATATACATTCAATTAGGATTGGGTTATAGTTTTGTGCTTGCTTGAGGACAAGCAAGGGTTCGGTTTGGGGAGGTTTGATGCGTGCTATTTATATATGATTATTACGTCTTTTACGCACGCATTTCCATGCATATCGAGTAGCATTGTCTACTATTTGCCCCCGAATTTGATACTTTGTGGTCTTGTTGCATCTTATGTAGGGAATGGACTCGTAGACGCATAAACAAGGCAAAAATCGTTCTTAAAGATGAAATATTATGCGAAATAAGAAAAGAGAATGATCGTTTCCAAATAGGTCAAATTAAAACGTAAATATCTTGAGTTTTACAACTCCAATTGAGCTGATTCTAGTTGCGTTGGAAAGCTCTTTATCTTAGCTTTCCAACGGTATATTATACGCCCGATTTGAAGAAGTACGAAGAAATGGCAAGCTTTTGAAGTTGAGCGCGCAGTGCTGAGAACGGAAACAGGTATATGATAGTCGAACTACTATCCTAATAGTCGACCGACTATCCATATAGTCGACCGACTATCCATATATTCGACCGAATATTCAAAATTCTCGATCGACTATTCTCGAGACTGGACGAAGACCGGGACTTTCCTAATTTGATTTTTAGGGTTAACAAGACTTTTGGGCTTTTGTTTTAACTTAGTATTTAAGAAACTATTAGACTAGATTTTATATACCACTTCTCCCTTATTCTCTTTTACTTCTCCTTAGACTCTTATTTAAATTTCTTCTCCTTATTCTCTTAGAATTACATCTAGTTTAATTTCTTCCTTTAAAATTCGGTTATTGTAAGATTGCAACATTCTAATCGTCTTCATTCCTTTTGGTAATTTTATCTAATCTTTCTTCCTTCTTCCTCGTTCTTGATTGTTCTTCTTCATATTTAATTATTCTTAATATTTGTTTTATGCTTGTCGTAATTTTATTATTATTCGTCATGTTTAATCTAGTAAAATCTTTTATTAATATTGTTGTTCTTGATTTAATTATGAGTAGCTAATTTCCTTCGCTAGGATTTAGGGGATCTGCGAATTGAATGTGGTCGCTAAATAATTTATAGATCTGTCAATGATATTGTGTCTAAGTTGTTAATTGTAGCATATAATCACGATTAGTCAGTTAATGCGCATGATTGATTAATTGAATTCGGTAAACTTGAACCTAAGATCAGAAGCCTGGTAAAAGTTAGACCTGCAACAACACATTAGTTTGCCCTAATAAGATCGGAAGCCTTTAGACGCATACTAGGGTGAATAGCGGACCGCAAGGACCTTTTCAATACCCCTTAGACTAATCTGCGACAGACCTGTGACTTAGACCGTGACCATAACAAATTCGTAGTGAACCGACAATCCTAGTTTTCTCTCCATACATCAATTCGTTTTAATTCATCATATTTATTTTAGTTAATTCTTCTCCTTTAATTCTCTTTGCTTCACTACTTTTAGATTAGTTAAAACAAACAAACAAAACCCCCCAATTTAGTTACTTAGATAGACTTTAATTGCAAGTAGAATTTATTTGTCTCCCTGTGGATTCGACCTGACTTCCCTAGCTATACTTTTAGTTAGACCTAAGTTGGTTATCTTTGATAGGTATACGACAAGCTTATCAGGGAAAGCGTCAGGAACCAGCCGGTGAACGAATGAACGACGAAGTATGAAGAATACGCCCCCAACTACCTGGGTTGGGAGAGCTACACATTCCCAATATCGCCAGATAAGGTTTGGACGAGATCAAATCAAAGGGAGGAACCCAGACGACGGGCAGCGTTATCTCCTCCTTACTGACCCTCTCCAACACCGCCTTGAACAGATTTCGGACGACCACAATGTCTCGCTCCAAGGACGCCTCATCGAGAAGGGCGCATCGGCAAGCCCCCAACACTACAAGAAAAGGTGCCCCAGGCGTGCACCCAGTAGCTTCCATCAGTGGACGCTAAACGGGGACGGGCGTCCGCAAACAGATGCCAGAAAGTGGAAGCCACGACCGGTCGCCCATTTTTAGATCGGGCGTCTACTGTTAGACGCCAAGCAAACGGGCGTCCGACAGTGGACGTCAGGTGTGGCGTCTGATTGTGGACGCCATTTATCCCTGGATGGCGTCTACAGTCAGACGCCATATGCTTCATGTTGGCGTCTGACTGTGGACGCCATCGTGGGGTAAATGGCGTCCACTGTCAGACGCCATATCCCCTGAATATCTGCCAATTTTGATCGATTTTAGCTTCCTCTGGCGTCTGGCATGGTGTACGTTATTGGACACCATAAACGCTGTTGCGTGTCCGTAAATATGCGTTTGATGTCTAGCCAAAACCTGCAAAATAAACCACTTCCACAACTCCCAACCGACCACAATTGTCGACCAACCACAATACCTCAATCGCATTCACTCTCAATCAACCAAAACACTTCTTCTCTCGACAAATTTATGCTGAAAAAACATTCATATAAAAACGTTTTAACATACGGTTGGAAGGTACATAAATCTGAACTAGTTCGAAGATACATAATCCATAAATCCAGTTAGAACAAAAAAAACAATCAGCTAACTGTGAAGCTAGCTGAAGCACCAGAGTTACCGTCATCCCTGTTAAAGGGGTCTCTGTCGTCTGGAGGGGGTGGGGGATGACCTTGGTTGCATCTCTCAAACATGGCCTGAAACATGGCCATCTGTTCCTGCATTTTCTTTATGTGCTCCTGTTGTTCCTTCAGTTTCTGTTGCTGCTGTGTCAGTTGTTCCTTCATGGCCTCCTCTTCCGGGTCGGGCTGCTGAGAACCGACCGGCGTGTACTCCATCTGTGTAGAGGGGCCGAGACGCGGTGGGGGAGGTATGAAGTAGATACCGTGTGCATTTCCAACACCATACACACTTCCTTTCCCGTACCCCGAGACGACCTTGACAAAAGTCTGATTCGGGTCGACTTCGGTAGCATCAGGAGCAGTCTCGAGGTTCGCTAGCTCTTCTTGGTAGGCATCCTGCGTACACAACAACGATTTCAATTCAAGTTATTATTAGAGGAAATCATTAAAGATAGTTATCTACCACCTAAAGTATAGACAAAATTGATTTATTTGAAATAGTAACTACTCACCCAGATTGCCTGGTCTTTCTTCCTCCTAAGAGTATGCCCGTCATCACCTCTCTTCCCGTGCATGTCCTGGAATATCTCCGGCGTGGTTGGCGTCCTCCCGAGTTCAGCTGCTAGCTATTAAATGAGTGTGAACGTTAGGCGAATATATATTATGTGAACATAGTTTATGATTATTCAAGTAAGAGTACGATATTGGTAGAAATCATACCCTCTTGACACGAAGAAACGAAGACTGAGAACCCCGATGATGTGTCGGGTTTGCCTTCCCCTCAAGTTCACAATTCTTCATTTTGTTTCTCTATCCCCTCTCCGACCTGACCTTGAAATCCGCGCTGTCGTGGTACGTAACCCACCTCTCCAACGCTTCACCTGAAATATGACGACACTAATATATTAGTTAATACAGTAAAAGATTGAAGTTAGATTGTTTGTTGAAATTGAGTACTATAAAAAAACTACACCTTTAAGGTCTTTGAGCGGAGTCCTCCGCGTGTGGCGTTTGTTCATTACGTCAGCGAAACGTCGTGTGCAAGTCTCGTTATACCGCTCCCACACCCTTTCTTCTAACTCCGGCTTCCAAGCGAACTTCAACTAAACAATCAAGGCGTATTATTAATTAGTAGCAAAAATATTTACAAAGTCAACATTATAAATTAAAAACTCGGTAACAAAAACAATCCACGTACCCGGAAGTTGTTGAACCACCACTGTCGTACGTCCAACAGCACATGAGTCCAGCAGGCATACCCCTGCCCTTTGTCGACCATGTAGCTGACAGTATGGCCTTTCGTGACCTCCCCATGGAGAAACCTGCACCGAGTCCAGAACCACATATATGTACGAAATCTTACAAGATATAGTCCAAAAATTCATACGTTACAAAAGAATCGACATGTCAAAAAATATTACCATACGCGACCAGGGTCGATAATCACCCGACCGTTCTCGTCCTTCTCCAGCTCCACCTCCTGCCCCTGCTGCTGCCCTTCTGTGGACATGACATAGGTCCACCCCGACGCGGCGAAGCGCGGGTGTTGGGGAGGCGATAGAATTTCCATATGAGATGGATCGAACTGAATTTTAAATCGAAGTAGGAGTCGCCACCGAATTTTATGGTTATTCGGAACCATTCGAACCCACTCTATGTCGTAGTGGGCCATACTTAAAGCCTGGCCCATTTCCGATGTGAGAGTTTATTGGGTTCGTCCCTTAGCATATCGATACCGATGCCGACTGGGCGGTTAATCGTATATTGAATGACTCTCGTTGCCAAAGGTTTCGGACATCCGGAAACCACGGTTCTGAGTAAGGGGTGAGGGTACGTGTTGGGAAGTTCAGCGAGAACACCCCACCCCGCCCGCACTTGGCGGCCTTTACTAAGATATCGTTCGGTTTTGTGTACACGCGTTAGTTCGACGATGAAATGATATGCAGAGATTATTTTCCTAAGACATGTGAGGAAAAATAAATAAATGGGTTGCTAAGTCGTTTAATGCATGTTAAACTACTAACGTCAAAGTTATTTTAGCATGTGAGTTCGTTTTAGTCTAATAAAACGATAAAAAGAATATGAGAGAATGAATTGCTACAAACACGAGAAAACGGGTTAGTAACGATTGAAATAATAATATATGAAGGAAATATGAAATCGAGAAAATAAAAAATCAATCGAAAACTAAAAAATATAGTTTAAAACGTTATTTTGTATAAAAACGATGTTCGAGAAAGAATAAAAAAAAAGAACGAAAAAGACGCGTGTGGGCCAAGAGCCGCGCGACTCGCCCGAGACTCATGCGGGTCGCGTGGCGGCCTGATTTCGACAACGGTTTTCGGAAAATTTTGATTAAATCGCGTACGAATATCGCATAACCCGTACTCGACTTAATATTCTCGATATTCGTTATATTTGATAGTTGATTATCAAATATTTAGAATAGTTTTGGAAAAGATATAAATTTAGAAATCGTTTCGTAAAATAATGAAATAAACGAACGAAAGACTAAAAATATATAACCGGATCAGACTCGTGCGCGAGTCGCCTGGACCGGGCGCGACTCGCGTGCGGGTCTAACTTTTTATATATTTTTTGTGTTCGAAAATCGTTAATCGGGTACAAACATGAATTAATTTATACTCGGTCTTATATTTTCGATATTCGTCGTATTCGATATTCGATTATGAAATCGATATCGAATATTCGGAATGACTTTAGAAAAGGTTTTGAAAAGTTTGTTTTTGAATGAAAAGTAAGAAAAAGGAATTTTGAACGAAAAGTTGTAAAAAAGGATTTTGAACGAACAAAAAATAAAATGAAATCGTCGAAATCTTAATATAATTCTTTTTGATACGATATTCGATTATATAAAATCAGTATCGTATTTTAAGAATATTCGATATATGAACATAGTTTTAATAATATCGATATTAGAAAAAATAAAAAAAGATCGACGAGACCCATAAAAACGAGAAGAAGAGAAGAGAAAAGAGAAGAGTCGGGTTTGATTTACACCCTCAACCTACATGCTTTGTTTTCTCGGTATAAGGCTCGTCGGACGGTGGCTTAAGCACGGGAGCGTCGAGATGATGCGGGTGAGTTAAGGTGTCGGATTTTGGAGTGTTTTTGTGTGTATGCGAGGCGTGGGTTCGGCCGGGTGATGGGACGGACAAGGATTCGGAATTTCGGATAACGTGTCGGTATTTGCTAACTATCGAGTTCGTGTATGAACCGTGTATGGAGGCTGTTTTTCCGGTTTATTTGATGTATTGTTGATGAAAGTAATTGGTGTCTTTTGTGTTGGACGAGAGGTCCTATTTATAAGGAGTTTCCGACCTTGGTTTAGGAGAGTTTGAATACCGCTTAGGATAGGAAACGTAGGAGTTCGAGGGAAATAAGAATTCCGCTTTCTTGGCCAAGAAGAAAGAGGAAAACCGGCTGGTTTGAGGGTGTATTGGCCGGGTGTTTTACACTCGGTCAATGTCTGAATCGGTCTCCGGATAGAATTCCTACTTGAGATCGAATTCTACCTTAAACGGAATTGTTTATTATTTTGCATGGCTGATTTTTGTAGTATCTGAATTCAATCCGGATTGGTGGGGGTGACACGGCAGTTTATGCCTCGGGAAATATCTTTCACCGGGTTTTGACTCGGTCGCTAAAAGACGGTTTTACCCCTGGTGACGGTTTCGACCCAAATTAGTGTTATTTGACTCGAAACGACCCACTGGGCCTGGATTTGAGGTTGGTTTTGTGAGATCTGTACTCCTTAAAATGTCTAAACCAAATGTCCATAATTACAAGCCCATATCCGAGTCTATCAAAGCACGTTTACGTCCTATCATCATCGGGTGTTTGGCGGGAACTACTATAGACACCTGGCGGTCAAAATGTGGGTGTCTACAGAGCCCCCACTCTGACTGAGGCTTGGACAAGGCAAAAGTCAGAGTAGCTACCAGGTCAATCAAGGATTAAAACGTGGCAGCCTTCCGATCGGGTCGTTTAGGGTCCATTAGACCTGCGTGAAGGGCTCGCCAGCCATAGAATAGAAATCATACCTGGGTTGATGCTGATAATGTCGCGGGAGCTTGCCTAGGAAGCTATGGGTATACCTGTTTGCAGATATATCCTGTCTTAAAGTTGCGCCGGAGCTTTTCCACTAGGGAACTTAGAATTCTCGGGGAGTCTTGAGTGTACCTGTATGCTGACATAATTTGTATGTAACATTTAGGCGAAACACTGACTCATGCTGGGGAAGAAAAAAAAAAGATGATTTTTTCCGAAAAAAAAATTTGAAAAGGAGAATGTTGAATTTTTTTTGGAAGTTTTGAAAACAAGGATGGCTGGGATGACTTTGATTCCTAATTGGATTCTGACATGGATTCCTAGAATTTCCTGGTTAGGCCTATATGCCTAGATGAAACAGGGGAAGTGGTAAAAATTCTATTCCTGTGATGACTAGGAAGAGGGATACTCTTTATTATAAATAGAGAGCTTTGGCTTCTTATTTTTTCATATTCCCACCCAAATCTTTTTTCTTCTATCTCAAAATCCCTTAGACTTTTTAGTATAAAATAAAAGAAACTACTTTTGCGATGGGTATTGATCATTTGACCGCGATGCTTCATGCGTGGGCCCAGGATTTTCGAGATGAAACAGAGTTCAGCTAACTCAAATGGGAATTGTGGCTTTATTCCCACTTCAGCGACTTAAGGTAGATTCATACTTCCTTGATGCTTGCTTAGCCTTTTGGGATACTACCTTTCATGTTTTTGCGTTTCCTCGAGGAGAGATATGTCCTCTTCCTAAAGAGATAGCAGCTATTGGAGGGTGGTGCCCTAATGCTCGTCCTGTTATTCCCCCATTTTATCCCGACCCAAGGAGGTGACTGAGGGATTTTCTAGGGTTGTCGCATGCTGAGACAGCCCGTATGGTGAAGGGAAATTCGGTTTCCTTATTTGACTTGGCTGATAAATTTATGAACCCGATTGGTGAAAGAATTATTTCTACCCATAGACGTAGGGCCTTTGCCTTTTGTATGCTGCATAGATATGCCTTCGAAGGTCGAATGGATGCTGACTCATGCTTAGGTGAGATCTGGCTAATCAGCATAGTTGACCAAATGGAGACAGGTCACAGTCCAGCTTGGCTGATAACTGGGGAGATTATTATGGGTCTTGATGTTAGGAGGCTCGAACCAGGTCGGCAATTAACAGGGAGCATCCGTCTTTTGCAGGTATTTAAATCATTTTTCGATAAAATGCTCGATTTCCGATTTTTGCGGTAATCCCGAATTTTCCCGGATTTTTCCGGATTTTTTGAATTTTTTGATTTTGCCGAAATTTTTTGAATTTTTACGAAAATTCTCAAATTTTGAATTTTTTCGAATTTTTCGATTTTTTTGATTTTTCGAAAGTTTTTGACTTTTCGAAAATTTTGCAGATCTGGTTATCTGAGCGTCTGTCGATTATAGAGCCCCCGGTAAACATACCCAAATATCGCAGTAGCCAGATCGGTTCAAGGTCTCGCCGAATAAGATCAAGTCATCCCATAACTCAAAAATATTGGGATGAAGAGCTAACGTTCCATGGCGGGCCTTTGATCAGATGGAACGTCGTTTGGTGGTTCCTTTCGAGGTTGACAGGATTAGCTAGGAGAGACAAGGCCCGTTATCTGGTGATTCTTTCTTTGGACTGGACCGTCCATATCTATCCGGACCGTATCCTAAGGCAATTCGGTTCGTTTCAGGAAATCCCCGAGACTGAGGCAATTATTAGCGTTTCGATCCAATTGACGGATGCTATGTGTGACACGTGGCTACAGCGGTGGTTTACCCGTGTCATATGAACTATACCTCGCCCTTGTCAAACCACTTGGGTTTCTGAATCCTATCGAAAATGGACTTCTGAAGAATCCCAGGAGGCCCGTAAAGCTTTGAAGATCGAAGAAGCTCTTGATTTGGCCCGCCGAGAATCGGCCAAAAATAATAGGCGGTTCTTTGAAGAGACTCCAACTTCCTTTGCTGAGCCAGGGTCGGATTCTAAGTCAAAATCTAAGACTCGGACTAATGAGACTGGTGCTAGTGACTTGGAGAGAAGACTTGGACCGAGGCTAGCGGTCCGAGACAGGCTAGGCCCGCGTGATAACGAGGTGACCGGGGAGTCGAGTTTGAAGAAACGAGCCCGGGCTAAGAAGGTTCCCTTGGTGATTAGGGAGCGTTCACCCCCACCTCGACGCCGATGGACCGAAAAGGAGGCTAAGGGCAAAGGAAAGGGAAAAATGCCCTAGTTTATATTATTTAAGTATTAATATTATTTATTTGTGATGATTTTTTTTGTTTTTTTTTTGTAATTTTATTATTATATAAATAAAGAAAGGTTTATTAAAGAACCGTTCCCGTTTTTCTTTTCTCGATTGCAGTGGTTGTGCCCTTTTGAGGGGCTGCCTACGTATCCACAATAAATGGAATCAAACCAAACGTAGTTCAGACTGAATTGATTTGCAATTTCGAAATACATCAAGACTATTGGTTCAAGATGTTTGAAACAGTAGAATGAATAATTCTAGCTTTTGACTTGTCTTTAAAAGTTTGAAGAAAATGTTTTTAATAAACTTTTTGCAAAATGACATTGAGAGGGGTGGGTTAAGGGTAGTAGCGCTTCAGCTGGTCCAGGTTAGTTGGGTTGACAAACTCGTTCCCGTCCAGATCCGTTAGCATTACCGCTCCACCTGATAGAATTTTCTTTACCAGATATGGCCCAGCCCAGTTAGGTTTGAATTTTCCTCTTGGGTCTACTGGTAATAAAGCTCGTACAGATTTGAGAACCAAATCTCCTTCTTTGATGTTCCTGGGCCTCACCCTTTTGTTGAAAGCCTGCTGGATTCTCTTTTGATAGATTTGAATATTATTGAGGGCACGAGATCGTCGTTCATCTAAAAGGACTAGCGAGTCATATCGTGCTCGAACCCAATCAACTTCAGGTACTTGGCTTTCAAGTAGGATTCTGAGTGATGGCACTTCTAACTCAACGGGTTGGACTGCTTCCATACCATATGTGAGGTAATATGGTGTTGCCCCGGTCGCAGTACGAATCGAGGTTCGATATCCCCAAAGTGCAAATGGTATTTTGTCGGGCCAGTCTCGGTAATTATCAGCCATCTTTTTTAGTATGGTGACGATTGTTTTATTAGCCGCTTCTACCGCTCCATTGGTCTGGGGTCGGTAAGGTGAAGATGTATGCCTTTGAATTTTGTACTTGGTCAGCAAGGCTGCTGTTTCGGCTTGAAAATGGGTCCCGTGGTCACTAATGAACTCATGAGGGATTCCATACCGGCATATTATCTTATTTTGAATGAACTTGGCAACATGGCTAGCGTTGAGAATACGGTAGGATTCAGCTTCGACCCATTTGGTGAAATAGTCGATTGCTACAAAAATGAAGCAGTGTCCTCCGGTTCCCGAGGGGTTTATCTTTCCAATTATGTCGATTCCCCATGTTGAAAATGGCCATGGTGATGTCATGGTGTATAGCAAGGATGGTGGCATATGCTGTACATTGGCAAAAATTTGACAATTATGGCAATGTCTAACATATAGCTGGCAATCAGTTTCCATTCTATTCCAGTAGTAACCGAGTCTCATGATTTTTCGGACTAGCATTTGGGCATTCATGTGTGGACCGCATTCGCCATCATGTACTTCAGCCATAACTTTTTCGGCGTTGGTTTTATCGACACACCGAAAGAGAGCCCCCTGTGCTGTCTTTTTGTAGAGTTGCCCGTCGTCGGTGCGGATAAACTGGGTTGCCAGTCTTCGCAGAGCCTTTTTGGCTCGGTTGTCAGTTCTGGGTGGATATTCCCCGGTTGCTAGGTATGTTAGCACAGCTTGATACCACGGCTCAGGATCAGGTATCTCGACTTCTTCGATGTCGTGGATATATGCTGGCTCGGATCGCCTTTCGACACAGATTGGCATACTGGTCATATGGTCGGGGATGTTTAGCAAAGATGCAAGTTTTGAGAGTGCATCTGCGAATTGGTTTTCTTCCCGGGGTAGGTATATATATTCTACCTTGTGGAATTGTTTTTCGAGATCCCGTACTCGTGCCTGGTAGGCCACGAGATTAGCATTTCGAGTCTTCCATTTTTGGAGCGCTTGATTAATGACCAGAGATGAATCACCGTGTACTCGGAGGTTTGTGACCCCTAAGTCGGCAGCGGCTTGTAGCCCGTGGATACATGCTTCATACTCAGCGGCGTTGTTAGTGACGTCGAAGTCCAATTTGATGGATACGGGAGTATGTTCCCCTCTCGGTGAGATTAGAAGAATTCTGAATCCGAATCCTCAGAAATTAGATGCCCCGTCGAAGTACAAGTCCCATGCTTCGGTATCGGTGTGGAAAATGTCTTCGTCTGGGAAGGACCAAGTGTCGGTGTGTCCTTCTTCGGTTACGGGACTATCAGCGAGAAATTCGGCTACTACTCGTCCTTTGATGGCTTTCAGTGGTACGAATTTTAGGTCGAATTCTGCCAACATCAGAGTCCATCTTGATATCCTGCCGTTGAGGATGGGCTTCTCGAAGAGGTATTTGATCAGATCCATTCTGGATAATACCTGTACCTCGTAGCTGAGCATGTAATGCCGGAGCTTCTTAGTGGCCCAGACCAAAGCTAAACATGTCTTTTCGAGCATGGTGTACTTACACTCGTACTCTAAAAACTTCTTACTGATGTAGTATATGGCTCGTTCTTCGGAATAGACCGTTTGAGCTAGCATAGCCCCCATGGCTGTCTCTGTCATGGTTAGGTATAGTGACAAAGGCAAACCGTGCTGAGGTGGCATTAGGACCGGTGGTGAGGCCAAAATTTCCTTGATTCTATCAAAGGCTGCTTGACATTTATCATCCCATAGTAACCGTTCTCCTATTTTCAGCTTTTTGAAGATCGGTTCACACACCATGGTTAGCTTTGAGATGAACCTACTGATGTATTGGACTTTTCCGAGAAACCCTCTTATCTCTTTTTCAGTTTTAGGGGGTTGCATCTCGGTGATGGCCTTGATTTTGGCTGGATCGACCTCGATACCTCGTTGGCTAACGATATGACCTAGTAATTTACCAGATGTTACTCCAAAACTGCATTTCTGAGGGTTTAGCCTCATGTTGTATTTGCGTAATCGGGTGAAGAATTTTCTCAGGGCGGTGATGTGACCGTCCCTGTCTTTGGATTTGACGATCATGTCGTCCACGTAGACTTCCACTTCCTTATGCATCATGTCATGCAATAAGGTTGTGGCGGTTCGTTGGTAGGTGGCCCCGGCATTGATGAGACCAAACGGCATAACAGTATAGCAATAAGTACCCCAAGGTGTAATGAAGGTGGTCTTATCCATATCTTCTTCTGCCATTTTCATCTGATTATACCCCGCATACCCATTCATAAATGATAGAAGGGCATGATCTGCTGTGTTGTCCACCAGTATATCGATGTGTGGCAATGGGAAATCGTCTTTCGGGCTTGCCTTGTAAAGATCCCGAAAGTCTACACAGACACGAACCTTACCATCCTTTTTAGGGACTGGTACTATGTTTGCAACCCAATCTGGATACTCGGAGACTCGTATGAACCCAGCCCTGAATTGTTTATCGACTTCCTCTTTGACTTTAAGGGACCATTTGGGCCTCATGCGTCGGAGTTTTTGTTTAACCGGCTTGAACCCTTCCTTGATCGGTATATGGTGCTCGGCTATTTCGCGATCAATCCCCGGCATGTCCTTGTAGGACCATGCGAAGACGTCTTTGAATTCTTGAAGGAGAACTATGAATTGTTGTTTCTCCTCGGGATCTAAGGATAGCCCTATCTTAAGCATCTGAGGTTCTAAGGTTGTTCCCACGTTGATGGATTCAGTTTCTTCGATTTCCGGATTGCGGGATTCCCTTTGCTCTAGTTGCTCGATCAAATGTGGAGGCAAGGATACCTGTTCGTCGGGCTTCTCAATGTCATTGCATGTAAAATTTTTGAAATTGAGAAAGTTTTGAAAATGAGACAAGTCGTAAGCAGAACGGTTGTTATTATTGATCATGAATTGAGAAAAGAGCTCGAAAAGAGCTGCCATCTGATCACTAGTCAGTGGCGGGATAGGTAGGGTGCCCGGGACAGACCCCGAGGCACCAGGAGTAGCTGAAGGGAGAGGGGGAGTTACAGGATTGACCCTAGCACCAGACTCACTAGACTCAATCTTAGACTCTGACTCAGACTCCGAGTCGGACTCAGACTCAGATTCTGGCATCTCTCCTTCCCCTGTGATCAGCTTGTAAGTTCTTCCTTGACTGTCAGTCCATTTGACAGTTTTCCTCCAAGCTCTGGTTCCGGACCCGACTTCCGAGATCAGCTTAGACGGATCGAAGGTGCGACTGCGGAGAATGAGGCTGACTAGCTCTTCCTTTGGTGTTGGAATCGCGAGTTCTTCCCCAAAAAGTAACCCTAGCGCGGGCTCGACATTCTTAGCGTCTTCGGATTGGATGAGAGCGAAGATGTTGTCTGGTATGTAGTTGCAGTCCTGGGCCAAGTAGGTCCCAGGGCGTACGTTTGTGGGCCGATATAGGCCGGTTTGAACAGTCTCGAACACTGGAGTGACAAAGATAACCTTACCGGTTTTAGTTTGGCCCATGTTTTCCGGAGTTAGAGTGTAGCCCAAGCCTGCTTGAGTCCTCCCATTGTCCAGAACTTCGAGAATTTTTCCTGCAGGGAGATCGGGCCTTGATGTAACCCCAGGTAGAAAGCCCAGATTCTGCAACATCCGGTCTAGGGGGACGGTGAAATAAGGGCGGAAGATATGATCTTCTTCGATGGCTCCTACAAAGTCGAACCCCCATAGATCGGTGCGGCCCGAGGTGTTACAGTTAGCCACGGTCATAGGTGTGGCTTCTAGAGTGATGACGGAGTCATGCAAAGGTAGCTTGATTTTTCGATGCAAAGTAGAGGACACGGCCCTGGTTGCATGGATCCAAGGTCTTCCCAACAGAAGATTAAAGGAAGAAGTCACGTCGATCACTTGAAATTCTAGCTCTTTTTCTATCGGGCCCGTTATGATAGTGAGTTTTGTGGCTCCGACTACCGATTTTGGGCTTCCGTCAAAAGCCTGAATGGTTTGAGCTGTCGGAATATAGTCGGCCTCAGTAATGCCGAGGGCTTTGGCGGTCCTTAAAGGAAGGACATTGACTGCTGACCCATCGTCAATTAGGGTCATAGGTAGGTACTTTACACGGCAGATGACCGTGATGTAGAGGGCCATGTTGTGGGCCGGCCCGAATGGTGGTAGATCAGCATTGGAGAAGGTGATTAGTGGGCCTTCCTCTATGGATCTTCCTTTTAGGTGAGGTAGGACTGTGGCTACCATTTCAGCCGGAGTGGCCATGGAGTCGATTTTGACTTGATCGAGGGCCTTAGTGAGTGCCTCTCGATGTTCCTGAGAGCTAACTAGGAGTTGCCATATAGAGAGGTCAACTCGAGTCTTGCTCAGCTGTTTCACAAGAGCCTTTTCAGCAGTCGGCTCTTCCGGGGCAGGCTCCACCTTAAGTGGTTTGGCAATGATAAGGGCTTGACTAGTGGCTAAGGCCTTGGGCTTAGCCTTCTGAATCTCCTCGGGCGTGATGGGGACAGCTTCCCGTTTGGTGAGGTAGACCTCGTCTTCGTCATCGCACCAGATCCCGTTTATTTGTGGGACAAATGGAGAAATGAGGTGTGAACAATCCACTACTTCTCCGGAAAAGATGGCGTGAGTGGCCAACGGGTTGTCCTTGTTGTTGGGCTTACCCCCAGGCAAAGGGATTTTCCCGCTTTCAATAAGGTCTTGGATAAGGTGTTTTAGCTTCCAACATTTTTCGTTATCGTGCCCCTTACCACGATGATAGTGACAGTAGGCCTGGAGATTGTAGGCCTTAGAGCGACGTTCGACCGGGATATCGGGTGTTGGGCCTATCGGGGTGATCAGGCCTTTCGATGATAACCTCTGAAGGGCATTTTCATAGGTAGTGCCTATGTCGGTGAATACCCGGGGAGTGGTAGTTTTCTGGGATGAGGTATCGAGTGCATTTACCTCGTCGAAAATGCTACTAGTAGCAGCAGTAGTAGTGGGCTTGCTTGTTGATGAGCTAGCCCCTTGGTATCCCTTAGTGGAGGCCTTAGTGAGGCTTTCCAATCTTAGATCATCCTCGATTCTTGTTCCCATTTCAGTTAGGACCGCGAAGCTAGGTATGATGGCGTACCGGAGATGGACCCGGTAAGCTGGAAGTAGGTTCTTGACAAAGGCTTCAACCAGCACCTTTTCACTGGGCTTATCGACCATTTTGACGCTTTCAGCCCTCCAGCGTTGAAGGTATTTTGTGAATCCTTCCTTAGGTTCCTGGGCCATTACCTCCAGGGTGCGCATGGTGGTCTGGATTTCCGTGTTGTCGGCGTAATTCCGAGCGAATTCCGTTGCCACGTCATCCCAAGTTTTGTATTTCTTAGGATCGAGCCGGTAGTACCAGGCTCTTGGGTGCTTCTCGAGGGAAGAAGCGAACAGGTGCTTGAACATGTTGGACTTAACCCCTTTTAGGGACATGAACTCCTTGAAAGCCCGGATATGGTGGACCGGGTCTTCAGTACCCTCGAACATTGGCAGACCCGTTAGGTTGAGATTAGCGGGTAGTTCATCGATCAGTGGGGTGTAGGTCCTGGCATTCTCCGTATGGATGGAGCTTTGGGTTGTCAGATGGACCTGTTCTTGCAGTTTGAGGACTGCACTGGCCAATGCGGCTAGAGGCCCGTCATCTTCGATCGAAGCATTGGGGGTTCCCTGTTCCACGGCACTAACCCGAGTAACGATGGCGATCTGGTCTTCCCGTATCTTCCTCAATTGGTCTTGGATTTGGGCCAACGAGGTGGTCAATTCATCTATGGCTTTTTGCGTCATGGCTCGAGTGTGGGGTGACCTGTCTGTAAGGGCACGCGTAATCAGTAACTGACCCAGATCTTAGAATCAACAGTACATCCCGAGCAAGGAAAAGACTAGACTAGAGAAAGACAGGAGACTGACTTCTAAATGGATGACGCGTGAATGGTGGGCCTTCCTTAGGATTCGACAGAGTGGGCCTAGTCCTGTTCGAAGGAAGGTCTACGTGAGAAATCCCCAGACTCTAGACTCGAGTGTGTAAACGGGCTTCCCTTCGTAGGAGTTGGTCCTACGAAGGTGGGCCGTGCCTTGACAAGTAAGGCGGACTGGGAAGAGGTGGAAACCCGTGATATAATATCGACGGAGTTTCGACGCTATAGACTCTTACAACCTATGACAAGACCCGACACTGCTAAATACGGGAAGTCCTAAGAAGAAGAGGGTTTTAGAAAGTGAATTTGATTTTGAAAACCGAGCAAAGTCGGATTGGAAGGCCCGATTTTTTTGAAAACCGAGAAAAAGGGTATCGGGCCGAGATTTCGGGGTTTTTTTTTTAAAAGGTTTGGACAGCATACCGGCTAAAAATAGGCTATTTTGAGTCAAAATCATAAGTCCTAAATTCGGTAGCTTTCCGGGTTTTGAAAAAGAATGGATTTGAAAAGATGTAAGTTTTTTTTTTTGAAAAATGACGGTTTTTGAAAAAGACCAAAGAAGATCAAGTAGCATGTAGTCATAGAAACAGTATAACGACGCCATGTATGCTCTTAGTCTAAGTCTCGGTCGGTCTAATAGGGTCTATACCAACAACGATGGCTTTCTCGTACTGAGGACGGACTCCCTAAGCCGAGTTGGTCTTAGGACATGCCGCGAAACCTAAACTAGTTCCGCCATCGAAGTCTTTAGTGCATCCAAGTGGGAATGCACCGTGGTATAGTGGGACGTCGGTCACAAGTAACCGGCCCGGGATAGAACGGGGTTATGCATGAACCATTGAACTAAAACGTGTACATTACTAATCGAACGATTTCTTTTCGAGTCTCACCCTGAGGATGCCGATGGTAAGTGACACATCAGTTAATCCCCAGCGGAGTCGCCAAATTGTGGACATGACATAGGTCCACCCCGAGGCGATAGAATTTCCATATGAGATGGATCGAATTGAATTTTAAATCGAAGTAGGAGTCGCCACCGAATTTTATGGTTATTCGGAACCATTCGAACCCACTCTATGTCGTAGTGGGCCATACTTAAAGCCTGGCCCATTTCCGATGTCAGAGTTTATTGGGTTCGTCCCTTAGCATATCGATACCGATGCCGACTGGGCGGTTAATCGTATATTGAATGACTCTCGTTGCCAATGGTTTCGGACATCCGGAAACCACGGTTCTGAGTAAGGGGTGAGGGTACGTGTTGGGAAGTTCAGCGAGAACACCCAACCCCGCCCGCACTTGGCGGCCTTTACTAAGATATCGTTCGGTTTTGTGTACACGCGTTAGTTCGACGATGAAATGATATGCAGAGATTATTTTCCTAAGACATGTGAGGAAAAATAAATAAATGGGTTCCTAAGTCGTTTAATGCATGTTAAACTACTGACGTCATCACCTCTCTTCCCGTGCATGTCCTGGAATATCTCCGGCGTGGTTGGCGTCCTCCCGAGTTCAGCTGCTAGCTATTAAATGAGTGTGAACGTTAGGCGAATATATATTATGTGAACATAGTTTATGATTATTCAAGTAAGAGTACGATATTGGTAGAAATCATACCCTCTTGACACGAAGAAACGAAGACTGAGAACCCCGATGATGTGTCGGGTTTGCCTTCCCCTCAAGTTCACAATTCTTCATTTTGTTTCTCTATCCCCTCTCCGACCTGACCTTGAAATCCGCGCTGTCGTGGTACGTAACCCACCTCTCCAACGCTTCACCTGAAATATGACGACACTAATATATTAGTTAATACAGTAAAAGATTGAAGTTAGATTGTTTGTTGAAATTGAGTACTATAAAAAAACTACACCTTTAAGGTCTTTGAGCGGAGTCCTCCGCGTGTGGCGTTTGTTCATTACGTCAGCGAAACGTCGTGTGCAAGTCTCGTTATACCGCTCCCACACCCTTTCTTCTAACTCCGGCTTCCAAGCGAACTTCAACTAAACAATCAAGGCGTATTATTAATTAGTAGCAAAAATATTTACAAAGTCAACATTATAAATTAAAAACTCGGTAACAAAAACAATCCACGTACCCGGAAGTTGTTGAACCACCACTGTCGTACGTCCAACAGCACATGAGTCCAGCAGGCATACCCCTGCCCTTTGTCGACCATGTAGCTGACAGTATGGCCTTTCGTGACCTCCCCATGGAGAAACCTGCACCGAGTCCAGAACCACATATATGTACGAAATCTTACAAGATATAGTCCAAAAATTCATACGTTACAAAAGAATCGACATGTCAAAAAATATTACCATACGCGACCAGGGTCGATAATCACCCGACCGTTCTCGTCCTTCTCCAGCTCCACCTCCTGCCCCTGCTGCTGCCCTTCTGTGGACATGACATAGGTCCACCCCGACGCGGCGAAGCGCGGGTGTTGGGGAGGCGATAGAATTTCCATATGAGATGGATCGAACTGAATTTTAAATCGAAGTAGGAGTCGCCACCGAATTTTATGGTTATTCGGAACCATTCGAACCCACTCTATGTCGTAGTGGGCCATACTTAAAGCCTGGCCCATTTCCGATGTGAGAGTTTATTGGGTTCGTCCCTTAGCATATCGATACCGATGCCGACTGGGCGGTTAATCGTATATTGAATGACTCTCGTTGCCAAAGGTTTCGGACATCCGGAAACCACGGTTCTGAGTAAGGGGTGAGGGTACGTGTTGGGAAGTTCAGCGAGAACACCCCACCCCGCCCGCACTTGGCGGCCTTTACTAAGATATCGTTCGGTTTTGTGTACACGCGTTAGTTCGACGATGAAATGATATGCAGAGATTATTTTCCTAAGACATGTGAGGAAAAATAAATAAATGGGTTGCTAAGTCGTTTAATGCATGTTAAACTACTAACGTCAAAGTTATTTTAGCATGTGAGTTCGTTTTAGTCTAATAAAACGATAAAAAGAATATGAGAGAAAAAATTGCTACAAACACGAGAAAACGGGTTAGTAACGATTGAAATAATAATATATGAAGGAAATATGAAATCGAGAAAATAAAAAATCAATCGAAAACTGAAAAATATAGTTTAAAACGTTGTTTTGTATAAAAACGATGTTCGAGAAAGAATAAAAAAAAGAACGAAAAAGACGCGTGTGGGCCGAGAGCCGCGCGACTCGCCCGAGACTCATGCAGGTCGCGTGGCGACCTGATTTCGACAACGGTTTTCGGAAAATTTTGATTAAATCGCGTACGAATATCGCATAACTCGTACTCGACTTAATATTCTCGATATTCGTTATATTCGATAGTTGATTATCAAATATTTAGAATAGTTTTGGAAAAGATATAAATTTAGAAATCGTTTCGTAAAATAATGAAATAAACGAACGAAAGACTAAAAAAATAGAACCGGATCAGACTCGTGCGCGAGTCGCCTGGACCGGGCGCGACTCGCGTGCGGGTCTGACTTTTTATATATTTTTTGTGTTCGAAAATCGTTAATCGCGTACAAACATGAATTAATTTATACTCGGTCTTATATTTTCGATATTCGTCGTATTCGATATTCGATTATGAAATCGATATCGAATATTCGGAATGACTTTAGAAAAGGTTTTGAAAAGTTTGTTTTTGAATGAAAAGTAAGAAAAAGGAATTTTGAACGAAAAGTTGTAAAAAATGATTTTGAACGAACAAAAAATAAAATGAAATCGTCGAAATCTTAATATAATTCTTTTTTATACGATATTCGATTATATAAAATCGGTATCGTATTTTAAGAATATTCGATATATGAACATAGTTTTAATAATATCGATATTAGAAAAAATAAAAAAAAGATCGACGAGACCCACAAAAACGAGAAGAAGAGAAGAGAAAAGAGAAGAGTCGGGTTTGATTTACACCCTCAACCTACATGCTTTGTTTTCTCGGTATAAGGCTCGTCGGACGGTGGCTTAGGCACGGGAGCGTCGAGATGATGCGGGTGAGTTAAGGTGTCGGATTTTGGAGTGTTTTTGTGTGTATGCGAGGCGTGGGTTCGGCCGGGTGATGGGACGGACAAGGATTCGGAATTTCGGATAACGTGTCGGTATTTTCTAACTATCGAGTTCGTGTATGAACCATGTATGGAGGCTGTTTTTCCGGTTTATTTGATGTATTGTTGATGAAAGTAATTGGTGTCTTTTGTGTTGGACGGGAGGTCCTATTTATAGGGAGTTTCCGACCTTGGTTTAGGAGAGTTTGAATACCGCTTAGGATAGGAAACGTAGGAGTTCGAGGGAAACAAGAGGAAAACCGGCTGGTTTGAGGGTGTATTGGCCGGGTGTTTTACACTCGGTCAATGTCTGAATCGGTCTCCGGATAGAATTCCTACTTGAGATCGAATTCTACCTTAAACGGAATTGTTTATTATTTTATATGGCTGATTTTTGTAGTATCTGAATTCAATCCGGATTGGTGGGGGTGACAAGGCAGTTTATGCCTCGAGAAATATCTTTGACCGGGTTTTGACTCGGTCGCTAAAAGACGGTTTTACCCCTGGTGACGGTTTCGACCCAAATTAGTGTTATTTGACTCGAAACGACCCACTGGGCCTGGATTTGAGGTTGGTTTTGTGAGATCTGTACTCCTTAAAATGTCTAAACCAAATGTCCATAATTACAAGCCCATATCTAAGTCTATCAAAGCACGTTTACTTCCTATCATCATCGGGTGTTTGGCGGGAACTACTATAGACTCCTGGCGGTCAAAATGTGGGTGTCTACACCTTCCTGCTGCTCATCGTTCTGCTTCGGTTCCATTTCGGGGACTTGTTCCTTCTCCTTCTGCGTGGTGGATGTCTGAGCAGACCTACTTCCCCCACCACGTCTCCTGATCGATCTACCGCCTGCCATCTTAACCTTGCAACAAATTAAACAATGTCAACAACAATTAGCAATTAATATCTAACTTGACTTAAATAATGTACTAAATAAGTAACACGATTAGCAATATAACCAACTACAACAACTCTAGTAGTCATCTTCGCTGTCGTTATTGTCGTCAGCCTCGTTCTCCTCATTCAGATCCTTCTCCTCCGTCTCCTCGCCCTCCACTTGATCGTCCTCCAAATTCTCTTCATCGTGTCCGTCTTCTACCTCAAGGATCTCCCGAACATCCCTAACCATGTAATCTCGTTGTCCAGCATCATCATCATCCTCTAAATCTTCCTCTGCCACTTCATCCTGATCTTCATCGGAGAATATGGTCTCTTCACTAGGAGATAAGTGTGTACCACTTGAAGCCGCATCTTCCTAGAACAGAGAACTGTCTATTTGCCCCCGTGGTTTAGTCTTAAAGACTGCCCACCATTGACTTTGATTTCTGTCATTTTTCGTGTAAGGAGAAGGAGCAAAGAAGACTTGCTTTGCCTGATGCGCGAGTATGAACGGATCATACGTAGGATATTTCATGGTGTTATTAACTTCCACAATCTTGTAACGTTCATGCACTCGGTTCCCGTTCACGGAGCTGTCTTTCCACTCACATTTGAATATCACAGGTCTATACCCCCGCTCTCTGCCAGCATAGCTGTGGACATGACATAGGTCCACCCCGACGCGGCCACGCGCGGGTTTGGGGAGGCGAATGAATCTCCATGAGATGGTCAAATGGAAATTTAAATCGAAGTCGGAGTCGCCACCGAATTTTATGGTTATTCGGAACCGTTCGAGCCCACTCTATGTCGTAGTGGGCCGTGTACAAAAAACGACCCATTTCCGATGTCAGAGTTTATTAGGCTCGTCCCTTTGCATATCGATATAGATGCCGACTGAAGCGGTTAATCGTATATTGAATGACTCTCGTTGCCAATGGTTTCGGACATCCGGAAACCACGGTTCTGAGTAAGGGGTGAGGGTACGTGTTGGGAAGTTCACTAAGAACACCCAACCCCACCCGCACATTAGCGGCCTCTACTAGGATATCGAATGACGTTTTAATGCGCGCGTTAGTTGAACGATGAATGATATGCAAACATTGTTTTCCTAAGCATGTGAGGAATTGAATGGGTTGTGTGGACATGACATAGGTCCACCCCGACGCGGCGAAGCGCGGGTTTTGGGGAGGCGTAGAATTTCCATATGAGATGGATCGAATAGAATTTTAAATCGAAGTAGGAGTCGCCACCGAATTTTATGGTTATTCGGAACCATTCGAACCCACTCTATGTCGTAGTGGGCCATACTTAAAGCCTGGCCCATTTCCGATGTCAGAGTTTATTGGGTTCGTCCCTTAGCATATCGATACCGATGCCGATTGGGCGGTTAATCGTATATTGAATGACTCTCGTTGCCAATGGTTTCGGACATCCGGAAACCACGGTTCTGAGTAAGGGGTGAGGGTACGTGTTGGGAAGTTCAGCGAGAACACCCAACCCCGCCCGCACTTAGCGGCCTTTACTAAGATATCGTTTGATTTTGGTGTACACGCGTTAGTTCGACGATGAAATGATATGCAGAGATTATTTTCCTAAGACATGTGAGGAAAAATAAAATGGGTTGCTAAGTCGTTTAATGCATGTTAAACTACTGACGTCAAAGTTATTTAGCATGTGAGTTCGTTTTAGTCTAATAAAACGATAAAAAGAACATGAGAGAATAACTTGCTACCAACACGAGGAGCAAACGAGTTAGTAACGATGGAAATAATAATATATGAAATTGAAATCGAGAAAATAAGAAATAATCGAAATCTGAAAAATATCGTTAAAAACGTTGTTTTGTATAAAAAACGATGTTCGAGAAAGAAATAAAAAAAAAAGATGGGTCTCGGCCGAGAGCCGCGCGACCCGCCCGGGACCAATGTGGGTCGCGTGGTGGCCTGAAATCGACAAAGTTTTTCGGAAAATTTTGATTAAATCGCGCACTAATATTGCATAATTCGTACTCGACCTAATATTCTCGATATTCGTTATATTCGATAGTTGATTATCAAATATTTAGAATAGTTTTAGAAAAGATGTAAATTTAGAAATCGTTTCGTAAAATAATAAAAATAAACGAACGAAAACTTTAAAAAAAAAAAAATAGACTCGGGTCAGACTCGGGCGCGAGTCGCCTGGACCGGGCGCGACTCGCACGCGAGTCTGTCCGTTTTTATTTTTTTGTCGAAAATCGTTATAAATCGCGTACAAATATGGATTAATTTATACCCGGTTTATATTTTCGATATTCGTCGTACTCGATATTCGATTATGAAATCGATATCGAATATTCGGAATGACTTCAAAAAAAGTTTGTTTTTGAATGAAAAATTGAAAAAGGAATTTTGGACGAAAAGTTGTAAAAAGATGTAACGATTTCGTCAAAAACTTAATATAATTCTTTTGATATGATATTCGATTATATAGAATCGATATCATATTTTGAGAATATTCGATATAGGAAAATAGTTTTAGTAATATCGATATTAGAAAAATAGAAAAAGAGACCGACAAGACCCATAAAAACGAGAAGAAGAGAAGAGAAAAGAGAAGAGTCGGGTTTGATTTACACCCTCAACCTACATGCTTTGTGTTCTCGGTATAAGGCTCGTCGGACGGTGGCTTAGGCACGGGAGCGTCGAGATGATGCGGGTGAGTTAAGGTGTATTGGTTTGGGTGGTTTGTATGTGTGTGTGACGTGGGGACTCGGCCGGTTCGAACGGGATCGGTTTCGTCGGTTTTTTGGAATTACTTCGGGATTACATCGGGATTTTGTATGTTGCTTTTTGGCTGAATTTCTCGGTATTTTTCAGTCTGATTTCCGGTTAATTTTTCTGTCTTTGATGTTGAAGGGAGGGTCCTATTTATAGGAACCGAGGTGGTCTTGCTTGTGTGACAAGAAACACCGGTTTGGATAGGAAATACGAGAGTTCGTGAGGGAATAAACTTCTCGTTTCTTAATGAAGAAGCCAAAAACTCGGCTGGCTGGGGTGATATCTCGGCTGTTTTAGCCGAGTATCTGAGCTCGGGTGGTATTTCGTTTTGGTTTCCGGATAGAATTCCTACTTGCGATCGAATTCTATCCTTGAACGGATTTGTTTAATATTTGTGAAGGCTGATTTTTTGGTGTTTGAGTCCGAATCAACCGTGTAGTGTCACGGCCAGCTCGTGTGACTCGGGGAAAAAAAATATCTTTGACCGGGTTTGACTCGGTCGCTAAAAGACGATTTTACCCCTGGTGACGGTTTCGACCCAAATTAGTGTTATTTGACTCGAAACGACCCACTGGGCCTGGGTTTGAGGTCCGTTTCGTGAGATTTGTACTCCTTAAAATGTCTAACCCAAATGTCCATGATTACAAGCCCATATCCGAGTCTGTCAAAGCATGTTTACGTCCTATCATCATCGGGTGTTTGGCGGGAACTACTATAGACACCTGGCGGTCAAAATGTGGGTGTCTACAGAGCCCCCACTCTGACTGAGGCTTGGAGAAGGCAAAAGTCAGAGTAGCCACCAGGTTAATCAAGGATTAAAACCTGGCAGCCTTCCGATCGGGGCGTTTAGGGTCCATTAGACCTGCGTGAAGGGCTCGCCAGCCACGGAATAGGAATCATACCTGAGTTGATGCTGATAATGTCGCGGGAGCTTGCGTAGGAAGCTATGGGTATACCTGTATGCTGACATAATTTGTATGTAACACTTAGGCGAAACACTGACTCGTGCTGGGGAAAAAGATTTTTTCGAAAATTTTGAAAAAAGGCTGAAATTTTTTTTTTGAAAAGTTTGGAAATAAGGATGCTTGGGATGACTTTGATTCCTAATCGGATTCTGACACGGATATTTGGAATTTCCTTGCATGCATAGGCGAAGGAGGAAAATTGGTAAAATCCTATTCCTGCGATGACTAGGAAGAGGGATATTCTCTATTATAAATAGAGAGCTTTGGTTCCTTTATTTTTCATATTCCAAATCCTTTCTTTTATCTCAAAATCCCTTAGACTTTCTTAGGATAAAATAAAAGAAACTATTCTTGCGATGGGTATTGACCATTTGACCGCAATGCTTCATGCGTGAGCCCAGGATTTTCGAGATGAAGATAGAGTCCAATTAACTCAAATGGGAATTGTGGCTTTATTCCCACTTCAGCGACTTAGGGTAGATTCGCATTTTCTTGATGCTTGTTTAGCCTTTTGGGATACTACCCTTCATGTTTTTGCATTTCCTCGAGGAGAAATATGTCCTCTTCCTGAAGAGATAGCAGCTATTGGAGGGTGGTGCCCTAATGCTCGTCCTGCTATTCCCCCATTTTATCCCGATCCAAGGAGGAGGCTGAAGGATTTTCTAGGGTTGTCACATGCTGAGACAGCCCGTATGGTGAAAGGAAATTCAGTTTCCTTATTTGACTTGGCTGATAAATTTATGGACCCAGTGGGTGAAAGAATTAATTCTACCCTTAGGCGTAGGGCCTTTGCTTTTTGCATGCTGCATAGGTACGCCTTCGAAGGTCGAATGGATACTGACTCATGCTTAGGTGAGATCAGGCTGATCAGCATAGTTGATCAGATGGAGACAGGTCACAGCCCAGCTTGGCTGATAACTGGGGAGATTATTATGGGTCTTGACGCTAGGAGGCTTGAACCAAATCAACAATTGACAGGGAGCGTCCGTCTTTTGCAGGTATTTAATCTTTTTCCTCGAATAATTGCCCGATTTTCCTGATTTTTACGGTAATCCCGAATTTTCCGGTTTTTTCCCGAAATCTTCAATTTTCCGGTTTTTTTTCGAAATTCCCGATTTTGCCGAATTTTTCGAAATTCCCGATTTTGCCGAATTTTTTTTGAATTTTTACGAAAATTCTTAATTTCTCCGATTTTTCGAAATTTTCGAATTTTTGATTTTTCGAAAGTTTTTGACTCTTCGAAAATTTTGCAGACCTGGTTATTCGAGCGTCTGTCGATCATGGAGCCCCCGGTGAATATACCCAAATACCGCAGCAATCAGATCGGTTCAAGGTCTCGTCGAATAAGACCAAGTCATCCCGTAACTCAAAAATATTGGGATGAAGAGCTAGTATTTCATGGTGGGCCTTTGATCAGATGGAACGTGATTTGGTGGTTCCTTTCGAGACTGACGGGATTAGCTAGGAGAGACAAAGCCCGTTACTTAGTGATTTTGTCTTTGGACTGGACTGTCCATATTTATCCGGACCGTATCCTAAGACAGTTCGGTTCGTTTCAGGAGATCCCTGAGACTGAGGCAATAATTAGCGTTTCGATCCAATTGACGGACGCTATGTGCGACACGTGGCTACAGCGCTGGTTCACCCGTGTCATATGGACTATACCTCGCCCTTGTCAAACCACTTGGGTTTCTGAATCATATCGAAAATGGACTTCTGAAGAATCCCAGGAGGCCCGTAAAGCTTTGAAAACCGAAGAAGCTCTTGATTTGGCCCACCGAGAATCGGCTAAAAATAATAGGCGGTTCTTCGAGGAGACTCCCATTACCTTTGCTGAATCTGGGTCAGATTCCAAGTCAAAACCTAAGACTCAGACTAATGAGACTGGTGCTAGTGATTTGGAAGGAAGACTCGGACCGAGGAAGGCGGTCCGAGATAGGCTAGGCCCGCGTGATAATGAGGTGACCGGGGAGTCGAGTTTGAAGAAACGAGCCCGGGCTAAGGAGGTTCCCTTGCTGATTAGGGAGCGTTCACCCCCACCTCGACGCCGATGGACCGAAAAGGAGGCTAAAGGCAAAGGAAAGGGAAAAATGCCTTAGTTTTTTTTATTATTTAAGTATTAGTATTATTTTTTGTGATGTTTTGTTTTTTTTTTTTTTGATTTTTTGTAATTTCATTATTTTAAATAAAGAAAGGTTTATTAAAGAACCGTTCTTGTTTCCCTTTTTTCGATTGCAGTGGTTGTGCCCTTTTGAGGGGCTGCCTACGTATCCATAATAAATGGAATCAAACCAAACGTAGTTCAAACTGAATTAATTTGCAATTTTGAAATACATCAAGACTATTGGTTCCAGATGTTTGAAACAGTAAAATGAATAATTCTAGCTTTTGACTTGTCTTTAAAAGTTTGAAAATAAACTTTTGCAAATGACATTGAGAAAGGTGGGTTAAGGGTAATAGCGCTTCAGCTGGTCCAGGTTAGTTGGGTTGACAAACTCGTTCCCGTCCAGATCCGTTAGCATTACCGCTCCACCTGATAGAATCTTCTTTACCAGATATGGCCCAGCCCAGTTAGGTTTGAACTTTCCCCTTGGGTCCACTGGCAATAAAGCTCGAACCGATTTGAGGACCAGATCTCCTTCTTTAATGTTTCTGGGCCTTACCCTTTTGTTGAAAGCCCGTTGGATTCTCTTCTGATGGATTTGAATATTATTGAGGGCACGAGATCGTCGTTCATCTAAAAGGACTAGCGAGTCATATCGTGCTCGAACCCAATCAGCTTCAGGTACTTGACTTTCGAGTAAGATTCTGAGTGATGGCACTTCTAACTCAACGGGTTGGACTGCTTCCATGCCGTATGTAAGGTAGTACGGTGTTGCCCCGGTCGCAGTACGGATCGAGGTCCGATATCCCCAAAGTGCAAATGGTATTTTGTCAGGCCAGTCTCGGTAATTATCAGCCATCTTTTTGAGTATGGTGACAATTGTTTTATTAGCCGCTTCTACCGCTCCATTGGTCTGGGGTCGGTAAGGTGAAGATGTATGCCTTTGAATTTTGTACTTGGTTAGCAAGGCTGCCGTTTCGGCTTGAAAATGGGTCCCGTGGTCACTAATGAATTCATGAGGGATCCCATATCGGCATATTATCTTATTTTGAATGAACTTGGCAACATGGCTAGCGTTGAGAATACGATAGGATTCAGCTTCGACCCATTTGGTGAAATAGTCGATTGCTACCAAAATGAAGCAGTGTCCTCCGGTTCCCGAGGGGTTTATCTTCCCAATTATATCGATTACCCATGTTGAAAATGGCCATGGTGATGTCATGGTGTATAGCAAGGATGGTGGCATATGTTGTACATTGGCAAAAATCTCACAGTTGTGGCAATGTCTAACATATTGTTGACAATCAGTTTCCATGCTATTCCAGTGGTAACCGAGCCTCATGATCTTCCGGACCAGCATCTGGGCGTTCATGTGTGGACCGCATTCGCCATCATGGACTTCAGCCATAACTTTTTCGGCGTTGGTTTTGTCGACACATCGGAGGAGAGCCCCCTGTGCTGTCTTTTTGTAGAGTTGCCCATCGTCGGTGCGGATGAACTGGGTGGCCAGTCTTCGCAGGGCCTTTTTGGCTCGGTTGTGAGCTCCGGGTGGATATTCCCCGGTTGCTAGGTATGTCAGTACAGCTTGATACCATGGCTCGGGATCGGGTATCTCGACTTCCTCGATGTCGTGGATATATGCTGGCTCGGACCGTCTTTCGACACAGATCGGCATACTGGTCATATGATTGGGAATGTTTAGTAAAGATGCCAGTTTTGAGAGTGCATCTGCGAACTGGTTTTCTTCCCGAGGTAGGTATATATATTCTACTCTGTGAAATCGCTTCTCGAGATCCCGTACTCGTGCTTGGTAGGCCACGAGATTAGCATTTCGAGTTTTCCATTTTTGAAGCGCTTGATTAATGACCAGAGATGAATCACCGTGTACTCGGAGGTTTGTGACCCCTAAGTCGGCGGCGGCTTGTAGCCCGTGGATACATGCTTCATATTCAGCGGCGTTGTTAGTGACGTCAAAGTCTAGTTTGATGGATACGGGAGTATGTTCTCCTTTTGGTGAGATTAGAAGAATTCCGACTCCAAATCCTCGAAAATTGGATGCCCCGTCAAAGTACAAATCCCATGCTTCGGTATCAGTGTGGAAAATGTCTTCGTCTGGGAAGGACCAAGTGTCGATGTGTCCTTCCTCGGTCATGGGACTGTCAGCGAGAAATTCGGCTACTACCCGTCCTTTGATGGCTTTCAGTGGTACGAATTTTACGTCGAATTCTGCCAACATCAGGGTCCATCTTGATATCCTGCCGTTGAGGATGGGCTTTTCGAAGAGGTATTTGATTGGATCCATTCTGGATAACACCTGCACCTCGTGGCTGAGCATGTAATGTCGGAGCTTTTTAGTGGCCCAGACCAAAGCTAAACATGTCTTTTCGAGCATGGTGTACTTACACTCGTACTCTAAAAACTTCTTACTGATGTAGTATATGGCTCGTTCTTCGGAGTTAACCGTTTGAGCTAACATAGCCCCCATGGCTGTCTCTGTCGTAGTTAGGTATAGTGACAAAGGCAAGCCGTGCTGAGGTGGCATTAGGACCGGTGGTGAGGCCAAAATTTCCTTGATTCTATCGAAGGCTGCTTGACATTTGTCGTCCCATAGTAATCGTTCTCCTATTTTCAGTTTCTTGAAGATCGGTTCACACACCATGGTTAGCTTTGAGATGAACCTACTGATGTATTGGACTTTTCCGAGAAACCCTCTTATCTCTTTTTCGGTTTTAGGGGGCTGCATCTCGATGATGGCCTTGATTTTGGCTGGATCGACTTCTATACCTCGTTGGCTGACGATATGACCCAGTAATTTGCCGGATGTTACCCCGAAACTGCATTTCTGAGGGTTTAGCCTCATGTTGTATTTGCGTAGTCGGGTGAAGAACTTTCTCAGGGCGGTGATGTGACCGTCCCTGTCTTTGGATTTGACGATCATGTCGTCCACATAGACTTCCACTTCCTTATGCATCATGTCATGCAATAAAGTCGTGGCGGTTCGTTGGTAGGTGGCCCCGGCATTGATGAGACCAAATGGCATAACTGTATAACAATAAGTACCCCAAGGTGTGATGAAGGTGGTCTTATCCATATCTTCTTCTGCCATTTTTATCTGATTATATCCCGCATACCCGTCCATAAATGATAGAAGGGCATGATCTGCTGTGTTGTCCACCAGTATATCGATGTGTGGCAATGGAAAATCGTCTTTCGGGCTTGCTTTGTTAAGATCACGAAAGTCTACACAGACTCGAACCTTACCATCCTTTTTAGGGACTGGTACTATGTTTGCAACCCAATCTGGATACTCAGAGACTCGTATAAACCCAGCTTTGAATTGTTTGTCGACTTCCTCCTTGACTTTGAGGGACCATTCGGGCCTCATGCGTCGGAGTTTTTGTTTAACCGGTTTGAACCCTTCCTTGATCGGTATATGGTGTTCGGCTATTTCGCGATCAATTCCCGGCATGTCCTTGTAGGACCATGCGAAGACGTCTTTGAATTCTTGAAGGAGAACTATGAATTGTTGTTTCTCCTCGGGATCTAAGGATAGCCCTATCTTAAGCATCTGAGGCTCGAAGGTTGTTCCCACGTTGATGGATTCGGTGTCTTCGATTACCGGATTTCGGGATTCCCTTTGCTCTAGTTGCTCGATCAGATGTGGAGGCAAGAATACCTGTTCGTCGGGTTTCTCAATGTCATTGCACATAAAATTTTTGAAATTTTGAAAATGAGACAAGTCGTAAGCAGAACGGTTGTTATTATTGATCATAAATTGAGAAAAGAGCTCGAAAAGAGCTGCCATCTGATCACTAGTCAGTGGCGGGATAGGTAGGGTGCCCGGGACAGACGCCGAGGCACCAGGAATGGCTAAAGGAAGAGGGGGAGTTACAGGACTGGCCCTAGCACCAGACTCACTAGACTCAATCTTAGACTCTGACTCGGACTCTGACTCAGACTCGGACTCAGATTCTGGCATCTCTCCTTCTCCTGTGATCAGCTTGTAAGTTTTTCCTTGACTGTCGGTCCATTTGACAGTCTTCCTCCAAGCTCTGGTTCCGGACCCGACCTCCGAGATTAGCTTGGACGGATCAAAGGTGCGACTGCGGAGTATGAGGCTGACTAGCTCTTCCTTCGGCGTTGGAACTGCGAGTTCTTCTCCAAAAAGTAACCCTAGCGCGGGCTCGACATTCTTAGCATCTTCGGATTGGATGAGAGCGAAGATGTCGTCTGGTATGTAGTTGCAGTCCTGGGCCAAGTGGGCCCCAGGGCGTGTGGGCCGATATAGGCCGGTCTGAGCAGTCTCGAATACTGGAGTGACGAATGTGACCTTACTGGTTTCAGTCTGGCCCATGTTTTCTGGAGTTAGGGTGTAGCCCAAGCCCGTTTGAGTCCTCCCATTGTCCAGAACTTCAAGAATTTTTCCTGCGGGGAGATCGGGCCTTGAGGTAACCCCTGGTAGAAAGCCCAGATTCTGTAACATTCGGTCTAGGGGGACGGTGAAATAAGGACGGAAGAGATGATCTTCTTCGATGGCTCCTATGAAATCGAACCCCCATAGATCGGTGCGGCCCGAGGTGTTGCAATTAGCCACAGTCATAGGTGTGGCTTCTATAGTGATAACGGTGTCACGCAAAGGCAGCTTGATTTTCCGATGCAAAGTGGAGGACACGGCTCTGGTTGCATGGATCCAGGGTCTTCCTAGAAGAAGGTTAAAGGAAGAAGTCACGTCGATCACTTGAAATTCCATCTCTTTGTCTATCGGGCCGGTTATGATAGTGAGTTTTGTGGCCCCGGCTACTGACTTTGGACTTCCGTCAAAAGCCTGAATGGTTTGAGCTGTTGGAATATAGTCGGCCTCGGTGATGCCGAGGGATTTGGCGGTCCTCAAGGGGAGGACGTTGACTGCTGACCCGTCGTCAATTAGGCTCATGGGTAGGTACTTTCCGCGACAGATAACTGTGATGTAGAGGGCCATGTTGTGGGCTGGCCCAAATGGTGGTAGATCGGCATTGGAGAAGGTGATCAGTGGGCCTTCTTCTATGGATTTGCTTTTTAGGTGAGGTAGGACTGTGGCTACCATTTCGGCTGGAGTAGCCATAGAGTCGATTTTGACCTGATCGAGGGCCTTAGTAAGTGCCTCTCGATGTTCCTGAGAGCTAACTAGGAGTTGCCATATAGAGAGGTCAACTCGAGTTTTGCTTAGCTGCTTCACAAGAGTCTTTTCAGGAGTTGGTTCTTCGGGAGCGGGCTCTACTCGAAGTGGTTCAGCAATGATAAGGGCTTGACTGGTGGCTAAGGCCTTGGACTTAACCTTCTGAATCTCCTCGGGTGTGATGGGGACAGCTTCCCCTTTGGTGAGGTAGACATCTTCTTCGTCATCGCACCAGATCCCGTTTATTTGTGGGATAAATGGGGAAATGAGGTGTGAGCAATCCACTACTTCCCTCGAAAAGATGGCGTGAGTGGCCAACGGATTGTCTTTGTTGTTGGGCTTACCCCCGGGTAAAGGGATTTTCCCGCTCTCAATGAGATCTTGGATAAGGTGCTTCAGTTTCCAACATTTCTCGGTATCGTGCCCCTTACCACGATGATAGTGACAGTAGGCCTGGAGGTTGTAGGCCTTAGAGCGACGTTCAACCGGGATATCAGGTGTTGGGCCTATCGGGGTGATCAGGCCTTTTGACGATAACCTCTGAAGGGTGTTTTCATAGGTAGTGCCTATGTCGGCAAATACCCGGGGAGTGGTAGTCTTCTGGGATGAGGCATCGTGTGTATTTACCTCGTCGAAGATGCTACGAGTGGCAGCAGTAGTAGCGGGCTTGCTCGTTGATGAACTAGCCCCTTGGTATCCCTTAGTGGAGGCCTTAGTGAGGCTTTCCAATCTTAGATCATCCTCGATTCTTGTTCCCATTTCAGTCAGGACCGCGAAGCTAGGTATGATGGCGTACCGGAGATGGACCCGGTAAGCTGGGAGTAGGTTCTTGACAAAGGCTTCAACCAGCACCTTTTCACTGGGCTTATCGACCATTTTGACACTTTCAGCCCTCCAGCGTTGAAGGTATTTTGTGAATCCTTCATTAGGTTCCTGGGCCATTACTTCCAGGGTGCGCATAGTGGTCTGGATTTCCGTATTGTCGGCGTAGTTCCGAGCGAATTCTGTTGCCACGTCGTCCCAAGTTTTGTATTTCTTGGGGTCGAGCCGGTAGTACCAGGCTCTTGGGTGCTTCTCGAGAGAAGAAGCGAATAGGTGCTTGAACATGTTGGACTTAACCCCTTTAAGGGCCATGAACTCCTTGAAAGCCCGGATATGGTGGACCGGATCTTCAGTACCCTCGAACATCGGCAAACCCGTCAGTTTGAGGTTGGTGGGTAGTTCATCGGTCAGTGGGGTATAAATCCTAGCATTCTCCGTATGGATGGAGCTTTGGGTTGTCAAGTGGACCTGTTCTTGCAGTTTGAGGACTGCACTAGCTAATGCGGCTAGAGGCCCGTCATCGTCGATCGAAGCATTGGGGGTTCCCTGTTCTACGGCACTAACCCGAGTAATGATGGCGATCTGGTCTTCCCGCATTTTCCTTAGTTGGTCTTGGATTTGGGCCAACGAGGTGGTCAATTCATCTATGGCCTTTTGCGTCATGGCTCGAGTGTGGGGTGACCTGTCTGTAAGGGCACCGCGTAATCAGTATCTGACCCAGATCTTAGAATCAAAAGTACATCCCGAGCAAGAAAAAGACTAGACTAGAAAGAAGACCGGAGACTGACTTCTAAATGGATGACGCGTGAATGATGGGCCTTCCTTAGGATTCGGCAGAGTGGGCCTACTCCTGTTCGAAGGAAGGTCTACGTGAGAAATCCCCAGACTTTAGACTCGAGTGTGTAAACGGACTTCCCTTTGTAGGAGTTAGTCCTACGAAGGTGGGCCGTGCCTTGACAAGTAAGGCGGACTGGGATGGGGTGGAAACCCGTGATATAAGATCGACGGAGTTTCGACGCTATAGACTCTAACTTATGACCAGACCCGACACTGCTAAATACGGGAAGTCCTAAGAAGAAAAGGTTTTGAAAAGAGAATTTGAATTTGAAAACCGAGCAAAGTCGGATTGGAAGACCCGATTTTTTTCAAAACCGGAAAAAGAGGTTATCGGGCCGAGATCTCGGGCTTTTTTTTTTTGAAAAGGTTTGGACAGCATACCGGCTAAAATAGGCTATTTTGAGTCAAAATCATAAGTCCTAAATTCGGCAGCTTTCCGGGTTTTGAAAAAGGAATGGATTTGAAAAGATGTGAGTTTTTTGAAAATGACGGTTTTTGAAAAGACCAAAAAGGATCAAGTAGCATGTAGTCATAGAATCAGTATAACGACGCCATGTATGCTCTTAGTCTAAGTCTCGGTCGGTCTAATAGGGTCTATACCAACAACGATCGCTTTCTCGTACTGAGGACGGACTCCCTAAGCCGAGTTGGTCTTAGGACATGCCGCAAAGTCTAAACGAGTTCCGCCATCGAAGTCTTTAGTGCACCCTAGTGGGAATGCACCGTGGTATAGTGGGACGTCGGTCACAAGTAACCGGCCCGGGATAGAACGGGGTTATGCATGAACCATTGAACTAAAACGTGTACATTACTAATCGAACGATTTCTTTTCGAGTCTCACCCTGAGGATGCCGATGGTAAGTGACACATCAGTTAATCCCCAGCGGAGTCGCCAAATTGTGGACATGACATAGGTCCACCCCGACGCGGCGAAGCGCGGGTTTTGGGGGAGGCGTAGAATTTCCATATGAGATGGATCGAATAGAATTTTAAATCGAAGTAGGAGTCGCCACCGAATTTTATGGTTATTCGGAACCATTCGAACCCACTCTATGTCGTAGTGGGCCATACTTAAAGCCTGGCCCATTTCCGATGTCAGAGTTTATTGGGTTCGTCCCTTAGCATATCGATACCGATGCCGACTGGGCGGTTAATCGTATATTGAATGACTCTCGTTGCCAATGGTTTCGGACATCCGGAAACCACGGTTCTGAGTAAGGGGTGAGGGTACGTGTTGGGAAGTTCAGCGAGAACACCCAACCCCGCCCGCACTTAGCGGCCTTTACTAAGATATCGTTTGATTTTGGTGTACACGCGTTAGTTCGACGATGAAATGATATGCAGAGATTATTTTCCTAAGACATGTGAGGAAAAATAAAATGGGTTGCTAAGTCGTTTAATGCATGTTAAACTACTGACGTCAAAGTTATTTAGCATGTGAGTTCGTTTTAGTCTAATAAAACGATAAAAAGAACATGAGAGAATAACTTGCTACCAACACGAGGAGCAAACGAGTTAGTAACGATGGAAATAATAATATATGAAATTGAAATCGAGAAAATAAGAAATAATCGAAATCTGAAAAATATCGTTAAAAACGTTGTTTTGTATAAAAAACGATGTTCGAGAAAGAAATTAAAAAAAAGATGGGTCTCGGCCGAGAGCCGCGCGACCCGCCCGGGACCAATGCGGGTCGCGTGGTGGCCTGAAATCGACAACGTTTTTCGGAAAATTTTGATTAAATCACGCACTAATATTGCATAATTCGTACTCGACCTAATATTCTCGATATTCGTTATATTCGATAGTTGATTATCAAATATTTAGAATAGTTTTAGAAAAGATGTAAATTTAGAAATCGTTTCGTAAAATAATAAAAATAAACGAACGAAAACTTTAAAAAAAAAAAATAGACTCGGGTCAGACTCGGGCGCGAGTCGCCTGGACCGGGCGCGACTCGCACGCGAGTCTGTCCGTTTTTATTTTTTTGTCGAAAATCGTTATAAATCGCGTACAAATATGGATTAATTTATACCCGGTTTATATTTTCGATATTCGTCGTACTCGATATTCGATTATGAAATCGATATCGAATATTCGGAATGACTTCAAAAAAAGTTTGTTTTTGAACGAAAAATTAAAAAAGGAATTTTGGACGAAAAGTTGTAAAAAGATGTAACGATTTCGTCAAAAACTTAATATAATTCTTTTGATATGATATTCGATTATATAGAATCGATATCATATTTTGAGAATATTCGATATAGGAAAATAGTTTTAGTAATATCGATATTAGAAAAATAGAAAAAGAGACCGACAAGACCCATAAAAACGAGAAGAAGAGAAGAGAAAAGAGAAGAGTCGGGTTTGATTTACACCCTCAACCTACATGCTTTGTGTTCTCGGTATAAGGCTCGTCGGACGGTGGCTTAGGCACGGGAGCGTCGAGATGATGCGGGTGAGTTAAGGTGTATTGGTTTGGGTGGTTTGTATGTGTGTGTGACGTGGGGACTCGGCCGGTTCGGACGGGATCGGTTTCGTCGGTTTTTTGGAATTACTTCGGGATTACGTCGGGATTTTGTATGTTGCTTTTTGGCTGAATTTCTCGGTATTTTTCAGTCTGATTTCCGGTTAATTTTTCTGTTTTTGATGTTGAAGGGAGGGTCCTATTTATAGGAACCGAGGTGGTCTTGCTTGTGTGACAAGAAACACCGGTTTGGATAGGAAATACGAGAGTTCGTGAGGGAATAAACTTCTCGTTTCTTAATGAAGAAGCCAAAAACTCGGCTGGCTGGGGTGATATCTCGGCTGTTTTAGCCGAGTATCTGAGCTCGGGTGGTATTTCGTTTTGGTTTCCGGATAGAATTCCTACTTGCGATCGAATTCTATCCTTGAACGGATTTGTTTAATATTTGTGAAGGCTGATTTTTTGGTGTTTGAGTCCGAATCAACCGTGTAGTGTCACGGCCAGCTCGTGTGACTCGGGGAAAAAAAAATATCTTTGACCGGGTTTGACTCGGTCGCTAAAAGACGATTTTACCCCTGGTGACGGTTTCGACCCAAATTAGTGTTATTTGACTCGAAACGACCCACTGGGCCTGGATTTGAGGTCCGTTTCGTGAGATTTGTACTCCTTAAAATGTCTAACCCAAATGTCCATGATTACAAGCCCATATCCGAGTCTGTCAAAGCATGTTTACGTCCTATCATCATCGGGTGTTTGGCGGGAACTACTATAGACACCTGGCGGTCAAAATGTGGGTGTCTACAGGTTGCTATGTCGTTTAATGCATGAAAAAATTAATTAACGTCAAGGTTGAATTTAACATGTGAGATTCGTTTTAGTATAATAAAACAAATGAAATAAAAAGGATGAATTTACTACAAAATGAACAAACGAGTTAGTATCGATTTGTAAATAATAATAGCAAGAAATAAATATGCGAAATCGAGAAAATAAATATTAATCGAAATCTGAAAAATATCGTTGAAAAGAACGTTCTTTTGTATAAAAAAACGAAGTTCGAAAAATAAATAAAAAAAGACGGAAAAGGCCGCGGCATAACAGCCGGCCGCGCGACTCGCCCGGGATGCCGGCGGGTCGCGTGGTAGCCTGTCTCGGTGCCGGTTTTCGAAAACTCGAAGTTCGTATTAAATCGTGTACGAATATTGCATGATTCGTACTCGACTTAATATTTTCGATATTCGTTATATTCGATAGTTGACTACGAAATCAATACCAAATACTTGGAATAGTTTTTTGAAAATATGTAAATTTTAGAAATCGATCGAAGAATAAATAATAAAACGAACGAAAACGTAAAAAAAGAAGTCCCGGATTCCAGGCCTGCGCGCGAGTCGCCTGGGCATGGCGCGACTCGCGTGCGGGTCTGTCCGTTCTTATTTTTGTTTGAAAATTGTTATTTTGATGAATCGCGTACAAATTATGAATTAATTTGTATTCGATTCATGTTTTCGATATTCGTCGTATCCGATATTTGATTATGAAATCGATATCGAATATTCGGAATGAATAAAAAAAGGTTTTGTAAAAAGGTTTGTTTCGAACGAGAAAAGAAAAGAATTTTTGACAGAAAAGATGTAACGATTTTTAGTATCGTCGAAATCTTAATATAATTCTTTTCGATATAATATTCGATTATGGAAAAATCGATATCATATTTTTAAGAATATTCGTTATGAAAATAGTTTTTCGTTAATAACGATATTAGAAAATAAAAAAAACGACTCTAGACCCGTAAAAAAAACGAAACGGACGAAGAGGAGAAAGGGAGAGAAAGGAAGAAATCGGGTTTGATTACACCCTCAACCTACATGCTCTTGTTGACTCGGATCGGGACTCATCGGAATGTGGCTAGGCACGGGAGTGTTGAGGCAACGTCGGTTGGGTTAGGGTGGTATGGTTTTGACGGGTGAAGGGGTCGGGTTTCGGACCGGTTTCCTTCGGGTTTTGAACGTATTATCGGTTTCTCGATGCTAAAATAACTATGTGTGTGTGTGGATAATGTGTAGGAAGAATTGTTGGTAAAATCGTATTGATAAAATCGTATCTTCTGATGTTGGATGCAAGGGGCTATTTATAGGAAATTCCCGACCTTGGCTTGGGAGAGTTTGACTACCGCTTAGGATAGGAAACGAGGGAACTTGAGGGAAATAAGGATTCCGCTTTCTTGTGGAGGAAGAAAGGCAAACCGGCTGGTTTTGGGCTGTTTCGGCCGAGTGTTTTACACTCGGTCGGATGCTCGGATCGGTTTTTGAATAGGACTCCTGTTTGAGCTAGAATTACCGCTTGAGTAAGAAGCTGAGGAGAACGAGAATTCCGTTTTCTTGTGAGGGAAGAAAAGAGGAAATACCGGCTGACTTGTGTACTTGGCCGAGTGGTTGCACTCGGTTGAGTGTCTGAGTCGGTTCTCGGATAGGATTCCTACTCGAGATCGAATTCTACCTTAAACGGAATTGTTTATTATTTTTTGTATGGCTGTTTTTGTAGAGTTGGAGTCCGAATAGGACGTGTGGGGTGTCACGGTCAGCCTACGAGTTTCGGGAAATATCTTTGACCGGGTTTTGACTCGGTCGCTAAAAGACGGTTTTACCCCTGGTGACGAATTCGACCCAAATTAGTGTTTTTTGACTCGAAACGACCCACTGGGCCTGAATTTGAGGTTGGTTTGGTGAGATTTGTACTCCTTAAAATGCCTAGGCCCAATATCCATCATTTCGAGCCCATTTCTGAGTACGTCAAGGCACGTTAGCGTCCGATCATCATCGGGTGTTTGTTGGAAACTACTATAGACACCTGGCAGTCAAAATGTGGGTGTCTACAAAGCCCCCACTCTGACTGAGGCTTGGACAGGGCGAAAGTCAGAGTAGCCACCAAGTCAATCAAGGATTAAAACCTGGCAGCTTCCGGTCGGGTCGTTTAAGGTCCATTAGACCTGCGTGAAGGGCCCGCCGGCCATGGGCTAGAAATGTACCTGAGCTGATGATAACTCCGTGGGGAATTTGAACTCGTCGCATAAGACTTAGGTGCGCCTGTATATGGGCTCATCTTGTTAAATGCCGCTGGGGAGTTATGTGAATTGCGCTGTCGTGATTTGTACCTGTATAAGTTACATAAAATTTTGCATGCAACATGTAGGCGAAACAAATATGACTCACGCTGGGGAATAAAAATGATTTTTGCTGCATTTTGAAATCGAAGTCCTGAAAGCAACTCACGTGCTAGGAGATGGGTTTCCAAAATTGAAAGAGGTGGAGGAGACATTTGCAGTTTAAATAGACTGAAATTTGACCTTGTCGAAAAGATTTTTTTCAAATGGCAAAGTTTTTGCAAATTTTAAAATGAGAATTTGAAGAGAGGTCTACTGACAGACTCGACTCTGGACGCGACCGGACGAGTTGACAGACATGACTGGACTCTCGAGGGGTTGGACCGTGACTCGGTAGGGGGTGGGCCACCTAACGAGACTCTTATATTGCGCTATTCCGTAGCCTAGGCGAGTAGCAACGAAGTCGAAACGGGAAAGATATGCTATACGGGGTTGCTCAGTAGTCTGTAATGAGACTGTTTTGGCATGACAGGACTTTTAGCAGAAGCAATGTCGTAGTCTAGTGCTCTTCTGGATTTTTGATTTTTGGGTACGTTTCCAAGGTGGGTATTGCCTCGAGTTCTGACAGATTCTTGCCTTCGACTGAGCCGAGTACCAGGACACACTGTAGAAAGGTGGCTAGATTTTTGAAATTATTTGGATTATGTGAATGGATGGAGAACTTCTGCCTAGGAAAAGCCCCCAGAATGACAAAGCTAACTGTCGAGAACATGACAGTGTCGTGACCGGAATGATGGTGCTTTTTGAATGTGTGTCAATGTGGGTGGTTGTGCCTCTGTTGAAAGGCTGCCTACGTATTCACGTGTGGTGAAATCAAACCAAGCCGTAGTTCAGTGTATTGAAAGATTATGGTGCCTAGTTTATTAGGGCTTTGTGTGTGACCAGCCATAGCAATGGCGTAGGCTAGGTGCATTCCCGATGATGTCTTGATCAAAGGGCTAGAATAGTTAGGATATTGATCCTGTGACTGTGAGCGTTCTCCGGGATAGCCCCCAGAGGTGGTGTGCACTATTTGGGCATGTTCTATGCTGACCGCAAGTTGAGTTCCCGTGTTTGGGGTTGGTAACTGGTTTGAATGAGAAGAATTGGGATAGGATTTTAGCGAGTTCTGCTCTCGGGGATTTTAACGAGTTCTGTTCTCGGGGATTTTAACGAGTTTTGCTCTCGGGGGGATTTTAACGAGTTTTGCTCTCGAGGAATTTGACGAGTTTTGCTCTCGGAGGGATTTGACGAGTTTTGCTCTCGGGGGATTTGACGAGTTTTGCTCTCGAGGGGATTTGACGAGTTTTGCTCTCGAAGGGATTTGACGAGTTTTGCTCTCGGGGGATTTGACGAGTTTTGCTCTCGAGGGGATTTGACGAGTTTTGCTCTCGGGGGGATTTGACGAGTTTTTCTCTCGGGGGGATTTGACGAGTTTTGCTCTCGGGGGATTTGACGAGTTTTGCTCTCGGGTCTTGTATGGTGATTGTGAATTCTGTTATGTAAAGGGGAAGTCGAGTAGAATGGCTCGAACTTTGATCGGGATAAGTTTTGATAATGCGAGATCTGATTTCCATGTCTGGCCCTAATGGTTAGGGGTATCCTATGGAGCTTGAATCCTCAAAATTCCGGGCTGTCTCTGGCCTGGGTCTCGGGAAGGTCTTGAGGGTTGTAATGGGGGAAGGCTTAATGTGGTGTTAGCTGACCAACTTGATTGTCTCTCCCTTATTGGATGGTATGAGTATTGATAATTTTGAATTGATCGTTTTCACTACGATCATGGTTTTTTGAATATTTTTTGGTTGACCTCTTAGCCCCGGTCTCGGGATTCTTCATTTGGATTGACCGCTTAACCTCGGTCATGGGTGCCTCTTTTTTTTGATAATGGCCTGCTTTTTTGTTTTGGCCTTTTGCTTTTTCTTGTATTGGACTTTTTTTTCTTTTTTGTCCAGTTTTTTTTTCGTTGGTCAGACTAACACCTAAGGTAGGGATTGGTTGATCTTATTGGATGGGTGTTTATTGTGGGAAATGGGCTTGCCTCCCGTCTTGAACCCAAACTAGGAGACTACCTAGATTTGTCATTGGATTCGATACCGCTCCTGCTAAGGGTAGTTATGCGGCTTTCTATACCAGACATGGAATAGGTAAAAGGAAAACACGGGCTCGGTTTCCTGCAGTCATTATAGATGTGCCTATAATAGTCACGTGCGTGTGCTCACAGTGTATGATGGTGTTCATCCTGTTCTCGGAAACACATAAGGAAATCATATATGAGAAATAGAAAAGCTGATTTTATTGAATTTTAAAAAAGAGGACAGAATGCAAATGACTCTGACTCTGATTTGGAAATGAGGATGTAGGGTATCCTAGACTCGAACTCAGACTTAGACTCAAATCAAATCCGGACTTTTGGATACTCGGTTGGTATATGTTCTTTTTTGATAAGGTCATTGATTGGAGAAAACGACAGGTGCCACGACTCGCCTAAACTCGACTTTGCGCAAATGCAAGAGAGGGTGTCAAACTAGACACGGCCCGGGGTGACGGGAATGACTAGGATTCTCGGACCGGGAAACCCGAACGTTGATCTAGACAAAGTAACGACCGCGAATTAGACTCGAGCCGCAGAAAGGTGAGTCCGAAAATGAGGTGACCGTGTTTGACTGCGTCGCGTGCTCGGACCAACCATGGTGACATAACCCTAGGTGACTCGAATATTCGTAGCATAGGTACGACTCAAAAAAGGCATCGTAGGGTACTCTCTAGGGTGACCGCGGTTGACTGCTCGGGTGGAGGACAGCCCCCTGAGTAAGGCTAGAGACTCAGATGGTGTGAGATCTAAGTGACTCGAAAGTGAGATATGTGAGACAACACTTGCAAGACATGATCCTTAGAGCAACCGCGATTGATCGCTCTGCTGAAGGGTAACCCCCGACTGGGACTGAAGACTTTGTTAAGACTCGAGTGTCGGATGAGTGACCCTTAGACGTAAGGACCGTGAACCTCTTGTTATAGGGCTATGCCTTGTAAAAGGTTGACTCGGAAAAGACACTTAGACGGGTGACTTGTGAAAGGGTGGATCTCCTTTAGGATCCAGCTATGTGGGCTGAGCCTTGTTCGAAGGAAGATTCACGTGAGACATTCCCAGACTTTAGACTCGATTGTGTAACTGGGCCAACCTTTGTAGGAGTATGTCCTACGTAGGTGGGCCTTGCCTTAGTAAAATAAGGCGGACTGGGATAGGGAGGAAACTCGTGATATAAGATCGACAGAGTTTCGACGCTAAAGACTTCAACGACTTATGACACGACCCGACACTGCTAAATACGGGAAGTCCTAAGAAGAGGAAGTTTTGAAATGTGATTTTTTTGAAAAGCTCGAAATGAATCGGGTGAAGAAATTCGGCCCTTTTTTTCGAAAAAGAAAAAAAGGAGTGGGCCGAATGACGGGTTTTGAAAGTTTCGAAAATATTTTCGAGTTTTGAATTGGGCATAATACCGGCTAGAAAAAGGCTATTTTGAGTAAAATCATAAGTCCTAAGTTCGGTATATGACCCGGGTTTTGAAATTGGATATTTTGAAAAAGGATGCAAATTTTGAAAAGATGACGGTTTTGAAAAAGATGTGGATCAAGTAGCACGTAGTCATGGAAACAGTATAATGACGCCATGTATGCTCTTAATCTAAGTCTGGGTCAGTCTATAAGGGTCTATACCAGTGTACATAGCCTATCAAGAATCGGGGCGGACTCCCTAACTCGAGTTGAGATTAGGACATGCCGTAAAACCCATATGAATCGGCTAATGGACACCTTTGACATAACCAATTTGGACTATATCAACGGTATAGTGGGACGTCGGTCACGAGTACCGGCCCGGGAAAGTGGGGTTATGCATGAACCGTAAAACTAAAACGCGCATTGTACTAGTCAAACGATTTCTATTCGAGTCTCACCCTGAGGACACCGAAGGTTATTAACTCATCAGAAAATCCCCAGCGGAGTCGCCAAATTGTGGACATGACATAGGTCCACCCCGACGCGGCCACGCGCGGGTTTGGGGAGGCGAATGAATCTCCATGAGATGGTCAAATGGAAATTTAAATCGAAGTCGGAGTCGCCACCGAATTTTATGGTTATTCGGAACCGTTCGAGCCCACTCTATGTCGTAGTGGGCCGTGTACAAAATACGGCCCATTTCCGATGTCAGAGTTTATTGGGCTCGTCCCTTTGCATATCGATATAGATGCCGACTGAAGCGGTTAATCGTATATTGAATGACTCTCGTTGCCAATGGTTTCGGACATCCGGAAACCACGGTTCTGAGTAAGGGGTGAGGGTACGTGTTGGGAAGTTCACTAAGAACACCCAACCCCGTCCGCACATTAGCGGCCTCTACTAGGATATCGAATGACGTTTTAATGCGCGCGTTAGTTGAACGATGAATGATATGCAAACATGGGAAGTGGAATCCATGCTTCTTCTTTCACAACGGGATGGTAAATCTAAGCAGCTACAAAAGCAGATCAATAATTAACTACTTCTTTATCTATGATAAGTGGTTAAGTTGTAATAATATCCCAAGACTACTGTATTTAACCTCACCTTTGACAGTATTTAACCCCACCGACGAGCCAATATAAAAGGTTGGTAATCAAAGGATCTTCTCGTGAGCTTAGTTTCGACGGGAAGGCTAAAATCGCAAGATGTTTTGATTGCCCGATGACAGGAAGAGCCCCTCCCTTTCCAAGTGAAGCATGACCTCACATCTTCGACTCCTCTCAACTGAAGGAGGAAAGACTCCTAGGAAGAGGTCCTTTCGACCGGCTTTTACCTATTTCCCATCCCCTTTCCCTGCTATATTCTCTTATAGTGATCTGACTGCTTGCCTAGCGGAAGCAGCCTGTTTAGCCTCATTCTTTCCTAATGCATGCACGGGGCTCCAACTAATCTAGCATCGGCTTGCAGGCCGACGGCACCGGCAGAGGCGGATCTCTTTGCTTGCATTCTCTGTCGCACTAGAAGCAGGTAGTCAACGAGAGTGTGATCTACGTCAATGAATGAGACTACTCTAACTACTTAATTGTCATTATAACATAACATCACTATAGACCTTCAACAAGTAGGAATCTAACCTACAATGTCACCCTTTTGAAAAGCCGAAATCATCGTACTCTCGTCATTCGCAAAAGGTAGCATCATGATATCTTCTTTGACGATGCGGGTAGACTACCTTCACTTTTCATTGAGCAAACAGAGTTTGGTAGTCGGACCGGTAACTAACTGTTAGAAAGGAATAGACAGAAGAAAGTCTTAGAGAGGAATAAGCGAGTAGACCGAACCTCAGTTCACCGATGATTGGGTGAGACCGCTTGCGTGACGATCAATGGAAAGAGTTCTCTTTCCAAACAAACTAGAGGTTATAGCTGATTAGATCCATTCTGTGCTCAAGGGTGAAGGACAGTCCTATCATGTTAAATAATGAGGGGAATTCACTTGGTTAGAATTGGAAAGAGCTCAAGTAAGCTACTTAGATTCATTCTGTGAAATAAGTAAAAAGATTCATTCTGCTCGATAAGTACCTGCATGGTATTAGAATAAGGTATTGGTTTGAAAACAGTCCGTGTAGCATATAAAATCTAATCGGTCATAGGCAAACTGCAATACTGGCCAAGCACATTCTGTCACAAAAGGTAAGGGCGGCCCTCTTCCTAGCCTAGAATTTAAATTCAGGAGACCAAGCACAAGCCCAAAGCCAGCGACTGCTACCTTCGAGCCCGAGCAAGGGGATTGATTCATACACTAGGATAAGATCGTTATCTTCCCTTGCGATTCTTCCTCCTGGGTATATGAAAAAATGAAATGAAAGGCATAAGTGGGATTCTTACTTAAGCTAACAAAGAGTCGAAAAGTCCAACAAACGCCGGAGCTAGTATATAGCTTGGGTTCTGTGCCGCAACCAGCGCCGTGGGAGGATGATCGGGGGGAAGACCCCAATAACCCTTATGGTTATTATGAACTCCGGCGACTTATTCTCGATCGTTTGAAGGACGAACTCAACGAGAAGTTCGACCGGAAGCCAACGAACGTAAAGTATAACCGCGTGTTCGAACTTTCAGTAGGACCGGGGTATACAAGTAAAAGGCGTCTCCTTGCGGTTTTTCAAGAATTAGTAACAACCCAAGAAGGAGACACCCGGGCAAGGGCCCGTTTTTTTATGGATTACATATTCCAAAACCAAATTCGCGACTATGCTCTGCCTAACTTGGACGTCCCCTTCGAAGATGCAGGCTAGAGCTGCTATACCGATGGGTCCCCTATTTCCTATTCTACTCCACTGTATAGGGCTGTTGATCACTAGAAAGATTATGTATAATGACACGATGTCGAAAGGATTTTTCGGATGTCGGTTTGGTAGAGGCAAGAAAAGTAGAATAAGAATAAGAAGAAGGTAAGGTTTATGCCAAGGTGCCAAGCTAAAGTTCCCCAGGCAAAGAGAGCATTCCTACTGCCGGCTAAGACCGCTATGCCGACAACGTTGGAAAGCATGTTTCAAGTAAGTCCTAACTTCGGCTCTTTCCTTCTCGGTACGTTACGGGTTTTACAGATCTAACGCTTGCTGGCTTGCCTTCACTAGCAGATGTGCTCTCGTTACGAAGTGTTGGTGAGTGGTTTCGGTATTTGTATATCACATAGTAATCCCTTGAAATTTTTTAATATACGTCACAGCCCAAGACGTTGGGTGCAGCAGCTGTGGGTAGTTGAGTTGGAGAACGTGATATGGTTTTAAGCAGTGCTCGATCATTCGCATAAAAATAAATATTTGATCAATCTATTTGGTTATCAACAAGATTATTCTCTCGATTCATGTAGCATGTGGACTCCTAGACGTATCTCTTTGCTATATCTTTCTTAATCCCCTTTCTTTGTGTGATTGGATATCGAAGGTTCCTTCCGAGCATTTTGGATATGGAATCTGTATTGCCGGAAAGGTTCTCCCTGTCCCGGGCAACCTCTCTTCTTATAGGATTCATAGAGTGGAGTTTAGCCCTAAGGTTGGATTCCACAGATCTAATCGGCGGAAAGAAGCACTGGCTAATACTTTCATGGAGATGGGGCCTACAGGGCAATCAGATAGCAGATTCCCTTTGACTGTCTTCAATGTCTTTACTTTAGGAATGCTTTCAGCTGTTGATAAAAATTATTAAGAAGCATCCTCATTTGGATAAGGACTTTAAGCCCGGAGAGGCCCTTAAAGATTTCTTTTCGGAGATTGAAGAGGAATTGGCAGCGGAAAACGGAGGGTCTCTCCTTAATGATGTTCTTAGCTTTTTCAAAAGGCATTTTTAGAGGTTGGATCAATAGCAATAGTAGACACACCCAGATCCGTTGCGCTTGAACGTGGTAAGGAAGGAAGATGCCCACTCCTGTTTTTGCGACCTAACGACTGGTGTGAGTAACACATACTACCTACGAGTCTCATTCTCTCGCATTCGTCCTTACCTGTGTGATATGATATTGATCCAGTTTAGGCAGCTTTCAGTCTCTATAAACTTGATGTAATATCTCTTACACAAGGAAAAAGACTTGAATCAATCAATGGCATGAAGGAGGTTAGTAAGGCATTCATTCAGTTCCTTCCTTGCCTTACTAATTCTTAGAGGTCAATCAGTCCGACATGCCATGCGCAAGACCGAAACTCAAAAGGGGGTAGCACCATGAATGTGGTATCTATCTCTAAGGCTGATGTAGATCGCCGTAACCTTAAGTTAGAGCCACATCCCCAGTTTCTTTTTTGTAGCTTGGGTTAACAAGACAAGCCTTCCCGTTAGCCATAGGTGCCTAGTCCCCATTGAGATGGGAGATTACCAGGACCAGATTGACTGTGATGTCCTCCCCGTCGCCCATATCCTTCTAGGACGTACTTGGCTTTATTACTTAGATGTGACCGCCCGCAAGACTTTTCATTTTTAAACCTGCTAAGCCCCAACTCTCTACTAAGGCTTCCCATAGGAAATTCCTCTCTTGAACCATAAGGCTTTTTACAGGTTATAGGGTAGGACTTTTGAGCCCCATTTTTTTGCCATTGTAGCCATTCTGGCTCCCGCTTACTCCTTAGAGTCCCATTCATCTATTCCTCCCAACCGAGGACTTTTAGCTGAGTTTTCTGATGTGTTGCCTGAGGAGCTTCCAAGTGAGTTACCACCCATGATAGACATTCAGCATGCCATAGACCTTATCCCTGGATCTAAATTGCCTAATCTTCCACACTATAGGTGAAACCCTGTAGAGAGAGCTGAGTTAAATAGGCAAGTTGACTAAGTTTTTTTTTCTAAGGGATTTTGGAGGCATAGTCTTAGTCCTTGCGCAGTCCCCACTATCTTTTCTCTTTTAACTCCTAAGAAAGATGTATCCTGGAGAATGTGTATAGAAAGTAGAGCCATCAATAAGATCACTAGAAATTAGAGGTTCCCCATCCTTAGACTTTAGGATATGCTTGACATGTTCGCTCGCTCTAGTTGGTACTAAAAAAGAGACTTGCGTAGTGTTTACCATCAAATCAGCATTAGGCCTGGAGATGAGTGGAAAACAGCTTTTCAGGCTAAGGAAGGTCTTTATGAGTGGTTAGTCATGCCCTTTGCTTTGTCCAATGCAATGCTCCTAGTACCTTCATTAGGGTTATGACCCATGTCCTACAGCCATTCATAGGAATGTTCTTGGTCGTCTACTTTGATGACATCCTAGTCTAAAGTAGGTCTAAGGAAGAACACATAGGTCATCTTAGGCAAGTTTTCATCACACTTAGGGAAGCTAAGGTGTATGCAAACCTTAATCAGTTTACCTTCAGGGGCAAGAAAAAGTGCTCTTTCTAGGGTTCATCGTTAGTGCTCAAGGTATGGCATCCGACCTACAAAAAGGCAACAACGGAAACCCCGACACTTATTTTATTATACTCTCTTATACATTATCTCCTTCAATATCCATATTCTTGGAACTTCCGCTTCTCTTTCTTCGGAAAACTTCTTTTACCTCTCCAACCCCTACCCGATCTCGTCTTCCTGGGGCAGCGGTTAAACGGGCTTAAGCTCCTAGGGCAAGGTGAAATGCCGTCTCTCGCTCCTATCCCTCAGGAAGAGAATGCAATTAAAGTGCTTAAAAGCGTATTTCCTTATCTTAAATAAGAATTAAGAAGAATAAGAGAATCAAGGTCAACTACGGTAAAAGAAGAAAAAGTCATGGCTAAAAAGGCGGAAAAAGGGCAATAGAGTTAAAGCCAGGGGATACTCTCTATGGCAAGCGCCACTCTCTCCGAGTGTTAGGTTCAAGGGAAAGCTCTACTTACGCTGGTACTGAAGCGCTCAAACGAGTCTATTAAATGGGTCCCGTAAGCTGCCCCTTTCTCGCATGGGATTTGAACTTCTTCTTTTTTCAAATTCTGAATTTCATTATCCAGGGAATAGGGTTTTGTGGCATAAAGTGCAGGGGTTGACGCGCACTTTGAGCTAAGAGATGCAGCCGCATAAGCAATTGCATCCCGAGGGTTACGGGCCTTATTAATCTTATGATAAGGGGCTCTTTCCTCTGGCCTGGCAAATAGGACCTATTCTGCTGCCCTAAGAATTAGATTATATATATCATTCATGTCGTTAATTCCTGCATAAACAAAGTAACGAGGATTATCCCGTTCACACTGTAATGATGCTTGTTCAAAGCTTTGCTTTTCCTCTTATCAAAACAAAAGATAAAGATCATTCTATTCTATTAAGCTTAAACCCCTCTTTTCTTTAACCGGGGCTGCTCCTTAGCATGCATGTTCTGTTCGAGGGAGTAAACGAGCTCTACTAGTTCTTTAAATAAGGCAATGCTCGCTCGACCGGGGTCGGATGGGATGCTATGGGCAGCGTAAACGACATCGAAATCCAAGCCCAAAGCAAAGTAAAGTGCCGTTTTAGCTTCTTAATTATCATGTGCTCGGAATTCTTGACTTGACTTTAATGTCTCCGACCATAGCAAAGGAAAAAAGATGTAGATGCGGGCATTAATACGAGCCGTCAATAAAGAAAAAGAAGTCAATAAATACCGTAGACTCTAGACTCTTTAACACCGACAGGAGGGTATTACAAAAAAGAAGGCATTCCAATAAACAGGGGCTGGGCTATATGACTTATCGTATAGACTAGTATACTTTCTTCCGATCACTCGAGTACGCAAACTCACCCCCTTCACCCTCCCCGTCGTCGCTGCACGAACAGATAGAATCGACTCTTTACGGGCGCGGAATAACCAATGGGCGGCTCTTCTTTCGAATGAATAGGGCTCTTGCGGCGCACGCGGTACATGTGGTTTGGATCGGTAGGAGATCCTTAAGGTCCCCGCTGGGCTACTTTGAAGATAAAAGTCAGAAAGGAAGAGAGGGCCCTTAGCCTGCACTCCTAAGAAAATCTTTATCGGCTTAATACTTCACCCCTAAAGCCATTGTCCACAGCTTAGTTAAAAAATAGCCCTAGAGCTAGATGAAAGTTCTACCTTTCCGTCGGTTTATGAACACCTGTTGCTTTGTTCCTTCTTATCATATGTAATATCCCTCTTGCTGCACAACTGGAGCCTTTTTGCAGCCTCACTTTACGCTTGCCCTTCTTCCCGGTCTGCCAGTTAAAGGCCTTAGCTAAAGTAGCACTATGCGCTGTGTCTATATCCTATCTCAGCAAGTCAAACCCTAACAGGGGAAGCTCTTCACTCACTAAGGATAAACAGTCTCCGCGTAGGGGCAGAATTCAAGGCTTATCCAAAAGGAACTAGCTTCTGTGAAAGTAGAAGCATCAGATTTTATCCAATTTATATTTATATATATAGGGCGTCCAGACCGAAAGGTCTGTGGTGGGATCATATCCCATCGCGCTGAGCAATCAGTGGGCGTCCAGTGGCATCTAATTCGGTAGTATTTTAGCGGATACTATATGAATTATAAAACCACAGGTACACACACAAAGTGACTAATTGTGCTGTGCACTTCCGTTTAGTCAACGGTGCCACTCTATGGGGTCACAAGATGATTCCCAAGTGGACGAGGTGGTAATTGCTTAGCAATTATCATTGGTGTTAAGTAACTATGATCTTGACAACCGCGAGCGTAGGAGTCTCTGCGGCAGTCCCGAGGTATGGATTCCCGTGATACCCATATTTCAGGGCTGGGGCCAATGAGTACACATTTCGATGTGTATAATCATAAACAAAGAAGGCCGATATACTCCGACATAATCTTTTTGTTATGTCAGGATCACAGCTGTTTGATACCTTGATAACTGTTAATCAATTATCATGGCAGAAGATCTTGGAAGATCTTCGGATGATGGTTGGTCTCTTTTCAAGGATCCAACTCATCATTCTCGATGGGCTAAGCAAGGAAATGTGTATCGCTAGTTACTTAATCGCCAAAAAGGTGATCACGATCGGACGCAAGTCCGGGTGTTTGTTTCTCGCACTGTATTTGAAACAATGCAGTGCGTGTTTACAACAGTACAGAGGTAGTAATACACATGTACAACGTGATTTATCTGTTCCAGTAAACCTGAATGGCAGTGGTCTTCCTCGCATAATAACGGCATTCCATCGCCATGCTATTATGAGAAAAGACGAACGGTCGGATATTATTATCCAGTTTTACTTGTCTGTATTCACATTAAATCG